>OZ007499.1:0-2656250 GCA_963931805.1 Microdon myrmicae | reverse complement strand
CCCTATAATAGACTTGATTACTTTTACATAATTGAAGGCCCAATATGCCCCAATCAAAGAGGAGTCACTTATTATATTTGTTTTGTAACCCAAGAATAAACGCAAAATATATAAATACTTCTCTGTTAAAAAAGTATCAATTTAAAAAAATAACTGGTTTTAGTCTGTCATCTATTTTTTTATTTATATAATAATTCTGTGAAACAAATTATCTCCTAATCAACATCTTCATCCTTTAAAAGTATTGAGACCGTCTACCCTTCATTTTTTGTATTCAGTGTTGAAGGACAATAGAATCAATAATCTTATTACGTGTTCTAGTTTTTGCAAACACAATACTCTCAAACCTAATTCCAAGTGCCACAACTTTCCAGTGCCGGAAATTAGTAGTTAGTATTATTAATAGGTACGATTCAGAAAGCGATTTATACCTTTATAGGAATAACTAATAAATTTATAACTCATTCGCTGCAATAACGTTCAATCTTCAAATGAGCATACGTATGCATTTCAGAACCTACTTACCAAGTGATATCAAGGCGAGATTGGGCTTATAGATCAACCCAAAAATTCGTAAGAGAGGGGAACCACCTACTTATACTCAGAACTGAAGTATTTACTATTTACTTACTTACTTAAATGTTGTCATAGCACCATAAGTAGTTATAACTGCGTACCTTAAGCCAGGTGTGATTCTCCTCTATTTATACGCACCAACAAATAAAAGGTCTTCATCGTCCTGAGGTACAACCATTATAGATGATTTAACTATTTTAGATAAATCTTTCATAACAATTCCATATCGCTGTTTAGCTCTCAATGTCCGCGGGTACCGCACGATCTGTATCTTTCGACACCGTTCTGTAGTTATCGTTTCGGGTGTGCACGTTACAAAAAAAAAAAAATAAACAATTAGTACGAAGGTATACAATTCGATGAGTAGACTATTTGAGAAGAATAACTAGGGTGGGAAATACTTACCACACAAAACTCAAGTTTAAAGTTGAAATTTGAACACTATGATGTTTGATAAATATGGAGAAAATTGGTCTTAGCTAGATTATACAGCCCTTTTACCTAAAATGTTCTCTCTCCGGCCATGTTCTAGGTTTGACGAACGTTCGGTGGCAAATTTTGAGATGAGCTCGTTCGATATGACCAGCCATGGCGTCAGCCTTCTGGGATAAACTTCATTAGTATAGTAGTCGCGAAGACTAATGATCTAAAGTTCCATAACCCATTCACTAGATATAGTCCCTCAACTATTGTTCCTATTAAAACTTAGTAAAAGGGCTTGCAAGACTAATGACCTTGCCCAGAAAAAATAAATCATTATGGAAAATTTAACAAGCCTCAAGACTTGCTAAATAAGGCCAAGACCGGTTCCCGGTTGTAGTGCCGATGATGATGATGATGAAAAGGGCTTGTTGTTAAAAGATTTGCATTGAAGACATGCATTTGATAGCTACCTTAAAGAGTTTAACTTTTCTCACGACTGCCTCAGTAGCTAAATTGGTAAAGAGATTGCGTCGCTTCATGGGAAGCGCCACTCGTTTAGCTTAACGTTCTCAGATGTGGTTGAGTAAAATCCTAAATGTGTTTGGCTTAAGGACCCGGTAGAGAAAAATCTGCATTTCAGGGTGCTGAATGTAGATTCATTTTTCTTGAGAGATGTCTCATAAAAAAATGAATAAATAGACGTATAGAATTAAAAAGAGAGAACGTGCTGGAATAAAGGAATGGTTGTACGAATGTGTCTTTTTTGTAGATGAGGATAGGGTACTATAACAACCACCGTTGTTCAGGGTACATTGTTCTGTCTAAATTCATTTAAAAGTCGAAAAATATGGTTGAAATTTCGACATTTCTCTTGTTATATTCCACAATTGTGTGAATTTGTTCTGTTTAGTTCATTTCTATTGTGGGCCGCTTTAAATTGTCGTAAGAACAAATAGTAAGCGCATTCGTCATAAGGTGGGTAAAGTACTTGAGACATGTGAATAGTTGTGCGTAGGTTCAATATATGTTTACAGTAATTAGTTGTTGGGGAATAGACTTACTATTAATTTCTGTAAAATTATAGACAATTATGGAGTTTGGAATTTCTTGTAAATAAAATTTTAATTTTACCAAAAAAAAAAAAAAAAAAAAAAAAAAAAAAAAATATATATATATATATATATATATATATATATATATATATATATATATATATATAATATAAATCACCGTTTTAACTCGCGAAATTCTTCTCTGCTTTTATTAAAGCTATGCAATCAACTTTCTTATATAAATACTGGAAGTAGAAGAGGTAATCCAAAAATAATGATAAACCGGTACTTACTTATATATTAACTATGGTGCAACACATTTTTTATAGAAAGTCGCTGTAATGGTTCGAGCGTGTTGTGTCAATCTTTATAAGACCCGTGGATTAATATGCAATTACACTGCTAAGTTTCTCCATCTGTGCGAACCACATATCGCCACTTATTTCGTTATATGAAACTTAGACATGAGGATTTTGAACAGCTTGAATATAACTTAGACCCAGGGTTTTTCCCACCTCATGGCATATACATATGTAAAAGATGATATTGCTTACCGGATTCTTTGTTCCACCCTAAGACTCAGTTTGAAAAACTTCGCATTCGAAAACATTTCCGAGTGTGGAACTGGATAGAAATGCCTCGTTAAAATAATTCGATGTACCATATTAATAGAATTTCCATCCCCTGATTGCACACTGAAATTGCGAGTTGTATTCATTACTCTAAATACCTAACCAAAGAACAGAACGTTCAATTCTTGGACGAGTTATATAACAAATCAACTCAGCTCGTTAAAAACACAACACTGATTCCCGGCATTAGCTATCATTCAGCTAATGTAGTGCATCGCTTTCACATCCACTGACGTAATAAATCTGTGGCAACTCTAACAGATACACACAATTCACAAGCAAAAATAGTGAAGAACACCGAACGAAAAATCGAATAAGAAAAATACATCAGAACCGTATACCAAGCGATAAAATAAAAATAAACACAAATTCTAAACACGGTCAGTAGCCTGGTGTGTAACGCTTAGGTAAAATTTTTTTCGAGATTCGAGCTGTCATAGCGTCAGTTCGAATCACACGATAATTGGTGACCCCGACGTGATCTGTACACACATGCACGCAGCATACACTTCCCATAGTAAAGCAGAACTTCACACACGGTCACGACTTCCGCATAGAGCACAGCCTCCGATGTTTCCTCGTTTCTCTCGTTCGTCCGTCGTCCGCATACGAATCTGATCGTAACGAAGTTACTGCGGCGGGAGTGGTGTAGCGATTCTAACAGATACACACAATTCACAAGCAAAAATAGTGAAGAATACCGAACGAAAAAATCGAATAAGAAAAATACATCAGAACCGTATACCAAGCGATAAATAAAAATAATTCACACCAGTGGAATATACTCGAGTTTATCGTTATACAAGGAAATAAGAGTTTACATAGTGGAATACTTCTTTTGCATTTTGATGTAAGTCTATAGAACTGTACACCCCAATTCAGGATTCTCAATTTTTCGCTTTTAAAGCGTTTTTTTTTTTTTTTTTTCAAATTGAACACATCAATCTAAATGAAACTGTTATTTTCGACATGAAGCAAATACGAAAGAAATTAAATTAAAAATGAAAAACAGTATTAGTCAAATAATCCCTAGGAAGTACTTGTTGCACTCAAGTCGTTTAATCTTTGATTTGTGCTATATATTTCGAGCTGTATTTTCACGATAACTTGGCAGGGTCCTAAGTAACGGCACAACAGGAATCTGTTGCGGTATTAAAAGGCTTGATTTTGAACAACAGTGTCACCCGAACATAATATAATGCAAGTTGAGATCTTCGGACACAGCACAACTATCGGTTTATCTTCTGATTTGTTCTACCGAAGCCGCTTATTTTGCTTATTGATACTATCACATATAATCTCCCTTTAAATGCAGTTTCTCTGTATTATGCTCTATTTTGAATTCTTGTCACGCACGAGAATGAAGTGTTGTTCAAATATAGATAAACTTTTAAGTCGATATAGTGGGAATTGATTGTAATTAAATAACTATATCCTTAGTTTAGGTCGATAAGTAACTTATTACCATCACTTTGGGTTCGAACTCCATTACTTTCAAAGATGTAAGTCTCACTTAAACGATCTGAATGCCTCCTACCTAATGTATATATTTCTTGTCTCATAGTAATTTCTCTTAATAGCCTTAATCCAATCGTTGTCCTAATATGGTATTTGGTTTATAACCATACAACAGTAACGCCCTCTATCACATCTCTATCCTATTCGAAGACGTAAGATCATCTGACCAAGTCTGATCACACTGACCAAGCAGTCATATTTTGGACTTGTATTAGTCTATCTTAATTTGCGTAGGAATTTTTCGTGTAGCATATGCGCGTTCAAAGATCTTCAAGAATTTCGAAAATATGGTCCAATCCCGCCACGGACAATGATTTTAAGACATATGAATCATTTTTGACAAGTAAGTGCTTTTTATTTTGTGCCATACTCGGTAATAACAGGGACCCACATGTATTCTTTCTACAATTCGTGTAGTTTTTGAGTAATTGGTATTTAATTTGGGTATAATGTCCAACATGGAACTCCTTCAAATTTATAGATATACCTTCACTGACGACAACCTTTTGACAACATGCAGCCCCCACTATATTCCTAAAGTCGCTTCAAGTTAGTTCATCAAATATATCATAATTAGATTGAAGGTTCTTCCAATATCAACGTCATGTACAATCGCCACATTAATGGAACAATTTCTGCATTTGAACACGCTAAGCCCCTATAAGATGATTAATTTCGTAAATGTATAGACATTCGACCTCAGGGTTTCGTAAATCATATAATTTAAACCATCGTAATGTTGAAACTTATTTGCATCACACTGAAAAAGGAACTGTCATTATATGTACCTGCTTTGAAAAGTATATAGGAGAGTGATTTGAAAAGTACAGACAAAAATGAAAACTACTTAATTGTTCGCGATATACTATTTCTATTCTCCTGAGGGTTATAATGTTAACGCAAAGACGATTAACTCTTTCGAATCTTTAGTCTATGCCATAATGTTCGGCACTGTTTCTCTTAAATTCAACAATTCAGCACATCTTAGTAAGCTGCTATGAGTACGTTAATACGACTGAAGAATCTGTATTCAAATAAAATTCCTATTTAAAATGATAGTTAGTTAATTAGTTACAGACCTTAAAATTCATTTCGGCAAATGTTTGCCATACATAGTTCGTACTGCTCTTGGTATAAATAACAAAATAAAATCCTCTGCACGAATTGCATGAGTGAACCAAGAGCTGGTTCAATTTTGTGGCTGATAAAGCAAAATGATAATACAATAAACCTGCCACAGTAATGTGTGGTTTATAAGGACCATGTGAGTTGTCATAAAAGTATGAAATGTGCTATTTTACCATTCGAGGAATAAATTAACGATTTATTCTTGGAAAATTGTGTTATAAGTTTATGCTACCCAAGGTCTTAATGTTTTTACTTTTTCATTTGGGTACACACATCATTCATACACAGATCATTCAATTCTGATGTCATTTCCCCCATATTTTATGGATTTATCATTTTCGTAAAGGGTACTAAATACTCGTATGTTATTCTAGAGTAATTGACATAGCTGTTCAGTTGATTTTTCCCATTACAATATGCACGATCAGATACTTTATCACTCGAGCAAATATTCCTTAACATCCATGAAAAGAAGAAAAGAAAATGCATCAGTGCAGTATATTGAACAAGGTGTAATTGAGTGCCGTTACAACCTACTGCTCCCTTATATCATCACTGACTTTGAAAGCTACTTTCTCTCTTTCTTTAATGCAAGAAAACCACCACTATTGAGTGAACATATTTTGAACAAGCGACCCGTGGAATTTCTTAAAACTTGAAAAAAATAGTTGACACCGACCACACAGGACAGGACAACAGCTTCACCTAAATTTCAATAGTGCTAAACTCATTAAATTTCAACCTCAGCAACATTTGTGAAATGGAATTTTTTCAAATCGAATGCCTCCCTCCATAAGCCAATTCTGTTGCAATTCCCACAAATGCTACTTGCGCCATGCAGATTCGCCCACGAATGAACTCCGTTGTTTATGTTTGGATTTTCTTAAGTACTGCAAAATTTACCTTATCCTATCCGATCTCATCACAGTCAATAAGGTCATCAAATATCGAATTCAGATATGTAAATTTCGAAAAGGCAATGAAACTCGCCTCTCACTCAAACAAAATTATTTTCTGCTTAGATGCAACATATCACCTTACCAATGCAATGCGACAAACAAAAATTACTCATAGTATTCTGATCACCCAAATCATCGCTTGCAGTTCCCATTAATGGAAAATATCAATCATGTATAGCATATGGTTAATATCACAGGGGGACGCATAGTCATCATTCTTCAGTCGAGCTGCATAACTAAGTGTAAATTTCTGATCCCGTATTTCCTCACGACCCTAATTTTGGAATGTCATTGTACATTTTTCCCTTTTCTTTCCTGTGCGCACAATGCTTGGGAGAACGTAAAATCTTGTACGTGCGAATTTAAAAAAAAAATTAAACAATAGTTAAGTATTTTTATTTCATTGATTGCTTATTCATTTTATTTTAATAATTTCTTTTGCATGTTAAATTGGATATTATGAATATTAGGACTAGATTTATTGCAAGATACACCGCGGACGAAAAGAAAAATAGATATTTCCCTAAGACCATTAAGCGGTGTAATGAGTAATGAGTTTGCCAAAGATCTAAGAATTACGAAAGATAATTAAGATAATTTTTGCCAAATTATTATAAACAAAATAATATACAAATTAAATTACACAATCGCACATTTTACCGCATATAATTAAATGCTCGTCTTATTGTAAAATGTTGTTAAATATGATTTGTCGTGTTTTGTAGTTATAGGAGAATATCTCGTAAAACAAACAAACCCACAGTACGTGTAAAATGAATAACGCGGCATAAGGTCGTTCTACAAAATTACAGGGAAAGTTTTTATTACTATCGAAAAGTTGTACAAACAATTATAAATTTTAAAATTCTAATTTGAATAGAGATGCGTGGCCAATTTTTCTTATTTCTAATTGTTTTTAATATTAAACAATTATAAAAAAAAATACGTAATGAAATGGGACCTAGAATGTGAAAAAAAACCGAAATATGTACATTTTTTAAAATTGTTAATCAGCGAGATATTTAAACCAAATAAAATATTATTAGAACGAATTAGAAGGAAAAAAGGTTGTTTTGCATGAGTGAAAAATGAATGAAAACAAATACAAAGCACACAGATAAATTTTAAAACGAAATACTTCATTGAATTGAAAATTATATGTGTACATAATTACTTGTATAGAAACTTAGATTTTTCTTATAGAGTCAATAAATAGTTACCAATATTAAAAACAGAAAAGGGCATATTAAGTACCACAATTACATAACTTGCTTATTCAGTAGAATTTCTTATATATCTTTCTTAAATTTGAATAGTAAACCACAATAAATAATCTAAATACATTTGATAAACACATTCAAGAAGTGCTTTACAGTATTTAACCCTAACAATATCATACATATTTCTTATATAGCGTTCAGCATGTGCGTTTTATATATACCGTCTATTTTAATACACTCATAAATCGTCATTTATAAGAAACAATATTTCGAAAAATGTAGACTTAACTTTAACAACATAAAAGCAATTACAGGCGTACAAGTTACATATTTTAGAAACTTTACTATTGAGCGTAGTACTCATTAACATTAGTCTTTAGCCCTTAAAATAACATAATTATCAAACAAAACATATAAACTAAATAATTAAAACAACGCAATACACCAGATTAATTCATTAATGAAAAATTAGTACAAACAGTTCATAGAGTATTATATATATGTATGTATACATATATATATATATATATATATATATATATATATTTTAAATTATTGAATTCTCAAAAGCTTATTAATATAGGTTAGTATGCTACTGAGCAGTATAGTATAGAAGACGATAAATTTCCACAACGAGCTTCTTAGGTATTACTTTTATAAATTTCAAATGTAACGAGTTCTTCGCACCTGTTCAAGTTTGACCCTCTCACGAAACCACATTGTTGCATAACTAGGTATGCGGGATTAGAAAACAGTTGCTCCATATACTTTCTTAAGAAACCCACTGGTTTTATTTATATTTTTAGGACTCTTCTTAGGTACAATGTTACTAAATTCAAAAATGCATGTATTGATTTCAAAAAGAAATTATAATAATATCGTTTTAATCAAAGCCGATTCTAAACGATTTTTCGACTAACTGTCATGCAGTTATATAATTTAAAAGCTAGAAGTTATTAAACCAAATATTATAATCTATTAATTTATTTAGTTATGTTTTATCATGCTGAGATCAAATAAGCACACCCTCTTGATATAAAATCATTTCAGTATTATAATCAGTATTTTTCAGCTTTTTCGTTACCCTCATATTTTCCTCTCATTTACAATAATAACAAAATTTTCTTATCTTGGCCTTTTATCCCACCGAAAACACTAAACTTTCCTTTCTAGTCTGCAAAAAAAAAAACAAAATAACAAAAAAAAATACTTTTAGAATAGCGGTCAGGACGTAATGAATCTAGTCAGCGATTGAAATAAAAGTATACTATTATTTAAAAAAAACAAATAAGTGAATATACATAGGTTTTCGGAATATATTATATTTTGTATTTTTCGTTCTCTAAAAAGCCCACCTCGAATCAAAAGATATATATTTAAATAGAATCTCGCGACATAAATTATGTTTTCGAAACAAATTATATCAAACAATAAATAATTGTATATAGGTAAAACTTTACAGTATTATTTTTAAGTTGAGGAACAACAAAAACATGGTGATTCATCGAAATTATTGAGAAGTTATTTTACTTATTTAACAATTATATTATAAGTGCATAGTTTTAATTACAATTATATATATTTAACTATATATAATTAAATAAATATATTTACATAATCTAAATATAATGAGAAAAACCAATAAATATATAATTAAAAAACTATTTTCGATTGTCTATTTTAAATGACACCTCTACCCTGTTCTATTTTTTTTTTTTTTTTTTTTTTGTGGTTGATTATAAGTATTCTCAACCACCATATGACCAGTTCTTTTCATTTCATTGTATTAAATTGGATTTAATTTTCCTTTAAAATAATGCAATATAAACACTTCATCAATCTATGGTTAAAAGTAGTTATTGAAAAAGAAAACATAATTAATTTTTCCCACTCTTGTGCAACTGCCTGATAATAGAGACTATATTTTAATGAAAATATATTTAGATAAATTATTGGATTTTACGAAAATGTTAGTATCCGACTGTGGATAACTAAAACATACTGGTAAGTCGAATTTACATCTACACGTCTTGTATAGGCTTTTACTTGACTACGATTTTGTTTAAGTGATTTCCATTAGAGGTATTTGTTACTAAGGGACATGTGTGCTTATCTCCAGAAATTATGTAATATATGCCAAATGTGAGTGTAGTTAGGAATGTTTTCGGTAACTAAAAATAGACAATATATAAATATATAAATTTCATTGCTTATCTATATTTATTTTATATTTATCCCCGCATTTTTATAAGGTTGTGAAATACAAATTATAATTTAATGAAATATAGTAAAAGAAAAGAGGTCGTGTAATAAAAACAAAAAAATTAAACCCTAAGGAAAACAAACAAAATGGTATCAAATTCAGACTTCGGTGACTACTCTCCCTTTTTGTTCTTTTCCTATGCTTTAAGAAAACAATCAGAAATTGGACCTGGGTTATCCTAAATAATGCATTAATAACCATGTTAACCATTTATGCAGAAATAAATTAGCACTCATCATACATAATTTTCTACTTTCTCACATTAAGTAATTTGTTTTACACAGAACTCAAGAATAAACTAAAATTTAACTAAAGTTTAATTGAAATCATTTCCGTATAAAAAACAACAAACAATAAATATAAGTCATTTCGTGAATCTTTAATAGATTCAGTCTAATGTAGATCAAACCTATATATAATATATTATAAATAAACATATATATATATATATATATATATATATATATATATATATATATATATATTCGCTGTCACTGTTGTTTATGTATTGATTACGTCTTGTTTCTCTTTTCTTCTATTTGTAAGACACATAAAATATATGTATGAATTATTTTACTATAATTTTTATAAATTGTTTTACTCAATTTGTATAAAAGTATATGTGTTTTTAGTTTCTTTTTACCTTTTGTTTTGTTTCGCAATCTTAAATCTCTTTTATAAAAAATTCATTTGAACTAGAAATCAGGAAGGAGGGGTGTTGAAAATCGATGTTTAATAGATATAAATAAATTTATAATGAATAATAAATCTATAAATTTTATGCAACAGTACAGATCCAAATTATTTTAATAAAAATCCAAGCACTAGAAGTGCTAGAATTGAATTGTAGACAATAAAAATATATATCCTTTCTTTTGGTATGGGTCGTCTAGAATGCGGTCTCTTTATTTATATATATAGTTCAATAATAAATAACGAGATTTAAAAATTAGTCAAAACCATTATAATACATATATAATCGTATTGAAGACTTACATATTAACCAGCAAATTCCAAATCTATAATATATAATCATAAATATAAGTTTATTTTGCTATGTGGGATATGATCTCGATTCTTTGACATAACATTAATTTTTAACGAGTTTTTTTTTAATAAAGTAACTTAAAGCTCTATTGACATTTAGCGTTTTCACATGTGATATTCTTTCTTGTACATTGACTATTTCTTTCTATCTGTAACGATAACACAAATACGTATGTTTGTAAAAATTATGAAATAACTAGAAAAGTTTTCGCTTAACAATAATCAAAGTCTATTTTATTAATATCCATCTTGTTATATTTATCTTGAAGGGGTACAATAATAATAAATTTTATTAAATTGCAGAGCTGGTAATTTGAAAGGTTAATTCATCAGATAAGCTTTATTATGAGCATTGCTTAAAATCAAAAAGTCCTTATATTCAATTCATCACATGATACTAGTAATATACTGCATATTTTATGCAAATTAATGTGCATTTACTTACAATCAACTTTTAATGAATACATTTTGTTTTACTAGTTTATTTACCTGCTCTAAGGACATGGAGAATGAGTGAAAATTATTTAATCAAAGTCAATTTAAGCACTCAAGTTATGTATTTTAATGTGTGTGTTTTTTTTATATATCTCTACGAAAATTTCTGAGTGCACTATATAGCTATAATTAGTTAATTAAAAAACACAAAAGCAGTGACTTCACGGAAAAGTAGGAGGCTTGCATTCTTCTGAAATTGATTCCAGATTCTATAAAATGATGTTTTTTATAGGTATACATAGTTTATTGTCCAATTCAATCTTCAATCACTATCCTTCCTATTGTACTGAAGGATATATTTCAATAAACAACCTATCAGATACCCGTTATCATTTCAGAGCGGATTAAATGTGTAGTTAAGTTGGGCTATCACTCCATTTACTAGCTTAAAGCAAACTTACAAAACTATATAATGGACGTTTATATTGGTCTCAGGCAACTCTGCTCTCAAGATTATTATCTCTTTGGTTTTGTATTACGAATTTGTTGTTTTTTGTATACAAAGAATAAACTTTAACAAAATATATTGTTTATTTTGTTGAATGATCTTTTGCTATCGTTGTAGTTTCATGATTCTGCCCTCATAAATATTTCAGTCATTACCAGTTTCCTTGTGGTTGCCGCTGTACATATCGATTAAAGGCGTTTAAATATTTAAATGGTCGTTGATGAATATTTCATTTCGTAAACTTTTTGTGAAATATATAATCTGCGCTAATTACTAATAATATACTCAATAAACTCGCTTCCTGTACGAACGCAAAGCGGCTGATTCTCTCTGCAACTAATTTTTTCTTTTCTCACGGTAGTCGACTATTATTCATGTTCATTTCGAAGTTCGCTCAACAGCTCGAAATTGGGTTGCTGCAATATAATTATTTCTTATGAGATAATCTCATGCAACCGCGAAAACAGTTCAGTGACGACTACTAAAATAAGTAGTCCTGAACTACCAACGATTGCGTAGGGTTGATAACTGGGTGGTAGGAGTAGGTGAAACTTTTCTCTTTCTTGATGGAAACGTTTTACTATACCATACAAAGATGTTCGTAACCTTTGAAATACATGTAAATGATATTCAAATGGCGCCCAGTTAGGGGCTATACGAAAAATGAGGTTTCAACAAAATTCCAACAATTTGCCACAAGCTACTTCCTGAGGCTTTGCATGAGCATAATGAAACACAACTCCTTTGGGATATGCCAATTCCTGGCATTTTCTTTGATTCAGTTTTATTAGTTGTTGGCAGTAAACAGGTAGATATAGTTGAGACTTCGCACACCTGTAAACAATCTACTTCCTAACGAATCAATGCAGGTGTTTTCCTGAGTTGTGTACTCTCTTCGAACCGCATTACCAATCAACAGATTTTACATAAAACATTGAATTCCGACCTCAACAAGATACATCAATGGTGATTATCTAACCGAGTAGAATTCAGTGCCTTAAATTCAGGGCTGCCTCTTGTCGTCAAAGGTGAACCCCAAAGTAAATATACTGTGGATGAACGGCACTTACATCGATGACGTCAGGGAATCAATCCTCGGCACCCTTAATTCAAACGACCACATATTTTAAGCTCCGAAAAGGGCGGAAAATGTATGAGGTTCCTTAACATATGAAAATAATACTTCACATCATCCAACCTGGCCATTATTTTCAAAGCGCACAGACGTCCCAAAAGCGAGTTCAACTCCCATATTTGGTTAGGTGCAGCCAAAACTGCACTACACATGCTTGATAGGATGCAAAAACAGTGAAATTTATTGGGGTCCCAGCGCTATGTCGTTTAATTCCATTGTTAGAACATAGGCGCACCGTATCAAGCCTATCTCTTTTCTATATATTTTATCACGGTCGTTGCTCAAATGAACTTACTGAATGTGTTCCACTTCCCCAGACATTTTCCAGCGATAGCCTTTCAATCTGAGAATGCGCATCAGTTTGCGTTGAAAGTCAACTTCATGCGCCAAATAAACATATGGTAGACTGTCATTTAATTAGTCGAGCCACACGAAGGTGGAATGCTCTATTTGATCATATGTCCCCTCGTCGTTGTAATGTCCGGGCATTTAAGATCAATGTATATCGATACCTTCTTTCTTTTCTCACTTCCTCTCCATCCACTCGCACTGTCAGCTCACATTTACGGGTACTTTAAAATTTCCTTTTAGCACGCGTGTGTGGAAAAAAAGCAATGACAGTAAGCTATATAAGACTTAACTTCAACATCCCTAAGTAATTAAGACTAAATATTAAATTTGAAAAAAGTTTTATAATACTTTTCTAATACGCCGTGATCAATTAGTATACAATACTACTCGTAAGGTCAACAGAAAGAAAAAAACCACTTGATCCATTTAAGATTACAAGCTTCTGAAGTAAATTCTAGGATTTGGAACTTACTGCTAATTTATAGATATACAAAAAATACAATAGAAGTTTTGTCTCAAGATCATTGATACTGCGGTGATGATAGTTGAATCCGTCTAAACAATTCAGCTACTACCCGCCAACCAAACTGTAGGGCCAGTGTGGCAAGATGAAATATCAAGAAAAGACCAATCAAAAGTTTGTATGTGCTGGATTTATCGAATCCGATATTTTTTAGATGACTTTGGTCATATTGTAGACAAACCGGAACTGATCTTCAATGGAAACATGACCTCAATCAAAAGTATTGGTAGTTGAGTCACTGACCGAAATCATCGATTAGTCCAGAAGCATGTAAACTGCTAGTATATCATTAAAAAAAGAAACGAACGTGCCAAAATGTGATCATACTAAATTCTAAGAAGGGATATGATAGTTTTCCAAAGATACAAAAATATTGGTTAAGCTTTGATATGTTAACCAGAAGTTACACTATCACTATCCTACTGTAAAGGTTAATTAATATCGTAATCAGAAACAAACTTATTCTGTAGGGTAAAAAAAAAAAAACGAATAGCCTCAGAGGCAATTACCCGAACTCCTTTCCAAATTCCGAAGATAAATTGAGCCCATAACATGCAGCGTTATTATTATTCTTCTCGGGGTGGAGATTTACTTTCCGCATTCCATCAAACGAAATTCATCTGATAAATCTTGGTTGAATAAAAAATGTGAGCAAATAGCAGCGGGAAAGAATAGGGCAAAGAATAGAGCTTGTAAGCGATGGCGCTTGAATTCCACGGAGATCAAAAGAACGAACTTTGTTAGAATCAAAAGTCGCTCGAGGTCAGCCAATCCCAGGGAAAAAGTGTCTCCCACAAATTAACTGTCTATGTTATCCAAGGTGATGGAAAAGGTCACCAATGCCGAGCTCATTAAATATTCAATCGTCAATATGGATTCTTCCATGGTAGGTGGTCCACGGAAGACCAATTAACCCTTGTAACTGAAATATTGACACATGCGATTCAGGGGCATGGTGAATCAAGAGCGGTCACATTGGATATTCTAAGGCTTTTGACCACGTCTGGCACGGGGCATTGCTGAGCAAATGAGAATCGATCGATCCAGATTATTGTGGAGGGTGTGTCTTCAGATCTGTATCCTGTTAATTTCGGAGTGCCTCACGGATCTATTTTGACTACAACCTTTGTTTTTGTTTCACATAAATGATTTGCTGGAGACAAGGTGTTCAGTTTTTCGGGTGATGGTATCATTTTATCCTCTTTTTCGAGTGATCGGTCGATTATTGCATCAACATTACATTAGCTGAGATGTAGCTGGGTCGGCTCTCTGAATAGGGATTTGGACTAGGTCCTGCAGTAGAGAAAGGAATGGATCATCGGTTCCACAGTTGATGATGAATGGCCTCGCCAGACCCTAAGGAAAGCATAAAATTGCTTGGCGTCACGGTCTGCGGGAATATATCGTGGCATGAACATGTATCGAATATCGCAAGATCTTTTAACAGCCAAAAAATAATTTACCCCGGCTCGACTTCTTCTCGTGTATAAATTCCAAATTAAACCCGCGCTCGAATATTGTTCCCATGTTTGGAACTCTGCTCCTAAGCATAACCTTGACCTACTTAGGAACATACAGAGACGGCAATCCGCATGGTCTGGGATACGGCGTTGACGTCGGGACTACAGTCGCTATCACATCGAAGGAGCGTAGCAAACCTTTGTCTGTTCCACAAATATATCACGGGGATTGTTCTTTGGAGGTTGTTGGTATTGTTCCCTGCAATTTCTCTTATTTGCGCTCCACAAGACAATGCAGCGGAACGCACTCATTTGCGGTTCATCTTCCTACGGCGCGACCATTTCTGCATCAGAACTCGTTCCGTTATAGAGCGGGAAAGCCTCCCCGCGCGAGTGTTTTCGATGCGATATAACCTGCAACTGTTTAAGAAGAATTGCAACAGTTATTTAGTGGCATCTGGGGGCGCCTACTACTCCTAAGAGAAGTATAATAAAAATAAAAACAATTTCCAATAGAACTCTACAAATTTGCATTGCTACAAGTTGCGGTCCTCATCGTATATAATTTGCGTCAGGGTAAGGGTATTTTTTAGGGGTATTAATTTAAGAAGTCATTGCTTCTTATGACTTTTGTAGATTCATACGCTGCTGTATTTAAGGAAAGCATCCATAATTCAGAAATATCACCACAGGAATTCATGCCTAGTTTGAATATTATTATTACTACTGTTACTACTATATATTGGGTTGTAGGGAAACGGCAGTTCATGACATCACTGACTCGTTTCCTCAAAATTGCGCCTAGTTTCAATATATTATAAGAAAAAAATTAAAGACCGTAGGAACATTTGATTCAATTTTTTGAAAATTGTAAAAAGAGGAAATTTTAACCAAATCTAATTTTTGTCTGAATGGCTTCCACCATCTTGTTTACATTGTTCAAGTCGGTTTCGGAAATTTTCAAAACAAGTTGGTCCGGGAATGTCCATAAATATTTTGTTTACTGATCTATTGTTGTAAGTTTACCTTCATAAACTCTTAATATGAAGAAACAACATAAAATAATCACTAGGAATAAAATCCAATTCAGTGATATCAGGTCGTGCGGCTTTGGATGCAAATCGCGATTTAAAAGTCTGCGTAAAGCCGTCCTTTAATTTTTGAGGGTTGACTTCCCTTGCGAGTTTATTGATACGAATTTTCTCTAACCCATTCACTAACATGCTAAATAACCGCAATTGTCTCAAACATTGTAATTTTTTTGATTTGCGAAAGCTGGAGTGAATTCCAAGATACCGTGGACGGTAATCCTTTGAAAAAACCTGCTATTTATACCTGGATAGAACAAATTAATACACCCACAATAAAGAACGGTGCTGTAGTAGGTGAATACAAAACAAACGACCTTATGACAAAAGTAATTTCGCAATTTGCTATAATTTCTTAAAATTGAAGAACAGGTATACGAGGGTTGTCTCTTATGTTTCGGGATTTGGCAACCCTAGTGTTGCAATCCGGCAATTGACAGCTCTGTCGTAAAGTTGGACATTTTTGAGGTTATACGCACTCAGAACGTTTTGACATACGAGCGCTATTTGTGTTGTTTACAGTAACTTAAAAGATTCATCTCGGCCCAAAAATGGAATTAAATCGTCAACATTTTCGTGCGATTATTTTTTTACAACTTTCGGCGTGGATTAACTCAGCAACAGTGCATGGATGAACTTAATTCAATTTTTGGCGATGAGGCTCCATCAAGGACCAGTGTTTATCGATGGTATGGTGAATTCAATCGTGGTCGTAGTTCACACCAAGATGAATTTCGTGAAGGTCGTCCAAAACCAGTTGTTGTTCCGAAAACCATTGATGCTGTGCGCGAACTGATATTGGAAGATCGTCATGTGACCTATCGTGAGATTGAGACAACCTTAGACGTTAGTGGGACCAGCATACATTCAATATTGCATAAACATTTGACTGTCAAAAAAATTTGTTCGCGTTGGATCCCACACAATTTGTCAATCGCCCAAAAAAAAACTCGTGTCAAGTGGTCGAAAGAAATGCTCAAAAAATACGGTCGCGGTGCTTCGAAACACGTCTATGACATCGTGACAGGTGATGAATCGTGGATTTACGCGTATGAGCCCGAAAGTAAACAGCAGTCGACTGTCTGGGTGTTTCAAGATGAGCCAAATCCAACAAAAGTTGTTCGCGCACGAAGCACTTCCAAGCAAATGGTCGCCTGTTTTTTCGGAAAAACTGGACATGTCGCAACCGAACAGTCAATTCTGAGTGGTACACAACCATTTGTTTGCCAGTTGTCTTCCAAGAAATCAGGAAAACCAACCGCCGAACACGGATCACTCTTCACCACGACAATGCGAGCTCTCACACATTGGCTGCGACAACTGCATTTTTGAGCACCCAAAACATCGATTTGATGGGTCATCGGCCATATAGTCCTGACTTGGCACCGAATGACTTCTTTTTGTTCCCGTACGTAAAAAACAAACTGAGAGGTCAACGTTTTTCGACACCTGAAGAAGCGGTTGCTGCATTCAGAATGCATGTGTTGGAGATACCTCAATCAGAGTGGCAAAAGCGCTTCGACAATTGGTTCAAACGCATGCAAAAGTGTATAGATCTTCATGGGGAATATTTTGAAAAACAATAAAGTGATTTTCGATGATCAATATTTGTTTTTGTTCTCTAATCCCGAAATATATAAGGCAACCCTCGTATTGGCTAAAGATGTGCATGTCTCGCCTAAGGTTACTACCATATATATGCCACAAAGAATCGTAAACATGTATTTTTGAAGTCCTTAAACAAGTAAATGTTTTAGAATTGGAGGTATATCATTCAACTTGTCACAATTACGCTGGAATTGTGAGTTTAAAACTCATCTGTAAAAATGTTGAAACCCATAACAAACAATTGTACCTTACCCCGCTCCATAAGAGACACCACCATAGCAGAAAGTAATAAAAAAATATGTAAAACTAAACAGTGCTTCACACAGAGCAACTCTCCGCAAATGTTCGCTACTTTAAAAGAACCAAATAGTAAGATTATTTCCCAACCTTAGTAATAGCGCGAGATAATCTTTTGAATCCTTTCATTTTTCCGAGAAATGTCATAAAACATTTGTATATTTATGGAGAATTAACATACGAATAAATGCTATTTCAACGAAAGTAACATCAAATGCGCATAATAATATAATTTTTTCGGCAAAGACCCCTAAAAAATACAAGGGCGGGCTGAAAAGGTTCCGACCAAACAAAGATACAAGACATTTTTTCTTAAAATTTTTTTTTTTTTTTTTTTTATATATAGTCTCCTTGTAACTCTACACACTTGTCCCAGTGATGCTCACATCTCTCTAACCCCCCGTCCAAATAGTACTCGGCGTTTTTCTCTGCAAATAACTGTTCACGAAGGTGATTGCCTCCTCATTTGACGAAAATCTCTGTCCTCTTAGCGCGATTTTTAGATTAGGAAACAAAAAGAAGTCGCATGGTGCTAGATCTGGTGAGTAAGGCGGATGGTCAAGCAGTCAACCGTAAGTTGTGGATTTTCGCCATGGTAACCGCTGAGGTGTGAGATGGCGCGTTGTATTGGTGAAGCCGGATTTTCTTTTTCTGCAAATGTGGCAGTTTTTCCGCAACTTTAGCCTTCAGTTGGTTTAAGTAATGATGCGTAATATGCTCCTTTAATGGTTTTTCCTTTTTGAAGATAATCAATTAAGATAGCTCTGTGACTATCCCAGAAAACAGTCGCCATCACTTTCCCATCGGAAAAACACAGTTTTTGCCCTTTTTTGGAGCCGATTCCCCCTTTGCAGTCCATTGTTTTGACTGTATTTTTGTTTCGGGCGTATAATGGTGAATCCAAGTTTCATCGACAAAACTCTGATTTATTGTGTCTAAACCGCGCCAACAGAGCGTTGGAAATGGTCTAACGTGAGCAAACTCATGCCTAAATCGTGATTTAATATGTGACAAACACTTTCTTTGGACATATTCATAGCTTCTGCTATTTCTCTCACTTTAATTCGGCGGTCGTCTGGCACCATTTGGTGAACTTTAGTGATGTTATTGTTAGTTGTTGCAGTTTTTGGACCTCCCGAACGTTCATCGTCTCCTAAGCTCTCATGGCCACGTTTAAATTCAGGTGCCCAAAAGTTAACTGCGGTAAATCATGGTACAGAGTCCCCATATACAGAGTCCAACTCATCTTTGATTTGCGTATGGATATTGCCTTTCAAAGGCTCCTCGATAGTATAGTGGTTAGTATACCCGCCTGTCACGCCGGAGACCGGGGTTCGATTCCCCGTCGGGGAGCCTCTGGCGCAAGACTAATGACCTTGCCCGGAAAAAACAAATCATTATGGAAAATTTAACAAGCCTCAGGACTTGCTAAATAAGGCCAAGACCGGTTCCCGGTTGTAGTGCCGATGATGATGATTACCTTTCAAAAACAAAAATTTTATGACACTGACATCGACTCACTCAAACGACTGTCAAGTAAAAACTACGACTCAAAAATGGCTGAAATTTTGGTGAGTAACTGTCAAAAGATGCGCAACTACATTCACTAGATTTTATTGACAAGTGCTGTTATCTTCACGTTGAGCTGGGAACAATTTCAGCCCACCCTAGTAGCTAACAAATTGTACTTTACAAGATAATTTGATGTTCACTGGTCAAAAAGTCAAGTCCTCCTTTTTTTTATAAAAGCTGAAATTACTTTCTTAACAACTGAATATCAAAAAATTACTTCTATCAAATGAATAATAATATAACAAAACTGCGTTTGATGTCAAAAATATGAATTACAACGCAAGCTAAGTTTTTTAGGATGTCTGACTGAAAATTTCTTCGTTGCAAATAAGGAAATAAGGCCCAATTTGTATTAAGTGGAAACACCCGTTTATGGAGGTTGAAATGGTAGTTGTGGAGTAAAACAGCCGCTCTTAGAATCGTAAAAGTACATTACAGAAAGGGGTGTATAGTAGATATGTATGTAATGTGGAAAACTAGGTTGAACATTTCTTGAAGAGATCAGGGTTCCTTGAGAATGCCAGGACTAATCGATTTTTCCATGAATTTCACTGAATAGATCCAATTTACTGTCAATCAACCCAGTTTAGTATACTTTTTTTTTTAACTTCAATTTCAATTTTGATTAGGTAGATAATACATTTATATATTTTACAACTAGTATTTCAGAGTTTTAGGACAGCAATTCCTTTACAACGATAATCTTAAATCTATATAATGAAAAGTTTACTTTTTATTGTGGTTTGATTGAATTCATTTTATTAGGGGGATTTGAAATGTATGATTATGTCGTAATCTAGGACTACGCATTCGAATGATGAAGTTATTGCGTCAATAAGCTAATGGTGAGCAATTTAAAGATAGAAAGATCGAATATGGGTGTAGACGTTTTGGATAGATCGATCAATTAAACACGAATAAGCTCTACTCGAGAAGCTCGTTGTATCGCAATAACATTATGATGTATTACAATTAGAACATATTATGATGGTATTGCTTTAACAGCCGTACAGCGTTTATACGAACGGTGTTGTAGTTGGAGAATAAAATGTTAAATGCCTGGGGTAAGGTTAGTTTCAGCGAAAACATATGCATACGTTGGGCTTTGAATTTGGTTGGGCTTTGAATTTAGTTGCGGCATCCCCTCTCCCCGCGGGGTCTTCGGCTTCGTAAACAATCTAATAACAACATAAAACTAGGATAAAACAAGAATTCTGACAATTGGTGCGCACATAGATTTGCATGTTATATGACAGTTTGATAGAGTTAACGTTGCTGTGTAAACCACGGATATTTTAACAGTTAATTTTCAATGATTTAGGGTGCTCTAGTCGACTGAATGGTTAGAAAGAAAATGTATCCGCGTCTTAAAAACGTTTCTCTAACCCAAGAAATATAAACTGAAGGTTAGTGGCGTGAATGCTTCATTATTTAGTATTTATTTATTTATTTATTTTGAACTCTTCTTCGTATTTTCATGGGGGATAACAGCAGTTTTACAAAATACTGAAGAACGTGATTCAAACCCACGCTATGAAAAGGTTAGAACCAAAGTATTAAAACATCAGACCTCGGCCGTGTGTTTACGAGGTTTACGAGGAAATATTATCTCGAAAGATTGCTAGACTATTGTTAGTATATGTCTTGTTAAAACCCTTTTAGTGCATTGTTCTTCACCATGGTTGGATGTGTGAAAACTTCTGGTAACGCTATGAAACTATCACTCATGAATCTATGAGCTAATATTTCACCACATCTTTTTTTCACACATTCCTTGATTCCAGCACATGAACGCAACTTGTACTCGTTCTGTCTAGACAAGGTTTGGCGCTTAAGGAGAACACAAAATCCTGTTGATGTCTCTCCATACAAAAAAAAAACCTAGAAAACCAAATCATACATTGTCTACATTGTACAATTTCTTCAGGAGGATTAGAACAAACCACAGAGGTGTATATCCAGTCATAACAGCAGTTTTTTTAAATTTGAAATTCTATTTCTTCAATTTTTATTGTGTTATTATTAGACGACATTATAGATGACTGTTATAAATTGTCTTACACAAGACAGTGGTATTTTTAGTGAAGTGGGCAAAACATGACTGTGGCCCTATAAGTTAATTAGAAAACACATCTGCCATAGATATGGTTGATCAATATATTGGTTTTTGAAATATTGTAGCATGTTGTATTTCAGAAGGTTGTACTTATACATGAAAAATTTGTATTATATGGTATAAAACCATTTTCTTGCCAACTAAAACAGAAATACCGTGGAAGAAACCTATCAATACAAAAATGTTAGAGTTAAACGTAGCAACACAATAACAACTGTTTTAACAGTCCAGTTTATGTGGCCCGGAAAATTTTAAATCTTTGGTCAAACATTAGAGGAATCACAAACTTAGCAGAAAAGTATCAGCAAACATAAATTCTGTTTCGCGTAAACAATCTCATTACTTTTTATTAAATTCACTTAACCTGGACTGAAAAAAAGAGACATGTGCAGTGACAGGCGATGCGAAAATCAAACGCTCAATCCTATATCATTATTTTAATGATACAGCAACAATAACTAGAAGTACCATTTGGATGGAAGTATTTCCGTCACCAGAGTGTATATAAAATTATTGACGATGTACGAGTTTATTTTTAAATTTTTTCAAATCTTATAAAATTATGATAGTACTCCAAAGATCGCTACTCGGAAGATCGTTTCGATATTCGCGTAGGATGCTAACAGTATGTTGCACCAGAAATTGGATTAAGATCGGCAACTATAGTCTTTGCGCTTTCGTTAAATGATAAATGTGTGATACTGATTTCGGTGTTTCTTCATTTGATAATAGGGATCTAATGTTTCCCCCTTTTTTTTGTCTATTTGCCTCAACCATAGTTATTTACTCGTTGCATAGCATTCGTACGCATATATGTATTAAGGGTCCTAGGCATTTCAGAACGATAATATTGGGGTTTCTATGGTGCTGCCTTGTTGCCACCTGGAATTTTTTTTGTGAAATACCATCCGCGAATAATGTGAAAAGATTTCCTAATCATTTTTTCGCCTACAAGGGCCTCCCTTAGTTAAACACATGCCACCGAAACTGTTCCTATTTTAGAACCTCGATTGCAATAATATTATTTATTTATTATTATTATTATTTATTGGCCTGTAGGAACCCGGAAGTTCATGACCTCACCGACTCGGCTTCGCCATCCTTCCCTGTCCTGGGCACTCTCCTTCCACGCTTGACCATTCGATCCGATCTCCTCAAGGTCAAACCTAACATTGTCCTCCCATCTCCGTCGCGGCCGTCCTACCGGTCTCTTTCCCGTTGGTCTACCGTCAAGAATTCTATGCACGGTCCTATCGTTCCCCATTCGCGCCACGTGTCCGGCCCATCTTAATCTTCGCGACTTGATTACTCTCACTATTGTAGGTTTGCGATATAGTTCTTCCAATTCGTGGTTATGGAGTCTCCTCCATTGTCCTGCCTCCTCGTCATATTTACCTCCAAAGATGCCTCTCAAAACTTTATTCTCGAATAGACGGAATTTGTTTTCTTCCCGTTTTGTGAGAGCCCATGTTTCGCATCCATATAGAACAATTGGCATGATTATGGTTCTATAGACACGGAGCTTTATGTTACGTGATAGCAGTTTGGATTTCAGCAGTTTACTGACTGCGTGCCAACTCGCGTTGCCGGAATGCAGTCTCTTGTTAATTTCCTTCGACATTTCGTTACTGGCCGTCAGTATCGTTCCCAGATATTTAAATTCTTTAACTTTTTCAAAGATCTTACCTCTGACGTTTAAACTACGATGAATCGCTTAGGCTATGCTGACGGAAGCATACGCTTCCAGTAGGGCCACCCATGTCAGACAGGCTAGCGAGGAGTAACACACAAAGATCTACCGCCCCTAATCCAGGGTGTTACGCGTCACCGTGCCCATTGGATGTTTTGCAGCCAGGGGTATACCGGCTGTATTATAACGGCGCCTCTCTGACACCGGGTCGAATCAGAGCAGTAAGCAGACCTTACCATATCAAAGAGGGGCTCTGATATGGCGGACCATTTGAAACCCCAGAGTGATCCAATGAAATGAATGATCAATACACAAAAAACAATCTCACAAAAAACCCGGTAGGCGTAGGTGTGATGAGCCAACACTACCATAAGGGAACAAATCATCAGGAAAACACCGACTCGGCAAAAAGAAGACGATTGCAATAATAAGCCAGAAAAATCACGAACTTAATGCCACTAAAAAAAAATGAAAAAATTCGTCTTCAAAACACTAATTTTTATATTCTTACTTTTTGAGGAACTGCCCTAAACTGATGATAATCAATGAAACACCAAATATTATACCAAACTTATTACGGATTGATTTTACTATTTTTACTATTATGGTATTGATAACAGCACTGCTGTAGTAATGTTTGTTATAGTTAAATATCGATACTATATTACCATGGAAAATTGCTCATCCTATTAAGGGCAACCATATAATATCAAGCTTTTAACACATTTCTAATCCCCTTAAAGTAAAAATGGATTAAACGTCACAGACTTCAGTGGCTTTGATTGAAAAGAGTATCCGGGTTTTCGGAACTGGTGTACCTATTCACAAGCTTCTACTATTGTCGTGATTGGACAATAATCTTACTATTTACTTCCGTAAGTTTTTCCGCATGTTGCCAAACCGGAAAAACATATCAAGGGATTTTGTTCCTACTTGGACTTCGGTGCCATTGAATTCGTTCATATCATACATTAACCCCACATCAGTGAGCAATGGTATATGGAGGTTGTATTATATGGGTCCTATGAAGAAGTGATCACCGGAATTGACGCGTATTTTGGAGCATTGGACAAATCCTTCTATAAAAAAAGTGTAGGAATTTACAGCGGAACTGGATTGATTGTAACACTCTGGAAAAAAAATATTAATAAATGAAGTTGAATTTCGCCAATTTTTTTTTAATTTTTTTCTCGGGACTTTTCAAATCACCTATTATATTAAAAGGTGGGCTAATCTAAATTTTTTAGTTTTATACTGGGTGCACTAACAGCTCAGTGAAAAATAATTTAGTTACAAATTTACGGGTGTGTTATTTAACATTGAATTAACTACTTATTCTAACTGTCGCTGTTTGTACAATTTGTATTTATGTTCGACTGGTGTGGCCCTGTGAAAGATGCACAGCTGTAATTTTTTTGCATACTTTAAATGTTAATTTTGTTCACTGAGAATACTAAAAAAAGAACTAGTATATAAAAAAATCTTGAAGTAGTAAATAAATGGGGATACTATTATAATTACATTAATATTTATTATATGATTTGTTTTCGTTAAGAAAATTAAAGACAGTACAATGTGATTCAAATAAATCCCCATAAACGTTTAAGACAGTATTTAATATCATGTGATGAATAATGATGCACCAAAGGACCAATTAGAATAAATCTTATAACGGATCCTTTTCAAGCTCTAAATAACACGACACTTTAGGGGAGGACATTTTATATCCTTCTAACGTAAAATTCGATATACAGACTGATAATTATCTATTTTTGATTGTGTTTAGTTTAATATTATTTAATTTATCTTTTTCATAATGATTATGTGAAATCACCAACAAAAGCACTTTTTCTCTTTATTTTTTTTTTCTTTCTCCCTCTCGCGTACATTAATTGAATCCTTATAAACAACTAAAATATTGACACATGAATGGCTATAAAAACAAAAACCGCAAATTGTGTTATAGGCTCCAAGGCGTGGCATATGCGTCTAACATTCGAGCGTTTATCTGGCGGGTGCAATCTTCACCGATGCAAATTGTGTGGGAAAGTGGTTACACATATACGTAACCATTATCATGTACATTTTCCGGGACGTTTTGAATGCCCACTATGCCGTGCCACTTATACACGCAGCGACAATCTTCGTACACATTGCAAATTTAAACATCCAATGTACAATCCAGACACACGAAAGTTTGATAACATATTATCGGCACAATCACCAACTGCTACACAAATAGCCGCGTCACAGGCTGCGATGGCTGCTGCTGCCGCTGCTGCCGCAAGTGCATTTAATGTACAACAACACCAACAAGCACAACAATTTCAACAACATCAACAACAGCAGCAACAACAACAACATCAGCAACAACCTAGTAATTCTCTGTCTGAATGATATAGTCAAGATATTAATTTGAATTATGCCAACATGTTTAACTCAACAGTTAATACTTTCTTGTGGAATCTCGACGAACAACACTACTATAGTAGCCATCCAAACCTAAATGTGGATGAAAATAGTAGGAATAACAGTATCACTGCAACAAAAATTTCTGATACTTACTCTTGGCCTTGGGATCAGCCAGTACAACGACAAAGTTCGGAAATTTCATCTAGAAGAATTAATGACGAAATTTGTTTTACTAAAGCTAGAAACAGTATGAGCAACTCACAGTTCTTACAATCGCTTGAAAATTCACTATCTGAAACTAATATAACAACAGCAACAGCAACGGAACCTACCGTTTCAACAGCAAGTACAACCACAACGATTGCTCTAACTACATCAAGGGCAAGTGGTCTAACATCTGCATCTCTTTCACAAAACTCCTTCAATGCCAATGATCAATATTGTGATAAAGTATCTTCGCCAATTGTATCTCACATTGGTCCTTTGACAGCCGCAGAATCGCCATTAAAAAATGCAATTACAATTAATAATTAAAATGAAATTTAAAGAGGATAAAGTTTTATAATGAGCGAGCGATGTGTTTGACGCCAAATTGAACAATTGTTTTGCCAATTTTTTTAATACGTATATATAATTATAGAATAACAGTAACTCGGCATATAACATCTACTAAACCAGTAAATTTTAGTTATGCAGAATAATATGTGTTCCGATTAGTTGTTAACGATCTTTCAATATAGTGGCAAAACCACAAAAACAAAAGTAAAAATATTTCAATCTAAATTTAAATATTTTGTCAAAATTTTATTTAATTTACTACCCGTAACGCATCCGTGTTCAAAAATTTGCAAAATCACAGGTTTTTACTTTAACAAAATTTTAAAATTCTAAACTAAAAAAAAAAAGGAGGAAAAAACACGTCAAATATTTTCTTTCACTTTTGCTTTGTAAATGATAAACTTGGTAATAAAAATGATAACGTTGACATCTATTTCTTACTATCTTTTTATACAGGAGACAAAACAATTGTTGTTATTCAATTTGTTAAAGAAATTTATGTAATGAAAATATATTAGTAAAATTTAAGTGAAAATTGAATTTTAAGGTACAATACGTTTTATACTTCTTTTTTACATTTTTGTTTTTCTAATGAAATATTTTTCTGATATTTTAAATAATCAAATAGATAACGCAAATGCATATTAATTAGAAAGTACATTTAATATTTATATAATATAAGACCATATATATCTATATACATTAAAAAGTAGCCACGTAAATGTTCTTGTACAAAATGTATTTATTGAAAAAAAAAAAATCTTATTGTATTTCATGTTTTAAAACGATGTTACACAGACAATGCAATACATACGCACATATAATGAATCAAAGAAAATCTTGCAGAACATAAATTAAAATCAATTCTTAAATGTTCTCTTATTTACCCTTACTAAATGAAAGATAGTTAGAAAAGATTAAATGTATTATATTTGTTGCTAATCCTCAAGTGTAGGAGATATATAACTACACCTAGAACACAAAGAATAGAAACATATATTTTAAAAAGGAGAAACCCAATTACTTACGATAAAAATTGATGAAAACACATATTTCATAAATTAATTCTAGAAAAACAATATTAAATTAGTAAGTTAAAAATGTCTAATAGTTATGAACATCATGTTAATGTACATAATTACGTAAGAAGGTATGATGTAAAATATTAGTAAATAACTGGAGTTCTTTCTTTTATAATATCAGTCGTTTTTTTTTTTCCTTATAGTTTTTTTTATGTTATTGTTTTCTTTTTAATCCGTATTTTAATGGGGATATTTTGTTTTATTTTTCTTTTAATCAAAGAACAAGTTAAATTTGTATCATAATTTGAATATTCTCTAGAAAATTTATTACTGACGTATGCAAGTAATATTTGCTTTTTAATTAATATAAATTGCATTTGAATATTCCAAATTTGTACTGGCACGGGAGTAGGTTTTCGAAAATTATATTACTCTAGTATCTACGTATATTATTTATAGATATTACAAGACCCACCTTAACAAATGAAATGGATAAATTGTTTAAAGCACACTTCTTTACACTAATCCCACTGTTATCCTATCTAACAGTTAACAACACTTTGAAATCGTATATGATTATTATAAATATAGAAGTGTTTATTAAATTACAACATAAGCATCCGACTGATAATCAATTACAGTATCTATTCCAAATTACACAAATTATCGGATTCAAATACGTTTCAAAAACGAGTTTAAAATCGTTTTTACCTACTCCAGGGTCATTTAATTTTATTAATTTATTTAGTTTTTTACATTTATTAAACTTTCCCATTTTCATTACTAAATCAATGTCTTGATTTATATTTTACTTGTAAAAGTACTTTTTGATCGTTTTCCAAAATTATGCAGTAACGAATCACAAAATGATAAGTAATGGAAATGCATCGGTTTTTGATGTTATTTTCAAATTAATTTCCAGAAAAAAAATGTAGGTATTGCATAAATAAATAAATAAATAAATATATATATATATATATATATATATATATATATACATGTACAGCTGTCTTAATTATATAACTATAAGTTTCTATTCTGGAATTTTGGAAGTAGGAAGAACGAATAATTATTATACATGTTATACTCTTGTGATGTTAATGAACGATGTTATGTTATTTGTTACATAGACTCCTCTGAACGATATGTAAATTTCTGTACATTTGCATGATAAACACACAAACAAATTCAAATTAGTATATATAACACACGTATATTTATTTATTATCATTTTTAACTAACCATTTCAAAGAACAACATTCACAGAATATGTCCCAAATTGAATATCCATCTTCTTTTTTATTTTCCTTTAATTTCTCTCTCAATTAATATTTGATTATATTTTGGTACTAAATCCCACCGACTTTGCATTTCTAAAAGTAATTTGATTTTTTTTTTGTTCAGAGAATATATGCAGTGGCTTTCTTTTAATTATGTCACTTTTTCAATTGTCGTTTAGTAATTGGAATTAAATTTTACACAACAATAACATCACACACAATTGTTGTTTTAAATAAAAGGATATGTTTATTTTTTCTTTATTTTCAACTAATGTAGAAATATTTACTTTAAGTAATTGGAAAATGTGTTGCTTTTGATTATATACAATTATATACTATGCATTTTATATATGTGTATATAATTGTGAAAACGAGCACTGCAATAGTTACCATAATGATAAAAATGAGCAGAAAATGAGAGAATAGAAGGTTGTGTTATAAATTTTAAACTTTTGAATAATATTTGAAAAATAAATTTCTGGCCATACATATATAAAATAATAAATTAAAGTAAATAAATGTAAATATAAGTTGGTATTAAAACAAAATACAAAAATGACCTTTAGGTTTCCTAAATTCATAAATTTGAGTACATGAATTTCTGAGCCTAAAATTAAAAAAGGATGATTGAAGAAAAAATGTAATAATATATATTTACTCTTATATACTTCTTTGTGTAAAAAAAAGAATGTGATAAAAGTGAACGGTTTGATGGTGCTAAATCCAAATATATACTAGACAAAAATTTTATTTAGAATTCAACTTCTTCGTACACGACACACACTTAAATACGCGCTTACAAAGAAATGATTAATTCTAAACAGATTTTGATTCGTTGACGATTGTAACAGTATCTTAGCAGAAATTACCGCAATCACTAAGTAATTTATAATATTAATTTAACCGAACGTGCAATATTACTAGTTATTTTTTATTTTACAGTGAATTTTTATATATATATTTTTTAACAGTTTTTCAATTTTAATTATTGAATATGTAATATTTAATATTAAAAATTTTAAAAACTAAAAAGCGATACATAATCGAAAGATGTAATTTTTAACTTTATATTTCCACATTTTTATAAATAATATTTATTTTATTCCGTGACAATATCTTAAAGAATTCTTAACACAATGAATTTAGGATAAAAAAAATAATTTTCGATTAAAGATTGGTTCAACACTACAACTAAAAATACAAAGTAATGCAATTCCTTCATCTTTTTAAATTGATCAAAAGTGTTTGTAAGAAATACTTTTACCTTACATATTTTGTATTAAACTTTTCCTAATGTTTTCATAGAACTACATGGTTCTTGCACCCTTCGGTTTCCTGATATGAACAAAAGTTTCTCTTTAGCTTTAATTCAAACTATAACTAAAACTCTACAAAGCATTTGTACGCAAATTAATTAATTAATTAACGTAAAGATTATGAAATAAATTAATAGTACATAAAATTATAATTTATAAAAAGAAGTTTCTTATTTTAAAAGAAATCTATGATTTAGTTAACAAACAACAACAAAAATACAGAACAAAATCAATAAAATATTTATAATAAAACTGATATTTTGAAGCAAAACACAAGGATGTTATTATTATTTTTTTTTCGCCTCTTTTTATTTATCGAATATAACTGCAAACTGTTATAAATTTTTATGAATTGTGCTTCCAAAACATCGAAAACAAAAATGTAAGGCTATTAATTTGTATTATTATTATTAGATTAATTAATTTAACTTCGCCATCGAAATTTTCAACCCTCGGCCCAATTTGATTGACCAGTTTCTTATCTTATTTTGTTAATTTATTTAATGATTTCTATCATTTAGACATATATATATATAGATATATATATATATATATATATATATATATATATATATATAAATATGTATATATATATGTATATATAGTGTTTGGGGTAGTTAACTTGAGTGAGAATGTAATGGGTTAAATTGAGTGGGAATGTAAAGCTAGCAGCAATCGTTAGGAATTCCATCGTATCGAACACACTCCTTATACATATAGTTCCATATTTGAATCCATCTTTTGAATTTCATTAATACTTATAATCTACAAATTTAAGTTCAAAATTTACTTTTTATTTAAATAAGTGGCAGAACAAGTTTTCATATACTGTACTTATTTGCGTAAAACATTTTTCCGACTAAAAATAAAAATTGAATTGATATCGAAGTTGCAGAGCAAATATGTAGCAATCATGTTAAATTTTAAACGAAAAAAAAACAACTTTTTTTTGGTTTTTAAACGGAAATACTTTCAGTGTATATTTAGACATCATATTTTTAATCTTTCTTAGATTGCAAAAAAAGATATTGTAATTTTTATTAAAAAGCAACGGGTTCGTACCATGGAGTAATACAATATAAATGTTGCCCTATTCAATTATGATGTTCTCAAAGGTGAAAAAATAACAGGTTTTTAAGCAGAAAATGTAACTCACATTGACTTTTGAATCTTTCAATTCTCCGGCAGGTTAAAATATATTTGTTGAAAAAGAATAATAACGCATTCTAATATATAATGCCATTGTGTTTTCATTAGGAGTTACGTAACCAAATTTTATTTTTCGTTATTATCCTTCTAGCAAGTGTGATGTAAAATAACAAGAACAACTGAGATATTCATTATATAAATAAAAAAGTATATAAGAGACCTTACACATTTACCCGTATAATAAAATATTGCACGCTGGAATGAAGTATATATATCCATACATATCTTATTTAAAAGATATCTTTTATACTCTTTGCTAGTATATATAGCTTATATAAATATCTCTATTTGAACTTATTTTCGGGTTTATACCATTTTTTTCTATTCTTTTTATTTTTTTATTTCTCTGTAACAAGCGAAGATTTAATTAAGTATCCTTAAGTAAACTTAGATTACTTATCAAATAATATCAATTTAGCCGAAATAAATGAAAGTTAAATGCAAACTCTCAACAAATATATTTCAAGGATTCTGCCACATTTACAAAATAAAAAGTTTATATAAGTCTACCTTTTTTTGAACTTAACGCTTTCTTCACAAGATATTTTACACAAAGCCGCTTGGAATGATAAAACCACTTAATAAGTTTACTAGAATTTATTTTCCGTAGAATATGTTACCATTTACTATCTATATACTATGCATAAAAATATCTATCGGCAAAAATAAGTCTTTTATTTCAATATTGAAAGACCAAATAATATACGACTGCACTATATAAGAAATGAAAAATATAAGGAAAGTCAATAGATAACTTAAGAATAATATATATATATATATATATATATATATATATATATATATATATCTTTGCAAGCATGTATGTATTAAAATGTGTATATGTACATGTATATACAGCCGTATAAAAAACAGCCAAGTTTATATAAAATTCTTGTTACAATAATTTTCACGTACGTTTTAACCAAATTTTGTTACATAAAGTGAAACGCGATTTTTATTATGTTTTTTTTTTTATTATAGTTTTTCGTTTGTTGTCGCATTATTCTTATTTTTCATTCTTCTGTCTGTTTTCTGGGCTGATGTTTGCCCCATTTGTGGTGTCTTTTTTTGTTGGTTCCAGGGCCGGGGGGACGTCATCATCTTTCAACTCCCTTATCAACAACATCATCATCATCCCCACCATTTGCAATGCATTTTAAAAGTGAATATCACCACGGACTAGGAGCACATGACATCGGGATTTACCGTGGTGTTGGCAGTGGAGGCGTTGGTGGAGCTAATATTGGTAATCCTGGTGGGGGCAGCAATGGTGGAGGGCATCATCATCACCATCTTCAAAGTATAGGAACAGCAGCCGCTGTAGCTGGCAGTCCAGTTGGAAGTTCTGGTACCGGAGGCCATAATTCTCATCATCAAATGTCCTATCACAATATGTTTACGCCGTCCCGTGATCCTGGTACTATGTGGCGGTGCAGATCCTGTGGTAAAGAAGTCACAAATAGATGGCATCATTATCATTCACACACTGCTCAACGTTCCATGTGCCCCTACTGTCCAGCTACATACAGTCGAATTGATACATTACGATCACACTTACGAGTTAAACATCCTGACAGACTACTCAAATTAAGCTCTTCTATATAGATGAAGCTAATACCAAGAAATTATCATAAAACAAATATATATTAAAAATATAAATAAAACGCCGCTTTTTCTCCTGTTTTATGTATAGTTTCAACAACAAGAACTGCGCAAAGTGTTTTTGTTTTAATAAAATGTTTTCCTATTAGTTTTTAAATAACTTAGAAACTTGTTTTTAATTGCATTTATTAGATCATAAATTACCAAATAAAGAAACGGAGACAGCAGTTCATTGGAATTGCAAAAAAAGAAATATGTATATATATATATATATGTATATATATATATATGTATATATATATATATATATATATATATATATATATATATATATATATATATATATATATATGTATAAATATATACATATTATAATCATATATATATGACTAAATCACTGTGTCAAATCGAATGTATAACTTTTTCAAAATCTTGATTTTAAATGCCACGCAAATGACAAAAAAAAATGTAACCATTTTTCCACTTAAATACCAAAAGTAGTTAATAACAAAAGAAAAAAATGTCCGCTCATATTATCGTTTCATATATGTGCAAGCAAAGCAAACACATATGATTTACTATTTTCAGTTATCAAAATTTAAAAAAAAAATAAGGAAATTTGTATTTACAAAGTGAAAGTCGTTATATAGGTTTTTTATATCTCGCAACAATAAAATAGGAAATAATGTTCATGTAAACAGAATAATTAGTAAAAATTATAATTTTGATAGATCAACAAATAAAAAAAATAATAACAAAAACTTCACGAAAACGAAAAAAAAAAAAACAAGAATAAATCAAAAATTTAGTCATTTCCTGAAAATAGTTAGTCGAGCTTCAGGGATTCGTATATAGTCATACCGTAAGTTTTATTTGATTGAAGTCCTATTACACTATTAGACAGTAGTTTTCTTTTATTTTAAGTATGTGATTTAATCTGTTTTGTTTGTATTATTGTTAAGTAATTCAACTGAACTTATAAATCAAATCTATATACCTCAGATGCATTTCAGTTTCGCCCTATTTTGTATTGTACTATTTTGGATGTTTTTTATTTTTAATTTTACTTTTTTATATACCGTACTTTTTCCTGTTAATGTTTATTGTTTAGGTTAGTATTAAGTTCGAATTTACTTGTACACCCGAAGTTATAGAAGCTAAAGGATTGATTGTAGGCTATGGTTTGTTCAAATAAATTTAGTTGCTTTTAAATTGTAAATAGAAACAAAGTCGATAGAATTAATTCATACACTTATGTTATATCCAGTGCATTAAAATTTAAGTGTTCTTTTTTTATTAGTCTTTTGTTTTATTCTTATATCCCAAGTAGGCGCTGAAAGAAATCACAATATTTTGCAATACCTAAACTTACCAGATATGACTTTTAGATTTTTTAAGAAAACAAACCAAGCCAAAGCGTTTAATTTCCTATGGGAGATCTGAAAATGTAAACAAATAACAATTATTATTATTTGTGGGATAAATTCAAATAATTTATTCAAATTTAATGCCCCACATAACTTTTTTTAACACATCTACCTCTTTTCAAATGGTATTGTATATACTGACCTTCGATTTCTTTCAGTTTATTCAGACGCAAATATAAATAGCCAACTTATAAAATATTTCGCTTCACCTAAACTACCAAAATATAGCTTTTTTGTGGCAGATTTATCTATAATATAAAATTTCATACTGTTACTGATTCAAATAACATACTTAGTGAATCAGCATAAAATGCATTCATTTGAAAACTAGTGACGTTAACAAAAATTGAAAATCAGTGACTTTTAAAGACAAACACAAAGTAAATCATATCAATTTATACCAATTTTAGCGTTACACAAAAAGAAATCAAACACAATGTATTTTGAATATTGTCTACTTACAAAAAAAAAATAATACATTATCAGACAAGTACATCTCTAATGAAAAAGCAACTAACAAAATTTTAGAAATTAACTATCTCTACATCTATAGAAGTAGTAATTTTTATAATTATAATGTTATGCAGCTGGTAAAAAATAAACGATTATACAAATATTTAATACAATCCCTTTTTCATTAATTTTGAATCACAATTCCTACATTTTGTTAAACGTAATTAACGAGAGGACTTCTTGCAAAATTAAAAAACAAAAATGTATAGCAAATGTTAGTGCCAAGTTTATTCATTTCATTGTAAGAACTTACCAGTTTTTAAATATAATTTTATATGGCCATTTTGCTTCTATTTTCCAAATATCAACAAGCCTACTTAATCGAATGGTTTGTGTGATTTTAGTTAAAGAACAGAAATCTCACGCAAAATAAAATTTATAATAGCATAACCCATTCAAATGTGTGATATTCCAAATTTTTATTCAACATCTACCTCTTCCCTGCTCTCTTGTGTTTTAGTATTTATTTATGATGTAGTCTATTTTTTCCAAATTAAGCAACAAAATATTTAATGTGATATATTTTCGAAAAAAAAATTAGGTTTTCGTTTTTCTAAATTATATAAAATTTAAAGATTATTTTTGTTAATTCGTTATAATTGTTTGCGTTATTCTAAAACATGTATTAAGTTTACGTAGTAGAAATTAAACCCTTACTTTTTCCTGTTTATGATAAATCATCAATTTTCTGGAGCGTTGTAAATAAAACTACCCTTACGATGAGCACTAAATACAAGAAAACAATCCGAAATGTAATAAAGTGGTCAGAATGAAAATACATTAGATGACTACAACACTTTTTATTTTTTGCAAAACAAAAATGAACAATTCAAAACTTACCCACAAAAAATTAAGAATACGATAGTAGATGTTTAGATTGTAAATATATTTTTCTACATATGTTTATTTTTAAGATTTAAATCGCAAGCTGATGAAAAAATATAAATACTATAATAATGAAATGTAGGAAGAATTTAATATTTAATAATAATAAATAAAATCAGAGGGATTGATCGAAATTTTTTCTATAAAGTTTTTGTAACTTATCATAAGGATCTATGTAAAGATAAAAAATCACAGTAAACTTTTGAACAAAGAAATAAAAACCCACTATTAAAAGAAGCAATTCTTTGAGAAGATTAACTATACCAGTCAAAATATTACATAATAACATAATCTTCTACAATAAAAGGAAAAGTCCCTTTATAATCACACCAACTTTTTCAAATCTAAAATTCTGATCCTTTTGAATTTAAAACTAAGTTTAATAAAATGAAAAATAACAAATAAAAAATATTTTAATGGACACCATGTTAAAATATTTGTAAATGTAAAAATTCAACAAACTGAAATAATAAATGATGCATTCAAATCTAAGTCAAAAATTATTATTTCTTAGCATAGATAGCATTAAAAATTACACTCTTAATTTTTTATCATATATTAAAGAAAAAAAATATTTTGGAAGCACAATTCATTTTTCTCAATTACTACATAATTTAATTCGCTTAAAAATAAAACAAAACTAAATAACATAACTTATAGTTTCCTTTTTGAACTAGGGTAAGTATCACTGAAGCTGATTGTTTACGTTTCTTTTAAGACGAAAACAATTTCTGTTTTTCACGAAATAAATAAATTTTAAACTAATTCTTACTCAAAATATGTCGTTTTAATTTGTGTGAGTGGTGAACCATAGATGTGAGTATGAAATTTGCAACTGAAAGAAAACTTTTCCATGCAAGTTCAGTGCACGTAAGTATTATATCTTAAGTATTACTATAAACCGACAGCGAGCATCTCCTTAACATGGTAAGGGCAAACCTACCGTAATTTTTTTTTTTAATATATGTGCCATGTCGTTACCGAAAACAAAAGGTGTCTCACGAGCAATTAAAAGCGCTTCCAATTACCTTCAACTTTTTCCTTTTTTTGAAGGTGGGTCTGGATTAAATCTATTCTCTTTTGGGCTCATCTTGGATCTTATTAGTTCAATACGTTTCTCCAACCAGATGATCCCTAAGACTCTGAACACCTGTTATCAAATGTTCGTGGTCTATGCACCAAAAGACATGATATCTACATTTAAGCCCACGGTGTACCTTACGAGATTATTATCCTCGCCGATTTGAATTGTCAGTTCGAGGCATAGCGCTCCGTTTCTAACGAATTTCTCTTTCCGTATAGGAAAACTGATTAATTTTATATTTTACGCAGCAATACTTGAAAGCAGCCATCTACTTATGATATGAAGTTGTCTTTCAGTTCAAGATTATACTAGTTTTCTCTAGGAGTTACCTTAATTTTGGTAATTACATTTGCTCAAAAATCCTTAAATTAAAAAAAAAAGCAATCGCTAGCACAAATGAGAGGGAGAAATCAACAAACATATGCACTAAATATTACAAACTTAGAAAACAATAACAAAGCAGCAAACATGTGTTTTATTTAACTAGGAGTAGTTTTGTCTCTAGTACTAAATTAAGCACCATCCGGCAAAGACAAACGAATTGCCAAATCGTTCATCGGAATGGACATTAAAGTGAAGTGAGAGCAAACATCAAACAATAAACTGTGTTTGGTGTTATAAATGAGTACGGGTACGCAAAGGGCTTCTCTGCAACCAAAGCAATAAAAAAAAAATATTAGTGCTTATACGCGACATATGAGTTTTTCTCTGCGTGCATGTATGCGCACAGTATAATGAAATAAAAAGGTAAATAATTGTGAATATAGGATTTAAATAAACATTCGAAGTTACTAACTGTATGGCCTACCATGGACGATGGTCAGGCTGAATCTAAAATGGAAACTTCGAGCCAAGCGACTGAATAATGCTCAATAATGCTCATTATACTAGCGCAGGGAACAAATTTAAAGAACTGGCTACACAAGAAACGAACGTTTCCAACATCGAAGACAGCACCCGGAAAGGCTTTGAGCGAGACAAATGGATTGCTGAGCTCTAGAGAAAAAATTAAGAATTGCAAAAGCAAAAAGAGGAAGCTCTACAAGCGAAGGAACAACGGCAAAAACAACGACAGCAGCAGCAACCAGAAGAACAACAACATCAACTACAACCACCAACCCACAACAAAGAAAAGGTACCTCCCATTATAGTTACCCTCATGAAGGCTAAAGATGTCATTAAACTTGGTAAGTTAACTTTCAATGGTTTTAAAACAATACGATTAAGAAGCAATAAGATAAGTTTTTCGTGCAATAGTTTGAAGGAATATCACAACATTAAAGATGAGTTAGGGAAAGCATGTAGCCGAGTACTACATGTACATCCCAAAATCAGGAAAAATTCTCTCCATGCTCCTAAAAGGAGTTGATCCGCCCTTTCCTCTCGAGGAGTTGCGCGAGGAATTAAAAACTATCGAAACCGACAGTTTAAAATTTACAGGTGTTACACCATTTTCCACCGTTCCTCTCCTGAAGTCGCAACCGCAAATTGCCGTTCTACATTATCTCTCTAAGTCGCATCAGTCAAATTGATGCACTCAGACATATTAAACTCTCAATTATGAAAAAATAAGTTGGGAGAGAATAAAGAAGTCCGACCGCGTATTATAATGCATGCGGTGTCAACGCTACGCCAAGTGGCATCGAATTGCATGAAATTTAGATGCGTGAGGTGCCTCAACCATCATGCTTTTGGGGATTGTCCGCTGGGTAAAGAACAACTCCCGGATAAGAATAAGATATCCTCGTTCTTACAACAACTTCGTGGCACCTAGTGTGTCATACACCCAAATGGCTGGTGGTGTAAAGAAATCACCATTCGTGGAACAACCACGCAACATCATAAAAATGTCCGCACGATGTGCACAAATATACATAATCGCAATTTTACTGTCCATGCAAACACATTTTGCTGCGTTTGAAAAAAAATTCAAGGAAAAACTGACAAAACAGGCGACCCGAATACATATTATCTATTCGATCCTGTTTCCAGATAACTCCACATTATAGACTTAATGTTCTCTTCGGGTGAGTTATTCCTTAAAATTATTGCTGTTAAGATGTACACAAGTTCCAGGTGCTAGAAGCCTGCATTATAGAGATGCCTTTGAGAAGTCAAAGGCATCTATATGTAGTCCCTGTTTATGCTCCTGAAGATCCTCAATGTACACAATTTATCAATGATCCTGATACTCTTTTCCTAAGTATCAAGTTAGACACGGAAAATAATTATTTTTTTAAGGCGGGAGATTTAAATTCCAAGCACATTGCTTGGGATTACCTTATCTCGAACACAAGAGGCAATGCACTGTTCGACCAGTGGCAAAAAAACGAAAAGAAACTAAAATTGTTCGCTATGAGTAGTTCCTTCTTGGATTTACTTGTGTTGGACAAGAGAATACAATTAGTAGATACAGATACAAGTACCTGAAATTGTTTTCGCACAATCGAGTACGATAGCGGTAGTGATTCTCGGTCACGGTGCAGTGATTCATGTTCCAAACGAACACATGCTACTTGAAGAATATGACCATATATATATTCTTTCGGCTTCCGAAAAGCAATCTGGTCGTGCTTTGATCGACTATTTAACACAGAACTAAGCTCCAATGGCGTAGATCTACCGACCAAGAGAAACTTGTCTAATGACAACGGATAACATTGTCACTAATACAATGAATCATTCTATTCCAAAAATAGCTCACACGGAGGGCCATACAAACCGATAAAGAAACACAATTAACGCTTGATTTTTTAAAATCAAATTATACATATTTCTTCATGTAGGACTAAATGCATGTTCTATTTTACAAATATTGTTCTAATGTTAACTTACTGGCTCTTGGAAACACTCTAAAGTATACAATATCTAGTTTGTGTTTAAGCCTCTTTTCCCTTTTTTGCATTCAAGTCTTCCTCTTTTACAATTTGCTAATACAATATACATATAGGTTTTCTATTTTATAATTTTTTTTTTTTACACAACATGCAAACAATTAAAAAACAAAACGATTAAAACTAAAATAACTAAATTAATCAAACTATACTAAATATGAAGGAAGGGGAACATTGCAACTAAAAGGAACATCCATTTTAGGGACGTGTAGTCCTCTCTTCGTCACTAATCCACCACCAGTTGGGATGAGATTGATTTCTTTAAAATTTATCTCTTTCACTTATTACCATACTGAAACGTAGGCGATCTGGGAATGCTTCTGGAGGATTAAACCCGTTCTGAATAGTATTCTCCAGATACATATCATACGGATATAACGCTCCCGAAATAAGATGATTTTCACTGCTCATTGTCTTTGCAATGTGACTACAAATAATTTTGATAATGAAGTTGTCTATCGTGTTTAGTTCTGATTTGTCAGGATCTTCAACATCATCATCATCGGCACTACAACCGGGATCCGGTCTTGGCCTTATTTAACAAGTCTCTCCACCGGTCCCGATTCATCCAGGCTCTGGGCGTCCACGCCATGCATCCATCACAGACATGGTCTACCGCACTGTCTCCTTCCATAAATCCGACCACAAAGGACTTTCCGGGCAGGCTACTCTTCCCTCATCCGAGTTAGTGTCCCGCCCACCGGAGTCTACCGAGCTTGATTTTTCTTACAACCTTAGCTTCATGGTAGATCGCTTACAACTCATGGTTGTAGTGTCTCCAGAATCGTCCCCCCTCGCATACGGGGCCAACAATTCTCCTTAAGACCTTCATCTCGAATGCAGCTAAGAGTTCAGAGTGCCGTTTATTGAGCCCCGAGGACTCGGATCCATATATGAGTACTGGTAAGACCACGATCTTGTACAGTAGCAGCATGATGTTCTGGATAAATTTCGGAACCTTGATAGACCATAGTAAGCTTTGTTGGATTTGATCATTCGTTCGCGTCTTTCTTCTTCCATATTGTAATCGGCTGATACTATTGACCCAAGGTCTTCTCTTCGCAGAAGTTGCCATCATGTACTTAGTTTTTCCTTCATTAATGTGCAGTCCCGGTTTTTGTGCCGCCTGCTCGATCTGGGTGAAGGAGTCCTGTACAACCGAATTGGATCTACCGATGATGTCGATGTCGTCTTCATAGGCAAGTATCTGGCTGGACTTGGTGACAATAGTCCCTCTAGTTGTAACGCCAGAGTCACGGATTACTTTCTGCAACGGCAGATTGAAGAAGAGGCAGGCCAGACCGTCCACCTGTCGGAATCCATTAAAGATGTTTATTGGTTTGGACAGCAATCCCGCTATTTTTACTTGACTAGTTACGTTGGTCATGGTCAACCTAGAAAGTCGTATAAATTTGTTTGGAATGCCGAACTGTCTCATGATATTATATAGTTCTACGCTGGCTATGCTGTTGTAGGTGAACTTAAAGTCTATAAATAGATGATATAATGGAATCTTAAATTCCTGACATTTTTCCATCCACTGCATAAGGGTGAATATCTGATCAATCGCTGATTTGGGTGGGATGAAGCCACACCGATATTGACCAATGATGGCTTTAGCGTATGGGGATATCCGACCTTGTAGGATAGAAGAGAGTATTTTAACTGTATTGTGTGTATCTGTTAGAAACGCCACGCATTAATTATAGCTATCATGCAAAACACCATATGCTCAGGGTAGGCTTTCTACTCAACCAAAAACGGTAGCCTGTCCTGATCGGCTTTAATGCAATAAACGCAAGGCTACGCACTCTTTTCTTGCGAGGTAACTTTAAGAACGTAAGCCTCATAAACGTTCAGGAGCCTACAGAAGTGTCCCCTGACGACGAAAAAGAAAAATTCTACGAGAACGTCGAACGGGCCCTCAATCGTTCTTGGTGATCTGAATGTCAAAATAGGTTGGGAGCTGGTTTTCGGGCACGATTTTCACATCGTATCTTGGGCAGACATTGAGGGCCCGTTCGACGTTCTCAAAAATTCTTCCTTTTCGTCGTCAGGGGACTCCTCTGTAGGTCCGTGAACGTTTATAATGCTTATGTTCTTAAACTTGCCTCGCACGCGAAGATTGCATAGGCTTTCGTTTATTGCATTAAAGCCGATAATGACAGGCTTCAGTTTTTGGCTGACTAGAAAGCCTACCCCGAGCACATGGTGTTTTGCATGTCAGCTGTAATAAATGTCATACCCGTTTCTTTGGATAACACCACTCCCCGTGCATTTTATTTCTTGTAATGCTGTTATGTCAGCCTTATATTCGGACAGGGTATTGGCTAGCTGCTGTGCAGCTCGAGCTCTGTATAGTGAGCGGACGTTCCATGAGAAAATTCTCATATCGTTTAGCCATTTTCGTTTCCGTGGTCGTCGTCGTGTATCCGGTCGATATCCGAGGCTTGTTAAATATTCCATAATATATGGTTTTTCCGGGCAAGGTTATTAGCCTTGCGCCAACCTTTCACGGGATGACACTGCATGCATTGGTTCACTACTTGTCGGGTGCCAAAGTAACTATCCAGGAGTGCCACGTGGAGACTGCATGTCAACTTGGATTGAACAGGGACAAGGATCACCCTGGTCTTCGGTTGAAAGCAATCAGAGACTTCGCCCAGTATGTTCGCTCCCATCCCCCCTTGTCAGTGTCTTATTGGACTAGAAATTCGTATGTTGTGACCCTGAGGTTCTGTACATTCCGTGGCAGGAACGCAAACACCCGAAACTTCTCCAGGTAGAATGGCGATATGTTATACCATACTGGGCAGCCATACACCAATACTGGTCGAATGAATGTCAAGTACTAAATTAATTTGACTTTGGAGTCTAAAAGGGTACTACGGAATAGACTTCTTGTAATGGCATATACGCTTTTAGCTGCAGAAAGGGTAGGTGTTATATGCTTATCGAAGTATAGATACTGATCAAGCTTGATACCAAGGTATCGAACTACCGTTTTTACTTGTAGAGGAAGATGATTACTTCCTACAATGGTAAATTTCTTCCAATTCCGTTTTGTAAACCACGATGCCATGGACAGGGGCATTCTGAAAAGGATAGTTTCTGTTTTCTGGAAATTGATATTTAATTTCCAGTCGTCGCAAAAACGTTTGATTCGATTGAAGTCATCTTGTCATCTGTTGATGACATCAATCTTTTCTCCAAATATACACACAATAATGTCGTCGGCACGGGTGAGAGGATCCACTCGATCACTAGTATAAATGTTAAACAATACGCGAGAATTCACTACTCCCTGCTATAAGCCGTTTTAATGTGGAAGGCCTTGTTGGAGATTATATCTCCACATTTCACCTCAAATTGTTTACCCATAATCATATCGTAGGTAGTATATAACAAATATTCAGGCATACCCAGAGTAAATAAGTTATATACAAGCCCTTCTAATCATACGGTGTCGAAGGCCTTTCCAAAGTCAGGCAAACAGGCCCCTGTGTATTGTCGCATTGCCTTGTTCCACTGTATGTCGGAAACGAGTTTTGATGCTGCATAAACTGTGTCATGTTTCGATTTTAAACTGAACTGGTAGTTCGGAATAATACCATTTTCATCAAACCAGTTTATCAATGCTTTATTAATAATTTTCTCGAAAACCTTGCTAATGTTTGGAAGCGAGCTAATCGAGCGAACATTGGCTGAATTGCTCCCATCGTTCCCCTTTTTTGAGGATGGGATGGAGTTATACAGTTTTCCAACGTGTTGGGTAAAATGCATTATTAAGAGCGTTATTGAATAAAACAGTGTAAACCTTCACTGTTTCAAGAGGCAACTGCTCTAGAACATTGTTAGGGATACTATCTATTTCTTGTTTTTAATTTGCACAAATATACTTGTGCACAAATATACCCCTGTGTTTAGATTTTTAAGCAAAAAATTCGCTTTTTTGTTTTCGTTAAAGGTAGTGAAACATCTGTTTCGGAGACGCCAATTGTTAACCTCATTTTGTAGCGAAATATGTTTTTAAAAAGCCCTGATTTCGATGTCGCGATTGTAATGAACAGATTCGTTCACTCTGTATACTGCCTCGAAACAGACACCATTTGAGTTCCCTTTGTCTTGCGGTGTCTCTACTAATATTAGCTCTTCGTTGGAGATAATGTGTTCCAGTGTCCAGTGTAAGTCCTACGTTCAGCTGTGTTTGATTATTTTCCGGTGTCCGCGGGATACGCAGACATGAAATGTCATTATAATCTCTCTTTCTAAATACTTTCTTTATTTGTAGGAACATATTCGGTCCACTGGCTTTAATGGCTTGGATTTTGCTGTTCCATTCTTAATTAATTACTGGTCTATAATTGTCGCGGATCAGTTTTCGAAGGTTTGTGATTAGTGGCTTAATCGTTTTTATTTCCCAGCAATTTTGATCGCTAAACTGTCTACAAAGCAGACTCAGGTTGGAGAGCAGAATGCTCGTCTGCCTATACAGAGCGTCAATTGTTGGGTTTCTGTATCAGTTTGTATGTCCCTCCATGTGCACTAATTTTAGGATAGAACGATTCCATTGTATTAGTAATAATGTTGTTCACCGTCAAGAGATAATGTTCAATTTCATCATTATGAAGATTTTTGTCATTCGGTGGATCTACGCCATTGGAGCGTAATTCTTTTTTCATTAGTCGATCAAAGCGCGACCGTTGTGCTTTTCGAAAGTTAAAAGGATGTATCTGGTCATACTGCTCGAGTAGTGAGTGTTCGTTTGAAACATGACTTACGACACCTAGTTCGTAATGAACACTATCGTACTCAATTGAACGAAGAGAATTTCGTGTAGTTAGATCTGTGTCTAGTAATTGTATTCGTTTGCCCAGCATAAGTAAATCCAAGAAGAAAGTTCCTCGTGAATAAGACGGCGTACCTGTAGCGTAAATTCTAGTTTATGTTCGATGGCATTTGTTTGCCAACAGTCGAACAACGCATCGCACCTTGTGTTCGATACAAGGTTGCCCCAAGCACTGTGCTTGGAATTGAAATCTCCCGCCATAAAGAAATAATTATTTTGTGTGTCTAACTTGAGACTTTGGAAAAAGAGTATCAGGTTCATTGATAAATTGTGTACGTTGGCGATCTTCAGGAGCATAAACAGGGACTACATATGCACGGGTGAACTAAAAAGTTTCCGACCTCAACGTGAAGATAGCAGCACTCGTCAATAGTGAATGTCGTTGTGCATCTTTTGACAGTTCATCATCATCATCATCGCCACTACAACCGGGAACCGGTCTTGGCCTTATTTAACAAGTCCTGAGGCTTGTTAAATTATCCATAATGATTTGTTTTTTTCCGGACAAGGTCATTAGTCTTGCGCCAGAGGCTCCACGACGGGGAATCGAACCCCGGTCTGCCGCGTGACAGGAGGGTATACTAACCACTATACTATCGAGGAGTCTTTTGACAGTTACTCACCAAAATTTCAGCCATTTTGGACGAGTAGTTTTTATTCGACAGTAGTGTAAGTGAATCGATGTGAATGTTTTTGTGAAAATGCACAAAATTGAGTATCGAGCTGTTATCAAATTTTTGTTTTTGAAAAGCAATACCCCCATGCAAATCAAAGATGAGTTGGACTGTGCACCATCATTTATCACAGTGAAATTTTGAGAAGCTGAATTTAAACGTGGCCGTGAGAGCTTAGGAGAGGATGAACGTTCGGAACGCCCAAGAACTGCAACAACTGACGCTAACATCGCTAAAGTTCACCAAATGGTGCTAGACGACCGCCGAATTAAAATGAGAGAGATAGCAGAGGCTATGAAAATGTTCAAAAAACGTGTTTGTCACATATTAAATCAAGATTTAGGCATGAGAAAGCTGTCTGCGCGAGTTATGGTTTTCGAGTACTACCCGAAAACAAAAGACACGACACCTGGGGAATGGCGACCAAATCTTCCCTTAACACCAAAGAAAAAAACTTAAAAAACAAAAACTCAGAGTTACACTATGTCTTTATTTTGCTTTTATTGTTTCTGTTATTTATACTTTTCTAATTCTTTAACTTAGTGGCTCACAACAGTTATCAATTATTTCTTTTTTAGTTTGTCTTTCCACAATTGTCTTTCCACATTCTTCTTCTTTCAATTATACAATTAACCTATAGTTCATTATCTTTAGTCTATTTTCAAATTTTCTTCAGACAACCGTTTGAAATTCACTTTCTTCTTCTTTCGTTAACATCAATTAAACTTTTGTTCTTTTTCTTCAATCTCTTTACAAATCTTCTTCAGACAACGGCTTGAAATTCACTTTCTTCTTCATTCGGTAATATCCATTAAACTTTAGTTCTTTATCTTTAATCTCTTTACAAATCTTCTTCAGACAATAGTTTGAAATATACCTTCTTCTTCTTTCGCTAATATCAGTTAAACTTTAGTTCTTTATCTTTAATCTCTTTACAAATCGTCTAACAGATTCTCTCGGAATTTTACGTCTCAATTTAGATTCACAAGTCGACACTCTTAACTTTTCTGTCTGATCTACCACCGACAATCTTTTCGATCGTTAACTCTAATCTTTTCCCCGATATTACCAACACCAGACCGTGACCAACCACCAACTGCCTTCCTAATTTGCTCTTACCTTTTCTCGTCACTTCGGGGTCAACACCTCCCGGTGACGGCAACGCAATTCAATTTTAATTGCCCCAATTTCCGATTGTTGGCTTTTGATTCGCAATTGCTTCAAACTGCTGTGTTGGTCACTATTTCTTCATTGACTTGCATCACAGTTCAGTATCCGCAGTTGCGAACTGACCCAATTAATTATTTCGTGCTTAAATGCAATTAATTGCCTTTCCGTGATTTGTTCCGGAATATGCAGTTAATTGCTTTTGCATTATTAGGCAATCGTTTTGGCATATGCAATTAATGCATTATCGTACCGGGGGGTCATCCGAGTTTATAATTTGGTGGTGCTTTTTTGTTTGAGTGTGTCAATGATCTCCTGTATGTTATCTTTAGCTATGACATCATCGACACACTTAACACGCATTAGGTGCCGCATTTGCTCACGTTCGACCAAAAACCTGTTCGAGTGAACATTTCCAACGCGGTCTGTTGGCGCAGTTTAGGCGCAATAAATCCGAGTTTTGGAGCTGATTAATTACTGTCGATGAAACTTGGATACACCGAAACAAAAATACAGTCACCTCCTTGAGTGGAGTTTGGATGATCTCGTATCATTATTTTATAATTTTTGTAGCCCAATATCGCCTTTGGTTCAGTTTTGTTTCGCTAGCCATATAAATCTGGGCATTTGGTTTCCAGCAGATTGTTCAGATTATCTCTTCTTTCCATTTTGCTTTGTTTTATATCCACATTTATTTAACAAATTAATTACATATTTTACTTAAGACTAAATGTTAACTTGTATTTTACAAATATCATTCTTACATTAACTTACTGGCTCTTCGCAAGCACGCTAAACTATACATTATCATTTTTCTTATGCCTTTCGGCGTACAATAACTGTTTTTATAACATGTCACAATAATTGATATGTTTTCTTTTTTAAATGTATTCTATTTTTTCTACATCGTGTATTTTTTGTTGTTTTTTTTTAATTAAAAAATAAACTAATAAAACAAAACGGACAAACATAAACAAGGAATACAAATAAAAATAAAAAAATAAAAAATTAAAATTAAATTAAAAACGAAAATAAAAAAAAAATAATTGGGAATTGGGGATGGGGGAAATAAAGCGGTGCGCCTGAGAGGCATACTATGTTTGGGGACGTGTAGTCCTTTCTTCATCACTGATCCACCACCAGTTGGGATGGGATCGATCTTTTATTGATTTATCTCTTTCACCGATCACCATACTAAAACGCAGGCGACCTTGAAAATTAGAGATATCGTTATCGTGGAGAATTCGTTTATCCTTGGCACCACGGAAAGCGTGGTAAATAATAGGGACTCCACGTCTGTCTTGGATAAGTCCTTTTTTATCCAAGAAAGAGAACGCTTCTGGGGGAATGAACCCGTTCTGGAGAGTACTGGTCATATACGTATCATTGGGATCTCCCGAAATGAGATGATTTTCACTGCACATTGCCCTTGTTATGTGACCACGAATAATCTTGATAATGAAGTTATCTACTCTGTTTAGTCCTGATTTGTCATACAGGACTTTATTGGGATAATATTTCTTATACTGCAACTCTGGGGTTCTATACATTCCGAGGCAGTAACGCAAACACTGCCTCTCGAACACCCGAGACTTCTCCATGTAAAATGGGGATATGTTGTACCATACCGGGCAGCCATACAGTTTTTACTTGTAAAGGAAGATTGTTACTTCCTGCAATGGAACATTTCACTACAAATTGTTTACCCATTATCATATCGTAGATAATGTATAATGGATATTCGGGCATACCTAGATTTGATAACTTATATACCAGCCCCTCTAACCATACGGTGTCGAAAGCCTTTTCAAAGTCACCCTAACGGGCCCCTGTGCATTTTCTCATCGCCTTGTGCCACTATATGTCGGAAACAAGTTTTGTCGCAGCATGAACTGTGTCATGTTGCGATCGAAAACCAAACTGGTTATTCGGAATAATACAATTTTCCTCACACCAGTTAGTCAATGCTTTATTTATAATTTTCTCGAATACCTTGCTGATGTTCGGAAGCAAACTAATCGAGCGAAGATTGGCTAGATTGCTCCTGTCCTTGCCCTTTTTGGGGATGGGATGGACTACTGCAGATTTCCATTGGATTGGGTAATATGCATTGTTTAGAGCGTTATTGAACAAAATAGTGTAAACCTTCACTACTTCCAGAGGTAAATGCTTTAGAACAATGTTTGGAATACTATCTATTCCAGAAGATTTTTTGTTCTTAATGGATCTAAGAATGTCCGTCAGTTCATCCTTGTGTACAAATATACTATTGTTTAGATTTCTAAGTGGGGAATCCGCTCTATTATTTTCACTAAAGATAGTGAAACTTCGACTTAAGAGACGCCAATTGTTAAGTTCATTGCGTAGCGAAATATATTTGTGGAGAGCCCTATTTTCCAGGTCAAGGTTAGAATGAGCCGATTCGTTCAATCTATACACTGCTCCGAAACATGCACCAATTGAGTTCGCCTTTTTTTGCGGATCCTCAACTATTATGAACTCTTCGTTAGAGTTGATGTTTTCCAGTGTAAGTCCTGCGTTCAGCAGAGTTTGACAATTCTCGGGAGTCCACGGAACTCGCAGACATGGGATGTCATTATAATCTTTCCTTCGGAAGACTATATTTATTCAAGGGAATATACTCGGTCCGCTAGCTTTAATGGCTTGAATTCTCTTGTTCCAGTCTTCATTAATTATTGATCTATAATTGTCGCGGATCCGTTTTTGAAGATTTTTAATTAGTGACTTAATTGTTTTTATTTCCTGGCTGTTTGGATCACTGAACTGTCTGTAGAGCAGTTTTAACTTCGAGAGCAGAATACTCTTTTGCCTATACAGCTCATCGATCGTTGTGTTTCTGTATCGGTTTGTATGGCTCTCCATGTGAGACATTTTTAGGATAGAACGAATTAGTGACAATGTTGTTCATCGTCGAAAGATAATGATCAATTTCGTCATTATGAAGATTTCTGTCAGTCGGTGGATCTATGCCATTGGAGCGTAATTCTTTTTTTTATCCGTTCAAAGCGCGACCAGTGTGCTTTTCCGAAATTAAAAGAATGTATCTGTTTATACTCAAGTGGTGAGTGTTCCTTTGGTACATGTATTACGGCACCAAGTCCATAATGATCGTTATCGTACTCGATTGTACGAAGACAATGTCAAGTAGTTAGATCCGTATCTAATAGTTGTATTCGCTCGTCCAGCAAACATTAAATCCAAGAAGGAATTTCCTCTTGGATATGACGGCGTACTTGTAGCGTACAATTCTAGTTTATGTTCGATAGCGTTTGATTGCCACCAGTCGAACAACACATTGCCTGTTGTGTTTGTGATAAAGTTAGATCACATATAGATGCCTTTGACTTCTCAAAGGAATATCTATAACGCATGCTTCTAGTACCTGGAACTTGTATACATCTCTACTGTAGACGACTGTGTATTGTAGACCATTTTTAACTAAGACAGCGACCCCGCCCCACTGAGTGGAATTTGGACGATCTCGTCTAACTACTTTATAATTTGGGTAGCCCAATTTGTGCCTTTGATTTAGCTTAGTTTCGCTAGCCAAAAACACATCTGGGCGTTCAGCTTCCAGCAGATTGCTGAGATTATCCCTTCTTTTCATGCGGATTAGTGAATTAACATTCACAGCAATAATTTTTAGGGTTAATTCAGTCGCAGTGAACGTTATGGTTAGAGTGTGGGTTCGTCTGGAAACAGGGTCGAAGATAATGTCCGTTCGAGCCACTTGTTCCGTCAGTTTTTTTTTTTCGATCATTTCGGATTTTTTATCAAACGCAGCAAACTGTCCTTGTAGGTACAATAATATTGCTGTTATATCAGTTTGAGCCCCCGGAGCAGGCGTTTTAATGATATTATGTGATTGTTCTAAGATTGATGCATTTTTTACTCCACCTGCCATTTGGGCGTATGACACACTTGGTGCCACGATGTTGTTATAAGAGCAAGTTTTCATCCTTTTCTCTTCTTCAACTTGCTTCTTTTTAGCTTCCAACTTTGATTTTAGTTGTTGGTACTTAGGGCAACATCTAAAGTTAGCAGGATGACCTTAATTGTTACAGAGGACACAGGATGGTTTACTTCTATCCGGGAGCTGTTCTTTGCCCAATGGACATTCTGCAAGAATATGTTTGTTTAGGCATTTGACGCATCTGAAATGCATATTGCAATTCGCTGCCACATGCCCGAAGCGTTGACAGCGCATACACTGCAATACGCGGTCGCACTTCTTTATTCTCTCCCAACTTATTGTTTGGTGATTGATGTATTTAATATATCTAAGTCCATCAATTTTACTATTGTGGCTTAGCGACACAATGAAGAAAGGCAACTTATGGTTGCGATTTCTAGAATTTGCTGTAGAAAATGGTTTCACACCTGTAAATTTCAAGGTATCGTTTTCGAAGCTTTTTAGTTTTTCGAGCACCTCTTCGGGAGTAAAGGAAGGATCAACTCCTTTGAGACAGTTTTCTCCGATTTAGGGGTGTACGTGTAGTACTCGCTTTTCGATTTCCCCAATGCCGATTTAATTTTGTTATACCCTTCTAAATCATCGCATGTTAAACTTATATTAAAATTATTTATCTGTTTTGTTTTAAAAGTTTTGCATGTCAACTCACCCAATTTTATGAGATCCTTTGTCTCCATGTAACTGATGTAGATAGGAGGTACTTTCTCCCTTTTTTTAACTGACATCTGCTGAGTTGTTTCCTGCTGAGATGTTTCCTGCTGTTGTTGTGGTTCCTGCTGTAAATGTGGTTCCTGTTGTTGTTGTTGTTGTTGTGATTCCTGCTGTTGAGTTTCCTTACCCTGTCGTGTTTTCTTTGTCTTCGTGGGTTGCTGTTGTCTTTGTTCTTGCTGTTGTTGTTGTACCGTTTTCGTTTTTCGCTCGTTCTGGCTCAGGTTGTTTTTTAGTTTAACGACTTCCTCCATTTGTTGATCCAGTTGTTGTTTTTTAAGACTAATCTCATGGATGAGTCTGTTGAGAACCTCGATCTGATTGCTAGCGTATGCATTTGTTTCGCTGACAGCTAGTTCTTTGAATTGGTTTCCAGCCCCTGAGTACTGGGCACCATGAGTGTTATCTTCGTCGTCGCTGTTGACAACTAATGTGTCTGTATCTTTATTTTCATTTGTTCTAAGTCGTTTGGCATCCATTTGTTTTACGTCCATATTATGGACCGCATGTTCTCACTTTTTCTTTGTTTTTTTTTTGGATAGAACGTCCGTACTATGCAAAGTATTACCTTTATTTATTTATTTATTTTTTTTTGTATTGCGTGAAGGACAAACAGATTGTGACCTCGCGCACACACTCACAATGTTCACGCACTCACGTAAACACCGTTAACGTGTTACTCACACACTTTTTGTATTAAACTGTGTTCTTCGTTTTGACCGTGGCTTCGTTCTCTTTCATTTGATTATATTTATATATATTAAGTTTGTTTTGACTGTTTTTATCACTGGAATGTATCTGTTTATAAATAGTCTTTATATTTCAGCCACTCGCGACTCATAAAAGCAACTTTTTTCATTTAACTCGATCGCCGAATTGAAAACACGTCCGCACTCGGTCACTGTGTATTGTTGATTGAGATATGTGCATGTGGGGAGATTAGGGTGCACATGAGGGACAAAATTGCTTGGCAAACAATGGTGCCGGAATAGTTTTTCTGGGAATTCTAATGATGCATTGGATTATGAATGCTAAGAATTCTTTGTTGGGAACATTTTTGCCGATGCGTTGATACATGGAAAAATGCCCTTGTTGGTGAAATTCTTTTCAGGAATTTCTAGGTAATGCATTGGGAGCATTGATTGTCCTTGGACAGGGAAATATTTTTAGATGCTGATGCAATTGAATTAGCGGAAAACGATGGAGTTTGAGGAGCTTCACCACAGGAAGCTTGGGTGTAATTGGGCAAGTAGACAGTGGCGTTTGGCGGACCGCCACAGATCTACCGATGATGTCGATGTCATCTGCGTAGGCAAGCATCTGGCTGGACTTGGTGACAATAGTCCCTCTGGTTGTAACGCCAGAGTCGCGGATTGCTTTCTGCAACGCCTAGTTGAAGAGGAGGCAGGCCAGACCGTCCACTTGTCGGATTCCATTAAAGATGTTTGTTATTTTGGACAGCAATCCCGTTATTTTTACTTGACTAGTTACTTTGGTCATGGTCAACCTACAAAGTCGTATTAATTAGTTTGGAATGCCGAACTCTCTCATGTCATTATATAGTTCTACCCTGGCTATGTTGTCGTAGGTGACCTTAAGTCTATAAATAGATGATATAATGGATTCTTAAATCCATCGCCTGCCTAAGCGTGAATATCTGATCAATCGCTGATTTGCCTAGGGTGAAACCACACCGATATTGACCGATGATAACTTTAGCGTATGGGGGTATCCGATCTAGTAGAATAGAGCAGGCTATCTTATAGGCCGTACTCAGCAATGCAATACTCCTATAGTTGCTGCACATTGTGATATCTCCCTTCTTATGTATGGGGCAAATTATTCCACGATGCCAATCTTCCGACATCTCCTCCTGTTACCATACGTGCACCACGATCTCATGATTTTCGTGATGTAACGCTGTTCCTCCTTGTTTGATCAGCTCAGCTTGTATGCCATCCTCTCCGGGGGCTTAATTTGATTTGAGCTGTCTTATGGCTTTTAATGTTTCCTCAATTGTTGGTGGCGGCAGCATTTGGTCTTGATCTTCCATTGGTGGAGCCTCCAATTCTTCCATGAGCTGACTATTTAGCAATTCATTGAAGTGCACTTCCCATCGTTCCAGAATACCTACAGGATCGGTGATCAGATTACCCCTTTATCCTTGCAGGAAGTGCAGCGTGGTGTGTACCGCGTCATACTGCGGATTATTTGGTAGGACTTCCCCGCCTGATGCGGACCTCGCTCTCTACTTTTCTCTATTTCACAGACTAGATTTTTTTTCCAGGCACTTTTCTTTTGTCTGTGGGATATTTTTTCAGATCTTCTGAGCTCTTTGTATTTCTCCTTGCGTACCGGCGTCCTATGACTCTGCTGCATTGTCCGGTGTGCAGCATTCTTCCTTTCAGTCGCTAGTTTGCACTCATCATCAAACCAGTCCCTCCTATCTCTACGACTACTGCCTTAGATGGAGTTGGCAGTACTAATGGCTGTATTCTTAAAGCGTGTCCATTTCTCTTCTGCGCCCGGCATTCTGGGACCAGGACTTACTCTCCCTTCATCGAGCTCTTCGAGGGCGAGTCTTAATGCATGCGCAAAGGTGTTACTGGTATTCTCACTGCGTAAGGCAGCCGTGTTGATCCGAATCTGATCCGCGGATGCAATACGTTTCCCTAAGGCAATCCGCGCTCGGAGAACTATAACAACAAGATCGTGATCGGAGTCGACGTTGGCACTTCGATACGTTCGTATCGTCATAAGGCTCAAGGAGTGGCGGCGATCTATCAATACGTGGACAATTTGGTTGCGATTGGCTCCATCAGGTGATACCGAGGTGGCTTTGGAGATGTCTTTACGCGGAAACCTGGTACTCGCAACGACCAAGTTCTTTGATGCTGCCAGTTCGATGACATTGTCATTAGTGTTCTCATGCAAACTATGGGAACCTGCTCCCGACCTATTTTCGCATTCAAATCACCAAGAACGGTTTTCACATCGTATCTTGGGCAGGCATCGTGGGCCCATTCGACGTTCTCGTAAAATTCTTCTTTTTTATCGTCAGGGAACTCCTCTGTAGGTCCATGAACGTTTATGAGGCTTATGTTTTTAAACTTGCCTGGCGCGTGAAGAGTGCATAGCTTTCGTGTATTGCTTTAAAGCCGATAATGGCAGGCTTCAGTTTTTGGCTGAGTAGAAAACCTGCCCCGAGCACATGGTGTTTTGCATGACAGGTATAATTAATGTGTGGCGTTTCTAACAGATACACACAATACACAACCAAATAGGGAAGACTACCGAAGGAAAATCGAATAAGAAAAAGCATCAGTCGTATATCAAGCAATAACATAGCAATTCCATATCAGTCGAATGTACTTGAGTTTAGAAATCGAATTCGTACACGCGGCAGTGGCCTGATGTGTTCAATTTTTAGTGATTCTAATCGTCATACCGTCGGTTCGAATCACACGATCTGCACTATCGTCGCAAACTTTTTAAATGCCATTGTCGTTTCTTTGAATAACACCACTCCCCGTCCATATTATATCTTGTAATGCTGTTATATCAGCCTTATATTCGGACAGGGCATCGGCTAGCTGCTTTGCAGCTCGGGCTCTGTATAGTGAGCGGACGTTCCATGAGAATATTCTCAAATGTTTTAGGCATTTTCGTTTCCCTGCTCATCATCGTGTGCCCGGTCGAAATCCGAGGTTTGTTAAATTTTCCATAATAATTTGTTTTTCCGGGCAAGGTTATTAGTCTTGCATCAACTTTTCTCAGGATGGCCTCCACCGGGTTGAAAGCAATCAGTGATTTTGCCCTGTATGAGATATTGAAGTCAAATAACGAATTAGCTTTTTACAGTTCCCCAAGGATCCATTCTTGGACCACTTTTATATCTTCTATACACATCCGATATTCCCCAACCTCCACCTAGTGTTGTAATGCTAAATTATGCTGACGATACTTTAATCTACTCTAGCAGTAGATTTGTCAAAGCGGCAAGAAACCGCGTTAACAACTTCCTCCCGCTCATCTCAGCATACTTTAACAAATGAAAAATTCGCCTCAACCCAACCAAAACCCAGCTAACAGTGTTTAAGGGCAAAAACGCTCACTGCACAAACAACACTAAACGTTGCCACAACAAAATTAAACTAAATCTTAATAACACCCTCATAAAACCTTCCAAAACCCTAAAATATTTGGGAGTAACCCTTTCCAACAACTGGTCATTCTCAACCCACATCAAAAATTCTCTTCAAAAAGCCTTAATACAGCTTAACCTGTGCAGACGAGTGTTATGGATACCTAAAGGCCTCTCTCTTAAGGTCAAACAGCTCATCTACAAACAGATAATCAGACCTACTCTTACATACGCCTGCCCATTATGGTACCACATCTCACCCTCCCAAATGGAGAAATTACGAGTGTTTGAACGAAAACAACACCGCAAAACCAACTCATATAGATACCATTGTAACAACGACCTTTACAACAAAGCAGGCATCGAACGACTGGATAGACGGATCCTAGAACTGTCGATAAATTTCATAGAAAACCTTCCTAACAATCCCAACCCGATAATAACGGACCTACCATCACCCTCCTCCAATATGGGAGCTCACTACCGTAATTGTCTCCAAATCAGGACCCTCTTTGCCGCAGGCAGACTGGTTAACGATCTAAACGAGATCGTGTACCACAACACCGAACTGGCACCCAATCATTTCAAATACAGCAACATCCAACCATTCTCCAAGATCCTTACCTTTAACACAGAACCGAATGGCTCTCCCCTCCTTCAAAAACTTACCTGATCCTATCCCTTAGTATCCTCAATCCCAACGAGAAATCCCACATCCATAACTAAAAATTGTAAATATTATTTTTAAATCAAATTCGAATTGTCACTATCATTGAAATATCAAATATTGTAAATTGTATATAAGATTAGACTAAGTTAGATTAAGTTATGTTAAGTAATTTTAAGTAGGCTAAGTTAAAATAAACAGAGTTCCTGGTTTTTCTTCTGACCTTTTCCAGGAAAAACAAAATTAACAATATATATAATCACATTAAATCTTAAGCACATCTAAAAAGAATTGTTTGAAAAATGTTAACAAATAGCATGTAAACACTTGTTATGTAACCAATCTATTATAAGTTAGCTGTATTACTTATTGTAACTATTAATTTTTGGTCAAATAAATGCAGTATATTAAAAAAAAAAAAAAGCTTTTTACATTATCGACTCATTATCAAAAATATGTATACCTTTTGAGGAACACCCCATTAAATCCACATTAATAATCTTGGGAATGACTGTATTAATTACCATTGTAATTTTTGTCTCGATTAAAATAACACAAACTGTATTAGAATACAAAAGGCAAAAATAACTTGAAAGGTATAATGTAGCATACCATAAAGGACTCGAAAGATGATCACAAAAAAATCGGGACGATATAATTTAGAACGGGGGGAGTTGTGGACCCACGTACTTTCAAATGCAGTTATGGACCTTCGTATTTTGAAATCGTAAAATTAAAAAAATCAGTCACAAATGCATGAACGGCGACGCAGAATCTAATCGGTCATAGGTTCTCGTACTTTGAAATCAACCTGAAAGATATAGAATCTAATCACAAACCATTGACTTTTCCCCACTCAGTTAAAGATTAAAATGACGCCAAGCTAATATAATAATAATTTTTCCATGCGATAACGATTGAAGTGGCCGGCAACAACAATGGATTAAAGCAACCTATAAAGACCGTGGACAGAATTCCATACAGTTAGTCCTAACCCTTGGGCCATCAATGTTAGAAGTACTTTAAAATATTTTTTTTTAATAAAGCAGGTCTTATATTGCTGACGCCCTCGCTAAATGACTCAATAATTCGCGGCACCCACTTTGCACACAGCTTTCGCATGTCCCAATATTCATGCATGATATGTCCAACACGCTTGATATCTTCAGAGTCTCAGCTATCTCAATCAACTTCAATTTACGGCCATTCATAATTATTTTGTGAACTTTTTTATGTTTTCGTCGTTTACAGCCTCTTTCGAGCGGGTATTGTCTTTCGTGCTCAATTCACCCCGTTTAAATTTGGTAAACCACTTCTCAACGGTTGATTTTCCTGGTGCAGAGTCCGAATAATGTTTATCAAGCCTTCAACAGTATTTTTTTTTTCATGATAAAGCAATGCTTCATGAATACACGAAATCTTTTTTATCCACTTTTTTTACAATAACAAAAGTTGGTTCACTCACAATACTACATCTCTCGAAGCAATTTTGACACCTGTCAAATTTTTACACGTATCGTTTGACGGTTAGTATTAACTTAAAATCATACGGATTTAATACTAGTAACATCATCTATGTGTCAGCCTACGAACTTTTCAGCTGACCTGATATTTTGTCTTTGGTTTAGGTGCAATTAATGCAAAACAAACAAACCAAAAAAAAACAGAAACCATTTTTACACTCCTACACATGAGAGGATCCCCTAGATCTAAATTATAATCTTAAATGGTTTCCTTGCATACATACCAATAGTGACTAATAAATCTGTAAGAAACTGAATTCTTTTTAGAAGCTGGTGGCGCCATTTTATAACATAAAAGTTACACTGAAATGCACACTTTTGTCATGTTGCAACATCTGTCGGCGAAAAAGTAAATCATGAAAAGCTCAACTCAACTCAGGCAATTGACTTCGAATATGGCATTATTGTCATGCCAATAGACTTTTACTTTAGTTGGCAATAAGGACAAAGTTTTTGTTTTGGAGCAAACTTAAAAAAAAAACAGGCCCACGTACTGTTTTGGGGTTCTGATCAGCAAATCTTCGTTGACGTCGACTGGCTGCAACGCTAGAGTCCGGCGGGGGCTGATATCGGACTTCTCAGAGATGCAATCGACACATCATAAGACTAATTAAGTTGCAAACAATGCAACTGATAAAACCTTCAACATTGAAGATACGATTCAATGCTGCACCCGACATGACTTATCTATCCAAACAATCATCAAAACAGAATTCCAAACAATCATCGAACACAGATAAGAGATTCCAGAAACAACAACAGACGACTGTAAGAATATAAATAACAGAATTGACGAATCATCAGGCAGACTTCATCGAGTGACCCGCCCCGGCACATTATCATCTTCAAGTCTCATTGTAAATATAGGCTAAGGAATAATAATAAATAAAGTTAAATTTTTTTGGCTAAATAAGAACACATCTTATTAATTCCCGCGAGTAATTTCCAAGTGATTCATTCCCGGCAATTGTGCTCGCATGTGGTGATGTCATACGAAATTGGAGGAAAAAATTCACTACGTGTGAGCGACACCCAGGTAGTGCCGAGTCGTCCACGCCAATTCAGCTGCGACCTCGCCTTGTATGTGAGGGTGACCGAGAGTGCGCTTGACTTAACTAGCCACAAACAAATTTCGGTGTGAGCCTTCGCTTGCGACGTTTTAGTGGAGGTAGTGGTCTGTGCTGTAGAAGAACGGGAGCCGACCCGGATTTTTCCCACCAACTTCGTATGACATCATCACATGAGAGGATAATTGGTGGGAATGACTTATTTCGACATCAGCCGCCGCCGTGAATGGAGGTCGCAAACCACCAATCTGTCGCTAATAACCAAGCCATCGCCAAACGCCAAGCACGGGCCGACGCTGTACACAGGTGAGAGCCACCAGCTTGAGAGATCAAACGCCGATTTAAGGCAAACCGCCCACGAAGATCGGAACAGACCAGAAGACTGCGCGCACAGCGTCCCGACACTCCACACACCGGCCAAGGCCAACGATTTGGGGATCAGGAACCCCAAATATATCTGCAAATTAAAAACTGTTTACATAAAGTGATGGCAATGCTATTTCTAAACGGTTGAAAAACCAAAGATTTCAAGAAAAAAAAAGACTACACATTAAAGCAACAAAAAGAGGGCATAATTAAGAATGCAATGGCGTAAATATTTTTTTAGTAGTTGACATTTTAGTTACGTTTTATTTATTCCCGTAAATATATGGCAAGCTGCAGAAACTAAAATTAGTTATGGTCCTACATACGTCGGGACACTATTTTTTTTTTTTAGTTGCTTTAATTATTACGTCCTTCCCGGTACTGAATTTGTGAGGTCTGCTAAAATATTATGCCATTCTTGTATTGTTCAAATTTACTTGGAAATGACCCTTATACTGTCAGTAATCTGTCAAAATAATGACAGAACATATTACACATTAATTTTACTGGTTCAACCTACAACGTGCCCTATTATTATACAATGATACTTCTACAACTAACATGTGGAATAAGAAGATAGTCCGTTTTTTTTTAACATTCCGTTTTTAACTATAAGGAAGTTGGAAGTTGAATGATTCGGAAAAATAAACACTCGTTAAGCCAACTAAGACCAAGTGAACCGACTGACAACTTACTGCGACTGAAGGATATATTATATGAAGAATTCTTGAGAATAGTTGCTCCGTAATTCAGCAAGACATAATATTAGGCCTACAAGTGGGCTTAAAGGCGTATTATAAGACGAACTTTTAAGAATAGCTAGACTGAAAAGGCATACTATTAGGGGTACAAGTAAACTTAAAAGGACTTTCAAAAGAAGAGTGGCGGTTCCCTTGAACGCCACTGCTCACATTCCCTTTAACCATGCGAAAACTTCCAACATAGAGCATCCAAAAACGATATAAAACAAGTATTGTGGCAGTTCCATTGAACGCCACTACTTGCCTTACAACCTATGATGAAGAAACAGTTTCCTAAAACACATAAAAACATGTACTTACCTTCCATAGTCGTACCAACTATCTTCAGAAATACTTTGAATCAATAATTCTCACTGATGTAAAATTCCATCAGCAATAATAGGTATTTTCCCACAAGGGCATGGTAGCATAAAACGCATCATGTGCCTTAAAAGCAATTTGGTTGCACCATCAAGCAACCAACATTACCCGAACCATATCAATGAGATATCTCCTAACAAGTCTGCCACACACGTGCGGGAGATGTTTCTTCTTTTCCTTTCTTTTATCTATGCCCACATCGGTCGGTCATCCGATCGACAAATACATTATGGGATACGGCTGACCGCCCAAGGAAGTTGAGTTCTCAAAAATGGAAAATTACCAGCGAGAATTCGACTGCTTGGAGATGCCGCCAAGATGTGCACGATCAGCATAAATGCTGTACGCAGTTGCTGATCGTGTAAACACAAAATATCTACGTCGAGATAGTTGCACCAGCTGCAACCATGCCAGCTAATGTTTCCCTTATGGATTCGGTTGATCCACGGTGCGCATACTCGTGGACACACACCATGAGCAGCAGAGGTGTATGTGTTTCGCGTCCTTTTGCTGGACCAATGCAGGGAAAATCATCCCTTGTCGGGCGCCGAAGCAATGAATGAAATTTGCTGTGCTGTTGTCTTCGGTGAATTAATCAATCGCGATACGGATTCCGTGGAGGCAAGTCGTCCCTCCACGTTAAATAATTTGGAGCCGAAGCCCAACAACCGTCGATGAAGGAGTTATCAATCTATAAGTAATCCGCACTCCTGAAAGGTACTTAAAATCGTTCGAGTCATTTTCAGTTCATTTTTAAATTGTTTGATTATGTCAAAATCGGTAATGCCTTCTTAAATCGGTGTTAACCAGTTTCGACAATTCAATTCACCTAAAGTATAATTAACTGTTTTAAATTATTTCAAAGCTTTTACAAACACTTCCGAACAGTGGAGTCCTTTTTTGTGTTAAAGCCCGAAAAGCAATGTTTCCTGTAATGTAGTTGTCGTTTGTTTATTAAGTTTTAAATAAAGGATTAAATAAATGAAGAAAAACCGTCAGAGTATTTGTGTTAATTGACTAATGGGAAGACTCCTCAGAGACAAAGTGACATAAATACCTACAGAAGGTTTTACGGAGGCTTAACTGCATCGGATTATTTTCTAACCTTTATTTTTTCAATACGTGTAATTTCGAAAAAGTCGTAATTTGGGCGAAGCTTACCAGTTAAAAACCCCCGCGTGGTAGAAACCTTGACGTGGCGCGGGGGCTTAAACCACAATGAATCACTCAGGCTATGGTGACGGAATCATACGCTTCCAGTAGGGCCACCCATGTCAGACAGGCTAGCGAGGAGTAACACACAAATATCTAGCACCTCTAATCCAGGGTGTTACGCGTCACCGTGCCCATTGGGTGGTTTCCAGCCAGGGGTATAACGGCTGTATAATAACGGCGCCTCTTTGACACCGGGTCGAATCAGAGCAGTAACCAGACCTTACCATATCAAAGGGGGGCGCTGATGTGGCGGACTATTTGAAACCCCAAGACTCGTGGGAACAAAAACGTATAATCAATATACAAAAAATAATCTCACGAAAAACCCGGTAGGCGTAGGTGTGATGAGCCGACACTACCATAAGGGAACAAATCATCAAGAAAACACCGACTCGGCAAAAAGAAAACGTAGGCAAAACGGAAAAAGTGGGATATACACGTCGGGACGTGGAATGTTCGAACGTTATATAAACCAGGGGCGATACAGGCGGTCGTAGAAAACGCGATACAATATAAATTAGACATCGTTGCGCTTCAGAAAGTCCGACTCCCACATCAAGTAATCGAAACCAACGGATTTACACTGGGGTGTGGAGATACCGATACACATAACCTCAGGACTGGATTCATCATAAGCAAGAAGACTACGCCCCATGTAAAAGATGTGAAATTTATTAATGACCGAATGTCGGTGCTAAAAATACAGGACCATAGTACAATTATGTATTTATAAACGTACACGCCCCAACAGAATCTACGGACGAAGAAACGAAGGACACATTGTACGAGACCCTAGAGGGAGTATTCGATGGGATCTCATCATTCGATGTTAAAATCCTCCTCGGGGACCTCAATGCGAAAATTGGAAAGGGTCATATCTTCCAACCAAATATAGGTAAAGAAAGTCTACACGACGTTTCAAATGATAATGGTATTCGAATTATCACGTTCGCAGCGTCAAAAGATCGGGTAGTGAAAAGTACGATGTTCAAGTACAAGTAAATTCATAAAGCCACATGGATATCACCCGACGGAGTAACGCGTAACCAAATAGACCACTTCCTCATAGACAAAAGATACCACTCGAATATCCTTGACGTAAGATCATGTAGAGGAGCAGATTGCAAAATTAGAAGTCGGCTCGCAGCAAACCCACATGGGCAATCACGGGAGACAAGCAAAAAGTTCGATATTGATAAACTAAAAGACCTCCGCAAAAAGGCTGAATATCAAGACGAACTAACGAATAGATTTAGCATCTTAGAGAACAGGGGCAGCGAGGAAGAGGAAGCTAATAGTGTGAACACTAAATGGACATCGATCAGAGACACAATAAAACAAACAGCCCAAAAGGTATTAGGATTTAAGAAAACAATTAAGTCCACACCTTGGTTTGACGATGAGTGCAGGGGGAAGATCGAAGAACGTAAACGCCTCAGAGTGATCCACTTAGAAAGATATGATGAAGTCAACGCAGAAAGATACGCGACAATTCGGAAAGAGACAACGAGACTTTTCAAACGCAAAAACACGAATGGGAGAAGACACGGATCGAAAAAATCCTAGCAAATGCCAGAGCATAGAATATCAGATGCCGGCATAAAGTCAATTAGAAATGGCTACCGAGGGAGAGCCAAAGTAATTCGAGACGCAAACTGTGTGTCTGGTCACAGAAACAAACAATATCGTGACAAAATGGAAGCAGTACTTTGAAAACCTGCTGCAATGTACGCACCCATCAACCATAAATAAACGAGTCAGACGTACATGCAGCCGAGCTTCAGATCCCGGAGCCCTCTCTCGACGAAGTTGTAGACGCAATAAACGGATTGAAAAACAAAAGGGCCCCCGGAGTCGACTGCATACCGGCAGAGCTGTGAAACATGGAAGAGGGGCAACCGCTCGAAAGATCCAACTGATTAAATCAATATGGGATAAGGAAGTCATTCCGGAAAAATGGAAAATCTCAATAGTCGTCCCCATTTTCAAAAAAGGTGACAGATCTGACTGCCAAAATTACAGAGGAATACCATTGCTCTCAACCACATATAAAATACTAACAAATGTCATACTGGGGAGAGTCACACCGTACGCAGAAGAGATATTGGGAGACTACCATTGCGGATTTCGTAGGAACCGGTCAACAAGCGACCAAATGTTCACAATAAGGCAACTGCTGGAAAAGAAGTGGGAATACGGAGAGACGGTTCACCAACTGTTCGTTGACTTCAAAAAAACCTACGACTCGGTCGCAAGGCACAGACTCTACCATATTGTAGTTGAGCTGGGAATCCCGAAAACACCCACCATCGAGCATCCCTTCGCCCCTACCTTTTTTTCGTGACTACGTCACTGGGGAGGAGTACCGTGGCGGCTCCGCCAGATCCCACGGCTCGCCTCCCTGAAAAAAAACCCCATAACCACAACCCAGTCTGCACCAGCTTTCGCTAATACGATTCGCATTAGCATCTTAAATGCTTCACGCATCAAATAGATCCAATTATTATAACCCAAAAGTACCTGCAAAAGAATTCTTACCTTGTCAAGCATTCCTTCGCTTACAAATCCCCTGTAAGAGTTCTTACCTTCCTTATCATAAACCATCCTGAAAAGAAAAACCCCGGTTCACATATCATGTAACCATTCCAGCCAGGAATAATTATCATTGCGTCGCCTATTCCCAGTTTTATTCATCTGTACAATAAATTTCTTTATGTATACATTGGCTGGCGTCCTTTTCTCCCAGCAATAAAATTCCCTGACTCGCACAATGTGCAAACCAAAGCAAATACGCATCTAGCGTCTTAAACCTATTAGCACCATGTGCATCGGCATTGCGGCTATCGTAACAGCTGCAATGCATACCATAGACAATTCATATCGTTTAGGTATCCGAATCACATTTTCTATTTAATGAGCGGCTGCTATTTATATAGCCGACCCTCATTACCGAACTATGCATTAGGTCATATTTCCCTTGTCCTTTGATTCGCCGAATCTTGTCCCTTACGAACGAAATGCATAAACAAATACAAAGCCATTAGCATCCGACGAGACGCGATTCGTTGTTTCAACAAACAAACATCTCTTGGATGCCCATTATACCCCGTCCTTGAGTTTCAGGTTTATTCCTATGGCCTTGTGTATGAAAAATAAACCAATGTGATCTTCACTCACACATACACAGTCATTGCCAAGTCTGTCTTCCTTGTTTCCACCACAGAGAAACATTTTTTTCTTCTTGGGCAAACTCAACTGAAAAACGAAAAAATATCAGGGAGTCGAATCTCATCCAGCGATCGAGACGGTCGCTCCACCATCCACCGTGCCGGCGCCGGTACGGTGTGAAACAAAGACGGAGAGTTAGAGTCGAGCGCGTCGAAAATAAAAAAATAATTTTTCTTGTGCCGCCCCAGTATAAGGCAGTTTTAAGTTAAATAATTGTGAACCAGTTGCAACAGTTAAATTAAATAATAGAACTTTTAGACAGACAACCAAACCGCGTTACATTTTATTTGTTTCCTGAGTGTTTATGTGTGCTTCCGTTTTCTCGACGTAAATAGAGAAAAGTAGAGAAACAGAGAAAAGTAGAGAGCGAGGTCCGCACCAGGCGCGGAAGTTGTACCAAATAATCCGCAGTATGACGCAGTACACACCACGCTGCACTTACTGCAAAGATAAAGAGGGTAATCTGATCACCGATCCTAAAGGCATTCTGGAGCGATAGGAAGTGCACTTCAATGAATTGCTAAATAGTCAGTTCACAGAAGAATTGGAGGCTCCACCAATGCGAGATCAAGACCAAATGCTGCCGCCACCAAGCATTGAGGGAACGGTAAAAGCCATAACACATCATCATCATCATCGGCACTACAACCTGGAACCGGTCTTGGCCTTATTTAGTAAGTCCTGAGGCTTGTTAAATTTTCCATAATGATTTGTTTTTTCCGGGCAAGGTCATTAGTCTTGCGCCAGAGGCTCCCCGACGGGGAATCGAACCCCGGGGTCCCGCGTGACAGGCGGGTATACTAACCAGTATACTATTGAGGAGCTTACATTACGCGATTCATGAAATCGTGGTGCACCTAAGAGAGCAGGAGGAGATGTCGGAAGATTGGCGTCGTGGAATAATTTGCCTATACATAAGAAAGGAGATATCACACTGTGCAGTAACTAGAGGGGTATAACATTGCTGAGTACCGCCTATAAGATATTCTCCACTATCCTACAAGATCGGATAGCCCCATACGTTAAAGTCATCATTGGTCAATATCAGTGTGGCTTCATCCCAGGTAAATCAGCGACTGCCCAGATATTCACCTTTAGGCAGGCGGTGGAAAAATGTCTGGAATTTAAGAATCCATTATATCATCTATTTATAGGCTTTAAGGCCACCTACGACAACATAGCCAGGGTAGAACTATATAATGACATGAGAGAGTTCGGCATTCCAAACTAATTAATACGACTTTGTAGGTTGACCATGATCAAAGTAGCTAGTCACGTGAAAATAGAAGGATTGCTGTCCAAACCAATAAACATATTTTATGGACTCTGACAAGGGGACGGTCTAGCCTGTCTCCTCTTCAATCTGGCGTTGAGTAAAGCAATCTGTGACCCTGGCATTGCAACTAGAGGGACTATTGTCACCAAGCCCAGCCAGATACTTGCCTACACAGACGACATCGACATCATCGGTAGATCCAATTCGGCTGTACAGGACTCCTTCACCCAGATCGAACAGGCGGCACAAAAACTGAAACTGCACATTAATGGAAAAACGAAGTACATGGTGGCAACTTCTGCGAAGAGAAGGCGTAATGTTGGTCAAACTATTATGGTAGTGGAGCACGAATTTGAAGTAGTGCAATCCTTTAACTACCATGGGTCAATAGTATCAGCCGATAACAATATGGAAGAAGAAATACGCGAACGACTGATCAAATCCAACAAAGCTTACTATGGTCTATCAAGGTTCTTTAAATCCCGAAATTTATCCAGAACATCAAGCTGCTACTGTACAAGATCGTGGTCTTACCAGTACTCCGACACCTGGCTGCTCAATAAAAGACAATCTGAACTCTTAGCCGCGTTCGAGAGGAAAGACTTAAGGACAATTGTTGGCCCCGTATGTGGGGGAAGACGATTCCAGAGACGCTACAACCATGAGTTGTACGCAATCTACCTTAAAGCTAATGTTGTAAAAAAATTCAAGCTCGGTAGACGTAGCTCGAATGAGCGAAGAGGAGCCTGCCCGGAAAGGCCTTTGCAGTCGGATGTATGGAAGGAGACAGCGCGGCAGAGCTTGCCTGCGGTGGAGGTATGGCGTATACCAGAACGCCCAGAGCCCGGGAGTGCCAAATTGGATGATATCGTCTCGAAATCGGGACCGGTGGAGAGATTTGTTAAATAAGACCAAGACCGGATCCCAGTTGTAGTGCCGATGATGATCATGATTCATTGGGGTTTTATGATAGTATTCATAGGAACTCTGTTTATTCGTGCTCCACACGAGAATCCTATGATTCTCAATACTTTACCAGTCATCTTTCTGAAGCACGTTCGTCTCTTTACCAAATTTCGTTTTATCACAGAATCGAAAAATGTTGGAACTCCCTTTCAACATGAAGCTTTTCAGAGCCCCGAATTTTGCAATTCTTCACAACGAGCTTTAACAATTATTGTGCCCACTATTATCTCAAAGCACTTGCATCGTTGACGCCACCGCATTATTAAATAATGGCATTTGTATCAAGCAGATTCTTAAAAAGACCATATATTTGAAGCCGCGAAATGATCCAATATGGGCACAACTTATAAGGTATGAGTTTATGCCAGGCAAGAATTCAGACTCCATATTTGATTATTAAAAATATAACATAAAAATCAAGGTATAAACATGATATTGTTTTTATTTAAAAATAACTTTATAGTTGAAATATTTATTTATGATATGTGGCATATGGGCGCCATGGCTTCCGTGTAGTTCACTTTTCGACCCCTTTCCGACCAGGGGGAGGCGCATATTGGCAATAAGCTTGCTATTCTGCTGATAGGGGGTCTAAAGTCTGCAATTTATCAAAGTAGACTAGCGACTTTATATATCTCTCCAGAAAATAACGAATAGATGTGATATCACAAGTTCGCGTAGACTAAGACACAGTGCCGTTAAATGAAATTATGCGTTTCTTGTTATAAATTGATTATGATTATACCGGACGGCATGTTACATGATCGTATTGAAATCTGAGATATTCCACATTAATGGTAAGCAATTGGAGAAAGAAAAAAAAACCATTATCATGGATCTTCACGCGGGAGACCGGGGTTCGATTCCCCTCGGGGAGTCTCTGGAGCAATACCAATGACCTTGCCCGGAAAAAACAAATCATGATGGAAAATTTAACAAGCCTCAGGACTTGCTAAATAAGGCCAAGACCTGTTCCCGGTTGTAGTGCCGATGATGATGATGATGATCATGGATCTTCAGTGCTTTCGAATTCCAGCAATTTGACTCCATCAGCCCATATAGTACCCAAAATTGTGATTTTTCCAGATCCATACAAGCGAAAATGCATCCTACAGGTGAACAAAATTCGGCCAATTTTGGTTTTGCGAACTGAACCGTAAAAAATTTGCACAAGATCCGGCGTAAGTCCATTTATGTAAAATGAGAAAACAAACTAAACTCTAACAACTGTCAAATTGTCTCGCTAGATACATTATCGTAAAATTGAAAATCCAACCAAAAAAAGTCCATATACATCAATGTTGTGAAAAACAAAATGATTATATTCGCAACTGCATGGATTCAAAATAAATCGAATTTTTAAAAAAGTAACCACTCTACTGTTTTTACGATCCCGCAATTAAATCTAAATAGGTCTTCCAAAAATGGGATTTCTCATCATAGTCACTCTGAAAAATGATGTTCTATTACAAAAAGTTTTAATTTATAGGCTTTTAACAATTTAAACCATTTCTCCAATAAAATGAGACGTAACTCCTATTAAATCAAAATTCAATAAAATAAAAAAAATTTTTAACATCAATCGCGCTAATTTTACAAAATTTATAACATTACTGTTAATACATATGTTGGATTGTAGACATTTGAACTTCAAACGGAGACTGTACGAATACTCATTTGCCAAAAAAACCGCCATATTAGAAATTTGTTTGGATATCTGACATTGGAAAATTGTTGCAAAAGTGTAAAGCGAAAGCGCAAAAACTGTGTTACAAGAGGATCTCTTTATTAGTAATTTAATAATAGCAACAGCAAGTTATTGTAATTCTTCGAGCACAGTTAAATTACAAGCTTACTAAATATACCTAATAAACAATTCTTATTTTAAATAAAAAAAAAAGATACAAACTGGTGAGTGACCGAATTTTTAAATACGTTTCGCTTTTGTATATATAATTAAACAAAAGCGACACTGAAAGAGATAGCAGAATGCAGCGAATAAATGCAGAAGTGTAACGAAACAACAAAAATACGTTTTTTGTTTATTTTTCAATGTCAATAACATAACCGTGAACACAAGATAAATGTTTATTTACAATTAAATTAATGTGGTGGTGCATTCCTGTAATTATTGTCAAAAGAAGAAGAAAAAACAATTTGTGAATCTCTACACTCGCGTCATTTCTGATTGTATTTGAAGAGCAAAAGGAAAAATCCATAAAATCCTTCCAGGAATTCAGTGCACCTTCAAAGATTAACGCTTTTGCATCTGTGATGCTGGTTGGTGCAGATACATGTAATATGTATTATTCATTCAACAGATTTTTTGGTTATCTTTTTTTTTCGTAATAAGTAGTAGCGCATAAATCGCGCGCGGAAATGTAATTACGTATATTTACATATGCGTATATATTTTTGGAAGCAATTGCGAGTGTGTCTTTAACAACAATGGTACTTCTAATAAAAATTAAATTTTGTTTATTAAAGGCATTTACACCGAGATGAATTCGATTATGTATCTTTACCTATTTGGAAGAGCGTTGTGTTGTTTTATAAACAAATGTTTGTTTACCGCGCGTGTAGGTTTATTTTTTAGTTTTATCCTCACTTAAAGAATTACCGGTATTTGTGTTTGTGTTTATTTTGATTGTGGTTTTATATGAGAATTGCAAAATATATGTACATACCTACATAAATCAGAAAGCTTTTGTGGCAAAGTTTTACCTAACTTATTGAGATTTATATGTCGTTTAAGTAACCTACTTAGCATTCTGGTATTAATATAAAGGAAAGACATAATATTCTATATAGCGATTTTCTATCTAAAAGGCTATTTAAATATAAATTTTCAACGCTATTAGTAGTTTTTTTTTTGTAAAGTAAATAAAGGCTAATTAGTTTCCTTTCACAATTGTGTTTCGTATTGAAATTATAGTTCAAAATAACACATTTATTAAAATGCATTTAACTTTTAATAGTACAAATCCATTGTGCAGATACGATTTAGGCACTCACCGATAGCCGCTACTATAATTTTGCATGTCTGTAAAGTGAGGCCTCAAAAGCTCAGAAGTTTATCACTATAAATAAATTAAAAAAAAAAGTAATTTCCTCTACGCGATACATCTCTTACAACAATTTTCAAAATATGCTCCACCACATAGTTTAAAAGCGTGTGTCGCTAAATTGTTTCTTCCTATGCTCCTTATTTTTCCCATAGAACAACGCGAGATACAAAAAATATTAAGACCGACTTCCTGTGCTGTAAAATCCAACACTCTACATTTTTCGAATAGTCAGTTGCATAGGAGCGTTCGTATTCAAAAGTCGCGTTTCGGAATTTGCGTTCCTTATATTCTGGAATTCTCTATTCTTATTTCTCGGTCTTATTTTTAGAAATGACTTTTTTCAAAAACTAATAAATGGGTTAATCTAAAAATACGTTCTTTGGTGTTAATCGAGCAAACTGACAAATAAAGCAATTATCGATATTTTATTAACTGACTTAATTTAATCGAACCGATGCTAGGATTATATATCAATGGCGAAAAAAAAGAGTACATTCCGAAGCAGAAACTCATCATCTTCATCAGAGACGAATCCTCGAAAACGTGTGAAGCGATGTTGTCGAAAATTTGTTGCCTTTATGTGCACCCAAGTTGGTGTCGGTGCATTGATTGTTGTGTATGCAATATGTGGCGCGTTTAGTTTTATTGCAATCGAAACACAATATGTGGATGACTCTGCTGTAATAGTTGAACACCTCCGAAATAATTGCTCTGAAGAGCTGTGGATAAAGACTGAAACTCTTAATCTCTTCAATAAAAGTGTTTGGGAGAAAGATACCGATAAGATTCTTAAGAAGTATCAAGACAATATAACGGTAATGGTCAAAAAAGGTTATGACGGTCGTACTCCATTTCAAATTTGGTCGTTTCCGGCAGCTTTGATGTTCTGTTTATCTGTATTCACAATGATCGGTTACGGGAATATGGTTCCTCGGACCCCCTGGGGCAAGGGATTTACGGTGATATATGCTACATTCGGTATACCGCTGTATATTCTATATTTCTTAAACATGGGCAAGGTCTTAGCAAAATCGTTTAAATTTCTCTACCGCGGGATTCATGAGTGCACACGAGATACGAATAACGAAAGCCTTGAGCCCGGTGCAAACAAAAAAGTGATTGTGCCATCAACCGCATGTTTGTGGGTGATAACCTTTTACATATTAACCGGAACGGTCATGTTCGCGAATTGGGAAAAGTGGTTTTATTTAGATTCATTCTACTTTTGTATGACGAGCTTATGTAAAATCGGTTTTGGTGACTTTGTGCCCGGAACAAGTATTAGGTCAATACCATCAACACATGACGCATCCGAATCCACATTCAATTTGCAAAAAATTTACGAAACTGATCAGCAAACAAAACTAGCTATTAATTTTATTTATATGCTTATTGGGATGGGGCTCGTGTCAATGTGTTATAATTTAATGAGAGAGGAAGTGCGGGTTAAAATGCAAGAAATTAAGGAAGACATGAAATTGTGTCTGGAAGATATGCGATCTCGTTCAGCATTATGCTGTGGTCGTGATTTAGATGAAGAAGAATGTTATTATTAAGTTCAACGAATGTATCTTTAAGTTCCGTATGAAGTGCTGCATTTTACTATTTAAAGATAACAAAAAACAAAAACAAAAATCATTTTAATGTAATATAATTTATTAATGAACGAAAAGTGCATTTCATGGGTGTGTATATATTTTAAGGTGAGAATTAAATACTTTTGGAGGTTCGGAAAGCGTGATATTAATTGTAGGGCTATGCTTGGCAGCAGCACTGATCGGATATGCACGCCAAGTACATCAGCTGGACCCTTTCGAATATTAGCAGTTTCCGGATACGAGCACCGAGCTAATGATATCGTATATTGTCCGCCAACTACAAAATACCCAACTCAAAATGTCGAGGAATCAACAGCAATTGTTTATTTTGGTGGCGATGTTCAGGTAATTCACTTATATTACACTAAATAAGAAATCCTTCGTCAATATTTCTTTAAAATAGGTAGTTACACAAATTTATTGAGTTTTTCACAATTAACTTTAACTTCCTACAAATTTATTTCAAATTGTGGATGATTTCTGATCTGAACTAGATTTATAAATGGTAAACATAAAAGGGTGGAATTCTGTTCGTGACTGAATGTTTCGTCAAGTATTCGGCAATTTTTTTTTTTAATTAATTAATTAATTAAATTATTTTTTAATTCTTTTCGACCACCTTCTGCCGTTTTTCGCATAAAACCGTCATTTTATCTCTATTGTATAATTCCGGAATTTTATCTTCACAGACATATTTTGAGGGCAATTTTACGTCACCAAGAGGATGTTGCAGGAACAAGAATAATCGGACTGCACGGTAGACCGAAATCTCCCAACTTTTGTAGGATAATAAAAACTTGCATTTTGACTTTATTACTTTGCTAAAACGAAACACAACTGCGTTTCTGTCCATCAATTCCGATCGTTTTTTTATTTATTTCTTGAACGTCATCAATTGTGATCAATTATTTGGCCAGCCTGCAGTATATGCATAATGGCGTATGACCCTGTAATCCCATCACATACATACAGCATCCCATGTCTTGTAATCAATCCCAGTTTCACCACCAAAACTGTTCTCGTACAATATTATTGTATGTTATTAATTTCTCATTACCTGATACCATACACTTTAAAATGGTTTCATTTTATTCCGTTTCAACATCAAGCTTGCTTATTTACTATTTATTTCTATAAAGTCGTGGTCACTTACTGATTAACATTTAAACAGCAGTATTTGTTAAGGTGAATAAACTTCCATCGCAACAAGATATGTTATAAAGAAATAAGTGGAAGCTTTTCCACTATATGAAGCCAAAGCACTTTAAATTTTTGGCTCCGGCTGAACCCTTTGGCTCTTAACTGGAATTGGCATAATCAATGCCGCAAAAATTTCAAAGATATTTAAGGTTTCTTATAAGAGATGAAAGACATTTGACATTTGAAATTTATACAAAGTACAATCCCCAAATTTGATTAGAACCGAATCACCACCTATACTTTTTAAATATGTATATTTTATTTCTTCTTAAATTTTTGACTCACTAAATAGACAATGAATGCTTAAAGTCTGGCTTATGTGCGTTAAATTTGATACGTCTAGAAAATGATCGTCCACTTGTAATCGTAATCGAAACTCTGATAGTATAAATTATATTTTTATTATATTGTAGCGAGCTTAGGGATCGCTGGATTAATTATTTAAAATAAATAAGAGCCGTTAGATCGTTTTTGAATTAATATAACACTTTATTAGTCCGTTAATCACAACCGTTACTTTTACCTTACACAACGATTTCTTGACTTATCGCTACCGTACTTATACCGTCTTTTACTTCTTACTTATCGCTTGCTTCACTTTCTTACTTATTACTTATCTCCATGATCTGTGTGCGACGTATTTATACCGTTACCTCACCCTGATTCAGCGTTTCGTTTCCGTCCGTTCCACAGCCTTGAACGTTCCACCGCTCATAGTCTCCAGCTTTCCAGCACCGTCCACAACACTCTAGCACCCCGCTTCGGACTTTCTCGAATATTCTAGTACTAATTGTCATATGCGTCACAATATTTTCCACTTAATTAAAAGTACTATCTCAATCCTCTTTTTTTTTAAACTAAAATCTATTCTAAATATACTTTGATGTAAGTCTATGTAAGCTTGCCACCGTTACAATTTATTCACCCAATTTCGCTAAACAGGTTCAAAATTGTCATTCAATCACTAGAATATTCCGGTGTTTGTGGATGTCTCTCCTGTATTTTTTCTCTGGGGAATTCTCAACAAGGTGGAGCATAGTACTAAATCTTACAAATCATGTTTATGAGCATATTATACAGATTTTCTGCACAGCGTACATTATGCACCTCCTTTTAATAATATATTTTTCTCCGTCCACTAAATATTTAAGAAATCCCTTGTGCACATTTTTATTCCTGATAATCCTATGTAAATCCCTCATATGGTAACAGAAGGCAGTATTTAGATTGCTCTTAAAAAATACGCAAAAAAAAAGCGATGTTGACTTATTTATAAATTGAATAATTAAGTTTAGCTTATACAAAACATATCGATTGCAATAGGCACTAGAAGATTGTACCTTCCTCTCCCAACCCAATAAATATTCACTCGATGCTATCTCAGCCTAATGTCAGCCTTAGTGCGTGGCGTCTTATGTGAGGAATCAAAAATTAATAGGAACGTTTTTAAAAATGTGTGACATAAATATGTTCTGTTTTAGCAACAAGAATTCACATTATTTTCAAATTCTTGTCGTAGGATTTTCCGGAGAGCATGGAAACCAACAAAGACAGCAGGGGCTACATCAAATATAATTTGGAAAATTCGGCAATTTCTTTGAGAGAAGCCTTTCCCAGATCACATATAATCGTTATACGGCCTGTAAGGTAAGACTGTAGGGTTGGAATGCTTATATTAAAAATGTCTTAATTGGATGTTTAAAATATTAACACATAGTTTTACCCGTTTCAGAATGGAATTCAAAACATTTAGTTGTTTTGATAATTTTGTTCGTGGGAATAGTGCCGGCGTACCCGATCATACACCAATGCATAATGCGCTACAACATTTAGAAAGGTCAGTATTGATGTAACTGTAAGGACATTTACAATTATATCTAGAGTTTGCGTTCACTAAAACAAATTATGTGAGCTTCAAAACCTGCATAATATGTTTATCCTGATGCTACTTATCTATCTGCTCCGTTCGAATTGAATCAATCCCAAAGTAAGGGAAAACTTAATTCTTTGCGGTTTTTATGTTGTACCGCCAACACAAAATGAAAAGTCACCACGTTACAATTTAATTATATACTTTACTTTTATGACTTAAAAAGTTTTCATTGTTTTACAATTAGTTTTTTTTTTTTTATACACGATGACACGCCCGAACATCATATTTGCTCCTTTTGAGTGGCCGAAGCTTACTGACATCCTAACGACGAACAACAACAAAAAGTGACACTATTGAAATTCAAATGATTGGTTGAGTTTCTTTCACTTTCGCAGTTCATGGGTGGGTGTTTTCGAACTGGGGAAGTGAAAAAAGATCCAGAGCAATTCATTGAACACGAATTATAGTCCCTTGTCTAATTTGTCCAGAATTTTAGTATAAGTAAATATTGCCTAGCTTGTGTTAGACGAGAACGGGCAAAGGGATCAGTTTGATCGTCTAGAGGGTTGATTCGTGGGTTAACGGAAAACAGTGATGATAGCGAAAAAAGGAAAACCCTTAGTAAACGAAACTGTGTTCCGAAATCTACAAAAGACGACGAGTGCCCTGAGTAGAGTTGCGGAGACAGCTCATTCGATTATTTCTGTCGTGGCAAGGGCGGAACTCATCCAAATTTCTTTCGTTGTGGTCCGGAAGAAGCTTATATCGTTTTGCGATGAAAGTGAAGACGGTTAGAACCCCAGAAAGAAGTAAAATCAAAACCTCAGTACATGAGACCACTGTCGCGTGTGGGAAATGAAGTATTTTTCAGACTATTGCTGTGGTACACGCCCTTGCTGAGTTATTTTTTTCGAATTTCTAGCGGTACTACTTCTTCACTTCCCCACTAACCTTGTTACGATCAATTTTGTGTGTGGAACGACAGAGTGGGCGAAACGAGGGATGTACAAAATGAGCTGGTGAGCAAAACTAATGATTTACTATGGGAAAGTGCGTAGAGATCATCTCGATCATGTATGATTTCGGGTGTCGCTAACACTTACTACCATTTCTTGGTCTGTGGGAACCCGGAAGTTCATGAGCTCTGACACGTCCTGTGCACTCACCTTCCACGCATGACCATCTGATCCGCTTTCCTCCAGGTCAAACATTACATTGACCTCCCATCTCCGTCGCGGCTGTCCTGTCGTTCTCCTTCCCGTTGGTCTACCGTCAAGAATTCTACGCACGGTCCTATCGCGCCACATGTCCGGCCCATCTTAATCTTCGCGACCTCATTACTCTCACGATTGTAGGTTTGATATATAGCTCTTCCTATTCGTGGTTGTGGAGTTTCCTCCATTGTCCTGCCTCGTCATATTTACCTCCAAAGATACCCCTTAAAACTTTATTCTCGAATACGCGGAATTTGTTTTCTTCCCGTTTTGTGAGAGCCCATGTTTCGCATTCGTATAGAGCAATCGGTATGATATGCTTCTATAGAACCGGAGCTTTATGTTACGTGATAGCAGTTTGGATTTCAGCAGTTTATTGACTGCGTGCCAACTAGGCTTGTCGGAGTGTAGTCTTTTGTTAATTTCCTTCGACATTTCGTTACTGGCCGTCAGTATCGTTCCCAGATATTTAAATTCTTTAACTTTTTCAAATATCTTGCCTCTGACGTTTATATGTGTTCCCTGAGTTCCACCTGCTCCCGCCGTAATCATGTATTTTGTTTTGTCTTCATTTATTTCTATGCCCACCCCTTCTGCAGCTTGCATGATGATTTCACTGTTTTTACTTACAGTTTCTAGATTATCGCCTAGAACAGCGATGTCATCCGCATATTGCGAGCACTTGTGTGACCCCGTTCAGGGATGATTCGGGCATGTTGTCGTCTTGTACCTTTCGGATGACATTCGAGCACAAGGTTATAAAGACACGGTGATAGGCCGTCTCCCTGTTTTAGTACATCCCAGATTTCAAATGGTTCTGAGAGGTGGTTTTCTACTCTAACTCGCCCTTTGTTTTCGTTCATGCAAATTTGAATGAGGGGGGCATATTTTTTGGGGATTCCCAGCTCAACTACAATATGGTAGAGTCTTTCCCTTGCGACTGAGTCGAGGGCTTTTTTGAAGTCGACGAACAGTTAGTGAACCATCTCTCCGTATTCCCACTTCTTTTCCAGCAGTTGCCTTATTGTGAGCATTTGGTCGCTTGTTGGTCGGTTCCTACGGAATCCGCATTGGTAGTCTCCCAATATGTCTTCTGCGTACGGTGTGATTCTCGCCAGTATGTACGTCACCTTTTTTGAAAATGGGGACGACTATTGAGGTTTGCCATTCTTCCGGAATGACTTCCTTATCCCATATTGTTTTAATCAGTTGGAGGTTCTTTCGAGCGGTTGCCTCTCCTCCATGCTTCACAAGCTCTGCCGGTATGCAGTCGACTCCGGGAGCCTTTTTTTTCTTCAATCGGTTTATTGCGTCTACAACTTCGTCGAAAGCGGGCTCTGGGATCTGAGGCTCGGCTGTATGTACGTCTGGTGCGTTTATTTGTGGTTGATTGGTGCGTACATTGAGGAGGTTTTCAAAGTACTGCTTCCATTTTGTCACGATATTGTTTGTTTCTGTGACCAGACAGCCGTTTGCGTCTCGAATTATTTTAGCTCTCCCTCGGTAGCTATTTCTAATTGAGTTTATACCGGTATACATACCTCTGATCTAGAATTTTCTTGATCTCTGGAATTTTCTAGGATTTTTTCGATCCGAGTCTTCTCCCATTCGCCTTTTTTGCGTTTGAAGAGTCTCATTGTCTCCTTCCGAATCGTCGCATATCTTTCTGCGTTGACTTCATCATATCTTTCTAAGTGGATCACTCTGAGGCGTTTACGTTCTTCGATCTTCCCCCTGCACTCATCCTCAAATTGTTTTCTTAAATCCTAATACCTTTTGGGCTGTTTGTTTGATTGTGTCTCTGATCGATGTCCATTTAGTGTCCACATTATTAGCTTCCTCTTCCTCACTGCCTCCATTCTCTAGGATGCTAAATCTATTCGTTAGTTCGTCTTGATATTCAGCCTTTTTGCGCAGGTCTTTTAGTTTATCAATGTCGAACTTTTTGCTCGTCTCCCGTGACTGCCTATGTGGGTTTGCTGCGAGCCGACTCCTGAGTTTGCCCATCACTAGAAGATGACCGGAGCCGCAATCTGCTCTTCTATATGATCTTACGTCAAGGATATTCGAATGGTGTCTTTTGTCTATGAGGAAGTGGTCTATTTGGTTAAGCGTTACTCCGTCGGGTGATATCCATGTGGCTGTATGAATTTGCTTGTGCTTGAACATCGTGCCTTTGACTACCAGATATTTTGACGCCGCGAACGTGATAATTGGAATTCCATAATCACATTTGAAACGTCGTGTAGACTTTCCTTACCTATATTTGGTTGGAAGATATCTTCCTTTCCAATTTTTGCATTGAGGTCCCCGAGGAGGATTTTAACCTCGAATGATGAGATCCCATCAAATACTTCCTCTAGGGTCTCGTAGAACGTGTCTTTCGTTTCTTCGTCGGTAGATTCTGTTGGGGCGTGTACGTTTATAAATATATAATTTATATAATTGTACCATGGGCCCTGTATTTTTAGCACGGACATTCGGTCATTAATAAATTTCACATCTTTTACATAGGACGTCTAATCGTAACGTGACGTAATCTTCTTGCTTATGATGAAGCCGATTTTGAGGTTCTGTGTATCGGTACCTCCACACGCCAGTGTAAACCCGTTGGTTTCGATTACTTGATGTGGGAGTCAGACTTCCTGAAGCGCGTCGATGTCCATTTGATATTGTTTCACGTTTTCTACGACCTTCTGTATCGCACCTGGTTTTTATAACGTTCGAACCTTCCACGTGCCGACGCGTATATCCCGCTTTTTTTCCCTACGTCTCCTTTTTGCCGAGTCGGTGTTTTCTTGATAATTTGTTTCCTTATGGTAGTGTCGGCTCATCACACCTACGCCTATCGGGTTTTTCGTGGGATTGTTTTTTGTATATTGATCATTCCTTTCGCGGGAACACTGAAACTCTTTACCCTGTATGGAATAAATATCCACATACCAAGTAGAATCGTGTCTGTCAATATGTCCGCCATAATTTTAACATCGTTGTTGAGGAAAAATAACGACCAATTTAATTTCCCAAAAAAGTCGTTCAGACCTTCTCAGTTCACCTTTTTGTAGAATCATATTGTTTTTTCGGGAGTTTTCTCGTTGACGTTGATGTTGGTTAGAGCAAATTTAGCTGAAATTTTAATTGTGTATTTGTTCGGGTGGGAGATGAGGAACATGCCCAGTGTGTTGGGGGTCCAACCAACTATGACTGGTACCCGTGTTGGCTCATTGAAGAGTTGAATTAAACTGTTTGAATCACCGAAGAGCCGGACACACTGAACTTCAGGTGTTGTGTGTCTGGAGTGGCGAAGACAATAAAAGTTATGCACGCTGAAATCAATAACGATTTCGGGGTGCGAATAGATCCTATTTATAGAATCAGATGGAGCATCAAACTCGTTAAAGGATGCGTTTCTCTCCAAGTACCTGCTTCTCTAAGGAAGCAGTAATGTATGACATGCCTACGAACTTAAAGTTTTAGCCACGAGAAATTAAATTCTGGATTGGAGCAGCGCCCATATAGTGGCAGAAGTTGATGACCAATATCACTTCGTTTGATGTGGAAAGAATGGAGGGGGGACTAAATCATAACTAGGTAGAGTAAAATCGGAAATATCTCTGTTATTACTTGGGTTTCGCTAAGTGCAAGAATTTGCTGGCTTCGGGTAAGAAACGTGGGCAGACACAGAGGAAAAATTACATCTTAGGCCGCGAATGTTACAAAGATCGACCTTAATTCCCATTAATGAGTATAAAATGGATGTTGGTTTATCAATTTGTTTTACTCGTTCATACGATGCATATGTTTACACCTATTATCATTTGATATTAACGTATGTCAATGATTTGTGTTTCAGGCTTTTACAGAACCTGTCGCAACGATTAATATCTATGTCGGAGAATGAAATTTTAGCACAAGTTACCACATCTACAGCTGGCAATACCACAAATGTCGCAATGGATTCAACGTCGAACAATGATAACAGCCAAGACATGGATATTGATATTCTTCAGATACACGATAATATTACTGTGGATAACGAAGATTCCCTCGATTATCCCTGCAATACTGAAACTAACACGACCCACACAAAAAATGATACATCACGGAAAAATACACCAACCACCACTTGCCATGAAAGTGAAGCTGCATCATCAACAGCCGAAAATAATTGCCAGCAGCAAAATAATGCGCAATACTCAGATCATCAGAATGACCAGCGGAATTTATTATGGTGGAGGGAAAACCTTAATTTAGATAGATCTAAGCTCGTACTTATAGGCTTCAGTAAGGGATGTGTTGTGCTGAATCAAGTGAGTCAATGGCAGTGTAAAAATCGATTATTTTATTTTACACGAACTTCCATAGCCAATTGTTGACGTATTCTCATATTTCCAGTTCATATACGAGTTTCATTACTTAAAGACTCTCACCCCGGACGACAGCTCAATGATTCGGCTTTTATCTCGAATAAAGGACATGTATTGGTTAGATGGTGGTCACGGAGGACAAAAGAACACATGGATCACTTCCCGAAGCCTACTTGAAACTCTAACCAGGATGGGTGAGCTTACTGATAATTTACACATAAAAGAATAAATAACTGTGTCTATCTGAAGGTATAAACATTCATGTTCATCTTACACCCTATCAAGTGCAAGATGACCGTCGTCCATGGATTCGAAAGGAGGAGAAAATTTTCAGTGACATGTTACGAAGGCTGGGGGCACCGATAACACGGCGGTTGCATTATGAAAGTCAAACCACAAATCTCATGACACATTTCGAAGTGATACATGCTTTTTGCCAACACATTCATGATTTCAACCAGCATCAGCAACAACAGAACAGCCAACAACAGCATCCACAGCAGCAACACCAGAATGCACATAATCAAGCACAAACGCATAGCATAATCAAAAGCGGAACAGACAGTTCGCTAGACGAAAAGTGACGGCGACAAAGTACGAATTTAATGAAATCACAGAATCAATCCCACTCAGTTCCGGAAATGAAAGGATTGCTCCGCACATCACATATTACTTAAACAATAGTAAAAGCAATGATTTCTGGAAAACGATAAATATCATTACTTTCATCCTCATCTGTACATAATCACCTGTATAGAAATAAGTGGAACTTTATTATACTTTTCGCGGCTATTATGTAACTTTAGTCAGTTAGGTATTACAAAGTATTATATGTATTTGTTTGATTTTTCGTCCCCATTTCCCTCTTGTGAATATGTCCTTGGTGCAATTGAAGCGGACTTTTGAACAAGGGGAAAAATCATTTTGTGTGTAACACTACAACTCATTCATATTGTGCAATAAGTTGTTTAAATATTACGAATATTTTTATTGCTTATTTAAATTATTTGACTTAAAAATAGTATTATGCAATTTAAATGCAGTTCTATAAACTATAGATGTCTTTTTTTTTAAATTATTATTATTAAAAGTATTGCAGATTCAGTCGAATATTGAGGACAACAGCTTGACTGTTAAATGCCAGTTTAAAACAAATCACATCTTTTAATGTTAGATGGAGGTGCGTAACTTTCGCCATAACTATTTTCTTCGTCCTTGCTTTACATTAATGTCTCTGGTTTCATTGTTCTGGTAACAAATAAAAACAATACATAGTATATATTTAAAATAGTTAGCTCTTCTAAGAAGAAATTGGACTAGATATAAAACAGCCAGTTGTGAATCCAAACGAAAGTTTGAATTATAAAATCTAAGATAATGCTAAATACGAGAATCTAAAATATAGATGACATTGTTTCATGTACCTTTCGAATCGCAGTTCAAAATTGCTTTTTATATCATTTAAATACATATATTTAACATTCTCGTAAACAAAACGTTTTAGGATTGGGATATGATGATGATCAGTTTATATTGATCCATATGTATTTTAAAACACACCATCTCTAACTCCTGAATATAATTTGAATATATGTATTACGAGAAAAAAGTATATTTAAATATATACCTGGGAAAAATACTCAAACATGAATTGTTTATACGTGTTTGTTCCGTCGAATCATGGTTTGCAGAAATATTTGATGAAACGTAAAACACATGTTTTTTTTTTTTTGTTTTTAATATACATATAATATAATATTTCATTTAAACGTTTTTTTACAAAAGAGTTATGAAAAAAAATAATTTACATTGGATATATTATCAACTCAACTGCTACACGCACGAGTTAGGGCAATTCCTTGTTGTCCATTCATCTGAGCCATCACAGCAATCACAGATACCGTCATTTACTCGACTACTAGATATAAAAACATCTCGCCCTCTTCCCGTGATATGCCTCTTTTGGTACAAACAATAAAATTTTCCAGAATTACAAGCATTAGTACTTGGTTCATCACTCCCATCAGATATGCAGTCACAGAAGTCATCATTTACTTTGCTGAATGGTATGTGTATACTGCCATCTAAGCACAAAAAATTCCCGTCGAAATTTGGCTTATAATTATCATAATCGAAGAGTCGTATTCCCCTGAAATTTCATAAATTTTCTTACATTACAATATGTATCTATATATATATATGCAGTTGCTCAAAACAAAACAAAAAAAAATTGGACTCGGATTCTTTCATCAAATTCACCATTCGTGTTTGTACTTCTAAAGAAGAGTTATGCCATTTTACACTTTAATTGATCTTCCCATATAATAAATAGAGTTTCTTGTCTACTACCCACCACTATAGCACAATATCGTCAATTGAATTTACGTATGTAAAATCGCACACTCGTTGTCATCTCTTTACCAAGTTAGCTGCATACTTTCAATTCTATATACCTGTTACACTTCATGCACTCTACGTTAATATATGATTATTAAAACGCTATTTTTAACATGATTCGACGAATGATAGAAGAGTGCGTTGCTTGATACTAAACTTGAACTATAAAGCATATATGTATTTCTCCTAATCTGGAATTTAATTCTCATATTTGCTGTACATTGTGTATGTATTTGTACAACTAAAACAGCACTGTACATTTAATTAGCAAGAAAACTCATATGGTGTACGGGTGCAAATCTTTAATATCACCATTAGAACATAGACTCGATATATACCAATCTATCTTCTAAAGGTATTATCACAGAAATTACTTCACTAAATTAGGTGAGTGCATTCCATTCTTTAAATATTTTCAAAGTATCTATTAATTTTCGGCATAACTTCTACACGTTTTTCGGAATTGGGGATCGCTTGTAGTGAATCACAAAGTGGAGTCAAACATTAAGATACTTTGAAAGTAGGCATTGATAATCTTAGGAAACGCAACCTGTGATATGTGCTTTAAGAGGTGCAAGGTTGGAAGTCAGAATAAGCCTGAACCACAACCAATTACTCACTTTATCATCATCATCGGCACTACAACCGGGATCCGGTCTGCCTTATTTAGCAAGTCTCTCCACCGGTATCCGGACCATACCCGACACTTGTTAAATTGGCCATAATAATTTGTTTCCCCGAGCAAGGTTATTACCCTTACGCCAACCTTACTCACTTCAGTCCTTAGCTAAATGACGCCATTTTCACTAAGCAGGTTGAAGTCGCCCTCGGCAGTGCATGAATGATGTTCATACTATATAAGTAATAACATTTAAAGCGCTACATTCCTAGCCAAGTAGATAGAAGATATGGGAGACGCCTAATCTGCCTCGACGTCCTTCCAGAGTGAATTCAATTGCTGACATCCATAGGTGATTCAATTATTCTATGCAAATAATTCGAGGCTTCTCGCAGTTTGCTCTCGATTTCGCTGTTATCCAAATTCACTTGAAAAAGTGGGAATTGAATATTGCAAGAATAATTTTACTTTCAAAACCCTTTCCATATTCGGCGTGGTAAATGTCCACACTTGTTTGCCATAGAGTGGGACAGATATGAATAAGATCATATAGAAGTATACCTGGGTGTTCCTTGAATAGGTTTTACTACACAAGTTCCATGTTAAGTCGAAGAAACATTAGTGGGTGCGTACAATTTCTATTAATATTGTTTTAGGAGTGTACAGCGCAGCTGAAGTAGATGAAGTCCCTAATTGTAATATGCTTTATTTTACCGTCCTTTACAGTGACCCCTAAGTAAAAGACGAATTCATTCAGCCAACAGTGTCAAGATCATCTGCGTAGGTAAATTATTGCACAGATTTGAATATTCACACCCGTATTCGCCTGTGCGTTGGTCACATTATCCCATTTGACACTGATGCATTCGACGAAATAACTTTCAATATCTAAGGTATTGAACCTCCTTCATCTCGTTGTTTCGGCGCTCTTTGTAGCTTATCTCTATAGATGCTCTTCAAATTGGTGAAATGGTAATTAAGTATTAACTTTTTTCAATTTTTAATTTCTGCGGTATAGGAATTATTTCATCTAACGCGAGTTTCAGGAGCCCATTAAGTATTTCTTTGTTGATAGGAGCAGACCAGTGCGCTGGCATAAGGCTTCAGTCATTCATACGGCAAAGTAAATTTTGTATGTAATGTTTAGCAATTTAATGCCCCTAAAGTTAACAGTTTACCTTTTTATGGGTTGGGCAATTAATTTTAAGGAGTTCCTTTCAACAGGTACAGTTCACTTCGCTCGTCTTTGAAAAAAAAAAAAAAAAACATTAATGTTCATCGCAAATGATAAGGTTATGTGACAAGATGACCAATTAAACATTTACTTACGGTCCCCTATCTACTGCAGCCCTACAGTTGCAAGGCACACGTATGATGAAATAATAAACCATATAGCATAGTAACACAAGTTTTTCGAGCAACTGCTGTGCAATTAGTTCTTTACAATTTTTAATGGTATATTTTTCTTTGTCTGGAATATAGATACAAGAGGAGTATTTGGGAGCTTACTTGTAGATCGGCTCAGATAAAGTTTTGTATGCGCCATTGTAAAATGAACATCGAACTGGTGAATTTTGCCAAATTATTTTGTCGGGCTCAAGTGATTCAAGCTTCTTGAGATTGTTATGTGATATTACTTCGTTTGAACAATCAATTTACGGTTTATACCTATGAAATTGTGATAAGCTGCCTTAAACCCTGGCTTGTAAAAACTATTTAGAGCGCAGAAAGTCCATTGGGAAAAACTGATTTTTTTTTCATAGAGATGTCCTCGGGGGTTGAACTGCTTACGGATGAAGATGTTGAACAAATGACAAGATCGTTTTTTTTTTTTTTTTGAAAAGTTTGAACCCTTGGCCAACACTTTAACTGTGTTGACTTTGTCGAAACAAAATTTTGAACAAAAAATTAAGATACCATTATTTGTATCAAGAGTTGCAATAGGCGAAATAGTCATATAATATTCATACAAGTCATAAAAATGTCTGTAATAGCGTATAAGCAGTATCTTTTGTCAACCAAATTCAAATGCATCTTGTTGAATCAAAAATTAATCGTAGCAGGATTTTTAGAAGCTGCAAAAGTTAATTTAAAGTTGATATAAAGTCCAAAGCTTTACAAATTGCTTAATATCACTTTGTCCACTAAATTCTCGAAATTGTTCAACATATTATTTGAGCAACTGTATATACAAAATAATTGTATATATGATTAAACTTTTACCGTATAATTTCGATGTGTTCACTTCCTTTGGTTGAGTTGGAACGTTGTTCAGCAGTCTTTTCATGAATTGTATTTACATATTTTTCACCTTTATAATCTATGGTACTAACTAAACTAAATGGTGTACTAACACTAGGTAGTTGGTTTATCGACAACGCTTGATAAATCAGGAATATTATTCCCAATAAGAATATCCCAAGTAGAAGCATTTTAGACTTGTGTTTATAAAATGGCTTGTAGTAAATATTTTCCCGTTTAACCCAAGTTTTCTTCATATTTGCTCATAAGGGCGACTGGGTTAATGCCAACATGAGTTTATAACGTCGCCTGAGTGTTTACGTATCTTACTTTCCGAAATGTAAAAGCGAAATTTGAGGTTTTTGGTTTTAAATATATCACCTAAGTAATTAAACATTACTAGCAATGGTTGGCGATTAATTCTTATATATTAATCTGATATTTCTATATATTTCCATGTTGTTTAAAGATTAAGCGAGCATTTTATATCACGATTCTAACTATATATTCACAGCACTGGTTGACATGACACTTGAAATTTCTGCAGTACAATTGAATGACAATCTCAGCCTGTTCAATTAAGACAAGTTGATGGTTTACATAGTAACTACATTACATTTAATATTTCGATACTTCTATTACATTTTTTTTAATACGCGCGCATAAAAGTTATTTTGGCATCCTTAGATGTCCATGTACAGTGCAACCAGAAGAGAAGGCATTTTTTTTTGGTTTCAGTAGAAAGGTAGAGAACGGCAAAATATTCTTTATCGAACCAATCAGTAGCATACCAGATTTCTACAGACTAAAATCATCTCTCACTAGCACATACCCCTAGTGACTGTTCCTCGTCGAATCTTCTCTTTAGATTTTTTTTCCCGCCGTACCTGCTCGAATTTAACATATTGTGACGCATATGACAATCAGTACTAGAGTATTCTAGAGAGCCCGAAACAGAGTACTAGAATATTCTATAAAGTAATGGAAAACTGGAGACTAGGAACAGTAGAACATTCAAGGCAATGGAACGGACGGAAACGAAACGCTGAAACAGTATAAATACGCCGCACACAGAGCATACTGATGAGTAAGAAGTAGAACGTGTAATACGTACGAACGTAATAAGTAATAAGTAAGCAGTAAAATGGGCTCCTCGATAGTATAGTGGTTAGTATACCCGCCTGTCACCCGGGAGACCGGGGTTCGATTCCCCGTCGGGGAGCCCCTGGCGCAAGACTAATGACCTTGCCCAGACAAAATAAATCATTATGGAAAATTTAACAAGCCTCAGGACTTGCTAAATAGCCAAGACCGGTTCCCGATTGTAGTGCCGATGATGATGATGATGATGAAGCAGTAAAATACGCGATAATTACGGAAGTGATAATAAAGAAAACGTTAAGTGTACGGTAAAAAGTAACGATTGTTATTAAGGACTAATAAAATGTCACATTAATTCAGAATCGATTTAACGGCTCTTATTTATTTACAAATAATTAATCCAGCGAACCCTAAGCTCGCTACAATATTGTGACGCATATGACAATCAGTACAGAATATTCGACAATGGACAATAGAACATTCAAGACTATGGGACGAACGGAAACGAAACACCGAATCAGAATGTGAGGAAACGGTATAAATACGTCGCACACAGCTCATGGAGACAAGTAGAAAGTGAAGCAAGCGATAAGTGCTGAAGTAAGAAAGCGAAGCAAGCGATAAGTAAGAAGTAAAAGACGGGATAAGTGCGGAAGCGATAAGTCAAGAAATCGTTGTGTACGGTAAAAGTAACGGTTGTGATTAACGGGCTAATAAAGTGTTATATTAATTCAAAATCGATTTAACGGCTCTTATTTATTTTAAATAATTAATCCAGCGAACCCTAAGCTCGCTACAATATTGTGACGCATATGACAATCAGTACTAGAATATTCGAGAGAGTCCGAAACAAAGTACTAGAATATTCTATAAAGTACTGGAAAACTGGAGACTATGAGCAATAGAACATTCAAGGCTATGGAACGGACGGAAACGAAACACCGCATCCGAATGTGAGGAAACGGTATAAATACGTCGCACACAGATCATGGAGACAAGTAAGAAGTAAGCAGTCAAAGACGCGATAAGTACGGAAGCGATAAGTCAAGAAAACGTTAAGTGTAACGTTAAGTAACGGCTGTTATTAACAGACTAATAAAGTGTTAGATTAATTCAAAATCGATTCAACGGCTCTTATTTATTAAAAATAATTAATCCAGCGAACCCTAAGCTCGCTACAATATATTACATCGTTTGTTTCATTGCATTTCTCCTCATCATATATCACCTGTTAAATAAATGTCCGCCTCATATGTCGCTCCAATGTCGTCTTTGCTATCTCAGATCCACCTGCTGCCAAACAACCTTTTTTCATTTGAAATGCAGTTATCATTACATTGCGGTCAGATTGTGGAAATCTTGACTGTCATCGATATACGTTCTGATCTATAAGAAATCAATGGAGACAGTCCAAATAGGGCCAAAAGTTCTTAAGACTAATAAGTTGTGAACTCCCAAATATTAAAAGGGTAGCATCCCCTAGTAGAATATGCCAGATATCAAAATGTATTTTGACGCATATGACAATCAGTACTAGAATATTCTAGAGAGTCCGAAACAAAGAACTAGAATATTTTAGAAAGTACTGGGAAACTGGAGACTATGCGCAATAGAAAATTCGAGGCTATGGAACGGACGGAAACGAAACACCAAATCAGAATGAGGAAAAACGGTATAAATACGTCGCACGAGTTAACTTACCTTCTTTATTTTGGTTTAATAAAACAATTTATTCATAAAAATATTCTTTATTATTTCAAGTGAAACGGTGCTATCGCCAGGCGGCTCAAGTACTTCTGGCGATAGTCGGCAAAAGGCTGTCTATTTATAGAAGATAACATCGAGATTTGTTCAAAAGCTGCTTAGGGCAGCGTACATATGTTATATTTTCTTAGTAATATTTTTACACTGCAGAGGGCAGTGTACTGATATGATGATAGTAAGTGACCACAGAGGGCGGTCATATAATTGTTGTGAGAAGCTAACTTTCTCCCTTCTCGGATGAAAACGTCCTCGTTTTCTTTGGTAAATTGATTCGGAATGGTTCAAGCCCCCTGCTCCTTCACGGCCCTGTATGCTTGGTATCTTAGAATTCCGTACCTAGCTAAGAAGAAATCAACAGCGAAGAGTAAGACATTGAGGAGTGCATAAGTAAACACTTTTTTTTTTTGTTTTTTTTTTTTTTTTTGTGAAAGACCCGTAATTTATTTCAGCTTTCAGGATTTTTCCTAATGCGATCCTTATGGATCTTAGTTCCATTTTCTATAGTGACGGTGGTACCGCAATCCTTCGTGACGGTACCTTGTTTGAATCTAGAGGTTTCTTTCCCTCTTCTGTTTTGTTTTATATATATAATGTCTCCGGGCGAATAATTTTTTTCGATTCTATTTTTATTATGATTTTTCAATGTCCTCTCTTGGGCTGTTTTTATATAGCTTTCCACTTCCTTTATTTTTTTGTCGCCAATCTGGAAAAATAGCTCGATAGGTTTTTGTTCTGTAACCGAATGGATAGTATTATTGTATTGTAAAGCGGCATCATATATTATATCAATGGAATTAGTATTATTGTCTGATTTTAATAGGCGAATTATTTCTAATAACGTGGAATGGGCTCTCTCGATGTTAGAATTTGATGTAGAGTGTTGAGGAGGTGCAAGAACGTGGGTCACTCCCCTTCTTTTGAAAACTAGTTTCATTCGTTTTCCTCGAAAAAATGATGCGTTATCCGTCATTATTGTTTTAACTCTTGGAAAGATTTGAGTAAGTATCTCATTCACGATAAAATCTGTATTCAATTCGTTGGGAATAAATCGAAGATATAAATATTTACTAAAAGTATCTAGTGTTGATATGAATTTGTGCTTTTCAATTTGGAATGTGTCCATTTGTATATTTTCTCCGGGCATCTTTGGTATGGGTGTGGGAACTAGTAAGTGTTTCTGCGGTTGTCTGTTATATTTATTTTCTAGGCGGTTTTTGCAGTTTATAACTAATTTCTTACAATGTTTGATTAAATTTGGCCAAAAATACTTTAATGAAATTTCTTTTGCATTATTTTTAAAATTTCTATGAGCTCTGTTGTGTGTTTCCAAAATCAGTTCTTCCTGTCTTTCTGTGTCAATTACGTTTTCTAATCTTTTGGTAGAAAATGTGCATTTGGTTAGATCGATGTGATCTATAAATTGTTGTAATTTATTTAATAATTCATTTGGACAGTGGATGCAATTGGTTTTGTTTGGTGAAATAGCTTTATTTAATTGTTCCATTAATTATATATCATAAATAATTATAATAGTAATTTCGTGACGATAGTAATTTAGGAATATTTGTTTCGATTCACAATTATTCTGTTGTCCCATTTTAATCAAAATTTGGTTTCTAAAGTAGTTTATAGGTTTATCTATAAGTGTGATTAATGGTGAAATATGATTTAGAGTTTGACGACTTAGAGCATCCGCTACTACGTTTTCTTTTCCGGGTTTGTATTTTATTTTAGCTCCGTACTCTTCAATGATATTCATCCATCGACGAATTTTTGAATTTGGATTTTTTTCCGACATGGCATATGTGAGGGATTGGTGATCCGTGTAGATCGTTAGATTGGATATACCTTGAATATACATTCTTAATTTTTGTAGGGCATAAATTATGGCCAGTAATTCTTTTTCATTGGTGGCATAATTTATTTCTGTTTTCGACAAAGTTCTTGAGACAAAAGTGATTGGTTTGTTCTTCTGCGAGAGTACCGCTCCTATAGCATAATTAGATGCGTCGGTAGTCAAGTCTAAGGGTTCATCATAATTAATTTGATTTAATTCAATATTAGTTTGTAGTGCTTTTTTTAATTTATTAAAGGCGTTCAGTGCTTCTTTGTTAATCTCAATTTTGTATTTTATGCTTTTATTTTCAGAAATGGGTTCTTCTGTCTGTAATAAGTCTGTGAGCGGTTTGGCTATTCGTGCATAATTCTCTATAAAACGTCTGTAGTAACCTGCTAGTCCAAGGAACGCTCGTAGTTGCAAAAGATTTTCCGGAGGTCTGTAATTCTTTATGACATCTATCTTTTCGGGATCTGTTTTTATCTTCTTATGAGAGATGATGTGTCCTAAATATTTTACATTATGTTGAAAGAATTTACTTTTTTCTTGAGAGATAGTTAATTTGGCATTTGTAAGTGTTTGTATTATTATATTCAAATGCTCTTGATGTTCCTCTTTATTTTTTGAAAAAACAATGATATCGTCGATGTAGACATAGGCGAACTTTGCTATGAAGTTTCTGAGTATGCTATTTACACAACGCTGAAAAATAGATGGGGCATTTTTTAATCCAAACGGCATTCTATTGTATTCGTATAGAGCACCGTTTGCAACAAATGCAGTTTTTTGTTTATCTTCCTCCCGGATCATTATCTGATGAAAGCCTGATTCTAAGTCGATTGTGGAGAAAATCCTGGCTTCTCCCAAATTCTGAATTGTATTGGCTATATCGGGTAGGGGATATCTATCATTTATTGTGACTTCATTGAGTTTTCTATAGTCTATGACTAATCTCTTTTTTGGTTTATCGTTCTCATCAATGCCCTTTTTTGGTACCACCAACGCTGGTGAGCAGTATGATGAGTGAGAAGGTCTAATGATATTATTTTCTAGTAATCTTTCTATTTCTTGTGTAACAAATTCTCTATCCGTAATTTTAATTGGATATACTTTACCGTATATAGGGTCTTCGGTTTTTGTCCGGATTGTTGCTTCTATATTTGTTGTATATGGTAGCGTAGAATCTATAATTTTATTATATTCCAATAGTTGCTCTATTTGGGTCATATAATTATTTTTTTTTATTAAATTTAATTCTGATTTCTCCTTTTTGAATGTAACCTTATTATTTACTATGTCTACAACAGCGTTTAATCTTTTTAAGCCATCCATTCCTATGATTATATCGTATTTTTTTAGAACAGGAAGTTCGAAGAATTCTAATTCAGTACCATACATATACATATCTCTTTTAGAGTTTATCATGGATTTCCCATGCATTGTTTCTATTGTAAATTGGTTTGTAGGGATTCTCGTGCTTAAGTCTATTGATGATTTTACGTAATTATGGGAAGCTCCTGTATCAATCAATATGGTGTAGGTTTTATTTGCCCTATGGCAAATTTCCTGAATTAAGAGCGTCCCGTCTGCTGTCCTAAAAAATCCTTTGTTGTTCCTTCATTTAATGGTTGCTCAATATTACTAGTTTCTTGAGTTGCTTGTTCTATATTATTATTATTTAAACTTCTATCCTGTTGTCGGTAGATTTCTCTAGGATTATTTCGATTGTAATTCCAGCGATTGTTTTGGTATGTATTAAAACGGTAATTGTTATTGTTATTATCGAATGGGCTATTTTGATGTCTGTTTTGTGAGGATTGGTTTTCATTTTGGTGGTAGTTATTAAACCTGTTATTTTGGTTTTTATTAAAATGTTGATTGTGTGGTAAATATTGATCTTGATTTTGATGGCAGTTGTTAGGAATGGAATTCTGTGTATTGGATGGCGTCCGAATTTTCATGATCCTTTGTGCACTTCTGGCTTCGGCATAGGCTTCTGCCAGAGTGTGCATTTTAGATTTAAATATTATTTGTTTGATCAAATTATTATTGAGATTTGTAATAAAGATTTCTACTGAGTCTTCATTTAGATCTCTCAATAATTGGGGGGATCCCTCGTATTCTGTCATAATTTTAGCTCCTATGACATTCGTTTTAGTTACCAAATTTTAATAATAATTTTCTAATGAATTATGCCCTTGTATTTCGTCGTTTAGTTCACGTCTGAGTTCTCTTAGGGTTTTTTGTTCACAATATGTTGAATCTAAAAATTTTATCGTGGATTCATAATCTCCGGATATACTTGAACTTGCTAATAACGTTCGTACTGAATGATCTAATTTGTTCTTTATTATGTTTACTGCAGTATTATAGTCTGGTAATTCTATTGAATCGGATATTTCTTGCATAGCATTTTCTACTGAATATCGCCATGCAAGATATTTAGTTTTATCTCCATCAAATGTGGGTAAGGTTTTAAATGTGTCAAGATTTACTCTAGACGATGTTATTTGTGCGTTGTCTAGTCCGTTTAAGGTTGAACTAAGTCTTGGGGTCTCCAATTTTGCTTCTAATTCAGCCATTTTTCTCATTACTTCCGCCAATTCAATTGCGTCTTTTGAAGGTCCTGCTTTTGCGTCTTTACGTATTTGTTCAAGGGCTAGTTCTAGTTCCCTAATCCTTGAATCTTTATCTAAGATTTCTTTGTTCTATTTTAATTATGTTGGTTATGATGCGTATCTGTAGTTGGCTGCTTACTGATGATCTCCGATCTTGGATCTGCTGCGACAGTTGATCTTCCTGGAACGTAATTGTGTTTACGGTCCGCGCTTCCGCCCGACCTCAATTTCATATATTTAGTTTTTTATTGGAAAAAACTAAGCCTGACAACTTAAAAACATTTAATACACAACTTCACTTGCTAATTGTGAAGAATTACAAGTTGTGTATTATAATTGTCTTTTAACTCCACCAGCATATAGTGTGGGATTACGAGTTAAAAGATAGTTTGGTCCTGTGATTCAACGGTTTGATCACTGCAGGATCGCCAGTTAACTTACCTTCTTTATTTTGGTTTAATAAAACAATTTATTCATAAAAATATTCTTTATTATTTCAAGTGAAACGGTGCTATCGCCAGGCGGCTCAAGTACTTCTGGCGATAGTCGGCAAAAGGCTGTCTATTTATAGAAAATAACATCGAGATTTGTTCAAAAGCTGCTTAGGGCAGCGTACATATGTTATATTTTCTTAGTAATATTTTTACACTGCAGAGGGCAGTGTACTGATATGATGATAGTAAGTGACCACAGAGGGCGGTCATATAATTGTTGTGAGAAGCTAACTCACGCAAATCGGGACGATAAGTAAGAAGTAAGCAGTAAAGGACGCGATAAGTACGGAAGCGGTAAGTCAAGAAATCATTAAGTGTACGGCAAAAGTAACGGCTGTTATTAACAGACTAATAAAGTGTTACATTAATTCAAAACCGATTTAACGGCTCTTATTTATTAAAAATAATTAATCCAGCGAACCCCAAGCTCGCTACAGTATATTAGGTATCATGATGTGGGCTTGATTCCGTTCCTTCGTAAGTTATCTTCTTGCCAGGAAAGTGCTTCATTCATAATAACAACCTCAGTACAAGTTTCTGTGGTACGCCCGCCATTATTTCGTACTTTTTTTAGCATTCATCGTTGCCATATAGCATTGTCCTATTAGAGAGATTCCAGCTCTTATTTTTAGAGGATAAGGTGAAACCAACCCTTTCAGCATGCTGATTCCAGTTGATTGAATTGAATGCATTTTTGATATTGAGTGCTTTTCCTTATCTTTAGATAAGCGGTCTAAAAAGTTTTAGAATTTACCTGTATCTAACAGTGGTGTAGTACAACAATAGAAGAAATGGAGTCCCATAATTCTGGCACATCCTTCTATCTAGTACGGCATCAAATTAACCTTCTCCGTGATTATTTAGTATGGTCTCCATGTTTTTGAACGCTCGGGATTTGCAACTCGTTGCTGGGTGCGTCTTACTGGTGCCGTATTTTGAATCGCTTGCTGTGCATTAAGATTCAACTTGGCATTCCTTTGCTTTTGCTCTTTTTCTTCGTATTTCAGATATATGTCTAATTGATATACCTAACATTTACGCAATTTCGCCACACGTCCGTATTATTTCCTTTTTTTCACACCGTCTAAAATCATCTTTATCGTGAACTTATGAGTATTTTCTAATCAAAAAGTATTTTCTGATTTGCAAGCAAATACTCAAGAAAGGGGAACGCAGCCCCTTGATATAAAAGACACAGCGACGAAACTAAAGGAAAGGATGAAATGGATAGGCAAAAGGGGGCGAGCCGTTAAGGTCTGACTCTATATACCTGTTATCCAGTGCTTTGAAGATACAGGTTTTAATGTATAATATTAAACTAGACCATCCTATTTTTGATTAGAGGTTTTCCCAAGGGTAGTCAACAAACAGTGAGGAGTATAGATTGAAACAATAAAAATAGACACTTCCACCATAACTGCAAGGCCTAGGGCTTCTTCTCTCCCTATATATGATTGTCCAACTAGAACGAATTCAACGGATAATTAATAGAATACTAAGACTCGAAATATGGGACCTGGCCGAAGAACTCGATACATGATCAATGAGACTCGGGACACGTAAGCCGAGACATCAAACTATTGTGAGATCTGAAAACATGATAGTATCCATATGACCCCAATGAAAAAAACCCAGAAGTTATAACTGTTCGAGAAAGAAACTTAAAATATAAGTGCGACGGTGAACGAAGAACCCATCTAATTGAGCCAAACATCAAGATATGTAAGAGTATGCTCAGTGATCATATAGGATATTAAAACAAGTTGGGTAGGAAAATAGTGTAACTACTCAAGCTGCCGGTAAATAAAGAGTATAGAATCAGGAAGACATATGCTCACGGAATACAGCCGATATCAGATCAGATATGTCATCATCATCATCATCATCGGCACTACAACCCAGATCCGGTATTGGCCTTATTTAACAAATCTCTTCACCGGTCCCGATTTCGAGGCGATGTCATCCAGCTTGGCACTCTCATGCTCTGGGCGTCCTGGTCTACGCCGTCCTCCATCGCAGACAAGGTCTGCCGCGCTGTCTGCTTCCATACATCCTGCCACAAAGCACTTTCCGGGCAGGCTCCTCTTCGCTCATTCGAGCTAGATGTCCCGCCCACCGGAGTCTACCGAGCTTGATTTTTCTTACAATATTAGTTTCAAGGTAGATCGCGTACAACTCATGGTTGCCACCATGTCCTTCGTTTTTCCGTCGTTAATGTGCAGTTACAGTTTTTGTGCCGCATGCTCGATCTGGGTGAAGGATTCCTGTACAGCCGATTCGGATCTACCGACGATGTCGATGTCATCTGCGTAGGCAAGTATCTGGCAGGATTTGGTGACAATAGTCCCTGTAGTTGTGACGCCAGAATCACGGATTGCTTTCTCCAACGCCAGGCTGAAGAGGAGGCAGGCCAGACCGTCCCCTTGTCGAAGTTCATTAAAGATGTTTATTGGTTTGGACAGCAATCCCGCTATTTTTAATTGACTAGTTACGTTGGTCATGGTCAACCTACAAAGACGTATCAATTTGTTTGGAATGCCGAAATCTCTCATGGCATTATATAGTTCTACCCCGGCTATACTGTCGTAGGCGGCCTTAAAGTCTATAAATAGATGGTATAATGGAATCTTAAATTCCAGACATTTTTCCATCGCCTGCCTAAGGGTGAATATTTGATCAATTGTTGATTTGCCTGGGATAAAGCCACACTGATATTGACCAATGATGGCTTTAACGTTGGGGCTATCCGATCTTGTAGGATAGAGGAGAGTATCTTATAGGTGGTACTCAGCAATGTTATACCCCTGTAGTTGCTGCACAGTGTGATATCTCCCTTCTTATGTATGGGGCAAATTATACCACGACGTCAATCTTCCGGCATCTCCTCTTGCTCCCATACGTGCACCACGATCTCATGAATTGCGTGATGTAACGCTGTCTCTCCTTGTTTGATCAGCTCAGCTGGTATGCCATCAGCTCCAGGGGTTTTATTTGATTTGAGCTGTGTTATGGCTTTTACCGTTCCCTCAGTGCTTGGTGGCGGCAGCATTTGGTCTTGATCTTGCATTGGTGAAGCCTCCAATTCTTCTGTGAGCTGACCATTTAGCAATTCATTGAAGTGCACTTCCCCTCGCTCCAGAATGCCTTCAGGATCGGTGATCAGATTACCCTCTTTATCCTTGCAGTAAGTGCAGCGTGGTGTGTACCGCGTCTTACTGCGGATTATTTGGTAGAACTTCCACGCCTGGTACGGACCTCGCTCTCTACTTTACTCTATTTCACAGACTAGATTTTTTCCCAGGCACTTTTCTTTTGTTTGTGGTCTTTTTTTTAGATCTTCTGAGCTCTTTGTATTTATCCTGGCGCATCCGCATCCTAGGAGACTGCTGCATTGTCCGGTATGCAGCATTCTTACGTTCAGTCGCTAGTTTTCACTCATCATCAAACCAGTCGCTCCGATATCTACGACTACTGCCTTAGATGGAGTTGGCAGTACTACTGACAGTATTCTTAAAGCGTGTCCATTTCTCTTCTACGCTCGGCATTCTGGCCCCAGGACTTATTCTCCCTCCGTCGAGCTCTTCGAGCAGTGTTGATTAGAATCTGATTCGCGGATGCAATACGTCTCCGTAAAGCAATCCGTGCTCGGAAAACTGTACCAACAAGATAGGGAACCGAGTCGACGTTGGCACCTCGGTACGCTCGTACCCTCATCAGGCTCGAGGAGTGGCGGCGATCTATCAACACGTGGTCAATTTGGTTGCGAGTGGCTCCATCAGGTGGTACCGATGTGGCTTTGTGGATATCTTTACGCGGAAACCTGGTACTTGCAACGACCAAGTTTTTCGATGCTGCCATTGTCATTAGTGTTCTCATGCAAAGTATGGGAACTGTAGTGTCTGAAAACCGGCTCTCGACCGGTGATCAGATATGTGCTGAAAACAAATTAGTGGTGTAATAGAAGCTGTCTTCTAATATTGCACTCCAGCAATGGGTGGGAATTCATCAACGCGTGATTTGACAAGAAGTACATTAGCGGCAAAATAGCTTAACCCAATTGAAAAGAGTGGTGAATTTCGTGTGCGTTTATTGTGATCTGACATAAAAAATTGGTCAAAATTTACTTAGTTTCTGCATGTCTGTTTAATTAAAACTAAAATACCTGCTATCTATATTAAAAGTCCATGTTAAGAATTTCTAAACGTCTTACTTATTGAACACAGTCTTCGATGACAGCACAGATTTTCAGAATTTAACCCTGTATTATATTTTCAATGTAGATTTGTTTTTCCACAATGAATCAAAATAATAATTGGAACGACTCTGACGATCAATTAATATCTGAGACATATAACATATTAAAAAACACATCAAGCAGTATCAACCGTTCTAATCAAATTGCTGTCGAAACTGAACAGATTGGTACCGAAGTAATAAGTAGTGCTTTGTGCAATGATATAGTTCTTCATCTGTCTCTACCTCCCTCAGGTTTTATCAGATTTGAGCGAACAACGGGAATCGCTTCTGCGAACTCAGCGACGATTAGATAGTGCTAATACTGAACTCTCGAAGACAGCATTAGCTCTCCGTTCAATCCGCAGAAATGTTATTTACAACAAGGTTGTTCTGATTTTGATAATCCTAATAGAAATCGGTATATTAGTAGGTATTGTAATTATAAAATACGCTTTACACTAACCCAGGTTAAATGAACATTGTTCCAATTGTAATGGAGGTGTTTTCGGTTAAGTGATTTGTTTTATTAAATAAACCAGTTAGCAAAATATAAAATAATCTACGGTAAAACAATAATTCTTATAAAATTAATTGCAAGCTTAAAATAAAGAGAATCCGTCATTTGCTTGTGATGTGGATTCATCCAGTTGTTGCTGAAGTGTTGAGAAATTTATTCTTTTTTACTTTAGTCATTTTACAGGAATTGACACTGGCAGCGAATCGAAGAGATTTTACAGATTCCGGAAAACATTCTTGGAACGGGGCCACATTTATGAACATCAAGGTTTTGGAATTACCACCCAAACTGGGCATTAACAGATGTGTAAGCTTTGAATTCCTGTATGGAATGTGGTCGTTTTTTTGTTGCAGAGCTAAGATAACATTGGTTAATTCACTGAGTGATTTGTTGATGCTCTTCGTTTCGTTCATTCTTATACTGGTCTTCGGGCTTTCAGAGCCGGCTAGATCTACTAGATTAACTGTTCCAATTGAGATTTCTCCTTTCTCGACATGATTTCCGACAAGTTCGATCTTCGTTACAGCATGAGAACGTGATGATCGATCATTTCCAACCGTCGACGCTGTCGCTCGATTCATTCTTGCAATTTGCATTAATTGCCTAAGTCGATCCGCTGAAGATACTACTTCCTCAGTGAGATTGGTTACGTATATATCTGTCTTACTATTTTTAATCAAACGGATTTCCATTTCCTTTTGCTCATTGCTCAGCAAATCATACAACACTTCATTGTATATCTCCAAAAATGATACTTTGATCTGGTAGAGCCAGCCGAGACGTTTGTAATTCTCCACAGCATCGAAAAGCAAATCAACAGTCCGTGGTATTACACCCACGCTGGACTGTATTCCATCCATGGTGTATGTTTTGCCGCTGCCAGTTTGTCCGTAAGCAAATATGCAAATATTGTAACCATCAAGAGCCGATTGGATCAATGGCGACACCATTTCGAAGACATCCTCTTGCGTTGATCGAGGATGGAACACGTGATCAAACGAATATGAATGAGATATAACCTTGCTTTTGCCTCCCGGTGGGACATGGTCGTGGTTGTGAATTTCCAATGAGGCTTCGTCTAAGTAGTTCCACCCACACATAGGTTTTTCTTTTTCATCTTCTAAAGGCGGGCGTACTCTGCAAAATACGCGAATATTACCACGTAAATCCATTACAGCGTTATGTAAGTCCTTTCGTTCCATGTTAGCTCGAAAAAGTTGCTCCTTGCATGCGACTAGTTCACTCATCATTGCGTCGTTATTAGTGCTGAGGAGAGAATTACTCGATCGCAGTCCGACAACCTCATCACTAATCTTCGTGTGATCAGTTACTAATGTCTTTAGAGAAATAAAAAGCATTTAGATTCAAATAAATTAAAGTCAAAAAAATGTATTTGAAATTTACGTAACAATTGAAAACAGTTTATCGAAGCTCGGCAAATACTCACATCGTATTTCTCTTTTAGTGTCTCAAATTCTTCCTTTGTAGACTCAAGAGATTTAGTTATTGAGGAAATCATTAGGTTCTGCGAATTTTTTAGCTGTTCTAGACATTCAATTTCGATTTGGGCATTCTTTAATTCCTCCTTAATGGCAATCAACTGTGCCTGAGATTCTTCAAATTGTTGCGGTAGGTTTTCCAAGTTACACAATTCTTCCCTTAGTGTGTCATATTTTTCCCTGAGGGCCTTATGCTTTTCTAGTAAATCATTGTATCGTGCTTTAAAATCGTAGGCAGGAATTCGTTTACCTGTGGGCTTTGAAGCCCCAAGTACTGTGGATATCGTAGAATCATTTGCTAGTTTCTTCACATTTGCATTAAGGGGTGCCTTCATAATTCTTGCCGTATTATTTACATCTCGGCGCGTAGTAATGGTATGTGAGCTTTGGAAACGTGCCATTTTTGAAGGAATGGGTGCCAATGTTGGGTCATGCCGCTTTGTACTGCGAGATAGAGCCATGTCATTAGCAGACTCACTTCTCAGAATTTTCGATCGCATGTTGGGAGGTTTTGTTGTATTCATGGGATTGTGCAATTTCAGAGTCGAATTTTCCATTGATGGCGGCAGTGATGCCGTGAATCCTGCTCGAGTCTGTAATCTTATATCACACGCCGAACGGCTTCTCCTTAGTTTTGGTTTATCTTTTGAGTTCCCTCCAAACGTCGGTGACGGCGCTCGACCTAATAATAGTACAACTTCTGTAAAGATCTGGCGTTCATAACATACTGCAGAAACTTACCTCTTCTTGTTTCGAAAGAAGGAAAATTTGATATATCTTTAGATAGTGGAACGTAATTTATATTTTGCAATCTGGTAGATATCGATTGATTTGATTTAATGCGGTCCATCGGCAAAATATTTTTATTTACTGCCCCAGGCCTTTTGAGACATGTCGGCTTTGGTAAGCGAGAATCCATATGTAAATTCACAAAAAAAATAATAATTACAATAAGACAAAATTTGATTTGCTTATATATAAATGTATATAATTTAAATTGTATGAGAAAACTTTCAGTATGAACGAACTCGTTAAACTCGCACTTCACCGTTACGAGATTTTAATTTCTAAAATCGCGTTCACGGCTTTTCGAAGTTCGAAAACATATTCAGTTGACAACCGACTTTGAGTTAAAGGTATAAACAAAGTGTCTAGCTGTGTTTATTAACGGATGTCTTTGTCTTATAAAATAGAATTAACAATTCATATATGGGTCTTAAAGGCTAATACGATAAGTAATGATGTTTTTTAATAAAGAGCTTAGGCCCGCTTATTATTTTTTATTTTCTCTGTTATTATCAGTTTGAAATAATGTTTCACAAAAGGCATGGAAGGTATTTTGGGATATCCTCTTCCTATGCAATCGAATAATTCATTAATATAGAGCAGAAATATAGTTGACAATAACCAAGAGGTAAGAGGCACTGTGGTATATACAGTAGTGGACAAAATAATAGAAACAAAGGATTAGATAACGATCAACAATCAGTAGCTGCGTACAATTTGGTTTTTCTTCGACACCAATTCTATACTCGAACCGTACCTAACAGTACTCTGATATGGTGCATCAGTTTGCTCTTATCAGTTATTTGTTTTTGCCTAGTAGTAAAAAATGCAAGCCAAAGGGATATTTTGGCTGGAAAACATAATAGAAACAAACCGTCACCACAGTCTTCAATCGTGATTGTGAAGTAAACTACTGGTTCGTCTTTATTGAAATCTTCGTAAATTTGTTAGACTTGTATTTTAGTGTTTGTTAGAAGAAAAAAAAAACAATAGAAATAAAATTTTGTGAAAATGGGTCGTGGAGTACATTGCACTAGTTCTGATCGTGAATTGATAAAAAAATTAAGAACTGACGGGAAAACAATGGATGAAATAGCTAAGCTATATTCACAGGAAACCAGAGGCAGAAAAAGAAAAACAACCTCACAATTCGACAAACTGCTAATCCGACTATCCAAGAACAAACCGTTTTTTTCTTCAATGGAATTAAAAAATGACAAACGTACGAGTCGTATAATTAGAAACAGACTAATAGAAGCGGGTCGTCCTGGAAGAAGCCCCAGAAAAGTTCGATACTTAAGCAAGAACGTTTTTACCATAAAACACCTACACCGCGCGTATTGGAATAACATCTTATGGTCGGATGAAACCAAGATTAATTTGTTTGGTTCCGATCGAAAAATGTACGCCAGATGATCAATGAACTCAGAATTCGATCCAAAGTATACGAAAGTGAAACATGGCGGAGGATGATTTGCGGGTGCTTTTCAGCATCTGGTGTTGGTCCAATTTTTCTTATAAAGGACAAAATGTGTAATGAAGATTATGTAGGAATCTTAAACACCGTTATGCTACCATTTTCTGAAGAGGACATGTCTATTAAATGGGAGTTTATGCAGGATAATGACCCCAAGCACACTTCAAAATTGGCTAAAGAATGGTTTCTTCAAAACAAAGTCGATGTTATTGAGTGACCATCGCAGTCCCCTGATCTTAACTCAATAGAACACCTGCGGAGCATTCTTAAGCGCAAGCTCGGAGACTGCAAAGCCAAAAATAAGGAAGAACTTTGGTCCAAAATAAAAGATGAATGGTACTCTATACCACCCGCGACTTGTATCAAACTAGTCAATTTCATGGGAAGAAGATGCGAAGCAGTCATCAAAAACAAAGGCGCAACAACTAAGTATTAAAAGGATATGAAAAAATTTTACTGTAAATTAATTCTTCACAAAACGCAAACAAAAAACCAATTTGTTTCTATTATTTTTTTCAGGAAAATCCAAGGAAAACCGGAATCAATATTTTTTTTCACTGTTTCTCGTTTTTTTTTTAATTAAAAATATATAATTTCTTTTATGTATTACAGTGCAACAAATCTATTAGTATATTTTAATTCTTATTTTTCCCCAAATACATTTTTTCTTAACGATTAATGTCGAAGAACAACCTTGTTTGTATTGTTTTTTCCACCACTGTATACTTGCACTATTAAGGCGGGTAAACAATAAGCTTAGCACTTATCTTACTATGCATACTTGCTTCCTGAACAGAGTAAATGGAAGATTTTTTTGCAACTTGGGGGCAGAAGGGAGCTTCTGGTGGACCAAAGCAGTTTAAATACGCCTTCTCAAAGGGCTTTTCTTTTCGATAGTAGCAGAGAGATAATTAGGTCACTACATGAAGTCATTGTTCTGTTCGTATCCATAGGGGTAATCAAATTCACGAGGTCAGCATCGTTGGAAGTGGCGCTTGACTGAATGTTCAACTGTGTGTGCATCTGTAGAAGCAGTATTTGGTACTAGTTTGAAAAGCAAGTAGTGGGTATACTATTAGTGCATTGTGTTACGGACCGACATTGAGTCCAGGTCCCCCCAGAATCCACTAATCCCCCTTTGATTCCCCTCTTTACCTGTAAAAGGAAATAACGCGCCAAGTAGTTAATTTGCATAAACTACTTTATGCAAATTCTACTTGGCGGAGAAAAAAAATAATAAAATAAAAATAATACATCGAAAATAAATTCGGAAAAATGACAATTCGCCGTCAATCTCCGAATGAGAAACAACTATAATTAAATTTATGGATTTGAGGTAATTTCAACGTCCAAATACAAGTCAAGAAGAATCAGAAACACTTCATAAATTTATCAGCTGACCGTTTCATTCAGCTTAGCAAGTTTATCTAACTTATCTCTGGTGGCACCATAAGCGGATGCATGTTAACGAAGCTTGCTGAACAGGGGAGCAGCCTTCAACGCCCCCTGCAACCTGACACGAGCCACCACATCATCCCAAGATACCCAAGATAAACCACAGTAAGTCCCACCTTCTATATTCAATATATTTAAATTGTTATATATAAAAAACATAACAAATTGGCGCAGCCGGTAACCACCAGCTGGAAATTTATATCAAAGCCGTCGGGGATATAAATCCAGTGGTGGAAGAGCCCCGAGGCTCTAACGTCCCTACGCCGACTAGCGGAACTAGCGGCTAGGTTTAAAAAAAAAATCCGAAATAACAAATAACATAAATAAAAAAAATATATTCTCCTTTTCTTGGGTTTATTTTCCAATTACAGGAAAGAGGACGAAATCAACGTTGGGAAGAAAAATTGGAGATAGTTTACCAAACAATTTTTCCACTGTTTTAGTGTTCTCTTTTCAGATTTTTTGTCTTCTTCTTTCTTTTATTTATATAGAATGGGTCTAGTCTCTCATCGTTGGGTCGTATAAATTAGTTCTTAGCTCTCATCGTTGGGAAGTTTATTTAAATAATTTAAATAGATTTAACCCCTCATCGTTGGATTATTGTTCCACTATCGTGTTTTCGTTCGCTACGGGATAAAGCGAACTACGGTCAGAATAATCCGGGTAGCCTCCGAACGAAATTAATTAAACGTGTGTTAGCATTACCGTTAATGCAGACGAGGAGCCACACAAGGCAGCTATCCGCGGAAATTATATCGGTAGAACCCGTCGCCGCTATGTTGGGTGCGGAAAAAATTCTGGACCTAGTCCAAGCAAACGTGGAGGTATATATCTTACCACACGTGTCATACGAAGAGTTACATTCGAAACTCTCTCGTATACGACAATCCCGCGAAGAGGATGTCGCCGAATTTACCCACCGCATAACGCAAGCAGTAAAGGACTGCAACGAAGCGGCAACACGTAAGTATGGAACTACGAATAACATAGGGTTCATATTCCAGAACGAAAGATTGGCCAAATCAGTTCTGATGGTAGGAATTAGAAACGACCAACTGAGACATCTGATAGTAAAATCAGAAAAAGACCCTTTAGATGAGATTATAGCTAGGATTCTCGAGTTAGAGAAAACCGAGAATGAGATGAGGAGCGAAAGTGGGTGTTATGAAATACCAACGAGGTATCATGACCAGTCACCTTCACCTGAAAGGAACGACAAATACCATGCTCCCAACTCATCAAATAGGCAACCAATGCTTAAGAATAATCCATTCTACTATTGGGAGGAGGAACAAGATCCCCTAGAGGAAAGAAATAGGGTTTTAGATAGGAGCTACGGGGATACTCGACCAAAACCCCAGGAATCGAGACAAAGGCAGAATAAGCCTAGACACGATGCGTCTCGGGTAGTAGAGAATAGGAACTCTAACACTAGATTCCAAGAACAATCTCACCACGTTACACGCTCACCACCAGGGAAAAACCCGTTTAGGTCGGATACACCACCACACAGTTCTAGAAGACCAACCGGGTCTAGGCCAAAGAAGCCTGAGGCACCACGACACCTTCAAAGAGGCGGAGGTGATTACCTTAGTGACTCCTCTAGCCAAGGTAGGGACAAGCGTACACCAAATCCATGGGTAGCACGCATGACTTGCAGCTTCTGCAATAGAAAAGGGCATGTATACGATGAATGCCTTCGACGCCGGAACACACCAAAGTGTACAAAGTGTGATCGATATGGGCACGATGCCCAGGATTGTCGGACACTTAATACACAAAGGAAGGCGGAGAATCCTGAACCTACACAAATAAGGTCACAGAACCAAAGGAAGTCACCGGTGAATACCTCAAACCAGCAGGACAGACCATCCACATCGAAACAAGCAACTACATCGAATCGTAGAGTGTACAGCATTCGATGTTGTTGTGAGTTTTGTGGCCGAAAGGGTCACACAGGGGACGAGTGTCGTATCAAGGCAAAGTGGATAAAACCACAAAAGCCAACAAAGACACCCAATGTGGTTAAGTCTGTACGTAGGGACCACACCCCAAAGACCTGCACGGTCAATACAGAATGGCACAAAATCCAAAAAGGAAAAAAGTCAAAGGACAGCAAACAGCCATGCGACAAAGGCGGTAAACAGACTCGAGCCAAGAGTAGTATTAGTACGAGCAGTACTGAATACTCAGAGGCTCGAAAAATAAAACAACGCCAACACCGATTACAACGCCATCGACCCGAATCGAACCGTAGACAGTCGAATTCAACCACTACGGACGCGTCAGAGACGCCAAAAAAGGGATATAGGCGACAGAAGAACGGGGAATGGTGCACATTTTGTAAGCGACACAACCACATGGCGACAGTGTGTCGACTAAAAGCAAAATGGGAGAAGTCGGAAAACTCCCAGAGGTCGGGCAGGAATTCCCCAACCCGACCGAATTAAAGCCGCCAAATAAAGAAAACTGTCCTCAACCACCAACAAAAGTTCCAATAGTCCAGCTCCCATTAGACATAGGATGTAGAAACACTACATGTCTAATAGTGGACACAGGTGCGGAGATGAGCCTTCTTAAACTGAAAGCACTCCAAAATGGAACAACACTGGATACAAAAAAGGCCACTACTCTCCAAACGCTTTTTGGAAAAGGGAAGTCTAGGGGTTTTTGTAAGGGAATATTCAAACTGCCCCAACCAATCTCCTGTAACTTTCAGGTAATGGACTCCCTACCGGGATTGTCAGAAGATGGGTAGTTAGGAAACGACTTCCTAGCTAGGAATTGCAAAGTCAACGGACCCGGGAATTGTTTGGAATTCTCCCAAACCAATGTAAATCCGGTAAGTTTTTCCGTTGAATTTACAAAAGGTAGGAAGCGGACGCCAAGACATAAGGCAACCAGTCGGGAATCCGAGCCAAGGGGATCCATAGAGATCCAGACCGCGGTCGGAAATACACCGGATACCCTACCCAAACAGGGAAAAGGGGGCGATATTTTGTCAGGCTCCAAGCATTCCAACCCCACATTAATAGCTGACAAACCAAAGAAAGCTAACAAAGAAGCAACAGTGGTGAAACAATCACTGCTAAATGCTTCGGAGGTTGACATTTTTCTGGACAAACCGGCAATAATACCGGCACGTTCACGAAAAATGCTGAGACTTCCCATAGAAATTCGGGAAGAGGTAGTGCTAGTACCTAAACAAATGCAATCAGGGATTTTCATATCCAACTGTATTGTAGGGAAAGCGAAGAGTGCCCATGTAGAGGTACTCAATATCGCAAACTACCTCCAAACCATAGACCGAATCATGGTGGAGTTACATCCAATGAAGGACTTTTCCACCTTTCCGCTGGAAAATGAGGACAACCGTTCTACGGAATACAATGCGGATAAAAAACTTTCGGAGGGAGACAACCTCCAGTATATCCGACATTTATTCTCACAGGAGGAATTACCAAAAGATCCAAGGTTGACACAATTACACGAGGAACTCCACTTAGGTAAAAACCTAAGTCCTCAAGAATGTCAATCCATAGTGGAAATATGTGAGGAGTTTAACGATATTTTCCACCTTAAAGGTGATCTCCTAACATATACCAGTGCAATAACGCATGAGATACCGGTGATACAGGATCAAGCACCGATAAATCAAAGAATGTACCGTCTGCCTGAGTGCAAGAAAGAGGTGATCAACGAGCAAGTACGGGAGATGCTGGAGAATGACATCATTCAACCAAGCAAAAGTCCGTGGAACTCACCACTCTTGGTAGTTCCTAAGAAAGCGGGCCCCGATGGAAAAACCCGATGGAGAGTTGTGGTCGATTTCAGAAAACTGAACGATAAAACCATCGGTGATGCGTACCCTCTCCCTCGAATAGAGGACATTTTAGACCAGCTCGGTCACTCACGCTATTTTTCCACGCTCGATTGAGCCAGCGGCTACCACCAAGTCTTAGTAGATCCGAAGGATCAAAATAAGACAGCGTTCAGCACAAACTACGGGCACTATGAGTTCAAACGTATGCCATTTGGTCTGAAGGGAGCACCAGCTACGTTTCAGAGACTCATGAACCATGTCCTAACCGGGTTGCAAGGAATCGAATGCTTTGTTTAATTGGATGACGTGGTCATATATGGGAAAAACCTAGAACACCATAATGATAAACTCCGGAAAGTATTCGATCAAATAAGATACCACAACCTCAAGTTGCAACCGGAGAAATGCAAGTTCCTCCAGAAGGAAGTAGTATATCTGGGACATGTTTGTTCCGAAAAGGGGGCAATGCCAAATCCAGACACGACAGCTAGTGTCAAGGATTTCCCCATTCCCAAAACGGTAAAGCACGTCTAATCGTTTCTAGGCTTGGCGAACTACTATCGAAAATTTGTTCAACATTTTTCGAAGATAGTACGCCCCTTAACAAATTTGTTAAGGAAGGACGTCAAATTCACCTGGTCAGACAAATGCCAACAAGCATTTGATAACATAAAGGAGTTATTGGTCTCGCCGCCACTGTTAATCTATCCAGATTTTACCAAACCCTTTAATCTGACCACGGATGCGAGCAACGAAGCACTGGGTGCCGTATTGTCGCAAGGCGAAATCGGTAAGGACCAGCCAGTCGCATATGCCAATCAAACCTTGAATAAGGCGGAAAAGACTTACTCTACAATCGAGAAAGAGTTACTAGCCATTGTTTGGGCGGCTAAGAATTTCCGTTGTTATTTACAAGGGAGAAAATTTAATATATACACGGGCCACAAACCGTTAAAGGGAGTATTCAACGTGAAAGACCCCACGTCACGTTTACTAAGGTTCAATCGCAAACTACTGGAGTACGACTACCAAATCGAATATAAACCCGGTAAATACAACGCTAATGCGGATACCTTGAGTCGTATCCCGCAAATTTGTGATGAGACTGCCACACTACTAAGGTGCAATGTACTAACACGCGCCCAAGCTAAAAAGTTAAGGGCAAGCGAAGGAACTCAGGATAGTCCAAATGACGATAAGTCCTCTCTTAACGAGGATCCCATTCCGGCCTACACGGAAAAAGGAATGGAGATAACCAATCCTGAAGACATTCAGTTCCTACTCCGGGAATACCATGATCCTCCTTTGGGCGGACACCAAGGAGTGAGTAAAACGTACCACAAAATACGTAGACATTTTTGGTGGAAGAACATGATGCCCGACATTAAACAATACATCAAAGTATGTAAAACATGTCAAATCATGAAATCTTCACCGAACATACGTATGCCCATGGTAATAACCGACATTGCAAAGAGGCCTTTCGACAAAGTATACTTAGATATAGTAGGTCCTCTTGATCGCACTCCAACCGGCAATCAATATATACTTATATTTCAAGACAACTTGTCGAAGTATATAGATTGCTACGCTCTCCCAGATGCGGAGGCAGAAACGGTGGCCACAGTCTTTTTCGACCAAATAATTGCTCGGTATGGTGTTCCGAAGCAACTGGTCACCGATCAGGGAAGCAATTTCCTAAGCAGTTTGTTTAAAAGCGTGTGCAAACTGCTCCGTATTAAAAAACTACAAACCTCAGCGTACCACCCACAATCGAATGGAGCCTTAGAAAGAGCCCATCGTCCACTCGTAGATTACCTGCGAAGCATTGTGGATGGGAATTCCCAATCATGGGACCAGTACCTGAGGACGGCAACATTCGTATACAACACCAATGTACACGAAGGTACTAAGCTTACGCCAATGGACTGTCTATTTGGGTTCACCCCGGAGGTACCGACAAGCATAAAGCAACCTCCGGAACCGGTATACAACCATGACAGTTACCATAAGCTATTGAAGTACAAACTTCAACATACGTACGAAATAGCAAGGCGTAACCTATTAACTTCCAAGAAGAAGTCGAAAGAGTACTACGACCGTAAGATACGCCCATTCACGTTCCATGTGGGCGACAAAGTTTTAATACGCAATGCTCAAAAGCAAGGAAAATTAGCTCCCATATGGAGGGGTCCCTACAAGGTAGTGCAAATAAATAGTCCGGTAAATAGCGTCGTTAAGGTAGGGAGAAGAAATGTGGTGGTACACAATAATAGGCTAAAACCCTATTACGAATAGAGGAAGCCAAAAGCAGAAGAAACCACGACAAACAAGGGAAGAAAATACACCACCGACGGTGTAAGGATAAATGCTACAGTTGATACTTAAGTAGCCAAGCTTCATTCCTCTTCTAAGAATGAAGCTATCACTATTTAAGGGGGGAAGGTATTGTTACGGACCGACATTGAGTCCAGGTCCCCCCAGAATCCACTAATCCCCCTTTGATTCCCCTCTTTACCTGTAAAAGGAAATAACGCGCCAAGTAGTTAATTTGCATAAACTACTTTATGCAAATTCTACTTGGCGGAGAAAAAAAATAATAAAATAAAAATAATACATCGAAAATAAATTCGGAAAAATGACAATTCGCCGTCAATCTCCGAATGAGAAACAACTATAATTAAATTTATGGATTTGAGGTAATTTCAACGTCCAAATACAAGTCAAGAAGAATCAGAAACACTTCATAAATTTATCAGCTGACCGTTTCATTCAGCTTAGCAAGTTTATCTAACTTATCTCTGGTGGCACCATAAGCGGATGCATGTTAACGAAGCTTGCTGAACAGGGGAGCAGCCTTCAACGCCCCCTGCAACCTGACACGAGCCGCCACATCATCCCAAGATACCCAAGATAAACCACAGTAAGTCCCACCTTCTATATTCAATATATTTAAATTGTTATATATAAAAAACATAACAATTGTAAAATCAGGGTTGTAATGTTGGTTTCCTTTTGCCAGCAGCCGTATTTAATCGTCTGGTGATACTTATTTAGTTTATTAACCCTTATCCTACAAGGATAGTTAAGACAAGGCTTGAAATAATGCTCCTCAAGGGCCTGCATTTTGTTGATCAAATTGGAACCTACATTGAAATTTAAAGAACGAAAATGGAGCGTAATTTTTACTCGGTCCAGGTGTAGCATCTATATGATTGTTAATTTATAAATATTTGTTTAATCGAATGCTTTCTGTCATTTTTCTTGCAGTTTTGAACATTTAGGAGGCAATCATACTACCCTATACCTAGAGAATTTAAATGTACATAAGCTTGCCTGCTATCTATTCAACCAATATTGGCAAGAGTCAGAAAAGCTTTTCATTAAACAAAACCATTGCGATACTGCCTTTTATGTTATATTTGCATAATAGGCCTTAAAGAGTAGATGATTCAATGGTATCAAATTATTACCTATGCGATGTGTCTTTAGATCAGTTTGATCATAAAATTGTTGACATAAAGAGAAACTGCCGAATGACTAGTTCAGATTTAAAAAGAAATTGGACACAGTAAAACTCCCAGTTACGAAATATTTTCTATGTCAATAATATGTGTTGTAAGTCTAGATGCTAAAACAAACTTTTTAACTCAGTATGTCATAAAGAAATTTATCCAGAACATCCAAGCTGGTACTGTACAAGATCGTGGTCTTACCAGTTTGGATCCGAGACCTGGGTGCTCAATAAAAGGCACTCTGAACTCTTAGCCGCGTTCGAGAGGAAGGTCTTAAGGAGAATTGTTGGTCCTGTATGTGGGGGAGGGGGATTCCGGAGACGCTACAACCATGAGTTGTACGCGATCTACCTGGAAGCTAATGTTGTAAGAACAATCAAGCTCGTTAGACTCCGGTGGGCGGGTCACCTAGCTCAAATGAGCGAAGAGGAGCCTGCCCGAAAAGTTCTTTGTGGCAGGATGTATGGAAGGAGACAACGTGACAGACCTTGTCTGTGATCGAGGGATGGCGTAGATCAGGACGCCCAGAGCCTGGGAGTGCCAAGCGGGATGACATCGGCTCAAAATCGGGACCGGTGGATGGCTTTGTTAAATAAGGCCAATACCGGATTCCGCTTGTAGTGCCGATGATGATGATGATGATCATGTCATAACGTATGTCCAATTTTACATTTTTGCTAAACTTATCAACCCATATGGCATTTATGTCCTCTTCAATTTAACCAAACGTACACCTACGCATTGTCTTGCATATATTTCATTAGCTGCCAGAGGTCAGTTTAGATACACCACATCTGGTTTCATAAATCAGATGGACGCCCAGAGCCTGGGAGTGCCAAACTGGATGACATCGGCTCGAAATCGAACTTGCCGGAGGTCGGTTTAGACATACCACACCTGGTCTCATAAACCACATGACTGACCAACTGTTTTTTATCACAATCATATCATCGACCTCATGAACAGGATTCTGTTAAAGATTTTCTCTGATACTATATTGCTATTCGGTAGAAGATGTACCGATTGTAAATTTATTTAATACTACATTTTTACCTTTTTAGGAATAAGCGTTAAATAAAATCCGTTATTTAACCTCGTGGTCTATCGTTGTACACATTCGTTACTGTCGGTGGATGTAAACAATTTTTTCATAGTTTTAGTTAGCAATAATTTTAAACTCGACTGTTCTGAGATTTTCCCATTTATGTTTAAAAATAATTTTGTCGATGGGTATAAACAATTTGTTTGTTAGTTTTAATTAGCAGTAATCTTATGCTCGATTGTTCTGAGATTTACTCATGTATTGTTAAAAATAATTTTATTGTTTACTTGTCCAATTTTAGGGCATGTCTTGTCTAGTTCCCTGAACGGATATACATTTAGGTGTGTGTCTCAACTTACATAGCGCTGAAACTATGTTTTTTTTAATGGAAAGTTTTAAAGGGCAAATATATAACGTAGAAAATAAATATTAATGAATGTTCCACATGCAGTTGTGTTTTGTTGTGTGAGTCATTAAGGCCATCGAGATTTGGAGAAGGTCCTTCTCTTGTTTTGATGATTTTTAGCCTATCAATAATTACCCTTCGAGTACTTCTTAATTCGGTTAATAGTGTTATCGTGAGCATATTGCTTATTAAGTCGAATTGTCATTCAACAACCAAAATCAGGAAAAATCAACTAATTATCTGTGCCGTCAAATTGGAACGAAAAATAAGAAGCAGCTGTCAATTGGAGAATAAAATAAATTTGGTAAAAACGCATTAACACGAATTTTAGCGCAAATACTAAGTTTACTAAATTTATTTACTTACAACATGATACAGTTGCATATGTTTATAGTTGAAAAAGCACACTGTGATTATGTGAATTGTAGAAGGCAATCCAGTGCATTTGATGATGAAATACCATCAAAACGCAAGTCGACGGAAATGCTCTTCTGTTTAATGAAACGATTTTCTAATTAAGTTCTGTTGTACCATTTATGTTTTTGGTACGGTGTACAATTCCGCTGTAGTATCAAATAAACTAAATTTGGCGCTCTTTCTATATTTATATATATATATATATATATATATATATATATATATATATATATATATATATATATATATATATATATATATATATATATATATATATATATATATATATATATATATCATATCTGCACATAAATATATTTGCAGCAATTCAATCAGTCGAACTATCGACCTTGATTAGTTTAGCGCTGACTAGCGTCCTACTTTCTTGTTAGATTTTTTACTATTATTGTTTTATTAACAATAAACCTGATTTAATTTATGCTTTTAATTTAATTTCAAATTTATATTGTTTCCATTTTTGAAAGTTACTCTTGGAACTTTCAATACAATTATTGTTCTCAGGCATTTACAATGCCATGTTTACTGGAACTATAAATAACAAACATACTGAAAATGTAGTTAATATCATTCTTGTATTAAACTAATTTAATACAAGCAATATGTATTTTTCTGTTTTAGAGATGGAGTACGAAGTTAAGAAGCTTCAAAGGAATTCCCACGATCGAACAATTATTCATTTGGATATGGATTGCTTTTATGCGCAAGTAGAAGAATTGCGTAATCCGGAATTGCGCTTAAAGCCTTTGGGCGTACAACAGAAACAATTTGTGGTTACATGCAATTACATCGCTCGGCAATTTGGAGTTACTAAACTAATGGCTGTTACGGAGGCAAAAAAGTTATGCCCAGATTTGGTTTTGGTTAATGGAGAGGATCTGAGCAACTACCGACAGATGTCAACTAGGATCTTTGAATTATTACAAAAATACACACCGTTGGTTGAAAAATTAGGACTGGACGAGGATTTCATAGATGTGACACAACTGGTTGTAAATCGTAGTAAAGAAAATATGGATGTCCAAGTTGAAGGGCTTGTTCACCCATTAAATCAGTCTCTTGAGAATTCATGTGAATGTGGATGTTACAAAAGACTTGCGATTGGGACACATATTGCCAAAGAAATTCGTGATGAACTGTTTATCTCGTTAGGAATCACATGTTGTGCTGGAATATCTTATAATAAGCTTTTAGCGAAACTAGTTGGAAGCAGGAACAAACCAAACAATCAAACGGTGCTAATTTCGTCGTATGCCGAGGAATTCATGAGGGAACTTTCCTCCTTACACAGCCTCACTGGAATTGGCCATAAAACAGAATCACTGCTATTGGAAAATGGGATTGCCAATGTCACAGAATTGCAAAATTGTGACTTTGATATGTTAAAGAAAAAGTTAGGGTACGAGACTGCATCGAAGCTAAAGGATCTCTCATTCGGACGTGATTACGCGCCAGTTCGTCCAAGTGGAAAACCAAAAACCATAAGTTTAGAGGATTCATGTCGTTCCATATCAGTTAAAACTGACATCGAGGAAAAGTTTCGAATGCTTTTGATGAGGCTTATTGAGCAAGTATCAGAAGATGGTCGTATTCCGATTGCTGTTAAAGTTGTTTTACGAAAGTTTGATCCCATTAAAAAAACTAGTCATCGAGAAACAAAACAAGCCAACATTTCGGCATCACTATTTAAAATAACATCCAATGGACAATTAATGTTAAGCGAAGATGCTCTATCAAAACTTCTTAAAATTATAATGAGGCTTTTCGAACGAGTCGTGGACCTCGAGAAACCATTTAATATAACACTAATTGGGTTGGCATTTTCAAAATTCCAACATAGAAAACTTGGTTCGTCTTCAATCGCAAGTTATTTAATAAAAAAGACCGATGTAGAAGTGCAATCAGTAACTTCAATAACCAATGACGATACAATAAGTTCATCTCCACAGAGTTTTCATCCCGGTGATCAATATTATCGACGTCGAACAACTGCCTCACCTACTCCAATGAGTATTGATTTTGAAACCCCAGCATCCGACATATCAGACATATCAGAAACTGAAATTGAACCATCACCTAAGAAAAGTTGCCTTGGTTTACTTATTGCAACACGGAGATGCTTTCCCAGTGGTGATGTTAATGATATTGCATCTCCTAGTAAGTTGCGTGTCTCGGACTTAAGACTGAACTCCCGAGACAGTGAAAAGGACATATGCATGAGTCCAAATGCAAATTCAATGACTATTTTACCTCCATCAAGTCATAAACCAGAATTGACATTATTGAAGACCCTAACAATGGATAATGAATGTCGAGATATCAATATGTGTTGTGATACGACAAGAACATCAACTACTCAAACATTATCGTCAACCCTCGAGACAGCGGCTTCAAATGACTCGTCGAGTATCATTACAAAAGCAACCATAACGGGGAATCTGTCAAACATTCCATGTCCGTCCGGAGTTGATCAGAGCGTCTTCAATGAATTACCAATAGAAGTTCAGAATGAGCTGATAAATTCTTGGAGAAATTCAATGTCGGCTAAAGTGAATGCTACTACTAACAATAGTATTAGTACTAACGGAACAATGGCAGGAGGCGAAAAGAACACACTTTATAGATATTTCATGCGACACAAATAACTTAATTTTTATTATAAATATTACGATGTATTTCCTCAATAATGCTCCGCGTTTAACAAAACTTATACATCTCTACATATGTAATAGAAGCAGTTAAGAAGTATATATTTTTTTAATTTTATTCATTCAATAGTTGAGAATACGTGTTATAATAATAAAAAACAAAACAATAATACATTGAGTTTTTCCTTTTAGCTCGACCGAACAAGAGTGCCCCAATATTAATGTAGACGTATAGTGAATGATATAGTTTAGTTTAACTCACAACACGACTAGACCGCGTATTATCAAACGATAAAGATGTAATCTGCTTTCATTGTTAAACTTAATGTGCTCCGAATTTGTACTGTCACTTTATCTTTGATGTTAGGAGCTTATGGCGACTTAACAGAGGCGATATACGAACACGCAAAACCATAAGGGCAGGACCAAAAAAAAAAAAAAAAAACCGAAAAATTATGTATATTATCATATACCATACCGATTCCATAGTATTATAGTTGAGAATAATAACTCATCTCACATGCGGGAGTGGTCTCATACTTCGAAACCTGGCCACGATTTTAACGAAACTATTAATTCAGATAAACCTTCCCATTTCCACCTATCGTAAAACCAATCTCATATTCTTATAGAGGTGGGTGATTTTGGTCGTAGCGAGACACCCAAGAGGCAGAGAAAACAATTATCCTTGTTTTGCAAGTCGACGTTCCTATCACTTTTTTTGTAGTTTTTACTTATGGTACCACCCAAATGTGATCTGTTTTGGGAGTAAAGTGCTCATCATTTGGTTCACACTTTTGAGAATAAAATATGTTTAATTTTATTCACATCCAGTTGTGGCAGTGATGTGAAAAGTACAAGTAGGTACAATTGTCGCAGGGGGTTTACAAATGCCACCGCATCAAAAATGTAGGTTGTATGTAATGTAGAGTCAAATTTCACCAACGCCTGCTTCAACGAAGAAAATTTCTGGTCTGCTACAATAGTAGTCCTTCTAACTGAAGATTGTTCGATTTATTCGTTAGGGTTTTCAGCTATTTTTTTAAGCTTGATAAATCCTCCCTCCTGAAGACCATTCCTTCTCTTTTAAACATCATAGATTTGAATCTAAAATTCTATGCATATCTAATAATTCTGGAAATGTGAGGGACATTACGGATTGTAAGACAATAAGATTGAAAAGGGTGTAGTGCTCTAAAAAGCCCTACCACCTTTTTCCCCATCCATACATCCTAATCGCAGAAATCCTACACCAAAACATTAAATCCTATCAAAATCCTGAAAAACCAAAACTAAATCCAAAATTCGCAATAAACGAATCAAAATATTCGTTTATCGCTTTGCATTTGCCCCCACGGCATAATTTAATCAAAAAACCAAAACTAAAATCAAAATTCGCAATAAACGAATCAAATATTCGTTTATAGCTTTGCATTTGCCCCACGGCATAATCTCAATTCAAAATCCAGAAATACATTTCAATCTGGTAATTTCCCTAGAAAATTAAACAAACCAAATCCATGGCAAATCACACCAGATGTTCGAATTTGCCACAAGCAAACAATACCCAAATACCATTTCAAATCCTCATATGCAAATAGATTGATGAAGATTCAGAAAACTGAATCTTATCTAAAACAAACATTGAGCATCGCACGAAATGTATTGAAAATCGAGATTGTTGCACGAAAATGTGTATCTTTGGGATACAATTTTCGATTCCTTTTCCTTTATAAAGGAATAGTATAGTGATCTCCGAGCAGCAGTTGAATATCGTCCGTTGTCCCTGAAGGAAAATATCCTGGAGAAGGGCGAAGTTTAAATTGGAAATAAATAAAATACTAAAAGGAAAAACGAGCCTTGTTTTCATTTTTCTGGTGAGTAAAGCATAGGTACTTCCTCAAAGAGAATATTTCTGAAGATCTGGAGTATCACCTGGCTCCCACGGAAACCAGCGGACTTGCGAAGACTGAGGCCAAACCAAAAGGACGTTGCTCTTCCCTCTGAATCAGAGGAAGCATGGAAACGACCCCTTGTAGGACAAGTTTTCAGGAGCGGTCTGTTTTAAGAGATCGCCTTGTCCTTTTAAGGATCAGGAGACTCGCGTCCTGAAACAAACCCCTACTAAACACAACAAGGGCACGCAACTCTTTCTTCATTGGTAGGAGACATAAATACTATCAGCAAATATGGTTAGTTAAATACGAAACATTAAATTAAATGTCTTTGGTTCCATTCTTCACGTTCACAGTTGTTCACGGACAAAACACTATACACCCAAGTTTCTAATATGCCACGTAGAATTTTATGAATGTGATTTGAAACCACCTACAACACCAAAGGAGTAGGAAATGACTTCAATACATTTCTTACGCGCTCAACCATTTCAAACAGTCACTTTTCTATATATGGTCTTGGTCGAGATTTAAAAGTTTTTTGTTGGAGACTGTACTGAGTATAAAAATGTGAAATACCTGAGTTAGATTCTAATCTCGAACCATTGAGGCGGTGATTTTGCCTTTGCCTGTTTCTCGAAATAACTTTTCAGGGTGAACAGAGTAATATCCCGAGAAAAAATGGACCGATAGGGTTAAATTTTATCACACCGTTACAGTTCACTGATTTAGAACCAAATTCAACTTTAAATTTTCAATCAAAACCGATTTTTCTTTAATTTTCCACATCTATTATAATTTTCACGAAAGATGTAGAGACGAATGTGTCATTTCTATCAAAATTTATAAACAATATATAAAAGAAAGTTTTTTAGAAGATTCCTGTGGTTGAAAAAAAAATTCCACGAAAAGCAAAGTTCAAGCAATATTGCTGGCTTCTTTTCTTTTTGCCATGATGCCACGATGGTGAAAACCCTGAGGCGACAGCAGTCCAAAACAATGTGACAAGGTATATGTTAGTATATACTATTTGCGATAAAGCATTCTACTTTAATGACAACAAAAAACTTCTCTTTCGTTTGGAATCTTGTTCGCTATAATTCCTCATCTTTTTTGAGCTTGCTACCCTTTCTGATTATCATACAGTTTTATTTTGGATAGGATTTCAGTGCATATGTATGGGATTGTGATCAGTAGAATCAGGTAGAGTTGGTGGAAGAGAGAAACAGCTGATCACGGTAACGGTGGATATTGTGAACATAATTTCTAATTAGACTTAGAGTAAAGTCCGGGGAAAACATTTATTGGGTTCAACTGATGTTGCTAAGATCTTTATTTCAATACCACTTAAAGAATTGATAGAAACAATAGAGCCATGAAAATACCGAATTCACCATTCGAACTTATTCATCATCATCATCATCATCATCATCGGCACTACAACCGGGAACCGGTCTTGGCCTTATTTAGCAAGTCTCGAGGCTTGTTAAATTTTCCATAATGATTTGTTTTTTCCGGGCAAGGTCATTAGTCTTGCGTCGAACTTATTCACTCATCATTTAATGTTATTAATCCTTTTTAATTTAGTGAAGATCATACGTAATTAAGAAGAAGATATAAATATATATATATATATATATATATATATATATATATATATATATATATATATATATATTTATATATTAGTAAATCGAGTGCGCTATCACACATATCCATACTTTATCGCAAATAGTATCTACTACCATATACCTTGTATTCTCTGTGAAATGACGAGCGGAGTAACAGGTAAACTTCGTCCCACCCCGCGATGGAATATCTAAAAGAAAGTTCCGCGGGGATCAACGGCAATTTGGGGCTGGCAGGAGGTGGTTTTAGTCGGTAAAAACCCGGCATGCATCTGGATCGGCCCTGAGGTATCTTTTGAAGATTTCCACCTGCCTACCGAAACCAAAAAAAAAAACATATACCTTGTCACATTGTTTTGGACTGCTGTCGCCTCAAGGATTTCACCAACGTGGCATCATAACAAAAAGAAAAGAAGCTAGCAATATTGCTTGAACTTTGCTTTTCGTGGAAAGTCTTCTTTTTTTTCAGATGATTTCGTTAGACTCACGACAGTTTTGACAATCATATTAGTCTCTCATAACTTTAATAGGCTACAGTGGACACCGCTCTCAATCCAGAATAAGTCCGGCACTTGGATAGATACCGTAGATACGTGTTTCCTCTATTCGGTGGCTGGGGAGGTGTGGCGGTTCCGCCAAACCCCACGGTACACTTACCTAAAAAAAAACCCATAACTCCCATTTAATCTACATCAGTTTCCGCTAATGCAATAGCATTAGCACCTGTAAATGCTGCACGCATTAAGCTTACCGAATTAATTTATTTTCAAGCTTCTGCAAAAGAATTATTACCTGCAGCATATCTTCGCATTTAAAATCCCCTATAAGAGTTCTTTCTTATCTTATCCTAAATTCCCTGTAATGAAACTCATCGGTTCGTATATCATACGACCGCATATCAGAGAATGAGTTGAGTAATCCCAGCCTCAATATGTGTACAAAAACTATTTACACACACATCGGCTGGCGACCCCTTTGCCAGCGATAAAAAGTCCAACGCAGATGCATGTAATTAGCACCATCCACGTTAAGACGAATGCCTTAGCAATGAACTAAGTGCAAACAAAGGAACGCCGTTCTTTGGCGGGCATCTGGCGATACAGGAAACTATAATCGTATTCCCAGTACAATCTTCAATGTTGTTCGTCGCCAGAAAACGAATGACCCGACACATACAAGGGCATGCAAGGGAGTCGTTTCTGCCGCCGACCCAGGATACGATATACAATTTCCATTCTATAAAGTATCGCATCCCATTAGCACCTTTTTCCTTTTCCTAACGTCTATCATAGCGACGTTGCGCAGCATAGACATAGATCATGAATCTCCTTTGTCTTTGCCGCCTGCCTGTTTCGTTGTTCGAGTGCCTTCGAACCCGTGTAAATAACATTGATCTATTCGATCGTGCACACACACCACTGCACTGAAAGAGTGCATTTCTGTGGCGGCCACACCCTTAAGAGAAAAGTTTTTCTCTCTCTTCCCTTTTCTTAACCTTAACCTAGGATGGTATTCATGTCAGAATTCTATCCTCGGTAAGTCGTATTACAACCATCGAAGCGGACGGGTCGTCCGCCATCCACCGTACCGGCCCCGGTACGGTGTGAAACGAAAAGTAGAGTCGAGCGCGTTATCACTAAAAAAATAATTTTTCTTGAGGCCATACTAGTAGAGTATACTGCCTTATATTCTGGTGGTGCGTCCGTTCATCGTCAGAGTAATTAGAGTCGGTCCTTATTATCCAAAAAAATAATAATAATAACTAAATCAGTGTGTTTCCTTTTCTTGTCGTGTACGTTTCATCCTGGGTGTGTTTGCTCTTTTCGTTGTGGAGAATGCGCGGATGAACCTTTAGTGACGGTGGGACGAAGTAGAACCTCGTGTCGTACGCCGGCACAACGACTTCGTACCCCATAGTGGTGACCCCGACGTGATCGTTACTTGGATGTTCAGTGACTCCTGCGTTGTCCCTTTGACAATTTTCAGTTTATTAATCGGCGGAACTTTATAATAAACGGCGAGTGGGACGGAGTAGAGCTCGCACCCATGCCGGTGCCACGACTTCGCCCCCCACAGAGGTACTCCGCATAGCTTCATTTTATTCCTAGGCCAAACAAACCTTTAAGGAATCTATTTTTTGTTGATATAGTATTACGTTGTGGAATTTTGGATTAAGTGATTGTGGCGTTAAGTGAACTCAAAGCTTTTTCCATTTAAAGTGATGAAGTTTGTATTAACTCAGGAAGTATAAAATCTGTACACCCCATATTTTTATTTATACTTTATTTGAATCATTTTTTACATCTATCTAGGAAAAGTTATATGCTATTTAAAATATTTAACATTTTAGCAGATATTGCACTATTTAAAAAAAAAATAAATGAAATGCCGTCAATGCATTTATTCGAAACAATATTTGTTGCGTACAAGATCTTCTGCTTTTCTGAATAGTGTCACTTAATCTAAGGTGGCGAATAGTTTAATTTGAATAATTGAGTAATACTTATCTTCTAATGAATATATAACGCGATAAAGTTTTATATTTTGGTTTTCATTAATATAATAACATGCAATTCTGATGGCGAACTGAAAATGTAGATCCCTAAATGTTGCATGAGTAACAATTGTAGTTATTAAAAATGCAATGAACACAGCACAGCGATATTCAATGGAACACCCTCATCCTAAAGTAAATTTTAATGTAATTAGTGACTTAACCAACCGGCTTTAATTAAATAACGTTTAACAGAATTTTCTACTGGTGACAAATCCGATGGACTGGGATTGCCACTTAGAAACACAGTTTTTAGTGTAAAATATGATGTTGGGGGAAGATTGAGGGAATTACAAAGCTGTATCTCATTGGATGAGAGTAGATTTTGGCCTAGAGGTTGTGGTAGGTGTTTCAACTCTTCCAATTGAATTCTCAAAATGCTGCTCATCTCCGACGGATGATCCGTCGAATCCTCCTGCTGCTTTTGATTTCGTTCCTGCTGGGGTGGCCTCTGTTGTGACAACTCCAATTGTTGATCTTGATTTTGATGCAAAACTTGATTTGTTATTACGTTTTCTTGCTTTTTTTGTATGTGTTTTTCTGTATCGCCTACTCCTACTGCGGCAGGAGTTGGACTGCTGCTGCTGTTCCTCTTCATTACGATGGTGGTTGTCGGTATCATTGCCGTCGTTTGAGCGTTCGTCATATGACCCGACGATCCCCGAGAGCTATCCAAGCAATTTTTGTTGTGCAATAATGCGCCTGAGCAAGTCGGGTCTTCGGTGTGGTGCGTGTGTTTTCTTCCTGTGGAACTTGATCTTGCCGCGTCTTCGTTTGTAAGTTCGCTAAATAAGAAAATATTTTCAGTAAAATGTATTAAATAAATATAGTCAAAAACGATTAATGTAAATAATTATACTTACAGTTTTTTGTTGTGAGGAGAGAGCGACGACGACTCGGGCTGACTTCCAATGATGGGATTGTCCTGATAAACATTGTCTTATATAGCCATTCATTCGTTCACCGTTTGATCCGATTATACACGTGAGCTGAATATCGTTAAGCAGCGAAACAACAAAATGACAATATATATTAAAATACATAAATTAATTTCAAATTTATTAGCTACATTTACGGACTCAAATACGATATTCAACTTCTCGTGTACTATCAGATAGTTAAATTTACTTTTATGTCTCATTTAAGAAAATAACATAAAACATCCTCCCTGATTTTTTGAAAGGAAGTCTAGTTCTGGTTTGCAATGATCTATTAAACGCCTTGCGCACGAAACATTTCAATAATATACTCGAAAATAAAAGTATTGAGAATCAGTTTTTTTGAAACAATTGGAGAGCAGTTAAGTGCTTATAAGGAGGCATTTAGAAGTCATTAACGAACAACCACGAAAAATTGAATATATTTGATCTATTTTAACCCAATTTATATGATACAGACAGATAGAAATACTTACAGTTTTGCCTTGTCCGTGGGGACCCGTGTCCCATTGTTGTGCTACAGCGGCATGTTGCTCAAAGTGTTTACATTCATCAATTTTAGTTAAACCATTCCAACGATAACGGTGCAGTTCTGCGAGTCTAGTTCTCAGTTCCTTTTCCCGTTCCAGTGACGCCAACAAGCGTTCGTATTCGTTTGAAGAGAAAAATTGAGCGAATACTCTAAAACGGTCGCGAAATTCTCTTTGCTCTCGACTGAGTCCAGCAGTGGTTTGATTCTTATTCCGAAAGAAATTAGCGACTAATTGATAATCTCGTACAATCCTTTTTCGACGAACACGCTCTCGCAGTCTCCTTGTGTACATGTCAACATGAGCTAACTTTAACAAATAGTCCGGTTCGCCGTCATCGGCATTTAATGTGAGGGATGATATTAATTGTTCAGCAGTTGGGTCGTACTCTCGCTCATATCCATCGCGGTTAACCATGTAACCTAACTGAACGCACTCTTCAGGGGTTATATCGAGTGGAGGCAAATTCTGTATGGCGTTGGCTCCTAGTGGACCATTATCCTCATCTGTGTGATCGATAAGTTGCGGCCTTTGAGATTGAGCTGGAATCCATGTATGCCGTCCAATAGTGCCATTCAAATATTTATTGACGTATTCCTCTTTCGAATCTTCAGCATTTTTAGTTTCAATATGTTTGCTGATATCTTCCCAATTTCCGAAACCATATTTTTCAATTGCATCTAGTAAGCGAAGTTCTTCTCGAGCAGACCAAGATCCTTTGCCACGAAAAATGGAAAGAATCGCGGTTCCTGTGTCCATGAATTGATAAGCATGATTATTACTATGCTGGCCAATTTCTGCTCCGGCCGCAAAGCACTGGAATGTATGAATAAAACAAAGTAAACAAAAAAAAAGTTAAAGGAAAATAGAAAACACACTAATGACGTCATGAACACCAAACGTACCTGCAAACACAAGTCAAACGCCGTACATTCGGCGCAATGGACCCATATTCCAGTTATATCATCCTGGCAATTCGTACAATTATATTTTGTAAAAAGATCTGAAATATTAATCGTTCCTTTTTTCATCGAGTACTGTAAAGCCTAATTAAAACTAGCGAAATATTATACAAGTACTCACCCGCCATGTTGGCTTTGGATTCAGCTTCAAATATTGAAAACTTCAGGAAATTCCATATTCACAATGAAATGTTATCTCGAGGCTATTGAGCACGAGCATATGTTTATTCCATATTTATTATACCTTACCTCGGATTATTAATATGAACATAAATCAAAGGAACGCTTTCTTTATTTGATTTATTGGAAGACATTAATAATTAACAAAAATTATTGGAAAATAATAATTACGCCTTACGAATAACGTGGCACGTTCCCCAACGTTTGTATTATTGTGACCGGATTTTGCTATGACAAATTTGCTTAACATTGGCATAAGGTTGCAAGAATAACATCATAGGAAAAAAAAAAAGAAATCCTTTCGAATAACAATTCAATTCCATAAATACGATGTCATGTATACATGTAAACTACAGTAAAAGCTGACTAAATTTATTTTATGAAGAAGACCAATATTTTTTGTTGTATTGTTTTGATAGTTGGTTTTTCAAAGTTATCCGAGTATTTAGAGAGAGAAAGCGTACTGGTTTATTTATATAAGTACTACAATTCTGTGCGAGTCTGGTTCAGTCTTCGATTGCCATTGGAAATTTGCGTAAGTTTACCCTCAGGTGTATTTAATGGAATAATTATGAGAAGCCGACCATCCGTGTTGGAGTCCATCATCCGAAGTCTCCTCAAGTTGGGTCGTTGGTGTCTATCTACTGCAATTTTATATACCTCATTCACGCTTTCCTAATTAAATCGATGCTGCTGTTACATAATTAGTGTAAATAATTACAACTCCCATCCATTCCCCATATTAATTACGCAAATTCATATTCTTAATCCCCTAATTACCCACATATCATACACAAAACAACATTTTCCACGCTTCATAATCACATTTTCATTTCCCATTCAAAACATATCCCGAACATTTTTTCAAAGTCAACTTCTCCACTATATACAAGAGGTACAGACTATTCAGTTTTGAAGAGTCACGAGCTTAAGGGAAAATATAAAACGACTTGAATGAGTGACTCTCGGGGTGGCTGTTATTTTGAAGTGAATGATTACCGCTCGTTGTTTTAAAATCGCCATACCCGCCGCCGGTAAAAAAAAAAGTTGTTCATGTCGTGCGAATTGTCGAGTGGTTTAATTTCTTACTAATTATATTGAAATACAACATGGAAAGACTAAAAACAAAAAAAACTATTTTTATTGTGTGTACGGTAGAAAAAATTGTTGTTTCTCTTTTAATCACAAATTTATCCGAAATTGTGAAAAATCACCCTTTCAGTCGGCCATCGAATTGGGTTTTAATTTCAATAGTGAAGAGAAGCAGAGATAAATAAGACAACCGGACAGCCGATAAGTTAAATGAATGAAAAAGTTAACAAGAAAAAAAAATACAGTTCAATAAACCAAGAGCCGTCAGTGGCAGAATAGGGAGAAGAACCAAGGAAACCAAAGAGAGTCCACGAACAACCATCCACCCAACAAACAACTCCATTAGGGAAGTATCTAACACGAACAACCATCCATCCAACACCCAAGTGAGCACTTTTCATTTTAATTATATTCATATTGTGTGCAATTTAATATTTTGCAACACTGCTAAACAACTCGTGAAATGGGGCCGAGTTTCGCACGAAGAAAAGATCAGGATATCCCCACTCAACCTTGCTACTGTCTACACTTTGCGGTACAGAGCAGAACAGGAATAGCAGGAGTTCCGGGATATCTTTGGCGATTCTTCTCCGCACTTTACTTCACTATTACCTTTTTAGGTAAAAAAAAATTAAAAATTTTGATTAAAAAAAAAAAAAAAGTTAATTGGATTTGAAATCACCTAGATATAGTTGCAGATTATCTTTTTTGACAGCCTTTACTACGTTATGCCTTTATACATACACGATACCTTTATGTCACTCTTGTTACAATACATCCGCAATCGAAGGATTGTTAGAGATTGGCATGGCTGCCGCAGTGCCTGTGGAGTGAATATATGATATGTACGCGGGCGTACTACTAATCAAATTATCACTTTGTTGCCAATGGGTTTGAGCAGTTCCCATAATTCGGGCGATAAACATAAGTAGTTTTTAATTTGATAAACAAGCTGGTATAAGCTTACGCACTGTTTCCAAAAAAAAAAAATAGTACGGTAAAACACCTGCTGCCAAACAACCTTTTTTCATTTTAAATGCAGTTGTCATTACATTGCGGTCAGATTATGGAAATCTTGACTTTCATCGATATACGTTCTGATCTATAAGAAATCAATGGAGACAGTCCAAATAGGGCCAAAAGCTCTTAAAACTAATAAGTTGTGAACCCCCGAATATAAAAAGCGTAGCATCCCCTAGTAGAATATGCCAGATATCAAAATGTATTGTGACGCATATGACAATCAGTACTAGAATATTCTAGAAAGTCCGAAACAAAGTACTAGAATATTTTAGAAAGTACTGGAAAACTGGAAACTATGAACAATAGAAAAGTCGAGACTATGGAACGGGCGGAAACGAAACACCAAATCAGAATGGGGAAACGGTATAAATACGTCGCACGCAGATCGGGAAGTAAGTAAGAAGTAAACAGCCAAAGACGCGATAAGTAAGAGAAGTAAGCAGTGAAGAAGTAAAAGGCGCGATAAGTCAAGAAATCGTTAGGTGTACGGTAAAAGTAATGGTTGTTATTAACGGACTAATGAAGTGTTATATTAATTCAAAATCGATTTAACGGCTCTTATTTATTAAAAATAATTAATCCAGCGAACCCTAAGCTCGCTACAGTATATATAGCAAAAATATTCAATTTCAAATCGATAGGGAAAAATTGGCAGAATAAATTACTTAGCTTTATATCTTTGAGTGAGATTAAATTAGTGTTTCAAGATTTTTGAAATTTCTTATAAGATCATTCTAAAAGAATTACTCTTGTAATTTAATCCTATAAATAACAAGTAAATGAGAGATTTCAAGGACAAATTACCTTGCTACTTTTCGTTAGAATTTATTAATAATAAACAGGTATATATATATTATATTACATTACCAAAGGTCCCTTTAATCTTCAATATACTTTGTAATACTTACATAGGGTATTCATTATTGCATTTAAGGAAAAGGCGATTGAATAAAAATTGAACACATTTTATTAACTTTTATAAAATTAATTTTATTATTCTCGTTATTGTGACTCGACTTTATTTCTATGGCTGATCTACTGATTGCAGAATATGTCGTGTAATGACAAGTGTGATGACAGCGGACTATAATTAAACAATATTTTCTCATTGATCTAAGTACAAATGTGGATAAAGTTTTTCGTATCTCTACGATAAAATGCTCAACATTTGTGTGTGTTGTAAAGACACAGTTTAGCTAACTGCATAAGCATAAGCAAAAACAAATATAAATAGAATTCAATGATTTTCCTTTGTGTGAAGTTAATTTTTTTAAAACAGATTTTTGGATAATAAATCCATAATGAAACCGTCCAAACGTGCATCACGATTATCTAGTCTAGCTGAAGATTTCAGTATTCCCGAGGATGCGCCCTTTAGATCACGTCTTCACATGTTATTTTCTCAAATTGAAAAGGAATTTGAAGTACTTTACATCGAAAACTTAAATTGTAAGTATGTGTACTATATAGTATAGTTACTAATCGATAGTTCATTGAATATAATGATTTAATTAGTGCAAGAAAAGCTTGAATCCCTAGGAGCTAAGGATGGCTTAGGGATTAGTGAACGTTCTGGTGCCCATGACGATGTGGAAACTTCAGGTCTAACAGGAAACAAAGGGTTTAAGTCGAAATTAGGATCAAGCAGTAAAGTTAAAGCTAGTCATAAGATTCGAGCTCAGACATCAAGGATTGTGTCTAGCTTCAAAGCACAGTCGGTGGTAAGTTCATTGGTTCGGGATTTTTGTGGCCATAAGGATGGAGTATGGCAAGTTGCCGCGAAATGTGGACAACCAATAATCGGAACCGCATCTGCCGATCATACGGCTTGCATTTGGGGAATAGAGAGCGGTCGTTGTTTGTTACAATACCACGGTCATGCTGGTTCTGTAAATTCAATAAAATTCCATCATAATCGTGATTTAGTGTTGACTGCAAGTGGTGATGGTACAGCTCAGATATGGCAAGCAGCTGTAAACTGGGAAGTTTTTAGGTATCGATTTGAAATTATGGTCATAAGCAAAACATAATGTTCTCATCCTTACAGAAAAGGACATTCATCTGAAGAAGAACTGGAAGACAGTGATGGCCAAGGCGAAGATCGAGATCGCGTTGATACATTGCGAACACCAATATGCGAATTTTCTGGTTCCGGAGGACACACGTCTGTCGTCGTGGCTGCGGATTGGTTACCAAATATGGATCAAATAATCACAGGAAGTTGGGATAGAACTGCCATTCTGTGGGACGTCGAAACAAAGGAACCACTACAGCCGCTAACTGGCCATGATCATGAGCTTACTCATGTCTCTGCCCATTCAACACAAAGATTAGTTGTTACAGCCTCGAGAGATTCAACATTTCGTTTATGGGATTTTAGGGATGCCATACCAGCCGTTTCTGTTTTCCAAGGACATACTGAGTAAGGATTCGTAGAATGTAGTGTATTGCCGATTTATGGGACCCTTGCAGGAGTGTCACGTCAACGGTTTTTACTAAAGACGACAAAGTTGTATCTGGTTCAGATGACCGTACTGTGAAGGTTTGGGAGTTGAGGAATATGAGATCCGCACTAGCAACAATTAGAACGGATGCAGCCGTTAATCGTTTGGCTATCTCATCTACAGGAGTCATTGCCATTCCACATGATAATCGACAAATACGTTTGTTTGATTTGAATGGGCAACGGATTGCTCGCTTACCAAGGACTAGTAGACAAGTATGACTAAAAAGTACATTTGTATGTAATCAAGCATTTTTCAAAATACGTCATTTGTAATAGGGACATAGGCGGATGGTATCATCGGTTGCGTGGGCCGAAGAGCCGGTGAACAATTGCAACTTATTTTCCTGCGGATTTGATCGAAGAGTACTGGGTTGGTCCATTTCTTTACCAAAGGAAAATTAACTAGTATATCATTTATGGAAATTAAAACAAATAGTAGTTCGGTGTGAGTAGATATCATTACCAAGTACTAGCTCCTCTGTTATCTGTTCTGCTCCTAGTTATACATCACGGTCGATTAGTTTTAGGAAGAAGTTGTTGTAATTTTGTCTGTAAACTTGTTAAATTTTCTTTAATATGCTAAAGTATAAAAAGGTTATATAATCTAAATAGAATCGGAAGTGATTTGTGAAAAGTGTATTAGGGTAAAATGAGTTATTATCAATAAAATTGATAAAATAGCAAAGAGCTGTTTTAAATGGTACAAACAGATTTTATATCTTCGTGATTCGAACTGTTGTTATTCAACAGCTAAGTAGGACATGCTTTCCTCCCTAGTTTTCGACTGCGTTATGGGTCCTAACAGAGGATACTCACTTGCATTCATAAATATCACTTCACACGAAAATGAACCACGCGTTTGTGGTTCAACTCCAACGCAATAATGTCTGTTGTGATCGAAGAAAATCCTTTTGATGAACGATCCTTTATTAGAATTCGAGAGACCCTTTAACGTAATGGGTAAAATGTAACGAGAAGTGTAAAGTTTCATAAGACATGCAACAAATACACAACTTTTATCAAATTTGGCCATAATTTGTAAGGTTTATGTATGAGCATGCTCTGGTATGGGTAAACCCGTGCTTATAATTTTTACACCCTTAATTTTAGGGTGCGTCGTTATAATTTTACCCGTTCCTGAGCAATGAACTGACAACACTTATAAGAAAGAGACAGGCAGGAAGTCTCTTTTTATACGACACAAACAGAATTTTGAGGTAAATGTCAAAACACAATGCGACTGGAAGACGAGTTAGGAAAAGGCATGAACATTTCGATATACGCTGGTTTTGAATATCTGGAGATTACAATGCGAAACACGTCCATCGGTTTCTGATACGCTGGTCCAAATATCTAAATTAACATTAGGACTAATATACCCCTTGTAAATTGTGATTACGTGCAGTGTAATATTTCTTCATTCTGTTAAGGATCTCTATACATTTGGCAACGCTTCAGCGTCAAATATGTGAGCATTCCAAATAAAAGCCGAATTTTCATAATTTTTAGTGTACAGAATTGATAGTAAGTTGGCTTCGACGATGGAAGTGTCGTTCATTTACACTGATTTCATTTTTTCATTTTTAAAACATTTTTTTATTTTCTTAGTTTCTAAATTACATGCTAGACAAAAAATGCTTAAATTCTAGCTTAATTATCTTATATTATAACTTACTGGTCCTTCGCAGGCGCTCTAAGCTAAACATTACACAACAATTGAATCATTTGCCTTTCGGCGACAGAACTTTGTGGCAGTACTTAGGATTATTTGAAAGACAAAGAAAAATTTGAAAAACTTTGTGTCGAATTTTTGTTTTGTTTTTTTCTTAAAATTTAACATACATAATTTTTTATTTATTTATTTTTTTTTTAATTTATTTTTTTTTATTTAAAAGAACAACAACTTGACTTAAATCTTATACTACCCTAATTCTAGAAAAGCTAAGTCTATGTAAGCTGGCTGATGATACTGTGATTCTATACCGACATTGGTATCCAGGTCTTTATATGCCATTCAACCACCAGAACTGTCGACGCTGTCCAATACTATCGTCCCGGTCTCTGTGGGAGATAGCCCCACTGAAGCGCAAGTGCTCTTCTTCGGTGCGCGTTACTTCCCAGTCGTAGCACAATCGCCCGTCTACGGATGATCTATTTACATGATAGATCAGCGGAATTCCGGATCTATCCTGTATAAGCTCTTTCATGTCCAAATCAACGCCTCTGGTGAAACAAAGCCGTTGCGATGCACGCTCTCATAGTACAGAGTGTTTGGATAATAAGCCCCGAAAATTAGATCATTGGACGAGCTTATTGCTCTCGCAATATGTCCTCTGATTAATTTAATCATAAAATTATCCACCCTATTTATCTACGTTTCATTATATAAAGTCTCATTTGAATAATACTTTTTATAGTCCGATTCCAGTGTCCGATACAATCTGAGAAAACTTCTGAGACACTTCCTTTCGAACACCCGAATCTTTTCCATCAAATTTTGACCTATGTCAAACCATACTGGGCGACCATATATGAGCATTGGCCTGATTAGCGTCTTGTAGCATATTTTTACCCTGCTGTCAAGTTGGCTACTCTGAAATAGCCTCCTTGTCATAGCAAAAGTTTTCCTCACTTTGACCAAAGCAGCCTCTACATGTCTGTTGAAATACAGATATTGGTCTAGCCAAGGTATTTAACTAAACTTTTGGTTTCCAGTTTATCTCCATGCGGTCCCACGATAACTAGCTTTCGCCAGTTTTTCCTTGTGTCGTTCGTGGCTTTATATAATGGGGTTCTAAATAGGATGGCTCACATTTCTGGAAGTTGATCTTAAGTTTCCAGTCGTCGCAGTAGCGCTGCACTTTGTAGAAGTCTCGCTGTAGTAAACTATTTATGATCTCAACTTTCGGAGCTGTTCTGTAAATTATGAGATCGTCTGCGTACGCAATAGCCTGCGGAAGTGCATCTAATAAGTCGCTAATGTAATTGTTAAAAAGAACCGGAGAAAGTATCGCTCCCTGTTGCAAGCCATTCTTGATATTATACGTTTTATTAGAGGTCACATTACCATTTTTGACCACGAACCTCCTGTTCAAGTACATATAGTAAAGGCTTATGTATGCCATGTCTGACCAGTTTGTAATATAACCCTTCGATCCAGACGATATCAAAGGCTTTTTCCAAGTCGACCAGACAGGCGCCTGTGCATTGGTTCCTACATTTATTCCATTGTATGTCAGAGACCAGTTTAGCTGCTGCATGTGTGGTTTCGTGACCCGCCTTAAAGCCAAACTGGTTATTTAGAATAATGTTGTTGTCGTCTACCCATTTTAGCAGAGCTTTGTTTAATAATCTTTCCAAATGCTTTACTGATGCTTGGGAGTGAACTTATCGAACGCATGTTCATTGGGTTTGTACAGTCTTTGCCCTTTTTTTGCGATGGGCTGAATTATAGGTTTCATGAGCCGCCTTAAAGCCAAACTGGTTATTTGGAATAATGTTGTTGTCGTCTACCCATTTTAGCAGAGCTTTGTTTAATAATCTGTCCAAATGCTTTACTGATGCTTGGGAGAAAACTTATCGAACGCATGTTCATTGGGTTTGTACAGTCTTTGCCCTTTTTTGCGATGGGCTGAATGATAGCCGTTTTCCAACGCCCGGGATAATATGCATTATTCAACGCGTTGTTAAACAGGACCGTGTATATATCTATTGCCATTGGGGGCACGTCCTTGAGTACGATGTTAGGTACTCCATCTATTCCCACTGACTTTTTGCTTCTTAATGAGTCGAAGATACTCTGGATTCCTTCCCTTGTAATTAAAAAGCTATTAGCCCCACCATTGGCATTAATGTCAATTGACAGATTATCGTCACTGAATTCGGTAAAACCCGGATTCTCCGATTGCCAATGTGAAATTTTATTTCGGAGGTGCAGGTGATTCAGTAGAACGCTGTCCTCCAGGTCGTGATTCCGGCGAATGCTTTCATTCACCTTGTACATTTCCTGAAAGACAACTCCCACGGTGTTCACCTTTTCCAAAGGATCTTCGATCACGAAGAGCTCACTATTGAGGATAGCGTTCTCTGTATCTATGCCAATGTTGGTTAGCAGCTGGTTGTTTACATCAGTACGTGGAATTTGGAGACACTGAATCTAGTTTTGATTATTTCTCCTGAATATTTTATTTATTTGCGGGAACATATTCGGGTTATTAGTTTTTATAGCTCGAATTCTGTTGTTTCAATACAAATTTGTTGTTAATCTATAGTTAGCTTTAAGTAGTTGGAGGTTTTTTAATCGGGATTTCAGTGATATTATCTCCTGGTCTTGTCTGTCTGTAAACTGTCTGTATTATTGTTTTAGTTTCGATAGCAGTCTGTTTTTTTTTTTTTTGTGGAGTGCGTTTATTGTTGTGTTTCTGTACATGTTTATGTGATCTGTAACTGTTGTTTTGGGAAATGTTTTGTCCATTGTTCGTTTTACGGTTTCGTCCATTTGATGAATGTATTTGTCAATTTCGCCATTTGTCAGGTTTCTGTGTACTGGCAGATTAAGGGTACATTCTCATCAGTTGGGTCAATTTTTTTTTTTTTGCGGAATTCGATAGCTATAACGGTTAAAAAGTTATGAATCTCCTGATTCAAAGCAGGTAGCGAGCTACACTTAAAACTTTAAATGCGTTTTCTGGAAAACAACATTTTTCGAGCTGGCGACTGTGATAACTCAGACAATTTTCAACGAATCTTAATGTTTTTTTTAAATACGCTTAATTGAACTCTCTATCATAATTATTCCGATACGTTGTAAATCGATTTTTTTATAAACAAAAAAAAAAGAACGAAAACATTCATTAAAAGCGCACATAAATTTCAAAACGTTTTTTCGTGATTCATGCCATAACCACACTCATACTAACCAGCAAACTTTTTTCGATTTTTTGTTTCATATAATTCTTATGACCTGTAGGACAGTCGCCATCGAGGTCCTTTATTTCGCAGCGGTCTACGGCGCAACGTGCCTCGGGGTTATCATGAAATTATTTTGAAAATTTTTAAAAGCCACTTAAAAGTACAATAAATATACCTGAAAAATCGCGTGTCTAGATTTATTACTTTCCTCAAAAAAAAAAAAAAAAAAAAAAAAAAAAAAAAAAAAAACATGAAAATAGCCTATTTTTCGGCCTTACTGATGAGAATGTACCCTTAAAGTCGTTCGAACGAAGTTCTCTTGTTAATGATCTGGTGAACCGCGGCCATCGCATTGCCCCGTAGTTGTAGGCTTACGGGATCACGAATTCCTTCAGATCTGCGAGATCGTTCGGGAGTTCTATTACTGCCGTGAATGCACAGTGGTCACTGTCGTATTCAATTGTCCGTAAACAGTTTATGTTTCGTCTGTTGGTGTTAAGTAATTTCAGTCGTGAGTCGATTAGCAAGATATCTAAGAACGATCTACCTCTAGGGAACGATGGATATTCCGTAGCTGCGCAGGTCAGTTTTATATTCAATATGATACTGATCTAACCAGCCAGCCAACTGATTTCCTCTGGCATTAGATATATGATTTCCCCAATTTCTATGCTTGGCGTTTATATCTCCCCCTAGAATAAAGTAGTTTTTGTCCAGGTGCAATTGTAAGCATCGAAAGAGTGTCTTGAGCTCTGCTATAAATAGGTTATGTTGGTGCTCCTCAGGTGCATAGATTGAAATCGCATACAAACCCCTTCCTTGCTGAAGGGGCATGCGTACGATACAGGCTTCCAGCACCCGGAGCCTGCGCACTTCTCCACTATATATAACTTTATGATGGATTCCTTTTCTAATAAAGTCTCTTCGAATAATATCGTAGTTTTTATGCCATATCTTGTGTCTCTGGTTTAACTTTGTTTCCCCCACCAGAAGTACATCAGGTTGTTCATCTTGCAACAGGTTGAAAAGATTGGCTCTTCCCTCAGTTCTTATTAGTGAATTTACATTCACGACAAGAGCTTTGATTGATGTTTTGGTTAGAAGGTTTATATTGACTTTTTATTTAGACTGGGCAAGTGCGAGTAGATCTCGTTTATTTGAAATTGCAGCTGTGTCTCTGCAGATTGAGCAGGACCGTGAACACGTCTGCTTGCGATGTTGTTTCAGTCTGTGTGGGAGTATTTCTGGCTGCCAATGTTGTAGCCTGATTTGGTGTTCTCCCACCCGACGTAATTTGTGCGTACAACCGCTGCGATGTTACGGGCATTGCTGTTCGAGTTGTCTCTGTTTTTTGTTTTTGGCGTCACACTTGCCATTATTTCTCGGAATTTAGGACATCCTCGATAATTAGCGGGATGTCCCTCATTCCGACATGCTGCGCACTTTAGAAGGGCTTTATCTTTTACCCTTTCTTTTCCCAGAGGGCATTCTTCTGCCTTATGGTCCTTTCCGCATTTTATGCGTGCTGCATTTCACAGTTTGCCGCTGCGTGACCAAACCTTTGGCAGCGGACACATTGCAGGATGTCTCTGCCTTTTTTTAATTTGTCCCATGTGACAATTTGATGATCCAAGGCTGTAATTTTTCTTAGACCACCAATTCTACTGCTGGGTGTTAATTGAACTAAAAAGAAGGGTAGCTTCCGGTATTTCCTTCATGCCTTGGTTGTGGTGAACGGTTTTACCGCGGTAAACCCGAGATATTCATGCTTCAGCTTTTGAAGCATTTCGAGCAGAGCCTCCGGTTCCATCTCAGGGTCGACACCCTTTAATAGAACCGTTACGCTCTTCGTTTGTTTCAGCTTGAACGAGTAGAATTCCGCGGTGGCTCGTTTTAATACCTCTTTTATTTTGTCGTGGTCTGCCACCGCATAGGTTTGAATGGCATGCCTGTTACCTGCCAGTCTTTTAACTACAAAATTGTTTCCTATAGCTAGCTTACATAGGCTTACCAATTCCTTACACTCAATATCTATTGGTGGCACCTTTATTTTTCCGTTGTTAGTGTTGCTTTGCTGCTGCTGTGTTGCTTGTTGTTTTGTGGGGGTTCTTTAAAGGCTCGCCGAAGAACCACCCATTTTCCTAAACCCAACTCCCCATTCCCAATCATTATCTCTTACCTTTATACGAGCAGCACAAAGCTCCCCTTTCAACCATTTCTAACCTGAAAGAAATCGGTCCGCCATTACCGCATACATCAATGCATCTTAGCATTGATCCGAAATGAAAAACATTTCGGCTGCCGTACTAGGTAACTGCAATGAACTATGAAACAATCATCGGAACCCCTGTCTGCCTACGTTTTCTGCCTCACACGTACGCGGCAGATTTTCATAGTTTATCTGAACCCACGGCGGTTTCTATCCAACCACCAAAGTATAGTGCAACTCGCGCCTAGTTGCCAAGAGCCGAATTCTCTGTCAGTGTAAATATTCACACTGGAATTTGACCCTTGAGGCGCTATGGAGACCAAATACAACCGACGTAGTTGTATACACAACCGCGATCGTGTACCCATCATATGTTCCCTGTTACATCGAATTTTCAGCAGCTGCAGCCAATTATCCTTGACTGGTTACATAACCGATAAACGTGCAACGAATTGGACGGGACCCTAATGTGTTTACCTCAAACAACTTGCAACGTTCTCGTCCCATGTTCGTTGTTAATACAAACAAATGCCCATTTCAGCACTAGCCTGCGGGATTGTTTATCCAATATACCCTCTATCGTTTACGATAGCAATTCTCTCAGCCTCTGCGCATGCTCATTTGTTTGAACAGCTGTATGATTGGTCTCTCCTCTTTCACATCCAACCGCCGACGCATTATCGTTTGTCCTCACTTCCAGTGTATGGACATCCAACCAGATCTGAATGATCACATTGGAAATCCTTCCAATTAAACCAAACTGATTTTTCATTGGTCGCCACCAGAAAGAAATATCTGATTCGCTTCTCACCACAGCGGTGAAAATCCACCCGAGTTGCGACTGGTGGTACGATTGACTCAACGTCTCGAGGCGTCAGATCTTACCCGTTGAGCCACGCACACGTATCGGATACGTTGCGTGTCGGAGTTCCCTTCAGTTTGAAGAGTACAAATGTGTTTAAATAAACTTTCACAGTTTTAAGTTGCCATTAGAGTACAAATGTGCTTAAATAAACTCTCACAGTTTTAAGTTGCCATTAGAGTACAAATGTGCTTAAATAAACTCACAGTTTTAAGTTGCCATTAGAGTACAAATGTGTTTAAATAAACTCTCACAGTTTTAGGTTGCCATTAGATTACGAATGTGTTTAAATAAACTGTCAGTTTTAAGTTTCAATTAATGTACAAATGCTACTCCCTTCGCTGGGTTAAGGAACAATACGGACACCTGTGTAACATAATAATCTAAAGTACCATAAATAAAAGATCAATTGTCGCCTTCCGATATAGTGAGTTTCATTTCTATGCATTTGATTTCCTGGGTTCTGTGTCCGCTCCATCCTTAATCAACTGCTGTCCCGTCTTCGCAGTGCAGCAACAATAAGAATTTAGGGCAAGCTAATCAGTGCGTTTCATTCCTTGCTCGGTGATCGTCCTTTTTGTCCTGGACGTATTCATTGAACTTAGTGGAGTAGACGTGAATTTATTGCCGTACGCCGGCGCAACCTACATTTAACACCCCACAGTTTCGGTGGTCGATTTTGTGTTGGTAGTTGCTGTTGGCCGACTTTTGGCTTCGGCATTTGTTGTTGTTGGATGTTTTTTTTCCTGTTCGAAAGATGCAATTTTTTCTTTGGGCGTCTCTCTTCTAATCGGGCTCTTGCTATCGCACGTTTCGCCCCCAATTCACTTATCTCCTCTTCTTCATCCTAAGACTCTGAGGATGCAAGAGAAGCGAATGAATTGTTTGCCCCATACATGTTAAAGTTGGAGAGGGAGGGGAGCTCACTATTCTCCTTCATTTGCTGATCTTTTTTCTCCATAGTTAATTTCGCGGTTTTACTTCGCATCACAATGGAGTTTTTCGGAGCACCTTTTCTTTTGTGTGTTGTCGCGTTTTTATCTTCATCCGCCATCATGCTGGTTCTTTCTAGTTTGTTTTCATAAAAAAAAGCAAAGGCAACTTGCTATACGAACCACGACGCAACTCGACTTTTCCCGTAAGCTGACTCGAACTCGGCTAAGAGTCAGTAAGCTTGCACTCGCGGTAAATGCTGTCTTAAAAACCACTTGCTTAACGAGCAATATATTGTTTGTTTTAATTTTCACGCTTGCGACCGAGGTGATATATCGTAAATTGATTGTTAATTTGTTTGTCGCACCTCACTGAAGGGATTTTTTTATGCACTTTTTTTATTTTATTTAATACACTGTGTTGAATGTTGGATTTTCACCTTTATTCTTCAATTTGTTTTTTTTTTTTTTTTTTTTTTTTATTAATTTGTTTTGACTGTTTTTATTACTGTGAAGCAGCGCACTTTATTACGTCACTGAAAACAATTTATGGTCTTTGCTTGATTATCCTTAATCAAGTGTTTTACACTATTCAATTAGCACTATTGACAAAAAATGTATATTCTTTTTCGTTTTACTTATTTTTGTTTTGTTTTGTTGTTTCTTTCTTTCGTTTTATTTTTGGATTTTGTTTTTCGATGTGACTTGACGAGGAGCGCGATATAGCACGTCTTTACAATTCGAACGTCAATTGAGATGTTCATCTACACTGAGTCTACGTTGATATTCCTCTTTGACCTAAAGGGGAAACATTCTATTTTGTGTGCATTGATTTTCACTCGGTTAAATAATTCCCATTAGTACCAATAAAAAATAGAGAAGTTATAGTACGAGGGCCTGGAGATACTCCAACATTAATTTGATAGCTGATAGATTTCGTTATCCAGAACCGCTGAAATTGGCGTCTTATGCATTATGCATGTGTATTTCTAACTCCATATGGATGCAATTTCTTTACTAGGGCAACAAACATGCTTTCATCAAAGTAGCGGATGGAGTGGTTCCACTTTTCGTTATGATACGTCAGCAGATCTAACGATCTGTTGGTTGAGGAGGTCGTTTGTTTTCAGATATAGTTGGTGGTTGATTAGTGACCCCATACCTTTTGTCATCATATAAAAAGTGCTATTGGCCGACAGGAAGATTAGAATAATGCGTCGATTTAGTTGTATGTTCGTTTTTTCCCATTCATTTGAGAGGACAAATGGATTGCGTTTCGTAGAGGTGTAGTAACCGAAGAAAGGTGTTATTGGACATAAAAATATTCTCCATGAGTGTACATCCGATGCGCACACCGGCAACAACGAAGTTGGTCAAACTCAACGAACATCCACCATCTTGTATTTCGTCGAGTTCAAATAGCTTTCCAGATGACGCACGTGCACATCATCAGTCTCTTTCTCGATCAGCAGCCACGGAGTACGGACGTCTGCCGGTAGCCATCCCCAGCGAATCGATTCAGCGCATTTATATTTTACATTGTAACTATCCACTTTTGTATCATTAATTAATAAAATCCAACAGGTGTCTTCAAATGTTTGCTGCAATTCCATCCAAACCAGCAACTAATGTTCAGCTTACTGACTCTCGGGTAATTGGCGAAATTAGCTTGTGCTCAAGTTAGTATGGGGCTGATATGGTATCAGAAAGCCCAGTTTCTTTGATGCGAAATGTGCGTCAAGTATATTTCCTTTCTCTATTGCATTAATGAATCGTGCTAAGGTATTGTTTTTAATGGTTCAATGTGAAGTATGCAAAAATTAATTTTAAAAATTTTGTAAAAGAGAACGAGCCCCCACTAAATAATATTGTGGATTTCAAATACATTTTATTTCAGTTATTTGTTTATATTCATCGAATACATGTTGATTTGAAAATGCGCATACGAGTGTTGATCAAAATGTATCCGTGTTTGAAATGAACGCGCAATTTATTTTTATTTTTAATACAATCTCCTTCTAGAATTATAGACGTTTCCCAACGTTTTTGCAATTTTTTCCACCCATCCAAAAAATATGATTTGTTAAATTCTTCAAAATACGTCTTCACCTCGTTTGATTTAAAAGGGTGCTGGATGATCTAGTTAGTTTGTAGATTATAGTTTAAGTTTATAGTTACACATCTAAACAAGTTATATTATACGTTGTCGTTTATCTAGTTAACCATGTATACAAGGACTCCATGGAATGGTAAAATATTTCATTAGGACTACTGTAATGCATCTCTGACGCCTTGAGGTATTTTGTTTAAAAGTTCCCGATGCAGTGATTTATCCACTGCAGCTAGAACGCCTTTCTCATTGGCATGTTGCACATCCTTATGATAAGCGTAGTGTTCTCCAAACATGTCGGTTAATATACCTCCGTGAGCTTCGAGAACTGCTTCAGGGGCACACGTATCCCATTTCTTACACCCCGCTCTGGCATACACATATGCATGTGCCTTGCCCTCCAATAATTGTATTACTTTGTAACCTGCTCCTCCTACTCTTACTATTTCAGTCGGAGATAATGAATCAAGAGCATTTTGTACAATTGGATTGGAATGTGAACGAGTTGTTGTAATAATTAATTGTTCTTGAGGCAAAGTTTCATGATGGAAGCCTCCTGTTCCAAGTCCTTTTAATCCCCAAATTGTTCGTCCTAGCTCACCTGTTGAGTGTTTATAATACGGCTGATGTATAATACCACCTATTGCTGAATTTTTGACCGCAATGCCAATCAAAACAGTGACGTGTTCTAAAAAGCCTTGCGTATATTCAGATGTTCCATCAAGAGGATCTACCCACACAATACATTCTTCTGCATCAATATTTGCCAGTTCTTCTGGACAAGTTTTCTTTAGGAAATCTAAATCGGTATCAGTTACCAGAAGATCCTCCGGTACATTTAAATCTGAAGGTCCTTCTTCGCCAATAATATAAACATTTGGAAACTCCTTTTGTAACGAAGCTATTATACATCGCTGGGCTTTCCTGTCTGCCTCTGTTTGTAAGTCATCTTTTGCCTATGTTGAAATGTTTTCATAAATGATATAAATAAAAGTTTTAAATTTAATTTATAGAACCTTTTCAACTATGCCTAAGTTGCCTTTATGCATTACTTCACGGATTATGCTACCTGCTCGTTTTGCTGTATTTATAGATAAAGACATTATCCTCATCAACAGTGGAATACCCATTTTGTTGTCTAACTAAGTTCTTTTGTAATATTTTTCTTAATTGATTAATTCCAGCTCAAAAACTTTAGTTTATTTATTTATGGTTCACTCTTACGAAACGACACCTGCCAAATGTCAATAGGCACTTGTTATGATAAACGGTGGTACTGTTATATTTCGTATGTCACAGTATACATTTTATATATTGGATTTAAGTTTTGATGTAGCTATAAGGTGGTGAGTTATATTGTCCGATCATTGTTTATTTTTGACTTTTGAGACGAGAATTATCAGAGATAATTGTTACATGAAGTATTCATTTAATTTTAGATATTCAAATGCCCCATTTAAATGTTTAATATATTGTATACTGGAAGGTTTGATCAAAAATGTTGTTGCGCGCATAAGTTAGACGGTTAAATACGATCAATAAAATTCTAGATTTTAAACACTCTTGCTGAGACGATCAAACAACAATTAGACAATATGCAACAACTTGATTGGAAAAAATAAATAATTATTTTTATTCCTTGAATACAAAGATTTCTTAAAACAAACGCACCTTATCCCTTCACAAATCTGTAACTGTCAAGTGATAGAGAGGACTTTGGACCAGTTGCTACAAAAGTTTAATTTTTTTTTGCAGCTGAAATAAGATTCTTTTATTGAAGTTCTATTATTTAAATTTAATATATTAAAGTAATGTCGCGTGTTTTAGTAGGTGTAAAACGAGTTATTGATTATGCCGTTAAGGTTAATTTATCTTTCATTATATTTGCGTAACCAAGTTTTCTAATATAAACTATGCCCTCTAGGTTCGGGTTAAGCCTGATAAAACAGGTGTAGTAACAGAAGGGGTCAAGCATTCTATGAACCCATTTGATGAGATAGCTGTGGAAGAAGCAGTGAAATTGAAAGAGAAAAAACTAGCTTCCGAAGTAATTGCTGTGTCGGTAGGACCAACCCCATCTCAAGAGGTCATTCGTACTGCTCTGGCCATGGGAGCTGATCGTGGGATTCATGTAGAAGTTAATGGAAAAGATTATGATCTTTTACAACCCTTGCATGTATCAAAAATTCTGGCTAAATTGGCCCAAGATGAAAAGGTTGATTTAATAATCCTTGGAAAACAAGCGATTGATGATGATAGCAATCAGACAGCCCAAATGACTGCTGCGAATCTGGATTGGCCACAGGGTACATTTTGTAACAAAGTTGAAAAATCTGATGCTGGACTAGTAATAAGCAGGGAAATCGACGGTGGTCTTGAGACAATTAAAACCAAATTACCGGCGGTATTAAGTGCTGACTTGCGTCTGAATACCCCTCGCTATGCAACTTTACCAAATATAATGAAAGCTAAGAAAAAACCAATTAAAAAAACAACTCCCCAAGAATTGGGCATCGATACTGCCCCTAGAGTTGAGATTATTTCTGTGGAAGATCCACCGGTTCGTCAAGCGGGTGCAATTGTGCCTGACGTCGATGCCCTTGTAAACAAATTAAAGGAAGAAGGTTTCGTTAAATAGAAAAAAGGGTGAACGTAAATGCATTTTCTGATGCAATCATTGTTTATCATGTTGAATGGTTCACAAAAGTTATTAAAGTATTTTGCTGGTAACCATGTTGCATCGTTTTTTTCTCTTGTTTTGTTTTTCCAAGCAAATTTATTACGAAATATGATTGTAAGAGCGACTTTGCTGTAAGATTGTGGCGGATCAGCAGAATCCACAACCTCCTTTGCAGCCGCCGCAAACAAAGACTCACACTGGACATCGGCTGCAGTTGGGGAAGACATCCCCAAAAGATTGCTATAGGTAGATTATATAGTATGCTCAACTAGATACCCAACTCCCTATTAAATTAATTATTTAATTATCCATCGAAGTGAATCGTGAAATGGCCAAACAAGTTAAATAATCTAAGATGAATATAATTAAAATGATAATAGAATGACGTTGGCACGAAAATTTGAATAGATAGTTGCCTATTACAGCTTTTTGACCATAACGGTTGTACGTTCTTAAAAGCAATTTAACTATACTATAGTATTAAAGGTAAAAAGTTAACGTGAATGTAATACCTATAAAAGAAAATATACTGGGACACCAGAGATTAAATTACTTGAATGCTGAAATTGTGGGTAAAGTAGAGCGTTCTCTATACGTATAGTCCGGCATAAGAACGTTTCTGTGCGCACTTATGGCTTGAGGTGGATTTTCCAGACAAGTGTCATATTTGAGGAGAGGGAAGTCAAATGCGGAGTTCATTTTTAATATCTTTTTGATGCGATGTCTAGAAATGAGATGAGAGATAATGCACGTAAATTATACCATTAGAAACAGTTTTTTTTTGGAGTTAAGTCGCAATTTAGATTTCATTCTAACAAGGACACCAACTCCTGATGACGATAATGGAACTTATGCATCGGACAAATATCATCGTCATCGGCACTACAACCGGAATTCGGTCTTGTCCTTACTCAGCAAGTCTCTCCACCGGTCCCGATTTCGAGCAGATGTCATCCAGTTTCGCACTCCCAAGCTTTGGGCGTCCTGGTCTACGCCATCCCTCCCTCGCAGACAAGGTCTGCTGCGCTGTTGCCTTCCATACATCCTACCACAAAGGCCTTTCCAACTCATGGTTGTAGCATCTCCGGAATCGTCCTCCCTCACACACGGGGCCAACAATTCTCCTTAAGACCTGATAGTTTGACCAACGTTAGATCTTCTTTTTCCAGAAGTTGCCACTATGTGCTCCGTTTTTCCTTCATTAATGTGCAATCCCAGCTTTTGTGCCGCCTGCTCGATCTGGGTGAAGGAGTCCTGTACAGCCGAATCAGATCTACCGATGATGTCGATTTCAACTGTGTAGGCAAGTATCTGGCTGGACTTGGTGACAATAGTCCCTCTAGTTGCAATGCCAGGGTCACGAATTGCTTTCTCCTTGTCGGAGTCCATTATTATTATTATTATTATTATTATTATTATTTATTGGCCTGTAGGAACCCGGAAGTTCATGACCTCACCGACTCGGCTCCGCCATCGTTTCCTGTTCTGTGCACTCTCCTTCCACGCTTGACCATTCAATCCGATCTCCTCAAGGTCAAACCTAACATTGTCCTCCCATCTCCATCGCGGCCGTCCTATCGGTCTCCTTCCCGTTGGTCTACCGTCAAGAATTCTACGCACGGTCTTATCGTGCCCATTCGCGCTACATGTCGGAGTCCATTAAAGATGTTTATTGGTTTGGACAGCAATCTCGCTATTTTTACTTGACTAATTACGTTGGTCATGGTCAACCTACAAAGTCGTATCAATTTGGTTAGAATGCCGAACTCTCTCATGGCATTATGTAGTTCTACCCTGGCTATGATGCCAGATGCGGCCTTAAAGTCTATAAATATATGATATAATGGAATCTTAAATTCCAGACATTTTTTCATAGCCTATCTAAGGGTGAATATCTGATCAATCGTTGATTTGCCTGGGATGAAGCCACACTTATGTTGACCAATGATGACTGTAGCGTATGGCGCTATCCGGTCTTGTAGGATAGACGAGCGTATCTTATAGGTGGTACTCAGCAATGTTATACCCCTATAGTTGCTGCACACAGTGTTATATCACTTCTTATGTATGGGGCAAATTAATTCATGACGCCAATGTTCCGGCATCTCCTCATGCTCCCATACGTGCAGCACAATCTCATAAATTGCGTGACGTAACGCTGTCCCTCCTTGTTTGATCAGCTCAGCTGGTATCCCATCAGCTCTGGGGGCTTTATTTGATTTGAGCCAGCTTATGGCTTTTAATGTCTCCTCAATGCTTGGCGGCGGCAGCATCTGGTCTTGATTTTGCATTGGTGCAGCCTCCAATTCTTCTGTGAGCTGACTATTTATCAGTTCATTGAAGTGCACTTACAATCGCTCCAGAATGCCTTCTTTATCCTTGCAGTAAGTGCAGCGTGGTGTGTACCGCGTCATACTGCGGATTATTTCGTAGAGCTTCCACGCTTGGTGCGGACCTCGCGCTTTACTTTTTTCTATTTCACAGACAAGCTTTTTCCCAGGCGCTTTTCTTTTGTCTATTTTTTGAGCTCTTTGTGTTTTTCCTCGCATGCCCACGTTCTATGAGACTGCTGCATTGTCCGGTATGCAGCATTCTTACGTTCAGTCGCTAGTTTGCACTCATCATCAAACCAGCCGCTCCGATCTCTACGACTACTGCCTAAGATGGAGTTGGCAGTACTAATGGCACTATTCTTAAGGCGAGTCCATTTCTCTTCTACGCCCGGCATTCTAGCCCCAGGACTTACTTTCCCTCCATCCAGCTCTTCGAGGGCGAGTCTTAACGCATGACCAAAGATGTTGCTGGTGTTCTTATTGCATAAAGCAGCCGTGTTGATTCGAACCTGATCCGCGGATGCAATACGTCTCCGTAAGGCAATCCGCGCTCGGAAAACTATACCAACAAGACAGTGATCCGAGTCGACGTTGTCCCCCGGTACTCCTTGTAAATATGCTATGTATACAAACGCACTTTTTAGTGTTTGCATCTTACAAAACCTTTAACTTTATACACACGGTAATTCTGGTTATAGGTAAAGTTATTTTGATTGCCAATTATTATAAGAGCTATGATTTCCGTTAGATAACATTATATTGCTGGGGTTCGCACAAAAGAAAATAATAATAATACTATAATAATAATAATAATAATGTTAGTATAAAGTCCTTTGAGTAATGCTCTGCAGATATATAGGCTACCTCGCTCCGATCATGGGTTAAACGTGACTCGATTAATCATTTACTGATTCCTTTATTGACCACTGTCTAGTTACATTAGAAAAGTGGAAACAATTTCGGAACGGTTGCTTTTTTATCCAAATGTATAGGAAGAATGCCATCTGGATCAATTTGTAAATATTCAGGAGGTTTTTTTAGATGCACCAAATGTAAGAAATTTAGTTCAAGGCGAATATAAGCCTTGTAAATTGTAAATTTTTCCATTTGTTAACAATTTCCGTACACTTAACTCAATTTTCACAGCTGTGATTGTTCTAATGAAAAGACGAGGGGTAAGAATTGGTAGGTCTTTGGCTCGGACTGTGCAAATGCCCTTCGTCGGTGTAACTGCGATGGAAGTTGTCTTTTACGATAATAGGCAACATTGTGTTTAAAAGGCCTTAAAGGGCTAGATAATTTCCATTCTTCATCCGGACGAGGCTGGAAATCAATGAGTTCTCTGATATTTGTTAATGGAGTTCACTGCTTACTTACCCGAAGAACCCCCGTAACTACAACCCAACCTTCATAGTTTTCTGCTAATGCAATCGCATTAGCACCTGTAAATGCTTCACGGATTAAGTTCATCAAATGTATTTAGCTAAAAGCTCCTGGAAGAGAATTCTTACCTTCATTCATTTATTCGAACCCAAAATTCCCTATAAGAATTCTGTTCCAAACATCAGAAATCCCAATTATCAGAATACCTGAAACATTTCTCTTCTCAAGGGCAATTAATGCTTTCAACGCAGGAATTCCTGTAAAGAATTTCTCCCACAAGGGCATTCATGCCTGCATCAATGCATCTCTGCATTAGCGACCTAGAATCGAATTCTTGTTTAGTGTAAATACTCACACTAGAATACGACCCTTGAGTTGCCTTAGATGCCATATACAATTGGCATAGATGTTATACAAACCGTCATTGTGTAGCCATCTAATTTGCTTCGCAATGACCTGCAGCTATTGATACAGCTGCAAGCACTTTACCCCGAAATGCTCCTTTGTTTGAATCTCCAAACAATCATCAACTCCGCGCATAACCCCCGGATTGAATTCAATAGCATCAACAAATGCAAATAAAGATGCCGTTCCCTTACAACGACCAAAGATACAATATACAAATTGTATGATGTATCCCAAATGCATTTCACACCTAATGAGTTGCAGCTGATTTATTTAGCCGACCCTCATTACAAGTCGATGCTTTAGGTCGCTTTCCCCTTTGTTCCTTTACCCTCGTTTCAGGTTTCGTTTATCCTTTGCTAAATGCATCGATAAACACGGCGATGTGTATGATCACACATACACATACATTACCAAGTTCTTCTTCCTTGTTTTCACCACGAGAACAACACTTTCTCTCTCGAGGAAACTCACCTCAGTTGCGAAGTGGCTCTGCATCGAGCAGAGCAACGCTAAGTCGTATTCCAACCACCGATCCTGTCGGAGCGTATTCCACCCTCCGTGGCGTCCGGGGATGCGGGCCAAGCCCAGAGTTGTGTGTTTAGTAGTTTTGTGAGTCAGTAATCAGTAGTAAGCTTAAAAACGCCCGCCAACTTAAAACTTTAGCTTATACAAATCGTATCAAAAAAATGCAATTCAACATAATATGTAAACATACCGTTAAGACGAATTTACTATTGAAGTGCACTTTCAATAATAAAACATTTACAAATAAAAAGAAACAATTTAATGAATACAACAATAAACTCCATTAATTATAAGCGACTAAAACATGTGTTTTAATTATATCTGGTGAACGGTTCGTTTTTCTTCTCTCGGTTTTGTTTCAGCGGAACTTATAGTGATGAGGGCGGAAGAAGGGAACCCGGTGCAGTACGCCTGCACACAATACTTCTTCCCCAGACACCCACCTGCCAGTAGCAAACGAGTGAATTGGGTTGGACAAAAGACCATTTATAATATGAAAAATATAGTGAGTAAGGGGTATGGGCCCCCGTGAAGCAAGCACAAGCATTAATTTAGTAGGAGCCAAATTTGACACACACATAAATAGTGGATTTGGGCGACCAAAAAGGTATTCTCGTGGATTCATTGTATTCGTGTATTGTCAACTGCATAAAAAAATATTTCATAATCCTATCGATCGCCACGGCCAAGTCTGTATCGAATAACCCCGGTTTTCGATTAGTTAGAGCTCTTATGGACCTGTTGTTATGAAACCTGTATTAGCTGTTTTGGTGGAACTATTATTGCGCATTGTAGGTTAACACTGGGGCGCAAGTTTGTTGTCCTTCGGTTGAAGGTTTTGTTGCAGCGTTCCGCCAAACACTGCTAACACACAAGGAAATCCACAGAGCGAAACAGCACAATGAAACACGGAAGAAATTGTTTTTCTATTTGTAAATTTATTGAATTATTAAATTTTATTACGTTAAACACTTGGAAGCACGGTAAGCTTTTATTAGAATTAGAATGCACGGATGAATAATTAATATAAGTATTTTACTAAACCATATAACCAAAGTTACATAAAACGCACCAGTTATTTATTTTAGTTCACACTTTATCTAGCACAACATACTAACGACTTCACACACCGAATTTCGCTACTCCGCAACACACGACTTGAAATACACGTTATGCCGATGACCTTCTCGTTGAGGTTTCTCAATGTCCGACCTCCTAGGTGGTGTTCGCTGTCCTCCTACTCGATATAGCTTCTTGTCCCAGTGACGATCAAATTTAGACTCCACTCTGCCCACACAGATACCCAGATTCAAAAACTGGTATCTGTATCTATACGGAAAAATTGCCCTATTTTCTCTGGTAACAGAACTTCCTAATTTCTGTTAGCAGCATGTTATCACGTCCCAGGGGTGATTTTTCATTCCTGAAGGAAAAAACTCGTTCATCATCGAACATCATTATCACCATCCGTGGTGGTGGTCGAAATTCAGTTCGACGGTTGTCGATTGTGTGCCGCCTTATTTACATAACACATCTGGCGCGCGGCCGAAAGATATCCTGCAATTTGAATGGATGTATTGTTCATGGGTTTTGTTTGACTTTTGTCAATACACCCGAAATCCATTAGATCTTTCTAATGGGTGTGAAATACAAAAAAGGCACCCTGGGATAGGAGTAGCTCCCTTGTAGGTTTTAAACCTCATACATTTTTTTCGAATTATCTCGTTGAGATAATTACGGTTGCTGTTTCTTTTGTTTGGTGATAGATTTGGTGGTCTTTGTGGCAGACCACCCGCACGTGCATCCGTTGGTCGGCTAATTTGCTGGCGATAACAAATCCTTGTAACGTCGTGTAGATGTTCAGGATTTCGGATTGTGCAGTGCTGGAGTGCGGCGCATTTCAATCTTTAGGAATAAGATGAATGGATGCTTTTACCTTTGTTTCAGGTATGCTACAATCGACTTGTCGCTTGATATTGAAAGCTTTGGGACGTTCAGTTCCTTGCTTCTTTTTATATCGGGTTCGCATTTTGCAGCTTCCTATGACCCCTGTTACAGGTATGATTAGGATCTTTGGGACACGTGTCTGTGGGCACGTGTAATGATAAGATAAGTTAAGATAATGTTCCTTGAAGGGTAGGAACCTTCCCTGGGTGAAATTGTGCATTCGTAGAACACTACACTGTCATCCTAGATATTTTGAAGGGCAATCAATGAATTCATAATCTTTGACAGAATAGAAATTAGTGCTGTAGGAGTCCGGAAGATTTATCGCCTTTTTTGGAACTTCGTTGGATATTGATCACCTTTAATCTACAAATATGATGATTGACCAATTGAATATTAGAGATAAAAAAGTTGTAGCCTTGAGAATAATATCTTTTCAAAAGTAAGTCCTGTGAAACGATCTGCCTAGAAGGTTGGCTGAAATGTTAGCAGCAATTTGACTCAACTGGTGGAGGAGCCTATACGAACGCCGGATAACCGGACTGGTTCTGCAAACACTCTTGATCAATTTCTGCCATTAGAGCCAAGAGTTTATACCGAGGAGACGACTCCGTCATTGGGAAGCTCAGACAGCGGTTGCCCAATCATTTATACCTCAAACGCCTCAGTAGCGGGAAACTGTTCCTCGGAGATTTGTGGTATTATTCCGCGAAATTCGGTTTATTTGCCCTCCAGAAGACAATCTGACGGATCCTAGCAATTTGTGGTTCATCTCCCGACGGGACGCATCACTCCATACCAATACTCGTTCCGCTACAGAAGGGGAAATCTGTGGAACTCCTTCTTTGCGTGAGTATTTCCGATGCGTTACAATCTGAAACCATTCAAGAGGAACTCCAACAGTCGTTTAATGGCATTCCGGGGCGCCGCCTCGGCGCTATAGGTTCCCCTCTCTTGAGAGAAATATATTGAAAAACCCCAAGCATGAAGGAATTTGCGAGATTTTTTCACATCCGTTCCATGGTCAGAGATCTGCTTTGAATTCTCCGATGCCTGTCCCTAATTAGTCACGCTATTATTCTTCTCGGTAAAGAATTTCACATTATATATTTCGTCAAAAAAAATTCGTCTAATAAACTTTGGCTTGATAAAAAACAGATTAGAGCGGCAAAAGGGAGCTTTTAAACAATGACGCTCTAAATCCTCGGAGGTTAACAGAACAAATTTTATTAGGGTCAGAAATGCCCGCAATCAGGCGATTGGTACGGTGAAGAAGGTTTATAATAACAAAGTGACCAAAATGGTGTTTAAGTGCTCAACTGGTTCGCGTCCTTTCTGGACAATAGTAAAGGCTAACAGCAATATCATCGGTTCCTCCTCTTTTCCTTCATTGGTAACGGGCAGCGGGACACTAGTGACGAATTCAAAAGATAAACCTAACGTTTGTCCGAATTCAATCATCGACGCTGGAATTTTGGAACACCTTGTGGTTGCGCCGATAGAATTTTAAATACCAGATGTGAAGTTCAGCCCATCTGCTATTCAACGCATTTTCTGTGGACTGGACTGTAAGAAAGCAACCGCATCGGATGGAATACCAGCAATAGTCCTTCAAACCTTTGCTACAGAACTGTCGTCGGTTCTTAGTAAACTCTTGCGTCACCTTATTTAAGTTAACAGTGCAACCAATCTCAAGGAAAGGGAAAAGTGCCTCCCACAAAATTACCGGCCGATAGCATTAATGCTAACTTGAATAAATATTTGGAATGCAACCGGCTTCTAAATAATCGTCAATATGGATTTCGTTACATGTGGTCCACGGGAAACCGTTGAGATTTTATATCTGGAAATCTGCAATTGTTTGATTTATATAGTAAATCAAGGGCGGTTGCATTGGATATCTTCAAGGCTTTTGAACACTGACGCAGAACGTTTCTAAGCAGGTTTCGTTCATACGCATTTTCTCAACTCGTAGCGTAGTTTTTGCATTACACTCTTAATTGATTGTAAAGAATAAAATAGCTTAAGTAATCAATATCAGTATATGTGAAGTTACCTTTAAGAAAAGCATTGCATATTAAGCAATATGTATATAGAAATTGTAAATAATTCAACGAATGATTGGGAGTATAAATACCCCAACAATTTCAGAAATAAATTAATCATTAAGCAATCGTCTTTTTGATTCGAACACTGCGGCGCTTACGCCATCCTCTTTAAGCGAGCTGCGCTTTAAACAGCGACCATTAGGGAAACAGAATTTTTGTCCCCTTTGACTACTTATAGATACGGCACTAAAACTTGTGCATACAAGACCTAAACACTACTTGGCGATCCTTACCACCGCCACACGTTACATGGCGATCCTGCCATGCCAAACCCTTCCACCTTTAAACGTTACATGGCGACCCTGCCATGTCCCCTGACATGCCTCAGCAAACGTTACATGGCGATCCTGCAAAACCAACAAGGAATCTTTTGATCATTGGAGATTTTAGATAAGATCCTGCAAAACCAACCAGGAATCTTTTTGGTCGTTTTAACTGCATTGATCTGGAACTTTTTCTAATCGATGATCCTGCACTAACCTGGCATATTGGAATCTGAACATCTTTTGATGAGATCGTACACTGACCCGGAGACTTTTGATGAGAACCTGCTATTATTACCTGGAGTCATTTATACCCCAGATGATGCTAACTTCATACGACGCAGCGGACCAGAACCGGATATCGGTTTGCTCGCGACAAGAATTAGATGAGCTTTTTGGCAGTATAAAGGAACCACTGGTATACACGAGCACATATGAAGACAATTACATTAGAACGTTCACAAAAACTACCAAATGAAGTACGAAAGAATTGGCAACCCCCCTCATCTTCGAATTACCCCAGATGGACGAGCAACCAACATACCCATTACTTATCCGCATGGACAATATACTTTCTTCCCAGAAATCTTGGACGATTCCCTAGCAGAACAGAAATAAATCATGTCTAAAATGATAAACTAAAAAAAAAAAAAAAAAAAAAAGAAAGAAACAAATCAGTAATGATTATATAATAATTATATATCCTGCCTGATGAAATTAAATTAATAAACATGTAAATAACTATAAACGTCGCTTAACAATTATGTAAATTAAAATTTTTATACGAAATGTAGTTATTGCTTAGGCTGAAATTACAATGGTATTGTTTAAATAAAAATATGTTATTGTAATCAATTCATTTTAGTTAATAGTTAAGGAAATACTTATTCTGAAATGTATGTATATCAATAAAAACCTCATAAAGTTTAAGAAAAACTTTAACAAATATTGTAATAGAAAATACAACGTAAAGAGAAAGAAGAATTTCTCACAGTTAGAAATACTATTGGACATAAAATATTCTCCATGAGTGTACATCCGATGCGCACACTGGCGACAACGAAGTTGGTCAAACTCAACGAACGTCCACCATCTTGTATTTCGTCAAGTTGAAACAGCTTTCCTGATGACGCACATGCACACCATCAGTCTTTTTTCTCGATCAGCAGCCACGGAGTACGGACGTCTGGCGCGAGCCATCCCCAGCGAATCGATTCAGCGCATTTATATTTTACATTGTAACTATCCACTTTTGTATCATTAATTAATAAAATTCAACAGGTTATGGGCCCAGGCACCCGCCTACCATCGAGAACTAATTAGGAACGCCCAAAAGAAGGAACCCGAAGCCCTCACCAAAATGGCGTCATCCATCGTGAGCATCGAGCCCCCCAAAAAGGAAAACTTCGACACGTGGAAGCTGCAGATTGAAGCAATCCTCATCAAGAACGACGCGTGGGGATACATAAGCGGAGAACACCCCAAGCCTGAACCCACGGGAGCGAACGAGGTGAACATCGAGAAGTGGAAAACGGGCGACAGGAGGGCCAAAGCTGACATCATCCTAGCTATCAGTCCACCGTATATAAAATGCATCAAGGGATGCGAAACCTCGCGCGACGTATGGGAGAAACTGACTCCCACATACGAATCCAAAGGACCAGCTAGGAAAGCCAGTCTATTGAAGAGACTCACGCAGCACCGCATGGGCGACCGCGACGACGTGCGAGAACACCTGAGAAGTTTTTTCGATACGGTCGACAAACTCCTTGACATGGAGATCATGATTAATAAGGACCTGCTTTGCATCATGCTCCTTTACAGTCTGCCTCCGAAATTCGAAAACTTCAGGTGCGCCATTGAATCTCGGGACGAACTTCCATCTCCGGAGGCACTTCGCATCAAAATCATCGAAGAAAGTGATGCCAGACACACGAATGAGCACCTCGAAACACAAGGTGCGATGGCCGCCAAGCACAACGTCGTAAGGACCGAAAGAGGAACGGAACAAGGAAATAACAGAAGTCCAAGAAAACCGTCCTTCAAATGCTACAATTGCGGTAAGATCGGACACAAGGCAGACGAATGTAGATCCCGGATCAGGGAAGATTCCTCAGAGAAAAAGAACCAACATCACCGGTCGTGGCGACATCAATATGGCCACCGTCCACAGCGGAGGCAGACGAAAAATTACCGTGACGGACGCCTTACACGTGCCAGATTTAAGGATGAACCTGATGTCGGTCAGCAAACTCACCGACAAGGGGTTCAAAGTCACTTTCGACAAGGGAGGCGCCAAGGTCACGAACGAAAATGGACACACTATCATCGAGGCCATTCGAACAAATGACCTTTACTTCATTCCGGCGATTCAGAGGCCACCAACACTCACCGCTGCCGCTGCCGACTCCGGACACTCTCGTACCCCCGAACTGGAAAAATGGAATACCTAAACATTAAGGATTTGGTTGCGAGCCACAAAAACGGCCGCATACGGGGAATGTCCATGGAGCATCCGATCCAGGATCCGATGTGCGACATATGCGCTCTCGGGAAGACAACGAGACTGCCATCCCCAAAATCATCCGACAGAAAGACAGGCATCCTGGACTTAATCCACTCCGACTTATGTGGACCAATGAACACCGAGTCCCTAGGAGGATCCGTCTACTTCGTCACGTTCATCGACGACTGCTCCAGGTGGTGCAACGTTCGCATGCTCAAAAGCAAAAGAGAAGTCTTAAATGCCTTCAGAGACTTCAGAGCCTTCGCCGAAAAGCAAACCGGCCGAAAGATCAAGTGTATACAGTCCGACAACGGCACCGAGTATACAAACAAGGAGTTCACCTCGTACCTGCGGAAGAACGGAATCAAACATCGATTGTCCGTCACTCACACCCCCCAACAAAATGGAGTAGCGGAGAGGAAGAACCGAACCCTGGTGGAAATGGCCAGATGTCTCCTCATTCAAGCCGACATGGACTCACGATTTTGGGGTGAAGCCATCAACACGGCCAACTACATCAGGAACCGATGCCCTGTTATGTGTTCTTTAACAATTAATTGAATATAGGTAATTATATTTTAATATAGTTGATTTTAATGTACGTTAACGTAAGAAGGGGACTTACTGTGAATAAATTTGTGCGACCGTCGCTGTGGGGTTGTTGCAGTTGGCTGCGACTGGTTGCAGGGGGCGTTGATGGCTGCTCCTCTGTTAAGTCTTCTCATTCGATTGAACTGTAAGCTTAAATCTTAACTTGATCTTAATTCGTTGCTGTAGTTTTCTTCGTGTATGTAATGGCATCCGTGCTGGTTCGGAGATTTACGTCGAATTGAATTTTATATTTGTTTTCCGTTGACGTTATTTTTATTATCTGACGCCAACGTCGTTTTTTATTTATTTCTCTGCCAAGTAGAATTTGCATAAAGTAGTTTATGCAAATTAGCTACTTGGCGCGTTATATTCCTTTTACAGGTAAAGAGGGGAATCGAAGGGGGAATAATGGATTCTGGGGGGGACCTGAACTCAATGTCGGTCCGTAACAATACCTTCCCCCCTTAAATAGTGATAGCTTCATTCTTAGAAGAGGAATGAAGCTTGGCTACTAAAGTATCAAACTGTAGCGTTGATCCCTACACCGTCTGTGGTGTATTATCCTTGTTTGTCGTGGTCTCGTCTGCTTTTGGCTTCCTCTATTCGTAATAGGGTTTTAGCCTATTATTGTGTACCACCACATTTCTTCTCCCTACCTTAACGACGCTGTTTACCGGACTATTTATTTGCACTACCTTATAGGGACCCCTCCATATGGGAGCTAGTTTTCCTTGCTTTTGTGCATTCCGTATTAAAACTTTGTCGCCCACATGGAACGTGAATGGGCGTATCTTACGGTCGTAGTACTCTTTCGACTTCTTCTTGGAAGTTAACAGGTTACGCTTTGCTATTTCGTACGTATGTTGAAGTTTGTACTTCAATAGCTTATGGTAACTGTCATGGTTGTATACCGGTTCCGGAGGTTGCTTTATGCTCCTCGGTACCTCCGGGGTGAACCCAAATAGACAGTCCATTGGCGTAAGCTCAGTACCTTCGTGTACATTGGTGTTGTATACGAATGTTGCCGTCCTCAGGTACTGGTCCCATGATTGGGAATTCCCATCCACAATGCTTCGCAGGTAATCTACGAGTGGACGATGGGCTCTTTCTAAGGCTCCATTCGATTGTGGGTGGTACGCTGTGGTTTGTAGTTTTTTAATACGGAGCAGTTTGCACACGCTTTTAAACAAACTGCTTAGGAAATTGCTTCCCTGATCGGTGACCAGTTGCTTCGGAACACTATACCGAGCAATTATTTGGTCGAAAAAGACTGTGGCCACCGTTTCTGCCTCCGCATCTGGGAGAGCGTAGCAATCTATATACTTCGACAAGTTGTCTTGAAATATAAGTATATATTGATTGCCGGTTGGAGTGCGATCAAGAGGACCTACTATATCTAAGTATACTTTGTCGAAAGGCCTCTTTGCAATGTCGGTTATTACCATGGGCATACGTATGTTCGGTGAAGATTTCATGATTTGACATGTTTTACATACTTTGATGTATTGTTTAATGTCGCGCATCATGTTCTTCCACCAAAAATGTCTACGTATTTTGTGGTACGTTTTACTCACTCCTTGGTGTCCGCCCAAAGGAGGATCATGGTATTCCCGGAGTAGGAACTGAATGTCTTCAGGATTGGTTATCTCCATTCCTTTTTCCGTGTAGGCCGGAATGGGATCCTCGTTAAGAGAGGACTTATCGTCATTTGGACTATCCTGAGTTCCTTCGCTTGCCCTTAACTTTTTAGCTTGGGCGCGTGTTAGTACATTGCACCTTGGTAGTGTGGCAGTCTCATCACAAATTTGCGGGATACGACTCAAGGTATCCGCATTAGCGTTGTATTTACCGGGTTTATATTCGATTTGGTAGTCGTACTCCAGTAGTTTGCGATTAACCTTAGTAAACGTGACGTGGGGTCTTTCACGTTGAATACTCCCTTTAACGGTTTGTGGTCCGTGTATATATTAAATTTTCTCCCTTGTAAATAACAACGGAAATTCTTAGCCGCCAAAACAATGGCTAGTAACTCTTTCTCGATTGTAGAGTAGCTCTTTTCCGCCTTATTCAAGGTTTGATTGGCATATGCGACTGGCTGATCCTTACCGATTTCGCCTTGCGACAGTACGGCACCCAGTGCTTCGTTGCTCGCATCCGTGGTCAGATTAAAGGGTTTGGTAAAATCTGGATAGATTAACAGTGGCGGCGAGACCAATAACTCCTTTATGTTATCAAATGCTTGTTGGCATTTGTCTGACCAGGTGAATTTGACGTCCTTCCTTAACAAATTTGTTAAGGGGCGTACTATCTTCGAAAAATGTTGAACAAATTTTCGATAGTAGTTCGCCAAGCCTAGAAACGATTGGACGTGCTTTACCGTTTTGGGAATGGGGAAATCCCTGACACTAGCTGTCGTGTCTGGATTTGGCATTGCCCCCTTTTCGGAACAAACATGTCCCAGATATACTACTTCCTTCTGGAGGAACTTGCATTTCTCCGGTTGCAACTTGAGGTTGTGGTATCTTATTTGATCGAATACTTTCAGGAGTTTGTCATTATGGTGTTCTAGGTTTTTCCCATATATGACCACGTCATCCAATTAAACAAAGCATTCGATTCCTTGCAACCCGGTTAGGACATGGTTCATGAGTCTCTGAAACGTAGCTGGTGCTCCCTTCAGACCAAATGGCATACGTTTGAACTCATAGTGCCCGTAGTTTGTGCTGAACGCTGTCTTATTTTGATCCTTCGGATCTACTAAGACTTGGTGGTAGCCGCTGGCTAAATCGAGCGTGGAAAAATAGCGTGAGTGACCGAGCTGGTCTAATATGTCCTCTATTCGAGGGAGAGGGTACGCATCACCGATGGTTTTGTCGTTCAGTTTTCTGAAATCGACCACAACTCTCCATCGGGGCCCGCTTTCTTAGGAACTACCAAGAGTGGTGAGTTCCACGGACTTTTGCTTGGTTGAATGATATCATTCTCCAGCATATCCCGTACTTGCTCGTTGATCACCTCTTTCTTGCACTCAGGCAGACGGCACATTCGTTGATTTATCGGTGCTTGATCCTGTATCACCGGTATATCATGCGTTATTGCACTGGTATATGTTAGGAGGTCACCTTTAACGTGGAAAATATCGTTCAACTCCTCACATATTTCCACTATAGATTGACACTCTTGAGGACTTAGGTTTTTACCTAAGTGGAGTTCCTCGTGTAATTGTGTCAACCTTGGATCTTTTGGTACTTCTTCCTCTGAGAATAAATGTCGGATATACTAGAGGTTTTCTCCCTCCGAAGGTTTTTTATCCGCATTTTATTCCGTAGAACGGTTGTCTTCATTTTCCAGCGGAAAGGTGGAAAAGTCCTTCATTGGATGTAACTCCACCATGATTCGGTCTATGGTTTGGAGGTAGTTTGCGATATTGAGTACCTCTACATGGGCACTCTTCGCTTTCCCTACAATACAGTTGGATATGAAAATCCCTGATTGCATTTGTTTAGGTACTAGCACTACCTCTTCCCGAATTTCTATGGGAAGTCTCAGCATTTTTCGTGAACGTGCCGGTATTATTGCCGGTTTGTCCAGAAAAATGTCAACCTCCGAAGCATTTAGCAGTGATTGTTTCACCACTGTTGCTTCTTTGTTAGCTTTCTTTGGTTTGTCAGCTATTAATGTGGGGTTGGAATGCTTGGAGCCTGACAAAATATCGCCCCCTTTCCCCTGTTTGGGTAGGGTATCCGGTGTATTTCCGGCCGCGGTCTGGACCTCTATGGATCCTCTTGGCTCGGGTTCCCGACTGGTTGCCTTATGTCTTGGCGTCTGCTTCCTACCTTTTGTAAATTCAACGGAAAAACTTACCGTTGATTTTACAATTCCTAGCTAGGAAGTCGTTTCCTAATAACCTATCTTCTGACAATCCCGGTAGGGAGTCCATTATCTGAAAGCTACAGGAGATTGGTTGGGGCAGTTTGAATATTCCCTTACAAAAACCCCTAGACTTTCCCTTTCCAAAAATCGTTTGGAGAGTAGTGGCCTTTTTGGTATCCAGTGTTGTTCCATCTTGGAGTGCCTTCAGCTTAAGAAGGCTGATCTCCGCACCTGTGTCCACTATTAGACATGTAGTGTTTCTACATCCGATGTCTAATGGGAGCTGGACTATTGGAACTTTTGTTGGTGCTTGAGGACAGTTTTCTTTATTTGGTGTCTTTAATTCGGTCGGGTTGGGGAATTCCGGCCCGACCTCTGGGAGTTTTCCGACTTCTCCCATTTTGCTTTTAGTCGACACACTGTCGCCATGTGGTTATGTCGCTTGCAAAATGTGCACCATTCACCGTTCTTCTGTCGCCGATGCCTCTTTTTTGGCGTCTCTGACGCGTCCTTGTCGGTTGAATTCGACTGGCTACGGTTCGATTCGGGTCGATGGCGCTGTACTCGGTGTTGGTGTTGTTTTATTTTTCGAGCCCCCGAGTGTTGAGTACTACTCTTGGCTCGAGTCGGTTTCCCGCCTTTGTCGCGTGGCTGTTTGTTGTCCTTTGAATTTTTCCTTTTTTGGACTGTTTGCCATTCTGTATTGACCGTGCAGGTCTGTGGGGTGTGGTCGCTACGTACAGACTTAACCACATTGGGTGTCTTTGTTGGCTTTTGTGGTTTTATCCACTTTGCCTTGGTACGACACTCGTCCCCCGTGTGACCCTTTCGGCCACAAAACTCACAACAACATCGAATGCTGTACACTCTATGATTCGATGTAGTTGCTTGTTTCGAAGTACATGGTCGTTCCTGCTGGTTTGAGGTATTCACTGGTGACTTCCTTTGATTCTGTGACTTTGGTGTGGGTTCGGGATTGTCCGCCTTCCTTTGTGTACTTAGTGTCCGACAATCCCGGGCATCGTGTCCATATCGATCACACTTTTTACACTTTGGGGTGTTTCGGCGTCGAAGGCATTCGTCGTATACATGCCCTTTTCTATTGCAGAAGCTGCAAGTCGTGCGTGTTACCCATGGATTTGGTGTACGCTTGTCCCTAACTTGACTAGAGGAGTCACTAAGGTAGTCACCTCCGCCTCTTTGACGGTATCGTGGTTCCTCGGGCTTCTTTGACTTAGACCCGGTTGGTCTTCTATTAGATGTGTGTGGTGGTGTATCCGACCTAAACGGGGTTTTCCCAGGTTGTGGGCGTGTAACGGGGTGAGATCGTCCTGGGAATCTAGTGTTAGAGTTCCTATTCTGTGTCTCTACTACCCGAGACGCATCGGGTCTAAGCCTATTCTGCCTTTGCCTCGATTCCTGGGGGTTTGGTCGAGTACCCCCGTAGGTCCTATCTAAAACCCTTTTTGTTTCCTCTGGGGGATCTTGTTCATTCTACCAATTGTAGAATGGATTATTCTTAAGCATTGGTTGCCCATTTGATGAGGTGGGGGCATGGTATTCGTCGTTCCTTTCAGGTGAAGGTGACTGGTCATGGTACCTCGTTGGTATTTCGTAGCATCCACTTTCGCTCCTCATCTCATTCTCGGTTTTCTCTAACTCGAGAATCCTAGCAATAATCCTATCCAAAGGGTCTTTTTCTGATTTTACTATCAAATGTCTCAGTTGGTCGTTTCTGATTCCTACCATCAGAACCGATTTAGCTAATCTCTCGGTCTGGAAAGTGAATTCTATACTATTGGTAGTCCCATACTTACGTGTTGCCGCTTCGTTGCAGTCCTTTACTGCTTGCGTTATGCGGTGGGTGAATTCGGCGACATCCTCCTCGCGGGATTGTCGCATACGAGAGAGTTTCGAATGCAACTCTTCGTATGACACGTGTGGTAATATTGTGCTTCGGAGTCGTTGTTCAAACTCCTTGAAAGTCGTTGGGAGTTGTTCTTTGAACATGCGGCGAGCTTTCCCAGTTAGTCTCATGGGAAACCACCACAGGAAAATTGTTTCCTCCTCCTCCGATAAGCAGTCCAGTGTCCTGTCACAGCTTTCGAGGAAACTATGTAGTTCCCTCGCTGCGTTAGGCCCTTTCTGGCCACTATAGACTTCCACGTTAGCTTGGACTAGGTCCAGCATTTTTTCCGCACCCAACATAGCGGCGACGGGTTCTACGGTTATTATTTCCGCGGATAAATTCCTTGTGTGGCTCCTCGTCTGCATTAATGGTAATGCTAACGCGCGTTTAATTAATTTCGTATGGAGGACTACCCGGATTATTCTGACCGCAGTTCGCTTTTAACCGTAGCGAACGAAAACACGATAGCGGAACAATAATCCAACGATGAGGGATTAACTCTATTTAAATAAATAAATAAACGTCCCAACGATGAGAGGTAAGAATCAATTTGAACGACCCAACGATGAGAGACAAGACCCAATCTGTATAAATAAAAGAAAGAAGACAAAAATCTGAAAAGAGAACACTAAAACAGCGGAAAATATTTGAATAAATTATCTCTCTAAATCTTTTTCCCCACGTTGATTTCGTCCTCTTTTCTGTAATTGGAAAATAAACCGAGAAAAGGAGAAACAATATTTTTATTTATGTTATTACTTATGTTATACGGCTTTTATATTTTATTTTTCCTAGCCACTAGTTCCGCTAGTCGGCGTAGGGACGTTAGAGACTCGGGGCTCTTCCACCACTGGATTTGTATCCCCAAAGGATTCGATACAAATTCCAGCTGGTGGTAACCGGCTGCGCCAAAATTGTTATGTGTTCTTTAACAATTAATTGAATATAGGTAATTATATTTTAATATAGTTTATTTTAATGTACGTTAACGTAAGAAGGGGACTTACTGTGAATAAATTTGTGCGACCGTTGAGCGGTCGCTGTGCGGTTGTTGCTGTTGGCTGCGACTGGTTGCAGGGGGCGTTGGTGGCTGCTGTAATATTTTTGTTACGAATGTTATGATGCTGATGGGTGTGGCAACTAATTATTAAGTGCGTGCCCCGCACTTCCGCTGTGGAGGTATAGTGGGAAAGGATTAGATTGATTACCTAATTCTGGGGGAGGACTGCTTCTGTGGCTCCGAATTGAGAAGCGGCTGCGTCTCCGTGATTCCAGGCTTAATGTTGTTGCGGTACACGCCTTTAATGAGGCTCCTCAATGGCGTTTCCCCAGTAAAATCGTAGAATAGGCATCTTACATTAACCACACGAGATTCCGCTGAGTACCGCAAATAGTTACTGACCAAATTAATTATTTAAGATTCGGTTGCATATCAAGAACAATATGATTGATAATTATCGACGTCTCACTCGGGTTCACAACCAATGTTCGAGGACTAGGATTGTATCAGAAGCTTTTAGATAGACAATGCAAATTTCACTTCTTCGGAGGTTATTCTAGTTCGTTTTTTCTTTATTACTTTTGTTTTTTACTTTTGTTTTTCTTTTTCTTTTACATTCAAATTTTACAAATTTTTAACAACACCGATCAATAACGGGGACAACCTCCTGCCTTTTTTTCCTCTTCTTAACTGCGCACAAAACACGTTTTCTTTTCTTTTATTTTTTTTTCTCCGTTGTCAAAAAAACGTCAACAACGGAATCCCAAACCGTATTCAAGAAAAAATATTAACCCTCCGTCTCTCTCGCTCTCCATTCACGTCCACTTCGAAAAACAAATTCGAGCTCGAAGAACTGCACGATCCACTCCCGAATCGGGGCGTGTTCAAAAACTCACGTCTGGATCGTGCAATTCCTCCACCACCTTACCATCATACTATCTTAAAACAAAATTATATTAAATACAAATTATCAAATGATGGTGGTGGCCGACGTGCGTGACACTGCTCCCCTGTTAAGTCTTCTCATTCAATTGAACTGTAAGCTTAAATCTTAACTTGATCTCAATTCGTTGCTGTAGTTTTCTTCGTGTATGTAATGTCATCCGTGTGGTTCGGAGATTTACGTCGAATTGAATTTTATATTTGTTTTCCGTTGACGTTATTTTTATTATCTGACGCCAACGTCGTTTTTTATTTATTTCTCTGCCAAGTAGAATTTGCATAAAGTAGTTTATGCAAATTAGCTACTTGGCGCGTTATTCTCCTTTTACAGGTAAAGAGGGGATTCGAAGGAGGATTAGTGTTTTCTGGGGGGACCTGGACTCAATGTCGGTCCGTAACAGCCCCACCAGTGCCTTAAATTGCAAAACCCCACACGAAGTATGGACCGGAAACGTGCCTAACGTCGGCTATTTTCGTGAATTCGGACACACCGTTTACTCCCGGCTCCGAGGACCCAGGAAAGGAAACTTCTACCCAAAATCTCAGAAGGGGATACTCGTTGGCTACTCTGATCAATCCAAAGGATACAGGATCTGGCTTCTCGACCAACGCAGAGTAGAAATCGCCCGAGACGTTGTATTCACACAAAGCATCAGAACGACCAATCTTCGCGAACTCAGCTCCAGGAACGACAGAATGGGAACCGAGCACAACATGGTCGAGTTCATCACACCTGAGGAAACCAACAACGGAGACACAACGACCCAGAACGCGGACGAAACGTGCGACGAAGAAGCCGAACCGCCAACAACCCCAACCAGAGAAGAAGCAATCGCACACACACGCAAAGGACCAGGTAGACCACGAAAAGTAAGGACCGGAATCAGGGGAAGACCCCGAAAACTCTTCCAAACGAGAGTCACTTCTTCCGAGGCAGCAGGAACCGCAGAAGTACTCATCAAAGAGGCCATAACTGGACCCGACACCGACTAGTGGACAAAGGCCATGGCGCAGGAAATTGAGGCCGTCATCAGAAATGACACGTGGACCCTAGTCGAACGCCCGAAAAACGGCAAAGTCATCGGCAGCCGATTTGTTCTACGTAACAAGACGAATACCGATGGAACATTGGAACGTAGAAAGGCACGCATAGTCGCCCAAGGATTCTCACAAATTCCCGGTGTCGACTACCATCAAACCTTTGCACCAGTGGCCAGGATGAACTCGTTACGTGTCACAGCCACCTTAGCTGTTCAGCACGACATGAGCATTCACCACCTGGACGTGGAAACAGCTTACTTAAACGGCGAGCTCGACGAAACCATCTACATGGAGATTCCAAAACACACAGAAGCCGCCCTGGAAAAGCTGATTCAATCCGGAGGAAGCGAAGATAGTCCCCAAAGTCAAGCCAGACAAATGCTGACAAAGATACGCGAGGGAAACAAAGTATGCCTACTAAAGAAAGCCCTCTATGGACTCCGCCAGGCAGGACGGCAATGGCACACGAAACTACACCACGAGCTTTCGGGCCTAGGCCTGAAGCAATCTACAGCTGATCAGTGCATTTTCTTCGAAGGAAAAGGAAAGGAAATTTTTCTCGTCACCATATACGTGGACGACATATTAGTTTCCTCCCAAAGCAAAGCAAGGATACAGAAACTGACGAAACAATTATCGAAGACATTCCGAATAAAGGACCTCGGTGAAATCAAGCACTGTCTCGGAATTGAGTTCCAAAGAGAAAAGAAGCAACTACGGATGACTCAAACGCAGTATACACTGGAGATTCTGGAGCGGTTCAAAATGAGCGACTCGAAACCAGTGAGCACCCCATTGGAAAACGGCACAAAGCTCCAAAAAGGAAATGAAGAACCCGACAAGAATTTGCCATACAGGGAGCTGATCGGATCTCTGATGTACCTTGCCGTATGCACCAGACCAGACATACCCTTCGCCGCGAGCAGACTCAGCCAATTCAACAGCCACTTCAACGAACAGCATTGGAAAGCCGCGAAACGTGTACTACGCTACCCCAAAGGCACTCCCAATGTTGGGCTTACGTTCAAGGAAAGCCATGAAAGCCTCACAGGGTACGCCGACGCCGACTGGGCCAACTGCCCCGACGACAGGAAATCATACACCGGCAACGTTTTTTCACTCTACGGCACAGCGGTCTCTTGGGAATCCAGGAAGCAAAGGACCACCGCCCTAACATCCACAGAAGCTGAGTACATGGCCATATCCGACGCGGCGAAAGAGGCCATACATCTCCGAAGGCTGATCAGTCAACTGGGATTCGCCCTACCGGACAAGCTGACGCTGTTCAACCACAACAACGGTGCTCGGAAGCTGGCCGAGAATCCCGTATTCCACTCCCGGAGCAAACACATCGACGTCCAACACCACTTCATCCGCGAAGCAGTGGACAGCGGAACACTCTCGGTCGAATACAAGCCCACGGAACAAATGCCCGCAGACATTCTCACTAAGGCCCTACCCAAACCGAAGCACGAGAGGTGTCTCGACCTCCTAAACCTGATGTGAGCTTTTTGGCACCGGTGCGCTCATCGAGGGGAAGTATTGGACATAAAATATTCTCCATGAGTGTACATCCGATGCGCACACTGGCGACAACGAAGTTGGTCAAACTCAACGAACGTCCATCATCTTGTATTTCGTCAAGTTGAAACAGCTTTCCTGATGACGCACGTGCACATCATGTCTTTTTTCTCGATCAGGAGCCACGGAGTACGGACATCTGCCGCAAGCCATCCCCGGCGAATCGATTCAGCGCATTTATATTTTTCATTGTAACCATCCACTTTTGTATCATTAATTAATAAAATCCAACAAATACAATAAATATAAAAAATTTCTGTACGCCTATACATGTCAATACATATAAAAAGTAAATGAAATATTATACAATGATCCCAACATTTGTAAACAAAATAAGGAACAAAAGACCAACAAAAATTATAAAATATTTTGTAAACCCGCATGCACATAAACATTAAGATTTTCTCACACTATAGTACATCCGAATAAATTACTTCAGATCCTATTTATTTGGTAGAAAATTCACGGTTTACTCTGACCACAGGCCATTAGTAAGCTTGTTCACCCATAAAAATCCATCTTCAAAATTGACAAGAATACTAGACCTGAAGGATTATGATTTCAATATTGTATTAAAACAAGGAAAAATGAATACAAATGCAGATGCACTTTCAAGAATAAAGATAGATTCTCAAAAGTAGAAAGAAATGATGCCAACACATAATATAGACGTTGTTACCAGAGCAATGAAGAAAAAAGACGAAATAAAGAGTATGAATAAAAAATGTGGGGACCGATCACCTTCACATATGGGACTGTACATCACTATCTGACATAAGGCGAATGAAGAAGATTGAGTTCAGAAAACCCGGGAATATAAACAAAGAAGCTTCAAGAAATAAAATTATATTAGCAGCAAACACTGTGATTGTGGAATACAGCGATAATTCTCTATCAGAGTTAAAATTGATTTTGAAGAAACTGATATTCACTATGAGCAATACAGGTGTCACTAAACTAGCACATTCAAAGAAATATTTAATAAGCTGCAGAAGAAAAGAAACATTAATGAATGTTTAGATATATTAATATATGAACCACCGAAACAGGTAACGAATAAAGAAGAAAAGCACAGATTAATTGAAGAATATCATAACTCTAAAATAGGAGGACACTGCGGCATCAGAAAATGCATTGGTAAATTGAAACAAAAGTATGTCTGGAAAAATATGAACAAAATGGTGAAAGCGTTTGTAAATAACTGTGAAATCTGTAACAAGGTAAAGATAACAAAATACACCAAGGAGAATTTTGTGATGACAAATACAGCAAGCACTTCATTTGAAACAATATCAATAGACACCATAGACCCACTGAGACCTTCCAACGGATTTAGGTATAAACTAACAATGCAACGCGAACTAACAAAATTCGTAGAGGCATTTCCAATGGAAACCAAAGATGCCCACACCGTTGCCAAAACTATAGTTGAAAAGTTTATATTGAAATATGGATGCTTTAAAAATATTAAAGAAGATAAAGGTACAGAATTTACAAATGAATTGTTAAAAAACATTTGTAAATTACTAAATATAAATCAAATTGTATCAACACCTTATCACCATGAGACATTAGCATCTATAGAAACAAATCATAGAGTTTTAAATGATTACCTAATGACTGTAGGAGATAAAGAAAATTGGAACGAATGGTTACCTTATTATACATACTGTTACAATACCTTGCCAAATAGTAACACCTTGCATTCTGCGTTTGAATTAGTTTTTGGAAAATTAAGTACACTACCATGTGAAATCTTAACAAATACAGAAAAAATTTATGACTTAGATAACTACTTAAATGAGCTAAAATGTAAATTAAGATACTCACACCAACAATCCAAAAATAATTTAATAGATGACAAACAAAAAAGGACAATGCACAAAAAACAATAAATAAACCTAATTTTAAAGTAGGAGATTATGTATATTTAAAAGTACAAAATAAGAAGAAACTGGACAAACCATTTAAAGGTCCATATAAAATAATAGCTCAAAGCGGTGTGAATAGCGTAATCTTACTAGACAATAAGGAATATGAAATACACAATAATAATTTAATCTAGATGTAACAGCTAATAATAAGTATCAGCAAATATTTATTTACATTTTAAGAAATATAAATAAACATTTTTTCCTGTAGGGGAAGGGTGTAGTGTAACAACATACGCACGACATGACCACAGACAATAATATCAAATACATTAATTGCCCGTGTCACATTTTTCAAATATCAAATAACCAGCATTCGTTGTTGACCATAAAATCAAGGTCAACTCATTTAATTTCATAAGCAAACGAATAGCTCCGGTTACGAAGAAACGTTTCCGAGTTTATCGTAACAAGCAATTAATGAATTAATTGGGTCAACTTGTAGCGTAGTTTTTGCATTGCACTCTTAATTGATTGTAAAGAATAAAATAGCTTAAGTAATCAATATCAGTATATGTGAAGTTACCTTTAAGAAAAGAATTGCATATTAAGCAATATGTATATAGAAATTGTAAATAATTCAACGAATGATTGGGAGTATAAATACCCCAACAATTTCGGAAATAAATTAATCGGTGTATCTGACCACAATGCTGTGACCACATTCATTCGCGGCTATCGAGCATCCCGGGCTCATATCAGATACATACCCGATTATGGGCGGACTAACTGGGACAACTTCAATATTACATTGAACGATAAACTCCACCGCTTCTCTCTTCCCACTGACAGGAACCTAACGACGGTTGAGATAAACAACGTTGCAAAACGACTTCACGAGATTCTAGTTGAAACTTCGGAGACTCATGTCCCGAAGTATAAACTTGAAAAGACCTATCAGATTCCCCATGACGACATCACTCTTCGTCTCATCCGGGAGCGTAAAAAGCTCTGCAGAATGAGATATCGTCACCGCTTTACGCAAAGGGAGCCATTATTGCGATCCATTATTCACAATATTGGTACACTGATAAAACAGAGAATCCAAAACAATCGTACCCGACAATTGGAAGACAAGCTGAAGGGTATTCAGATGGACCAGAACGTTTATAAAAATGTTAAAAAGATATGTGGCACTTCCCGCATCACTGGGCCAATTATGCACAATGGTGTTGTTGTCAATAACGACACCAATAAAGCAAATATCATCGGAGAGTCCTTCGAAAACAATCACAAACTCACTCTCCAAGATGGCGACCCGGAAACTAATGCAATCGTTAGTTCAGAGGTCCACAGTAAGTTGGACGACTTCAACGAGCCAATTGTTGTCTTTAACCCAACTAACAGTGCATACTTCGATGACACACGTGATAATGGTCACGGTTTCATCACACCAAATACCCTACAGAGTCTGGTTAAATCTCGACACCCTAAGAAGTCACCTGGTATCGACAACATGTCATACCACTCGTTGCGAAGGCTTTCTGCCTTATTCTTTATAAAGCTCTCCATTCTGTTCAACCATGCTTACAACATGGGGTACTTTCCCCAAGCTTGGAGGCACGCTATTATTTGCCCAATAGCAAAAGTTGGGAAACCAACGTATCACCCCTCAAGCTTTCGCCCTATCTCGCTTCTCACTTGCATCAGCAAAATATATGAAAAATTCATATACGAAAAGCTAAATAACTTTGTCAGTGCCAGGCACCTAATACCTGATTTCCAATTCGGATTTCGAAGAGCGCACAGCACCACTATGGCTCTTAACTTATTTCAAAACCACGTCTGCGTGCGGCTCTTTAATAAGGAACCCACCGTTGCGGTAAGCCTAGACATCGAAAAAGCTTTTGATACGACTTGGATCGAAGGTCTCGCCTTTAAACTTCTGAATACTGGCCTCAGTAGAACGCTATGTAGCATCATCTACCAGTTTGTTCTAAACAGAACCTTCCAAGTTAGAATGAATGGAAAGCTTTCCCGAACTTTTCACGCCGCTGCAGGCGTACCACAGGGCTCCATTCTAGGCCCCATCTTATTCAACATTTACACCTCCGATATTCCCCGCCCCGCGGACGGGAGAGTAAACCAAATATGCTATGCGGATGACGTCCTGGTGTACACGTCAACCAAAGGCCCTAACCTCGCAACAAATCGACTCAACCGTCACTTGGACGAACTGTATCAGTATTACAGTCGATGGAAAATCCGACTTAATCCATCCAAAGCAGTAGCCATAATTCTGAGTAGTAAACACTCCCAACCTACCTCTCGATATTCACAGAATATTCGAATAAAAATGGGAGATACTACGATTAGACCACAGGACAAGATGAAATATCTCGGGGTCACTTATACCCCAAAAATGAATTTCATCAAACATGTGACCCACATTCTCCAAAGGGGCCTTGGTCGGTCTAAGCAACTGCACAACATCCTGAAGTGGAGGAACAAAGTTGACACCAAAGTTAAGCTTCTCTGCTATAAGCAGCTAATCCGATCTGGAATATCGTACGCCTTTCCCATATGGTCCTGCATATCTTCGGCTCAAATGGAAAGACTTCGGGTTTTCGAAAGGAAACTCCTCAGAAGATGCACCAATCATTCTAGAAGGCCTGACGGTCGTCATTACCCCAACTCTCACCTATACGAAGGCGCCTCCATTACCCCTATCGACGAGTACTTGCTTCAATTAGCATATAAGTACCTCGAAAACATTCAGAACAGCGAGAACCTACTTGTACGGGACTCTTGCGTTCTTGACCCTTCTCTCTCTCGATCTCTTCGGATCAAACCCCCACAATTTCTTCTTCAGTATAAAACTGAAGAAAGCACCCTTCCCAACAACATTCCCCTCTATAATAGAGGATTTCTGGACCCATCCCATAGGGTCTACAATTAACAAACCAAACACACGAACGCACAGTACAAGACGGCACAAATACAAACATACACACCGACCAAAGCGCAGATTATCAGACGCCAAAGACGTGATCTGCGTTTACTACCGCACCCAAGACCCACCGGTCTTGTAAGATTTCTTTCCCACCATCCCTCTATAAAAGTAGTTAGAGAACACTTGGACTAACACTGTCCACACTATCCTTGGATACCCCCCTTTTTTCTTCTCTTTTCAGATGCCGCGAGACCGAGCCCAATATCCTCACGGATGTGGGTGATTCTGGTTATCGCAAGATGACCAGAAGTCAGAGACAAGATGAAGGACACATATGTCCTGTCTCGCCAAATTCGGCCTTCTCGCCACATTTTTTTTTTTTTTTTTTGAAATAAATTAATCATTAAGCAATCGTCTTTTTGAATCGAACACTGCGGCGCTCTCTTTAAGCGAGCTGCGCTTTAAACAGCGACCATTAGGGAAACAGAATTTTTGTCCCCTTTGACTACTTATAGATACGGCACTAAAACTTGTGCATACAAGACATAAACACTACTTGGTGATCCTTACCACCGCCACACGTTACATGGCGATCCTGCCATGCCAAACCCTTCCACCTTCAAACGTTACATGGCGACCCTGCCATGTCCCCTGACATGCCTCAGCAAACGTTACACCTTTGTCTGTTTTACAGATACTATAACGGAGACTATTCCTCGGAGATTCATGGTGTTATCAGACAAACTTAGGTTTATTTGCGCCCTACGAGACAATTGTACGGATACCTCCAATTTGCGGTTCTTCTTCTGACGGAATACAAATCTCTGTATAAAAAATCATTCCGTTACAGAACGGGAAAACTATGGAATTTCCTTCCCGCGCAAATCTTTCTGGAGAACCATATCTTGCAATTGTTCAAGACCAATTCCAGCAATCATTTAATAACATCTCGGAGCCCTGACTTGGCACTATATCTCTTGAGAGACGACCGGCAACTGCACTTTTTCCATAGTAGTCACCTTAAAACTAGAATTGGTTGCGATGATCCTTATCATACGTGAATATCATTTTTTTTTTCAACTCTTGTGGTTTTTTCTGGATTTCCTATCGGCGCTGAAGCGTTTGATATTTTTTGTATACTTATAACCCATTTAACATGAGCATTTTATTATACGTGACTACTGTTATCTACAAGCTCTGCTATTGTGAAAAAAAATTATCCATTATATTTAACAGTACTTAATTAGATGGAGAATCAATGAAAGTTAAAGAAACAAACTTGTTTCATAGGTAAGTCAATTATGGAAATTAAATGGATAAAATAAATTTGAAAGTAATGCGGAATGTAGGTTTATAAAATCATAAATGTTCGAAGTACTTCGTAATTTGTAAAATTCATAAATGTAATTCTAACATTATAAGGATACTTCCAATAATAAGTTAAAAGGTCTTAACACTGACACATGTCATCTGTGGTTTCAAAAGCAAATATCTAAATCAAATTTGTACAACTGTCAAGTATTGAATTACATTTGTCGGCTCTCATTGAAGTATACTTTATTAATTTTATGGACATATTTTCTTGTTTACCAATAACTTCTCGTTGGAGTATATTTTTTCTCTTCAAAAGTAATTGTGACAACAATTTCAGAAGTGTAAACAATTTATTCTGACACCGGATTTTTTTTTTAGGTTCGGTTATGGCAAAATAATTTGTTAAATAATTCGTCATTCAAAATAGGGTAAAAATGCTCGCAACTACAATTTTTCGTCGAGTTAATAGACCAAGCATGTGCAAGGGACTGACTGACCTTTTGCGATTAACTCGCGAAGGAACGTGTCTTAATCGCTATGCAGCTGCCACTGGCTTTTTAAAGCCGACTTTATTAGATTATCAGCCATGGGACATTGTGTCGCTGCAATTGTATGCCAATTCAAAACGGCATTCGCTACATCTGAAAACAATACAGAGTCGCGATTTAATTCGCACTATAATTGAGCGAAAACGACAGCATTTTATAGAAAGAAAAAATGTTTTGGTTAAGGATATCTATAAGACTAAATCCAAAGTGCAAGAAAAGGTTCGGGAAAAAATGGAAGAAGTTATTGAACGGGAAAATGTCTTGACTTTACCAAATTTACTAACAATTGGACGTGCAGCTTTGGCTCCTTACATAGGATACGTTATTGTCGAAGGAAATTTCTCGTTAGCTATTGGACTGTTGATTACAGCCGGCGCGACAGATTTGGTGATATTTTAAGAAGAAGTACTTTTTACCCTTAATAAAATGAATAATATTTTAGTTAGATGGTTATATAGCACGTAATTGGCCAAACCAGGCTAGCAAGGCAGGTTCGTTTCTGGATCCTATGGCGGACAAGGTGTTGATCGGTGCACTGGTGACTTCTATGGCTTGTAGCAACCTCTTACCTGTCTGGCTTGCAGGGATGATCCTATTTCGTGATGTATTTTTATTAGGAGCCGGTTTTTTTATTCGATACATTAGTCTTCCATCGCCGGTAAATACCAGTTGTTGTTTGAAAACCAATTTAATGTTTACTTTTTATCATTAGAGAACCATATCGAGGTACTTCGATGCAACGTATGCTACTGCCCAATTAGAACCCACATTTGTGAGCAAAGCGAATACATTCGTTCAGCTAACTGCCATCGGACTTAGTCTAGGTGCTCCTATTTGTGATTATATTGGTAATTGATTTAATATTCGTAAAAATATTCAATTGAAAGGTTTGTTCTTCCAGACCATTCACTGCTACAAGGCTTGTGGTATGTAACAGGTGCGACAACGGTTGCTGCCGCTCTTAGTTATGTATTGAACAGAAACACTTATAAAATCCTGAAAAAACAAGCGTAGGTGGGCATCTGCACAATTAAGACATGAAGATACGAGCAATTTCGTAGAACAGTATGCTCTGAGATTTTATTCGTAAATGTAATCAAAATTATATTATTTTGTTTTCCTTAAAGAAAAGACGTGACTTTTATTTTGGCAAATATAGTTTGCGACCAGTGTACTAAGTAGCAGCGATGTACTTATCGGTCTTATACATCTCATAAGCAAATTCTTCTGTGTGGCTGGGATCGAACTCTAAACCGATGTATTTGATTTCTAGGCTGAAAGGGCCATCGTGGCCACCCTTAGCACCGACGGAAATCCCTAAATGCGTCACTCGATGTAAGGGAATCGCATTTTGTCTATCCTGCACTCGACCTTTTGATGCGAAGAAGAACTTCGAAAACGGTATCTAAACGAAATATAACATCACTATAAGTGCATATAAAGATATAGAGGTTATGTATTACCTTCACTGTTTGCCAATGGGGACCACCTCTAGTATACAAAACAAAATGGTATGTATCATTCCAAAACAAATCAAAGTACCCTTCGGTGTGAAGATTTATAAGGTACGACCTACCATCACCCCGGATTTTGAACACTAACATATTGTATTGCGACCATTGATACGTAGATTCCCGTTTGAACGATTTCTGGAAAATGAAAATATGGGATATTATCCCAATTCTATGTTATAGAGTGATATATCATACCCTAACTCTTTTAGTTCGTATATTTGCATAACCTGTCCTTTTTATTCGACCATCCACTATAACGTCTTGACACACATCACCATGAAATAATCCGCTTCCAAGATTTGTTGTTTCCAGCGTAGCTTTGCTTTTACCTTCTTTGTGATCACTGTCAGTGGTAATAACCCATTTGTCTAATTGCTCTTTTGTTTTAAACTCAAAAACAACATCCGTTTCGCCTGTTTAACAAAATTACAGTATTGAAAAGAACTCGATATTTAATTAAAGGTTGTATACGAAACCTGGTCGAAATACCAGTAAAGGATCGGATTCGAGCTTTTCTTTCATTTCTTCTTTCCAAAGCACGATTTCATGCCTTAATTCTTTCAAGCCATCGAGGATTAGCTGCTTTTGAGATGGTAATGGCAGTTCTGTTTTATAGCCGCCTTTCTTGTCCTTCTCCCAAAATTCCGACAGAACCGACGAGGTGTGGAAGGTGCGTGTGTCACTTGGATTAAAAGTTTTAACAACATGCTTGCTTAAAAATTGATACAAGTAAAAACGTTTCGTTAGTTGTACACTTCGAAGCATACTTTTTATGTAATTACATTGTTCGCGGTGGATAGTTTTTTGGATTGACACTTGTGATCAGCTGTTTTGTCAATTCTAAGTTTTGATTGGTTAATTTTCTCGTCGTTTTTAAGGAACCGTTAAGTAAAATAATGTTTGAATAAACATAAACGAGATCACCAAATTATTAATTGTTCCGAAGTTGATAGATATGTATTTTTAACTTTTACCGTTTTCCAATTAGGATATTTAGAAAAATTGAAACTGATGTATAACAGAACTCATTAGAATTTGGCGTTGAGAAAATCAGCTGATACTCTCTCTAGTATTATTTATTTGACACTTATCAAGAGCAAGTAAACAAATTTCGTTTTATCATATAGTACGGAAGTATGATTCTTTTAGGCAGTTTCAAGTGAAAAGTGGCTAATAATACGTGTCGTGTGGTATTGCTAATAGTAGGGGAATTTCTTTGATTCAAGTATGGTAAGTATCTATTCGTACATTTAGTAATGAATTCTTTCTTGGACTATTATAAAATCTTAAGAGTTTGGTTGTATGGTTGTGTCTTGCGGAACCGCATTGTTAGAAACTGTGGAAGGCACATTTCGCTTACCTTAGCTTTTCGCGTATCGGTTTTAAAATTATCCTACCTTTGTTACCACCACGGTTCAGATGTATCGTCGTATTTTATGGTGAACTCTATCCTATTCGTATATGAAAATAAAAGTTCCTTATATACACCCTTCGATATATTTGTTGAAAATGTGATTCAAAAAATCCTTTAATTTAAGGTAACTAAATAGATATTCAAATTGACTTACTAGTGTTAATGTGAGTACATTTACATCGTTGCTTTCGTGGCGTTTTTTTTTTCCAGTATTTTAAACAAATGATCACAACCGGCAGTGAGTGCGAAATAAGATGTATCGTGTGAGTTGTGGTGGTTGCAAGAGCTTGCGTAAAGTTTGGATACAAGCAACATTTCTTACAGCATGTGCATGGCATTATTGTGATTTTAGCGATGTGTTCCTATATCTACACATGTTGCATTGATTAAGAAAATCATTGAAGAATCTGCTATACTTTTTTATTGACTACGCATAAGAACCGGTCTTTTTTTTGCTCTCAGCTTGTTTAAAATGCCAGAGAAGAAAGTTGACTTGTTGGACTCGTACACTTCAACAGTGACTTTAGTTCATTTTTAGAATATCAACATGGTGGCAAGTATCAAGGTTTGTAGACGTGGAAATCTTATTAAAATTACGAATTGGAATGCTTATATATTACTCTTATTTAATTAACCTTCATTTTATTTATATATTATAGGAAGAAGAATATTTGTATGACCCTAGTATTTTAAATCGGTTGGATTTTCGAAGAAGTTCAGCTGCTTTTAATCCTTCCATATCTGCGAGCTCACCAGGAGAGTCGTGGCTGAAGGTGCGCCCCTTAAAAGATGGTGATTACGATCGCGGTTTTATACGTGTGCTTTCACAGCTGACGTCCGTTGGCGATATTTCTAGAACTCAATTTCTATGTAAGTTAAATTTCTATTCCATTCAGTTTATATTATATCATGCACATTTAACTTTATTTCATTAAAGATACGATGATTTCCGTCTTTTTCTTTACTTCAAACAGCTAGATTTCATGAAATGAAACAATGCGGTGATTATTATGTCACGGTGGTAGAGGACTCAAGGAAAAATGAAATTATTGGAGCTGCGTCGCTCATTGTAGAACGAAAATTTATACATGGTTGTGCTCTTGTATGAGATTGCTAACGTTTTTAGTACTTACCGCCTATTTGTTTTAATTGCTTTTGTTTTGCAGAGAGGTCGGTTAGAGGATGTAGTCGTTAATGACACGTACAGAGGAAAACAATTAGGAAAACTGTAAGAAGATAAATGATGAGATGATAAGCAAATTTTTAACATAAAACAACTACTTTCAGAATCGTAGTCACAGTCACATTACTTGCTGAAAACCTTGGGTGCTACAAAATGTCATTAGATTGCAAGGACAAACTTATACCGTTCTATAAGTCGCTAGGATATGCCCTCATACCAGGCAATTCTAATTCCATGACGATAAAATACGGCGAATCTCCTCAAACGACTAATACCAATGAGGTCGTTGTTAATAAATCATTCTGACAATTAGCCACCAGGACTGCCACAAAATCAAAACTTTAGCTTTTGATCGGATCTCCACGAAATGTTGCGATTTGCTAACAGTAAATCTCAAATATTTGGTGGATTAGGCAGTGCTGGTACGAATGTATAATTTATTCGTTTTGGATAAAACATTTTCTTTCTAGTTTTACTTTGGGGATGGTTAATAAATTTAAGAGCAGTTAAACTTGCGTATCTCCTTAAGAAGTTTAAGTATATCTGTTTATTATTTTCTATTTATATTCTTCGTTAATTATGAATGCTATTGAGTGGTAAAAGTTAAACCAATAGTGATAATCAAATTTTCATAACTAGTATTTTGTCAGAGTGCTTGGAATATCATGCTTTAATAGTGATGCACACAACAATTGTACTGTGTAATAATTTTAATGAAATCTTGGCATTTAAATTTTAATTATTTATGATGTTTTAAACTGGTGTTTCCACACTTATATCTACGACGGCATTAATTATATTCTTTGATAACCTTTTATATATATCTAATATTTTTCATCTTTTAAAAATTTGAAACAAAAGTGTGAATGAAAATTGCGATCTGTTAATTATTTTTCTTATGTAAAGAACATGTATTCAAAATAATAAATGCATTTTATTAAAATAACATTCATTTATATATAACGAAGAATGTTTATTCTGTTTCAAATTCCAGATCAAATCTGTAATCAAATTTGTCCGACTTTTAAAGCTATCTCAAATTACTAATTTGTTTCACTATTATAATTATTTTGCTTTTAAAACTAACAATATGCACTGAAATACTTCTCGGAATTACTGTAAAACCGCGTAACAAAACTTTTTAAAGTAAATTGATGTTTAATAAAATATATTTTAATATCATTGAGTGAACGAGACGTCCATTGAAGTCCCCATCACATCAATAAACAGTTAACATTCAACGCTTCTAAAGGAAGCTTATCATGAAAATCATAAATTTTAAAATTCGTTTATAGCAAAGTCGAAACCCACTGTTCGTGGGTAGGTTGTTTGAGGCCGAATGCGAAAGAGTATAGCTGAGCATGATTCAAGAAAAGAGAGATTCCGGGTGCTATAGCTAGAAATGAGTGGGAGATAATACAAAGCCTCGGGGAACACTAGCATTAATCTGATAAGATTAATTTAAATCTGTCAGAATCTTTCCATAAAGGGTAGCCATACTACGTCGAATACTTTGAAGGTACTGTGGTTTCACGAAAGTAATGCATTGAGACATTTCATTTTTCATTGGTACTGACTTTTGGATCAATAAAATATTCGCTACTTTTTAACCATTTGGTAATTGACGAGTTGAGTGGGACAGATGAAGATTATTTTCACAGCAGATAGGTGATTGAGAAAGAAAGCGTTTGTAAACGTGCAGATCTTTGAGTGCTTGGACAACAATACGACTTTGGAAGTGAAATTGCATCACCAGCCACCACATGGCAATTGATCGTGGGTTGTGAATTTACAACTCCAACCCAGAGGAACTGATCGGGCGTGCGAATGCAGACCAGAACTCCTATAAGCAGACCAAAAGGAGTTCTGGTCGGCATCGGCCCCGAGGGGCCCGCACGAGGCCGGTGCAACCACTCACCACCTGTGCCACCCAACTGAGACATACCCCTCGACGGCTGAACCACCACAGGGGCAACAGGCAATCGAAAAACCGCACCTGTCCAACCCCAAAACGCAGCATCGGTGACCAGTCTGGTCGCTACTCGAACACTTCAAGGCATCCCACCACACCCAAGACACCACGTGGTCAAGCTCCTGCCGAAGACCACCACCACCGAGTCCGATCGCTACCACATGCAGCCACCACAACAGGGGCAGGAGCGCGCAATGCCCCGCTTGGCGGGCGGCACTCCCCAGTAACCAGCCATCAACCGAACCCCAACCAGGGAGCGCGCCTCTCAGTGGACCAACAGACGCCGTAGTTCCGAAGAAGCGAGACCCATCACCAGCCATCACGCGGTCACTGATCGTGGTCTGCAACCTTACAACTCCAACCCAGGTCAATTGGCCGATTTCGCGACCACAAAAGGCAATGGACCCCAGCGATGGGAAGGAGGTTCCCGTGATCACCGACCCTACAGGCCATGCCAGACCCCTAAGCCTTCAAAGCTTCTCGTGGCGGGCGGCCTCCTCCCAACCGATCATCCACATGAAAGTAAACACCAACATCCGACCAGCAGAGAATCAACGACCAAGACCAACCACCACCAGCAGACCACACACCACCAATAGACCGGAATCGGTGGACGCAACCTGCATCCCAAGGGTTGCATTCACAACATATGCTGTCTTGATAACTAGCTAAATGGGTATTATAGAATACCACATCTAAATCAACAAAAATTGTCAAGAAGTTTAATACAAATATGATCGCTGCCAACTAGGTCTATTTGGAGGTTATGTTGTACAGACGATTTTTTTTTTAATATTTGCATTTTAAATCATTTATCCAACTGCATTGTGGAAGTGTTACTACTTTTTTTTTTACCCAAATTTAATTGTTACCACGCCACATACGTATGCATACAATTCAAATAAAAGATGTTCAAGTCTTTGATTGGAAAAATAAATGATTGTATTAACGATTAATTATAACCATGGCACAAATTACAAGATTTCGCATAACATAACAAATAAGTAATATTAATATAGCATTTATTATTATCCCTGCTAATGTTTTCATTGTGGATGCAGCACAACGGGTAATGTGAAATTCAGTCTTTTATCGATTTACTTTAATTCAATTGTTAAAATAATTGCTACGGAATTTATGCAAAAATAAATGTATTATAAATTAATAAACTAGTTGTTACTACCTTTGTTTTGTTTTGTATCCAAAATCAATAATCTTTTCCTAAGTCCTTTTTAGAGTATTGAGCTTTGTCGACCAAAACATTCAACTAATTCATTCAAACCTAATATGACAAGATGAATAGAAATTCTAAAGTAACTTTTTAAAACAAATGTTCTGTCGAAATAAATGATGTGACAGGGAGTGTAGAAATGAATGTAACTGTCGAAATGTGTCTCATTGTGACCTTGTAAAAGTTGAGCTTAGCACAAAGTAGGCTGGGTAATTTAATAAATTTACTTTTAAACATAGGTGCACTGCTATTTGCATCGCCAAAGAGATTATTAGCACCTTCATTATAAGAAACAAATACAGTTCAGTTAGGAAAAGGAGTTTGGCGTCCCTATACGGTTTGATATTGATGTTATAAATGCTAATGCGTCATTTATAAACTTCCTATAAGCTCATAAAATCATTTTTCTGTACCAAGGTACTATCTTAACTAAACTTAAATTGAAGAGGACAAAAGCTGGTGTAAGAGATTGATTTAGAGTTTGATAGGTAGAAAGTTATCTTGAGTTAAGGGTGGGTTCATTATGTTCGTAGGTAGATGTTGCCAATAAACAGCCGATGGATGAAAATGATATTGGGCACATCCCTATGGAGTTTAAGAGGGGAGAAATTAAGCTCATGGAGCGAATAATTGCGACACTTAGCTAGGGAAAAAATATGCGTTGGAAGAGATATATTAACAAGGGGTTTTCTAAATTCTCTCGACTATCTGTTGATGAATCCAAAGGGTTAGAAAATTGTTTTATCAATGTGAGAGTGAAATGTCAACTCACTGTCGCAAAATACACCTAAACCACGGAAAATATTGAAGATGATAATATCCAGTGTACGGTTTGTGTATTTTTATGGGAACGCAATAATATCAACGTCAATGAATAGACATTCGTTACGAGCAACGGGTTAAGCAGTGAACGAGTATGCAATCCATCATACCACAGAATCTTCGATTGAGTATTCTATTCTGTTACAGTCTACAGATGACATCCATTTTCAGAGCTCTATTTGTTTAAATAGTTCTTACGTTTCTCTATGGGTGTCCATGACCTTTGAAATTACTATATTGCTTATTGACTTGCTCTGCCGTCAAGTTGTCGCCGTAGTTGTACAAAATAATCTTCACGACTGTTACATACGGGGGGATTCGAATTTAGGTGTCTTTAAGGAATTCTCCGCCCCCTACGAAACGATCCTTCGACCTTACCCTCGGCCGGCCACTGCTGAAACATGCTAGCCAGGTATAGATAAAAAATGCGAGCTGATTACAGCGGGAAAAAATAGAGCTTTTAAGCAATGGCGCTCCAATCCCGCCGATGTTAACAGAACGAATTTTGTTAGAATCAGAGACGTGTGCAACCAGGCGATTGATGCCACGAAGAAGGCTCACAACGACAGGGTGATCAATAAGCTCCTTCGGTGCTCAACTGGTTAGCGCTCCTTCTGGTTCGTTAGTCACGAATTCAAAGGATAAAGCTAATGTGGTCGCGAATTTATTTTCCGTGAATTCAAACCTCGATCCCGGCCTTTTGGAGCCACCTGTGATCTCGCCGGTACGGTCTTCCATGCGGGATGTGAGATTTCGTCCGCGCACTATTCGACGCATTCTACGTAAACTGGATTGTAGGAAGGCAACCGGCCCGGACGGAATACCAGCAGTAGTCCTTAAGAACTGTGCTCCAGAAATATCGCCGGTTCTTGGCAGACTCTTCCGCTTATCTTATGCACGGAGGACCTTTCCTGGCTGCTGGAAAATCGCTCGAGTTCAGCTAATCCCAAAGAGGGGGAAAACAGTGTCTCCCACAAAATTACCGTCCGATAGCATTACTGTCTATTTTATCTAAGGTAATGGAAACAGTCATCAATACAGAGTTGGTTAAGTATTTGGAGTGCAACGGACTTCTGAATGATCGTCAATACGGATTCCGTGGCAGGCGGTCCACGGAAGACCTTTTGACACTTATAACTGGTATATGGACATCTGCGATTGAACGGCATGGTGAGTCAAGGGCGGTCGCATTGGATATCTCCAAGGCTTTTGACCGCGTGTGGCACGGGGCATTGCTGAGCAAACTTCGTTCATATGGACTTTCCCAGCAGCTTTGCGACTGGACGAAGAGCTTCCTCGAGAATCGATCGATCCGGCTTGTTGTGGACGGCGAGTGTTCGGATCTGTATACTGTTAATTCGGTGGTGCCCCAATGTCCTATTTTGGCTCCAATCTTATTTTTGCTTCACATAAATGATTTGTTGGAGATAACGGATAACAAAGTGTTCAGTTTTGCGGATGATAGTACGCTTGTTTCCTCCTTTTCGAGTGTTCGGCCGATTGGTGCATCCGCGTCGCATCAGCTGAGATGTAGACAGATTGACTCTCTAAATCAGGATTTAGATAGGGTCCTACAGTGGGGAAGGGCCAATCTCGTCGATTTCAATGCAGCGAAGACACAATATACAACATTCACAAAGAAAAGTGGATCATCGGTTCCACAGCTGATGATGAATGGGCGCGCCCTCGAGGCTGGGGAAAGTTTGAATTTGCTCGGCGTCAGGGTCTGTGGGAATGAATCATGGCATAAACACGTGTAGAGTATCGCCCGGCCAGCCTCAGGAAAACTGAGCTATCTTTTCAGAGCCAAGAAATATTTTACTCCGGCCCAAATTCTTCTCCTGTATAAATCCCAAATTGGACCCGCACTCGAATATTGCTCTCAGAGCTCGACTCCTAAACATACCCCCGACCTACTTGAGAGCATACAGAGACGAGCGATCCGCCTGATCGGGGACTCGGCGCTGACGTCGGGACTACAGTCGCTATCACATCGAAGACGCGTAGCCGACCTCTGTCTGTTTTACAGATATTATCACGGGTGCTGTTCTTCGGAGATTCTTGGCATTGTTCCACGCAATTCGGTTTATATGCGCTCCACAAGACAATCCGACGGATCGCACCCGTTTGTGGTTCATCTCCCGATGGCGCGAACATCCCTGCATCAGAACTCGTTCCGTTACAGAGCGGGGAAGCTGTGGAACTCTCTTCCCGCGCGAGAGTTCTCGGAACGTTGCAACCTGCAACTGTTCAAAAACAGTTATTTGATGGCATCTCGGGACTATAGGTTCGCCTCTCCCGAGATAAGCCTAATAATAACAACAACAAAAAAGAAAAAAAGGGTATGGTACTCTTATCACAAGACCCATATCCGTAGAATCGGAAGTATTCAACGCCCCCCAGCCCCAAACCATTCTCACCACTAATCTTAAGCGGCGCTCCCTACACTTTCCTCTCCAACCTGCCCCCTTCTCCCGCCCCTACTCTTGTCTTCAAAATATGTCCTGTATACCTTAGTTAAGTTAGTTCTTACGTCCTTTAGTTTGTAAAGTTATATATACTTTAGCTTATAAGTGCTTATATTGCTTGAATTAAGCCCCGTTGAACTTAAACTAAACTTTAGGGATACCATAACGTGTAAGCTTTATACTCACAAAAGCACAGTTTGTTTATAGCATTAGTTGGGTTGATGGCGAAAATCGTGGGTTTCATGGTTTTCCTGATTGCGAAACTCAGTCACACTGGGCTCTTTATAAAGTGTACTCCATCTAATTTTAGGCCTTTATAATAATAAAACCTTGAGACTAGATGATGGTGTGAACATTTGGGAACTAATAAAATGTATTCCAAAGGAAAATACTTTTGCTTTTCAGTTAGATTTTTATATTTTTATAAATAATTATAACGATATATCGGAGGAGCACATGCAATAGAAAGTTAAATTCAATGTTTAGATATTCAAGAATAAAAAATTATGCTAAATAATTATAATTCTTTGCAAAGATCATTAAAAATAACAAATGATATAATAGTACGGAACCAAGATATTGTATAACAGCTGGACCTTCTAAAGCAGTTAATATTAATGCATATCTGCACGGAGCTATCCAGATGCCATAAAAATATATACCAATATTTTAGAAAATTGCATTCCATCTTAGTTGCAGTTTTTTTTTTTTGCTACATTAATTCAAAATCGCAAATTATTCCAATTTGGTATCTTTATTGAGAGAAATCAATCGATTAATGATTGTGCTTTTTTTTTATCCTCAATTATACATTACATAAGCATATTAAAACCATAAACAAATATCTTCGTGACTACATGGGAGTGTCTTTTAAAATTGTATCGGTTATATCGAAGATATTATCGGAATAATTGATCATGTCATTTAATGACTCCGTTGGTACCACCACATCAATACCACAGTCTTTTTCGTTTGGGATATTCTGTGAATAAATAAACAATTGAGAAAAGTATAAATATATGTGAATGTGTGGAGAATGAAATTACATTTGCCGATTCTTCTAATAACGATTTGCTGCCATTTAATACTGCAATATTAGGAAAGTCCAACTGTTCCAAGGTTACTAATGGATCTAATTTGCCTGAAGGACTTGTGTTTAAGTTTTCCAGTTTAAGTGAAGTGCTTTGGAGCTTTTGAACGGCTGACTTTTTCCTGGGATATAAGAGACTTGAATCCTTCGTATTAGGTGTATCAAGTTTATTGTGAGTGATTGTAGTATGCACATCAGATTCGAAGGGAACGTTAAGTGTGCACACTGTTTGACAGTGGTCACCATCTGATGAGTCTACCTCCGCCTGATCAAAGAGCCTTTGTATCTTACTTCTTTTTAAAGTTGACATAGACACATTATTAGATTTATTTATAAGTTTTGTGTTATCCTTGTTTAGCGAGCGTAACAACTGGATAGGGTCGGCAATTCTTGAATTCTTCACTGCACTACATTTTTTTCGAGATTCACTATGACGAGGAGTTTTAAAGATTTTCGCTTGAAATGCGGTTTGATCTAGGTTCAGGATTGTTGATTGAATGGATTGTTCTACCACCTTTTCTTCTAGAAAAGGTAATCTTTGATTCTTACACTCATCTCGGTTGTCAATCTCGTTGAGCCTGATTGGAGGGGTGTATATGAAATTTGGGAAATGTACCTTGAGTTCTGATCCCTTAGTTTTACGAATTGGCGTGACCTTGAATTGGGGTTTCTTCGAATCACTATTGATGGTTCCTAAAAATTTTATTATCTGAGACTCTATATGGTTAATATCTGTTTTAATAGTTTTTAGTTCATTCTTAACAAATTCATTCGCATCACATTTTTTATTTTCTTCTATTAAGCTCCCTTCCAAAGCGGGATAAATTTGTGCGAAAACTGCCAACAAGGTATTTAACTTTATATCACCTGTAGAATCTTGAACTGTATCTGTTAATTCTAATTGAGGACAGTTCATCTTCAGATTAACCAGAGAGCGACTAACAGTGTTCTTATTGAATTTACTCACATCGTGTTGTTGGAAACGATTAATTTGATCTCGTAAATCTTTTAATGGCTCTTTAAGATATGATGCAAACGAGAATTTCTTTTTAAATGTGGTATTGAATAATTCTTCGTTATTTTGGTCAAAACTTGACAGGAAAGCCTCGGTTAAGTAATCTGACAACGGCAATTTTCGTACTGATATTGAATTGATGTGAGATTTTAGACAATCCAAATTATCCTTCAATCGAGTGGTCTGCAATCTAGTTTCTTCAATGTATTTCGATGCAAGTTCCTTATAAAGAAGGTTTTGTTCCATCATTGTCTTCATGTTAATTTGATGAATTTGTTCGGGATGAACGTCTGTGGGCAAAGTCTTTTCGCGGTGTCTAATTAACTCCTTTATGATGAAATTAACAAGATCCAATAGGAATACGATGAATTTCATACCTCCTGGCATAACTACGAGATAGCTTTTGATGTTAGCCCACTGCAGATTATGTTTTTCATTCAAGTAATTGAGGTATTGGACAGTTGATGCCCTGAAACTCGCCTCAGTCTTTTTATCAACTATTGGCCAATAAAAGCGTTTCTTAAATTCATTTGGGTCGAGTAAATTGAAGAGATAGTACATAACGTGGAAGAATGCATTAGCATTTGGTTTTAAAAACATGTCATCACTAAGATATTTATTAAGTTCGTCTGTTGCTGGTTGTATGAAGGTAGTCAATGCTACTAGTTTTGTGTGCAATTGCTCACTCAATTTTTTTTCTTCAGCTTTGAAATTCTCAATAATCGATTTCTCCATTCTGCATTAAGATATTCAAAATAATTTTAAAATTAATTACTAGAGATTATAAAATATTCACATAATCAAAGAGGAACTTCACACAGTAAAGAAACAGTTAGCTGAATATTGGAAGAATTTGAATATCAATGACAGTTGACGTATACATATTGCACTGGGTTTTCATGCAGGGATGCTTTTTCAGGCAACATGGTTTATGGTTGCTTTTTCTAATATCATTTTTTCCTGATATGAAAACATTGTTATATATCTGCTTGTCTAAAATTAAGCGAAGGTAAAATAGTGTTGTTTGCAATAAGACTATATTTGATAAATTTATAACTAAAGATTGCAATTGAGAATCTAATATCGAAAAACATTTAAAGGAACGCAGTTTGTGGTGCGCTGAATGCATCAAAACATTCCCATAACAATTACCATGGGGGCAAACCGGTCAATCTAACTGTCAGTTAATTGTGCTTAAAATCTTTTGCCGGTATATAATTATTAAGTTTTGCAATAATTTTGAGTAATACTACTTAACTTGAATAGCAATCTTCTAATGCGTTTAATTTGTTCTTAGAAAACTATCTAAAAATGGAGTGTAATAACTCAACAGAAGGCGAACTATCAAAAGACGAACTTGGCGGCAACTGTTATTGGTGAGTGCTAGTTGGCTAATAGCCGCGTATGATTGGAGATTAACATCTGTTTATTTTTTAGCGGCAAAGAAAGAAATTTAAATCTCATTGAGCTGCTCTGTGCTAATTGCTATCACTGGTTTCATGAATCCTGCATCACATTCCAGCTTGGTAGATTGGTGCCTTTTGTAACAAATTATGTCTTCATTTGTAAGAATTGCTCACCCAGTGGCTTAGAAATTTTTCGTAAATCACAAGCAAGTAAGACAATTTGGGAAACCAGTATTTAATGATTAATGAAAAGTGTTTATTGTTTGATTACCAGCAATACCCCAAATGTGTGTCACAGCATTGGCTAATTTACAACAAGATTCCGTAAAGGAAGGAAAAAATAAGTTGCTATTTAGCAAAGAGAGAGAAATCATTCCGTACATTGATCACTATTGGGAGTCTATGACCACTATGCCTCGGAGAATAACACAGTCTTGGTAAAATAAGATTCATATAATGTTCTGTTCATGATTGTGATGTACTTACTTTTATAATATCAGGCATTCCACTGTGCAACGCGCCTTATTGAAAGATATTCAAATCATTTTCACTTATGAGGAAACAGTGGAGAATGGCGCCACATTCGGTTTATTCAACACAGATCTATTGAAAATTAAACCCAATTACGACTCTATGGTAAAACTGGGTGCCTTGCGTCTTACCGAAGATGGATATACACAAGGTAGGAATATGCTTCTAGAAATTGCATTTAGGTTAGTTTATTAAGGTGAATGCTGCGATTGGCTTTTGCTTAGCCAACTCCATGTGGGAATGACTTGTCACTTGTAAATAGGCTTTGGTTGGCGATGTTTAGCAACATGTTGCTATTGCGTCGAATGTTTAAAAGCAATGCACAAAATCTAAGAAGTGATAGATACACTTAATTCGGTACTTGGCACGATATAATAATTTTTCGGACTTTGGAAACGAGATTTATACCTTAGGCAATGTTTATACAAAAGGCAGAGTTTATATTTTAATTAAGGGGTTAGTATAGATACCTGGGTTCGTAGCGCAGCTATTTTTTACAAGCCATTGAAGAGGCTTAGTGGAACGCCAAGGAAAATTGCCTTGCGCCTAGTAATTAGCACCTTCTTGTTAGCTTCGTCTTCATTTTTTTTCAGCCAAGGTGATCGTATCCTATGCAAAGGTTGTTGAGGGTGGGATTTAAGGTGTTTGTTTTGAAGCTGGTAATTTGTTGTCTGCTTGGGTGTTCGTTTTCATCTCTCTCTGTGGGATCAATCGGGGCAAGGATTGGCTTAGGCGTAGGTATTGCGCCTTTGGTGGATTTGAGATCCCACAGTGAATACAAAGTCTGACTCTTCATGCAAATGTGCCGCAGAGAAGTTGGAGGTGGTGCCATTTATCAGTTTCATCTTCCTATGAGTTGGTCCCCCGAAACAAATGATCTCCATTATTCTTGAATATGAAACACATTCTTGTGCATTGTATTACTGTGTGCCAATTTTTGATATGAGAGTTGCGAGGCCATATTAGGAAGGCTGATCATAATAGAAACGTTTTCCTAGTTTGTCTAGTCTCATATAATACTTTTCATAAACATAATAACTCGGCGGTACTGGTTGATGGTCCCTTGAATGATGCAGGACACACGTTTGATAAAATTCATTTTTGCGGTATAGATATTTCATCTTGTTCGGAAGACTAAGAGAAACAATTCAGTAATTTTAATTTTCGGCGCGTTCTTTACGGTTTGATACGATCTTTGCCGACCTTGGATATTTGAACTACATGAATCGGACAGTTCATGTGGAATTTAATTTCCACCTTCGATTAATGTACGTTTTCCTTCACGCAACTATTAGAAATATAAGAGGGGCAACTAAAAACAAGAAAATAAAAAACAGAAAAATACAACGTTCAGACACATTTTCTGCTTTCGTATTCGACAAGGTGTTATAGAGTTTTCTTATTTATATTTTATATAGTTATGTAGTCTTTAAATAATTATAATATGATCACTTAGGATTTACGTTACTGTTGGAGAGAGAAGACGATGAAGGCGTTGACGCTGTCGGAGACGAAGCCACTACTACAATTACTGCTGTTGTCTGTTAAGTTATCACCACTATTTTGTGGGTCGGTAGGTGAAACTGATGATGACACTGTGTAGTCTAGTTTATAGATAGCGCCTTTTGTAACATCCTCCATTGAGGCTTCGTTACACTCGCCTCCATTATTCGTCAGTGAGTCACAGTTGTAACATCCCATTTGATTTTTTACACCTACTGTTAACGCTAAATATGGTGAGGCATTTATGAGGGCAGTACTGGTCGGAAGTGCATTCGTTTGGACTTGCGGTAGTACTGGCCCTTGTTGGTGCTGCTTTCGATGTGGTGGTGGCGGCAGTTGTATAACATTCCTTGTTGTTGGGTGAGGTACAGTGGATGATGTTGACGAACGTAGCGCAAAAACTGCATTATGTGACGGTGCTGTTGGATAAATTAACTCTCTATTTGTTGGAATCTGAAACGAAGGTAACCGAAATGTCCCATATGGTGATAGCCATATTTGTTATATTTTCCTATTGTCAAGATTGGGAAGAGAGATTTGGGATAAAGCTTGGCTGCATGTCCGCCTGAAAGCTTTCCTTTTATGGGAACTGGGAAAAATATATTTCGAATAATTTGAATGAGAATATCAAAGGTTCGACTGCCCTTAAAATGTTGAGGACAATATTCTCATGTTTTGTCAAATAATTCCCAATATCAAGTCACTCCTGTGAGATCGTTATTAAAGATGTCTGTACTGTTGCGGTTTTGGAGAACATTAAGACTCATAGTGAGGCTGAACGATATTTTAAATCGAAATTAAAAGTGGTATTGGTTCTTTTACTCTAGTAAAACGTATAACTCGTGATTTTAGCTTTAAGGGATTCAAGTTAAGGGGGCTTGTTGCAAAACGCGGCTCATGGCCGTGTGGCTTTTTTATCAAAAACCTTGGTGATGGTAATAATAACCATTTAATTGATCTGCTTGACCATTGTCAGTTATGTTTAGTATGTACACACGTTATTTCTTTTTTATTTTTTTAGCTTAATACAAGCCTCGCCATATAACATTAGTTTTAATCCCATTCCTAGTCTGACGTCTATTGTACAATCATTCTTAACCTAAAAGTTGAGTGTCGAAAATGATGGTGTGGAATAGAAGGGATGATTTCGTCGTAGCATTTGCGCAACATACACTACTATGTGATTGAGGTTGTAATAAGTTGGCATCGATCCTCAGGTGAGAAATAAAGAAAGGGTTCTATATATAGATGCTTTCAGGAGAGGCGAACATATGCGTCGAGTCAGAGGCCCAACTATGACTATTTTATTTTACTATTTATTGGCCTGTGGGAAGCCGAAAGTTCATGACCTCACCGACTCTACTCCGGCATTGTTCCCTGTCCCGTGCGCTCTTCTTCCACGTTCCACCATCCGATCCGATCTCCTCGAGGTCCAACCTAACATTGTCCTCCCATCTCCGTCGCGGCTGCCCTGTCGGCCGCTTTCCCGTTGGCTTACCATCAAGTATTCTATGCACGGTCCTATCGTTGCTCATTCGTGCCGCGTGTCCGGCCCATCTCAATCTTCGCGACTTGGTTACTCTCACTGTCGGCACGATGCGTTTATCGCGCTAATATAAATAAACGAAACGAAATAAAAACGAACGAAAATTGTTATTTTCTAGATATTTTAGTTTAGGTCGAAAACGAACGATGTGGACTGTATAAGATGCTAGTATTTTTAGAGAGTAAAAGCCAGAAAACAAATTGCTTTTATAGCGTTATAAGAGGGCAGTCCTCTTTTACATGTATGTATACAATATTTATGGAACTTAATGGGAATGAAACATTTTGCATTAGGATAAAATAGGCGGAGCATTTGCATCCACGTGGTTTTGCATGCTGTTAAAACATGTGGAAAACAGTCGGTACAAAAATAATGACATTTTAATGAGGTAATTAAGCAAGGGCCAAGAATGCAGAGTGTCTAGAAGAGACCTGCATGAAATACAACACAATGGATAAAATAAGAATGAAGATATTCTGGGTAACGCGTATCTGTTGTGACGATAGATAAATGTCATCCCTTGCCTGGACTTGGTTCGTTGTTGAATTTGAATTTGTATTCATAAAATAGGGAAAAACCTCAGCATGACGCGACACTCACTATTGTAGGTTTGCGGTATAGCTCTTCCAATTCGTGGTTGTGGAGTTTTCTCCATTGTCCTGCCTCGTCATATTTACCTCCAAAGATACCTCTCAAAACTTTATTCTCGAATACGCGGAATTTGTTTTCTTCCCGTTTTGTGAGAGCCCATGTTTCCTTCGACATTTCGTTACTGGCCGTCAGTATCGTTCCCAGATATTTAAATTCTTTAACTTTTTCAAATATCTTGCCTCTGACGTTTATATGTGTTCCCTGAGTTCCACCTGCTCTCGCCGTAATCATATATTTTGTTTTGTCTTTATTTATTTCTAGGCCCACCTCTCCTGCCGCTTGCATGATGATTTCATAGTTTTTACTTACAGTTTCTAGATTATCGCCCAGAACGAAGATGTCATCCGCATATGCGAGCACTTGTGTGACCCAGTTCAGTGATAATCCGGCCATGTTGTCCTCTTTTACCTTTCTGATGATATACTCGAGGACAAGGTTGAAGAGACATGGTGAGAGGTCAACCCCCTGTTTTAGTCGGTCCCGGATTTCAAATGGTTCTGAGAGGTGGTAGCTCGCCCCTTGTTTTCGTTCATGCAAATTTGAATGAGAGCGGCATATTTTTTTGGGATTCCCAGCTCAACCACAATATGGTAGAGTCTTTGCCTTGCGACTGAGTCGTAGGCTTTTTTGAAGTCAACGAACAGTTGGTCAACCGTCTATCCTTATTCCCACTTCTTTTCCAGCAGTTGTTTCAGTTTCAGTAGTAATTTTTAATAATTCCCAAACGTTGTTAGTTTGTAAACTTTATTATGATAAAAATGTAAACCATGACTGACGTTTTGGCATTGACAGACCCCGAAAAAAGTTCGATGGCACGTTGGTATTAAAATACAAAATTGTTGTGTCGCTTTTGAAGGACCTTTATGTTGTGTCCCTTTTGAAAACCCCCTTTACTTGGTACTGGCGGTGTTCTTATTTAATTAAGATTCATGTTTACTTTAATGGATTTATGCTTGCACTGGTTGGCTTTGCAAATATCGGATTAACCCCTTGACATACAAATAAAATGCACGTCGACGCGGGCGTAGGAAACCATTTAATTTGGCTCAGTTGGGAACACTCATGTACAAGCTCAGACACAGGGCGTTTTATTTTAAATTTTATATTGTTTTATAACATTCAATAAGGTTGATAATTAATCAAATAATACCATAAAATAATAATTTAATAGTTTTGTAACGTGTGATACTGCTCAAAGCATTTGGGAATATGCAGTGGAGTGAGGCATCTTTTACATTGCCAAGTCGTTTCACTTCTTATATTGTGTTTCATACACACATGGCATCTTTTTGCAGGATGTTCCTTTTTATTTCCTTTTATTTTTATTTTATTTATAATGAAGATAGTGCGATATAGCCAAAAAACGTTTACGAGGCATAACTTGCGAAAATATTGGTGTTTCTATTATTTTCCGTTTCGACCAATACATGTCTATTGTAGATTTTTTTGTTTGCGACATGATAATGCATAACGCAAAATATGCTCTAAGTTCATCATTTGTTACTGGATACCACTCTTTCTTCATTTCCGAACCCTCTTCCATTCTCTTTGAATGCCCAACAGTATGAACACTTTGATCACCATTTTCACTTTCATTAGCACCAGTAGAGGAGCCTAACAGACATTCATCGTCACTTTCATATAATGCATTGAACTCAAACATGTTGGGATAACTATTTCTGATTATTTTGTTATCGGTATTGTAGAGAGGGGGAATGTATGCTCAACAGTCTAAACAAAACAGCATCGACGCACGAACGAACAAGCTAATCTAATAATATACTGCCCGGTGTTAGCCAAAGACAGTTCTTGACGTCTCGGAGACGTCAAAGTCTACAATGGCACATGAAATGAATGACGTCTCGGAGACGTCATTGTATGTCAAGGGGTTAAGGATTATTGTTGTGTAGGTTGGTCAACTCGGAACGCTTGCCACAATTTGGGTTTGGAAAACTGTGAGGTGCACACCTTCGACTTTGCTTAATGGTACTGGGACAAACTTGTATGCTGTTGTTCCTTGTTAAGATATGCTTTCCTAGTGAATATACCAAAAGCATGGTAATCTTCGCAAATGTGGCAGGTATACAGAACAAACTATTGTGGCGTTCACTTCTTTTTATCCCAATTTCTAATCTACCTTTCTGCACTCCCATGCTTACCACACATATTTTGTTATGCTGATTTCTATTGCTTCAAAACGAGGTTCGGAGATTACGTTTACTAAGCCTTCGTACTTTTTGTAAGTACAGTGGTAGTTTCAGAGCTCTACATTATTTATTTATTCGTCTCTATAGCATACCCGGGATTAGGTGGCTTTCTTTAAGTTCGGGTGTTTTCTAAATTCAATTTTAATATAGTTAAACTCGTAATCGAAATATAAAAGAGAACGTTAAGAAATGTACTGTGAAATGTGTGGCTACTGTAAGGCCTACACGTGTAGAAACTTTTTTTTTCGAATTCTTACAATGTACAGTGGTACCGATGTACATTGCTTATTGAATGTTATTTATTCTCTATTATTAGATATTTTATTAGAATTAATGGGGACATTTCCAATTAGGCGTGTCTTCAAACGCACGTCAGTGACTACATGTGTAGTTTTTTAGATCGTGACGTTTGAATTATTTCGCTCGGGAAATGTTGAGCAATAACCCATTGCAACTTTCTGAATTCCCTATTCCCTTTACATGGATGAATAAGAACATGTTGCAGCTTAAGTAGTGTTTAGTTTGCTTTGCTCCGCACCTTTTCTTTATAACAAAAATGAACTCCAATTGAAAATTATGTGAGAAAAGGAATTATGACTCAGCCCAATCCTTACAATCATGTATTATTCGACTTTAAATGCGTTAACCCACATTTTATTCGGTCAGTTTGATTGATTTGTATTTTATAGAACACATGGCCACTGCACCGAGCAACATGAATTACGGGAAATTATATGACAGCTGCCACAAGACCGATACACTGAAAGTACATTATTTCTTTCTCAAATGCCTTCATGCACAATAATGGCGGAATCTCTCACAGTTAAAGTTAAAGCGGCATATCTCATAAATGTACTCGATTTTTATTCGTTGGTGCTTATTTCTTATCCCAAATTATGAGATCTCGGGCGTACTGCGCGCAGGCAGTTTAATTCTTCTCATTTTGTTTTAAGGTTGCTAGATAGCGTTCAATGCTGCAATGTCAACTGAACCTATTAGAGTATTTATTGTTCGGCACTTGACATTAAGAAAAAGCTTCATTTCTAAATTTACGACTTTTTTCGCTTTTATCGTATGGGTGTACTTTGATAGTTTTATTATGGTTGTTTTTTGTTGCTCCTGCGTTTTCCTAATGCTCAATGCAACCTGGTCCAGATTGTAACAATTTTTTATTAGAGTTTGTCCAAAACAGGAACCAATCAAAGTAAATAATTATAATTGTATTGTGACAGAGAACCGCTATGGTTCTAAAAACAGTATATAATTTTCTTTGAGCCCACATGAGTAGTTAAGCGAGCTTATCTATAATGAGAGATTTAGATGGTTTTGTGATATTAACGTTGCCGGACCAATGATGTAGCTGCAATATGAGTTTCCTTTCATTTGTTTTTCAAAATCGTGCCGTTCTTATGCATAAGTTTACTGCCCGAGTGGTGTGCTGTTATCGTTTGTATATTTTATCGATATTTCTCATTGGTCGAATGCAGCGGTTTTTTTTCCTCCGTGCTCGTATATTTATTTGTGTTCTTATATGTTTGCTTTTTGTTAAACTAACATCAATTTAGTTGATTCAATCTGTTTTTAAGAATGACTGGTAGCGGAAGGCAATTACAAATAGACAAACACAAGTTCGATTAAAAGTGAAATTCGTAGTTTACGTTTTCATCGGAAGCATGGAGAAGACTAGTAGTTTGGAGATGGAAGGTATGTTGAATGATTTGTAAAATAAATTTATGAGTTCCCCTTTATGTTCGGGGTGCAATAGATTGTTCGCTATATTTTTGATAAAGTAGAAAGTTAAATATAAAGATAATTTTACTTTTACGAAATTTAATCTTAGTATTTGCTCCACTTAGTATATTGTTTAGGTGTAACATTTAAATATTTTATAGTTGGGTTGTTATGGGAAAAGTTGTAGTTGCTTTACTTTATGTACTAGTTTTTGTGTGTGGTGTATGCAAGCTCTCACAATTAATGAGGACACACCACCTGTTAGTGTCTTTTGAAAGTTTTCTGAGATACATGAACTGCCCAAGCGGTAATAGTTTCGTGTGCATGCATTTTTCAAGAGAATTTGTGGGAAAATACAAGTATGAAAAAAGTTACAACGGGGCGCGTAGTTAATTTCATTTGAATGGAAAATGTGGGTTGCCATATTGTGTCGTTTTTCAGTCGAGCACTTGACTTGTATAATCTACAAAATCAGTGGTGTGGGATATGATAAACTGAGCAGTCGCTACGGGGTCATTGTTACGAGAAGTCAATACAATTTACTTATTCTTAATGTCAATATGCAGGAGGAACTGTGCACCGAAAGCGATACATGTGAGTTATATAAGGTTTTGAAAATATTTGCTGAAAATCCATTCCGGCAATATCATTTATAGATTATAAATGTAAATTGCAGCAAATTGCATTTATTTTGTATAATTAGGATTTGTGCTTCTAAGTGATTATTTAATTAAGTTCGATCTCCTTTTGTAGAATAGGAATTTGGAGTTGGAAGATGTAAGAAATAAGAAAAGGATTGATTTGCATAATTTCATACTATGAGTGACGTAATATTCGTTAGGGAGTTGTTTTCTGAGTTTCTACACGAATTCAAGCGGTATCGAAATTCTATAATGTTCATTTACAACCATACACCAGCAATTCTTGCACCTCACCGACATTCAGCTAATAACTGCTTTATATATTTCGGATTTCAATCTGTATGCTTATAAGTAGTGCCTCTGTTCTTCCCACATTTTGGCTTAGTGACATACTTACGATGTGACATTGCTAATCACCTTTTGTTCCATCCCCTTATTTAATTTCTCTCGATTAAAACTTGACGTACCTGAAGAGATATAGACTCCGCACAATAAAATCATAACTGCGGATGATTTCATTTGCTATTATTTCCAATGCCTACTCTATTCTCGCCAGACTCAATTTTTTGTAAATTTGTACTAGGCAGGAGCGCTCATTCCGCCAAGGCACTGTTCCTCACCTCCCATCCCAACCGATATTCAATCGAAGTTTTTTCGCGCTTGGACCTTGGATTGTCTCCGCTAATTTTCCACTAACTCTAAGCGACTTTCAGAAAGTTGAATTAGTCGTCAATTTTTGTGTGATGTTAACGCCTAACGCTTATAGCTGACGCAATAACAGTTTTTTAAATTTTATTTTGAAATACTTCCTCAGGAAAGGTGAATTTATACAATTGAGGTACTCTAATTTGTTAATGTTGGGTTTTCATTTGAATTCTTGTAAACTAAAGTACTCTGGAAATACTCGTGCGCTGATCTGATTGTGTTTCACCTGGAGGGACGGTGATACATCAACTGACCAACCAGCAGAAAAAGAAGAAATCACTATACTAACTGGACTTAAGAAAGCCGTTATTGTGAAGAGGAAATCAAGTTGGTGTCGGTGTAAAGCCTCAGGTCACTCTAGATTTAATAGAAAAAAGGTCGGAAGTCACATCGTTCACAACAACCCGAACCAAACGATTTTGAGTAAACTTTTTATTCAATGGCAAAACTGTCGGGAAAGGACGGGGATTTTGAAGTGCTCTTAAATGCCAGAACCCTGTGTGAGGGGAAGAAGACGTAGAGGATAATGAAAAGAGATATCGGTATAGATTGGTCTTAAATGCCTGGATATTACAAGGAAACATGTGGTCAAGCAGAGCATTCCACATTCGTATGAACCAGGCTAAAGAGGGATACTCTGTTTATTTGTGCGTCTGAATTTGATTTTCAACGTGAACTGATAGGCACTCATTCTTTGATGATTATTGCGACAGTATGTTTGGTGTGGTGGAATACAATCAGCAAGCCCCACTTGAATCGACCATAATAACAGTTATAGAAAAGAGATCGGCGTAATACCTTGCGGCTATGTTTTAATAAAGGAATTGAACAATTTACGCCTGAGTCTCCAATAAGTTTGTGGAATTTCTAACAGATCCACATACATCATAAACAATAACACAAAGTCAAATAATCAAAGCACCAGACCCATATATCATTGCAATTAGAATAACGCTTCCAGATCAGTTGAGCGTACTACAGAACAACGATCGAATTCTCACACAGTGGGGTGATCTGTTGAGACTTTGGTTCTAGCTTTTATTGATTCTAACCGACACAGTGTTGGTTCGAATCGCTTCCTCTTCACTATCGTCGCAAAGCCCTAGTTTTTTTTGCATCCTTTTGAGTACTCTGGGGGCAGTTTTGGATGCACCTTATCAAATATGGGAATTCCATTTTAGGACGAGTGTACTCTTATAAATTGTGGCCAGGATCGATGGGGTGAAGAATTTTTTACTTCTCTCAATAAACCTCATGTAATTGGTCGCACTTTTCGCAACTTCAGAAAGGTGGCCGTTCCAATTAAGATTCGAGTTAATTGAAGTGTCGAGGATTCGACGTTGCAAGTGAAAAGCATCGACAGAATATTTGCATTGGGGTTCGTCTTTGACGAAAAGAGACAGCGCTGGGTTTTTAAGACATCGAATTCTACTCGGTTTGCTAATCCCCATTGGTATATCATGTTGAGGTCGGAATTCAATGTATTAACCATAACCTGCTGATTGGTAATGAGGTTCAAACAGGTTGATTGGGGATGTTCATATTAGTTTGAGACACAACGTGCCATTATCTGCAAACGAGTGAATTGGATTCTGAGTAATGGAGAAGAGATCGTTTACAAAAATGGAGAAGAGAGTAGATGTGAGTACAGACCCTTGGGAAACACTTGCATTAATTTGATGGAATATAGATTTGGCACAATCCAGAAACACTTGGATTGAGTGGCCAGAAAGATAGTCTCTTATCCATCGAGTCAGCGTATCATCAACTCCATAGGAAGCTTTTAAAATATCTAACCATGTTTTCATCGAAATGGGGGATGAATTGACTTCAATTTTCGATAAGATATGCTGCCAGATCTGTGGGGGTTCTCTATATTACATGGAGAACTAACCCACAATTCCAACCAAATTTTGACCGCAACAGCGCGTCACCTCAACCCCAATTTTCCCAACAAGCTATTTCACCTGAAACACATGTTTTCCAAAAGGACGCATAGCTGATTTCATTATTCTATGCAATTAATGCATAATTGAATTCAGCTCCCTTTTGTCATACAGCAACTCCATTCCCATAACCCATGAGATTTCCAATTCATGTCGGTTAGCAACGGCAAAGTCTGACCAAGCGACGCGGTTGCACCACGTGCAACCGCTGGGGAAATTATCGATTATTCAATTTGGTTCCCACGGTCATAATTCCCTAGCCGCTGTAGCGTCACTTTGACTTCCCCCAGACACTCTATTCGCTGGGGATCAATGATCTCTTTTGTCAGGTAAATAGCACAAACAAAAAAAAAACATTTTTCTCTCCATCCCATTTTCATCTTTTCAGAGTACATTGCACTCTGAGATCACCACAGTCACCGAACTAGGTCACTGGGTCTCCGTTGATTTTGCTTCGATGCATGGGAAGTAGAATCATCCCCGGGGTCATTTCGCTTTACGTTTCGGTTCTCACATTCTCTTTAGTCCATTGACTATCGAATTAACCCACGAGAGTTATTCACCACGATGGGCGGAGAGAATGAGAGAATGCAGAAGACAGTATAATCTCGATTGGTTGATCGATGTGCAAATCTGAAAAGACAATTTTCATCCCTAATTGGGATCAGTCACATCTCAACGACCAAAGTGCGCACACGCACATCAGTGATTGTTCAACTTCCATGACGATCGGTCACGCCGCGTTAGAGTCAAGTTTCATCAGGTGGAGTAAACTCGAGTGTAGCTTCCTCGGGTGTAGCTTCCTCGGGTGTCTTTTGTCGAGTTTCAATTAATACGGCTGCATGTTAATATTGTGGATTATGGATAATTTCGTGGTTTATCAATTAAATTTAAGTGCACAGTACATCTAAACTAACCAATAAATGTAAACATAGTTTTTAGAGCGCTTTTGTAAGTGAATCCAGTTGCAACGAATATAGCTCGAATCGTGAAGGCATTTCTGCTGAACAGTTTCGTGCGGAAAACAAAAATAAAAAAAAAGAACAACTAAACCAGTGCCTTTTATTTCTCCTCTTTCGGCAACGTGTGTTCGGAGTAACAAGTGTCGGAGATTTAAGTGAATCAAGTGCCCGTGTTTTAGCTACATAACTTTACCCCCATAGATCTCCTGTTGATTTGTTGCTACGGTGATTAAGGAGGTCATTTGGTTCCAGATATTCCGAAAGCTGAGGGTTAATCAGTGGCTCCATAACCTTCGACATAATAGAAGTCAATAAGAAAAGGGGATGATTTGTCGCCCATTTTGGGAATTGGTTGGATGTTTGCTGACTTCCATCTATTTGGAAATTGAGCAGATGAATGCCACCCAGACCAGCGGATTTGTTAATGTTCAGCTCCTTGAGTATACGGATAACAACAAGAGTTCGAAAGTGAATCTGGTCTATTGTATGCTGTTTGCGCCCAATTCGAGGTGGAGCTTATGCGGCATTAGGTAGCGTTAAGTTGGTTGCAAATAGATTCGTTTTCTCTATTGCACGGCGACTATAAGCGAAGGAATGATGAGGAGACCGAGTTTTTGATGTTCTTTGCGAATGCCAAGGAATTTCTAATATCCGTTGGACAATGTAGTATTTTTTTTCGCTCTTTGGTCATGCAAGAATTTTGCGCGTTGAGCATGGGCATTGCTTCATTTTGTTAGCATCTATTGGAATAGATTGTCACGCATTAGAGGTCTTATCTATCTATAATTTTTTTTTTTTATAAAATCAAGTTTTCCGAAAGACTTCCGTTTGATAAAATAAGGATTGTGAAGTTACACGTCGGGTTATCGCAACGAAATATTTTTTTGGCTCTTATACGATCTAAGTAGAGCGTACTGCGTTTCAGTACTTCCAGAACATTGAGGTCGCAATATTGTTTATAGATTTCATTATCTCATTATTTCAGCGCCTTCAGGTTCCCCTCTGTTTACACGTGTTCTCTCAATGGTCATTCCCCAAGCACTCAAGTCTTTAATCTACATTTGAGTAACTACAGATCCACGTCGGAGCCAAGATTTGAGTGAAATCCAATCCTTAAGTTGCTTAATTTATGAAGGCAGTCGGCTGAGGAAAACGCCAAATACCGTTTCCCTGGAACCAACAAACATATAAAATAATCCATTTAACACTTCACAGTAATAACAATATATAAAAATTCTTCATTCTAGCTTCAATTTCAAAGACAAACCGACAACGACGGAAAGTTGGAGGCGCAGACGCAGCAACAACAAACAAGAAAGGTCGGCCAACATCTGATGCATCAGCAAATTTAAAGCTCCCAGCTCATGGTTATCCTCTAGAACATCCTTTCAACAAAGATGGATACAGGTATATCTTAGCGGAGCCGGATCCACATGCACCTTTCCGGCAGGAATTCGATGAAAGCGCTGATTGGGCAGGAAAACCTATTCCGGGTTGGTTATATAGGACTCTCGTACCGAATTCAGTTCTCTTATCACTCCATGATAGAGCACCACAGTTAAAAATTGCGGAAGATCGTTTGGCGGTTACAGGAGAAAAAGGATACTCTATGGTCCGTGCAACTCATTGTATGTTTTTTAATGTATTTATATTTTGTATTTAGGATCAATAATTTCTTTTTTAGCTGTAAATCGTGGTAAATGGTACTTCGAAGCGACTATTGAAGAAATGCCTGAGGGTTCTGCTACGCGGTTGGGTTGGGGACAAGAATATGGAAATTTACAAGCTCCTGTAGGTTACGATAAATTTGGTTATTGTTGGCGATCACGAAAGGGATCTCGATTTCACGAGAGTCATGGGAAGCATTATAGTGAGGCATATATTGAAGGTGACACATTAGGATTCTTCATAGATTTGCCCGAAATTGAAGGTATAGACTATCTGCCAACTACTTACAAGGATCGGGTAAGGCAGTTACTAAAAGACCAGATCATTATACTAAATTGAGTTTTTTTTTAGCCACTTGTGAAGTTTAAAAGCCATTTATACTATGAGGATAAGGACCGAGTTCAGGAAACGATGAAGAATCTGCAAGTACTTGCCGGGAGTAAAATAATATTATTTAAGAATGGAGTATCTCAGGGAGTTGCATTCACTGATATATATGCAGGGTCCTATTTTCCTTCTTTTTCAATTTATAAAAGTGCTACAGTGAGTGTAAATTTTGGACCAAACTTTAAGCATCCAGAGATATTAACAGAGTACAATGCCAAAGGGGTAGGTCCATAAACATATCCTCTTCTCTTTTCATTGTACATGATTTACTTTTTCGGTTTCCTTTTCTGTAGATGTGTGAGAGAGTGGAGGACCTAATCAGTGAACAATCTTTAGCTGATATTTTGTTTTTGACTGAAAACCGGGGACGACTTCGACTAGAGAATTACCACCTATAAACCAAGTGTGGAATCGATGAAACATTTACATTAAATGTAACATGTAAGTTTGTGAATTTGTGAAATTAAATAAATCAGTGCCTCTTTCACGTTTATTTTATAGATGAATATTATAGCGCTAAGATACTTGTACGTTCGTTCTTGATTGCATTGTAGATGTTTTATAATTACTTAATGTGGTTTCTGAATAAAAATGTCAAATAATGTAAGCTTTGTACATCAGTTTTGTTATATAACTAAAAGTGCAGTACAGATAATGATGACATATTCAGATGTTTTTTGTCCAATATCTTGACTTACATTTTGAAAAACTTAGTCAAACCGTGAAACCTTATTGCGAGATAGAGCTAATGTGGGGATGATCGAGTTTTGAAATATAGGAGTTATCGTCACGGGTATATCGTAAAAAAGAAAAAATCGTCAAATTTTACGCTCGCATTGTGCTTTGACATTTAAGTGTACCCTTATACGTATTTTTTATGTAAAAAAAGGCTGGTGAATCGAAGCCCGGTCCCTATGAGAGATATAGATGCCTCCAAGGTGCACAACAGGGCGCAATGTACATCTTTGGGATTAACATTTTGAGGATATCGATGTGAGTTTGGATTGTAGAGCCGCTTAAGAAAGACACGAAAGCTACTGATCGGCATAAATTAAGGATGACCACTATTGCAACTAACTCCTCCTGCTAGAAATTGGGTAGTATTCTTATGCATCCGTAAATGCCCCTCTGAGCAGCCAAAAAAGGTTGAACACATTGATTTGGAAGTAAAAGGACATACCATCAGATTCAGTCCCTAGATTAATTATCTTGGTGTTACCCTCGGAAAGAGGTTGACCTTCAAGGAACACATTCGAAAAACGAGTGAAAAAATGGCAAGAGCCTGCAATGCTGGCGGACTGCTACCTTATGAGAGGGCCACGGGCCCGCATAAGGAAACTGATAACCAGCGTCAATACTTCCATTATAATGTAAGCAGCTCACACATAGCAACTTAACATATTGGCTAGCATCATTAAGAGTATACTGCGCATTTCGAACGGTATCCGAAGATGCCATAAATGTCTTGGCCGGGAGGAAACGGAAACTACGTGATATTGCAGCTAGGGAAGTCGCGGCTTGAGGTCTCGTAAGAGAATCGCCACTGAATGCGGTCACAATTAGAGCTCTCAAGCCTAAGAGAATGACGTCGAAGGTACGATTCTTCAAGGGAAGATGAGCCCACGCCACGATATAGAAACATGGGGGAAAAGAAAACATAGCGAGCTGAACTACTACTACTTCCTAGGAAAGGCAAGGCAAGCGCCAGCACCCAAGTTCCTGGAAAACGACGTCCAGCCAATATCTGGATATGGATGTTTTTGGAAATACTTGCACAAGTATAAGCATGTCGATCATCCACACTGCCTGTACTGCGAAAGCAAAATAGAAAATGCGAAACACGTACTCACAGAATGCGTGAGATTCGAGACCGCACGAACGATTTTGGAGAGACATATGAGACGGATAGTTACTCCAGGAGGAGTAATAGAATACGTGCTGAGTTCAAAACAGGCATGGTCCGTAGCAAATGATGTTCTATGTGACATGATGTAGCAGTTGCCGCGACGAGCGGAGTAACAGGTAAATTCCCCCACGCCCCAGCATAGCATAACTAAAAGAAAGTTCCACGGTGAACAACGGGAATATGTTCTGGCGGGAGGCGGTTTTAGTCCGTAAAAATCCGACATGCCTCTAGATCGGTCCAGAGGTATTTTTTGAAGATTTCCAGCTTCCACCGTAACCAAGAAAACAAAAAACACTAAAATCATAGTTTTAGATCAAACGGTTGTGCGTCGAAATTAATGCACTCTTCTTTCGCACTAAAATTCAGTTACGTACGACATCTGGAGATGTAGTAGTGGGTGTATTAATGTCGGGAAATATTTGGTGTAGTGAACTGATTTTACGAAAGAGTTAGAATAGCGTGAACTAACGTAGGTGATGCTCATTCGTTTTTTCTAGTCAGCTGTCACTGATGTGCATGCTACCACCGCCAAAAGTCATGTTATGAGGTTTCATGAAAAGTTCAATGTTTAAATCTTTAACACGCCGTACATGCAGTAGGTATGTGGTTATGTTGTCGAGCATGTTGTGGGGCATTAAAAACATACTTGAACGCACTTTATTCGCTCGACAGATATTATCACGGGTACTGTTCTTCGGAGATTCGTGGTATTGTTCCGCGCAATTCGGTTTATATGCGCTCCACAAGACAATCCGACGGATCGCACCAGTTTGCAGTTCATCTCCCAACGGCGCGAACATCTCTGCATCAGAACTTGTTCTGTACAGAGCGGGGAAGGTGGGTAGTGTTCCTGGAGCGTTACAAGCTGCAGCTGTTCAAGAGGAACTGCAACCGTTTTTCGTTAACATCTCGGGGCGCCCACTCAGCGCTATAGGTTCGCCTCCCTCAAGTGAAGTGTAATAAAAAAAAATGTCATTGCTGTTTTAGGGGTAGATTTTAGTCATTTAAGAGCTGTCATTCCGTGTGGATTGGTTATAAGATCGGATATAAGAGATGGATGACGATAAGTACCATTTATGCCATTATATTCTATCCTGTTTTCAAATGAAAAAAAAATGCTGCTCAAGTTATGGAATTGATTATTTCGACTTTGGGTGACATTTTGGGAGTCATTCAACAATAAAAAAGTGGTTTGCAAGATTTCGCGGAGGAAATTTTAGTCTTGAGGACGCTCCACGTCCAAGTGCAGTAAAAGAATCAAATGACGAAGAACTTCAAGATTTACTGGATGGAAACCACGTCAAACTCAAGAAGAACTTGCAGAACAGTTAGGAGCTTCTCACCAAGCAATATGAATCAAACTTTGTATAAGTATCGTTTCCAATAAAGTTGAATTTGACAAAAAAGCCGAGTTTCTACTTGTACACCTATTACATTACAACACAAGTAATTCCTAACACCATTCAAAAAAGTTATTATAATAATGATAAACCATATTGACTTTATACATAGAAAAAGCAAAAAAAAAGTATGATTTTTTTAAAAGTTTATAAAGGCTAAGAGTAATCTAAATGTATTTAAATGAAATAAATAATGTGTAGGCAAAAACAAAGCGTTAAGGAAAACAGAGCACAGGAAACGAGTGAACAAGGCGACGGCTACGGACCTACATGAAATTCAATGTTGATTTTGAATTTAAATTTGATTTCAAATTTCTGTTTTGTTTTATTTTGTCTGCGGTTTTATATATAATTTACTTTGTTTACTGCTTGCCCTTTTGTCTCTTTCCTTTGCTTCCTTTTCTTGCTTTCCGTTCGCCTAGCGTAGGGCGTAATTTGGATTGTCCTCTTGTGTTCGTGTTTTGTTTTGTTTTCGTTTTTTACCCCCTGTTCTCTCCGCTGACCCGTCCTCACAATGTATTCCTCGGTTGATGACCGCTCCTCCCATGGTCTGGGCCATCTGTCCAATCGGGATATGATCGCTCTTATAAAGAGATTAAAAGAGGACCTCGAGGCTCTCAGGATCTCAAATTTCCCCTCTCTACCTGTAAATTAAATAAATATCGTCAAGTAGCTAATTTGCATAAACTACTTTATGTAAATTCTACTTGGCAGAAAAAATAATAAGAAAATGCGTTGGCGTCGAATAAAAAATAAAAACGTCAACGGGAAAAAAATACTGAATTACTCACAAAGCAAGAGATTTTCTGTCAGCAAAAAAGGAGCGCGAGAGAAAAAACATAAATTTAAATTAAAAAATAGTTAACGTACTCCTATTGCAAGAACGACTGTAACAGTTGGGCATATAAGTATCAGAAGTGCGACCGCACCGGGTTCCACTGCAATTCATTACAAAAATCAGGATCAATTATTGTCAACATTATCAACACCATCAACAGACTAGCCAGCTGAACAGCGAGACTCAAGAACTCAACGCCCCCTGCAAGCTGCATACCAGTGACCAGCAACAACGACCGCTCCACGGTCCGCACAAGTAAGTCACTTCCCTTACCGTTCCTTTATATTTTAAATTAAACTCTTAAAATATTATACAACAATTTTGGCGGAGCCGGTGATCACTAGCTGAAGTTTGTGTCGGATGCGTCGGAGATAAAAAACCCAGTGGTGGGAAGAACCCCGAGGCTCTAACGCTAACGTTGTTGGGGAGAACCGGTCATACATCGTGCCGTTTAAACTAGGACCGTGCTATTGAAAGGATAAAGTGATGCATTCGGTTAGTAATATCAATCTTATCGCTACCATCTTATGATGTTAAAAAAATCACATTATATTAGGACCAACGAACATTATTAACAGTACCAGCCCGACGGAATACCAGCAATAGTCCTTAATAACTGTGCTCCAGAAATATCGCCGGTTCTTGGCAGACTCTTTCGGTTATCTTATGCACGGAGGATATTTACTATCTGCTGGAAAATCGCTCAAGTTCAGCCAATCCCAAAGAGGGAAAAAAAGTGTCTCTCACAAAATAACCGGCCGATAGCATTACTGTCTTTGTTATCTAAGGTGATGGAAAAGGTCATCAATGTCGAGTTAGTTAAGTATTTGGAGTGCAACGGACTTCTGAATGATCACCAATATGGATTCCGTGGCAGACGGTCCACGGGAAACCTTTTGACACCTATAACCGATATATGGACATCTGCGATTGAGCGGCATGGTGGGTCAAGGGCGGTCGCATTGGATATCTTCAAGGCCTTTGACCGCGTCTGGCACGGGGTATTGTTGAGTAAACTTCGTTCATATGGAGTTTCCCAGCAGCTTTGGGACTGGACGAAGAGCTTCCTCGACAACCGATCGATCCGGGTTGTTGTGGACGACGAGTTTTCGTTAATTCTGGGGTGTCTCAAGGTTCTATTTTGGCGCCAACCTTGTTTTTGCTTCACATAAATGATTTGTTGAAGACAGCGCATAACAAAGTGTTCAGTTTTGCGGGTGATAGTACGCTTGTTTCCTCTTTTTCGAGTGATCGGCTGATTGGTGCATCAATGTCGCACCAGCTGAGATGTAGACAGATTGACTCTCTGAATCAGAATCTGTATAAGGTCCTGCAGTGGGGAAGAGCCAATCTCGTCGACTTCAATGCAGCGAAGATACAGTATACAACATTCACAAAGAAAAGTAGATTATCGGTTCCACAGCTGATGATGAATGGCCAGGCCCTCGAATCTGGAGAAAGCTTAAAATTGGTTGGCATGACGGTGTGAAGGAATGTATCGTGGAATAAACACGTGTCGACCATCGCCAGATCAGCCTCTGAAAAACTGAGATATCTTTATAGAGCCAAGAAATATTTTACTCCGGCCCAATTTCTTCTCCTGTACAAATCCCAAATTAGACACGCGCTCGAGCTCGGCCCCTAAATATACCCTCGACCTACTTGAAGGCTTACAGAGACGAGCGAACCGCCTGATCGGGGACTTGGCGCTGACGTCGGGATTACGGTCACTATCACATCGAAGACGCGTAGCCGACCTCTGTCTGTTTTACAGATATTATCACGGGTACTGTTCTTCGGATATTCGTGGTATTTCACGCAATTGGGTTTGTATGCGCTCCACACGACAATCTGACGGATCGCACCAGTCGACAGTTCATCTCCCGACGGCACGAACATCTCTGCATCAGAACTCTTTCCGTTACAGAGCGGGGAAGCTGTGGAACTCGCTTCCCACGCGAGTGTTCCCGGAGCGTTGCAACCTGCAACTGTTCAAAAAGAACTGCAACAGTTATTTGGTGCCATCTTGGTGCGCCCACTCGGTGCTATAGGTACGCCTCTCCCGAGAGGTGTAATAAAAAAAAGGTACTCTGCACAAGCGAAGTAGTTTAAGAGGATATACAAATTAGACTAGTTCTGACCATGCTGTCATGTGCGATCATAAAATCGATAATAACAAAATTGTAAGCAGCCGTTAAGACTTTGAATAAGAGAAAAAAAGAATAGTTTTTGACACCACTTTCTGATGGGATTGAGAGGTTTTGCTTAGATTCGGTAGGACTAAGATGAATTACACAAAAATCGAAGTATTGGAAAATCATGTTTTTGAAACTAAACGTCTCATATATATCGGGTTTTCCAATAGGGACTTGACAACTTTGAATTTAATTTGTGAACGCACCCTTTCACTAATCATCGAGCTGTCACTGTCAATTTATTCAGTAAACTCAACATTTTCATCATGGTTAAGTACACGAACGAACAACGTCTGCTAATTATTAAAAATTTACTACCGAAAAAAGTTGTCAAGTCCCTATTGGAGAACCCATTACATATACGCACGTATGTAAAAAAATGCAACAACAGAATGATATAATAGTTTGGGGAGAAAGAAGTCCATTATGTTTGGTTAGATTCTGTGGCGCTGTGTATATTGTAAGGTGTTATTATTTTTATTTTATTGTAAAATTCTGATCAAATGAATATTTTTCTCGTTCACCGAAAATGATTAGGTAACGACAGCATTCAAAATCAACGGTTTTCGGACACCAATTCTGTGGAACATCGACCTAGATATAGGCCTCACGTCACGCGATGCACATGTGCGGCAAGGGTTATCCCAACTAATTTGACGTACAAAATCGGAGAAATTTCGCGAGTGGGCGAGATCCGTTTGCAAAGCTCTAGAAGGTCTGGCATCGTTGGTGGATGTCCGAATCCTCTTGAAGCTATTTTTATGTTTTTTTCTCAAATGGCATAATGGTACCGAGTCGCCCGTTACATCTAGATATGAACAGTCGCAGGCTTGGATAATATTTCTATCAATTGCATTTCTGGTTGAGTAACAGAAACGAAAACGGTTTCATTACTGTAAACTTCTATAATAGAACCTGCACGCTTTGCATGGGGCTTGAGATATTCGTAGCCAGCCGATAACCTATGTATAGTACTTAATAATTAGTTAAGATGTTCAATGAATGTGGAATGGTGTCACATAAAATAAAATTATGACATTTGTCCAAGATAACTTCCTCCACATATCCCAGATAATATCCGCCAGGTGGGTGGCATAATTGACAAACGAATCAAATCGCCTTGGGTGATTTCAAGGGTACAGTAGGTCGGCACATATTCAAGTAATAATAGTATATGAGCTTTTTTATTTGTGTAATAGAGCTAACGGTTATAATAAATGGCAACAAAGCAAGAATTTTGCAGTTGCGACTACAAGATTTACGTAAAAAATATCCATGAAGCGGTGGGAATTCTACGATGGAGCTATCCACAACCACATTAAGCAGCAAAGCGGTTATAAATAAATACCAGCGCGCTTCGGACTTTCCTTCCTACGGCATAGGTTTCACACGTTAATGCAAGCTGGGCACTTCTTTTGAGAAAAATAGTACTAGAAGGGCAAATATTCTGTCCATTAATTAATTGTTCCATATAAATGAACCGTCAATGTAATCTTCTCAACTAAAATCTAAGTATTTTTGAGGTAAGCAATATTCAGTTACTAATTTGTAGTACAGCAAGTACTTAATTTTATTTGTACAATAAAATGTTACATATAAGAGATCAGATTAAAAATATAACGTAGTTATTTATGCATTTTAAATTTTGCAGCACTATATGGTAAGTATGTCCAATTCAATTGACGGTGATTTAATGCGGCAGATATTGAACGTCCTACTAAAGGAGCAGATTCATGAATTTTTTGCAATTTAATTGCCGGCAATATTATTGCGTTTTTGTTCATTTCACTTCCTGCCATTACTTGGCGAGGATACCATTTGTTCGATCGTGTAGTTGCTGCAGCAGATTGGGGCTGATTTGGAGTAGTGAGCTGAACGAAACTTTTTTCATATCGCGAAGGATATTTTCGAAATGAATGCTTTGCTTCCATAATTTTCAAGATAGGCGGCATTCGATGTGGAGTAGCTGAACTTGAACCATTTTTGAGCGCACCGTGATCTGAATTACTTGCCAGTGTGCTGCTGCCTAAGTTTCGATAGCTTTTCGGAAGCGGACCCAGTACATTGCGCTTCTTCATTGGTACTTTTTCTCCATTTAGTCTGAGATCTAAAGGCATAATATTTTGCACCCGCCGTTCCGTTGTTGGTACTGAACTTATTCTGAGATCGTTGGCTAGTTTATTTAGCAACTGTTCGTGCTCTAGTATTTGCTTTGCTGGCAATGGTTCTAGAGATTTTGCAGAATGTTTTGCACACATCAAATTTTGTCGCCGGTTTGTTGGAGTTATTGCTCCATCAGTCGGATCGTCTTCATAGTCTTCAATATAGGTATCCTCATCATCATCATCGTCTTCATCATATTCTTTATTGTCATATGATGTAAAGCTGAAGTTCGATAATTTATCTGAATCACTTTGGGAATTGCGCGGACGCAAAATGTGAGGGAATTTTCTGTGCCATTCTAGAATTTCTTTTTTCAGCTCCGGGTCAGTATCACTCAAATCTTCTTCTCCACAAAACATCCGTTCTACTCGTTCCCAATCCTGTTGGTTTTGTTTTATTGCATCATCTGCCCATGGTATTGAACCGATACTGCTCCTGTCGATGCTGCTTGAAGAATATTGAACTTGGTAATCGGAATCGGAACTGGATGATGTTATACTTTCGTCGCGATAAAAATACCGATTTGACATTTTACCTTCATTATATCATTGCAAGTAATTTTAATTAAAGTGCACTTAGTTATTTAATAGACAATAAAAATCGATATGTAACATTGTACACAAATAACAAAATCCTTTTAGGTGACAGTTTTGATATGTGAATTGTTATGACGATGTACAAAGAAGGTCTATTTGTTGATGGTGTTATGTGAAAGGCTACTGTCATTGATAAAATCTCTATTGTGATTGGGCAGTTTAATTGGGTTCATTACAAAACGAAACTCGATTGTGATAGGATTATTTTTTAAATTTATTGGAGATTTATAAATATATATTTTAATAAAAGTAGTCTGTGAAGTTTTTATTTATTAATAATTTGATCAGATCAATTCTTTCAACTTCGATGAGGCAATTTTAGTGTGACATTGTGAACAATTTCATTCAAAATTGTACTTCAGGCGGTGTGTCAAAGCTTGCCCTACATGATTATTTAATAAGAATATAATGTTTAGAAGCATTTTAAAGTTTACAAATGGTGTGAAATTGAGTTATAAAATATTGTTGATGAAATAAATATGCATATATTTGACTTTTAGGATTAGCGCGACGATCCCTGACGGCAAAAGTGGGTCCAATTGCAACGGAGATTCTAGAGGTGCTATCTAAAGCGTTGAATCCGGTTCACATTGAGGTTGTGGATCATTCGAATGGTTCAGAATCACATTTTCGAGTTACTGTGGTATCCGATAAATTTGAAAATCTCTCATTGATTCAGGTAAAAGAAATAATCTCAGGATAAAACTCATGAAGTAATCCAAACAAATATTTTTAGTCTCATCGTTTGGTTACGGATTTAATCAAAACAAAGTTAGACAGCGGTGCAGTCCATGCCCTTTCGATTGAAACGATACCATCAAAACATTGGAAGAAAAATAAACATTGAAATAATGTAAATTAAAGCTATTCTACCATTCATTATTGTCGTCTTCATTCCACGTTGGATGATATGTTTTATGAACTGTTACTTAACCGCATATATATATAGTCGCCTACAAATGTATAAAATCGTTTTGCATCTAATTGCAGTGACATTTACCGAAGACAGGCAAATTACCAGATATAACCACAAACATTGATAGCCACTCGCATAACGTCAAAGTCAGTTTGCCATAGCAATTTTGGATAATGGTTGGGCGATTTCTGGGCTTAACGAAATTCCTTAAAAGTGAGGAAGGCATAAATGAAGAAGGAATATTAACAATTAATAAATATTTTTCGTAGCACCTTATCGTGGACAGTTTCGATTCCAAAGCATGTCAACCCCAATCGAAGACGCCATCCGCGAAATACTAACCGATAATTTAAAGCCCACCTATCTTGAGATAATAAACGAATCTTACATGCACAACGTTCCTAAAGGAGCTGAAACCCATTTCAAAGTGTTGGTTGTATCTAAAAATTTCGAAAATCTTCCCCTTATTAAGGTACCGAATTTTATTAAGAAATCCTGTTAACATTTTAAAATAATATTTAATTTTAGAGACATCGCTTGATAAATGAGTTAGTAAAAACAAAATTGAATGGAGATTTTGTACATGCTTTGTCTATCGAAGCGAAGACTCCTTCACAATGGAATCCTTCGCACAAAGTAGAAGCTAGTCCAAAGTGTCTGGGGGGATTTGGAAAGTAAATAAATTGACTTACATTTGGAAACGAATATATTTTTATGAATAAAATAACACCCCCTGTTATTGCGTTTTAAATCCAACAAGTTGATCAATTTGTTTCTTTGCTGTTAATATTACATCATTTACCCCTACACCGTCATAAGCTGCGCCGCACAGTGTCAGTGGAAGTTTATTCGTCTGAATGTACTTCCTGATTTCTTCCACTCGCTTCTTGTGGCCGACTGTATACTGTGGTATACATTTTCTCAGTATGTGCACTCTTTTGGTCATTGGACTTTTGTTAATGTGCAGAATTGATTGTATATAGCTCATGGCCATATTAAATATTTGGGTTTGTGTCGGGAACTTACCAAATATTTCTTCAAACCAATATCCACCCATCATACACGTCAAGACTGTGTTACCTCTCATAGCAGAGCAACAGCTATCAAAAACGACTCCCAAAAGTGGCAGTTTTTCAATTGGAGGAACCAAGAACCCAAATGCATTATACGGTATCACATCCGCTGTATTAAACTGTATGTTAATTACCGCGACATCGACATATGGGATTGTGCGCAATTGCCCCGCCAATGATGGATGATCGTGTTCCAAGGTTTCTGCAAGCTGAAATGCAGGAATAGAACTTATAATGTGATCTGTCTTAATTGTAGAATCATCGATTGTAAGTTCCGCCCCTCCTTCGTCGGAAAAAGATATCCTTTTACATTTGGCGTTCAATTCAATGTGAATTAAATTTTGCAAACGGTCCGCCAATGATTTAGGTAGTGTTTCCATGCCTCCTTTCATTGAAAAAATACTCCATTTTTCGGTTTTGGCTCGCTTGTGAATATTTCCGTTGAATTGTGGAGCATCTTTAACCAGCCATTTTTTGCTGAGGAACAATCCTTTGGTTACACTGCCATGCTTCTGCTCCATCTCAAAGAAATCATTTAGCAAGAAACGAACACTAATGTTCTTTGCATTCCCGGCACATATTCCACATATCAGTGGGCTTATTGCGTAGTCAGCAAACTCTTCACCGAACCTACGTGCAACAAAACTGTGAATGGATTCATCTTCGAGAGTCTGCTTTCGGCCAGCAGTTATTATATCATGCAGTAAAGCTGATAGGAAAGATTTACTAAATGGAGGCTGCGGAATGAAAATGCTACTTAGTGTGCTTGGTAGAGTCAGAAGTTCTCCTGGAATGTCAATAAATAATGATTTAAAAAAAAAAAAAAAGTCAGAAAATATAGGCTTACCCTTCGCATAGATCATACGGTTTCGAGCAGCAGGATGTGTGCTACATACTGGAGATATTTCAGTTCCCAATTCAAGATCTTCTATCAGCTGGAGGGTGTTCATTGCCGCTGGTCCTCGAGCACGAATTGTTCTTGGGCCAGTTTCAAATAGGAAGTTTTGTTCTACATGATTTTCAGTACGAATCCATCCTCCGAGACGGTTGGACATTTCAAATAAGCTTATTGGGTTTACAAAATGTTTTTTAAGGTAGTAAGCCGCTGACAAACCAGCTATACCTCCCCCCAATATAACCGGCATTGTAATACAACTAATCGATTTGTAAATTTGCCAAACATCTGATTCGACAACTTGTTTTATTTGACAATCATGTGATCATTAAAACAGCTGAGTATTATGAAAGTGACTACTTTTTATACCTTTCATCATGGCTTAAGTGAACAAATGGCAACTATCTGAAACCGTTCCATTATACGAATAGTTGAAACTTTAATTTTATACATATGTGACGTTTCTAGCAGGTACATACAACTAATAGTGAAGAATACCATCACCAAAAGACAAGTCGGCAAATCAAAGAACATCTATAGCAATAACACAACATTTATATATCAGTCGAGTGTATTTGGGTTTAGAAATTATTTTGCGCGAGTTAATGAAACACTCTCTTAAATCTTAAAAATAAGTTTTATTAAAAAATGTGCTTTATTTGCGGATCGTTCTCTTCAAGAGTACAGATGAGAAGAACGATGTTTAAAAAAAAAAAAAATATTGGTTATCTTGCGGTGACCAGGATCGTTGACTTTTGGCTCTATCTTTTAGTGATTCCAGCAGTTGCATTGTAGCGTCGGTTCGAATCACATGTCTCTTCACTATCGTCGCAAACGCTATACAGTCTTCTCTGGTTAATTGCGAAGTTCAATTAAGCTTTAGAATGTCTGAATAGATATAGTTACAAAAAATAAATAGTAGATATCGCCGTGCTATATAAATATACACCTGCTGCACCATGTGCGATACTAAATGTACTGCATGGAATCAAAAGTCCCGGGATTTTTAAATAGGTGGCGACACTAAAAATGAACATGATTCATATCGAGAGGCTCATTTGCTATCAGTTTTTGTATGAGGTTTCATGACCCTACTTTCGCTTTCGGTAAAAAAAGGAAAAACAGGAAAACGACATCCAGATGGAGTTCAAGAGCAGAAGAGGTGAAGTTGAATCCAAAGCAGGTAAGTAGTAGTCTTACCTTAACCCCCGGGCTTTTGATCGAATGTACGAGGGTTGCCTCTTATGTTTCGGGATTTGGCAACCCTAGTGTTGCAATCCGGCAATTGACAGCTCTGTCGTAAAGTTGGACATTTTTGAGGTTATACGCACTCAGAACGTTTTGACATACGAGTGCTATTTGTGTTGTTTACAGTAACTTAAAAGATTCATCTCGGCCCAAAAATGGAATTAAATCGTCAACATTTTCGTGCGATTATTTTTTACAACTTTCGGCGTGGATTAACTCAGCAACAGTGCATGGATGAACTTAATTCAATTTTTGGCGATGAAGCTCCATCAAGGACCAGTGTTTATCGATGGTATGGTGAATTCAATCGTGGTCGTAGTTCACTCCAAGATGAATTTCGTGAAGGTCGTCCAAAATCAGTTGTTGTTCCGAAAACCATTGATGCTGTGCGCGAACTGATATTGGAAGATCGTCATGTGACCTATCGTGAGATTGAGACAACCTTAGGCGTTAGTGGGACCAGCATACATTCAATATTGCATAAACATTTGACTGTCAAAAAAATTTGTTCGCGTTGTATCCCACACAATTTGTCAATCGCCCAAATAAAGGCTCGTGTCAATTGGTCGAAAGAAATGCTCAAAAAATACGGTCGCGGTGCTTCGAAACACGTCTATGACATCGTGACAGGTGACGAATCGTGGATTTACGCGTATGAGCCCGAAAGTAAACAGCAGTCGACTGTCTGGGTGTTTCAAGATGAGCCAAATCCAACAAAAGTTGTTCGCGCACGAAGCACTTCCAAGCAAATGGCTGCCTGTTTTTTCGGAAAAACTGGACATGCCGCAACCATACCACTAGAACAACGCAGAACAGTCAATTCTGAGTGGTACACAACCATTTGTTTGCCAGTTGTCTTCCAAGAAATCAGGAAAACCAACCGCCGAAGACGGATCACTCTTCACCACGACAATGCGAGCTCTCACACATCGGCTGCGACAACTGCATTTTTGAGTACCCAAAACATCGATTTGATGGGTCATCCGCTGTATAGTCCTGACTTGGCACCGAATGACTTTGTGGGGCTTTTCAGGGCCCGAAGAGCCATACATCATTCGATCCCCACTATTCCAGGCGATCGACTCATCTCTAAGTCGAACTTCAGCAAGGTTGCGTAACCTTGCTGCGGCATTTACCCCGGCCAAATCGCTGGAATTAATACAGTTACCCAATCGGATAACTGTTATGAATACCCGTCAGGCAGCTTACCCATTCTGTGGGGGGTTTTCCTTCCAAGCCCCGTTTTTCTCCAACACCATCCCCGAAAAACATTAAGTCCACGGCAAAGCTTATCACTTAGCCGTGGCACCGAAAATTTATCCCCGAGCAGGCATTGATCCCCGAAAAACATTAAGTCCACGGCAAAGCTTATCACTTAGCCGTGGCATCGAAAATTCACCCTCGGGCAGGCATTGATTTCTAAAAAAACATTAAGTCCACGGCAAAGCTTATCACTTAGCCGTGGCATCGAAAATTTATCCTCGGGCAGGCATCGATTCCTAAAAAAACATTAAGTCCACGGCAAAGATTATCACATTGCCGTGGCATTTGAAATCCCATCCTTAGGCATATATTCTACCCAGGGCATCTCGTTTCCATAGCCTTATGCTATGGAAACAACATCAACAAAGAGTTCCTTGTTGACTCGTTTTCTTGTTTGCCCATGGCACTCCTTGCATGCGGCTATTAGGTCCCATTGGTTGCCACCGCCGACAAGGTTTCGGCTGAGGCAAACCAAACATTCCCCTAATTACCAGCAATAGCTGGTTTCCTATTATCGGTCCCCACCGATCAGGGACCGCAAACAAGCAACGAATTGGATGCAGCCAGCAAGTGTTTACTTTCAACATCTGGCAATGGCTGCACCCTATATTCGTTGCAATATCTAAGCATCGCATTGGCACCACAGAGTGCTATGCATACACAATTCCCTAATAACGGCCGCCTCCCGTCGGCGGACCAAAGGAAATTCACATCGTCAACCGAAATGTTGATTTATGGCCTCCCATAGGATGACCAGATCTTCGGTTCGTGTCTTTTTCACCCCAGATGTTCATTGTTTGCATTCGTGGAAGATGCAGTAGCGATGTTGGCATCCATCCACGGTCGCCGGACGATCGTATGCGAGGCATACACACATATGCATAATGTATGCCTATTCCCCGGTCCAATCACGATTAACTACCTCGAGTTAATCGTGTAGCTCCTCCCCTTTTGCAGTTTTCTTTGGGTGTCCCTTTTCTTTCGTCGGCAGTTAACCAGGAGTCAGAAGTGAGCATTTTTAGAGATCGGTCGCCATCGCATCCGAGTGGCGTGCAAAGGTACATTTTTAAGGAGTCGTATGTGAGTGTGTCCCTTCACCAAGTCGCGTGTAACCGTTGAAACTAGTTCGTCAAAACCTAAGACAATCGGTGTTCAAGTTAAGAAAATAATGTCACGTTCAAACCTAAGACAGTTGGTGTTCAAGTTAAGAAAATAATGTTGAGTTCAAACCTAAGACAATTTGTGTTCGAGTTAAGAGAATAATGTTACGTTCAAACCTAAGACAATCGGTGTTCAAGTTAAGAAAATAATGTCACGTTCAAACCTAAGACAGTTGGTGTTCAAGTTAAGAAAATAATGTTGAGTTCAAACCTAAGACAATTTGTGTTCGAGTTAAGAGAATAATGTTACGTCCAAACCTAAGACAATCGGTGTTCAAGTTAAGAAATTAATGTTACGTTCGTTCTAGCTAAGAAAACAATGTTTCCTTTGGATCAAAGTCAATTTGGCGTTTAAGTTAGACATCGATTTTGAGTGACGTTTTGTATCGAAATTACCACCAATAATATTTAGTTTACATGGTAATAATAACAATAAATGTGAATGTTGTATCAAAAGCGTGAAATAAAAATATCAGATTGGAGTCCATCAGTGAGTTTTATTTTTCCTCTCGGGAACAGTGTGCGGCGAAACACTGTGGTGTATCAGCGGATCCGTGTCCTTGTCGACACACCTTACTGGTAAATACCCACAACTTCTTTTTATTCCCGTACGTAAAAAACAAACTGAGAGGTCAACGTTTTTCGACACCTGAAGAAGCGGTTCCTGCATTCAGAATGCATGTGTTGGAGATACCTCAATCAGAGTGGCAAAAGTGCTTCGACAATTGGTTCAAACGCATGCAAAAGTGTATAGATCTTCATGGGGAATATTTTGAAAAACAATGAAGTGATTTTCGATGATCAATATTTGTTTTTGTTCTCTAATCCCGAAATATAAAAGGCAACCCTCGTAATTATGTATTTCCTACTCCTCATTGCATTGCTCACTTTCAACTAGACACACTAAGAACAATATATTGTAGCGAGCTTAGGGTTCGCTGGATTAATTATTTTAAAATAAATAAGAGCCGTTAAATCGATTTTGAATTAATACAACACTTTATTAGTCCGTAATACAACCGTTACTTTTTACCGTACACATAACGATTTCTTTGTAAACACTTTCTACTTCTTACTCATTACTTATTACTTCCGCACTTATCGCCATGCTTCACTGTCTTACTTATAACTCAACTCCCGATCTGCGTGCGACGTATTTATACCGTTTTTCCTCATTCTGATTTGGTGTATCGTTTCCATCCGTTCCATAGTCTTGAATGTTCTATTCCAGTTTTCCAGTACTTCCTAAAATAATCTAGTACCTTGTTTCCGGACTTACTCGAAGATTCCAGTACTGATTGTCATATGCGTCACAATATAATAGTAACTACCTGCGTGAGTCCAGAACAAATGAGCCTCAACGGATAACCTACTCTACCAATAACAAATGACGTGGCACATAAAGTGGTAAGAATTAAAACCTATATCCCTCTAAGTTTAGACAGCTCCAATAACCAGCGACCCGGTGCAATACCACCTCATCGTGTTATAGGCTGCATGAAATAGTCGAAAGAAATCCTTGAGCACCTTTCGAAGCCAATGGATCAACGGATCGGTTAAAAACGTTGGAACAGGTTGCAGACTGGTTTCAACTCTGCCACCTGGATGAGATACCACAACGTTATGTAAGAGATTCCACAATATGATCAGGAGAAATCTTTGACTATATTTTCAGAAAATTGTCTTTACATTATTTATTTCATTGAAATACTATTAGATATTACTCTTACCCTGGCGCAAGACTAATGACCTTGCCCGAAAAAAACAAATCGTTATGGAATAATTTAACAAGCTTCAGGACTTGCTAAATAAAGCCAAGACCGGCTCCCGGTTGTAATGCCGATGATGATGTTTACTCTTACCTATTACAAACTTTAAAAAAATTAATTTTTTTTTTGCTTTGCTATGTATTTTTTTTATTACACTTCTTTCGGGAGAGACGAACCTATAGCGCCGAGTGGGCGCCCTGTGATGCCACAAAATAACTGTTGCAGTTCTTTTTGAACAGTTGTAGGTTGTAACGCTCCGGGAACACTCGCGTGGGAAGGGAGTTCCACAGCTTCCCCGTTCTGTAACGGAACGAGTTCTGATGCAGGGATGATCGCGCCGTTGGGAGATGAACTGTCGACTGGTACGATCCGTCGCATTGTCTTGTGAAGCGGATATAAACCGAATTGCGTGGAACAATACCACGAATCTCCGAAGAACAGTACCCGTAATAATATCTGTAAAACAGACAGAGTTCGGCTAAGCGCCTTCGATGTGATAGCGACTGTAATCCGGACCTCAGCGCCGAGTCCCCGATCAGTAGGATCGCTCAGATCTGAATGCTCTCAAGTAGGTCGAGAGTATGTTTAGGAGCCGAGTTTCAAACATGAGAGGAATATTAGAGCGCGGGCCTAATTTGGGATTTATACAGGAGAAAAATTGGGCCGGAGTAAAATATTTCTTGGCTCTAAAAAGATACCTTAGTCTTCCCGAGGCTGACCTGGCGAGGCTCGACATGTGTTTATTCCACGATATATTCCCGCAGACCGTGACGCCGAGCAATTTCAAGCTTTTCCCAGATTTGAGGGTCTGACCATTCATCATCAGCTCTGGAACCGATAATCCACTTTTCTTTGTGAATGTTGTATATTGCGAATTCGCTGCATTGAAGTCGACGAGATTGGCCCTTCCCCACTGCAGGACTCTATCTAGATCCTGATTCAGAAAGTCAATCTGCCTACATCTCAGCTGATGCGACGCAAATGCACCAATCGGCCGAACACTCGAAAAGGAGGAAACAAGCGTACTATCATCCGCAAAACTGAACACTTTGTTATCCGTTGTCTCCAACAAATCATTTATGTGAAGCAAAAAGGAAGTTGGGGCCAAATTGGACCTTTAAGGCACACCCGAATTAACAGGATACAGATCCGAACACTACCCGCCCACAACAACCCGGGTCGATCGATTTTCGAGGAAGCCCTTCGTCCAGTCCCAAAGCTGCTGCGAAAGTCCATATGAACGAAGTTTGCTCAGCAATGCCCCGTGCCAGACGCGGTCAAAAGCCTTGGAGATATCCAATGCGACCGCCCTTGACTCACACGTGGCTCAATCGCAGATGTCCATATATCTGTTATAAGTGTCAACAGGTCAAAAGGCCTGCCACGGAATCCGTACTGACGATCATTCAGAAGTCCGTTGCACTCCAAATACTTAATTAACTCGGCATTGATGCCTTTTTCCATCACCTTAGATAACATAGACACTAATGCTATCGGCCGGTAATTTTGTGGGAGACACTTTTTTCCCGTCTTTGGAGGTAGGAAAGGTCCTTCGTGCATAAGACAAGCGGAAGAGTCTGCCAAGAACCGACTATAATTCTGGAGTACAGTTCTTAAGGACTATTGCTGGTATTCCGTCCGGGCCGGTTGCTTTTCTACAGTCCAGTTCACGTAGAATGCGTTGAATAGTACGGGGGTGAAATCTCACATCCCACATGAAAGGCGGTACCGGCGCGATCACAGGTGGCTTCAAAAGACCGGGTTCGACGTTTGAATTCGCGAACACATTAGCTAATATCCTTTGAATTTGTGACTAACGTCCCGCTGTCTGTCACCAACGGAGAGAAAGAGGAGGAAGCGAAGTTACTGCGGACAGCTCTTCCCATTGACCAGAAGGTGCGCGAACCAGTCGGGCACTGATGGATTTTATTGGTCACTCTGTCGTCGTGAGCTTTCTTCGCGGTATCAATTGCCTGGTTGCAAGCGGTTCTGATTCTAACAAAATTCGATCTGTTAACACCGGTGGGATTGGAGCACCATTGCTTAAAAGTTCTATTTTTTGCCGATCTAATCAGCTCGCATTTTTTATCAAACCAAGGTTTATCAGATGAACTTTGTTTGATGGAATGTGGAATGTAGATCTCCATCCCGAGAAGAATAATCTCTCTGACCGACTCCACACAAGCGTTAACATCGGAGTTTCCAAAGCACACCTCCGACCATGGAAAGGATGGGAAGAAATCTCACAAATCGTCCCAGTTATCATCCCCATACTTACATAAATGGCGAAGCTGACTAGGGCGGTTATTCGCTTGAAATGCAAGTGGTTGTGCGACAGATACTAAGCAGTGACCTGAGATTCTCAGTAGCGCAGAAATCTCTACGGTATAAATAGTCGGTTCGGATATCAAAAACAGATCCGGGGTGTTCACATAATCTCCTCGGGCACTCGCGTAGGTTCCTCCACGAGTTGAGTCAAATTGCGGCTAACAGCAAATATCTTCGCCAGCTTCCCAGCCTTGTCGGTTCTGTTAGAATGTACCAATAAGTCGGAATTGTGCACATTAAAATCGCCAAAGACAACAATTTCAGAAGCTGGGTGGTTGATCTGTATCCAGTCGCCGGTATATGAAAGGTGGTCGAAAAATGTCGCCGGTAGATTGTCACTCGGAGAAAGAAATTTAGCAGAATTCCTCAGCACGACCCTCAACCATATGATGTCCATGTTATTGGGTTCCAACACCTCCATCGTCTGGCAAGCTAGATCGAACCGCGCGAAGACGCAGACTCCGCCCTTAAAACGGAATCTCGAAGGTAAGTCGTATCCTGACCAACGAAGATATGTCGCATCAGTTGACGAATCGACCTGGGTCTCAGTTAGGGCAAGAATATCAGGTTTCGCTGTTTGCAAATATTGGTGGACGGGGTTTACATTCGTATTGGTGAAACCGATGCCCCAGATATTACAAAATGTCGTTATCAGTCGAACATCGACAGAGCCTCGAGAGCGAGCCCTATTATGCGCTGACGAATTTCTTAAAGTTCCATTATTTATCATGATATCTATATGATGTTTCCCCTGACATAGTCCCCCCCGGAGATCCGAATGGGAAACTAGTTTACTCCCGGAATTCCTTATTTCAGAAGGTACCATCATGACTTATCTCCGTGTCAGTCCGGGCTATCAGCCACACATCTGAAACACCGTCGAAGATTTCTTTCGACGATATTGCGGAATGTGCAGCGTGATGGGGTGGTATCTCACCTTGGGACGGACTACCACCTATACCAACCTTTTCTCGAACCGGTACATCAGCTAAGCTCCAAAAGATGGCCAGGGATTTCACCCGACCATTTCACGGAGCCTATAGCTTGATGGGGTGGTATTTAACAAGGCGTTGGCACCCAACCTACCACTCGGCCTTTAGTCGCCTCTTACGACAAGCTAGCCTAGCTGTGAGTATATTCTAACGCCCTACTCACAGGGCTATAGAGCCTTTATGGCATAGTTTATCATTATTATTAGTATAACTCTTTTGAATAGTGTTAGGAATTACTTGTGTTGTAATATAATAAGTGTACAGGTAGAAACTCGGCCTTTTTGTCAAATTCAACTTTATTGGAGACGATACTTATACAAAGATTGATTGATATTGCTTGGTGAGAAACTCCTAACTGTTCTGCAAGTTCTTCTAAAGTTAGACATGGATTTTTATCCAGTAGATCTTAAAGTTCTTCGTTATCAAATTCTTTTACTGCACTTGGACATGGAGCGTCCTTAAGATTAAAATGTCCTTCGCGAAATCTTACAAACCACTTTTTTACTGTTGAATGACTCCCAGAATGTTCACCCAAAGTTGAAATAATCAATTTCATAACTTGAACAGAATTTTTTTTTCATTTCAAAGCAGAATGGAGTGATATCGTCATCCATCTCACAACCAATGCACACGAAATTACAGCATTTAAATGACTAAAATTTAGTCATAAAAACAGCAATGATTGAGCTTCATATATCCAAAATGGCGAGCGAATTGGATCCGTTCAAGTATGCTTTTAATGCCCCACAACATGCTCGACAACGTACGCGACAACATAATCCCACACCTACTACATGTACGACGTGATAAAGGATATAAACATTGAACTTTTCATGAAAATTCATAGGATTTCTTTTGGCGGCTGTGGCATGCACATTAGTGACAGCTGACTAAAAAAAAACGAATGAGCATCTCCTACATTAGTTCACTACACCATTCCAGACATTAATGCATTCACTACACAACTCCAGATTTCGTAGGTAACTGAATTTTAATGCGAAAGTGGAGTGCATTAATTTCAACGCACAATCGTTTGATCTAAAACAGTGATTTTAGTTTTTTTATTTTTGGTTTCAGTAGAAAGGTGGAAATCTTCAAAAGATCTGGAACGATCTAGAAGCTTGCTGGATTTTTACAGACTAAAACCAACCCCCACCAGCACAAATTCGCGTTGTTCCCCGTGGAACTTTCTTTTAGATATTCTATCACGGGGCGGGGCGGAATTTACCTACTATACCGCCCGTCGCGTCCCAACTGCTGCATTATGTCACATATAACATCATTCGTTACGGACCATACTTGTTTGGAACTTACCATGTATTCTGCTACTCCTATTGGAGGTCCGTCTCCTACGTTTCTCCAAAATTATACGCGCGGTCTCGAAACTCACGCATACTGTGAGTACGTATTTCGCATTTTCTATTTTGAAGGTAACACCAAGATATTTAATATAAGGACTGTATCTGATGGTTTGTCCTTCTATTTCCAAATCAAGGTATTCAACTTTTTTGCTGTTGCTTATTAAAACTGCCTCCGCCTTATGTGCGACTAGTTTCTGTCCGACCATATTTAGCCAGTATTTAATTCTCTGGATTGTAGGGGAACAAATATTCTCCAGCTCATCTAAATGTTTAGCTACGGCCACTATTTCCAAATCATCTGCATACCCAATGATTCTTACTCCTTCTGGTATATTGGCTTTGAGCACACCATCAAACATACTATAGCATAGCAGCGGACCTAATACAGACACCCGCTTTTATTTCATATTCCTTTGGTCTGGTTCCAGTACACCGAGTTAAATGCATTTTTAACGTCTAGTATCACCACCGCACAATATTTTTTGGTTCCTCTTAGCCATCTTACTCCAGTTATCGCGTTACGAGGGATGTCGCTGGCCACAGATAGTACCATACCGGTTGATCTACCTTTCCGGAACCAATATGGGAATTCAGAGAGGCCCGATAACCCCTCAGTAGCAATTACTTGCTCAAGCAGTTTCCCTGGTGTGTCCAGCATGCACAACACAATGGAATACCATCTATTCCAGAAATTTTTTTGTTCTTAATAGATCTAAGGATGTTGGTAGGTTTATCCTTGTGCACAAATATACTCGTGTTTGGATTTCTAAGAGGGGAATCCGCTCTATTGTTTTCACTAAAGGTAGTGAAACTTCCACTGTCGAGACGCCAATTGTTAAGCTCATTGCGTATCGAAATATGGTTTTGGAGAGCCCTATTTTCGAGGTCGTGGTTAGAATGAACAGATTCGTTCGTTCTGTATATTTCCTCGAAACAGGCACCAATTGAGCTTGCTTTCTTTTGTGGATCATCGACTATTATTAACACTTCATTGGAGTTGATGTGCTCAAGTGTAAGTTCTGCGTTCGGCAGTATTTGACAATTATCGGGAGTCCGCGCAACTTGCAGATAATCTTTTTTTCTAAATACTTTATTTATTTGTGGGAACACATTTTTGTTTTGTTATTTTTGTTTTTTTATATAATTTTTTTATTTCTTCTTATTATTATAATTTACTTACTCGCTAGACAAAAATGATTAAACTCTAGCTTATGGTATCTTATTTCCTAACTTACTGGTCCCTTGCGGACTCTCTAAGTTACATGCATACGCTTAAAGCGTGAAAAATTGTCTTTCGACATTATGATTGTTTTGCTTACATGAATTTTAAAAGATTTTAATTAGACACAAAGAAAATGAAGAACAGAAAAAACTTTGTTTTTGTTATTCTTCTTACCTTATATCTAACTTAAATACTAAACTAACATTTTTTATTATTATTTTTTTTTCCTTAACTCTATCCTAAACCTAACATCTAAACTAAATCTTCGAAATGGTAAATCTATGTAAGCCTTCCGTTGTTTGCTGGGCTTTTATTATTATTATTATTATTGCTTCCCTTTTCTTTTTTTTTCAGTTTTATATGGAAATAGGTTTTTAATTGCCATTCAGCCACCAAAATCTCTGGTGTTGCTTATTCGTGTCTTTCCGCTCTTTCTGCGCTACTGCCCTACTGAACTGCAGGCGCTTTCCATCTGTGTGGGCTGCATCTCGATTATAACATATTCGTTTATCTATGCCTGACTGAAGCACGTGATAAATCAACGGTATAGCGAATTCATTTTGTATGAGGCCGTTCATATCAAGACTGAGGAATGCTTCCGGTGGAATAAAGCCATTGGGACGGACCCCCTCATAATACATATTGTTTAGATAATATGCACCAAAAATTAAATCGTTCGGCGAACTTATTGATCTCTTAAGAAGCCCTCGGATCAACTTGATCATAAAGTTATCCACTCTGCTTATATTGGCTCCACTGTACAGCGCTTCATTGGGATAGTATTTTTTGTAATCGGATTCATGAGTCCGATATAAATTAAGGCACGTCCTGAGGCATTGTCTCTCAAAAATCCGAATCTTTTCCATTAAGCTAGGTCCCACATTAAACCACACTGGACATCCATATATGATCATCAGTCTGATGAGTGCCATGTACCATATAACTTTAACTCTGCTGTCATGTTGACTACTATGAAACAGTCTTCTTGTCATAGCATAAGCTTTCTTTGCCCTGGCCAGCGCAGCCTCCACATGTTTGTTAAAATATAGATACTGATCCAGCCAGATGCCCAAGTATTTGACTACATTTTTGGTTTCCAGTGTTTGTTGGTGTGGTCCCTTAATAGCTAGCTTTCGCCAGTTTTCACTCAATCTTCGCTCGATTAGCTTGCTTCCAACTTCAGCAAGGTTTTAAGAAAATTATAAATAAAGCATTGATAAATTGGTGTGATGAAAATGGTATTATTCCGAACAACTAGATCGATTTCAAATCGAAACACGACACTGTTCATGCCGCGACGAAAGTTGTATCAGACATACGAGTACAGTGCAACAAAGCAAAGCGACAATACACAGATGCCTGCTTGATTGACTTTGACAAGGCTTTCGATACCGTATGGCTAGAAGGACTTGTATATAAGTAATCGAATCTAGGTATGCCTGAATATTTATTATACATAATCTACGATATGATAATGGATAAAGAGTTTGAGGCGAAATGTGGAGATAAAACATCTAACAAGACCTTTCACATCAAAAACGGCTTGAGGAATGTGATCCGCAACAGTAAATATGACGCGTTCTGCCACCCAAGGGATGAATTAAATAACAACACAGGTGGCAATGCCTACAGGATACTCATGCTTACAGAAGGGAGCAGTGAATTCTCTCATTTTGTTTAACATTTATACTAGTGATCTACGAGTACTGGGTTCTCTCAAGCATGCCATTGCATACGCAGACGGCAATATTGTGTATAGATCTGGAGAAAAGATTTATGTCATCAACACGCTTATGCAAGATGATTTCAATAGAAACAAACGTTTTTGCGACGACTGGAAATTAAAGTTCAATTTTCAGAAAACAGATACTATCCTTTTCAGAATGCTCTTGTCCAGGGCATCGATGTATACAAAATATAATTGGAACATTTTTTCAATTGTAGGAAGTAATAATCTTACGCTACAAGTAAAAACTGTAGTTAGATACCTTGGTATCTGGCTTGATCAGTATCTTTACTACGATAAGCACATAACAGCAGCTCTTACCGCAACTAAAAACGCATATGCTATGACAAGAAGTCTCTTCCGTAGCAGTCTTCTAGACTCCAAAGTCAAAATAACTCCATACTCGGCATTCATCCGACCAGTATTGGTGTATGGCTGCCCGGTATGGTATAACATATCCCCATTCTATATGGAGAAGTTTCGGGAGTTCGAGAGGAAGTGTTTGCGCTCCTGCCTTGGAATGTATAGAACACCAGAGTCGCAACATTAGAAGTAATACCCCAATAAAGTCCTGTACGACAAATCAGTACTGAACAGGATAGATAATTTCATAATCAAAATTACCCGTGGTCACACTGCAAGGGGAATGTGCAGGGAAAATAAGTTTACTTCGGCAGCATTCTATCCCAATAATATGTGTATGGTGTGTACTCTCCCGAATGGGTTTATTCCCACAAAAGCGTTCCCGTTATTGAATAGAAAATGTTTTCATTTTCATTTTCATTTTTACAACATTTTTTATTTTTCTTTTTATATTCTTAATTTCTAAATTAAAGGCTAGACAAAAAATGCTTAAATTCTAGCTTAATTATCTTATATAATAACTTACTGGTCCTTCGCAGACGCTCTAAGCTAAACATTACTTAACATTTGTACAATTTGCCTTTCGGCGACAGTGAATAGAAAATGTCTTATCCAAGGCATGCATATACTACGCTTTTCGTGGTGCCAGGTATAAACGAATTCTGCATGATAGCGATATTTCTAATGTTCCAGATCGCCAACGTCCCAGTATGGTGATCAGTGAAAGAGATAAATCTAAAAGAGACCGATCTCATCCCAACTAGTAGTGGGTGTGCGATGAAGAAAGGATTTTACATCCCCAAATATAATATGCCTCGTAGGCGAATAGCTCACTTTTTCGTTCCCTAAATGTAGTAGTAGTATTAGTATTATTTCCGTCCATTCAATTTTATTTTAATACCTATTGATGTTTCGTTTGATTCTAAAATTTTTGCGTGTTCGGACAAAAAAAAATAAAAATAAAATATGTGTACAACTTTGCTTCCACCGTTTTGCGATAGATGGCTGTAGCGGTAAGTGGTAGTTGAAGTAAATAGATCATAGATGTCATATAATAAGCTTAGGTATTTGTAAACATAACGCCATCGAAATATTAGTCGCTTTGTGTCTGCATCATAAAGTTATTCTCGATTAAACATGTCAGCTTACAAGCCAAATTCTCGTCATTTGCGGGAGGTTTTAATTTTCTGCTTTAATATGAAGAAATCTGCGGCTGAGGCTCATCGAATGCTCTCGAATACCTATGGTGAGGCCACTATTAGTGAAAGAACGTGCCGAGAGCGGTTTCAACGCTTCAAGAACGGCGATTTTTTTACAATAAAGCCTCGAATTTCGGAAAAAAACGATGGAAGCAAAGTTGTACACCTAATAAAATAAATAAATAAATAAATAAAAATCAAAAACAAAAAATTTTAAGAGATGTAAAAAAAGGAACGCCTCTTATATATAAAAATTGTAGCGATCTTAGGGTTCGCTGGATTAATTATTTTTGAATAAATAAGAGCCGTTAAATTTATTTTTGAATTAATATAACACTTTATTAGTCCGTCACTTTTAGCGTACACAACGATTTCTTGACTTATCGCTTCCGTACTTATCGCGTATTTTCCTTCTTACTTCTAACTTGAGACTTATCCTTCCGCTCTGCGTGCGACGTATTTATACCGTTTTTCCTCATTCTGATTTGGTGTATCGTTTCCGTCCGTTCCATAGTCTTAAATGTTCTATTCCAGTTTTCCAGTACTTCCTAAAATAATCTAATACTTTGTTTCGGACTTTCTCGAAGATTCTAGTACTGAGTGTCATATGCGTCACACTACCCTCCGCCTAGATTAGTTCGTCCCGAACTAAGTTCACTGATCTCCTGGGTTAACAAAAGTAGCCAGTCGGTCACGATGTACCACTTTCATCTTGGCGTTCGGTCTTCGCTGAATCCTATAGACAACGTCGTTAATTCTTGTGAGAATCTTTTACGGCCCTTCCCAATGTTGCTGCAACTTCGGAGACCTTCCTTTTTGCCGACGAGGGTTATAAAGCCATACGTTATCGCCTGCATTAAATCCGGATGCGTTGGCTCGAACGTCGTACCTTGTTTTCATCCTGTCACTGGATACCTTGATTTGCTTTCGATCTAAATGATGAATCTCATCGAGGCGATCTCTCCATTCGGCTACGTAGTCTTCGGTCTAGTCTATGGCGTCTGGAGGTATTCCGAATCGCAGATCGGCTGGTAATCGTATCTCCCGTCCAAATATAATTTTTGCTGGAGAATGGCCCGTCGTGTCGCGATTAGCCGATCTATAGCTCATGAGAAAGGTTTGTACATATTTGTCCCAATCTCTTTGGTGATCACTAACGACCTTCTATAAATGCTCTTTCATTGTTCGGTTGAACCTTTCGACCATTCCGTCTGACTGAGGATGTAAGGGTGTGGTCCTGGTTTTCCTTACGCCCAGTGCCGCACAGATGCCTTGAAATATCTGTGATTCGAAATTTCGGCCTTGATCGGAATGAAGCTCAAAGGGAACTCCATATCTGCTGATCCAATTATTGATTAGCTGCTCAATGACAGTTGTTGCTTCTTTTAGTTTGTGAATTATAGTATTTTGAGTGAAGCAACTTCTGTTATTGTGAAAAAAATGGATAAAAAGAAATTTCGCGTGTTGATAAAATATTGCTTTTTGAAGGGAAAAAATACAGTTGAAGCAAAAACTTGGCTTGATGACGAGTTTCCAGACGAAAATCAACCATCAAGGATTGGTATGCTAAGTTTAGACGTGGTGAAATGAGCACCGAAGACGGTGAACGCAGTGGACGCCCAAAAGAGGTTGTTACCGACGAAAACATTAGAAAAATCCACAAAATGATTTTGAATGACCGTAAATTGAAATTGAATGAAATAGCAGGCACTCTAAAGATATCAACTGAACGTGTACATCATATCATTCACGAATATTTGGGTATGAGAAAGCTCTGTGCAAAGTGGGTGCCGCGCGAGCTCACTTTTTACCAAAAACAACGACGAGTTGATGATTCGGAGCAGTGTTTGGAGATGATCAAGCGTAATAAACCCCAGTTTTTGCGTCGATATGTGACAATGGATGAAACATGGCTCCATCATTTCACTCCGAAGTCCAATCGACAGTCATCCGAGTGGGCTGCACACGATGAACCCGCCCCAAAGCGTGGAAAAACGCAACAGTCGGCTGGCAAGGTTATGGCGTCTGTATTTTGGGATGCGTGCGGAATAATTTTCATTGACTATCTTGAAAAAGGAAGGACCATCAACAGCGACTATTACACAGCGTTATTGGGCCGTTTGAAGGACGAAATCGCCGAAAAACGACCGCATTTGAAGAAAAAGAAAGTGCTGCTTCACCAAGGCAATGCACCGTGTCGCAAGTCAGTGAAAACGATGGCAAAAATCCATGAATTGGGCTTTGAATCGCTTCCGCATCCACCGTATTCTCCAAATCTTGCCCCCAGCGACTATTTGCTGTTCTCAGATCTCAAAAGAATGCTCGCTGGGAGGAAATTTTCGTCGAATGAAGAGGTGATCGCCGAAACTGAGGCTTATTTTGAAGCAAAGGACAAATCGTACTACGAAAAAAGGTATCGAAAAGTTGGAGGGTCGCTATAATCAGTGTATCACCCTCGAAGGGTATTATATTGAATAAAAAAAACGAATTTTGCCAAAAAAAATGTGTTTTACTATGGCAGGCCGGGGACTTTTGAATTGACCTGTTAATATGCGACAACTCTCTTTTTACCATCGACTTCCTGTGACAACACTGCTCCGATTCCTGTGTTACTTCCATCAGTATCCAATATAAATGGTCAATCCGCTCTTGGGAATGCCAATGTTGGTGTCTTACATAACTCGGCCTTCAATGTGTTGAATGCTGCCTCACACTTTTCTGTCCAATTGAATTTCTTGTTTTTACCCGTTAGTTCATGTAGGGTTCTAGCCACGTTGGCAAAACATTTAACAAACCGTCGGTAATATGTGGCTAATCCCATAAAGCTTCTCAGCTGCTGCTTGTTTTCTGAAGTAGGCCACTCTCGGACGGCTGCTATCTTATCAGGATCCGTTTGAACTCCTGCAGATGAAACGATGTGTCCCAGAAATTTTACTCTCCTTTGGAAGAGTTCACATTTCTTCGAATTGAGCTTTAAGTTTGCCTGTCTTAGTCGTTCGAAGACGGAGCGCAGATTATTGATGTGTTCTGGTAAATTCTTTCCAACAACGATGATATCGTCCAAGTACACAAGACACGTCTTCCATGTAAGTCCCCGTAGAACACTCTCCATTAATCGTTCAAATGTTGCTGGAGCATTACACAATCCAAAAGGCATCACGTTGAATTGATAAAGTCCGTTTCCGGTAGTAAACGCTGTCTTCTCCTTGTCCTCCTCCTTCACTTCCACTTGCCAGTAACCGCTTTTTAGGTCCAATGTTGAAAACCACTGAGCTCCAGAAAGGGTATTTAGTGTGTCGTTGATTCGAGGAAGCGGGTAACTGTCTTTCTTCGTAACGTCGTTTAACCGGCGGTAGTCGACACAAAATCTAGTTGTCCCATCCTTCTTCTTGACGAGCACTACCGGCAAAGCCAATGGGCTCGATGATTTCTCGATGACACCTTGCTCTTCCATATCCCGAATCATCTTGCCTACTTCTGATTGTTTGGCCAACGGTAGTCGACGAGGTGGCTGTCTTATAGGTCTTGACTCACCCGTGTCAATGCGATGTTTAACTATACCGGTGCGTCCGAATTTATCACTTCCTGTCACAAAAATATCAGAAAAATCGTTCAGGAGTGATTCAACGCTTGTCTTTTCTCCATCTGTTAATCCGATTGTCTGGGCCATCAGCCTATTAACCCAAGGGGATGCACCAGAGGGCTTTTGAATTGAATGATCCTCTCCCCGTGTTTGAATTGAATTTATCATTGATACGGGTGCACATTCTGCGATTACTTCTCCTTTTCTTATTGTGAACGGCTCCTCGGGCGCATTTAGTACTCTGACAGGTACGATGTGCTTCTTCGCGTCGATAAGGGCTTTACCAACAAGGATGTTCCCCTTACGCTGATTTTGTGCAGCTTCGGTGATATAAAATCGATTGTCACCGGGATCACTCTCGAGACTGGTCCAAATTACCGCATTTGAAGAAAAAGAAAGTGCTGCTTCACCAAGGCAATGCACCGTGTCGCAAGTCAGTGAAAACGATGGCAAAAATCCATGAATTGGGCTTTGAATCGCTTCCGCATCCACCGTATTCTCCAAATCTTGCCCCCAGCGACTATTTGCTGTTCTCAGATCTCAAAAGAATGCTCGCTGGGAGGAAATTTTCGTCGAATGAAGAGGTGATCGCCGAAACTGAGGCTTATTTTGAAGCAAAGGACAAATCGTACTACGAAAAAAGGTATCGAAAAGTTGGAGGGTCGCTATAATCAGTGTATCACCCTCGAAGGGTATTATATTGAATAAAAAAAACGAATTTTGCCAAAAAAATGTGTTTTACTATGGCAGGCCGGGGACTTTTGAATTGACCTGTTAATATGCGACAACCCTCTTTTTACCATCGACTTCCTGTGACAACACTGCTCCGATTCCTGTGTTACTTCCATCAGTATCCAATATAAATGGGCAATCCGCTCTTGGGAATGCCAATGTTGGTGTCTTACATAACTCGGCCTTCAATGTGTTGAATGCTGCCTCACACTTCTCTGTCCAATTGAATTTCTTGTTTTTACCCGTTAGTTCATGTAGGGTTCTAGCCACGTTGGCAAAACATTTAACAAACCGTCGGTAATATGTGGCTAATCCCATAAAGCTTCTCAGCTGCTGCTTGTTTTCTGAAGTAGGCCACTCTCGGACGGCTGCTATCTTATCAGGATCCGTTTGAACTCCTGCAGATGAAACGATGTGTCCCAGAAATTTTACTCTCCTTTGGAAGAGTTCACATTTCTTCGAATTGAGCTTTAAGTTTGCCTGTCTTAGTCGTTCGAAGACGGAGCGCAGATTATTGATGTGTTCTGGTAAATTCTTTCCAACAACGATGATATCGTCCAAGTACACAAGACACGTCTTCCATGTAAGTCCCCGTAGAACACTCTCCATTAATCGTTCAAATGTTGCTGGAGCATTACACAATCCAAAAGGCATCACGTTGAATTGATAAAGTCCGTTTCCGGTAGTAAACGCTGTCTTCTCCTTGTCCTCCTCCTTCACTTCCACTTGCCAGTAACCGCTTTTTAGGTCCAATGTTGAAAACCACTGAGCTCCAGAAAGGGTATTTAGTGTGTCGTTGATTCGAGGAAGCGGGTAACTGTCTTTCTTCGTAACGTCGTTTAACCGGCGGTAGTCGACACAAAATCTAGTTGTCCCATCCTTCTTCTTGACGAGCACTACCGGCAAAGCCAATGGGCTCGATGATTTCTCGATGACACCTTGCTCTTCCATATCCCGAATCATCTTGCCTACTTCTGATTGTTTGGCCAACGGTAGTCGACGAGGTGGCTGTCTTATAGGTCTTGACTCACCCGTGTCAATGCGATGTTTAACTATACCGGTGCGTCCGAATTTATCACTTCCTGTCACAAAAATATCAGCAAAATCGTTCAGGAGTGATTCAACGCTTGTCTTTTCTCCATCTGTTAATCCGATTGTCTGGGCCATCAGCCTATTAACCCAAGGGGATGCACCAGAGGGCTTTTGAATTGAATGATCCTCTCCCCGTGTTTGAATTGAATTTATCATTGATACGGGTGCACATTCTGCGATTACTTCTCCTTTTCTTATTGTGAACGGCTCCTCGGGCGCATTTAGTACTCTGACAGGTACGATGTGCTTCTTCGCGTCGATAAGGGCTTTACCAACAAGGATGTTCCCCTTACGCTGATTTTGTGCAGCTTCGGTGATATAAAATCGATTGTCACCGGGATCACTCTCGAGACTGGTCCAAATTACCGAGTCTGAACGAGCTGGGATCTCATCCTCCTCACGCACATAACATTTCAGTCTTCGCAATTGTTCGTCCTGCAGTGTAAGAGCAACCTCCAAGTTACCAATTCGCAGTGTTCTTTGCCCGATATCTAGAACAACTTGATGCTCCTTCATGAAATCCATTCCAAGAATGCATTCGTCCGTAATATCGGCAACCAAAAATTGGTGTGATATGGAAATATTGTCCAGTACTATTATGCTCTCGACTTCTCCGTAGACTGTTGAACATTCTCCTGTAGCAGTCCTCAAAGCGTATCTTCTATTTTTATTAAGGGCAATTTTGCCCACGATATCCGGCCGAATTATGGATCTCGTTGCTCCAGTGTCAATTGTCACTGTTGTTGTCCTTGCATTAACGATCGTAGTTATAACCAAACTTTGGTTATCCCGTTGGAGTTGTGATACAGTTACGATGCTGGGGCTGTACATCCCACCAAGCGACTTTCGCCCCGTAAAGTCTGCCCTTACAAGTTTCCCGAGCTCTTGGCCTCAGGTTGGTCCGTTGACAGTCTCCTCTTATGATTAGCGCATGAACAACAATTCTCACTTGATGTTTCATTCATTCGTCGACGTTTCCTACAGTCAACAGAGATGTGACCGACTTCGCCGCATGTCCAACACTTCATATCAGGCCTCAGGGTTCTCCGTTGTACATGCCCGATTCTTTGGCAGGAACATTCCTCGACGGACATTTCTCGGACTCTATTTGTACACCTGGTGGCCAGTTTAGCCGATTCATAAGCCAATGCGAACGCCAGTATTTCATTAGTCGTCTTCTTTCCTGCCAAACGAACGGCCTGTTGCAAATCCCGATCTTGGAGTGCGTTTATAAATGCATCCATTGCTACCTCGTTCAGAAATTCCTTAGTCATATTTGAATAAGACAAGTTTGCCAATCGCTCAATTTCTGCCTGCAACTGTTGAAGATTTTCTCCAGGTTTCTGCGTTCTGCTCCACAGTTGCATGCCGTAGACCTGCTGCATGTGGTTGTCTCCATACCTAGCTTCAAGGCCGTCTCTTACCGCTTGGAAATCTGTTTGCTTCTCTGCTGGTATGGTTTGTAGCAATTCTGCAGCCGCCCCACGGAGTGACAAGATTAGTGATGTTGACTTTTGCTCATCCGACCACTTATTATAATCGGCCGCGGCGTCAAACTGACGTATAAATACGGAGAAGGGTCCCGTTCCATCGAATGTTGGCGGTTGCATCCTTGTATCTTTGTAGTCATGTTGATTGCTAGGCGATGTCTTATTTCTCTCAGCACACTCAAGTCTCTTTTCGATTCGCATTATTTCTTCGGTGACTTTTAGATGCAGATTTTCTACTTCGTGTCGAATTTCTGACTGGATTTCTTCCTTCAAGTGTTGAAAATTACATTTCATCCACTGTGTTTGAGCATCCAATTTTGCATTCAGATCTGCAGCTTGTGCGTCGAATTTTGAATTTTGGACGTCGAATTTTGAATTTACGGCGTCGAATTTTGAATTTTGGACATCCAACTTTGCCTTAACATCTGCAGCTTGTGCGTCGAATTTTGTCATCATCATCCGGAACATCTCCGAAATGTCTAACAGTGGCGAACTCTTCTCCGTTACATTGCAACCATCTTGACTCGCTGTTTCTTCTCCATCCGGACAGTCTGGACCAATCGTAAAAACATATGTGTCGACATCAATACCCTCTTCCTCCATTGCTTCGACGTTGTCGAAGCATTTGCTTCTGTCCTCTGCTATCCAGATTCCGGCCCTCAAGTTCCTTCTTCAACTCAGGAACGCGAAGATCCTCCAAATGTCGATCTGACATCGTTACAACACACTTTCACATACTTATTCACTTAAACAATAATTAATCCCACTTCTGACACCAATTGTAGCGAGCTTAGTGTTCGCTGGATTAATTATTTTTGAATAAATAAGAGCCGTTAAATTGATTTTTGAATTAATATAACACTTTATTAGTCCGTCACTTTTAGCGTACACAACGATTTCTTGACTTATCGCTTCCGTACTTATCGCGTATTTTCCTTCTTACTTCTAACTTGAGACTTATCCTTCCGCTCTGCGTGCGACGTATTTATACCGTTTTTCCTCATTCTGATTTGGTGTATCGTTTTCGTCCGTTCCATAGTCTTAAATGTTCTATTCCAGTTTTCCAGTACTTCCTAAAATAATCTAGTACTTTGTTTCGGACATTCTCGAAGATTCCAGTACTGATTGTCATATGCGTCACACTACCCTCCGCCTAGATTAGTTCGTCCCGAACTAAGTTCACTCGTCTCCCGGGCCAACAAAAGCCACCAGTCGATCGCGATGCACCACTTTCATCCTGGTGTTCGGCGGTGGAAGTTCTTGACCTTCTTCCAAATTTTCTACCGCTCTCCTTTTCGCGTCAGCTCTAGGCTGCCGCCATTCTTTCTTTTCCTGACGACGGAATTCCTCTTGCATTTTAGGGATCTCATGCGAATAGTATAAGAGAAAATGCATCTGCACACCCTTAAGCTCTTCTGGAGTTTGCACATCACGTAAGCGGTCTAGATCTTCATCTTTAATTACACACATATCATCTGGTATTGGAGCATCTGTCGATTTCATAACCGTATCCAAGTGGTAGTTCCGCATCTTTTCAAATAACTGGAGCGGTTTGTTCTTTGGAGCTGACAGTAAACACCAACGTGCGTCGTAGTAATAGACTTTCCATAGATCGTCGCACGTTAATCCTGGTTTCACGTGTTCTTCTCCGTAGAACGCAATGAACAGAGGTGCCGTTGATTACGCCTAAAATCTATGGCTTGCTTGGTCTTTCCCGCCGTATGTGGTGGCTTACAATAGCGGTCTCGACCTCCACCATCCGTTGATCTCTCTTGTTCGGAAACAGTTGATTTACAAAACGCATGTTTGTAAATCCATTCAGCTTCATCTTGTAGTTCATTGGGTCCCTCTGGAACAGGCGTAACCGGAACTTCGCGCAATTGCATTCGCTCAGGAATATCTGTTTTACGGATTTCATTGTCCAAATCCGTAAAGTGACCCCTTTCCAATTCATCATTGAAATGTTTTGCCGCCTCAGTTTCCCTGTGACTACGTTCAGAGCGGCGTTCAACATCGTCTTCGTCGTCGAATAGCTGTTCGTCTATAGCCTCACGTGCTGAACCTTCATCGGCGTGCTGTTCCTCTCCATCACTTTCCTTATCCTGTGTACGACGCAAACGCTTGGAACGCTTTCTGCCTTCGACTTTCAAACCAAGATTCTCTTCAATAAGGTCACAGTCGTCGTCTTCCAGTCGGTCGTCCAACTCGTCATCATCATTGTAAATCCGTTTCAGGGAACGGCCTGAAGCATCAGTGTCTTCATCATCACTGCCGTCCTCTTCAATCGGGTTATCATCGATGAAATTCTTCAGTTCTTCACATAACACATCATCGTCATTTTCCTTCTCTTCCTCACTGCTGTCGGGCATAGCTTTGCTCTTCCTGAGTTTCTTGATTTCATGTGGCTCCAATTCCTCCTCATCCTCAGCTTCTTCCGCTTCCGAGTCCCAGAATTCTTTCATACACTGCCTTTGGGCATCCAATTTTGCCTTAAACTCTGCAGCTCGCGCGTCCAATTTTGCATTAACGCTTGTAGCTCGCGCATCCAATTTTGAGTTAATATCGATAGCTTTCGCGTCCGATTTTGCCATCATAATCCTGAACATCTCCGAAATGTCCAACGGTTGCGAACTCTTCTCCGAATGTCGATCTGCCATCGTCACAATACACTTCCACAGACTTATTTATTTCACCAATAATTAATCCCACTTCTGACACCAATTGTAGCGAGCTTAGGGTTCGCTGGATTAATTATTTTAAAATAAATAAGAGCCGTTAAATCGATTTTGAATTAATATAACACTTTATTAGTCCGTAATACAACCGTTACTTATACCGTACACTTAACGATTTCTTTACTTATCGCTTCCGTACTTATCGCGTCTTTTACTGCTTACTTCTCACTCGAGACGTATCGCTTGCTTCACTGTCTTACTTATCTCTAACTTATCGCCTGCTTCACTTCCTTTTTATAACTTATTCTTCCGCTCTGTGTGCGACGTATTTATACCGTTTTTCCTCATTCTGATTTGGTGTATCGTTTCCGTCCGTTCCATAGTCTTGAATGTTCTATTCCAGTTTTCCAGTACTTCCTAAAATAATCTAATACTTTGTTTCGGACATTCTCGAAGATTCCAGTACTGATTGTCATATGCGTCACAATATATATATATATATATTGTTATGCCTCAACCGGGCTATACACCTTGTATAGTGCACCACCTGAGTCCTCCGGCCAGATACGGTTTATGGGGAGAACCTCTGGCACTTCTGTTGGACCAGGAGAGTCGGAAACTGGAGCAAGATGAGAGGAACCGGAAAATATTACTTTTTCTATTTAACTTACTTAACCTTTTATTTGAATTCTAAATTTATTCTAATTTTTTGATTTGCTACAAGGTTCTGCTTATGCTAATTACAATTTCCCTTTTTTTTTCTAATTCTAAATTACAAGATGCCTATGCTAGTTACGATTTTTTCCTTTTTCTAATACTAAGTTACAAGATTGTGCTTATAGAATCACCATCATCATCGGCACTGCGACCAGGATCTGGTCTTGGCCTTATTTAGCAAGTCTCGAGGCTTGTTAAATTTTCCATAATAATTTATTTTTATGGGCAAGATTATTAGCCTTGCGCCACGTGCTTATATAATAACTAACTACAAATTTCCTTTTTCTTTATCTAATTCTAAGTTACAAGATTATGCTTATGCTATTATTCTAAGTACAATTTTCTTTTTTCTAATTTTGTTGATTTTTCAATAACTTTAAATTTTAATTTTCAATTACCTTTACTTTTAACTTCCAATAACTGCAACTTTTGATTTTCAATTACTTTTAACTGTTGGTTCGCAATTATTAACTTTTAATCTATTGTCCATTGATTTAATTTTTAACTTTCAGTGACTTTAACTTTCAATAACTTTAACTGTTAATTTGCAATTACTTCTAAACGTTGATTCGGGACAGGAGACGAGGTGTTCTTCGCGCCGGGACGTATTTACTTCTGCCTAATAATTCCATTAAATGTTTTCTTATTTGATTTCATTCGTTTGGCTAGCTGTAATCGCGTTGCATTTTTTTTTTTGCGTTTGGTGTCTTTTAAACGAACTTGAAATTTCGGGTATTCTTACAACTCGACGCCTAATACGACCGGGTGTATGGGAACTTTCAAATGTTGTGTCTCTCACAAGTTTCGGGTTTACGCAGGCTTAAACGATTTTCGACCGCCATAGACATTTGTGTAGGATTTTCATTTATGGGTTTCTCATAGGTTTCGGATTTTATTTTATTTTATGCGGATAGGATGTGGCTCGGGTGCTTTTCGCAATTTTTGCGATTCTCACGGGATTTAGGTTCAAAACGTTTTTGGTGTTTAGGCTCTTCTTACATGTGTGGGGTAAAAGTCTGAATGCCAAAACACGGACACTTATTTCCTTTTACACCCAACGATCGTTCGAGGAATAAAACACAAATCTCCATTCAAAGTTCATATTCGTTTTATTACGCCGCACTGAATTTTCTTAAATTTTTATTCCATTAGAGCACATATGTCTGAATTTTGTTAAATTAGTTTAAAATATTTCTTCACTGTCTCACATTACATTAATGCAATAAAATGCTACTTGGGCAATTTAACAAACGAACTTTTCTTAGGAATACCGAATTTTGCAACTAAAATTAACTTTCCGCTCGCGAATTTATCGACGCACATCTACTCTCAGCTTACCAGCTTAAGATTTTTTTGGTGACGTCCCTCTGCACTGATGACTAAAATCTGACTAATTTGAAATCATCCAAGAAAAGGGAACCTCAAAGAAACTGAAAAAGAGGCGGAGTTACACGATTAACTCGAGGTAGTTAATCGTGATTGGACCGGGTGAGATAGGCATACATTACGCATGTGTGTGTATGCCATGCATACGATCGTTCGGCGACCGTGGATGGAGGGTAACATCGCTAGTGCATTTTCCAAGAATGCAAACGCTAGCATCTGGGGTGTGAACGACCCAAACCGAAGATTTGGTCATCCTAATGGGAGGCCATAAATCATCATTTCGGTTGCCGATGATTAAACATTGCAACGAACATAGGGTGCAGCCATTGCCAGATGTTGAAAGTAAACATTTTCTGGCTGCATCTTGATCGTTGCTTGATTGCGGCCTCTGAACGTGGGGACCGATAATTGGAAGCCAGCGATTGCTGGTAATCAGGGAAATGTTTGGTTTGCGTCAGCAGAAACCTTGTCGGCGGTAGCAAACCAATAGGAGCAAATAGCCGCATGCGAGAAGTGCCATGGGCAAACAAATAAACGAGTCAACAAGGAACTCTTTGTTGATGTTGTTTCCATAGCATAAGGCTATGGAAACAAGCTGCCCTGGCAGAACGTATGCCTAAAGATAGGATTTCGAATGCCACGGCAATGTGATGATTTTGCCGTGGACTTATGCTTTTTATTTAGGAGAAAATATACGCCTCGGGGGTGAATTTTCGATTCCACGGCAAGGTGATAAGCTTTGCCGTGGACTTAATGTTTTTTTAGGGAATAATGTACGCCTCGGGGGTGAATTTTCGATGCCACGGCAAGGTGATAAGCTTTGCCGTGGACTTACTGTTTTTTAGGGATTAATGCCTGCCCGAGGGTGAGTTTTCGATGCCACGGCAAGGTGATAGGCTTTGCCGTGGATTTAATGTTTTTCAGGGGTAGTGTTGGAGAAAAAAAAAGGGGTTTGGAAGGAAAACCCCCACAGAGTAGGTAAGCTGCCTAACAGAAATTCAAAACAGGTATCCGATTGGGTAACCGTAATAATTCCGGCGATTTGGCTGGGAGTAAATGCCGTAGCAAGGTTACGCAACCTTGCTGAATTTCGACCGAGAGGTAAGTCGTTCGCCTGGAATAGTGGGGATCGAGCGATGCGTGGCTCTTCGGGCCCCGAAAAGCCCCACATCACTCCCTCCCCAGTGACGTAGTCACGAAACAGGTAAGGCAGTTTAGGGGGTGGTAAGTTTGTTATGGGCGCGCGTATGAGCGCGAGTACGGGGAGGTTGTGCTGGTGGAGTAGGAGCGGTGTCAGTAGATGGAGGTGATTCTGGAGCGGAAGCTTCCAGAAAACAGGGCTTAAGCCTTTCGACGCTGACCGTGGATCGCTTGCCTCTAATGTCGATCTCGAAGACGCGGTCACTGATGCGGCGGAAGACTTTGAATGGGCCATCATAAGGTGGGTCGAGGGGTTTTTTGACCTTATCCACCCTGACAAAGACGTGCGTGCAGCTGTGCAGTTCAGGGTGGACGAAAAGTTTTTTGGAGCCGTGCCTGGTTACAGGGGTTGCCCTAACCTTACGTAGCAGGTCACGGAGATGTCCCAATTCACGAAGTTGGTCACGCGGTGTTTCGCCATTCAGGAAAAGTTCTCCTGGAAGAAGGAGGTTGGTACCGTAGGTAAGCTCTGCTGCCGAAGCACCCAGGTCCTCCTTAATACTTGTCCTCAGGCCGAGGAGGACGGTTGGTAGGGCGTCAAACCATTGTGTGTCATTATGACACATGAGTGAGGCTTTTAGAGATCTGTGCCAGCGCTCTATCATCCCATTTGATTGCGGGTGGTAGGCGGTGGTACGACTTCTTTGGCAGCCGAGAAGATTTGTTAGCTGCCTAAAAATTGTCGCCTCAAATTGTGGACCTCGGTCCGAAGTTATGGTGGTTGGTACACCGAAGCGTGTGACCCAAGTTGAATAAAAGGCCTTGGCGACTGATACGGCAGTAACTGCCCGGAGAGGTGTCGCCTCTGGCCATCGCGTGCAGCGATCCATCATAGTGAGGATGTAAGAAAATCCTCTTGATGGAGTAAGCGGTCCCACTATGTCTATGTGGACATGGGCGAAGCGTGCCGTGGGAAGCTTGAATTGCGCTGGCTCCAGTACATTATGTCGCGCTACCTTGCAGCGTTGGCACTGGAGACAAGCACGGGCCCAATCGGTGAGCTCTTTGTTCATCCGGGGCCAAATGAATTTGCGACGGACAGCAGCGGCTGTTGCTCGGCCGCTGGGGTGGGCAGGGTTGTGGTAAACCTGGAACACGCCCTTACGAAGTTTCTCGGGAATGTAAGGTCTAGCGGTTCCAGTGGAGACATCACACCAGATTTCGCCCAAAGGGTCGCGAAGGGTAATTTTCTTAAGCTCTAGTGCCGTATCGGCAGTTAGGAGGGACTTGAGCTGTTCGTCCTCCTCTTGAGCTAGGGCAAGGTCAGTGTTATTCAAGGCGGTACGCAAATGAATCGTATCGATTCGAGAAAGGGCGTCCGCCGTGACATTCTGTTTACCGGAGATATGCCTTATCTCCGTAGAATATTGCCCAATGAGGTCTAATTGACGCTCTTGTCGGGGGGAGGCATTTCCCGACTTCTTCCGGAACGCATAGACCAATGGCTTGTGGTCTGTTAAAATTGAGAGCGAACGTCCTTCTATCATATGACGGAAGTACTTAACAGCGCTGTAGATCGCGAGCAATTCACGGTCGTAGGCGCTGTAACGTCGCTCAGTGGGGCTCAGCTTCCTTGAAAAGAAACCAAGTGGTTCCGGGCGGCCTTCAATGTCCTGTTCAAGGACGGCTCCGATTGCGGTATCCGATGCGTCGCATTGGATAGAAAGTGCCGCTCCCTCGAGAGGGTATCGGAGTAAGGTGGCATTTGCCAATTGTTCTTTGGACAGTTGGAATGCTCTGTCAGAGACTTCTGTCCAATTAATGGGGCGCTTATCATTGCGCTTAGCTCCTTTTAAAAATTCATTGAGCGGAGCTTGAATCTGGGCAGCATTCTTCAGGGTAGGACGGTAGAAGTTCAGCATGCCCAAAAATCGACGAAGCTCACTCACGTCAGTAGGCCGGGGATACTTCATGAGGGCCTCCACACGGTCTGGTAGTGGGCGAATGCCCTGGTTGTCAACGACATAACCCAGATAGGTGATTTGCTCCTTGGCGTATTGACACTTATCTGGGTTGATGACAAGACCGAATTCACGGAGGCGCTCTAGGACCTGACGTAAGTGGCGCTTATGTTCGGCGTGGTCTTTGGAGGCGATGAGAATATCATCAAGATAAGCATGGCAGCAATTAAGACCACGTAAAGCCGTGTCGATATATCGCTGGAATGTCTGTGCGGCATTCCTGAGGCCGAAAGTCATCACTTTGAACTCGAAGAGTCCGAAAGGTGTAATGACTGCGGTCTTGGGGATGTCTTCAGGTGCCACCGGAATTTGGTGGTATGCCCTGGTGAGATCCAGGGTAGTGAAGACATTGCACCCTCGCAACTTGTACGAAAAATCGTAGAGGTGTGCAATTGGGTATCTGTCCGGGACAGTTGCTGCGTTCAACAGCCTGTAATCGCCACATGGGCGCCACTCACCAGAACGTTTCTTCACTAAGTGGAGTGGGCTTGCCCAGGGACTGTCCGACGGTTGGCAGATACCTAGTTCGATCATATGCTCGAACTCCGCGCGCGCCGCACGTAATTTTTCCGGAGCCAGTCGACGTGGACGCTGGCTCACCGGGGGACCACGTGTTTCTATATGATGAAACACCGTGGCTTTATGTCGGCGTTGGTTAGGTAGAGGAATTGTTGTACTCACAAATTCCTGTACCATAACCTGGAATGGGTCTGTGCACTCTGTGGCCCCTGAAGTTGCCGCTGGTGATGCCGTCATGGGCAAGGGGGGTGCGGTTGGAGCCACAAGTCTGTTATGGGTCGAATCGACCAACAGATTATGTGCACCTAATAGGTCGGAACCTATCAGGGGTTCATTTACGTCCGCAATGACGAAACGCCAAGTGATCGGACGACAAAGACCCAAGTGAAGTGTCAGCTTTTTACGTCCGTACGTAAGTATCGGCGTATTATTTGCAGCTGACAATTTAAGTGCGGCTGGCACGCGGTTGCGCGGAGCAAACGATCGCGGGAGGACTGAAATATCGGCGCCGGTATCGACAGTAAAAGCGATATTCAGTTTTGAATCCCGGATGGTTAGGCGACTTATCGTATGAGTGCCGGCCGATTGCGCGAGGGTGTCGGTCGGCAAAATTAGTTTAAAGAGCGCCCTTGGTTGGTGGTAGGTTGTGTCCAACCACAAGGCGCTTTGCAGTTAAATGCGCGATCACCATATCGTTGGTGATTGGCGCACCAAGGTAGAGTAACGGCATTATCTGGTATATTCTGCCTATTGGCATTGCCGTTACGGGGAGGTCGAGCCGGAGCTCGCTGGGAATTGGCCCGGTGAGGGCCATTTTGGGTGGGATTGGCCCTCCGTGGGGCATTTTGGGAGAAATTTTGCCGATTAATAGGGCGGCTCGGCATGGCTCGATTCTGGGCGCTTCGAGGATTGTTCCTCACCTCCGCACGCAATTGAGTTATCTCGCGGAGGAGTGAGGTTTGGAGCGCCCGAAGGTCAGCGGGGGTTAATTGTGGTGGCGGACCTCTCTGGTTAAATACGTTGGGGCCTGCCTCTGGATTCCCCTGAGGGAAATTGGTTGAGGCGGGCCTTCTAAGAGGTAATTGAGCTTGAGGAGAAAGGGGAGTTGGGACCAACTGAGGGGCTGAGAAAGGCAGACTAGGGTGCCGTGCAGGCTGGGCGGCGTGTTGAGAAACCGCCGCTACCTGGTACGCTGGAGGCTCAGAATACTGATCTGAGCTTTCCATAATTGCGTCCGCAATTTTGGATAAATAGCCCAAACTCTGATTGGGTTGGGCTATAAGTGCCGAACGGGCATGCTGGGGAAGACACCTCAAAAAGTGAGGCTTTATTAGGTCGTCCCCAATCCTGGTCCCCGCTATAGAGCGTAAATGGGTCAGGAAAAGAGTTGGTCTCATCCCAGAAAGGTTGGTTACAGCGGCTAAACGTTGTTGCCGCATACTTCCAGGTTCGTCCAAAGCGTCGAGCAGAGCTTCACGCATGTTGCTATATGGGTTGCGGCCGGCCGACCTTATTATGTGGGCAACATGCGGTCGCTGAGTGCGGTCAAGCACTTTCAACAGCTCGACTGCACGAAGTTGTTCGTCGTGCAAGGCTGAGGCCTGGAAGATGCGGTCTGCCACTGCAAACCACAGGTCTGGGTCCTCCTCATCGAAGGGGGGAAGCCCTATATTTGTAGGACGAGTCCCATTCCCGAGGCTGGAAGCATCGTGGAATTCTTGGGACTCTGGTTGCCTATGGGCCTGTTGTGAGGTGCCGGCACGAGATGAAGGCATTATAATGCCAGAATCCACCAATTGGCCGGCACTGTGGGTGTTAGAAGAGGTTGGGAGGGCGTTAGAAGATTGGGGTCGGTTAACGACACTGGGGGCAACCGGTGGTGCCAGGGGGGCAGATTGTACTGGCAAGTCTAGGTCAACATCAACTTGCTCAGTGGGGAAATCGACGCTGGAGGCGTCGTGAAATTCAAGGGGCTCGGATTGTTCCTGAGCCTTTTTGGCCATGGTGTTCCTCGTGTTGACCATTATGGGTTGTGTGACGCGAAACTGGGATCAAAAGCGTAAGAGGACGCGAAGAAAGGTGAAAGGAGGCCAATGGGTGAAAAGGAGTCGCAGGACGTTGAGAGAACCACGGATGTCCTAAAACAATGGTTTTCCCTAACCAAAATAAGCCGAGCGAAGGTCGGAAGTGGAGTCAAGTGGAGTCGAGAGTGGACGATTGGTCGTGAATAATGTAGTGCGAGGAGTCTTGTGCGTTAATGATGTCGGTAAAACACGGGAAAAAAATGAACTGAGTCTCTGGTTGCAAAAACCGTTAAAAAGGGATTACGAAAGTCCCTATTAAATTACAAATTTACGCTGGTAACCGGTCCAGTTCTTCTTCTTTATGTAGTATTTTAATTTAATTCGATAAGTTCAGTATGACTCGGAAGGAGTTTACTTTTATTCGTTTTTCGTAGCTCTGAAGGAGCTTACAAAATGTTCGCTAGTTGCCGTTGGATTTTTATTATGTTATTTAATACCCTGAAGGGGTTTACAAATGGCTCTATTTGTTTTTAATAATGTTTATTTATTTATGTTAAACTTAATATAGGGACAATATAATAGTGCTTCTGCAAGTGTATGTATTTTTTATTTGTATACAAAATAACGGGTCATTCAGTGTAGATAGAATGTATATATGAAAACAAATTCATAAAGCTATCTTTTTATATTACAATTGTGATTATTTGAACTACAGTACAAAACAAAAAGAAACAATGAAATAATATAAAATGGAAGGAACAAACAAAAAATATATTTAAATGGAATAACTTCAGAACTTCCACCTCTAATGCTTTAAGTCTTGCTTTAGTTTTGACAAATAACTTGTATAGCTTTATTTCGATTCTCCTGCTGAAGTTTTCTGCGTAAGTAGGAAACTGGTGTATGCGGGTAAAATCGCAATTGAAAGGAAACGGAGAACAAATTTATTACTCTGGGGTATAATTTATATATTGCATTATAATAAAAAGGGAACTTTTCGCTTAATATAACAATCTTGTGCATCAAACAATTTAATTGTATATTTACTATTTTTAAATCGAAAAAAAATTAAATTTTGATCTCAAATTAATCGGAAGACATGACACTTAGAGGATGTGTAGCAACGTATTTATTACAGTTTTATCAGTTTTATAGCTTATAATGAGAATGCTCTTGCGATGTTTTATTGAAAATTGGTGCAATGTATTATTTCAGGTACATATGTCGTGATAGCGCCATATCCCTTTTCTTTTTACTTTTCTAACAATGTTTGTAGAGTATTTTGAAAGTTATGCTAATATTCTGCTATCCAATTTACATTTTCTATGTACTACTTTTAGTTTAAAAATGTTTATTTACTTTGATCAAAGTGTTATGCTTTTTTATAGCAGTATACTTTTGTCAAAATTATAATTTTTTGGAAAAATATTTTCACGTTAATAAAAAAAAAAACAAAACAAAAAATTTTGACTTGTTTAAACACATTTAGGAGCGGCAATTACACAATGAGACATGCGTTCTTTACTTTTTGTTACAAATTTGCATAATTAGATCGAAAAAAAAACTTTAAACTATGATTTGAAATTTATATTTTCTTGTTATCAAAATACACTTTAATGACAAACGTGAAACTGGGTATGCATATGCCGTCGACTTACCAACTTCTCGAAGTTTAGCTGTTGAAACGTTGTTCGGATGTTGGTTGTGCTAGGCACGCACGGTGAAGACAGCTACAAACTGCCGTTGACAGGGTTGAAGTATATCCGGAAGTCAGGATCGTGATGAGGTTGTTGATCTCATGAATTGTTTTCACAAAGGATTGGTTCCCGTCACTGTCTTTAAATGTTTCGATGGTTGGGTGAATGTTCCGTCACAACAAACAGGGTTACTACGTAGCACCAAAGTTAGAAAATTGCGTGTTCACGTTTTTATATGACAGATATATAAAAAAACGTCGCGTGTCACCAATGTGGGGTAAAAGTCTGAATGCCAAAACACGGACACTTATTTCCTTTTACACCCAACGATCGTTCGAGGAATAAAACACAAATCTCCATTCAAAGTTCATATTCGTTTTATTACGCCGCACTGAATTTTCTTAAATTTTTATTCCATTAGAGCACATATGTCTGAATTTTGTTAAATTAGTTTAAAATATTTCTTCACTGTCTCACATTACATTAATGCAATAAAATGCTACTTGGGCAATTTAACAAACGAACTTTTCTTAGGAATACCGAATTTTGCAACTAAAATTAACTTTCCGCTCGCGAATTTATCGACGCACATCTACTCTCAGCTTACCAGCTTAAGATTTTTTTGGTGACGTCCCTCTGCACTGATGACTAAAATCTGACTAATTTGAAATCATCCAAGAAAAGGGAACCTCAAAGAAACTGAAAAAGAGGCGGAGTTACACGATTAACTCGAGGTAGTTAATCGTGATTGGACCGGGTGAGATAGGCATACATTACGCATGTGTGTGTATGCCATGCATACGATCGTTCGGCGACCGTGGATGGAGGGTAACATCGCTAGTGCATTTTCCAAGAATGCAAACGCTAGCATCTGGGGTGTGAAAGACCCAAACCGAAGATTTGGTCATCCTAATGGGAGGCCATAAATCATCATTTCGGTTGCCGATGATTAAACATTGCAACGAACATAGGGTGCAGCCATTGCCAGATGTTGAAAGTAAACATTTTCTGGCTGCATCTTGATCGTTGCTTGATTGCGGCCTCTGAACGTGGGGACCGATAATTGGAAGCCAGCGATTGCTGGTAATTAGGGAAATGTTTGGTTTGCGTCAGCAGAAACCTTGTCGGCGGTAGCAAACCAATAGGAGCAAATAGCCGCATGCGAGAAGTGCCATGGGCAAACAAATAAACGAGTCAACAAGGAACTCTTTGTTGATGTTGTTTCCATAGCATAAGGCTATGGAAACAAGCTGCCCTGGCAGAACGTATGCCTAAAGATAGGATTTCGAATGCCACGGCAATGTGATGATTTTGCCGTGGACTTATGCTTTTTATTTAGGAGAAAATATACGCCTCGGGGGTGAATTTTCGATGCCACGGCAAGGTGATAAGCTTTGCCGTGGACTTAATGTTTTTTTAGGGAATAATGTACGCCTCGGGGGTGAATTTTCGATGCCACGGCAAGGTGATAAGCTTTGCCGTGGACTTACTGTTTTTTAGGGGTTAATGCCTGCCCGAGGGTGAGTTTTCGATGCCACGGCAAGGTGATAGGCTTTGCCGTGGATTTAATGTTTTTCAGGGGTAGTGTTGGAGAAAAAAAAAGGGGTTTGGAAGGAAAACCCCCACAGAGTAGGTAAGCTGCCTAACAGAAATTCAAAACAGGTATCCGATTGGGTAACCGTAATAATTCCGGCGATTTGGCTGGGAGTAAATGCCGTAGCAAGGTTACGCAACCTTGCTGAATTTCGACCGAGAGGTAAGTCGTTCGCCTGGAATAGTGGGGATCGAGCGATGCGTGGCTCTTCGGGCCCTGAAAAGCCCCACACATGAACTGGGTGCATGCCGCCGCTGCCAAAAGACATCTTATGAGGTTTCATGAAAGGTTCAATGTGTATATGCTTTATCACGTCGTACATGGAGTAGGTGTGGGATTATGTTGTCGAGTACGTTGTCGAGTGTGTTGTGAGACATGTTGTGGGGCATTAAAAACATAATTGAACGCATCCAACTCGCTCGCCATTTTGGATATATGAAGCTCAGTCATTGCTGTTTTTATGACTAAGTTTTAGTCATTTAAAAGCTGTCGTTCCGCGCGCATTGATTGTATACGAGTTGGATGACGATAAATAACATTTATGCCATTGCAAACTATTCTGTTCGCAAATGAAAAAAAAAATCCTGCTAAAGTTATGAAATTGATTATTTCAACTTTGGGTGAACATTTTTGGAAGTCATTTAACAGTATAGCTCCTCAATAGTATACTGGTTAGTATACCCGCCTGTCACGCGGGAGACCGGGGTTCGATTCCTCGTCGGGGAGCCTCTGGCGCAAGACTAATGACCTTGCCCGGAAAAAACCAAATCATTATGGAAAATTTAACAAGCCTCAGGACTTGCTAAATAAGGCCAAGACCGGTTCTAGGTTGTAGTGCCGATGATGATGATGATGATGATGATGATGATTTAACAGTATAAATGTAGTTTGCAAGATTTCTTGAAGGAAATTTTAATCTTGAGGAGCTCCGCGTCCAGGTACAGTAAATAAGTTTGACGACAAAGAACATCAAATTTTTTCTGGATGAAAATCCATGTCAAACCCTTGCAAAAGAGTCACGAGTTTCTCACTCAGCAATATCACTTCAATTTGACAAAAAAGCCGAGTTCTTACTTGCATACCTATTTTTTTAATATTGCACGTACATTTTTTTTTATTTTGTTCTTTTTATTATATTTATCTTAGTTGTTAGACACAAAATGATTTAATTCTTACTCATTTAAATTATATTCTAACTTGGTGGTCCCCTGCGGACACTCTAAGCTAAACTTGGTGTGAGTATTGTCATGTATTGTTTCCTTTCGGCTTTGTTTATTTAATTTTAATTACAATCTTAATTAATAAATTACCAAACAAAGCAAATGTAAAACAAAAAAAAAGCTTTTTTCTTTTTTTTTGTACACCTAGGCGCACACTTATTACGTCCGGGCGATGACGGGTGGTGGATGGATGATGGGTAAGACCACTCTCGAATGTTTTTGAAATTAATTTAATAGCTTTTATTAATATCGTTAAGTAATATATGTTTTAAATACCGAGCGGGACAGGCTTATAGAATAACGTGCGTCTAGGGCGGCGATTCTTCTTTTTCTTCGACAGTGCAGATTAAAGATTCATTATCTGGTTTTACTTACCCTTTGTTTATGAAACTATTAGGGCACTCGTACAGATCCTTGCTTTGCATTACGTTTATTGTTTACCCAAGATACATGGGACTAACGCTTTTGCTGGGATCTCGGACTGCCGTATTTCTGTACTGTTTACTTTAGGTGTGCGGTTCTTGATCCTTAGCAACTTGTATTTACAAAAGTGTTCATGGTCAACGATAGCAATATATCTTATTGTATTGTTTCTATGGGATTGGTCAATATTATTATTCTGTGTAGCAGAATCTCTGCTATATTTATTTTTGTGTCTTCATAGATGTTATCCAGATGTGGTATCTGGATTTTATGATACAGCTGCGTTTGCATTTGAAATTTGATGCAATTCTAAAGGTACTCATGAATATATTAGATATGTTGATTAAGGTTAATCAACATATGGGAGTTCACATTAAAGTGAATCCGATTGGTAGTGAAGGGTGGTTTCAAAAGGGTAACAATTACGGGGCGGTAGGTATTGCGTGTGACAGAACTCCAAAGCGCGCAGAAATTTGGTTCGTCACATTCTGTGTGAATTTAACGTGATATGACCATTAGTCAAAAATTGTAAAGGTTCACTCCAAGAACCTATTTCACTTTAGCACAATCATTCCTTTTGTACTAATTTCAAAAGAGTTGTTCTCCCCCACTCACCTTTTCTTGGTTTTAAATCCACGGTTACTGCCAATACAATTAGAGATTTTACATAAGACTAAATGTTAAATTCTATTTTATACGTATCATTCTTACATTAACTTACTGATTCTTCGCGACCAATCTAAGTTATACAATACCAATTTTTTTTCTTATGCTTTCGGCGTACAACCCTTTCCTCCATGGAGTGTTATGTTATATTTGAAATGTATTTATATATCTATCTATTTATAGAGCTGTAAGAATTCGAAAGCTAATGACCTCGCTAATTCGGCTGCACTACCGTTCCTGATCACAAAACAATTTGAAATATATGTAAGATTTAAAATATTTTTGTAGCCTCTACTTTTCATATTTCCAACGTCTAAGTTACTGTGCTAGAGTTGAATATTATGATACCTAACCCTAAACCTAGTAATTATCACCACCTAGTGGCCATGACGGAATTATATTGCGACACGACGGAAATTAAATTTGGCGGTTTCAAGGGGCTTAGCACTACATGAGCAAATATAATATTGCTTGCTTTTATCATTATATATGTATTTGAATCTTGAAAACTTTTATTGTAGATATGTGCCAATCTCTTCAGGGACACTGCGATACTTAAGTCATAATAGTCTGGGACAAGAAGAATTCATTATATTGAACAGTTGCAATTCAAATTTTGAATTTCTCAAACTTTATTCACTTTTATCAAAAAAATTTCCTAACAATTGTAGACATTCTTTGACAGGAGAACCACAGGGTGGACAAGAATTTTCTGACAGTCTCTGCAGCAAGGAAACAATTGAATATAACAGGAATAGCAAAAACAAAACAAACTGAAATATTTCCCAAAGTAACGAACGAATTTTCCACCTTTGCACATGCGTCAGTCGTTCTCACTAAATCAGTGGTATTGATTCAGAGCTTTTCCTTGTACAGTCACAGAATGGAAAATTGCCTTCTGAACTTTTAACTCAGTCATCGCTACAGAATGGTGGAAGGGTACAAAAAGTCTGCTCTTAATGGGAACATTTTTATTCCCCAGAATAGTATCGGCTTTTATCGAAGAAGGTTCGTGTGGTGCGTCCGTCGCTCGATAGCAAAGTGTACACACACATTCTAGCCTGTTAAAATAGTGAGAAAAAAAAAGTTTTTTTTTATCTTTTTCTTTTTATAATTATTAGGAAATATGTAGCGCGATATCTTTACTTAGCTCGTTTGAGTTTTACTAAAATCGAAAAAGTCCTCGCTGTTCATTGAATAACATTTTCACAAAAAAGTCTTCACTGTAATTTCGGTTGTTTTTTGAGTGCAGGAGAATATTACAAAATATAGAATTAAAAAAAAAACTAAACGAAACATTTACCTTAATATAGTTTTTCAACCGAATTTTAAATGAACGAATTAATTAAAATTTTCTTCAGTGCTCTTTTTAAATAATTAATAATGAACCTTTTCCTATAGCAAGGATAACGAGCTATAGGATCTGAAAATATGTATATAGAAGCACATTTTTGTGGTAGTGTGTAGCGTAGGCATAAGAATGTATGCGATAGCAAAACTAGGGCACTGTGTTTCACATACAAATATCAGGCAAGACGGCAGCATTGAAGGCGACAACATCCATTCGCAAAGGATTACAAAAAGGATGGAAGCTAAATGAAATAGGGCCGGGTTCACGCGGTTCCTGTTTTGACAAGGAGTTCCTTTCCTCCCATTTTCAATTCTGTTTTTTTCGTTAATACTCGGATATTTAAAGTTATTTCAAATTTACAATTTGTTAGTTTTCCCAAAAGCACACATTTATGAAAAGGCCTGGTTGTTGCAAATAGAGAAAAATAAAAGAAATGTACATGAGAAAGGAAAATGTCTCGATAAAGGAAAAAGTCCTACACGTTTAATCTAATTGAGACAAGTGGAAATGAAATTGCGCTGATTAACTTGTGAAGAGAGTTCGAGTGAGCTTTCTTCCTTTATTATGCTCTCCCTATCCTTTAGGGTTCTTTAAGTATTGTAATCTCTTTCAACATAGTTCTCAATATATATTCTATACATATTTGTAACAGTTGCCGTTGTTATTGGCATTTGTGCCATATTTCAACATAATATACATGATAGTGACCTAAACTTAACGTGCCTCAGACGTTATATTTTGTGTCTTGTCACATACATACACAGAGGTATCGTCCTTTCGGATATATCTATTGGAATGGGTAAATCTTTGATATAAATACGTGAGAATGGTATTTCAGCGGGTATCCTTTTTTACTTTTTCCTTTTTTTTCCTATGCATTGTGAAAGGGTATGACGGAGCTTTGTTGTTATGTCCTCCTAATGTCTCCTTGTTTTCTTACCAATTCTTATAATGTCGTATTGTTCCTTTATGTGCAACGTGTTTTCTAGAAAAATTTCTGAAGAAAAAGAAATTACATCTTCCCGAACGAAAACCAAGTGCTTATTTTTTATCACGTAGCTAACGAGAAACCTATTTATGCATAAAATCTAGTACAAGGGCGGCACGTTAACTCAAACCAGTTGAAGAACAAATTGTTTTTGGCATCAAATCATCAACAAATTCAATTTCACTTATCTCATCAACAAACAGCCAAAAATAATCCATAGTGCTTGTTATAGTTTGGGCGTTTAAAGGATGAAATGGATAATAGTTGAACGAGAATGAAATCAAATTAATATAATCAATGTGTCTGTAATATTTTTCGAATCTAGTGCAAAAGTTCGTGTGTCTGCTGTTTTTTTTTTTGTTCTTTTTGTTTTTTTTATCTAGAAGTTATTTAAACATATCGCACTAAAATGAAGTGTTAATAAGTAATCATCAAACGGTTACGCATTACAGAGAAGCTGCAAATATAAATTTAACTTTGAATATAAAGATATAAATATACAAAAAAGGATGTTAAACTTACTGAATTTCTCGCGCAGAATATTCATTTATACACAACTACCATAGTTAACGCACAAGATTTTAAGAATAGTAAATTAAATATATGAACAGAGTTTACGACAGATTTTGCGATAAGTGTGCAAGAAATAGGATACCCACAGGACGAAACACAAAAAACCTATAACTGATATTCAAGAATTGTATTTGTATATGTGATGAAAACGCCGTGCGTGCAATAGTGAATGGTGTTTACAGATGTTTCAATTTAATGTGTGAATGTTGGCGACCCTGGAGTGCCTCGGTGGTTTAGCGTGTACTAGGTAAGTCTTTGGAAGCTAGACTGTAAAGCATGTTAAAATGTTAATGTTTGTTCGGGGAAAAAAAATATTATAAAAACGATAAACACGGGGTGTGATAAAAATTTATGGGAATATTATTTTCTTTTAAAGTATATTTATTTATTAATCAATATTTATTGGTTAACCTGTTTTATTGTCTTCGCCTTAGACGAACTTAGAAGCACTTCTGGAACTCTTTTGATGTGATTTTATCAATCTCAGCATAACGTAGTCCTTTGATGACCCCCTCGGTAACAAAAAAAAAAAACATAGGGCAATGTCCAACGAATATAAAATAACTGTTTCGTTTTTTTTTTTTTTTTTTTTACCAAACAGTACAAATGAATAGTGTAGAACATCGAGCTGGAATGAGCTCACAAAAATACATGTTGGCTGTCAAATATTAACCAATATTTAAAATAGCTACAAATGTTAATATACGATACTTCCCAAACATGCCTCTAAAAAAATATTATTTTTGAAAATCGGATTTATGAAGCCCACCAAATTAAAAAAAACAACGTCACTGCTTTTTGATGATGTACCTAAAAATAGTAGGCTCGTTACTGAGAGTGTATTATTACTTCTAATAACTTTTTGAAATCATAACGGAGTTCTTTTTCCGATTACTTGAAAATCTACACTAAATAATTGACTCTCTGTTGCATGCTTTCTATGCGCACATTAAACGCACAAAGTCCTTCCATGGCTAGAAACATCTAAATAGTGCTACATTCTCACGGAAATTGTAGAAATATTTGATTATTAAGGCATGATATTGAATAGTCTGTCTTCCCTCTATTACTCTATTCAGTAAGTATTTATAGAAATGTAGCATAACGGGGTTTTCTTCATTTTGGACATGCCATTGGGAGATTTCAAAGTATACATTCGTAGAAATCCAGAAATTAATTCCCATATTTGAGCATCGAGGCACAACTTGATGAGTTCGATAAAACTGTATACTTGGTTCCTTATTCTAAACGCCTAGTATACTATCATAACCCTACAAGATACAAAATTATTCTTTACTATTATTATTTTGTTTTGTAATACCTTTTTTATACGCTTTTCACATTTTTTATTATTATTCTTTTGTAATTGATTTTTCATCCATATCCTGATTCTGGATATTTTGTCAATGAGTCATATTATTGGAGCTTCATCATCATCGGCACTACAACCTGGAACCGGTCTTGGCCTTATTTAGCAAGTCCTGAGGATTGTTAAATTTTCCATAATGATTTGTTTTTTCCGGGCAAGGTCATTAGTCTTGCGCCAGAGGCTCCCCGACGGGGAATCGAACCCCGGTCTCCCGCATGACAGGCGGGTATACTAACCAGTATACTATTATTGGAGCTTATCTGGGATAATAATGGTATCGTCTGAAAATCCGTTTTGTGGAATAGTGCATTTTACATGTAGAGTCCTCTAAATGATTCCATTATGTTATCGCCTTTTATGAAATTTTATATTGCGTGTTACCACGGGACTCTTTGCCCAAAAGAGTCACATTTATTTCTCGTCCGAACTTCTTTAAAAGAATAATTTTGTTAGTACAGTAGCCCTTATGTAACACGACATCTTATAACACGGTTTCGTCCTAACACGATAGATAAATTGGGGAAACTTCGTATATCGCCGTTTCGCTCGAACGCTATAAAAAATTCCAAAGCTTTGTAGCAACATTGTATGTACTTTTCCAGCATTGGATAGCACAATTTCCGTTTAAAATATTTAAAAACTAAATTTTGTATAAAAATATATTAATAAATTGTAATCCGCTCGTATTACTATTTATTGGCCTGTAGGAACCCGAAAGTTCATGACCTCACCGCCTCGACTCCGCCATTGTTCCCTGTCCCGTGCGCTCTCCTTCCCCGTTCGACCGTCCGATCGATCTCCTCGAGGTCCAATCTAAATAAAACACTAATCAGCTCAGATGCTTAGGTTTATATTACAGTATACGACCGACACGTTTGCGGCCTTTAGGAATCAAAGATTTCGATTTTTTTTTTTTTTTTTTCAAAACTGTATTTATTAACCATAATTAGAATTTGTACAATTAAGTAATACAGTGACTTAAAATTAATTTCGTAACAATTGCTTACATGTAATTATTATAATAATATATACATTTTCCAAACAATATTTTATAGGATACAAGATAGATGTGTGTTTATAAATTTAATAGTATTATGATCCTGGAAAAGGTCCGAAAACCAGGAATTTGCTTTTTCAACTTTACTTAATCTAAACTTAATCTTAATTATATAAATAACTTAACCTAATTTATTCTGATTACAGTATGATTTTCCTAAAGCCATAAACAATGTTTTATAATTAATGGGATATATGAATTAAAGGATGGGGAGTGAGGTCAGTTATGGGTTAGAGGTAGAGTATTTCTCTCCGGTTGTTCGTTGGAAAAACGTAGGATGTTGGAAAATGGTTGGACGTTACAGTATTTGAACTGGTTAGGGGTATCTTCGGTGTTGTGGTATATGATCTCATTTGAATCATTTACCAGTCTACCTGAGGCGAAGATAGCTCTGGTGTGGAGACAGTTGGGATAGTTAGTTCTGATATCTAGAGGGGTCTCTAAGAGCGAGGTTATTATGGGATTGGGATTATTTTGTAGGTTTTCGATAAATTTGATAGACAGTTCGAGGGATCGTCTATCGAGGCGCTCAATACCAGCGGTATTGTAGAATTCGACGTTCCTATAGTACTTATAGGAGTTAGGACGACGATGTAACCCAGAGACATACCTAAAGCATTTTCTTTCGAATGCTCGTAACTTCTCCATTTGGGAGGGAGTGATATGGTACCACAATGGGCACGCGTACGTGAGTGTGGGCCTGATAATTTGTTTGTAAATGAGCAGTTTGACTTTGTGAGAGAGACTATTAGGTTTCCACATTACTCTTCTACAGAGATTAAGCTGAATTGTGGCTTTTTGAAGGGAATTTTTAATGTGGGAGGAAAAAGACCAGTTATTAGAAAAAGTGATTCCCAGATATTTTAGGGTTTTTGAGGGTTTTATCAGAGTCTTGTTTAGGTTAAGTTTAATTTTGTTGTGGCAGCGTCTAGTGTTGTTTGTACAGTGCTCGTTTTTGCCCTTGAACACTATGAGCTGCGTTTTATTTGGGTTAAGGTGAATTTTCCATTTATTGAAATATGTTGTTATGTTAGGGAGGAAGTTGTTAATGCGGTTTCTTGCAGCCTTAACAAATTTGTTGCTAGAGTAAATTAATGTATCATCAGCATAATTCAGCATCACAACATTAGGAGATACGGGTTGAGGAATATCCGCTGTATATAACAGATATAAAATTGGCCCTAAAATGGAGCCTTGGGGAACACCCGCGGTTATGTTGCGAGTTTCTGAGACGGAAGAATTTATTCTCACAACGAATTTTCTGTCAAAAAGATAACAGGCTAAGAGGTTTGTTGTGTGAGAGTTTAAATTAAATATGGAGTGCAGTTTGTACAGAAGCCCTGAGATCCAGACGCAATCAAACGCCTTAGAAATATCGAGAGATATACACACAGTAGGGCTTTGGTTTTGGAGACCAGTTGTAACATCGTGTGTAAGTTTTAGTAGAGCATGCCATGTGGATTGGTCGCTTACGAAATTCGAACTGACAGTTAGGGATGAGGGCATTCTCATTGGCAAATGAGAGAAGATTTTGGTAGATCTTGCGTTCCAGTATCTTAGTTAGTGTACTTAATAGGGATATTGGACGATAATTGAAAGGGCTATTACTACTACCGGGCTTCTTAATAGGAATTACTACCGCAGTTTTCCAGTTCTCTGGGAAGTGCGATGCATTAATTATATGATTAAGAAGAATGAGGAAGGGGAGTAGATTCGGTGGACGTGGCCTTTTAAATAGAAGGCGTGGGATTCCATCTAATCCAGTTGACTTTTTGTCATTTCCTGATCTTACGATCTCGGATAATTCGTCCGCAGTTAGAAAATTTGTAGTGTCTAAGGGGTGTGAAGCTATGTTTGTGTTGTTGAATTCACCGATCATCATCACCGGCACTACAACTGGGACCCGGTCTTGGCCTTATTAAGCAAGTCCTGAGGCTTGTTAAATATTTTCCACAATAATTTGTTTTTTCGGGCAAGGGCATTACTCTTGCGCCACCGTTTCACCGATGAAAGTAGTAAAAGATGGGAATAATCTGTTTGAGATGTATTCGTTTACTGTGTTCTCGAAGCCAGGAGTTGAGAGAGAATTATTTTGCTCCTGAATCTTTGCAAAGTGTTCTGCGAGGCAATTTGCTATGTTCGAATCGGACTGGGCAATATTATTGCTGATCGGGTTAATGAGATGGCCAATTCGGGGTTTATATTTACGACCAGTTAATTGGTTGATGTTTTTGAAAAGATCCCGATTTGGTTTGATATTTTTAAGTGTAGAGATGTAGTTTTCATCTGCGAATTTTTTCAACTGCTCATTTATCAGAGTGGATAGGAGTTGGATTTGGCTTTTAATAAAGGGGCAGTATCTTGTATGAAGTTTACGGCGGAGCTGCTTTTTAAGGCGCAATAATTTGGTTAGGATGCTGGGCAAAGGCTTTCCTAAATAGTTATGAGGAATGGTTGTCGGGGTGTTTTTGCTGAGAGCCTCCTTAAGAATTTGCTCTATTCTTAAAGATGCTTGATCGATTTCAGTAGAGAGTAAGTTAGATGCTTCAGGGATATACAAATCAGAGAAACTTATCGCTATGTCCCTATTGACTTTTCTCCAATTTGTTTTGGTGAAGTTTGGGACAGAGTTTGACGAGTATAGTGGATCGAGAGAGGGGATTTGGATCGTGGTGTGAACGGAACCATGATCAGAAGGAAATATAAAGGAGACTGTAGGTGGACCCGCTGAATAAACATCGTCGGACTTGAGGAAGAAGTCGATTGTTGACCTGGCTGAGCTAGAGACACGAGTTGGCTGTAATGGGGAGTCAATGTAATTATATGGATAAGACTGGAGGAGGGCTAGCAATTGGCGACCATATTTGTTGCATTTATTATAATTTAATGCTGTGTGACGAGTTTTCCAGTCTCCTCCGATTATAAATGGAGCGGGAACGGACTGTTGGATAATCTGTGAAATGTCAGTGTCTGGGAAATCTGGTTGTCCTGAAGAGTGAATATAAATGGATGCTAAGACGAGCACTTTATTGTTCTCACAAACAAGTTTTACTGCTGTGATTGAATACACTGGATATATCGGTGAATCTAATTTCACTGAATTGAATTTTTTTGTGAATTAAGAGGCCGGTACCTCCATGAGATCCATTAGTTCTGGGGTTAGAAACTAAAGTATAATTGGGAATGGAAACTCGGGAATTTGGTTTGAGCCAGGTCTCTGAAAGGAATAGGATATCTGGGGAAAACTTTTCAACAAACAACCGGAGGTGTTGCTTACGTATGTTAGAGTAAATGGATTCTGTGTTGAGGGAGATAATGGTTAGTTTAGAGAGAGCTGGAAAGAATATGGGAAGTTATTAGTGAAAGAATCTGACCTTTTTTCTCTATTTCTGACATCTTCCTCAGCGAAGGTAGCAGGGCTTGTAAGCTTTGGATGTATCCCATGATGTCCAGATTGAAGTTTTCAGTATTGTTGTTAGGGGGAGTGGTAGTGTTGAGGTTTCCTCTTGCTGCATCCGCGTACGATATTCCGGGTCGGGTTGACTTCGTTTCCTGCAATACTGTTGGTTTCGTTGTTGTTGATTTAATAGTTGTTGCTAATTTCCGTCTTTCCAGAAGTTTTAGCTTCTGAGGGCATTGGGAAAAATTTGCCGGATGAGGGCCTCCGCAGTTACAGCATTTAACTGTGATCTTTTTGTTGGTAATGGATCTATCAGCGTTGACGGTTTGTATTGTTTCAGGTTCCAGGCCTTGTGGATTTACATTGCATTCCTCGAGCTCGTGTTCCTCTGCGCATCTGCCGCAACGTCTTTGCTGGTGGCATGAGATCGCCAAGTGTCCTGATTCTTGGCATCGCTTACAATGAAGAATTTCTTGTTTGTGGGGGTCTTCGATTGCGATTTTTTGGGTAAATAAATATTTAATTTGGTTAAGTTGCTTGATGTCCTGATTAGGTAGGATTTGTATGATCCGGAGGTTTTTACGTTGTTTGTCCTCATGTACGGTGTTTGGAAGTAGTCCAGCTTATTGATCTTTATTTGTGGACATATCCTAGCGATTTTCAGGCCCACTTCTTCGTTGGTCCATTCGGGATCGATGTGCCTTAAAAATTTCGAAATAATTCACTCGTAGATAACCTTATTCCAAAGTTATAGCGAAAAGCGAGATGGATAGTTTACTTGCCATCAGCGGTGAGATTTCTTATCTAAAAGATAGAGTGTATGTTGCGGAAAGTCCCGCCGAATCGAAAGGGATGAAATGCATTGCGACATCCGCATATTGGGCCGGTCTGTTGTGCTGTATTTGCATTTTCCGAAGTCTGGACACAAATTCTCATAACTGACTGGTCGGCAGTCTGCATCGTACCACAATACTTTAGAGAGTAACTTTTCCGTATTTAATTCCTGATTTTTTTTTTGGAATGTCAAGTTTCAGCTTCGTGCCATGTCTCATAAAGTTAAAGAACAATGTTTATGAGAACAATTATTTCTTTAGATGTAAAGATACAAATCTTAGATTGAAAAGATTTTAACTGAAATGAAGCGGCAGTTCGGCCTATTTAGAAAAATCAGGAAGAAATAAGAAGTGTAGTTGTCGTAGGATTTTCGACATGCGCAAATATGTAGCTCGTCCTCGAGCGAGTAAATTAACTAAACTTTATTTTTTAATATAAAAATGTTTTTATTAATTAATTTCGTGTTCTCGCTTTGTAGAGAGAGCTGCTACTGTTGGGTTCTTCGTAGTTCGTCTAGTACAATATGAGTATTGATTTTATTTGGAATATGTCGAAAGTGGAGGTATTTAGAATACCGGTCTATAGTACTGATATAAATTTCGTTATCCATATGGAAAATGACCATTTGGAGATATTGAGAGCACTTGCTCGATATAGGTGTTTTTCCCAGTGGTTGGTGGTTGGGTTTCCGATCGTATTTTGTAGCATGGCAAATTTTGCAGGTTACGGCGTATCATTTGCAATCTTTTGTTATGTCTGGCCAATAACTTGTTTCCTTTATTTCTTGTGAGTTATTCTTGTAATTCCTATGTGCTCTGGTGTGTACGTTTTCTACCATTCTTAGTTGAATTTCTCTATTAGTGATGACTTCGAGGAGTTTGTTGACTGTGATAATCTTGAAATTGGTGAATTTTTCTTTGATTTTATTTTTATGTTTTGGTAATAATTCTTTGTTTGTTTTGATGGCGTTAATTTTGTCCGGATTAAGTGTTTTCTTGAGGGATTTTATCAAACCTTCTTCTTTCGTGAAGCGTATATGATGTCGAAATTTTTTAAATGACTTCGTAGATTCTATGCTGTCTGTGTCCGATTCTTTTAGTATTATCTGGTTTTTGTAAAAATTTAAAGTCTTTCCTGTCCTTTTAAAAAAGTCGTTAGTAAGTGAGTCCTCGTCTGAGTTGCCAGATTCTGTGGTGCGTTGATTTGTTGCCGGGATAGGGCGTCGGCTACAATATTTTGGTTACCGGGCTTGTATACAAGTTTCGCCCCGTACTCATGTTTTTCCATCTTTTTAGCTTTGTGTTGGGATATTTTTCGGATATCGCAAAGGTTAAAGATTGGTGATTTGTATGGATGGTCAGATCGGAGATTCCATAGAGTAGATTTCGTAATTTTTGCAGTGCCCAGACGATTGCGAGTAGCTCTTTCTCATTTGTAGAATAGTTTACTCCGGTAGGACTCAATGTTCTTGAGATAAAGTTTATAGGGTTTCTATTTTGACTCAAGACTGCACCTATTGCAAAATTGCTCGCATCTGTTGTTAGATTGAAGGGTTTGTCGTAATCTGGCTGGTACAGTTCTATTTGCTCTTGGAGTTTGATTTTGATGATGTTGAATGCTTCTTTTGCGGGAGCATCGAATTTGATTTTCATATTTTTCCTTTTATCTTTTGAAACCCGTCCGTCGCCTTGGAGACAGAGTCATGGGTTTAGTTATTTTCGCGTAGTCTTTAATAAACCTTCGATAGTAACCCGCTAGTCCTAAGAATGATCTTAGCTGCTTTAATTGAGTTGGTTCTGGATAAGATTTTATTGTTTTAATTTTTTCCGGATCTACCGTTATGAATCCCTGTGTTATGATGTGTCCCAAATAGTTTATAGATCCCTTAAAGAAATGTGACTTTTCCGACGAAATTTTTATGTTAGCTTTTTGCAGAGCGTCTGTCGTCATTTCTATATGCTTCATATGTTCTTCATCATTTTTAGAATAAATTAGGACGTAATCCATATAGACATAAACGAATTTCCCGATAAAAGGTCGTAGAATGTCATCTATTGGCCTTTGGAATATGCTTGGTGCATCCTTTAGACCAAACGGCATTCGGATAAACTCATACTTGGCTCCGTTAACCGAAAAGCTTGTTTTGGCTCAATCTGACTCCTTAATTTTTATCTGGTGAAAGCCGGATTCTAGGTCGAGACTTGAAAATACTCGGGGTTAGCCTAAGTTTTGCACGGTGAGGTTTATATCGGGGATTGGGTATCGGTCTGTAATGGTTTCGTTGTTAAGTTTCTGGTAATCAAATACCATTTTTCTCCTTGGCTTTCCCTGTTCATCTATTCCTTTCTTTGGCACGATCCAAACCGGGGAGTTGTATGGACTATAACTCCTTTGGATGATACCCTCCTTTAGTAACCTGTCTGTCTCTTGGTTAACAAAGTTGTTGTCACTGATTGGGTATGGGTACTGTTTAGAGAATATCGGGTTTTCGCTTTTTGTTTTTATTTCCACCTCTATTTTGGTTACAAAGGGCAACGTGGGGTTGGATATTTCATTGTGGTATATAATTCCTTCGATACCTTCTTTAAAATTCTGGTTTTTTACTGTGAAATTCATGTTGTGTTTAATCTTTGTTTCTTTAGGTTTTCCTATAGGATTATTGTTCTCTCTGTTTGGCCTGTATTTGTACTTCATCTCGTAGGTTTCGAGGCTTATTTCGGCTTTAAGTTGTTTAAGGTCTTGCTCGCCTAGGATCATTGTGAAGTCTTTTAGGTCATCAGTTTCATAAAATGGAATATTATGGTTGAAATGGTTCACTTGTTTTTTTGATTTAATCCAAGAGGTGCCATACAGGGTATTGAATTTAGTGGGCATGATTGGTATCGATATACCATACGGGTAGGAAGTAGAAACATAATTCATAGTGGCACCTGTGTCGATCAATATGGTGATCTTAAGTGTTGGTCTCCCTTTATCCCTAGTTTCGAGTACTAGACACGGGAGGCCGTGCACTTTCCTAAAAAAGTACTTCCGGTTGTCAAATCCTCATTGTCGTCGGGGGTGTTATGTTGCGATGTACTGTTTATTTCTTGTTTATAGGGTTGGGGTTACGTATTTGTTTGGGGAAGGATCGCAGGATTTTGTCTGAACGGATTGTATGTCTGTGCTTGAGTATTCCACTGCTGTCTGTGGGGTTGAGGCTGCCTATGTTGTTTGAGTCTTTGATTATTATAACTTCTAGATGGTTGATGATAATTTTGGTTCGGTGGGCTAAATTGTCTCGAATAACTCGGATTGTTACTATACACTTGTCTGAATTGGTTTTGTGGAGAGGAGTTATCGTACATGTTGTGGTTGAATCTGTATCCTCGATTATTATGTGCTATGGTACTTGCTATAGTATATGCAGTTCCTAAGTTTTCTGGCTTTTGGGCGAATAATATTCCTCGGGTGTAATGACAGTTCAAGCCTTGTATAAATGTTCTCACTGCGTTTGTTATTGCGTTTTTTCGTAATGGGTCTCCTTGGTCGCCTTCCTGTATTTCGATATTTCCCATCACTAGGTTTAAGGAACGAGTTACTGCTTCATAAAATTCCTGTAGTGTAAGTCTTCCTTGGGTAAGGTTCCTCGTGTTGTCTTCCAGGACGTAAAGTGGGCGTTCATCGGAATATTTTGCATCGAGATGTTTTATTATGGCATACAAATTCGTTGCCAATAGTTCTGCTGCTGGTCCTTGGATTTTGTTTTTCAAAATCGTTAAGCAGGTGTAGTACTTGCTGGTACCGCGGAATTCCTTTATGTTTTCCATAATCGTCCACACAGTGTTACGCCAAGTTCTATAGCTTGATGTTATGCCATCGAAGGTGGGTAGACTTGTAAATATTTAAAGTTCGATCTGATCTACCGTCCTGATGGGAAAGGTTTTTGATTCGTGGACGCTTGTATTATCGCTTTCACATTTTTTCAGATTTTTGACTAAACTCTTTAACTCCTGGTTCTCACTTTGTATTTTTTGAAGTTCATTACTTATTTGGGGCATTTGGGTCTGGATTTCACTTAATGTTGCCATATTTCCGGTGTCTTTGTTGTTCCTTAGTTGCATCAGAAACTCTCACTTGACAGGGATTTTTCACTTTTGCTTTTGATTTTCACTAATATCTTGGGGTCGTTGTACTAGGAATAGTAAGGAACACTTTACTCCCCGTTTTCCTTTGGGTCTGATTCTTGGGTAGCTGCTATGCAGTGGGTAGGTTGGGGTTTCTCGTCTTCTTGCTGATGAGAGTTGTGATTGAGTCCCCTCTTGTCGTCGTGAAGGATTGCTCCAGTCCAGCGATGGAATGATTTATAACGAGTTGTATCTACGCGAAATTGGTCCGGAGGATATGTTTTCCAGCTGGTGCTTGTTGTCTTTTCTCTTATAAGATACTCAGACACACCGTTTAATTCGCCGAAAGGTCCTCCTGGCAGGATCGCCCGTAAATTAACTAAACTTTATTTTTCAAATATAAAAATGTTTTTATTAATTAATTTCGTGTTCTCGCTTTGTAGAGAGAGCTGCTACTGTTGGGCTCTTCCTAGTATTTATAGCCCTGTCCTGGGGCCACTGTTATCTGCGTCGTGATAAAGATGCGTCTTTGTGAAATAGCATAGAGCCAATCTCAATCAAAACTTACATTTTGTAAATACTCTAAAAAACTTGGAAAATGTGCTGGTTCCACTCAGATTTTGTGGGGAGTAAAGTTTGGTTTGATGGTGCAAGGCTAATAACCTTACCCGGAAAAACAAATTATTATGGAAAATTTAACAAGGCTCGGGACTTGCTAAATGAGGCCAAGACCGGATCCCGGTTGTAGTGCCGATGATGATGATGATGAAAGATTCGTTTGAAAAACTCTAAAAGCGCTTTGCAATTTATAATATAGAAGTTCATGGAGAAGATATTGGGTTACTGGAAATTGATTTACCGACTGGTTTATAAATTATTTTGTAACAGACGTTCAAAATTATTCAAAATGTTCTATTACTACTCCATGTTACTTATTTGATTTATCCTAACGTTAAATTAATGTTAATATCACCCTCCCTTTTCCACTGTTTCTGGGCTTCACATAGCTCGGTTTCACACAATTGGACATTTTATAAGAACCTATCTACCTGTTATAGGGGGGTTACCTGTATTCATATATTGTTACGCATGTTTACTAATTGTTAATCGTAAACTTTTCTGCAAGTCGTATTTTCACCTGTATGCTTTTCTCGCTCTTCTGTATTTCTCTGCTAGTTGTTTATTTTATATTTTGTAACTGTGCTGCTAACAATAAATATTGTGTGCTTCTGAATGTGACTACGGACACCTGACGTCTCCATAAGTGCTGGCTCGGTAGTAAACTTTTTTTTAGTAGTAGTAGAGGTTTATTTCTTATGTGATCATATACAAGGTGGCACAAAATTAATCATCCAATTTTGTTTTTGAATTACTTTTGTATTAAATAAAACAACATGATTTTGGGTGCTGGAAATCTTTATTTGGACCTTTACAAATTTTCTGTTAAGTGGAAAAGATGATATCCGTCAAGTGGCTGCCGCCAGTGTTGATAAACATTTGCATCGGTTTTATCGCATTTTCTATGACTTTCTGCAATATTTCCGGTGATAACTGTTCGCATTCCTGTCGAATATTCTCCTTAAGGGCTGCGATTGTCTGAGCCTTGTTGGCATAAACCCACGACTTCAAGTAGCCCCAAAGAAAGAAGTCTGGAATGGTTAAATCAGGCGATCTTGCTGGCCATGCCAAATAGCCAAAACGGGAGATTACGCGGCCAGGAAATGCTTCCTTCACAATATCCATTCTGGCTCGTGCTGTTTGTGCGGTTGCACCGTCTTTTTGAAACCACATGTTCACCAAGCCCCGTCATCTAGTTCCGGCAGTAAGAAGTCGTTTATCATGGCTCTGTAGCGTTGGCCAGTAACAGTGACCGTATTGCCGATGGCGTCCTCAAAAAAATACGGGCCAATCACTTCTCCCGCGTGAACGCTGCACCACACAGTGGCTTTGAGTGGAGGAACGGCTCTTCGTGCATCACACGCGGATTTTCAGTGCCCCAAAAACGAAGATTTTGCTTATTGACGTAATCGCTTAAGTGGAAATGCACCTCGTCGCTCATGATGATGTTCGACACAAAATCGTCTTCTTCGTTGTTGAGATTAAGGATAGCTTGACAGTCATTCACACGTATTAGGTGTATCAGTGACATCGTAGATAAAGATGATGTACATGAGGAATTGAAAATCGAAAATTGGGTCATTATAAATCGAAATTGCATTATCGTCATCGGGAGGTGTTGACCCCAAGGTAACGAGAAGGGGTACACACAGAATAGGTGGCAGAATATTTTGAGGAGGTTTGATGATGAGGTGTTCTATCGTGGTATCGGAGAAGTGAAAAGTTGAGTAGTGACGACGAGTCCGGAAAGTGAGTGATTAGCTAAGAATAAAGAGAAGGGAGTGAAGAATTAAGGAAGAAAGCAAGATGTGCCTAATGACTTTAGACCATAGTAATTGAAGTAAACAAGTAAGGTTGAATCTATGTACTTTATGATCAGAAACACTGAGAACTCGGAATAAAGAATAGTACCGTTCACATAGAGCTAAGTGAAAGTGCACTGCATAAAGAGAAAGTGGTGAAGAAGTAATTAATGAAAGGAAGAAGTGTCTAACTACTTTTAACAATGATAATCGAAGCGGACAGATAAGTGTGAATATATGTAATTGAAGATAAGAAACATTGCGAGCTCGAAGTAGAGAAAAGTATTGTCGCTTAGTGCTAAGTTAAAGTGCACAGAATAAAGAAAAAGTAGCGAAGAATTAATAAAGAAAGGAACAAGTACCTAATAACTTTGAACAATAATAATAGAAGTGAATAGATAAGGTCGAATATATGTAATTAATAATAAAGAACACTGTGAAATATAAGTAAAGAGAAATTATAAATAATAGAATTTAGAAAATGTGTAAAGATTAAAAAAAAAGCAAAAAGGAAGTTATAATGAATTAAAAAAAAAGAATAAAGAAAAAAAGTGACTATTATAAATTGGTTTCTTTTATTGCTGGGAGTGCTCTAGTGCGGAGAGAAAACTCGCGGAAACCATAACTCACGCGCTCCATTGCTTGTCTGTTTGTATACTGTAGCTGTCTAGTTCACAAATGTCAAATACGATTGACGTACGCCGCCATTTGCAAAAATTACAACATCTTCCGATAGGGTGATTAATTTTGCGCCATCTTGTACATTACATTTTACAATCGGATGACAAATATTATCAGCTTACAATAATCTTTAAGAAAAACTAGAAGATATTCAGCGTTTTTATTCATCTAAAGAAAAAATCAGAGTCGAATGCCTCTTCACAATGGTTAAAGAAGTAAAATAACGTTTTTAAGGGTGACGTGATCATTACAGATTCAGATAATTAATTGTATGGTAGATTAAATAAGAACAAAGTACCTCCTCGATAGTATAGTGGTTAGTATACCCGCCTGCCACGCGGGAGACCGGGGTTCGATTCCCCGTCGAGGTGCCTCTGGCGCAAGACTAATGACCTTGCCCGGAAAAAGAAATCATTATGGAAAATTTAACAAGCCTCAGGACTTGCTAAATAAGGCCAAGACCGTCCCCGGTTGTAGTGCCGATAATGATGATGATGATCAAACATAACTCATTTCAGACACAAAACAACATTTTTATATGAACAATATGTTACATCGGTTGAAGGCAAATGAGGAGATACAAACTATGATTAAACAAGAATTCCAGAAATACGGAGTCTAGAGCAGCATAATCCAGGTTGAGGAGCCATATGTTAACGCCTTTTAGAAAAGCACCAGATCTTGCTAGTGCCCTAATTGAGCTGGGGAGCTCGTTAAATAATTGAAGTGACAACACAGAGAAGAAATAACGATAGGCTGTGGTACGCAATTTTGGTACAGATAACATTTTTAGAGAATTTCCCCTAAGGTTATACGTAGAGATTAAACGAAAATTAAGATTTTCAGACCTCAAGAAGAATGTTTTCTACACTTTAACACAATACAAGTGTTATAGCGTTTGAAATAATAGTGAAGAAGAACGTGCGATACGAACTGACGCTATGGCAGTTTGAATCACCAAAAATTGTACCTAAGCGTTACCCATCACGCTACTGACCGTGTTTAGAATTTGATTTTTAAACTCGACTATACTCCACTGATGTGAATTATTTTTGTTATCGCTATGGTATACGGCTCTGATGTATTTCCTTATTCGATTTTTCGTTCGGTGCTCTTCACTATTTTGCTTGTGAATTGTGTGTGTATCTGTTAGAGTCGCCACACCACTCCCTCCGCAGTAACTTCGTTACGATCAGATTCGTATGCGAACGATAGACGAACGAGAGAACGTCGGAGGCTGGGCTCTATGCGGAAGTCGTGACCGTTAGTGAAGTTCTGTTTACTATGGGAAAGTGTATGCTGTGTGTACAGATCACGTCGTAGTCACCAATTATAGCGTTTGAAATTATAGTGAAGAAGAACGTGCGATTCGAACTGACGCTATGACAGTTTGAATCACCAAAAATTGAACCTAAGCGTTACCCATCAGGCTACTGACCGTGTTTAGAATTTGATTTTTAAACTCGACTATACTCAACTGATGTGAATTATTTTTGTTATCGCTATGGTATACGGCTCTGATGTATTTTCTTATTCGATTTTTCGTTCGGTGATCTTCATTATTTTGCTTGTGAATTGTGTGTGTATATGTTAGAGTCGCCACAGTGTCTTATAGGAAGAATATTCAGGGCGCTGAACTAGGGTGTCGGGGCGGTTTTGACAAATGATCAACAGTGGTTGTAGTTTATTTTTGAAGTCACCTCCCCAACAAGCAATTCCATATTGTAACTTAGAATGGAATATACCATAATAAATCATCCTTAAAAGCTTAATGGAACTCACATTACTTAAATAAATAGAGGTGGTAGAGGTGTAATTGGGTGGCGTAAACAACTCATTCTAGAGCCAACTAGAAGCCCCAGATATTTAAATTCGTTTTTTTAGTCTTAGAATTGATTATCAAACTGTGTTTAGCAAACCAGTGTCTCAACAAATTCAGTTCCCAGTTAACATCACAGATCAAGTCTAGTGGATTACTTAAACCATACGAGAAAGTGATATCATCAGCAAAAGCAGTTGGTGAGCCTCTAAAATCAAGAGAAAACATTAATGTATAATAAAAAAGGACAGGAAACAAAATGGATCCCTGTGGAACGCCTAGGTTAACGATTCTTTCACCGCTCCTAACATCATTTATCCTCACTCGCTATGGCCTATTTCCCAGATACGACCTAAACTAATCGAGCATGACATCTTAAAAACCTGCTTTTTCTAATTTCCTTACAAAATAGTATGGTTGTCCATGTCGAACGCTTTGGTAATGTTAATAAACAGGCCAGTCGTACATTTCTTTCCATCAAGGTGCAACATTACTTGAGAAAAAAATTCCAGGAGAGCGTACTCAGTGGATTTACCCACAAGAAAACCAAAAAATCCAATCGTAAGTTTTTCAAAATTTTTTACTAAAAACAGACAGCAGTGAGATGGGCCTGTAGTCGTCTGTAGTAGCAGCAAAGTCTTTCTTGAAAAGAAGAATGAGGTCTGCACATTTAAGACTGTTGGGGAGATCCCGTATAACATGAAATGATTAAAAATATTAGATAGAACGTCCGCTAAAAAACATATTATTCTGTTAAGAATATTATTTGATATTCTATCAGGTCCGCAAGAATTTGAGTTAGTTAATGTACCAATAACTTCCAAAATGTCAGAAGTAGTAAAGACTTGAAAAGCAAAACTACTCCTCTGCAATGGATCAGATCTCGCGTAAACGTTACTACAAGCACAACACGACCGATGGACAATACTTGGTTGAAGATTACAGCGAAAATATTATTAAAGTCTCAGCAATAGTTAATTTATCATACAATTCAGGGTTATCAAGAATTATTATACTATTCACTACATGCCACTCGTTACGTACATTAACAGGGCAAATCTGAACTTGGCATGGTAGTATTCATCAAACTCTTTTTTGAGTTCAGAACATAATTTTTTATACCTCCTTTTTTATTATTTTATTATTATTTTTAGTACCTGGTTGTCGGGACACCTTTTGCATCTTTTCCAAAGTTTATTCTTAGCTGCAACTGTAATATCGCTCTTGATATCCAAGCTTTAAGGTTTTTGGGCAAATCTTTAGATGGTAGGGATGAAGAACAGAAAGAGATATGCCTACCGAGAGTAGCGATGAAGATTGAGTAAGCATTAGCTGAGTCACCACAAACATGAAGATCTTCACACGATTCATAGCATAATCTTCATTTAAGCCCAGTGGTCAGAGATTTGAAAATCAAAGCCAGATTTCACTCGCTCGTTAATATCAACAAAAGAAAAGCGTCCATAAATATGGTCAAGACAGCTTCCTGAGTCATGCCTACTGGGTTCACGAAGACCATGCGAAGCGAGTAATGACAGGTAATCACCCACAACGATTACATTTTTAGAGTTATCTCTTGATAGAGGAACAGAAACCTCTTGGATAAAACTGCCAACGTTCATCGTATGGAGTCTGTAGACACAAAGGAACACAAATAGAGCCTGGCTAATTTAGACTGAAATCCTTAAGTCGTCCGCACTTGACATTTCATCGCAGGAGAAATCAAGAATCTTGAAGTTCTCTCTCAAGAAACAATCAATTCCGCCCGAAACATACCCTTCGTTAGTCCTAGCAGCGAGCTTGAAACCTGGCAAGGGATAATCACATATCTCGAAGTGATAGAGTAACTTCGGGTATTGTGATATGGTTGGGAAATGTGATATACTATCATATTTTCCGAAAGGATCAATTCAATTCTCGACAAGAATTTTCTTGTCAACATGACGGCAATGGAAAAGAACACGTGCTGCAGTTTTAGGCGCGCTCGCGCTCATTGCGTTGTATGTCAGTGCATTGAAATTGTTTAAGGTGTACAGTCGACCGTTTTTTTGTGTGAGCTTTATGTTATATTTCAGCAAAAATTGGAGCAAAATTAAAAACTGAAGTAATACATTTTGTTTGTGTGTGAATAGAGCTGACAGTATATTGGGTGAGTTTTTAATTCAGTGAAGTGTATTTTTAAAAAAATCTCTTGATTGTTTTAAAAGCCAAATGCGGCTAATATGATATAGTGGAAATTGGGTAGAGTGATATACCATATCACATTACCCACCAAATTATCAATCACTAAATATTATTATAATTTATTTCAGATCATGCCAAAAAAAGGGGAGATTCGTAAATGGGATGCGGAAGGAATGAGAAAGGCTATTCTAGCAGTCCGAGGAGGAGAAATGGGTATACTTTTGGCGTCGAAGACATTTGGAGTTCCATTTGCAACACTACAAAGATCCGCTCGCAGTGATAATCTATTAGCGATATTTTAGTCACGCCTTTGGGACGTAAGCCTGTTTTTAGCCTGGAAATGGAATTGGAGCTGGTAAGATACATCCGAGAAATGTAATCACGCTTTTGGTGTCTAACTCGCGGTGACATTCGATCACTAGCATTCCAAGTAGCAAAAAGAAACAACATAGCTTGCCCATTTTCAGTAATGAAAGAATGCGCAGGAAAAGATTGGTTGTATGCATTTCTTAAAAGGCACAAATCAGAGATTAGTATCAGGACTCCAACCGGAACCTCAATCGATAGGGCAAAAGGCTTTAATGCTGAAAATGTGAGCACATTTTATAGCTTACTCGAGCAAGAGTACGAAAAACATAAATTTTCCCCAACTAGTATTTGGAACGTAGATGAGACAGGAGTGTCCATTGCACAAAGTTGGCAACCCAAAATTTTAGCAGCGAAAGGAAAAAGGCAAATAGGTTGTATGAGGTCTGCAGAGAGACGCTCTCTTATAACGGTTGTCAGCTGCATGAGCGCAGGCGGTTCATTTGTTCCGCCGTACTTTATTTTTCCCAGAAAGAACCATTCTCCGGTTTTAATGAAACATGCTCCTCCTGGCTCGGATTCTGCCTGCCACATTTCGGGTTGGATACAAATCCCGATATTTACGAAGTGGTTTGACCATTTCTTGCGGTTCACAAACCCTTCAAAGGGGAACCCTTCGCTACTCATTTTAGACGGTCATTACAGTCATACCCGAAATATTGAGGTTCTGGAAAAGGCTCGCAAAAATGGTGTTATTATTGTGACGCATATGACAATCAGTACTAGAATATTCTAGAGAGTCCGAAACAGAGTACTAGAATATTCTATAAAGAAATGGAAAACTGGAGACCGTGGACAGTAGAACATTCAAGACTATGGAACGGACGGAAACGAAACGCCGAATCAGAATAAGCAAACGGTATAAATACGTCGCACACAGACTATGGGGATGGAGAAGAAACAGCGAGTCAAGATGGTGCCAAAGTAACGGTTGTTATTAACGGAATAATAAAGTGTCACATTAATTCAAAATCGATTCAACGGCTCTTATTTATTCAAAATAATTAATCCTGCGAACCCTAAGCTCGCTACAATTAGTGTCAGAAGTGGGATTAATTATTGGTGAAGTAAATAAGTCTGTGAAAGTGTGTTGTAACGATGTCAGATCGACATTTGGAGGATCTTCGCGTTCCTGAGTTGAAGAAGGAACTTGAGGACCGGAACCTGGATAGCAGAGGACAGAAGCAAATTCTTCGACAGCGTCTGCAAGCAGCAATGGAGGATGTTAACACATATTATACGATTGGGCCAGACTGTCTGGGTGGAGAAGAAACAGCGAGTCAAGATGGTGCCAATGTAACGGAGAAGAGTACGCCACAGTTGGACATTTCGGAGATGCTCAGGATGATGATGATAAAATTAGATGCGCGAGCTGCAAAATTGGATGCGTGGGCTGCAGACGTTAATGCAAAATTGGACGCAGGAGCTGCAAAATTGGATGCGCGAGCTACAGACGTTAATGGAAAATTGGACGCACGAGCTGCAGAGTTTAAGGCAAAATTGGATGCCCAAAGGCTGTGTATGAAAGAATTCTGGGACTCGGTAGCGGAGGAATCTGAGGATGAGGGGAAATTGGAGCCACATGAAAGGAAGAAACTCAGGAAGAGCAAAGCTATGCCCGACAGCAGTGAGGAAGAGGAGGAAGATGACGATGATGTGTTATGTGAAGAACTGAAGGATCTCATCGATGATAACCCGATTGAAGAGGACGGCAGTGATGGTGAAGACACTGATGCTTCAGGCCGTTCCCCGAAACGGATTTACAATGATGATGACGAGTTGGACGACCGACTGGAAGACGGCGACTGTGACCTTATTGAAGAGAATCTTGGTTTGAAAGTCGAACACAGAAAGCGTCCCAAGCGTCTGCGTCGTACACAGGACGAAGAAAGTGATGGAGAGGAACAGCACGTCGATGAAGGTTCAGGACGTGTGGATATAGCCGAACAGCTATTCGACGACGAAGACGATATTGAACGCCGCTCTGAACGTAGTCCCAGGGAAACTGAGGCGGCAAAACATTTCAATGATGATGAGGAATCGGAGTCTGATGCTGAGGATTTTATTGTAGACGACGGAGGAAGGCCAATTGCTGAGAAGAAGAAAAGACGACTTCTAGTCACTCACGCGTCATTGCAAGACAGTTTCGGTGTAGATTTCGACTATGAGGATTTCACTAATTGTGACGAGGACGGATATGAATCCGAATACGAACCTAGTGAATTGGAAAGGGGTCACTTTACGGATTTGGACAATGAAATCCGTAAAACGGACATTCCTGAGCGAATGCAATTACGCGAAGTTCCGGTTACGCCTGTTCCACAGGGACCCAACGAGCTACAAGATGAAGCTGACTGGATTTACAAACAGGCGTTTTGTAAATCAACTGTTTCCGAACAAGAGAGATCAACGGATGTTGGAGGTCGAGACGGTTATTGTAAGCCACCACATACGGGGAGAAAAATCAAGCAAGCTCTAGATTGTAGGCATAATCAACAGCTAGAGGTGCCGTTCATTGCATTCTATAGAGAAGAACACGTGAAACCAGAATTAACGTGCGACGATCTGTGGAAAGTCTATTACTTCGACGCTCCAAAGAACAAACCGCTCCAGTTATTTGAAAAGATGCGGAACTACCAGTTGGATACGGTTATGAAATCGACAGATGCTCCAATACCAGATGATATGCGTGTAATTAAGGATGAAGATCTAGATCGCTTACGTGATGTGCAAACTCCAGAAGAGCTTAAGGGTGTGCACATGCATTTTCTCTTATACTATTCGCATGAGATCCCTAAAATGCAAGAGGAATTCCGTCGTCAGGAAAAGGAAGAATTGCGGCAGGCCAGAGCTGAGGCGAAAAGGAGAGCAGTAGACAATTTGGAAGAAGGTCAAGAACTTCCACCGCCGAACGCCAAGATGAAAGTGGTACATCGTGACCGACTGGCGGCTTTTGTTGGCCCGGGAGACCAGTGAACTTAGTTCGGGACGAACTAATCTAGACGGAGGGTAGTTTGACGCATATGACAATCAATACTAGAATATTCTAGAGAGTCCGAAACAGAGTACTAGAATATTCTATAAAGTAATGGAAAACTGGAGACCGGGGACAGTAGAACATTCAAGACTATGGAACGGACGGAAACGAAACGCCGAATCAGAATAAGCAAACGGTATAAATACGTCGCACACAGACTATGGAGATGAGTAAGAAGTAGAAGGTCAAGCAAGCGATAAGTAATGAGTAAGAAGTAATAAGTGTGGAAGCGATAAGTACGGAAGCGATAAATGAAGAAATCGTTAAGTGTACGGTAAAAAGTAACGGTTGTTATTAACGGACTAATAAAGTCTCACATTAATTCAAAATCGATTCAACGGCTCTTATTTATTCAAAATAATTAATCCAGCGAACCCTAAGCTCGCTACATTATTATATCTTTGCCACCGCACTGTACTCACAAAATGCAACCGCTCTATAGAACATTTATGGGACCTCTGAAGACGTATTATAACGATGAAATTAGGCGATTTATGCGAGACCAGGGCCGAAAAATAACACAGTTTGATGTAATTGAACTTTTTTCGAAGGCCTACCTTAAAGTCCAAACAGCACAAATCGCAATAAATGGATTCAAATGCACTGGCATTTATCCATTCGACAAAAATATGTTTCAGGAGGTTGATTTTATTGCTCAAACATTTGAAAATCATCCGGATGAAGAATCTGCTCTTTCAGGACGAGAAGTAGCAGAACCAGTTGCCCGCACAAGTAGTGCAGCTGAAGAACCGGTTGCTAGTACTAGCAGGGCAGCTTTGGAAAAGATCGTAACTCCTTGGGATATCTCACCACCGCCCAAACTTAAACGGGTTATCAGCTCCAGAGGTAAAAGATCAGTTGCAACTGTACTAACAACATCACCGTACAAAACATCTTTGGAAGAGAGCATTAAGAACATTGAAAGACGCAAGAATAAGCCGAAAAGACCTATGGTAGTAAAAAGCAAACGGGCAAAGAAAACAAAAGAAAGTTCTTCGAGCGATTCAGATGAAAGATTGCATTTACCGAGCTCAGACGAAGATCCTTGGGCCGAAACTTCACAGTGTCTGTGTCTTTTGTAACACATCTTTCCAAATGGATAATAAGGCAAAGATATGGGTACCATGCTTGCAGTGCAATTTAGTTTGGGCTCACAATGAATGTCTTCCAACGCCGCAAGCAGTTTTTGTATGTGAGTCATGTAAATCGCTTTAAATAGAACGTAGAGAAAGTACTATTTTTCTGCTAAATATTGGAGTTGTTAATTTAATTTTAATTCTAATTTAAATGTTCTCTTGTTTTTCTTATGTAATATGTAGTGGCTAATGTTCCTACTTTTGTTAAATTAATAAATGAATTCATAATCTATCGGCTTACAAGTATTTTTATTCGGTTGGAAACTATTCGGGAAAAGTGATATGGTATATCACATTATCCGCCAATTTTAATAAGGGGGGTTACAGAGATTTTTTTATTTTGTTGTAAATAGCTGCAGATTGGCTTATGCTGCAGGGTTCTGAAAACGAAATATAATTCGCAATGTATCAAAGAGCTATAATGAATAGTGCGGCAAAAGCTATGTAATAAAAATTACGAATAATTGTTAGAAAACAAATACCTATATCACATTACCCGAAGTTACTCTACTACAAACTTCAGAAATAAAAATTATATCCGGGACGGGAGCAAATGGCGCTGGGTGAGTGGTTAGGGATGGGAAACTTGTTCTTATTATTCTAATATTCTGGTATACAATCAAAAGCTTCTCATTAAGAAGTGCACTGTTAGAAAAAAGCATTATCATTGAAATTGGAGGAGGAAAAGTCATCAATCAAATCTAAATCTAAATTCATTTATATAGTTATAAAATTGTCCTCACTAAATGCGTGCAAGGTCACGATTACATTTCCACAATTTCCGGGACTTAACCCAGTGTATGCTGTAATACGATTTATTTATTTTTATTTGCAATGTTAATTTTAAAATCATTTAGTAGGCCACTTTTTTTACAACCAACATATTACATCATTGTTTACCATTGGCTCCACAGAAATGTGATCAAGTGCTCACGTCGAAGTTTTAAGAATTTAATTACGTGAAACCTATTTAATATTGAATTTATGTTTTATGACGTTATAGTTAAAATCATATCCCACTCTGAGATAATGGTGTAATTCAGATCAAAGATAAGCAAACATGTCATCATCGATAGAAAACCGTAAATATATTTCAAGAGTAACTAAAACCTAAAATAAATAAAACAGCCTCCTAGAATTCTCACATTATTCCAATTCACGCATCATATTCATCGAATTTTTTTTTCTGGCACGTTTTTCACGCTCTCATATGTTACGATATACATTTTAAAATAGATTCCCGGTAAATTTTAAGACATCTCTTTGGGAACATACAATTCAGCTACAAATAAAAATGTTTCCTATGCCTCGAATTATAGTGTTGTTTGCAATAGCTTTCGTAGCTTCGAACGCTTAATTGTAGGGGAGACATAAAAACTGATTGGATGATATTTACGATATCTACAATAGTTTAATTTTGTGTTTGTAATTTTAAAGTTGATTATTAAAGTCAACGTACCCCGGAAACAATGCAGAGTGAAGCCAATGCAATTCTTACTGTGCCATTTACGGAAAGTCTACAATTCGCCAACAACTTAGTCATTCGTCTGGTTGCAATAAATATAGGCATTCGAGTATTGCACAGGTGTACTGATTGCTTGAGAAATATTATGAAAATCAATAACAGATGTAGACGAGTGCTTCACGAAAAAGTGTCTCAATTTATTTTATTTCCGCCTTGCGACTTATAATTCTTACAAGGTAAGGATTATAAGACAAAAAACCTTTTCATGTTCACCTTTTAACTAAGAGGGAAGAAACGTTAACGAAAAGAGGAAAAATAAAAGAACTTTTATGGCCTTTGTCAGGTGTTTAAATATTTGTTTACATGCAAAATTCAAGAGCTGCTGAAGGTTTTCCTTTTCTTACGATATATGTAAGCCAGGTTCACTTTTAACACCTTGAAGGACAATAAAACAATGTTGGAGAGGAATAACTATATATTTAACATGAATTTTTGTGTGCACTTTAGAGGGCTTATTGTTGTGCTTAGCTTTCGTTAAATTGAATAATTGAGGCTTTGATTTATTGTTAAAATGGATATAAATTCGAGGAATTATAAATAAGCTAATTTCAACGATTATTTTGCGGCAGAACAAACTTTCATCAAACACTTCCCTAGTAACACCGCATCCACTTCAGTTGAATTCGATCAATCTTTTCTCATGATATTTGTGAAAATCTGTCAGACCTAACCAAAACACTCAAAGTAGGATGTGCATTAGCATTAATTAATATCGGTTCAATTATGCATACGATAATGAGTGTGGGGCGATAGATGTATACCGTGTGGATATTTCAAATACTATTAATTTTGAATTATTATTACAATGAAGTAGGAGCGTGGAAGTGCCATAAAATCGTTCATGGACTAGTTGTAGGTTAAGTTTCTGCAAGGATTCAGTGGAATGAGAGACATCCGGGTATAATACCTGTAGCACCCGCTTTAGTTTATCAGTTAAGAATTTCTATATATCGGGTTTTCCAATAGGGACTTGACAACTTTTTTTCGGTAGTAAATTTTTATAATTTGCAGACGTTGTTCGTTCGTGTACTTCACCGTGATGAAAATGTTGAGTTTACTGAATAAATTGACAGTGACAGTTCGATGATTAGTGAAAGGGTGCGTTCACAAATTAAATTCAAAGTTGTCAAGTCCCTATTGGAAAACCCGATACAACCACATACTTTTGAGGGGCCACTGCATTGACGCGAGTGTCACCAGTGCAACATTTGTGGTTTCTGTTCGATGTTTTTTTTTCATATATTCAACCACATATTATCTTGCAGTAAGAGAGCATTGATGTTTCCATGTCAATTCGTCTGGTGGCCATGGGATATTTTCAAGAAAATACAAAACGAAATGGCATGGTTTATTATGAGCCTTGTGACAACACGAAATTTATGTTCTCGTACCTGAAACTTCACATTCGGAAGCATAAAATTTACTTTTGTTTGCTTATGGAATTCCTGTCCAAGACAGTTATGCATCGATACTTTACGACAATATTGACTCTATCCTTAGCCCTATGCGCTAGGCAATATGCAAAGCACAACATTCTTAGGTCTTTAATGAGATAAATAACTTACATCAATTTTTAAATAACTCCACAATGGTACAAATGTTAGCAGTAATTCCACCAACATAGTAGATCTGTTTAATAAACCACAACCTTAAAATCCTAGGTATAACATTTAATAATAAGTATTGCTGGATACAACACTGTGTAGATCTTAAGAAATCACTAGCAGCGAGACTGAATATTATTAAATACTTAAGTAGCAAGAAAAGCAATGTATATATTAACACCCTATGTAATATCACTAAAGCACTAATTTTAAGCAAAGTAGACGGTATTTATATTTATGGCAATTGTCCCAAGAAAACTCTAAACATAATAAAACCCACGTATCACCAAGCCGCTAGAAACAGCATATTCGCTTTCAATACAACTCCAATAAAAAATCGATTGGCTGAAGCTGGACTTCCAACAATCGAGGAACGATATCCGCAAGACTTATAGCAACACTAGCGTTTTCGCGAAACTCCATCATCGACAAAGATATTAAACTAACGCTTGGGTACAAAACCGCAACCGAATTCCGAAAATAATAGATAAAGCCAACCAATTAGAATTACAATTTAAACAAACTTTTAAGTTTCCTCAACCTATCCGCCATAGCATGGAATGTTATTATAAGGACACTCAAAACATTTAAAAAAACTAACACAAACAAGGAAATATACAGTGATATAATATACACTAATTGCCACAAAACACAGGGAAAAATATATCATCTGCACAGACAGCTTGTCAGTACTCCATTCAATAAGCAACACCTGCAACACCGACGATATTATCTTCAATAATATAAAACAATATCATTAAATGTTATAATAAAATAAAACTAGTGTTGATTCTCAGCCATGTTTCCATCAACGGTAATGAAAATGCAGACTGTGCAGCTAACTCAGCTAGAAGAGCTCCAGTCCATAAATTTAACATTTATACAAGAGCCGATCTACTAGCAACCATCCAAAATAAACTAAAAAATACAATTCGAATAAATAGGTATACTTATCACCACACCTATAAAAACGTAAACCCATTCAAATATCACTCCTTCTATCCAACGAATTTAAGTAAATCTAAAATCACAAACTTTGTGAGATTGCGATAAGGTCATATGTCCGGTACGCATCTTTACCTGTTCCACAAAGACACTCCCCCAATCTGCCAAAAATGGAACACAACACTTACAGTCATTCATATACTGTCCTCACCTGAAACTTTTAAGAGACCGTCTATTTCGTCATTTCATCATCATCATCATCGGCACTATAACCGGGATCAAGTCTTGGCCTTATTTAACAAATCTCTCCACCGGTCCCGATTTCGAGCCGATGTCATCCAGTTTGGCAGTCCCAGGATGTGGGCGTCCAGATCTACGCCATCTATCCATCGTAGACAAGGTCTGCCGCGCTGTCTCCTCCCATACATCCTGCCACAAAGGACTTTCCGGACAGACTCATCTTCGCTCATTCGAGCTAGGTGTCTAGCCCACCGGAATCTACCGAGTTTGATTTTTCTTACAACATTAGCCTCAAGGTAGATTGCGTACAACTCATGGTTGTAGCGTTTCTGGAATCGTTCTCCCTCACATACGGGGCCAACAATTCTAAAAGCGGGTAAGAGTTCAGAGTGCCTTTTATTGAGCACCCAGGTCTCGGATCCATACATGAGTACTGGTAAGACCATGATCTTGTACAGTAGTAGCTTGGATGTTCTTGATAAATTTCGGGATTTAAAGAGCCTTTATAGACCATAGTAGGCTTTGTTGGATTTAATCAGCCGTTCGCGTATTTCTTTTTCCATATTTTTATCGGCTGATACTATTGACCCAAGGTAGTTAAAGGACTGCACTACTTCAAATTCGTGCTCCACTACCTTGATAGTTTGACCAACGTTAGGTCTTCTCTTCGCAGAAGTTGCCACCGTGTACTTAGTTTTCCCCTCATTAATGTGCAGTCCGAGTTTTTGTGCCGCTTGCTCGATCTGGGTGAAGGAGTCCTGTACACCCAATTCGGTTCTACCGATGATGTTGATGTCATCTGCGTAGGCAAGTATCTGGCTGAACTTGGTGACAGTAGTCTCTCTAGTTGGGACGCCAGAGTCACGGATTGCTTTCTCCAACGCCAGGTTGAAGAGGAAGCAGGCCAGACCGCCCCTTGCCGGAGTCTATTTTTACTTGACTAGTTACGTTGGTCATGGTTCGTAATATAGATAGTTATAAAATTCTCCAAGATCCTACCCCCGACAGCATAGAAAATATAGATAAGATTATAAAAATTCCAAAAATCAATTAAAAGTACAGAGCCAATAATCTCAGCTGCTAGACTCATTATGTTAATTTATTGATATGTAATTGTGTATGACTTGTTAATAATAAATAAATAAATAAATAAATAAACTAGTGACAGAGCCCATCGGGGTGATTCCTATTCATTTTCTAGAGGCGCCACCTATTGAAAAACCCCGGGGCTATACAGCCCATGTAGTACCCATATATAATATTAAATCGTGCTTCCTACCTACAAGGTGTCTAAGTCACGTCCATATTTAATGAAATCACTTTTAAAGCGCATTTATTAATCATTACTTTTTTTTTTTTTTTTTTATAGACTTCTCTCGGGAGAGGCGAACCTATAGCGTCGAGTGGGCGCCCCGAGATGCCATCAAATAACTGTTGCAGTTCTTTTTGAACAGTTGCAATTTATTATAATATCTGCTTTACCTATAACAGTTGTAATTTATTATAATATCTGCTTTACCTATATAAAGTGACTGCCCCTTCACAAGCTTTGTAATTTACTTATAAACGATTGTCCTTTTGTATATATTCAAGTGTGTAATTTTCTTCATTTACAGTTTCTTAACCCAGATTGTGTTATATGTAAAGAGGATTCTTCTTTATTATATATATATAATAAAATATTCTCTTATGTTACTTTATATGCGCCCATAATTGCTGCTCATCCTTTAACAGGGATAAAACATTTTGGCATGTTTATCATCATGTGAAAACATACAGGAATGTGGAAATGTAGCGACGGTCAATCACCACATAGTGTGTTTGACCCAGATGGGCTCCATTCTTAAGTCTTTTGCAGTCTTTTGCAAGTAATAACCAGGTTCATGCTTGCTGTCAAAGCTGTCATTCGTACGTGTGTATTTTGTTTTGTCTGTTATGAGCTATTTTTTATCTCTTCTGGAGATCCTTAAATCCTTACGAGGATGATCCCATAAACTTGCTTCGCAAGTGAAAGGTTCGTATTGTTTCATTTGATGCCAATAATGTATATATGTTGTGCAGATTATCAAAAATTGTTATAAGTGGACATGGTTCTTTGTTTGACAAACAGAGATATCAATAAAATCACACAAAACCACGTCCCGCGCCATATCAATAAAAATCTTGTAGAAGGATATGATGAAGTCAACGCAGAAAGATACGCGACAATTCGGAAAGAGACAACGAGACTTTTCAAACGCAAAAAACGCGAATGGGAGAAGACTCGGATCGAAAAAATCCTAGAAAATACCAGAGCAAAGAACATCAGAGGTGTGTATGCTGGCATAAATTCAATTAGAAATGGCTACTGAGGGAGAGCCAAAATAATTCGAGACGCAAACGGCTGTTTGGTCACAGAAACAAACAATATTGTGACAAGATGTAAGCAGTACTTCGAAAATAAACGTATCAGACGTAGATACGGCCGAGTCTCAGATCTCAGAGCCCTATTGCAACGAAATTATAGACGCAATAAATCGATTGAAAAACAACAAGTCGACTGCATACCGGCAGAGCTTAAGAAGCATGGAGGAGAGGCAACCGTTCGAATGGTCCAGCAACTGATCAAAACAATATGGAATAAGGAAGTCACTCCGGGAAAATGGAAAATCTCAATAGTTATCCCCAACTTCAAAAAAGGCGACAGATCTGACTGGGAAAACTACAGAGGAATATCATTGCTCCCAACCAGATACAAATTCTAACAAATGTCATACTGGCGAGAATCACACCGTATGCAGAAGAAATACTAGGAGACTACAATAGCCTTTGCGTCGGTCGGGACACACATAAACGTCAAGGGCAAGATATTTGAAAAAGTTGAAGAGGTTAAATATCTGGGAACAATACTGACGGCCAGTAACGAGATATCGAAGGAAATTAAGAAAAGACTGTATTCCGGCAACGGTAGTTGGCACACAGTCAGTGAACTGCTGAGATCCAAACTGCTATCACGATACATAAAGCTCCATGTTTATAGAACCATAATCATGCCGATTGGTCTGTACAGATGCGAAACATGGGCTTTCACAAAACGGGAACAAATTCCGCATATTTGAGAATAAAGTTTTAAGGAGTATCTTTGGCGGTAAATATGATGAAGAGGCAGGACAATGGAGGAAACTCCACAACCACGAATTGGAAGAGCTATACCGCAAACCTACAATAGTGAGAGTAATCAGATCGTAAAGATTAAGATGGTCTGGACATGTGGCGAGAATCGGCAACGATAGGACCGTCCGTAGAATTCTTGACGGTAGACCAACGGGAAAGAGATCCATAGGACTACCGAGACGGAAATGCGAGGACGATGCAAGGTTTGACCTTGAGGCGATCGGATCGGATGGTCAAGCGTGGAAGGAAAGTGCAAAGGGCGGGGAACGATAGTCAGTGAAGTCATGAACTTCCGGGTTCCTATAGACCAATAAATAGTAATAATAGTAATAGTAAAAATCGTCTATAGTTTTCCCACTGCATTTACGTGGAAAGGGTATCTCGAGATCTGTATACAGAGCGCAAGTTCCACGAAAACAAGATGTAATCCGTTGAGTAATTTTTGTTTCCTTGAACGTTTTAGGTTAAATTGCGTATTTGACGCTCTTCTGAAGCTGCGAAATAAAGTCTTCTTTTATCTTGGTATTAGCCGTACGTTAACTTGTCTATCCTGTTTAATTTGATGAACTAAGTCTGCTTCTAATTTTGCACTCTTGATTAAATGTTATAGACTTTTTGTCTGTTAAGCCTTAGTTTTTATTTTTTAATTATAATAAAAATAACCGAATTAATTCGCACAGGGCGACCATTGTTAGGATTTCAGGTTCCATATCTTGTCGTAATTTTACGGCAATAAATGCTAAGTTTATTGCCCAACTACCAATAAATCGTTAATTTACGATTAATTTGCGTTTGCGCTGCTCATTAAAGGTTTAGTTGAGTTATTATTAATTATTTATTTAATTTACCTTATTTACTTATTTGTATTAGTCGAATACAATTGTTCATTAAATAATTATGGCAATTTGGTTAACACTTACTCTCTGGGCTTCGAAATTGTATAAACTAAGTGGATTTCTACATATCTAAGTAATCGGCTCTACAATGTTCGCTTCAGATTCGCTCTAGCACGACCTTTCTTCGCCATCTCTGGTATCCCACAGGGCAGTCACTTAGGCCCACTCGTTTTTATACTGACCATAAATGATGAATGAATATGGTTATCAAGGATTTTTGCATCTGTACATCGACGATATTAAATTCTTAAAACCGTTCTTCGTATGATTCTTCCCTTCTCCGAATCGATCTCGGAAGCAAATGCCAATCAATTACGTTTTCACGCAGGCGCAACCTCCCCGTGCCCCTTTCACACTTCTTAATGAACCAACCCCTCTCCCTTGTTCACACGATTTGCGAACTGGGCATCACATCTGACAAAGAACCAAATTTCCTCTCTGATATCGACGACATACCCCTTAGAGCTAATTCTGCCTTCGGATTTGTCAAAAGCTGGTCGAAAGAATTTTCCAACCCCTATGTGACCCGACCCCTCCACGGTGCATTTGGCCGCCCTCTTCTGGAATATCCCGCTCAGATCTGGTCACCAATGCAGAATTCAGAGTATTCAACGACCCTTCTTACGTTTTGCCCCCCGTGGACTGCGATGGGAAAACCCTCGCGTCTGCCCCTTATAAGAGCCGCCTCAAACTAATTAACTTACAAACACAAGTAGAACGCCGTACTCAAATTGATATTCTCTTCATCCTCCGTCTACTCTCAGGACCGGTTGAATGTGCGAATCTTCTCCACTGTATTCCCTTCAACACCAACCCCAGAAATGTATGCAATCCTTTCATATTCTATATACCCGCACACCTCATACGGCTCTTATGACCCTATCCCTAGAATGCTGCGAAATACTAACTCAAGGACAACTTCTTTCAACTTTAACCTTAGCTCTTCCGATCTCAAGCTCCGTCTCCTAATTACGCCCTCCTATCTCCTTATTCCTCCCTTCAACACCTTCGATTCTCTTATAAATCTTAGTTTCCTCATCTTATCCACGGTCTTTCTCTATCTTATCGCTGTTTATCCTTCAACCCTCATCTTAAATTGAAAGTAGAAAAATTGAAAATTGAAAGCTTTCACTTTTACTTTTCCTTTCTCTCCCTCTCCTCGGCTAAGTCAGTCAATTTTATTTATAAGTTTTATAAGTTTTATAAATTTTATAAATTTTATAAATTTAAATTTAGGGCTTGTACTAAGCTAACAACGCGCTTACCCCACTAAATTAAATTACCTTCTTCCTCCCGCACCAAGTTTTGTCCACCTTGTTAAGTTTAAATTTAGTTTTTTCCCTTCTTTATTATACTTTCGTTTTAAGTTAGTTGTTAAGTTTATTGTACATTGGATTGGAGTGTCTTGAGATTAACTTCGAGGAAACATATGGATACGCAGAGGATTCTACATTCTGTATTCGTACGTGCGTCTTAAATTTATTTTGAACGTGAATTGACGCCCGGATGGGTGGGTTGCGTTGCGCCATATTCTAGTAATGTTATTGAAAAGCTTGAATCTGAATCTAAAATGAGTTCCGACGCTCCCTTTTGTACCCTATTGGGCACGTGCAGCGCTGCTTTATGGCTCATTTTAATGAAAGACTATTTTCTTAGGGTGGAAATATATGTTGTTGCATACTTTAGATACAATATCATTAGCCATTAGCAAGGTAGCGACTTCTGATCTTTGCGGACAAAAAAGTGTTTCAAGTAATTTTTGATATCCTCATCTGAATTAAAGGTTTTAATGTCTAAAAATTGTTCTACAGATCGGAAGAAGAAATATTCTGAAGGTGCCAGTTCTGGAAAATTTGTGCGAGTATTATATACTAAACTCTTTTATTTTATTTTATTTTATTTTTTTATTAGACTTCTCTCGGGAGAGGCGAACCTATAGCGTCGAGTGGGCGCCCCGAGATGCCATCAAATAACTGTTGCAGTTCTTTTAGAACAGTTGCAGGTTGTAATGCTCCGGGAACACTCGCGTGGGAAGGGAGTTCCACAGCTTCCCCGCTCTGTAACGGAACGAGTTCTGATACAGGGATGTTCGCCCCGTCGGGAGATGAACCACAAACGGGTGCGATCCGTCGGATTGTCTTGTGGAGCGCATACAAGCCGAATTGCTTGGAACAATACCACGGATCTCCGAAGAACAGTAGCCGTATCTGTAAAACAGACAGTGGTCAGCTACGCGTCTTCGATCTGATAGCGACTGTAGTCCCGACGTCAGCGCCGAGTCCCTGATCAGGCGGATCGCTCGTCTCTGAATGCTCTCAAGTAGGTCGAGGGTATGTTTAGGAGCCGAGCCCCAAACATGAGAGCAGTATTCGAGCGCGGGTCTAATTTGGGATTTATATAGGAGAAGAAGTTGGGCCGGAGTAAAATATTTCTTGGCTCTAAAAAGATAACTCAGTTTTCCTGAGGCTGACCTGGCGATACTCGACACGTGTTTATGCCACGACACATTCCCACAGACCGTGACGCCGAGTAATTTCAAACTTTCCCCAGCTTCGAGGGCCCGGCCATTCATGATCAGCTGTGGAACCTATGATCCACTTTTCTTTGTGAATGTTGTATATTGTGTCTTGGCTGCATTGAAGTCGACGAGATTGGCCCTTCCTCACTGCAGGACCCTATCTAGATCCTGATTTAGAGAGTCAATCTGTCTACATCTCAGCCGATGCGACGCAGATGCACCAATCGGCCAAACACTCAAAAAGGAGGAAATAAGCGTACTATCATCCGCAAAACTGAACACTTTGTTATCCGTTGTCTCCAACAAATCATTTATGTGGAGCAAGAACAAGGTTGGAGCCAAAATAGAACCGTGGGACACCCCCGAATTAACAGGATACAGATCCGAACACTCGCCGTCCACAACAACCCGGATCGATCGATTCTCGAGGAAGCTCCTCGTCCATGCGCAAAGCTGCTGGGAAAGTCCATATGACCGAAGTTTGCTCAGCAATGCCCCGTGCCAGCCGCGGTCAAAAGCCTTGGAGATATCCAATGCGATCGCCCTTGACTCACCATGCCGTTCAATCGCAGATGTTCATATATCAGTTATACGTGTCAAAAGGTCTCCTGTGGACCGCCTGCCACGGAATCCGTATTGAGGATCATTCAGAAGTCCGTTGCACTCCAAATACTTAACCAACTCTGTATTGATGACTTTTTTCATTACCTTAGATAAAATAGACAGTAATGCTATCGGACGGTAATTTTGTGGGAGACACTTTTTTCCTGTCTTTGGGATTGGCTGAAATCGAGCGATTTTCCAGCAGGCAGGAAAGGTCCTCCGTGCATAAGATAAGCGGAAGAGTCTGCCAAGAACCGGCGATAGTTCTGGGGCACAGTTCTTAAGGACTATTGCTGGTATTCCGTCCTGGCCGGTTGCTTCCTACAATCCAGTTCACGTAGAATGCGTTGAATAGTACGCGGACGAAATCTTACATCCCGCAAGGAAGACTACCGGCGAGATCACAGGTGGCTCCAAAAGGCCGGGATCGAGGTTTGAATTCGCGGAAAATAAATTCGCGAACACACTAGCTTTATCCTTTGAATTCGTGACTAACGTCCCACTGTTTGTTACCAACGGAGGGAAAGAAGAGGATGCGAAGTTACCGCTGACAGCTTTTGCCATTGACCAGAAGGAGCGCGAACCAGTTGGGCACCGAAGGAGCTTTATGATCACTCTGTCGTTGTGAGCCTTCTTCGCGGTATCAATCGCCTGGTTGCACGCGTTTCTGATTCTAACAAAATTCATTCTGTTAACATCGGTGGGATTGGAGCGCTATTGCTTAAAAGCTCTATTTTTTGCCGCTGTAATCAGCTCGCATTTTTTATCAAACCAAGGTTTATCAGACGAACTTCGTTTGATGAAATGTGGAATATACATCTCCATCCCCAGAAGAATAATCTCTGTGATCGACTCCGCGCAAGCGTTAACATCGGAGTCACCGAAGCACATCTCTGACCATGGAAATGATGCGAAGAAATCTCGCAAATCGTCCCAGTTAGCAGTCCTATACTTCCATACATGGCGAAGCTGCCTAGGCCGGTTATTCGCTTGATATGCAAGTGCTTGCCCGACAGACACCAAGCAGTGATCTGAGTTTCCCAGTGGCGCAGAAACCTCCACAGTGTAAATACTGGGTTCGGATGTCAAAAATAGATCCAGGGTCTTCGCACAATCGCCTCGGGCATCCGGCACTCGCGTCGGTTCCTCCACGAGTTGAGTCAAGTTGTGGCTTACAGCAAAGATCTCCGCCAGCCTCCCAGCTTCGTCGGTTCTGTTAGAATGTAACAACCAGCCGGAATTGTGTACATTAAAATCACCAAGGACAACAATTTCAGAAGCTGGGTGGTTGATCTGTATCCAGTCGACGGTATGTGAAAGATGTTCGACTAATGTCGCTGGTCGATCGTCATTCGTGGAGCGGTAAAGACAACAAAGAAATTTAACGGAATTCCTCAGCACGACCCTCAAACATATGATGTCCATATTATTGGGTTCCAACACCTCCATCCCCTGGCAAGCCAGATCGGATCGCGCGAAGACGCAGACTCTGCCCTTAAAACGGAATCGCGAAGGTAAGTCGTATCCTGACCAGCGAAGATATGTGGAATCAGTTGACGAATCGACCTGGGTCTCAGTTAGGGCAAGGATATCAGGTTTCGTTGTTTGCAAATATTGGTGGGCAGCGTTTAGATTCGTATTGGTGAAACCGATGCCGCTGTTGTTACAAAATGCCATCACCAGTCGAGCGTGGGCAGAGCCTCGAGAGCGAGCCCGGTTATGCGATGACGAACCTCTCAAAGTTCCATTATTTATCATGATATCTGCATGATGTGGTTCACCTGACATAGTCCCCCTCGGAGATCCGAATGGGAGACTAGTTTACCTCCGGAATTCTTTATATCAGAAGGTACCATCATGACTTATCCCCGTATCAGTCCGGGCCGTCACCCACACATCCGAAACACCGCCGAAGATTTCTCTCGGCGATATTGCGGAATGTACAGCGTGACGGGGTGGTATCTCACCTTGGGACCGACTACCACCTAACCAACCTTTTCTCGAACCGGTCTATCAGCCAAGCTCCGAAAGACGGCCAGGGATTTCTCCCGACCATTTCACGGAGCCTATAGCTTGATGGGGTGGTATTTCACCGGGCGCACAGGGCGTTGGGACCCCGGCTACCACTCGGCATTTAGTCGCCTCTTACGACAAGCAGGCCTAGCTGTGAGTATATTATAACGCCTTACTCACAGGGCGAGTTACCAACGTTGTAAGAGCGATCGCATTATTTCTTTTTCTGGACTTATTTGTTGTTAAGTTGTTCAGTTTATGTGTGAACGTGGTAGTGCCCGGTAGGAATAAAACAAAAACACCTCTCTTGGAATCCCATAAAACAAATAGCCTCACTTTTTTGTGATGATATCGGCTTCCAAACCGAACCTAATTCGGTCGTTTTCTGATGATAGTACAATGGCACGCCAATGGAAGTTAAAGCCTTTAAATTCTAGTGTTGCCTTTCCTCATCTTATACCAATGTACTCGTAGAATCGATTACCAGCATCGTTGCAGCGTAGGGACTATGATTGTATTAGTTTTATTTCTAACTGGAAGGACCGCATATTAAAAGTGTGGTCAAATGTATCTTAAGAGATGGAAGAAATACTTCACCCCATCCATCTTCGCCACAAGCCATATATTCGTTCAAAACTGGAAATCCATTCCCATGTTGTCTATGGGCAATGCGGTTAATATTGGGACATTTATCAATGAGCTTTTTTGTTTGCTTATCTACGGAAAAATCTTAAAATTGTGTTACCTAAGAGGTTTCAGTATCAATATCTTAAATGGCTACGAAACGGCGTGCTTTTACTTGTTTCGCTCGGATTCGCGTACTGTTAATGAGCTCACTAGGCATGCTTGAGAAGCTTTCTAGATCTTATTTTTGGGCGCCTCCATAATGTTTTTCCTTACAAGTGGGAAAAATGCGTCTTTGGTTTTTAATGCGGGTCTTGGTCCACATTTCAAAAACTAGAGGGTGCGGTTCTTTTCATTCATCCCAAGGAAGGGTAGGGATTGACGTTGGTAAGCTTAAGAGGAAATTATACTATGAATCATGGAGACCATTATTGGATTCAATTATTGCTTCACTTACTAGATATATCATGTTCTTTCATCTTATTATCAGAGGAGTTGCCCAAAATAATTAAAACTCTGATATCGAGAGTTAGAGCTTTTGTAATAGCCAGCTCAGAATAAAGTAGATTAAGTATCTTTATTACACAATTTGTGTTCCAGATTAGGTTGAATTTGGGGTTGGTCTTTATAACAATCCTTTATTCCTTTATAACTTTTAATGGCTGGGGTCAACTTCACATCATTGCTACGTACGAGGGTAGGCTGAAAAGTACCCACGTTCTTGTAGAGCGCGAACAAAAACAATGACTAATGACTGATAGAAATTATATTAAGTTAGAGACTTTTCCAACTCTATTAATGATATGACAATTAACATTATGTGAAGATCCACAATTGCCGTTTACTTTTGGATTAGGCAGCATGACCATGTCCACCACGGTAGCGCTGGATAAGATTTTAATTACGGTTGTTCTATGATGTGGTATGAAAGTATGGACATGAACAAAGTTCGATTAGAATATTCGTAGCCATAAAAAAAAAAACAATTTCTTTATAAACCACGTCAAAAAGGTGAGATTTATTCATTTAAGATAGCTAAGCTACCTGGATCGGTGAGTACTTCAGCTCGACAAATTCTCACCTCAGGAGTCGGGGCAGGCTGAAAAGTGATGCATACAGGCTTGTGGAGCGTCAACAAAAACAAATTAGCATGATCGGGTATATTAAAGTACAATTCATAAGCTTCAAAATCATATATTTATTTTTCAACATAGTTACCGTTGACGTTAATATATTTCTTCTAATGTGTAATGTGTAAGACTTTTTTATTCCGCCACTGAAAAATTCTCTAGACTTCTTTTTGGAACCAGAACTTGGTAGCGGCCCTCACCTCGTCGTACGAGATGTAATGATTACCCGCGGGGTCTCTCTTGAGTAGAGGGAAAAAATAAAAATTCCATGGGGCGAAATCAGGGGAATAAGAACGATGTGAAATCGCTTTAAACTTTACGTTTCGCAGAGCCTCTTCAGTTGCGCGAATTAATGTACTTCTAGTGTTGAACAAGAAAAAAAAGCTATTTTTCTTTTTATTAGCCTATGGCCGTTTTATTTGAATCTTACTTCTACGGAAACTAAACTGAACTCCACGGTTCTTACTCTTCTTTTTATATTCATATTTTGTTTATACAGATAATTTTATCAATATATATTCTGTATGAGTTATGAGTGATGTTAACTCCGTTTTGGTGATAACGAGGGTGAGTCACATGAGTTATGTTATCTAATGAGGGTGCATCGTGATGAATGATATTAGTTGAGTAGGATGATGAATTATGTTATCTAACATGGTGACTCATGATTAAAGAGGAGGATGCGCGGCGTTAACTCGCGCGAGGTGTGTGGAGAGCGTTACCATATTGTAAGATTATTGGCGCCAGGCCACGATAAACTCGATGTCGGAGGTATTTCAGAGTCTTTATGTAATGAGAAGATTTTTCTGTTGCTTCTCATTCCCAAAAATTGGTCACATAAACTCGATAAGCTTCGATAAACATAGTTAAATGAAGTTTTTTTGTGGGTGGTTGTGTTTTGAACTTTTTCGGCTGTTGAGAAGACGGATGTCGATATTCGCTCTGCTTTTTCTCTCCGGGATCGTAGTGTTAGAAACATGATTTGACTTCGTCATACATTTTAAAAGGAAGTCGTCTCCTTCGCTACGATAGCGCCGCAAAAGTTGCTTGCAGCTTTCCAATCGAAGCCGTTTGTTCTGGTCTGTGAGACTCGAAGGAACCCATCACCGATTTTATGACATACCAATAGTTCAATAATAATGGCGACACGTTACGTTATCGTAAATGTTCAATCATAAACTCTCACGGGTACTGTTCTTCGGTGATTCGTGATTTTTTCCCATAATTCGGTTTATATTCACTCCACGAGACAATCCGACGGATCGCACTACTTTGCGGTTCATTTCCAGACGGCGCGAACATCTCTGCATCAGAACTCGTTCCGTTACAGAACCGAAAAGCCCTAGAATTCCCTCCCCGTGTTTCCGGAGCGTTACAAGTTGCAACGGTTCAAAAAGAACTGGTGGCATCTCGGGGCACCGACTCGGTTTTGAATGATTCGCCGGTCATTTTGGATCAAATCGTTGACGAGTCACTTTACCAAATTCAGCTAAATTTTCTCTAACCAACAGTAACGTTAATGAGAAAGCTCCCAAAAGAACAGTGTGGTTCTACGAGAAAGCCGACTGGGAAGGTCTGAACGCCCTTTTTGGAAGGTTAAATTGGTCGTTATTTTTCCTCAATAACGATGTTGACTCTATAGCGAACTCATTAACAGACACGATTCTACTTGGCATGCGGACCTTTATTCCACACAGAATAAAGAGTATCTAACCCAAGGAAATATGTGGTTCGATTCTTGGTGCAGGGAAACCATTAAGGCTAGAGAGTTGAGCTTCCGGTTGTATAAATCAAACAATACTGAGGAAAACCGGAAAAGATTTAATAGGGCTAGAAATGACTGCAATGCGTATATTCAACGCGCCAAGTTCTTGCATGACCAGGGAGTGAAACAAAAAATACTACACTCTCCCACAGGAGGTAGAAACTTCTGGGCATTCGTGAAAAACATTCAAAACTCAGTCTCTTCATCCATTCCATCGCTTATAGTCGATGACAAACCAGTCACCACTGCAATAGAGAAGGCGAATCAACTTGCTGCACATTTTGCAGCCAATTCAACGCTGCCTGATACCACATCAGTTCCACGCCAACTTGAGTATAAGCAGCACACCATAAGCCAGATTCGCTTCCGAACGCGTATTGTTGTCCGCGCACTCAAAGAGCGAAACCCACACAAATCCGGTGGTCCGGACGGCATTCCCCCAATCGTCTTGAAGAGCTGTTCCTCTTCAGTCGCTAAACCACTGCGGAAACTCTTCCATTTGTGTGTTGCAACACAGGTGCAATGTATCATGCCTATCTCTTTTCTATAGGTATTACCACGGTCGTTGGTCAACTGGACTTGCTAAATGTGTTTCACCCCTTCAGACATTTTCCCGCGATACCCGTCAATCTGTGAATGCGCATCCGTTCACGTTGAAAGTGGACTTCAGGCGCACAAATACACATAGAGAGTCATTCTTTAGCCGACCCACACGAATGTGGAATGTTCTGCCTCATGTGTTTCCCCGTCGTTGTGATGTCCAGACATTCAAGGCCAATAAACATCGACACCTCCTTTCCTTATCCACTTCCTCTCCATCCGTTCGCACTGTGCTCTGACATTTAAGGATACTTCAAAATCCCCTTTTGTGCGCGCGTTAGTGTAAAAAAAAAAATGAGCAGTTAAAAAATCGATAACAGCACATTGTTTAAGTCGCGCTGACATAGCGCTAGAACACACCGCCCCCCCCCCCCCCCCCCCCCCCCCCCCCTCGAAAGACACTAGATTAATGCTCGACCTCGGGCCTTGCACCTTGCTGCGACCCCGAGCCGATTGGTGATTGTCAACGCAGAAATTATTTACCAATAATTGAATGCACGTCTTAGGAATGTTTGATAATCACTTTTTTTTTATTTCGACACGTAAATTAAATATGATATTTAAACTTTTCATTTTTATTTTTACAACATTTTTTTTATTTTCTTTTTATTATAAATTACATGCTAGACAAAAAATGCTTAAATTCTAGCTTAATTAACTTATATTATAACTTACTGGTCCTTCGCAGACGCTCTAAGCTAAACATTACATAACAATTGTATAATTTGCCTTTCGGCGACAGAACTTTGTTTGTGGCATCAAATTTGGATCTATGTTAAACCATACTGGACAACCATATATGAGCATTGGCCTGATTAGCGTCATTTAGCATATGACTTTTACCCTACTGTCAAGTTGGCTACTGTAAAATAGCCTTCTTGTCATATCACAAGTTTTCCTAGCTTTGACCAAAGCAGCCTCTACATGTCTGTTGAAATACAGATATTGATCTAGCCAGATGCCCAGGTATTTAACTAAACTCTTGGTTTCCAGTTTATCTCCATGCGGTCTCACGATAACTAGCTTTCGTCAGTTTTTCCTTGTGTCGTTCGTGGCTTTATATAATTGGGTTCTAAATAGGATGGCTTCACAATTCTGGAAGTTGACCTTAAGTTTGCAGTCTTCGCCATAGCGCTGCACGTCGTTGAAGTCTCCCTGTAGTAAACTATTTATGATCTCAACTTTCGGAGCTGTTCTGTAAATTATGAGATCGTCTGTGTACGCAATAGCCTGCGGAAGTGCATCTAATAAGTCGCTAATGTAAATGTGAAAAAGAATCGGAGAAAGTACCGCTCCCTGTTGCAAGCCATTCTTGATATTATACGTTTTATTAGAGGTCACATTAACATTTTTGACCACGAACCTCCTGCCCTTTAACATATCGTAAAGTGCATATAGTAAAGGCTTATGTATACCATGTCTGACCAATTTCTAATATAACCCTTCGATCCAGATGGTATCAAAGGCTTTTTCCAAGTCGACCAGACAGGCACCCGTGCATTGTTTCCTACATTTATTCCATTGTATGTCAGAGACCAGTTTAGCTGCGGCATGTGTGGTTTCATGACCCACCTTAAAGCCAAACTGGTTATATGGAATAATGTTGTTGTCGTCTACCCATTTTAGCAGAGCTTTTGTTAATAGTATTTTCAAATACTTTACTGATGCTTGGGAGAACGTATGTTCATTGGGTTTGTACAGTCTTTGCCCTTTTTTGGTATGGGCTGAATGATAGCCGTTTTCCAACGTGTGGGATAATATGCATTATTCAACGCGTTGTTAAACAGCACCGTGTACATACTGTTGCATAATAAACCCCACGGTTAAACTTTGGAGTATACATATAATATAATACATACAATTGTGTATAAATATAATATAATACAATAATATACTTAGATACACATCCCATTGTGAACTTCCACTCGCATGTTAGCAGTGGCACACACCTGCATCATTGGGTTGCCACTTGTCGAAGACACGGTAACAACGAAGATTGTGTTCGAAAGTTGACGAAGAGCAAGGAATGGGGAGAGAGAGTGGATCTAAGTGGAGTCTGAATTCTGATCTCCTCGAGCAAGGAGCTCGTTTTTCCTTTGTTGCACGAAGTGACTTTCGTTTTTGTTGTTTTTCCTTTTTATATGTGAATCCAGTTTGAGTTTTGATCATTGAAATGTATATTTGAATTGATGGAGAATGTTTAGTTGTGTAAAAATAAAACATGAAGAATGCTGTGTTAGTAATAAATAAAGAATGTTGAGTTGACAGCTTTGAAAAAATACCTCGTTTTCGTTTGGCTTGTTGGTGACCGAGGCGCATCCGCATCGAGCGCAGGAAGAGACAGTCCTTTTTGGAGTCCCCAGGAATTGTGGGTAAGTGCGGTGTATCAAGAGCAGTTCCAAAGTTTCCATAAACCCAGCCGACAATTTTACTGTGGCTGCCCCGTTACCCAATCGGTGACGGCTAACAGCACGTAACGGACCATTAAGCTGCATTCGGATGTCATTGGTCATCTGGTAATTCGATAGTGAGAACCCAAGCACTCACAACTGTTATAACAACTGTTAACTTTATATTACAACTGGCCCCTCACCCTAAATTATATTACAACTGGCGCTGCGGAAGTCGCCTCCCACTTTATGTTACAACTGGCCCTGCGCAAGCCCCCCTCTCCCAAAATACGTCACAATATCTATTGCCATTAAGGGCAGGTTCTTAAGTACGATGTTAGGTACTCCATTTATTCCTACTGACTTTTTGCTTCTTAATGAGTCGAAGATACTCTGGATTCCTTCCCTCGTAATTAAAAAGCTATTAGCCCCACCATTGGCATTAATGTCAATTGACAGATTATCGTCACTGAATTCGGTAAAACCCGGATTCTCCGATTGCCAAAGTGAAATTTCATTTCGGAGGTGCAGGTGATTCAGTAGAACTCTGTCCTATAAGTCGTGATTGCGGCGAATGCTTTCATTCACATTGTACATTTCCTGAAAGACATCTCCAACAGCGTTCACCTTTTCCAAAGGATCTTCGATCACGAAGAGCTCACTATTGAGGATCGTGTTCTCTGTATCCATGCCAATGTTGATTAGCAGCTGCTTGTTTACATCAGTACGTGGAATTTGGAGACACTGAATCTCGTTTTGATTATTTCTCCTGAATATTTTATTTATTTGTGGGAACATATTTGGGTTATTAGTTTTTATAGCTCGAATTCTGTTGTTCCAATACAAATTTTTTGTTAATCTATAGTTAGCTTTAAGTAGTTGTTGGAGGTTTTTTAATCAGGATTTCAGTAATATATGATATTTAAACTATATCATTCAATATGCGACTCAGCGTTTCCGAGGTATTTTGAAGAGCGATCCTCAACCGATTTTTCTCTCTGTGTTGATCTTAAAAATTGTTATCGAGTCAATAATATAGTGTAACTATGGAGTAAACGTTGTACGAAAGTGGGTGATTAGCAAACATGTACGTAATTTTTTTTTTTGAGTGCATCGTCGGCAAGAGATTTTAGAATTTGGAAGATCTTGCAGTAATTAAAAATCACAGGGTCAGTGGTAAAACTATGCTATTTTGTGACGAAGTTGTGAAGAAAGTGATTCAGGTGATTCTAGTCGCGTGTGCACCAAGATGTTTCAACTGGCTATTTATGCCGTCGGTGGGTACGCTTTAATGTTCTGATATTTTCTTTTTCGATGCTCTTTTGTGCTGTGTTCTCAGTTATGGTTGCGTGCTTGCGACCGTTTTTCATGTTGACAAATTTTGAGGTTCACGACGAATCTGCTATTGTTGATGTTTTTAAAATTTATTTCGCTGATAATCGCTGTGCTCTTCAACTCGTCGAAACATACTGATGTACTTATTCCATCACTTGTATACGATATAAACTGTTTAAAATTGTCACTGTTCGACATTTGTTACAACCATACATTTCAAAAACATTCTTTTTGACAATATTATTGTAAATTTCAAATTTTAAAACATCACGTTCTTTAATCTTCGTAAAACCCATTTAAATGTTTTATCTGTAGCCAGCTTCCGTAACACTGCCTGCTGTGTATTATTTTCTGTCTGGTCCCTATTTCTATCAAGGGCTAATAACTAGTGGTTCAAGTGTGAACAAGTGAATCTTCAATTCACGTTGCATTCGATTTTCGGGCGAATGTCGGTTGGTGGGAGGAGAAGTAGGCCGTTTAACATCTCTCTGGTTCAAACCGTGCGGTGTTCTATTTCCTTGTCAAAATCACTGAGACTACTTATGACACCCTCGTGATGGCCTCACCATAAGTCTTTGAGAGCACGCGGTGAGCTGTAAATTTCGGCTGTAGGTTTCTGAAAATTAAAACCCTCTACAAATGAAGTGAATTCGGATTGTACGCTATTATTATGGAGACACAAAAAGTGACAAATGTTTCTATGATTTTATGTTGGCAGATGCACAACTCCACCGCTAAAGCCATCTGTAGGCAAACGGCGGCAATATTGTACATGTATTTTGTTTGTTTGTTTTATTTGTAAAAAGCAAACATTATTTTCTACCATATCACAAATACTCGTATATGTAACCATGTTCGTTCTATTTGAGAGTTGTATTTTGATGAAACAAGCCACACAGAATAAATTAAAACACTATAAACTTTCATTACGATAAACTTTGCATGGGAAAATAATTACACATTGTTTATAAGCCAAACATTGGCTGGGCGCCCCAAGGATTCTGCCTCAAAGCAAAACTACTGAATTTATACCACAAAAAGCGAAAGTAGTTCAGGCAGAGAGCGTTGTAACTAGGGGACCAAATCACATAGTATTGTTACCGAAGCAGGGACACATTTGAGCGTGAAAACATTTCACAAAGATCTTTCCAGTTGGTGCACTGCAGTACAGTCATTTATATAGATAGGCTCATGTTGCAACTTTCTCCAGCATTTGAATTGATAAGTCAAGGCTGTGTCATCCATGGTGTCTGTATTTACTACCATTGGCAAGTCTCGGTGCAATTACCTAACGAACTAATGCCGGACAGTTGACCTCAATTAGCTTTTTGCGCGAAGTTCCTCCAGCACCAATGTTAGCTGAAACAGCTTCTACTAACTTGATTCACATATTCAAGGCAATTACACAGGTGCAGAGTTCAAAGACAAATGTTCATATTTCACGTTAATGAAATATGACGTACGTTAGTGGAATGGTGTGCCTCGAAGGATAGCGAACACCACACCCGCTACAAACGCCGACTGCACAACCTCAAACTATTCACAGATGAATTTCTACTGGATCTCATGAGATGGAGGCATTTTTTAATTTCGTTAATTTTGAACAAGAAACACTCTAGGGATGCATTCAGTCAGCCTGTGCCCAATGTCTCACAATGATATCACTTTAGGAGGCGCATTACAGCCGCGGGTCGGACTAGGGCACGGCAGCCACATTTTGTTTCACAGTCGTTCGTTTAAAGAGGGGCACCTCAGCGGAAATCGAATGCACTTCAGTTAGATGCATTTTGTTGACACGGCGCGAAGGAAGTTGATTAATCTATTTGGTGTGGGTTTGAAATAGTGATGCTCTCGAACACGACTGTATAGAGTGACGGAATTTGTTTTTGTTTGTTTTTCTATAAAAGAACGAAACGATGGGCTGAGGATTATTCTAGTGTCGACCGCGAGTGGCAATTGTATTGCGAATAGATCGTCTGATGTTAGGATTATTAAAACGAAGTCTGTGGCGGCAGTTGGGATAGGATTTTTTGTTCGTGCTATAAATAAATGAATAACTCGTCTATTTTTGGGGTGACCAATCGCATAAGGATTGTTAATGGGAAACCTATCTAACTTTGGGGTAAGTGCAGCAAAAATTACAGGTGTGACAGTACATGTTGTAGAAATAAACAATTTGTGTTGACTGGTGGTGGTTATTATATTATAGTTTACGTGAAATGAAATGTTTGTTTATTGTGTTGTTAAACTTTTTTTACAGGGGATGTCGCGGTGTGACGAAACCGGAGTTGAATCAGTATCAGCAGAAACAACCGATTCACCATTTGAAGATGACGATTGTCTCAAAGTTCGAAAATACTGGTGTTTCTTATTGTCCAGCATATTCACATTTCTTGCTGGATTACTGGTTGTACTGCTATGGCGAGCGTTTGCGTTCATATGTTGTCGTAAGGAGCCTGAACTTGGACCAAACGATCCAAAACAGAAAGAACAGAAGGCATCCAGAAACAAGCAGGAATTCGAGGGGACTTTTATGACAGAAGCAAAAGACTGGGCTGGTGAACTTATATCCGGTCAAACGACTACTGGACGAATTCTGGTGAGCTAGCAAATTAAGAACATTTATATATATATAAGTCAGATTATGTGATAACATGTATACTTTTTTTTTCTAAACACGGTTATCTCACCAACGACGAAGATGGAATTGCTTAATTCTTGTAGATGTTATTTTTGGTTGGGAGAAGTCAAGATAAGTAGCACCAAGCTCCAAAATATCACCGACGAAATTTGAAGAATAATAAAATGATAGAAATCCGTATAATTATCACGAGTATTTCTGACCCATGAACCCATTACATCTTCATCGCTCAGTGCGTATTGCGTTTCAGAACTATTCCATTAGAGATTAGCGGTAAGAGTTCAGACTAATTTCTTTGAATTTCGAAGCTTCACCAAGCAAATCGAGCCTTAACTTATTTTCAAGCGACTTGTCTTTCCCAGATAATTATTTAAATTATATGAAAAAGAAGAGTGCTGCTGATTCGGTTTTGTTTTCTTGTATTTCAATTCAACGTAATATCAAGCTGTCTGGCGGAGATGGTAATATTCCAATAACTTTCTTCGACATCACATTACACCTTCCCCTTTCAGTTATTTCATTTTTCTAGACACGCAAAGGCCGATAAAACTCTATGCGTGGGTGGTTATTAAATGAAATTTTCCCTTGTGAAAAAGCTAGGTCTTTCACAGGCATCGTTATAGGACCCATTGTGTTCTTTTCTTCGTCCTTAAATTATTCAGATTCGTGAACTGTGCTAGAAACAGTTTCACGTTGCTTTGATAACTTCTCACAATTTTAAGTTGCGATTTGATCGGGGGGCATCCACAGTATGGGGTATTCTGTGGCATATTCTTCCACCATTTTTGGAACAAGGTGAATAAATATACTTTTCTTCTTTTTTCTGTATTTCTCCTTTTTTGTTTCGTGTTCTTATGGAATAGTTGTTGGTTTCCATAGAAAGAAGAATAAAACAAATTTTCTCTCCTTTCCTGGGTAGTGTCAATGAAAATTTAACAGTTGTTGTGTGCAGCGTGAACGAACCCAATGTAAATATATAGCAATAGTACGTTATAAAATGTTTTATCGTGGACATGGAGATCGTTAAATGAATATTTGAAATCTGCATACTTTCCAAAGGACTGTTCTATTTTATCAGAACACATACTGGAACTCGAAACTATGAAGGAGATGGAATGTATAAAATTAAAACGAAAAGGACGGCCCCAGAGCAAATGGGGGAAGGATTGTTGGATACAGCTCTAAGCTGACTTTTGAACTTCCACACAAATTCCACAAATGGAGTTTCTTTTTAATTCGAAATGCAGATTTATTCACACCGGAAGGGGCTGACAATGGCCTTCTCAGAAGAGGGAAACTGAAATTATTATTCATAATTATGTAAAAGGATACCTTGGATGTTTAAGCCCGAAATAAGAGATTTTATTTTAATACGCTACCCTCCCAGTCATTACAGAAAGTAGAGAGAATTACAACCTATGCAAGTTATTTAGAATTCATTTAATTATGAGCAAACCGAGTTAGGCGAGAAATGTTTTTTTATACAAATTTACAAGCTAAGCTTTGTAGTGTGTATGTACCTTGCTTCAGGACGTTCTTCATAAAACAAGGACCTCAAAATTTCATTTCCGGCAAGGTGCTCAGTAAGAGTTTCTTTTTCTCGGGAGTTGTGGAGTTGAATTTCATCTAGGGTTCGTCAACGTGTCCACAAAATGGTTTGTTTGAGCTTTTAAAAGTCAATGTACAATGAGGAAGGAGAAGAGAGAAAGGATGCATAATGGCCTTGAACGCCTAGAGATTGCAGCAGCTGGTTAATACATAACCTGGCAGAACAATCCATGCCTAGGCAGTTCGTATGAAAGACGATTCTTTGCGTTTGGCCGCCCGTATAGAAACGACTGTGAACTGGTAAGCACTAATATTGGGGCTCCCAATTTTTCGAAAGCGAATGGTTGATCAGTGCCTCGACAGAATAAAAGCTAGTGTGAGTTAGGGATTGCATTTAGTTCTAATGACTTCCATTTATTTGCCATTGGTTTAGCGAGCTTCTTCAGAAGAATAGGTAGAATCCCAACCCGACCAACGTGAACTGTTACTAACTGAGCTATTATTAATTGAATTGTTATTAACTCATACGAAGGAGTGGACGATAAGATAGAGTTTTTGACGTATGTATATGAAGAAGTCTTTACCACTTGTGGGAGAGTATGCTATTTTTTGTTAGACGTTCGAGTAATGTATGTTAAGAACTTTGATCGTTGGTTGCTCGCATTATAGTAGATCCTAGTTTCTTTAAATTTGCCCCAGGCAGATTGCTTGATTTATGCGACAGAAAGACTTCCTACACCCGAAATCGATGCATGTGTTCGACTGTACGTGTACGAGGTAGAATCACACTTGTTATTGCAATAACTTTGTTATTAAAGGACCACCTTACCATTGCAAAGAAGTTGTTAAGGTCACTACAATGGCTTTTCTTATATCTACACTATTCTGTTGAGAGAATTTTCGTTAACACTAGTGTTGGTTAAAGTAAATTTGACTGATGCAACACATCGAACCGAATGACCATCTATATCTGGTAACAAAACTGTTGGATCATTTACGAGTTAAATAAGTTTAACTATTTGAGTCGGCGATAAAGATAGATACACTTCAGTAACTTACGGGCCCTATAGAATCAAGATTCTCTTAATACAGTCGGCCAATTCGTATGTGGCTCTGTTCAAGTTTAGGGGTTTTGTACAGTAAAAAAAATAAATGTCATGCTCCGAACGTAAATTTTTAGCAAGAACAATTCTGGGCAAAAGCAGAAACTGCTAATTAATATCACTTCTGAAGCCGATAAGTAATATTGCTACCTATGTATGTGGATGAGTCACTATGTGGGAAGAACAAATACACTAAGTTATATTCAGGCAGGTTGAAACCCGAAATATCTTTATCTTTTATTATCCTGGTTTCCCGTAGTGTAAAGACTGTTGGTTCTGCCGGCCATGGAGAAGTTGCAGTTTATGCCACAAATGTTGCACTGTTCGTTGCGAAACTCTTATGTCATTGTAATGGCTCGGTATAATAAGGTCGGAACAGGATGCAAGCCAATGATCCCAATGGACGAGTGAAGACGAGAAATGTAGGTATTCCCCACTGATTGCACATGCACTATATAAAAATTTCTCACAGCATCTATGTAACGATTATTATGGTATTCTTACGTCATCGATGATGAGAAATCGTTCGAAATCATTGGTGCTGCACGAAAATGCGAAAAAAAAACCAAATACGAGACAAAGGATAAAAAGATTTCTCGCACTACTGTTCACACGAGTGTACATTCTTCTTTTGCACTGCACTAAACACACGAATTCGATCTTACAAAAGTGCTCGTGCGAACTGATAAGTGTAACTGGGCATTATGGGCTTACTTGCATGCCGGCTAACGATTTGGAAATGAAAGCGTATGCCACTTATAATACCTGTAAAAAAGCAGAAGGGGCAGGATGCATCATAAGTGTGTTTTAATGAAGGAGTTGAATGGGTAAATGTCAGATTTTTATTTAAATTTCATCGCTCTTTGTTGTATTCCATCAAGCTTGCGTAGTGGTGTTACAAATCCAACGTGCTTTCTCACAACCGAGGGAAGAGCCTTGTACCCTGACTTTTGTTTATAAAAATAAGAGCGCTCGCACTTGGCTGCGTTTTTCTTTATTATACAGTAAAAAATATGGAACTATGGAAATCTTCTAATCTATTCGGTCAATAAGGATGACCCATTTCAATCATTAAAAGGATATTAACAAAAGGTGCCTCCAATAAAATATGATCCCTGCCATGATCATTGCTTGAGATTTAGAATCACCCCATCTCTCATGGCTTTGGGAGTACCCTGTCTTCCAGCTGAAGTTTGACATCTGCTGTCAGTTGTGAACGTGTCATTTTGAGTCAATACAATGAGTGTCTTTCTATTTGGTTCTTGTTCTTGATGCAACATGTGCGTTGGTTTGTATTCATGTAATTGTAAATTTGCATTATTCCTGTTTTTAAGTAAGTTTATACATAGAAGTAACGTAAAAATAAATATCGGATTATAAACATTTTGCTGCTTCTTGTGAAGAACGCTTATACATTTTTGTCGACTTAAAAGATTTATTCGAAACAGTAAATTGTGCAGTGTCTGAAGACAATGAATGGACCAAAAACAGTGAAAAGGAATCTTGCAGGTGGTCCGGAATAAATAGTCTTTCATATAACTAATAATGCTTTACGCGTTCGGTACTCGCATCACATTAACTACTGCAACAATCGCGTCGTTCTTGTTCCCTTTATTTTGATAAGCTCTTTTTTGTAGGTATTTTTGTTGTTGTGTTTTGTTATTAGTTTCAGTTTGTGTTGATTTATCAATCTGTATTGAGTGAAGGCAACCCACCCGATGAATAACTCCAGTTCTGAGGATTGCGTGCGTTCGACTTATCGGGCTGCAAACTCACTCTTATTGCATTCACCCCACACACACATACACGATTGTCGCTGCCTGTGGCGATGAAGAAGGGGTATAGCAGAGTTAAATCTACGAATGGCGGCGGTAAACTCCATCGGAAGAATCCGGAAGGAGCATGCTATTCCTCACAGCTTGAGCAGAAACTCAGCTCGGTTGCCGCAAATTATGACCGCTTCCTACGATATATATGAGTTTCTGGTCGGCCAGGCGAAGGAGGGAGAGCTTGAAACACGATCAACTCTGCCCCACAGATGGAGATAACCTACAATGAGACGTGTGTCATTCTCAACAGAGGATTGCAGCAGTCTGAGGAGCAGCCGAAACGAGATATCGTAAATAGTATTACTATCATACCATTTCGATCCAAAATTGGATCCACAGGTGATTTGTCGTTCGGTGACTCCCTGCACAATTGACTGGGAGTCAAGGATGCTTTTGAGACTTTAGTTCATGAACAGAAGTACCTGGAAGCATATAAACTAGGTAAACTTCGGCAGCCAGTTGCGCACCGAACGTGCCACTCATGGGTGAATTGTATTTTGGCGGATATGAAGAAGTATGGTATACGTTAAAGGAGCGTTTTGATAATTAAAAACTGTTAATCAAAAAACACGTCGCCCGTTTTCTCAATATCATATCTGCATCAGACGAATCGTCAAGGACTCTTCTTGTCATTGTGGAAACGGTACATGCCTTACTAAGGGTATTACGTGTCATGGAGTTTCCGGTGGATAGTTGTTTCAAACGTTCCCATTTCTACGTAGCGGGAGCGGTGTCTGAGTTGTCCTTCTAATCAGATCCCGCTCTCTTTCTCGATATCAACTGCTAATGGCTATGAAACCGGGACAACGTTCTGATGCTCTGAAGAACTGCCGATGTGCTTCAATTGCCTGAAACAGGAACATACATCCAAGCAGTGTGTGGAGTCAACAGAAGCAAAATATACCGCTTAGGCCACTGGTCCTTCGCTGGGCGTGCAACCGTATTTTTTGTCTATCACATTCCTTCACTACCTACTTCACCCGTGGGAACTACATTGTCCAGCTTGCAACAACGCGGGCATATGCATATGGGGATTCATATGGCTCGTATTCTCTGAGATCATGGATAGCAAGATAGCTGTGTGTCACACAAAGTCAATTTATTCTGGTTTTATATTGATGGTGAACGTATTGGTTTCTCCGTCAATAACCTCAACGCTTCCAACGGTGTATATTGACGTGAATCGGTGATATTTGGTTGGTCTCCAGCTAGCTGATCCTTCGGTACGCTTGCTGGTATTAACATACTTTTTGGCTCGGATGTATGGGGTCTAATTGTCAAAAAATGGCATAATTAATGGGAATTCAGACGAGCCTCATGCTTAGCGAACAGATTTCGGATGGATTGTCTTTGGACCTGCTTTGACTACCCGTACGGCAACATTACAACCACACACCTTCCATGCTTGGGCGTATGAGAATCATGTCCGATTGGAAGATCTTGTGCGGAGCGTTTGGAGGTTTGAGAAGGTGCCTGGTGAAGAGGTCGCCGACAACGGATGTGATCGCATATTTTCCGCTACGCATTCTAAGATGTTATATGATACACAACGCGTTTCGTCTGGGCGCACCACAACTTGGAGACTTATATGAACATGTCTTACAATCTGGAACGACGTTTGTATGCCAATAGAGGAGTATGGGAGAAATGTGTCGCATATCTACGCGAGTACGCTGCGCTTGGTCATATGGAGAGTGTTGATCATCCTAGCGATCACACGAATTGTTTCTGTATTCCCCATCATGCCGTCCCTGATAAGTTTCGAGTCATCTTCAACGCCTCAGCGAGGATTAGTATTGGTGTTTCATTAAACGACATCATCGTTTTAGTCGCTTCCGTATTACGCTCTCCGCTTATCTGGATAAAATATTCCGGCAGGTATTGGTTACTCCTTAACGTCGAGATTAACAACGGATCATATGGAGGGAGTCACCATCAGCCTCAAGCGGTGTAATTAGATTGACAAACATAACCTACGGCATGGCTTGTAGCCCATATAACATGGAACGCGCACTACATCAATGTGCAAACAACAACTATTGCGAAGTCGTCAACGACGGACGGGTACTGTATGCACGGGAAACCATACTGACGTTGTTTTACGGGGATGACTTCCTTAAAAGCTGCGACTCAATTCACGAGTCCATACTTTTAGCGAGCAATGTTGATAGGATCCTCGCAGCTGGGCACTTCAGGTTGCACGAATGGAACTTAAGCGAGCAACAAGTTACAGACCATATAACCGGTGGGACTATATTTACTGAGGAACTAGTTATCAATCTGACAACAGCATCTGTTCTTAGTTTGAGATGCGATACAGTTACCGATGAGTTATTTTTCTATGTGGCATTAAACTTATAGCGTTTGGGATGCTAGTGAAGAACGTGTGATTCGAACGACGCTATGACAGTTAGAATCACCAACAATTGAACCAATGCGTAACACATCAGGCTACTGGCCGTGTGTATGAATTTGATTTTTAAACTCGAGTACATTCAACTGATGTGGAATTGTTATGTTATCGCTATGGTATACGGCTCTGATGCATTTTCTTATTCGATTTCCGTTCGGTGTTCTTCACTATTTGCTTGTGTATTGTGTGTGTATCTGTTAGAAATGCCACAAACACACAGTCTGAAGCCCCAACAAATCAGGCCGTGATAAGTGAAGTGGCACGACTTTTCGTTCCAACAGGTATACTGGCACCTGTGCTTGTCACGGGGAAGACCTGTATTTAAACGCTTTGTCCAAATGTGTCACTTGGGATGCTCCTCTGGCAAGTGAACTGTGTGATGCTTGGTACAAATTTCGGAATGGACTCGATGCTTTAAACCACTTTCGGATTCCATGATGGTTGGGAATGGTGGATGGAGAAACATCTACTCTTCTCGGCTTCTGTGATGCTACTATGCGTGCATACACTGCAGCTATATTTATGAACACTATTGGTTTAGACGTGGCGCAAGACTAATGACCTTCCCCGGAAAAAACAAATCATTATGGAAAATTTAACAAGCCTCAGGACTTGCTAAATAAGGCCAAGGCCGGTTCCCGGTTGTAGTGCCGATGATGATGATGATGATTGGCTTCGACGGGTGGGGCCGAGTACTGTTACTAACTCGGTGCACTAAGATGGCTTCGATCAATGGTGCTACGATAGCTCGCCTGGAGCTTTGTGCAGCCGCACTTTTGGCTTCCACGCTGCGAAATGTTCGCACGGCTTTGGGACTTACAAATACACCTCACTACCTGTGGTCGGACTCGAACATCGTCCTGTGTTAGATCCACAAGCAGACTTTTACACTCAATACTTATGTTGCTAACCATCATCATCATCGGCACTACAAACGGGGGGCCGGTCTTGCCCTTATTTAGCAAGTACTGAGGCTTGTTAAATTTTCCATGATAACTTTTTCATCAAGACCGAGCAGTCCAATACCTTCGGTTCTGACATCAATCGGCTCCGTGAGGAATCCAGCTTTTCCGGTTGCAGCCGATTGCTTCCGCTCAACCCTTATCTGAGTGACATAGTATCTTGCGGGTCGGTGGTCGATTTCATAAAGCATCTGTTTTTCATGACCATCGCTCCCCGATCTTCTTGCCGAGGAAAGGCGCCTTCGTTTGGTTGCTGATTAAGCATGCTCATGACACCACTCTACATGATGGCATGCAGCTAACGTTACAGACACTTCGCAGTAGCTATTGGCTCTTGAACGGTAAGCAATCTATCTGGACTTATGTGCATAATTGTGTCATCTGCCGGCGTCACCGTAGTATCACTACTAACCAGCAAATGGCATCACTACCAGAGCACAGAGTCAAAGCTGCTAGGTACTTCATCGCATCAGGCGTAGATTATTGCGGTCTCTTTACCCCGCGCATTGAAGAAAAGAGGTCCCGATCCACAGTCAAAACTTACCTGGCTCTTTTCATTTACATGGCAACGAAGGCTGGGCACATAAAGGTTGAAGATGATCTCTCACCGCAAGCGTTCCTGGATGCCTATACACGGTTCATTAGTAGACGTGGCCCCTGACGTGACTTATATAGTGATAATGGCACTACATTTGTTGGAGCCAACCCACTTCTTCAGGAGGATGGAAGTGGCTAGACCCGACAGTCATTGGCGTATGTAGAGACTATTTGGCCCTCATCACCCCCCGCGCTCCACATCAGGGCAGTTTGTGTGAGGCCGCAATCAATTAGAGCTCCGCTGATTCACGAGCCCAATATTAACAACGTCCTCACCCATCGCATTAAACATTGACAGTGGTTACGCCAGGTACATCAACACTTCTGACAATGATGGAGCGAAGAATACATGTCAACTTTGCAAATTCGAAACAAGTGGCAGGGACGAATGGAGGATGTTAAGTTGGGAGACATTGTGACCATTCGTCATGAAAATTTTCCACCGATGCACTGGTGGTTGGGCCGATTGGTCGAAGTCCACCCGGGTAGCAATGGATTGATACGCAATGCGACTCTGAGCATGGAAAATGGTGTGTGCATCCGGGTCGTTCAGAGGTTATGCCCAATACTGGAACCGGTATGTTTCGAACCTGGAGGCTCGGCCAGGCAAGATGTTTGAAATTTAGAAGCACCCTATCTCCCATGGGCTTGGGGCACTCTATCTTCCGGTTAAAGTTTGACACATGCTGTCAGTTTTCATTTGGTCTCAATACAATTATTGTCTTTCTCTTTGGTTATTGCTCTTGGTGCACACACGTGCTTTGCTTTGTATTCCCGGAATTGTAAATTTGCATTACCCCTGTTTTAAAGTAAGGTTATATGTAGAAGTAACGTAAAAATAAATATCAAATTATAAACAGTCATTGAGTTATTTGCCAGATGCGGACATTTTTAGTTTTCCATTGTCGAGGTTTCTTGGAATTATTGTAAACTAATTACGGTGAGATATCTTACGAGTCTTAATTGCTTTGTTTCCTTGGTATCCCATTCTTTAAGAATTGAAAATAACGACGCAATGCGTCGGAAATATGCACCAAGCCGGCGACGACACACGTCTTGGGGTTTTTGTAGGGGGAATTTAACTTGGATTTCTCAGTTGAAAGGAGTAAAAGACCGTCTTGGGGATGCAGGTTTTCGGGACCACTACAGTTTCGAATGTGTGCTCATTTAGGTCACCCGCTCTATATCTTTCGATACTATGAGGTTAGTAATAGCTAATGTAGCAAAAGAAAGTTACTCGTCTATCGAATGAGATATTCATCAAATTAGCATGCCATTTCGAAAAAAGGCAATATGTCAAACTATGTCGAATGTTTTGGAGATATTTACGGCGAGATCCTTGCTTTCATAGAAGTGACACATAGAGGGGGAAACCATTAAGACCGCATGTTTCAAGTTACCACTCGTTAAATCTAGTGCAAGATCAGTGGATGAACGAGAATGTTGGCATGAGGTATTAGGCTCGTACGTTCGTTGTGTAACTGTGCATAAATAATTTGGGCTAACAATTTTATGCTATGGTCGGTCAGAATTAATTTAATGGATATTTCTGCACAATGTGGCAAGTTATGGAACGCGTTCTTCAAGATTTGGATGTTATGTCAACGTTGGGGTGTATGTGCATATATTTTATACAAAAAACAAGAGTAATTAATAACACTTTAACATACCCACTTTGTAAGTAAGTGCCAACGTACTCCTGACGATAAATAATCGTGATTCTATTATTTTTTAACATTACCTTCGACGATGTTATTGATTTATCACAATTGAAATTGCTATGGTAATTTTACATTTTAAGATTCAAGTTGTTAGTGGAATGCGACAATCTTATTTTAAATTAAAAAGTCACTAAGAGTTGTTCATTCAAGTGTAAAGTATACATTTTGAAATTTTTTCCAGAATCCAAATAACCAACATTAGGTATTCATGTGACTTTGATACAAAACATGATATGTCGGAATGGCGGTTAAGAATATCCTATAATCGATCCCAAGAGGGTCGTACCCTTTAACCACAGTACCTGATAAAATACAGCATGCCAATCAAAGGCTATTTATATTCGGTGATATATTCTTCGATACCCATTCTGTTTTTGAATGTAGTTCCTTGTTTGCATGTCATGTGCAATCCATTAGACATACCATAAATTATAACAGCCACACGAATATAGCGACAGACAGAAGAGTTCAATTCTTCTAGAGTATAAGGTGGTGGTATAATCTTTGTTGTTTGTTAAATCAATTTGATAAATCGATTTTCTATTTCATTGTCTCCTTTGTGGCCCTTTTCTTGTAAAATGAACGTAGATTATTATTGTTGATTTTTTTTCGTATGTCATAAATTTGGTGTTTCCATAAGTGGGTGTTGTACTCTGTTAATTTTTCGAGAGTTTATTTATATACCACTCTGTTGGTATAGTTACAGCGTTCGATCAGAGAAATTTCAGGAGTTTTATTCGATTAAAATATGTTAAAAATATAAAATACATCCATCGACATTCATTGCCTCTCCAAGTTTAGTATGTGGTGCTCACCATATATTATCAATTTACGGGAGTGGTATATATCTCTTTACTCCAATTCGTACTCTTTGCGACGGACAATTTACTAACAAAGTAATAAAAATAATTCCGCATATTTACTTCTAAAGTAGGTAAAATTCCACGCATTTTTTTAATGAGTTTCAAATACATATACTGTAATGGGCTTGGTCTCCTGCAAACCTTGGGTCAAGGATGTTTCAAAGGCGCTCCAAACATGTCGCAGGTATGCCCCACAAACTGTCCCCAATACGGTCGAGGGTCGGCACAAAACAATCCACTATATGCTCCATAACATACTTTTTCACGGTCGAATTTTGGATTTTTTTTCAGAAAATAATTTACCGTTCCTGGTAAAAAAACAATTAAGCCATTGAAGGGTTTTCCCTGAGTTGGTGTCGGTTGACAATATTTTGCCAAAAAAATTAAAGAAAACTGAAAATTTACGTTTGAATCTATAATTTTTCACAGCACTGTATACATGTATATATACATACATGTGCATGTATTATACATATGTATATATATATATATATATATATATATATATATATATATATATACATCCATGTCCTTGTATTATACATATATACGCGCTCGAATATTGCTCTCATGTTTGGAGCTCGGCTCCTCAACATACCCTCGACCTACTTGAGAGCGTAAAGAGACGAGCGATCCGTCTGATCGTGGACTCGGTGCTGACGTCGGGACTACAGTCGCTATCACATCGAAGGCGCGTAGCCGACCTCTGTCTGTTTTACAGATATTATCACGGGTGCTGTTCTTCGGAGATTCTTGGCATTGTTCCACCCAATTCGGTTTATATGCGCTCCACAAGACAATCCGACGGATCACACCCGTTTGTGGTTCATCTCCCGACGGCGCGAACATCCCTGTATCAGAACTCGTTCCGTTACAGAACGGGGAAGCTGTGGACCAGCCTTCCCACGCGAGTGTTCCCGAAGCGTTAGAACCTGCAACTGTTCAAAAAGAACTGCAGCTTTCGGGACGTCCAAAAATTGCAACAACTGACGATACCATCGCTAAAGTTCACCAAATGGTGCTAGACGACCGCCAAATTAAAGTGAGTGGGATAGAAGAGCCTATGAAAATGTCCAAAGAACGTGTTTATCACATATTAAATCAAGATTTAGGCATGAGGAAGCTGGCCGCGCGTTGGGTGCCGCGTATGCTCACGTTAGACCAAAAACTGGTTCGAATGAACATTTCCAACGCTCTGTTGGCGCAGCTTTGGTGCAATAAATCCTAGTTTTGGTGCCGATTAATTACTGTCGATGAAACTTGGATACACCATTATACGCCCGAAACAAAAATACAGTCAAAACAGTGGACTCCAAAGGGGGAATCGGCTCCAAAGAAAGTATAAACGGTTTTTTTCGGCTGGGATAGTGATGGCGATTGTTTTTTGGGATAGTCATGGAGTTATCCTAATCGATTATATTCAAAAAGGAAAAACCATTACAGGAGGATACTACGCATCATTACTTGACCAACTGAAGACAGAAATTGAGGCAAAACGGCCACATTTGCGAAAAAAGAAAATCTTGTTTCACCAAGACAACGCGCCGTCTCATACCTCACCGGTTGCCATGGCGAAAATCCACGAATTACGGTTTGAATTGCTTGACCACCCGCCCTACTCCCCATCACTAGCCGCAAGCGACTTCTTTTCGTTCCATAATCTAAAAATTGCGCTCGGACAGCTATTTTGCAGAGAAAAACGCCGAGTACAATTTGGGCGAGTTAGAGAGATGGGAGCATCGCTGGGAGAAATGTGTAGAGTTACAGGGAGACTATGTAGAAAAATAAAAATAAATTTTAAGAAAAAACGTCTTGTATCTTTGTTAGGTCGGAAACTTTTCAGTCCATCCTCGTATATATATATGTATATATATATATGTTTATATATATATGTTTATATATATATGTTTATATATATATATATATGTTTATATATACATATGTTTATATATATATATATATATATATATATGTTTATATATATATGTTTATATATATATGTTTATATATATATGTTTATACGAGGGTTGCCTCTTATGTTTCGGGATTTGGCAACCCTAGTGTTGCAATCCGGCAATTGACAGCTCTGTCGTAAAGTTGGACATTTTTGAGGTTATACGCACTCAGAACGTTTTGACATGCGAGCGCTATTTGTGTTATTTACAGTAACTTAAAAGATTCATCTCGGCCCAAAAATGGAATTAAATCGTCAACATTTTCGTACGATTATTTTTTCCAACTTTCGGCGTGGATTAACTCAGCAACAGTGCATGTGTTTCGCCAACTGGGAAACAGCAAAAGGGTGATTCTGTGTCGAGTTCCTCCTCGACGAGACAGCAAACATGGCAACGGTGATTCTCTCGTCGTTGCAAGGGTTCCAAATAATGGCGCACTGGGCCCAAATAAATGATCGAACCAACCATCAACAAACTATACAAATCAAACTCAAAACAAACAAATTAATCGCGCGGATCGTCTTCACGAGATCCATGTACCTTTATTACTCGAAATTAAAACCACATTATCAAAGCACAGGTGCTGGAGGCACCGTAAACAACATAACATTATAACTTTAACGTTCAACATATACAGGTGCTGCAAAAACCGTATACAAACAAGTCAAAAACATTGTGAGCACCATACAGTAGTAAAACAAGCACTGTAAACAGTAACATGGAAACGTCACACGAATAGACAATTTTGCTTTTGTCTATTCAGCAATAGGTGGCGTTCCGTGTGGTATGTTTTTTCGGAGTGGTGTAATGTGGTATATGTTGCGGAACTGCAACAGCATGGATGAACTTAATTCAATTTTTGGCGATGGAGCTCCATCAAGGACCAGTGTTTATCGATGGTATGGTGAATTCAATCGTGGACGTAGTTCACTCCAAGATGAATTTCGTGAAGGTCGTCCAAAATCAGTTGTTGTTCCGAAAACCATTGATGCTGTGCGCGAACTGATATTGGAAGATCGTCATGTGACCTATCGTGAGATTGAGACAACCTTAGGCGTTAGTGGGACCAGCATACATTCAATATTGCATAAACATTTGACTGTCAAAAAAATTTGTTCGCGTTGGATCCCACCCAATTTGTCAATCGCCCAAAAAAAGGCTCGTGTCAATTGGTCGAAAGAAATGTTCAAAAAATACGGTCGCGGTGCTTCGAAACACGTCTATGACATCGTGACAGGTGATGAATCGTGGATTTACGCGTGTGAGCCCGAAAGTAAACAGCAGTCGACTGTCTGGGTGTTTCAAGATGAGCCAAATCCAACAAAAGTTGTTCGCGCACGAAGCACTTCCAAGCAAATGGTCGCCTGTTTTTTCGGAAAAACTGGACATGTCGCAACCGTACCACTGGAACAACGCAGAACAGTCAATTCTGCGTGGTACACAACCATTTGCTTGCCAGTTGTCTTCCAAGAAATCAGGAAAACCAACCGCCGAAGACGGATCACTCTTCACCACGACAATGCGAGCTCTCACACATCGGCTGCGACAACTGCATTTTTGAGCACCCAAAACATCGATTTGATGGGTCATCCGCCGTATAGTCCCGACTTGGCACCGAATGACTTCTTTTTATTCCCGTACGTAAAAAACAAACTGAGAGGTCAACGTTTTTCGACACCTGAAGAAGCGGTTGCTGCATTCAGAATGCATGTGTTGGAGATACCTCAATCAGAGTGGCAAAAGTGCTTCGACAATTGGTTCAAACGCATGCAAAAGTGTATAGATCTTCATGGGGAATATTTTGAAAAACAATAAAGTGATTTTCGAAGATCAGTATTTGTTTTTGTTCTCTAATCCCGAAATATAAAAGGCAACCCTCGTATATATATGTTTATCTATATATGTTTATCTATATATGTTTATCTATATATGTTTATCTATATATGTTTATCTATATATGTTTATCTATATATGTTTATCTATATATGTTTATCTATATATATATTATATATATATGGGTGATGCGGCGCCGAATGTTTTAAGAGAAAATACTTGTGTGACAGTATTTAGTAGGGGTTCCAGCACGGCTACGGGTTCACTATCACCCACTGGTTACACCGTAGATTGCTCACCAAAAACAAAACAAAACTCCTTATGTATATATTACATTTTCGATATTGTCCATGTCGTCTGCATAGGTTAGTATTTTGGTAGATTTAGGGAAGATTGTACCTGTTGACTTAACACAGGAATTATAGATTACACTCTACACTTCAAATTAGAGAGGATGCAGTTCAGACCGTCCAAGAACACTTGGGCACCCTTGTACCTGCCGTTGTGATACACAAATATTGGACACTTTATGAACTTTGGGTTAGAAAAGTAGTAGACCCTTGTCGAAGTTTATTAAAGACGTGCAATAATAATCAACACTGTTATACTGCGATAACGATCGCACATTATGTCATTTCCTTTTTATACAGTTTCTCCGTCCTTGTCGTCCGACAATACGCCAAGCTTTTATACAGTAATACTACTAACACTTATTTTAACTCCATGGGAAAATCGTCTCGTAGTTAGGTTTTATTCCTTTCGATCTGCTTTGGACACAAAGAACTTCTTCCTCGCACATTAAATTTTCTTACATTTTCGGTTTACTAGCCAAACAAAAAATTTTTAAACCTTAGATGACTGATGACACGTACACGGGTCACGCAATTTCACAAGGAAGACTTCGATTTCTTTTTATTTATTTTTTATGATCAGGGCGTTAATACAGCATCATTTAAATATCCAGCACGTAGGATTGCACGACTAAATCTTTCTTTGCGTGGTTGGTATCTTCATTATGACTTGGCGAATGTTGGTTTTTAACTGGTCAAGAATTTGGGAATGTGCACACAAACACGGTGTTTCACGTAACTCAACAAAAAACGGAGCCTAACGACATTAAATCGCATGATCTCGAGAGCTAACTGACATCACCAAATATCCCTGGATGTTCGAGCACCCAATTGGCGTATGTTGGTGGTTGGTTTATTATGCGCAAATCGTGAATTGTGTGGTGATGAGTAACTCATCTTCAATTCAATTCAATTCTATTCAATTTTTATTTTGGTAGATAATTACATTTATGGTATATTTTACAACTAGTACTTAAGAGATTTAGGATAGCAATTCCTTTACAACTATAATCTTAAATCTATATAACGACAATAGCACAATTTTAATGAATAGCAAATAATAAATTAAGGGAAAACTACAAGAAAAAACCCTTATTTGAATCTTAAGACTAATATTGCACTGGCTTTCGGTTATTTTATATAGTAATGACCTCGATATAATTTTCATAGACAGAGTACATATGTAGTGATTTAAGATAACGCAAGACGGGAAACGAGAACATTGTCAGAAAAAGAACAATTGACGAAGAAGTTTGGATTGATTTTGCCAATAAGGAATTCTACCGGTTTAACGTTGGCGTTTTCATGTAGTTCATGTGTCGAATAATGCCATGGCAAATTCAGCAACATTTTCAATATTTTATTTTGACACCTTTGCAATTTTATTTTGTGTGTGCGAGCACAGTTACATCATACAGGGGCCCCGTACAGGAGTATCGCTTGAAAAATGGTTTTAAATATTATAATTTTATTTTCGATGCTAAGCTTTGACTTTCTACACACTAATGGATACATAACTCTTACGACTTTGTTTATTTTGTCAATTGTGGTAGTGATGTGTTTTTGAAAGATAAGTTTTTTATCTAGAATAATACCTAGATATCTACAGTCTTCGGACCAATCAATATCAACTGCACACATACTGAGTTTAGTACCATTTGGTAGGTAGCAGTGTTTCCAGCATCTCGAAAACCAGACAGCTTGTATTTTATTACCATTTATTTTTATTTTCCATTTCCTGTAATATACTGCTAGTTTGTCAAGAGCTGCTTGCAAAGAGTTGTAGACATTAGTGAATAAGGGACCCGAAGAGAAAATGACCGTATCATCGGCAAACATAGCTACCTGAATGTTTTCACCTAGACATGGTAAATCTGCGACAAACAATGTGAATAATATGGGACCAAGGACCGAGCCTTGGGGTACACCATAGTGGATTTGGTGAGTAGAGGATATGTCGGTTCCTATACTCACAACATATTTTCTCGAACGAAGAAAGTTCTGGATAATTTTGATAAGCGGTATTGGCAGCTTAAGTTTTAGTAGCTTATAAATCAAGGCATCGTGCCATACCGTATCAAAAGCTTTTTCGATGTCTAGAAGAACTAGTCCCGTTGACTCCTTGTCGATGAATTTACCAGCTATGTGGTTTTTAATGCGCAAGACTTGGTGGATTGTGCTGTGACCACTACGGAAACCGAACTGAAAGTTTGGTAAGATGTTATTGTCTTCCACAAAACGATCAATCCTTTCCTTAATGATTTTTTCTAAGAGCTTACTTAGACAGCTAAGTAGACTAATAGGTCTGTAGCTTTCGGGGCTGTTCTTCGGTTTGCCGGGTTTCGGGATAGGTATTACTTTTGCTGTTTTCCAACAGTCCGGAAAATAACAATTCTTAAGACAAGCGTTGAAAATGAACGTTAAATAGTTACTTGCAGCAGGTGGAAGTGCTTTGATTAATTTGTTGTTAATATTATCGAGACCCGCAGCCTTTTTTGATTTCGATTTTTTTATCAATTCTTTAACTTTGCTGATATTAGTTGCGTAAGTACTTTCAGCTGGTGTTTGAGAAAGTACATGGATAGTGTTAGCAACTTCAGCTTCAGTATACGCGTCGCTTAGATGCATAGATATGGAGTGGTTCTTACTAAACGTGTTAGCAAGTAGGTTCGATTTCTCCACTGAAGAAATAAACAGCTTGTCGTGAACTTTAAGCGGAGGAATACCTGACCATCTCTTTTTCATAATTTTTGATATTTTCCAGAACGGTTTGCTTGCTTCGTCAAGAGAGGAAAGGTGTTTATTCCAACACTTGTTCCTATATGTTGAGATTTCGTTTTTAATGATATTATTTAAGACTTTAACATTAACTAGAAAACAATCGATTCTATAACGCAGCCATTTTCTTCTTTCAGAGTTTCGTAGCCTAATCAGATGTAAGATATTTTCAGGAAGCGGTGCCTTATCAACTGGAGCAGTGGAACATTTAGGTATCGCAAGATCGGGCGCTCTATTGATAACAGAAACAAAATTGTTGCATAGGATATCAATGTGCTCGCTGCAGGTTATAGAATTTAGGCGGGTATCACCTAGAACCAAGTTCGTGTTTATATATGATTTACAACAATTCCAGTTGGCGGCGGAATAGTTGTGGTATAAACTGGTACGATTTACAACTACTGTATGATTCACTGTGAGGCTGATCGGAAGGTGGTCTGAACTTAATGCATTTAGAGTTAATGGTACTGTGCAGTAATTTGGAATATTAGTGATATATAGATCAAGAGTTGAGGGGTTCTTTTTAGCACTCGCTGGGATATAGGTGGGAAGAAGTGGATAAAGTATGGAAAAACTTGGGCTGGATTCAGCAACATCTAGTAAAATGTTACCCCAGCTGTTTGCCGTAAGACAATTCCACGACTGATGTCTGCAGTTTAGATCACCACCAATAATTACCTTGTTTCGAGTGTTGACTCTATACAATTTTTGCAGATCCCGCTTAAAGTAAGTAGATTTCTCTAGGTTTCTATTTCCTCCAGGGAAATAGACCGAAAAAAGACTCACCTTGGAGTTGTCACTTAATGTTACATCTATACTAATTTCCTCAATTAACTTAAGGCGCAATGAAGGACGCAAGGAATGTTCTATACATTTTTTCACAACAATGGCGACACCTCCACCACTAGCATGTACCCTGTCTAGGCGATAACATATGTAATTTTGATGTGCGAAAGAAATGTCTTGTTTGAGCCAGGTTTCTGAAACAAGTGCAATATCAATATTAAAATTTATCAAGAAACTAAAAAATGCATGCTTTTTGTTTTTGATGCTTCTCGCATTCCAGGTTATGATGTTAAGAGAATTTCTTAACATGTTTTTTCCGAGTATATGTACTTAATAGCTAATGAAGTAATGACGTTAAATTGGTCAGCTTTGGTTTGACAAGCACTAAGCTTGGTTACAACTTCATTAAGAAGAGAGTTTATCTCGCTAAATGAGAACAGGTTATCATTAGTTAAAGTTTCTGACGGAGTTTTCTTCGTGTGTGTCGTATCACTGTTGGAAGGTTGCTGGGTTTGATGGAGGCCAGAAGCCCAGGTGGATGAAGGAAGTGAAGGTTGACGCACAGATCGGGGTAGTAGAGGAAAATTATCAATGGATAATCGGTCGGGCACTGGCTGCTGTTTGTCACTCGGAGGCTGTAGGAAGGTTGTATTTCCTGTACCACTTCCGCGTGGGGATAATTTGCGGCGAATATCTACGTACTGCTTTCGGCTTATGCATTCAGGATCGGTGGATTTATGTGGCCCACTACAATTTGCACACTTGATGACCTCATTCGTTTTGCAGTCGGATGTTTTATGGTTTCCCGAACATATTGCACAGAAGCTATTTATATGACAATGCATCGGGCCGTGACCGTAAAGCTGGCAATTGTGACATTGTGTGACCTTACCTGGATTATGTTTTTTTAAGTCCCAGCGAACGATGGTTTTGAACAAGGTGGAGTAGTTCCGTTTTAGTTCGTTTAATTTAACAGTACCGCGTTGAATGTAGACGATGTACAAGTAGTGTTTGTACAGGGCTTTTGTTGACGGATTTAATGTGATGGTTTTAACATCGAGGCACTTTATCCCGAGTGCAATTAGTTCATTTTTCACTACATCGTTGTTAATTAAGTCTAGTCCGGATAACACTACCTTTAATGGACGATTTTCCTTTCGCGAGTGGGTGAAAAACTCACATTTTAACCGTAAGAGTTCGGTTCTGATTTTGTTGTATATGTCCATTGTTGGGGCACATATTTTTTGCCCAAGCGAAATGTTTTTGATTAAGTATTTGTCTATCTTAATGTTGCTCAAAATATCACGCACTTTAGCACTAGTTGTTTTTAATACCACAATTGGCGGAACGGTTTCTTTAGGAAGTTCTGCGCACTGTTCGTCATTGGTCGGATCCATTTCAGGAGAGTCTTCCATCAGACTTTTAAGTGGTTGAAAAAAGTTAGTGTTTGAACACATTTTAGATTTTTCTAGAACTGTATTGTTCACTTTTGAAAGTTTATCGGGAGGAGTTTGGCCTCCAATAACGGGGTCGTAACGCAACCGTTTGCGCTTAATTTTATTTAACACACGTGGCCCAGGGGCCACAACTTAACGGTTATAACACTTGTTCAAATTTTTGTATGCGGAAAACGAGGCAAAGAAAACAAGATAATGATAATTAAATTGTGAAAATTATTGTGAAAATAACGGTTAATTAAGATAAATAGCACGAGCAAAACTGTGAGACAAGTTGTCTGTTTGAAAGTCAGCCAGGTACTCGGTAACTCATCTTATTTGTGTGGTACACTAACTCATCTTATGTATTTTCAAGTAAGCTATGGGAGCTTGTGGCGTTTCTAACAGATACACACAATATGCAAGCAAATAGTGAAGAACACTGAAAAGAAATTCGAATAAGTAAAAAGCATCAGAGCCGTATACCATAGCGATAACATAACAATTCCACGTCAGTTGAGTGTACTTGAGTTTAGAAATCGAATTCGTGCACGCGGCAGTGGGCTGATGTGTTGAGCATCGGTTCAATTTTCAGTGATTCTTACCGCCATGGCGTCACTACGATTAGGACTTCCGCATAGAGCACCGATACACTCGCCCGCTCCGACGTTTTCTCACTCGTTCCTTACTCGCTTCGTCCTTCGCACACGAAGTTGATCGTAAGAGGATTACGGAGGAGGTAGTAGTGCGGCGTTTCTAACAGATACACACACAATACAAAAGCAAATTGTGAAGAACGCTGAACGAAATTTGAATAAGCAAAAGCACCAGAGCCGTATACCATATCGATAACATAATAATCCACATCAGTTAAATGTACTTGAGTTTAGAAATTGAAATCGTAGGTTCTATCTTTTAGTGATTCTAATCGTGATTGCGTCGGTTTGAGTCACACGCTCTTCACTATCGTCGCAAACGCTATAAGCTAACTTCCTGCCTATATGCGACCTTACCCCCTGACATTGACGTGTTGTTATCGGTGCAGGCATTGCGATCTCATTCGATTAACTCGACAAATTCTTTTTTATCGGGTTGTAGAGACTTTTCTGAAGTCCGTGAAAATGTATGAGGTCGAGGTATTAAAACCTGCATCGGATGCGTAGACTTTTTTTTTAATTTTTAAAAAATATATACTTCCCTCGGGAGAGGCGAACCTATAGCCACGGCGCCCCGAGATGCCACCCAATAACTGTTGCAGTTATTTTTGAACAGTTGTAGGTTGTAACGCTCTGGGAACACTCGCGCCGGGAGGGAGTTCCACAGCTCTCCCGCTTTGTAACGGAATGTGTTCTGATGCAGGGATATTCGCGCCGACGGGAGGTGAACCGCAAATTAGTACGATCCGTTGGATTGTCTTCTGCAGCGCATACAAAGTGCATTGCCCGAAATAATATAACGAATCACCGAAGACCAATACCCGTGATAATATCTATAAAACAGACAGAGGTCGGCTAAGCGCCTTCTATGTGATAGCGACTGAAGTCCCGACGTCAGTGCCGAGTCCCCGATGAGTCGATCTGACCATATCTCAAGTGGTGCGACGTCGATGCACTAATCGGTCGATCACTCGAAAAAGAGGAAACAAGTGTACTATCATCCGCAAAACTGAACGCTTTGTTATCCGTTGTCCCCAACAAATCATTTATTTGAAGCAAAAACAATGTTCAAGCCAAACTAGAATCTTGAGGTACCCCGGAATTAACAGGATACAGACCTGAACACTCGCCGTTCACAATAAGCCAGATCGATTGACTTTCAAGGAAGCCCTTCGTCCAGCCGCCAAGCTGCTGGGAATGTCTATATGACCGAAGTTTGCTCAGCAATGCCCCGTGCCAGGCCCGGTCAAAAGCCTTGGATATATCTAATGCGACCGCTATTGACTCACCATGCCGCTGAATCGTAGAGGCCCATATATCAGTTATAAGTGTCAAAAGGTCTTCTGCCACGGAATCCGTATTGACGATCATTCAGAAATCCGTTGTACTCCAAATACTTAATTAATTCGGCATTGATGACCTTTTCCATGACCTTAGATAACATAGGCACTAATGCTATCGGCCGGTAATTTTATGGGAGACACTTTTTCCCCTGTTTCGGACTGGCTGTACTCGAGCGACTTTCTAGTAGGTAGGAAAGGTCCCTCGTGCATAAAACAAGCGGAAGAGTCTGCCAAGAATCGGCGATAGTCCTGGAGCACAATTCTTAAGGACTGATATTCCGTCCGGGCCGCTTGCCTTCCTACAGTCCAGTTCAGGTAGAATGAGTTGAATAGTACGCGGCCGGAACCTCACATCCCGCATCGAAAACCACACCGGTACGATCACAGGTGGCTCCAAAAGACCGGCATTGAGGCTTGAAATCGCGGAAAAAAAATTCGCGAACACATTCGCTTTATCTTTAGAATTTTTAACCAACGTGCCGCTGCCCGTTACTAACGGAGAAAAAGAGGAGGAAGCGAAGTTATTGCTGACAGTCCTTGCCATTGACCAGAAGGGACGCGAACCAGTTGTGCACTCAGGGAGTTTATTGGTCACTCTTTCGTTGTAAGCCTTCTTCGCGGTATCAATCGCCTGGTTGCACGCGTTTCTGATTCTAACAAAATTCGTTTTGTTAATCTCGGTGGGATTAGAGCGCCACTTTTTAAAAGCTCTATTTTTGGTCGCTGTAATCTGCTCGTATTTTTTATCAAACCAGGGTTTATCGGATGAACTTCGTTTGGTGGAATGCGGAACGTAGATCTCCACCCCGAGAAGAATAATTTCTGTGACCGACTCCGCGCATGCGTTAACATCGGAGTGTCCAAAGCATAACTTCGACTAAGGAAAGTATGCGGAGAAATACATGGCGAAGCTGCTTAGGTCTGTTATTCGCTTGAAATGCAGGTGGTTGGTCGACCAATACCAAGCAGTGATTTGAGTTTTCCAGTGGCGCAGTAATCCACGGTATAAATGATCGGCTCGGATTTCAAAAACAAATCGTTCGGGTTCGCATAATCACCTCGGGCATCCGGCACACGCGTGGGTTCCTCCACGAGTTAAGTCCAATTGCGGCTAACAGCGAACATCTCCGCCAGCCTTCCAGCCTCGTCGGCTCTGTTTGAATGCACCAAACAGCCGGAATTGTGCACATTAAAATCGCCAAGGACGACAATTTTTGAAGCCGGGTGGCTGATCTGTATCCACTCGACGGTACGTGAAAGATGTGCGAAAAGTATAGCAGGTCGATCGTCATTCGGGGAGCGGTAAAGACAACAAAGAAATTTAACAGAATTCCTCAGCACAACCTTCAATCACATGATGTCCAAGTTATTCGGCTCTAACGCAGACGCAGACTCCACTCATGAAACGCAATCTCGAATGTAAATCGTATCCTGACCAAGGAAGATATGTCGAATCAGTAGACGAACCGGCCTGGGTCTCGGCTAGGGCAAGGATATCAGGCTTCGTTGTTTGCAAATATTGGTGGACGGCGTTTACATTCGTATTGGTGAAACCGATGCCCCTGATGGTACAAAATGCCGTTATCAGTCGAACGTCAACAGAGTCTCGAGAGCGAGCCCGATTATGTGATGACGAATTTCTTAAAGTTTGGTTACTTATCATAATATCTGTATGATGTTCCCCCTGACATAGTCCCCCCTGTGATACGAATGGGGAACTAGCTTACTTCCACGCTTGACCATTCGATCCGACCTCAAGGTCAAACCTAACATTGTCCTCCTATCGCCGTCGCGGGCGTCCGGCTGGTCTCTTTCCCGTTGGTCTACTGTCAAGAATTCTATGCACGGTCCTATCGTTGCCCATTCGCGCCACGTGTCCGGCCCATCTTAATCTTCGCGACTTGATTACTCTCACTATTGTACGTTTGCGATATAGCTCTTTCAATTCGTGGTTATGGAGTTTCCTCCATTGTCCTGCCTCCTCGTCATATTTACCTCCAAAGATACCCCTCAAAACTTTATTCTCGAATACGCGGAATTAGTTTTCTTCCCGTTTTATGAGAGCCCATGTTTCGCATCCATATAGAACAATCGGCATGATTATGGTTCTATAGATGCGGAGATTTATGTTACGGGACAGCAGTCTGGATTTCAGCAGTGTACTGACTGCGTGCCAACTAGCGTTGCCGGAATGCAGTCTTTTGTTAATTTCCTTCGACATTTCGTTACTGGCCGTCAGTATTGTTCCCAGATAGTTAAATTCTTTGACATTTTCAAATATCTTGCCCCTGATGTTCATGTGTGTTCTCTGAGGTCCACCTGCTCTCGCCGTAATCATGTATTTTGTTTTGTCTTCATTTATTTCTAGGCCCACCTCTTCTGCCGCTTGCATGATGATTTCACAGTTTTTACTAACAGTTTCTAGATTATTGCCCAGAACGGCGATGTCATCCGCATATGCGAGCACTTGTGTTACCCCGTTCGAGATGATCCGGCCATGTTGTCGTCTTGTACCTTTCTGATGACATACTCGATCACAAGGTTAAAAAGACATGGTGATAGACCATATCCCTGCTTTAGTCCGTCCCGGATTTCAAATGGTTCTGAGAGGTGGTTTTCTATTCTAACTCGCCCTTTGTTTTCGTTCATGCAAATTTGAATGAGGGCGGCATATTTTTTCGGGACTCCCAGCACAAATACAATATGCGACTGAGTCGTAGGCTTTTGTGAAGACAACGAACAGTTGGTGAACCGTCTCTCCGCATTCCCACTTCTTTTCCAGCAGTTGTCTTATTGTGAACATTTGGTCGCTCGTTGACCGGTTCGTACGGAATACACATTGGTAGTCTCCCAGTATCTCTTCAGCATACGGTGTGATTCTCGCCAGAATGACATTTGTTAATATTTTGTATGCGGTTGGGAGCAATGATATTTCTCTGTAATTTTCGCAGTCAGATCTGTCGCCTTTTTTGAAAATGGGAACGACTATTGAGGTTTTCCATTCTTCCGGAGTGACTTCCTTATCCCATATTGTTTGGATGAGCTGGTGTATCTTTCGAGCGGTTGCCTCTGCTCCATGCTTCACAAGCTCTGCCGGTATGCAGTTGACTCCGGGAGCTTTGTTGTTTTTCAATCGATATATTGCGTCTACAACTTCGTTGAGAGAGGGCTCTGGGATCTGAGGCTCGGCTGTATGTACGCTTGGTGCGTTTATTTGTGGTTGATAGGTGCGTACATTGAGCAGGTTTTCAAAGTATTGCTTCCATCTTGTCACGATATTGTTTGTTTCTGTGATCAAACAGCCGTTTGCATCTCGAATTATTTTGACTCTCCCTCGGTAACCATTTCTAATTGAATTTATGCCGGCATACATACCTCTGAAGTTCTTTGCTCTAGAATTTTCTAGGATTTTTTCGATCCGAGCCTTCTCTCATTCGCGGTTTTTGCGTTTGAAGAGTCTCTCTCCGAATCGTCGCGTATCTTTCTGCGTTGACTTCAACATATCTTTCTAAGTGGATTGCTCTGAGGCGTTTTCGTTCTTCAATCTTCGCCCTGCACTCATCGTCAAACCAAGATTTGGACTTGTTTTCTTAAATCCTAATACCTTTTGGGCTGTTAGTTTGATTGGGTCTTTGATGGATGTCCACTATTGGCTTCCTCTCACTCACTGCTCCCATTCTCTAGAATGCTAAATCTATTCGTTAGATCGTCTTGATATTCAGCCCTTTTGCGCAAGTCTTTTAGTTTATCAGTGTCGAACTTTTTGCTCGTCTCCCGTGACTGCCCATGTGGGATTGCTGCGAAGCGACTCCTGATTTTGCCCATATATACATATATATACATATTTATCTATCTATTATCTTTTAGTTTATCTATTCACTAGTATGCTCTGGTGTATCAATACATCCCATAACCCATCTGTCTGTAAACTGAAATACTAAGATCACCGCATCCTGTCAAAATTGTGTTCTTGGTATATCCACAAAATGTCACATTTCTAGAAGGTCTTTTTCTTTTCACATTCTTTTCACATTCGTTCGATTAAATGGAAAACAAGAATTGAAATTCATTAGTGTGATGCCTCTTAAATTGTGTGTAATTAACGTTTACAGTCGAATACTGATATCCTCAGGCAAAAGTAAAAAGCAGTCAATAGAACTTCGAATATGAAATAATATTGTTAGAAAAGTAAGAGACGTTCATAAAGCTTCATCATAACGTTTTTATACGAACATAAATATCTACGAGCCACTTCAAGCGTCTTGGGGATGTGATTTTCACTCCGTGCTCCAACATAAAAACCAAAATGTACACCCGGCTACGTAAATTAAACGTCAAGATTACAAAACAAAAACAGAGCAAAGAAAACGTTGGTTAAAAACATTGGCCTTGAAGCAGGATGTGGAAAGCTTTGCCAAAGGACAAGTTCTCATTTTAATGGACACTCAACCTGTAATAGCCTGCTATTTCACCCTAATTAGAGGCAAATCGATGCTCTGCCTGTCGTAATTAAAATATTTCACCGTCTGGAACAGATGTATATTTTCTAACTGCCTGTATGAAGGCAAAAATGGAAAATGAAAGAAGCAATTTGCAGTCAATTTGGATGTCCAACATTTCAGGACAATATTTCAGTCAACCAATTGGGGTTGGAATGGTGTCTTTTTTTTTTTTTTGATTAATTAAAGTGAATGTGCTTCTCTCACTCTAAATCCTTCTCTTTCATAGTTTGACCGTGTTTGCAATATTTTCAACTTTATGATTATTTCAAATATGATATAAAAGTGTTTTCCAAGGAAAAGAAATTGTTAAGATATAACGGTTTATTCGTACTCCTCCAATAGGACGTTTTGCAGACGTTTTTGGGGACCCTCCTCAAGCACCACAAAAGTAAATTTAATTCACGTTTTTTTAAACTTTATAAACTTTTTTTTTTTAGTTTCCAATCTAATTTTATTTTTTCACTAACTCTCTTTTGTTTATCAAATTTTTTTTCCTTTATTTTTTTTAATTTTCCGCCCGGCTAATGTTTGACCTCAGAATTTCGACTGAAAATCTGACTGACGAATATTTTTCTGTACAAGTAAACTTTGATGGCGAAGAATCAGATAGTTACCGAGAATCAGGGCTTACTACTAAAGTCCTAGGCAAGTGTGTTAAAGGGTAAAACGTGCTAACTGAGAAACAGACGTTTTTTAACGGACCGAAATGTAGGTGTCACAATGTCAATATAAAACGGAAGTACTTAAAAGATGCGGATACGTGCTGTCAGGCAATTGGTATATTCTTAACCTTGGTTCAAATTTTTTTCAAAATAATAAAACAATGATTCTTTAGATGAAAACTAAAACATCATGATGTCGTTTTAAAGATGAACAAATTTTATTTTAATTTCGCATTTTCTCTCCCATAAATATTGTAGCTTCAAAAAGGTTGTTGAGTTCTAATCCAGACTACGAAGCGTAATTTAAATGCTTTCTTTAATCTAAGCTGTCGAATAGGTTAAAAAATCTTTTATATAATCGGCGAGTTTTGATATTTAGAAAAAAAAAAAATGGAACTTCTGCACCACTTATTGATCCGAAGATACTGGTCAAATTAATTAGGAAATTCATAAGAATGACACTACATTTGTAGTCGAAGGCAATGTTTATGTTTATGTTTAATGTTTTTGGAGGGATTGGCACTAAGCTTTTAGTCGCTTTTAGGACAAGCTTGCTCAACTCTAAGCATATTCCAACCACCTATTACAAAACGGGAATGCTAAGATATGAAAGCGTTGAAATAGATATATTTAGATTATGTAAGGCTTTGACATGTGAGTTTCTGAACACAATATGAGAGAAAAATATGTGCAACTCCGGGCAGAGATGAGTCGAAATCTGGCGATTTCTTATTTCGATTCTCTTTTGTACAATGTTTATCACTGTGGTTGCATATATCATCAACATTCTACCAGGTGTACCGGTGTGAAGTGAGCGTCAAGATACAAATGTATTGATAGGGAATGTTTGTTGTGAACGAGCCTTTATATATTTTTTATTTGGTTGTTATGACATCTGTCAAACATATTCAGTATGCATTAAGGGGACATTCCGGTTTGTTCGGTTCAAAAAATCATTTTTTTTTTGCTTAATCGATAGTTTTATCCTTCAAAAATAATATGTTAAAATTTGGAAACGAAATCGTAGGCGGTTCCAAAGTTATAGGTCATTAAAGGGTCGGGTCTCCCGCGGATACAAATTCGTATCATAGGTGGCAGCTACCGTGTAATTAGAAAGATGCAAACTATCTATTTATGGGCATTAATTTGCTTCGCTGTTGGCTTGGGCCAACTGCCACTTCTTTGAATATGTCACAATCTCGTGCGACTGAACAACATGTTCATAAGCGGCAATGGATAGTCGCTCCTGTGTATGTTGTTTTTACATTCGGCGTACTGCGGGTGACCTGTGATTGCCTGAGGTTTAATTAGTTTCATATATATGAAACTAACTTGCCCGTTGCCCGGTGCTAGTGGTTTTTTCTTGTTTGGTGACTATGGAAGATGTTCCTACCGGTGACGTCGCGGCGTAGGTATTTTTGATGTTTCTTTGTTTCTTTTTCATGAGGAGGAAAAAGTATTTAGTGTAAACGTGGTCTCAGAGCGTGCAGTGCTCGCGTTTAGGCGTCCGTTTCATACGTTTTTCAACGGTAAATTTTTCTAACATAATGTTTAAAAACGTTAAAGGTTCGCGTAAGTCAGGGGTGCGTCCAGGGATTCGATATAAAAAACGAAAAGGATTTATGGGAACTGTAAATGAACTGGAAACGGAGTATGCGACTACATCGGCACAAAAATTGGCTACATCGCTCGACTTCGCTCCAACGGTCACAGTGCCGGCAGCATACGTGATGTTAAATTTTTTTTCAGTTTTTTCCGAACTTTCATACATTATAAAGTGTAAAAAGTTCGATAAAAAAAATCTGAGAAAGACCTAGGATTCAAACTGATCGGCGAATGCAACTGTGGTGAGAGGGTCATTAACAAAGCTTACGAAATTAATCGTAGAATAGTATTCGTAATCCGCATCTTGGGTGTCGGGTTAAATGGATTACATTGTTTCACTGATGGATATTGGCGAATTTACGAAACACATCTACTACGCTGCTCTCGATAATGCACACACCGCTTGTATCGGCGTTTTTTCTTCCGTGATAAAAAAGGCTAGCAAAGAAGAAAAAGAAAAAACTGATGAAAGTGAAGATAAAAAATTTACTGCTTCTGGAGATGCTAGTTGGAGCAAAAGGGGTCCATTTTCCATTTTTTAAACATTTTTTTATTTTCTTTCTATATTCTTAGTTTCTAAATTAAAGGCTAGACAAAAAATGCTTAAATTCTAGCTTAAATAGCTTATATAATAACTTACTGGTCCTTCGCAGACGCTCTAAGCTAAACATTACTTAATATTTGTATAATTTGCCTTTCGGCGACAGAACTTTGTGGCAATACTTATAATTATTTGAAAGACAAAGAAAAATTTGAAAAACTTTGTCAATTTTTTTTTTTCTTAAAATTTAACTTACCTAAACTTATCTACTTTTTTTTTTTTTTTTTTTTTTTTTTTATGTAAAATCACTTAGCTTAACTTAACTTAAATCTTATACTACCCTAATTCTAGAAAAGCTAAGTCTATGTAAGCTAGCTGATCATAGTGTGATTCTATACCGACTTTGGTATCTAGGTCTTTATATGCCATTCAACCACCAGAACTGTTGACGCTGTCTAATACTATCGTCCCGGTCTCTGTGGGAGATAGCCCTACTGAAGCGCAGGAGCTCTTCTTCGGTGCGCGTTACTTCCCGGTCGTAGCACAATCGCCCGTCTACGGATGATCTACTTACATGATAGATCAGCGGAATTCCGGATCTATCCTGTATAAGCCCTTTTATGTCCAAATCAAGGAACGCCTCTGGTGGAACAAAACCGTTGCGACGCACGTTCTCATAGTACAGGGTATTTGAATAATAAGCCCCGAAAATTAGGTCATTGGACGAGCATATTGCTCTCGCCATATGTCCTCTGATTAATTTAATCATAAAATTATCCACCCTATTTATGCAGGCTTCATTGTATAAAGTCTCATTTGAGTAGTACTTTTTGTATTCCGATTCCGGTGTTCGATATAATCTGAGACAGGTTCTCAGACACTTCCTTTCGAACACCCGAATCTTTTCCATCAAATTTGGACCTATGTTAAACCATACTGGACAGCCATATATGAGCATTGGCCTGATTAGCGTCATGTAGCATATGACTTTTACCCTGCTGTCAAGTTGGCTACTGTGAAATAGCCTCCTTGTCATAGCAAACGTTTTCCTTGCTTTGAGCAAAGCAGCCTCTACATGTCTGTTGAAATACAGATATTGGTCTAGCCAGATGCCAAGGTATTTAACTAAACTCTTGGTTTCCAGTTTATCTCCATGCGGTCCCACGATAACTAGCTTTCGCCAGTTTTTCCTTGGGTCGTTCGTGGCTTTATATAATTGGGTTCTAAATAGGATGGCTTCACATTTCTGGAAGTTGATCTTAAGTTTCCAGTTGTCGCAATAGCGCTGCACGTTGTTGAAATCTCGCTGTATTAAACTATTTATGATCTCAACTTTCGGAGCTGTTCTGTAAATTATGAGATCGTCTGCGTACGCAATAGCCTGCGGGAGTGCATCTAATAAGTCGCTAATGTAAATGTTAAAAAGAATCGGAGAGAGTACCGCACCCTGTTGCAAGCCATTCTTGATATTATACGTTTTATTAGAGGTCACATTACCACTTTTGACCACGAACCTCCTGTCCTTTGACATATCGTAAAGTACATATAGTAAAGGCTTATGTATGCCATGTCTGACCAGTTTGTAATACAACCCTTCGATCCAGACGGTATCAAAGGCTTTTTCCAAGTCGATCAGACAGGCACCTGTGCATTGGTTCCTACATTTATTCCATTGTATGTCGGAGACCAGTTTAGCTGCGGCATGTGTGGTTTCATGACCCGCCCTAAAGCCAAACTGGTTGTTTGGAATAATGCTATTGTCGTCTACCCATTTTAGCAGAGCTTTGTTAATGATTTTTTCAAATACTTTACTGATGCTTGGGAGTAAACTTATCGAACGCATGTTCATTGGGTTTGTACAGTCTTTGCCCTTTTTTGGGATGGGCTGAATGATAGCCGTTTTCCAACGCGCGGGATAATATGCATTATTCAACGCGTTGTTAAACAGGACCGTGTATATATCTATTGCCTTTGGGGGCAGGTTCTTGAGTACTATGTTAGGTACTCCATCTATTCCCACTGACTTTTTGCTTCTTAATGAGTCGAAGATACTCTGGATTCCTTCCCTTGTGATTAAAAGGCTATTAGCCCCACCATTGGTATTAATGTCAATTGACAATTGACCGATTATCGTCACTGAATTCCGTAAAACCAGGATTCGATTGCCAATGTGAAATTTCATTCCGGAGGTGCAGGTGATTCAGTCGAATTCTGTCCTCCAGGTCATGGTTTCGGTGAATGCTTTCATTCACCTTGTACATTTCCTGAAAGACAGCTCCCACAGCATTCGCCTTCTCCAAAGGATCTTCGATCACGAAGAGCTCACTATTGAGGATAGCGTTCTCTGTATCTATGCCAATGTTGGTTAGCAGCTGCTTGTTTACCTCGGTACGTGGAATTTGGAGACACTGAATCTCGTTTTGATTATTTCTCCTGAATATTTTATTTATTTGTGGGAACATATTCGGGTTATTAGTTTTTATAGCTCGAATTCTGTTGTTCCAATACAAATTTGTTGCTAATCTATAATTAGCTTTAAATAATTGTTGGAGGTTTTTTAATTGAGATTTCAGTGATATTATCTCCTGGTCTTGTCTGTCTGTAAACTGTCTGTGTAATTGTTTTAATTTCGATAGCAGTCTGCTCTTTTTCTTGTGGAGTGCGTTTATTGTTGCGTTTCTGTACAAGAAAAAGGGGTCATACTGCTAATTATGGCGTTATGACATTGATCGGCAACAAAACAAACAAAGTTCTCGATCTTACTGTGAAATCGCGTTATTGCCAAGGCTGCAACCTTATGAAAACAAAGAAAGGCACCCCTGAATATGATACTTGTTGGGATGAGCACGAACCAGTTTGCACATTGGATCACAATGGAAGTTCGGGTAAAATGGAGCCAGACGGAATGTTAGAGATGTTCGAGCGCGCTTTTGATCTGCACGGCCGCATTTACGAAAGGTACGTTGGAGACGGGGATGTAAAAATAATGAATGCGTTGCAGAAATCATTTCCAAATGTCGTAAAGGCCGAGTGAATTAATCACGTGGGAAAGTGAATCGGTTCGCAATTAAGCGGTGTCATAAAAAAAGCAAAAAAAAAAAAAAAAACAGACCAATTAGGATGAGCTGGTCCGGGCAAACTTACGGGAAACATGATAACAGAACTGACGACTTATTACGAGCTTGCGATTAGACGCAATGCTCACTCTGCTGAAGAAATGGCGAAAGAAATTTGGGCAACATACTACCACAAAATATCAACCGATGAAAATCCGCAACATCAAAACTGTCCAGAGGGCCCGGAGTCATGGTGCAAATGGAAACGCTCGGAAGCTGCGAATGAGCTGTCAAAGTTCCACCACGACAAACCTCCCTTGTATGCTATTAACCCAGTTTACGTTATACTGACAGATCCCGATTTGTTAAAAAAATGCGAGGGAGGTTTCACGCAAAATAACAACGAAAGTTTCAATGCTACTATCTGGAAAAAGGCGCCAAAACAAACATACAGTGGTAAGAAAATCATTGCAGTTGCGGCTCTTACCGCAGCTTGTATGTTTAATGAGGGGTTTTTACCCGTATTGCTAATAATGCAAGTCATGGGCATCCAAATTGGGTACGCTGCGAGAGCGTTTGCGAACGAGAGGGACAGAGATCGGCTGCAAGACGCTGACCGCAGCCTAGTATACAACTCACACGAGGCACGAACAGCGAGGAAAAAGGCGAAAATGCAACTGGAGGACCAATTCGAAGTCGTGGAAGGAATTGTTTATAGTCCAGGAATAGATGTCTAGCTGTTAGTATAAAAAATCCCAATGATTTCATGAAAAAAATCACGTTTATCTTTTGTCTAATTTATCTCCAAACTTTGAATGCGTTTTTCTCGAAACGACTTTTTTGAGTCCGGTGTAAGCGATAATATGAAAACGGTGCATGCGATTCTTATGAAAGTTCGCACACATATTTTTAACAAGCACACGCAAATTGCCAGTGAATTACTTTTTTATTTATTTATTTATTTTTTTTAGATATAACTAAAAAATAGAGTAAAAAAGGGCCGAAAAATCATTTTTTTTCAATAGTCCGCCATTTTGTTGTTTTTAATCAATTTTCAAATTTTTTTCACTCACATTGGGCTAAATCTATTTAAGTTCAATAAACTTTTTGCATTTTTCATATTTTTTCACCGGGGACGAAAATAACCCTTACACGAGCAGAACGGATGGCTAACTTTGAACACCTGGAGGGAGGGGTTTCAGGTTCCGGAGTGATTCGACAAAATTTACAAACGTAGTCGAAAGATGAATAAAATGTTTAAAAAAATTGTTGTTATATCTTTAATACTTTCTCTTAAAAAAAAATCATGAAAATAACCTATTTTTTTTTTCATTGCCCAAACAACATCTTTTTTTTTAATCCTGTTAAAAATGTCAAATTTTGTACCAGAAAATGATGATTTGCGGAAATTGATTTTTTATTTTCATTTGAAGAAAAGTGCTGCAGAGTCGCATCGAACGCTTGTCGAGGTTTGTGGTGGTCATGCTCTATCGGAAGCAACATGCAAAAGATGGTTTAAGCGGTTCACAGATAATGATTTTGATGTGCGAAATGAAGAACCGGGAAGACCATAGTGCAAGCAATATTGGATCAAGATGACACTTTAAGTCAAAAAAAAAAGGCACATATGTTAAATGTTGCATAACAAATAATTTCTGGCCATTTAAAACCCATGGGGAAGATCCAAAAGTGGTGAAACTGGGTGCCACATGAATTGAATGACAGGCAGATGGAAAAGTGAAACACCACATGTGAAAGGTTGCTTCTACGACACGAAAGGAAGTCAGTATTGCATCGAATTGTGACTGGTGATGAAAAATAGATTTAATTTAAAAATCCTAAACTCAAAAAATCATGGGTACATCCGGGAGAAGCGTCATTATGCAAAGCCTGATCGGTTCGGAAAAAGGTAGTGCTTTGTGTTTGGTGGGGCCAGAAGGGGGTGGTGTATCATGAACTTTTAAAACCTGGCGAAACTGTTGATGCGCAACGCTGCCGACAACAAATGATCAATTTGAACAATGTATAGGTCGAAAAACGACCAGAATGGGCCACAAGACACGGAAAGGTAATTTTGTTGCATGATAATGCACCGAGTCATAGAGGCGAAACCTGTCAAAGAAACAATAAAAGCTCTCGGTTGCGAAGTGTAACCCCACACCCGCCATATTCACCACTCTTGGCTCCTTCCGACTACCATTTGTTTTCATCGATGGGCCACGCATTGGCTGAGCAGCATTTCAATTCCTACGAAGAACTCGAAAATTGGGCCTCCGAATGGTTTGCCTCAAAAGACGACCGGCTTTATTGGCGTGGTATCCACAAATTGCCAGAAAGGTGGTCGAAATGTGTAGAAAGCAATGTCTCACTTCAAACCGGTACACCTGGTATATGCCGATTAATTTCATGTTAATGGGCTTTAAACACATATTACAGATATGGAGGAAATTGCTAATATTCAGCTGTTATGGTGTACCTGTCTTCCGTCATAAAGAGATAAGTTGGTATAACCAACTCATGATGTAAGGGAAGATTTGTTAATTGCAAAATACAAAAATATCTAAAAAATAATTTTTTTACAGCATTAAATGAATTCGCAATTCTTACGCCAACATAATTCTTTCGTGAAGTAATATTTTTTTTACTTTCATCTCTTTTATGAGCAGCTACGATATAAAGCAAGGCACCATTGCATTAATTAATGCAACACCAGTAGCAACCTTACAACAACAAAATAGTACAACAGGAAAAAATACAAGTAAAAAAAAAAAAAAAAAAACCAAAACTGCAAAGACCTCTTCTACTTTCTACGTTTTAGTAGATTTCAAAGAGTTGTCATTTTTCGGTTATGCCTTGTAGAATTATATTTGTTGAAATTTCCGTATCCTTTCTTCTCCTGGCTTGTATCCTTCTTTTTCTATAGAATTTCTATTTGTGAATTTTTTAAGAAGAAAACACTGAGCATGGGAACTAGTTTAAAGCTTTATGTAAAGCAACGGAATTCATGTACATCTGAGCTAAAAGGAGACGGTAACCAACACTTCAAGGATATATTGCATTCATCTTGGCTTCTTTTGGCGTTGGTTCACAGACAGGATAATGTAAGTGATGGAGAATTATGTGACTGCATTATACACACAAAGGCAAATGGGAGTCAAGTGAAACGACTTATACCCTGCAAAATTGGGTTAGCTTTCGTGGAACGAGGGAAATGCAAGCGGAATATTAGCAGAGACGGAAATATGTGTCTGGGGACGTGTTTTTCAAATCTGGTGTAGATTTTCTTTGCCTTTTAATACGCACCACACATAACGGGATTTATTTCAACGCTGGCTTGTTTTTTTTTCGCGCGTTTGGTAAATTTTTTCAGTGGATGTTAAACATGGTAATTTAAAATTTAAACTTAACTTAGATTTTGTACGGTTTATTCCCTAAAGAATCTGCGATTATTGTAACAAGGGGTAATGGTTACCTAATACGAGCTACTATTTCTATTTATTGGCCTGCAGGAACCAGAAAGTTCATGACCTCACCGACTCGACTCCACGTTCGACCATCCGATCCGATCTCCTCCAGGTCCAACCTAACATTGTCCTCCCATCTCCGTCACCGCAACCTTGTCGGTCTCTTTCCAGTTAGCTTACCGTCAATAATTCTATGCACGGTCCTATCGTTGCCCATTCGCACCACGTGCCCGGCCCATCTTAATCTTCGCGACTTGATTACTCTCACTATTGTAGGTTTGCGGTATAGCTCTTCCAATTCGTGGTTTTGGAGTTTCTTCTATTGTCCTCGCTCCTCGTCATATTTGCCGCCAAAGATGCCCCTTAGGACTTTATTCTCGAATACGCGGGATTTCGTTGTGTGAGAGCCCATATTTCGCATCTGTGGCGGTTCTACGAACCACACAACCCACTATAGGTTGAGATATCGTCGTTCCACCAAAGGAACTTACCCGCCTATATCCATTACAGGTGCCCACAGACACGTTTCCCAAAAGTCCTTACTTCGGCCTGAAACAAAAGGTAACATTCCAAATACCCCAACATTGAATTCAATAGTAAAAATCAATCGAACTTAACGTTCAAAATTTCCTAATATTGAATTCAATGCATCCATTCAAAGCATCCATTCGATCCATCCATTACACGCATTTTTATGAAAACAAACAGAATAATCTGTAGTCCCGGGTACTAATAGCAATTAGCACCATAAATTCCTCGCAAGGTCCCAAACCGACAAGCGCACGTGCGCAAACAAATGCCTAGCGATTCGCCCGCCGACCAACAATTCTTGCAATCATAAACATCGTAACACCTATCCCACGCTAGATGTGTATGATTGGGAAATGCGATCTAAAAACCAAATCCCACGGATCCTTTGTTACCCATCTGAAGCACACAAAAACTCTGTTGTCGTAAGCCAGATGGGTAACGCAAACAAAGCCCATGATAGGATCAAGAAAGAAGCTTGATCCTTCGAAACAAGAATCCGATAAGAAGTTGGAATTGAAAACCAATATGGAAATTTTCTCTTGAAGATAAGAGACAGATAGGATGGATAGGAAAATTTAGATAGGGCAGTCGTGACAGGGAAAATTAATTAGAAAAGGACGATTAGTCTACTTCGAGCAGGAGTCTGAGAACCGAATAAGGAGGTTGGTCCGTGCTGCGATATCGCGAAAATAAAAAAATAAAAAAGAAATAACGCCGAGCGTGTGGTTCAAGGTAGTTTCAAAACGGTGCAACCTAAGATAAGAGAAAAATCAAAAGTGTGTCCTAGACATAAGTGGAGACCGAACTCTAGAACAAAATTAGAATTCAAAATAAAGACAATTCTTTTCGTGTTTTATTTGTGCAATTGAATTCGCTCCGCGTTCCAGGTGTTCCTTTTGGTGTGTGGACAGTGTACGGCGGAACACTTCGACAACAAATCCGCCAACATCCGTATAGAACAATCGGCATGATTATGGTTCTATAGACGAGCTACACCGTTACAAATTTTATTGAACTTAAGTCTAAACCAACTCACAAAAAACCGTTTAATCTTTAAAAAACAAAATGTCTGAATTACTAGATTGTTTTGTAGTTGGCCACAAGCCAAGCAATTTGTAAAATCGATCAATCTCGTATTAGCTACTGTGGCGAGTCTATATTTTTATTATTTAAAAACTTGGTGGAGTCATTTCACATTTTGTTAATAGCTGTAGATATTTTGTCGTAACATTTATTTAAAATCTTTTTATATTGGTACGAGACAAGAAAGTAGCTTTAGCAGGCGAGTTATACAACAAACTACGAAATGTAAACCTAAGTATGGCCACATGAACAGCCTTTGTGTAGTTCGGCTGAAAAATAATTTTGTGTTTTTTATTTTTTTTATATATACTGCTTTATTTGACCGAAAATTAAAAGTTACAATAAGTAATACAGTTAACTTATAATAGATTGGTTATATAATAATTGTTTAGATGTTATTTGTTATCATTGTTATCCAAACATTTTCTCGTTGAGCAGACATCAGCGGACTTAAGGAAGAAGTCGATTGTTGACTGCGTCGAGTTGATGACATTAGTTGGTTGCAGTGGGCTGTCGATGTACGTATATGGGTGGATAAGAGGAGGTCCAAAAGTGGGCAACCGTATTTGTTATTCTTGATGCCGTTGAATGCTGTATGTCGAGCATTCCAGTTTCCACCGATTATGAACGGTGTGGGGAGAGACTGTCTGATTATTTGAGATATGTCATATTCTATATTGAATGCATTGGCGAATATATCTATATTGAAAAAGTGAGGTGAATTGGTGTTTTTTGTGTAGTAGGATGTTGGTACCTCCATGGAATCCCGTAGTTCAGGAGTTTGAAATAAATGTGTAATTTGGGATAGATACTCGGGATTTGGACTTAAGCCACGTTTCTGAAAGGAGAAGGATGTCTGGGGAGAAGATTTTAACAAACAACAGTAAGATTATAGTTACTTCAGCCATTGAGGGAGAGAATATGAGAGGTTATGAGTGAGAGAATCTGATCTTTTTTTCGATATCCGACATATGCTTCAATGTAGGAAGCATAGTTTGTAGACTCTTGATGTAGCCCATAATGTCCAGGTTGAGGCCAGTCAAGTTGGGACTGTGTGACGTCGGCGTGCTAGGGTAGTTTCTGATAACATCTGCGTATGATGTTCCTGGCCTTGTAGGTTGTGGTAATGTGTTCTGCGGTGTGGATTTGGTTGGTGCGGATTTATTGGTTGTACTTGGCTTCATTCGTCTTTGGAGAATTCTCAACTTATGAGGGCACTGAGAGAAATTGGCTGGATGTGGACCTCCACAGTTACAGCACGTCACTGCGATTTCATTAGTGGTAATGGATCCATCGGGGTTTGTGGTTTGGATTTTTCTTGGTCCAATACCCTGCGGATTGTCGTTGCACTCTCCTAGTTGATGTTCATCGGCACATCTGCCGCACCGTATATTTAGGTGACAGGCCACCGCCAAGTGTCCCGATCCCTGGCACCTCTTGCAATGGAGGATGCTTTGTTTATGAGGCTCCTCAATACTGATCTTGTGCGTAAACAAATACTTAATTTGTTTGAGCTTGTTGGTATCTTCATTTGGAGGGACTTGGATAATTCGTAGGTTCCTTATGTTGTTTTGTCGCATGTACGGGATTTGGAAATAGTTTAGCCTGTGGATTTTCAGTTCTGGACAAATCCTGAAGATCTCTGACGCTAGTTCTTCATTGGTCCAGGTTGGGTCAATGTACCTAATGATGAATGAGCTGGTGGTGTTAGAAGGTAAAAAATTGGTGTCGTGATTTTCCCAAGTTTTTTAACGGTCTTGTCTTGATCAGCTAGAATTGTTGTTACAATGGTGATAGAGGAGCCTTTAATGTTTGTGGTGAAGTTACGGCGTCCTAGCCGATTTTCTATTATTGGGATTATTTCCTTGATGCTGGTTATGTTTTTAATGTAGATTGGTGGTGGTCTAACATTTTTGATCGTTGTCTTTTGCTGTTTAGGCAGGAGGAGACTCGGTGCTGGCTTGGCTTGTTTGGTGGATTCCTTACGGGTTGGCGGTAGTTGTTTGGGGGGAGATGTTTGATGGTTTAAGCTGGGTTGTTGAGAGGGCGTTATTTCCATATTGGCATCGTAACTGTTTTTGGCGGGTTGCTGTAGGGAGAGAATTTCCTCTTGAAGTTGCTTCATCTGCGCTGTAATTTGTTTTATGTATTTTTTTTCGTAGTCAGTGTGTTTTCCTTGACTTTCCGTGTTTGTGGTCTTTTTCGCTGAGTTTTGTAGAGTTTCGATGGTCCTTCTTTTCTGTTCCAATATGTAGTCCCGGGTACTGCTCGGATCGTTGTCTGGCATCTGTGCAAACAGATTTCGAATACGACATGTAGCGACAATTACAGGCGTTTGTATAGTTTTTTTTTGCAATTAGAATTTGTCGAAATATTCACGAATTAACCCAATATATCACACAAAAATTACACAAAGTCACAAGGTTCGATGTGAACCGTGATAGATCGACGACGACTTAACGCCGACGAATTCAATTCTTTTTATGAACGAAAACAGGACGAATATGACTGAATGATGGTGATTTTCTGTGTTTAATCGTGCGTTTTCAAATGAATTTTTAGCATTTCTCTGATTGACGGGTATTGCGGATAAATATCTGGAAAAGTAGAATATTTGTCAGAAGTCTTTGAAGAATTATTCTTCATCATGACAATGTGAGCTCTACCGTATCAGCTCAAACAAGTAGTTACTTGAGGGCTGAAAACATTGAATTGGCGAGTCATCCGCCGTGTAGTCTTGATTTGATACCCAATCATTTCTTTTTATTCTTGCACATCGAACTATGTGGTGAATGAATCATCCCCAGAGAAAGTAACCACAGTCGTCACGGAGAAACCCTACAAGGAGGTCGGTCCACGCAGAAAAATTTGGAAAAACGAGAGTAACGTGTGTCGTAAAGTAATAGTGTCCCGGAATTAATTAAGTGTGCTTCGATCGTTCATATTTTGTTATCGCATAGAATGTGATTGTAGATACGACCGGGACCTTCTTTTTCAATAAATTGCTTGTCACTTATTTCATAAGAAAAACAGCGATACTTATAACATTCAAAACAATAATAGACATCAATAATAAAAATAACAATTCAAAAACAATTCACTCTGTGTTTTATTTGCAATTGAATTCACTCCGCGTTACAGGTTGTTCCTTTTGTGTGTGGACAGTGTTCGGCGGAACATTTTTACAACAACATACAAATCCGCCAAAAACACCACTGTATAAAACTTCAAGCCCTATAACAAAGGAGAAATACAGTGATAAGACGAGTTTACTGCCCTACATATCACCTATTAAACATGAATACTAACTGTAAAGGAAGAAGGAGTTTAAAATATTTTTTTTTATTTCGAATTATCTTAAGGAAGTAATTTGCTTTACCATTGTTTATTTATATCTTATTTTTCAATAAATATAACTGAAATTATTTATTATTAACCTGATTATTGGTGAATCTGCATGAACGAAAATAAAGGGCGAGTTACAATAGAAAACCACCTCTAAGAACAATTTGAAATCCATGACGGAATAAAACAGGGGCATGGCCTCTCACCATATCTGGTTAACCTTGTGCTCGAGTATGTCATCGTCCTCAGAGAGGTACAGGACGACAACATGGCCGGGTCCGCATATGCGACCTGAGCAAAAACGGCCACAAGTAAATTCATACGTGTTATATATTGTAGCGAACTTAGGGTTCGCTGGATTAATTATTTTTTTTAATAAATAAGAGCCGTTAAATCGGTTTTGAATTAATCTAACACTTTATTAGTCCGTTAATAACAACCGTTACTTTTACCGTACATTTAACGTTTTCTTTACTTATCGCTTCCGTACTTATCGCGTCTTTCTGCTTACTTCTTACTTTTTACTTTTTACTTTATCGCTTGCTTCACTTTCTTACTTATTACTTCTTGATCTGTGTGCGACGTATTTATACCGTTCCCTCATTCTGATTCGGCGTTTCGTTTCCGTCCGTTCCATAGCCTTGTATGTTCTACTGTTCATAGTCTCCAGTTTTCGAGTACTTTCTAGAATATTCTAGTACTGATTGTCATATGCGTCACAATATAATAGTTATAGTTGTAACAATATTGAGAACGCCCCAAGTAAAATATCAAAAGTATTGACGTGCAAGCTTGTTTTTTAAGATGGAGCTACAAGAAATACCAACGATTTCTTTAAAGCAAAAATAGGAGTAGGCTTGACATCTAACGCCGAAATACGAAGTGAGACAGTTAACTAGGAACAGGATACAATAAATTGTTTAATTATTATTTCAGGGTGGTACGTACGAAATAAAATGAGGAAAGAGATAAAACTTGAAGACTCCACCTAATAAATGTCTGTTAGCATTGTGTAAGTAAATGACTGACTTCAAGAGAGAAATATATGTATATTAATGCGAATGATTTTATCTATGAGTTAATAAGCTAATTAAGTGGTGAGTATCGACATACAATCGGAATTTAAAGATATGGAGGGAGTATTTGAAATTTACCGGATAGGTTTGTCATCGTTCTTCTACCTCAATTAAGATGTATTGTTCCAGTGTAATTTCGGAAATCGAGTTATTTTTGAGTGTTCACTTGTTAATGTCACTGTAGTCTCTCCATTGAATGGAACATAAAAAAACCTAATTAATCTTGCCAGGCAAATAGTACCGGGAACTAGCTTATGCAATCAATTAAAAACCAGCAATGTATGTCAGACAGAATATTTATGAGAGATTAGTAGTTCCACGTTGATTCTATGTATTATTTCGGGGATCGAATTAGTTAGTTGGTTCCGACGTGGGCTGTGTGCGTGTTACGTAAAGCACAGGCTCAAAAAGCTCATTTCGGCTGTGTCTAAAAATAGATGGAGTCGTTTGGAAACCAAGGAAATGCCATCAAATTGCATGATACTCGTATTAACGTGCACTGCCTTGGTTTCCTTGGGACTAGTAACAGGTGGTGCTTTATAATGAAATTATCTTCCCTAAAAGTAAAATCCGGAAATATAAGTCAAAACAACTACGTGTGTGTAACACGCAAACAGACGGTTATGGGCGGAAGGAACTTATTTGTGTTGATGAGAAGAGAATTGATTTTATTCCAATAAACTAAATTTGGCAAGTAGAAGTGCTGGGTTGGGTCTTTGCAGTTACTACTATAAAAGGAGTAATAACAATAATAAAACAAGTCCTAATCAAACTCCTGGCGCGAAAACAAATTAATTGACACAAAAATAAAAGCAGAAAACCCATTTGTAGGTTGGTAGAACAACATTTAATATAACTTTTCAGGGTTTACCCTCAATTCGTCCACTTTTGTTGATGTTTTTTCCTTTATTGTTATGGCATAGTGTGTTTTTCTGTGCCCACCGCCCATAATTATCTTTTCTTATACATAGAGCCAACAATTCAAAGACGAAATTTACTCGAGAACAACATTAGGAAGTTAGAACGCTGTTTATTAAGCACCCAACTACTGATAAACCAGAGTCCTATCTACCAATTATTTGAATGTTGTAGGTAGGTTTCGGTATTTAAGAAGCGTTTTCTGATTATAGTATATTGTGTTCACATATGTTTGACTCTATAGTGTTGTGTGATGTATCCGTATTAAACATGGTACTTTATAGTGTTTTGTGATCATGTGCAAGACGAAGCGCAAGGGCGCAGCTACTGCTTGTTGCTAATATTACCACTTGTTGTCATTTGTTACTGGTTTTCTTATATAATATATTATAAACTCTGAGTCAAAATTGTGGCTTTTTGTTCAAACGAGCTGAAATAAACAGTTCTACAGCAGTCCTGCTATTGATGGTGACCTACGGCTTTCAGCATGGTCTTCAAACCAATAGAGTTGAAGAAGTGTCACTGGAGTGTTTTGAATATTTCATGGATAAAGTGGATAATGTTGTTTCCAATGGTACATGAGAAGTGGAGGCTTTTTTTCATTTTATTATTTTTTATTTTTTTTTGGTTTCGGTAGGAAGGTGGAAATCTCCAAAAGATATCCCTGGACCGATCCAGAGGCATGCCGGGTTTTTACCGACTAAAACCACCTCCCGACAGGCTTTAGATATTCCAGCGCGGGGCGGGACGGAGTTTACCTGTTACTCCCCTCGTCATGTCACATAGAACATCATTTGCTACGAACCATGGCTGTTTTGAACTCAGCATGTATTCTATTACCCCTCCCGGAGTAATTGTGCGTCTCATATGTCTCTCCAAAATCGTTCGTGCGGTTTCGAATCTCACGTATTGCCTTCGCAATACAAGGAGTACGGGTAATTGATATGCTTATACTTATGAAAGTATTGCCGAAAGCACCATGTTCTGATATTAGCTGAGTCAGGTGGTGATTTAGCTCTCTATGTTTCCTTTTCACCCATGTTTCTACATCAAGTATCATGGGGTGGGTCCATCTTCCTTTGGTGGAAGAATCCCATCTTCGTTGCCAGTGTCTTAGGCTTGATAGCTCTAATTGTGACCGCATTCTCCGACGAATGCAGCGTTTTCTGTAGTTGCAATGTCAAGTGGCGTCCTCCCGTCCAAAACATCTATGGCATCTTCGGATACCGTTCGGAAGGCACACCATACTCTTAGTGATGCGAGCCTATGTGCTGAGTTCATTCCTCTCATGTACGACTTATACTGTGCGGCTCCTGCCCATATGTGAGCTGCATACATTATAATGGAGTTGTCGACACTGGTTATGAGCTTCCTTATGGGGCCGGGGTCCTCCAATATTGGGTAGCAGTCTCGCGAAAACTTTACACACCCTTGCTGTTTTTTCACTCGTTTTCCTCAGGTGTTCCTTGAAACTCGACCTGTTGTCGAGTATAATACCAAGATATTTAATATAGGGACTGGATCTGATTATTTGTCGTTCTATTTTCAAATCAAGGTGTTCAACTTTCTTGCGGCTGCTTATTAAAACTGCCTCCGTTTTATGTCCAGCTAGTTTCAGTCCGGCCACATCTAGTCAGCATTTAATGCTGTGGATTGCTTGGGAGCAAATATTCTCCAGTTCATCTAGATGTTTAGCAGCGGCTACTAATGCCAAATCATCTGTGTACCCAATGATTCTAACCCCTTCTGCTACATTAACCCTGGGCACACCATCATACATGATATTCCATAACAGCGGACCTAATACAGACCCCTGAGGTACACCCCCTGTTATTTTATATTCCTATGGTCCCTCATCTCTGTCATAGAGCAGTCTTCTATCCGAGAGATAGTTTGCTAATATGAGCACCAAGCAGGGTGAGACTTGTATATCGCCCAACGCTTCTAGAATCCGATTCCAATTCACCGAGTTAAACGCATTTTTAACATCTAGCGTCACCACCGCGCATGTTTTTGGGACCACCTAGCCATCGTGCTGCAGCTATCGCATTGCAAGCGATGTCGCACACCACAGATAGTGCCTTACCGGTTGATCTAACTTTCCGGGCCCCGATGTTTCCTCAGTGAATTCTTCCAGGCGAGTGGCAATTACTCGCTCAAGCAGTTTTCCTACTGAGTCCAGCATGCACAACGGGCGATTGTGGATTCTTGACTCCTTTTGGTATAAGCACAAGCCGCTGTTTTTTCCACCGTTTAGGAAATTGTCCTGTTTGAAGGTAGGTTGTGAAGAGACCGCTGCAGACTTCCGGCTTTTTTGTTAGAGCAGTCTTCACTACAGCGTTAGGGATACCATCCAGTCCGGGGGTTTTGTTTGTTTTTGACAACCCTTGCAGCCAAGAGCACCTCTTCAGTGGTCACGAGAAATATCTCTCCTTCAGTGATACTCCACTCCTCTTGCACTCTCATCACACTGTGGAAAGAGGCCAGCAACGATTTTGGCCATGTCAGTTTTCCTTTTTTGCGTTTGACTTTCTTTTCATGACTATCCCACCCCATGGGTTGTTATTTAATTCATCCCTTAGGGAGCAGAAGGCGTCATATTTACTTTTGCGGATTACATTCCTCAACTCTTTCCGTTTGTTGACGAATTTTGCATGCAACTGTGGGTAGGTGTTATGGTTCCTTGCTCTTTGTTGCAAGCGTCTTAACTTGTTGCACTCCGATTGCACATGGGCGATTTCTGAGTTCCACCAATACACTAGTTTGAAAGCCCCTGCTGGTTGTCTTTTTCGTGGCATAGAAGCATTCATGACTTTTCCAGTCTGCCTGTTCGCATCGGCCTCTGTGGTAAACTGTGCGATTTGGTTTTCCAGTATATAATCGAGCAGTTCCGCATCGAGGTCCTTCTCTTTCCACCCATTTTTCTGGGCTTTCTTCGCCAATTTGCCAGTGATGAATCTCCTGTGCGGTAATATTTGCTTGGTGGTCACTATGGGTGTAGGTGTCCAAAACTCGCCACTCCATACTTCTGCCAACATGGAGCTGGCAAATGTGATGTCGATATTGGACCGACCTCTCGCGTTTATGAAGGTGTCATCAACACCATCATTAAGTTACACTACATCTAGGACTGCGAAGGCTTCGAGTAGTGCCTGGCCTCTACTGTTGGTCCTCGTGCTTCCCCATTCTACTGCCCAAGCATTGAAATCTTCACCAACTATAAGAGGGCTCTTATTTCTAGCTTCTTGTGTTATCCTGTCTAAAAAGCATTTGAAATATTCTATTTCCCACCTTGGCAGAGCATAACAACAGTAAAAATTAATTTTTCTGATCTTTGCATATGCAATTCCTCCAGCCGCTGGACACTTCTGCATTCCATGGGGGAATTTCCAGTTGTCCAGATGGCCGCTGTTCCGCTGCTGTCTTCCTCTCATGTAATAGTACCAGTGCCAGGTATCCTGTACTGCGCATTGATGAGTACCACGTCGGCACCAAATTCCTTAACCGTTTGGGAAAGGAGATCTTAAGATCACTTAACTCGGGCTTGGCCTTCATTAACTTCAATATATCCGCATATGTTTTTTCCCCGGTTTTGGATATTATTATTACGTCCGGGCATGGTCTCCTTCTTTTCATAATATTGGCCTTCCCAGTATCACCTTTTGGAGCCTCTTCACCCTCCAAACTCAAATCCCTCTTCCTTCCCCCCGGGTCAATTGTAAACCAATTATAATTTGGGTGACTCAACATTGATCTGCCCCTGCTTACGTTTGTGTGCGAGTTTTGTTTTGGTTGGGTTTGGAAGTTTCCACCGCTTCTTTCCGCCGGCGCAGATGGCTTCTTTAAGCGATTTTCCACTTCCTTATCATAAAGGCAACCAATGACCTCGACCAGCTCTCGCACGGCATTAGTAATATGCGTTTGCTTTTTAATTTTGATCGTCCTCGTCAATTCTGCGATCAGCTCTCCGAGCTGTCCGAACACCAAAGAACCATCAGCACGTCCATCACGGTTCTGACCCACGATCGTCTCTAAATCGCCACTGTTTGTTGCCGCCATAAATTTTCCAAAAACCTTCCCTTGCACAACTGTAAAAAGTCCCTCTGACGCTGTGAGGAGAGTGGAGCAAAATTAAATCTGCATTGGGTAAAGCGAAAAGCGAATACTGAGGTGCACCTCTATAGTGTATCACCGATTGCCGGAAGTCCAATTTTCAATATACAAAACTTACTCGCTCATGAACCAATGTATTTGTGTTTTTTTTTTTTTCAATTTTTCACCCACTTTTTTTCCTCAAATTTACACTTTATAGTTTTATTTTTTTTCCTTTTTTTCACCGTCACTTATTATTTACCACTTTATCATGTATTATGTTATGTTCAATTTTTTTTTTTTTTTTAGTCCAAATGTCTCTTTAAGCTATTTTTGATACGATGGTTGCCTCTTATGTTTCGGGATTTGGCAACCCTAGTGTTGCAATCCGGCAATTGACAGCTCTGTCGTAAAGTTGGACATTTTTGAGGTTATACGCACTCAGAACGTTTTGACATACGAGTGCTATTTGTGTTGTTTACAGTAGCTTAAAAGATTCATCTCGGCCCAAAAATGGAATTAAATCGTCAACATTTTCGTGCGATTATTTTTTACAACTTTCGGCGTGGATTAACTCAGCAACAGTGCATGGATGAACTTGATTCAATTTTTGGCGATGAAGCTCCATCAAGGACCAGTGTTTATCGATGGTATGGTAAATTCAATCGTGGTCGTAGTTCACTCCAAGATGAATTTCGTGGAGGTCGTCCAAAATCAGTTGTTGTTCCGAAAACCATTGATGCTGTGCGCGAACTGATATTGGAAGTCGTCCTGTGACCTATCGTGAGATTGAGACAACCTTAGGCGTTAGTGGGACCAGCATACATTCAATATTGCATAAACATTTGACTGTCAAAAAAATTTGTTCGCGTTGGATCCCACACAATTTGTCAACCGCCCAAAAAAAGGCTCGTGTCAATTGGTCGAAAGAAATGCTCAAAAAATACGGTCGCGGTGCTTCGAAACACGTCTATGACATCGTGACAGGTGATGAATCGTGGATTTACGCGTATGAGCCCGAAAGTAAACATCAGTCGACTGTCTGGGTGTTTCAAGATGAGCCAAATCCAACAAAAGTTGTTCGCGCACGAAGCACTTCCAAGCAAATGGTCGCCTGTTTTTTCGGAAAAACTGGACATGTCGCAACCGTACCACTAGAACAACGCAGAACAGTCAATTCTGAGTGGTACACAACCATTTGTTTGCCAGTTGTCTTCCAAGAAATCAGGAAAACCAACCGCCGAAGACGGATCACTCTTCACCACAACAATGCGAGCCCTCACACATCGGCTGCGACAACTGCATTTTTGAGCACCCAAAACATCGATTTGATGGGTCATCCGCCGTATAGTCCTGACTTGGCACCGAATGACTTCTTTTTATTCCCGTACGTAAAAAACAAACTGAGGGGTCAACGTTTTTCGACACCTGAAGAAGCGGTTGCTGCATTCAGAATGCATGTGTTGGAGATACCTCAATCAGAGTGGCAAAAGTGCTTCGACAATTGGTTCAAACGCATGCAAAAGTGTATAGATCTTCATGGGGAATATTTTGAAAAACAATAAAGTGATTTTCGATGATCAATATTTGTTTTTGTTCTCTAATCCCGAAATATAAAAGGCAACCCTCGTATTAATATGATATTCGTTGTTTGTATAATATTTTATATAAAGGCAAACAATGTAACTTCAAATATGTGTACTTTCGACATCTGATAAGTCTGGTCGTGTGAAAAAATTTAATAATGCAACCTCTGAGCCCAACCATCCTTCTCTAGCCGAACGAATTTCACATCCAGTGCATTTAATACTCCATTACTACGTTCTCACCTTCAAGCCTAAGGCCGGCGTGCATCGATAACCCTTTTCCGCAATCACACATAATAATATTCAAGGACAATTCCATTCGCTTTTTACGGATAGAATATAAAACATGTTGTTACTCTTCTAGATTTGTACATTGTTGATATTAGAATAGTAGAAAAAGTCTTCTTCGGGACTAACGAAATAACTATTCTTTCTGGTCACAATGAAAATGTGTTTCAGGCACCATAGCATGCCAGTGTTCTTAAAATGAAGGGATTCTAGTGAATTTACTGCACCACCAGCAGTTCGATGATGTTGCTGCATTTTATGTCCTGTTTTTAATGTTGGTTTACACTAAGCAATAAAATACCTTGCTAACATCTTGAATAGTCTGAAAGAGTGTTCTAAAATGGAGCATGTATGCGCGAGTGTATAAAATGCCGTTTCATTTTATATTATAATTCAATCTGCAATTATATTCAGACTGTGCAAGGCACCAAATATCATATCAAAGTGTATCCCTTAAGGAAAAATTAGGTGTGTGTGTGTATCGCCACTTCAAATATATATTTATACAAAACCCCCAAAGGGTGACACCAGATGTTCCGGAAAATGATTCGCTGGCCCACACGAAGCGAATACACAAAAAACTTTCGCCAGATTGTAAAGTCTTTCCTCATTTTTGTTTTTTATTAGAATGTGCAATTAAAAATTGTTTATAAAACATTAAAGGTGAAGTTAATTAGGTGGGCAGTTTGTATTGGATTTTATCGATGAAACGTTGATTAGAAAATTCAAAAGAATTGGAACGTGTTGAAAACTAAATATCTTTTCAAAACAGTTTTGAGTAACATTGGAAGCGTCTTAATCTTGAATACCACAATGATATTTCATTAATGGGATTCCCGTTCGTTCGTAGTCGCACGTGAGGTGAACGAATGTTGGACTCAAAAATATACCGCGAAGATATTTTTGTGCTTAATTTTATGTTAAGTTTACATAACGTCTTTGTTCACATACATCAAAGAGGTATCGCGCTAGGAACAATATTTACTTTTTCCAGAGGGAGCGACAGGAAAGAAGGCGGAACAAGCGGATTTGTAGTGTCGGTGCGGCTCCATGTGCCTCGTGTTGCTTCAAACTTTTAGCTTAGTGTTCTATATGGAATTACGAGGAACAATCTATGGCGAGTACACATATTGTAAGAGTCGTTATTGAATTCCTTTGAGTAGTGATTGACCCAGATTATAGTTTCCGTCGTCATTGTCGACACATTTCCTGTAAATTTGTAGCTGGGCTTAAATGGTGACATTACTAAGGATGCATTCGGGAAAAAAAGTGAAAAGTTTTCTAGTTTCTTTTTTTTTTTGTTCTTGTCTTAATTGAAAGTAGAAAAAATGAAAACGATTAACAATTCACATCTTACGGGTCTCTAAAACGCAAATCATCAATATTAGAATCCTCTGCGAGCGACAAATGAACGAAAAGTCTCATAAGAATATTGTTACGTTTTTACTTCGCACACGACCGTTAAACTATGTCCAGTTTAAACTATCCGTTCTTTTTACGCGAGTTCGACCACTGGATCACAAGAGTGCTTCAATGTTCAGGGACAACCTTTTTTCTTTGCTCCGTTAAATTCCTCAATCAACCGTCTCCTATCGCTCTCCTTTTTTTTTGGTTCTTGCACGTCCTCTCACGTGGTTCCGTCTCCTTCTAACGTTTTCGCCAGTTTCGTGTATTCTCCAGTATTCCTCTAGATGGCTCCAGAATCGGTGTGTTGATGTCGTATTAGTTGGCTTAAGGCTCGGTGCGACGCCATGAGGTCACGCTAACGGTTGACAAGTGTCGGTTTTGAATTTGTGACACTACCCCCAACTTAAGTCCAACAACAAATTCCATGATCCCAATGGGGATAGTCTCTCTATATGCACAACTTTTATCTTCCCTTGTCTCTTCCGTATGCGATACACCCCATCGTTTAGTCGCTTTAAGACTTTATATGGGCCTTCCCACGATGTCTGCAGTTTTGGGGACAGACCCTTCCTCCGTTGGGGGTTGTATAATAGTACTAAATCGCCTTCTTGGAATCCCTCGGAATTCATGGCTCGATCATACCGATCCTTCATTTTGTTGCTCATCAACCGCGTCCATTGCCTCACGAGACGGTGTATTTCGCCCATCTCGGATTGGAGCGCCTCCCAATAGCTACCTCCGACTTTAATAGTGGCACCGTTGCTACCGAATTTTAGGTCCGATGGGAGCCTCAGGTCTGTACCAAAGATGATGTGTGCAGGTGGGTGTCCGGTAGTGTCGTGTACTGCTGATCGGTATGCCATTAAAAACATTTGGATGTGCTTGTCCCAATCACGCTGACATTTGTCGACAACTTTTAGCAAATGTTCCTCGAGCGTACGGTTGAACCTCTCAACCATTCCATCCGACTGCGGGGGCAGAGCTGTCGTCCGTGTCTTTTTGATGCCCAGCAGTGAGCAAATTTCTTGGAAGACAGCAGACCCGAACTTCCTCCCTTGATCCGAATGTAACTCGATCGGTACTCCAAATCGCGTGACCCAATTCTGCACGAAAGCTTCGGCTACAGTTTTAGCCTCCTGGTTTGGTATCGTATACACTTCGGGCCACTTACTGAAATAGTCCATCACCACGAGTACATATTTGTTGCCGGAGCCACTAGTAGGGAAAGGGCCAGCTACATCCACTGCGACGCGCTCAAATGGCGCTCCGGCATTATACTGCTGTAACTTCCCTCTGCTTTTGACTTTTGGGCCCTTGGCTGCCATACATTGTGTGCAGTTTTTAATCCAGTTAGCAACTGAATTCCGGCCATTCACCCAGTAAAACCGTTGTTTTATTTTCTCCAGGGTTTTTGCAACGCCGAGGTGTCCTCCGCTTGGTCCATTATGGAATTCTTCCAATACGGCTGCTATCCTTGATTTTGGTAGGACAATTAAGTCGGAGGTGTATCTACCATCATTGCTTTCCCATTGGCGATGTAATACTCCGTCTATTAATTTCATGCTGTCCCATTGCGCCCAATACGCCTTGGCCACTGGACTTTCCGATGACAGTCCTTCCTTTGCTGGTCTTTCATTCAATTCTTTTGCTTTCAGTGTCTTGACCAAATCGCCATCGTCCAGTTGGCTTTTTCTCATAGCACTGGAGTCCCATTCTGCATCAGGTCCGAGACTCAATAAGCGGATGTCGACTATCCCTTCACATCGTTCAGCCCTTGAGCAATGTTTACACTCCACTGGACATGGGCGTCGAGTGAGTGCATTAGCGTTTCCATGCTGTCCTTCTTTCTCTTTTCCCTTGCGTGGTGCATCACAATACCGTGAAAAGTGCCCAGCTTTTCCGCAATTATAACATTTCCCGTCGGAGCCCTTGCGTCCGGTTGACATCATTTGAATCATAGTCTTTATGAGATCCCTCACACTTTCCTCCAGGGATTCGTTCGGTTCCACTTCCACGCGATGGACTCTATGCACTGGTTTGCTTAACAGACTTGCTGTTTCCTGTGTCAATGCAAACGACACTGTTTCCGCGAATGTCCTTTTCGGCGTAGAGCACGTTGCTCGTTTTGTATCTGCATCCTTCAAACCGTTGACGAACGTCTGGGTTTTGAGTATTTCGATCACCTCCGCGGGTGCATCTGCGTTTGCCAAGTACGCGAGCCGTTCTATCTCCATTGCATATTCTTGTAACGGCTCGTTTGCTTTTTGGTGGCGATTCAGCAGCTCTATCTGGAACATCTGCTTCCTATGATCGCTGCCGTAACGCCCTTCAATCGCAGCCATTATTGCGTCATAATTGCTACGATCACTTGCAGGAACAGTTTGTAGCACATCGGCGGCGGGGCCTTTCAGCGATACCACCAACGCTGCCACTCTGTCCGTCCTTGTCCAATGATTAGTTTGTGCTGTCGTCTCGAACTGTAGTTTAAAAACACTAAACGGCACAGTTCCATCAAAGGTTGGGGCCTTAAGTTTCATCGCATTGACAGTCGTAACTGGTTCGCTTGACTGTCTTTCACGCACATGAATATCCAACTCCCTAAGTTTCGATTCCAAGTGATGTAGTTCGCCTTCCATTTGGTCCTGCCTCGCCCGCAACTTAGCGGCATTTCCAGTATTATAGAATGTAGGCATTTTAAGTGCTTTCTCAAAGGTCTAGTCTCATTGTCGAGAGGCGCTCGTGTTTGTCCTATGAGCGCTGTACGTTCAGAATGTTTTGTGTGACTCTTATGTGTTATCTACCATATGCCATTAGATATTTTGAAAGTTATATCTATGGGGGCATGGCTTTCGGCAGATTCGTGTGGAGTTCCTCTAAATAAAAATAGTTCAATTTTAATTTGGCAAATATAGAGCGAAGTCAATCGGCCACTTTTGCTTTAAATAATCGATTGAAGTAAACAACTTAGTTATCAAACAGGCTGGAAAATGCGACAGTGAAGAAGCCGTTACAAAATCTATCGCATGGTATTACGTCAGCAAAAGCAGATGTATTATTTCTCCAACTATTATTTTAATAAAGCGTGATCTATACAAATACTACGGATTATCTTACATGGTTTTTTTTTCAAACCCAGTGCGAATGAGAATAGAGTGAGCAAAATAAGAGGGTGACGATAGGGAAAAGTGGTATGGAGTTTTGAGTATTTTGTCGCTAATTCCTTTGTATGATGGATTTTCATCCGTTATTTAAGTGTTCATTATCACTTCATGTGGACCGTATCTACTCCACCCTTGATTTGTTCTGCATAGGGTGCTCCCTTTGCAGTCCGGTACATTCGGTGACGATATATTTCGCATTTTTCTACATTTGCTCAACAGTGTGGGTCTTCTTCCATCGGGTATTGGATTATGACAAAGTCTATCTCGTCGTATGGTATATTCTTTAACTTTTTTATGTTCGGTGTCATTTCGTATATCTATCTTCCAGTGCTAGTTGTGCCAATTTATGAGCCATTTTAACTAGTTAACTGTTTTGACCTTGTTGGAAAATATGTCTACTACGTGCGTCGTACAACCTTAGCGATGACGTATATATTCGTCAAACCCAGAGAATGTTTGATATGAATTTAGGTTGCAATGAAATGACGAACATTTATGTACATTTATTCCTTTCTTTATATTAACATAAATAGGAACCACAAACATCAAAAATAAATTTCTTACTTTAATTTGTTGTGATAGAATGGAATTGAGTAAAACATGGTACAATGCATAATGCAGCTTCACAAGTTGAACACCAACGTGGCTTTAGAAGTGGAGGGTAATGTTGCCCGATTAGAGGGGTAGAATAAGATTTTGGTCATCGACTCACTGTTGGTGTTACGCTCTGAATTAGATATGACTCCAATTGTTTGTTCAATGCACTCCAATAAGAAATTGACTCGCACCAATTTCCCTCTATTACTCTCACATAATAATATAAATGAATTTATGCAAATAATATCTAAAAAGTGAAGGAACATTTTTTTTGGAATATTTTTTAAGTCTCCTCCTTGCTGATGAGTATGCAATCATTATGCCGGCACTCATATCTATTCCACCCATCTTTTTATTGTAATCAACAATTACTTCAGGTTTCTTTATTCGTTTTCTCCTTTTCTCTATATCTATCATATTCTCGCCATAAACGGTACTTAGAATGTAAATTTCCCTTTTATCCTGCCATTTCATTATCATAATTTTTTTTTAAAACTAGCACTACTTTCCCTCCCCCTTATAGGTAATATTTTTAGTTGCGAGGGAATGCCAATCCTGTTTTTTCTTATTGTGCCAATTATATCTGCAAGTGGTATACTAGTGTACCAATTGTCTAAAAGATCATGGCATAATTCAAGAATAATCCGTGCAGAATGTTTGTATTCCGGATAATATTTACCATAATTGTTAAATTCTTAAACCAAGCATGCTGCGACACTGTATATATACAGAAATTCCATATATACCCAGATGCACTTTCACACAACACATACAATTTTATTCCAAACCTACTTCTTTTTGAGAGTATGTACTGTTTCCAGGATAAACGACCCTTCCACATTAGTAATGACTCGTCAACACAAATATCCATTTCGGGAATATGTAAAGTTTTACATTTTTGTAGAATATTTTGAAAAACGGTTTGAATTTTTGCAACTTTACTAGGCGGATTTATACAACCAAACCTTGCATTGTCTTCGAAATGAAGAACGTTATATAGTAGTAAAAATCTATTTGAATTAATTACTTTACTAAAGAAAGGACAACTAATACTTTGTCTTGTAGAATAATACATCTGTAAAGATGGTTTTTTCACCATGCCTTGTAAAATTAAAAAAGCGATGAAACATCTCATTTCATTATGAGTTGTGGGACAACACTTTCTTTTTCTTGATCGCGGTTTCAAATTAGGGTTGCTTTCTAAGAATTGTTGAGCGTATAAATTTGTTTTTTCAACTATAATATTGATCAGATCCTTATCTAAATATGTTTCCATATAAAATAAAGGCTTATGTAGGGATGATCTAGGTATGAAGAACTGATGCCCAGGCAGAAAATTCAAAAGGTTCTCTGTCACCTCATCTTGTTCTCCATTCAACATTTTCATTTTCTTTATCACTATCGCTGTTCTCAGAGTCAATATCATCAGATTCGCTATCTTCGGTCTCGCTATCAACAGACTCGATTTCTAGATCACTAGACTCATCAGAGGATCCTGAAAGTATTTGCAATCGTTTCCGCTTCCTTGTAGGTAAAACTATTTCATAATCGCTGTCGAATGCACTCATTTTAGGTATACAATAAAAAAAAAATTAGCTTTTTACAATATCTTTCTACACTTTATAAACTAAACTTTATAATGCTTTCGCGTTTCAAATTATTTCATTGCACTTGAATATACTATTGTTGTTGATCTGGTAACAGCTTGCTACATACTGATTTACGTTTTTCGATCGGACAAAAATAGTTTCTAAATTACCTCATTATCTCAAATACGCATTCAAATGATAAAGTGTTATGAGGATATCCGACAAAGAATCATAAAACTCGGAAAAGCCTGGTGCCGCTATGTAAAAGTTTATCCAATACTCTCCTTGCATCAATACCAAATTACAAAGTGTGCACACTGCTGCAATTATCCTGAGTAGGTTGCAAGATTACAGTCCGATATTTATCTCCATATATGAATCTCTGACCAGATGAAAAAATGTTAACAAAAATGTTCATGGACATTTTTTAGCAGCGAGGTAATCCACATCTCAATTTAGAAACAACTCAAATCCCGCAGACGAACGATAAAAAAAAACGGCGCCTGTTAAATACATGTAAAAAGGAAACGAAAGAATCCTCATCCTTGTTTTTATTACCAGGCGCGGCACTGATTGTACAGTCTAAAACAATATATGAATCCGTAATTGCTTTAGCGATGATTGAAGAAAGACAACGATACACTTATGACAAATAATTCATACTATTGGGTTCTACCACATGAAATGTCCAATTTTATAGTAAAAATATAATAGATTTAAAAGCCAATATTATTTTTCCGTACATTTTTAAGGCAATGAAATCTTCAAAGGCTTTTATGATCTCTGATCGGCTCCGGAAGACCTTCTGCCGGCAAAATGATTCCAGATTGCGGCAAAGATGGTAGTCCGTTGGGGAAATGTCAGGAGAGTACTGTGGATGCGGAAGAATTTCAAATACCAACTGCAACAGCTTTTGACCCGTTACTTGTGAGGTATGGGGTCTAGTATTGTCATGCGACGCAGGTTGCTTTCACCCAATTTGGCATGCAATATGTCGATTTCCGCACAATATTTGATAGCGTTTATCGTTTCTCCTGGTTGAAGAAATGAAAAATGTATTGGTCCTTTCGATGTCCACCAAATATCTCAGCATAACCTTTATTGGGGGAAGATCGGGCTTGGGGGTGTATTTTGGTTTTTCACCTGCATCCAACCACTGCCCAGATCTTTTACGGTTATCATACAGAATCCACAGGTGACTATCCGGTGCAAAAACGTGTCAGTTCGGTTTCTTAATCTAAGCGATGGGCAGATTTCCAGGCCCTGTCGATTTTGAGACTCGTTCAGTTCATGGTGTACCCACTTATCGAGTTTATTTACCTTTCCTATAAGAGAAAGGTGTTTCATTTTCATTTTTACAACATTTTTTTATTTTCTTTTTATCTTCTTAGTTTCTAAATTACATGCTAGACAAAAATGCTTAAATTCCAGCTTAATTAACTTATATTATAACTTACTGGTCCTTCGCAGACGCTCTAAGCTAAACATTACTGAACAATTGTACAATTTGCCTTTCGGCGACAGAACTTTGTGGCAGTACTTATAATTATTTGAAAGACAAAGAAAAATTTGAAAAACTTTGTGTCGAATTTTTTTTTGTTTTTTCTTTCTTAAAATTTAACTTAATTTTTTTTTTAAATTTTTAATTTTATTTAAAAGCACTTAACTTAACTTAACTTAAACTTATACTACCTAAGAGAAAGATGTCGACTTATTGTCATTGAGGATACTCCCATGCTTTGTGCAAATCTCCCGCACCGATTTTGTTGGGTCCGCATCCACCGTTGCTCTTAAAACATCGTTGTCAAATAACGTTTCCGATTTCCCACGTGGTTCATTTTCAAGGCTGAAATCTCCCGAACGGAACATTCCAAACCAACGTCGTATAGTGCGTTCGTTTACCGCTACATCCTTAAATGCGTCATTAACGTTTTTCATTGCCAATGACGCATTATGTCCCATTTTAAATTCATAAAGGAAGATGGTTCGAATTTGAACTGCCGACAGCATGGTAAATAATTCCTAGAAACAAAAAACTGTACTTGTAACGAACCCTAAAATTCTCACACGTCAAGCACACGTACCGCTTTACTTTATCAAAAAAGAAAATTTAACGGTTTGGCACAGATGTTCATTCAAATGCGTCATTAATGTTTTTCATTGCCAATGACGCATTATGTCCCATTTTAAATTCATAAAGGAAGAGGGTTCGAATTGGAACTGAACCTAAAATTCTCACACGTCAAGCACACGTACCGCTTTACTTTATCGAAAAAGAAAATTTAACGTTTTGGCACAGATGTTCACTCGAGAACTTTTTATTTCTGACTGGGCGAAAATCGGACATTTCATGTGGTACAACCCAATATATCTGTTTTATTTTCTATAATAATTATTTATACAGTTTTATTAGTTATTTTTATTTCGACAAGGCCTCAAAATATTCCAAATTTCTTGCAGTTTAGGAATATATTTTAGTTTTAACTAAAATTGCTAAATTAACTGCCAATGGTCACTACTGATGACGTATGACGAATATATTCGTCATAACACAAATTATTACATCTCCGTCATAAACATTTAACTGGTTAAGAGGCTTGGGGTTGCGTTGGTTTAATTTACGATACCAAAAGTGCAAATTTGGTTTTCGAAAACTTTACAATGTTCATTTATATGATACTTTGATAAAAATGCAGGCATATTGTAATTAATAAGGTTTTTCCGTAAGCTTTTATTGCAACCTTACATTGCTCCTTAACCGTGCAATCGCATTGTATTAAATCATGTAAGCACTTGGAATTTGTATATTTATTACGAATGCTTGCAAACAAATACATTACGTGTTTGTAAATCAAAAGGTAAACACATTTTTAATGCAATACCAAAATTAACTTCAATGTTGAATGATCTGGTAAACATAATCAATTAAATTAGTGCATCAGCACCCCACTGAAGATTTTCCCTAAGAAAAGAGCCTGAGTTTAGATAATTATTGTTGCCTCGAGGCATTGACATACGCTTCGCACATTCCTACGAATGATTACATTCATTTGCGAAAAACAAGAAACAGTTGGTGGTAAGCCCTCCATGTTTCAAATTTATTATCTCAGTTTTTATTTCCTTTTTTAATCGAAATTGTGATCACTGCTTCTACGATTGCTGATTTTCTTTGAATAAGAAATGAACGTTTTTTAATTTGTGATCTTTTTATCATTCTTCTTATATGACAATGTGATCAAAGGCTCTCAGAGAGTAAATTCATCTGTCCGTGCGTAGTAATGAATGGGCACTCAATTTTATATATATCGGGCCGCTTAGTTTCTGTATTTATAAAGCGAGTGAATGTATTTTTAGAGAATGATTACTGATGGTACGTGGAGCTTTTATTGCACCTCTTTTCATATTGACCCGTCTAGTTTTAGAGAGATTTATAAAATGGACATATTCCGGTTAATCATATTAAATTCATGAGAAGAGGAAAGAACGCACAGACCCTGAGAAGAGCATGGTGCAGATCTCTTAGAAAAAGGCGGCTAAACCACTTAGTTATAGCAGGGTGGCTCAAAGTCCGCCTACTTTTGATTATTATTGTACATATACTTAAATGTAGAGTATTGAAATTCAGTTTTCATTCTCAATTGCAAATGGCAAATTCAAAAAAAGCGCTGAAATATAAATCACTGTAATACTAATATGGTTTTTTTTTTCTTTTTCTCCAACTTCATATGCAAATATTCAATTTTGATCGATGTAATTTTGTATAACTGACTGTTAATTATTAAAGCACTCATACAAACATGCACACAAGTTTTAGAATCTCATTGAGAGTATTCTAAATTCACTGAAGTTCAACGCCAACAAGGTATACCAATGGACGTTATCTAACCAAATGGAAACCAGGTGCCTAAAAATTCCCACCGTAAAATTCCTGTCGATGCAATTCATCATTGAAGTCAAGGTCTTATCATTTCCTGAAACTCGATTTAAATAGATTCTTAATTGGAACAATGACATATTGCAAGCTGTGAGATATAGAGATAAACTTAGAGGCTTACGTAAGGGAAGCAAGTAATATTTCACCTCGTTCAAATATATCGCGATTTATGAGGTCTTCAAGTGGAATTGACTGTCCCTATTTGCCCAGTGACATTTAAACATGGCGCAACGTACATATGCTGACTACTTTTTGTCATTGCTCAATTGAACTCGGAGACTTCATCTCACTCCTTGAATTGTATATTCGCCAGTGAACAAGTGTGCATCATATGTTAAACATCGAGATTCGTTCTTTAGCCGATCCACACGAATGTTAGTGATTTCTCTGATCTTGTGACTCCTTGTTATAATAATTGCCGGGTATTGTGTTTAAGGCCATTGTACATTGATTTGTACTTTCCTTATTGTCTCTCTTTAAAACACCTTTTGTGTGCATGTTTCGTGTAAAAAGGAGCTGAAGAAGATGGTGTCGCCGAAGATATAATATGTTATGGCGCGGTTTTACTTCAAGAGGTAGTTTAAGGCGATAGAGAGGATTAAAGATAATAAGAGGTGGGGTTGCAGTTGTGGTGGCGGACTTTGCTGATTATACCTGCTCTAAAAATCTGTTAAACACATTGCATGGATTTCGGCATGAGGGTGCTAATGGAAATATAGAAACTGTTACTGCATATTAGTGAATCAATTGAGCATGTATATTAAAACTAAAAGTGATTCTATGTAGCTCGTTTGTATATGAGTTGTGATTAAAAACCTAGAAATTGATACGAGTGTTGCCACTTATGTTTCGGGATTGGCAACCCTAGTGTTGCAATCCGGCAATTGACAACTCTGTCGTAAAGTTGGACAGTTTTGAGGTTATACGCACTCAGAACGTTTTGACATACGAGCGCTATTTGTGTTGTTTACAGTAACTTAAAAGATTCATCTCGGCCCAAAAATGGAATTAAATCGTCAACATTTTCGTGCGATTATTTTTTACAACTTTCGGCGTGGATTAACTCAGCAACAGTGCATGGATGAACTTAATTCAATTTTTGGCGATGAAGCTCCATCAAGGACCAGTGTTTATCGATGGTATGGTGAATTCAATCGTGGTCGTAGTTCAGTCCAAGATTAATTTCGTGAAGGTAGTCCAAAATCAGTTGTTGTTCCGAAAACCATTGATGCTGTGCGCGAACTGATATTGGAAGTCGTCATGTGACCTATCGTGAGATTGAGACAACCTTAGGCGTTAGTGGGACCAGCATACATTCAATATTGCATAAACATTTGACTGTCAAAAAAATTTGTTCGCGTTGGATCCCACACAATTTGCCAATCGCCCAAAAAAAGGCTCGTGTCAATTGGTCGAAAGAAATGCTCAAAAAATACGGTCGCGGTGCATCGAAATGGTCGCCTGTTTTTTCGGAAAAACTGGACATGTCGCAACCGTACCACTAGAACAACGCAGAACAGTCAATTCTGAGTGGTACACAACCATTTGTTTGCCAGTTGTCGTCCAAGAAATCAGGAAAACCAACCGCCGAAGACGGATCACTCTTCACCACGACAATGCGAGCTCTCACACATCGGCTGCGACAACTGCATTTTTGAGCACCCAAAACATCGATTTAGTGGGTCATCCGCCGTATAGTCCTGACTTGGCACCGAATGACTTCTTTTTATTCCCGTACGTAAAAAACAAACTGAGAAGTCAACGTTTTTCGACACCTGAAGAAGCGGTTGCTGCATTCAGAATGCATGTGTTGGAGATACCTCAATCAGAGTGGCAAGAGTGCTTCGACAATTGGTTCAAACGCACGCAAAAGTGTATAGATCTTCATGGGGAATATTTTGAAAAACAATAAAGTGATTTTTGATGATCAATATTTGTTTTTGTTCTCTAATCCCGAAATATAAAAGGCAACCCTCGTATAGGTTTAAAGGGTAAAGTTAAAATTTCCCAAATTAAAAAGAACCGATTACAGGCTTATGGTAACATATGTTCATATAATACTGCGGAGAGTATCTTCCACGTTGTTGAAATCAGCTGTTTCTTAAAAAACACTTGAAAGTAAAAAAATAATTTATTCAAAGTACTGTTTTCTGCTTTCTACACATTTTATCCTATTTCGTGGATATCTCGCTAGAAATATTGTTGAATCGAAAGGGACGCTTGACATTGCCGAGACCGGGTGGTAGTCGAAAGGGGCCAATTCTCTTGAAAAAGCGGGATGGGGTAGTTTGAGAGCTGACATGTGCAATGGTGCGTTGTCATGTCTTCGCTGATAGCCCGGCCTGTTTTCATGCAAAACATTTTCCAATTTTTTTAAGTTAACGGTGGTGGTGCGCAGCAGAAAAAGCCCAGCTGATCCCACCGAACATATAGCATCGTCTTCTGTCTGAATCGATTTGATCTTGTGGACGATGTTGATAGTTGGGCGGAATAAATCCCCGAATATACTTTTCATTGTCAACCAAAATCCGATGGAAAGACTTAATTTTTTTATCTGGCGAGGAATATTTCGTATGTGTTGTGGCCTCGCTTTATGTGCCTGTGGGGGTTCCTGAAAACATTTCCCTTTTCAAGGACATTAATGCATAAAGCATTACCGAAAATTCCTAAAAAGAATTACATCCACAAGGGCATTTTCCCATGCATTAACGCATCGGCAAAATTTACCCAACAAAGAATTCTTTATGGAATAAACAGCATATCCCTGTAATAAAATTCATCGGTTCGCATATCACACGACCGCATATCAGGGAATCTTACCCCTAAGTTGGCTAATCCCAGCCTCAATATCTGTGCATAAAAACGATCATGCACACATCGGTTGTCGATCCTTTTAGCCAGCGATAAATAGCCAAACACCAGCTGCATGTAATTAGCACCATCCACGTTGAGACTATTTCACTAACTCGCACCATGAGTAAACAAAAGACTGCTGTCCTTCATCAGGCATTCTGGCGATACGCAAACAATTCAATCATTCTAGTATCCCAAATGCACCTACCATCTAATGAGTTGCAACTTGTTTACTCAGTTGAACTCTCAGGTCATAAATTCCTTTTATCCTACAATGTTCTGGATTCATTTCCCAGTAACCTTCTCACATAAACAAAGATCTCCACAGTCCCTTTTTCCTTTCTTTGTTTCAGATTCGTTATCATGGCTTCGACCCATGAAAAGAACCGATGTACACATATACATGTGTACCATGACGATCTCCTTTATGAGATCCGGTTATCACCACAGTGAAAGCGAATGCACGCAGAATTTCTTTAACCAAAGAATTGAATCTTGGAGTCAAATTCCACCCGCTGACCGCAATGGTCACGCGATCTCCCGCTCCTCGTCACGTGCCGAGAATGCGAAAATCACCGAGTCGTGTGTGTAATAGTCTAGAATTAATAAGAAATCAATTTAATATCAATTCACCGAGTCGTGCGTGTAATAGTTTAGAATTAATAAGAAACCAACTTAATATCAATTTAAAATACTTGGATACATCCCAACCAAATGACAGTGTTCATAATCAATAAAATAATAATAAACTAAATCAGTGTGTTATTCTTTCCTGTGTTGGTGTTTCAGAGTTGCGTTTGTGTTTCCCTCTCGGTGCGCCTATTTTCACCTCGGTAACATTTTGCTGTTTTTCTTTCGGTCTACGGCAGACACCAAGAATTGGTGGAGACGAGGTAGAACTCTCGCCTATGCTGCCGTCGCGACTTCGTACCCCACATGCCTATCATTCAATTCATACGACACCCATTTTCCGATCTTTTGAAATTTGCCTTGGCACGTAGACGTATGGCAACGTCTGGTGACTTAACATCTAAATGCTCAGCAAACATTTATTGCAATTGGGTGTCGTCCTCGTCCAATAAAACTTGTAGTGATAGTCCTCAATTACTCTGGGGATTTTCAAGCTTCTTGTTGCTCAAGCGATAATCGTGGCCTTTGAACCAACCAAACCTATCTGTGTAAGTTGTTTCCGATAAAACACTGCCGTCGGAGACTTCCACAAGCATTCGATGGGATACGGCATTTCATTTGATATGGATTTCTTCAATTTGAAGCAGAAAAGCAGAGCTTCCCACATATGTAAATATGAACTTTAGTTGTCAGAATAAATGATCACTTGAGAACGTCCAAGGTCAGAAATATACGTTGAACGCATCACAACCTTCCAGCCTACGCCTTACAATTTTTGCTGGGCTTATGTTCTTCAATTCCTCTTTTTAATGCTCATTAATTCCCGTTTCTTTTTTCCAATTTTTTCGTTCAAGCGCCTTTATTGTTGGCAATAGGGATTCGAGTTTGTTGGCAGGTCGGTCGGTAGGAATTTTTCATGACCCAAGCCCTTGCAATTTTCTCATATGAGTTATTATTTACAACCTATATACTTCAGAAAAGCTTAATTTCGTTATATTTCAACAGCGGTTCGCATTATTTAATTATGTTTAGTTTAATTTAGATTAAAATGTTTTTATGGTCGAATTTTAGTTCATTAGCAATTTCATAACTACCGACTAGAGCGACGATCATCTTTTATTTCCAAATTCTTGGATTCACTTACTGGGAGTTGATTACAATAAAGTATGTTCTCCATAAATATCAGAAATCTGTTATATGTCAAAAGGGGGTTTTCAGATGAAATCAACTATTACAAAGCTATGACAGTTTAAAACTAAACCAATAGATTATCGATTCAATTCATTTCTGTAAAAAGCTACTAAAGTAGGTTACGCCAAATATGTGATTTTCCTTAAAAGTTTTGGTGGAAATTCAATTAAGAACATATTAAGGATTTCCGTAGGTGATTGTTTCGATATCGAATAGAGGACCGTACTCATGGTTGTCATTGGAAGATGTGTAACGGTTGTAAGTTCAAATAACAAATCTCGAAAACACAATAAAAAGGATTGAAATGTGAAATGTGTCTTTCCTACGAAATAATGTGTCCAACGTTAGTTACATGAAATTAGTTTTTACTCAGTCCTTGAGAATGTCCCACACTCGTAGCCTAAGAAACTGAAGGAAGGACTTCTTAAAATAAACAGAAATAAAACTCAGGAAAAATGTTTGCCATTAAATTCGTGCCATCTTCTTTGAACATTGTCTTAATGATGTACTTGTGTCAATGCGAGAGAAGGTGTCGCTTAACAGGATACTCGCATTCCTCGGTGGATGAGATAACGACACCAATACACAACAATCCTTTTTGGCGAACTTCCTTAGTCTCACGACCACTACCGAGTTGAACACTTATATTATAAAATGCCAGCCTAGTAGTAGTGTGAATTTGCTTTTGATGGTTTGCTTAAGACCGCTCATTGTGAATTGTTGTTAGTCCTTCGTAATGGGCACGCTCCCTTTTGTCGGGAAAGTGAATTAATTTCCTGAGCTGTGGGTTAATTTGCGAATGGAAATTCTGGCAAATGCTCAGACCTTATTTCTACTTTGCATTGCAAGAGCAACATAAACTTGGCAACTTATGTGCTGGCTCTTAATAAACTTGCATTTAGGGGGTGTGCTATAAAATAGTACGTGAATTGACAGCACTGTTTGTATGTGGATTAATTTGTTATACATTGCAATGGTTAGATACGAAGACTGGACGTGCTCCTATAGCGAACATTCAATTCCCAATTATCAGGGTAGGGCAAAAGGAACCGAATAAAAAGCAAAGAAAATCGATCCATTAATTCGAAAGATTGCAATTTAATGAAAATGTTGACCTTCCGTTGTCATTACATAAAAATGGATAAAAAAGGGAGATACCTCGAATCCCACAGAGGATTTAAGGAGGTACTGAGTCCATATGGCGCCAAGTCTATATATACCAGACAAATACATTCATCTGCTGGCGCCCTTCATACTGTGACATAATCAACTTCCGAAGGGCTAGAGCGTGTATACAGATGCTGCTCAACATATAGTAATTTCAGCCGAACAGTATCTGTTACAAGGGGTGAACTACATTTCCAAGTAAAGGGGTTCTGCAGCTTGGGTGGCAGCGATATAATCGGCAATATTCCCAGGAGCTGGAGCACGAAAATTGTGCTACTGTGTCCTTGCCACTACATTTTAGGTTCACCTGGTTGGGTTACGTGCTGCTATATCACGGATAGCAGGCAATGTGTCCACCAGACATGGCAAATCGCCCGTGCGATTAAGCCAATAAATTCTGGAAATACACCTTTCCCATCATTTGTCTTCGATGTGAGAGATGCAATCTATTTGGCTTTCTCCGTGAGGAGAATAATTCGATCGTAATTGCAAAATTCAGAAGGATATGCTTTTATTTCTGTCTGGTCGATGAGAGAGTTTCTATTGATTCTTTAAATATTTCTTGAACGCTTGTTGTTGTGGTTTCCACCTAAGTAGAAACTTTGGGTAAGGACAAAAAAAAAATGTCCTCGAGACAAGAGTTTTTCTTTTGTTATTTTTTGTCGGCGAATTAGCAACACAGAAGACATAACGAGTTTGTTAATCATTGCTTTTGTTTTTTCTTTTTTTCTTTTGTACTTTCAGGTGGTCCTTGTTTTTATTCTCAGCATTGCATCGCTTATTATATATTTTATTGATGCCTCAAGCGAGGAAGTTGAACGATGTCAGAAGTGGAGTAATAACATTACGCAACAAATCGATCTCGCATTCAATATATTTTTTATGGTTTACTTTTTTATACGAGTACGTATCTGTGATTGATTTGTTTATATGTATTTTTACTTTAAACTTAACCGAACACTAATGTTTCAATGAATTTATTTTGGTCTTTTTACAGTTCATAGCGGCGTCCGATAAGCTTTGGTTTATGTTAGAAATGTACAGTTTTGTAGATTATTTTACAATACCCCCGTCCTTTGTATCAATATATTTAGATCGGACATGGATTGGTAAGTTTTACTTCTAAGTAGAGTAATTTAATTCATCTCCATGTCACATAGACGTATCAGCTGAGACAGTTCATAAGCTTGTTATGTAAACGATTTGGAGTCGATTTTGCCATAGGTTCATTCATTGAGTTCTAATGGTTAGCTTATCAAATTAGGCTAACTTTATCATATCAAGCATAAATCACTAGCTTAACTTGGCTACGATTTACATGCCGTATATTCTTCAGAATATTGACTTCAATTTATTTTGTTTTCTTTGGTTGCTTTGATTAATTTAATTTCGACACTATTCGACTTTCATCAACCACCTCAACCCATCTCACGAAACTTATTTCTACATAACACTTCATTTTTGAATTGCAAAATTGATTCTCACGCTTTAAAACAATGTATCGGAATTTCGCTACACGCTGAACCTACAGTTTGTCACTTTCACAAGCACAATATTAAGGACTTAAATCTAATATTGTGAATCGGTGGTCCGTGTAAGAATATCCGATGGGTAACAACTTTGGGTTGACCGGTGTCCGGTGACTACCGTAACTCGCCCTTAAGAAGAAAAACTTATGATATAAGCCAGTAGTGGCCCAACCAGAAAATCCTCCGTAAGCGACTTATTATACGCCCAAGACACGATTCCCGATAAATTAAAATTATTCATGTGGCAGTTTTTATGTAGAATTTTTTTGAAATAACTTCTTTACTGATTGAAATGTTCAAGTAATTATTTTTTGACATCAGATAACTCTATATGATAAAATATAAGTACTTAGTTCCACTACAAAAAGCTATTACTTTATTGAATTCTGTAGAATTTCAGCACGAACTCGTAAGTTTTTATTTTGTTACTACTGATCTTCTATGAAAAAATAACTTTAACAATAAACATAAAATGTTATTATATATTGTTGCGCGCGCAACGGTCATGAACATTTCTAACTATCTCCTTGCTTCCAAAAAGTTGGCCTTCTCTGGTCTCACCTATTTCCTTTAAGAAAGATATTATCACCAAGTTTCTGCTTTTTTAGTCCTAATGCTAGGACTACCTTTTGGTATTTCTCACTGATTTAACTTATTAACAAGTCTGTTTTTAAATTTAGTTTATTTCTTGTAGAAAGGTCACAGACTACTTTGGGAGTCCTTTACAATTGCAAATGAACTAATTACAATTAGAATCAACAGATCAGATACCAGTGCAGTTAAAGCCCCAAAGCTGCATCTTGTCGTCTAAAAGTAACTCCAATGTGAATCCACAGTTAAAGAATGACCACTTTCTTGTAATGGGTTTCTGAAACACTATACTAGATAGGGGCTTCACAGTTTACAAGACTAAACTGGAATTTAAAACCATTGGTTAGATTTATTTAAAATATCATAAGTTACAATGATGTTATTGGTATATTTAACAATTAAATATTAATAAATTAGTATATACATTTTTAACAATGTGTCACTGTAATTTAAACCAAGCCTGACTGTTAGAGTTAGTCGATAGACTTACGTGTCTATGTGACGTCGACCCGCTTCTCGGTCGACTCCTTTGCTCTTTAAGTTGCAGGGCTTGTTAGCTTCTTGAGCCTCCTTTTTATTTCTTCTTTCTTCTTGTTTCGAGGGGTAAGTTTAGTTTATTAGGGTTCATCACACGCGGCGAATATAAAGTTCAGTTTATTAACGTTCGCCACTCGCGGCGAACATAATGTTCCGTTTATTAACGTCCGTGTTGAGTCCGGTGGCGATTTTTTCTAGACTGAAAACAGTTCGTCAACGTTTTCTGACGTCTTTTTTTTCGACGCCAACTTTTTGTTTAGGTTATTGCCAAATAGAGTATGTAAATTTACTACTTGGCGCAATTATAATACTAGAGAGAGGGGGTTTGTGGGTGTGTGGCCCGTAACCATACTTCCCCCTACTTAAAAATTGGTAGCTTCATTCTTATAAGAGGAATGAAGCTGAAAACTTTTTTGTGCTTTGTACAGGTGGTCTTAGCATTGTTATTAGTGCACTAAATTCCGTTGTTTGTTGTGGTTCACATATTCTTGGCTTCCGCCATTCGTAGTAGGGTTTCAGCCTGTTGTTGTGTACCACCACATTCTTTCTCCCTACCGGTATTACGGTATTCACCGGGCCTTTTATCTGCACAACTTTATAAGGACTGTTTCTGCGCGTTCCGTATTAAAACCTTTTCGCCCGCATGCAACGTGAATGTGCGTGTCTTACGGTCGTAGTACTGTTTGGACTTCATTTTGGAAGTTAATAGGTTACGCCTTGCTATCTCGTACGTATGATGAAGTTTGTACTTCAATAGCTTATGGTAACTGTCTTTATTATACACCGGTTCCGGAGGCTATTTTCGTTTAGTACCTTCATGTACGTTGGTGTTGTATACGAATGTTGTCGTCCTCAGGTATTGGTCCCATGACTGAGAATTTCCATCCACAATACTACGTACGTAGTCTACGAGTGGGCGGTGGGCTCGTTCCAGAGCTCAATTCGATTGTGGATGGTACGCTAAGGTCTGCAGTTTCTTAATAAGGAGTAGCTTGCACATGCTTTTAAACAAACTGCTTAGAAAGCTGCTTCCCTGATCGGTGACCAGTTGCTTCGGAACACAATACCGAGCAACTGGGTATCTGCTTCCGCATCGGGGTGGGCATAGCAATCTATATACTTAGACAGATTGTTTTGAAACGTGAGTATATATTGATTGCCGGCTGGAGTTCGATCAAGAGGACCTATTATATCTAAATATACTCTCTCGAAAGGCATCTTTGCAATGTCGGTTATTACCATGGGCAGACGTAGGTTCGGTGAAGACATGTTTTACATACTTTGATGTATTGTTTTATGTCGCGCATCATGTTCTTCCACCAACAATTCCAATTTCATTATATGTTTTACTCACTCCTTGGTGTTCACCCAAAAGAGGATCAAGGTACTCTCGAAGTAGGAATTGGATGTCGTCAGGATTTGTTATCTCCATTCCTTTTACTGTGCAGGCCGGAATGGGATCCTCGTGAAGAGAAGACTTGTCGTCTTTTAGATTTTTCTGAGTTCCTTCGCTTGCCCTTAATTTCTTAGCTTGGGCGCGTGTTATTACATTGCACCTTTGTTGTGTGGGAGTCTCGTCACAATTTTGCGGGATACGGCTCAAGGTATCCGCATTGGTGTTATATTTACCGGGTTTGTATTCGATTTGGTAGTCGAACTCCGATAGCTTGTAAGGGAACCTTGTAGCGATTCTAACAGATACAAACAATTCACAAGCAAGCAAAAATAGTGAAGAACACCGAACGAAAAAAATCGAATAAGAAAAATACATCAGAACCGTATACCAAGCGATAAATAAAAAATAATTCACACCAGTGGAATATACTCGAGTTTGGAAATGAAATTCAAAACACGGTTAGTAGCCTGGTGTGTAACGCTTAGGTAAAATTTTTTTCGTGATTCGAGCTGTCATAGCGTCAGTTCGAATCACACGATCTTCTTCACTATTATTTGAAACGCTATAACCTTACTAAACTTGACGTGGGATCTTTCACGATAAATACTCCCTTTAATGGTTTGTGGTCCGTATATACAATGAATTTTCTCCCTTGTAAGTAACAACGGACATTCTTAGCTGCCCACACAATGGCTAGTAACCCTCAATGGTAGAGTAATTCTTTTCCGCCTTATTCAAGGTTCGACTGGCATATGCGACTGGCTGGTCTTTACGGATTTCGCCTTGCGACAGTATGGCTCCCAGTACTTCATTACTCACATCCCTGGTCAGATTAAACGGCTTGGTAAAATCTGGATAGATTAACAGTGGCGGCGAGATCAACAATCCCTTTATTTTATCAAATGTCTGTTGACATTGGTCTGACCAAGTGAACTTAACGTTTTTCCTTAAGAAGTTTGTTAAGGGACGTACTATGCTCGAAAAATTTGGAACAAATTTCCGATAACAATTCGCCAACCCTAGACGTTCCTGGACGTTCTACCGCCTTGTTAATGGGGAAATCCCTGACACTAGCCGTCGTATCGCGATTTGGCATTGCCCTCATTCGGGACACACGTGTCCCAGATATACCACTTTCTTTTGTAGGGACTTGCATATTTCCGGTTGCAATTTGAGGTTGTGGTATCTCATTTGGTCGAATGTTTTTGTGGCGTTTCTAACAGACACACGCAGTATGCAAGCAAATAGTAAAGAACACCGAAAGCAAATTCGAATGAGCAAAGCATCAGAGCCGTATACCATAGCTATAACATAACAATTACACATCAGTTGAGTGTACTTGAGTTTAGAAATCGAATTCGTACAAGCGGCGGTAGCCTGATGTGTTAAGCATTGGTTCAATTTTTGGTGATTCTAACTGTCATAGCGTCAGTTCGAATGACACGTTCTTCACTATCATCGCAAACGCTATACTTTCCGGAGTTTGTCATTATGGTGTTCTAGGTTTTTTCCATATATGACAACGTCGTCCAGATAAACAAAGCATTCGATACCTTGCAACCCACTTAGGACATGGTTCATGAGTCTCTGGAACGTAACCGGTCCTTCCTTTAGACCGAATGGCATATATTTGAACTCATAATGCTCGTAAATTGTGCTGAACGCTGTCTTGTCCCGATCCTTCTGATCTACTAAGACTTGATAGTAGCCGTTGGCTAAATAGAGCGTGGAAAAATATCGTGGGTGACGGAGCTGGTCCGAAAAGTCCTCTATTCGAGGGAGAAGGTACGCAACACCATGGGTTTTGTCGTTCAGTTTCCTGAAGTCGACGACCACTCTCCATCGGGGCCCGCTTTCTTAGGAACGACCAAGAGAGGTAAGATCCAAGGAATGATATTATTCTCCAGCATATCCCGTACTTGATTACTTATCACCTGATTCTTGCACTCAGGCAGACAATACATTTTTTGGCTTATGGGCGCTTGGTCCTGTACGAAAGGTATTTCGTGTGTTATTGCAGTGGTATACGTCAGGAGGTCACCTTTGAGGCGGAAAATGTCGTAGAACTGCTCAAATATTTCCACTATGGATTGACGTTCTTGAAGACTTAGGTTTTCTCTTAAGTGGAGTTCCTCATGTAATTGTGTCAATTTTGGATCTTTTGGTGATTCAATAGGTGGTGCCTCTATAGCGTTTTAAATAATAGTGAAGAAGATCGTGTGATTCGAACTGACGCTATGACAGGTCGAATCACGAAAAAAATTTGACCTAAGCGTTACACACCAGGCTACTAACCGTGTTTAGAATTTGATTTCCAAACTCGAATATATTCCACTGGTATGAATTATTTTTATTTTATCGCTTGGTATACGGTTCTGATGTATTTTTCTTATTCGATTTTTTTTCGTTCGGTGTTCTTCACTATTTTTGCTTGTGAATTGTGTGTATCTGTTAGAATCGCTACACCTCCTCCGGGAATGTATTGGAGGTGTTCTCCCTCCCAAAGTTCTTTACCAGAACTAATTTCCGCTGACGTATGAATATTCTCCCGGTTTTCCGACGGAAAAAAGGAAAATTCTTTTGTTGGAAGCAACTTCACCTTGATCCGGTCAATAGTTTGAGGATAATTTATGATATTGAGTGCCTCTATTTGGGCACTCTTCGCCTTCGCCAAAATACAATGAGGTAAAAAGATCCTGGATTGTACTTCCTTAGGTACCAGAATTACTTCATCCCGGATTACTAAGGGAAGCCTAATCATCTTTCGTGAACGTCCCGGTACTATAATCGGTCTGTTCAGAAAAATTTGTACCACCGAAGGGTTTGATGGTAGGCGTACTACCACTGCTTTTCCCCCCTTGTCGTCTTTCGGCTTTTGGGATGTTGGCTTGGTGTTGGGGTATTTAGGACCGAACAAGTTTTCGCAGCTCTTCCCCTGTGTGGGTAGGGTTAACGGGTGACTACCGACCGCAGTTTAGATCTTCTCAGATCCCCTTGGTGCGGGCTCCCATTTGGCTGCCTTATGCCCTGACATCCCCTTCCTATCATTTGTAAATTTAATGGAATTTATGTTTGCTTGCAGAAATTCCAAACAAGCTCCCGGTCCATTAATTTTACAATTCCCAGACAAAAAGTCGTCACACAACAAGCCGTCTACAGACACCCCGACAAGGAATCTACTATCTGAGAGCTAAAGAGGATGTCCTGATGTAATTTGAATATCCCCTGGCAGTAGCCTCTAGACTTGCCCTTACCAAAAACCGTTTGGAGGGTAGTTGCTTTTTTATCATCCACTATATATTCGTGGTGGAGTTCCTTCAGCTTAAGAAGACTGATCTTAGCGCCTGTGTTCACTATTAGGCGTGTAGTGTTTCTACGGCCAATGTTTAAAGGGAGCTGGACAATTGGAATTTTCTCCGGCGGATACTGAGGGCAGTTTTTATCGTTATGCGAGTTTAGTTCGGCCGGGTTGGGGTCTTGCGACTTGACCTCTGGGAGTTTTCCAAACTCTCCCATTTTGCTTTTTGTCGACACACTGCGGCCGTGTGGTTGTGTCGTCCGCAAAATTTGCACCGTTTCTCACTCTACTTTGGAGTCTCCGAGAATCCCTACTAGTAGAGCTAGAGTGGCTAAGGTCCATCTTGGGTTGACGGTGTTGTCGATGTTTCTAGTCCGTGGTATTCTGTTTTCGTGCCTCAGAAGATTCAGTGCTGGTAGAACTGGTACGGTTCTGGGTTGTAGTGGCCTGTATTTGTTGTCTGCCTTTGTCGGATGAATGCCTATGGCCCTTAGAATTTTTCTTTATCTGGGCTTTCTTCCATTCTGTATTGACCGTGTAGGTCGGTGGGGTATGGTGGTGACGTACAGCCTTAACTGTTTTGTTGGGAGTACAGGCTGGTGACTTCTGGTATTTGTCCTGTAGGTACGTGTGACCCCTTCGGCCACAGAACTCACAACAACATCGAATGCTGTACTCTCTATGATTTGATACTGTTGTTTGTTGCGCCAAATTGTTATTGGTATATTTAACAATTAAGTATTAATAAATTAGTATATATATTTTTAACAATATTTCACTGTAATTTAAACTTGTATTGGACCAAGACTGACTGTTAGAGATATGAATAATATTTTAATAAAGTTATAAAGACTTACTTATAAACAAATAAAGTTTAAAGACTTACGTGTCTGTGTGACGTCGGACGCGCCTCGGTCGACTTCTCTGCTCTTCAAGTTGCAGGGGTTGTTGGCTTCTTGAGCCTCCTGTTTATTTCTACTTTCTTCTCGTTTCGAGGGGTAAGTTTAGTTTATTAATGTTCGCCACACGTGGTGAGTACAAAGTTCAGTTTATTAACGTTCATCACTCGTGGTGAGTACAAAGTTCAGTTTATTAACGTTCGCCACTCGCGGCAAATATAATGTTCCGTTTATTAACGTCCGTGTCGGGTCCGGTGGCGATTTTTTCTAGACTGAAAAGATTTCGTCAACGTTTTCTGACGTCTTGTGTTTTTTTTTTCGACGCCAACTTTTTGTTTAGGTTATTGCCAAGTAGTTTATGTAAATTTATTACTTGGCGCAATTATAATACTAGAGAGAGAGGGTTTTTGGGTGAGACTGTGGGTGTTTGCCCGTAACGAATACGAACTTATTGAGTTTTTCAATACCACCACTGGGACTTAGACGCAACGTATCCTACCTTTATCTTTGGAGTAGGTATTACCACGGTCATTGAATTCTACCTTTAAATATTTCAAAGATGTGCATCAGGCTAGAATAAAAATTAACTTCAAACCGACGAATAAGCTCCTAAAATCATCTTTCAACGGAACGTAGAGCTCTGTATTCATGTATTCCCGAGTTATTATCATCTCCATGTATTCAAATGTGTCCTAAAATTCAAGCATACAGTTATTTTGATAAAAAACAGATTTTCAATTTTAAATTATGGATTTTCTATTGATTCGTAAACTAGCCGGTTTCTTGGCACATAAACTATATTTTGCCGAAATGTTCAATTACCATTTTGCATAACTATGGTTAGTTGGCATTGGTGCTATTCCTGTAATGGGAGTGGCCGAAGCCTTATTGGCATAAGCATAAAACGCCAAAAGCGTTCAGAAAAAGCAATATTTTAAATCAGCCAGATCCGTACATCAAAACCAGAAATGCTTACAACATACCATATATAACGGAAAATTCAAATATTAAATGAATTTTGGAACACTCTTTATTAAAGGGTACCGCAACATTTATCTTGCACGAGCAATTTAAGGGGGTGTACTGGTCTAGACGCACGAATTTAACGCAATTTTTGAAGTGCTATAAAAAAAGCAATTTTTACTATTCATTTTTTTATAGAATGTTTATTAATATTTCAAGAATACAGTAAAAAAAATTGAAAGTAAAAAATTCAAAATTCAAAGAGTTAGTAGCTGATGAAGTGGGGGATCTCAAAAAGTTGGGACGCGACCTAGCAATCTGAAAAAATAAATAATTATTAATTTACAGAAATGCCTCTATCGTTGGAACTTAAAAAAGTTGAAAAAAAATTTTGTTTAAACAAAATGGCGACTGCTGGAAAAAAAATTTATTTTTATACCACCTTTTGTTAGTTTTTCGAATTTTTTAAAAATAGTTAACATTGAAATTTGGGGATGAGGATAGTTCATGCAATATAAAAGCCTATAAAGAAGACATATACTAAATTTGAAGTAAATCGGTTCAGTAGAACTTGAAAAATCGTGGGTATTGTTTTAAAAAAGAGTTTCGAGAAAAACGCGTTTAAAGTTTCACGTAAAGTTTCTCGCGGTCTAAGTCATGAAATGATATTTTAGGCTTACGTTTATTCAATCTGCCATTCCTGCTGCATACATTGGACCTTCCTCGACTTCGAAGTAAGCATCTTTCGCGCTTCTCTCTTCCAACCGAGCAGTCCTTTGATGCGTTAGACGCTCGTATCTCTGAGCGGTCAATCCGGGCATTGTCTCGTTTCCCAGCGAATGAATAAGCTTTTGGACCAATTTTGACTCCCATAAGCATCATTATTTTTAAAAGAGGAATGTAGCCTTCATTGAATATGCAAACAGCAATAAACGTAGCAATTTCAATGACGTGAGTTCCGGAATATGTTTCGGCGCGAAAGTCCAAATCAAAGAGTTTAGAAACTCATTATTGAAGGTTAGAATTCAACTGTTCGCAAGCTCACACTTAAATATAAAAGATAATTTAAAAATACATAAAGGTTACCTTCAGTTATTGTATTTCAATATATATATATAAAGGTTTTACGAGGAAACAGGGTCGCAGGTTGACAGTCCTAATGAAAGTCCCTAATGTCTTTTGTTTGATTCGTTCCAGCCGAGCCGGTTTAGACGGCGCGTCAGCAAAACAGCCATATCTCTGAAAATAATTCGAATTTTTTAAAATCCTCTTAAAGTCATTCTTAGAGGCTTAAGCTTTGAAAATATGAAAAAAAAAAAATGATTTTTTCAAATCTCTAGACCAGAATACCCCCTTAATATAATCCTTAGCCGTAGAGTAGGAGGAATTTTTTTAATAAGTTTTTCGAGAGATGGACGTCAATTTTTCACAATCAGTTGTACCAATTACGCAACATTCAAGAGATCGGTTTATTGAAACCATAGCCAATTCGACGTCGGCCTGTGGTTTTTTTATAATCTGTACTCTTAACGTACTATTAATCGCTTTATAGTACCAAAGATTGTCAGATACGGATATAGAGCTATAGATCGATTCTGAAATTATGTAATAAGTAAGGGAGATATTTTTAAGTAATAACTATAACTATACGAGTGTGGAAATTGTGGTGACCAAACTCTACTTGCGTGTATATTTGCTGTCTATTCTTGTACAATTACTTCAAGAATACGAAACCTCGTATTTCATGCCAGTGTTTATTGTTTGGTTATCAAAGTAATATCATTAAAAAAGAAAAAAAGATGCAATAGAAATTAATTTAGTGGATGTAGGTTATGGCGAGTAACTGTAATATTTTGTGGTTAATATTTTGTTTTAATTCTGTAGTTTCCAAGATAGATAGTTACAAGATTACACAATGTATGAGAAGCAATTTACTGTCGGGGAAGATTGCTTCTGACAGGAACTACGTACATTTATTTTGGCTCACGTCATTTGTTATCGTCTTATGTCTAATAACCATCACAACTTACCAAATAATCAATAACGAAGAGAATTAATTTATTACTTGCATAATCTCGCAACAGGTCTCCGATTTCTTCGAGCGCTTCGTCTTATGACTGTCCCAGATATTTTACAATATTTAAATATACTAAAAACATCGAGCTCTATACGATTGGCTCAATTAGTATCAATTTTTATATCAGTATGGTTAACAGCAGCGGGCATAATACATCTGGTAAGACAATTGTATTTTAACTATTTACTAATTAAGTACATGGCTTGATGCATTTGTACCACTTGATTTCAGTTGAATGCATTTATTTTATGATTTTACTATTAAATTAAGTTTGCTTCTTAACATAATTACTTACATATAACACATTTTAATTTTGGATAATTAGAAAAAAAAAATGTTTATATATATTTTCTATGATTTGCGTTAATTGTCTCACATTTTTAAAACTAGCTGGAAAACTCTGGCGATCCGCTAGATTTTAAAAATCCTCATCAATTATCCTATTGGACTTGTGTCTATTTCCTAATTGTGACCATGTCGACGGTAGGATATGGTGACGTTTACTGTGAGACTGTTTTAGGAAGAACGTTTTTGGTGTTCTTTCTACTCGTCGGCTTGGTAAGTTCAAATTTCATTTCCTACTTTAATTTATTCCCCTATATACTTTGTAATTGCAATTGTTCCTATGACTACGTTTTTTAGTATTTTTATCTTCTCTCTGTGAACCTAATATTTTGTGTTTTTAGTTATTCCATTCCGTTTTTCGTTTTTGTCTAAAGTGACGAAATAAAATGTTTCAAAAAATATTATAACCATGTGCACAATTAAAACAAAAGGATGTTATTCAATTTTTTTTGTTGAGAATTTTGTAAGAGAAACAAAAGTTATTATGCGATTTTAAATTTGACAATGCTGCCAATGTAGGGCTTAATCTTATAAAATATTCTTTAAAAGGACAAACTATTTATTTTACAGGATTATTATTCTAGTTGAAGAGGTAGAAAATGGATTTATAATGTTCTAATATATTCTCAAATTTATAAGTTGTTAATGTTTTGGTTTGAGTTGTATTTGTGCGCTTTATATAGGATGTTGTTAGGCAAGGCATTCGTTATGAAAAAAAGCAAAATTGATGATTAATTCTAATTGAATACAACCAAATTTAGGGCTTCAATGTAGGACATAAATAGGATGTACGCAATGCGGAGTGAATGTATTGAACACTTAAGTGATTTGATCATATTTAGTTTTACTAAACGCAATTAGTGACGGCTCATTAACACATTCTCCTATTTTGAACTCATATCCCACACGAAAGTATATATCAATTTTTATATAATGTTATTCTTTCCCCTTATGTCCACTTATATTTAAGGGCACTTTATTTTTTTGTTAAGTTTTAGTTAGTAGATGAGAGTGTTATTGAATTCATCTAGTCCGAGTATTTTGTGTCATCACATAATTTCGAGAAATTTCGTCGACGAATTTTAGTTCAAAAATGCTTAGCTTAGATTTTATAATTTGTGTGATTTGAAGTTGTCCAAACCAAAAATAAACAAATCTTATAATTAAATGTTACGAAGAAATCGTGCTTTACCAAATTTTACGAATTTAGAATTTCTTTATGAATTACGATTTTTTTTTATTTTATTAAAAAGTTTTTCAGTGCATGTGTGTTTTATAGAACTATTGGTCAGGTTGTAAATTAGGGAAAGTTTTGAAGGTAGGAATATAGTAGAGTTCTTTTTTATATTCTTCTTTTAGTTTTAGGCAGTTATTGTGTACATTGTGTCGTATTTATTTAAAATACTTATAAGAAAATATCAATAAATAGATGAACTAAAGTTTTTGGGCAGATGGAATTCCTGATTTCATGGAATTTATCTTACCAATGTTAAATGGTTGTTTCTTGCATGAAATGCTGGCTGCTGCATATTGTGTAACCGCTTTTTTGAAGAAAGCTATATACATGTGTATTTTTTTTATTAATCCCATAAAACTATTTTCCACAACATGACTTTGTTGTTTTTTAATATATGTACAAGTTATTAAAAATAAGTTCTGCGTGAATATTGTTAGAATATATAAATATGTTTCCAATGTGTAGAGGGTAAGAAAAAGCTGATTTTAAAAATGCTTTAAAAATGATAAATATATTGATAACGTAACTCTATTATTAAATTATGTTGTTTATTAGTGTTCAAAGTTTTGTGAACGCTTACATATTTTAATATAAAAACTTTAATGGTGCTATATATACAGTAACTGAGACTTCTTTTCGAATAAAATGCTGTAAACAATTTGTTATTTGAGGTAACTCATTGGTGTCTAAAGCATACATTTTTGTTCGCATTCACAGAAGGTATTGCTTCTTTATTTTAAATATGTCAAAACATACGATTCTGACCAAATTAGAAGACAAAGTGAGCAAAAACGAAAAACCCATTGCTACCACACAATAATTTCGCATGTATAAAAATTAAATTTGCATAATACATTATTGGACAATTCGTCCGGTGATTCTGTACGGTTGAAGGTTAAGTTATTATTATTATTTATTGCCCTGTAGGAACCCAGAAGTTCATGACCTCACCGGCTCGAATCCGCCATCGTTCCCTCTCCTGTGCACTCTCCTTCCACGCTTGCCCATCTGAGCCGATGTCCTCAAGGTCAAACCTAACATTGTCCTCCCATCTCCGTCGCGGCCGCCCTACCGGTCTCTTTGCCGTTGGTCTACCGTCAAGAATTCTATGCACGGTCTTATCGTTGCCCATTCGCGCCACATGTCTGGTCCATCTTAATCCTTGCGACTTGATTACTCTCACTATTGTAGGTTCGCGGTATAGCTCTTCCAATTCGTGGCTGTGGAGTTTCCTCCATTGTCCTGCCTCGTTATATTTACTTCCAAAGATACCCCTTAGAATTTTATTTTCGAATACGCGGAATTTGTTTTCTTCCCGTTTTGTGAGAGCCCATGCTTCGCATCCGTATATCGCAATCGGCATATTTATGGTTCTATAGACACGGAGCTTTATGTTACGTGATATCAGTTTGGATTTCAGCAGTTCACTGAATGCGTGCCAACTAGCGTTGCTGGAATATAGTCTTTTGTTAATTTCCTTCGACATTTCGTTACTGGCCGTCAGTATTGTTCCCAGATATTTAAATTTTTTAACTTTTTCAAATATCTTACCTCTGACGTTTATATGTGTTATCTGAGATCCACCTGCTCTCGCCGTAATGATGTATTTTGTTTTGTCTTCATTTATTTCTAGGCCCACCTCTCCTGACGCTTGCATGATGATTTCATAGTTTTTACTAGCAGTTTCTAGATTATCGCCCAGAACGGCGATGTCATCCGCATATGCGAGCACTTGTGTGACCCCGTTCCGTGATAATCCGGCCATTTTGTCGTCTTTTACCTTTCTGATGACATACTCGAGGACAAGGTTGAAGAGACATGGTGAGAGGCCAGCCCCCTGTTTTGGTCGGTCCCGGATTTCAAATGGTTCTGAGAGGTGGTTTTCTATTCTAACTCGCTCTTTGTTTTCGTTCATGCAAATTTAAATGAGGGTGGCGTATTTTTTCGGGATTCCCAGCACAACTACAATATGGTAAAGTCTTTGCCTTGCGACTGAGTCGTAGGCTTTTTTGAAGTCAACGAACAGTTGGTGAACTGTCTCTCCGTATTACCACTTCTTTTCCAGCAGTTGTATTATTGTGAAAATTTGGTCGCTTGTCGACCGGTTCCTATGGAATCCGCATTGCTAGTCCCACAGTATTTCTTCTGCGTACGGTGTGATTCTCGCCAGTATGACATTTGTTAATATTTTGTATGTGGTTGGGACCAATGATATTCCGCTGTAGTTTGTGCAATCAGATCTGTCGCCTTTTTTGAAAAGGTTTTCCATTCTTCCGGAGTGACTTCCTTAACCCATATTGTTTTGATGAGCTGGTGGATCTTTTGAGCGGTTGCCTCTCCTCCATGCTTCACAAGCTTTGCCGGTATGCAGTCGACTCCGGGAGCTTTGTTGTTTTCCAATCGATTTCTTGCGTCTACAACTTTGTTGAAAGATGGCTCTGGGATCTGAAGGTTAACTTATCTTTTTTGTATTGGTCGACAGCATGTAGGGCTTTCGAAGTTACTTAAAGACAGAGTCAGACTTTGGTTTTAGGGAAAACTCAAATTGTATCGACATGTTGTCGTCTCCGTTCATATTGTTTATTGGTCGATATGGAGCAATATACTGTTTGAAGTTGAGGTAGATTGGCTGGAGTCGCCTCGTGAAACTTTATCGTTGCTATTGGTGTTAGCTTACTATCATAGCTAGGAGTTCGATAAGGGCAGTGAATCATTGATGAAAATAAACGTTGCAAATCGGAATATCTCATTGATGGTACTGACGCTATTGATTTTACTCTGACTTCGACGCTAACAAAGTTGTTTATGTTATCAACGCGGCGTTACTTACTCATCGACTGCTAATTGCGCTACTGGAATTCTCAACGGCTTCAATTGATATCTTTAGACGAAACTATCAAGCCAATGAACGATACCTACGTCAATGATTCAACCAACCGACATTACTGATATTACCAGCACTGTTGACTGTACAGATGATTTGACGCCAAGGAAATTCCTGACTATTCCAACTAGTATTACCGACGAAACGATTGATTGTATAGATGATACTGGACCATCGCATCCGGCGTTGAAGACGCTAACGACGGTACTGGTGCTACGGATTTAGCCGACCCTACCAGCACTAACACGTAGACGTCGAATAATGTTTGCGTGATAATCAGCAACTGGCGGAAGGTTTGTGGGGGTTCTCTATACCACATGGAGAACCAACCCACAATTCCATACCTTATTTCGACCGCTTTCAGCGCGTCATTTCTACCCAATCCCCTTATAAGCTATTCCATCTGTAAATCATGTTAAACGGACGCATAGCTAAACTCATTATCTTATGCAGATAATGAATAATTGAGTTAGCTACCTTTAAGCCATACGGCAACCCCATTTCGCTAACCCATGATATTTCCACCGGAAATCGCATCATGTCGATTAGCAACGGCATAGTCTGATCAAACGACGCGGTTGCTTAATCATGCGACCGCTGGGGAAATTATCAAAGCATTTAAGTTAGTTCCCATGATCAGATTTCCCTAGCCAAGTCGGCGTCCTTTCCACTTTCTCCAGACACTCCATTCGCTGGCGACCAATGCTCTCTTTTCGCAGGTGAATAGCACCAGCTTAATTTTCCTCTCCTTCATAGTTCTGTCTTCGTACAGTTCAATGTACTCTGAGATCACCACATTCACCGAATTAGGTCAATGGGTTACGCTCAGAGCTGCATTGATTAATGCACATACAACCAAACCCACTCCGAGATCATAGACTTTGTGTGTCTGTTCTCTCATTCTCCCATGTTCGTCGATTGTCGAATTAACCGATGTAATTCACCACACATCGACGGGCGTGGCAGTGAGAGAGCAGAAGTATGTTCTCTATTGGTTGTCTGGTGCAAAAAATTAAATTACCCATCTTCATCCCTTTTTCAATCAGTCGATTTACAACCATCAACCAAGTAAGTGGTTATTCATCTACCGCTCCAGTCAGAATAGGAGAAGTGTTGTTGAGTGTTGTCAGACGAACGTAGTGTCCCGGTAGTTAATCGAGAAAGAGGAACACGTCACCCTTCAAAATAGACTAATCGCGAATTATTTATTTATTAAAGCCTACGTCAAGTAATAATAATTGAGAACAATAAAAACCAAATTACAACAAACCAAGTGCATTTCATACATTGCCTTTTTCCTGGATTTTGTGGATACTCGACGAAACATTGATGGGGATTCAAGTGAAACCGTGCCATACGTTGGCGTTAATACCTCTACCCCCACGGGCTAATGACCTTGCCCGGAAAAACAAATTATGATGGGCAATTTAATAAGTCTCGGATTTGGACCGGGCACCGGTGGAGAGACTTGCTAAATAAGGCCAAGACCGGATCCCGGTTGTAGTGCCGATGATGATGATGATGATGATGATAATCAGCAACAGCCGACTTTCATGAGGCGAAGAGATTACCCGAATGAGGAGATTTATTTACCTTGACAAAAATATACGGCATTGTGGTAGAAGCGCTATATATGTTTACTATGTCCTAGCCAAAAGTAAATTTAGCAAAAAGAGCGGATATGAGACGGAATCTTTTAAAAAGCCAACGTGGGGTTAGTCCATCTTTGATATGGTTTTAATCCTCGGTACAACTCTCAGTAACGACTCGACCAGCACGACAATGAAAATGCTGAAACGAGTTACGAACTTTGTCGTGAAAAGTGGACATTATATATATCGTTCGAACTCTCAAACAGTTTGCAGATATCCTGCTCAAATATAATGCTGACATATCTTCTACAGTCATATATCAGTTTTAATAGACATCGAATGCTCTGTTATTACAAATAATATGGTTAATGCGAATATTACAGCTGTAAAACACTATGTATTTAATAATCAGAAAAACGATGAAACTCTCCGTAGTCCGTGGCAACTTGATTAATAACACTATGGCGGTTTGGGGTACAAGGCAATCAGCATAAAAGCATCAGTCTCTTAAAAGTAGAAGAATCTCTGGGACCCAATGAAGACGGACTTTTTAAAAAAACAGGTGGTCCTGTGTGATTTTAATGCTAATACATGTCGCGTCACGGTAGCCTGCATGAAAACATTAACGGCGATGGACAACAAAACAAAAGGTATGGCATTAAATGAGAGTTTGGCTTAGAGTTTGGAGGTTTAGAGAGAAAAAGATGTCAGATCCGACTACACTTTAAGCTGGTATACCATTTAGTTTACCATATGACTAGTAAGGGTATCCTTAAGTCTAGTGGCGACTATATCTTCCATTACTCCTTTAGAAAATGGGTAACATCTCAACCCTTTAAAAATATATCTGTCTCTCATGAATTTCGTAGTTCGGAGGCCGCAAAGTTGATGTTTATATTCTTTCGCGTTTCTGTCGTTGCTACAATTATGCGACATATAAAAGGAGTCAGATCAGGGTATAGCATTTTCCAGTTCTTTTATTCATGCTGCTTTCCTACAAACTTCTTCATGTGTGATATATCCTTTTTTTATTTTTTTTATAATCCACATGCGATTTCAAAATATTTCGAATCAGATTCTGCTATTGAGCAAGTTCTTTCCAACATGCGAACAGATCGTCTTTCTCTAGCTAGTTAAATTGCTTAATCAAATATCGGTACGATGTGGTTAGCAAGGCCTTTCTAATGATGATTTCATTATTTTATGTGAAGCTCAGTCCTATATTTTTAAATACTGTAAGCTATCAGAAAGTTTTACTCACAGTGATATTGTATTTCTGACATGGACCTTGCAGTATTATCAGTGTTTCAATTTACAGAAATTTTTTTTTACGATATCCTCTCTCTAACGTTAACCAGTGTTCTATGGTATCAGTGGTAGATTGATAATGACTTCGTTTAGTTGATTTGTTGTCAAGAATCTTCTTCGAATTTACTTGATGCGATTTACAATCAAGACCAATAGTTATGCAAGCCCAATACGTCTTCAACACAATTAGGTTCGTGTTTCTCTACTGCTGGTTTTATGCATTTAACGTGCGCACTAAAGTAACTTTGAGGTACCCTTGAACTTCAAAGTTTGCGTGTATAGTGTGTATTCGAATTGGGTGCGTATAGGGAAAAGGGGATACTGTAGGGCTCTTTACGCTTTTTTGCAAGTACCTTTAATTGAGATTTTTGATTTTGTTTTTTAAATTTCCTTCGATTTTATTTTACACATTTTTGGTTTTAATCCGACAGATTGTTTACTAGAAACCTTTTATCTTTAATATAACACTCACCAAACTATTTTATTCAGGCTCGAGTATCAGAATAGGTGATGCTGAGCCGATGCCGAACTTGTATATTTTACAGCATATATTACACACGTATGCTATCGTAATTGCCAGGCAAGGACTCACGCGCATGTGTTGCATAAATCGCAACTTCATTGAAGTTGAATACTCATCGTCATCATCGGCACTACAACTGGGATCCGGTCTTGGCCTTATTTAGATGTTTATTGGTTTGGACAGCAATCCCGCTATTTTTACTTGACTAGTTACGTTAGTCATGGTCAACCTACAAATCGTACCAATTTGTTTCGAATGCCGAATTCTCTCATGGCATTATATAGTTCTACCCTGGCTATGCTGTCTTAGGCGGCCTTAAAGTCTATGAATAGATGATATAATGGAATCTTTAATGGCAGACATTTTTCCATCGCCTGCCTAAGGGTGAATATCTGATCAATTGATGATTTGCCTGGGATGAAGCCACATTGATATTGACCAATGATGGCTTTAGCGTATGGGGCTATCCGGTCTTGTAGGATAGTGGAGAGTACTCAGCAATGTTATACCCCTATAGTTGCTGCACCGTGTGATATCTCCTTTCTTATGTATGGGGCAAATTATACCGCGACGCCGGCATCTCCTCTTGCTCCCATACGTGCACCACGATCTCATGAATTGCGTGATGTAACGCTGTCCCTCCTTGTTTGATCAGCTCAGCTGGTATGCCATCAGCTCCAGGGGCTTTATTTGATTTTAGCTGTCTAATGGCTTTTAAAGTTTCCTCAATGCTTGGTGGCGGCAGCATTTGGTCTTGGTCTTGCATTGGTGGAGCCTCCAATTCTTCTGTGAGCTGGCCGTTTAGCAATTCATTGAAGGGCACTTCCCATCGCTCTAGAATGCCTTCAGGATCGGTGATCAGATTACCCTCTTTATCCTTGCAGTAAGTGCAGCGTGGTGTGTACCGCGTCATACTGCGGATTATTTGGTAGAACTTCCGCGCCTGGTGCGAACCTCGCTCTCTACTTTTCTCTATTTCACAGACAAGGTTTTCTTCCCAGGCACTTTTCTTTTGTCTGTGGTCTTTTTTCAGATCTTCTGAGGTCTTTGTATTTATCCTCGCGCAAGATAGTGATCCGAGTCGACGCTGGTACCTCGGTACGTTCGTACCGTCATCGGGTTCGAGGAGTGGCGGCGATCTACCAGCACGTGGTCAATTTGGTTGCGAGTGGCTCCATCAGGCGATACCCAGGTGGCTTTGTGGATATTTTTACGCGGAAACCTGGTACTCGCAAAGACCAAGTTTTTCGATGCTGCCTATTCGATGACTCGTAGTCCATTGTCATTAGTGTTCTCATGCAAACTATGGGAACCTGTGTAATGCCTGAAAACCGGCTCCCGACCTATTTTTGCATTCAAATCCCCAAGAACCTTTTTCACATCGTATCTTGGGCAGGCATTGAGGGCCCGTTCGACGTTCTCGTTGTATTCTTCTTTTTCGTCGTCAGGGGACTCCTCTGTAGGTCCGTGAACGTTTATGAGGCTTATGTTCTTAAACTTGCCTCGCACGCAAAGAGTGCATAGCCTTTCATTTATTACATTAAAGCCGATGATGGCAGGATTCAGTTTTTGGATGACTAGAAAGCCTACCCCGAGCACATGGTGTTTTGTGTGACAGCTGTAATAAATGTCATACTCTTTTCTTTGAATAACACCACTCCCCGTCCATCTTATTTCTTGCAATGCTGTTATGTCAGCCTTATATTCTGTGCAGCTCGAGCTCTGTATAGTGAGCGTACGTTCCATGTAAAAATTCTTAAATCATTTAGCCATTTTCGTTTCCGTGGTCGTCGTCGTGTATCCGGTCCATATTCGAGGCTTGTTAAATTTTTACGGGCACGGTTATTAGCCTTGCGCCAACCTTTTTCAGGATGTCGCTGCATGCATTGGTTCACTACTTGGTGGGTGTCAAAGTAGCTATCCAGGGTTGTCACGTGGAGACTGCATGTCAACTTGGATTGAACAGGGACAAGGATCGCCCTGGCCTTCGCCGGGTTGAAGGCAATCAGAGACTTTGCCCTGTATGTTCGCACCCATCCCACCAAGTTGAATACTACGGGCTGCAAAACATCCAAATTTGAAAAGTTCCATTAAGACTATTATTCTCCTTATTTCAATGCAACTATATACCAGCACACACTCTAAAAAGATACAATAGGCAAAAAGAATTTTTTTTTAGAAAAAAATTTCATCCTTGACGTTTCATGCCAAAGTACTAAATGTTTAGATGAGCCAAGGTCTAACCCAATGGTAATCTCTTTGATATTTGACTATTATTCATAGATATTCATACCATTATATCCAAAATTTGTATGGCCTCTTTGAATAAGTATAATCGGCCCTTTGAAACATTTACCAGCAATTTTTTTATTAATTGAAAACTTTCTTACAAACACCACTCAACACTTCAAATGTCGTTTGCTTTGTTTTTAAAGACAAATCCGATTTGATTTTTTCGTTCTGGTTTATTCACAAGACAATAAAAGGGTACATATTTTGACAGCAAATAAAAAATAGTTCAACATGAAACCAGTAAGTCATCCTCAGGATTCACCGTGGCATATCGAAAATGTTTATCAATTGCTTTTCAGCACTTCTCTTCTCTCTGGAGTTTGTTATCCTTCCGTGTTTTCTTACTTATTAGCAGAACTTCTAACCACGGCTAATGGAATACCATCTCTGTACGTTTTCAGTGATGTGTTAACCATGTCTCGTTTTTTTTCCCTATTTTTTTCATTTGTCGATCTGGTGGTGTCAGCCTTCAAAATACAATTGCATGCCAAATTGTGGGCATTTCATATCCCATGCTTTTGCACACTTGCGTTTTTTCTGGCATCCTGACATCGATACCACTCTAGATTTGATTGTCATTCGATCATGGAATTATTCAATGGAAAATCTCGAAACGCTTTCGGACTCGAGGTATTTGCCTTTAAATTAATTAAAGTAACTGATGGTGCTCCTAGATAGTGAACGTGGTGTTTGCTGAGCACTCGAAAATTTCAGAAATTTAAAATATTTGAGAAGTTGGTTTTGTCGATTGTAATTAAACGAATTTGGTTTATGATATTTTCCTCTGATATCCGGTGAATATTAGGGTAATCGATTTGTGGGTATTAAGGTATTAGAACCATCTTTGTCATAAATTCAATAAGTAAGTAAGCTGGGTTCAAAAGACTCGGAGCAATAAACAATTCGAACCGATGATCGGGTCTTCACCCTAAGTATGGCTCCAAAAAAGGCGTGAACTCTTTGCATTGCAAAACCAAATTTCTTCTTCCAGTGTTTCGGAACTGCTTACTGATGCTTTTAATTAATTTTTCTTAGTATTGTAAATTACCGAAGTATGTGCCTCTTTGGACAATAATTGGTCTTTTCCGCTCAGTTTTGGTTTGGCTTTTCGTTTCGTTAGTCCTAGTATTGGTTGTTAATTTATTTTGAGGATTATTGACAGTTTAAATAAATAAACGTTTAGCACTAGACCTGCTTTGGGTGAAAATTTGATTTAATTGTATGATATATGAATACAAAATAATGTTTACCATTTTTAAAGCATTTTGTCGAAATATCACTCGCTATATCCCTAATATGCAGAATAACTTAAAAATGTCCTACACAAATAAATATTTTTCGTTTTTATTAAACAATCAACAAAAATAACGATTCATATTTTAATGTACGAAATCCAAATGTAATAAAATTTTAGGCAATGTTTGCCAGCAGTATACCGGAAATTATTGAACTCGTTGGTAGTGGCAATAAATATGGTGGTGAACTGAAAAGAGAACATGGAAAGAGGTAGACAAATAATATAACAAAACACCCAGTCAGTTTATACTATTAAGAAAACAAAATTAGTGATAAGAAAGCAAAAAAAAAAAAAAATTCTTACAATTAATTTATTTTCTTATATTATATTAATTCATTTTTGTGTTTCGCTTCATATTGTTTTTATTCACTTGATGCAGAAGTTGAATGAGACACTTTTTCACAAGTCTTAGTTTCTTCTGCGTAATATGTACAAAGTTCTTCTTCAAAACATTGATAATTGCTTTAAACTTTAAAGTGAAAATAAATTTCTGTCTAAAAACAAGTAATGGGAAAAAAAATCATGGATGGTTACACAAATAAATAAGAAAAAAAAACCAAAATTTGAAAACAAAACTGCTTGATTTACAACCAATTTAATTAGTTCAAATTAAATAATTTGATTGTTTCCTAATGTGTCAGCACCAAATTATATATGAAATAGTCTGTTACCCTTTTTATTTGGTGAAAAGTTTATTTTGTTTTTTTTTCACGTTAGCTTTTAAAATAAATTTAAATTATTTCCTTAAAATTATGAAGTAATTCATGATAAGAAGAAAGAAACCAACACTAAAATTAACACTCAATATTTTGTTATTATATATACATATATCATTACCTCCTTATTAATTAGGTAATGGAGATGAGGTCGGATATGTTTTTTCCCTTTTATTTAATTGAACAATAACCATTTTCCCTCTTTTTGAGATGAGCACTTTTGGTTTGCTTTGATTAGGTTTCTATATATTATTTTGGGATTTATTTAGTTAATACTTTCATGACTACCATGTTGTTGTGCACACAATGTTTTTGAATCCTTGATTAACGGACTTAATTTTCCAAATTAAAAAAAAAAAAAACATAAAAAATAAATAAAAGAAAAAACCGCAATGAAACAAAAAAAAAACAAAAAAAGTGAGAAAATACAAAAATAAAGTGTTCTAGTTTTTTTTTTTAAGTAGTGGTAAATTACTAATTTATATTTTCTTTCGAAAATGATAATCTCTGTAAATGCGTTTTTTTAATGCTACCGACAATTCGATGAGTTCCTTCTCTTTCATTATTGATAGATATAGTTTAGTTTGGGTAGTTAACTTTTAGACTCTGCTATCATGAAATTATTTTAATTTGGTTCGTTGTAAAATTTTTAAATCATTACATCAAATTAAATAATTTCAAGCAACGTAAGATATTATTATAAATATATGTGTGTTTTAATATCTGTCTATTTTTGGTTTATGTTTGTTTTTTTTTTCTATTTTGGTTTATGATGTTTTTCTATTACATTATTATATAGAGAAATAAATCAGTGTTAATAACACTAGAAAGGGATAAACAAAGTTCATTTTTCGGTCACGCATTGGTTAATATATTTAGTTACATGCCGTTTAATTTCTTTTTGTGTTTTCTTTAAATATGTATCCGTAAAGGGTGGCGGAAAAGCGGGTATATTGCGTTGACGATAAATTGTATTGATAACGTAAATCTAGGAATTGCAATTAAAAATGTTGTTGAGAAAAAGTCCTCTAATCCTTATATTTACAAATCCCAAACGAAATTCTAATTTGTTACATAAAAATAACAAACTTGAATACCTTACGTTGTTTCAAGAGCTTACGATTTCTTTTGTATAGTTTTTTTCTTTTTAAGTTTTCTATATTTATATAAATATATATATATATATATATATATATATAATATATTATTTCTATATTATGTTATATATATATATACAAGTATATATATATATATATATATATATATATATATATATATTATTTACATTGTATAATTATTTATATAACCCTTAACGCTTTATTTAATTGAATTTTCGGTTTTATGTTTTACTCCAGATTTTTTTTATTCTCTTGGTCCACTGTTTTCTTGTATCTATAATTTTTGCTTTTTTGATAAAACAATTTTACCGAATGCTTATTTGTTTTTGTATTATTAAAAACGGCTTTAGGGACATCCCTACATGAATTGTACAATATAAGAAATCTGTCCATGTGTGTGTGAATGAGTGATATTTTATAACTGTTGTCAATTTGCTCAGGGAAGAAGTTTCTTAAAATTTTACAAGAAAGCGTACTTACTTATTTTTTTTAGGTTCTGGTAAAGCACTCAAGAACTAAAAACAAAAGAAAGTAAATAACAACACAAAAACAAAAAAATCTAGATAAAAACCAAAACAATCAAACACACAAAACAATTAAAGTCATAATGTCGTATAAATATTTGTATGTATGTTAAATTTAGGCTGTGTTCGCTAGTTGGATTCCAGAAATAACTGAACTGGCTGCCCAAAGAAGCAAATATGGTGGAACGTATAGCAAGGATCCTAGAAAAAGGTACACAACGTGATGTACCAGAAGCGAAAAACATTTAATTTATTTTTTCTGTTAAAATGAAGTATTTTAAACAAGTTCTACTTGATTTGTTATTTACTATTATTTATTATTATTTCACTCTATCTGATTATTTTCTTTTGTACATAATTCTTTTGTTACTAATCCTATTAGAACAATGATGTTTTATTTTCTGTTGTCAAGTAAATTATCTAATGCATATAAGGACACCTGCTTGATTTCTTTTTACAATCGTTTTGTGTTAATTATGTTATTTTTGCAATCTAGTATTGACAATCCTCTTGTTAGTTATTAATTTTCAGTTAATGTTGAAGCAAATATTTAAAAGAAATTTTATATAATATTCTTTTATTAAGAGAGGCTTTTGATTTTATTAAATTATTATGTTTATAATCTTATAATGAAAAATTAGGTCCAAAAGGATGTAATTCTTTGAGTAAATGAAAATATATGAAAGACAACTGAACAAAAGTCAGCCTTTTGGCATTCTCACATAATTCAAATTATAAACTCTCTTGGGATCTGTTTATCGTGTGTTGAGTGAAAAAAGCATACTACTGAGTATTTGTTTTTCTTTTTCAATGAAATGTGATTAACGGCATCATGACAAGGTTTTTATTAGCTACCATAAAAGGCATTGTTATTTAGCAAAAAGAAAAGACAAGATCGACAAATTAATAAAATCTAATTTGTAATTCAAGTTTGCGTTAAATTTCATAAAGACCGAATATTCTATGTTTGACTTTTAAGCGCTACTATCTATTTTAAGTTTTTTTTTTTAACCATCAGTACCGACTAGTATCTGTTCCCTCTATAAATTTAATATAGCTCATCATTTGCAATACGTCTCATGCTACTCTAAACCTGGTTATATAAACGTTAATGCGCGCATTGCACAAAAAATAGGGATTTCGATTCAAGAGTATTTTTCTAGCCTATTTTCGCAAAAGTCTATTCTTGAAGAGGGTACAAAGAAATAAAAATATATCTATACCGCATATATCTTTCCACAATATTATATAGTGACAAGGATAGTATAAAAAGTTAAACAATTGTGTTGGAAGAACTTTTGTTTATTTAAAAAAAGCATTTATTTGTCTATGCAGTCTTCCTTTAGTTCCATACACGTTATCCAATGTCTCTTTAATAAGTGTATTTCGTCTCTGAAGTGGGATTCTGGTATTACTCATTTAACGCTGATATTACCCCATCATCTGATCCAAACCGTTTATCAGCCACGAATTCTTTAATATTTAGGTATATATCAAAGTCAGAGGGAGTCTTGTCTATAGGAAGAATGGAGAGGATATTCAAACGATTCATATTTCCCTTTTACTTCCCAATTATGCGAGTTTGGAATCGAAAAAGTATAAGAAGAAGAAGACGAAGAAAAAGGAAAAAAACCCTACCTATACTTCTAGCAGCCGATACAACTATCGTTACTTTCTTCAGTCCCGAGCTGTTTTGTTGTTGATCCTTATGTAAAGTTGTGAACCCAGGTTTCAGAGAAGGTCACGGAAAATCGTTTGATTCCTTGATACAATGGTATAAGCATTATTAAGAAATGGATTTGGCATTTTCTTTTAATTAACATTTAACATGCACCCATCGTGACATTTTTTTTTTTGTGGAACTTGGTTGTTGTGCCTCTTGATAATCGGAACAGGATCGTTTTACAGCGTGTGATGGAATGTCAAGTTTGACATATGCCTTTGATGTGCAAATACATTGCTGTGGCGACTCTATACACACACGAACACGCAATAATGGCGAAAAAAAAGACAATCGAAATAGAAAACCTGCAGAGTTCTGTATCAGAGCATTAAGCATAGCGACCCATAGTTGAAAGCGAGGTAAGATATCCTTATACACGTGACCGCGGTCTGATGTGTTGATACTTTCGTTTTAACCTTTTCATTTGGGTGGTTTCCCGTCACGTTTTTCACTATTGGTCGTAAAAACGCTATATTGCTACACACTTTTTGGTTTTTGAATAATATGGCACGAAAATTAGGTTTCAATTAGTTGGACGGAATTATAGCTTTCACCAAATGTCCTCGGATCAAAAGTCCTCACCCTATTTCTATTCTTCACATTGTATACAATCTCAACCCAATAGAATATTTTGTAGTCAGATTCAGGAGCCTGATATAAGCAGAGATACGTGCCGAGACATTTCCTTTCAAGCGAATCCATCAGATTTGAACCTACATTGAATCACAATATATGGGTATCCATATATGATCAGTGGGCTATCTAACACATAACTTTCACTTTTACTCTATTTTAGTTTGGCCACATTAGCGTTCATTAAATAGGTCGTTGGGTTTCAAATATTTCAAAAGTGTGGCCGGTCAGTTTGTTATGTCATAATCGACAGAATAGGAGTTAGGGCAAGGCAAGAAGAAAAGAGAGGTGATGAGTCGCCGTTTTTGGGAACGGATATTAGCAGACATTCGTCAATTTGGGTCTACTTGAATAGAACAGATAGAAGAGCTTTCGTGGCAGTTTAGCGGATGTAGAGGAATATTTTTTTTCAAAACATAGGGTTGAGTGCTTAGAAAACAAATCAAGTTTGGAACGAAACTGTCTCACTGGATTGTTTTGTCAAAATTTTAATTCGATCGCATTTGTGACAACTGAACATATTTCACCAGCTTTTATAATATTAAATTTTATCGATTAAATATTTGTACTTTTGAGCGGTAGAATTTAATACATACATAAATGGATGCCCAAGAGAGAATAAAGTATTGTAGCTTTTTAATTAGTGTTTTTATTTGGTTTCTTTCACCAATTTGAAGATAAAATATACTTTCAAAAGGCATTGGTTTCTTGGCGGCATGTGTCTCAGTTCAAAAATTCGGGGAAAAATAAGTTTATTAAATATAAATGTAGACAATTCTGATTTTGAATTATTTTTCTATTTATAATAATCAGCCTTTTAATCACAAGAAAAATGAAAACAAGAATTAATTAAATCAAATATTATTTATCTTCTGTAAATTATTCCATAAAATAATTACATTTCTAAAACCTCTTCATTCATCGAATACAATATCTAAGGATTATTAAAATTGCATACATCATTAAAAATAAGAATGTGGAATAAAATTGTAATCCGCATAAGGTGGCAAATAAGATTGAATTTTAATTACCCATTGTTTTTTTGTGTGAAAATTTTATAAAGGATTATAATTATTAATTTGCATGTTTTTGCTAGTAAGTTTGAATTAGCCTTATGGTATTTTTTTTTCTGTTTGTTGTTTTGTTTATCAATAATATTTTTCATTTGTGATTTGTTGGTATAATTTACAGAAGCGGTTCAAAGTTTAATTTATATTAAAACATAATTCTATAAATCACACAGAATTTTACTTATGTTCAAAAAGAAAACAAATACAATGAAACGGCTCAACAGAAATCGATGAATTTTTGAAAAAAGAAAATGGAAAAAATATTAGAATAAAGTATAACGTGCTTTTTGAATATCACTTTTGAAAGAAATTGAATATAAGACAAGAGGAAAAATTTGCATAAAATATATTAAAAGAAAATAACAAGACTGAGGAGAAACTCGTCAATAAATTGGCATTCCTATTCACGAAGATGTATCTTTAATTACACGATCGATTTGAACTAAAATTTGAAGTTGAACAATTAAACGAAGTGTGTTCAAATTTTTAATACATCTCTTTTTAATTGGTTTGCCTTTAAAAAAATATTACTTACAATAACCAATAGTGAATAATTTTCAAAGATTGGTTCGGGTCACTTGACACTTAATTATTTTCCTGTTTCTTAAAGCATAGTTTCGAAATGACGATATTCAGTTTAAATTAGGAATTCAATTGTATCATAATTTTTAACAGTTCCGTTTTTAAATTTGTTAAAAATTTTTGTTTTGTTCTGTTTGGTTATTGTTTGTTTTGGTTTTGCTCGGAGAGTGCAAAAGAGTTTAAATTGACTTTTTTTCAGAAAACGAATGAAAAAAAACAAGGAAAAATAATATATAAATATATACTTCTATATATACATATTTATAATTAAAACTGTAAAAGTAAATGAAATTTCTTATTTATCAGAACATTTACAAGCAGTTTCTTGAATGAAAATTTATATAATGATGCAATATTTGATCACTTAATTATTTTAATATGGTTTTAATTAAGCAGCCTTTTGGTTTCATACTTATTTTATGTTTTTATTTGTTTCAGTTCTAATTTTCCGTATAATACTTTGTGTTCTTGAGTTATTCACCTTGTTTTGTGTTAATTTGTACAAAATATATAAAACGTTATAAATATACATATTTTTTTTTTATAGAAATTTACTTTTAGCTTATTTAGTTCATGAAACAAAATAACGAAACAAGAAAATTTCGTAGAAGTTTACTTTTCATACATTTAATAATAATAATTAACAATACCGTTAAATAAGTTTTTTGCTTGCACAGCCTGTATGCCGCAGCCACGCATAATTAGAAAAACAAATTCAAGTTAAGAACAAAAATATTTTATAAATGCAAAATTTTTTTCTCCCTTTTCTTTTTCATTTCACTATTTAATATTAGATTGAGTACATTTTTATAATCAAACTCTAATTCTAATAATTTCTTTTAGAAGTTAGAAGAATTTTATATAAAAGTCCCAAAGTTCTTAAAAGATAAAAAATTCCTCGATTTTTGTTAACTATATATACAATCCTTAAAGTATTCCCCGAATATATAAATATATATATATATATATATATATATATATATATATATGTTTTTCAAAATACGTACTTAATATAGTTCGTTGTAGTGGTATTACATTTTTTACAAGCAGACAATAACTATTTATTAAATTTTAAACAAAATTTTAATGAAAATAAAAAAATGTCCCAAGAAATCGAAGCCTAGTTTTACAAGAAATATTCAGAAAAAGAATGAAATAACTGATTCGTCTCGGGTCAGAAAAACAGTAAATGTTTTACCGTATTAAACCTTACTTACAGTTCTTTTTATTTACGTTGCAAGTACAATATAAATCAAAAGATTTGTGTTAACATTCATTGTGTGAGAGAGAACATTGTGGTAGTGGTGTTTTATTTTCCTTGGTAAATGTTAATTTACTTATTTACAAACAAAAAAATTTAGATACATTTTAAGATTTGTGTGTGTTCAGAATTTTAGGTATTCGGAAAGGTTTATTGAGTTGTATTTTGTTTTGTATATTGTTTACAATGTAAATAAGAATTGTGTATTATAATTTTTGATTATTTTCCTTTTAAGTTTCGTATTTAACTTCATTTTTAATTTGATTTGTTTATCTAAATCAAATGTTAATTTGGAACTCACCGAAAACTGGACTTAAGGATTCCCAACCCACAAATTCCAAAATACGTACATATTTGCAGCGGCATAGTTTTCAACAATCGCTTAGAGCGACGGTTTCTCAAAATGTCGTCGTTTGTTGGTAGGGCGTTTCAGAGAGTGCTTTGGATAGATGAGAAGAAAAACAGACGAATAAAAAAGAAATTATATTATTAATAAACTTAGAAGGTCAACGGTAATATATAACTATGTTGAAATCTGAATATATTTTTATCGGAAATTCATAGATGAAATCAAATAAAACATAATACGAACTAAAAAGTAAATAAATAACTAATCAAAACTAAAAATAAAAAAAAAAACAACTAAACCTATCGAAATTATGCTTAACTATTATTTCTCGTATTGAAAACAGGCGATATTTGCAAGTTGTATACCTGAGATAATAGACTTGATTGGAACAAGAGCCAAATATGGGGGAACATTAAAAAATGAAAGGGGTCGAAGGTGAGAACAAATTTCAATTAGCACTCATAAACTATTAAAGAAAAATGAATAAAATGTTGAAGTAAAACAAAGAGAAATAACAAAGTAACAGTGAATTAAAATAAACACCAAATCGAATTGAATTTGATGACTTTTTTTTTTACATCAAGAATTATCATGACTTAATTTGTTTGTCCTTTTTTGCGTCCCCTCATAAAAATTGAAGTGCTAATAACAACTAGTATTATCACATATCAGTAATATCGAAATTCTACATCATTTTCGCTTACTCAACATGACAGCAACATACATTTAATGAATGCTACGATATCTCAAAATTGAACATTCCACTTTCTTTTACATTTACACATATATAACTTTTTAAAGCGTTTTATCGTATAAATTATTTACTTAGATTATTATTTAATTTTATTCTCTTTATTGTATTTGTGAACAATATTCGAAAAGGTCGATTCATTGTCATATTGCACGCTTTGTGTTGTGTTAATTTTTTTTTTTAAATAACTAAAAATATAATAAAGGATAAAAATAACATTAAAAAATAAAATTTATTAACAATAATTTCCTCCTAAAACTTAACTAAAATGTAATTTGAAATCTGAAGATTGGTGTTTATTCTCGTACTGTAAATGTTCTATGGTACTTTTTAACTTTGTGTCCAGTCGAAGTGATATTATATTATATATAAATAAGTGTTACAAATTTTTGTTTGTGGTTTTGTTTCTTTTTTTTTTTTTTTGAATATTCATAATTTTAAAATCATAAGGTGTTGGCTTTATATCAAAGACATTTTTTGTTTTGCGATGAGAAACATTTTATAGATAAGCATTTAATAACAACGGCGAATTGTTTAGATAGCAGCGAATAATTATCGAATTTAACGTGGTCGATGGCAATAAGATAGCGTATGTATCATACTAAGAGGTACAAGTAATTGAAATAAGGACTTACGATTGTGAAGCTGTGAAGCTTGAAAGCTATGTTGTTCTTGTTTTTCAAATTCTTGGATCAAACAATCCAATCAAAGATGTACGTTTTTTAAGGGTTTGAAATATTCACATAGAAAAGGTCTTTCATTTCGAGATATATATCTTTAATCTGGCAATATATTTTCCTAAGAGAGCCTATTTAAAAGACGATTGTCTTATAACGGATTGTTAAATATACTTTGAAAATAATGGTTCAGTTCACGAAACTCATCGCGTCCGACATCCATTTCATGGTCAGAATAATTACCCATCAGGAGAAGTGAATTCGATAAACTATGGATGATATGTATTGAAGAAATTTGAAATGAATCGATTCGTCATTGTGCGCAACAATATTCGTATGTATGATTTACATACTTAGAAGATTCAACTCGTGGACGAATTAAACCATATTTGCCAATTTGGCAAATAGGGTAACGCTAATACTGGCAGCGCTGCAAACCTTCCGTAGAAAGTCGTTCTTCAGTGACGAAACCCATGTCAGCCAGCAGAATTGTCGAATTTGCACTGAAAATATTCTACAAGATATTGTTGAAAATTCATAAAGAAGTTACTGTTTGTTGTGATGAAGGAATCACCGTTCCATATTTTTTCAAAAATGACGCTTTTGAAAACGTTTCAGTAAATGGAGACGGGTTACTAATTTTTGTTTGTGCGTCAACTGGATGGGGCCACAAACTACACAGTGCGCGATACAATAAATGTACTGAAACAAAGATTAGATGAACGATTAATGTCGCGAAATGGAGCTGGTAATTGGGCACCGCGTTCTTCTGATTTAATACCACTGGACTATTTTCTTTGGGGATATATGAGATCACTTGTCTACGCTAATAAGCCAAAGACTATTGAAGACTTGGAAATTAATTTTCCACGCGTTATGGCCGAAATATGATCCGAAATGCTTCAAAGGGTGATCGAACATTGGATCTCCAGATCATACCATGTACATTCCAGCCTCGGGTGTCACATATTAATACGAAATACCATATATGTAGTAGTTGGTAACTTATATCATTTATAATCAATGCGGCTATTCTGATGCGGTGCGTTAATAAAGCTACACTCCAAGTGCGAAATTTGTTCGCGCCATTACCAGCTGGTACACGGCTTTATTCAAATTGGTCTCTAGAATCATTACATAGCTGAAGTAAATTTTAACGTGTTTTAAAGGAATTATAGTAGTCTTTTTTTGAGAATACATATAGTACTGCAGTACCGTTACTTGGACGATTTTAATCCCATCGCAACAGTGTATTCTCGATGGTAAATACAATTTGGGGAGCGATCAGAAGTCTGGCGAGGTAAATACGTCGGCTGATCCATGGCTTTGATCCCTTTCCTAGTCAAAAACTCGGGCTTGTCGTGAAGAACAACCAACGAAAATTTTTCTCCATGCGCGCTTTCTTGACTGTGTTCGCCTTTGACATGTTTTTCATCGCCTGAAAGTTTGTGCCCAGCTAACTGCGCACAAACCTTCCTCTTACCCAAATTCTTGGTCAGAATCTATGCAAAATGCCTTCAGGTATTGGTGGCACTTCTTTGGTGAGTCAGAGAGAAATGCAGTGATTTCGACTATTTTTTGCACGTTTTTGTTTTCTCTGTAGTCATGAAATAGAGTATATAACAGAAAAACTTTTCAACGACTTAAGCAGTCACTACCATAAATACCATCGCTGCTCCACCGACATTTTCTCAGGAGCGTTAGATGCATGGTGTCGCATTTGTGGATTAATGCTTTAAAACTTTAAGGACTGTAAAGCCACAACACCTAATGAGATGGCACTGTAATGTCAGAATTAGAATGTAGAATTTTAAACAAATGGTCCTAAATTTAGATATATGTACGGCTCCTTAATACTTCAGGGTATCCAAACAATTCATTAGAAACCTGCGCGCAACCCTTTTAACATCACTATTAGTACATAGATTATTGTTACTATTTCTTTTTTTCAGATGTGATGTTGCCTAATTGAACTTGGTAAAGGCCTTCCACCATTCTAAATAGTTTCCTGCGATACCCGTCAATAAAACGCATGGAAAAACATAGAGAATCATAAAATTTGTGTGTTTTGTCATCAGGCAATCATGACCAATATACATGGATACTTTCTTTCCTTGCACTGTGCTTTGTCATTCCGTGGGCGCGTTTTGTTTAAAGAAAGCCTGTCGGCATTAGACTTTGGGTATTATCGTAATCGTTCACCAATTGAATGTGGAGAACGCACTCCACACCTCTAAATATTTTCAGGCGATATTAATTGAACCATTGCATCATTGAGTGAAGGACACTCTAGTCATAAGTATATCGTGCCACTGTTTATGATTTACCCATAACTGAGTTCTTTACAAATGAATCACCTGCATATGATTCAATTAGTAGGGTTAATTATCGTTGCATGAATCTCGTTTAAAATCTAGAAATTGTTTTTCGAGAAAGCTAGATCTGCTTATGTCTAAAAGCAAAGATGTCTTTAGTAGCAGTCTCTAGATTACATAGAGGTTTCATTATCTCAAATCTCTGATAGATCTTGATAAAGCCCTTGCTGGCTCCTGCCAGCCGCGCACATATTACCAACTCCATGACATTTTCGGATATTATAGATCGTTGACGGATAATGATAGTCTTTTTTGTGAGTCCAGTATTGGTGTTTAAAAGAGATGGGGCCGCCATGTGTTAAGTTAATCTTCATTATCTGCCTTCGTAACTTATTTCGTGTCGAGTCTCCTGGAGCGCATGACAATACCGATAATATCTGATGCAAATTTGCTTATATTTAGATTTAATAGGGAAGTTTATTGGAATGGAAGCCAGGTAGTCAAATTGGCCTATTTTAATTTCAGGTTTTTTATACGAGTATAATGCCTTTCATCAATAGGTTGAATGAAAGATTTGTAAACTCGATAAGAGTGTACTTGCAGGAAAAACTCTGCCGAATGCTTTGGATACATTAAGGATGACACATTTACTTTTATTGAAGTAATAAATGTAATGACCACACTTTTCGGTGATGCTTTGGACACATTAAGGACGACACATTTACTTTTATTGAAGTAATAAATGTAATGGCCACACTTTTCGGTGAGGCATACCATTAGATCGCGTACCTGCCTGTTGCCGCTAACTAGATCGAATATTTCAACATATTTTGTGAAATGATGATTTGTTAATTATCATCATCGGCACTACAACCGGGACTCGGTCATGGCCTTATTTAGCAAGTCTCTCCACCGGTCCCGATTTCGAGTCGTTGTCATCTAGTTTGGCATTCCCAGGATCTGGGCGTCCTGGTCTATGCCATCCATCTATCGCAGACAAGGTCTGCCACGCTGTCTCCTTCCATACATCCTGCCACAAAGGACTTTCCGGGCAGGCTTTTCTCTTCGCTCATTCGACCTAGGTGTCCCGCCCATCGGAATCTACCGAGCTTGATTTTTCTTACAACATTAGTTTCAAGGTAGATTGCGTACAATTCATGGTTGTAGCATCTCCGGAATCGTCCTCCCTCACATACGGGGCCAACAATTCTCCTTAAGACCGTCCTCTTGAACGCGGCTAAGAGTTCAGAGTGCCTTTTATTGAGCACCCACGTCTCGGATCCATACATGAGTACTGGTAAGATCATGGTCTTCTACAGTAGTATCTTGGATGTTCTGGATAAATTTCGGGATTTAAAGAGCCTTGATAGACTATAGTAGGCTTTGTTGGATTTGATCAGCCGTTCGCGTATTTCTTCTTCCATACTGTTATCGGCTGATACTATTGTACTTAAAGAATTGCACTACTTCAAATTCGTGTTCCACTACCCTGATAGTTTGACCAACGTTAGGTCTTCTTTTCGCAGAAGCTGCCAGCATGTACTTAGTTTTCTCCTCATTAATGCGCAGTCCGAGTTTTTGTGCAGCCTGCTCGATCTGGGTGAAGGAATCCTATACAGCCCATTCGGTTCTCCCGATGATGTCGATGTCATCTGCGTGGGCAAGTATCTGGTTGGACTTGGTGATAACAGTCCCTCTAGTTGTGACGCCAGAGTCACGGATTGCTTTCTCCAACGCCAGGTTGAAGAGGAAGCAGGCCAGGCCGCCCCTTGCCGGAGTCCATTAAAGATGTTTATTGGTTTGGACAACAATCCCGCTATTTTTACTTGACTAGTTACGTTGATCATGGTCAACCTACAAAGTCGTATCAATTTGCTTGGAATGCCGAACTCTCTCATGGCATTATATAGTTCTACCCTGGCTATGCTGTCTTAGGCGGCCTTAAAGTCTATGAATAGATGATATAATGGAATCTTTAATGGCAGACATTTTTCCATCGCCTGTCTAAGGGTGAATATCTGATCAATTGATGATTTGCCTGGGATGAAGCCACACCGATATTGCCCAATGATGACTTTAGCGTATGGGTGTATCCGATCTTGTAGGATAGAGGAGAGTGTCTTATAGGCGGTACTCAGCAATGTTATACCCCTTGTTTGATCAGCTCAACTGGTGTGCTCTCAGCTGCGGGGGCTTTATTTGCCTTGAGCTGTCTTATGACTTTTACTGTTTCCTCAATGTTTGGTGGCGGCAGCATTTTGTCTTGATCTTACATTGGTGGAGCCTCTAATTCTTCTGTGAGCTGACCATTTAGTAATTCATTGAAGTGCACTTCCCATCGCTCCGGGAATGCCTTCTACTGATTTGTTAATGCCTCTGTAATTTTCGGGACTATCGAAGCAAGTGTTATGAGTCAATGAGAAAAGAGAAGGCCTATTTATGTTCGGGTCTTCTGTTATTTTCTTTTAGTCAATGGTGTGCTTCCTTGTAGATAGATAGAGGGAGAATCTAATATTGTGATAAGCAAATATATGCGTAGGAATATAGGGAAGCAGAACTTTTTACATCAATGTGCACACCTAAAAGGAATTATTATGCCTCTTATAATATCAACAGGTACCAGGCGTCCATTAAAGTACGGAAGAGGTAGCAAAGAAAGGTCAATTGGAAAAAGGGAGAACCAGGTTCTAGGTATGTCCACCAGGAAAGTCCACAAGAATAAAGAATAACCTCAAATAAATTTTACACAACACAATAACAAAATATGAATGGGAGCATCTCATACAGTTTTATAAACAGAAATTGTTACAGGTTTTATGCTCGTACGTCGAAATGAGTTGGCCGACTTTCTAAATCTTCTTTATTGAAAAGCCTCCAAAACTTTTAAATAATCCTATAAGTATCACGTTAAAATATCACATAGAATTGAAGATGGCAAAGCACAACTGTGTGGTAGATGCAATGAGTCGCGTTTAACGATAACATATTTCTAATTGCGGGCATATTCTAATGCCCTTTCACACGGATGATAGCGGGGGTAGAGGGATGGAGAGGTAGAGATATATCAAGATACACTAATGGAAATAAATCACGAGTATAGAGGACTAGTCAATCTGCTTATTTAGTTTTGTTAGTGATATTGATTAATAAACTGTTAGTGATATTGAGTTCCTTCATAGGCATGCGTGCAATTACTGGCCGTGCATTTAAAAAAGTGACCATTTGTAGAGTGTGAGATCTTTTTCAGTAAATAGTCTGTATGTCTCCTGTAAAGTTGATTTTATTCCCTGAATTAAGAGTAGTTGGATAACCGGAGTGTAAGCGTTAAAAACGGTTTAGGTGTACAACACAGGGATATTACTATTTATTGAACTGAACATCTCATATATAAAAGAATTATTAAATTGAACAGTTTATTTAAAAATTAACCTAATAAAACAAGTTAATAGAAGATAATCAAACGACGGCAATAAATAAATTCACAATGTTTCTCATCGCAGTTAAACATTTAGAGCTTTGTTTTTATATTAATTATATTTAATTTTAAAGCAGTTTCAATCCAAATAAACCAGAAGATTCTAGTTAAATATATTTATAGTAATTGTGAAGCAGAATCATCAACAGTAATTGTGTATTAATTGTGCTGTAGTATCCTGAAAACCATAAATAAAATATATACATTCTTATTCTCTTCTCTCTTTTTTGTCTTTATAACTATCCACTAGTTTTTAGCGAATAAATGTATACACATACTTCAGTTAAACGTTGCTTATTACCGTGTGTATTTTGTTTGTTCTATTATGTGTCGTCGATGTTATATTAAAAATAAAAAATGAAAACAAAATTTCCAAAATCTAATCAATGTTACACATGCTTTATATGAGTACATATTTATACAAACAAATATAATAAACAAATATTTCATTTGTTTTACTTCTGTTAGTTTTTTTTTCAAACGATATAATTTGTTTTCATTTCGTTTTTTCCTTGAATTTACAAAAGGAATTGTCTTTGTAAATTGAAGATATCCCTTCTTATAATCAATTAAAGTGTGCATATATATAGTATTGTCTGTTTTAGGTTGTAATAAAGGTCGTTTTGTGTTTTTCTGTCGTAATACTTTCTGTATTTACATGCACTATAAATTTATTGTAAATTGTTACAGTATTGTGTCTGTGCATTATACTTAAGAAAGATTATTATCTGAAACTCTTTTTCTTACTTCATGTTGATACTCCACTTATTTGAACTGACCTTTTAAAAATAAAAACCTTCCAAATATGGTAGATTTTCCACCATAGGTAAATAATTATTTTATTGTCCTGAAGATTTATGTCAAATTATGTATTTAATGTTCAAGTAAAACATTAAATTTTCATGATGATATTATAATACTTCTTTCTTTCAATCTATGTATACATTACTCTACCTGTATTTTAAATATGTTAATTTAGGAAAATATTGAACATTTTTTGTAAATTGTTGGGATGTCTGGCAGTAAGAGTTTTGAGTGAGAATGTCCTTTGTGTTAATTTCCTTTTGTTTTTCCCGAATTTTTCAATATATTTTTATCATCTTCTGTTTTGGTCAGTGTTAAAAAAACAGATACACAACAAAAACAAGTATTGATTTTTGTCTGAGTACTTCCCTTATTTGACCCGTAATTTGAGTTTTCCACAAATATTGTCCTTCATCCCATCCCCTGTACCTATTTAGAAAGAATCAGTGTACATAAAGTTTGGTAATTTGTAAATAAATGTATTCTCTTTAGTAAAGGACCTAGTTCCAAGATTCGATATAAAAATATTCTTCTCCTATTTCTCTTCGTAAAATCTTTCAAAGCAAAGAAGAAAAAGTTGACATGAATTTTGTAACACCCTCCTTTTAACTATTAATATACCATTGGAATTCTAAGAAAGAAAAAAGTCGCTAAACATGTAATATATTGAATTATCCTACAACATGCGCTTTAAATCTAAAGGTATTTTAAAAAATTTTGATAAATATTAAAAAAATGACTACAAATGCGTGGCCAGGCATATTTTTTATAAAAACGTTTTTCCAATTTACTATAACACAAAATTCGTAATTTTTCATTCAATATGGTTTTAGAAAATATTTCTAGAGCTTAACGAATTTGTTTTTTGAATTAAAGATTTATTCTTTTACTGCAAGCATTTGCATTATCCCGCCGGTTCCTGTTTTAATTTTGTTATTTTTTGCGGAGCTTTATGTGGGATCCACAACAAGTTGTTTTGTGCTTAAACTTTATTGAAAATTGTTGCACATCTTCAAGTTGTTTTTTACAAGTTTTCGCAGACAATTTTAAATGCTTTGGCTTTAATTTTATAATATCGAGGCGTTGAAAATGAAATGTAATTATAGAAAATATAACATTGTATAATAAAAAATCATTAAGCTCATTCGCAATTAATAAACCACATAAAGCTCCATTTTCGTTCAGTCACATGTAAATTTCAAAGTAAAACAAATATTACCATTTACATAATGGCAGTTTTCAAAGTCTTTTCAAATTTTTAGTGGTGTCGAAAGTATGAATTTTTGACAATGTCTATACATTTTATGATAGAATTTAAGTTGCTTGTGCAGTTAATTGCTTTTGGTTTATCATTTTTTCTTTCTTGCACAGACGTTGTTAGAGTTTGAAGCACATTCATCATTTCTCACAAACTTGTGTCGAAGATTGCCGGTAAGGTGATATCTAACCTCAAATAATTACTTAATATATTATACAGTTGGGAAAGTGTGGACTGCTCCCCAAGAGGTGTTAAGTATCCTTTAGGCATTTAAGGTTGAAGGAATAAATTACAAATTGGTAGTTTGTTTGTCCTTTCTTCATTACTATTCATAATGGTGAAACTGAAGTTGGAATATCGTCTACACACAGCAAATTTACAGTTGTAGTATTAAAAGACACTTTAACGGGCGTAGAGCCCACTACTACTCACAAGTGCAATGTTGCAGCTTTCAGATATTTAAATACAAAAACAAAACATGTCATTCTTGGTAATCGAGAGAAAAAAAATCATCAGATGTTGGGTAGATAAACATTTTTGGAATTTTACCAGTGCTGACATGCCCCACAATTTTTTTAAGCGATTTTTGTTGTAAGTTCGTACTAGAGCGACCTCAACCTCAGAATGGGTTTCTCTTTTCTTTTCTCATATTATAATAATTCTCACCTTTGTCATTTAATAAAAGTACAATACCTAGTTGAATTGGCGCAAGGCTAATAACCTTGCCCGGAAAAACAAATTATTATGGAAAATTTAAGAAGCCTCAGACTTGTTAAATAAGGCCAGGACCAAATCCCGGTTGTAGTGCCGATGTTGATGATGACCTAGTTGAATGAATTTACACTATAGTTGTGTGACATAAAATTGAAAGGGCGTTTTCAGATTGCATTAAACTATCTTGTGTGAATTATTGGGATCAAACCAACGTTTTCAAAAAACGACTTCATTTATTATATTCAACGGTATACATGGGTGGACTGAAAAGTTTCCGACCTAACAAAAATACAAGGCATTTTTTCTTAAAATTCATTTTTATTTTTCTACATAGTCTCCTTGTAACTCTACCCAGCGTTGCTCCCATCTCTCTAACCCGTCCAAATAGTACTCGGCGTTTTTCTCTGCAAAATAACTGTTCACGGTAGTGATTGCCTCCTCATATGACGAAAATCGCGCAGCAATTTTTAGATTAGGGAACAAAAAGAAATCGCTTGGGGCTAGATCTGGTGAGTAGGGCGGATGGTCAAGCAGTTCAAACCCTAATTCGTGGATTTTCGCCATGGCAACCGCTGAGGTGGGAGACGGCGCGTTGTCTTGGTAAAACAGGATTTTCTTTTTTTGCAAATGTGGCCATTTTTCCGCAATTTCTGCCTTCGATTGGTCAAGTAATGATGCGTAGTATGCTCCTGTAATGGTTTTTCCTTTTTGAAGATAATCGATTAAGATAACTCCATGACTATCCCAAAAAACAGTCACCATCACTTTCCCAGCGGAAAAAACAGTTTATGCTTTTCTTTGGAGCCGATTCCCCCTTTGCACTCAACTGTTTTGACTGTATTTTTGTTTCGGGCGTATAATGGTGTATCCGTGAAACTTGGATACACCATTTAATCGATTTAATTGGCGCCAAAACTCGGATTTATTGCGCCTAAACTCGGATTTATTGCGCCTAAACTGCGCCTAAAATGCACCAACAGAGCGTTGGAAATGTTTATTCGAACACGTTTTTGGTCTAACGTGAGCAAATGCGGCGCCCAACGTGCGGACAGCTTTCTCATGCCAAAATCTTGATTTAATATGTGACAAACACGTTCTTTGAAGATTTTCATAGCCTCTGCTATCTCTCTCACTTTAATTCGGCGGTCGTCTAGCACCATTTGGTGAACTTTAGCGATCGTCAGTTGTTACACTTTTAGGACGTCCCGAACGTTCATCGTGTCCCAACCTCTCACGGGCATGTTTAAATTCAGCTGCCCAAAATTTCACTGTGGCAAATGATGGTGCAGAGTCCCCATACACAGAGTCCAACTCATCTTTGATTTGCGTAGGCGTATTGCGTTTCAAAAACAAACATTTAAGGATAGCTCGATACTCAATTTAGTCCATTTTCACAAAAACAATCACATTGACTCACTCAAACGACTGTTACATAAAAACTACGCGTCCAAAATGGCTGAAATTTTGGTGAGTAACCGTCAAAAGATGCACAACTATATTCGCTTTTCTTGACGAGTGCTGCTATCTCCACGTTGTGGTCAGAACATTTTCATCCCACCCTCGTACATCTAAGAGCACATTTTGGTTCACTACATCACAAATTTATAAGAAAACGAATCATCTTATTTTTGGTCAAACAGTACAATTTTATCAGCTTTATCTTGAAAATAGTCATATTTTCTATTGAGATACCGCCAGGGGTATTTCTAACCAGTCAAAAACTATATAATATAATAAGGTCTAGCAGGAAGACTATTGTTCTCTCCTGGTACATCCTACTCGATCATTTCGGGTGTTATTACTTCATTGTTTATGTTTTCATTATTCAAGCTCTCAATAGGGAACAGTTATTGCGATGTAATGTTATAGAAATAACTTGAAATCTGGTTCAAAATCGTAAACTTTACAGTTCTGCTCTTTAAAGCAGATTTTGTTTTATTTATATAGATACCTGTCATTTCGAAACGTCGTGATCATTTTTTCTATACCGTTTTTCTTACCGTCTCAAGAATACTGATCCAGTTTTTATTTTGCGCTTCAAAATCTTGGAAGCACCATCTTGGGAAACTCATCTGTTGTATCCATCTCGCTATGCAATAAAGCTGTGTGTTCATTCAAAGTCATTATTTATCATTTCCTTCTATAGACTAATATCCATTTTATCAAATAAATTTGTTCAAAAAATAATGTTTTCCAAAAAAATAGTTCTTCGATTGATTTTTAGGTTAATTTAGCTGTTTTAATAACATCGAGTGCTGGAACTTTGTCTATTCGATCTTCCCTTTCTATTTTCGGTCTTCATGTGTGTATTTTTCGAAATCATTTTTACTTTTTTTGAACATGCATAAGCGGCGCGCTGACTTAAATAGAATGTATTTTGCATTCAAACGTACAAGTGGTTATAAGTTCCGCAATTTTTTTTAACGAATTTCCACAAAACGGGTTAAGGAGAGCAATTATTACTAACTATCTCTATTAAAGTATTGTGGCGCGCTTAGTGTTCGCTGGATTAATTATTTTAATAAAGAAGAGCTGTTAAATCGGTTTCCTTTGTAAACACTTTATTAGTCTATTAATAACAACCGTTCCTTGATATTTCGCTAATAATTCGGTGATTCTTCTTTCTCTCGAGTCTTATCGTTTCCTTACTTATCGCTTCCGTACTCGTCGCTTCGTTACTGCTTACTCTCTCCTTGATCTGCGTGCGACGTATTTATCACGTTTTCCCTCAATCCGATTCGGCGTTTCGTTTCCGCCCGTTCCATAGCCTCGAATTCTCTACTGCTCATAGTCTCCGGTTCTCCGGTACTTTCTAGAATATTCTAGTACTTTGTTTTGGAGACCTGTCAGATATCTTAGCTGATTGTCATACGCGTCACAGTATTTTAAACGAAGCAGTACATCGTTTTTTTTGCGCAATATAGTATAAACAATTTCTCTTTGTGTTTACGACTTACGACTTCCGTTATGGTACGGGATTGGTTCATTCACAGTAATATGAAAGTTGCTACTTCTGGGTACTTATTGACCTAAAATGCGAAAATCCAAGATTGACCTTTACCGCTTTGGTAAAAGTTATCACCTGAAAGCGAACAACTCGGCTTGCTAATCTCACATGTCGTTCAATAAGTTCCGAGACTAACTCAGAGATGGCGCCTGAAATGAAATCTCCTATGACTTTTAGGAAGTACTGACTTTTAAATGATATGTGTCAAAATTTCATGACAATCGGACATAACATACTGAGTTATAGTAATTCAAGTGACGCTATTTTAAAACTAGTTGCTCACAATAGAAAATCACGTCGATGACTTAGAGGGCTGTTTACTCGGAATAAAAGGATTTATTGCGTCGGTATGTGGCAATGGATGAAATAGGGATTCATCATTTCATTCCGGAATCACATCGGCAGCTGAGTGGAGAATAGCCGGTGATAGCCATGCGAAGCGTCAGTTTATTGTTATCAATATTGTAAAAATAGCGTCACTTAAATTACTATAACTCAGTATGTTATGGTCCGATTGTCATGGTATTTCGACACATATCGTTTGAAAGTCGGTACTTCCTGATAGTGATAATGCTGTTTCATTACAGGCGCCAACTCTAAAATATTCTCGGGACTTATTGCACGATGTGTTATCTGGCTGGGGTCGGATTTCATTGTTATATAAACGTTTTTGACAAAAATACAAGTCAATATGGAGTCACAACTCCACTATATCCAGAGCTTGTTGGAATGTTACCTTGGCGTTAAACACATGTTTATTCCAGTCGTTCCATGATCCGATCTTGGAGGGCAATATAAAAGCCATTATTGAATGCACATTTGAAAGCTATACTTTATTATTGACATTTGTGGCAAGTTATTGAACCTTAAAACAATCGCGGGAGATGGCGGTCCTGCTGGGGGTGCTATGTCGTTGTAGCTTTTTACATATTGGCTTGCCCTTTAACCTTTAATACACTTCACCACCTGTAAATTAATGAAATATCGTAAAAGTTTAGGCGGGGAAGCTCTGACAGGATAAAATGGTAATATGTTTCGACATATATATGGCCAACAATTGCCAACCAAGCCATCGTTCATTTTTCAAAATGATCATGTTTTGGATTCTGCTTCTGCATCGGACGCAGGTATCCTATGCAAACAAAACGAGATATCCATTTATATTTTTCAATACCAATTCGCTCTGTAACAAATACGTGATCTTAATTAAACGTATTGGTAAAGGATCACATGTGATGTACAACAAAAATTGTATGTTGCCAACACTTTGACGCATCTATTGCATGCTTCAAAAATCATAACTTTTTAGGTAAGACATCAATGAGTCAGAGTGAGACAGTTGTGTGTTGAAGTTTCACAGATATCCTTTCTTTCTTTTATTATAGGTCTCAGCATACATCTCACTTACTCCAAGGCGCAATTGGTTTGAGGTATCACTAATTTGATTTTCATGGTGTATCTACCTATTCCCTCAACTTTGGACCACCAATTTTTTCACTAAGTGAAACACCGCTAGTTGTTGGTTTCGATATTTCCAATTGGAATCTGTCTGGATATAAATTTGTCCCTTCGTTGGACCCACATCGTCGTATATTGCCTATCAGTTTCTGCCATATGAAGAACTTTTTTCCAATCTAGAAATTAACTTTCTGGGGCGAAAACTTCACATTCTATAACTTACCACTCACTACTGATTTCGAATAACTCGAACCCAGATAGTAGAGCATCATTAAATGAATTATCCTATTGACCGGATTCCAATCCTATGCCCACCGAATGGTTCCTGTCGGCGATATCACTGTGCGCAAACAGTAATGGTTGCGTAATTTACACAGGACGTACAGCAAGTTCAATTTTTTGCATAGTTAAATTACGAGGGTTGCCTTTTATATTTCGGGATTAGAGAACAAAAACAAATATTGATCATCAAAAATCACTTTATTGTTTTTCAAAATATTCCCCATGAAGATCTATACACTTTTGCATGCGTTTGAACCAATTGTCGAAGCACTTTTGCCACTTTGATTGAGGTATCTCCAACACATGCATTCTGAATGCAGCAACCGCTTCTTCAGGTGTCGAAAAACGTTGACCTGTCAGTTTGTTTTTTACGTACGGGAATAAAAAGAAGTCATTCGGTGCCAAGTCAGGACTATACGGCGCATGACCCATCAAATCGATGTTTTGGGTGCCCAAAAATGCAGTTGTCGCAGCCGATGTGTGAGAGCTCGCATTGTCGTGGTGAAGAGTGATCCGTCTTCGGCGGTTGGTTTTCCTGATTTCTTGGAAGACAACTGGCAAACAAATGGTTGTGTACCACTCAGAATTGACTGTTCTGCGTTGTTCTAGTGGTACGGTTGCGACATGTCCAGTTTTTCCGAAAAAACAGGCGACCATTTGCTTTGGAAGTGCCTCGTGCGCGAACAACTTTTGTTGGATTTGGCTCATCTTGAAACACCCAGACAGTCGACTGCTGTTTACTTTCGGGCTGATATGCGTAAATCCACGATTCATCACCTGTCACGATGTCATAGACGTGTTTCGAAGCACCGCGACCGTATTTTTTGAGCATTTCTTTCGACCAATTGACACGAGCCTTTTTTTGGGCGATTGACAAATTGTGTGGGATCCAACGCGAACAAATTTTTTTGACAGTCAAATGTTTATGCAATATTGAATGTATGCTGGTCCCACTAACGCCTAAGGTTGTCTCAATCTCACGATAGGTCACATGACGATCTTCCAATATCAGTTCGCGCACAGCATCAATGGTTTTCGGAACAACAACTGATTTTGGACGACCTTCACGAAATTCATCTTGGAGTGAACTACGACCACGATTGAATTCACCATACCATCGATAAACACTGGTCCTTGATGGAGCTTCATCGCCAAAAATTGAATTAAGTTCATCCATGCACTGTTGCTGAGTTAATCCACGCCGAAAGTTGTAAAAAATAATCGCACGAAAATGTTGACGATTTAATTCCATTTTTGGGCCGAAATGAATCTTTTAAGTTACTGTAAACAACACAAATAGCGCTCGTATGTCAAAACGTTCTGAGTGCGTATAACCTCAAAAATGTCCAACTTTACGACAGAGCTGTCAATTGCCGGATTGCAACGCTAGGGTTGCCAAATCCCGAAACATAAGAGGCAACCCCCGTACTTAACTCTAAATAGGCCAACACGAGGTCCAAACAATGGTTTTTCGCCGAAACACAGTATTTGTTTCTTAGGTTATACAATATCTTAACAAACACAAAATGAAGGCTTTTTGGTTATTGGCGTTTGCCAGAAATGTAGCACAGGTTCAGATTGAAGATCGATTTAAGCGGGCGAGAAATTCATTACTCGGCCTTCGCTCTTTGCGTGATCACGTGTTTTTAGCAATTTCAGTGTTGCTTTTAAGATCATAATGGATACTTATTATCCTCTCTGTCATTTGCCGATCGCACTAGGAATTGACATTTAAGGTTATCGCGAAATCTCTTTCGTGGGATAATATTATAAAACTAGGACTTGTCAGAGCAGCAGTCCACGCTTGGGCATCCGATAATAAGAACATGTGGGCCATGTTTTATAAAGTACATGGAAATACCCAATTTGATACTACAAATAATTCCACTCCTTCAGTGTCTGAGACCAACCCTGAATTGAACTGAAAACTGAGCAATGAGTTTCTTGGCAAATCTTGAATAACATGAAGTCAGGACATTATAAGAGATGTTGGTATTATATTTAGCATGAAACCTTCTCTTTTTACAATAATTACAATAAATAACATAACCAGTGCGGAAACGAAAGCGGTTTGCTTTATGAAGGATTTGACAGAAGATACGAGAGCAGTGCCAGAATTTATCGGCCTGACACATAAATGGGGATATTTATTAAAACATAATGACTGTGGTATATAGTACCAACCTTAGAAAGATTAAGTTTTATGTTTGAAGACGTTATGTTGTCCATTACTTGTTTGATAGCCATCAATAGTGAACGCTGTCAGTTAATTTGTAGACATGGAAAAAAATTGGCCATCGTTATGTGATTCAATACTTTCAATTGGAAGGACTTAGTGAAACCAATATCAAAGCCGAGCTAGAGTCTGCACCTTCGTTTTCAATGGTGAAGTATTGGATGCCAGAGTGTAAACGAGGCCGTATAAGTTGCGAAGACGATCATCGCAGTGGTCGACCAAATGAGTTTTGCTTGCATAGGATACCTGACGGTTCTGGAAATAGTTAAACAAATCCATAAAATTAAATACGAGTAGCATTTGGCATTTCAAAAAGTGCTGAACATTGCATATTGGCTGAACATTTGGACATAAGAAGGAAAGCTATGTGCAAGATGGGTGCCGCGTTTGCTCACAATCGAACAAAAACAGCGTCGTGAGGATGTTCCAATCAAGTGTTTGGCCATGGTTCGCCACAACAAAGCCGAATGTTTGCGTCGATTCATAACTATGGATGAGGCTTGGGTTCATCACTGGACATCCGAGACGTAGGAAGAGCCAATACAATGGACTGAATCGGCTCCAAAGAAGGCAAAGACGGTTCCATCTACAGACAAGGTTATGGCTTCAGTTGTTTAGGATGCGCGTGGTATAATATTTCAGTGAATATATTGAAGTAAGAAAAACCCTCAACGGCGAGTATAATGCGAGCTTATTGCGGTGTTTGAGTAATGAAATTAGGGAGGAAGCCGCATTTGGCGAAAAAGAAGGTATCCATCATGACAATGCATCTGTTCACACAGCCGTTATTGCAAGGGCCAAAATCAATGGTTTGAAATATGAATTACATCCTCATGTACCCTATTCGCTAGAGTTAGCACCCTCGGACTATTTCCTCTTTCCAAACTTGAAGAAATGGCTCGGTGATAAAAGCTGATTTTGGATATCTTTTCGCAAGGGTAGTTAGCTTTTTATGTTGATTTCCTCTTGCTTTCTGCGACTTTTTTTGCTCTTCCGAGTGCGCGCAGCTTAGTCTGGATTAGGGTTCCAGGCGTACAGATTTCGGTCCAACACTCTTCTGACCACATCATATAGTTAACTAGGTGTCTTGGCCCCGGGAGTCTGTTTCTCCATTGAGCGAAGTGGCTTGGTCAGCATCCTCCTCTCGCTCTTCGCATTGTGGATAGAGGTAGACTGTCGAGTCCAACGGGGTTTAGGTATTTTCGTGCCACCGTGTCTGACACTGTGTAAGGTGGTAGTTGCAGTTCCTGTGCAAACACCTTATCCAAATTTCTATGGATGGCATGATTTTAAAGGTCCATCTACCCTTAAGCTCTATTGCCGAGTATAGCTCCCAAGTTCTTAACCGCTGTCTTCGACCGTATGATCTGATTTCCGATCTGGAAGTTGTCATCTTTGGACTAGTTATTCTCTGCATCTGTTTCGTGGCATTGCCTCATTAGAAGTGGCTTCTACTTCGTTTCTAAGTTTTGCGGTTGTTATAACCTTAATGTCGTTTGCGCAACCAATAACTTCCATTTTTTGTGGTGATGTCTGATGATCTGTTAATATTTGTTTGCTTCTCTTTTACGAGTACATCTTGTAAAACCTAACGAAGCTGGAAATCCGAATGATGAGTTATATTTCACTAATAACAGCAATATTTTGCGTAGTGTGGGACTTTCGATCATGTGCATTTGTTATCCGAACGAATACTTTTGTAACTGCAACCTGTTTCCTATCATTTCTATACATGCCTGGACAGTGGGGTTGTAGAGTTTGAAACCCGAATTGGAACGCCATACATATCGCTAAAGTGTGGTAATTAATGTCAATTTAATTCTTTAATTATTATGGCAGTATAGGTGTAAACACACATTCACGATGTTACAGAAATAGAATTTTTTAAAATTATTTTTAAAATTTTGATTTCATTTAAAAAGACTAATTGTATACAATTCTTTAAACAAAAGGATTATACCAGTTACTACTGGAAAATAAAGCATAATTGTGACGCACGATTTATAGCGGATGATCTTTAACGAATACAGAGTCAATTGAACCCATGCACAATCGCTTGTTATACTGTGACGTTGCGAGTGGTTTCTATGGAATAAACAGTATTCCAACAGACAGGGCAGCCTTTGAAATAATACATAGTGCTCTTGCTTATTATTTTTAAATATCTTTGCACTGCTTCTTTTTGGTTGTTTTAAAAATTATTGAGAACGCTTTTATATTGAAAGAATTGTCAAAAATTCAACTGAATATATTCAACACCTCAATTTATTGGTTCAAAAATACAAAAGACAAAGTGTAAAACTCCAACAACAGCAGCTCATAAAATCGTAACACCACTCGCACTTGCATATCTGGCAGCAATTAAATAACAAATGAGGCACGCATAATTGATTGCATTATATTTGGTGAAAAGATACATTTCTTTTTGCTTTTTTTTTTATATTGCATTAGATCATGTAAGTGTTAGATGAAATGTTTGTACCTGAATAATAATATATGATAAGCTATTTTAATAACCTGGAATGTTGTATGTTAGTGTTAATAGTGAATGAGTAGTTATTTTTATAACTAATTGTACGCTGACGTTTGTTTAACTCTCTTTCTCATTAGTAGTTGATATACTTAATGAACTCAAGTAGTCAATGCACTACACTACCTTAGATATTGGCTCATGAGGTTTGCTGCTATTTACTTAAAATCGTAATTTGTTATTCTGAAACAACAACAATGAACAGAAAAAAACGTAATAAATGTAAAAATCACTTTTCTAGAAGATGCATGGTAGTTTTGGTTATGAGAGTGTACTTTTTTTCTAATTTCTTATTTATTATTTTATTATATCCTTTTTGTTTTTTGGTTTTTATCTTTAATTTTTAATTGACATGAAAACCTTACTATTGAATCAAATAAAAGTTACGATCCGGATTTTGTGAACAGTATCTCTAAAACAATCTATTTGATTCAATAGCAGAAAGCAGTATATTTGTGTAAATAAGTTATGGGGTAGCAGACTAAAATATTTAAAAAAACACACTACTCGATTTTTCATTATGTTGTAATTATTGTTTCTTTTTAAATGAGAGTAAATGAAAAAATAATAATAATAATAATCATTATTATTATTTTTTATCTTATACATTTTTTGTTACTTTAAAATAAAATGAATACCGTGGAAAATTTCCTTTTTACTTTTTACAAATAGCTCCTGGGTTTTTGATGAAAATTTTCTGTTGTACATTCATATATAATTCGTTCAACATACGTACTTACATTCCATCGTATTTTTGTTAGTTAATTTTTGTTTTTTATTTCAATTACAAATTGTTCTTCGGTCTTATGAAGATTACGATTTCTAAAGTTTCATTTTAATTGGCACTTAACATTTAGAAATAAATATAAAAATTTCATAAACTACACAAAATTCATTATGAAAATTGCATTGCATTTACATCACGAATTTTTCTTTATAACATTTAAAATAATACTTTAATGTTTGTTTAAGAAAATATTCTAATACAAATTATTTTTTCTTCATTTCGATTCTGTTGGGGAATCTGTGACGTGGCATATCACATATCGTCGTGATCTAATCGATAGACACATTGTTGTGTGTGGCCATATAACATATGAATCCGTATCGCATTTCTTAAAGGATTTTCTACACGAAGACAGAGAGGATGTGGACGTTGAAGTAGTATTTTTACATCGGTAAGTATTATTTATTTCCGGTTTCCGCTCTCATGTGGGACCTGTATTTTGATTTTTAACACATGCAAATCCGTTTTTGTTTCAATTATATAGGGGTATAGGCATAATTTTCAAAGCTTAGACTCAATTTCAAATTACAAATTGCTAAATAAAAACATAGTTATAATAAGGTAGATTGATTGCAAAAAAAGAGAAGGCGGCGACATTAGTATTAAGCACTATCTTTTTATTTGTTAAATTGAAACAACCGAATTATAAATATATGTATGTATATATGTATGGTATGATAAAATAGCAAGGAGCCTGATCTGGAACTAGAAGGACTATTAAAACGCCATTACACAACGGTGGCGTTTTTTCAGGGAACTATGATGAATGCTGTGGACTTGGAACGTGTCAAGGTATAATAAAAAAAGGCAAAATGAACACACTTTGCAATACGGTCCCTGTACAATGCCGGTACAAGATATCACTTTATTTACAAGTTATTTTGTACCCTTATACGAAATGATGTTATGAGAATTTTTAATGACATTTTTATCGCTTTTAGTTTATTCTCCCCTTGTTTTAATTACCGAATGAACATTAAAATTTCTTTTATATGTTACAATACCACAAGATATTACAAAAACATATTGTTAGTTTTATTACAATTTTTATTTCTATTTTTTACTTCTTTTCGTTTACTTCTATTTTATAAACATGGTTTTGCTTAATTTTTACGACTTTGCTTAACGGAATGAAATCAATTGTTTTGATTGACTTGTTTATAAGTATGTATTCGTTTTTATTTTTTCGAAAATAGTTTAGAAATATTTTTTATTTCTAAAGTTTTTAATATCAATTTTATAGAAAACCTCTTTTTTAAATGAAAATAACAGTACTGTATTTGCTTTTTAAATTGTTCTAAGTAGAGCTAGACTGTGATTGTTGTAATATTAGGGGACACCTGGGAATGATCACAAAAGAAGTGGTAATTATATGGGCACTTTTAAGGGAAATTCCAATTTAAGTACTATATTTGTATTTATGCGTAATTAATGTAATTGCCCATCATGGAAGCCTTAATAGAATTAATTTGAAATTCTTGTTTCAAAATTGTAGAAATCAGGCGCAGATTGATACAGAAATATTTGGTCGAACATCATTATGATTACTCGTATGCGGTCATATTCTTTTTTGAGATTAAAATTCACATTTATCATATAATTAAATTCTTAAAGCTTTTTTTAAATTACGTTTTCTGACCACTTCCGTGTCGTATTTTGTGAAGAAAAATTTATTCCAGATCCCTGAGCCTGCTATAATTTTACAAAGTCTAAATATCATGACCGTATAGCAAAGCTAACATATAAGCCTTCTTTGTGAAGCTACAAAAAAGTTATTCATATTTATATAAAACATTTGAATTTATATTAAAAATTACATTTTGTTAAGGCTTTCGATAACAAATTTTCTTAATTCGGTGGTGAGTCTCCTTTAATTTTTAGACGTAGAATATTCTAAACACAGTTTAATTGTAAATGCATTTAAAGCAGTAAAAGAAACTATTAGTTGTCGTCTAAAGAAACTATTAGTTGTAAGTATTTGAATTATGAATTATATTTTTAAACTGTTGCATTTAGTTTTAGTAAAAGGTTATTAAAAAAGTTTACTTTAAATATATACACCACTATTTATCAATAACTGAACTAATGTGTCTAAGGGAAAATGAAAAATGATTCAAAATATATCAATCTACCTGCTGCAGGATGAATGTTAAAGTCTTACATTTACCCAATTTTATTCTTTCTTACTTTTACAAAGGCAGTCGTTTAGTAAAGTTTAAACGTTTATGTTATTGAATTTTCATTATCATTCAGGTTATAATAAAACTATTTTCTTCTCTTTTCCTTTATGTTTATTACATTTTATATATATATATATATAAACAACATATTAAAACAAAATTGAATGCCCGTCATTTCACTAAATGCGTGTCATATTGCAACCAATAAAATGTATGTTCATGAAAATCGAATACAAATAAAAATGGTAAATTTCACAAATGTGATCGAAACAAACCCTCAACAAAATATACTCATTAAATTGCAATACAAAACTATATCGACACACAACGCTAATTATCTCCATAAAATTGTTGTTGAAACAAATACAAAACAAAAAGTAAACCACCCGATCTGGAACTCGAGGGTTTGTTTAAACGACATTTTACCACAGTGGAATTCTTCCAAGGAACCATTATGAACCCGATAGATCTACAGAGGGTGAAGGTAAACATCGTTACATTCAAATTACTCTATTTTCTTGTTTCAATTGATAATGTCATAATTTCCATTGTGTTTTTTAATTCATTAAACATTCTTATTTGGTGTCTTTTATAACAAAATGATGTGGTATTCAGCGCAATCGGAATTGTGTATTTTAAGAGATTAAAAATAAAAATAAACACAAATTTCATGTAAACATAAGTTGCCCGATTTACGTCAAGTGATAAATATTTTTCACTTCATTTACATTGTGTTATCTTTATGAATATAATTTTTCGCTTAGTCAATTCATGATGCTGATGTTAAGGTCTCTTCATTTCATCGCTATAGTTTTCAAAACACTTATTTGTATTTCATTTTCTTAATATCCATTATTTCATTAATTTATTTTATTTTGTGTGGAGACATTAAAAGAAGTGTTAGAAGGCTTCAAATTGTCTTATATGTATGATACACTAACCATGTTTAACACTTCTCGTATGTTTAAGGCGTCGTATTTTCTATGCTTTTAATTTAGTGTTAAACAATTTCACACCACACAATTGCGACATTTCGTAACTAATTTTATGCAGTTGACTTTGATAATTTGTTTGTCGTATTTGAGGAAAATAGGCAGGTTGGGTCTCAACTCCATACCACAATCTATAAGTTCTACGATATGGCCGAGTAAAAGTTTGGGAATCTTTCAGAGCTTACGATAGCTGATCGAAAAACTTCAAATACGTAGGAAGTTGGTACCAATTCAAGCTCCCAACCATATTATACTGTGGATTCCATTACCGATAGGAAAAATCGTTAACAAGACTGGGGTGAACGGAGGTTAGAGTAATGGCATGTTATTACTCTCTGAGATGAAAATTTCCGGAGTTAAGCTAGTTCCCCAGTCGTATTGCAGGGGATTCAACTTATGAATAATTTGATACGGAACCTTACAGTGAGCAACTCGAACTTGCAATGGCGAGTTTACCTTATTTACCTAAAACAAATGTAAACACATTTCAATAACATTTACGACAAGCGAAGACCTATATTCCGACTAGAACAAATACCGCACATTGACTGGTCAACCTACTCGACTATAAAGCTGGTGTATGCGTTTTTAGGATCTTGCTTAACAAGGTGAAGAATTTGGACGTCATGTGAATGAAAATCGTTTTATGTGACAAGGCTCCGTCCAAATTTTTTGTTGTCTACCCCTCGCCAAATCCCGATCGGCCAATTTAACTTTTCGAACATTTTTCCCACACCAGATACAAATCAACAAACCAATCTGTGATTATTGTTCTTGGCGACGATAGGGAATACAATTCCAATTGATTATCTCATTCTGAGTTAATAAAAGAGCCGATACCAATACCAGATAACCAAGATAATTTTGTGAACACCTTGGTCTCTTTCTGTTATTTAAGCCAAATACCTATTTTGTAAAATTGACTCCGCAATTGGGAAATTTGCATGTATATCGAAAAATTAACTGACCATGCAGACTCGACAAGTATGAAAAAAAGGGATAAAAACCCATTTGAGGAGTTATGGATCAGAGATTTTTTTATAGAAACTTCAATGTTAACGGTTGCATAGAATAAACCACGGAAATTATTCTACTTGACATGGAACATCACATTTAAACAAACGAAATCCGCCAGAGAGGGCTGTTATATATATAGAATATATATAAACCAATTAGAGTGTTTCATTTCAACTTATTAAGAACGCGAAGAAGATTCACGAAGGTGGTTGACAATTATTCTGGTCAATGGCCAAGGCTATTAGCAACAATCCTAATTCCAGTTCCTTTTCTCTAATACGGATTGTCGGTGGGACACTTTGTAGGGAGTTCTGAAAGCTGCACCTCAATCTCCCCGCATTAAAAGCATTTCCTTCCCCAAGGGCATTTTCCATGCATCAACGCATCGGCAATTTTCCTAAAAGCATCCTCAAGCATTTCTCCCATATAGGGCATTCACGCATTTAATGCGTTATACCATTTTCCCTGAAAGAAATCGGTACGCCATTACCGCATACATCAATGCATTTCAGCATTGTTCTGAAAAGAAAAACATTTCGGCTGCCGTACTAGATAACCGCAATAAACTATGGAAACAATCATCGGAACCCCTGTCTGCCTACGTTTTCTGTCCCACACGTGCGCGGCAGATTTTCATATTTATCCAACCAACAAAGCACAGCGCAACTCGCGCCTAGCTGCTATGTGCCGAATTCTCTGTCAGTGTAACTATTCACAATGGAATCTGACATTTGAGTCGCTACGGATGCCATATACAATCGACGTAGTTGTATACACAACCGTCATTATGTAATCATCCCAATGGCTTCCTAATGACTTGCAGCTATTGATTCAGCTGCAAGCAATCCTCACAGAAATGCTCCTTTAATTCGAATTGCATTCCCACGGTTCGTCCACCCATGAGCTCGTTTCACGAGCGAACAAAGTGATTTTTATAGGATTTTTGTACCGGAGATCTACTCCTATTGGTCGGTCTCAAAAGGAGTCAATTTCATTTCGTTTTCATCATACCACCAAACTCACCCCAAACGAGGGTTGTATCATTGAGTCTTATTAAAACCATAGATCGAAGCGGTCGCGTTCACCAGCCACCGTACCGGCGCCAGTACGGTGCGTACACACCAACTCTCTGCGCGAGTTCTCTTTACGTGTCAATCCGTAAGGCCACACCAGCTGACTGTTAAAGTCGTGCATCAAATAGAACATATTAATAAGTAAATAACCGGTGTCGTGAAAGTATCAAAGTTAACAAATAGATTGCTCCTTACGAATTGTGTACCTGCAAATTAACTTAACTAATCTACATTAAATAAAAACATATTTTAAACCATATGTAAACGTTACACAAAAAGTGTATTTCAACTTGTTTATTTTTTTGTCTCCTCACTAAACAGTTTAAAAATAAATTAAAATAAAAGTACCGTTTATTCCTAAAACAGTGTGTTTTAATTAATTACTCCTTGTGGACGGTTAGTGGCGGAGTTTGGCTGTTTCTGTTCGAGATCAATTCTGGTAAGGAGAATTCTCTTGGTGTTTAAAGAACTTATGATGGAGGAAGAAGAGAATCAGTGCCGTACGCTGGTGCACAACGCTTCTTCGCTACAACTTTACACAAATTCGAAGAGAAAAGCCGATTTTTTGCGTACTTGTTTCTCAGAAATTCTACAGTGAATTCTGGTCTCTTAGAACCTCCTACAATCAGGCCATTGCCACATTTAATGGAATAGCGGGTATACACCTTTAAGATTGCACCTTTAACCAGCCGCAGCTGAAGCGCTAAGCTCGAGCACAAAAACCATTTCCCTGTTATTAAAAATCGCGTCGAACCGGTCTTTAAGAAAAAAAAATTCCTTCAGCAGAACGACCCGTCATGCTATTCTACATTCATGTTGTACAAGGTTATGAAAAAAATGATAACTCCTAAATTAATTAATTAATTAACTAATTAATCAATTCCCAGTGTAACAGGCTTCTAAATGAAGGCAAATATACAGCTCGCAACCAGAGATCATGGGAGCTTTTTTTTATTTGTGATGAATATATAAACATCCGTAATAAAAAAAAAAGTAGTAAGTCATGGGTAGCTGCATTGGGTATTCCCAACGCTTTTGACCTCATCCGCCATAGAGCCTTACAAATGGAAAATCTTTTCCGTAGAGTTCCCCCGAACTTTAGCATTAGACAAAACGTTTCCTGGAAAACTGATCACTTCGCGTTGTTATTGTCCAGAGTACGGTAGGGGGCCAGCACTATTTCTGAGTGGAATGACTAAATTATGCCCATTTTCGAAGTGTTCCTACTAGAACAGCCTCTTAGACCGGCAATTACTTGTCAAAGTCACTGCATTTTGTATCGAAAACATTAGATTACACTATTTTATGATAAGATGTGCGTATATGTGCTGTATCCTGTATCACTACAATGCAACGTAGCGTGCTAATAAATGTGTAAATGGTAAATGAGAACGATGAAGAAGTCGTTTTATTGTGGACATGTATGTAACTTATTAAATAGTCGTAAACGAATTGCATTCGAATCAACAGAAAGATATATTATATTATTGTTGTATGTGTTTGATCAATCAAAGGAGACGATGTAAAACATTTTATTGTGAAATGTATTAATCGTCCTAAGTTCTGTAGGCTGCAGTGATAATTATCGTGTTGTAACTTTATCAAGTATTTTACGTGGGTTGCTAACTAGTTCTTAACTAACTAAGTGTATAGTGTTGATTTTTTATTGGTAAGTGTTGGTCGCTTTGAATGCTCTGCATGAATTTATCTTGAACATTCTTCTATGCTTTACTTTGGCTAGTCTTTTTCGAAAGCCTGCATCGCATTGATTTAAAAATATTTCGCTATATAATTCTTTTAACCTTTCAGTCTTGAAACTATATTTAAGTACACGATTGAAAAGATTGCTTTTATTTCTTCGCTGACTGCTTGTATTTTGAATGTGCTATGCGATTATAATAGCTCTTTATGGTTGTTTTATGATTTTTTTCAAATATTTTCTGTTTTTAACATTATTAACGTTTATTTAATATTTGAAAATATATTTGTGTAAAAGATCATCCTAGGAAACAGTGTAACATAAATAGAACTTAGCAACATTGATTTTGAATGAATACGTACTTGATGACAGTTGTTGAATTTACAACAACGCCATAGTGCCCGAAAATATAATATTGTGGGGATGGAGATGGGGAGGCATTTCGTTATTTACGAAGTTGATTCCCTCGTTCCACATATTATCTTATGGTTAGGAAGTCAAACCGATATACACACAACTTTTTTAACGCTATCCTTTTACATTGTAAAAACTCGCCTTGATATTAGGTTCGGTTAAGTACTGAGCCTTTCTCTCAAGAGATTGTTTTGATCTGAAATAGAAGCGAACTCAGTTGAACCTGAAAATTCGAATGCGCTATAATTGCATCCCTTATGCCAGGATTTGTCAACTGATGTGAAATTTTCTCTATTGGGTAAATTATTGTAGTAGCTGCTTTGTACCAAAAAAATTTTAACTCAAAAACAAAAGAACGCCCACAAATTCGCTAGATGTTTTCACTATGAAGAGACTAATGTACAGATACGGATACAATAGTGTAATATTTTGATGATTGCAACAATGCGTTATATTTATCAGCAAGTAAGGCATATGTCAGCCACGTTCACAATGGAAACTATAATTCCGGAGATGAAGTACTGAATAAGGCAAATATGTAAATAGTAGTGATAGGGCTTCTTATTTTTATCTATGACGACACAGCTAAAGCACTACCGAAACTTTTTCAAATCAATTGTTTATTTCATGAGCACATGACACGGTTATTGTTCAACCAATAGTACATAGTCCACGTTCACATATGTGGCCAAATCCCACAACTTCGAAGTTTAAAATATGTTATGTCTATTACAAACAAAGTTAAACATAAATTGAAAATCATAAATTCAAAACTGTTTCCTAGCGTCAAGCAATGAGAACCAGACATTACAACGCACTAGTTGCAGCATCTTTGCAATTTAAGGTACAGCCGTGTTCAAAGCAACGTTTGGCATCTTCAAACCCGGTTTTGAAGTCTTTACAGGAACTTGCCTGGTCCTTACTTACATTGGGAATATGGTGACTTTTAAACTCTAGTTGGGCTTAGGGATATAATAAAATTATTCGGCCTTACATCTGGGTTATAAGGCGGATGTGGCACAAGGCGATTGTTTTCTTCTTTTCCGCGCATTATTCTGATGTAATTCACAAAAGTAAATAAAATTGTTAGTTGCTTTTTTTGGGTTGGATCCCTCAGTAGCTGTTTATATATGCTGCTTTTATGAGCACCACTGACTGCTTATCCTTGTGGTACAGTATGAGGGTGGACCGTATCACGTTAAACAAAAAAATTGATCATCAGCGTTTCGTGCTCACACTTTCTTCGACAGAGCTTCCACCTATTTCAACCCACTATGTACTCTTATGAACTCTGTTGGTTTGTTTCACGTCGCCCTTCGTCTCGACGGCGCCGAAAACAGATTTCACAAATAGCGTCAGCAGGCATAAAATCCAGCGTGCAAACACAAGACATGTGCATATGTCCATGTAAAAGTTTATGTACGCTACCTATTGAAATATCAAGCAAAACGGCGGACTGTCTTACCCCCGTTGATTATTTTTCAGGTAGGAGCGGTGACAGGTTTTCGCAGCTCTTATTCCAATTCACATGACTTTCCGATCCTTTGAAATGACTAATCTCATTGAAAACAAATTATTTTACTCATCGTAACATTGTCAAATGTCGTAGACAATTCTTCATAAGTGCTGGTAGGTGTTAACTCATCCGAAACAAGTGTTTTATTGCATACTGTAGCTTGCGTAACGCAGATATGATGAAGTTTTAGTGCTGAAATTTTACATCTGCACTTTTTTTTTACATGAGAGTGTTTGAGTTATTGTCCCCAATCTTGGTCCTCTTTCAGGTGTATATCACAAGATGGCGCTAAAGGCACATATTAATATATATACAACGATATCGAACACTCTTCGTTATATTATATTATAATGAGGAGGAGTTACATTAAGCCGAGAATTATGTAGAAGTCGATTGAATTACTTTCCCATATAAAATATCTTTAGTTTATTTAATTTATTTAGATTATACAGTTGTACAGAAAATGGAGAAGTATGGGGTTTATTATTTTTATTATAGTGCGTTAATCGAACTTGGAGATTCAGTTCAACTCTCCAACATTTCGGTGGATACATTGGCCAGTCGGACGTATATTGTTCCATAGTCTAACTAGGGGCGATTGTTGTAAACACGTGATTTGAGATAGTTCCATGTTGAGGAGATTAAATCAGCTGCAAATAGCGTGGCGAAATTTTAGCGATCATTAGACAGCGAACGCACATTTCGCCTTCGTTCACTCCATAATGAAGACCAAACTACGTGGAATAAAACCAATTTAAACCGCTCCCTTGAATCTGCCCAACCCCAAGCAACTTTTAGCAGAACGTTCCTCTCCTACACCTCAATCAAGCAGACCATTTCACATTCGTAGAATGTGGACTTCCAAAGAGTTTCACTGCTCTTTTTTACATCCTATTCAATTTAGGACGAATGTACATCTTATAAATTGTAACCTTTTTTGTTGGGAAAAAATATCGGTCAATTGAAATACTCACCAATTACACAAATAATCATTATCATCATCGGCACTACAACCGGGAACCGGTCTTGGCCTGATTTAGCAAGTCCTGAGGCTTGTTAAATTTTCCATAATGATTTGTTTTTTCCGGGCAAGGTTAGTCTTTTAGTCTTGCGTCAGTACCAATTAACAATATTTTTAAAATTGCATATTTTTTTTAATCTATCCAACATTTTGTATTTGCTTTTTTTTCTTAGATTCCAAATTACAGGGTAGACTAAAAATGCTAAAATTCTAGCTTAAATGTCTTACATTATAACTTACTGGTCTCTCATGGACGCTCTAAGCTAAATATAACGTGACTACCGTCGTGAATTTTGCCTTTTGGCGACAGCATTTTGTTTGTCTTCTTAATTATGATATTTGAATGATAAAGAAAAACTAAAAAAGGTTAAAGAGTTTTTGGATAATGATACCCCTACATATTCTATTACCTTTTCTCGTGGCGCAAGGGTAATAACCTTGCCTGAAAAAACAAATTATTATGGACAATTTAACAAGTCTCGGATATGGACCGGATACCGGTGGAGAGACTTGCTAAATAAACCAAGACCGGGTCCCGGTTGCAGTGCCGATAATATATTATTTATATATATTACCTTTTCTTCCATAAGGAAAAATCTTGCCGGTACCGGTAATGTTTTTACCATATACTTCGTTAGCTGTTTCGATTAAAACTAAACTAAATATGTGACCAATAATGAAACAACTGTACATATAATAGATGCCCATAATTCTTAATTCGTTCTGTTCTATGCCATGCATAACGCGAGTTTGGTGTTTAATAGATGATCCTTACACAAATACATAAAACATTAATTCATATAATAATACAATAACATTCGTTATATAAAGTTTTCAAATCGATTGCAAGATTATTCAATATACTAAATAATAACCTTATTACACACGTTCTCCCCTAGGTTCATGAAGCTGATGCCTGCTTAGTTTTAGCAAACAAATATTGCCAAGATCCAGACGCCGAAGATGCTGCCAATATTATGAGAGTAATCTCAATAAAAAATTACAGTGATGATATTAGGGTTATTATACAATTAATGCAATATCACAATAAGGTAATTCCAAATGCAACATTTTAAACAATACTGATGGAAAATTTAAATCCACTAACTACCCATTACAGGCATATTTGCTAAATATTCCCTCATGGGACTGGAAACAGGGAGACGATGTTATCTGTTTAGCCGAACTTAAACTTGGTTTTATAGCGCAAAGTTGTCTGGCGCCAGGATTTTCAACAATGATGGCGAATCTCTTCGCCATGAGATCATTTAAAACAGTAAGTTTTTGTGCACGGATCGATTTTTGTTGTTGTAAGCAAAGTGAACTAAATGACAATAAACCATATAGGATTTTTTTTTCCAATGAAATATATTGTAATGTGTTTCTTCGGCAGGTGTGAGGGAAAAAATGTTTTTATATGTTTTTAAATAACTTGTATTTTTATTTTCCGTCTTTTTAAAAATGAGGGGATGAATTTGGATATTATTAGGTTTTTTTTTCTTGAATTTCTTTTATCATTTTTTGAATACAAATACCCTGATTCGTCTTATTTATTTTTTATGATTTGACTTTTTGTTGAAAGTGCCACTTAAATCAATTTACTTTTATAAAATAAATCAACATACAGTCACCAGATATGCAATCTTGGACTAATGATTATCTACGTGGAACTGGAATGGAAATGTACACAGAAACATTGAGTCCAACTTTTATCGGAATACCATTTGCTCAGGCTACTGAGTAAGTCCACTGGTTTTAGAATAAATGAAAAGCTTAAAAAAAAAAAACCAAATCACACAAAGTGAATATACAACACCCTATTATAATTTATCCACATAAACACATTTCATTTCTACGTGTAATATTTGAACATTGTTAGTATTCTATGTCGAGTCAATGTATTTTTGTTTAATCGAGTACTGTAATATACATTAAGCATAAAATACTTGTATCCCATTGTTACGTTTTGCATTATTACTTCATTACCTGAATACACATACCATCACTCTCAGTTATATCTTGTAAAAGGAAATTATTAACTAGTTTGTTTGCATTTGGTAAGAAAAAGCTCAAAATTTGTATTCTCAAAAAATATTCCTTATAACTTTTTCTTTTCCTCGCGACCGTCTTTTGGGCTTTCTTGTGTTTCCAAATATATAACGATGTTGCCAAATCTAGTAATTCTATTTTTCTATAAACTATTCTTTCTTTTTGTAATCATTTGGCATCTTGACTTAAATATTTGTCTTTCTGTGGTACTGCGGAATGTCAATAGTCTGGTTAAATGAATGCATCTAATTCAGTATATTGTTAAAATATCTACTTTATTGCACAATAACTCACAACATTCTCAATGTGTTACTTCTTCATCGCTGTAGAACCTTTTGCGGTTGAACTATAACAATACCAGGCGAGTCCATGAAGCTAGGGTTCTACAGGTCCGAATAACAGTTTTCCAAATGTTTTCTTATTATAAATATCAACCTAAAATTTGTCGATATAATTAACTTGATTTTTATTATTGAAAAAAGAAGAAGTAGAAGTTGTGAAATCGAAACAGTTTTGCAAGAGTATGGTAACTCATACAGGGCGAGAACCTCTCAAAATGACTCTAAGGTTCGTAACTCGCACAAAATTTATTTCTCATTCGCCAACACAGAAGTACATATCAGACATTCTCATCCTCTTGGATACAGTGCTCGGCGTTTTCCCTCTGCTAATATTCGATATGATCTTTTATTTGTTAAAACATGTAACATGTACTTCAGTCATTATCCAATCTTCATGTAATGCACGAATTGTTGGTTTTGGTGCAAGCGTTTTAAGCATTAGTTTATGAGAAATACTTATGACATTTAACTGATGGCCACGCAAGATAACTATTGGGTGAGATCATGGTAGAGATCTTAAAGAGTTAGCGCAAATTGGTACTATATGAGTTATGCCTTTATAGAAGACTGAAGTCGGAGATTGCGTTTGTAAGAAATATTAGCATTTCTACAACCTCCCTGCCACATTTCGTTACTGGCCGTCAGTATCGTCACCAGATATTTAAATTATTTAACTTTTTCAAATATCTTGCCTCCGACGTTTATATGTGTTCCCTGAGATCCACCTGCTCTCCCCGTAATCATATATTTTGTTTTGTCTTCATTTATTTCTAGGCCCACGTCCTCTGCCGCTTATATGATTATTTCACTGTTTTTATCTACAGTTTCTAGATTATCGCCCAAAACGGCGACATCATCCGCATATGCGAGCACTTGTGTGGCTCCGTTCAGTGATCATCCGACCATGTTGTCGTCTTGTACCTTTCTGATGACATACTCGAGCACAAGGTTAAAAAGACACGGTGATAGGCCATCTCCCTGTTTTAGTCCGTCCCGGATTTCAAATGGTTCTGAAAGGGTGGTTTTCTATTCTAACTTGTTTCCGATCATGCAAATCTGAATGAGGTCGGCATAAATTTTCGGGATTCCCAACTAAACTACAATATGGTAGAGTCTTTCCGTTGTAAATCCATCATCACCCCCACCAGCATGGATTCCTTTCGGGTAGGTCGACCACAACCAATCTGATCAAGTTCTCATTCCATACTCTCCGTGCCTTAGAGAATGGCAACGAAGTCGATATAATCACCACAGATTTCAGCAAAGCCTTTGACAAAATCTCCCATAATCTCATCCTTTTTAAGCTGTCCCCCCTAGGTTTCGAACCCCTATTGATCAAGTGGTTATCGTCTTATCTGAAAGATCGATCCTACTGTGTCAAATTCAGATCCTCCCTTTCTAATCCTTTTCTTCCCACTCAGGGGTTCCGCAAGGCAGTCATCTAGGTCCCCTCCTATTTATCCTTACCATCAATGACGTTGACTCCATTATTAAATACTCATCCATCTCCCTCTATGCGGACGACGACAAACTCTACAAAACGATCATCTCTCCTCTCGACTCCTCAGTTCTCCAAACGGATCTCGACAGCTTCTAAACTTGGTGCCGTAATAACTGCCTTTAACTCAACGTTGACAAATGTCACTCCATCGCGCTCTCCCGCAAACATCTGTGGCGCTTCCGCCAAACCCCACGGTTCACTTACCTGAAAAACCCTCATAACTTCCACCCAATCTCGTAGCTTCACGCATTAAAGAGATCAAATCTTTAATCTAAAAGTCCCTGGAAAAGAAAACTTACCTTATGTCCATTTCCATCAGCAGACCAGCGCGGTCGCGTTCACTCCCGCTCTCCGTAGCCCTGCGCAGATGCGCAATAATATTTCCCTTTTTAACGAGTCGGAGTTGGACGCTCGCAAAACAAGTAAATCCTTGAAACGGTGCAACTCAATTTAACGTACAATTTAACGTATCTACCGGTTGATATCTGAAGTCGCGCCTAGTGTTGTTAAGGTAGAGCATGTCAATAAGTGGCTCCGTGTGAAAGATTAATAAGGACATCTGTTTAAGATTGTAACGAACTATATTCGCCAACATACAATAGTAGTCATTATGTTAATCTTTAATGTGTAAATTTCAAGTAAAAAATAAACACCAATTGAATCACCATCCAGCTAAATAACAGTTAATTAGAAATAACCCATTGGAACGATCTTTAGTGTACAATAAAAAAACCACGATTCAAATAAAAGAACTTGTGAACTACCAAAACGATCGGTGTTTCATCTTATTCTCCTGCGTTTCATTTAACTTGTTTCCTGTGTTGTGAAGTTTTGTTTTCTTGTCGTATATCTTCGGCGGACACTATTTCCGCGGCGGAACTTTCTTATAGTGATGATGGAGGAAGAAGGGAATCAGCGCCATACGCCGTCGCACCATACTTCTTCTCCACACGTCCCCCCCCCCCCCCCCCCACGTTCATACTTCCTGCTAAACAAACAGATATCAACTGTACCCTCGATACGTGACCTCGGGATCTTATTTGACAGGGAGCTTAGCTTCATTCCGCATATTGATGATATTATTCTTAAGGCCAACTCTGCCCTTGGGTTTGTGAAGCGCTGGTCTAAAGAATTCTCTAATCCTTACGTTTCCCGTTCTCTCTACATAGCCTTCGTCCGCTCACTTCTTGAATACGCCAGTCAGGTCTGGTCTCTACATTATTCGTCCCATAATCGCAGAATCGAAAGCGTGGAACGTCGTTTTCTGCGTTTTGCCTCCGCGGACTGAATTGGTTGAATCCTCGGATTCTACCCCCTATACACAAGCCGGCTCCATCTGATTAACCTCGACATAGTTGAGGAGCGCAGAACTCATGCCGATATCCTTTTCATCCACCGTCTCCTTTCGGGCACAATCAACTGCCCAAGCTTGCTATCCATCATTGCACCCGCGAAACCCTCGTCTCTTCTATCTGCCCACCCACCACACTTCTTACGGCTCTAATGAACCAATTTCGCGAATGCTGAGGTGGGCAAACTCTTACCTTACCTCCTTCGGTTTACACCTTACATCTACTGCACTCAAACTCCGTCTCCTCTCTTTCCCCACCTGGCCTTGCCCCGCCTACCGTCTATCCCCTCACAACCCGTACACATTCCAACACGTATGCCGTTCACTATTCGCTGTCTCACATATCCCACATTTGCCACTCCCACATACACTCGCTCTTCCCCAGCCTCCTACCTCCCCTACCGCGAAGTCCTCTTCTCCTTCTTGTTTTTTTTTATCATATGTTTTTTTCCTAATTATTTATATATATATATATATATATATATATATATATATATATATATATATATATATATATATATATATATATATATATATACATATATATATATAAATGGCTCCTCGATAGTATAGTGGTTAGTCACGGGGAGACCGGGGTTCGATTCCCCGTCGGGGAGTCTCTGGCGCAAGACTAATGGCCTTGCCGTGAAAAAAAAGCAAATCATTATGGAAAATTTAATAAGCCCCAGGACTTGCTAAATAAAGGCCAAGACCGCTTCATGATGATCATGTATAAAATAGTTTGATCTGTTCGTGAAATGTAACTGTACATTCTAAAGTCATGAATATATGACATACATACAAATGGAGAACAATGCATGTTTTTTTTTTACACTAACGCGCGCACAAAAGGGGATTTTGAAGTACCCTTAAATGTCAGAGCACAGTGCGAGCGGATGGAGAGGAGGTGGATAAGGAAAGGAGGTGTCGATGTATATTGGTCTTGAATGTCTGGACATCACAACGATCAGGAAACACGTGATCAGGGAGAACATTCCACATTCGTGTGGTTCGGCTAAAGAATGACTCTCTATGTTTATTTGTGCGCCTGAAATATACTTTCAACGTAAACTGATGTGCATTCACAGATTGACGGGTATCGCGGGAAAATGTCTAAAGGAGCGAAACACATTCAGCAAGTTCAGTTGAGCAACGACCGTGGTAATACGTATAAAATGAGATAGGCATGATACGTTGCGCCTGTGTTCTAAGGACGGAATTGATCGACTTACGGCTCAGTCCGCAATAAATTTCATTGCTCGATTTTGCATCCTATCGAACACGTGTAATGCAGTTTTTGGATGCGCCTGACAAAATATGGGAGTTGAACTCCATTTTTGGATGAATAAATAAAACTTGTAAATAGTGGCCAGCTTGGATGGAGTGAAGTATCTTTTGCATCTCTTAAGGAACCTCATAAATTTGGCTGCACTTTTCGCAGCTTCCAATTAAGAGTCGAATTAATTCGAGTGCCGAGGATTGTCGATGAAAGTGCCGTCTATAGACAGTATATTTACTTTGGGGCTCGCATCTGACGACAAGAGGCAGCACGTAGTGTTTAAGGCAATGAATTCTACTCGGTTAGATAATCCTCACTGATATATCTTGTTGAGGTCTGTATTCAATTGTATCAAGCATAAGTTTCTGATTGGTAGTGACGTTCGAAGAGTTTGGACGGGAGTGTTCGCATCAGTATGAGAAACTCAGCGGCTATCATCAGCAAACGAGTGAATTGGGTTGTGAGTAATTGACATGATCATTTATAACGATCAGGAAGAGAGTGGGTGAGAGTACCGAACCCGGGGAAAACCTACATTACTTGATGGGAGACAGATTTGACACCATCAAGTACCACTTTAATTGAACGCCCAGGGAGATAGTCTCTTATCCATTGGATCAGAGAATTGTCCACTCCGTAGGAATACAATTTTGAAAAAAGGGCTGGATGCCAAACTCTGTCGAAGGCTTTTGAAATATCCAATACGACTACTTTGCTTTAACCGAGGTAGTGGATGGAATGGCTCCACTTTTCTGTAAGGTACGCCATCAGATTTCCCGTGGACCTGTTGCTACGAAAATCATACTAGCACTCATTGAGGAGGAAAGTTGATTCCAGGTATTTCGACGGTTGACGGTTGATAAGAGATTCCATTACCTTGGAGAGAATTGAAGTTAGTGCTATGGGTCGATAAGAAGAAAGGTATGATTTGTCACCCTTTTTGGGAATTGGCTGAATGTTCGCTGACTTCCATCTATTTAGGAATCGGCCAGTAGAGTAAGACAAATGGCAGAGTTTTCGCAGTGGTTTAATTAAGATTAAAATAGGAATCTGTGTTAATAATTCTTGATTTCGAAAAATGGGAAGACGAAATGTTAATTCGAGAATATTGATGCTTGAAAGTTCTGGTTGATGGAAAATTACTATGATCACATAAATTATAATTTTACAACACATATAACACCAACCCAACACATTACACAACTTTTATTATTATTTCTTCCATTATTATATGGAATTAAAGAATATTTCATTTCTTTTGTAACACGTTTTGTGTAAATTTTAAAACGATAACGATAATAACTCATTTTCAAGAACTTACATTTTCGCGTATAATTTTCAACACTTCTTAGAGTTATGCCATAGGTAGTGTATTTAAAAGTCAATGTAAACTGAAAAAAAGGACGTTCGTTCCCCGAAAAATCGATAACTCGAAGTAGTTGTTGCAAAGTACCATGCTTTAAGTCCTTCATTTTTTCATTTTTGCCCCGTTAAGTTTTTTGTAAAATCCATCAAACGGGATACAGTATTTTATGAGCAAAACATCTAACACACCTACACCACATTTGACACATCCGAACAGTTAAAATAAAGATAAAAGCTTTTCATGTTGTGAACGTTCCGAGTTTATTGCGTATCGTTGCGATCTGCAAATCTCCTTAGTGTTGTAAAAACTTACAAACCTATTTTCGTTATTCTTATATTTTTTTATTATCCTACTTGGTTTGCCCCTTTTTAGTGGCTTTGTTAAGTTCAAGTTTATTTTGTTTTCCAGATGATTTTGCCAATTTGTGAATGCTTCGTTCTAGCGAGGTGTAAGGTATAAAGTCCGAAGACATGAATTCCCTGTCACTGTGATTCACAGAATTAAATGTTTTCCTTTATTTTATATGTAATACATTTTCGTTGGTGTAGTTCAAAAGAATTAAGAAAACAAATTTTATAGAATGGCAAGGATATGTGTGGGGAAAATTATGGAAAGACGTAATTGATATTTACCTATATACATACATATTATTAATATATCTTTTAAAAATAAGAATTGAAATCAATTGCACTTTGTAAAGAATTTTGTGTGTTTTAAATCCGAACGCATGAAACGAAAACAACAAACATTTTGATCTTACAGTCTCCAGATACTCAGGCCTGGCAAAATGATTATCTTCAAGGTACAGGGTGTGAGATGTATACAGAAACCCTTTCACCCTCATTTACCGGCATGACTTTCCCACAAGCCAGCGAGTAAGAATATAATTCGTCTTGTAGTTAAAAAAAAGAAAACATTAAATATTTGCGAGATATATTTCCTTCCTTTTTGAATAATTGTTTTAATATTTCTGTTTGGTGGTATTCATTTTGAATTAAGTACTTAATAAAAATAAACCAATAACAATAATATTAATCAGAAAACATTTCCTTTGTATTGACTCAACGGAATGCTCAGAGGAATGTTTTGTTTGTTGTTTGTAACATTCAATAGATTTCGTTTTTTCTTCAATAGATTTTTGTAATTTAAGCTAATTAACAGAGGAATTAATTTTTTCAAAGGTTGTACGCAATCACTTAATAGCTGCATGACTAAACAATTGCATTTATAATTCTCTTCAATTAATATAAATATTCATACTTTTCTTCACTTGAAGTTTTTTTATCACTTTTTGTTTGAACCTATTTCACTTATAGTATTGGCGATGAATTTGTTTTTAGTTTTATTTTAATAATGAAAATATATTGTAAAATTTATTTTTTTTATAAAAAAAAAATTCACATAAAAAAATGATATGCAGCTGATAAGTAATTTATACCATGTACAGAATTAAATGTTTTAATTTGTCGTAATTGATGTGAGATATTTGTACTTAAATAGAGACTAGGCGGAAATAACTTCCGTAGGAAATTTAATAAGTACGATATGCTAATTTGTATGTTGGTTAAATGAAATTATAGGCTTAAAAATTAATACACATAAAAGGGTTTGCGATCTGCAGATTACTAAAGCCGATACTTCTTGATACTTTATTATCACAATAGCCTTTAGAATTGCTGTATATACAATCGAGAGGATGTTTAATATAACTTAGGAACAACTAAAAGCTGTCGCATACCCATATATCTATAATTTTTTATAAAGCAATCGAATACTTCATTTTGAGACTATTTGTATACTCTCTGGATTCCGGGTTTACTTATATATTTGCTTCCATTTTCGGCTTTACCGTGGACGACTGTTTACCTTGTCTAGTCGCAGTAGATGTTTGTAATTTGTGCTTTTAAAATAGTGCACTTACTCTTTTTTCCTTTATAGCATGTTTTTTTTTTTAAATGTAGGTACATTTTTTTTGTGTAGAAAAATGTTGTGTACCTGTTTTAATATAACTTTAAGCACTTTATTGTATTTTTAAATTGGATAAGTCGCTGCAAAATGTCATAATTTATTAACGCATCTGAACTACACATGCAAAGTGAGCTATTGTATATATAAGGCGAGCTTGAGTTCTGTTCACAAACCTAAAACGCTCAGGAAAATATGATTTGTAATTGTTCAAATACAGAGGTATACTATCGAGTCCCCTAAAATCTACTCAAGATGATGAGATAACGTAACATTTAATTTCTCGATTTCTCTTTGAAGAGGTCAGAAAGAAGTAACACGAAAACATATCAGTTTAGGTATTTGCCTCATATGGACTACGGTGTCTTTTCTTTTCGATATTATTTTGGCAATAATTGCGACTCGTCTGAGACATTTAGAAAATGTATACTTATATTAACCAACTATTATGTATACGTTTGTATTATTATAAATATATAGTTGTATTCTAATAACGCATTATTATCTATTACCATTGCAATGCTCCTCGATAGTATAGTGGTTAGTATACCCGCCTGTCACGCGGGAAACCGGGGTTCGTTCCCCGTCGGGGAGCCTCTGGCGCAAGATTAATGACCTTGCCCGGAAAAAACAAATCATTATGGAAAATTTAACAAGCCTCAGGACTTGCTAAATAAGGCCAAGACCGGTTCCCGGTTGTAGTGTCGATGATGATGATGATTACAATGATACATTTTATTACTAAACTCTTAACCATGAACATACCGGTTGTTATTACGAATAGACTGCCACAGTGTTACTAACTATGTTATAATTTAAATAGTACTATATACAGCATTTGCACTGTAGCATCCATAATTGCTGTGTGATGCACTATACGACAAGTATACGACAATATGATATGACTTAATTATTCAGCACAGAGTCGGATGCAGTCTTCAGGTAGTCATCCACAGTTGGCGATCTAATGTCTTATATAGCAAACATTTGGACGTTATATACATAACATACTTTTCGGAAAACGTAGCAGTCGTGTTTATGCATTTGCAGTTGTCCTTACAATTGCCATCATCGAACTAGGTGAAGGATGTGGCGTTTTTAAGAGATGCATACGAATACGACACCATAGTAGTTAGAATACCAATTCCACACCAGTATATAGTTGTTGACAATAATAGTTGTTATCCTACATGCGTCTGTGGCCTGATGTGCTCAGGCTTTGGTTCTATCTTTTGCTGTGATTCTAACCGTCATTGCGTTAGTTCGAATCCCATCCTCTTCACTATTATGGCATAGTGTTATAGTGCCACTGTTGGATATGAATGATCCTTGATTGAGGAAATGACATTGGTTGCTTTCATAGATGGGGTCGCCCCGTACTTAGTCTAGCTTTTTTTTATGTGCAGCCTCGCTTTTTGTACTGCACTCTCGATCCAGGTGAAAACCTTTTGTGAACTCCTTGAAGTTCTACTGATGATGTCAATGGCGTTATACTATGATTTTCAGTCTACATCATGATATATCCTCTCTTATGTACGAGGCATAAAATGCCTCTCCTTAAGCCGTTTGTCATTAATTCACGGTTGCACGTTGCTATTTTTATAGCAGTAATCAGCTGCTAAATGGCACTTGTTCCATATTTTAATAACTCCACGGGAAGATCGGCTTTATTGCTTTTCAGTTCGTTTATAGCTCTCCCAATGGGTTCTCCGATAAACGGTTTGGCCGATTGGTATCCTTTCTATGCTGTTCAGGTTCACCGAGTAAGTTTTTTTTTTTTTGCGGCGGACCTTTTTTTATTTATAATTCTCTTAGATGAAATGTTAGTAGGTAATTGCTGGTGTGATTTTTGAACAGTAGCAAGAGCTCCGTGAAGTAATTTTTCAATATTTTTGGACTTTTGTGTTCTTACACTTGCCTGCGTTTTCTGAGGTTGCTACATTTCTCCGTAAACAGTGTCTTGCACACATTCAGAGCTCTATGCCTGTTTCCTAACATAAGAAGAAACTAGCAAAACAATGAAGGTATTCGGAAGATAATACCTCCTATCAACAGGTTACTCTCTCATTTGGAGAAATTTGTGGTACAATGAATGTACTGAAGTTGATATACAAACAAACAACTGTCGCACAGGCTCAAAGCATAATCTCCAAAAGTCGGCGATTCGAGGTAACTGTAATACCTTGGTGCGCTCCTGCGGCCTTCAAGTTCAAGGTATGCTTAAGGTCAATCATCATGGTCTATATTTGGTTTCACTCGAGATGTGCGGTTTTATTTAAATCTTTACTTTATGACATTTGAAATGAAGAGAAGCTTTAGAATTGCATGTTGTTTGTATTTTTGCTCACAATTAGTAAAGTAAGATTCCTCTCATGTGCTTGCAATAATACGTATATATCGCAATTCGAAAATTGCAAAATAATTTATTCACTACAATATTTAACAAAATTCTATAAAAATAACTTTTAGCTATAAATAGTAACATAAAGTATATTATTGCTTATAGGCTTTGTTTTACGAAGCTGAAACTGCTGCTCTTAGCCATTGAAATTAAGGGTGCTGAAGACGGTAGCGATAGTAAAATTTCCATCAATCCACGTGGGGCAAAGATTCAAGCAAATACACAAGGATTTTTTATAGCACAAAGTGCCGATGAAGTGAAAAGGTACACAAACTACACAAAATAAGAACTTTATTATTTTTTATTTTCGCATACTGATCAATATTACTCAACAGAGCTTGGTTCTATTGCAAGGCATGCCATGAAGACATTAAAGACGAAACTCTTATTAAGAAATGCAAGTGTAAAAATTGTAAGTATCGATATATTTTGAATTTAATTGCGCAATGTAATTTATCCTGATTTGTTATGTATAGATATTTTGATTTGAAATAACTTATTTTAAAATTATTTAATGATTTTAAAAATACTGAATATTTATAATATGAGATATAATATTAAGACTATTTAGGAGGCAGGAAAAGTGCATATTTTTATAGATAAGACTTTTTAAAAACTTCATATTTTCCTAATTTTTATAGAACATATTATAACCTATATTGTTGTTATATCTATTTATTTTTCTTAATACGCGCTGGTGTTATCATCACTCCACTACGCAAATTTAACCAAACAAAAATTCAAACTACTTTAACTATAATTAAAATAATGTGATAAATATTTTTCAAACAGTGACAGTACAACCAAGGAACAAATTTGGTGACTTAGGTAAAGAAAAATCAAAACAATCAAATCGCAAAAGCTTATAAACAAAACAAACAAAAAACAGAAAAGAAAACACTGATTTTTATAGTTTTGTGTTCACTTCTTTCACTTCCAATTTCCCCGATCCAACCAAATAAGAAGAATTACTTTTTTCATAAACATTTTTAATTTGAACTATTTGATTTATAACAATTAACTACAAAAAATAGAAAAAAACTATTTCGTTTTGGTTGATTATACCCAATATTTACAACAACACGACGTGATTAATATATTTTTAACAAAACTGTTTGAAATTTGTTAATATTGCGTTCAATGTAGTTTATGAAGCCACCAATTGTAAATACGTTTTCTTAGTTCATTTCTTGTACATCCCAAATAACGTTTGAGTAAAATATACCTCTAAACGAACAATGTTTATTTATGTAGAAGTGCGCTGTTTAAAAATATATTAATACACTAATCAACACAAAACTGCGTTTCGTTAATGCGTTTTTAAGTTTACTCACAATAGTTCTCAATTTGCGTCCATTCAATTGATTTTCATTCTAAGGTCTTCCCCTCTTCCCAAAGGTTTATAATCAAAGTTTATGCGCGCCTTTGATGAATTCTTCATTAATCTTCTTTTAGTATTGATATAACAATGCCTTAAAAACCATGTGGGTTTTAAATTGATGACAATATTTCTAAAGGCTTACTTTCAATTTGTATATATGTTTGTGCGAAAAATGCATCCTATAAACAATTTTTTCATTAATTTTTTTCTTTCAAAATAAATAACGAGATCGTATGAACAAACTAAGTTATCTGATTTTCAATATTTCAAATGATATATATATATATATATATATATATATATATATATATATATATATATATATATATATATATATGCATATTTGAATTTTTATTTGACGTTTTGTACTAGCACACGTTTTGTAAAAAGAAAAAGGGATACAAAATATAGCAAGCCAATTTGCTTTATACTGAATTCTAAGAAAGTATATGTATATATAATTTTATTTTTCAAGCCTGCAACATCCTTTTATAAAGTCTCAATTTTGCTATAACTATTTTCAATTTTCAAACAAATCTAACAAGCAAAGTAATCAAGTCGCAGAACCCTCGTGACAATGAACAGTCATTATTTTTTCTTTTCGTTGATTTGCCTTTAAATTTTAGTTCTCTTCATCAAAAATTAAATACATACATCATCAATTTCTAAAAAGCGAACACTTTTCTACATTTCGAAAAGTGCTTTAAATCAAATATAATAACTGTTCACGAGCATTTGATACTAAAAAAAGCTTACTACTCAGTCTAGAATACCATTTTTCCTTAGAATGTTAATTTCAATTTCAAATAATTTTTGTTATAATGAGTATATATATATATATATATATATATATATATATATATATATATATATATATATATATATATATATATATATATATATATGAATAAGGAAGAAACGCAATGAAGAAAACTAATAAATCCATAAGTAAATAGAAGAGAAAGTCATTTGCCTGAAGATTTAAAATATTTAAATATGGTTTGATCGCACCTTTAATTTACAATGAGTGCATGACTGGCACCGAAGCCCAATATCACAAAAAAAAAATTTTAAAAACCATCACATCACCTTGAAGAAATAATTCCGATATGTTAAAACTTAAAACACTTAATAGTTCGTTTTATGTATTCAGTGTATATAACCTAAATACTGTCAAATAGTTAATTCGCATAATACTAATTACAGAAATAGCAACACCAGAATTTTGCTCATATTTATTTAGTTTCAGTTAGGCGCACAACTCCTACTATTACTGATATACCCTGGGTATTTTGTAAATTTTAAATTTTGGAATTTGTAAAGGATGTGTAATGTGTGAGTGTTTTGGTATTGTAGTAAAGTGATCAATAGTATTCCCAACTAAAATGAGAGCCAAAAATTCTGAATAAAATCATATGTACAATAGTCAGAGATATCTAAAAGTAAAAGGGTAAATTAAAGGATATAATCTAAAGAAACGGTTAACAAAACTGCCTAAATGAATACAGATCCTTGTTACCTTTGTACTTTTAACTTACTTTGGACGACTTGGAAGTTTCATGGTGACATCATTAATATAAGTCATAATATTTAAATATTTTATAGATGTACATAACAAGTAACCGTTTTCATTGCACTGCCGGCATTGCTTTTTAGACGCAATGACAGCTATGATTATTATTGGCACAGAAATAAAACTATTATTAGGTGGTTCGACTCTCTAGTGTTACTCGCTCCTATATTTTAGTGATACCTAGAAAATTTCTCTGGATATTTTAGGTTTAGGTTTAACACCGTGTTTGCGAAGTTGTATTCTTAAAAAGATGACCAATCATGGACCTTTATTTTGGTACCAGATAAAAGAGTAGACAGATCACCTTGTTGAAGTTTATTAAAGACATTGAAATGCATCGAATGCCTTCAGCTAGTCGGTAAGGTGGAGCCCCCTAAAGTTTATTAGAATTGTAAACTTTAGATAAGTTTCTGTCGTCAAAAATACCCATGTCGTATTACACATCGTAAAGTAGCCGATACTGTCGTCGACCGAACAACAATGCTATGCAGCGGCAAGTGCTACGCATCGTGGTATACTCTTTCTTATTTAATTAGCATAGAATGCTTTTTTCAGGTTTTATGTTATTGCTTAATGTTAAAATTTTATGAACATCAAGCAATTAGAACATCATTTGGCGAAGTCACAGAGTTCTTCGGAGTTTGGTGGCGGGAGCCTTCAAAATTTCCAGTAGCTGATTGGTTAACAGTTTTATTTGATCTTGTGGTTCCCCGGTAGAACTTCCATGTGTCGTAGCATTCATCGCCTCTGAAAACATTTTTCAATTTAAAACTGTTGATGAAAGGTTACGTTTTTTCTGCTGCTTACCGGATGTGTTTTAGAGGGCAGGAGATGTCATAACCTTGGTTATCTACATTGCTTTGGTGCAATAGCTATTGTTGAGAACGAGCTTTCGTTGAGTTATTTCATGAGAAATTCTGGAATTGTTAAATCGTTTTCCCTGTCAATGTCATCAGAGGCATTGTCCTACTCATGAAAATCACTGATTTATTATTTACTATATGTACCTTCTGTATAAAAACTATCAGGAATTTTTTTATGAACCGCGAAAAAGGTATCGCCGAAAAACCGGCGTCAAAGGATTTCGAAAGTGAAAATGTTGCTGATTGATATCTTGATTGCCCTGGTGTGGTATACTGCGAATTCCTTCTGTAGGGATAAATTTTGAATAAAAAGATTGAGTCGTTTGTATGAGAATGTCAGTTGCCATATGCCAGATTTATGGGAGGACAGCGCATGCTTTTTGTATGACGATAATACGCTTTCCCAGCAATAATTGTCACCGAGTATATACAGGAACTTAAGAAATACAAACGGGTATCCATAATCTAGGGAATAGATTTAGCCCCATGTGACTTGTTCCTTTTCCCAAAACTGCTACTCCGTGAAACCTGTTTTGACTCTATTGAAGACACTAAACGAAATTCGCAGTTGATAATTCGGATCATACCATTTTCGGCCTATTCAAGATGCATGGAAAAGTGGGTTTGACGATATCACACTTATATTGTATACAATTTATTTTAATGGTGACAAAATAAATTTTGATGAATGAACAAATTTCGGCCTTTTTATAAACGACTCTGCGTAGTTTTTATTCAGAAAATATAATGTAATTTAGTATTCTGCTTAAGATGATGATTCCATTTTCATTTGGTTTGCCCAAGCTAAAGGTTCCCAACTAGCATTAAACTATCCTGATGTTGAAAAGGTATATTGAATACTTCATGTGCAAGTAGAATCAGCATTTTGTTTGTCTTAAGAAACATTATATATACTCCAAGCGTTCAGTACTTTAACTAAAAATACTTGATAAGTTGCACTGCAATGGGTTTGTATATTATTATATAAAAAAGAACAATTTTTATTTAATATAAATTCACCACGAAATTTCCGAAGGTCCAAATCGATCAGTATTTGAAATTATTATTATTATTATTATTATCATTTTATAGTTATTATAGTCATTATTATTATGTAACATAAATTATTATGTTAAGATAATACTATAAGATGTAAAAAAGATCTCAGTTGCAGGAGCTTTTGTCTCGCCTTTGTAATTAATTTTATCTTCGGGCGAAGGGATTCCATTTGAAAACGACAATTTTTGCATATATGTCCATCCTCCGTTGTTGCATTGCATATTGAAGAGCCTGAGCTGTGTGTTATTTGTGCAACTGACAAATATATACAAGAAACAAAAAACTATAACATTAAATACAACGAACAGTTTTGGCTTTTAGATTTATTGTAGCTGCGGTGTTATTAAATAATGTATTTCATTATCTATTTTCATTGTCGATTTGCACTATTTTAACTGTGGTATCCAAAATATGACACGGAGAACAACTGGAAGATGTGAAATAAATGTCAACAACGATGTATTATGTTTTTTTTTTTGTTTTTCCTTTTTTTTTATTTGGATATTTTTCATTTAAATTAAACTTTTTTCGGTTTTGTTTTTCCTCTTTTCTATGTATTAAATTGTGCGATTTTCAGATGTGGGCATGATTATGATGCAGACTGGAATGGTTAATCAAGGCCTTAGCACAGCCATTAATCAATTTGATGGTACGGATTTTAAGTCAAAACCTCTATATTATTCTTCATAAAATAATGTGCTAACATAGCCTATTTGAAAGAGTAAAACATGCAACAAAATTTTGTCTTATACTCATATATATAATTTGTGTAGCATTTTTTTGCTATGTACCTGTATTTTTCGCAATCTCCATTAAATAATAATAATTTGATTTTGAGAATTTTTACGCATAACCGAAAGTAAACCGATGAAGAATTACTTTCAAATAAAGTGCAATATTTTTAAGTAATGTAACTTTAGGAGAGAAGAGTTTTACTCATAAACTTATTCGACATGCTTTAACCAAAAAAATAAAAAAATAAAAAACAATTTTATTCGATATCCCTCAATTTTGATTTCTTGTACTGTATTCAAATCAATATTCTCCATCGAAGATTATAATAACATCAAATCGTACCGTAACAGTTTGCTAATAAATAATAAGATCTTTGTTGCAATGCGCCTTTTAGTTTCTATTTCGTTTTTTTATTTACATTTTTTACTTTTCTTCTTTCTTTCTAATCAACTTTTTATATGCAAGCTTTTGTACTGAACTAATAAATATGTCACATTTTATTCATTAAGATATGAAACCTCTAAAATATTATAATATTTAATCAAACTTTATTTAAAAATCTTAAATTGAACCTGATAATGAAACCTAAAAAAATAGCATATGAAAAAGGCGTTTAGAAGGCATTTGAATTATTATTATATATAACTTGTCATTAGATAAACATAAGGACTCTCAAAGGGACACAGAAGTCCACTAAAATAACAGTAGTTTGCTAATTTTTCCAAATATTTAAAATTGGGAATGCTTAATGTAAATACTGCAGAGGGCGCTTTATTAATTAGTCATATGCTCTGCTTCATTATTATGAAATTAAGAAAATTCAATTATTTTCTCGAAACAAACGAAAACTGTGATGTCTAAGCAATAGTGATGAAAACGTGTTCGCCCATAAGTCGCTTTTGAAAATATGCTCAATAATCTGCACATTTTAGGGCACTGTCAACAGTCTATAGTAGTATTAGTATCAACTATCTAGCAACCGCATAAATATTAGGTTTTTATGTATACACAGAATATTGCGGCTATTACTCGTAGCTGTCAGTTGAGATTTGCCACACTATAAATTTTTTAATCGATATATATATAAAGTAGGAACCATGCGATCATTATAACAAACTTTTGTCATTCCAATAAAAGGCAATGTATTGTAGCGAGCTTAGGGTTCGCTGGATTAATTATTTTTAATAAATAAGAGCCGTTAAATCGATTTTGAATTAATATAACACTTTATTAGTTCGTTAATAACAACCGTTACTTTTACCGTACACTTATCGCTTCCGTACTTATCGCGTATTTTTACTGCTTACTCCTTACTTATTACTTATCTCCATGATCTGTGTGCGACGTATTTATACCTTTTTCTCACATTCTGATTCGGTGTTTCGTTTCCGTCCGTTCCAAAGCCTTGAATGTTCTATTGTTCATAGTCTCCAGTTTTCCAGTACTTTATAGAATATTCTAGTACTTTGTTTCGGACTTTGTCGAATATTCTAGTACTGATTGTCATATGCGTCACAGTATTATATCGCTACGGTTTTGACTTCATCTGCACAGCTGGGTAATTTTTTCACCAAATCAAGTGCAATCTTTCTCCATTGCGGTCGTTTTCGGGATTCTATTGTCCTTAATTTCGGCCATCTTTGTGTATTTCTCCCAAAGAGTAAAATATCGTGGGTGGTGACGAATCTTTGTAATCGAGATTTTATTACCTCTGCAACTCATGTAGATTTAGATTTTACGGAGTTAAGTCTGGGTTTTCTATTTTATCACAATTTGAATTTATATATATTACATTTCACTATATCTACTGCCGTAATTATAACTTCACGATTTTAGTGACTGATGATACATTTTTTTAAAACTGTAATGTATTTATCCCTTTGTATTTCCACGGTGTATAATGAGCATTTGTGTATTTTCTGAACTCTCTCGTATTAACTTTTTTAGTATAAAGTAAACTACGATTTCTTTAATAGATTTCTCTCAATAAAATAAAGCATCCGGACTGTATACATTTTGTGTAGTAAATATCTGAAATTTCTCAGTTAATAGAAATAATTTTCTCATACAAATATAAGATTAGTTATCAAATATAGTAATCGGTTTAAAATATCTTCCTCATAAGAAGAAAGGGAAAGACAAGTCGCAGAAGACTATATCGAGCTTATACACTGTCCATAATATTCTTTAATTCTTTGGCTAAAAAATATGTTAGTGTGGTGTTATTACGCAAAACGTGTGGTATTCTATCATGCCCTCTTTGGCGGATATTTCTCTATATTAAAATGGCAAGAACTTCGAAACCAATTTTTCTTTTGTTTCCTATTTCCTCCTTATCCTCTGACGTCTTCGAGAAGCTAGAAAGGTAAAATCTCAGTCGATTCATGAAAGTTTCTTTACCAAAATACATATTAAATTCAACGTCGAATGTAAAATTTCTCCTTATTGGAGTTCCCAACCTAAACTTGAGCATGAAATTCTTTAACTTCTTACGTAAGGCCTGTCATCCAGGCCTTACCTAATTTGCACAGGTTCATTGGAGAGATCCTACCCGAAGATAATAAATTATACTTTACACACCAGGGAATTTTGCATTACTTACCGAAAAATGTTTGGTTGTCATAACCAAATCATCAATCCCCTATGACAAAGAATTAATTCAACGGATGATACGCATTTAAAATAGATAGTATAGTGGTTAGTATACCCACCTGTCACGCGGGAGACCGGCGTTCGATTCCCCGTCGGGGAGCCTCTGGCGCAAGACTACTGACCTTGCCAAAAAAAAAAAAAAAAAAAAAACAAATCATTATGGAAAATTTAGCAAGCCTCAGGACTTGCTAAATAAGGCCAAGGCCGATACCCGGTTGTAGTGCCGATGATGATGATTACTTTAAGGACATAATTAACCATCTCTAATAAAACAAATTTCAGTTGCAGTAACGTGCATAATTTTGTAGGAAAAATAGTGGAATGCCGCAATAGCACAGAATCATCAGTCTACCCCATAGTGTTGTAGGTGGTAACTTCCAATCAAACGAGGCACTGGTGCAACTTCTTTAAAAAAAACAGTAACATGATATCCCTGGTAAAGCCAAAAAATTTTAAAATAAGCTCTAGGAGCCATAACCAGCCACAATTTTACAAATAGTAGGTTTAATGTTAAGTACAAAATATTGGTTGAAACGATGTGTACCAAATTACGTACCTATCTCAATTTTCTTACTCACCGCAACTAGTTAAACATCTTATCATTGTATAAGGATATTTCTCGAAGAATTTTCCTAGTGAATACTGACAAAATATAGAAATCTTAGATCAATTTTGATAAATCCTAGTACACTTGGGCATGTAAACTACTTCTGTGTAGGCGAAGGATTACTTCTTGTCCAGCCTTAAGGCCCACTGCGGTCGCTCTCACGAATCACTTATTCCAAAGGTAGATTAATTAAGAAACTTGTTAATTCATTGACGCCCCGCACATTATTATATATATTGTAGTTATATAAAAATTCAAATATTGTTCCGGATTTCTTCATGGTCATTGCGAGCATTTGGAGTCGGGTCAGTTCATCTGAGATGCCGAACTCCGTGAAGAGTTTCTAGTTTCGTTCTAATTAGATTACTTTAATTGGTTTTAAAATCTATAAATAAAGATGAAATAAGTTCTGAATTCATACGACTGTTTTCCATAGTTTGCCTAAAGTTATAATTCTACACGATTGTCGATGCCTAGTCATGAGTTTCACGGTCATGTTAATCTTTAGAAATTCAATACTGCCGTCCATTCCCAATCCTTCCGCCAATTCTCTTGAAGGTTAAATTGGTTACGCATGTGCTCATTTTATTTTATAAACGATATTCTCCACAATGTGCGCTGGCTAAATGATTGAATGTTGAATTAAGACATAAATACCATATTAGACTTATCGAATTACTAAAGTTAGTAAGTGGCCTAAATTCAAGGGAAAGTCAGTAAATGGATATACAGGGTGGGGTAACATTAATCAACCAATTTTGTTTTTTAATTACTTTTTTACTGAAAAAAAAAAAAATGATTTTGAGTAATGGAAAGCTTTATTTGGACCTTTACAATTTTTTCTAGCTCACAAATGTTAAATATAATGGACGTACGACGCCATTTGCAAAAATTATAACATATTCCGATAGGGTGATTAATTTTGCGCCACCCTGTATTACTTTAGATGCATATTATTGAGCATATTTATCAGGCTTGCTAAGAAAAAGAACAAACAAGAACGCCAGTGTCGCACAACTTATTTTGGAATGCATTATATATCAGTGTAATTGATTTATATGATTGGTGTTTTATAACCACGAATTTTTGTTTTAAATATTATGTCATGTTTCTCGTTAGACTTAAGAGCTATTAAATAAGAAGTGAGTGTCATCAGAGAGCAATGCATATATTTTTAAAGTATATAATTTTTTCTGATGAGATCTTGACGTGGTTTTAATTTATTTTTGACCCAGGGTATGCAGTTCGATGTTTTTATTCATTGGTATTGTGTGAAATGTCAATAAAAGATTATTTACACCTGAGCAAGTGAAAGTGAATTTTACATGTTGTAAATGGCTTTGAAAAATAAGATTTTAATTAAGTGATATGTTTATTAAATTTGGTAGTTTTTGAACTTTTGAAGTAAAATATCAAGCAAAGTTTCTATCGATGAAGTTTGTGCAGAAATCAACAAATTACGATTTTTGTAACCACTGATAAGTTCCAACGACGTCGATCAGCAAGAAATACCGAGATTTTATTGTTCAGATGTAAATATCTTTTGACTGATCATAAATCCACACTAAATGTTTATTGATGTACATAGTCGTACTATGATTATTTAATATTTAAGTGCAGCATTATTCTCCACCGTAATAGATAGGTCCATAGTTATATTAGCAGCGTTTTGTTTGCATTAATTTACAGTATATAACACAATTTACAAAAATTAACTTTAAGTGATGTTCGCTGTTAAATTCCTAATTTCATATTACTATTAAGTTTATTATTGGATTATTTTAGGTTTTTGTTTCAATTATAATACATTTTCATATCCCTCATTTACCTTTCTACATTCCTATAAATTTGTTTCTATGACCACAGTGGCTACATTCAGGAAAGGCGTCCGTGCCGTTCAGATGGTAGGACGTGCAAGTACGTATAAAAATTATAAAACAAACCAATAAAAAACTACAAAAACTAATAAAAAAAAAAAACGAGACAAATAAAATAATAATATGAACTAACAGGATAAATATTTAATTCGAATGTTTTTAGTTTTGTAGTTACAATCGATATTTACCTTTGGTGTTCATTTCAATTATGAAATCATTTCGTTTATGTGTTTAATTATATATATACTTTTTTATATCAATGAGATTATAAATATTTCATTTTACTTGTATAAATTTTTAAAAACTTTCATATATACTTGTTCGGTTTTATTTTCCATATGAGTGTATGTATTTAATGAGTGGTTGTATTAGAAAAAAAATCATTTTTGAACATGCTCATAAATAATCGTCTAGGTGTTTATTAGTTAGTTTCTTGGTAGTATATGTTATAATGTTCAAATACTATTAAAATTACCTATAATATGTGTCTATGACTTTTTTGTTTTAATATGTTTCCGTTAAAACCACCATAATTTCATTGATATAGACTAGAGAAAAACGATTTTGTATTCAAATATTAAATTACAGAAATCCGAAAATGTTTAACAAAATAAAAGCACGCATATAAGTTAGATAATGTCATAAAACACAGGCAACCAGTTATCAGATGAAGAAATAAATAATAAAAATATTTTTTTCAAGCAGAATCTCTAATATTAATATTTAAATGAACCTACGAATATTCATAATATTGTCTATCAGCAAGATTTATGTATTTATTTACTAAGAAGAACCCTGTGTTTAGATTTTGATGAATATTAAAAGTATTATGGTCCCGAATTACGTACTTATGACAATTATTACCTAGTATCACTAGATGATGCATAATAATAGACGGAGATACAGGTCTACCACCTCTTAAAAATTCGTGATATGAATGAATTCATGCTAGCATATAGAAACCTATAATTCGATAGTGCACCCCACTCTTTTTTCCCAATCAGGCAAGAACATTTTTAAACGATGGTTGTCAAGGTGACAAGCTGTTTTCAATGCATCGCATATGCAGATGAAATTGGCGTATCTGCGGACCTAGATTTAATGTTACACATATCATTTCAGAAAATACCATATTCTTAAATCTTGCATAGAGAGGTGATAGACATAAATTTGTAATTAAAGAATCATCAGATATTAAAATCTGTCGTATGCACCCATACTGCTAGGGAGCGGTTCCGCCAGTTTTAGAGTTACGTGGCATTAGTTTCAACAATATTATACAGAATGCAGGAAGAGAATGTTTTTTATGCGCTTCAATAGCCACCGACCGCTATAATTATGTTTAAGGGGGGTGAGGGTCCAGGCCTCTGGAAACTGATTTCAGGGAAGAATTATCGCAGCATTCGATGATGTTTTTACGGTAATTTTGACGTATTCGGACCATCTCCTTATTTCCTTTTCAGCTTGGCAATTATTTCCAACTGATGAGATTTTTCAGATTTTCTCCTTTCAGTGTGCCAAACTAATATACTGTGGCATGGCATGTCCGCCCACTATTCAACGCATTCTACGTGAACTGGATTGTAGGAAGGCAATCGGCCCGGACGGAATACCCGCAATAGTCCTTAAGAACTGTGCTCCACAACTATCGCCGGTTCTTGGCAGACTCTTCCGCTTATATTATGCCCGGAGGACCTTTCCTGCCTGCTGGGAAATCACTCGAGTTCAGCCAATCCCGAAGACGGGAAAAAAGTGTCTCCCACAAAATTACCGTCCGATAGCATTACTGTGTATTTTATCTAAGGTAATGGAAAAAGTCATCAATACAGAGTTAGTTAAGTATTTGGAGTGCAACGGACTTCTGAATGATTGTCAATACGGATTCCGTGGCAGACGGTCCACAGGAGACCTTTTGACACTTATAACCGATATATGGACATCTGCGATTGAACAGCATGGTGAATCAAAGGCGGTCGCATTGGATATCTCCAAGGCTTTTGACCGCGTCTGGCACGGGACATTGCTGAGCAAACTTCGTTCATATGGACTTTCTCAACAGCTTTGCGACTGGACGAGGAGCTTCCTCGAGAATCGATCGATCCGGGTTGTTGTGGACGGCGAGTGTTCGGATCTGTATCCTGTTAATTCGGGGGTGTCCCAAGGTTCTATTTTGGCTCCGACCTTGTTTTTCCTTCACATATATGATTTGTTGGAGACAACGGATAACAAAGTGTTCAGTTTTGCGGATGAAAGTACGCTTGTTTCCTCCTTTTCGAGTGTTCGACCGATTGGTGCATCTGCGTCGCATCAGTTGAGATGTAGACAGATTGACTCTCTGAATCAGGATCTAGATAGGGTCCTGCAGTGGGGAAGGGCCAATCTCGTCGAGTTCAATGCAGCCAAGACACAATATACAACATTCACAAAGAAAAGCGGATAATCGGATCCACAGTTGATGATGAACGACTGGGCCCTCGAGGCTGGGGTAAGTTTGAAATTGCTCGGCGTCACGGTCTGTGGGAATGTATCATGGCATAAACACGTGTCGAGTATCGCCAGGTCAGCCTCAGGAAAACGGAGCTACCTTTTTAGAGCCAAGAAATATTTTGCTCCGGCCCATTTTCATCTTCTATATAAATCCCAAATTAGACCCGCACTCGAATATTGCTCTCATATTTGGAGCTCGTCTCCTAAACATACCCTCGACCTACTTGAGCGCATACAGAGGTGAGCGATCCGCCTGATTGGGGACTCGGCGCTGACGTCGGAACTACAGTCGCTATCACATCGAAGGCGCGTAGCCGACCTCTGTCTGTTTTACAGATATTATCACGGATACCGTTCTTCGGAGATTCTTGGTATTGTTCCACGCAATTCGGCTTATATGCGCTCCACAAGACAATCCGACGGATCGCACTCGTTTGTGGTTCATCTCCCGACGGTGCGAATATCCCTGCATCAGAACTCGTTCCGTTACAGAGCGGGGAAGCTGTGGAACTCCCTTCCCACGCGAGTGTTCCCGGAGCGTTACAACCTGCAACTGTTCAAAAAGAACTGCAACAGTTATTTGATGGCATCTCGGGGCGCCCACTCGGCGCCATAGGTTCGACTCTCCCGAGCGAAGTCTAATAAAAAACAAATTGTTGTCTGGGCGCAAGGCGTTCGGACATTATATTCGTGACAACGTATCCTAAATATGTCACATTGAATATACAAGTTATTAAATCAAAATTAAAGTGTTTTTATTCCTTTTATTCGTTAAATGATAATTACATATATAAGTAATATTTTTTTTTCCGAATGCCTCTCAAGTGTAGGCATTAATTTTGGTTTGCTTAACGAAATTTTACAAGTAATGCAAACTACTGTGTATTCGTCAGGACACAGTTGTCGATTTTCTTTTGTGTGCCTGTTAAAGATTTTTCCTTAACAATTAATTATTTATGTAATATGGATTTTACACCAAACTTACCCCACGATGATATTGAGAACATGGAGTCTCGGGGAATCTCGATATAGGCAGCTGCAATTTCGACTATGCAAATCGACATGCACACAAGAGAAATTGAACACCAACACAAACGAAAACTATACATTTAGTAGTTTTTTCTTTTTGTTTTATTTCTTATTATCTATTATTATTTTTATTTTACTTTAATTTACCGCTTCACCACACACGCGTCAATTCAAAATTTGAGCGACGACCACACGCCATGAACTCACGAATTAAACAGCAAAACAGACAATTTTCTCTTATCTATATCCGATTTATTTAATGCTGCAAGGCGCTGCCTGTATTCGCGTTGTCTCTGTGTATTTTTTGTCTTTACACTTTCAACCTGCACAGCTGTTCTCGACAGTGCAAGGCGCTGTCTGTATTCCCGTTATCTCTCTGCACTTGACTTAGGAGCAATTAATGTTGGTGGCTCAGCAATTGGCATGTCGTCCATTGATACGATACATTCTTGCTTCTTCGACAGTTCACAATACTCTCTCTTCTTTTATTTTATTCGTTTTGCTACGTCAACCTCTCTCTCACTAGTCGCGCTCTCGCTCACTGCGGCTCGTGCGTTATCGGTTATCGTTATCGTAACGCTACAAACTTTTTTCCGAATGCCTCCCAAGGTATACCGATTTAACAGACGTTGTCACGTCAAAAATTAAAAATGGAGCTACAAGATTTGGATTCATGTTATTAACAATTGCGTTGATAGCTGCGAACTGTAAAAAACCCACCAATAAATATCCAATGAAATGCGTTAGTCCCTAAGCAAAAGTGTAGTTCATGAACAGCTGACTGTTGTTGTTTTAGACCACAGTTATGAGTCATGGCATGCAAAAAATGATTTACTTATGCCTGCAATGTAGGATAGTTATTCAACAGCTCTCCTATACATGTTTTGTTGAGATTTTCGGGCCATCTTAAACAATCGTCAAATGTTCTAAAAACAACACAACAGTTTAAAGCAAGCACCAAGTAAGTTTACTTTCCTACCGGGACAATTCCTCCAAGTTGTCAGTTGATTCCATGGGTATAATATCGTTTAGATATTGAAGCAGATTGAACTACACCCCCAAGAACTTAAAAAATATGAAATGTACTGTTGGATCGATATAAGTTGTATTGAAATTTCTATCATACGACGTTGTGGAAAGTCATATATTTATACTTTATAACGTCAACACCAACTATACCACTACTATTACTATTTATTAGTCTATAGGAACCCGGAAGTTCATGACCTCACTGACTCGGCTGCGCCATTGCTCCCTGTGCTTGCACTTTCTTATTATTATTAAGTATATATAGTAATATACAATTGTAATGTGCATTAACACGAACATGTTACACAAACGTACTACAACCTATGCTTTTTAGACCAACCATTATGGAAAAAATGAGAAGTTTGATTTGCCGTTTTAATGTAACATGCTGTATTATCAGTCCGATGTATATAAGCTATTGTGTGCACAAAGCTGTAGCTACAGTACATAATATTCATGTGATTGGCAAAGCAGAATTTTGGTTTTAACAGCACTGACAACTGTACTCGAATTTCTAAATGAACGAATACGCTGATCGTATTTGAAAACAAAATTATATTTACCAGAAAACATCTGAGTTCGGAAAAACACTACCAAAAAACCTTACAATTGAATTTTCAATGACAAAACAAAATCCTTTACAAACAAACACAAAAACTTTTTTTATATAATAATTAATATAGTTTTGATAATTCTGCCAACAATTGTTATTTGATTTTCGTAATTATTCGTACCATAAACATTATTTCATCTTTAATGTATTGGAGTTAATAAGTAATATTTCGTTCCTATTGTATTTATTCAGTTACGTACCTTGATTTTAAATTAACCAGTTAAACAACGCACACATTTAAGTACTATGCACCAATTATTTTGTTTTCATTTCAACTTTGTTCGAATTTAACACTTTAATGAACATTTTTATTTTATTATTTCAATGGTCTGGTAATTATATACAATTTTTCATTATTACGTGGTAATAACGAATGTACCGCAACGGGCATTAGGCGCGTGGTGTGGCAAACCGATTTAGAATCATTGCCGTAATTAAACAAGGGCGCCATAATCGCTGTTGCTACTATTTCAATATATCGAACACTTATACTTTTAAGTTTATGACTAAATACATTATTTTTATATATTTTCTTTTAGTATATCTTATTTAATTATATAACAATATTTTACCTTATGTTAGTGGGCATAAATTTAATACAATCTGTATTATTTTACTTTACTTAAACAATTTCACATAAATATTACTATCTTGTTTTTTTTTAATATTTGTCAAAAACTTCTAAAATACACTTTGAATTCGTAATTTTATAATTCAATTCAGTATGTTAATTACCTATACATTTTATTTCATTTTTTAGTATTATTTTATTACTAAACTAAACTATATGTGAATTCGGCGAAACTAATGTATCATTCAGCTCTTGTTTTTTGTTTTGTTTTATATCCGCATTTATTCAACAATTCAATTACATATTTTACTTAAGACTAAATGTAACTTCTATTTTACAAATATCATTCTTACATTAACTTACTGGCTCTTCGCCAGCACTCTAAATTATACATTATTATTTTTCTTATGTCTTTCGGTGTACAATAACTGCTTTTATAACATGTCACAGTAATTGATATGTTTTCTTTTTTAAATGTATTCTATTTTTTTTTCTACATCATGTTTTTTTTTTCTTTTTTAATTACATAGGGGGTTGACACACAAAAAATAAAAAATAAAATAATGAAGCAAAACGGACAAACATAAACAAGGAATACAAATAAATATAAAAAAAATAAAAGATTAAAATTAAATTAAAAACGAAAATAAAAAAAATAAAAATAATTGGGAATTGGGGATAGGGGGAAGGAAAGCGGTGCGCCTGAGAGGCATACTATGTTTGGGGACGTGTAGTCCTTTCTTCATAACTGATCCACCAACAGTTGGGATGGCATCGATCTTTTATTGATTTATCTCTTTCACCGATCACCATACTAAAACGCAGGCGCTCTGGAAAATTAGAGATATCGTTATCGTGGAGAATTCGTTTATCCCTGGCACCACGGAAAGCGTGGTAAATAATAGGAACTTTGTGTTGGACAAGTCCTTTTTTATCCAAGAAAGGGAACGCTTCTGGGGGAATGAACCCAATCTGGAGAGTACTCTCCATATACATATCAATGGGATAGAATGCTCCCGAAATGAGATCATTTTTACTGCACATTGCCCTTGTTGTGTGATCACGGATAATCTTGACAATCTGTTTAGTCCTGATTTGTCATATAGGACTTTATATCATTCACCCCTGCTGACTTAAAGATGTCGTCTCAAAATGTTCCCCGTTTGTACTCCTTATGTACTAATTCACTCGCGAAAAGAGGTTTCTTAGCTGCCGAGCAACGTATTTCTTACCCTTTAGCCGTTAAATGCATTTTCATTAAAAAAAAAAGGGGGGGGGGGGTATCTAGGGATAGCGTGGACAGGGTTTGTGGGGTGATAAGTATGAATGCCAACACGGGCACAGTTTCCTTATATCCCCAACAATGTTCACTAAATTGGATGAGCACACTTGCTACACTGTAGTTAATCCGTCAAGATGCACTGGTCCACAAGAAGAAAAATAAAAACACTTTTGGTGATTGGTGTTCACTGCTTTTTATTGAATGTTTTCTTTTAATTTTTTTATGTTCTTAACTATGTTTACAAATGTTCCATACTGCGGTGGACTTTCACTAGTTGAAACTCAATGTCATTAATTCCTGATCAAAAGGTAGGAAAAAATCCTCACAGTGCACTCCGCTGATGGTTCTTGCTATGACAATTATTGCACAGGATAGCCTTTATTTATTCCCGACACGGTTGATTGGGTAATTAATAGTTTCTATATGTTGCACATTTAACAATGGATAGAAATAAAGGTTTACAAGTAATGAGGATTGTATGTACTTGCGGCAATTACTCAACTCTCGTGTTGTGCACTCTTATTGAGGGTAAAACTCGACTCCAGAAACGTGTGTGTTCACGACGGGGGATGAAATTTGACTAACTTTAACGGGGGGTGAAAATTGTCTTCTTCTCTAGCCACACGGTCAACCAAACTTGATCACACTCATCTGCATTCTCTTATTTCCTCGCCCATCGAGGGGAATAAACTCTTGTGAATTTACCCAGCAGTCAATGGACTTATAGAAAATGGAGAACAGAAACGGAGAGCGTGATGATCTCGGGGTTGAATTTGCTTTCGGGTGGTACGAAAGCAAAACCACGATGACCGCATGATCCAGTTCGATATTGAATTGATCTCAGAGTGTAATGCACTCCGAGAAGGGGAAATGGGGTGGAATGGCAACTATATTTTTCGAGATATTCACCTGCTTAAAGAATTTATTGATCCCCAGCGAACAGCTGTGTCTGGGGGAGGTCGAAGGACGTGCGATGGCTTGGGATAATATCATGGTGAGAACAAAACTAACGGGAATCGATATTACCCAAGCGGTTTTGGTATGCAGCAACAGCGTCGCTTGCCCAAACTTTGCTGTTGCTAACCAAACATGAGATTTGTGGTTTCCGATAAAAATCTCATGTGATTTGTGGAAATTGATGCCATATGGCATAAAAGCGCTGAATTCAGTTATGCATTATCTGCATAGAAGAATGAATTCGGGTAATGCGTCCGTTTGGTTGATATCTTTTGCAGGTGAAATTGGCCGACGGAAGAGATTGGGGTTGAGGCGGTGAGCGGTTAGCGGACGAAATTGTAATTGTAGGTTGGTTCTCCGAGTAATATAGAGAACCCCCACAGGTTAATTCAAATGTACTCTAACTACTTGGATGAAGGGATGGTGGGAAAGAAATCATATAAAGCCGGTAGGTCTTGGGTGTGGTAGTGAATGCAGATCACGTCTTCGCCGTCTGAATTCAGTGCTCTGGCCGGTGTGTGTATGTTGTGCCATCTTGTACTGTGCGTGCATGTGTGTGGCGTGTTAGTAGTAGACCCTATGGGATGGGTCCAGGAATCCTCTGTTATAGAGGGGAATGGTGTTGGGAAGGGTGCTTTCTTCAGTTTTGCACTGAAGAAGAAATTGTGGTGGTCGGATCCGAAGAGATCGAAAGAGAGAAGGGACAAGAACGCAAGACTCCCATACAAGTAGGTTCTCGCTGTTCGGAATGCTTTCTAGGTACTTGTATGCTAATTGTAGCAAGTACTCGTCGATAGGGATAATGGAGGCAACTTCGTATAAGTGGGAGTTGGGGTAATGGTGACCGTCAGGCCTTCTAGAGTGGTTGGTGCATCTTCTGAGAAGTTTTCTTTCGAAAACTACATCGGATTAGCTGCTTATGGCAGAGAAGTTTAACTGTGGTTTCAACTTTGTTGCTTCACTTCAAAATGTTATGCAGTTGCTTAGACCGACCGAGGCCCCTTTGAAGAATGCGGGTCACATGTTTGATGAAATTCATTTTTGGTGTATAAATGATCCCAAGACATTTCATCCTGTCCTGTGGTCTAATCGTAGTACCTCCTATTTGTATTCGAATATTCTGTGAATATCGGGAAGTTTGTTGGGAGTGTTTACTACTCAGAATTATAGCTACTGCTTTGGATGGGTTAAGTCGAATTTTCCATCGACTGTAATACTGTCGTCCAAGTGACGGTTGAGTCGACTTGTAGCGAGTTTAGGGCTTTTGGATGACGTGTACACTAGGACGTCATCCGCATAGCATATCTGGTTTACTCTCCCGTCCACAGGACGAGGAATATCTGAGGTGTAGATAATAAATAAGATGGGGTTTAGTATCGAGCTCTGTGGTACGCCTGCAGCGGCGTTGAAAGTTCGGGAAACCTTCTTATTCGCTCGAACTTGGAAGGTTCTGTTTCGAACGAACTCGGTAGATGATACTACTGAGGCCAGTATTCACTAATTTAAAAATGAGACCTTCGATTCACGTCGTGTCAAAAGCCTTTTCAATGTCCAGGCTCACCGCAATTGTGGGTTCCCTATTAAAGAGGCGCACGGAGACGTGGTTTTGAAATATGTTGTGACCCATAGTGGTGTTGTACGCTCTTTTAAATCCAAATTGGAAATCAGTTGTTGGGTTCCTGGCATCGATAAAGTATGTATATGAATTTTTCATATATTTTCCTAATGCAAGTGATGAGCGTGACGAGGTGAAAGCTTGGGGTGTGATACGTTGGATTCCCAACTTTCGCTATTGTACACATAATAGCGGGCTTCCAACTTTGGGGAAAGTGCCCTATGTTGTAGGCATGGTTGAACAGAATGGAGAGCTTTTTTAAGAATAAAGCAAAAAGTTTTCGAAATGAGTGGTACGACTTGTTGTCAATATCGTGTGACTTCTTAGGGTTTCGAGATTTAACTAGGTTGTGTAGGGTATTTGGTGTGACGAAACCGTAAGCATTATCATGTGTGTCATCGAAGTATGCATTGTTAGTTGGGTTAAAAACAACAATTGGCTCGTTAAAGTTGTCTAATTTATTGTGGGCCTCTTAACTAATTATCGCATTTGTATCCGGGTCGCCATCCTGGAGAGTAAACTTGTGATTATTTTCAAAGGTCTCTCCGATGATATTTGCTTTGTTGATGTCATTATTAACCACAAGACCGTTGTATATGATTGGCCCAGCGATACGAGAAGTGCCACATATCTTTTTAAATGTTCTGGTTCATCTGAACACCCTTCAGTTTGTCTTCCAATTGTCGGGTACGACTGATTTTGATTCTTTGTTTTATCAGTGTACCAATATTGTGAATAATGGATCGCAATAATGGCTCTCTTTGGATAAAGCGGTGACGATATCTCATACTACCGAGCTTTTTACGCTACCGGAGGAGACAAACAGTAAAGTCGTCATGGGGAATCTGATAAGTCTTTTCAAGTTTGTACTTCGGGACAGGAGTCTCCGAAGTTTTAACTAGAATCTCATGAAGTTATTTATGTCAACCGTCGTTAGGTTCCTGTCAGTGGGAAGAGAGACTTGTTGGAGTTTTTCGTTCAATGTAATATTGAAGTTGTCCCAATTTGTGCCCCCATATGCGGGTATGTATCTGATATGGGCCCGGCATGCTCAATAGCCATCGATTAACGTGTTCACAGCGTTATGCTTAGATACACCCACCGATACCTGGGGAGGAGTAATTTGGGGAAGTAAGTCTTTGGGCACAAAAAGGATATCCAGAATTGAGTTACCTCGCGCACCAACTATAGGTGCGACTATTTCGAAGTTGAGGACATGAGAGTTTTCGGTGTACCATTGGTACAATTTTGTGACATTTGGGCAAGAAACGACGTTGTTCCAGTGTCTTAAGTTAAAATCACCGCCTATGATGAAAGGCGTATGCCCCGAAAACCTTATTAATTTGCCGATATTTTCGGGATTAATGGGGTCATTATTGAGTTTATGCGAGTGGTATATGGAGTATATATCCACTCTACCATTATTAGCCAAATGCAGAAGTCAGAGACTATCATACGCTTTGAAAGCGAAACAAGGTAGTTCACATAAGGTTAACTTTAGTTTTGGAATCCATTTTGGAGGGTATGACTTGCATATGCCGTGAAAAGGAGTGCATCGCTCTCAGCCTCGGTTGGTAGTTATTTATATTGGGGTTGAATATCATTAATCAATCGGGAGAGATTAAGTAGTTTTGCGAGCATTGACGATTGATCCTTGGAGCGTTTTATATCGGCGGTTGGATTTGCGGTATTGTGTTGGCTTGTACGACGATTCGCTTAGGGGCTTGAATATGTTTTTGAGAGGGAGCAGTTGGGAGAGTTTTTATATTCTTTGTTTGTCGTCCTTTAAGCATATCGGCGAATGTTAATTCATTTTGAATGAAGTTTTGTGTGGCCTGTTTTCCGAAGTCTGACTTGGCTATTTGCTTCGCTCGAGTCTCCTTGGATCTGTATATTTAGGACAGATCGTGTAACTGGCCGTATGTCTTTCTTTCCGCAGTTGCAGCAAGCTTGCAAAATTATTTCATTATGCACATTTGTTATGGGATCATATTTTGCTGGCGGTAGTACGCACTTGTCATTGTCGTGGGATTTTCCCCAACGAACGTAAGGACGGTTGATGTTGCAGTTTCGAGAGGCATGCCCAAAACTTTGGCAACGTCGGCATTGAGGTAGTTCATTGTTATGAAATACCTCGAAGACGATTTGTTGATGAAGGATTAGAAGCGACTTTGTCCATATTATTGAATCTATGTCGGTCCCTGGGGCAAGATTTGTGATCTCATTTTCACAAATAGTTGCGGGGGAGAAAATTTTTTGACGTCAGTGAATTTGACGTTAGGAAATGTTGCCTCAAGGGCAATTACGATGTCGTTCTTTTCCCAACAAGAAACGACTCGTTTTAAAAGGATGGTCCTCGATTTTTCGTCGGCCGGGGTGAATGTGTAATAATTCACCTCCTAGGCCTTGTCGTTAACCTTGTGGTAGGTTTCCCTATCTTAGGTTACAATTTTGTTTAGGGATGGGCTTAAGGTGTTTGCATTGAAGTTGGAAATCACTAGTCGGTTTATGTCACCGACGAAATTCTTCAGATTGAGGTCTCGTCCAATGACTCTGGGTTGCTGTTACTGAAACTGAAACAGGTGCCCGGACTTCGACCACTGGCTGCGCAGTATTGGGAACACAAGTGGCCTTTGGTTTTGGATTAAATACCAGAGTTGTCCTCGCTGGGCACAACTCCCGCGGAGGTACGATTTTTATAGTATTTGGGGTAATCGGAGGGAACGACATTTTTTAGGGACAGTGGTTGTGTTGGCGTGCAGCCAGGAGGTTATTGTTGGAAGTGGTGTTTTGCACTAAATGAGTTTGGGGTGGGGGTACGCGAATTACCTTCGTCCATTGAGTCGTCAGAATTGTCAGTGATATTTTCCAGTTCGGGCTCGAACTCTGATTCTGAATCAGAAGTTTCTGAACTGGTACTGGACGACGATGCGGATGAGATGGTTTCTAATTACGATCTTTTATTTTTGAGGACAGCGTTCTCAGCCTTGAGAGCCTCGAGGCCCTCTTCTAGTTTCTTTACGAGAGCCATCATACCCTGATCGGGTAGATGGTTCGCACCATAAGAAGAACGAGTATCCATTGATCAATTAGAAAAGAGGCAATGAGTGTACTGGTTACAGAGCCCATGGGGGAGACAGGGAGTAAAAATACAAGGAGAATGCGCTGTAGATTCAATAAAATAAAACGGAGCAAGAGTAAAAGGGGAGGGGACGAAAAGAATGAGAAGAAACAAAGAAGAGCGATGCAAGATTTGAAAACCGCGATTTACCCACTAAGGTGAGTAAATAAAATAAAATAAATCAAAAGTAAGAAAGAATTATAAATCAAAATTGAAATCAGGAATAACAAATAAAGGTAAAATTATAGATAAAATAAATAAAATAGAAATTTTGAAATTAAAATTAAAATGAAATTTAAAACAAAAAGGTTCACCCGTTTCTGGCCTTTAATTAATGTTGTTATTTTACTGCATTCAAAGTTGCTGACGTCCGGTTCTGGCGACGTAACACGTCGGTGTATAAATTCGCACTCTATGAACAAACACTTCAAACACTCAGTATGAAAGCACACAATGTAATGTAATAATGACTGATGATGACTGTTACTATTAATGATGAGTATTTATTGATGCATTTTCACTACTACATGCTACGGTTATAAGTACTCAACTGAGGTTCGACATTAATTCCGTCTTTCCTATCCTAAATTGGATTTACGTTAGTACTTTTCCTTATTAGCACGGTTTTCGAAATCAGTGGTCCGTTTGCTAGGCAAATTTTTCGCAGAATCACGGTTTCCTTCATATTAGTTGTGAGTCCAATATTCATTCTCTTAGTAGATGATCCCACCAATTATCTTGTTTTATTTTGATTGGTGTACAACCCTCCTTTTTACTACTTACTTGAGCTAAACGAACACTTCATATAATTCTTTTGGCGATTCTTTGATATTTGGTGCGATATGCACAAAATTGTTTTTTTCGTTACTTTGTCTAACAGTAATGTAACCTCTTGTTGGAATCAGCTAAATCTGACTTTATTACGTTTTTTAGTATAATATTGACTGACGTTTTGTAGGCTTTACCAAGTCATCAAGGAATCTGCGATTGTCGTTAGTAGAGACTGTAATTTTTCAGTTAACAACTTGTGAAACCGAAACGCCTTTAGGCTCAGATTATTCTCTAGGTCTTTGGAGAACGTAAAATGTGACCTGATCGTACATTATTTTCAGCAAATTGTTTTTGGGCCTTTCAGTGAATAGGACAATCGTGGTGAACTGCATCTGATTCACAAAGTTAGTGGCAACTTAGTTGAACTGTTCTCATGTGGGCTGATTTATCCTCAGATTTGCAGAAGACAGGTATTGAGTTCCCTTCACACCATTTGTAGATTTCTACAACTTGGAAAGCATTTACAAAGTTTACCAATTGTATGGCGGGTAAATAGTAGCAAGGGCTTTGTTTACTAATTTAAAGTCGATAACGGACTGGATTAACGCTGTAGTTATGGTTTGGCCGTGATTGAGAACCATTTTTTTGCGGAGAAACTATCGTTTCGATACAAGTCGAGCTTTGTTATCACATTACACTCGAAGTTTTACAATATTTACAAAAAGTCCGTAAACGTTCATACATGAGATTTAGCGCAACATTTTGTTAAACATTTTCAATTAATTTTAGTATATTTTATATTGTATAGTATTATGATTTAATTTAACATTATTTTATAAATTCTGGCTTCAATTTTATTATTTTTTGTACCACGTTATGTATTTGAACATGAACAAACAATGTCGCTTTATTATATATTTAGATTATATTTGTTTTCATTGTTGTATTGATTTCGTTGTCAACAAACTGTTCTTTAGAGAATGAATGTTTTATATTCGAAAGTGACATATACCTGTGTAGATTTGATCATATATTACATAGTATTATGATTAATTCACCATTTAATTATTATTTATATCGTTTGTATCATTGTGTACAACTGGACTATTTAAGCCACAACACATTTTATGAAATATACAACATAAAAAAATAACAAAACATACAAATTTCCTTACACATCTTTTTCTGCCTTTTTATCTTTTCACAACACATCACTTACTGAATAAAAACAAATTTATAATTTTGGATTCGTAACGTTTAAAAATGTATTTATTCTTTCTACACAATTTTACCGTTCGTAAAATATATATCGTAAAATATTCCTTTCCATAAAATGAAAACTCTTTAATGGATGTTATAGATGAAGATTTCTCAGAGACAAGTAAGTTATCAGAAATAGTATTAAACACTGTTTTTTTTTTTTTGTTTTATAATTTTTGTATGTTTTTGGAGGACAGACTTGCGTATTTGGTTTGTTTGGTTTAAGGTTTGATTTAGCGGTTTTGTATGACTCTTTTCGTTTGCAGTGCGTATGAAAACAATCAAATGAATACTTTTCTGTTAACTGCAGGACTATTACTTAAATTATTGTATTTTAATTACATATTTTACAAAATAGATGTACGGTACAAAAGAAAACATTTATCACTGCTTAAAAATAAAAATTGCCACTGGATAAAAATAAAATCACCAAAAACAATCATTTTAAAACCACAAATGATCACGAAAACTTGATTTAAAACAAAATAAAAATCTTCCATATAATATTACGCTTAAGCAAATTAAAACAGCTGAAAAACAAATTTAATGTAGCCGTTGTTAGTTTTGAATTATAGGTCTGTAGTTACTAAAACAACTCTTCAACAAAGACACGTTAAGTTTCTGCTAATAAAAATAAAAAAATCAAGAATATTTAGAATCTCACTCGAACGAACTCATCTACCCCTTAGCAGAACTGATTTTATAAAACAATACTCAAATAGTGCCTATCATTTTAGCGCCAATCAAAATCATTTTTATTTGATTTATAAAATGTAGCTACACCAAAAACACGCTTCTGACTTATATCTAGCACTAACTTGTCTTGACTTCTATTTAAATTTAATATTTTCGGGGTTGAATCGATAAGGCAACTAACTATATGCTATAGAATGATTAGAAATACTAGATGGCACTGTAGAAGCGAGGTTGTGCATGCTTTTATTAAGAAGTATTAAACTGTTGTTTGGTTTCGAAACACGACGTAATTATTGTAGTTTGACTACTGCTAGTTGAATGCCATAAATAATAATTACAAATAAAAACATGCTTTGATATCCGACTACTTATAGTAATAAATGATTACTTCCCTAGATAAATTCATCCTATCCACTGTTATTTTTCTATTTTATTTACATTATTGAAATGATTTAAAAAAATTAAGTTTAATCAACGACATGAAGGTGGTTGGCTAGAGAAAGTGCGAGATATTCAACCATTAAAAAATATTCAATTTCTCTTTTAGATAAATGTTTTTATATTTCCGTATTTTTCTTTTCATTTCATGGAAATCGAGATTGTACATATAAGCACATATTTATCATATTTAAAAACAAAAATTGTTTATTTTTTAGTTCTTAATAAATTCTGCAATTTATTTTTTTTTTGTTAGAAAATACAATTCTGTTACACAGTTCATATTTTCTGCGTTTCCTTTGGGAGATCGTTTTCCAAACTACAGGCGAGTAATCTCTGTACCCACGGAACAGAATTTCATACATTTTGGTGTATTTTGTTATCGCAACTGCCCACAATATATATGAAGAGTTTTTATTTACTAAAATACTCGTAGTATAGGATAATGGCGATAGCAACAATAAATATATTAAATGTGGTGTACTTTGAGTCAGTAAATCTACATATCATTGCAAGGGCGGACATTTTTTTCCGTTGGCTGTGAAATTAGAGGTAAAGTGTTTCTCATTAAAACAGCAATGCCTTCAATACTGTTTATTAATAGATTAAAGCCCATGGGAAATAAATTATACTCAGTGATGCAATAATATACATTGGTATCTATGAACATGGGGTAAATGGCTAATACCTTGAACATTCATTATTATAAAATGATTACAAGTTTACGGCTTGAAATTGATCTTATCAGATATATTATACGTTTTAAACGTTGTCCCTTCTAAGAAAATCACATTTATAAAGAAAAATGTTAGTTTGGAGAATTATATGGCTTAGCTTATAAAGTTATTTCTCTAACAGTCAGGACCACAATGCGTTTCGCGTTCTGCTCAATATCACCCGGTCAACGTCAACGTCACTACCACTGGAATCGTCATCCTTCATACATATATGGGTCCAGTCATTTTCTGAAGCATTTTGCTATCAGAGCCGGCTAGAAGATAGGTTCAAATCTTGAAACCATATGTGGACCTTAAAGCTTCGGAATTGAGAGGTCATAGAATCCGTTTTTAACTATTAGCAACTAATATCTCAAGCATATCTCGAGTCGAGTGGTTCTAGTAACTGAGGCTGGTTTTTCTCAATGGTTTGCCATGTATAATACTAAATGATGCCCAGTCCAGGTTTGTCTGCTTTATCACATGGGAATGGATGATGGATGATTTTGCCCAAGGTTATCTTTAAGAGGAAGCAGGTCATAACATCGCTTTGTTGAAATCAATTAAACGTGTTCAAATATGTATATATGGCTTTGGTTATTTCAACTGAGCTTGTTACGTCGGTCTTGGTTAACTTACAAAGTTGTGCCAGTTTGTTTCCTCCTCGGGGTATTCTATCATATCATGAATGAATTTGTGGATCTGTCTACTTGTCAAAGAGCTGATATATTGGGATTTAATTGATTTAAGGGGTTTGTTGGGGGCACCTCCGGTTTTGCGTCTGTCGTCTGCTGGTCGGTTAATCAGTTCATTAAATTGCTCGTTCCATCGCCCTGAGACAATCAGATTACCCTCTTTGTCTTTACAGTAATGAGCTGTATACTACACCATACAACGGAAATCAAAGTACGTCCACGGAAAAGTATTCCGGTTTCTGTATATTTTTAATTTAGAGATGAGTTCCTCCTCCAGAACTTCTTCCTGAAATTCTTTATAAACGAGGGTTGTAACAAAGATAAAAGACATTTTTTCTTAAAATGTATTTTTATTTTTCAACATAGTCTCTTGTAACTCTATACACTTCTCCCCGCGATGCTCCCATGTCTAAACCGGTCCAAATAGTATTCGGCGCGTTATCTTGGTGAAACATGATTTTCTTTTTCTGCAAATGTGGCCGTTTTTCCGCAATTTCTGCCTTCAGTTGATCAAGTAATGATGCGTAGTATGTTCCTGTAATGATTTTTCCTTTTTGAATATAATCGATTAAGATAACTCCATGACTATCCCAAAAAACAGTCACCATCACTTTCCCAGCCGAAAAAAGAATTTTTTTTTTGTTTTGTTGAGCCGATTCCCCCTTTGCAGTCCACTGTTTTGACTGTATTTTTGTTTCGGGCGCATAATGGTGTATCCAAGTTTCATCGACAATATTTAATCGGCGCCAAAACTCGGATTTATTGCGCCTAAACTGCGCCAACCGAGCGTTGGAAATATTCATTCGAACACGTTTTTGGTCTAACGTGAGCAAATGCGGCGCCCAACGCGCGGACAGCTTTCTCATGCCTAAATCTTGAGAGAGAGAGAGAGAGATCTTTTATTTCGTGATAATATTTTCAAAAAAAAAGTCTGTGACCGCACATTTTACAATTCAGAGATTTGATAAGTTATATCTTACAACTGAAACATTATCTTGGATAAAGAAAAGAAAAATATGTATAATTAATAATTAAAAGAATAAATCGAAGGAAAATACGAAAAAGAAAAACCTTCATTTAAAAAAAAAAAAAATAATAATAATAATAATAAAAAAAAATAAAACCAATAATAAATAATATAAAATGTAAATATTTACATGAAATTATGACAAATTAAGCAAGAAGCTGGGTTATGAGAAGATTTTCAGAACTTTCACAGCTGATGTTAAAGTTATATACTAGTTTACGAATTCTTTCAGAAATCAATTCAACATCCGCCCTTCCGTGGAGACTTAAGGTTGAATAGTGCCAAGGGAGGTCTAGCATCATTTTCAAAACTTTGTTTTGTGATACCTGTAACTTCTTTAAATGGCACCTTGCAGCGTTACCCCATACTGGACACCCATATAACAGTATAGCTTGGAAAATAACTTTATGAATAATAATCTTATTTTCATTTGTGAGTAAAGACTTGCGATTAATAAAAGGGTAAAGCATCTTAATAGCAATACTCATTTTATTAAGAGTACTTTGAATATGTTGTTTAAATGTGAGTCTTGTATCGAGATGAACTCCGAGATACTTTACGGATTGCTCCCATGCAATCGTGGTACCATTTATTTGCAGCTGACTGCTGGGAAGATAGCAAGCTTTTCTCTTTCGGGTAAAAAAGATGGCTTGTGTCTTCCCAACATTTAGCTTGATTTTCCATTTCATATAATATTTTTCAAGTATCTCGATCGCATGTTTTAGATTTGTCTCAACGTTGAGAGAAAATTCATGCGACGCAAATACTGCAGTGTCGTCAGCGAAGATAGCTGATTCACACTGCGGTAGATTTGGAAAATCCGAAGTGTAGATATTGTACAAAGCTGGACCAAGTACTGAGCCTTGGGGGACGCCACAATCAAAAAATATCAATCTAGAAACATCACAATTGACATGAACCTGAAAACATCTATTGGATAAGAAACTCTGGACGACCTTACACAAATACAAAGGAAAGTCGAACTGTATCATTTTATATATTATCCCATTGTGCCATACGGAATCAAAAGCTTTTTCAATGTCTAACAATATCATGCCCGTTGATTGACCACGTGAACGATGGTCTAGAACATGGCTGCAAATTCGTTTAACCTGGTGCGAGGTGCTGTGAAAGCGTCGAAATCCAAATTGGATATCGGGGAAAATATCTTTATCTGAAACAACTTTTAAAATATGTTGTTTCAGGATTTTTTCAAAAACTTTACTTATGTTGCTAAGTAAACTAATTGGCCTGTAACTTTCAGGTTTATCTGGGGCTTTTCCAGCCTTAAGGATAGGTACAACCATTGCTTTTTTCCAACATTGAGGAAAGTATTGACATTTAAGGCATGCATTGATTATAAATGTTAAGTATTTAATTCCAATATGAGGCAATTGTTTTAGATAGGCATTCTTAACTTTGTCTAGTCCTCCTATTTTTCGTGTTTGCAAGCACTTGATTACATTTCTTACGTTTTCTTCTTCTACAAATGCATTTAGAGGAGTTAATTCGTTTGTGGTGTCGAATCTTTCGATTCTGTTACCGACAAGTTCATTTGTTTCAAATTCACCCAAATGCTGAGAGACCAAGTGATTTTTTGAAAAACTTGTTCCAAATAGATTTGCTTGTTCAAAACCTGTAAAAAAAGTAGTAGAAGAATCCTTCAGAAATGGTATTTTACGGTTTTTATTCTTGATTAACTTCACTACATTCCAGAACGGTTTAGCATTTTTATCCATAACGCTCAGTTTTTTGTTCCATTCTCTATTACGATGGATTTGTATCTGGTCAGTAATGCGCTCATTAAAATGGGAAACCATTGATCGAGAAAAGGGCTGACGGTAATTCTGCCAGTTTCTTCGATGAATGTTTCTCACTTTAATAAGCTCTAAGATATGGATTGGAAGTTTTTTAAAAATATCTTTTTTTACTCTTTTGGGAATACTTTCATCAACCGAAGAAATTATAGCTTGTGTAAAGTTTTGTACAATAAGGTCAACATCATCTTTACAAGACACTCTTTCAAGATTTGTAGTACTATTTTGAAGGCTCATTTTAATCTTTGATTTGAATGAATTCCAATTAGCATTCTTCATGTCCAGGAAATATTGAATCTTTCTTTCACCCAACCAAGAAAGGTTACAAAAAACAGGATTATGATCTGAACTGAGAGCACTTAACGAAACGGGTTCTGTTATAAGACCAGGGACATTTGACACAAACAAGTCAAGGACAGAGGGGATGCCACGAGAACCTGCGGGAAAATAAGTTGGACAAGGTGGATAAAAAATATTAATTGGTAGTGCCAATGGAAGGGCAGCCAATATATTGCCCCAAGCATTTGCTCTTACACACCCCCAATCTCTATGCCGGCAGTTAAAATCACCACCTAATAGAAATTCACCATTCATTGTGAATAACTTTTTTAAATCTTGCTTGAGCCATTTTCTTTTAATATCCGACGAAGATCCACCAGGGAAATAAACAGAATAGATTTTTACTGTCTTATGGTTTCTTAACTTAATCATTACACCTACATTCTCCACAAGCCTAGTTGGAATTACAGGTAAAAGCGAATGTTGAATTGACTTCCTGATAAGAATCGCCACTCCCCCACCCCTTTGGTCTACTCTATTAATGCGATAGCAGTTGAAGTCAGATGATGAGAGTCTTATATCAAAATTAAGCCAAGTTTCTGTTACTAGAGCAACATCAACTTTATAGCTATTTAAAAAGTTTAAAAAGTCATGAAATTTATTACGTATGCCTTTAGCATTCCAAGTAATTATTTTTATATGTGTACCTGCCATTTTACTTAACATTATTAGTGATAAAAACTTAGTGGCTAAATGCGCGATCACATTAAATTGTTCTATTTTCGTTTTACAAACTGATAAATTTGAGATCATTTCCATGCACAAGGAATTTAGTTCCTCGATTGTGAAGAGTGCTGAATTGTTGTTGGGTAAATTATTGTTATTGTTTGATGAAGAAGCGGCGCGCGAGTCATTTTCCCATGCATTATTTGTTGGTGGTAAACTTTGAATTTGCGGGCTTGAATTTGGAAAGCTTTTGCTCGGAGCATTGGTTAGTCCCAGTCGTCGCTGTGGCTGTGGAAGCGTAGGAAAATCACTCATAGAGGCAAACGAAATCGGATTTTGGCAAGCTTGATGATTTGAAATTTGAGTTGATGCAGCGAAATGAGTTCTTGGATGGATCTTGGATCTTCCAGATGATCTTTCTTTTATTTCTAAGTATTTAGATCTACTGGTGCATGTGACGTCAGTAGCTTTATGATTGCCGTTGCAGTTGGCACATTTATTTACCGAAGCGTTATTACATTCGCTTGTTTTGTGTGAACCAGCGCAAGTAGCACAATATGTTTTTATGTGACAATTTCTCTCACCATGTCCAAACATTTGACAATTAAAGCATTGTGTCACCTTACCTTTGATTTTCCTTTGGAAGTTCCAGCTCACTTGGGTATGAAAAATTGAGCGATAATTTTTTTTAAGTTCACTTAATTTAATTGTTCCATTTTCAAAGTGAATGAGATAAAAAAAGTCAGTAAATTTATCATGTTTTTTTTCAATTTTTTTAACATCAGAACATTTTAAGCCAAGCGAAATGAGTTCAGCTTTGAGTTCATTAGTTTTTATATCATCCAGTCCATACAAAATAACTTTGAAAGTTTTAGCACTTTTAATATCATGAGAAAAATATTGACAGTTATCCTCTTTTAGTTTTTCTAACACAATATTATATGATTCAATAGTTCCGAACATTATTTTTATACCAATTGTTAATTTTTTTATTGAATAACTGGATATTTTAAGCTTTTTCATGAGGCTATGCACATATTCTGGTGATTTTTGCAGCACTTTGATTGGTGGCACATACACTTTTCTGATTATTGGCGAATCAGTTTCGTCCATTTCAGAATTATCTGTATCTGGATGGCATTGTAGCGGAGTGAATTTATTACGGTAGGGGTTTTTACCAAGCCCACTTGTTGGATGCATAGTGGAACGAAGTTTTCTATCCGAGGACAAGCAATTGTCCCCGGTATCAGGCGATCTATCGCGTTTGGGAATGGTTGTAATGAGAACTCGCGACCGAGATGAACACGTCAAACGCAGTCGAAAGCTCCGGGTGAACTGATGCCTAAATCTTGATTTAATATGTGACAAACAAATTCTTTGGACATTTTCATAACCTTTGCTATCTTTCTCACTTCAATTCGGCGGTCGTCTAGCACCATTTGGTGAACTTTAGCGATGTTATCGTCAGTTGTTGAAGTTTTTGGATGTGACGAACGTTCATCGTCTCCCAAGCTCTCACGGTCACGTTTAAATTTAGCTGCCCAAAATTTCACTGTGGTAAATGATGGTGCAGAGTCCCCATATACAGTGTCCAATTCATCTTTGATTTGCGTAGGCATATTGCGTTTCAAAAACATAATGACAGCTCGATACTCAATTTTGTCCATTTTCACTAACTCAAACGACTGTCAAATAAAAACTACGCGTCCAAAATTGCTGAAATTTTGGCGAATAACTGTCAAAAGATGGACAACTACATTCGCTAGCTTTTATTGACGAGTGCTGCTATCTTCACGTTAAAACTTTTTAGACCACCCATGTATCTTGTGTCTCGGATGACAGTTATAATACATATTATTTATTAATACTTGCCCACTTAATTTTTAGCGTTATGTCAACCTATGTGACTAGTAGCTGCTGGTCAGCTTGAGATCTATAAACGTGCCACCGTATTACACTCTCCCTTATTTGTGGAAATATCTCCCCATGTCCATTAATATGTGGTGGCATGCCTACATCTGCTGAGTAATTGCAACTCATGTATTCATATCCGATTTATTTTCAACTAATATAGCCCTCGTGAAATAAAAAAAAAATCCATGTAGAAAACTCAGTCATCTGACTTGCTTTTGAAAATGACCAGCCACATCTAAACGTAACACAGGCAGATGTAAAGGGAGAATCCCGAGAATGCTCTACTCGATGTATATCACCACATAAACTGTATTGTGCATAAAATGCTGAGAGGTACTGTTTTCCACACTCCGTCAGACATGTTTATCGTGGTCCTTATTAAATGTATATCATCATATTAAAAATATAACATATTTATAAAAAAGCTCGCAAAAAAAGGAGTTTTAAAGCTATGGTGCTAATGTGTCAGTACTATGATCCGATATTGATGCCAGAGAGATTAATGCATATCTCTCAACAATGTTTGAATTTATATTTGAGCAAATTAAAATACACAAAAAGATGCCATCGAAAACATATTAATTATCTTATTTGCTGCAGTAATATAAATAAATAATTACACAAAAATTGGCAATTAGTTCAGATATTAATATGAGATTAGCTGTTTATTTAGAGAATTTATCATGAAACTAGTGCCTAGAAAGTGAACACTTCTCTGCCAATTATCTTCAGTGAAATCAAACTATATATAATCATTTTTCTCTATATTCGTTTTTAATTTTGATTAACTGTTTAATTTAAAATCCTATATTTCACTACTTGTGTTTTTTAAAGACAAACAAACCTCACGATCATGTACTCAAACTAAAATATAAATTTTAATTTTCCATTTTTAATCCCCCACCCTTCCTCAAGCAAACTTAACAAAACTAATTAAGAAAACAAAACATTTTGTTTTGATTCCAAGTGTTGGTTTGAGGTTCTGATCAAGTGAAATGTTTTGCAGATGACCATCATCCCGCACCTACATTTACTCCTCCAGAACTACCCAAAAGGGTGCATGTGCGTGGATCATCATCGGGTAAAAAACAAAAACTAATACGTTTATATCACAATTTGTACACAAAAAACAAAACAAAAAATAGTATTTATGATAAAACAAAAACAAAAAACGAACACAACAGTAAAGCAAGAAATGATGTCTGGTCAGATAAAACGACTTTTGAAGCAATGCATTTCTGTTTCAATGCGAATTCCCAGCAAGTGCCACATGAAAATACTTTAATTTACTACACTTATTTGAGCCTGACAGATGATTTGTTAATTATTTCCTTAGTTGTGATTAGTTCTTTTTTGGTTTTTCAATTACATGTATAATGCGGATTCATTTCGATGTGTTGGATTTATATTTGGTTATCATTGGATTTTCCTTATTGTTTCCGCTTTGTTTTGTATTTGTCCTGTATTGGTTTTTGATATGAAAAAATGAATATATAAATGAAAAAACCTACTTCTGAAATCTCTTCGGTTGATGTATTGATCCATAACCGACGACTTTAGTTCAATTAAAAAAATTCAAATGAAAAAACAGTAATCCCAAGATTGTATATCTCAAGCATGTTTTATTCTGAAATACAATTTTTTTTTACTAATTGAATAAAGTCTTACGAATAAATGTTTAAATTGCTGTGAATTAATTTGCATTTTATACAACTCTTGTGCTATCTTTTATTATTTATTCTTTTTGAATCTTTCGGTTTGCTTCTCTTTATTTGAAAAGAAATAATTCACTGTATATTTTTGATTTGAATTCCTACAATATTATCACTGTTGGCATATTCTTCATCGTTTGTTGCTATCGAATTGTGTAATTGTTTAAAAATACACTGTTTAGTTGTGCATCTAGATATGTTCATTAATGATGACAATTATTTTACAGGTGACATCACAAGGGATCGTGAGGATACAACGTGTAAGTATATTTATATTATGTTCTCGAAATGTAGAGCAATATACATATATATAGGGTCACTTTTTTAAATATAGATCGTTTCGAATTATGCGGGTGGGCTTTATTTATTCCTTTACAAGTTTTAAAGAAGTAAACCAAAATAAATTCCAAAACGGTCGAATTCCGAAATTTTTGAAAAACCCAAATAACGACGTTTACTAAGGTTATGCATTGATTTCCTGATAGGTTATGCGGTAAGATGTCAACTTCAAACTCAATTTATAGCATACCCTATATATTCTGTTTTGCTTCTCTTTTTCTCGCAAAATGTTAACCAGATGCATCGGTTTACAGTTCCATTATCTATCTACCATTGCATTAATGATTAGATTCTAAAGTTACCTGTTATCAGTCTCCAGCGAATCTGTGGAATTTGTACGATCGGCCCAAAATATTGTTTACCTATAAAAAGAAACAGCACTTCCCCCAATCCAAAATTGCGAATCGTTTTTTAACTTTTTTGCACTATCGCTTTAAAGGCTCACCACGAACTGACTCCAAATCGACCCTCCGCCGTGGATATTCATCATTCGCGGTTTTTTTCTCAACCCCTGACGCGAAAATCGACTACCTGCTTCAAACTTTTCTTACCCACGTGGAGTTGACCTTTTTTTGTGTTCTTACCAATCCATAATCCTTTTTTTGGGTTCCTTTGTTCCGAATTCATCGTTTAGGCAACCCTCTGCATTCGTTTTAAGGAGTCGCAAGCATTCTTATCCCATTACAAAAGGCCGATGAAAACGGTGAACCCACGAAGCAAACTGTTTGGATTTGGGGGAAGTGTTGTTATTTTTATGGGTAAACAATATTTTGGGCCAATCGTACAAATTCCACAAATGCCTCTTCAGGTAGGCAGTTGAAGAATTTGCGCATAACCATGGGAAATTTAAAGTTCCTGTATGCTATTGCAACGAACATGTGGCCAACAAAATATTAAGTAACCGGGATAGGGATAATGTATTTCTAGGGATGTACAATTTATTAAATGTGTCTATTGTATGGTGGGAATATTGCTATTTACTTGGAATGTGATGCTTGATTTAGTGAAAGGATATGGACTTGTAGCGTATAACTTAGTTATGGGCCGGCATGGACACGGATTTACTAAGATTCACTAACAAGTTCACATAACCGGCGCACTCAGACAATGGGGAACAATCAGAACTCTCACAAGTTTGGCGGTTGAACTGTAACTTCGGATGATATTTAGCAATAAGTGCTCGAGCACACCGTAGATGCTAGGATAGCGTTTCTACGTAGAGCACACAGTTGGTCAACGAATTCGCATCGTTCTTATTTGCCGTTGATATGTTGGCACGATTTGGGAGTTCTCCACCTGTTGACGCACTAAACAATACTTACTGCAACTCTTAGTCGTCCCACTGCTTAATGCGGCTAATCACCAAGAAGAAGAAATAAGACTCTCGGATGTGGCTGATGAGAAATATCTTTTTTAAATTTAAAATCGTCTTAATGTTAATTATGCCACTAATTAGTTGATTTTATTAATAGGTGCCTTTGATGCACATTTCACAAAGAATTTACTTGATATTAAGATTCGACACGTAAGGGGACTCTTGTGGACTCGCGCAGCGATTTCTTATTTAAAACGGTGTGTATGCCGTAGTGTATCAAAACTCGACTCCTCGAACGCGTGTATACCCGACAGGGGATGGAATCTGACTCTCCGATGACCGTTGTACTCAACATCCACCAGTGGCCATCGTGATGGAATTCCATCGATAAGGGAGGAGCCAATCCGAATTGGAGTTTAATGGAAGAGTTTCCCATATGACCGTACGGTCAGGTTGAAAATCCATTCACTGAAGGCGAGGATCAACGGAGATGCGAAGGTGCACAAAAGGAAATCCGAATATCCGGCTGATCAAAAAGATGATCGAATACGGAGGCTGGCTACCCTGGCATCATAAGCGATAGGGAATAAGTTTTTCTGTTGATGTTATGTCAACAGAACTTCGCTGCGATGGCAAAGGCTACAATATTTGGGTGCGTGTTTATTTTAGCCATTGGAGTAATGCAAAGGAATGTTGCCATGCAGGCAAATTTAGCTTCTTCTGTTTACATTGAGTATACAGAAGCATTTCGTTTTGAATAGCCAGCGTGAGAATCGTGGCTGTTCGTTGTTTAGACAACGAATCATTAGACATGATTGCGGTGATCGTTCCTCGATAAGACAACGGATCATGTAATCGGTCATGCAGCTGTACAAATAAATGCGTGTACATGAAGGTTAAAGCCATTCCGTTGTAGGCAATCGATTTTTCTGTGACATTAAGTCAACAGAAAATTTGTTCATCATGGCAAGGGCTAGTGGTGAGATTGTTTGCGTTAGCAAAACGGTACGGTTATTGGGATAGCAATCATGGGTCGTGTGCAACTCGATGATCGTTATCGGCTTAGGCGATCGATCATCGGAAATTTGGCCTGCAGATGGGCAAGCAAGCAAGTTGCCCGACGTGTTCTCTTGGACCAACGGATTGTTGGAACAAGAAGACACAGGAGGATTGGTGTATGTTTCCGTATGATGCCATGGCAAGATGGTGATCTTGCTGTGGGCTTATGTTCAGGTATGAAATTGTTGAAGGGAGCTTTGCACTGCTCGTATACAGATAAGCTGCTTATGGTAGGCGATGGTATTTGGAGGTTGGGAAGGGGGAGTTGGGTTAGGATGTTGGGTGGTTCTTCAGGCGCCTTAAAGAACCCCCACAGACTGGTAAGAGTTTTAGGCGGGTTTTATGGGGGGTAATAATTAACTACTGTTAATTTTATACCATGATACATGCTGCGAGATACGGAAATTTCAACATCCCGAATGTTCCCATCGTTTCTTCTTGAACGGGGCCACGCTGTTTGTTGAATATTCGTTGTCGTCCCGTTTGCTCGAACTTCTTGACCCAAGCTTTGATTGAATTAACACTTGGACACTCACTTACACGGCGTAATCAGTATTCAATTCTAAAAAGGCATAGTATAGTAACGTAGGACTCGTTGTTTTTGTAAAATTGCTTTACACAAAAAGCACGCTGTGCTCACGTGAAGCGCCTGATTAAAATTGCGTTAAGCGACGCACAATTCCCCGCCACTCGCCCCACCCCCCCAAACGGTTTTTAAGAAATCAAGTGTTGCCATTTGCAAACATGTATAGCCCACCCTATATAAGGCTGTCCAGTTAATCGAAATGGAAATCAAAAGATATGTGAATAATTGTTAATATTAAGTAATGTGAATTCATGTATACTCTGTATGAGGGTTGCCTCTTATGTTTCGGGATTTGGCAACCACGGCGTTGCAATCCGGCAATTGACAGCTCTGTCGTAAAGTTGGACATTTTTGAGGTTATACGCACTCAGAACGTTTTGACATACGAGCGCTATTTGTGTTGTTTACAGTAACTTAAAAGATTCATCTCGGCCCAAAAATGGAATTAAATCGTCAACATGTTCGTGCGATTACTTTTTACAACTTTCGGCGTGGATTAACTCAGCAACAGCGCATGGATGAACTTAATTCAATTTTTGGCGATGAAGCTCCATCAAGGACCAGTGTTTATCGATGGTATGGTGAATTCAGTCGTGGTCGTAGTTCACTCCAAGATGAATTTCGTGAAGGTCGTCCAAAATCAGTTGTTGTTCCGAAAACCATTGATGCTGTGCGCGAACTGATATTGGAAGATCGTCATGTGACCTATCGTGAGATTGAGACAACCTTAGGCGTTAGTGGGACCAGCATACATTCAATATTGCATAAACATTTGACTGTCAAAAAAATTTGTTCGCGTAGGATCCCACACAATTTGTCAATCGCCCAAAAAAAGGCTCGTGTCAATTGGTCGAAAGAAATGCTCAAAAAATACTGTCGCGGTGCTTCGAAACACGTCTATGACATCGTGACAGGTGATGAATCGTGGATTTACGCGTATGAGCCCGAAAGTAAACAGCAGTCGACTGTCTGGGTGTTTCAAGATGAGCCAAATCCAACAAAAGTTGTTCGCGCACGAAGCACTCCCAAGCAAATGGTCGCCTGTTTTTTTCGGAAAAACTGGACATGTCGCAACCGTACCACTAGAACAACGCAGAACAGTCAATTCTGAGTGGTACACAACCATTTGTTTGCCAGTTGTCTTCCAAGAAATCAGGAAAACCAACCGCCGAAGACGGATCACTCTACACCACGACAATGCGAGCTCTCACACATCGGCTGCGACAACTGCATTTTTGAGCACCCAAAACATCGATTTGATGGGTCATCCGCCGTATAGTCCTGACTTGGCACCGAATGACTTCTTTTTATTCCCGTACGTAAAAAACAAACTGAGAGGTCAACGTTTTTCGACACCTGAAGAAGCGGTTGCTGCATTCAGAATGCATGAGTTGGAGATACCTCAATCAGAGTGGCAAAAGTGCTTCGACAATTGGTTCAAATGCATGCAAAAGTGTATACGAGTATAGTATTAAATATTCCGATTAGAGACACTAGATTTAAAAGCCCCTACGAGTTCCAGCCATATGTAGAGATCCAATTTACCGTGAATTGATCATTTAACACTAAACCTACCACGGGCGGGTCAAATGACCCGTGTGGCGAACGTACATAAACTTTATACATTGTTTCCAAATTGACAGTTTTTGTGTTTCGTTCAATTTAATAAATAAAGAAGATGGAATTGAAAAATGTTTTATTCATACGCTAAATGACTAAGAGTTGTTACACGCTATAAATCTTAAAATAGATCATTTTTAAAACACGGGTCACTTGACCCCTAGTGGTAGAAATAGGTATATATGAAATGTCGGTAGCTTTAGTGGTAAAAAGCCTGCTTGAAGGGATTGTCAAAATGATATAAATGACAGGTCGGTCTCAAATTTCACGTCAGGATAAGGGACAGCTGTACCAAATTAGCTACAAAAAGAATTTGAAAATTGCTTTAATCGGGCCTTTTAAATGATCAATTCCCGGTAAATTGGATCTCTATATATGGCTGGAACTGGTAGAGGCTTTCAACTCTAGTGTCTTTAATAATTTTAAATAATTAAATCATCAATTCCCGATACTGTTTTTAACAGGAGGAAAATAATCTTTTACTTTAATAAATCTTAAAAGCCAATAATAACATCTCCTTTATACTTTTTTTTCAGTAATAAATCGGAATGGTCGAAGATCAAATGGTACAAATGGGGCATCACTTCAAATGAACTCGACAACTAAACAAGTAAATAAAGTTAAACCAACGGTGAATCGCGGTCAGATTGAAGGGACTCTGATGTCGCCATCAACTTATAATAGGTATGTTCGTTGGTTAAGCCTTCCCAAACTCGTTATGCGTCACTCATTAAAGAGGATGCAATAACATACATTCTCACCAATCCCCCAAAGAAGGTTATTTTTACTTTCTGCCAGACCTTGTACTCTAATTTTTATTACTATTTATATTTCCAAAAACAAAACCGATAACAAATCAAATCAGTTAAGTTATTTATAGTTTGTTTTTAAGCACTTGTGGTAAGTATTCTGTTCCACTGTAGACAGCGCTTTGTCGAGTAGGACTGGTAATACAATAAGAATTACAATACGTACGCTGCTCTTTCTGAAGCTAATGAATAACAGGCGGCTTAGGTTTTATTATTTTGCTAAAACAAGCAATGTGTGTTAATAGATATTTGCTTTTGGGAGACATCACTAACACTTAAGAACCTTAACTTTCTAACCTTCTTTCAAACTAACTGAAATTAATTAAAAATTTACGTTCTTACCTTAAAATTAAGAGAAAGTAAAAACAAAATAAAACAAAAACCAAAATCAATTCAACCAAATATTGCTTAAAATCAAAATCTAATTTCAGGCCTACAGAAACTGATGCTAATCCTTATGCGGGCTATCAACTTGCTTACGAAGTTAAAAAGCTCATGTATGCGTCTAAAATCCTTTTGTTATGTGTTGTCTTATTTTATGTGTATACAACAAAAATAATGTGCTACAAAATACCACCAACATTAATTAATGTCGTCTACTTGTGCTATGTCTCATGATTCTTGTTAATTGTTGTTTACATGTCTAATTTGTGTTATATTGCATTGTCTTGTTAGACCGTATTTTCAAACAATAACGATATATTTCTTGTAACGTTTTTTCATACAACTAATTTCTTTTCAATAATTTCCCCCAGTGAATTGAATATCATTTCAAGCAACCAAAACACACAAAACTGTCTGTCCTTATCGATGTTTCTTCGTATCTATTACAAAAACTTTCACGCCAGCAAATAGTTCCGCTAAACTTATTTTGCTGTTGATTATCATAAATGGAGAGTGGTTTTAAGATAACTATTTTAAATAATTTTTTTCAATCAACACTCATATAATATACCTCTAGATAGCATGCAGTCATTTTCGAATACGTACTTTATAAAGCAATTTTATGTAATACGGGTATGTAAGCCTTTTCCGAACCTAGTTCATCTTTTATTAAATTTTTTGTCCAACTGACTTAGATTTTAGCTTGCATTATGGCATTCAATTACTTTTTCCAAATATCTATTTTTATATAACAACGTATTGTTTCTTTTTGTTTATTTACTTGCCCTAATGCAGAAAGAACAACATAGCACATCTGTCTTATACTTGCAAAATCTGTGAATGTGTTATGAGACACACATATATTTTTGTGGCCATTGAATTGTTAATTTACCAAGTTTTTGAGATTGACACGATATATACTTCGTAAAGGTCGGAACGAATTTTGAAATATACGTAGTACTCGCTTAAATCAAACTTGGAAGCACTAAACACAATTGGAAACACTTGATTGATTTTACATTGGACATAAAATGCGATTCGCTTTACCCTTGGTGGACAGAACTGTTATTTTTCACAACTTTAATGTAGTATTTTTATTCAATATAAGATAACTTAGCAAATACGGTGGTAAACGATACCCTCAATTATTTTAAATTAATTTACATGAATTTTCTGTTTTGACTCGTTCTTGCTGATGGAACCAATTTTGTTAATTTCTTCTTATGAGCAGATAATATTCTAGCAACATAATGTTGAAATTTAAAGCACCATTTGCCAAACGGGATTTTAATCTCTCCTATTTTGGGGCTGCTTTAGGGAGAAGCGTTGTTGCGTAGAAAAATTACGCTTTGTAAAATGCTCATTGTTTTTCAGTTTATGTTGAAATACCAGAGATTGAGTTGAATTAAAAACGTATTTACTAACAAAAAACAGAAAAGAGATTTAAGGTTTTTGACTGAATGCTATGTCTATTTTGACAATAATATTTCCTAACCTAATTTTATTTACTGCGCTAGCAATTTAACTTATTCTAGATAATGTTTTGTTTATAAATAGTTTTACGATTTAGCGTACAGTAATTTATCTATTTTTTTTACTTTAAAACAAAATATTACAATTACTTCTGAAGAACAATGAGAAGACTAGATGTTATTTTGATATTTTTATTGTTTGTATTTTACTCCTTTATCAAAATCTTTTTTTACATGGTCTACTTTTGAATTAATGATATCCAAGGAGTTTTATTATTATAATAAACAAATGAGAAAGCTTTGTTCAATAATCAATTGGCATACGTTACCACCAGGACTCTCGAGCAAAGACTGGCCTTTAAGACTGATCTAACAGCTGATACTGATGTTTTCTCTTCGAAGTGGCGGATTGCGCACAGTTTCTAAGGACACATCTGAAAAAAAAACGTTACACTAGATGGGTTACTGTTCAAGATGAGTTACAAACATCTGCTTAGGTACTTTGCACGGTCCCACTTTTCCTACGTAGAGTACATATTTGAAAGATGTGTGATTTCCTATTTTTCAAATTGAAAACTTGAATTACATCACTATAATTATATCCCTTAAAAAATATATTGACTTTTCGCAACCACATTTGAAAATACACAGTAATATGGGAACCAGCTTAATGGCTATTCCGTTTTTTTGTTTTTTTTTTTTCTCTGTAGGAAGGTGGACATATTCAAAGGTACCGTATGCCGGATTTTTACAAACTGAAACCACCTCCCGCCAGGCACATATACCCGTTGATCCCCGCGGAAAGTTCTTTTAGATGTTCCATCGCGGGGGGAACAGAGTTTTCCTCTTACTCAGCTCGTCTCGACGCAACTGCCGCATCATGTCACACAGAATATCATTTGCTACGAACCATGCTTGTTTGGAATTTAGTATGTAATCTATTACTCCTGTCGTAGTAACCGTACGTCTTAGATGTCTATCCAAAATCGTTCGCGGGGTCTCGAATCTCATGCACTTTGTGTGTTCCGCATTTTCTATTTTTCACTCCCAGTACAAGCAGTATGGGTGATTCACATGCTTATACTTGTGCAAGTATTGCCGAAAGCATTCATGTCCTGATATCAGCTGAGTCAGGTAGTGATTCATCTCGCCATGTTTCCTTTTCACCCATGTTTCTATATCAGGTAGCATGGTGTGTGGGTCAATTTTCCTTCTCTTAAGCTTGAGAGCCCTAATTATGACTGCATTCGATTCTCTTGTGAGACCTCTTGTGAGACCTCACGCAACGCAACGCTTTCCTTAGCTGCAATGTCAAGTGGTTTCCTCCCGGCCAAGACATTTATGGCATCTTCGGATACCGTTCGGAATGCGCAGCATACTCTTAATGGTGCGAGCCTTTGAGCTGAGATCACTCCCCTCATGTACCACTTATACTGTGCGGCTCCTGCCCATATGCGAGCTGCATACATTATAATGGAGGTGTGGACATTGATTATCAGTTTCCTTATGTGGGGCCGTGGTCCAACAACATTGGGTAGTAGTCTCGCCAAAACTGTGCATACGCTTGCCGTTTTTTCACTCGCTTTTACTCAGGTGTTTCTTGAAGGTCAACCTGTTGTCGAGTATAACACCAAGATATTTAATATGGACTTGATCTGCATGATTGTTCTTCTATGTCCAATTCAAGGGGTTCAGCTTTCTTGCGGCTGCTTATTAAAACTGCCTCCGTCCTATGTCCAGCTATTTTCAGCCCGGCCATATCTAGCCAGCATTTAATGCTCTGGATTGCTTGGGAGCAAATATTCTCCAGGTAATCTACATGTTTAGCTACGGCTACTATTGCCAAATCATCTGCGTACCCAATCATTCTAACTACTTCTGGTACAGTGAACCTGAGCACACCATCATACATGATATTCCATAATAGCGTACATAATACAGACCCCTGGGGTACACCCGCTGTTATTTTATATTTCTGTGGTCCCTCATCTGTGTCATAGAACAGTCTTATATCCGAGAGATAGTTTGCTAATATACGCACCAAGTGGGGTGAGACTTGTAGATCGCCCAACGCTTCTAGAATCCGATTCCCGTTCACTGGCATTTTCAATGTCTAGTGTCACCACGGCGCAATATTTCTTAGTACCTCCTAGCCATCGTGTTCCAGCTATTGCATTGCGAGCGATGTCGCACCCTACAGATAGTGCCTTACCGGTGGATCTACCTCTCCGGAATCCATACTGCCATTCAGAGAGCCCCAATGTCCCCTCAGTGAATTGTTCCAGGCGAGTGGCAATTACTTGCTCAAGCAGTTTCCCCGTTGTGTCCAGTATGCACAACGGGCCGGTATTGCAGTGTAAAAATTGCGATATGCATACGAATGCATCCATGCAGGTTCAATTTACTTTTGCAGTTGTGCAATATAGTTTCTAGTACATGGTATAGAACCTGAAATTTAGGGGATTCTGACTATACCTTCGGTGTTAAGAGGGTTTTCGAAGACAACAAAAACATTAGTTTGCTTTTTGATAAAATTTTTATTTAAAAAGGAAACATAAGCTACCAGAGTGGTTCATTATAATTTAAGGGTTAATGTTATACTCCACTGTTAATAAAGCTATTATAAGCTGTTAGTATAGCTTTCCTAAATCTTTTATTCGAGATGTTATAAACTTTTCAATGATTGACCCAATTTTAAAGGACGGTGCATTCATATACAGCGTTTGCGACGATAGTGAAAAACATGTGATTCGAACCGACACGATCACGGTTAGAATCACTAAAAGATAGAACTAAAGCTCAACACATTAGGCCACTGCCGCGTGTACGAATTCAATTTCTAAACTCAAGTACACTCAACTGATGTGGAAATGCTATATTATTGCCATGGTATACGGCTTGAATGGATGTGCTTTGATTGTTCGATTTGTCTTTTAGGTGGTGTTGTTCTTCACTGTTGGTCGTGTGTATCTGCTAGAAACGCCACAAATATCATAACCCATATACGAGTAATCTATTTTTAAAAACAAAACGACCACTAGTTAAAGCGCATGACATGAGATATGGTAATTGAGACAACATTGTGTTCAAAACATTTTCCATTTTCTACGGATCGTATAGGATATCTTGAAGTTGAAATAATATAAACATTTTTTTTTAAAATGATGTGCCTAGGTGACATATAGGCGCTTGCTATGAGAGTGTTCATTTTCCAGCATATTTCTTTCCGAAGTTACCCATTTCCTTAAGTTCGTAGTTCTCAAAATTATATTTCACTCCGACGATAATATAAAGGTAGCGCAAGCGCAAATTGACCATGAATATTATTTTTGTTTAACATTTTGCTGTATTTTTAAACAACTTTTTAAAGCTTGAATTAGTTGTGATGTTAGAGATTTTGGTCGCACCTAAATCTATATTTACTGGCTCGAAGCTAAATGATGGCAAAACAATTAATGCACATGTATCCATTTAGTTGACATATAATGGGCTTAATCCATATTTAATACTACTATCGTTATTGCTTCTCCAATTTCGTTAAAATAAAAATCTAAAACAACTAACAAAGTGAAGGTTTCCTTAGTAGTTCCTTATTGGTCCACTGGTTCTAAAACTTCTAATTCCAATAATGATAAAGCTGCGTTGTCAAAATTCAATTAGGCGCCGGCAGGCTTCAAACTATCCCACATATATTGAGTTTAGTGTTTTTTTTTGCTCTGTGCGGCGTTTGGGAAGACTAGGTTGTATTTTTTAATACTAGTACTTCTAACATCAAAAAAGAAAAACCAGCTCGTCGGCACATTATATTTTCCTCAGATTGGCTACAGTTTTGATTTTTTTAATCCGCTTTGATTTGGCTTCTTCAAATTTTGTGTTTCCCTTGAATACTTAGAAATTGAATTTAATCAAAGGCAAGTATTAGACGTAACTCTTCTATTCCAGTTATATAATTTCGTTTTTATTAGTCTTAAAACCACTCTGATTTAGCGATAAGAAACAGTTTTGCACGAATTATGTAAATGATGTTCATTTCAACTGCTTACTCAATAAACTTTTATTGTTAAATAAAAACAAAAACATAATTAAAAAAAAACGAAATCCACAAAACAGAAAAAACAATAACTTGAGTATTTAAAATCAACACAGTCATTATCTAACGAAGCACTTCGAAATCTCGACACTACCACTTCAATCGCCACAACCACAACACTTAACATGTCACTAAATAATTGTGCTGGCTATATATACACTTGTTTTCACCATGAGTATGGCATTTAATTTAATTTGCAATATCTGAGAGTTTTGTCTAATTTTTGTGATACACTCATTCATATCACAGCACATTTTTGGCACACACGCCATTTGTAAATGGTTGGAACATTTTTAGGAGGCAATTTATTAAACTTTCTTTTGTTTAGTTCTTTTTCATTGGATAGTATAATTTGCGATAATATTTTATATATAAATATATATCACATTTACTTATATACTATGTTCTTATACACATTAAAGTATAATTATTTTCCTGAAACGTAAAATATTTTATAGAATGCATTTAGCCGAGACAATTGTGTTTGAACATTACATTTGAAATCAATATAATTGCATTTAATTATATATATATATATATATATATATATATATATATATATATATATATGTAATATATAATATATATATATATATAATTTATATAACTTTGTCAAATTATATTTTGATAATAACGGCTTTCGTTTTATTTTTAAACTCTAGGCCTACAAGTCGCAGTTCAGGATCCGGAACACAAAACCAGCCGGGAAGTGTAACTTTACCGGCTGGAATAGCAGATGATCAATCAAAGGATTTCGATTTTGAAAAGACCGAGATGAAGTATGATTCGACCGGAATGTTCCATTGGAGTCCGGCGAGAAACTTAGAAGACTGCATATTGGTAAGTTAATCATATAAACAGTATTACTTTAAGAAATATTTTGTTGAATAAAATAAATATGCTATTTTCAACGTATGGGCCAATAAATATTATAACCGTCGTTGCCACCAGTCATAGATTGAAGCAAATAGTGGATAGTGGATAGGTTTTATGCTTGTAAAGTGAATTTGGTTCTATTTCCTTTTCTAAAAATCATAATGATTATAATGCAAACATTGAACAAAAGCTTTGAGTTGTTAAGTCAATTTACATGCTTTTATTCTGTAAAACAATTTTCTCCGGGTGACAAATAACTCGACCCTCACCCCGGAAATCATAAATACTGCTCTGAACGACAAAATACTTTATGTATATTATACTTTATATATATTATATATATATATATATATATATATATATATATATATATATATATATATATATATATATATATATATATATATATTGTTGTGTCTCTCGACCCTGACGAGGAATGTCGTCAGCCGAGATCCTATATGATGTTGGTCCGCCGAACGAGGAATGTCATTCGGGGAATTGCGACGGTGAGCACGTTGCCTGAAACTAAATCTGTATTTAAATGAAGGGCAGAGCAATACCTGTTGATCTCAAGCTGAACTTGTTGTTCCTGGGTTTTAGCAGCGAATCCAGACATCCGCGCTGAACGGATGTATTTGACGAATGTGTTTGTGTTCCTTATGTTGTTGTCACCCAAAATTAAATTATTTATGTTTAAACAATTGTTCAATTCACCAGGTTTATAAGTTCACGAACGAAAAGAATTCAGTGTACACCAGACAACGCTTCATTTATTGCTAACAGTTCTTACAAATTTTAAAATGTACATTGCTCATGTCGAGCACCAAAACACAAGTCCGTAATTATTTGAGCACCAACAACAGTAAACAATGCATGTAGAAAAATTGCCGATCAAGCACCAAAACCGTATAGCAGCACGTTAGTAGCGAGCACCAAAAAAGTATACAAACATGAGATGACAGTTTCTCCACTGTCATCGTGTTGCTGGGATGTGTGGTGAATATGTGTCGGGGAGAGTACTAGACGATGTAATAGATTCTCCTCGAGCATATAATCATGAATCCGAAACAATATATATATAATAAGTGTGATAAGTCATACATATTCTCCTTTTAGCTTGATAACAAGAGGCTTCCTCAAGGCCATCAAAATAGGCACTCGTTTCTGTGATGACCTCTTCATTCAACACAAATCCCTTACCGCCCTGCCATTTCTTCAGAATTGCAAAAAGGAAATAGTCGCAAGGGGCTAAACCTGGACAATATATTGGATGGGGTAACACTTCGTTGCCCAATTTATGAATTTTGCTTGATAATGCTTAATCAGTAGAGGAAATCCACTTTTTTCCATTTTCGTTAAAATTCACATGGTTGTCTGCTTTCAATGATCGTCAAACGCAAACTAAATGACGCAGCTAGCTCAACTTTTGACTATTTATAGGCGGCAGGTGATGGGAGAAGGTTGCATTTAAAGTTACTGTGCGGAAAATTCAAAAAGTCACGACGTGTCAAACTGCCCGCGTATATATATATGTATATATATATATATATATATATATATATATATATATATATATATATATATATATATAATTCAGATGCTGTGAATAAGTTATTGAGTTGGTTTGTTTCAGATTTTATGAATATTGGTGGAGCAAGCCCTCTCCAATTCGTTCTTTTATTTTTATTAACAGCCTTTCCCTGCGACTGCTTAAACTGTACAACTCCCCAACTGCCCCCGCTTATATGCTTCTTTGTGTCTCTGTTTTCCCCGTTCTCATGTTCATCACAGGAACAAAGAGGCCAATCGGTATACATAGCCGATCCTCAGTCCGACAGTTAGCAGTTTTGTTCTGCCCCGTCTCCAACATTAACCAACTGGAAGTAGGACCAACTTCGCGGCCAGTCGCTTAAGCGTGCTCTCCTGAAGCTTCAAGTAACTACCCGAACCTTGGGACCTCTGCCAGGATGCCGACCCTAGGGTTGAGAGAGCGTGAGGGAGACACAAACGAGAAGAGAACTCATCCCGTCAGAATCGGACCCGAAAGGCACAGAACAAGAAAAAGAAAACAAGAACACAAATCCCCGCGCCGCCAGAGGAGAGACAAGAAGAGACAAAACATGCGTACTATAAGGACAACCAGATGCACCCCAGGAAAGGAAACACCACTTACAGCAGCAAAAGCGACAAACCGCGCAAGGCAAACAACAACAACATTGAACAGGATCAGCAAAAGAAAACGCGATCAAAAGAAAAACAGAAAGAAAGAAAGAAGGAAAGAGACAAAACAAGAAAGGAGGAAATGCCACGGTTTTGAGAAGAAACGAAGGAGGAAAACAAATTTAAAGATACAAAAGAAAATAATATAAACAATAATACTCATCATCATCATCATCGGCACTACAACCGGGAGCCGGTCTTGGCCTTATTTGGCAGGTCTCTTCACCGGTATCCGGTCCTTATCCCAGACTTTTTAAATTTTCCATATTGATTTTTTCCGGGCAAGGTCATTAGTCTTGCGCCAGAGGCGCAACGTATACAAAATATAAGTATACAAAAATATAAGGAAAAATAACTAAAAGAAAATGAAAACAAAGGTAGCAATGATTATGCTTCAAAAATAATTAAACAAATGACGATCGTTATTGTATGACACAAGCCAACCAAAAAGAAAAAAGAGAAAGAGAAAAAAGAAAACGAAAACAAAAATATTTCCTCCCAAAAATTAAAGCCTTCTGGTCAGCTGTTGGCACGGGGCTGCACTGGTTGAGCGCGCCGACCCGTTTGTGGCCTCCAAGGGTGCTCCCCGCAAGAGAGCGCAGTCAACGTCCTCAACCGGAATTATCAACCAGTGCTGGTCCTCCGGGGTGACTCTATCGCCAAGATGCGGCGTGTCTTCCTGGCCCGAGCCGCAGTGGCTCCTTGATTTCGGTAAAAAATAATCTATTTGGATTCGACCGATCTGTAACCATCTTCGCCCTTTCAAACCATTATTTGCGCAAATTCCAGTATTGCAATATTTCATATATATTTTCCTTAAATATTGTATTGCCTGTGATATTTAATTGATATGTAGTATTGCAATATTTTTATTTTTAATTGATATGTAGAACGTAATATTTGTGCCATTACTTAATTATTTGTGCTATTACTTAATCCTCAAGTACTGTAATGCCTGTGGCATTTAATTGTTATGTAGTATAGAGGTATTTCTATATTTAATTGTTGTGTAGTATTGTGTTGTTTCTGTATTTAATTGATATGTAGTGTTGTAATATTTTTATATTTAATTCATATGTAGTATTGTCGTGGTAGCGTCAGGGCTCTACCCACTAATGGTCGTGCACCTCCAAGGCTCGTGTACTCTTGAATTGAAGGCAGATCCTCCGATCGCCAGTGCAGAGCACCGGCTGCGCCATTTGTGTTAGATGTACAACTACAAGCGGATAAAAGGGTTACGGTACATCAACTGTCACAAGTTACCTTATACACTACTTGTCTACTCCTCGCAGTGGAGCAGTTTCTCAACAGGCATCTATAAATTTGGGGTACTAACGTGACCTTTGTTCTCTGCTACCTGATACTGGTGCCGAATCGCGGGAGGTAATGGTTTGGGTTGTCGTTGTTCTCTGCCGTCGTAACCTGCTGCAGAATCGCTGGATCCTACCGGAGCTTGTATATGCGGGGTCACTTTCCGATGACAGTATCGATCCTAAATTTCGACTCAGGGTAATCGGATGCACTCTCATAAATTAATTATACAATGGTTTATTTCGCTTATGTGAACAATTCAAATAAACTTATCTAACTGCTTCCAATCAACATTCATCGATTGCTCCTTGGATACATATCTCAATACCTGTGCTCCTGTCTGTCGATGAAGTTATTTTAAAAGGCAACGTTAACGTTGGTAAATGATTATTTATGAACTCGCCCCATTTCTCTTTTACTTCAATATATTTTATATTACTGAACATAATGACATTATAGATATTGATTTTTAATCGATTCTTTTTTTTTTTGGCTATAACCAATTCTTTTATATTTCTTTAACTGGACACAATGACATTATAGGAATTAATTTTTAATCGATTCTTCTTACTTTCAACACATCACACTCAACACTCTTCTTCCTCCCTTTCCTCCTTTGTCGAACGAAGATAAAGACAAAGCTGGCCCAGCACAAATCACAAAATTTACTGTGCCATTTAATACCGCAACAAACACTCAAAAAAGAACGTCCACCGAAAAAAAAAACGCGACACACCGTTCCGGAACAAAAACGACTCTCTTCATCGCAAATCAAAACTGTCTTCGGTTATCGCCCCATCCCTTATATCTTTGTCCCGCTGCCCAGGCGAATATTTCCGGCCATGAGTGTTCCGAAACTGGTCGGAAGCACCATGGCCATATACACTTATTTATACCACTTGTGCATTAAAATATTCAAATTTAAAATGTATATCGTCTACCTGGACGTATTTAGTTCAAGCAGTCAATCACAATGCATGCTGTTTTTGCATATTTTATATTTAATTCAATTTATAGTTTACAAGTTTCGTTCGCCAAGACAAGGGCGGCGGGGGAAAGTTACCACGTAACAAGCGAAGAATTTCCAATTACTCGCTTAAGATGATGCTTCACGGACTTGATTCCTGCCACCCACAAGCCACCAAACCGGGCGTTGCTGTGGGAATGATCTCGTTGGTGCCCAACTCCGACATAATCTGGTCCCAGGCAGTTCTCCGGTTTATATGCTCATAGACTTCTCGCAGTTCTCGATATGACCCAACGAAATTGGAACCATTATCACATAATCATCATCATCGGCACTACAACCGGGAACCGGTCTTGGCCTTATTTAGCAAGTCTTGAGGCTTGTTAAATTGTCCATGATAATTTGTTTTTCTGGAGAAGGTCATTAGTCTTGCGCGAGAGGCTCTCCGACGGGGAATCGAACCCCGGTCTCCCGCGTGAGAGACGGGGATGCTAACCACTATACTATCGATTTTTTATTACTTCATAGGGTGTGACCAAAACCCCCACGCGAGAGGAATCTCCTCAATGCTGGCATGGAAGCCTCGCTGGACAGCTCGCTAACCGCTTCGAGATGTATTGCCTTGCCTGCTAAGCATATGAAGAGAGGGATGTAGTCTTTGACTCGCCTTGCGCCGCGTCCTTTCCATGTCCGAAGAGTGATAGGATCTCCGTAATCAACACCGGTGTTACTAAATGGCCATGGAGGATTAATTCTACTGGCTGGCAATGCCGCCATCTGTTAAGATAGCACCCGTTCCTTATGACGAACGCAAACCGTGCATTCAGCGCTCACCCTCCGGACAAGTCCTCGACTCCTTATGATCCAGTACCGGGAGTTCGCTGCGGCAACCGAATTCCAGCGTGCATCGGCCTCAAATACAAGCCTTTACAATGACGTTTGCAAGGTGATGTTGTCGATATATGTTAAGATTGGTGGATGTCGGCGTACGTATTCCACCTTTGCTGTCTGCAGTCTTCCGCACAGCCTAAAGACATTCCAAAGAATTTAAATCGTGAAGCCACCTCATTTGTCTTGTTTGCGAACTCCTCCAACCGCGCGAGGGATCCCTTGAAGTCTCCTCGTCTCTTCTTTAGTGCGGGAACAGTCTGACCCACCATTGACGACTTGCTCCGGGAATTTCTGGTAGTCATTGCGAATTGGTTTTTTCCCTTTCGATTCTTGTGAAACGAAAATTGCACCACTAGCTACTTGAATCCGATGCTTGTAGATCGGGTGTAGCTGATGTTTCGTTGATGGCTTTGATTGGCTGCATGACCGTATTTTTTGCTGCTTGCTCGCAGCGGATACGCTTCAATGGGTTGCGGCTGAAGCGCCTGGATCCCACGTTGCACAGCGGGAGACGTTGTGTTGTACAGTCGGCAGTTGCTGTCTTTCCTCGATGACTCGATCCGGCTCGAAGGACCACTTTGTTAATTGGTTTATTTTATTCTAATTATTTCAAGATTAAATCCGCAACCGTATACCAGATCCCTTTGCAACTTCGGATTCCCTTGTACTTTCTCAGTTGTTTGATATTTAGCTGTGACTGCTTAAATGGTACTCTCCTCAACTCCCCTTCCTTTTTTTATATATATTGCATTTATTTGAACGAAAATTAAAAGTTACAATAAGTAATACAGCTAACTTATAAAAGATTGATTATATAATAATTGTTTACATATTATTTGTTAACATTTTCCAAACAGGGCTTTTATTTTATATGTGCTTAGGATTTAATGGGACTTAGATATATTGGTAATTTTATTTTTCCTGGAAAAGGTCAGAAAAAATCAGGAACTTTAACTTGGCCTATTTACAATTACTTAACTTAACTTAATCTAATTTTATTTACAATTTACAATTTTTGATATTGCAATAGTATGATTTAAAAATAATATTTACAATGTGATTATGATTTTAATTTGTGTGGATGTGGGATTTCTTGTTTTGGTTGAGGGTAGTAAGAGATAAGGTCAGGTATGTTTTTGAAGTAGGGAGGTGCCATTTGGTTGTGTGTTAAAAGTTATAGTAGAATCTTGGAGAATGGTTGGATGTTGCTGTATTTGAATTGATTGGCTGCCAGTTCGATGTTGTGGTGCACGATCTCGTTTAGATCGTTAACCAGCCTGCCTGAGGTTAAGAGCGTTCTGATTTGGGGACAATTACGGTAGTGAGTTCCCGTATTGGAGAGGGGTGTCCTCAACCCCACAACTGCCGCCGCTTATATTCTGTTTTGTGTCCCTGTTTCCCTGTGAATATATATATATATATATATATATATATATATATATATATATATATATATATATATATATGTATATATATATATATATATATATATATATATATATATATATATATATATATATATATATATATATATATATATATATATATATTGTTACGTTTTTTCGATTTTACGTTTATCGACTTCCTCGGTTCGATCTCTGGATTGGGAAATAATCCAACACAACTCAAGTTCGTTCTCCTTTTCTCAATCTGCATCAGCATCGGCTTTACAACCGGGATCCGGTCTTGGCTTTATTTAGCAAGTCCGGTACCGGTGCTTATCCGAGACTTGTTAAATTGTCCATAATAATTTGTTTTTCCAGGCAAGGTTATTAGCCTTGCGCCTCCCTTTTCTCAATAGCTTTATTTTATTTTCACCTATTGACAACCGTTACTTCATTTCTCCTTGACTTTTCGCTTCTCTTTCACTTTTTCTTCTCTTCCCGGTGACACTTTTGTGGGGGCTTCGGCTAGCGCGTCGACATGGACGCAGGTTCAGTACCATACCCCACACTCTATTGGGCGAACTAAATTGATCCTCCAGGAAAACACAGAAAAGCAAAACACCGATGTATTCAAAAACAAAGAAACACAGTTATTTAATTGTATATAATTGTTGCACTTTATTGATTATAATTCTTAAGTATAACATAGCTACATCGATTTAGTCTTTTTATTGTCCTAATTTTTAATTTAAGCTTTTAAATGTAATTATATTTGTCTGCGCGTGCGGCGACGGATTTCAACAGCGACACATTAGATTACTAGTGGCACGAAAATTACGACTTGACTAAACCACTTTATCGAAGGAAAAATTTGTATAAGACGTTAAATAATGTGACACTTAACATTTAAGGTTCTCGACTAACCTCCTTGCGTGTAGAAATCTGACTCCCTTAGACCTTGAATCGATCATGAAACAACAACGTGAGTGAGGTGGATTTCCACTCGCGTGGTAACAGGGGAAATCGATTTTTCTTTCAACACTGCAGCCAATGAGAAACCGATCCACGTCTCATTGGAAGGTTTTCAAAGAAATCGGTCAGATTGGTTGAATCTCTTTACCTTTGGGAGGAAAGACAAACGAAACATGGGTTGGGTGGAAAGAAGAGAAATCAATCATGCAGCTGTTCAAATAAATGAACGTGCGCAATGGCTGAAAATATTGCTATCGTACATGATAGAGGGTATTGCCGGAGGCAGAAATTGATTTGGGTATATTGTGTATATAATTCCACTGGCAAGCGCTAAAATTAATATTTGTTTGTATTAGCGAACGAACATGGGACGTGATCGTTGCTAGATTGTTTAGGGAAAACAAACTGTGGTCGCGTCCGATTCGATGCCAGTTTATCGCTTATGCAACCGATCAGGGATAATTGGCTGCAGCTGTATAAGCAAGCGATTTGCCATGGCTTGATTGTGGGACCAACGGTTGCTGGAGAAGAGGAAACAGTGGAATTGCTGTGTAACGATAAGCCTGGATGTCGGCAAGAGGACCCGGTGGATTTTTTAATGAATCGTAATGGTCATGGGTGCAGACAAAAGGAACCGATTACGCTGGTGAGGTACGGCAATGTTACTTGATGCTGTGGCAAGATGATGATCTTGCCATGGGTTGTTTTTCAGGAAGGTGGTGATTGAAAGGTAGCTTAACGCTGTCCGATTGCAGGTAAGCTAAGAATCCCTATTGGATTCGAAATAAAGGAAAGGGGGCAGAGAAGTTTGGTGTGGTGTCGGAGGGAGAGTCAGTGGTGTTTGTATTGAATCAGCGTCCGTATTGACGCACAAGTGGAAACACCCACATTAGTGACGATGGTGGTTTGGAGTGAGTTTGGCACAACCTACTTCTTCCCCACACTTCTCTTACTGGCGACTTATCGTTTTTTACTCCTCATAGTCTCCAGTTTTCGCTGATTATCATCTGCGTCACAATATATATAATATATATGGAAAACGATTATATTCTAAATATTCTTTAACATGTTACATGATTTTCTATTTTTGTTTTACTTACCTACGGGATTCGTCATTCAGTATTTTTCGCATGACTACCAGGTAAAAGTTTCGCGAGAGAAGTTCAGGAAAAAGAAATATTCAGTATAATAAAATTTCCTCATTACTTTAGTTTTTTAGTTTTGTCCTTATGGAGCGATTATTTTATTATGAGGGAATAGCATTCCTCTTATTAAACGAGAGTCATGTCAACTCGTAACGTGCATGTCAATAGAAGGTCTTTGTGGGGTTATACCAATAACCAAATCGTGTATATATTAATTATATACCTATTGGACAATTGGGTTCTTTAGTTTTATTTAGGTTTCAGGTAACGTTTTTAACTGTCTGTGTATTCTCTGAAGCGCCAAGGATTTTCGTTCTGAAAAATTGAGGTGAATACCTCGTTTTGGGCTTATATGAAGTGAAACTACTTCACTTTGAAATGTTGAATGATTTTTTTCTTGCAAAAACAGTAAAACGAGAAGGCTTATATGATTTTTCTTCGAAAGATTGAGTATACGTGAAATAGAATTATTGTCATTACATTCTATGTAATACGATTTATTTCAAAGGGACAAGTTATAGAAAATACTGGTGTGTAACATTATGCACAAAGATCTTTCATGGCCAGGAATTGAAACCACAATAATACACTCTCCAAAAGCCAGAAAACATTTCTAGATACTTTGGAAAATATCAAAACTTTTGTCTTGTCGTCATTCCATCGCGCCTAGTTGATGACAGTTTAGTAATAATCGCAATAAAGGAAGCGCGTATAGTAATTCTACTCAAATTATAAATATTATTCAGTAAATTAGTTCAAAATTGGTACGCAAACTGTAAAATAGAAAATTTTTCTTTTCGTTGTAGGATCGAAATCAAGCGGCAATGACGGTCCTTAATGGTCATGTAGTAGTTTGCCTTTTCGCCGATCCAGATTCTCCACTGATAGGACTTCGTAATTTAGTGATGCCGTTGCGAGCATCTAATTTTCACTATCACGAATTGAAGCACGTGGTTATAGTAGGATCAGTAGATTACATTCGACGGGAATGGAAAATGTTACAGAATCTACCGAAAATATCAGTTTTAAATGGATCGCCGTTAAGTCGGGCAGATTTAAGGGCAGTTAATGTAAATTTATGTGATATGTGTTGTATTCTATCGGCAAAAGTTCCTAGTAATGATGATCCAACATTAGCCGATAAAGAAGCCATTCTCGCCTCTTTAAATATAAAAGCAATGACTTTCGACGATACAATAGGCGTACTAAGTCAGCGAGGTCCGGAATTTGATAATCTTTCGGCTACAGCCGGAAGTCCGATTGTATTGCAACGCAGAGGATCGGTTTATGGTGCTAACGTACCCATGATTACAGGTTTGGCAGAAATGTGACAGATCTAAGATAAACTACTTGCTTAAATAATTGTTGAACATTTTGTAGAATTGGTTAATGACAGTAACGTGCAGTTTCTCGATCAAGATGATGACGATGACCCTGATACAGAACTCTATCTAACACAACCTTTCGCTTGCGGTACTGCATTTGCTGTTAGTGTGTTGGACTCATTGATGTCAACGGTTGGATATTATATAAATATTTAAATTTACTCTACTGAAGAACTTCTGTTTACAGACGTATTTTAATCAAAATGCTTTAACATTGATCAGATCACTCATAACGGGTGGTGCTACGCCGGAACTTGAGTTGATCCTTGCTGAAGGTGCTGGTCTCAGAGGTGGATATAGTACAGCAGAAAGCTTAAGCAATCGTGATAGGTGAGTTTACCATAGTAGGTGGCTTCATTATTAAGGTCCATAAATATTTGCTACAATTACTACAATTTCGTGTGTTACAATTTTGCGTTAATGTTAAAATTATACTATAGAATAGGTGACTAAATTATTATCCAAAAAAATAAATATTTCGGATTTCTTTAACGCTTTTTGTCAAGGATCTCTTTTAAATAAAAATATGTAAATATGTCAGGAATTTTTGGTGTAATGCGGGAAAAATCTTCACCCATCCTTTCAGAATCTATCAATTCTAATAATAAGGGCATTTCTGGTTAACTATCCAATAGCAAACCCGTAAATCTTGCAATTGTGGAGCTCAATTAACCACGGACGTTTACACTTCTATAGGAAGTAACATTGTTTATCAGCATCTGCCACAATATTGTCCTTGTTTCAACTAATAGTTGAAATTTCCATCATTAAAAATTGAGAATATCATTTCCTACTATTTTCTGTGTAGAATTTCTATTTACAGATAGAAATGCGTCTACAAACGAGTTCGATAGTTCAACATATTAATATATTAATCTCACAACCCACTGAAATCGTGATTGCGGATTATTTCAATATAAGCAATTCGCAGCGGCTTTCCCTTTTGTTGACAGACAGTGTTTGTTTTTTTACAGTGTTTGTGTTTTTGCTTACTTCTCAAGCTCAGTTTTTGTTATTTTAGTCGTAAACGAGTCAATATAAGCACAAGACATTGCGGCGTTTCTAATAAATACGCACACGATATACAAGCACATAATGAAGAACACCAAAGAAAATTCGAATAAGCAAAAACATCAGAGTCGTATACCAGAGCGATAGCGTAGCAATTCCACATCAGTCGAGTGTAGTTGCGAATAACCATCGAATTCGAAAACGCAACAGTGGTCTGACGTGTTGGGCATTGGTTTTATCGTTTAGTAATTCTAACTGGTATAGCGTCAGTTCGAATCACACGTTCTTCACTATCGTCGAAAACGTTATAACATAATCTGACATTCTGCTAACAGGACCGATCTGACCCCCAGTTGTTTCCGTAGTAAAACGCAGTGGAAACCCATTTGCTCTTAGACTCATTAGACCAATGTGTACGGACACAACCCTTTTTCGATGCAAGGGAGTTACTGAAGCAAAGGCATTTAGATTTGTTATGTACAAATTAAATAACCTTGGGAAGAATTCAAGACGATCAGAATTGATAGCGATTGGTAAACCAGTTAAAAGAGTTACAATGGTCTACGGAAGCTTGTTTAAAACATAAAGAATTCATTCCATCCGTTCCATTAAGTAGTTAATGACAAAACAGGAAAAAAAAAAATCTGCTTGCTACATATTTAGCAAGGAGCTTAACACAAGATGATGCCGCACTTGCTCCATCCCTTCTCGGGCGTAAGGAATACTTTCCGTGCTGAATTCGCTGCTGAACGGCACTAGTACAGATCTGAATATTTACAGACCATTTGGTCTATTGACCTTTTTTATCTACTGCGAAAGGCTTAGCTGTTCGATTCATCTGCTGTCAGCCCTATATAATATAGCGTCAGAATATACTCACACATATGCTGGTTTGTCCTTTTTGAAATCATTGTATTTTAAACATAAATCTACCGCCGGACACAGTGTGTAGGTCTATAGATCTATATCTTACAACAAGAGAATCAAATGCTAAGCGGCACTACGTTTTCTCAAATTAAGCGGATTACCAGTGTTGTCGTTTGTAGAAGAGTGATCGACATAATTTCATCTTATAACATTAAATTAATTCGTTCATAAAAGAATTTGAATTAGAGAGTGTACTCGTCCGAGTAATATGGCCACCCATTGTATTATAATACTTGTTTATTAATTTCAATTTTTTATATTCTGAATTTATATTGCTAATATTTTAAAATTTATTCCACCAATTTAGGTGCCGTGTGGGACAAATTTCGCTATACGATGGGCCATTGGCTCAATTTGGTGAATGTGGGAAATACGGAGATTTATTTGTCGCTGCGCTCAAATCCTATGGTATGTTATGTATTGGTCTCTACAGATTTCGAGACACAAGCTCTAGCTGTGACGCCAGTAGTAAACGTTATGTTATAACAAACCCACCCGATGACTTTTCCTTACTGCCAACAGATCAGGTAAAGTTAAAAAAACAAAACAAAAAATGTTATAATTTAACTACATCTTATATTACTTTAAAGGTATTCGTTCTAATGCAATTTGATCCCGGCTTAGAGTATAAGCCACCAGCCGTACGAGCTCCAGTCGGTGGACGCAGTGCTAATACGCAAGGCTCTGGGGTCGGTGGGGGTGGTTCAAATAAGGATGATAATTCTTGATTGTTACTGTGTAGCGCCTTAACTGATGGTCCTTACTCGTACATATGAACGATGGAGTTTAATTTTTTGTACAAAATAACGCATTTGTGGCAACAGACAATTTGGAAATTTATCCAAAAATTATTTTTGTTTTTCAATCGCTTAAGAAATTGATTTTCCGCTATTATTAATATTTCTGGCGTTAGCTCTTGTTTAATCAAATCAATTTGAGAGAATTTTAAATTTATTAATTTCAGTTACAATTCAAACCCATAAACGATTTATATTGAATTTTATGAGCACGCCTGACTAAAAGTTTATCCTACTTAAATACCTATGAAATCGGAACATACACCTAAAGAATCTTTTTTATCGGGATATTTTATTTCGTTTTTTATTTGTTTATTTATTTATTTTCCTACTTTCATTATTTTGGTATTCAAAAAGACTTTTTAACCCGTGTCGGGGAACAACCACCTAAAATGACTGTCGGACGTTATTACCATTTATCAGAAATCAGTTTTTTCATGTTACATTTTTTTCTTATTGGCCCTCAATATAACTAGAAAATCGCTGGTCATACCTCAACGCTCTGCTTAAATCCTCAATTTAATTGATTCGATGCACAGATCATCATCATCATCGGCACTACAACCGGGATCCGGTCTTGGCCTTATTTAGCAAGTCTCGAGGCTTGTTAAATTGTCCATAATAATTTATTTTTACGGGCAAGGCTATTAGCCTTGCGCCAAGCACAGATAGTATAGGTATTGAAAATATACTCCACAGGCAGTAAACCATTTAATAAGAAATTTCAATATTCTCGAATTTATCTCTAATAAAACTGGCTGACCTTCTACAATAAAATAATCTATTTATCACGATATTATAGACACAGGCACAGAAGCGTAAATATGCCTTGTGTGCCTACACTCTGCTATTATGGCAACTTGTAAATAAATGAAATGTGTATTCCTGCAAAATTAAAATTCATAACTATGGGAATTGGCTTTACGTGGACGAAATCCTGGACTTAAATGTGTCTTTCCAGTCCAATTTTTCTTTGCTACCAGCGTTATCTTTCTTCGAGACCTGAATTATCCATTTAGCGAGCGTGAATTATAAAGCAAAATGTCTTGTTCAACTCTCATTAATTATAACGCCTTAACACTTCAATAGAGTACGACTGAGCATATTTGAACGTATTGTAAAAAACCTAATTATTTTCATGAGATAATTATCTTAAGTTAAATAACAACTGATACTTTGAACAGGGAGAACAAAATAGTCTATACATCTCTACATTTTGATTAGGTAATTTTTTTCTTTGCTCCGCTTCAAGCTATTGTGTCACTCTCAATGAGAAACAAAAAACTTGTCATGCCATCACAACATATATACAGCAGAATAAACAGGAGAATGCTAATGAATTATAAATGAATAATTTCTCAAGTAGTCATAATATGTGGCCTTTACGAAAAATAACAAAATACCACATTTCAACACATAACCTTCTACAGGGGACCTAAATTTGATTGACAAATAAAACAAAGAATATCAAAAAGAAAAAAAAAAGTAATAACTCAAATAAAATATAAAATTTATCAGTTAATATTGGTTCACATTGTATAATACATTTTGTTCCTTTAATCTGACAAATTATTAGTAAAGGTCTTCGAAACGCCGATAATTATTCACACGGCACTCACAACCCTCAATTTACTCAACATTGCTCAAGAGTCCAAGTGCTGTACATCATTGAAGAATTAACGAACATTTTCAAGGATAAAACACTCGTGTTGCAAACGTTTTTTGACACCAGTAATAATCTCTTCCAACGGTTTCGATCCTGAACCAATATAACACAATTTGACACTCCAACGTTTTTTTATGCGAAAATGTAGTTTTCTGCACTATTACTCACTATTAATTCCATTTTAAATGATTTTCTGTGCAGGGTCTTCTTCCTCTGTACATGTGACAATTTTTCTCCGAATGTCTTTTTTCTCAAGCATCTAAACCGCGAATCCATAAGCAAATATGGGTAACAATATAAAATCCAGTTGCCAGTTGCTTTTGTTAATCCAAGATATAAGAAGCAATCATCTATAGGGCATGCCCAGTTTTCATGTGGCGCAACCAACCAATCTTGAGCAAAAACTTAATGGACAACTTTGATAATCGTCAACTTCACTAAGTCCCATCCCACCTCTCGGACAGCGCTCTGACATTTAAGGGTACTTGAAAATCCCCTTTTGTGTGCGCGTTAGTGTAAAAAAAAAAACAAATTCAAGGTTAATTTTATCACCACCAAATTGAAGAGGAATCAGGTCATTATAATTCCTTGTCATAGTCTACCAAAGATGTTGACGTGGATTCTGTTCCAGATATTTTGATCAGGTTTGTTCTACTGATCATAGGGGATTTTAAAACTTTAGATATTATTTCGTTACCTCCCTAAGACTAAAGATTTTATTGATACGTCCGGGATGAAGACGCATTGATATAGGTCTATTATATTATTGGCGCTAATTGATTATGTAGAATTGTGGAGTATACATAATGTCGCGTTAATTGCGGAATATCATATCATCATACTTATGTTCGTAGGATAGGATATCTCTTTTCCAATGTACTAGTTTTGCTTCACTTGCTTATATTCTACTATTTCCATTCATGTGTGCTTTTGTTATTGTTAAGTTGTAGTACTTTTACATTCAAACACAAACTTTCAGTTACGATGACATTTCAATTTTCTTGACGGTTACCAGTTCTTTTAAGACTTATCGGGCTTTTAAGCATTTCTGGCGTCCCTGATACCTTACTCATAGCTGAGGGGTATTTCCAAAATATAGCTATAAATATTTTGCGAAATATTCAAACTTATTACAGATGTGTTTAATCAATCTTAATTGGGGGATATTACTCCTAATGTCCGGTCGGAGTATCATATCAACAAATTGACGTTAGCAGCTCAGGGCCTTCCTACCGCTCCGTCAAACGACATCCTACTAGGTTTATAAATGTTTATATGCAAAACCCTTATACTAGAATAGTAATAATTATACTCTCGTGTTCTATTAACTCTCTCATTCGTGGCCCATTGTCATAATTGTTCAATGCGATCTGTGAACGACGCCTGTACAGGTTCGTAGTCCATAATTAAAACACTTCATGATGATTTTCACCAGGTACTATACTTCGGGCACAAACTGAATTGCTATTCAATTTGCAGATTTCATTTATCAAGGTTCTGGGCTAGTCAGGCTGTGAACGCCTATGAATATAATGGTCTTTAAATTTACCTCACAGGCGCCTTTCGTTAATTGGTATGAAACCGATAAATGTGTGTGTCATCCTTTACCGGATAATATTGCCCATCAAAATGTTTGCCTAATTTTTATGTTATATAATAATTATATTGTATATTGTGGTGGTTCCGCCAAACCCCACTGCCTATTTACCTGAAGAACCCCCATCCATACAACCCAATCTGAATAAGTTCGCTAATGCAATCGCATTAGCACCTTAAATGCTTCACGCATCAAATAAATCAAATTTATTTACCTAAAGGTCCCTGTAAAGAATCCTTACCTTTTCTTGCATCTCTTCGCATCCAATTCCTGTAAGAGTTCTTTCTTACCTTATCATAAATTCCCTGTAATAAAATTCATCGGTTCGCACATCATACGACCGCATATCAGGGAATCTTACTCTTGAGTTGGCTAATCCCAGCCTCAATATGTGTACATAAAAACTATCTATGCACACATCGGCTGTCGACCGTTTTAACCAGCGATAAATAATTCGTTAATGTGCATATGCATTCGGCACCCATTGTTGTCAATTGAAGCGCAATGTCGGACGGCTTGTTTTTACAGCTGTAGCACGCCGACCAGCGATGCCGTTGTTCAATAGACAAACAATCATCCATTTTGTACGTCGCCACAAACTAATTACCCGGCATATATAAATGCAAGCAAGGGATTCGTTTTGGTCACCGACCTAAGATACGATATACAATTCTCATTGTATAAAGTATTGTAATACATTAACACCTCTTTCGAATGGCTATTCTTATATTTACACAAGGGCACCATTCATCTAAGACCTTAATGATGCCCTCCTCCCATATTTGCTTTTAGCACATCTCTTCGATGCATTAGGGCGCTTCTTCCTTTGTCTAGGTTTCGTTTCGCTTTCGACGTGCAAGCGCTATTTAAACAACACAGATCTGAACGATCTTACACACACCACCATGATCCCCTTTACGAGATCTGGCTGTCTGTTCTACCAAGAGAGACTTTACTTTTCTCTGGTGGTAGGAAATTCTTTTCCCTAGTGAAGGGGAATTGCACCCAAAAATTTCCCTTGCTAAGCGAATCATCTCTGCACGAGTTGATTATCGCTGGAGTCAAATTACATCCCCCGACCACGCTGGTCGTGCGACTCGCGCAGTCCATAGCGCTGCGGACGCAATATTCCCCTGAGTCGTGTGTGTACCAAATTAAAATTTGTAAAGATCACCAAGTATAACAAGTTAAGTGAAATATAAGAACCTTTTATCACTCGTTAAATAAATAAACCTTTTCTAATAAATAAGAAGTGCGCGCCAATTATTTACTTCTTGTGGACCGTGTGTTTCGGACAATTTTTCATCTTCCTGTTGTAGACGTTGCGTCGTCACCATCGGGTTGTGTTTTTCTGGTTTATCTTCCCGCGGCTGAACAATTCGATCGACGATGGGGATGGAAGTGAACCGAGTGTCCGAGGGCACAATACTTCCTCCCCACAATATCTCTGCTGAACAACTTGAGCTTTATAAAATGTGCCCACATTGTATGAGAACTTTAAGGAGGCTGTAAACGAGGCCTCTATCGTCTTAAGTAATAATGTGTTCTGTTCAAAGTTGTTTTCGATTTTTTAGAAGAACGCATCGAGTGTTTTACATCGTCATCCCACATAATTCAATCACTTTCGAAACCAGACATGGCTCCCTAAAGGTTGTCTCTTTAGACGTTGTCATTTGTGGTCTTCTGGTGGAGTTTGAAACTAATATTAGCTGGTGCTTTTGGCGTAAGGAGATGTAGATAAACGCACTATTGAATTGTTTTGAAATTATTAAATCACAAACGGACCATGACTATAAGGACGATTCAACATACTGTGAGTAAGCTGGCACCGCTGTCGACTTTGTGAAATTACATTCGTTTTTTTATTTTGCTTTTATTAAAATGCATTAAATGCTTTATTCGAACAGTTTTAGAAACTCGTTAAATTTCGATTTTCATGTATTTGCTGGTAATAGAAAAACTGGGTTTTTATGTAGGAAGATTTTAACTTGAAACAAAGGTAGCATGACAGGCTCAACTTTTTTCGTTTTCATTGTTTGCACAATATTTTTGACTTATATTCTTTCACCACGTGTTGTCTCTTACCTTCTCTATAAATGATGAAACATTTTAATTAAGAATCATATTTTTATTATATCCCATTATTTTTGGTTTCTTATTAAGTTTACTATTATTATACTCTCAACCCCTTTTGTTTACATAATATTCGGGTTATAAAATAAATAAATGGTAGGTTCAATGTTACAAAAGTTGGAGTGCAGATTAAAAAAGAAAAGTATTTCAAATCCATTAACAATTCCAATTACAGTTTAACTCCTTTACTTTTTAAACGAATACTGAAATTAATCAAAAAATAATCCACACATTGTACTTTTTTTATAATAATTCTTGGTTTAGTTTTATACTTCAAAACTTTGATAATTATTATATTTTTGTTTTATCATTTTTGATATTAATTTTATAAATACTGTGTTTTAATGTAACTTTTCGTCGAGTAATTCGTTTAGGTGTATGCCAAAATCGAGGATACAATTACAGAAGATGAATATTCTTTCTGAATTTCTAAAGCCAAGTTAACAAATTTTATATTACAAGATGTATTACTGCGGAAAAGAATTCATTCAAAATCATAACTTTAAATATATATATATATATATATTGTATGAAATGCGTTATTTTGTACTTTTATATTTGCAATAACATTTGATTCTATCAATTGCGTATCCTGTTACAATCAAAGGATATTTTAATTAATTCCATATGCAAATGTCAATGCAAATATAAAAAAGAACCATCTTTTATCTGTTAAGATTGCTTCCCACACCATTCCGTATGACTTTTAGAAACTGTTATGTATGTTTTCGATTCGTTCTTCTTACTTATTTAAATGTACTTTTTTTTACTTTTCATGTATTCAATGTGTATCTTAATTGTTGTGAAATTACTTGTGGTCTTAGTTAAGTCATATTCCTATTATTAGTTTGAAATGTTTACTTACTTTCCAGGATGTTTGCCTTCTTATATAGTATAACTCTTTCCCATGTTTGTAAGTTGTGTTAAAGTAATTAATATTCATCTGATACATTTTTCCTAATAAAATATATTAGACAATTTTGGTTTTTTCTTTGGTTTAATTTGTTCCTTTTATTATTTCTTTAGTACTTTAGGAGATTTTATCGGCATTGAGAAACTCGAGGTTTGATTTTGATTTAAATTTAGCCGAAAAGGTATTGTTTTAAGTTTCCTCACAATATCATTTTATTACTTATATACATTTTATTTCATTATAATTTAATCAATTGATAGTTTTACTACATCTCAATGGTGTGATGAAAGCAATTGGGAATCATTAGTAAGGTAAGCTACACATTAAACACAAACCATTAAACGGTGAACTGTTAAAACACAAAAATTAACAAATAAAAAAAACATATTTACAAAAAATTGACGAGAGGATTAGACAGAAAATCATTTCTCTATAAGAAAATAAAGTGAAGCACATTCTATTCTATATCAGGGCGTTTTCAACGCAGTGTATATATATGGAATCAAGAGAAGTAAATCGGAAGTACAGAGTACGATTAAAGTAAAAAATTTGTGAGGAGCATACACTCAAGTCTTTGAATTTTACTACTCGAGATGTATGATACTTTCCCTTTGGAATGAGAAATATGAAACGATAAAATACAGACATTTTGGGTAGTGGATACTGTTTGCTTATAAAAAACCAACTGAAAGTAAATACAAATAAATGCGTGTTGTAGGCCTACGCTGAACTTTTAAGAGCAACTAGATGAAATTGGATTGATGTTTCAAAATTAATATAATTTTTTTCATCTCTTTTATTATTACGGAACCGCCTTTATTGTAAATATAAGAATAAGTTTTATTCATACCCGAAAAATATGGAAAAAAAAGAATTAGAAAATAAATTTAAACAAGTGATGTCAGCTCTTCACAACTTGGATTAACAAGTGATTATTCGTTATCGAAGTTTACTTCAAAAGTTTTCTATACACAAAATGTTGTACAAATCCAGATATAATGATAATGTTTTATATGTGATAGGAACTAATTTGCCGAACAAAAAGTAAATACGGGCGTAGCTTCACTTATAAAAAGCTTCATCAATTTAACTTTAAAAACAATTTTAACTTATTTGTTGTTGTGATTTAAGACACATTATTTGAACTTTATTATTATAGAAAGTCCTCAATCACATTAAATAATTTCATATTTTATCAATTCAAGTGTCTGCATAGAATTCAATAATCTTTTGATCGTAATTGGGAGACGCTTATATGGTTATGTGAAATTTCGAAGAACGGCTCGTTTAAGGGCAACCACTTGGTGAAACGTCGTTTGAAAAAGTTGTTCATCCCGTATTTGGTGTTGTTTTATTTTGAGATAAGAAAAGCAGGTTATACATACATTTTAAACTTGTGTAGTGAAGTTTTAGAATGATTTTTTTTTTGTTTTTATTTTGAACTTTAAAAGCACACATTAATCGGTTGCAAACTCGTCCCAAACAAATTACGCAATATGTAAACTATAGAGACGTTTATTCATATTATTATTATTATTTGAATGAAAAGCCAATGTTTGACAGGAATCCCTTTGGATCACTGTATCGATGCTCACATTCTTACTATTACAAACCAATTCGGAAGACCTGTTTTCCATTTTCTGCGCTAAATTCCACTTGAATCGGGAAGTAGAATATATAATACTTCTTTCTATCGATATAATTTAGTCTCTCGAGCACAGAATGTCTGTGTGTATAGTGCCTTACCCTGTTGGCCTACCAGCTAAACACTCATACTTACGCGTCTATGTGATTGTTGTGAACTAATTGTTTTCAGCCCGATCATGTTAACATAAAATACGAAATGGTACCGACAAATACCAGACAACACAATCATATAGTAGATTTATCATTGGGAGTGATTGATACGGTACTTTTAATGGCGTTTTGTGGTCTCTTTGTAACACTGAATTTCACAGGGATAGCAAAAAAACTCACCTTTACGTGTTTTACGTTATGTTCATGTGTATTAATTACATGGTCTGCCTTCATTATTAAGCAGCTTCAGTTTGCTACAACTTAAACCGTTAGTAGCGGAAAACCGTTGTCAATAATATCTTCTTACATTTCTTTTTAATCTGCATAGCCTTCTTACCAGCGCGCTAGAGGCCCAACCAAGAAATATTTTACTCCAGGCCAACTTCTTCTTCTGTATAAATCCCAAATTAGACCGGCGCTCGAATATTCCTGACATGTTTGGAGCTCCGATCCTAAGCATACCCTCAACCTACTTGAGAGCATACAGAGACGAGCGTCCCGCCTGATCGGGGACACGGCCCTGACGTCGGGACTACAGTCGCTGTCACACCGAAGGCGCATAGCTGGCCTCTGCCTGTTTTACAGATATTTCCACGGGTGCTGTTATTCAGAGATTCGTAGTATTGTTCCGCGCAATTCGGCTTATATATAAAAAAAAATTGATGAAACCAATAAAAAAGGACGCCATAACGCGCATGTTCATATGCTTACTTGTAGCATAACAATAAGCTTTCAGGCAGATCAAAAAAACAAAAAAAAAAAACAGTAATTTGCACTTGACTTGATATGATCACCTTTTTTTTTCTCATAATTCACATACGTTTTTATTTTCTAATTTTATAAAAAAATTTCCTTACGTTATTTTTTTTTTAAATTTTCAGTTAACGCAGAAGTCGATCGAAAGGTTCGGCGAATAATTTAATAATGTTCTTTTCTACGTTGACTTGTCTACACATGAACCTTAAACAATGCAGCCAACAGTTCATAAATTCAATATTCGATTTCTAAATTTATTTATAATCCACAAATAATACTTTAATAAATGTTCAGTTTATAAAATATAAATCAGAGCACCTACTATTTTGGTTTCATGAATTCCTATACTGTTTAATTATCATTAGTTGTTGGTTACATGCTTGCCATGTAGACATAGCGAGGTACCCGCCGTACTATTGTACCCATAGGTAATTGAAATAAAATAGGCGATGTCATTTTCTGCGCATGATAAAATGCTCAGCTTTCTTCCAAATTTCACAGACACCTATAATTTCACTATTGTAGTAGGGTTTGTCTTTCCAATCGTGCTCCTCTTCTCATTACATCTATTATCGTTATTTTTGTTAATACCTTACAATTTCAATTGCTGTTTACTTGGATTAGTCATCATCATCATCGGCACTTGGATTAGTACTTCATTTATTATTTACTGCGCTGCATTAAGCATAACATTCTTTTTTTTTTAAATCCGCAGATTCCGCACAAATTGATCACATTATTCAATCTCTACAGTTAAACATTATTAGGTAGCAATTTTTTCTCCTTTAGTTTCGTTAGTATTCTTAAGTCATATATACTATACATCTTGTGCTCTTACGTAATTCTATGTTATCTAATGTAAACGGTTATATATGAAGGACAGAATCAATTCGTACACATTTTTATATAACAATGACAAATAAGTTTGTAGAAAATTGATTTGTGGATCATTTTCTCCTTGAATCTGCTAGCTGAAGCGTAATTGGAGCTTACCCAATGCAATAATATTAATAAACTTAATCAACTTACTACAATCATCAATTCAAATATCGATATATAACTTTCCTTTTCAAATGCAATTTAAAGCGAGCTTTCACATAATAATATCATCACAATCTATAAAAAGCTTGGATAAATACTAAACAAAACACACACATTTATCTTTATAGTAAAAATGAAATGCAAAATGCTAAAATAATAAATTGCTTTAGCATAATACACAAATAAAATGAAACGAAATACATTTTTAAGAAAAAATGAATATATATACATATATATATAAATATATATATATATATGTATATATATATACATATCCATATATATATATATATATATATATATATATATATATATATATATGTATATATGAATATTACGCGCCTTCAACGTCATCTAGATATATAAATTAATATGTTCATTACTTTAGGGGAATTTGTAATGAAAATTAAATGGATGACAGATATTGAGTATCGATACACAAAATCCCAAAAGAAGAGAAAAACCAAACAAACAACCCCTTTTTATTTTTATTTTGTTTTTAGGGAGAACAAGCAGAGATGAACAGCTGTCAATCATTTTTTCAAAAAAAAAAAAAAAACTATTATAATAATTACTTAAATAATAAAGGTAAATAACCTGCATATAATAAATGTTTATAAATTTTAAACCTAAACAAAAATATAATAACTAAAAATACAAAATAGATATATAAATAATATAAACAATGCATAGTTAAAAAAATAAATTAAAAAGAAACACAGAAAACATATATATGAAAGTTAAATAAACTCTTGATGTTGTGAAACAATTTAAGGTAAACGTAAATATAAATAACTAATACACAATATAAAAACAGAGGAAGAAATAATAGATTCATAGCATATACTAAATAACGAATATTTTTTATGATTCTGCAATTAATCAACACGAAAGCACTTCCAAATTTATTCTCCCATTTTGGAAAAAGCAATTCAAACATTCATAAAACAATAAACCAAAGCAGGTTAAATAAAAACCCACATTTTTTTCACACAAGATAGGTTTAAAAGAACAAAATAACACAAAAAACTAATTATTAAAACAAGATCGATATGTGCTATTATTTTGTAAATGGAACTTTAATATTTAAAATGTAATGAAAAATCATAGGTAGATATATTTTTTTGTAGATAGTATCGGTTGCAGATAAACAAAAAAGTAAATCCAAAATAACAAATATGAATTTAAAAGAAAATAGGAAAAAAAAGAGAACGCAACCACTGGATGACAACATTAATTTAATAAATAATAAATAAAAAAAAAATGTAATCTTTACTTACAGCACTTAAAAATAAAACAAAACAAACAACATTTAAAATAATATAAATTGCAATTAAATTAATAAGAAACATGTGTAACAATATATTTGTATTATATAATTTTTGTTTTTACTTGCTATTTATAAAAAATCAATATTAATGTAATACAGTAAGTAAATATTTAAACTAAAAGTGAAAAAAAAAGACACAACAAGAGTATGTAGTAACATTTTTAATAAAAGGCAGGATAAAAAAACCATAAATAATATTTTAAAAAAAACATTTAAAAAAGACAGAAAATGTTGTTAATGTTTAAATACTTGTTAAAAATCATATTTCAAAATAAAATATGTAAAACAAAGGGCATATTTTATTTTATTTATTTATTTATTTATTTATTTTTTTTGTTTTCTTTTTTTTTTTTGCAGAAACACAAACATTAAGCGTTTTTATTAGATTCGGAGTTGAATATTAGTCTGGACAAGTTCGCACCCGCGAATCAAAGTCAGATCCAGTCACACTACTAAAAGTAATTGCCTTTCACTATCAAGCTCTAAGAGTGAGAACAAAATTAAAATCGACAAACAAAACAACCACTTGAGAGCGAAATAGCAGATTCCATAATTTACCATAACATTCAGGTGAGAAATGTAAGTTCATTCCCCAATGGTGGTCAATGACATAATAATCGATTTTTTTCTTCAATGCCTGGGGATGAAAGATATTGGTTGCTTCTCCTTTTTTCATCATTATAAAAATAATTACTAGATAACACATCAGTAGGTGTAGTTTTGTTGCGGTTTATTGTGAAAAACAGATGTAATTCCATGTGGTTTTTTAACCACTAACAATCATCTACGCGCATTGTTATAAAGGCATTATGGATTATAAATTTATTTATAAAAATATAACAGGAATTATTTTATTTTTGTAGCTTCGTGATATCCCTAAATGCCAAAGTACGGCGAGGGCGAAATGAAAGAGTTATGAGAAAAAATAGTTAAGAGAAATAATATAGACCAGGATAGAGGGAGGGTGGAGGAGTCCTATAATAGCAGAAAAAACTTTTAATTGAACTAAGGAACAATTTTCTATGTCAGACGTCAATTTTAAAAACGAAATCACAAAGTATATGTAATCACCTTCGATTACGGATCAGAAAAGCAACTGGAGTGTTTATCAAAAGAAATATTCTAGAGAACGACGACGCGAAGATAACGCGATTTTGTGATGTGGAAAAGATATGAAGTGAAATGCTGTATATATGTGGAAAATTGCTCATTATTTATTGTTGGGATTATCATCATCATCATCATCATCGGCACTACAACCGGAATCCGGTCTTGGCCTTATATAGCAAGTCTAAGGGTTGTTAAATTTTCCATAATAATTGTTTTTCCAGGCAAAGCTATTACCCTTGCACCAAATTGTTGGGATTACCACACAATAATTGAAACCAGATCCCTGCGAATCCGACGAAGACAAAACAAACTTTTAAGTCACTAATTCCAAGTTTCTTGGTTGGCTAGAATCGTTCATCGTTATCAGTTACAGTGATCCGAATCATGTGTGCTTAATATTTGACCTGTTCACTTTAGGTAAAGTCTAGTTAAGTTAGTTTCACATTCTTTGATTTATAAGAGTATATACTTCATCATCATCATCGGCACTACAACCGGGGGCCGGTCTTGGCCTTATTTAGCAAGTCCTGAGGCTTGTTAAATTTTCCATAATGATTTGTTTTTTCAGGGCAAGGTCATTAGTCTTGCGCCAGAGGCTCCCCGACGGGGAATCGAACCCCGGGCTCCCGTGTGACAGGCGGGTATACTAACCACTATACTATCGAGGAGCCTTTTAAGAGTATATACTTCAGTTTGTAAATTTTAATATTACAATTAAATGGAGTGGTAGCTTCACTAAACTTGACCCATATCAAACTGAAATGGAAGCTTTTGTAATAGTTGAATGCGTCCGTCCATGAATGTGGCTCCACCAACAATCCAATCATTGCCAAACTAGTGTATTTGCGATAGCGTTCACGGAATACTCTATATTCTTAAGAATGAATAAATCTTTCGTTCGGTGTGACCTTTTCAATTTTGAACTAATTCGGTAAGATCAGTGGCGCATATGGTAACCATGGAACGCAACCGAAAAGTATTATACACGATTGCAGCTAAGATAAGCCTCAAACATTTTCACTTCCTACTCCAACAGTGTCCTGTGATTTTCACTTTTGCTTATGTATCTTTTTAACCATGGAGTGATGTTTTTGACGCGGCTCACCAAGTATGGAAAATGAATTTTAACTTTGGAAACAAATCTTGGCCGTCAATATTGTGACAGATTGGATGGGGCGAAATATTTCAAGAATTGACTCTAAACCAATCCAACATAAAGCATATACTTGAGAATTCACAGTAGAAAATTCGGAACAATGATTTTAGGGTACGGTCCTTGGAGCATGGAATTTGAAGAAAGGGTTTATGTAATTTCATTCTATTATTTCAATTTTAATTACATGTATGCACTCTTCTTAGAAGTAACCATGATGGTAAAATGATTACGAAACATATACGACTAAAAATAAATCCACGGTAACGGTTGGAAATTAAACTCTTTTGTTATTGAGGTTTCTTTACAGGTTAATAAAAATTTTTATTCTGTTTAGTCTAACAATTTGTTTTTGTACAAATATACCATTTGATTAGACAACGTTGAAATTTAAGACAATTAAACTGCAAATTTGATATTTTTCATAATTTTACAACTAAAAGATACAATTTTACAGACGAAATAAAGTAAGTACAAATGATTTCTTAACTCCCGGCTTTTTAAATTCAATGAAATGGGATGTATTCTTCCAGGAGCGCGAGGAATTTGAAGAGTAGTATGAAGAGTGTCAATTGTTTATATTACATTGGAATGATATTAACTAGTAGTAATTAAATCATTAAAAATGGGTTTTAATGCACAGTGTCTAAGGTTTAAAAATGGGATTTTATCTAGTTCTAAGGGATAAGGATTTTTAATAACTACATAAGAATGTCTGTAAACAATGTAAGGCTTTAGATTCACTAATCAAAAGTACTGGACTTCAAAGAAATTGTTCAAATAGTTAGGTCTATATTGGAACCTTCTAAGTGTTCACTAAAAAAAACATTTACAGTAACGTCTGAATAAGCAATTAGCATAAATAAATAAATAAATAAATATATATATATATATATATATATATATACATATATATATATATTTATATATATATATATATATATATATATATATATATATATATATATATATATATATATATATATATGTATTTCGCGTTTCTAGCATATAGAAACACGACTAATAGTGAAGAACAACATCACCAAAAAGACAAGTCGAAAAATAAAAGCGCATTCCCTTACATACTATATTTACAGAAGGAAGAACAAAATTGGTAGCACTTCTTGTAAAAATGGTCAGGATGTTCGACCCCACTTAGGGTTTGTATAAACTAAAGCAGTTAATCATTATTATCATCATCATCATCATCATCATCATCATCATCATCGGCACTACAACCGGGAACCGGTCTTGGCCTTATTTAGCAAGTCCTGAGGCTTGTTAAATTTTCCCTGTGTGATATTCATAACAATAAGGCATTACAGACAGGAGACAATATTGCATACAGTACTTAATGTGTTACTGCCTTTTTGCCACCACTTTATCACTTAAAGAACATTTTCTCATCGATTGTGAACTTTCAGTTGCATGTTTCTATATCATAACATTATTCCAATCTTTTTTTCTTTTATTTAATTTATACACATGAAGTTAAAAAAAAAAGCGAAACCAAATGGTAAAACTAAATATGTCTTCTACACCTTATAAATTTCGCGAAGATCCCAGGTAATGTTTTGGAAGTGCCCAGAGTATCTAGAAATTCCAATGTGTACACCAATCAATGAGTGAAAATATTTTAATTGCTAATTAATGCGCTCATTCGGCGGCAAACAAATACTAAATGGCTACATAAATAACTGTAAGCTACAAAAAAAATAATAAACAAAACACCTTGGGAATATTAAAATTGCCGAAATTCAATTGATTACTAACTCAGCACAGTTCAACCTCCAAAGTGGCCTTACCATGTGTTATGTGCGTTCCTTAATATTTATGAAAAACATATTGAACTGCGTTCCACCGCCAAGTCTCAGCGGCTTATTAGAATGTGCAACAAATTAACACTTTCTCGTGTAATTTCGCCATTTTCTAACTGTTTCGGTTTGTCGACGGTCTAGCTGAAAGTAAGACGTATATGGAACAAGCGATGATACCCGATAGTCGTGTTAGCCAAGTTGTACGCACTATATATGGTAACACCAATTTTAGAAGGCAAGTTTAACGACAAACAACTTATCACAGGATATGGGAGCTACGGTTACCGAAAGACACCATTTGAACTTCAATAGGAGCCCAGCACGCACTACGAGGAGATGGATGCGGATAATGCGCTAGTTTGAGTCCGTAATGTATGTTACATGTCGATGTAGCTACAGGCGGAACCCAGCCCCGTAAATTTGTACAGTCTGCGATGAGGTGCATGAGGTTCGGAGCTACGACTTTCTTTAGTTCAACATTGAGGCCTCAGCCAGCTTCGAGGTATTGTTATGTTGTTCGTTTAATGGAAACCTCAGTTGATTTTGAAGTTTCCACGAGGATTGTCCACTTGACTTATTAATTCTATGACCACTTGATGTTGGCTTTAACAGGCGACAATAATCCCATCGGAAGTCCGGTATTATTAATTATCGGTTTGATGTATTTAGTTCGATTGTAACTAGTGATAACCAAGTGTAAATATTTCGGATACATTGTGCTGAACTAAGCTTGAGGATTTTGTCTCATAAAAAGTTATATGATTAAGAGCACCTTCAAACAAAGGCTGTGTGAAGAAATAGCAAGTATTACCATTGAATGAATATTTTAACTGAATTTGACGTCTTGGATAAATTGCATAGTGTTGAATTATGAAGGTAATTTGAAATTGTAAATGTGGACTGTGAAAGTGTGAGATATCTGAGATGGAATCCTAATATAATTATTGAATTATATGTATATATATATAATTTCTTTTTTCTTCTATTAAATGTTTCATTTCTGAATTTCCGTGTGAGTATAAGCTTTTTACAGTTGTTAGAACAAAATGTATCAACAATTATTTCCGTTTATTGCAACAAGAATATATGCCTCTCGTTCATGAGTGATAATTTATCTAATTTTCCTGACAATTATTATTATTTTTTTTTATTTTATTTATTGGCCTGTAGGAAACCGGAAGTTCATGACCTCACCGACTCGGCTCCGCCATTGTTCCCTGTCCTGTGCACCCTCCTTCCACGTTCGACCATCCGATCCGATTTCCTCGAGGTCCAATCTAACATTGTCCGCCCATCTCCATCGCGGCCGTCCTGTCGGTCTCTTCCCCGTTAGTTTACAGTCAAGGATTATATGCACAGTCCTATCATCACCCATTCGCGCTACGTGTCCGGCCCGTCTTAATCTTCGCGACTTGATTACTTTCACTATTGTAGGTTTGCGGCATAGCTCTTCCAATTCGTGGTTGTGGAGTTTCCTCCATTGTCCTGCCTGCTCGTCATAGTTACCGCCAAATATACCCCTTAAAACATTATTCTCGAAAACGCGGGATTTGTTTCCTTTTCGTTTTGTGAGAGCTCATGTTTCGCATCCGTATAGAGCAATCGGCATGATTGTGGTTCTATAGATGCGGAGCTTTATATTACGTGATAGCAGTTTGGATTTCAACAGTTTACTAGTTGTATGCCAACTAGCGTTGCCGGAGTGTAGTCTTTTGTTAATTTCCTTCGACGTTTCGTTTCTGGTCGTCAGTATCGTCCCCAGATATTTAAATTCTCTAACTTTTTCAAATATCTTGCCTCTGACGTTTATATGTGTTCTCTGGGGTCCACCTGCTCTCGCCGTGATCATGTATTTTGTTTTGTCTTCATTTATTTCTAGGTTCACCTCTTCTGCCGCTAGCATGATGATTTTACTGTTTTTACTTACAGTTTCGAGATTATCGCCCAGAACGGCGATGTCATCCGCATACGCGAGCACTTGTGTGAACCCGTCCAGGGATGACCCGGCCGTGTTGTCGTCTTGTACCTTTCTGATAACATACTCGAGGACAAGGTTAAAAAGGCATGGTGAGAGGCCACCCCCTTGTTTTAGTCCGTCCCGGATTTCAAATGGTTCTGAGAGGTGGTTTTCTATCCTAACTCGCCTTTTGTTTTCGTTCATGCAAATTTGAATGAGGGCGGCATATTTTTTCGGGATTCCCAGCTCGACCACAATACGGTAGAGTCTTTCCCTTGCGACTGAGTCGTAGGCTTTTTTGAAGTCAACGAAAAGCTGATGAACCGTCTCTCCGTATTCCCACTTCTTTTCCAGCAGTTGTCTTATTGCGAACATCTGGTCGCTTGTTGACCGGTTCCGTCGGAATCCGCATTGGTAGTCTCCCAATATTTTTTCTGCGTACGGTGTGATTCTTGCCAGTATGACATTTGTTAATATTTTGTATGTGGTTGGGAGCAATGATATTCCTCTGTAATTTTCGCAGTCAGATCTGTCGCCTTTTTTGAAAATGGGAATGACTATTGAGGTTTTCCATTCTTCCGGAATGACTTCCTTGTCCCATATTGTTTTAACCACTTGGTGTATCTTTCGAGAGGTTGCCTCTGCTCCATGCTTCACAAGCTCTGCCGGTATGCAATCGACTCCGGGAGCCTTGTTGTTTTTCAATCGATTTATCGGGTCTACAACTTCGTCGAAAGAGGGCTCTGGGATCTGAGGCTCAGTTGTTTGTACGTCTGGTGCGTTTATTTTTGGTTGATGGGTGCGCACATTGAGCAGGTTTTCAAAGTACTGCTTCCATTTTGTCACGGTATTTTTTGTTTCTGTCACTAGACAGCCGTTTGTGTCTCGGATTATTTTGGTTCTCCCTCGGTAGCCATTTCGTTTATATGGCTGACAATTATTATAAACCATTTTTCCATTTGTACTGCGTAGGCTTAGGAAGCCCGGGATTTTTTATGAAAATACGCGTTTTTTGTGTAAAGTTATATTTTCCTCAACATATTGTAGCTGCCTTGGAGGGGGATACACGATGATATTGCGATTTTCGAACATTTCGATGCTCTTTCTGTAATACGAAACGTCCAAGCCTTCGAATTACTCCCTGTTTTCCGCGATGACTTCCTCATTCGATCTGAATCTCTTTCCCTGGAACCACGGCTAAAGGTTTGGAAACAGATAGTAGTAGCTGAGGGCAAGTCTGAAGAATACGGTGGATAAGCAATGAATTCAAATCGTAATTGGTTCAATTAGGCCATCGCTTTCGAGGACGTCTGTGACGGTGTGTTATCGTGATGACACAGACTTTTTTTTTCGCCATATGGGGTAATTTTTTTCTTTATTTCGTCATACAGTTTGTCCGATAATGCTGCATAATACTCTCCTGTGATTGTTATTCCCTGCTGCAGGTAATCGATGAAAAATGTGTTATGCACATTCCAAAAAAACGGAGGCCATAATCTTCCCGGCCGAACCTTGGTCTTTTGACGCATTGGTCGGCTTTCATGGCTTACCACTCTGTAGACTGTCTTTTGAACTCAAACGTATGGTAATTGACCCACGTTTCATCCATCGTCACAAAGTATCGAAAAAAGTCCGGTCGATTACGCCGCAACAACGCCAAACTGGGCGTTGAATCAGCAACACACTGCTGTTTTTGGTCGATGGTCAGCAAACGCGGCACCCATCGTGCCTATAGCTTTTTCAACTCCAATTCGTGCAAAATGTATCCCACCCGTTCTTTTGTTTTGTCCACGGCCTCGTGCAACTTCACTTTACTATCACTTAAAACGATTCGATGCACTTACTTTACGATTTCTACATTCGTAGCCTCTTTTGGCCTACCAGATGGAGGTGCGTCTCGGTGCTTGTACGACCCATTTTAAATTTACTAAACCACCGATAAACTGTTGTTCCCAAAGGAGCAGATGTGGGATAACATTTCTGCAACCATTGTAATGATTATTCAGAAGATTTTCCCGTCAAAAAACTATGTTTGATCAACATGCGCTATTACTGTTTTTCCATTTTTTTTTTTACGAAGGCGAAAGTACGAAAGTAGCCTCCCTCAAGCGACTGTAGCTTGTAAATGAATGGACGAAATGTCACTAAACTTCATATATAAACTAGTAACAGATGAACCTCTCGAAATGAGTCATGTTTATTTTCTAGTGGCGGCGTTTATTAAAAAATCCCGGTACTTTTCAGCCGATGCAGTATATGTTTGTATTTAACTTCCATACGTAATGAGTGAAATTCCCAGCTAAAGTAATGATCTTGTGGGCCAACTGAATTGGGTAAATCTAGATTCAGTATTATACAACAGAGATATTTGAATAACAAAAGGGTATGAAAGGAGCGCAATCTATTAATGAAGAAACATCCGCCATTGATGAATGGTTCTTGCATCGTCATACCGGCATAAAGTGGAATTCGACTCCCGCATCATGTGCTCTTCATCATTCCGCTGACAGAGATCAAGCTTTCCTTTTCTACCAGCCACATTAAGCTTGGGGTATCCCAAAATATAGTCCTTTTTGTGTATGTGATGCATAAATAAATGGACGAATACAACTTTCATATCTAGAATTTGATACCAGAGTAGACGTTTTCATCCTAGGAGTTTTAATATCTATCGGGAGCTTGTGCATTTTACAGGGTTTCCCAATAGGGTCGATGCGTTGAGTTTTCTAATAGGAACCAAATGTTTTTTTAATTTAAATAAAATACAAAATATTTGAGATAGTATAATTTTGTTTGTTATTTTAAAGTATGGCTATTTTGATATCGAACTGTATTAAAAACAAATGACACCTAGTTTGTACCATTTAGAATATCTAAAGCGCCCCTCAAGTTTAAAGCTAAAGCAGAAATGGTAAATATAATTGGATGCACATATCAATCCGCACCGAACCATAGCTGTAAATCAATTAAATTAATTAATTGCTAACCACATATAAGAAATCATCACAACGAAAATGCTATTTCATATCACCATATACAATAATCTTTTTCTTCAGTCTATGCAGCGATGCTTCTAGTATCCCAGTTCGCTTTAATATGGTCATCGGTGAATGAATTGAATTGATAAGGCAATGATCTAACCCCGGCTTTAAATCGAAGAAAAGACTATACCTATCTAACCATGATATGCTTCTTAGGGACACCGTTTGGTGTTCTTCCGTCTTTGTAATTGGTTGCTTTTTGTTGAATATTGATTTCCTTCTCTACTATATTTTTATTCCATCTACTTTTGTTCATATTCTTTTAGTTAAAACAAAGACAGTAAAAAGTCAATCATAAAAAACTTAAAAATTTTAATTAAAAATTAAATTATCATAAATGATGTTTATTTAAATTGTAAATATGTGTTTTTTTTATAAGATTTAAATAATGAAACGTAAAAAAAAGGAGAAAAGCACTGACCTATGTGTATTCAATTAATGTCAAATTTATAGTGACTGTGAAGACCCATGTGCTATAGAAAAAAAAAGATTTTATTTAAGGTTATAAATACTGTAATTGTAATCCTAATAAATGCGGTATTAAAACAAATAATCAAAAATCGATTGGTTTCATGATGTAGGAAAGTAGACACAAGAATCTTACGGCACTCAAAAACATGATACTAACACGATTTTTGTTATAGACAGTTACACAATTTCAGTTTCGGAAATTATAATAAAACACACACACATAGTACTACTACTATTATTTATTACATTACTATTATATTATTTATTTATTATTGGCCTTTAGGACCCCGAAAGTTCATAACCCCACTGACTCAGCCACGCCATAGTTCCCTGTCCTGTGCACTCTCCTTCCACGTTTCGCCATCTGAGCCCACCTCCTCAACGTCACGCCTTACATTGTCCTACAATATCCGTCGCGGGGTTCTTACCGTTTTCTTTCCCATCAAGAATTTTACGTACGGTTCAGTCGTTGTCCATTCTCGCTACATGGCCAGCCCATTTTAAACTTCGCCATTTGATCATGCTCACTATTGTAGGTGTGGGGTATAGCTCTTCCAAATAACGATTGTGGAGTTTCCTCCATTGTCGTGCATCTTCGTCATATTTAGCACAAAAGATAATCTTTAAAACCCTAATCTCGAATACCCAGAACCTGTCCTCTTCTCGTTTTATAAGCGCCCATACTTCGTTTCGGTGTAACACAATCGGCATGATTGGCATGGTTTTATAAATACTGAGCTTCATATTACGTAACAGCTTTTTCGATTCTAGCAGTTTGCTGACTATGTACTATATGGCGTTGCCAGAATGTAGTCTTTGGTCGATTTCTTTTGACATTTCGATACTGGCCGTCAGTAGCGTACCCAGGTATTTAAATTCTATAACGTATTCAAAAACCTTTCCCTTGGGGCTTCCCACGCCGTAACCATATATTTGGTCTTCTCTTCGTGTTAATGTTTCGTGCACAGAAAATACGAGTCAGCATGAATCTACTATCATTTGAGGAAAGAAGGTACTATAAAGAGGGCATTTACGTAAAATCTTAGATATTACGTTCATCTAACTACGGAAAGGAAAATAAAGGTTATGGTTGTAAAGCAATTTGTTTTAGATTGTATCTTGTAAAGCTGAGGAGGGGTTATAATAACCCTTATGATATCAATCATGTGCAGAAAAGTAGAAAAAAAAAGGATAATCGAGGAATGAGAGGTTTGTTGTGCGAGAAAACCGGTTTGTGCCCATAGTGACCTCTAGCACTCCACCAATAACCGATGGTAAACGTCTCATACATTTTGCCGGACAAAAAATGGAAGTGCTACGTCTGACAAAATGAATTGACTAACCTACTAAATATTATTATTATTATTATTTATTGGCCTGTAGGAACCCGGAAGTTCATGACCACACCGACTCGACTCCGCCATCGTTCCCTGTCCCGTGCACTCCTTCCACGCCCGACCATGTGATCCAATTGGTCCGTTGGTCTACCGTCAAGAATTCTACGCATGGTCGGTCCTATCGTTGCCCTAAATACTCACCATTAATCTGATATTGTCGTTTTATTGTCATTAGCCAACCGTTGTAAGTCGAAGTCCATTAAATTAGACATAAACGCGTCAGGCATATAGTAAACACTAAACGGAACTAAACAAGCGTATATGTAGGTTTATCGACTTCAATGTTTTTGAATTGAGGAACTCAACCTTTACTTTATTGCAAATAGTGTACTCTTTGCGTGAGATTCTTCTTTGGTTCGTTGCGAGTCACTGAGGATAGTATTGTAACGCATATGACAATCAGTACTAGAATATTCTAGAAAGTCCGAAACAAAGTACTAGAATGTTCTAGAAAGTACTGGAAAACTGGAGACTATGAGCAATAGAAAATTCGAGGCTATGGAACGGACGGAAACGAAACACCAAATCAGAAGGAGGAAAAACGGTATAAATACGTCGCACGCAGATCAAGAAGTAAGAAGTAAACAGTCAAAGACGTGATAAGTACGGAAGCGATAAGTCAAGAAATCGTTAAGTGTACGGTAAAAGTAACGGTTGTTATTAACGGACTAATAAAGTGTTAGATTAATTCAAAATCGATTTAATGGCTCTTATTTATTAAAAATAATTAATCCAGCGAACCCTAAGCTCGCTACAGTATACATTTTTGTAATGTCTCTGGAAATAAAGATGGTGCGGATCAGGTAGATTTCATCAATTACGTAAAAAGGTTCAACTTTTTAGAAAGGCATTAGTTAAGATATCTTCAGTTTAGAGTGTCCACGTGGGAACAGTTACTCCTGATTTGAATTATTCTTGTGCAGGTTATAGTTTAACCGTTTTCTGCCAAGGTTGTAAGTTAACATTTTAAGAAAAAAATTATTAAAAAATGAAAAACTGACATTTGTTGGTTTTATTGGCGTGTAACGTGGTGTGACAGATGCCAAGAATACTAAAAATGAGTTTCTAAGGTAATGCTGAAGCGCTCGTCTCGTTAAAACCGTTTCCCTTTCCTTTTGTTCGTTACCCTTAATACCACTTAAAATGAAAACTGTTATATTAAAAGTGCATCGTTCTTTTAAAAATCTCATTCGGAAATTTCCAGTTTTCTTTTTGTGCAACTAAATTAACAATTAATAATAAAAAGGTATTGCACCAGCGGAATTTCCAGATCTATGGCTCAAATCCCAATACGGGATATTGGTTCATCTGCCAATGAGTCCATTTTCACCTTTTTTATGTGAAGTAGCTTATCAGCTTACAGATATATGATTTGATGGACTCATCTCACATACTCCTAGCATACGACAACAAGTGCGTGTACTCTTCTTCTCCGCCAAAATGGTTTCGAAATCCTATTACCTATTCCATCAGATAAAACTAGATTGCTTGCCTGATATTGCGCAGCATGAAAAATTAGCCAACAACGGCGCGGTGTGCGGTGGAAGATATACTACCAAGGAGAAATGGTCTACTATTTTCCTGTTTTTAGTTGTACCGACCGCATTTCTTCATTGATTTGAAATTCTTTTTATTTCACGGAAAGTAATTTATTCGTGATTTTACTTTAGTGGCTGAACCTGCGAACTGTACAAAAAAACACATCCAAAGACCATTGCTTGGCAGTTATTTTTCAATTCTTAAATGTCGGTCCGGATGCTGGTGTTTATGACACTATAGCGTTTGAAATAATAGTGAAGAAAATCGTGTGATTCGAACTGACGCTATGACAGCTCGAATCACGAAAAAAATTTTACCTTAAGCGTTACACACCAGGCTACTGACCGAGTTTAGAATTTTATTTCCAAACTCGGGTATATTCCACTGGTGTGAATAATTTTTATTTTATCGCTTGGTATACGGTTCTGATGTATTTTTCTTATTCGATTTTTTTCGTTCGGTGTTCTTCACTATTTTTGCTTGCTTGTGAATTGTGTGTATCTGTTAGAATCGCTACAACACCATCAGGGTTACGACTAATTTGTGCCAATGTGAACTTAAGTATCATTTAAAAAAGCAATTAAAAGAATGGCTCCTCTGTAAAAATTCGATAAATAGAAATGAAGCAGGCAATTAGATATACTACCAATAGAGTTGTAATTTAATTCGATTCTATAAATTAACATGTAGACTTATCAGAGGGCTTCTTTTTATGGTCGAATGAGTTCCAAGTTGAAGTCACGCTTGTGATTGATTCTGAGCAAAGACGTATTTGAGATTGTCATGTATAGCAACTGAACGCTGGAAGACTTTCTCTTTTAGCTAACCAACGTAACACATGCGATTATTTGTCAGAAAACCCATAAGCTCATAAGATTTTCCACTTTTCTCTGATCTCGATTAAGTGGGCTGCGCCACTATTACCAGCCAACGTGATAGAAAAAATTCCGTTTTCTGCTTCTGATTTGTTGCTTATTTTCGCTGCCTTGCATCTGTATGGTCAAATAGATAGGTGAGCATGTTGTTAGATACCGTGCTAAAGCTATCTATTTCGCAATAAGGAAAAAATGTTTTTCCTCCATGCAGAACCACTGCAATCAGGTTAACGGATGAACACTGCTGCTTTTCGATCCGGACAGCGATCGTGTTCGCCACTACCGCTTGGTCATAAGGGTAGTCTAACTTGGATCTTGTTTCCTTTCTTGTGGGCGTTGGCTCCAGCCATATGATTCCACCTGATGATTTACACCAAAGGGAAAATTTCAATAATTTATTTCACATCACGTACTAGTTGTAGAGGTATTCAACTTTCGATTTCATAGATAGCTATTCTGTCTTAAAGCCAGTGCGCGTAAATTTAGGCACGTACAACTTTCAATTACACAAGTTCGTCGTGGATATGTACAATGAGGTCTCATTACCGATGTGATAGACGTCGCTTAAAGCCTGCCCCAGTGATTAACCTGTGTTACGCTGGGCGACGAACTTAGTAGATGGGCCCATGGGCCACAATTAAAATCATAAATTTCATATATATATATTTTGGCCGTCGGTCAAAGAGAAATTTATCGGTTTGATTTGAGGTAGTGAAAATCGTGCCGCAATTAATTATTCTTAGCTAAATGTGTCGCTCAAATAGAGCGCGAAACTTGGACACATGGAGGCTTACGTTCCCAATAATATTACATTTACCTGTTTGTGGGGCTAGAATGTTTTCTCTGCAATGTTTTAAATGAAAGCAGGGTGGTTGTTACGATTAAATGACTAAATGTCTTATCGCAATAATTGAAATAATTGGCACCTTGCCTCAATGGTGTTAGTAAAGATTGCACAGAAAATGCGGAAAATACCATTTTGACATGAACTTCCTTAAATAGTGAATATGGAGATAAACATGGATATTTAATGTCAGGTGTGATTATCCGGTTTTTACAAAAATGCAAACCCTCACGGCTTTTACATTATTTTTTGAATTAAAGCATAAAGTCGGTAAAGAGAAGATTAGTTTATGGTTACATACCTTATACTTGCTAAAAGTTCACTCTCACTTAACCACTTGGGCGTCCGGATCTCTAATTCTCGACTGTTCGTGTAAAGTTTTTGCCGTAAAGTGCATTGCGATTACATTTAGTCGTCTCCTTGAGCTTGACCGGATCTATAGCTCGGTATGTAGCTTGTTGGCAAATGGATGTGATAACATGCTCACATTGCATTTTCTAATGCATTTGAATTTGTTATATGTCATTTGACAGTGTCATTAATTGATAGGCATTTGGCAACTCCACGAGCAATTATTTCAACAATCGATCACTAGATATTCAAGCAATTTGAAATATTTTCTCTTGTTCGGCGCAATGACTTTTTAGTTTCAAATCAATTCAAGTCAGACTGGTGGAAACGTTAATTAGATTGAGTCAAAATGTAATGTAATTTTAAACAGCAACTGGATACAATTAAAAGGATCACATATTGGACTATATACTTTTCTGGCAACTGCTGATGGCTCTCACCTAGATAGCTTCACCATTTCAGAGTCGTAGGAGTGCTGGTATATCTTATAGATTTTGTACTTCTAAAATACTATAGTTCTCTTTCATATATCGGAGCAACTAAGAAATGAGGATGCTCTTTACCAGACAGACCCCGATACGACCTCACTCCTTTACAACAGGAATTTCTATTTTTTTGTTTTATTTCTCCCAGGAAAGGCAAACCTACAGCGCTGAGTCAGGGCCCTAAGATGCTATATTTTCTCGATCGGTTCCATCAGCCAAGCTTCGAAAGATGCTCAAGGATTTCTCCCAACTTTTTCTTGAAGCCTATAGCTTAATGGACTGGTATTTCACCGGTCACCTGGGCTTTGGGACCCTACCTACTATTCAGTAGTTGTGCCGAAGTGCACAATAGCAAGACTCGCCAGTTGAACCTAGGTTTGGACAATCAAGCGCAAGACACAACCCTCTTACCAACTCAGCCATTGAGGCAGCGTACATGTTTCAAAATTTGAAATTTGTATCAGAAGTTTTATTGAATTTTGGTAACCGTATACGAATTTTCCGGTGCTGTATTGTAAGTGGGGGGGTGGGAACGAACTTACAGGGCAAAATCTCTGCTTTCAACCCGCAAAGGCTAGGGCGATCCTTGCCCCTGTTCAACCCAAATTGACATGCAGTCTCCACGTGACACCCCTGGGTAGCTACTTTGGCACCTTCCAAGTAGTGAACCAATGCATGCAGCGACGTCCTGAGAAAGGTTAGCGCAAAGCAAATAACCTTGCCCAGAAAAACAAATTATTATGGACAATTTAGGAAGTCTCGGATAAGGGCCAGATACCGGCGGAGAGACTTAATAAATAAGGCCAAGACCGGACCCCGGTTGTAGTGCCGATGGTGATGTATTGTAAGTGGTTGTTGTTATTGATACTTCAAATTCATATTTCTCCATTTTCGTTGTGCCATTGGTGTCCGACGGGTTCATTAAGTAATTTTGTATTAATTAAAATACAGTTTTAAATCTATTTGTAAAGCCATTGATGATTAACCGATAATGCCAGCGTCGCCTGAGTGATGGGGTTAATTTCTACTTTTTTTTTTTTTTTTTGGCGCAAAATGCGTGCACATAGGGGGTCCTAAATGACAAACTGGGTACACTGTTTTGAGATATCTACTGCGAAAATGTCCTTTCACCTGTAACGCTCCAACAAAAAAAAAATCCCTAAAAATTGCAAATATAAATTTCTGAGTGTTAAAATCAAGCGGGAAAAAATAAATATTAATAAACGGTCTTTGGATATTTGGTAAGCTTTGTAAAAACAGTATTTAAAAAAACGAAAAAAAGAAGAAAAAAAAAAGAAATCAAGAACAGATACAATAGGAGACAAAAACAGATATTTAAATTAAATCAAATGAAGAGTAATGTAAGTAATATTAAAATAAATATTTATTAAACATAAAATTATATAAAATAAAATAATAAAATAAAAAAAAATAATTCTCGCTCCAAAGCCTGCGTTGAAAAAGGAGTTGTGTCTTGTGTTTTAACTGCGCATACGTCGGTTCAGCTGTCGACTCTCGCTATTGTGACAGTTCTGCGCAATTACTGAATGACCTGTGAAATACCACCTTATAGCGTTTGAAATAATAGTGAAGAAGATCGTGGGATTCGAACTGACGCTATGACAGCTCGAATCACGAACAAAATTTTACATAAGCGTTACACACCAGGGTACTGACCGTGTTTAGAATATGATTTCCAAACTCGACTATATTCCACTTGTGTGAATTATTTTAATTTATCGCTTGGTATACGGTTCTGATGTATTTTTCTTATTCGATTTTTCGTTCGGTGTTCTTCACTATTTTTGCTTGTGAATTGTGTGTGTATCTGTTAGAATCGCTACACCACTCCCGCCGCAGTAACTTCGTTACGATCAGATTCGTATCCGGACGACGGACGAACGAGAGAAACGAGGAAACATCGAAGGCTGTGCTCTATGCGGAAGTCGTGACCGTGTGTGAAGTTCTGCTTTACTATGGGAAGTGTATGCTGCGTGTGTGTACAGATCACGTCGTAGTCACCAATTACAGCGTTTGAAATAATGGTGAAGAAGATCGTGTGATTCGAACTGACGCTATGACAGCTCGAATCACGAAAAAAATTTTACATAAGCGTTACACACCAGGGTACTGACCGTGTTTAGAATATGATTTCCAAACTCGACTATATTCCACTGGTGTGAATTATTTTAATTTATCGCTTGCTATACGGTTCACTATTTTTGCTTGTAAATTGTGTGTGTATCTGTTAGAATCGCTACAACCTTATTAAGCTATAGACCTCGTAAAATGGTGCGGAAAATGTTTGATCAGTTTTAGAGCTGGCTGATGGACCCGGTCGAGAAAAAATAGATAAATACATTTTTTTTTTAAATATACTTTTCTCAGGAGGGGGGAATCTGTAGCGCCGACACGGCGCCCGAGTTACAACCAAATAACCGTTATAGTTCTTCTTGAACAGTTGCAAGCTGTAATGCTCCGGGAACACTCGCGCGGGGAGGGAATTCCACAGCTTCCCCGCGAGTTCTGATGCAGGGATGTTCGTGCGGTTGGGAGGTGAATCGAAAATTGATGCGATCCATCGGACTGTCTTGCGGAGCGCATATAAACCGAATTGCGCGGAACAATACCACGAATCTCCGAATAACAGCATCCGTGATAATATCTGTAAAACGGACAGAGGTCAGCTACGCGCCTTTGCTGTGATAGCAACTGTAGTCCTAACCTCGGCGCCGTGTCCCTGATCAAGCGGATCGCTCGACTCTGAATGCTTTCAAGTATGTCGAGGGCACGTTTAGTAACGAAGCTCCAAGCATGAGAGCAATATTGAAGTTCGGGTCTAATTTGGGATTTATACAGGAGAAGGAGTTGGACCGGAGTAAAATATTTCCTGGCGTTCAAAAGATAACTCAGTTTTCCAGAGTCGGACCCAGCGATGTTTGCCACGATACATACCCACAGACCGTGACGCCGAGTAACTTCAAGCTTTCCCTGAATTCGATGGCCTGGCCATTTATCATCAGCCGTGGAACTGCTGATCCACTTTTCTTTGTGAATGTTGTATATTGTGTCTTCGTTGCATTGAAGTCGAAGAGATTGGCCTTTCTCCATTGCAAGACTTTATCCACATTCCGGTTCAGAGAGTCGATCTGGCTACATATCAGCTGGTGCGATCTTGATGAACTTATTTTCCGATCATTCGAAAAAAAGGAAACAAGCGTATTATCATCCGCAAAACTGAACGCTTTGTTATCCGTTCACTCCAACAAATCATTTATGTGAATAGATAGAACTTTGAGGCACCCCGGAATTAACAGGATACAGATCCTGTTCTCTCTTCGTCCAGTCGAAAAGCTGTTGGGAAAGTCCATATGAACGAAGTTTGCTCAGCAATGCCCCGTGACAGACGCGGTCAAAAGCCTTGGAAATATCCAATGCGACCGCCGTTGACTCACCATGTCGCTCAATCGCAGATGTCCATATATCCGTTATAAGTGTCAAAATGTCTCCCGTGAACCGCCTCCCATCGAATCCGTATTGACGATCATTCAGAAGTCCGTTGCACTCCAAATATTTTATTAACCCGATGTTGGGGACCTTGTCCATTACCTTAGATAACTTAGACAGAAATACTATTGGTCGCTAATTTTGTGGGAAACACTTTTTCCCCTCTTTGGGATCGGCTGACCTCGAGCGATTTTTCAGCAGGTAGGAAAGGTCCTCTGTGTATAAGATAAGCGAAAGAGACGGCCAAGAACCGGCGATAGCACAATTCTTAAGGAATATTGCAGATATTCCATCCGGGTCGATTAGCTTTTTACAGTCGAGTCCACGTCGAATGCGATGAATAGTAAGTAGGGGAACCTCACATCTGGCATCGACATCCGTACCGGCGCGATCTCAGGTGGTTCCAATAGACCGGCATCAAGGTTTGAATTCGCGGAAAATAAGTCCGCGAAACATAAGCTTTATCTTTTGAATTTGTGACTAACGTCTCGCTGCCCGTCTCCAACGAAGAGAAAGAGGAGGAAGCGACGTTACTGCTGACAGCTCTTGCCATTGACCAGAAGGCACCCGAACCAGTTGAGCACTCAATGAGTTTATTGCTCAGTCTGTCATTGTAACCCTTCTTCGCGAGGGGGGGGGGGTAAAGACAACAAAGAAATTTAATAGAATTCCTCTGCATGACCTTCAACCATATGATGTCCAAGTTATTGGGTTCTACCGTCTCATCCTTTGGCAAGCCAGATCGGATCGTGTTAAGACGCAGATTCCATCCTTAAAACGGAATCTCGAATGTAAGTCGTATCCTGAGCAACGAAGATATGTCGAATCAGTTGACGAATCGACCTGGGTCTCAGTTAGGGCAAGGATATCAGGTTTCTTTGTTTGCAAATATTGGTGGACGGCTGTATTGGTGAAACCGATGCCCCTGATGTTACAAATTGTCGTTATCAGTCGAACGTCGACGGAGTTTCGAAAACGAATCCGATTACGCGTTTGGTTATTTATGAAAATATTTGCATGATGTTCCCCCGCAGAACCGAATGGGAAACTAGTTTACCTTCGGAATTCTTTATCACAGAAGGTACCATCATGACTTGTCCCCATGTCAATCCGGGCCATGCGCCATACATGAGAAACATAGTCGAAGATTTCTCTCGAGGATATCGCGAAATGTACAGCGTGACGGGATGGTATCTCACCTTGGAACCGACTATCACCTAAGCCAACCTTTTCTCCAACCGCTCCATCAGCCTACCTTCGAAAGAAGGCCAAGAATTTCTTCCGACCATTTCACGGAGCCTATAGTTGTATTTCATTGGGGAACAAGGCGTTGGGACCCCAGCTCCCACTCGGCTTTAGTAGCCTCTTACGACAAGCCGGCCTAGCTATGAGTATATTCTAACGCCGTACTCACAGGCCTTGGTTCATAAAAATGACCTCAATTATCGGCTAGGTGCAGAAATTGTGAAATGTTGCATCGGTGTCAGGTCGATGTCAACACGATAATTAATTGGGAAATCATCGGATATAATAACCGCTGATGACAAAAAGCCGGAGGTAATTTAGTCTCCCATTAGGATCTCCGGGAGGGACTATGTCAGGGGGAGCATCATGTAGATGTCATGATAAATAACCGAACTTTAAGAGGTTCGTCATCGCATAACCGGGCTCGCTCTCAAGACTCTGCCCAAGACCGAATGGTGACGGCAATAATATGGACATCATATGGTTGAGGGTCGAGCTGAGGAATTCTGTTAAATTTCTTTGTTGTCTCTACCGCTCCCCGTGTGACGATCGACCGGCGACATTTTTGGACCATCTTTCACATACCGTCGACTGGATACAGATCAACCACCCAGCTTCTGAAATTGTTGTCTTTGGCGATTTTAATGTGCACAATTCCGGCTTATTGGTACATTCTAACAGAACCAACGAGGCTGGAAGGCTGGCGGAGATGTTTGCTGTTAGCCACAACTTGACTCAACTCGTGGTGGAACCAACGCGAGTGCCAGATGCCCGAGGCGATTATGCGAACACCCTGGATCTGATTTTTGACATCCGAACCGAGTATTTATACCGTAGGGGCTTCTGCGCCACTGGGAAACTCAGATCACTGCTTAGTATCTGTCGCGCAACCACTTGCATTTTCGCCATGTATAGAAGTATGGGGCTGCTAACTGCGACGATTTGCGAGATTTCTTCGCATCCTTTCCATGGTCGGAGGGGTGCTTCGGAGACTCCGATGTTAACGCTTGCGCGGAGTCGACATCAGAGATTATTCTTCTGGGAATGGAGATGTATATTCCACATTCCATCAAATGAAGTTCATCTGATAAACCGCAGTTTGTCAAAAAAAGCAAGCAGATTACAGCGGTAAAAATAGAGCTTTTTAGCAAAGTGAAAAAGACCTACAACGACAGAGTGACCAATAAACTCCTTCGGTGCCCGACTCGCTCGCGCTCCTTCTGGTCAATGGCTAAAGCTGTTAGCGGTAACATCGCTCCCTCCTCTTTCCCTCCGTTGGTGACAGACAGCGGGACGTTAGTCACGAATTCAAAGGATAAAGCTAATGTATTCGCGAATTTATTTTCCGTGAATTCAAACCTCGATCCCGGCCTTTTGGAGCCACCTGTGATCGCGCCGGTACGGTCTTCCATGCGGGATATGAGATTTCGTCCGCGTACTATTCAACGCATTCTACGTGAACTGGATTGTAGGAAAGCAACCGGCCCGAACGGAATACCACCAATAGTCCTTAAGAAATATGCTCCAGAACTATCGCCGGTTCTTGCCAGACTCTTCCGCTTATCTTATGCACGGAGGACCTTTCCTGCCTGCTGGAAAATCGCTCAAGTTCAGCCAATCCCAAAGACGGGAAAAGGTGTCTTCCACAAAATTACCGGTCGATAGCATTACTGTCTATTTTATCTAAGGTGATGGAAAAAGTCATCAATACAGAGTTTGTTAAGTATTTGGAATGCAACGGACTTCTGAATGATCGTCAATAGGCATTCCGTGGCAGGCGGTCCACGGGAGACCTTTTGACACTTATAATCGATATATGGACATCTGCGATTCAGCGGCATGGTGAGTCAAGGGCGATCGCATTAGTTATCTCCAAGGCTTTTGACCGCGTCTGGCACGGGACTTTGTTGAGCAAACTTCGTTCGTATGGACTTTCCCAACAGCTTTGCGACTGGACGAAAAGCTTCCTTGAAAATCGATCGATCCAGGTTGTTGTGGACGGCGAGTGTTCGGATCTGCAACCTGTTAATTCGGGGGTGCCCCAAGGTCCCATTTTGGGTCCAACCTTGCTTTTGCTTCACATGTATGATTTGTTGGAGACAACGGATAACAAAGTGTTCGGTTTTGCGGGTGATAGTACGCTTGTTTCCTCCTTTTCGAGTGTTCGGCCGATCGGTGCATCTACGTCGCATCAACTGAGATGTAGACATATTCACTCTCTGAATCAGGATCTAGATAAGGTCTTGCAGTGGGGAAGGGCCAATCTCGTGGAGTTCAATGCAGCGAAGATACAATATACAACATTCACAAAGAAAAGCGGGTAATCGGATCCACAGTTGATGATGAATGGCTGGGCCCTCGAGGGTGAGGAAAGCTTGAAATTGCTCGGTGTCACGATCTGTGGGAATGTATCATGGCATAAACACGTGTCGAACATCGCCAGGTCAGTCTCAGGAAAGCGGAACTATCTTTTTTAGAGCCAAGAAATATTTTACTTTGGCCCAGCTTCTTCTCCTATATATATCCCAAATTAGACCCGCGCTCGAATGTTGCTCTCATGTTTGGAGCTCGGCCCCTAAACATACCCTCGACCCACTTGAGAGCATACAGATACGAGCGATCCGCCTGATCGGGGACTCGGCGCTGACGTCAGGATTACAGTCGCTATCACATCGAAGGCGCTTAGCCGACCTCTGTCTGTTTTACAGATATTATCACGGGTGCTGTTCTTCGGAGATTCTTGGTATTGTTCCACGCAATTCGGCTTATATGCGCTCCACAACACAATCCGACGGATGGCACTAGTTTGCCGTTCATCTCCCGACGGCGCGAACATCCCTGGATCAGAACTCGTTCCGTTACAGACCGGAGAAGCTGTGGAACTCCCTTCCCACGTGAATGTTCCCGGAGCGTTACAACCTGCAACAGTTATTTGGTGGCATCTCGGGGCATTCAATCGGCGCTATAGGTTCGCCTCTCCCGAGAGAAGTGTAATAATAAAAACAAACAAAAAAAAAACGAATAACCACAATCGGGGGACGATCAGAAGCTAATCGGTGTTCACGATCACCGGGTTGGGTTATAACGTAAAATAACAGAATATCGTAACATCTCACTAATCGTATTACAACGATTTGCTATTCGCAGCAATACATCAATGACTCCAACTGCTCGACAGTTGGTTCGGTACGTGTACTGAGATCTATGATTAGTATGTTCGACAAAAACACATAGTAGTACTATGGTACATAACAGAGGCCAACTCTCAAAATCGATAAAACGAAGTTTCTCAAGCCACCGAAGATAATATTAATATTGCTTCTTATTCGTACTGTTGCCATTGAAGCACAGAATCCGCGAACCCCCGTCTATTCACGGCCAAGTCATTTCTGTCCCACCAGAACAGAATAGGGCCCCCTGTACCCTCTAGGGTGGTAGTTTATCACTTACTACAGTTGTAGTATCTGTTATGACCGACTGTCGTTGTCGCAGGAACTACTTTATCTAAACAATCATCCAGAGATTTGTTTACATCGATGTCGAACCGCAACCACCAGTATATAGCTTTGTGAACGTAATTTGTTTATCTACACCATTGCTCCTATGCTGTTTGTGGAATCACAGCTACTCTATGTGGGTTTCCTAAGTAGGGGATCAACCAATTGTTTTCTCGGAACTTGATCAAAACAAGGAGTAGAATGCAAACCTCGAGATCGAAGTTCTAGGTGAGTGCTCTTTTTTAGTTTTTTCCTAACACAGATTGATGTGGAAGTAGACCAGCGCATCACCTTGTCTGGATTTAAAGGTTTGTGGCACTAGAAATAAGTTCAGTCGTCAAGATACACCCATCGTTGCAACGGTTTATTTGGATATGGAACTGTTAGTACTTTGAAGGCCGACCGCAAATTCTAAAAAAATGCCACAATTATTTTTAGCCATGTTGACAGTTAACACATCCAATCTCGCCGTATTGTAAACTATCAGTGTACGACCGATAAAGGAGATTTGCTCGTTTGGCAATAGCTGCGTTCTTTTGAGAAAAAGAATTAAGATTCTCTATATTGGGGAACTCTTTAAACCTCTCCCAAAAAGAACAATTGGAAACAGAACAAAAGCGTCGACAAGTGAGAAAAAACGATCATCGGAAAGGTATGACATCCCCAAAATTGCGCGGTGGTGGCGCACTTAGGTCGTCGAAGTGTTATGGCAATTTGAAACACGTTCCGGAAAAATAATTCCAAGAAAACACCGATCCCACTCAACGTTGAAACCGCAGCAGGTTAGTACCGTCATCTCTAGATATGACGTGATCTATTTGATTGCAAGCTGCACCGGGTTAACTCAGGTAAATTTTTATCTTGGTCTATGACAGGCATCGACTTGAGGTTCGACTAACTAGAAGACTTATATTTCATCGTATTTCGAAGACTCTTCTATTTAAAAATTTGTCAGATATCACTTTAGGTAAGTTATGTACGTAACATTCTTCTAGCTTAGTATTGTGTATGTCATATGTATATGAGTATGACGTATAAGATGAAGATCAATATCTGAGTTAATTATTTATATTATATTTTAATGAAAAATCCACTAACAGAAATTCTACTAATTTAATTTCAAATATTTTTTCTTTTGCTAGGTCTTAAGCGTTTTATTAACATTGATCATAGCAACATTTTCATCATGTGAGCTTCAGGTCTCGAATAGACCATTGGTGTTCACCGGATGGCCTCCAAAAAGTGTCAAGCAGGGAGGAATTGGCCGGAGCCCAGGTGGCAAGAGAACGCTTGTCGTCCAAATTCGAAGTGACAAACCAGTTCCTATTGTCCTAAAACGCCCAGGACATCAACAAATAATGGGAGGAAGACCAATCGCTCGTCCGCACAACAAGATTGTACTCAAACATGGACCGCCAGCTAAACTAGCACTAAGAAAGCCATCAAGCCTTTTAAAAATTAAATTACCCAGTGTAAAACCAGTTACTTTTGATAAACCCTATCATTATGAACTACCTTATCAACTAGTCTCCGAGGTTCAAAAGCTACCCGTGAGTATTTCTAAATTACAAACCGTAAGTAGTTTTTCATTTTAATATTTAATTTTAGCATGAAGAAACTCACCACTTTATTTCGGATCATTTTGCGCCAATCCACACAATTCCAGCACCCAACTTGGCTATCCACGATAACCATATCTATCAAGCTGATCATTATCTTCCACCGCAACCGCAACCTTATCACCACAATCAATACCAAGTTAATGAGGAGCCAACTAACGACCAGACAATTGTTGATCCATTCTCTGGAAAGCAGAAACTCTTTGCCCCAGACCCAGACCCTTCGTTGCCAACCGCAAAAATTCGCCCAGCAGTGGAACCCCACAACACACCTAGCAATGGAAAACCGCTCCCATCTGATATACAGTCAAATTATTTACCCCATTCTCAGTCTTTAGTCAGTCCTTCGCAACCAGAAGAACACCAGCAAGTGCCAGAAATCTTTGGCGTCCAGTATGTCACACAACCCATTCAATTGGCTCCGATTGCTGTTCAAAATCCTTCTTACCTTGTAACTCAATCCAACCAACTTTTCCACCAGCATCAACAGGAACTTTTTAGACCTTATGTTGATACTGACCTAAGCCAAGAAGTTGCCAGCTCAGGGCAAATATTACAAGCAGCGAAGGATTCAACCAATAATATTCATTCCACATACACAGTCGCTGATGCAGCCATCAGTGCTGCTCCTCAATTCGCTGCGCTTATTGCAGCCACCCCGGCATCTACAGGACATGCCATTCATCTAGAACATCGAGCACCATTTCAACTGACAAACGTAGCTGCAGCCCCACAGCACGGCGAATTTGTTGTATCCAACGTTTTTGGCAATGCTCCAGCAGATTCACAGCTACTCCAAGCGTTTGCCGAAGAAGAAGCCCAAAGAGAACAAGCGGAAGCGCAGCACCAAGCTCAACTGGAGTATGAACAACACTTACACCAGTTGGACCTTCAACATCAACATCAACACCGACCGGAATATCAGGTGCTGACCCCTCACCATGAGCATTCCCATTCTCACAACAATGACCCAGCGACTGCTGCATTCGAAGAGCACCAAAGGCTGGTACACCAACAACTAGGACCTCAAGCTTTGAGAATATTTGTACCCGACGAGGAAGCTGCTTTTGACCGGGTGAGACAGGCAAACTTGATTTGAATTTTTTATAAACGTAATTTACTATTACAGCACCAGCAACTGAAAAAGCGATCTGATAAAGTTTCTACTGATCGAAAGGATACCAAGGAGAAACGAGAGAAGGCTCAAAATTCAAGCGAGAAGAAACAATAGTAACTCCTAGTTTAAGTGGACGATGACCGAATGATAATTTATTTATATACTTTAATTGAAAATGAGTAACTAACAATATAACGTTTGTTGGTGAAGCGAGTCTATTCATGTAGGTTTTGAAGTTGTAAATTATAATAAAAATATGATTTTATAAATAGCTTTTAAAAAGTGAAGGTCCTTATCTCAAGGAATTGGAAGTTCATATTTTTTATAACCAAACAGACGGAGCGCTTCCCTACTTGGTGTAGAGTTTACTGTGGTTTTCAAATCAATATTCAAGAACTAATTCTGACAGGAAACACATGACGTTAATTCTAAATTGGAAATCTTTTATAGATTCATAGTATTGGGTTCTGTACGTCGTGGCACATACAAGATGGCCCAACTTAAATAAAGTCAGACAACATTATAACCTTGACACTTTTTATCTGACAGCTATCATTTGAGTTAAAATTTCAGTGTTAGAAAATGGAGGAAACTCCACAACCATGAATTGGAAAAGCTATATCGCTAATCTAGAATAGTGAGAGTAATCTGGTCGCGACGGAGGTGGGTAAACAATGTAAGGTTTGACCTAGAGGAAATCGGATCAGATCGTGAAGCCTGGAACGAGAGTGCACAGCACAGGGAACGATGGCGCACCCAAGCCAGTGAGATCATGCACTTCCGGTTTCCTACAGGCCAATAAATAGTAAATAGTAAAAAATAGCACGATAAATTGAACCAAATGTTCATTTGTCGTAGATTGATTCAAATCCCAAAAGTCCCAAATTAAACCGAATGCTTGATAAATTGAACCAGATTTCAGAAATTCTAATATCATAATGCACATCTTCAAATGCACGATCATAATTTCCGGGAATTTGCCCTACCTATACAATTCACAGAACTGTATTCCGATTGAAGATCGACAAATCTGGTCTGTTCTGCTCGCAATCTTTGATGTACTTCTTACATAAAAATTTCGATGAGATCAACTTTAAAATGGCAATGCTTTTGTAATTTCGACGGTCTCGCTCGCCGTTGCCCAACCCCGCATATATACAAGGGTGCCTCCATTACCCCTATCGTCGATTACTTGCTACAATGAGCATACAAGTACCTCGAAACCATTCAGAACAGCGGGATCCTACTTGTACGGAAGTCTTGACCCTTCTGTCCTTCGATCTTTCGGATCAGACCGCCACAATTTCTTCTTCAGTACAACACTGAAGAAAGCACCCTTCCCCACAACATTCTCCTCTATAAAAAAGGATTTCTGGATCCATCCCTCTACTACTTCCTCTACAAGTAAAAACTGTAGTCAGATACCTTGGAATCTGGCTTGATCAGTATCTTTACTTTGATAAGCATACAGCAGCTGCTCTTACAGCAGCTAAAACGCATATGCAATGACACGGAGTCTCTTCCGTAGTAGTCTGGACCCCAAGGTGAAAATAATTTCATACTCAGCATTCATCCGACCAATATTAGTGTATGGCTGCCCGGTATGGTATAACATACCTCCATTTTACATGGAGAAGTTTCGGATGTTCGAGAGGCAGTGTTTGCGTTCCTGCCTTGGAGTGTACAGAACCTCAGAGTCGCAATACAAGAAATACTATCCCAATAAAGTTCTGTATGACAAATCAGGACTAAACAGAATAGATAACTTCACTATCAAGATTATCCGTGATCACACAACTAGGGCAATGTGCAATGAAAATGATCTCATATCGGGAGCATTTTCTCCCAATGATATGTATATGGAGAGTACTCTTCCCCCTATCCCCAATTCCCAATTCCCATTTTTTTTTTTATTTTCGTTTTTTTTTTTATTTTAATTTTTAATTTTTTTATTTCATTTTCATTTGTTTTCTTTATTTATGTTTGTACGTTTTGTTTCGTTTTCTTTTTTTTTATGTTGCTTGTAATTAACAAAAAAAATTATAAATAATACATGATATAGAAAAATAGAATACATTTTAAAAAGAAAACATATTGTGACGCATATGACAATCAGTACTAGAATATTCTAGAAAGTACTGGAAAACTGGAGACTATGAACAGTAGAAAATACGAGGCTGTGGAACCGACGGAAACGAAACGCGGAATCAGAATGAGGAAACGGAATAAATACGTCGCACACAGATCGAGTAGCAAGAAGTAAGAAGTAAGCAGAGTCAAAGACGCGATAAGTAAGGAAGCGATAAGTCAAGAAATCGTCAAGTGTACGGTAAAAGTAATGGTTGTTATTAACGAACAAATAAAGTGTTACATTAATTCAAAATCGATTTAACGGCTCTTATTTATTAAAAATAATTAATCCAGCGAACCCTAAGCTCGCTACAATATCAGTTATTGTGACATGTTATGGAAACATTAGTTATTGTACGCCGAAAGGGATAAGAAAAATGATAATGTATAATTTAGAGTGCTTGCGAAGAGTCAGTAATTTAATGTAAGGATGATATTTGTAAAATAGAAGTTAATATTTAGTCTTACGTAAAATCTGTAATTAAATTGTTAAATACATGTGGATATAAAACAAAAAATAAGCATATTGCGAGAACAATAAGCTCGTCCAATGACTTAATTTTCGGGGCTTATTATCCAAATACCCCGTACTATGAGACCGTTCGTCTCAACGGCTTTGATTAACCAGAGGCGCACATTGATTTGGTTATGAATGGGCTTATACAGGATGGATCCCGAATTCCGCTGATCTATCATGTAAGTAGATCATCCGTAGACGGAAGATTATGCTACGGCCGGGAAATCACGCGCACCGAAGAGGAGCTCTTGCGCTTCAATACGGCTATCTCCCAAAAAGACCGGGACGATAACATTAAACGGCACCAACAGTTCTGGTGGTTGAATGGCAATTAAAGATCTTATTACCAATTTCGGTAGAATCACTACATTATCAGCCAGCTTACACAGACTTAGCTTTTCTAGAATTAGGGTGGAATAAGATTTAACTTAAGTTCTTTTAAGTAAATAAAAAAAAAATAGAATTAAATTAAATTTTAAGTAAAACAGAAAAAAAAAGTTGGCACAAAGTTTTTAGAATTTCTCTTTGTTAGACAAAGCAAAAAAAAATAAAAAAAAATTCACCGAAAGGCAAATTGCACAATAGTCATATCATGTTTAGCTTAGAGCCTCTGCGTAGGTCCAGTAAGTTATAATATAAGATAATTAAGCTAGAATTTAAGCATTGTTTGTCTACCATATAATTTAGAATCTAAGAAAAAAACCGAAAAAAATGGGAAAAATGAAAAGAAAAAAATTTCTGGTTGAAGATATTGATTGTTACCGATGGTAACTACCCCACCTCCTCCTAGTAGGACCATGACGTTAATTATTTCCGAGAGTAATTCGATTACACTCGTAATCCGTGCGTAAGGCTGCGAAAGCGCGGTAATCCACGATATTGCTGAATCTTAAATCGATTACATTGGATATCGTTTTTGTTCAACTATTCTTTTAGGTATTTTTTAAATGTTTGTGTTCTTTATTTACATTTGTAAGATTATGTATGAACACTAAACACTTTCACCAAGTATTTGTTGCACAATGTACCGCACTGAGTTTATTTTATTTTGCAAAATTTATTAACAACCATCCACGCTGATTGATTTACTTAAAAACTCATGAATTCCGACCTTTGTATGTGCACCACAGAAATCTAACTCAGCCGATCATCCACCACAACCCATACTAGACCTCGGTATTCACTGCAGGTGGCTGTTACGACGTATGTCGGAACAGCTTGACGAGGGTTGATGACACAAAGTATTGATGATATAAACAACTTAACAATGGGATCATCAATAGCATAACCTAACATCATATTTCATACAGACCGCCACGACAAAAGGGATTAGAATAAAAATAAAATGAGATTTCCCTTTCAAGAATTCTCTGTTCGCTTCTATGATGGCTGGGGATCGCTATTTATCTTCTAACATGTCCTGAGCGGTCGGGAGATCGCTGTTTTTCTTTTAACAAAATAATTTGCCATTATTCCACGTGTTAACTTAATGATAATAATCCGTTATTTAATCGTAAATAAAAGACTCACGATCAATCTCCTTTGTTATCAATAATTAACTAAAACTAAGCGGCGCCTAAAAAATAACACCTCAAGGAGTACAGACAAAGCCGCCGAGGAAACTACCCACCCACCAAACCGCTAGGCACACAGCAAGGAGAACAGACAAAACTGCTGAACTACCCAGGTGCCGTTTCCTTCTACTATTTATTATGTGCAAGAAAACCTGCAACACGCCTCTAAAGTTTCCTTGACGACTTTGCAACACTTGGCTCAGCGTTTTCGTACTGAAAGATCACGTTGTCATGTCTTTTGGCATAATGGGGGCACTTGGACTTCAATGTTCGGGTCAATCGCATCAGTTGTTGTTCGTAATGTTCCTCGGTGATGGGTTCGTCGGATAGTAGATCGGTCTGAGCTGATCCCACCAGATGCACAGCATTACTTATTGCCATGCATATTCGGTTCCCCCGCTTGGTAGAAACCTTGACGTGGTGCGCGGGCTTAAAGTACAATGAATCACTCAAGCTATGCTGACGGAAGCATATGCTTCCAGTAGGGTCACCCATGTCAGACAGGCTAGCGAGGAGTAACACACAAAGATCTATCACCCCTAATCCGGGGTGTTACGCGTCACCGTGCCCATTGGATGGTTTGCAGCCAGGGGTATACCGGCTGTATTATAACGGCGCCTCTCTGACACCAGGTCGAATCAGAGCAATAAGCAGACCTTACCACATCAAAACGGGGCTCTGATGTTGCAGACTATTTGAAACCCCAAGTCTCGTGGGATCAAAAATGAATAACCAATATACAAAAAACAATCCCACGAAAAACCCGGGAAGCGTAGGTGTGATGAGCCGACACTACCATAAGGGAAAAAATCGTCAAGAAAATACCGACTCGGCAAAAAGAAGACGTAGAGAAAAACTGAAAAAGCGGGATATACGCGTCGGCACGTGGAATGTTCGAACATTATATAAACCAGGCGCGATACAGACGGTGGTAGAAAATGCGAAACAATATAAAATGGACATCGTCGCGCTTCAGGAAGTTCGACTCCCACATCAAGTAATCGAAACCAACGGGTTTACACTGGTGTGTGGAGGTACCGATACACATAACCTCAGAACTGGCTTCATCATAAGCAAGAAGATTACGTCCCATATAAAAATACAGGGCCCATGGTACAATTATGTATTTATAAACGTACACGCCCCAACAGAATCTACCGACGAAGAAACGAAGGACACATTCTACGAGACCCTAGAGGAAGTATTTGATGGGATCTCATCATTCGATAAGTAATCCTAGAGGAAGTATTTGATGGGATCTCATCATTCGATGTTAAAATCCTCCTCGGCGACCTCAATGCGAAAATTGGAAAGGAAGATATCTTCCAACCAACAATAGGTAAAGAAAGCCTATATGACGTTTCAAATGATAATGGTATTCGAATTATCACGTTCGCAGCGTCAAAAGATCTGGTAGTGAAGAGCACGATGTTCAAGCATGATGTTCAAGCAAATCCATAAAGCCACATGGATATCACCCGACGGCGTAAAGCATAACTAAATAGACCACTTCCTCATAGACAAAAGACACCACTCGAATATCCTTGACGTAAGATCATATAGAGGAGCAGATTGCGACTCCGATCACCTTCTAGTGATGGGCAAAATTAGAAGTCGGCTTACAGCAAATCCACATGGACAGTCACGGGAGACGAGCAAAAAGTTCGAGATTGATAAACTAAAAGACCTACGTAAAAGGGCGGAATATCAAGACGAACTAACGAATAGATTTAGCATCCTAGAGAATGACAGTAGTGAGGAAGAGGAAGCCAATAGTGTGGACACTAAATGGGCATTGATCAGAGATACAATCAAACAAACAGCCCAAGAGGTATTGGGATTTAAGAAAACAAATAAGTCCAAACCTTGGTTTGACGATGAGTGCAGAGCAAAGATCGAACAACGTAAACGTCTCAGAATGATCCACTTAGAAGCATATGATGAAGTCAACGCAGTAAGATACGCGACAATTCGAAAAGAAACAACTAGACTTTTCAAACGCAAAAACCGCGAATGGGAGAAAACTCGGATCGAAAAAATCATAGAAAATGCCAGAGCAAAGAATAGCAGACGTATGTATGCCGGCATAAATTCAATTAGAAATGGCTACCGGGGGAGACCCAAATAAACCGAGACACAAACGGATGTCTGGTGACAGAAACAAAAAATATCGTGACAAGATGGAAGCAGTACTTTGAAAACCTGCTCAATGTGCGCACCCATCAACCACAAATAAACGCACCAGACGTACATACAGCCGAGCCCCAGATACCAGAGCCCTCTTTCGACGAAGTTGTAGACGCGATAAATCGACTGAAAAACAACAAGGCTCCCGAAATCGATTGCATGCCGGCAGAGCTTGTGAAGCATGGAGGAGGGGCAACCGCTCGAAAGATCCACCAACTGGTTAAAATAATATGGGACAAGGAAGTCATTCCGGAAGAATGGAAAACCTCAATAGTCAACCCCATTTTCAAAAAAGGCGACAGATCTGACTGCGAAAATTACAGAGGAATATCATTTTTCCCAATCACATACAAAATATTAACAAATGTCATACTGGCAAGAATCACACCGTACGCAGAAGAAATATTGGGAGACTACCAATGCGGATTCCGTCGAACCGGTCAACAAGCGACCAGATGTTCACAATAAGGCAACTGCTGGAAAAGAAGTGGGAATACGGAGAGACGGTTCACCAACTGTTCGTGGACTTCAAAAAAGCTTACGACTCAGTGGCAAGGGAAAGACTCTACCATATTGTGGTTGAGCTGGGGATCCCGAAAAAATATGCCCCCCTCATTCAAATCTGCATGAACGAAAACAAAGGGCGAGTTAGAATAGAAAACCACCTCTCAGAACCATTTGAAATCCGGGACGGACTAAAACAAGGGGATGGCCTCTCACCATGCCTTTTTAACCTTGTCCTCGAGTATGATATCAGAAAGGTACAAGACGACAACACGGCCGGATCATCCCTGAACGGGGTCACACAAGTGCTCGCGTATGCGGATGACATCGCCGTTTTGGGCGATAATCTAGAAACTATAACTAAAAACTGAGAAATCATCATGCAAGCGGCAGAAGAGGTGGGCCTAGAAATAAACGAAGACAAAACGAAATACATGATTACGATGAGAGCAGGTGGACCCCAGAGAACACATATAAACGTCAGGGGCAAGATATTTGAAAATGTCAAAGAATTTAAATATCTGGGGACGATACTGACGACCAGAAACGAAACGTCAAAGGAAATTAACAAAAGACTACACTCAGGCAACGCTAGTTGGCATGCAGCCAGTAAACTATTAAAATCCAAACTGCTATCACGTAATATAAAGCTCCGTGTCTATAGAACCATAATCATGCCGATTGCTCTATACGGATGCGAAACATGGGCTCTCACAAAACGGAAGAGAACAAATTCCGCTTATTCGAGAATAAAGTTTTAAGGCGTATATTTGGCGGTAAATATGACGAGGAGTCAGGACAATGGAGGAAACTCCACAACCACGAATTGGAAGAGCTATACCGCAAACCTACAATAGTGAGAGTGATCAAGTCCCGAAGATTAAGGCGGGCCGGACACGTAGCGCGAATGGGCGAGGATAGGACCGTGCATAGAATTCTTGACGGTAAAGTAACTGGAAGGACGGTGCACAGGACAGGGAACAATGGCGGAGCCGAGTCGGTGAGGTCATGAACTTCCGGGTTCCCACACGGCAGTAAATAATAATAAAAAATGCATATTGGTCGTTGAAGTGGATGCATGGCTGAGCAATTTTCTACACTTTGGGTTGTCGTAGTGGATCCAATTTTCGTCAAAAAAGCTCTTCCGATTTTACCTTTGGAGAAGTTGCTCGCACGTGAAAAAACGGCGCTCGACATTTCTTGGCTAGGGTTCATACAGAACGCAATTGCCTTGGTTTTCCATCATGTCCATAATCTTAACACCGTCGAATTCGTTTTGTAGAGTCACTCCCAAGGTTTCAGCGAAATCCTTCTGGGTTTGGTATGAATCTTGGTCCAATAACGCCTCTAGCTCAGCATATTCAAACTTTACTAGCGTCCCTTCGTCTTCTTTGTCGCTGGTATCAATCGTCACTTTTAAAAAGCCGAAAACAGAACTCACATGTTTTTACTGATGAAGCATGTTCCCCATATGCTGCACACAGAAATCGATGCCAACCAGCAAGTAAAGCAGCGCTCGTTGCAAATTGTATTTTGTTAGCACAAAGGATGAATTGTTAGACCACAATTTAAGAATGTTGTTTAATCTTGGGAGATGACACATTTTTATAGAGAAATGTTGACGCTCCAATAATAATATAGTTAGAAGAAATTCCGATACGATTTATGCTAGTTACGTTATCTTTTATAGAAACATTAATACTTACTTGTATTCCCGGTAACTGATTCAATTAAAAAATTTTGTAAAATTCATTAACCAACACAATGTGTCTTAAATTTCAGATTACTCTCATTCGAATAAGTGTTGGTTCTTTTCACAGACGTTATTTTTTCCTATATTTCTTTTCCTCATCGCCAGAATTAAATTACCTTTATTGAACTTATAGTGGAGTCTGACAGTTCATACTTGAGATTCGTTCTCATCTTCTTATTCGTCGTCCACTTTTTTATATCTTTCCATTTGTTTGTTAATATAGTTAAGATAGATATATAGCCTTGCGACGATAGTGAAGAGCGTGTGATTCGAACCGACGCTATCACGGCTATATTCACTAAAAGATAGAACCAAAACTCAACGCATCAGACCCCTACCGCGTGTACGAATTTTATTTCTAAACTCAAGCACATTCGACTGATGTGGAATTGCTAGTTTATTGCTATGGTATTCGGTTTTAACGGATGTGCTTTGATTTATCGACTTGTCTTGTTCTTCACTATTAGTCGTGTGTGTATCTGCTGGAAATGCCACAGATATACTTTTAATATGTCGAATCCCCTCGAAGTGTGATAATCGTTGCCACAACTGTCACCTTTTTTTTTGTAATGATTTAAATATAAATGCAAGCAATAACTTTAAAATAAATTAAATTGACCTCTCCGCTATTTGCACCTTAGTATTTGTAATTGACGTGCGTGCACAATTAATGAGTATGTACCTAACGAACACATCCTTCGAGCTAGTTGTCATAAACACAGCTGACCCGGATCCAAGCATATTTCGCGTGTTTTGTGCAGTTTGTGTAAAGTGAATCAAATTCATCGAGAGACGATTACTTCGAAAGAAAATAAAAATGATTATCCCGGTTCGTTGTTTTACTTGTGGGAAAGTCATCGGCAATAAATGGGAATCGTATCTTGGACTGTTGCAGGCTGAATATACAGAAGGGTAAAATGGCACTGATTGTTCTAGAAATCGCAACTAATTTATATTTTTGTTTCGTATTTATAGAGATGCCCTGGACGCCTTAGGCCTGAAGAGATACTGTTGCCGGAGAATGTTGCTGGGGCACGTCGACTTGATAGAAAAACTTCTCAACTATGCACCGCTGGAGAAGTAAACCAACAACACATCCATACCATAGTTATTAAATGAATAGTCTTGTGTATCTATCTCCTATCTAAAATATATATTTTTAACAAAAACCAGGCGGCTGCGATTGTTAATTTATAGTTTATCCATGAAATGTGGTTGTCCGTCTTTCTCGCGACGACGGGTCAGGATCTCGCAACCGTTATCTGTTACCAACAGTGTCTGCTCAAACTGGGCTGACCAAAGACCGTCTGCTGTTACAGCAGTCCATTCATCTGGCCATTGTTCGCTCTTTGCTACACCTTCAGATATCATTGGTTCAATGGTAAACGTGTGTCCGGCTTTCATGACACCCACAGCGGAGTTCTCTACAAAACGAGAAAAATTCAGTAATCATTTTTGCTCGAAGGATATTTAGTGTGACTCACTCGCATAATGAGGGACATTGGGAGCAGTGTGGAATAGTCGATGAATTCCATGACCACAGTAGCTCTTCACGACACTGAAGCCATGTGGCTGCACGTACTTCTGTATTACATTGCCAATTTCACGGTACTTTACTCCTGGCCTGCAGAGGTTAAGTTGAGTAAGGGGAGAGTTTTAGGGCCATTTCACTCACCTGACAATTCCAATGGCCTTGGAAAGCGCCTCGTAAGTTACTTTGACTAGGTTCTTGTGTTTTTCAGACACATTGCCCACAAAGAAAGTCTCATTCAGATCCCCGTGAAAACCGTGGTGATAAACAGTCACATCGACGTTGCATATGTCACCGTCTTGCAGTGGTCTAGTGTCAGGAATCCCATGACAAATAACCTCATTGACTGAAGTACAGCAAGAGGCGGGGAAGTTGTAGTAATTCAATGGCGATGGATAGCAATCACGTTCGATGGCAGCTTCGTGAACTAGACGGTCCAGTTCGTCGGTAGTAACACCCACATCACATGCTTTGGCTGCTTCGTCTAAGCACTCGCGGCCTAGTTTGCCGGCCACTCGCATAGCCTCAATTTCTTCATCGTTGAGGACTTCGATGGTCGTATTGCCACGAGCGGCTTCCTCTGATTTGGCTCGACCGTTTGGATGGTCTGCATAGTCCGGACGTTCAATTGACTCAGGTACTTTTCGCCTAGGCGTTTGAGGAAAAGGACGAAGTTCTCCACTGAATCTGTAGAAAGGCCATGGATTGTACCCCTTAGACGATGAACTGTCGCTATTCTGTGAACCTTCTGTGGAATTGAGTTGAAAGCGGTGAAGACAGATGAAGATACGACGGGAAAGGTAACTTACGGGCGAGTGCGTGAATCACCTTGTGCTCCTTCCAGTAGCCTTTGAAGCACTCTTGGGAGCAGAAAAAGGATCCTTTTATGCCGATTTTTAAGCATGTGGGACACTGTAGAGTAGCGTTTTTTCCACAGTTTGGAGTTTCGCATTTGTGAGCGACTGGAGTCATTGTTACTTAATTTGCTGTCTCTGAATTTTTAATCTTTTAACAAATTTCGATTGTTCCTATAGACTATAAATAGAAATTCCCCTGTGCGAACTAACAGTGATTTGCTATCGGTATTTGCTGCGACCGACAGATGAAAGAACCTGACAGATGAGTGGTTACGTTCACCGGAAGTGCTTTACGTATAGTTGGAACAAACTTCGTTTTTCTTTTTAATTTGATAGTTCGCCAAGACTTGCAGATTTTTTTCCTGAACTGTTTATCTGTATCTATTAACGCTTACGAACTTGATATGAATCAAAAAAACCGGCTCACATTCTGATGCGTGCAATATCTCTCGTTTGTCGGAACCAACTGACTGGTGTTTTCGAAAGGCTCTGCCCTGAACTTTCACAAATAATCATTGAAGGGGTACAATACAAAGAAGGTTTGCGGAATTAAACGTAGATTCACAAACAATTGAAAATATTTCCAAAGTCCTAGCTTTCGACTTCGAGAATAAAGCAATACGTTTCGCTCGAAATTACTTTTGCTGACGGAATCGACACGATAAATCTTACAATTTTAACAATACTTAATGGCGTCATTTTTTTTTTTTTTACATTTTGTGGTATTGGCCTGCGGACTTTGCACTTCGACGACGTCTCAGCTTCCTTTTCTCTTCGTGGACTGTAATTCTGGCGCCAGGCGGCCAAACGATTTATTCGACTCGTATCCTTATCCGTTCGTATAATTGCTTAATCACCTTTTATTATTTGTTATGCACTGATTTTTATTGTAACTTTATAGGGTACACTACAGGAACTCCCGTGCACTATATCTGTTATCGATCTCCTTACAACGAGGAGTTCCCATGGCAACTTCTCTACTCAAAACAAAAAAAGGGTGTGGCGGGAGGTCGACTTAAACGCGACAAGAACAAATGTGGCCCTCATCTTGCGATAGTCAGAATCACCCACATCCGTGAGGATGTTGAGTTCAGTCTAAAGACCGCGGGGGTTGGGGGGGGGGGGGGGGGGGGGGGGGGTATCTAAGGAGAGTGTGGACAAGGTTAGTTCAAATGTTCTCTAACTACTTGGATGGAGGGGTGGTGGGAAAGAAATCATACAAGACCGGCAGGTCTTGAGTGCAGTAGTAAACGCAAATCACGTCTTCGGGGTCTGATAAACTGCGCTTTGGCTCTTCCTTGCCCCACCGATGTGCCCGCCTTATGTAGGCCCGTAGTCGTCGTCTTCGTTCGCTTGTTTCCTGGGCGTCGTTTTCTTCGGTAGCTTCCTGAGATCAGAGCGCTGCTGATCATTGTTTTCCAAGAACTTGTGTACTGGCGCGTGCCTTGCATTTCCTGGGAATATGTGTTGGCGTGGTGCGTCGCGTTGACGTGAACAGTCTCCCTGGTAGTGTGAAGCACTTCCTCACGTGACGGCGATGTCATCGCTAGAATCAATATTACGATTCGGCGTTATGGTCTTCGCAAAATTCCCCATGTCGTCCTCACTCCAGCTCTCGAATTCTTCCATCGGGACCCAGATACACACCTTGTACTTCTCCGCGGGGCCAGGTACTTCGGGGTAGTGAAGAATCCACCACCAGGACTATATCTCTAATTTGCGGATCGGAGGTGTCTCGTCCTGAGATCCTCCTTGGCATTAAGAATGTTTGGTATTATTTAACCCATATTATCCAGAAATTGTCCGCCTCCATACTCATCTCACAGTGTAGGTTTGTGCACTTATCTTCTTCTTCACACAAGAACGTGGGTCCTTTGGGCCACCTTGCCACGCTGCTGAACTCGTTGGATGTTCCTCTAGTAGCGTCATCTGCTGGGTTTTCTGTTGTCGGCACCAATGTCCAGTCCCGCGGTCCAGTCAGCTTATCGATCTCCACAAATTGTTAGGGCACGAATGTCTTGAACTTACGTGGGCCTTAGTTTATCCACCGTAAAACCGTGCTGGAATCGGTTTAATACCATTTTTTCGATATTTGGAGCCTAGGATCCTTCACTATTGTAGCCGCCAATCTGCTTCCCAATAAGGCCACTTGTAGGAGTTCTAGTCGGGGCGTCGACGCCGACCTTATTGGTGTTGCTTGAGCTTTACCACCGTTCTCCAATAAACTGCTGCTGCGTACGCCTCTTCGCTGGCGTCGCTGAAAGTGTGCAGTTGGCCTTCTTCCTGACTCCCCGACAAACACCGGGGAGTTCTCAGTCCTTTAATGATCGTCTCTTTTAGGTCGATGGTGATGATGTGGTTCCGAACACCACGGGCGTCATGCGCCATTCTTCAGGCTTGCTCTCCGTGGGTCCGGTACCCCAAAGAAACGTTGGCCTCGCGGATCTTGATTTGAAGGAACATATCCTTGAAGTCAGCGACGATGGCGATTGGTCTTTCTCTGAATCTGACCAGCAGCCCCAGGATCGATTGGAGGAGGTCTGGTCCGGGGAGTAGGGCGCCGGTAAGAATCTGCCAGCCAATTTTGACTGCTGCATCGAGTACTATTCGCGGTCTCTTCTTTTTAGGGTGTATAACTACGAAGTATGGGAGATTGAAGGTTGTTCTTGGGGTTGTGTTCGCCAGCGCCTTTTATGCATGTCCATTGTTTATTTGCCCTATGTACATTTCCTTCAGGTCTTTATCTTGGCCGAATTTTTTCTCGATATTCAGGAGGCGTCGATAAGCCTGGTTGTAGTCGGGGTCGATCCCTTAGGTCCATAGAGAAGCACTTGAATCATCTTTAGGTATGATTTTGCGCTACTGACGGTGGGTATGGAAGTAACCAAATCTCCTCTCGTTTGTTCGGGATCGTTGTTCAATGGAGAGATGTCATAGCGTGACCTAACTTCTCTTCTTGGTGTCACCCTCCGTGAAAATTCGTCTGGGGGGAGGATGGCGTGGTGCCCTTTTGCACACTTATCACACGCTAGTGCCTTGCAGTCCGATCTTCGAGGTTTGGAGCGACAGCATTTAAAGTAAAGCCTTGCCTTTTTCGCCAGATCCCATTTCTCGCCAAGGCTGGCCCCCCAAACCTGGGGCATCTGGAGGCGTCGTGTTCTTTGAGACAAACTGGACACTCAGATTTGCTACCGTTCCTAGGTGCACCACTTTCTCGAACGTAATGGACTGCACTCATTCCCGAGTCACATCCTCCTTGGGATGCTGTAATCTGCACTTTGGTACTCCCCTGCTCCGCCGATGTGCCCGCCTTATATAGGCCCGTAGTTGTCGTGTTCGTTCGCTCGTTTTCTGGGTGCCGTTCTCTTCATGACCTCACTAACTCGGCTAGCCACCCTTCGCTGTTCTGCGGAGTTTCTATGATTTTAATTCTTTAAGGAAATGCCCGACATTGTCCTCCCATCTCATTTGCGGACTTCCTGTTGGTTTCCCATCAAGAATTCTACGAACGGTCACTGGCTTCTTAAACACTTTATAAAATTTAACGATTACATTAGCATAACTTTTCAAAAAGTATTTAATGATCTCACGGGCTTCAGACAATGTGTCCACTCCAAGAGGGCTTTTTATACTCAACGCAATAGAACGAACCAAAAGAAACTTTTCCACATTGACAGGCAGCTAGACCCAATCTTCAGATCTGACCCATCTCAAACACCAGTGTCATCCTCTAACTCCAATCCTCTCAACCATTGACAACCACCATTTCCATTTTTTAAACATTTTTTTATTTTCTTTCTATATTCTTAGTTTCTAAATTAAAGGCTAGACAAAAATGCTTAAATTCTAGCTTAAATAGCTTATATAATAACTTACCGGTCCTTCGCAGACGCTCTAAGCTAAACATTACTTAATATTTGTATAATTTGCCTTTCGGCGACAGAACTTTGTGGCAGTACTGATAATTATTTGAAAGACAAAGAAAAATTTGAAAAACTTTGTCAATTTTTTTTTTTTTTTTCTTAAAATTTAACTTACTTAACTTACCTAACCATTGACAACCACCACCCAACCCGTGTCCTGTTCGTTTTCATAGATCGCCGTTGTAGGTCACCTCGCATTATTCATATAATTTCCACAAAGTAAACTTTCGCCTTATTAGCGACTACCTTAGTAGAATCTCATTCTATTTTCATATACACCCCACTGTCGAAGAAGCTATTTCAAATCTCGAGAAAAAAATCTTCAAATGTTCCCTATTCTAGGCATAAAACTTCGCTATCTTCACCTCCTTGGTATAACCGGAAGCTTGCGCTTACGAAATAAAAGAAATAAGTTACTTTCCTTCGTAGTCGCTGTATCTAGGACTACTACAATTATCTAGGGTCCTATCTCCACTTTACAGAACTTTATAACTCAACATAATAATAACAACTTGATACAAGACCCGAAGGGTTTCTTCCAGCTTGTTAATTACAAAAGTACATTTGATGGTTATCCCACCACCTTCCCTTTAATGCCTCGTCAAATCCAAATGTCATTGCAAACTTCTTTGTCTCCTCCTTCAAGCAGTCCTTCCCTGACGAATGTTTCCGACTCGTCCTATTTCAAATACTCACGTCATTTCTCCCTTGTTCACATTCCCTACATCACCACACATTTTTATTTCTGCACATAATTCCAGCTCAAAAAGTGTTCACGGCCAAAATGTTGTTCATGTACAAAATGTACAAGCTATCCAGTTATGAATAGTCGCAATTTTAGTTGAAAATATACATACGGATATTTTCCAACCCCTTCATTAGCCTATCTCGCAACACATTGTAATTCTTCAATCGAAGAAATACCAAATTTTCTACCCGAGGGTCAAGGCTAAATAAATACGCACATATTTACACACAACCCCATTTCCCAGCAAATTTATCGTTTTGTTTTTCTTGCACACGTGCTAAATCATTGAATGTTTTTGTTTTCCTTTTTAGCCAGAGTTAAAAGAAAATATTCAATGAGCAACAAACGGAAATGTGGAGGTAAATTTGTCTCCCCATATAGAAGGACGCGAATGAACCTTGACTCGCTCTCTTGTTTCAAATTCGCGCCACGGGAATTGTCTCTAGTGTAAAATTCGCCAAAGTCCGAAGTTTATAAAAAATTCGTTGTACAGCAATCGTGTAGTCAATAGTGCTGATTCCTGTTGCGCAGTCTATCGGCCGTAGTGTTAAAATAATTAATAAAATTAAATGAATCTGATTTATGTAATAAAAACGTAGAGGGTGAACCTCTTAAGTTAAAATATAACATCAAGTGTTTTGTATTCCAGTGTAGCGCATTTCACAACGGTTCCACAAACTTTGTCTCAATACAAACATAAACTCAATATCCGGAGGACTAGAAAAGAAAATATCGTTTTGCTACTAAAAATTGGTGGGAGTTCTACACGACAGCAGAGTGCAGTGTTACGTGCTTGGGAAAGGCCTCCAAACTTGGGAAATAGACTTGGTCTATTAACCATCGTCATATCATCAGCCGAGCGCGAATATTTTATTTTGACCAACAAGAGGAACAACCTCCAATACCAGTTACGACGCCAGCAGCGGCAAGAAGAACACAAACGGTGAATACTATTTTATTCCTATTTTAGATATGGCACAACACCCACAAATATAAGTGCAACAAATTGGCGCAGCCGGTAGGATTTGGGAAGCCATAGAAGGAACTGTATAATAGAAAATATAAATACACACAAAAACTGTGCATGATCGTACTGGGCTAGACTCCTTTATCCTTCGTTCGGAACAGAGTCTGGCTTTGGAAGCACGATTCGTTAATTACAAACCGCAAATCACCAACATAATCGCTTAGATCGGAAGTAGCTCGCAGAAAATAAAAAGGATCCGCATACATTATTTTCAGCCACAACTAAAACTAGAGTCCAACATTAAAAAAAAAAAAATGTAATTTTATTTTATTATTCATTTAATTTTTCTATAGGATTTACATAAATAACTATATAATTTACATACTGGTATTTAACAGCATATATGTTCGCATGTTACAGTTTTTTTTTTGCATTCAGCTGTATATTTTGTGTACAAAGAAGGGGATAAACAATTCGGTTTGTACTATACGGTTGGTTCCTTTTCTGGTTACCCTATTCTTGTTGCCTAGCTAATACAATCTTTTCCTTGCTGTTAAACTGTTGTTCCTCGGTTCTTTCTGGTATGTCAGTACTTCACTAGATCGTTGGCAACAATACTTTCATTTCTTTTCAGTGTCGAATAATTCTTTCGCTTTGAAAATTTTTTTAAAACCGGGCGTAAACCGTAGGCGCAAACGAGATCTGTTACGGCAATATGCGCCAAATTGTTATATATATTTTTAAAGAGTTGCTTTTATTTACATACCCCGATCGGATCTTGGATTACGTTGTTTTCGTTTTGTATTTATATTTATCACTTCATTGGAAACAATCGTTCGAATGGTTCACTGGTAACGAAGGACACAAGTCTATCACTCTTTCGATGTTAATATAGAGAAATTTATATATATTTTTTTTATCTCTAAATTATATACGCGTGGATCCGCTTGACTTCAGAATTTGTTCGTTTCCAGTCCTCGTTCTTTTAGTTTCTTTCCCATCAGGTTGTAGATTCTCACATTCTTGCTAGTTTTATCATTTTTCTTTCTGTCGAAAGAATTATTTGTTTTCACCTTTTGCTTCATATGTATGCACTTTTTGCGTGCGCATCCGTTTTGTTCTGTTCCATTAGTGTAAAATATCAGAATTTGTGGTTTACACCAAATCCAATTAAAATTTTGATTTTACCGCCTGATCCCCTCAATGAAAACGAGGAAGCAATCGAAAGAAAACCCGACCCAATTTTCATCGGAAAGTTGGCCGAGGAAGCCGATTTTTCGGTGGGTACACCGAATACTATGAAAGAAGTAAACGCCTCTCCTTTCACATCAGAACAGCTCACAAGTACCATGCTGGGATCAGACGAAGTTCTGCACTTAGTCCATAGAGCGGTGCCGGTGTTCAATTGACAATTGGGCCGTACCGCTGCTGTAGAACTACCATGTTCAAAGACAGCTGTAACATATCCCTAAGTAATTTGTCCATGGAGGCCGCACGATGTGCTCGTGCGGCCAGGCGAGTAGTGCCGCATTCGCTATCTAGATTGGGTTGGCGAAGTCGGTACCAATGATCGGAGTCACCGAGAATCATTTCCGACACCATCTATTAGCGTTCGGGGATGAGCCTCTCGAAAATATCACCACACGCCTCCTCCACATGGAAAGAACCCAAAAGGAGATGTTATGGATACGGGACTTCTTCGGAATGGGAAACTCGACGAGGGTCGAAACGTACCGAATCCCTCCGCACCACGAGATAGTTTTCCATCCAAGCCATAACTCCACAATGGTCGCCGCACCGATCATGCATAGTTCGAACCCATTTTATAGTAGCGAAAACGAACTGAACCAAACACTGACAAGTCCGCTTCATTATTCACAGGGAACTTCTTACAGTCTCTACCACCCTGTGAATACTCCTCTTTTTTTAGCCGTCCCTAGGATGCCCAAATTTAATCTAAAACCAACAGAGCCAAACCACCACACGACGACAAGGGTTTTAAATCAGACTTACGGAGAATCAATACTGAACACACAGGAGTCGTTCAATAGGGAAAGCCTGTGAACGACACGTCTCAGGTAGCTAAGGACATTCATGGTAGGTCGATCGCAACTACTCGGACCTTTACGGGTCAATCCCAATCTGTTAGACGCCTCTAATCTGTGAAAAACTCGTTCAAGTCGTACGCACCACCACACTCGTTCCAACCATCAAGCGGCCCTATATCCGTAGAACCTGGGGTAACAGCATCTCAACAGGGCAATGGTGATCATTAGCACAAAAACTCGCCGATACTTCGCCTTGTGTGTGAGGGTGATCGCGAGTGCCCTTGATTTAACTAGTCAATGAACGTTCTCGGTGTGAGCCTTTGCTCGTACCACCCACAATCGAATGGAGCTTTGGAACGAACACATCGCCCACCCGTAGAATATTTACGCAGTATTGTGAATGGAAATTCCCAGTCATGGGATCAATACCTGAGGACGGCAACATTCGTGTACAACACCAGTGTACACGAAGGTACCAAACTTACGCCAATGGATTGTCTCGTTGATTTCATCCCGGAGGTACCATCCAGTATACAACCGGTATACAACCATGAGAGCTACCATAAGGTATTGAAGTACAAATTCCAGCATACGTATGAAATAGCAAGGCGTAAGCTATTGATTCCTAAGAGGAAATCTAAAGGGTACTACGACCGTACGGTACGCACTTTTACGTTCCATGTGGGCGACAAGGTTCTGATACGGAACGGGCAGAAACAAGGCAAGTTAGCTCCCATAGGGTGGGGTTCCTATAATATAGTGGCGATCAAAGGTTTACTAAGTAGTCATTAAAATTGAAAAAGAATGGTGGTGGTGCAAAATAACCGACTAATACCATTTGGCTAATGATGAGAACTGATTACATATAATTACTCTGTGTTTAGGTTCCCCATCGTCAAACACTCTTGGTAGTGACGCGTAGGAGTCGAGTGTAAAAGGTATTTCGAGCCTAGGGAGATCCTAAATTAAATTAATGGAAACCAGAAGGGAATTATGTATGTGGGGTCCAGAACACGTAATATTAATTTTATATTGAAAAACTACTCAAATGTACATATATTAATTAATCAATGAAGAACTATACAGAATATTTGGATATGAAAATTAAAATAATTGTAAAAATATTAATTCAATACTATTTATTATTTCCCCCTTGGTCCATTTATATCTCATCTTATTGATCCATATTGAATTATCCTCCATGTGCTTCGAACCCACATTAACTAAGTGGATTTCTTAATATCTAAGTAATCGGCTCTACCGTGTTCATTTCAGATTCGCTCAATCAAGACCTTTTTCCGCCACCCACACCTTTTTATACACCAAAAACGACATAGATATGATTATCAATCATTCCTGCATCTCTCTGTACGCCGACAATATTACATTTTTTCAAATAATCCATTGTCCACATGATTCTTCCCTTCTCCAAATCGACCTCGACAGGTTTTCGGTTTGATGCCAGAAGAATTCATTGGCGCTGAGCATCAGTAAATGCCAATTTATTACGTTTTCACGGAAACGCAAACTTCCTCTCACCCGTCCGTTAATAAATCGACCCCTCTCCTTTGTTCATACAATTTCCGACCGGGGCATCATATCTGACAGAGAACTAAATTTTCTCTCTCATATCGACGACACAATTCTCAAGGCTAATTCAGCACTCGGCTTTGTCAAACGCTGGTCGAAGGAATTTTCCAACCCCTATGTCGCCCGAACCTTTTACATTACCTTTGGGCGCCTACTCCTGGAATATGCCAGTCAGGTCAGGTCATCTAATCACATAACTCACATATGTAGAATTGAGGGTATTCAACGACGCTTCTTACACGCCCTCCGTGGACTGAAATGGGAACACCTTCTGCATCTGCTCCCCTAAAATAACTGTCTCAAACTATTTACAAACATTAGAAGAACGCCGTACCCAAGCTGATAATCTCCGCCTACTCTCAGTACCGGTTGAGTGTGAGAATCTTCGGCTCCGTATCGCCTTCAACACCAACCCCGAAATGTACGCAATCCTCGCATATTGTGTTTACCCTCACACCACCTCATTTCGCTCTAATGAGCCTATCTCCAGAATACTGCGAAATACTAACTTAAGGTCAATCTCTTTGGGCCTTAACCTTAGTACTTCCACCCTCAACCTCCGTCTCCTAATTACGCCCTCCTAACTCCTAATTCCTCCCTTCCATACCTCGGCTTTCAATCTTCATGGTAAATTAAAAATTGAAAATTGAAAACTGTTACTTTTTCTATTCCTTTCTCCCCCCCTCTTTGGCTAAGTTAGTAAAGTTTTTATAAGTTTTATACAAATGGGGCACTTACCTCATTAAATTAAATTACCTTCTACCACCGCACCAATTTTTGTCCACCTAGTTAGGTTTATATTAAGTTTTTTCTTCTTTCCCTTCTTTATTATACTTTAGTTTTAAGTTGGTTGTTAAGTTTACTTATCGCTTGTATTAAATTAATCGCTTGTATTAAATTAAAATAATGATCATTTTCATTGTTATGGGTTCGAGATATAACTCTTATAATTTATGATTGTAGAGCTTCCCGCATTGCCCTGCGTCGTTATTGTATTTAGCGCCAAAGATATTCCTTATAAGTGTGTAGCGGTTCTACGAACCATACAACTCCCTACAGGTGACGTATCATTTCTGCCAAGGGACTTTACTCACCTTTTTCAGCACACGTGCCCACAGACACGTGTCCCAATAGTCATTACCACTCCTGTAATAAAGGTTATATGACATTGCAGCGACGTTGAACCCGATATCAGAAAAAAAAAACTTAACGTTCAAAAGCTTGCAATACCGAGTTCAACGCATCCATACATGGTATGCAAGAACAATTTCAAAAGGGCAGCAAAGCATCGCATCTAAGCAATGCGTCAAATGCAGCAAGCATCGCATACAGGTCACCAATCTCCCATCCTAAACATCAAAGTGATGTTTCCAAAGAAATACCATGTCGGTAAATAAACCGAACAACGGATGCATACTCTGGTACCTAAATGCAATTAGCACCTAAATCCCTAGCATAGCCTAATGTTAAGGCACACTTGCGCAAACAAAACGATTCGTTGCGCCGCTGATTAGCAGTCGAACATGGATGTTTATGAGTGGAAAGGCAAACAAAGCCTTACATCCCATAGTCCGTGTACCCACCCGAAGTGCATGCGATCCTTTGTCCGCATGCCAGATGTATAGTACAAATAAACCACGGAAAGATCGGAGAATAAGCGGCGGCATGCGATCCTTAAACAAAAGAAACAAGATTCCGACCACCAGCAACGAATGGTGATGATGATGATAATGATCATGAGGAAGATTTCTCCTTTCAGATCCTATGGGAAATTATCCTTTTGAGATGCAAAGGGAAATTTTATGCTGTTAACAGATATGATGGGGAAGTCTGTTAGCAGGTTGGATGGGGAAATATTCCTTTTGCAGATGGGTGGATAAGTAATTAGAATGGGATTTTTAGGATAGAGACTGCAAGCATCCGTCCAGAAGAGACCGTTAGAGACCCCATCGAGGAGGTATCGGCGATTCGAGAAACGAACAAATTCGAGTTAACGTGAGTTGTGAGTTGTGCGAGATTCGTGATCAATGGAAAAGAAATATCGTCGTTTCGATTAGGATAGTCGTTGTGTGAACAAAACATTAAAACTGGTGTATGAAATCCTTAATATTTACAAGTAAATTAAAATAAAACCAAAATTAAAATAAAACATTTCGCAGTGTTTAATTTGTGTGATCATCCACGTGTTCCGGTTGGTTTAATTCCTTTTACTGCGGACGTTGTTCGGCGGAACACCGCAGCCATCAATACCCGACCTAAGGACAAAAATAAAAATCGCCAAATGTGTATGTTTAAGTCGTGTGTTAATAAGCATAATATCTAGGAACGATCCCCCTCTGGGGAAAGAAGGATAGTCTGTAGCTAGCAGGTGATGTTGATCTAGTCAACCAGTTAGTTGATTTCCTCTCGTGTTGGATATGCTATTTCCCCAATTTGGGTGTTTAGCATTCACCTACGATGTAATAGTTCCCTTTAGAGTGAAGTTGTAAACATCGGAAAAGAGTCTCTAGCTTCTCTATAAATAGATTTGGTTGATGTGCTTCTGGTGCGTAGGCAGATATCACATACATCTCCCTACCTTGTCGGAGGGGTATGCGGATTATGCACGCTTCAAGCACCTTAAATCTGCGCATCTCACCATCATATTACCTTATGCTGAAGTTCTTTTTTAACAAAGATTGCCACCCCTCCTCCTTGTGTGGAGTTGGGTCGGTCTCTTCGTATGATGTCGTAGTTTGTGTGACATAGTTTATGCCTCTGATTCAGCTTAGTTTCGCTAGCCAGAAGCACGTCAGCACTTTCGTCTTGCAACAATTTAAAGAGAGCGGCTCTTGTCTCGATTCTGATAAGTGAATTTACATTCACGGCTAGAGCCTTAATAGTGCTTTCTGTTCGGGGGTTTATATTGACGGTTGGCTAGCCAACTGCGAATAGACCCAGTCTAGTCTAGTGTCCTGGTCCTTTATTTGTTTTTGCATTTGTGTCATCTGCATCTGAATAGCGAACAAGGTTGTGAGCACATTTGCTAGTGTTACTGTTTCTGGAGGCACAGTATGTTGCGGCGGTACCCGTGTGGCGTGTTTCTCCTACCAGCTGTTACTTGAGCATACGAGAACTGGGGTTTTACATTTAGTTCTGGTCGGGCTTGAAATATCGGGCGTTCGATTCGTTGCAGTGAAAACATTCTTTCCTGTAGTTCGCGGAATTTAGGACAGCCTCGATAATTAGCGGGTTGTCCCTCACTCTTACAAACTGGACACTTTAGAAGACATTTGTCGTCTACCCTTTCTTTACCTAATGTACATTGTTCTGCGCTGTGGTTCTGTCCGCATCTTACGCACCGATACTGCATTTCGCACTTTGCTGCTGAGTGCCCGAACCTTTGGCAGCGAAGACACTGGATTATATCTCTGCCTTTTTTCAATTTGTCCCATGTGACAATTTGATGGTTCAGGATAGTGATTTTCCTAAGTCCACCAATTTTGCTACCGAGGCCCAGCTGCACCAGGTAGAATGGTAATTTACGATTTGCCCGTCTAGCCCTAGCTGTATTGACAGGTTTTACCGCGATAAACTCAATATCATTACAGTTAAGCTCTCGTAGCGTTTGTAATAGAACTTCTGGTTCTGTTTCAGGGTCGACGCCTTTTAGTAGAACCGTTATATTCTTTATTTCTTTCGGGGTGTACGTGTAAAATTCCACGGTGGCCCTTTTTAGCACATTTTTCATTTTTTCGAAGTCCTCAACCGAATTTGTCTGTATGGCAAACCTGTTCCCTGTCAGTCTTTTAATTGAAAAATCCTCCCCAATAGAAAGCTTACATAGACTTACCAGTTCGTTACAATCCATATCTGTAATGTTGATGGGTTGCATCTTCGTTTTCCTTTTGGTTGCCTGTTGCTCTTGTTGTGGTTGTTGTTGCGTCATCTGTTGCGGTGGACATTCTTTTTGCTTGTTAGTGTTTTGTTGTGAACATTGTTGCTGTTGTTTCTGTTGCTATTGTTTCACCATCTGCTGCTCCTTTTCAGCCAATTCCTTTTTTCTGCGACGCTTCTTAGCTAATTGTGCTCGGGCTAGCCTTGCTTCAAGGTCGCTGATTTCCTCTTCCTCGTCTTCAGTCTCGGTAGTTGCTAAACATGCAAACATGTTATTTCTTACTTTGCCGTCATTATATGGAACCGGCAGGAATGAGTTGTCCTCTTCCATTTTTTGCCCTTTTTCGAGAAACTCTATTGTTGTCTCGTTTGGCTTGTTGAGTTTTGTTGTCGCTCGTGTCAGCGGGGAGCTCGCAGGGCGTTTTATTAACGCGGACTTCAGTTTTATCTTTTTAATGACTTGTTTCTTCTCTGCCATTTTGCATTTTTGATTTACGTCCATAATCCACGTGTTCTCACTTCTTTTCCTCTTTTTTTATTTTCGGTTTTTCTTTTATTTCGTGAAGGAAAAATAGATTGTGGACTCACGCACACATGTAAACACGGTTCACACGTTTGATTTTTATATGTATTATCGTCACAATCATTTACAATCAAGTATTTACATTCAAGTATTCATAGTGTGTATAATGTCGAAAGACTAATGACCTTGCCCGGAAAAAACCAATCCTTATGGAAAAGTTAACGAGCCCCAGGACTTGCTAAATGAGGCCAAGACCGGATCCCGGTTGTAGTGCCGATGATGCTGATGATGATGAATCATAGTGTGCACACACCCATGCAAAGAAACACTGCGTACAACGCGTATCGGCACCACAATAACTTCGCATGCGCCAAAGTGGTATGATTGCCGCCCCTCCAAAGTTTGTATAAGATCGAAAGTATGATACATGGATGCAGTCGAATATTACAACGCTTTGTAGAGTTCGAAACGCTTGAATAGTTACATCACACGTTCTGAGAGTGTAAGGTAGAATTATAATGATATACCAATAATATCAAATTTGTGTTTTGGCAATGTAAGTTATTGGATTTCTTTGGCAATTTGTGTTTCCTTATACGTGCGCCTAAATATTATTATGTACTAAACTAAATACTAATATTATTGTAGCGAGCTTAGGGTTCGCTGGATTAATTATGTTAAAATAAATAAGAGCCGTTAAATCGATACAACACTTTATTAGTCCGTAATACAACCGTTGCTTTTTATCGTACACATAATGATTTCTTTGTAAACACTTTCTACTTCTTACTCAAGACTTTCGCTTCCGCACGTATCGCTTGCTTCACTGCCTTACTTATGACTCCTCTCCATGGTCTGTGTGCGACGTATTTATACCGTTCCCTCATTCTGATTCGGCGTTTCGTTTCCGCCCGTACCACAATCTCGACTTTTCTATTCCAGTTTTCCAGTAAAATAATCTAGTATTTTGTTTCGGACTTTCTCGAAGATTCCAGTACTGATTGTCATATGCGTCACACTACCCTCCGCCTAGATTAGTTCGTCCCGAACTAAGTTCACTGGTCTCCCGGGCCAACAAAAGCCGCCAGCCGGTCGCGATGCACCACTTTCACCTTGGCGTTCGGCGCTGGAAGTTCTTGACCTTCTTCCAAATTTTCTACTGCTCTCCTTTTCGCGTCAGCTCTAGCCTGCCGCCATTTTTCCTTTTCCTGACGACGGAATTCCTCTTGCATTTTAGGGATCTCATGCGAATAGTATAAGAGAAAATGCATGTGCACACCCTTAAACTCTTCTGGAGTTTGCACATCACGTAAGCGGTCTAGATCTTCATCTTTAATTACACGCGCATCATCTGCTATTGGAGCATCTGTCGATTTCATAATCGTATCCAACTGGTATTTCCGCATCTTTTCAAATAACTGGAGCGGTTTGTTCTTTGGAGCTGACAGTAAACACCAGCGTGCGTCGTAGTAATAGACTTTTTATAGATCGTCGCACGTTAATTCTGGTTTCACGTGTTCTTCTCTATAGAACGCAATGAACTGCTCTTCTAGCTGTTGATAACGCCTACAAGCTAGGGCTTGCTTGATCCCCGCCCCCCCCCCCGGGAGGGGGGGGGGGGGTTTCAATAGCGGTCTCGACCTCCAACATCCGTTGATCTCTCTTGTTCGGAAACAGTTGATTTACAAAACGTCTGTTTGTAAATCCATTCAGCTTCATCTTGTAGCTCGTTGGGTCCCTCTGGAACAGGCGTAACCGGAACTTCGCGTAATTGCATTCACTCAGGAATATCCGTTTTACGGATATCATTGTCCAAATCCGTAAAGAGACCCCTTTCCAATTCATCATTGAAATGTTTTGCCGCCTCAGTTTCCCTGTGACTACGTTCGTCGAATTGCTGTTCGTCTATAGCCTCACGTGCTGAACGTTCATCGATGTGCTGTTCCTCTCCATCACTTTCTTCATCCTGTGTACGACGCAGACGCTTGGAACGCTTTCTGCCTTCGACTTTCAAACCAAGATTCTCTTCAATAAGGTCACAGTCGTCGTCTTCCAGGCGGTCGTCCAGCTCGTCATCATCGTTGTAAATCCGTTTCAGGGAACGGCCTGAAGCATCAGTGTCTTCATCATCACTGCCGTCCTCTTCAATCGGGTTATCATCGATGAAATTCTTCAGTTCTTCACGTAACACATCATCGTCATTTTCCTCCTCTTCCTCACTGCTGTTGGCCATAGCATTGCTCTTCCTGAGTTTCTTCATTTCATGTGGCTCCAATTCCTCCTCATCCTCAGATTCCTCCGCTTCCGAGTCCCAGAATTCTTTCATACACTGCCTTTGGGCATCCAATTTTGCCTTGAACTCTGCAGCTCGCGCGTCCAACTTTGCATTAACGTCTGTAGCTCGCGCATCCAATTTTGTAGCTAACGCATCCAATTTTGAGTTAATATCGATAGCTCGCGCATCCAATTTTGCCATCATAATCCTGAGCATCTCCGAAATGTCCAATGGTTGCGAACTCTTCTCCGTTACATTGGCACCATCTTGACTCGCCGTTTCTTCTTCATCCGGACAGTCTGGCCTACTCGTAAAAGCATCTGTGCCGACATCAATATCCTCTTCCTCTATTGCTGCTTGCAGACGCTGTCGAAGAATTGGCTTCTCTCCTCTGCTATCCAGGTTCCGGTCCGCCAAATGTCGATCTGTCATCGTCACAATACACTTCCACAGACTTATTTATTTCACCAATAATTAATCCCACTTCTCACACCAATTGTAGCGAGCTTAGGGTTCGCTGGATTAATTATGGTAAAATAAATAAGGGCCGTTAAATCGATACAACACTTTATTAGTCCGTAATACAACCGTTGCTTTTTACCGTACACATAATGATTTCTTTGTAAACACTTTCTACTTCTTACTCGAGACTTTCGCTTCCGCACGTATCGCTTGCTTCACTGCCTTACTTATGACTCCTCTCCATGGTCTGTGTGCGACGTATTTATACCGTTCCCTCATTCTGATTCGGCGTTTCGTTTCCGCCCGTACCACAATCTCGACTTTTCTATTCCAGTTTTCCAGTAAAATAATCTAGTATTTTGTTTCGGACTTTCTCGAAGATTCCAGTACTGATTGTCATATGCGTCACACTACCCTCCGCCTAGATTAGTTCGTCCCGAACTAAGTTCACTGGTCTCCCGGGCCAACAAAAGCCGCCAGCCGGTCGCGATGCACCACTTTCACCTTGGCGTTCGGCGCTGGAAGTTCTTGACCTTCTTCCAAATTTTCTACTGCTCTCCTTTTCGCGTCAGCTCTAGCCTGCCGCCATTTTTCCTTTTCCTGACGACGGAATTCCTCTTGCATTTTAGGGATCTCATGCGAATAGTATAAGAGAAAATGCATGTGCACACCCTTAAACTCTTCTGGAGTTTGCACATCACGTAAGCGGTCTAGATCTTCATCTTTAATTACACGCGCATCATCTGCTATTGGAGCATCTGTCGATTTCATAATCGTATCCAACTGGTATTTCCGCATCTTTTCAAATAACTGGAGCGGTTTGTTCTTTGGAGCTGACAGTAAACACCAGCGTGCGTCGTAGTAATAGACTTTTTATAGATCGTCGCACGTTAATTCTGGTTTCACGTGTTCTTCTCTATAGAACGCAATGAACTGCTCTTCTAGCTGTTGATAACGCCTACAAGCTAGGGCTTGCTTGATCCTTCCCCCCGTATGTGGTGGCTTACAATAGCGGTCTCGACCTCCAACATCCGTTGATCTCTCTTGTTCGAAAACAGTTGATTTACAAAACGTCTGTTTGTAAATCCATTCAGCTTCATCTTGTAGCTCGTTGGGTCCCTCTGGAACGGGCGTAACCGGTACTTCCCGTAATTGCATTCACTCAGGAATATCCGTTTTACGGATTTCATTGTCCAAATCCGTAAAGAGACCCCTTTCCAATTCATCATTGAAATGTTTTGCCGCCTCAGTTTCCCTGTGACTACGTTCAGAGCGGCGTTCAACATCGTCTTCGTCGTCGAATTGCTGTTCGTCTATAGCCTCACGTGCTGAACGTTCATCGATGTGCTGTTCCTCTCCATCACTTTCTTCATCCTGTGTACGACGCAGACGCTTCGAACGCTTTCTGCCTTCGACTTTCAAATCAAGATTCTCTTCAATAAGGTCACAGTCGTCGTCTTCCAGGCGGTCGTCCAGCTCGTCATCATCATTGTAAATCCGTTTCAGGGAACGGCCTGAAGCATCAGTGTCTTCATCATCACTGCCGTCCTCTTCAATCGGGTTATCATCGATGAAATTCTTCAGTTCTTCACGTAACACATCATCGTCATTTTCCTCCTCTTCCTCACTGCTGTTGGCCATAGCATTGCTCTTCCTGAGTTTCTTCATTTCATGTGGCTCCAATTCCTCCTCATCCTCAGATTCCTCCGCTTCCGAGTCCCAGAACTCTTTCATACACTGCCTTTGGGCATCCAATTTTGCCTTGAACTCTGCAGCTCGCGCGTCCAACTTTGCATTAACGTCTGTAGCTCGCGCATCCAATTTTGTAGCTAACGCATCCAATTTTGAGTTAATATCGATAGCTCGCGCATCCAATTTTGCCATCATAATCCTGAGCATCTCCGAAATGTCCAATGGTTGCGAACTCTTCCCCGTTACATTGGCACCATCTTGACTCGCCGTTTCTTCTTCATCCGGACAGTCTGGCCTACTCGTAAAAGCATCTGTGCCGACGTCAATATCCTCTTCCTCTATTGCTGCTTGCAGACGCTGTCGAAGAATTGGCTTCTCTCCTCTGCTATCCAGGTTCCGGTCCGCCAAATGTCGATCTGTCATCGTCACAATACACTTCCACAGACTTATTTATTTCACCAATAATTAATCCCACTTCTCACACCAATTGTAGCGAGCTTAGGGTTCGCTGGATTAATTATGGTAAAATAAATAAGGGCCGTTAAATCGATACAACACTTTATTAGTCCGTAATACAACCGTTGCTTTTTACCGTACACATAATGATTTCTTTGTAAACACTTTCTACTTCTTACTCGAGACTTTCGCTTCCGCACGTATCGCTTGCTTCACTGCCTTACTTATGACTCCTCTCCATGAAAAAAAAAAAAAAATGGGTGGCAAGAGGGCCGACTTTAGCGAGACAAGGACAGATGTGTCCTTCATCTTGTCTCTGACTTCTGGTCATCTTGCGATAACCAGAATCACCCACATCCGTGAGGATGTTGGGCTCGGTCTCGCGATGTCTGAAAAGAAAAGAAAAAAGCAGGGGTATCCAAGGATAGTGTGGACAGTGTTAGTCCAGGGTGTTCTCTAACTACTTGTATAGAGGGATGGTGGGAAAGAAATCGTACAAGACCGGTAGGTCTTGGGTGCGGTAGTAAAAGCAGATCACGTCTTTGGCGTCTGATAATCTGCGCTTTGGTCGGTGTGTGTGTTTGTGTTGTGCCGTCTTGTACTGTGCGTTCGTGTGTGTGGTTTGTTAATAGTAGATCCTATGGGATGGGTCCAGGAATCCTCTATTATAGAGGGGAATGTTGTTGGAAAGGGTGCTTTCTTCAGTTTTGTACTGAAGATGATTGTGGGGGTTTGATCCGAAGAGATCGAGAGAGAGAAGGGTCAAGAACGCAAGAGTCCCGTACAAGTGGGTTCTCGCTGTTCTGAATGTTTTCGAGGTACTTATATGCTAATTGAAGCAAGTACTCGTCGATAGGGGTATGGATGCGCCTTCGTACAGGTGAGAGTTGGGGTAATGACGACCGTCAAGCCTTCTAGAATGATTGGTGCATCTTCTGAGGAGTTTCCTTTCGAAAACCCGAACTCTTTCCATTTGAGCCGAAGATATGCAGGACCATATGGGAAAGGCGTACGATATTCCAGATCGGATTAGCTGCTTATAGCAGAGAAGCTTAACTTTGGTGTCAACTTTGTTGCTCCACTTCAAGATGTTGTGCAGTTTCTTAGACCGACCGAGGCCCCTTTGCAGAATTGACTCCTCTCCATGGTCTGTGTGCGACGTATTTATACCGTTCCCTCATTCTGATTCGGCGTTTCGTTCCCGTCCGTTCCATAATCTCGACTTTTCTTTTCCAGTTTTCCAGTACTTCCTAAAATAATCTAGTACTTTGTTTCGGACTTTCTCGAAGATTCCAGTACTGATTGTCATATGCGTCACATTATTTATAGTTTCAGGTTTGCACTAAAAACTAAGTGGTGCTGGCCTTTTTCCTTCGTGTGATTGGTTGGCCTTTTAGTCTGTTCTGGTGTTTTCTACGACTGCTTATATTACTTCTCGCTCCTCACATTGTGGAGAAAGAAGAAAATATTACAGTTATTGGCGATTTCCAAGAATAGGTAGGTATTTGGACTTCTAAGAATAGATTGACTTCTCACAAAGCTACAGAGCTTCTCTTTCTTAGGCCGCTTCATTCCGTGTCGCTTTCCCTTTGGTTGATTCGAAGCATCTGCTCTATGGGGAGCAATTCGCCTCAAATGATTGTTGCTTCACTGGTGATCTATAATTTTTAATGCGCCCTTCACAAGTTAATTTTCTTGCTGTATACACTGATGTTTGGCAACATTCTGGATAGAGCTGCACATTTTTTTCTCTTTTCTCACGCATACAGAATTTCGCGCTACTGTATTACATTGTTATGTCTATGTCGACCGGTCTAGTGTATGGTTGAAACATTATATTGTTTTTTTATAGGGTTGTGTAGAGCGTGTGATTCGAACCGAGACTATGACGGCGAACATCGCTAACAGATAGAATAGCAATGCTGTACACATCAAACCAGTGTCTTGCCCACGAATTCGATGGCGTGGTTTTGCTCTGTTATGGCTCTGACGCTTAGCTTATTCGATTTTTCTTCGGTGTAGCTCTTCACTATTTGCTTGTCTACTACTTGTGTGTATCTCTTATAATCGCCACACATTTGTATATCGTTGGACTCCATTAAAACCTACATGTGTTAGTCTCGCTGTTCTACGGAAACCAGTGATTGCTCAAACATGAGCACAACCACCGGCAAATATCTTGAATATATCAAATATTTGTAACTCCTTGTATGCAGGCTCCGGGAAAACCCAATATAACACTTTGTGATTACCATTCCAAATAGCGTACTTAAAGAAGAGTTATTTCGGCTCAATATCTTTGAAAACTTTCTAGTATTAGTGAGTCAGGTTAAAAGGATGGTGACATAATTATTCTCATATGGGCTCTTAATCCATGATCATTTAGTTGAGGGGTTAATGTCAACAAAATCAAATAAAAATAGAAAAAGGAACTGGAATAGAACGGCTGAAGAGAAAAAGGTTTTTAAAGGCTACGAAGTGTATACAGTTTGCGTGGGATAGAAATTCGAATTCCCGAATTCGTTGTTAGCGACTAGGAAACGTGCGAAGTAACCCGATTGAAAATATCCACATCGCCTGGAGGAAGCTTGGCCATACAATTGCTCGAGATAACGCAGACAAGGGACCTTAAAGCTGTTGGCATAGGCTACTTAAATCTGCAGTGCAGTAACCGTGAAGGCATTGTAGGAGCGAAGTCGTGGCACCGACATGGGCGCAGGGTTCCGCTTCGTCCTCACAAATTAAAAGTTCCGCCGCGACAAACTGTGCACAAGAAAAACAACAGCACAATGAAACAAATAAACACTCTGGATTAAGTTTAGTTGAACTGGTTTTTATTGATAACTAAGCTGGGGTATATATATAAATCACTAGTCACATAACACACTGAATTATACTGTTATTTGATTAAAGGCTACAGAACACTGTGAGGAGTTCAATGCAGCGACGGACAACGATACAATATTACCCAGTGCGACGATAAAAATGGCGTGTGTAAATCACCGTACCGTGTGCACGGTACGGTGGAGATGGAGACGCCCCGACTAACTCCTGGGATGGTTGTAATACCAATCAGTGATTATAACTGATTGTCGCTTCTCTGTGCGCACCCGGGTAGCGATAGGAGACACGACCCGCTCGGGTCGAAGGATGTAATCAGACTCAGCGATAATTATCTCATGCAGAGATCACTCGCTAATCCTCATCATGGTGGTATGTGTGGGATCGTTCAGATCTATGCTATTCACACGTGCAGTGGAACAACGAAACAGGCAGGCGGCAAAGACAATAGGGAAAAATGACCAAATGCGCCGTTGGTAATGCGGGTCATTGTTTACACGATGCCTCGTCGCTATTTTCGACGTTGGGAGAAAAATGTGCTAAAAGCAAATTAGGTGTTTATGGCATCTCTGGCTGCAGTAGAAACCGGGTTCATATTTGCATTAGAAAACGCTGGAGAATTTGGTTTCGGCGTCTATTGCGCTAATTATATGCAGCTGCTTGGGTTGTTTATTGATAAGACAAACAAAAAAGGTTGCCAGGCAATGTGTATGAAAAGGTACATGACGCGGCTGGGAAAATAGACGGCGCAATATTTATGGTCCCTGTCATGACGGTTACAATGAATGCAATCCGAATTATTTTGTTTACAGGAATTTGTCTGGTACCGAATTGGTTTAGAATACCAGATAAGCAAAGAAAGAAATCTTACGGAAATTGTATGCGAAGGGATGCATGAAAAGGTAAGTTTTCTTTATAGGGATATTAAGATTATAGATGGCGATCTATATAATGCGTGAGGCATTTACAGGTACTAATACTGTTGCATTAGCAAACTTAAGGGAGTTGGGTAGTAGTTATGGGGGTTTTTTCAGGTAAGTAGACCGTAGGGTTTGGCGGAACCGCTACAGCATCACCGGCACCCGAGGATCTAGTATCAAAGACGGAGACAACATCCTTAGGAACATCACCTCATCATCTGCATGATAAATAGAACCGCAGTGAGTAACTCCATCAAGACCACAACGACATTGAATGATTGAACCAAATAAACAGTTTGAATTGTGATTATCGAATTAATTTGAAGCATAGACCATAGAAATAACGAACCAAATTAAGTGAATTTCAGAGAAGATGTTAGTTTCGCCTTTGATTTAATCTTCGGGGAAGTTTGTTCGAAATAGATTACAGCCCACTTCACCCTAAACGGCACATGAAATAATCACAGTGCATGTTAAAATAAATTCATACGAACTTACGTAATAGGAAATAGAAATATCAAAGGTTTGGTGTTCAACATTTTGATAGACCTTGCACCCTCAAGAAAATAATACATTTCCTAGATTTATGATATTTTTTCGCTGATTTACATCACCCACGGATATATACTGACCTACTGACATGAATTACGCTGAACTAGATTGCCACTTCTTCTGATTCTGACTACAAACAAGTTTTCAACTTATTTTTCAAAAGATCACAACGAAACTTGTAGAACAAAATTAACATTTTCACTACAATTTCCGCATAATCAATAAAGGACCAAGTTAACTACACCCCCTAGTGACCTAAAACTTCTAGTATGCATGAGACTCAATCGGGCGAAACCTCCTCACATGACAAAAACTATCTCACAGAAAGATAAGTAACATAATTTTAATTATGTAAAATCTCTTTTTCTTGGGAGGGATCAAATCGAGCGCACATTGCTGTGGGTATTTATGAAAGTGATTTTGTTCCAACCTTGCCGCTTTGATTCCCATCCCCATATTCCTCGTCCACAACTCTCTATTCTCGTTCAATATGTCATATATCCAAAAAGTGAAATTTAATTCGGGATACATCTATACCCTTAAAAGGAGACGGGGAACCTCCGTATAGTGAATTAAATCTAAAACTTTTACTGCTCGGTCCTTCATTCCGTCCCTATGTCATGCGTAACGTGCAGCGGAGCAACATTTATAAAAAGTTAGGAATGTGTCCCCGATATCCCAAAGCGAAAAAAAAGAACTTCACCAACAAAAGGTGTACGAACAGCAGCAGGTACCCCCTCCGCACTCTACCTTGGATATCAAGTTTAATTGGGTTTTCAGAGCATCAGGTTGTCCTCAAGATGTGCATTCCCACTCAGCTTATATCCTGAACCGATACTAGTAGCACAGCTTATATAAGGATAATGTTTCCATCATAAATGGGCTTATCTCTTTATCCTCTCAAATCGATAGCAAACAATTTGGATGGAGGGTTTTGAAATAAAATTATATTTAATAGAGCAAACTTGATTGGTGCTTATCCTAGAAACGAGGTGTGCAAGTGCACGCAACCCATATAGACATCGGTAACAGTTTTGTACTGGAAGGATCAAGCTCAGCATGACATGTTTACTTTTCACCTCCTCTAGTTCTCGACGGTGGGTTGCTACTTAATAACAAATAAGAAATGTTTCCTTTTAATTACAACGTTAACAGCAACACGTCTAAACTGAAAGTTAATTGAAGCCAAGGCCTTGTCTGCTGAACAAGTGGTAAGGATAGGTGTTCAAATAATTTCCACTGCGATCAAAAGGATTCAAAAATATATGGAATGTAACATAGAAAACTAATTAAAGTCACATTCAAAGTTAATGGTGTGTTTTGTTAGAGCAGAAGTTGGTGTTGATCTGGATGCAGTTAAGGTTTGCTTGGAGTTGTCATGCGGTATAACTTACTTGTTAGCGTTTGCTCCAAATAGTACTGTGGAGTTTGTAAAACCTTTGAAACATGAGATACTTTATGTAAGTATTACTGTTTTCGATTCCAAACTGGTGTTAAACGTGTATATAATGTGTGAGTTAATTAAAAGCTGCAATTAAGTGATTTGGATTACTTATTAATATTAGAAACTCTTTATACAAATTGGCAGTTTTTTTTTTTTGACGTAACTACACGTGTAAGTGTAACTAGCATGCAACGACAGCAGAGGAAAAGTTTACGAAAATATTTCTATTTCTGATATCTAAAGATATCGATTCTTGAAATCATTGACTGTCGACGGGATTTACTGAAAAATAAGGTTCACGCCGGATATTGTTCGAGTTATACAAAATGACTCTCTGCCACGGTAGAATCTTATTATTATGCATTATACCACACATAATACCATCCGTCGAATTGGACCAAACTGTAACACTGACGATCCGATTTTTCTTGTAAACGTTGTAAATCTCGTCTTTTTTGTGTGGAGGTTACCGAGATTAGCCCTCTCGCATTATAAAAATGTATCCAAATCTCGTATATTCTCAGCTAGGTGACATTGACACAAATGAAGGCCAATAATTCGCAAACGAAAGAATCAACGCACCATCGTCGACAGAAGTAAATATTGTGTTAGATGTTAGCAATTCGTTACACACACGCTCTAAAGAGTTGCGATGTCACGCTCTTTGAAGTGTCAGCACCAGGCGTGTAGAAATTCAAACCACTAGCTTCGGTACTGTTTGCGTTCTAACTGCGAGCTCACCATCACGTGTGATAATCATAGAAAAGTGGCGGTGGACCAAGCAGTCTTCTGTGGGTTTAACCATGATGCGATCTGTCATTCTGTAAGAGATTCCCACTGGAAACACCGCCGCCAATTACAACCGATTTCGTGAAAGCACTTTTTGCTGCTCCCGCCAGTGCGTGCAGTATAGTAGCCTTCATCTCAGGGAGCGTGTCTCCTTGTACTTAAAAGGACGAGGGATCTCTTAAAATCGCCCTTGAGAAGGGTCGTTGGGGTCTACCCATCGTGCTTCCTCTACCCAGAGGGAAAAGTGGCGACCAATTGCTGAATAGGGGCCTGAGATTTGGCCGGTCCCAATAATAAATACAATAACAATACTTAATTTTATTTTGAATTATATTATAGTTTGAATCAATTTAGATTCAGTTTATTGGCGTCCTTACACCACGGACGCCAATCGAGACTGATCTTCGGAAAAACATAATGGAGTGGCGAGAAATCGATTTAAAAGGGTCAAGGACAAATATTGTCCTTCATCGTGTCTATGGCTTCTGGTCATCTTGCGACAACCGAAATCACCCACATCCGTAAGTATGTTGGGCTCGGCCTCAAGATATCTGAAAACCAAAGGGGGAGGTATCTAAGAACAGTGTGTTTTCTAACTACGTGGGTGAAGGGATGGTGGGGAGGAAATCATACAAGACTGGAAGGTCTTATGTGCGGTAGTAACCGCAGATTACGTGTTTGACATCTGATAATCTGCGCTTTGGTCGCTGTGTGTGTGCATCTGTGCTCACTTGTACTGTGCGTGCGTGTGTGCAGTGTGTCAGTAGTAGAACCTATGGGCTGGGTCCAATAATCGTCTATTATTGACGAGCATGTTGTTGGGGAAAATGCTTTGTTCAGTATTTTACTGAAGAAGAAATTGTGGTGGTCGGATTCGAAGAGATCGAAGGACAGAAGGGTAAAGAACACAAGCTCTCGTACAAGTAGGATCTCGCTGTTCTAAATGGTTCCGAGGTACTTGTATGCTAATTCTATCAAATACTCGTCGATAAGGGTAGTGGCGGCAACTTCATATAGGTGAGAGTTGGAGTAATGGCGAGCGTCAGGCCTTCTAGAGTTATTGATGCATCTTCTGAGGAGTTCCCTTTCGAAAACTTTAAGTCTTTCCATTCGGGACGACGATTTTCCTGGCACGGTATTGGCCTGTGGGCCGGTTCGCTTAAGGACTTGATTATGTTTTTGTGGGAGGGAGTTTTCATATTCTTGGTTTGTGGTCCATTTTAGATGAACTTTTGTGTGGCCTGTTTTCCGAAGTTAGACTTGGCTGTTTGTTTAGCTCGAGTCTTCTTGGATCTTTGAACTATCTCTATATATTTGGGACAGTTCTTATAACTGACGCGATGTCCTTTGTTTTAGCGATTGCAGCAAGTTGGAAAAGTTATTTCATTCTGCACATTTGTTGTGGGATCATATTTTGCTGACGGGGGTTCGCACTTGCCAATATCATGGGATTGTACACCTCTGACGCAATGGCGGTTCTTTTTTTTTTATTACACTCCTCTCGGGAGAAGCGAACCTATAGCGCCGAGTGGGCGCAACGAGGTGCCACCAAAAACCCGTTGCGGTTCTTTTTGAACGGTTGCAGGTTGTAACGTTCCGGGAACACCCGCACAGGCAGGGAATTCCTCAGCCTCCCCGCTCTGTTCCGGAACGAGTTCGGATACAGGGATGTTCGCGCCGTTGGGAGATGAACCACGAACTGGTGCGAACCGTCGGATTGCCTCGTAGAGCGCATAAAAACCGAACTTCGTGGAATAATGCAACGAATCTCCGAAAAACAGTACGCGTGATAATATCTGTAAAACAGACAGAGGTCAGCTACGCCTCTTCGATGTGATAGCGACTGTAGTCGCGACGTCAGCGCCGAGTCTCCGATCAGGCGGACCAGGCCGATCAGGCGTCTTTGTATGCTCTCAAGTAGGTCGAGGGTATATTCAGGAGAAGAGCTCCACAAATGTGAGCAATATTCGAGCGCGGGTCTAATTTGGGATTTATACAGGAGAAGACATTGAGCCGAAGTTAAATATTTCTTGGCGTTCAAAAGATAACTCAGTTTTCCAGAGGCTGACCTGGCGATGCTCGACACGTGTTTACGGCACGATACACTCCCACAGACCGTGACGCCGAGCAATTTGAAGCTCTCCCCAGATTCGAGGGTCTGGCCATTCATCATCAGCCGTGGAACCGATCCACTTTTCTTTGAGAATGTTGTATATTGTATCTTCGCTACATTGAAGTCGACGAGATTGGCCCTTCCTCAATGCAGGACCTTATTTAGATCCTAATTCAGAGAGTGAATCTGTCTACATCTCAGCTGGTGATGCACCAATCGGCCGCACACTTGAACAGGAGGAAACAAGCGTACTATCATCCGCAAAACTGAACACCCTCTTATCCGTTGACTCAAACAAATAATGTATGTGAAGCAAAAACAAGGTTGGAGCCAAAATAGAACGTTGGGCCACCCGGGAATTAACAGGATACAGATCCGAACACTCGCCGTACACAACAAGCCGGATCGATCGATTTTCGAGGAAGCTCTGCGTCCAATCGCAAAGCTGCTGGGAAAGTCCATATGAACGAAGTTTGCTCAGCAATGCCCCATGTCAGACGCAGTCAAAGGCTATGGAGATATCCATTGCCACCGCCCTTGGCTCACCATGCCGCTCACTCGCAAATGTTCATATATCGGCTATAAGTTTCAAGAAATCTCCCGTGGACCGGCTGTCACGGAATTCAGAAGTCCGTTGCACTCCAAATACTTAATTAACTCAGTATTGATGACTTTTTCCATCGCCTTAGACAACATAGACAGTAATGCTATCAGCCAGTAATTTTGTGGGAGTCACTTTTTCCCTCTTTGGGATTGGCTGAACTCTAGCGATTTTTCAAGAGGTAGGAAAGGTTCTTCGTGCATAAGATATGCGAAAGAGAATGCCAAGAACCGGCGATAGTTCTGGAGCACAGTTCTTAAGGACTACTACTGGTATTCCGTCCGAGCCGGTTGCCGTCGGGCGAAATCTCACATCCTTCATGGAAGAGTGCACCGGCGCCATCACAGGTGGCTCCGAAAGACCGGTATCGACGTTTGAATTCACGGAAAATAAATTCGCGAACACATTAGTTTTATTCTTTGAATTTGTGACCAACGTCCCGCCGCCTGTAACCAGCGTAGGAAAAGAGGAGGGAGCGAAGATACTACTGACAGACCTTGCCATTGACCAGAAGAAGCGCGAACGAGTCGGGCACTGAAAGAGTTTATCGGGCACTCTGTCGTTGTAGGCCTTCTTCAGCAGTCGCGTGATTGCTCGCGGTTCTGATTCTAACAAAATTTGTTCTGTTAAACTCAGTAGGATTGGAGCGCCATTGCTTAAAAGCTCTATTTTATGCCACTATAATCTCCTCGCATTTTTTATCAAAGTAAAGTTTATCAGAAGAACTTCGTTTGATGGAATGCAGAATGTAAATCTCCATCCCGAAAAGAATAATCTCTGTGACCGATTCCGCGCATGTATCGACATCGGAGTCTCCAAAGCACACCTCCGACCATACACTGCGAAGCCGCCCAGGTCCACTATTAGCTCGGAATGCAAGTAGTTGCGCGACGGATGCCAAGCAGTGATCTGAGTTTCCCAGAGGCACAGAAACCTCTACGGTATAAGTGCTCGGCTCGGATGTCAAAAACAGATCCAGGGTGTTCGCATAATGACCTCGGGCATTCGGGACTCGCGTATTATTTTCCTCCACAGGTTGAGTCAAGTTGCAGTTAACAGCGAATATCTTCGCCTGCCTCCCAGTTTAGTCAGTTGTGTTAGAATGCACCAATCAGCCGGAGTTATGCACATTAAACTCGCCAAGGACAACGAATTCGGAAGCTGAGTGGTTGATCTGTATCCAATCGACGGTATGTGAAAGATGTTCGAAAAATGTCGCCGGTCGATCGTCATTTGGGGAGCGGTAAAGACAACAAACAAATTTAACGGAATTCCTCACCACGACCCTCAACCATATGAAGCCCATGTTATTGGGTTCCAACACCTCCATCCTCTGGCAAGCCAGATCGGACCGCGCGAAGACGCAGACTCTGCCCTTAAAACGGAATCTCGAATGTAAGTCGTATCCTGAGCAATGAAGATACGTCGAATTAATTGACGAATGGACCTGGGTCTCAGTTAGGGCAAGGATATCCGGTTTCGCTGTTTGCAAATATTGGTGGACGCGGTTTTCTCTCGACCATTTCACGGAGCCTATAGCTTGATGGGGTGGTATTTCACCGGGCGACAAGGCGTTGGCAACCCACTTACCACTCGGCCTTTATTCACCTTTTTCGACAAGCCGGCCTAGCTGTGAGTATATTCTAATGCCCTACTCACAGGGTTAGTTTCGGGAGACATTCATCGAAGTATTTCACAGTTATGAAATACCCCGAAGACAACTTGCTGATGCAAGATTGGAAGCGACTTTGTCCGTATTGTTGGAAATCCCTAGTCGGTTCATGTCGCCGACGAAATCTTTTGGGATTGGGGTATGCGATGGACGCGTTTCACGAGAACCTTAACAAGAAAAATTCGCCTAAAAGATATTAACCTTCCTATCAACAGAAACAAATCCAACGATGACATCGACAAATACATACAAAAAATGGACGAAACCATAAAACAAACTATGGACAAAACAATACCAAAAACCACACCTACGGACAACATGAACATGTACCGAAACGCCACAATCAACGCACTCCGCAGAAAAAAAGTAGACTTCTGTCTCAACTAAAACTACGGTACAGACGCTTTATTGATAGGCACGACCAGGAGATAATATCGCAGAAGTCCAGATTAAAAAAATCTCCAACAGCTGATAAAAGCCAACTACAGGCAATCAGCAAATTTGTATTGGAACAACAAAGTTCAGGCGGTAAAATCCAATAAGCCTAGTATGTTCCCACAAATTAATAAAATATTTAGACGGAGTAATGAAAACGAGATTCAGTGTCTCCAAATACCACGAACTGACGAAAACCAACGAATGCTGACAAATATAGGCATAGACACAAACAACGCCATCCTAAATGATTAACTTTTTGTGTTTGAAGATCCCTTGGAAAAAGTGAATGCTGTAGGGGCCGTCTTTGAAGAACTGTACAAGGTAAATGAAGTAATTCGCCGCAACCATGACTTGGAGGATAAAGTTCTATTAAATTATTGTCGTCTTCGAAATGACATTACACAGTGGCGATCAGAAAACCATGGTTTTATCGAATTCAGTAATGAAAATACGGCAAACGCCGAGATCACTGTAGAACGCGCTAACAGTCCTTGGTCACTAGTGAAGACATCCATGGGGTCTTTGCATCATTAACAAAAAATCAGTTGGAATAGATGGAGTACCCAATATAGTACTCAAACATCTTCCTCCAATCGCAATTGACATATATACAGTCCTGTTTAACAACGCTCTGAACAACGCACACTATCCACTGCGTTGGAAAACGGCCATCATCCAACCGTTACCAAAAAGGGAAGACAGAACAAACCAAAAAAATCTGCGATCGATCACTTTGTTACCGAGTATCAGTAAAGTATTCGAGAAGATTCTAAACAGGGCTCTACTTAAATGGGTTGAGGACAATAACATTATTCCAAATAACCAGTTTGGTTTTAAAGCTGGTCATGAAACCACACATGCCGCAGCTAAACTGGTTTCAGACATTCAGTGGAATAAACATCTGAAACAGTGCACAGGTGCTGTGGCGGTTCTTTAATACATTCCCAAAGAACCGCCCACCCTCTTAAAAAAGCACCTTCCAAACCCATAATACTTACCTGCATTCGAGCAGCTTAAGTTGTCTTTCAAATAACTTTCACCTGAAAGTTAAACCTCATTAAGGCTTGCATGTTTTATGATCCATACCATATCTCCATCGGCTCGGCTTGTCATCAATTATAATAGATAAATACTAGCTGGCCAGCGTAATTGTTGACATAGCTGTAGCCGATGGTTTCTTGCTACGGTTCATATCCATTTATTGCCCCAGTCCCAAGGTTCGCAACACTTGCGACCAATTTCCTTTGTCGGTTATCTACCGATCTTGGGATTTGGGCACTAATATGATTGACGTTAGACAATCATAACCCAAATCATGCTAACGATGCTCCGGCCTGTAAAACAAACAAAAGCTACCATAACCTAGGTCATAGGCGAGCAAACCATCGGTTTGCTTATCGCCACGAAAACTCTATAGCCTACAATGGCATTAGCAGGAACGCCTAAGTAAACACGATGTGCATATCATCGTGACCCTTGAAATAGCGTTTTTGTGTATCTTGAAGCAAAAACCTATTTCATTCTCAGGCGCAGGTCATCAAAGATTTATGGCCCTCGAAATAGCGTTTCTGTTTATTTAAGACACAGAAACCTATTTCTCCCTTCGGCGATTTTTCGCCATCGCATATCTCTATAATACCAATTCATTGCACCAGCCCATGTTTATTTAGGTGCACTTTAGTCGTCGCCGATATCCAGGCTGAAGGGCAACGTACGAGGGTTGCCTCTTATGTTTAGGGATTTGGCAACCCTAGTGTTGCAATCCGGCAATTGACAGCTCTGTCGTAAAGTTGGACATTTTTGAGGTTATACGCACTCAGGACGTTTTGACATACGAGCGCTATTTGTGTTGTTTACAGTAACTTAAAAGATTCATCTCGGCCCAAAAATGGAATTAAATCGTCAACATTTTCGTGCGATTATTTTTTACAACTTTCGGCGTGGAATAACTCAGCAACAGTGCATGGATGAGCTTAATTCAATTTTTGTCGATGAAGCTCCATCAAGGACCAGTGTTTATCGATGGTATGGTGAATTCAATCGTGGTCGTAGTTCACTCCAAGATCAATTTCGTGAAGGTCGTTCAAAATCAGTTGTTGTTCCGAAAACCATTGATGCTGTGCGCGAACTGATATTGGAAGATCGTCATGTGACGTATCGTGAGATTGAGACAACCTTAGGCGTTAGTGGGACCAGCATACATTCAATATTGCATAAACATTTGACTGTCAAAAAAATTTGTTCGCGTTGGATCCCACACAAATTGTCAATCGCCCAAAAAAGGGCTTGTGTCAATTGGTCGAAAGAAATGCTCAAAAAATACGGTCGCAGTGCTTCGAAACACGTCTATGACATCATGACAGGTGATGAATCGTGGATTTACGCGTATGAGCCCGAAAGTAAACAGCAGTCGACTGTCTGGGTGTTACAAGATGAACCAAATCCAACAAAAGTTGTTCGCGCACGAAGCACTTCCAAGCAAATGGTCGCCTGTTTTTTCGGAAAAACTGGACATGTCGCAACCGTACCACTAGAACAACGCAAAACAGTCAATTCTGAGTGGTACACAACCATTTGTTTGCCAGTTGTCTTCCAAGAAATCAGGAAAACCAACCGCCGAAGACGGACCACTCTTCACCACGACAATGCGAGCTCTCACACATCGGCTGCGACAACTGCATTTTTGAGCACCCAAAACATCGATTTGATGGGTCATCCGCCGTATAGTCACCGAATGACTTCTTTTTATTCCCGTACGTAAAAAACAAACTGAGAGGTCAACGTTTTTCGACACCTGAAGAAGCGGTTGCTGCATTCAGAATGCATGTGTTGGAGATACCCCAATCAGAGTGGCAAAAGTGCTTCGACAATTGGTTCAAACGCATGCAAAAGTGTATAGATCTTCATGGGGAATATTTTGAAAAACAATAAAGTGATTTTCGATGATCAATATTTGTTTTTGTTCTCTAATCCCGAAATATAAAAGGCAACCCTCGTATGACTAGAAGACTGTTTCATAGTACTCAACTTAACAGCAGAGTTAAAGTTATATGCTGCATGGCTCTCATCAGACCGATGATCATATATGGATGTCCAGTGTGGTTTAATGTGGACCTAGCTTAATGGAAAAGAAATACTATCCTAATAAAGCGTTGTACAATGGGACCAATATAAATAGAGTGGATGACTTTATGATCAAGTTGATCCGAGGGCATCTTGCGAGATCAATGAGCTCCCCGAACGATTTAATTTTTGGTGCATATTACCCAAACAATATGAATTATCCTCAGTCTTGACATGAGCGGCCTCATACAAAATGAATCCGTTATACCGTTGATCTATCGCGTGCATCGGTCGGGTATAGATAAACGAATATGTTATAATCGAGAGGTCGCGCACACAGATGAAGAGCGCCTGTAGTTCAGTAGGGCAGTAGCACAGAAAGACCGAAAAGACGCGAATAAACAACACCAGAGATTTTGGTGGGTGAGTCGCAATTAAAAACCTGTTTCCTTATAAAACTGTAAAAAAAGGGAGGCAATAATAATAATAACAATAAAAAAAACCCCAACAAACAACGGAAAGCTTACATAGATTTAGCATTTCGAAAATTTAGTTTTGATGTTAGGTTTAGGATAGAGTTAAGGTATATAAAAAGCAAATGTTAGTTTAGTATTTAAGTTAGATATAAGGTAAAAACAATAACAAAAACAACGCTTTTTTTGTTCTTCATTTTCATTGTATCATCATAATCAAGTTCCTTAAAATTCATGTAAACAAAATAATCATATTGTCGAAAGACAAATATTCATACTTTAAGCGTATGCATGTAACTTAGAGAGTCCGCAAGGGGCCAGTAAGTTAGGAACTAAGATACCATAAGCTAGAGTTTAATCATTTTTGTCTAGCAAGTAAGTAAATTATAATAATAAGAAGAAATAAGAAATGATATAAAAATGAAAATGAAAATGGAGTGCCCTTAAATGTCAGAGCACAATGCGAGCGGATGAAGAGGAAGCGGATAAGAAGGGGAGATGTATATTGGGCTTGAATCCCTGGACATCACAACGACCAGGAAACACATGATCAGGTAGAACATTCCACATTCGTGTGGTTCGGCTAAAGAATGATTCTCTATGTTTATTTGTGCGCCTGAAGTCCACTTTCAACGTGAACTGATGCGCATTCACAGATTGACGGGTATCGCGAGGAAATGTCTGAAGGGGCGGAACACATTCAGCAAGTTCACTTGAGCAACGACCGTGGTAATGCCTACAGAAAAGAGATAGGCATGATAGGTTGCGCCTGTGTTCTAACGACGGAATTGATCGACTCACAGCTGGGTCCCCAATAACTTTCACTGCTCGTTTTTGCATCCTGTCGAGCACGTGTAGTACAGTTTTGGATGCGCCTGACGAAATATGGGAGTTGAACTCCATTTTTGGACGAATAAATAAAACTTGTAAATAGTGGCCAGGTTGGATGGAGTGAGGTATCTTTTGCATCTCTTAAGGAACACCATACATTTGGCTGCACTTTTTGCAGCTTCAAATATATGGTCATTCCAATTAAGAGTCGAATTAATTCGAATGCCGAGGATTGATATTTCCTTGGCTTCGTCGATAAAGTGCCTTGCATTGACAGTATATTTACTTTGGGGTTCACCTTTGGCGACAAGAAGCAGCACTGAGTTTTTAAGGCATTGAATTCCACTCGGTTAGATAATCCCCACTGATATATCTTGTTGAGGTCTGAATTCAATGTATCAATCATAAGCTGCTGGTTGGTAATGACGTTCGTAGAGTTTGGACGGGAGTGTATGAGAAACTCAATGTGCTATCATCAGCAAACGAGTGGATTGGGTTGTGAGTACTTGATAAGAGATCATTTATAAGGAGGGAGAGTGGGTGAGAGTGCCGAACCTTGGGGAAAACCTGGATTAATTTGATGGGAGACAGGTTTGACACCGTCAAGAACCACTTGAATTGAACGGCCAGAGAGATAGTCTCTTGTCCATTGGATCAGGGAATTGTTCACTTCTTAGGAATACAATTTTGACAAGAGGGCAGGATGCCAAACTCCGTTGAAGGCTTTTGAAATATTCAATACGACTACTTTGCTTTCACCGAGGTAGTGGATGTAATGGCTTCACTTTTCGGTAAGGTACGCCATCAGATATCCTGTAGACCTGTTGCTACGAAAGCCATATTGGCGGTCATTCAGGACGTCATTTGATTCCAGATATTTTGAAAGTTGACGGTTGAATCCATTAACTTGGAGAGAATAGAAGTTAATGCTATAAGTCGGTAAGAAGAGAGGGACAATTTGTCACCTTTTTGGGAATTGGCTAAATGTTCGCTGACTTCCATCTAGTTGGGATACGGCCAGTAGAATGTTCCACGGTTCTTACTTTTCTTTTTATATTCATATTTTGCGCCTCTCTGAGACCGGGCCGAATCAGAGCAGTAAGCAGACCTTACCATATCAGAGAGGGCCTCTGATATGGCGGCCTATTTTAAACCCCAAAATGGTCTGCACAGCACATCTCAAATATTTTGTGTTTTATTTAAACACAAAATTGATATGTCCCCACTAAAATACTCGATATTTTTATTTGAATTGCGTGGTTAGCAAAATAAACCTAAGGTCTTTGTGGCGTTCGGCAGTTTGTCCTGAAGAGAGAATGCATATGGAAGCCAACATCATCTCAGATAGTTCATTGCCGAACGATATATGATATACAATGGGCCAATGGTTGCTCCCTTGCTAGACAAATGACAGTTGCCAGGACACAAAAACAATCTAAAACTGAATGACATTGGCTCGAGATTGTTATCTGTCTAAAGGAAGACTACTGGAGGCTAAAACTTGAAACGTATATTACCACCTCACATAATACTAGTACAGTCTACTCTACATCTTACCTATTTCACTACTTTTTTTAACACACAAATTCATACACCTGTTAGCCACATTAAAAGAAGAATTCTCCGTCTTCACACAGCTTGTATCCATTTCCGACAATAAAAAAAAACTATATATTGAAGCTTTACAAATCCAAAAGCACAGCAATCTACTCGTGGAGTATGTATTTACTTTGCTTTGACAAAGGTTTGACTACTCGCCTACATAATTAGAAGAACCTAGTTTCACACATGCCAGTCATTTCCACATGAATTACCTCTCGGGGTTACAGCCTTTCCCTTTTATAAATGTGATAATTAAGAATACTACCTCACTACATTGCTTCAATTATCTAAATGAGCCTTAACCAACTGTACACGTCCTTCCATTGCTAACCACAAGAGCTCGTAAAATGTATTTACAAAACGAATTTGTTTAATCCTCTCATTTGCATCTAGACCCGTCAGGAAGTTAACTCGAAATAAAACTAAGTAAAAACAATCTTTAAAACGACGAAGGGTTATTGACACAACAAACTCATTAGATAATCAACACAGGGCGAACAGGATTCATAAGCCTCAATTGAAAATAACCAGAAGCATCCAAAGGGAGGGAGAAGAGAAGTACAATCCCAAGCCTCTGTTGTTTACTAGTGCATTTTTAAGACAATATCTCAAGGACTAATTTGCATATTTGCACCATGGACCTAACGTAATTACTAGTAATAGTACCCATAAGTTGGTTCCCTTGTTCTCGTTGAACACCTAAATTGTCTTTACCACCCAGATGACACTGTTATCAATTACGAGTCCATCATTGTGAAGCGGTACTCACCTCGAAAAAGGACAAAGCGCTTGTAAAGGATGCCAACACTGGTAGTAGTTGATACAATGTTGCAGGAATCTGGTACGGAAGTCCTTCTGACTAGCTGATGATGACGAAACATGAATGGAAATCCTGCGCATTGAGGATGTTTTGAGAAGAATCTGAATTGTGCTCTCTGTTTATGTTTTTCCAAAGTACTAATGTCACAGGTTTCTAGTTAACAGTCAGCTGATAGATGGTGATACTGACCACGAAAGAATTTTTTTAAATATTTTTGGGATAAGTGAAATAAAAATGGGCTTGATAGCATGTTGGAGATTTGGTGGGGACAGATAGGGACTTAAAAAAAAACCTATTCATTCAGCTTCACAGAGGGATTTAATACATCAGTATGGTTACACGCATCGCAGCACAAAAGGTGTCTCTTTCAATTGTATCTTATATCTCATTACCACATTGAGCAGTATCCTCGCTGAGACCGTGCACACAAAAACATTCGTTTGTTCCGCTTCATTCTTCAAGCTTTCGCAAAAGAGTTGGAAGTTGGTGGTCCATGAGAACACTGATAGAATGGCTCAATACCCGTTTCTTTTTTTTCGTGTGTTGTCAGAATACGATGGCACAAGAAGTAGCTGCGATGCAGTAGAGACACATTGTGTTTCGTCAGCAGACGCTGTGTGGCAGCATCAGTCAGACACATTCCTCCCGACAATCGCAGTACGCTCGTTCGAGTTTGTTTTCATTTTTAGAAGATAGTCCCATGTGAAACACCCTAAATACTGCGACGACGGGAAGCAGCATCAGCACCACATAGAATTTTATTCTCAGCCATCACATCGTTCAGTTGAGTCGAAGCTACCAATCGTGGTAGACGAAATGTCGGGAGAGGTTTGATAACACCGAACTCAATCTATAGCTACCGGTAGATGCTACACGTGCGGTTTTATACCACTATCCGAGGTAATTGCAACGCTTTATTAAGTGGTTACAAACGATCTATTTCCTCAAAGTGCTAATTAATTTTGTTCCCAATTACGTGTGTACGGGTGTTTGCGTTTGCATTCATGTTTGTGACTAGGTTTATGAATTGTCCTTAACTAGTTGATACAATCAACAAGGAGTTTCCACCGTTCGGGTTTGATAACCATAGTAAACGCGAACCTTTTTAATTGAGTATATATCGTGAAGTTCCCAGATACACAGCCATTTAATAGCTAGAACGGATGTGAGCCGGCTTAAATTCATAAGAGACGACATTCAAAAAAGGCTGCCGTTACTAAGGTACGTATTTTCCCTTCCTTTAGGATCTTTTCTTCTTTTTTTTTGTAAGGACTAACGGGCTTATGTCTGAAAATTAAAAAATTGCTTCCACATGCAATTTTTTTATGAAGGGATCCATCCTCCTTCGGTTGAGCTCGCATCATTGCTATTTAAATTGATATAATGCGCGACGCTCACCCAGAACTTCCCTCAAATTAACGACGAATAATTGTAAATTATTCGTTTTCTTCCCTTCGTCAAAAGGATCTGATCCGACTGTGACCAAGATAGTGAAGTGAGAATAGGAATGAGCTGTTAGCTTTTGGGTTCGAATTTGCGAATCGCCGCATTTTTCCTTTACTTCCTTTAGTCCTCTTAGTGTTTAGTGGTTATGGCCTTGGGAAGATTATTTCCGTGCGGGAGAATGAAAGAATGAAATTAATGATTTGTTGAATATAAGAATGTGGATGAAAAAAAAAAGAAGAAAAAAGCTAAATAGGGGTACGTAACGAGTCCAAAAACAAGTCTTAAGAGAATCTCCGAAAAACAGGATGGAAGGAACTCCAAGTACATCTTTAAAGATTGCCCATTTTGACGAAATGGGTGAATTTACTGGAAACTTTATTTGCAATGGATTTAGCCTTCTTTTCATCTATATGTTTTTTTCTTTATTACGCTAATGAGATTCGGAATTCTTCAATTCTCTTTTACTATTTAATTGCTTTGAGGGATAAAAATTTGACGCTTAACGAAGGGTAGTTTTCACTGGATCAAGCATCTTGATATTTTCCAGTTGCCGACGCACTCTTGTGTCCTACCAATATACGTCTTTGTGTGCCCTTATTTTTTGTCTTCCCTTTTTGTTTTTTCAATTTGCGGCAGAAATTTTATGGAGAATCTTTGGCGGGTGCTCTCACGGATTTCATTGCTATATTATGCACAAAAATCTAAGGAGAGGGCAAATGATGTCCTGCAGTTACTAAGATTTCTTTTGCCTAATGATTTTTCACTTTCATTTTGGGTATAATATAGTTTTATATTATCGTGGGTTTTGTACTTCCGAAGGGTGTTTAATTTCGGGAAGATATCGTCGCTAAGACTAGGACTAGTGCAATGGGGATCTAAATGGATTTGTATGCCGTGTCGAAGCTCAGTCGGCGGCCTTTATTTGAAAAGGACGCTAACTGCCACTTAAAGGATGTTTAGAAAACAAAAGATGTCGTTATTAAGATAGCAGATAACTTCGGCATATGGCCACATTCTGCCTTCTAATTTAAAATTAGCGGTGGGTCCATTAAATAGGGAAGACTATCCACTCAAAAACTTGGTCATAACGCTAAAGTTTTCTTACCTAAAACTTTGAAAACGCTAGCACTTAACTAGACTTTTTAGTTTCAAGTTACTGTTTCGAAATTTTTCACATGAACCTTAAACTTATCCGCAGATGTAGCTTACGGTGTCATGGTCAAAACATTTGAGGATGTAAAGTTCCTTTATGACTTAGAAAACAGCGCTTATAAAGAAGGCGGTAATGTCCCGGAAAACATTAACTCTGTTTTTTTTTTCGAATTTATTGAACATGTTGTTACGTGAAGAAATGAGCGGCTTTCGTGGTGCGCTCAATGATAGATCCTGAAGAAAATCTTTAATTTTGACCACTTTTTTATTCATTTAATAAAATAAGACGGTTGTGACATGTGCATGCGGGTTAAATTGAAAATTATTTACTATTCCGTCGGTTAGGTAATAGATTCATAATTTAGTCCTGTAAAATTATTATAAATGGCGGAGACTGGATTTAATTCAGGAAGCTATGACCCTTCACAACTTGATTATTTTTTCGCTGATTAAAGATAAAGGATAAGCTTTGAATGAAACTACACAAAAGGTTGAAAAACAACTTCTGAATACAGAAACAATAAAAAACAACTGGTATTTCAAACAAATGCTATTGTGATATTATATTAAAAATATTTTACTACAATTAAGGAAACTCATTTTTTTCTAATTGTAATGCTCCCGGGAGAATCGAACCGGCCTGAGATATCACTAGATAACTGTCGCAGGTCTTCTTAAACAGTTGCACGTTGTAACGCCCCGGTAACACTCGCGCGTGGAGGGAATTCCACAGCTTTCCGGCTCTTTAACGGAACGAGCTCTGATGTAGAGAGGTGCGTGCCGTTGCGACATCTATGGAAAATTGGTGCGATCCGTCGGATCGCCTTGTGGAGCGCATATATTTCGTAGGGGTGTGCATACCTTTTTTCCGGTTTCTTTGGCAAAAAAAAAAAAACCGAATTTTGTAGGGAAATTAATTTTTTTATTCGAAATATTGGCCATCGGCTTCTGCACATTTCGCCCATCTTTCAGGTAATTTATGTATAGCATGCCAGAAAAACTCCTTGTCTTTCGTGGCAAACCATTCATCGATCAATTTTCCAACTTTCTGCAAATCTCTGGAGTGCTGCTCTGCGAGCACGTACCCCATTAATGCGAAGAGGTGATGGTCAGATGGCACCAAGTATGGGGAGTACGGCGGGTGCAGAAGGATGTCCCATCCAAGCAATTTAAAGGGATGTGGGGGTTGTAAGTATTGATGTCAACGTATGACACAGGTTCACATCACCCACCAACGAATTCTGCACAAAAATTGTCTCCCAAAAACCCAAACACCAAAAGAAAAGATGAATAAAAGGCACTGAGTAATTTTAATGTTAATGTACTTTTATTTGTACTTTGTGATTTTTATATTTTAAATAAGAGTGGTAATACAGGGCTCCTCGATAGTATAGTGGTTAGTATACCCGCCTGTCACCCGGGAGACCGGGGTTCGATTCCCCGTCGGGGAGCCCCTGGCGCAAGACTAATGACCTTGCCCAGACAAAATAAATCATTATGGAAAATTTAACAAGCCTCAGAACTTGCTAAATAAGGCCAAGACCGGCTCCCGGTTGTAGTGCCGATGATGATGATGGTAATACAGGAAAAATCTTTGCACTTTACATCTATGGCCAACATGCATTTAATTGAACATCTTTGGGTGGGACCGGAACGTCTTACACAGAAACAGCAATTTAGTTTCACTAATTAGATCTACTCATCACATTTTATTCACTAATTAATTGTATTAAACACATTTGGATATAACTTGTTATGGGCCGCCTGTTCGTTTACTGAGATTGAAATCAATTTTAAATGCATATACGAGTAAAAGAAATAGATATATTAAAACGTGGACTACCAGACTTAACGCGACTTTTACACATGACTTTGTGTTTTGTATGTACTCCTCGGGGGTTGAATAATGACTCCTGTACGTGATCTCGCGATGGTGGATGGAGATCGACTCGATGTGCGTGTGCGCACTTTGGTGGCTGAATTGTGACTGATCCCATTCAGGGATGAAAATTGTCTTTAACCACGCGCTCAACAAATCGAGATCATACTCCATCTGTGCTCTCTCATTCTGCCCGCCCATCGAGGTGAATAAACCCTTTTAGTTAATTCGATGTGTCGATGGACAAGAGCGAATGCGAGAAACGAAACGAAAAGCGAAATGATCCCGGGGGTGATTTTACTTCCCATGCATTGAAGCAAATCAATGGTGACCAAGTGACTCAGATCCGATATCGTGGAGATCTCAGAATGTACTCTACAGAGTGTACAGAGAGTACTCTGAGAAGACGAAATGAAATGGGATAGAAATTATTTGCAGCTATTCACCCGACTAAAGAGATCATTGATCCCAAGCGAATAGAGTGTCTGGGGGAAATCAAAGGGACGCTACATCGGCTAGGGAAATATTACCGTGGGAAACAAACTCGAAGAATTTGGAAATTACCCTAGCCGTTGCATGATGATGCAACCGCGTCATTTAGTCAGGCTTGGTTGTTGTTAATCAATATGACATTGAGATTTTCGGTGGAAATCTCATGGGTTAATGCAATCGTGTTGCCATATGGCAAGAAAGGAGATGATTGCAGTTATGCATTAACCGCATAGATTAATGCCTTCCGGCCATGCATCTTTTTGGGATCTATCTTATTTAAGGTGAATTAGCTGGTAGGAGGAATTGGGGTTGAGGTGGTGCGCTGTTAGCGGGCGAAATTGGGTTGGAATTGTGGGTTGGTTCTCCATATAATATAGAGAACCCCCACAGGGGTCTTTCACTAGTTTTGGTGTGTGCTGCGTACTTTTCGCTGGCGCCATCTCTTAGTTAAACCGGAAAAAATGTATGCAAACACCTGGTAAACCGAATTGCGCGGAACAATACCATGAATCTCCACAGTGTGGGGTTAAAGTATGTAGCCTAACATGGGCACGGATTCACTTTTTCCCAACGATGATCCGCAGAAGATTGTTCACAAGAATATCCAATTAAAAGGCACTGGTCGTTTCTTATCTAACTTAGCTTGTTTCTTATTTATTGATATTATGTTTTTGAGTTCTTTATTTACATAACTTATAACTTATTATTAAATTGTATTTTATAGATTTTACTCAAGAATAAACACTTCTTTCTTTTTTTTACATAACTTATAACCTATTATCAAATTGTATTTTATAAATCTTATTCAAGATTAAACACTTCTTTCCAGACTGGTGAGCGTAGTAATTGATAATTTGACTTATATGCCCCGTGACTCGCGAAACGTGTGTGGCCACGACCGGAGTTGGATATCGACTGCTCTCATCAGGGGTGGAATTATTTTTTCTGTTTTATTGCACACAGGACAACCAAAAGAGATCACGCCTCTGCTCTCTCATTGTCACGCCCGTCGAAGTGGTAAATTGACAATCGACGAACGTGGGAGAATGAGAGAACAGAAACACGATGTACTGTGATCTCGGGGTGGATTTGGTTGTGTGTACTGGTATCAAATGCTGTTTCTGAGAATGGGCTACTGCCCCAGTGTTACGGCTGTGGTGATCTCAGAAAGCATTGAACCGTATGGAAACAGAATTATGGAGGAGAGGAAATGTAGCCGGTGCTATTCACCTGCGAAAAGAGATCGTTGATCCCAAGCGAATGGATGATCTGCGGAAAAACGATAGGACACTACATTGGCTAGGGAAATAATACCGTGGGAAAAACGCTAAGGAATGCTGGTAATTACCCATGCCATTGAATGATGATGCAACCGCGTCGTTTGATTCGACTTGGTTGTTGCTAACCAACATGAATAGAATTTCCCGTGGAAATCTCATGGTTAGAGGAATGGAGAATAGCTAAACTCAATTATGCATTATCTGCATAGGATAATGAGTTTAGCTAAGCGTCCTTTGGGAAATATGATATTCCAGGTGAATAGCATGAACGGTGGAATAGGGGTTGATGTGACGCGCTGTTAGCGTTCGAGCTAAGGCGGAAATTGTGGTTGAAATTGTGGGTTGGTTCCCCATGTAATATAGAGAACCTCCACAACAGTACCCATGATAATATCTGTAAAACAGACAGAGGTCAGCTACGCGCCTTCGATGTGATAGCGACTGTAGTCCCCGGTCAGGTGGATCGCTCGTCTCTGTATGCTCTCAAGTAGTTCGGGGGTATGCCTAATAGCAGAGCTCCAAATATGGTAGAAATATTCGAGCGTGAGACTAGTTTGGGATTGATACACAACAAGAAATTGGACCGTAGTAAAATATATATTGGCGGTAAAAAGATAACTCCGTTTTCTAGTGGCGGACCTGGTGATATTTGACGCGTGTTTATGTCACGATACACTCCCACAGAACATGACGCCCAGCAATTTTATGCTATCTCTACATTCGAGAGCCTGGCCATTCATCATCAGCCGTGGAACCGATGATCCACTTTTCTTTGTGAACGTTGTATATTGTGTCTTCGATGCATTGAAATCGACGAGATTGGCTTCTCTGCACTGCAGGACCCTATCCAGATCCCGATTCAGAGTCGATCTGGCTACATCTCAGATGGTGCGACGTTGATGCACTAATCCGCAAAACTGAGCACCCTCTTATCCGTTAACTCCAACAAATCATTTATGTGAAGCAAATACAATGTTGAAGCCAAAATAGAACCTCGAAGCACCCCGGATTTAACATGATACAGATCCGAACACTCGCCGTCCACAACAACCCGAGTCGATCGATTTTCGAGGAAGCTCCTCATCTAATCGAAAAGCTGTTGTTATAGTCCGGTTATAGTTTATACAACTATTTAATATATTTAAATTATATATATTTAATATATTTGAATATAGTTAAGTTTTAGAAAGACATTACTTTATTTATCTGTTTTAGGTATAGAGGGACTTAAAAGCACTTACTTGATTGAGCTTGATTGGTTGGTGGCTGGCTGTTCGGCGACTGGGTGCAGGGGCGTGGAGGTGATGCTCCCCTGTTCAGCTTCAGCTTATTCTAGTAAATTCTGGTATTGAATGTATACTCGGTGATTTGATGAGTCTCTGTTGTTGTTTAACCCTTTTCAGTTCTTGAAGGAACACACTTTCTGAGCATGTCCGCTTACCAGGAGCTATACTTAGTTCAGATAGACAGTTTAACAGATTGTTACGTCCGGCCTGGGATTCAACGTCCGGCTTGATTGATTGTATACGTTTGGTTTCCTGATAATAATTTCTCGCAGTCAAATGGATAACGTATGTGTAATGTTCCAAGACAATGACTTTTTCTAAGGCTACGTTCACAATAAAGGTACCCACGGCTTTAATAGAGCTTCCGTGAATCAATAACGTTCCGTTTGTCTTGATAGTTTAACGGCGAATCTCAACATTATTTTCATTTGCCGTTGACGTTTATTATTATTTTCTCTACCAAGTAGAATTTACACAAAGTAGTTTATGCAAATTAGCTAATTGGCGAGTTGTTTTCCTTTTAGAGGTAGAGAGGGGAAACTTACGAAGGGGGATTAGTGGATGTTATGGGGGACCTGGACGCGAGGTAGGTCCATAACATTCCGCTTGAACGAAGTTTGCTCAGCAATGCCCCGTGCCAGATGGCGTGGTAAGCCTTCGAGATATCCAATGCGACCGCTCTTGACTCGCCATGCCCCTCAATCCCCTGTGGACCGCTTGCCACGGAATCCGTAATGACGATAATTCCGAAGTCCGTTGCGTTCCAAATACTTAATTAACTTGGCATTGATGACCTTTTCCATCACCTTAGATAACATAGACAGTAATACTAGCGGTCGGTAATTTTGTGGGAGACCCTTTTTCTTTTTTTTGGGATTGGCTGAATTCGAGCAACCTTCCAGCAGGTAGGAAATGCCCTCCATGCATAAAATAAGCGGAAGAGTCTTCCAAGAACCGGCGACAGTTCCGGAGCACAATTCTTAAGGACTATTCGGGCATGTTGCCTTCTTACAGTCCAATCCACGTAGCATGCGTTGAATAGTAAGTGGGCGGAACCTCACATCTGGCATCGAAGGCCTTACCGGCGCGATCACAGGTGGGTCCAAAAGACCGGCATCGAGGTTTGAATTCACGGAAAATAAATTTGGGAACGTATTAGCTTTATCTTTCGAATCCGTGACTAGCGTCCCAATGCCCGTCATTGACGAAGGAAAAGAGGAGGACGCGAAGTTATTGCTGATAGCCTTAGTCATTCACGAGAAGGAATGTGAACCAGTTGGGTACTCAAGGAGTTAATAGCTCTGTCATTGTGAGCCTTCTTCGCGGTATTAATCGTCTTGTTGCACGCGTTTCTGAATCTAGCATAATTCGTTCTGTTGACCTCGGTGGGATTGGAGCGCCATTGTTACGCCAATAGATGAAATTGGCCACGATGGAATACTCTGACTTAGTTATACATTGGGGATGTATCTGATTTCTAGAAACTTTTCAATCCGTGAAGGTTGTTGTCGACAATGTGCCTGCAAAACTTGTGTCTCTTCACTTCATCATTTTGTGTTCCGTATTAAAGCCATTTCTATTTCTTCTTCATATAAGCAAATCATAGTAAACAATAAAACTGATTTGAACCCACGCAAAAATTAAGAACCAATGCATTGCCGCCTTAAACCACAGCCGCGTGCAAACGAGGTTCTGTTTCGTCGGCAATTAAACTAAAAATTTAAAAATAAAAAATAAAAAGTGGTATTTTCGAGATTTTTCTGATGATCTTAACTTTGCTATGATTGTGTGTTCGCATGCCTGTTTTGGAATTTCCGCAGTCAACCCTCAGAAGCGTGAAACGTTTTTATCGTTAATAATTTACAGTTAGTTTGTATAAAATGTGTTATATCCTGATGCACATCCTTTGTAAAGTTCACATTAGTTAAGTTTTATATAATGATCACCACCAGAATGATCACCGATCAGAGTGCAAACAATATTTTGTCCACGGAGAAGATTAATTATATAATAGGATGATTTATATAGCTCGCTATTCTCAGTAGAATAACTCAAGCTTACGGACATATTTTTAAAGATATGAGGTGATCAGATATGATTTTATAGCTTTTCAGAAATCAAAATTCGATAAAAAGAAAAAAGTGGGTTTTTGGTTCTTCTCTTTTTTTTTTTTTGGAATCCTGTATAATATTATTACAAGACGACAACATGGCCGGATCATCCCTGAACGGGGTCACACAAGTGCTCGCATATGCGGATGACATCGCCGTTTTGGGCGATAATCTAGAAACTGTAAGTAAAACATAGTGAAATCATCATGCAAGCGGCAGAAGAGGTGGGCCTAGAAATAAATGAAAACAAAACGAAATACATGATTATGGCGAGAGCAAGTGGTCCTCAGGGAACACACATAAACGTCAGGGGCAAGATATTTGAAAATGTCAAAGAATTTAATACTGACGGCCAGTAACGAAATGTCGAAGGAAATTAACAAAAGTCTACACTCCGGCAACGCTAGTTGGCATGCAGTCAGTAAACTGCTGAAATCCAAACTGCTATCACGGAATATAAAGCACCGTGTCTATAGAACCATAATCATACCGACAGTTCTATACGGATGCGAAACATGGGCTCTCACAAAACAGGAAGAAAACAAATTCCGCGTATTCGAGAATAAAGTTTTTATGGGGATCTTTGGAGGCAAATATGACGAGGACGCAGGACAATAGAGGAAACTCCATAACCACGAATTGGAAGAGCTATACCGCAAACCTACAATAGTGAGAGTAATCAAGTCGCGAAGATTAAGATGGGTCGGACACGTGGCGTGAATGGGCAACGATAGGACCGCGCATAGAATTATTGACGGTAGACCAACGAGAAAGAGACTGACAGGACGGCCGCGACGGAGATGGGAGAACAATGTTAGGTTGGACCTTGAGGATATCGGATCGGATGGTCGAACGTGGAAGGAGAGCACACAGGACAGGGAACAATGGCGGAGTTGAGTCGGTGAGGTCATGAGCTTTCGGGTTCCTACAGGCCAATAAATAGTAAATAATTAGTGTATAATATTATTAGATCTATTTACCCATTCGATAAAAAATTTCTTTTCCGCCGTGACAGTGCATCAATTAATCCAATGCATTTTCCAAATAAGGCTCTCTGTGAATTTTTCCTGTTTGCAAAAGTAAAAATTTGGTGTGGCGTGAAGAGATTCTTAATAAAGAAAATTTGATCACTGGAACAAATGCGTATTTCGATGACTGAACTTATTTTGTCGACGGCTTAAAAAGTCTAATCTTCTTAGATTGAATGTATTGACTTAAAAGGTGATTATATTGAAAATAACTTTAATATAAACCAAAAAAAAAAAAAGGCTTTTGTTTTTCATACAAAACTCACTAACATACAAAGCATCAGTTAAGCAATCCTTCATGTGGGTATGTAAAATATTTACAGAATGAATATTCTGTACCCTCAATGTGCGACTAATTGTGTATCTTGATGGCTTAAGAGAGGGGATGAATTCCTGGTTATTTCCTACAATAAAGTGGAGAAAGTAAAGATGAATGTCACCTGACCTGGCAATGGTAAATGGTATTGCTGCGGACAATAACAGTCCTGCTTTTCGTTAAACATCGTGGAACGTGCGCGCTTCCTTCATAATTTAATTAAACACGAAAATATATATCATAGACCATTAAAGAAGTATTTGGGCGTCCTTTATAGAGGACGCAACATCGTTCACAGGATTTTGTCTAAGTGTATTGTCTTTTCAAACAAGAAAAATGAGGAGTCTTATAATTTCCCACTCTAATCTGAGGGATGCACGCGTTATCTTTGTCAGGGCGGATGTATATGCTACCTGGGTTAATTGCGCATTACGAATAAAACTGTGCTGTTCTTTTGTTTGAATGTTTTCCAGACACAAAGAAATATTTTCACTGTGTACACAACGTCGACTTAAAACAAGATAAGAAGCCAGCATCGAAATGGAAAAAGCGAAGAGAAATCCGATTAACATTTGAACAGGAACAATATACGAAATACACGAATAGAGGACAACCTAGACCTCTGGTAGTCAATCGCGGAATAATCTGTCTGTGAGTGAGATAATCAATAAATATGTTGTTGGCTTGACGTCAAACAAAGTCGGAATGAACTTAACTTTGATAGCTGATTAAATGCTCATGGCATAGGACTAAGTTGGCAAAAGATAATCATTCTGGCAAATTTGAATAACTCTAATGTTCACGGTTTTAGCCTAAACATCTAGTTTTCGACTGTGATTTATAGCAGGTGGAATACGAAGGTCCTGGGCAATTGGTGTATCATTTCCTTTTAATTCTATTCCTTTCTTCTTTATTTGCCTGTTTGGATTCCAGAACCGCTTGAATCATTCGTTAGGTATCGACATGATTGTTGGGCGTTTTGCATTGAAACCAGATGATTTGATGTTTATGATTTATTTAACAGATAACTGATTCAAGGAGTTGACTGATTGCCTTAATTAAATATTGATTTAGACTAGAAAACAATTTAAACGGTGGCCTTCCTTATTAAGTCAGTAAGAAAGGGCGGCGAAAATCAATTAGAGTTTCTGGATATTATGTCTTGGGTTTTCATCCTCGTTAATAACCTATAGCTAACATAAAGTAAGATTTTTGCGAATGAAGGCAATAATTAGGGTAAAGGAGGAATATTGCGAATACAAAATGTACGACGTCTTGTTTGTCGCTGATAATCTGTCTATTTTAAGCTCTCTGTGTATTCGCGGTATCTGAGACTTTCAACCTTTTATGTCTACGAGCACTGAGAGGAGAGTAAATCTGGTTAAAGCATTATCTGGCAAAATATACTTTGATTTTGGTGATGTGCGCTCATTACAAATGTCTTGATATTGCGATCGCCACCTTTGCTGTTGTTTCACCCTGTGTGTAGTGTCAAATCAAAGAAATCAAATTCATTTCGTACTGCAAAAATAAATGGTAAGTAAAGAATTAACTAGCATTGTCCGAGAATCTTTATTACTAAGAACCTTTAGGAAATTTATACATGATAAGTTTGTGCGGTAGAAATAACTTATTACCACGTGCCGCTATCCATAAAAAAAATAGCCTTAGCTTTATCAGTGTCCCTTCTGTCAATATTCGCCGACCAAACCCGAGCTATATACGACTTCGATTTTGTCTACTGTTCATGCACCTGTTTCATATGTTAAATATCGAAGTGTAGTTTATAGCGCTTTACGGCGTGTAGGATCAATTCGATGTACGAATGGTATTTGATAAGTCAGTGACTTTCGTGACAGAGGGCTGATCAGCCAATGTCTCTGTTGATTTTCGTAATATATGTACATCTTAATCCATTTACTACCAGTCTAATTGCGTTTTAATATGTTACACATATATTTGGGTGTAAGAAAGCTGCTCACCTAGTAGGAGCCATATTCACTCACGGTCGATTAAAAAAGGAATACATACATGTTTGTATGCGACTAATCACGAAGGTGGATGAGACACAAACCTACTAGTGGAAACCCAAAACTCATCAAAATAACAGATAGACGCCCATAAAATTGTTTTAAAAAACGAATATATGTATATGCTCGTACAGTTTCTCCGACAGGAGTATTAGCATACATGCTTAGTTCCAAACAAGCATGGTCCGTAGCCATTCCACAGCTTTACCAGTCTGAAACGGAACGAGTTCTGATGCAGAGAGGTGCGTGCTCTCGCGATATGAATCGAAAACTGGTGCGATTGGTCGGATTGTCGTATAAACCGAATTGCGCGGAGGAATACCACGAATCTCCGGGGAGCAGTACCCGTGATAATAATTGTAAAACAGATAGAAATAAGCTACGCCCCTTGATGTGATAACGGCTGTCCGTTGTCAGCGCCGTGTCCCCGATCAGGGAGATCGCCTGCGTTTGAAGCTCTCAAGTAGCTCGGGGGTATGCTTAAGAGTAGAGCTCCAATAATCGAACGGGGGTCTAATTTGGGGTTTATACAGGCGAAGAAGTTGGGCCGGAATAAATAATTTCTTGGCTCTAAAAAGATAACTCAGGTTTTCTGAGGCGGGCCTGGCGATATTCGACACGTGTTTATGCCATAATATATTCCCACAGATCGTGACGCCGAGTGATTTCAAGTTTTCCCACGATTCAAGGGCGTGGCCATCCATCATCAGCGGTGGAATCGATGATCAACTTTACTTTGTGATTGTTTTATACTGTATCTGGTTTGAATCGGGGTCTATGAGATTGGCCTTTCCAATAGGCTATACCCCTCGAGATCCTGGAAAAAGTAATGGAAAACGCAGCAAAACGGGGACATTTTGCTTTGGTCAATAGAGGGGACCCCTTGATTGATGTTGTATTCAAAACCATTCCAAATAAATTGTAAAGGACCAAATTAAATAAAATTTCCTCGTATATAGAGATCGATCGTTTTTTAAAAAGTTATTCAATATTTACTTACTGACATGGAATATGGCGCACCCCGTATATACTGTATATAGTATATACGGGTGCTTTTCGGTATTCTCGTGGTACAATATGTACAGGTTACTTGGAAAATAGAACTCTCATCACAGTGCAATATTATTACGCAAATTTCAACTTGTTCTGATACAAAAGTGACCCACCCCATTTGTTAAAAACAAATCATTTTAAAGTCTCTGACTTATTACACAACTCTTATAATCGCGTGCCGCTTTCATGTGTTGTCTGAATCTCGTATGAGTTTCATTGATGGATTTTGCTTCCTATACAGCAGAGCGTATGTTGATAATCTCTTTTTAAATCACTCTCTAAGTTTCCCTTACTTAACACAGTGAAGTTTAAAATCTTCAAAATACAATGCCTCTTTTTGACACCAAAGAAGACTGATTGTCGACTCTAACGAACTAATCCTCAATCTTCGAATAAGTACACCTCTTAACTTGAAGAACCATATATGTGCTGTTGCGAAAAGTTCAGCTAAATGGTTTACGTTTTTCAAATGATTCAACAAACGTACAATCACTCTACACCAGCTTTTCTGGCTGGTATTTTCAAAAGGTTTAGTCAACTAAACGTGGAATTCCCAGGGTTGCAAGGCAGCAGCACTTAAAACTACACTTTGCTTGCTCGAATACATACCAAACGACCAGAAATCCTCATAATGCAAATCGTTTAATTACTTTTTTTTTTTTTTTTTTTTTTTTTTTTTATTAGACTTCTCTCGGGAAAGGCGAACCTATAGCGTCGAGTGGGCGCCCCGAGATGCCATCAAATAACTGTTGCAGTTCTTTTTGAACAGTTGCAGGTTGTAACGCTCCGGGAACACTCGCGTGGGCGCAACGAGGTGCCACCAAAAACCCGTTGCGGTTCTTTTTGAACGGTTGCAGGTTGTAACGTTCCGGGAACACCCGCACAGGCAGGGAATTCCTCAGCTTCCCCGCTCTGTAACGGAACGAGTTCTGATACAGGGATGTTCGCGCCGTCGGGAGATGAACCACAATAGGGGGCGATCCGTCGGATTGTCTTGTGGAGCGCATATAAACCGAATTGCGTGGAACAATGCCAAGAATCTCCGAAGAACAGCACCCGTGATAATATCTGTAAAACAGACAGAGGTCGGCCACGCGCCTTCGATGTGATAGCGACTGTAGCCCCGACGTCAGCACCGAGTCCCCGATCAGACGGATAGCTCGTCTTTGTACGCTCTCAAGTAGGTCGAGGGTATGTTTAGGAGCCGAGCTCCAAACATGAGAGGAATATTCGAGCGCGGGTCTAATTTGGGATTTATATAGGAGAAGAAGTTGGGCCGGAGTAAAGTATTTCTTGGCTCTAAAAAGATAACTCAGTTTTCCTGAGACTGATCTGGCAATACCCGATACGTGTTTATGCCATGATACATTCCCACAGACCGTGACGCCGAGCAATTTCAAACTTTCCCCAGCCTCGAGGGCCCGGCCTCTCATCATCAGCTGTGGAACCGATGATCCAGTTTTCTTTGTGAATGTTGTATACTGGGTCTTCGTTGCGTTGAAGTCGACAAGATTGGCCTTTCCCCACTGCAGGACTTTATCTAGATCCTGATTCAGAGAGTCAATCTGTCCACATCTCAGCTGTAGACAGATTGACTCTCTGAATCAGTATCTAGATAAAGTCCTGCAGTGGGGAAATGCCAATCTTGTCGACTTCAACGCAACGAAGACCCAGTAGGGTTAAGGAATATAGGCGCAACTTGTCCCAATTGTCTCTTTTCTGTAGTTATGATCGCGGTTTAATCAAATTCCTTTCTTAAAATTATTTTTCCGTGAACCACGTGCTTAACCTAGCAGAATTTTACAGAAATAGGTAGTAAGTTTGTTGACAAACTGGCACAATAGCATAGACAGAGGTAATGCTCAGTGCAGATGAGCTCTTGTGAGATTTTATAACATCGGTCCATCACTGACCATTTACTACACAAATCACACATTTTCATCAACAACATGTAAAAAGACAGGGGCACACTATTTTTGGCCTTTAATGACGCAATTAGTTAAAAAATTGAAGGGAGTGCTTTAATAGATGAAATCACATTGATTTGCTTAGAGATAAATCCTTAAAAATCACTTATATTGCTAAATAGTATTTAAGCGTACATAATCTGAGATTTTTTTATTATATATTCTGAGAAAGAATATTTTATTTCACGTCGCCGCCTCGGGATATTAGAAACTAATATTGTACTATACACCCTATTTGAATTGAGCCTTTTGGAATTTCAAAAATGGTTACGCTATCGTAAAGCACCGTTGTCATCAAATCGATATTGCATAAATTGAACAGTGTTTTTGAAAAGTCGATAATGGATATTTTTTATAGAGTCATGCGGCAACATAAAACTACTCGGATCATTCTACGTTGACAGCATTAGGTTAGTATAGATGACAAATGGAGTCGGGTCTCATTTGCATTCATGTGAAAGTCCATAACAAGTTGGCCATTGATGTTCCCTGGATATTAGAAATCTTAAGTGTACTGTTCCTGTCCGGAAAGCAAACAATAAACCTTTCCGGGGATTCATTTTTGTTTTAACTTATTCAGGGTTATTGGGTACCTAGCAGAGACATATTCTTTGCTTTAGTGTTAGACTGATATACTGATTTGAGGTCGGGTTTTTGAATATCGAATCTTTGGGGAGAGATGATTCCTTTTTGTTTCACCTCTGTGCAAAACCCATGTCACTGACTTTCACCGCCACCTTATGAAAGTTGTCAATATATAGTTGTCCTCATTACAGTTTCTTAAAGTATGAAACGTAAGATACAACTATTATTGTATTTTCACATAATTAAGCGGAATATGGCAGAGATTTGTTTTTTATATTTTACTGCTAGGGAAGAAGACGCCTGTGGCCACACGTCTACTATTGATCACCTGTTATGCTAGGTGAATTTCTCCGTTAAATATCCAGATATTTGCTTTTACATATGCAGTGGGTGTTTGCGAAATTGTGGTCCTCTGTTCCATTGCTGGAACTCCTTTTTCACATTAAATTGTCTAGTAAGCAATCTAGTGGGCAAAACTGCCAGCCTCTCTCAAACTTTGTCCTTCTCGTTTTGGTTTTATAAAATCCTCCTATTGAGTATATTATCAACATCACCAAAATGTCATAAGACGATTGGAAAATAAACAGAAGAAATGCAGAGTGGATGTCCATTAGAAACTGTAGATTTAATTGGTTTTCTTAATTATTGTAAACGGAGAGGATGTCGTCACCATTTTTAAAATGAATTCGAAAACAATGCGATTTAAAAGTTATAAAAGCAAAAATAATTCTCTGCACAGCCCCCGCTCGTATTTATTTCAATTAATAGCGAACAAATGGAACATATTTGCCGACCGTCTTCCTTGCATGCCCTTCTTTAAAGTTTATTCCGAGGACATTTCTAATCCCGGCATTTACATCAATGTTTCAAGATGAAAGTAAGAGTTTAAGTGTACCCCATGAATTTAAAGAATAATGCAACATTCTCGAAGGAAGCTTCCCAGCAGACAAAGGAGAGAGTTTCACCCTAAATGGATTTTGTTTCCAGCATTGAGTTGCAAATAGTTTTATTGTTACTTGCGGGATGTTTGGTCCCATGTTTTGTAATGAAAAGTCCACAAACTTTTGTGATTTCCTTTAGAATAAGTGAAAATTGTTGACTACATTGCCAAAAGCCGGCTGCGAACTAATGGGTAGCTACTTAGGATTAAATAGTGAAATTCTTCATAAAGTTTCCTTTAACTTAACATACCAGAGTGTAAACTTACAAATATATTAGTCGAACTACGTATGTGTTGTGTGTTTAGAAGCGGACTTATATGGAATTCCAAAGCGGAAATGTTGAAGCATATTCATCCATTAGTTCAATTTATGAAACAAAAATTCATATATATGCCTGAAGAAAGTTATAATAAGAAAATCGTAACATAGAGCTTCGAGCGAATCCTTGCCAAGTTAAGTCCATGTACTTATTGTAGGTTAGGCGGATATTGTCTCCATTATCAGTATGCCATTCACCGTACTTCAGAAGAAGTGGAGGTGATCGACTTAAAATCCTTGTCTTTGCTAAGAAAGAGTTTTTTTTAAATATGCATCTCTTAGGGGGCTACTAAAGCTCTTGAGATGTTGTCGGGCGGAAAAGTGAAGAGTGACGTAAAGATACGTAGGTTAAAGGGTAGAAACGTAGAAAAGTGTTGAATTTAATGGGTTCCGTATAGAACAGCTACAACTGAGAACTGGTTTCGCGATCGGCGCGAATCACAATAATGAACAACTATACACAAAACTAGCAAAAACCACTAAGCAACGACGAAAGTGAATGTATCATACAGTTGCCTAAACACAAAACGTCGCAATGAGTTGGTCAAACTGTTTCACTAAACATCCTTAATCGAACATTGGCTGTTTTATATTTTTACAAAGTCAGTTGCAAATACAAATTCCTCAAAATAAACATAATGAGAAAACCAGGCTGCACAAACATAAATGTCAAATAGAACTGATTAGGATTAAGAAAAGCAATTACATAGTGTGTTTATCAGTCGACTCCGATATTTTTTGAGCGATTACCTTTACCCGTTTTTGCTACATTTCGGCTCAACTATACAGTGCATTTCTTCATAAAGTGAGCTAATTTATAATTTCGAAGTGGACATTTTTAGCTGCACTTGCATAGTTATAGTAGCGCATTTCATAAGATTATTGGAACATGTTTAGGATCAATAAATCAACCTAAGCCTTTATAACATTTGAGAAAATTTAATATTTATTGATTTCGAATATTGTTGGCGGGTTTAGAGCTTATGTGGGCCCAAATGTCTTTATCTTACTTTTAGTTATTATTAAAAAAAAAAAAAGCTACGCCAGGTGATGATACTTGTTTTAACTGCTCTTATCCTTATATCTCGACCATGTAACCCAGCCCCCTCTACCTCCTGACTGCTTTTCTTACAATTTTCATAAGGCTAATTTCCGCCTCCTAAATGAACATCTTAGCAAAACAGCGTTTCGCTTTGATCATTTGGGTGTAGAAGAAGCCACGGCCACTCTCTATAAGGAGATTTACTATGCCGTCGCCTTATATGTCCCCTATTCTCGCCGCAGGTCATCGGTTTCTTCGCCGCCATGGTACAACCGCAATCTCCGCAATCTTCGGAACAAAAGGAATAACTTATGGAACATTTTCCTCAAAACGCGATCCATTGAAAACTACTCCAACTATCTCGGGGCCTTTTATAAATTTTCCGAACTCAACAACTCCCTCTATTCCAAATACCTTATTAAAACACAATCCAATTTGATTAGTGATCCCAAATCCTTTTTCCACTTTATAAATTATAAACGTAAATCCGACGCCTATCCAAACTCCTTCTCTTATGGCGCGACTACGTCAAACGACAACCTAACTATTGCCAACCTGTTCGCGTCGTTTTTCAATAAATCCTTCACGGAGATCTCCTTCGAACCCAATCCGTCGTATTTCAATGACTTGCCCGAATTCTCCCTTGGTCCTTTCTCTCCTCAACTTATTCACCGTCACGTAGTTGAGGAGAAACTAAACTTACTCAAAGACGAGTTCAGCCCCGGACCTGATGGACTTCCGTCTGTATTCTTAAAGAACTGTTCCACTTCTCTTTCTCTCCCGATATCAACGATTTTCAACCTATCTCTATCTCAAGGGACCTTCCCTAGTATATGGAAATCCTCCTATGTCACCCCCATACATAAAAAGGGACCTAAAAATGATATCAGCAACTACCGACCCATCGCCAAACTATCTCATATCCCCAAACTGTTCGAAGGGCTTCTGTACAATGCGTTATCTTTTAGTTGTAAATCCATCATCTCACCCAACCAGCACGGTTACCTTTCGGGTAGGTCGACCACAACCAATCTGATCGATTTCTCATCCCATACTCTCCGTGCCTTAGAGAATGGCAACGAAGTTGATGTTATCACCACCGATTTCAGCAAGGCATTTGACAAAATCTCCCATAATCTCATCCTTTTCAAGCTGTCCTCCCTAGGCTTCGAACCCCTATTGATCAAATGGTTATCTTCTTATCTGAAAGACCGATCCTACCGTGTCAAATTCAGATCTTCCCTTTCCGATCCCTTTTTTTCCCACCTCTGGGGTTCCGCAAGGAAGTCATCTAGGCCCCCTCCTTTTTATCCTAACCATCAATGATGTCGACTCTGTTATTAAACACTCATCCATATCCCTCTATGTGGACGACGCCAAACTCTACAAAACAATCATCTCTCCCCTCGACTCCTCACTCCTCCAACAGGACCTTGACAGCTTCTCAACCTGGTGCCGTAATAACTGCCTTGATCTCAATGTTGCCAAATGTCACTCCATTACATTCTCCCACAAACGTCCACCCCCACCCCCTGGCCCTTACTTCCTGCTTAACCAGCAGATCTCATACGTATCCTCAATACGTGACCTCGGAATCTTATTTGACAGGGAGCTCAGCTTCATCCCACATATCGACGATATCATTCTTAAGGCCAACTCCCCCCTAGGGTTTGTGAAACGCTGGTCTAAGGAATTCTCTAATCCTTACGTTTCCCGTTCCCTCTACATTGCCTTCGTCCGCCCCCTTCTTGAATACGCCAGTCAGGTCTGGTCTCCACATTGCTCGTCCCATATTCGCAGAATCGAGAACGTGCAACGTCGGTTTCTGCGCTTTGCCCTCCGTGGACTGAACTGGGAGAATCCTCGGATCCTTCCCCCATACACAAGCCGGCTCCATTTGATCAACCTCAGTACACTTGAGGAACGCAGAACTCTTGCCGATATCCTCTTTATCCACCGTCTCCTCTCCGGCACAATCAACTGCCCTAGCTTGCTTTCCGCCATCGCAACTCAACACCAACCCCCGCAACCTACGAAACCCTCGTCTCTTCTATCTGCCCTCCCACCACACTTCCTACGGTTGTAATGAACCAATTTCACGTATGCTTAAGCAGGCAAACTCTTACCCCACCTCCTTCGATTTCTACCTCACTTCTATTGCTCTCAAACGTCGTCTTCTGTCTTTCCCCTCGTGACCTTCCCCCACTCACTATCTACACTTTTACTACCCGTATACATTCCTATCACCCCGCCCCTTTATCCTACTACCCGGTCTTCGCCACCCCATCACGTGCACAGCCACCTTCCCACCTTTTTATCTTCTTACTTATTCGAATGTAATTTTTTGTAATCCTATTTCTTAAGTTAGTTCGTAAGTTTTTTTTTTTTTTTTTTTACTTTTAATTTCTTTTTCTTTTTTTTTTTTTTTCTCAAACGCTTGTACTAAGTGTAATAAACGAGGGTTCTGCTCTCACTAAACTTAAGGACGGTTGGCGATAGTTTACTCTCTATCGCACTACGTGCAACTCAGGATAGATACCACACCAAGAATTTATAGTAAAACTGCGTGGTGTGCGAAACATGTAGAAGTGTCGCTTAATTTAAAAGAACTGAAGCACAAAAGTGTTCATGAATAGGCAGAAGCGTGGGGGGACAACTTTACTTATTGCGCAAAGGGTATTTGTAACTAAATTTTCCTAAACGCCACATAACCTTCTTTATAAGAATTATTAACTTATACAGAATTTTTTTTAAGTGTTGAAAACTCTGAAGTGTATGATAAATTAACGACTGTTGACACATTTAATAAATATTTCGCCAATATTGCCTGTAATCTTCAACCGACTATTGTCCATCCGTCATTATGTGCTTGAAACGCTTAAGCGAGATCTGATTCTTTGCAGAGTAGTAATTTTGCTTTTCAATTCTTTACTCCTTCTGAAATTTTAAAAGTTATTGGTTCTTTACTTAAATCTTTCGGACCTGAGGGAATATCAAATAATATACTCAAGAGAACAGTGTGTTTTGAGTGGACGTCTTATCTAATCTTTTCAATCGTTGCTTGATGGATGAGATATTTCCCAACAGTCTTAAACGTGCAGACGTGATTCCTCTTTTCAAGAATGGTTCTGCTGATGAAGTCGGTAGCTACAGGCCCATCTCAGTACTGTCTGTTTTTGGTAAAATTTTTGATAAACTTATGAAAATCTGAATAATGAAATTTCTTGAAAAGTTTGGATTTTTCAGTCAGCACAGTTTTGTTTTTCTTGTTTAGGTCGTTTTCTTGGAAATGGGACACGGCGAGTCAAGATAAATTATGTTAGGAGCCGTGAAAGAATCCTTAACCGAGGTGCCCCACAGGGCTCCGTTTAGGGTCGTTTTTTTTTCTACATTAATTCACTGTTTTATCTTGTTTTTAAAGGGTCACAAGCTGCTTTTGCTGATTATATTATTTTCTCGTATGGTTTAGACAATCACGGATCCTTCGTTTTTGTATGCTCTCAGGTAGGTCGAGCGTATGCTTAGGAGCCAAGCCGAGTCCGGGTATAATTTGAGATTTACACAGAAGAAGACGTTGGGCCGGAGTAAAATATTTCTTGGCTCTAAAAAGATAACCAAGTTTTTTAGAGGCTGACCTGGCGATGCTTGACACGTGTTTATGTTTCGATATATTCCCACAGACCGTACCGCCGAGCAATTTCAAGCTTTCCCCAGATTCGAGTGCCTGGCCATCAGCCGTGGAACCGATGATCCACTTTTCCTTGTGAATGCTGTATACTGCATCTTCCAGCTCCCGATTCAGAGAGTCAATCTGGCTACATCTCAGCTGGTGCAACGTTGATGCACGAATCGGCCGATCACTTGAAAAAGAGGTAACATGCGTACTATCATCCGCAAAACTGAATACTTTGTTATCCGTTGTTTCCAACAAATAATTTATGGTTGGAGCCAGAATAGAACCTTGTTGCACCCCGGAATTAACAGAAAACAGATCCGAACACTCGCTGTCCGCAACAACCCGGATCGATCGATTTTCGAGGAAGCTCTTCGTCCAGTCGCAAACCTGCTGGGAATGCGTTGAATAGGCTTTCTTTGCGGTATCAATCACCTGGTTGCACGCGTTTCTGATTCTAACAAAATTCGTTCTGTTAACCTCAGTGAGATTGGAGAGCCATTGTTTAAAAGCTCTATTTTTTGCCACTCTTATCTGCTCGCATTTTTCATCAAACCACGGCTTATCAGATGAACTTCGTTTGATGGAATGTGGAATGTAGATCTCCATCCCGAGAAGAATAATCTCTGTGACCGACTCCATGCATGCATTGAGATCGAAGTCCTCAAAGCACACCTCCGACCACAGAAGGGATGCGAAGAAATTCCGCAAATCATCCCATTTCGCAGTCCAGCACCGCCATACGCGGCGAAGCCACCCAGGACAGTTATACGCTTGAAATGCAAGTGGTTGTCCGACCGATACCAAGCAGTGATATAAGTTTCTCAGTGGGGCAGAAACCTCCACGGTATAAGTGCTCGGTCGGATGTAAAAAACAGATACAGGGTGTTCACATAATCACCTCGGGCATTTGGCACTCGCGTACGTTCCTCCACGAAATCACGGTGAACATATCCCCCAACCTCCTAGCCTCGTCGGTTCTGTTAGAATGCTCCACTCAACCGGAATTGTGCACATTAAAATCGCCGAGGACGATAATTTCAGAAACCGGGTGATTGATCTGTATCCAGTCGACGGTACGTGAAAAATGTCGCTGGTCGATCGTCATTCGGGGAGCGGTAAAGACAACAAAGAAATTTAACAGAATTCCTCAGCACAATCCTCAACCATATGATGGCCATGCTATTGGGTTCCAACGCCTCCATCCTTTGGCAAGCCAGATCGGACCGCGCGAAGACGCAGGCGCCGCCCTTAAAATGGAATCTCAAATGTAAGTCGTATCCTGAGCAACGAAGATATGTCGAATCAGTTGACGAATCGAACTGGGTCTCAATTAGGGCAAGGATATCAGGCTTCGTTGTTTGTAAATATTGGTGGACGGCGTTTACATTCGTATTGGTGAAACCGATGGCCCTGATGTTACAAAACACCGTTACCAATCGAGCGTCGCCTCAAGAGCGAGCCCTATTGTGCGATGACGAATGTCCTAAAGTTCGGTTATTTATCATAATATTTGCATGATGTTCCCCCTGACATAGTCCCCCCGGAGATTGAAATGGGAAACTAGTTTACCTCCGGAATTCTATATTTTAGACGGTACCATCATGGCTTATTTCCGTGTCAGCCCGGGCCATCCGCTATATATCCGAAACATAGTCGAAAATTTCTACCGACGATATCGCGGAATGAACAGCTTGACAGGGTGGTATCTCACCTTGGGACCGACTACCACCTAAACCAACATTTTCTCGAACCGGCCCATCAGCCAAGCTCCAAAAGATGGCCGGAGATCTCTTCCGACCATTTCACGTCTATAGCTTGACTGGGTGGCACTTCACCGGGGAACAGGACGTTGGGACCCCACCTACCACTCGGCCTTTAGTCGCTTCTTACGACAAGTCGGTCTAGGTGTGAGTAAATTCTAACGCCCTACTCGCAGGGATAATGCGAGCAGTGACTATGGTTATCTTGCCGCGATCCGACACCACCATTGCAATGTACGCAGCGTACATATGGCCAAGATTCTCCCAATGTAAGTCATACGTGAGGGAAATGAATTCAAAACACAGGCTTTAAAAATATACATCGCCTTCCAGATGATATCCGAAGATGCCATATATTAAATGGTAAGCCCCTTAAGATCGCAACTAAAAGGGAAGAATCTCGCCAGCGAATGTAATCACAAATAGAGGACTCCAATAAAAGATAAATGCATCAAACATAGCATATTTCCGTGAAAGGAACATAGTCACCATAATAACTGATTTATAAAAACACGTGCAAAGAAACCATAACCGGGTGAAGTACCCCCTAAGTTAGCAAATATCTATTTTAGCAAAAATATAAACATGCTAAGCAACCATACTGCTTGTACTACGAAGGCAATCGAAATTGAGGCGCACGTACTCACAAAGTGCGAGAGACTCGAAACCGTTCGAGTTATGTTGTGCTGTGAGCAGCCATTAAGCGAAATACTTCCCACCGGGAACAACTCCACATTAATTCTGACAATCGAATGTCAAAATAAAAGTCGCAGCTTCCCTTCTGTTTTCTCTTTTTTATTGGTTTCATTTATATAATATAAATACATAGACTTGCAGTGATAACACTACATACCTCCCATTTATTATTTCATAATCACACACAACGTACTACGAAATCATTTCTTCATTTTATTCTCCATGTTTACTGGGATTTGAATTTGTTGAGACACTGGTATGCTTAACACAGTTTGGTAATCAATTCTAAAACTAAATTAATGTTCTTCAATTTGTCTACCTCACTTGACTTGAAAGCCAATCTTACAATAATCTTACAAACGTTTACTGTTCAAGTCGTTTCTCCTCGCCCTCTTTCTGTTAGAATCTAACCTGTAGCGATAAATGTTTTCTAATTGACAGCATTAACGAATTTAAATATCTGGGATTTTCACGTCACGCGATCGCACTGACAAAATATTTCCGATGCACTCTTCGCCACTACTATTTTTTACGTACTTTCAGTTCCACTAAGCTTTGATGATAATTTATTATGGTATTTTCCATTCTATGTTACAATACGGAATTGTTTGTTGGGGAGGTGACTTTAAAAATACAGTACAACCACAGTTGATCTTGCAGAAATTAGTTCCTAGAAAAATGTGTTGAAAGTCGTCCAGGCACCCCAGCTTTTCTTTGTTCAGAGCCCTAAATATTTTTCCTAAAGACTCTTGTATTTTTTTAAAGTGTTGAAGATATTATTTTTGAGGTCCGGAAATCTTAATTTTCGATTAATCATTATCATCATCATCATCGGCGCTACAACAGCGATCCGGTCTTGGCCTTATTTAACAAATGTCTCCACCGATCCCGATTTCGAGCCGATGTCATCCAGTTTGGCACTCCCAGGCATCCTGGTCTACGCCATCCCTCCCTTACAGACAAGGTCTGCCGCGCTGTCTCCTTTAATAGATCCTGCCACAAAGGACTTTCCGGGCAGACTCCTCTTCGCTCATTCGAGCTAGGTGTCCCGCCCACCGGAGTCTACCGAGCTTGATTTTTCTTACAACATTAGCTTTAAGGTAGATTTGCGTACAACTCATGGTTGTAGCGTCTCCGGAATTGTCCTCCCCCTCATACGGGGCCAACAATTCTCCTTGAGATCTTCCTCTCGAACGCGGCTAAAAGTTCAGAGTGCCTTTTATTGAGCACCCAGGTCTCGGATCCATACATGATTACTGGTAAGACCATGGTCTTGTACAGAAGTAGCTTGGATGTTCCGGATAAAGTTCGGGATTTAAAGAGCCTTGAGAGACCATAGTAGGCTTTGTTGGATTTGATCAGCCGTTCGTGTATTTCTTCTTCCATATTGATATCGGCTGATATTATTGACCCAAGGTAGTTAAAGGACTGCACTACTTCAAATTCGTGCTCTACTACCCTGATAGTTTGACCAAGGTTAGGTCTTCTCTTCGCAGGAGTTGCCACCATGTACTTAGTTTTCTCCTCATCAATGTGCAGTCCCAATTTTTGTGCCGACTGTTCGATCTGGGTGAAGGATTCCTATACAGCCGTTTCGGTTCTACCGATAATGTCGATGTCATCTGCGTAGGCAAGTATCTAGCTGGACGCGCTGTCAATAGTCCCTCTAGTTGTGACGCCAGAGTCACGGATTGCTTTCTCCAACGCCAGGTTGCCGAGGAGGCAGGCCAGACCGTCCTCCTGTCAGAATCCATTAAAGATGTTTACTGGTTTGGGCAGCAATCCCCCTATTTTCACTTGACTGGTTACGTTGTCCAGGGTCAACCTACAAAGTCGCATCAATTTGTTTGGAATGCCGAACTCTCTCATGGCATTATATAGTTCTACCCTGGCTATGCTGTCGTAGGCGGTCTTAAAGTCTATAAATATAATGGAATCTTAAATTCCAGACATTTTTCGATCGCCTGCCTAAGGGTGAATATCTGATCAATCGCTGATTCGCCTGGGATGAAGCCACACTGATATTGACCAATTATGGCTTTAGCGTATGGAGATATCCGATCTTGTAAGATAGTGGAGAGTATCTTGTAGGCGGTACTCAGCAATGTTATAGCCCTATAGTTGCTGCACACAGTGATATCTCCCTTCTTATGTATGGGGCAAATTATACCACGACGCCTATCTTCCGGCATCTCCTCTTGATCTCATCGTTGTGTGATGTAACGGTGTCCCTCCTCGTTTGATCAGCTCAGCTGGTATGCTATGAGCTCTGGCGCTTTATTTGATTTGAGCTGTCTTATGGCTTTTAATGTTTCCTCAATGCTTGGTAACGCCAGCATTTGGTCTTGATCTTGCATTGGTGGAGCCTGCAATTCTTCTGTGAGCTGACCATTTAGTAATTCATTGAAGTGCACTTCCCATCGCTCCAGAATGCCTTCAGGATCGGTGATCACATTATCCTCTTTATCCTTGCAGTAAGTGCAGCGTGGTGTGTACCGCGTCATACTGCGGATTATTTGGTAGAACTTCCGCGCCTGGTGCGGACCCCGCTCTCTACTTTTCTCTATTTCACAGACAATGTTTTTTTCCCAGGCACTTTTCTTTTGTCTGTGAAGCCTTTTTTCAGATCTTCTGAGCTCTTTGTATTTCTCCTCGCGCACCCGTGTCCTATGAGACTGCTGCATTGCCCGGCATGCAGCATTCTTACGTTCAGCCGCTAGTTTGCACTCATCATCAAACCAGTCGTTCCGATCTCTACGACTACTGCCTAAGATGGAGTTGTCAGTACTAATAACAGTATTCTTAAGGCGTGTCCATTTCTTTTCTACGCCCGGCATTCTGGCCCCAAGACTTACTCTCCCTCCAAGGGAAGGAATCCAGAGTATCTTCGACTCATTAAGAAGCAAAAAGTCAGTGGGAATAGATGGAGTACCTAACATCGTGCTCAAGAACCTGCCCCCAAAGGCAATAGATATATACACGGTCCTGTTTAACAACGCGTTGAATAATGCATATTATCCCGCGCGTTGGAAAACGGCTATCATTCAGCCCATCCCAAAAAAGGGCAAAGACTGTACAAACCCAATGAACATGCGTTCGATAAGTTTACTCCCAAGCATCAGTAAAGTATTTGAAAAAATCATTAACAAAGCTCTGCTAAAATGGGTAGACGACAATAGCATTATTCCAAACAACCAGTTTGGCTTTAGGGCGGGTCATGAAACCACACATGCCGCAGCTAAACTGGTCTCCGATATACAATGGAATAAATGTAGGAACCAATGCACAGGTGCCTGTCTGATCGACCTGGAAAAAGCCTTTGATACCGTCTGGATCGAAGGGTTGTATTACAAACTGGTCAGATATGGCATACATAAGCCTTTACTATATGTACTTTACGATATGTCAAAGGACAGGAGGTTCGTGGTCAAAAGTGGTAATGTGACCTCTAATAAAACGTATAATATCAAGAATGGCTTGCAACAGGGCGCGGTACTCTCTCCGATTCTTTTTAACATTTACATTAGCGACTTATTAGATGCACTTCCGCAGGCTATTGCGTACGCAGACGATCTCATAATTTACAGAACAGCTCCGAAAGTTGCGATCATAAATAGGTTAATACAGCGAGACTTCAGCAAAGTGCAGCGCTATTGCGATGACTGGAAACTTAAGATCAACTTCCAGAAATGTGAAGCCATCCTATTTAGAACTCCATTATATAAAGCCACGTACGACACAAGGAAAAACTGGCGAAAGCTAGTTATCGTGGGACCGCATGGAGATAAACTGGAAACCAAGAGTTTAGTTAAATACCTGGGCATCTGGCTAGACCAATATCTATATTTCAACAGACATGTAGAGGCTGCTTTGCTCAAAGCGAGGAAAACTTTTGCTATGACAAGGAGGCTATTTCATAGTAGCCAACTTGACAGCAGGGTAAAAGTCATATGCTACATGACGCTAATCAGGCCAATGCTCATATATGGTTGCCCAGTATGGTTCAACATAGGTCCAAATTTGATAGAAAAGATTCGGGTGTTCGAAAGAAAGTGTCTCAGAAGTTGTCTCAGATTATATCGGACACCGGAATCGGACTATAAAAAGTATTACTCAAATGAGACTTTATATAATGAAGCGTACATAAATAGGGTGGATAATTTTATGATTAAATTAATCAGAGGACATATTGCGAGAGCAATAAGCTCGTCCAATGACCTAATTTTCGGGGCTTATTATCCAAACACCTTATACTATGAGAGCGTGCGTCGCAACGGCTTTGTTCCGCCAGAGGCGTTCCTTGACTTGGATATGAAAGGGCTTATACAGGATAGATCCGGAATTCCGCTGATCTATCATGTAAGTAGATCATCTGTAGACGGGCGATTGTGCTATGACCGGGAAGTAGCGCGCACCGAAGAAGAGCTCCTGCGCTTCAGTAGGGCTATCTCCCGCAGAGACCGGGACGATAGTATTAGACAGCGTCAACAGTTCTGGTGGTTGAATGGCATATAAAGACCTGGATACCAAAGTCGGTATAGAATCACACTATCATCAGCTAGCTTACATAGACTTAGCTTTTCTAGAATTAGGGTAGTATAAGATTTAAGTTAAGTTAGGCTAAATGATTTTACATAAAAAAAAAAAAAAAAAAAAAAAAAAAAAAAAAAAAAGTAGATAAGTTTAGGTAAGTTAAGTAAGTTAAATTTTAAGAAAAAAAAAAAAAAAAAAAAAAAAATTTACAAAGTTTTTCAAATTTTTCTTTGTCTTTCAAATAATTATAAGTTATGCCACAAAGTTCTGTCGCCGAAAGGCAAATTATACAAATATTAAGTAATGTTTAGCTTAGAGCGTCTGCGAAGGACCAGTAAGTTATTATATAAGATATTTAAGCTAGAATTTAAGCATTTTTTGTCTAGCCTTTAATTTAGAAAATAAGAATATAAAAAGAAAATAAAAAAATGTTTAAAAAAATGACTTACTCTCCCTCGTCGAGCTCTTCGAGGGCGAGTCGTAACGCATGACCAAAGGTGTTACTGGTATTCTCATTGCGTAAGGCAGCCGTGTTGATTCGAACCTAATCTGCGGATGCAATACGTCTTCGTAAGGCAATCCGCGCTCGGAAAACTCTACCAACAAGATAATGATCCGAGTCGACGTTGGCACCTCGGTACGTTCGTACCGTCATCAGGCTCGAGGAGTGGCGGCGCTCTATCAACACGTGGTCAATTTGGTTGCGAGTGGCTCCATCCCGTGATACCCAGGTGGCTTTGTTGAAACCTGGTACTCGCAACGACCAAGTTTTTTGATGTTGCCAGTTCGATGAATCGTAGTACATTGTCATTAGTGTTCTCATGCAAAGTATGGGAACCTGCGTAGTGCCTGAAAACCGGTTTCGGACCTATTTTGGCATTCAAATCACCAAGAACGGTTTTCACATCGTATCTAGGGCAGGCATTGAGGGCACGTTCGACGTTCTCGTAGTATTCTTCTTTTTCGTCATCGGGGGACTCCTCCGTAGCTCCGTGAACGTTTATGAGGCGTATGTTCTTAAACTTGAGCGAGCATACAGGGCAAAGTCTCTGCCTTCAACCCGGGGAAGGCCAAGACGATCCTTGTCCCTGTTCAATCCAAGTTGACATACAGTCTCCACGTGACATCCCTGGATAGCTACTTTGGCACCCGCTAAGTAGTGAACCAATGCATGCAGCGACATCTTGAAAAAGGTTGGCGCAAGGCTAATAACCTTCCCCGAAAAAACGAATTATTATGGACAATTTAACAAGTCTCGGATATGGATCAGATGCCGGTGGAGAGGCTTGCTAAATAAGGCCAAGACTGGATCCCGGTTGTAGTGCCGATGATGATGATGATGAGAATAATCTTAGGGGAAAGTATTTAAATGTGCGCCCGTTATTTAAGAAAAAGAAAGGTTATCTGTACCCAAATTTGTAACTATAGCCCATCGTGATTTCTTTATTGTGTTGTCACTTCGATTGCTCAATGAGTTCCCCTTCAAATCAGGGCACTAGCAAGAGCTGGGGCTCTTCTAAAAGGTGTGAAGATGTGGCTCTTCAGCCTGCTTAGATTCCCGTATTTTTGGTATTGTGCTTTAATCATAGTTTGTATCCTCTCATTTGCGTTCAACTGATTTAACATATTGTACTTATAAAAATTTAGTTTTGTGTCTGAAATGAATTATGTTGGATCAGGTATTATTGTTCTTCTTTAATGTACAACATAATTATCTTCAGTTCTCATCCCAGCTTAAAACTCTGCTTTTTTTTATTTAGTTGTATAAAAAAAAAAAGGGCTCCTCGATAGTATAGTGGTTAGTATACCCGCCTGTCACCCGGGAGACCGGGGTTCGATTCCCCGTCGGGGAGCCCCTGGCGCAAGACTAATGACCTTGCCCAGACAAAATAAATCATTATGGAAAATTTAACAAGCCTCAGGACTTGCTAAATAAGGCCAAGACCGGTTCCCGGTTGTAGTGCCGATGATGATGATGTATAAAAACACTGAATGTCTTCTAGTTTTTCTTATATGTTACTATAAGCCGATAATATCTGTCATCTGATTGCAAAATTTAATGTATATGATCATTTAAGAAATAAAACGACTACTACTTTTTCTACTACTACTACTACTACAATATAATTGAAGCCATTTTTTGAAATGCACTGGCGTGTACATTCTGATAGTTGAGTATCACGGGATATTGTTTGAAGAGATGAGATACAATTTCGCCATCAGTATTACTATGATTAAAAGGCGGCGTTTCTAGACACCACATGAGTTTTGTCCAAGTGCGCTTTCAATAATATATGTTTATGAATTCGACTCGGGTAACTTCTACCTTCCGGACTGAATATACACAAAACAAATGAGCTTTAAAAATAACCATTAATTTCATAACGAGAACTGATATACTAATTGTATGTATAACTCCTGAACTCTGTTTCAAGTTCCCCTCTAAGTTTTTAACCTTATTAATTTTGAAGTACTTCTTGCTAAACTTTGTCTCACCCCACTTTGTTTTTTCACACTCTAATTTTTAAACAGACGCATATCCAACGAGATTAATTATTAAGTCGAGATTTTTATACATACAAGTAGTACAGATTCACAGGAGTTTTTACATGTTTTTAAAACAATTCTTCCTCTAATCATTACAGGCACCGGGTAATACATTTATTTTCGTCGAACACTTCCCAAATTAATCACTGAGTAGAGATATGGATGAGCAAGAAGCAACTACGTGAATCGTGAAAAAGGTCGTGAGACAACACTCACTATCAGACAAACACTTAAAACTAGCCGACCCAACGATTCAATAGAAGATACCAGAGAAATACAATGAACACACATCTCAACGTAAAGTTCATCCGCGTCGTAGATCTAAATCGAAATGCATTTCACGCTTACATATTATTGTAATTCTTGTTATCGCTATTAAAATAAAGTGAACTTCAAAACAATAACAAAAGGAATTGTATTACGGAAAAGTCTGCAACTATATATTAAAAAAAGAAGAAGAAGAAAACACACAAGTTGTGTATCGGCCACGACATTGTTTCGATCACTGGTGATACGAGCTGTGTGAAGGAATATCAAGTGAAAATGGCGCTTCGTTGCTATTTACGTGGTTTCGTAATCGTGGCTTTCATTCAATGGCATTACAATATTGTACAATGTTCATATCTAAATCAAACCTCAGATACGCTTCAACATGAACATCAACACAAGAACCATCATCATCAACATAATCTTCATCATCGCGCGGAGCACACAACCGGGCGAGAAATGGAGCCGGTGGCGATTGCGAATCATCAGCAGCATAATCTTCATCATCACCATCATCATGGGCACGGGCATCAGCATGGACACGAGCATCATCAACAGCACCATCGTACCCATTGGCCCAGCTACAAGCAGTCTGAACTCTATCCACCGTCAACCGAGAAACGCCTCTATCGTAGTAAATTTACCGTCGAGGAGCTGATGCACACCAAGTACGAACCAAAGACGACCAACGACGTCGATATGGACCCTTGTAAGGCAGGTGAGTCCGATTGAATTTTATGCATTAATTTATCGTCGGAGGGGAAATTAATTCTATACGTTGGACCTTTTAATAAAACAACCGACGAACTACTCGCATAGGATCCGTTCAAAGGCGAATTGCTTTGAAGACAGCTAAAGTTTAAATGTCGAACATTCGGTCGTTTTTAATACGGGGACTGATTTTATGGTACCTTGAAAACAACGTTTGTATTTAACTTGCAGAGTATTAGGAAAGCAGGGAGCAGTCTCCTTTAGGATATGAACCCGAACCTTAAAAAACGAGATTTATTAAGCTGTTACCGCTAAAATACCCAAACGAAGTCAGGCGGGTTTTTACTTTGAGTAAAGACTCCAATGTTCATAGTTATAAGATGATCCTCATCATCGTGGTGCGTCGAGGCTGAAACTATTTTCTTTTTGCATAATTTATATGTGTTGTTAATACCCTTATGATATCAAAAGATTCGGTCAGGTCAGCTCATTTTTTGTGCTGAACCAATGTTATGACGCCAGTGTTTCGGCCACAACTTTAGTGGCTAAAGGTATAATTTTTCCCTTGTATTTAACATAATATACAACAATTTGTGTACTCAACGTAATTGCACATATTGGAAATTCGTAATTCGACATCACGGACAGGGATTCTTGCAATTCGAAATTTTACTTATCGTGACTTAAGCTCCGTTTTTTGTATAACAGACGGAACTTGCTGTCGGGAATTCGATGGCATGGTATTCGATGAGAGTTCATAGTGCGGAAATAGTAATTTTTGGAAATTTCGCTCATCTCATGTAATCGAAATGCACAAAAACGCCCCTCACGGAGTAGGATTTAAGGAAATAGGAGATGCAAAGGGAATCTGGCAGCAGATTTATGTTTTTGAAATTGAATATAAAAACGATTATTTAATTTAATTATATTTAAAAAAATTATTTTTACATAGATTTTACTTTATAAGAAGAATATTATCCAAATGTCTTCCATCGAGATGTACGCACTACTCGAAGCGGAACTTCATGGTGGCGCCACACGCAACACCAAGTTCCGTTGAATGTAGTTAATTTCGGCATTTCGATCATTGCCTTCTTTCGATAGTCGAGCACTGCGACGTCGTGACTGAACAACCCACACGATCCACAAGTCGAATAATGCCACCCCGTCCCATCCCACATTTATTACTGATTTTTGATACAATCGTATTTAAAAACGTAAGTCTACCGCCAAACGGCAGAAAGGTGTCCGTAAGGTATCTGGCGCAGAATTAAGTTTTGAGTACCATTATTTCAAAAAGTAATAAACGACGCGGGAGTTTGGTGCCATCAGCAAACCTGAAATTCGCAACATCCCTCTATGTACATATGTTTTTATAAGAGTTTTATTCATGGTGTTCGGTTTTCATCTCAATTTAAAGCATAAACTTGATATCAGACACCCTCTACGACTGGGTCACTGATAACTGACCTGAGGAGAGTGAAATAATAGAATATTGCTAGGACGAGAGACAATAGCAGGTGTGTGAGTAGAATTGTGTTTTTGAATGGGATTTTTAAATTGTACGATGTATTGAATTCATTTCTGTCCGTTTACTGGATAGAATTGTTACATATTTAGAAGACTCATTCCATTATTTTACCATTGTTGTTATATATTTAGAAGATTCATTTCATTTTTCACTTATTTTAACGCGGTTTCGTGGGGTTGGTTATACTTGTGCACCTGCACGGGCGCGGATTCAGCAAACACCCACTAACTATCACTGGAAACTGTTCGCCAATGAAGAATGGAACGAATAAAAGAAACGCTAGAGTTGATTTAATGTTTGTTTTATTTCTGCATATATTATGAGGAGCACATACACGTAGTTCACACTCTGTTTGTAGTTCTTAAAATATATTATTTTGCTATATCACGTTCTCTCTTAATATTGTTAATATCATAACTGTGATATTTTGTAAAACCAATATAACTACACTGATTCTTTGTAACAACTCTTCTGCACTGAATCGTCTTCTTTGTATCTTTCACAAAATCTATCTATCTTAGTTACTTATCCAATTTTTATCGAAAGGCAAATGAAATCAACTTCAGTAAACACCAGGTAGATTTCACAACGTTAACATGCATAAAACTGTGCGGTCTCCGTAACAGAAAAACAAGACCGTCTCGTATCGTAGATGTAAACCTTGACTCGCGACTCGACTGACTCCTACCGTGATTGAAACTCGATTTGTAAACACGTGTGTATATGCGACAAGGGTTGAAATATGTCCCTTCTGGGTTCGATGTTAGAACTTGACTCCGTGATTGCTAGAATCTGACTCCTCGATCAATCTAGATGTTGTTTCTTGCGGATATCTCTATTCGAGATTGCACACATACAGGGAGAGAGCCTGTACATGGGAAGGACAGTATTTTACATATAGACTGAAATCGAGTAAGGAAAAGCGACAACAAAAACTGACTAAATGATATTTGAATTCGACTTAGATATTTGAATTCGACGAAGATGGTCGCTCGTATAGCGGCCGAAAAAAGATGTTTAAAATAGCGATTCGTTGATGCAGGGTTAGATTTCTGGGTATTATGTCAACAGAATGCTATTTCGAGGGTCATGCATTAAGATACGCGTCTGTTTGTCTTAGCTAATGGTATATGGGTCGTTTAGGAAAACTATACCGTGGGACCTGATCTGGTGATCGGAATGATTACATAATGACGGTTGTGTATTTATCCACGTCCATTGTGCATTGCATCCATAGCGAGTCAAGGGTCGGATTCCAGTGTGAATATTTACACTGGCAAAGAATTCGGCTCCTGGCAGCTAGGCGCGAGTTGCGCTATGCTTTGTATTGGCGAACAAAACATGGGACGTGACCCTTGCTAGCTTGTTTGTTTAACGAATAATATATCGTAGGGCATGATGAATGGAAAGCTGGCTTGCAGATGTGCCAGCAAACAAGTAGCCCAGAATGTCTTTAATGGACCAACGGATTGTTAGGTAAGGACACGCAGAAGAATTGGTGTGTGTTTGGTGGTATGTGGTCGACTTTAGGAACCGATCGGTTCATGAAGGATGAACCGGAATGGTTTTAATTGATGCCATGGCAAAATGATAATCTTGCTGTGGATTTATATTTCAGGTGGTGAGCGAAATGATTTGTCTATAGACATGCTTGCTGAGGTTTAACTTACAGGTGCAAGATACTGACGGGTAGCTTACGCTACTCGATTGCAGGTATGTACAATAGCTTTGGTTGGGAAAGGGAAGGCTAAAACGATAGGTGGTTCTTCGGGTGCCTTAAAGAACCCCCACATTTTCGCCTTTTACACAAATACGTGCCCAAAGAGGGATACTATTAAACGACAAAACACAGTCCGATCAGAAGAAGAGGGAAAAGATAAGGAAGGGAGGTATCGATTTATATCGGCCTTGATTACCTCCATATTACAACAGCGAGCATTTCACATTACTGTAATCCGACTAAGAAATGACTCTGTGTGTTCATTTGTACATGGGAAGTTGATTTTCAATGCGAACTGAAGCGCACTTTTAGTTTGACGAACGCATATTTAGAAAAGTGACATACATTCACTATGTTCAGCTGGGGAAAATCTCTGTTAATATTGAGCTGTATCCCATGAAATGTCCGATTTTATAGTAAACATTTAAAAGCTAATATTATTTTTCCGTAAATGTTTATTCAATTAAAATAGGATCCGTTCGCATCTATGACATTCTTCCAACGTGATACAAGGTCAAATATTCCTTTTCGTTAGAAGTTTTGACTTTTTGAGGCGATGATATCTTCAAAGGCTTTTATGACCTCTGCTCGGTTCCGGAACACCTTCTGCCACCAAATGAATCCAGATTGCGGAAAAGATGGTAGTACATTGGGGAAATGTCAGGAGAGTATGGTGGATGCGGAAGAATTTCAAATCCCAACTGCAATAGTTTTTGCACCGTTACTTGTAATCTAGCACTGTTATGCAAAAGGATCGGGCCGTGCTTATTGACCAACGCAGGTTGCTTTTCAAGCAATTTGGTATACAATATGTTGATTTCATCACAATATTTGATAGCGTATATAGTTTCTCCTGGGTGAAGAAATAAAAAGTGGATTGGTATGCAATATGTTGGTTCATCTCCCGACAGCGCGAACATCCCTGTATCAGAACTCGTTCCGTTACAGAGCGGGGAATCTGTGGAACTCCCTTCCCACGCGAATGTTCCCGGAGCGTTACAACCGGCAACTGTTCAAAAAGAACTGCAACAGTTATTTGATGGCATCTCGGGGCGCCCACTCGACGCTATAGGTTCGCGTCTCCCGAGAGAAGTCTAATAAAAAAAAAAAAAAATATTTGATAGCGTTTATCGTTTCTTCTAGTTGAAGAAATAAAAAGTGGATTGGTCCTTTCGATGTCCACCAATTGTCACCTGTATCCAACCACTGCCCAGGTCTTTTACGGTTATCATACAGTATACACTTTTCATCACAGGTGACTATCCGGTACAAACACGGTTCATTTTAGTTTCGTAATTTAAGCGATACGCAGATTTCCAGGCGCCGTCGATTTTGGGACACGTTTAGTTCATGAGGAACCCACTTATCGAGTTTCTTTACCTTTCCTATGAGAGAAAGGTGTCGACTTATTGTCATTGGGGATACTCCCATGTTTTGTGCAAACCGATTTCGTTCGGTACGCATCCACCGGTGCTCTTAAAACATCGTCCCCAACTAACGTTTCCGGCTTGCCACGTGATCCGTTTTCGAGGCTGAAATCTCCCGAACGGAACTTTCCAAATCAACGTCGTATGGTGCGCTCGTTTACCGCTACATCCTCAAATACGTCATTAATGTTTTTCATTGCTAATGACGCATTATGTCCCATTTTAAATTCATAAAGGAAGAGGGTTCGAATTTTAACTGCCGACAGCATGGTAAACAATTCCTAGAAAAAAAAAACGGTACTTATAACTAACCCTAAAATTCTCACACGTCAAGCAAATATACTATTTTCCTTTATAAAAAAAGAAAATATAACGTTTTGGCATGGACATTTCACGTGGTACAGCCCAATACCTATAAAAAAGAGATATGCGTGATACGTTGCGCCTATTTTCCAACAAAGAAATTGAACGACTTATCCCCCACGTGTAACGGTTGTGACCAAAAATTGAATTCCATTTTAGAATGAACCGAATTGCAAATTGTGGCAAGGTGGGATGTGGTGATATATTTCTTCCATCTCCTAAGAAACCCTATACGTTTGGCCACATAATGTGCAGCTTCAAATATGTGGTCGTTCCATTTAAGTGTTGAATTAACTCAAGACCCGATAATTGATAGTTGGTTGGCTTCGAAAATGCAGGGGCCGTGCATAGTTTATTTACGTTGGCATTAATTCTTGACAACAACAGGCAGGACTTGCTTATCAAGGAATTTAATTCTATTCGGTTAAATAATCCTTAGAGGTATATTTTATTGAGGTTGGAATCGCATGAATTGGACATCTCCTGTTGATTGAGAGGAGGAACGGAAAGGTACGCATGAGTAGGAGAACTTCAACTGTTATCACAACGAGTGGATTAGAATAATGATCAAGTGAGAAGAGAATGGCTGGACTAACGATCTCTGGGCAACACAAGCATTAATGCGGCCGGAAACAGGTTTTATGGCAGATTGGGCTGCAAAAATATAGAAGAGTCATCGAAAGCCGTTAGCTAGTTGTGGTGGACATTTATGTTAAGCAAACATTTTGTCGTAGTTGGCGATTAGAATACATACGTCTGACATGAAAGATGACATCAAGGAAAGTTCTGTGGCGGTTCCGCCAAACCCCACGGCACACTTACCTAAAACCCCCATAACCTCATCCCAAGTCGCATAAGTTTTTGCTGATGCAATCGCATTAAGCACCTGAAAATGCTTCACACATTAATTAGATCAAAGCTATAATCGTAAAGCCCCTGTAAGGAAAACTTATCTGTTCATGCATCTCTTCGCATACAATTTTCCGTAAGATTTCTTTCTTTGCTTATCTGGAATTCCAAACCAATTCGGCACCTTCGGTACCAGACAAATTCCTGTAAACAAAATGATTCGGTTTGAATACAATGTAACCGCCATGACAGGGACCATAAATATTGCACCGTCTATTTTCCAACTTCGCCATGTGTACGATAAATTTTTTTACGTACACATTGGCCGGCGACTCTCTTTCGTCGTCCTACGACTCCATTTATCCAACCCGCTGGACCCCACACCGGCTCAATTTAACTTCTTTAAACCGGCTCCTCATCACACGCTAGCTACCCTGTGTGTAACTTAATCAATAGGACGGCCGGTTTCGCCTCTCACTTGGCTCCCCGTGACATTTTCAACCCTTTCGACTCCATCCACCCTCTCAACTACACTCGACGTCAACTGTGCGACCCCATCAATTCCCATTCATTTCGACTTCACTCGACATTTTTCGACCCCTTCATCTCACACTCGACATGGCGCCCTCTTTGAACCTTTTCCGCCGCGTCTACAAATATTAGCACGCAATGCCCCATTCAACTTTCTTAACATTTTGGGCGCAACAATGCCTGCCAAGCGCAGTCTTCATGCGACCTTGCCTGCCTCTGCTCGACATCCTTTCTTCCACGGCCTCGGCTCCTCATGTAACCACAGCTATTACGCGTAGCATCTCCACAGCAGAACGCCAGGCGTCACCTCTTGACATAGCGTTCAGGACCTCCCTTCTTAGTTCCCTGGACGTGTCCCAAACGCCTCAGCTATACCGGTCGGCTAATCAAACCGATACCACCGCACTGAGACAATATACCTGGCCACCTCATGCAGGTACTCCAATCTTTAGCCACCATGGCTCACCTTTAGTGGCAACTAAAGGCAACACACGCCCCTCTACGCCGCCTCACATTTACCAGGTGCATCACACTTCCGGAGCGCGCATCCATTTCCCTAGGGCGCTCTGGGGTTGGACACAATCAACCACCCACCAGGAGCCCCTAGGTTAAGTCACCCACCTTAAACCAAGCGCGACGGGCCGGCACCTACTCACATCCTGCCGTTCGATCGAGGTCGTAGCTGCCGTATGTCGAGCGCCTCGACACCGGTGCCGATATGCGGGTCGTCCCTCGATCGGTAAGCCGCGCAACTGAGTGCCCGCCCCCCTTTACCAGTCCCAGCGGCAAACAATTCACCATACAAACGTATGGACGAAAGCCACCGACTCTGGACTCGGTTTCCTTAAATTTGTCCACTGACACTTCGTCGTACGAGGTCAGCGAGCCCCTATGGGATTAGACCTATTCGATAGGTACAACCTGTTAGCAGATACTGCCAACAACAGGTTAACACCCACAGCGCCTCTATCTGCATCTTCCCGCATACGCTACTTCGTCACTGCGGACGCGAGCAGATTTCCGATAGGTTCCGACCTTCGTCACTGGGGAGCGGAGTACTGTGACGGTTCCGCCAAACCACACGGTACACTTACCTAAAAACCCCCATAACCTCATCCCAAGTCGCATAAGTTTTTGCTGATGCAATCGCATTAAGCACCTGAAAATGCTTCACACATTAATTAGATCAAAGCTATAATCGTAAAGCCCCTGTAAGGAAAACTTATCTTTTCATGCATCTCTTCGCATACAATTTTCCGTAAGATTTCTTTCTTTGCTTATCTGGAATTCCAAACCAATTCGGCACCTTCGGTACCAGACAAATTCCTGTAAACAAAATGATTCGGTTTGAATACAATGTATCCGCCATGACAGCGACCATAAATATTGCGCCATCTATTTTACAACTTCGCCATGTGTACGATAAATTTCTTTACGTACACATTGGCCGGCGACCTTTTTCTCCCAGCAATAAAATTCTCTAACTCGCACCACGTGCAAACAGAAGAACGCTGTTCCTACATAGGTTTCCTGCGATACCATAAACAATTCATATCGTTTGTGGTATCCGAAGGACACTTTTTTCATTTAATGAGCGGCTGCTATTTTTTTAGCTGACCCTCATTACCGAACGATGTATAAGATCCCATTAGCATTCGACGATTTCGGTTTTATTTGCTTTACCGAAATCGTATCCCATGAATGCACTTTATGCCCTTTCTTTGTTCTAGGTTCGTTCTCATCCATGAAAGAACCATGCACCCGCGGCACTGCACCGAAAGAGTGCATTTCTGTGGCGGCCGCACCCTTAAGAGAAAAGTTTTTCTCTCTCTTCCCTTTTCTTAACCCTAACCTAGGATGGAATTCGTGTCAGAGTTCTATCTTCGGTGAGTCGTTTTACATCAGCAGACCAGAGCGGTCACGCGATCTTCCGCTCTCCGCCGGCTGCGGAGATGCGTAATATACCTCGGGGTCGTGTCGAGGTGTTGGCAACCTCCATGTCGAATATTATTTGCTGCAGTCTTCGAAGTTTGTGTTTTCTTTATTGACTTCATCACGTAGCTTTCACATAGTGCTACCGTAAATTTTAGTATTCCATAAGGAAATGAAACAGAACAATAATCTATTAATTCAAACAAGTTATCCAACAATAGTGTTTTTCAATTAATATAAATATAAAACTAAACCAAAGGAATACTGTGTTTAATTTTTCCGCGTGTCTTGTCGGAGTGTTTTATTTCTCCTCTGTGTGACGTTTCCCCTCGGTGAACTATTTACTGCGGAACTTTCATCAAGTGAATGATGGGGATGCGAAGAGAATCAGCGTCGTACGCCGGTGCACAATGCTTCGCTCCCCACAGTTCCGTTTCTCCAAAATGACGTCAGTTACAAAACTTATAAAGGAAGGGTAAGAAACGTCTTCTGTTTGTTTTGGTCAGACAATGAAGTGTTGTTGTTTTAATAAAATCAGATATCTTCCGCTTTTTTTTTAGGTAGATATTACAAGTATGCTGCTTAAACCACTTTCACCAGTACGCATATTTGCTAAAAGATATTTTTTATACATAAATCGAGCCGATGTGTTGAATCGTACAAATTTCTGCCTCATCTTACAATTCTCACTTGTTAATCTTCAGGTATTAAAAATAATTGTGTACCATTAAAACATGCCCCTTTTCACATTCTTTTTTCCTTTTTCTCCTTTACTTACATCTCCTAAAATTATTTGTCTTTTAATTCCTGACTAATGTGGCCTGAAGGTTATCACATGTTTGTCACCATGCAAAACAAGGTTACACTGATCATTCCGTGCCTTTAAGAAAAAGCTTATTATCCCCTTAAAGTAGTGGTAAGCATTCATTATAAAATATTCCGATCACATAATGCCGTTGGCTCTTCCTTAAAGTAAGTGTGGTAATTTTTGTTAAGGAGGTTGAGACCAGCAAATGACTTTATTAAGTTTGATTATATATACCTGTAAAACTGTGGACAAGTTCGAAATTTGTATCTTATTTCGGGAGGTTTTGTCTATAAGTGGGCTTAATAATATTGAAGTTTTTCCAAATAGGGGGTTTTTAACTTAATGGCCTTATACCCGAGCTTGAAACAGGTGGTTGCCATCACGAAAAATACACAAAGTGTGTAATAACACGAAAATTATAAAACGGAACTGAAGATTATAAACTGAATATCAATCAACCATTTAGTTTCTTGCATCTTGACAGTTAACGAGCTCATTGACATGACACAAATCCCTACCTCTCATTTATCCACCTTCCTCCAATTTATTGCAAGTTTCTCAAAACGTTTTTCTGACATTTGGTTTTATGTATAGATCTCGTTTCAAGGGTATCATGTGGGATTTTACATGGGTGACGAAAATTTAATACAGCATTAGTATCAGGGCTGACAGCCGTGAGGTTAAATGGGTCCAAAGTGACCACTTATTCAATGGCGGATGCGTTGAAGGGTTTGTATTTATACAAACAAAGTTCGGAGCTACCACTGGATATGAAAGACTAGTCTAAGCTTTTCATTAAAATTCGAACATATTTTATAATTGGACACTGTTTCATAATATAATCGATTGCAGAAAAATTCATGTCGACATTACACAACCTTGCGGCGTCTCTAACAGATGCACACACAAATTACAAGCAAAATAGTGAAGAACACCGAACGAAAATCGAATAAGAAAATACATCAGAGCCGTATACCATAGCGATAACATAACAATTCACATCAGTGGAGTATAGTCGAGTTTAAAAATCAAATTCTAAACACGGCCAGTAGCCTGATGGCTAACGCTTACGTTCAATTTTTGCTGATTCAAACTGTCATAGCGCCAGTTCGAATCACACGTTCTTCTTCACTATTATTTCAAACGCCATAACCTAAAGTTAAAAGATTTGTTTTGAATTACCCTTATAGTATAATAGGGTTTCATAGAAGTAGTGATTTTTTATCCTATATTCAGACCCTTCTATAGGACTGATACACCTATGCATTGAGGTAAATCGCTTGTGTCATCGGCGTGAGCTTTTTCCGTCCTCTTGTTAACCATTTATACTTATATTCTCCACGGACAGCTGATGATTATCCACAGTTTTTATTCATCCACACCAAACAGAAAACCCATCTTCCTGTCGTTTTTCTCCTGTCCAACTATTTTTGATTCAATTAAATCAGTTACATAATATTGCCTTCCACCAAGACGTGGTGTCTCCCAATCTACCTTTTGCTTTGGTGCTTGTTATCAAGAAGAGACACAATTGGCGTTTGGTGCACGGAGTTGTCGTTACACCATTTGCGTCGACTCTTGGGCAAATGCAAATCAGCAGGGAATGTTACGAAACATGTGCGTATTTTTCTGCTGGTGGTCGTTCTATCGACAGTCCCCATCTGTGCGGTGCATGCAACTTGTGCACGAGATAGATCTGAAATTGATGGCAGCGATAATGAAAGCACTGTGGTAAATGTTTCGAGTAGCATAATGTATTCCAAATGTACCACAATCTCCGTCAATATTCATGACCTATTAAGGTAATTAGAATCAAACGAAGTACATAACCATCAACTTTCAAAAACGAAGTGAATTTGAATTTAAAATTCTATTGAAGTTCTATTCATTATCGAATGTTTCCGAACATACTTTCAAATCCATTTGGATTGTTGTTTAGTTTTACTATCGACTAGCATCTGTGCATCATTCCGAAGCGGTGGATGACTCCCGATTGGCAGCAGTGCCTCAAACGCCTCGTATCTTACCTTCCACCTGGGAATTGCTTGGATTAAATATATATATTTTTCTTCCTTTTCCTTGCAAACTGTTGTTGAGCCGATATCCAATTTATTTTTAGTTGTTTGTGATTTATGAGCTAGCCATAGCTGTCTACACGTATTCCGTAGATTCGATTGCGTACAGGTGTGTAAGTGAATTTTTTTGTTTATCCTCCGCATTCGATTTGGGACACTGTTTATTGCTGAGCCACTAATGTGCAGAGGCTGAACGTTTATCGAAGAATCTGGAGCACAATTAATCACGGCAATATTACCTAAATGTTTATCCTTCATGGTTACATTAAACGAGTATCACCAATGGAAAATGATAAATGAAGCTTATGGACCGAATGTAAATCTTATAGCGGCGAAAATGATAAAAGTTTCAGGTGAGTCTTATGGTAGTAGGAAACAATATCTTTTGTCATTGTAGATTTCATATTTTAATGTCAATTATGCACTTAGATACCTGCCGACTTACTTTTTGGAAGTGTTATTATTTCAGGGAGGTATTTTCTGTCATACGCTTTGTATTCCACAAACATTACTCTGCATCTCCCGTGGGGCTAATACCTCATAAGCTCCAGTTTCCGTTATGTGACACATTTTTAGAACAATAGCCATCTTTGAACCCAGCTATGAATGCGCCGCGTATGTTTTTCTTTTTCACAAATGTGGGGATTACGAAATACCTTTAATGTACAAGTGTATATGAAATCAACCTTAAAAAAAGTGATTGAAAGGTAATTCCAAATTAATTTTTTATGGGCTCCAATACCACATTTTAATGGTGCAAATCGGACTTAAGCATGCAAGGGTGCAGGCATGAATCAATATCGGCAATATCGGAGTTAATGAATAATTGAAATAATTGAAACAAGTTAAAAATCAACTCTATGTTAAATCAATTCAATGGGATTTCAGGACGTTATCTTAGCATTGTATGTTAGTCTCTCTTTTTTAATGTGTAAATGTATTAAATCTAAAAGATAAAAACACATAAACTAAAAACAAAATACTTAAATATTAAGTAATGAAACTTTTATAACAAAGTTTCGTCTCTAATATAACACAAAACATGATTGAATAAGTTTTTCGTCAACTATATGAAAAAGTGATTTTAACAATACGAATAGGTGAAAGAGTTTTGTTGTGCATAAGAAATAGTACGACATTGAATGAATTCAGTCTTGTTGTTACAAAAATCAAATTGTGGACCTTAAGGAAGTCTTTTCGTCAGTAAACGAAGGGTCTGAATTTTGGGTTAAGAGATCGTTTATAAAGAAAAGGGATGCTTTGAGCGGCATTACGGAGTCATGAGAAACTGCAGTATTAATTTTAATGGACGTAGCCCTACGGAAATGAAAGGTTAAAAATTCGCATATCTAAATGTGTTTACCTTAAATGGTAGATGCCATGACATTTTCTTAAAAGAGTTGTGTGTCGCACTTTGTCGCATGCTTTAGAAATCACTTTTCGGTTAGTTATATCATTGAGTCTCTGCTGCGAAAACTAAGCTGGTGACCACAGAGATGATCGTATCTTTTAATCCCCTTCGAAAGAGGAAATTGCTCCGCATTCTTTGTTAAAGCGAATTTTAGTGGTATGAGTTGGTAAAAACAGGTAAGCGATGAACCGATCATTTTAAAAAGCGTTGGGATTTTTGTCGTCCTGCACCTGCTTGAAAATAAAGTGATGACTTGCATTAAGCAGACAAATAGTGTTCGCAACAATTTGTATAGGGCGTTTCATCTTAAGGGGTAGATTTGTAGATATTCTGTATCTAATTCCTTGGTTTATCGCAAGTAATGTTAGCTAGTGGAATGATTGAGACGTCCACATCCTACTAGATGTGTAGCGGACATTGTATCAAGGAATATTGAGCTTCTTTTTTCGAGAGCATCTTAATACCAAAGCACAGTATGAGCGAGGCCGACTCCCATTTTTTATGGAAGTAGTTGTGAATTGTCATTAGTTCTGATCCACAAGATGCTTGACAGCCTTGTGTTTTTTTACAAACGTCTAAAAATGTCCACCAATTGTGGAGCAATGCAGTAATTTTCTCTTTTTATTATCTAGATCCGGAAAGCCTTTGCGTCTTGAATGTCATTCAACATTTCATTTTCTTTCCATATACATGTATATACACACAACTATAACATATTTGTTCTAATACCAACATTACAGCTGGGGGCAAACCCTTTTTTCTTACTTACTCAATTATTTATACTACTTTACAGTCGGAATTCTCGGCCAACTCGTCCTCAGCCTCCAGCAGACCCTCTTTTCGGTAGTTCGGCATCGAACCGACCTCATCCATTTCGGTGTTGTAATGACTTTTCCACGCAAACATATACCGTAGATTCTTTCACAAAGAACTTTACTGGTTGTCATGGTGCACTCATGGGTGGCACTCCTTCAAAGCTTCCTTAATTTTAACTAATTTTTTCACAAGCTTGATTTTCTAGACCTGAAAACCCCCTGAGCCACACATTCTAGTCACAGTTGATGCACTTCTTTTTTTTTTTTATTTACTGCATTTACTTGACCAAAAATTAAGAGTTACGATAAGTGATACAGTTAACTTATAATAGCTTGATTATATAATAATTGTTTACATGTTATTTGTTAACATTTTCCAAATAGGTGTTTTTATATGCTTACATTTGAGTATACATTTGTAATTTTTTTTTGTCCTTGAAAAGGTCAGAACACAATCCAGGAACTCTGATTACGCAGTGAGCTGCATACATTATAATGGAGGTGTTGACACTGGTTATGAGCATCCTTATGTGGGGCCGGGGCCCTCCATTGGGTAGCAGTCTCACTAAAACCTTCCATACTATTGCCGTTTTTGCACTCGTTTTCCTTAGGTGTTCTTTGAAGGTCAACCTGTTGTCGAGTATAACACAAAGTTATTTAAGGGGATATTCTGGTCTAGACGCACGAATTTAACGCAATTTTTAAAGTGCTGTAAAAAAAAGCAATCAATATTTTTACTATTGATTATTTATAGGATGTTGATTAATATTTCAAGAATACAGAAAAAAAAAATGGAAAGTAAAGAATTCAAAATTCAAAAAGTTAGCAGCTGATGATGTGGGGGATCTCAAAAAGTTGGCACGCGACCATACCCACGATTCAACCCTCCTAGCAATCTGAAAAAAAAGATTATTAATTTACAGAAATGCCTCTATCGTTGGAACTAAAAAAAGTTGAAAAAAATTTTTTTTTAACAAAATGGCGACTTCTTGAAAAAAAAAATTATTTTTGTACCACCTTTTTTTAGTTTTTCGAATTTTTTAAAAATAGTTAACATTGAAATTTGGGGATGAGAATAGTTCATGCAATAGAAAAACCTATAACGAAGACATATACTAAATTTGAAGTAAATCGGTTCGTTAGAACTTGAGATACCCTGTCAATAGACTTGAAAAAAGTGGTTTCGAAAAAAACGCGTTTAAAAATGTTAGGGTATAGTAGCTTCAAGGGACATAATATTGCTAAAGCAGCTGTAACTTCGCCAATTATTGGAATTTTCCTTTGGACAGCATATTCTTAAAAGTATAAACTATAAGAAAATAAAAAAGGAAAAAAAATCGTTTTTTTCAAAATTCTAGACCAGAATACCCTCTTAATATAGGGACTGGATCTGATTATTTGTCCTTCTATTTCCAAATCAAGGTGTTCAACTTTCTTGCGGCTGCTTATTAAAACTACCGCTGTCTTATGTCCAGCTAGTTTCAGTCCGGCCATATCTAGCCAACATTTAATGCTCTTGATTGCTTGGGAGCAAATATTATCCAGGCCATCTAGATGTTTAGCTACGGCCAATATTGCCAAATCATCTGCGTACCCAATGATTCTAACCCCTCTGGTTCATTGACCCTGAGCACACCATCATACATCATATTCCATAACAGCGGACCTAATACAGATGCCTGAGGATGACCCGCTGTTATTTTATTTTCCTGTGGTCGCTCATCTGTGTCATAGAGCAGTCTTCTATCCGAGAGGTAGTTTCCTAGTATACGCATCAAGTAGGGTGATACTTGTAGATCGCCCAATGCTTCTAGAATCCGATTCCAATTCACCGAGTTAAACGCATTTTTAACATCTAACGTCACCACCGCGCAATATTTTTTGTACACTCTAGCCATCGTGCTGCAGCTATCGCATTGCGAGCGATGTCGCACACCACAGATAGTGCCTTACAGGTTGATTCAGAGAGCCCCGATGTCCCCTCAGTGAATTCTTCCAGGCGAGTGGCAATTACTCACTCAAGCAGTTTCCTGTTGTGTCCAGCATGCACAATGGGCGATAAGACGACGGCGCCTCTGGATTCTTGCCTCCTTTTGCTATAAGCCCAAGCCGCGTTCTTTCCATCGTTTAGGAAATTGTCCTGTTTGAAGGCAGGTTGTGAAGAGACTGCTGAAGACTTCCGGCTTTTTTTGTTAAAGCAGTCTTCACTACAGCCTTAGGGATACCATCCAGTCCCAGGGTCTTGTTTTTTTTTTGATAACCCTTGCAACCAAGAGCACCTTTTCGGTGGTCACGGATGGTATCTCTCCTTCAGCAATACTCCACTCCTCTTGCATTCTCAACACATCATCACACTGCGGGAAGAGGACACTAACGATTCTGGTCATGTCAGTTTTACTTTTTTGCATTTGACTACTGTTGTCCCATGGGTTGTTTTTTAAATCATCCCTTAGGGAGCAGACCGTGTCATATTTACTTTTGCGGGTTACATTCTTAAACTTTTTCCGTTTGTTGACAAATTCCGCATGCAACTGTGGGTAGGCGTTCCGTTTTCTTGCTCTTTGTGGCAAGTGCTTAACCCGTTGCACTCCGATCGCACATGGGCGATTTCCGAGTTCCACCAATACTCTACAGTCTATGTAAGAGTGGGTGTGATTATCTGTTTGTAGTTGAGCTGTTTGACCTTGAGAGAGAGACCTTTAGGTTTCCACAACACTCGCCTGCAGAGGTTAAGCTGTATTGAGGCTTTATAAGGGAATTTTTGATGTGGGTTGAGAATGACCAGTCGTTGGAATAGGTTACTCCCGGATATTTTAGAGTTTTGGAAGGTTTTAAGAGGGTGTTATTAAGCTGGAGTTTAATTTTGTTGTGGCAACGTTTAGTGTTGTTTGTGCAGTGAGCGTTTTTGCCCTTAAACATTGTTAGCTGGGTTTTAGCTGGGTTGAGGCGAATTTTCCATTCGTTATAATATGCTGAGATGTGCTGCATTACAACACTAGGTGGAGGTTGGGGAATATCGGGTGTGTATAGAAGATATAGAAGTGGTTCGTATAGGTCTGATCCGCGAACTTTTTTAAATGTTCATTTATTAGGATGGTCAGGAGCTGGATCTGACTTTTAGTTGTTTTCGATGGAGTTGGTTTTTGAGGCACAGCAATTTAGTTAGGATGCCCGGCAAAGGTTTTCCTAAACGATTATGAGGGATGGTGGTAGGTGTATTGTTGGTGAGGGCATCCTTGTAGGTCTGCTCAATTTTTAGGGCTGCTCGATCGATATCAGCAGGGATTAGGTTAGAAGATTCGGGGATTTGCAAATTAGAAAAACTTTCGGCGACATCTTGCTTGCCTTTTTCCAGTTAGTCTAGGACTGTGTGAGTAGAGCAGTTCGAAGGAGGGGAGTTTTATCGAAGTGTGAACGGAACCATAATCAGAGGGAAGGAGGAAGGATACTGTGGGGACGCTCGTTGAGTAGACGTCAGTGGACTTGAGGAAGAAGTCAGTTGTTGACTGCGTCAAGTTGGTGACACGAGTTGGCTGTAGTCGGCTGTTGATGTATGTATATGGATGAGATGAGAGGAGATCCAAAAGTTGGCAACCGTATTTCATATTCTTGATGTCGTTGAATGCTGTAAGACGATCGTTCCAGTCTCCACTGATTATGAATGGTGTGTGGAGAGACTATCTGATTATTTAAGATATGTCAAAGTCAGGGAAATCTGGTGGAAAGTAAAATCTTGGGTGGATGTAAATGGATGTTAATATTATTACTTTTTTGTTTTCACAAAAAAAGTTTAATTGCCATGTATTCGATATTGAAAACATTGGCGAATCTGATTTTGGTGAATTGGAGTTTTTACTGTTTTTATAATTTGGGATGGATACTCGGGAGTTAGACTTAAGCCACGTTTCTGAGAGGAGAAAGATGTCTGGGGAGAAGGTTTTAATAAATAACCGTAAGTCTTGCTTACGGATGTTGGAGTATATGGATTCTGGGTTGAGGGCGATTATAGATAGTTCAGCCATTGAGGGAAAGAATATGGTAGATTATGAGTGAGAGAATCTGACTTTTTTTTCGACATCCGACATATGCTTCAACGTAGGAAGCATAGCTTGTAGTTGAGGCCAATGGAGTTGGGGTTGTGTGACGTCAGCGTGTTTGGTTGTTTTTGATGACGCCCGATAATGATGTTCCTGGCCTTGTAAGTTATGGTAATGTATTCTGGGGTGTGGATTTGGTTCGTGTGAATTTGTTGATTGTCCTTGGTTTTATTCTTCTTGTGGAAAATTTTCAACTTATTAGGGCACTGGGAGAAATTAGCTGGATGTGGACCTCCGCAGTTACAGCATGTCACTGCGATTTCCTTAGTGGTAATGGATCCATCAGGGTTTGTAGTTTGGATTTTTCCTGGTTCCATGCCCTGTGGATTGACTTTGCATTCTCCTGGTTGGTGTTCATCGGCACATCTGCCGCATCATATATTGAGGTGGCAAGCCACCGCCAAGTGCCCCGAGCCTTGGCATCTCTTGCAATGGAGGATGCTTTGTTTATGAGGCTCCTCGATACTGATCTTATGCGTAAAAAAATACTTAATTTGTTTGAGCTTGTTGGTGTCTTCATTTAGATTTATTTGGATAATCCGTAGGTTCCTTAAGTTGTTTTCTCGCATGTACGGAGTTTGAAAATAGTCCAGCCGGCGGATTTTCAGTTCTGGGCAAATCCTGATGATCTCCGACACTAGTTCTTCGTTGGTACAAGTTGGGCCAATGTGCCTAATGATGGATGTTGTTGGTTTGAGCTGATGGTGTTGGGCGGTAAAAAATTGGTGTCGTAGTTCCGCAAGTTTTCTAACGGTATTCTCGTGGTCAACCAGAGTTGTTGGTGCAATGGAGATAGAGGAGCCTTCAGTGTTTGTGGTGAAGTTACGGTGTCCTAGGGCATTTTCTAATATTGGGTTTATTCCGTTAATACTGGTCAAGTTTCTGATGTAGAACGGTGATGGTGTAACATTTTTGTGCTGAGCAGGCAGGGGAGTCAGTGCTTGGCTTTTTGTTGGATTCCTTACGGGTTGGTGGAAGTTCTTTTGGGGGGAGATGTTTGATGGTTTAAGCTGGGAGAGGGCGTTATTTCTATACTGGCACCGTCACTGTTTTTGGTGGGCTGCTGTAGGGAGAGAATTTCATTCTGGAGTTGCTTCACCTCTGTTGTAAGTTGTTGGATGTATTCCATGGCTTCGTGGAATTTGTTTTCGTAGTCAATGTGTTTTCCTTGACTTTCCATGTTTGTGATCTTCTTCGCAGAGTTTTTAGAGTTTCGATGGCGCTTCTCTTCCGTTGTAATATGTGGGTAGTGCTCGGATCGTTGTTTGGCATCTGTGAAGACAGAATTCGACTACGACATCCAACGAAAATTACACGTGTTTTTATATATACACATATACATTTTTTTTGCAATTAGAACTTGTGGCAATATTCACGAATAAACGCAATATATCACAAAAAATTACACAAAGTCACAAGGTTCGATGAACCGCGATAGATAGAAATTAACGCGGACTAATTCAATTCTATTTATAGACGAGCACACGATGAATATGACTGAATGAATGAACGAACAGCGAGTGAATGTATGATGCACTTCTTATTAAGTTACTTATTTATCACAATTTCCAACCAAGGATCGGCCTTGATGTGCAAATATCATACTTTCCAATGGTCCCAAACTCCTGAAATTTTATCCTTCTGACTAAAGCCACAAATTTTAATATCTTTCATCACATCAATTTCTCGACAGCGCTTTCTAATACTGAACATCGTATGCAACTTAGCAGTTAACCAAGAATTTTGCAGTTTCTTACTAATTTATTCGGCTCTCCAAAGTTTTGTTGTACGTAGGTTGTACCTTTATTTCTGCTTTGCAGCACTAAGGTCAAGTGCGATCTGACGTTTCCATTGGAAGGTTTGACATTTTTTAGCAGAAACATCTTAGAGTATTTTAACCGACAATCATTATTCCCTTTTTTTGGAGTGACTGGATTCATTTCAAAATGCATCGCAACTAAAAAATATATTCTCATCCGCTTAAATATAGTTTAAATTAAATTGAATAAGACTTAAAGTGTTTTTTATTTGATATTAGTGTGCGGCGTGTTAAATGTGTTACGCATATCGTAACACATCCAATGACCTTTTTTTATTCCCGCATATCAAGAATGGATTATGTGATCAATGATTTTCGATGTCTCAAAAAGCGGTTGATGCGTTCACAATGCAAGCGGAGTGGAAAAAGTCTTCGACTATTGGTTCAAATGAATGTAAATATGTATTGATCTTTACGGAGATTATTTTGAAAAACCATAAAACCAATTCCGATGATAAACTCGTTTTTTCATTATTAGGTCCGAAATATCGTGGCATCATTCGTAATACATACAATTCTGGTCTCTCGTAGTCATAACATCCAAAGGCGATATAATATACGTATTCAGACACCTCAACGGGGTTCTGGTCAAGGCCACTTGCCCAGCAGACGTGTACCTCGCTATTGGTTGACACTGGAAGGGATTTGCCAGACCGGTTCCTCGAAAAACATGCCCCACATGCATACGAAATACATGTCGTACCAGAGGGATTTTCACTTTATCATAGTAGGGGATGCAGCGTTCAGCGTTTTACGAAATAATGGAAAACGTCATTGATGAAAGTGATCTTTTCCTTCCATAAAGCTTTTCGTATCGGTGAACAGTACACACAAAGTGTTTCGTCATAGACTCGCCAAGTAAGTCGGTACCGATATTAGTTTCAACAACTTTTAATAAGTTGATGGGTATACTTTTGTTCTTTTTGCTTTCTGCAATTCTTATTACTCCGTCCACTGATGTGGGAGACATTGAATTTCTGTTCTATAAATCGTCATCCAAGCTCTGGGCTTCAGCTAACAGTACCAAGGCTTTGTAACCAGTATCAAAGAATTTTATTTGTTTAGTGATTGTGAATCCTACTGCGACCATGCGGGAATGGTGTCTTTGCCATGTATGCCAACATGGGAATGGTTCGCAAAGACTTCCACTTAAAATCTGACTCCAAATTAGAAAACACCGGAATTAAAAAAAAACTCTGTTCAACTTAAAAGCGTTCTTTTTATTGTTGGTGAAATATTAATTAAAGGATGAAACTAAACGTTAACACTTATTGTTTACGGATATTATATAAAAGATTAACAAAAACGATGACACTTATAGTTTATGGATGTTATTTACAACATCGACATAAACAATGACACTTATAGTTTATGGATGTTAATTAAAAGAAATATCAAACGGCTCGTTATTAATATTGAACTCCTGGATAGAAAACACCAACCCACTCTGCTATACACGACCGCACATCCACGCTACTAATAATCAACTCCAGGGTGGCTAATTTCAGACTGAAAAGTATTTAACGTGTATTTAACGCTCAGGCCCGACTTGCCTCCACGGAATCCATAACGCGATTACCACTGCCACCGAAGCGACAGAATTACCAAAAAATTCATTCATCGCCTCGATGACCATATATGGTAAGATTCTCTTTTGCATTTTGTCCTACAAAAGGGTTGAAACACACACACGATGATTACCTCTGCTGCTCATCGCGTCTGTCCACAAGTATGCGGGCATAGAATCGATCGAATCGACTAGGTTGCAGCTAGTGCAAGCATCCCATCAAAGGGGTTGAAATGTTTACACGATCAACGACAGCTTAAAGCATTATTGCTGACCGTGTACATGTTGCTGCCATCTTCACGTAGTCGAATTCTCGATGGTAAATTTCCATTTTGAGAACTCGACTTGGTTGGGCGGTCGGCCGGATGCCCTCATGTATTGGTCGGTCGGGTGACCGATCGATGTGGGCATGATATGCAAAGGAAAGATAAACATTTTCTGCATGTGTGCGGGTAGCGCGCAAGGGAATATCACCTGGATATTGTACGGGCAATGTTGGTTCCTAGAAAGTGCAACTAAATTGCGCTTACGTGTGGAGGATGCGTGTCGGATGATGAAAATCGAACCGAGACATGTACAATGTATTTGGTTCGGTTCATGCTGGTTGCGTGACGGTGCGACCGAACTGCTTTCAGGGAAATTAACATTTGTTGCTGATGAAATTTTATGTCAGCTAGAATTAATGCTTCAAGGTATTTCTAATATTATATGTTAGGTATGACTATTGAAGATAAGTACACACTTTTTATGTATTTTGGGGAACTATTTCTTTATCATAGCTGTAAGATAAGTAGTGGCGTTCAATGGAACTGCCACAATACTTGTTTTTTATTCATGTTGTATGCCCTAGGTGGGGGTTTTTACCTAGGTAATGGGAAGATGCTTGGTGGCGTTCAAGGGAACCGCCACGACCCCATTCAACATTGAACGGCATCTGTAATACTAATCATAATCTTGATTCGATAACATACTATTTTCCCGTTACCGAGATCATTTTTGTAATAAGAAGATTTAACAAAAGGTTTTGAAATAGAATATTGTACAGTTTTTTTGTTTGAGTACAATATATTTTCTGATGTCCAGCACTGCGTCTTGCTCACACTCATATATATGTTTAAAACAAAGGACTACACGTGTTATCTTAAGTTTTTAGCCGAACAACCTATTAATGAATGATCACTTAAAGCTGCATCTGAAAACAGATCCCATATGTTAACATAATGGCTACCGACGAAGTTGAAAGCTTAAGGGGTTTCATGAGCCAAAACCAACATATTTTTCAAATTTTTCTAAAACTGAAAAAGTATAATTTTATAATATTTAGACCTTTCAGCATAAAGACGAAGGGACGAAAGACACGTACTCTGAGACCCAGAGGAAGTATTTGACGGAATTTCATTATTTTATGTTAAAATCCTGTTCGGTGACCTCAACGCGAAAATTGGGAAAGAAGATATCTTCCAACCAACTATAAGCAAAAAAAATCTACGTTATATTTCAAACGATAATGGAATTCGAATTATCACGTTCGCAGCGTCAAAAGATCTGGTAACGAAAAGCACGATGGTCAAGCACAAAAATTCATAAAGTCACTTGGATATCATCCGACGGCGCAACGCGTAACAAAATCGACCACAAGACAAAACAAAATAAATGATTACGGAGAGGGCAGATAAAAAATACATGTTATATGCATATGTTAGAAATACATGAGCGTCTCACGTAGAGGGAAAGTGAAAGAACCATCGAGGAATTTCCATTTACGACGACTGAAAAGAGAATGGGTGGAAGAGCCCAACGTCGCTGCCTCGATCTAGTTGTAATAGAGAGTTCTGTGTAAATAACTATGTGCTGCCCAGCAACTGATCGAGGTACCATTGGCGTACGTCATCTCACCGAGTTCGAGACCTAAGGGGGATCAGTTGAGAACCTGATGTCGCAACCTAACAGAGCACTCGGGAGGAAGGACCGTTGGCGTAAGTCGTCACCACCAATTTCGCAACCTGACAGGGTCAGTCGGACGACTGCTTTCGCAACCTGACATGGTCAATCGGAAGGAAATACACAGCTTGTGGGTAACGACTTAAGGTCGAGCGAATTCGAGGGCAGAGGTTAGCGACGATGGAGGGTTACGAAACGAGACTACGAGGCTTCTGACAGCATGGTAGAAGCAAATACTAAGGGAAAACCGATCGATCAGACGACCGAGATCCTTCTGCCTCAAGCCACCCTCACTAATCGACTATTAATTTGTCTTAGCTTAGATCACGCCGGTAGCAGTGTGATAAAGTAAAACGATGGCGCACGAGCGATCCTCCGCCCACTGTGTCCATTCTAGAGTTCGTCGGTTGAAACCTGGACCCGGTCGTGAATCGGGTATGAATGTTTGAAGGCGTCTTCGGGCGCGGTTTCTGGGATGCGATCAAGAATCAACTGACTCAGCTGTAGCTGCTTTGTCTTACCATTTCAATATGTTAAATAACGTGATTGATCTCACGCCGACGGATGGTGATATCCCAACCGCTAGGAGGTTGAGAAGAAGGAGATAGTGGTGATACTGTCTGTGGTAACACCTGTAGCGAGTTGAGAAAATGCAAAGATGGGGCACGTTCCAAAATGTCCGGTGGTGACCTCAAGGTCCGTGACTCGGGTTTGGCTTGGGAGAGATGCTTCTTGTTGATACTTTCGATGTCGGGGAATATAATTTCATGGCACTTCAGCTTAGTTTTATTATTCGTATTCTCTCGTTCATGCATTAAAAAATAACTGAGTTCACACAACACTGCACTTTCATCGATTAATTGTAGTTGTTTTCTCTTTGTTGACTCCTTTAAAGTAACAGATTCGAGATCACTAACGAATGATAATCAACTGATGTCACTGTAGAATTTAAAAATCTGCATTATATTAATCCGCACGCAAACGATCGACACACAAAGTAGTTATATCTTCTTAGAATCCAAAATGATACTGAGCTTAACGGTCGGGTGGAGACAGGGAAGTGTCCCCAACGTCGAACACAACACACACACACACACACGAATCGTGCAAGCTAGTAGCACGGGCTGCTAGTATCTATGAAGATTCCACATCCGTTGACGCATCAAAAAAAAAAAAAAAAACCACACACAAAGATGCCCGATGCAACCCTCACACCACATGCAAATCATGGCACCCTGACCGCAGGGAACACCGCATGACTCATGCAGAGGACCTGTCAGCAGATCGCCGGGGAATTAACCATGACACTGCGATGAGGGTTGCTGGATCGTGATACCTAACCATGAGAAAACATGAAACGTACGATGTACAAACTAGCAACTCTATTTCAGTTGAACGCAATATAAATGGTGCTTCTTGGGGAACAACAAATAAAAACAAATGAAACCAAAATGAATTTGCACATGACAAGGAAAAGGCAACTAAATAAACAAACGAAAAGTATTTCACCACACTGACGCCAATAAAGGAGAATTCTGGGGATGGAATCCGGTCGCTTCATTTTGCGATGGGTTCCGCTGTGGCCGTACAGTAAACAGCATGTAAACGTGAGGGCCAAGATATTTGAAAAACTTAAAGAGTTTAAGTATCTGGGAACAATACTGACGGCCGGTAACGAAATGTCAAAGGAAATTAACAAAAGACAATATTCCGGTTACTCTAGTTGGTACGCAGTCAGCAAACTGCTAAAATAAAAATTGCTTTCACGTAATATAATGCTCTGTATTTATAGAACATAGTCATGCCGATTGTTCCTACGGATGCGAGACGTGGGCACTTGCAAAGCGAGAAGGGAACAGATTATATCGTATTCGAGAATATTGTTTTAAAGAGTATCTTTGGCGGTAGATATGATGAAGAGGCAGGACAATGGTGGAAACTCTAAAATCGCGGATTGGAAGAACTTTACGACGAACTTACAATAGTGAGAATAATCAGGTCGCGAAGATTAAGGTGGGTCGGGCATGCGAATGGACAAAGAAGAACCGTATGTAGAATTCTTGACGGAAGATCAAGAGGAAGGATACCGGTGGGGACACCCCAACGAAGATGGCAGGATAATGTAAGGCGCAACCTTGCGGAGATCGGATCAAAGGGCGAAGCATGGAAGGAGAATGCACAGGACAGGAGACGATGGCGTAGCCAAGCTAGTGACGCCATGAACTTCCGGGTTTCCACAGGACAATAAATAAAAAAAAAATTAGTTTTGGCAGCTTAATCTGAACTCAAAGAAAAAAAAAACATTCCAAGTTTAACGGTCTTAAAAAAGTAAATTTTAATATTTTCACAAAAAATTACATTGCTAATAAAACTTATGCTATACAGGTCAATTGAAAAGTCCCCGACCTTCCATAGTAAAAACACTTTTTTTTGGCAAAATTCGTTTTTTTTATTCAACATAATTCCCTTCGAGGGTGATACACTGATTATAACGACCCTCCAACTTTTCGATACCTTTTTTGTAGTACGATTTGTCCCTTGCTTCAAAATAGACCTCAGTTTCGGCGATCACCTCTTCATTCGACGCAAATTTCCTCCCAGCGAGCATCCTTTTGAGATCTGAGAACAGGAAATAGTCGCTGGGGGCCAGATCTGGAGAATACGGTGGATGCGGAAGCAATTCGAAGCCCAATTCATGGATTTTTGCCATCGTTTTCACTGACTTGTGACACGGTGCATTGTCTTGGTGAAGCAGCACTTTCTTTTTCTTCAAATGCAGTCGTTTTTCGGCGATTTCGACCTTCAAACGGTCCAATAACGCCGTGTAATAGTCGCTGTTGATGGTCCTTCCTTTTTCAAGATAGTCAATGAAAATTATTCCGCGCGCATCCCAAAATACAGACGCTATAACCTTGCCAGCCGACTGTTGCGTTTTTCCACGCTTTGGGGCGGGTACATCGTGTGCAGTCCACTCGGGTGACTGTCGATTGGACTTCGGAGTGAAATGATGGAGCCATGTTTCATCCATTGTCACATATCGACGCAAAAACTCGGGTTTATTACACTTGATCATCTCCAAACACTGCTCCGAATCATCACCTCGTCGTTGTTTTTGGTCAAAAGTGAGCTCGCGCGGCACCCACTTTGCACAGAGCTTTCTCATACCCAAATATTCGTGAATGATATGATGTACACGTTCAGTTGATATCTTTAGAGTGCCTGCTATTTCATTCAATTTCAATTTACGGTCATTCAAAATCATTTTGTGGATTTTTCTAATGTTTTCGTCGGTAACAACCTCTTTTGGGCGTCCACTGCGTTCGCCGTCTTCGGTGCTCATTTCACCACGTCTAAACTTAGCATACCAACCCTTGATGGTTGATTTTTCACAATAACAAGAGTTGCTTCACTCAAAATACTATAATTCACAAACTAATGATCCGACATCTGTCAAATTTATACACGCGTCTTTTGAAGGTTACGGCTAACTAAAACTCATATGGATTTAATTCTGGGACTTTTCAATTGACCTGTTATATTGCCATGTAAAATAAGTTGTGTGCAAACAAAATAAAAATGCAAGTTGACTGAGCCTCTCTCTCTCTAAAACTGATTTTTGAACAATTTTGACACATCCCGATGAATTTATTTAATCTTGAAAATGACTTCCCAATTTCGCACAATTTTGTTTTATGAACAAATTGGTTTTGAGTATTTTTGACATGATGTCAGGCAAATTACCAGTGTTAATATATTGAACCATTGCCTCTTGTACCATGTGGCAAGTTGTGAAACTTGCAATTACAATCGGGAGAGTTAGCCCTCTATGGTCTACTAAAAATGTTTGCTGCCACATATTGAATTTAAATGGCAAGATAGTGCCCTGTAATGCAATTTGAAATTAACAGAGCTTGGGTGTTTTCAACATAAGTAGTCATGAAAAATAATTCATTTGAAATGCGAGGAAAATTGCATTACAGCTTTAAGGAAATTTCCATTGCAACAAAAATTAATTCTACTAAGTATCTCCCTTGAGAGTGATTTAATGTTGTACAAGTTCTTTGTCCTTTTGTGCAGTCAAAGAACCAGGAAACGTTTTCCTCTATCGATTAGGTTTTCTTTTTGGGTTACTGCCAAACAATCGTTAGACAACTCTTTGTTACTAGGTTAAGGCCATGATTACACATAGCAAACACTGACAAAAGGGCCACTAGTTGAGATTGTGGTCGTTTACGGATAAACCCCACAGCGATGTGTAGACATCAAGGCGCTACCGCACTGCGAGCCGACAATACCTGCAGAACATAAATTAATAGATCTTCAATTACAGTAGCAGTTGGTATACAGCCAAATGGACTGGGGCTCTGGCACTTGGTCTAGAAATTGCACAACCAAAATTGGATACCTCTACTGTGCACATTTCGAAGGATGATCCACTTTATAGATGTTAGGCCAACATGATTTTGTGTGTGCCTATCCGCAAGGAAAGGGATGCATCTGTATACTAAATTTAAAGAATTACGAGCCCAAAAACCGCTGAGTGTCTATTTATTCTATTGTCATTCCCAGCATTCCGGTCCATTTGGGATATCAGCAGCAGCCACTACTCTGGCGTTCACTTGGATGGCACGCAAAATTTATTGCGATACCTCAATGGTCGTTTTCACAAGTGAAATTTTGAAAAAATTTTCCACATTTTAAATCATGGGTCCCGTTCGAATGGTTGGCATATGATATCGTGCAGAAAGATACACTCGCCGGTGCCTATTTTTAGGTTCTTGTCACCCATCGCCAGCTCGGACCTCCTGCTTATTGCACATTATAGATGCATTTCATTTGGCCACAAATGTGAGTCGCGTTGAATAAAATACGATGGAATCTTTAATTTGCATATAAATTATATAGTGTTTTGTGGTCCAAGAGTTATTGCGTATCTGTGCTTGGGTGGACGGCGTGTGCCTTCGCGACACCTATAGAATTGTGCGTGTCAACGTATATTTTGTAGTCGAAAACATGACGTATCCAGTTATGTCGTTGCTTTTTGAAATATTTGAAGTGTGCGAGAGACACTTCTGGAGATTAAAATAGAGTTAGTATGCACTATGACTAAATGATAACGATGTGATGTGCATAAAAGAGCATTTTATTGTTTCGGGTAAGAATATACAAGGAACCTTGATGTCATAGAAGTGCACTTGTAAGTAAAAAGAGTTGAAGAACCGACTATGAGTGCTGCATATTTGTTGGCATAGAAATAGAGTTGATGTAAGTCGAATGCGGAACTTGGAACAAGAGATTATTTAAATGGGTATTAAGATAGAAATGGATTTTGGTTTGTTATATTCTTTTAAAATTTTCTGCCACGATACTATTTTCAGAGACTTCACCACACGATATTGGTTACATATATTTCTATTTTCGTCTCTGTTTCCATTAATTATAACATTTATTTGCAACTGAATCGAAATTGATTTCGTCTTTTATTTATTTTTATACATCAACACATTTTACTTTCCCATCACATGTAAGAGTAAAACAAGATCAGTTAATTTCTAGTTGCGTCACTGATCATAATTTTATAGGAACGCGTAGTTCTCCACTTGATATATTACTGCACCCACAATGGTGCTTAAATATTTGTTAAGATAAGGTTAAAAAAATGTCGTCATTTAGCGGCCCGGGAAAATGAAACTAAACCTAGATCATGAAAAGAATTAGTAGTTATCCGGCGAGGTGCGTTTTCCATGTGCACTTCTATATCAAGGTTTACATCTTTCTTCATCTGAGCAGCCATAAAGAATGAACATTTTTAAATTTTGTTTAATATGCGTGTCCAACCGGGATTCTGTGATATCCTTTTGTAAATACGCTGTGCCGACGGGAAGAAAGAGAAGGAAATGATGTTGCCCTCACTCAGCGCTCGAAAAGTAATCCTAACTAATGCTAATTAATTAAACAATATCGTGGTAGAAGATTGAGATTACCATTGTATTACCGGTTTTTTCGAGAAGACTGGTGACTGAAGTCTGGGTTGGGGCTGTTGTGCAAAGAAACCAGTGGGGATCTTGTGGTACTCATTTACTTTTTTCTATGAAAATGTTTCTGTTTGAAATTCGCTTAAAGACTTAAACTGTAATAAAGTTATTTTTAATTTAATTACGACCTTCCTGATATTGTATGCCTACTCAAAAAACGGAAAACGGGAGGTGAAGATCATATACGTAGTAAGTAAGATGACGACAACCCCACGGAAGGTCTTACCTTGAGAACGGAAATGCGAAGTTATTTGATATTACTGATCACATTGCAGTCAGTCACAATAATGTGCACGAAATTGCAAGCTGATATATCCCCATTCATTCATTCAGCAATGACCATAAAGGGTCGATAAGAAGAAAAAGAAGAAAATAGGATCAATTTCTTTTTGGATATTAAAGAGAGTGATCTATAAAAAGATTTATATGTTGATGTACACTAATTATTGATGTTGGGAGTTTATTTACGGATCCTGTGGTGTCTTAGTGTTGTGCAACACCAAAAGATGTAACTCACGCATTGCAATTTTATTAGTCCTCTCATTGAAATTGTAAAGGAAAATGTGATAAAAATTACATAGAAAAAACCCTACAAAGTTTGCCAGTTGGTTTCCAATGGGAATGGACAGGGGTATGGTCTCAGAAAAATTTTATATGTTTTGAAAAAAATAGGCTTTTGGGAACACTGAAAAACGGAACAGAACATTCGTCTTGAAATCGCTCATGAAACACTCTTTCCGTATAGTCAATGGGGATGAAAAATGGTTCCACTACGATAACCCAAGGAAGAGAAAATTATGGGATCACCTGGCCATGCTTCAACATCGACGGCAAACCGTATTTGGTGGGATCACATTGGTGGTGTGTATTATGAATTGCTGAAACCGAGTGAAACTGCCACTGAAATTCTCTACCGAACATAATTAATGAGATTGAGGCGAGCACTTAAGGAAAAGCGCGCCCATTACTACTCCAGACATGACAAAATTATTTTTCTCTATAATAATGCTCGTCCGCATGTTGCGGCGCTGGTGAAAAACTTTTTGGAAACACTTCCTCGGGAAGTCTTACCCCACCCGCCGTATTCACCAGACCTTGTTCCTTCTGATTATCACTTATTTCGGTCCATGGCATATGGTCTGTCCGAGCAGTACTTTATAACATATGAAGATACCAAAAAATGGGTCGATTCGTGGATACCCTCAAAAGATGAAGAGTTCTTCCGACGTGGTATCTAGATCCTGCCAGAAAGATGGGAAAAAGTAGTGTCTAGTAATGGACAATCATCCTCATTCACGGCACTACAACCGGGAACCGGTCACGGCCTTATTTACCAAGTCTTGAGGCTTGTTAAATTTTTTATAATGATTTGTTTTTTTCCGGCCAAGGTCATTAGTCTTACGCCAGAGGCTCCCCGACGGGGAATCGAACCCCGGTCTCCCACGTGACAGGCGGGTATAGTAAGTAATGGATGTTAATGAATAACCCGTAATGTACCGCTCTTTCACAATAAATTCCTAATTTTTTATAGAAAACTGCGGAAAATTATTTGTACACCTTTATTATTATTTATTGGCCTGTAGGAACCCGGAAGTTCATGACCTCACCGACTCGGCTTCGCCATCCTTCCCTGTCCTGGGCACTCTCCTTCCACGCTTCACCATTCGATCCGATCTCCTCAAGGTCAAACCTAACATTGTCCTCCCATCTCCGTCGCGGCCGTCCTACCGGTCTCTTTCCCGTTGGTCTACCGTCAAGAATTCTATGCACGGTCCTATCGTTCCCCATTCGCGCCACGTGTCCGGCCAATCTTAATCTTCGCGACTTGATTACTCTCACTATTGTAGGTTTGCGATATAGTTCTTCCAATTCGTGGTTATGGAGTCTCCTCCATTGTCCTGCCTCCTCGTCATATTTACCTCCAAAGATGCCTCTCAAAACTTTATTCTCGAATAGACGGAATTTGTTTTCTTCCCGTTTTGTGAGAGCCCATGTTTCGCATCCATATAGAACAATTGGCATGATTATGGTTCTATAGACACGGAGCTTTATGTTACGTGATAGCAGTCTGGATTTCAGCAGTTTACTGACTGCGTGCCAACTCGCGTTGCCGGCATGCAGTCTCTTGTTAATTTCCTTCGACATTTCGTTACTGGCCGTCAGTATCGTTCCCAGATATTTAAATTCTTTAACTTTTTCAAAGATCTTACCTCTGACGTTTATATGTGTTCTCTGAGACCCACCTGCTCTCGCCGTAATCATGTATTTTGTTTTGTCTTCATTTATTTCTAGGCCCACCTCTTCTGCCGCTAGCATGATGATTTCACAGTTTTTACTAACAGTCTCTAGATTATCGCCCAGAACGGCGATGTCATCCGCATATGCGAGCACTTGTGTGACCCCGTTCAGGGATGATCCGGCCATGTTGTCGTCTTGTACCTTTCTGATGACATACTCGAGCACAAGGTTAAAGAGACACGGTGATAGACCATCTCCCTGCTTTAGTCCGTCCCGGATTTCAAATGGTTCTGAGAGGTGGTTTTCTATTCTAACTCGCCCTTTGTTTTCGTTCATGCAAATTTGAATGAGCGCGGCATATTTTTTTGGGACTCCCAGCTCAACTAGAATATGGTAGAGTCTCTGCCTTGCGACTGAGTCGTAGGCTTTTTTGAAGTCAACGAACAGTTGGTGAACCGTCTCTCCGTATTCCCACTTCTTTTCCAGCAGTTGTCTTATTGTGAACATTTGGTCGCTTGTTGACCGGTTCCTACGGAATCCACATTGGTAGTCTCCCAGTATCATTTGTACACCTAATATATATATATATATATATATATATATATATATATATATATATATATATATATATATATATATATGTAAAGAAAGTATAATGTCTTTGCTGTGGAAGGCGCCGCGCCTCTCATGTTCCGCGAGGTTTTTATTCTAATGGCCGCCAGGGGGGGCGGTGGTCGATAATAGAATAATGGATAGACACTGACACGCGGTAAGGCTGACAGATACGCTCATTACAAATTTGGACACACGTGCTGCCGCATCAGTCGGGGAAAAATAAATAACAAGAAACAGCAAACTTAAATTATCTATTCTTTATTATAAGTAAGGTTAATTCTTTGCATTCCACAAGCGTCGAACGCAACTTCCACCAACAATTGGATATTTTGGTGGGCCGTGGGGATGATGTCAGAAACAATGGTGTCTCCTGGCGTGCAGCGACGTTGGCTTGCTTTGTCTGCAACAATGACTACAAATGTACTTAAAAGGAAAGATTACCTTGCTTTGTAAAACCAACTGTTGTTCTCCAGCAAATGAAACTCCGTTAAATCGTCCTTTATATCCGAACTAGTTATTTTATTTCTACTGATTAATTTTCTGGATTACAATTGCTAACCCTATGTCACCAAACGCTTACGAAGAAAAGAGAAAGTTGTCAACAATGACAGCTCGAAATTAAATATTCATGTCAGCTGTTTGCTGACATTTGTTATTGTGTGAATGGCGGTATTCCAGTGCGAATTCGCTGGTTGCATCCAGTGAATCCGTTAATTTATGTTATGTTATGTTAATTAATTTATAAATAAATCACTTTATTATAGAGACACATATTTTCGTTTGGTTTTGGACTATTGATCTTATATATATATACACATATCTATATATATATATATATATATATAGATATTTGTATATATATATATATATATATATATTCATAAATACATATATGTATATATATATGTAAGAAGGTGTACATATATATGTACACAGTAGCCAACTTGACAACAGCAGCGTAAGAGTTATATCCTACGTGACGCTAATGATGATATATGGTTGTCCAGTATGGCTTAGCATAGGTCCAAATTTAATGGAAAAGATTCAGGGCGAAAGGAAATGTCTCAGAACTTGTCTCAGATTATATCGAACACTGGTATCTGACTATAAAAAGTACTATCCAAATGAGATTTTATATAATGAAGGCCACATAAATGTAAATAAATAACTTTATGACCAGATTAATCAGAAGACATTTTAGGAGAGCAATAAGATCATCCAATGACCTAATTTCGCAATATAATAATTTTGGAATTGCATATGAATGGACTTGTACAGGATGGATCCGGAATTTCGCTGATTTATCATCTAAATAGATCATCCGCGGACGGCCGTTTGTGCTGCGATCGGGAAATCATGCGCACAGAAGAAGAGCTCTTGCGGATCAGTAGGGCAATTTCTCACAGAGACCAGGACGATGAGATTAAACAGCACCAACAGTTCTGGTGGTTGAATGGCAAATAAAGACAGTATACTAATGTCGGTAGAATATCTGCATTATCAGCCAGCTTACACAGACGTAAGATACGTTTCAAGTATTAGGGCAGAATAAGAATTAAATTGTTTTATACGAAAAAAGTAAATTAAATTCTAAGTTAAAAAACCAAAACCGGCACAAGGTTTTTCGTTAGTTTTTCTTTGTCATAAAAATAAATGTAATTAAGTAGACAAATAAGGTCCTGTCGCCGATGGGGAAACTGTACGACAATAGCCATGTAAGGTTTAGTTTAGAGCGTCCGCGTAGGACCAGTCGGTTATAATATAAAATAATCAAGCTGGAAATTAAGCTTTTTTTGACTAGCCTATTATTTAGAATCCAAGAATATAAAATGGAAATAAAAAATTTTGCAAAATACCCTTTAGACTTCAAAATGAATGCTCATTGTTAACATATGTCAAAAAGATGTGTAGCAAAAAGACTGTTGTTGTCGTTGGGAAATTTTATTTATAAAGTCCGCGAAAATCAGAAATTGCCATTACATTTTTATCACACCACATATGAATTATCTTTTTTCATTTGTTTCACTACGCTAATGAGATTTTATCGGGTCAGTAGAAGGATTCATATATCACAGCGATTTATGAAACCCCAGTTAGATTATAATTAGCAATGCACGTAGGCGGTTATACCCAAAGTCTCGTTTAAAGTTTACAAATACTACCTTTTGCTACTGTTCCCCCATTTACTGTACTACGTATGATGCTTACCGAAATATCTGCAATTTAGTGGGGCTCACTTTATTACGTTCATTAGAAGTTAGAGACGAAGTAAGTATAGTCGCTGCGGATGCCCGATCCATTTCAACCTCCATTACGTTTTCAACAGTCTTTGTTCAATTAAGTCTTACTTAGGAACCCATGGGCACCATGCGCTTATTTCTCTGATCAATTTGCAGAAACGAAGCCATCCGGGCGGTCACATCTTCATGGTACCCATTTACGATATCGAACACGCTCTGAAAATAGGCAACCTATACAATTACTTAGATGACATGATATAATAAATAGTCATCCGCTGATATCAGTTAATTGCAAATCGACTTACCATAGACAGTTTTCGATTTGGTACCAAAATAGTTTGCTTAAGTTCTAAACCAAACTGTTACAACCTGAGGAACTTAGTTAATATACAATGACCCCACTTCCTCAGTTCCCGTATTTAATTATTTAGCTGTTTAAGTTAAATTGTAAACAGAGAAAGCTTATTAAAGATGTTGATGCCGGATAAGGATTGAACTGTATTTTCAAGTCGTATTTTCGAAGTTGGTAGTACTGAAATGTTTCCAAAGATTTTAACTTCGAAGTATAGTCACTTTTCATCAATCAGGCATCGACTCTCCTTTTTTTTTCATTCTGTTCGAGTTCTTTTGAAATCAATCAAAAAGTTTCTGTTGCCTTTTACTTTTTAATACACTCAAGAAAACTCGTATTGTGATTTTTCAATAGAGTCGAAGAATTACACTGTTGATTTGTTCATGAGAATTCGGTGCCAACCACTTGTTGGTGTAGTACACAATTTTTTATATCGTTGTATAATCCTACCCAGGATTAAAGCCAAACTTTTTCTTGAGCATCCATTCAAAGTTAACGCCACGAATACAGAATTCCAGTAAGGTTGCTTCAGATTAAAACTATATAATATAAATCAAGTATAATAGCGGAGTAGTGGTAAGAGACAGGAATCAATCAAATGTTGCTATGTTATCCGCAAACGTTGGTTTTGAAAGTATATTCCTTAACATCTTGTCAAAAGTATCTCCCACAATTGAATTAATTCATCATCAATATATTTATGGCCTGAGGATAGTATACTTACATAAATAAAGTTTCACCACATTTAATATAGGGATGATTTCCTTGTTGACAACTTTTATTTTTGAGAATATGCTTAACTTGTTGCTCGAGTCCCTTCATATGACGCCCCACGGAGCAGATACGAGAGCATTACATCGACTGTTGCTATAAAGGTATATAAAACCTGTTTACTTCTTTTATGAGAGTAGTCAATATACACGTGGACAAAAATAGTGTATTATAGGGGTGATACAAAGAAGTATTCTCATACCCTTGCATAGTTTTTCAAACTAATCCTCTTTTGGGAGTATTGTTTCTTTTTGTCTCGTTCGGCTGTGCAACTCCATGGTAGCACAAAGGAATGTGCATACTATTTGGCTGCTTTATGTTTTTCCTCCTCACAAAATAGAACAGATGAGAAATGGGAAGAAAAGGCCAAAAAAACGAACAACATTGGTCCATGGATGCCATATCCGAAACACTAAAAAGATACAAAAAAGCAATAACGTTACCCTCGTTAAGCTTAAGTGATGCCCCCTTTTTTGGGTCTGCTTCGCCGGATCTGTAAATATGTTACGCTGTTCATTTATGTTTTGTTGTTGCCCTTTGCTTAGATGCCTCTTACTAAACATGATAATAGGGCGGAGCCATAAATGTTAACTCGTTCACAAGATTCCAAAGGGAAATTGAGAATGAAGGTAATCTCCATGAAATGACTTTATCTTCGGTAAATATCTCGCTCTAATCAATTCATCTGGATGCGGTACAGCTTTTATGAACGTAAGTCGAGTCATAGGATCGAAGGTACCGGCCTAGAGGTACGTAGTCAAGTAATTTTATTTTGTTTCTCAATAGCATATCAACAAAGTTGCCTCGATTACCATTTAAGCATCAACTGAGTTCGAGATATTTATATACTTCTAGAATACAATTCTCACATATTACAACAAATGAAATTGTCTATTTAAAATTACTACTGAATCTTTCAGAATTCTAGGAATTATTCCTAATTCTGAAAGAACTTCTTACGAGAAAGGAAATGTTATCTAGTTACCATTCCGTCTCATTAGAACCCAACTGCGTGTCCGTCGTGTGTTAGTTGGGCTACAACGAATCATCCTTTCAAATATTGTGTAAACACCGTCATAATAGGCACTTTGTGGTCTGGAAGTCGTTTGTTTTTTATCATCTAAAAACTGTAAGAAATTTCGAATCACAACGACCACAGACTGCGGAGTAAATCTTTCGGAAACGCCTTCACAAACGACACATTTTTTCAGACATCATCAGTTTCGCTATTACGGAATCGAGATACGGATATTCGAATGACAAGGTTCAATACGACTTACGTCCTAGACAGAGACCAATCGAGGTTAACAAATGTACTCAGCACCCTTTAAAAAGTAGGCTTAAATAAATGCTTGTCAGAAAAATGGAAAACTTAATAAATACAAGCAATTTTGAGACGTTAACAAAAAATATAAATTGACATGGACGAGGCGACAAAACGGTACAATATCGCAAGATATACAACACCTGTGCACGTATAGGAGTCTAATTTATGAATTTCAATATAAGATAATAGAATTCATTCAAAATGTAATTCAATTACTGGAAAATTACGTTTCCCTCCCACCGAGGAGACACATAATTTCGTCAACTGTATAGGTAACTCCAGCCTGTTGTATCCGTGTGCTTAATGCTCATTAGACTTTAAGTATGCAGAGATTCATGGTAAAGTCTGACATATGGTTATTCTTATTTAGGATACGTAACTAAATTACTTTGTGTGTGCCTCAGAATCGTGGTGTGGCTACAAAGCCTTGTGCTTTGGATTATGGGTATTATAGGATGTTAGGACAAAAATGGCAAACAGTTATCTTTTTTCCAATCGTTTTGAACATGAAGGCAGAAGTTGAGATTGACAGATTTTGAGGTCGACTTCATCAGATATATCAGATCATTGGAAAATGAATGTTGGAACTGGATTCTGGATAATCGAGTGCAATCTGATAGGTTTTTGGAAACGTTTATCTTCGTTGAGCTCTTTGTAGCCACCGTGCCACTGAGGTCGCAATTTCCTTTTTTTTTAAATATGGTACATGAGATAAAGATACATTTTTGTTAAAAGGGATTAGGTTGCTCTAAGCATTCATCAAATAAAAAAAAATATTCTGCTTCGCTGGTTGAAAGGCTAAGGATATTATGTTAGATTGTAGATATATAGGTTCGACTAATAATTGTTTGTGTAAAACAATAACTATTTTATTTCTTTCAAATTGTGAAAGATATGTAAAAACGCTATTAATTTAATAAGAAAAGTGCTCTCTCTCTCTCTCTTCTACAAGTAGAAACTCTGCTCTGAAGTTGGTTATTAAAAACATATTTGAACGCATCCAATTCGCTGGATATATGTAGCTTAGTCATTGCTGTTTTTATGACTAAGTTTTATTCATTTACAGGCCCACATCCCGTGTGCATCAGTGGTATAAGAGATGGATAAATGTTGCTTTTATTACATTGCATTCTATTCTGTTTTTAAAACAAACAAAAAAAAAGTGCTGCTCGCGGTATCAATTTGATTAATTCCTTTGGCCAACATTCTGTGAGTCATTCAACAGTAAAAATTGGTTCACAAGCTTTCGTGAAGGAAAAGGACGCTCCACATCCAGGTGTAGTAAAAAATTTAACGACGAAGAACTTCAAGTTCTACTGGATGTAAAACGTATTCTTCAGACGGTGCTCCTTCTGATTACGACTTATTCAGATCGATGTCGTCTTATTTGAAAGACTAGCGGTTCACGAAAGTTGAAGATGTGTGAAAATCGCTTGATGAATATTTTGTTTTGTAACCACCAAGTTCCTATTGTAAAAGTATTCGTCATCTACCCGATAAATGGCAAAAGATAACGACTATTTGAATAAGTATCTTTTCAAATAAAGTTGAATTTGACAAGAAAGCCGAGTTTCTATTTGCATATGTTCCGGTTTCTCTTTTTCAGTTTTGTCCCTCTTTAGTCTAGCATTTGTATATTCAAGTTAGCTGAAAAATAAAAGATACATGTATATATATATATATATATATATATATATATATATATATATATATACAGTGCTGTGACAAATTATACACTCAAACGTAAATTTTCAGTTTTCTTGGAATGAGTAATAAACTCTTATGACTAGTTTTGTGACAAAATATTGTCAACCGACAGCAACTCAGGGAAAACCCTTTAATGGCTTAATTGCTTTTTTACCAGGAATGGTATTTCATTTTCTGAAAAAACCAAAATTGTGCACGTGAAAAAGTATAAACTCAAGACATTTGTATTTTAATTGTTTGTATAATAATTTATTTAATATGTATTTCTTTGTCTCTTATTTCTTATAATAGTTCACAGTCCTCAAAGTAGACTGGAAATAAGATCGTTTAAAGTGTTGTCCGGTATACGATACCATGCTTCAACAATTCTTTCTTTGAGTTGTTCCATGTTTTGAATTTTCGGCTTTTCCTGGTCTAAGAAAACTGAAAATTTACGTTTGAGTCTATAATTTTTCATAGCACTGTATATATTCCATTCTATTTGTTTATTTGTCATGTTTTCTATGTGCCTTTTTGCTACCTGTTCTTTAGACATATTTGCTATGCGCCTTTTTGAATTCATTTCTTCTTTTTTCTTTTCATAGTATCGTTTTTTTATTGCCAACTGACGCTCGCGATGTTCTTCGGGTGATAGGTTTAATTTTTTTCGACCCATAATTAAATATTGAGTTTATGCAAATGACACAAAAAAAAATCTGACACGATCAATTTACGATTTAAAACTAATAATGGGAATTGGCGAGTGATTAACATGTTATAAAAAAATATGAAACACGAACAACTTTTTTATATAATATATATATATATATATATATATATATATATATATATATATATATATATATATATATATATATATATATATATATAGATGCTGTGAATCCATCACACAAAAAATAGCTTATTCTGAAATCCAAACCCCATGGGAGTCACTAACAGCGTTTTGCATAGTTGACATAAAAGATAACGCGATCACAGTCAGGCGGCGAAGCAAGCGAGGTGTAGAGTAGGTAGGAATTCTGATGGGCAATTAGAAGTAGATTGGATCGCGGATCGTCTCCAGTCCGGAAGCAAGTTTGATTTTGAAAAGAAGAATGTTGAAAAAGAAATTAATAAAATGTATAGAGGAAATTTGAACAATAGTGTTAAGTAAATTGTATCGTTAGTTGTAACATAAGAGTTAAAGAATAATTTGTATAAAAATTAAAATTGTATAAGTAAAATTATATTGCACAAGTTGTAATAAAGAATTTAAGATAGGATATAACGTTAGTAATTGTATTAGCATAAAAATAGAATTGTATAAAAACGGTCGTGCATAGCTCTCTTTCCCTTCCCTCCAGTCTCTCCTTGTCTGACAGAAATACCAGAGGTTCTCGCCACGAACCATATCTGGCCCTAGAACCCAGTTTGTTCACAGTGTATAGCCGTACTGAGGCATAACAATATATATATATATATATATATATATATATATATATATATATATATATATATATATATATATATGTTTATTTATTTATTTATTTATCTATTTATTTATTTATTTATTTTCTTTTTTTTTGTTTTTTTATTTTTTTAAATATGCATGAGCAATGACATAAGAAGATCCAGTGTGAACAGTAAAGGGATCACGGAATAGAAAACAGAAGAAAAAAAAGAGATTTCCAGTATGATCTCACTCTATATGTCGTGCTTCGAGGAGAGGGAATACGATGTAAAAACTTAGCATATATGTAACAGAAAACCCCATCGCATCAATAAACAGCCACACAGATGAAAACCTTATAATTTTCCGAACATGAAGTGTCCAAAATGCCTTTATGACAAGATACACTGGCCTACCAGTTAAACAATGACGTTTGACTGGCCATTATAAGATTTTGATAGACCCGCTGCTGAAAGCTCAATCATGTTGAAAAGAAAAACGAAACGGTATTGATGAAGGCCCGGCATATAGTGGATTTATCACCTCCGATCTTTTCGGATTGTTTTCAGGACAAGCAGCCCTGGCTGTGGTATATTCTAATGTCTCACCTCACAGAGAAAATTCATTATTAAGGGTATTTGTTGTCTTATATTGTGTTGAAATTATGACGGATTTGGAATAAATGTCGGAAGATATTTCGTCCCCATCTACTAATCTGACACATCTCTTAAAGTTTGTTTGTTGGCTTGATTCAAAATTTCACCCAACTCACATTCCCTGCCATGAAAACAACAATTTCACAATATAAAAAGGCATAGTATTTTTTTAGAATTGTAGACAAAATAGAATGGTTGAGATGAAACTGAGAAATTATAATATTTAAGAACATATTATAGTCTCCAAGTAAAATAACAGAAAGCTCTCGCTAGGACAACCTAGGTAGCGCATTTAATAAAATGTAGTAAGCAATACCGATGATTCTGGTTTTATTGTTTTGGGGTTTTCAATTATACGAATAATTTAATTGGCAGTACTAATTTTCTACGGACCACCATATCGTCAGAAATCCAACGGATTTCCAATTTCATTTTTAAAGAGATTAGATTCACTACCCTTTTAAAGCGAATGTAAATGTCATCATTGTAGTAACTAGCAACCATCCAACAGTTCGAAAACCTAATTTCTATAAAGGTAGTATATTTATATATATTTGTATATAACAGGATTTTCAGGCAAATTGTAACGATTTGACAGGATTGCATAGTGGCATTCAAAACACTCTACTCTACAACAAATATGATCTGCCGTGACGTTTGAAGACTATTGTAGTGCTCCACGAAGGCCTATCATTTTCCTCTCACATCTCCTTTTCTTCCATATCATCCATCCATATCCTCAAATTGAATCCAATATCATAAAAATTGAACCAAACGTTCAATTGTCGCACATTGATTCAGATTTTGATAGACCCGCTGCTGAAAGCTCAATCATGTTGAAAAGAAAAACGAAACGGTATTGATGAAGGCCCGGCATATAGTGGATTTATCACCTCCGATCTTTTCGGATTGTTTTCAGGACAAGCAGCCCTGGCTGTGGTATATTCTAATGTCTCACCTCACAGAGAACATTCATTATTAAGGGTATTTGTTGTCTTATATTGTGTTGAAATTATGACGGATTTGGAATAAATGTCGGAAGATATTTCGTCCCCATCTACTAATCTGACACATCTCTTAAAGTTTGTTTGTTGGCTTGATTCAAAATTTCACCCAACTCACATTCCCTGCCATGAAAACAACAATTTCACAATATAAAAAGGCATAGTATTTTTTTAGAATTGTAGACAAAATAGAATGGTTGAGATGAAACTGAGAAATTATAATATTTAAGAACATATTATAGTCTCCAAGTAAAATAACAGAAAGCTCTCGCTAGGACAACCTAGGTAGCGCATTTAATAAAATGTAGTAAGCAATACCGATGATTCTGGTTTTATTGTTTTGGGGTTTTCAATTATACGAATAATTTAATTGGCAGTACTAATTTTCTACGGACCACCATATCGTCAGAAATCCAACGGATTTCCAATTTCATTTTTAAAGAGATTAGATTCACTACCCTTTTAAAGCGAATGTAAATGTCATCATTGTAGTAACTAGCAACCATCCAACAGTTCGAAAACCTAATTTCTATAAAGGTAGTATATTTATATATATTTGTATATAACAGGATTTTCAGGCAAATTGTAACGATTTGACAGGATTGCATAGTGGCATTCAAAACACTCTACTCTACAACAAATATGATCTGCCGTGACGTTTGAAGACTATTGTAGTGCTCCACGAAGGCCTATCATTTTCCTCTCACATCTCCTTTTCTTCCATATCATCCATCCATATCCTCAAATTGAATCCAATATCATAAAAATTGAACCAAACGTTCAATTGTCGCACATTGATTCAATTCAATTCCATTCCAACATTGATTCCATTCAATTCCAACAAAATTCCCAAAACTCTTAATAAAACGAAATGTGTGAACCAGATGCTCACCAATAGACGCATCATCAAAAAATATTCTTCAGAACCATAAAATGCATGTCTGCAATTTTACGATTCTCGAAGAATTTCCTTTCCACAAATTTTCCAACTAATATGCCATAAGACGAACCACATGTTCGTTTGCTTTTAATGCAAGCGACTTCAGAGCCGATGATGCTGAACGGTCAAGTCATCCAAATGAAGTAGTGACTGACGAAAGATCGCAAGCAAGACCTGATAGTCGTGATGGAAGATCAGAAAGTGAGAGTATGTGAGATAGCCAAAATCATGAAGATATCAATTGGTAGTGTTTTCACTATTTTGCTTACTGTTTATGGGTGGCACGGTTGATTGCAATAGAACATAGACAACAGAGCATGGTTATTGTCATCCACCCCGGTATAACAATCTTGTATCTATTTGCATTTGTTGGTAATTCTGACATTTCCCTGAACCTGTAAAGTGACATTTTACATTTTTCTTTAATGTTTATTTCTTTTTTTTTATTAAAAATTGACGTTTTTGAATACTCAACAGATCTAGGGCAAATGTAATTGATCCAAACAATCACTTCTGCTCTGTACAGTCCAGTTATACCATCATTGATATAACTTGCGCTCCATCTTTATTCTTTATCTCAAGTCCTCTGTTAATCATTAAATAATGTACGATAATCATGACGCAATTAAATCAAACAATTTCTTAAACTTTTTCGACCGATCATCAAGAAGAGATGGCCAAAGGTCATCCAAGAGTGTGGCAAATTTAGATTCCTTTTCATTTTTGAAAGAACAACCGATAGGTTAATCTTTCAGAAAAAACTAAATCGATTAATAAAAAACTTATGAATAAATAAGCAACTGAGTAAAGGTGTTTTTGATAGTAATCCCAACATGGAAATGCGTGCTCTATAACCCGGGTGCGTCTTAATTATTGTCATTTAGTCATGGCATAGAATATGGCATTTAGCGCAGTTAAATCATATTGGGAATGGTAAATTGAATACATTTGATTTAGTACCACCGCTGCTCACTGGCAATGGGAAGCGCAACTTGATGCAAGCATGTGGTGTCTGTTGCTAGCAATTTAGTGGGTCAATAAGTAAGTGAAATTTGAATTAAATGATCAAGACATCTGATAATAGGTTATGGCAACGGACACTGCGCAGCAGCATAGTGACAAAGAAGGTAAGAGACAGTTTTCCCCAGAGATAGAGTGTAGAGTCGGTTGCCATCGACAGTTTGTTTTGTAACACGATCTCATCTCAGAGGAACTCGGCTGCGTCGGCCGAATGTCAAGCAGAGCTATAAATAATTAACTCTTATCATTGTGCCTCACATGCACCCGAACAATCATCCCATTAGATCAGCTCTAGGTGATTTGATTTCGCAACATACATCAATCGCTTGTCAGTCGTTTTCAGAGAATTGCAATTGGATTCAATGGGTTTTCATTTATAGCGCCCCGATAAGTTCTGTTCGACGGCGTACCGGGCAGATGCACAGAGCCCTAGTTGTCGGTTTCATGTATTGAAATTCAATTTTCACGCTTGATAAAAGCGCGTCTATCACAGGCGATTGAATCAATGGCAGTTATTACTAGCCCAGCTGGATGTGTTTTAGTATTGTCCGTCCTAGATTCTTGTTTCTGAGCTCTGTGGCTCGTGTTGATTTTCATGTTAACTCGATAATTTCCACTTCGATAAATTAAATAGGAAAATGTTAACAAAAAAGACGAAAGACGCTCGGCGAGTGTTCCAACGAATTTTCATAAAGCTCTTTTTCATTATGAATGGCATAAAAATTCAAGACATGGTGTGCAGTGAGAGGGAGAGCTGGTAGCAAGCTGACGGAAGGTGGTATATTGTTGAAGACGCACTTGAAGCGTCTGGTTTTTGAAAGCACAAGAAGCAAACCCAAAAAAGGAACGAATTTTACAAGACTTATGTTGTGCTTTTTGTGCTATTTCGCCTACTGTCCATGGCGCACAGGGACACTTGGGGTGATTAATTTCGTTTCTGTGCTTCTTTGGGCCATTTAAATTACAGTCTGAGCAGCAGCCCATGTGAAAGAGTACAGCATGTTGTAGAAAAACGAGGCGTGAACATACGTACGTGAATGTTTCCAAGACGAGTGAGATATGAAACTGAAATGAGAGTGCAGTTGTAATGTTAAACAGCAGACTAGTTACGTGAATTGTGTGAGTATGTCAGGATTTTATTGTGCTCTGGTTACGAAAAAGTATTGTACTTTCATTACATACATCCCTTAGAAGGGATCTACCCTTTCAAATTTTGTACAGAACCAAGTGCCAATTAAAATCTGGACCTTTCTCCGTAAAACGTTTTAAATGTAAATTGAAAAGTTAGTTGATCCCGTCAAAGGGAACAATTGTAACACGGCAAATACGACTGTAGCGACGAAGGAGATTCATTAAAATCAGTATCTTCATACGTTCGTGTGTCAAGAATAATTAAAGTGACACGAAAGAGAAGCCTTTAAGGATATCATGTGCTCTGAGCTGTGTCACAAGGAAATTTAACTTGAAGTCATTTTCTACCATTGTGGAAGCCTATCTCCCAGATGTCAACCTTCCTCATTGCGTGAATTGGAAGAATAGCTCTCGGGTCGCATTTCGAACTTCAGTTGAATTCATGTCGCACACACTCTTATCTGTACCTATCAGCATTTGCCGTGATTCCAACTTGCGCGTCAAGTGTCGATGAGTGACTGAACTCCGACATGATATCAAGCCCAGCAGACAGTTTTTGTTCTACGCTCGCAGTCGAATAGGGGTACTCCCAACGTCAGTGTAGAAATTATGCTTTAATCGTCATGTGTGCAAGCGGTTAAGTGCAGTGACGCTGTCCGACATCACTATGTTTCCGAGGCTTGTTGTTATATCCCAGGCACCCGTTTTGGGTAGGAAATGGATACGGGGATACACATGCAGACAGTACAATAATCTTAAATGCCCACTGAATCTGTTTCTCTTCTGGTTGCACCTTTGACATAGAGTGGAGATAGAATATTCACCTAAATATGAATATTCTAGGAGTCAGTGCAACGCTGGTAGGTTTTAAATAAAATCATCAGACATGAGAGTACAAATGCAACTACTTTATGCCAAGTAGTCGTGAACAGCACTTATTTATCCATAATTCATCCTCATTATACTTATGAAGAGGTGAACAAAAAGTCTAGAGGGGAGACCACGTACGCTAAGCCCGTGCACAAAGTTTTATCCTGTGGGGACCCGCAGTCTTTTACAGAAAATGTTGGGTTAGAATGAACCCAAAGGAATGTGTGCGATGTATTTTTATATGATGTACAGGTTTGGTTGTTTTGGTTTAAAGAGATTCATGTAGTAGAAGTGGTGTAGCCTATAGGTGCATGATTTGTGAATTTTAAGTTCATCTGCCATCACTGAATCTCTGATTACAATCTTGTATATGCTATACTTTCGATATATTTGAAGCCATTAAAGATAATTAAAAATGTCCTTCCAATTTAGTTGAAATGAAGTCGGCATGCCTTCAAACCTTGAAAGAGTCTTCCAATTATAATAAATTGATCGGCGTACGAGAATGTCGTTTCTAGTTGATATTCTGTGCACTGTAGGCACTTCATGAATGTTACGATCTTCCGGCGGATGAATGGAAGTTGCGTATTGAATCATGCCAATGGATTCCTCATTAATAGTGCTCTTGTCTCTCCCGCAGACATAATCATGACCATTGTGTGATGAATAAGTGGAAGCATTCGCACGACAAACGAATTCCTGTACTCAACTGTAGCAGTAGCGACTATTGCAGCCGCAAAGTTCCATTAAATAATTTTATTCGATGGCAAATTAGCCACTTGGCAACGTCTGAGTTATAACAGAAAACGGTTCTTTCAGATGGTTATTGAAAACTCTATCTAAAATCTACGTGGCCGGCAGGTGATACTTATTTGTGAAGGAAAAAGTAAGGAGCCCCGTTTGAACAGCGAGACAGCGAGACAAGGAGCCAGGTGTCTGTTGTAAAAGAGAAAATAATGAGCACTGCATTGTGCGTCATAGTCTACTGTTAGTTGAATACCTTTTGTTCAAACTTGCTATGCTGTAGGGACGTATGGGAACATCACACAATGCAATAATGAAAACATTTGATTGGAATGTGTTCCAATTCAAATTTTTATTTCTTGCGCTAGCTGTTGTCTTATGAATGGAATGAAGGTATGTTTACTAACACATAACATTACTAACATAACACAGAGTGAAAGGATATGAAAGAAGGAAGGGAATTGCTCAAGCAGCAGGTCTATTGGTGCAAAGAGTAGAAACGCCTTATATACCTGTCTATTCTGTAAGAGAAATTTTCTCAGTGCGACAAAAAACTCTATACTCTGCATTAATTCGAGCAGGGCATCATAGAGATATTTGTCACACACTATGTATTGGGTTTGTAACACATGAAATGTCCGATTTTCGCTCAGTCGGAAATAAGAAGTTCTCGAGTGATCATCTGGGCCACGTTAAATTTTCTTTTCTTATAAAGTAAAGTGGTTCGTGTGCTTGACGTGTGTGCATTTTAGGATTCGTTACAAGTACAGTTATTTTTTTTTAGGACTTGCTTACCATGCTGCCGGCAGTTCAAACCCTCTTCCTTTATGAATTTAAAATTGGACATAATGCGTCAATGACAAATACGAATGCCGCATTTGAGGATGTAGCGATAAAAAAACGTACTATACGACTTTGTTTTGGAAAGTTCCGTTCGGGAGATTTCAGCGTCGAAATTGAACCACGTGAGAAGCCTGAAACGTTAGCTGACGACGATGTTTTAAGAGCAACGGTGGATGCCGGCCCAACGAAATCGCTGCGAGAGATTGCACAAAGCATGAGAGTATCCCCAATGACAATAAGTCGACACCTTTCTCTCATAGGAAAGGTAAAGAAACTTGACAAGTGGGTATCCCATGAACTGAACGAGTCCCAAAAACAATGCCGCCCGGAAATCTGCGCATCGCTTAGATTAAGAAACCAAACTGAATCGTTTTTGTACCGGATAGTCACCTGTGATTAAAAGTGTATTCTGTATGATAACCGTAAAAGACCTGGGCAGTGGTTGGATGCAAGTGAAAAACCAAAACACACCCCCAAAAGTTATGGTGACAATTTGATCGACATCGAAAGGATCAATCTACTTTTCATTTCTTCAACCAGGAGAAACTATAAACGCTATCAAGTATTGTCAGGAAATCGACATTTTGCATGCCAAATTGGCTGGCAACCAACCTGCGTTGGTCAATAGGCACGGCCCAATTCTTTTGCATGACAATGTTAAATCCCACACCTTAAAGGTAACGGTGCAGTTGAGATTTGAAATTCTTCCGCATTCACCGTACTCTCATGACATGTCCCCAACATACTACCATCTTTTCCGCAATCTGGATTCATTTGCCGGCAAAAGGTCTTCCGGAGCCGAGCAGAGGTCATGAAATAAAAGATATCATTGCCTCAAAATGTCAGCACTTCTACCGAAAAGGAATAGTTGACCTTGTATCACGTTGGAAGAATGTCATATGTAGGGTTATATTTTATTTAATTGTTTAATCTTACCTCGGTGGTTTAGCTTCCGGGTCTTTTGGTCTTTCGTCCAAGATCAAAGAGTGTTTTCGTTTTATTTAATTTATTTGATCTATTTATTTAATTTTTATTTAGGTTTTTGTTTGCCGTTCCCTCGGCCTCTGGATTCCGACTGATCTCGAATCCAAAATGCACTCGCCTTTTATACTCTGTGGCAACAGAGATTTGTTAAAAATATTACTTTAAAATTCCAAGAAGCCCAAACAAAATTGTGTGTGCTTCAATTGGAATAGGATTCCCGGAAGTGTACACGAACTCTATCTGTACTAATTCCCGGAAGGAGAAATCATGAAATGCATTTAGTATTACGCATTTCATAATTTCAATAGTTATAGGGAATTGAATCAATGCACGACAAATGGACTTTCGTTTAATTTTGTCGCGCATATGATTCAATTGGATTGGGATATAAGTTACTTGGAAATCAATGCGCAACAAATGAACTTGTGGTTTAAATCTATCGCGCATATGATTCAATTGGATTGGAATTATAGGTAAGTGGGTGAGAGTAGTGATTTAGGATCACTACATTCCTCCCCCCTTTAGAAAAGAAAATTAGTCTGGAAGAGGTTAATTTTCTAGAATGAGTGAAAAGCAAGGGGCGGTGGCACTTTGAATTCGCGATAGTTTACATTTTTTGTTTTAGTTTAACATTTAATGCATTAATTCGTTGTTTAATATGTGTGCTACATGTTGTATTTTCTCTTTCGCGGTACTGCTTCTTAAGTTTGTTTGTATAAAGAATGGTATGGTATTTATCTAATAATTGTGGCTGGTGTCATGTTTACATTTATCATTTAAGTATATTAATGAAAGTGAATTTTAAAAATAGACATATGTATTATAAGACTAAGTAAATAAATTTTGAATTAATAAATGTTCTTATTCTACTTCGTGTTTTATAATGTTATTTTTCTAATCTATACTTAAGCCATTAATATTTATTTTTTGTTGTTGTTCATTTAATGCTAGATTAATAGAGATACATGTGTATTTATTTTTTAAAAAGAGCCTTACACTAGCAAATATAAAGTAAATTTTATAATATTATTTAGAATTCTTTATAGTTTCATTCGCTTTCTTTTTTTGTTTGTTTCTAACTTTTAATGTTTTAGGGTTTGGAAATCGTTAAATCTTAATTAGGATTTACATACTTTTTTTTTTTTTTAAATAGTTATTTACAATTTAGTATTTATAAATTGTCTTCCTCATTGGGGGTCAATATTTGTTTTGTTTTATTTGTATGTGATTTCTTTTTTGTATTTCAGTCCATATGACATTTATTATTACCACTTTTTTGTCATCCTTGTCAACACTGTGTATCCATTGGTATTTTTAAGTAATAAAGTATTGAACTACAATACACCCCGGGGATAGTAAATGTCTGGGGTTGATAGTGGAAAGGAAGGTGAAACTAGGGTGAAGATTAGAACTAATCAACCTTGGAATACGATTTCAGTCTCCTATTGTTTACCTTTATTGATTTTTGACCAATTTTGATTGTCGTGTTGTTCGGCCCAGTTACTCCTGTAATGAGGAAAGGGCCCTTCCAGATGGGTGTTTCTTTGCCCTTGCGGTTTTTATGCTTTATCAACACCCTGTTTCCCACTTGAAACAATCGCGGTTTTGTTTCAATTCCGTGGCATGCGGTTGCCTTTGAAGAACGGCATTCTTCGCATTGCTTTCTATATTTCCGAATATCGGAGAGCATGGACGGCCACCAGTATCTTTGTCGTATTTTGTTGTACGACTTGGTGATGCTCAGATGTTCGCCGGAGGGGGAATTATGATAAACCCTGAGTATTTCCGCCATCTCATTGAGGTTTATTATTTTTTCAGGCGTTGTAGGCATTTGCAATAAATTATTATTTTGAGAGGAGTTAGGGCATGGGTTTTTTGGATTAGCTGGCGGAGTATCAGTTATTTGGTTTGTACCCTTGATATTACCACTTAGCTCCTTGGGGTTCCTTTTTAACCTGAGGATTTTGCGCTTACCTTGGGCTTGCTCCTGTTTTCCTTTGGCATATTTGTTTTCAGGTGCCTTTTTCTCGAGGTGTGAGAATTTTATTGGCACGCTAAATACGGTAGGGTTTCTTTTCGTGCGAGGAAAAGTGACGCGTTGTTTGGGGCCCTCCACATTGCAGTTCCTTGACAGGAAGTCATTTCCCAGTAGACCGTCTTCTGGAAGGTCGGGCATATTGCTCACTACTTGGAATGTGCATGGGAGTTTGGGCTTACCTTTTAATTGGAAGTTGACCTTGCAGGTTCCCAAGGTCCTAATACTTCCAAATGGCGTCTCTAAGGTGCAGGCTTCTTGCCGATTTATTTTGCAGTCTGTTTTGCTAAGGCAATTTTGGCTGATCAGACTGATTTCAGCGCCGGTGTCCACTACTAGCGTTGTGTTCTTGTTAACACCTACATCTATCGGTAGTTGGACAGTTGGGGCGCTGGTTAACGGCGCGCGTGGGGTCCTGATGTGGTAGCTCGTTTTTGCCACCGAGGGTTTTGATCTTCTTTGTTTGGAAGTAGAGGATTTATCTGCAGTTTGGCATAGAACTCGCGACTCCCATTTCAGCTTTTGCTGACAGGATCCTAGATTGTGACCTTGTTGGCCACAGAAGTCGCAAGTCTGCCTTACGTGCAGAACTCTTTTTACCTCCCTTAATCGCCGGCAATCACGGATATCGTGATTTAATTGCTGGCAGTGTGTGCAAAAGGGTGTGTTTTTCCTTTTGACACAATCCTCATAGACATGCCCGCTTTTATTGCAATAACTGCAGGTTATCCTGCTGAGGGGGGCATCGTGTGTCAATGATATGTTGCGAGGGTCTGATTCCATTACCCCTTCGGTTCCCCTGTATGTTTGGTCGGCTGGCGGTATTTGCGCCTGAAGTTGTGGAATCCCCTGTGTAATGGGTTGTCTGTATGAAAACTTTTCTATAGTTGGAGTATTGGGCATTAAAGTTTGTCCCAATTCAGTACCTAAAGTTGGGTTATAAGCTTCTGGAGGTGCTACTGGTGTATAAGGCGAAGGAGAGTTAAATGAAACCTGCGAAGAGATTAATGGCCGCTGAGGTTGTTGGATTTGTTCCAATTCTAATGTTTTTTCCATTAAGGAATCTATTGGTACATCGCCCATCAGTAATAAAAATTGTCGATGGTACGGATTTATCAACCCCTTTTTGTAGATGCTTTTTGCAAAGTCATCTAATTGTATCTGTACGGCCTCAGACAATATAGGACCGTATTTTAGTTCCGCGGCTTTCTTACATTCCCTTAACGACTTCTTTAGTCGTTATTGGAATAAGATGATAGCTTCTGCCGGATTTTGCCGAGTAGCTAATAGCTTATTTACCAGGTCCTGATAGGTTTGTACTGGTAAATAAACCTTCCTTAGCAAATCTTCCGCTTCCTGAAAAGATGCGAACGTAGTGGACGCGAATAAGGAAGAAGCTTCTCCCCGTAGTCTACTAGGGAAGATCTGTAAGAAAGCCCCGTGTTCTTCGTTCTTGAGGCAGTTTAAGACTCTCTTGCAGCAATCCAAAAAGGTTTCCAATTCTGCACCTATATGCGGATTTGGTTCCCCGGAGAAGATGGGGATTAGCTGTGCTGACAGCTTCGCAACCTTTGTGTAGTCAATGGCCATTGTTTCAAAGGTTGCGAGATCCGTTTGGTGCTGAAGAACTGGAATTTCCGATAAGGATGGGCTGGGGTCACGAGTTTTGATCGGAGGGTTTGCTTCGATTATTGTTCCGCTGCGAAGTTTCTTGGGTGAAGGAGGTACAGGGTCGTGAGGCGTGCTAGAGCTTGAGGTGGTTTCTTATTCCATAGACCAAAAGAGAATAATATAATAATAGTAACAATATAAACGGGAGAGAGGGGCACAGGTATATGGGTTTCAGATGTTTGCTATCCCAAGGGCGAGTGTCAATATTATTATTGTGTTTTTTTTTTTGTGTACTTATTGGTTTAGAAGTAGAAATTCTTCCCTAGGATAGGTAGGTGCACTTTATCAACAGATATAGACCCAACAGAATTGAGGGAGCAGACTATGGTTATAGCTTATGTTTTAAAAAAAAAATCTATAAAATAATGTCTTAATGGAATTACTAAAAAAAAGAAGAAAATGCTTACTTATTCTATATGTTGGTGTGTTGGCTGCTGCTCTTGTTGGTCCTTGTTGTTCTAGCCGCTAGTGGCGAGCTGGTAGTTTACTGCCTGTTTTGTTTGGTTTTCCGCTGTTTAATAACTGCTGCTGTTGGTAGTGTAGTATTATGGTATTCTGCCTTCGTATCTCTTCTCCCTTTTTTTTTTGAATTTACTTTTTTTTCCGCTCCTCCTTTTTTTGTTTTTACACTGGTATTTAGCCCCAGGTACGCTTTTAATTATTTTTTGTTTTTTATTATTTTTTTATAGCACTTCCTGGTGTTTAAGCCCCAGGCACGCTTTTTTTATTGGTTTGATTATTATTTTTTTTGTTGGTTTTTGATTTTAATTACCAAGTCGTACCTCCGAAGCCAGACTCAGCTCCGGACGCAGGGCTGAAGGTGTCTTGTGCCCAGTACGCTTGGATATATATTATTGTAGTGATCAAGGGTTTTCAAGCACTTACAAGTGTTTAACTTTGGCTTCCTTGATCCTACCGGCTGCGCCAATTATGTAGGGTCATATTTTATTTAATTGTTTAATCTTACCTCGGTGGTTTAGCTTCCGGGTCTTTTGGTCTTTCGTCCAAGATCAAAGAGTGTTTTCGTTTTATTTAATTTATTTGATCTGTTTATTTAATTTTTATTTAGGTTTTTGTTTGCCGTTCCCTCGGCCTCTGGATTCCGACTGATCTCGAATCAAAAAAAAAAAAAAAAAATGTGGCGAGAAGGCCGAATTTGGCGAGACAGGACATATGTGTCCTTCATCTTGTCTCTGACTTCTGGTCATCTTGCGATAACCAGAATCACCCACATCCGTGAGGATATTGGGCTCGGTCTCGCAGCATCTGAAAAGAGAAGAAAGAAAGGGCGGGTATCCAAGGATAGTGTGGACAGTGTTAGTCCAAGTGTTCTCTAACTACTTTTATAGCGGGATGGTGGGAAAGAAATCTTACAAGACCGGTGGGTCTTGGGTGCGGTAGTAAACGCAGATCACGTCTTTGGCGTCTGATAATCTGCTCTTTGGTCGGTGTGTATGTTTGTATTTGTGCCGTCTTGTACTGTGCGTTCGTGTGTTTGGTTTGTTAATTGTAGACCCTATGGGATGGGTCCAGAAATCCTCTATTATAGAGGGGAATGTTGTTGGGAAGGGTGCTTTCTTCAGTTTTGTACTGAAGAAGAAATTGTGGGGGTTTGATCCGAAGAGATCGAGAGAGAGAAGGGTCAAGAACGCAAGAGTCCCGTACAAGTAGGTTCTCGCTGTTCTGAATGTTTTCGAGGTACTTATATGCTAATTGAAGCAAGTACTCGTCGATAGGGGTAATGGAGGCGCCTTCGTATAGGTGAGAGTTGGGGTAATGACGACCGTCAGGCCTTCTAGAATGATTGGTGCATCTTCTGAGGAGTTTCCTTTCGAAAACCCGAAGTCTTTCCATTTGAGCCGAAGATACGCAGGACCATATGGGAAAGGCGTACGATATTCCAGATCGGATTAGCTGCTTATAGCAGAGAAGCTTAACTTTGGTGTCAACTTTGTTCCTCCACTTCAGGATGTTGTGCAGTTGCTTAGACCGACCAAGGCCCCTTTGGAGAATGTGGGTCACATGTTTGATGAAATTCATTTTTGGGGTATAAGTGACCCCGAGGTATTTCATCTTGTCCTGTGGTCTAATCGTAGTATCTCCCATTTTTATTCGAATATTCTGTGAATATCGAGAGGTAGGTTGGGAGTGTTTACTACTCAGAATTATGGCTACTGCTTTGGATGGATTAAGTCGGATTTTCCATCGACTGTAATACTGATACAGTTCGTCCAAGTGACGGTTGAGTCGATTTGTTGCGAGGTTAGGGCCTTTGGTTGACGTGTACACCAGGACGTCATCCGCATAGCATATTTGGTTTACTCTCCCGTCCGCGGGGCGGGGAATATCGGAGGTGTAAATGTTGAATAAGATGGGGCCTAGAATGGAGCCCTGTGGTACGCCTGCAGCGGCGTGAAAAGTTCGGGAAAGCTTTCCATTCATTCTAACTTGGAAGGTTCTGTTTAGAACAAACTGGTAGATGATGCTACATAGCGTTCTACTGAGGCCAGTATTCAGAAGTTTAAAGGCGAGACCTTCGATCCAAGTCGTATCAAAAGCTTTTTCGATGTCTAGGCTTACCGCAACGGTGGGTTCCTTATTAAAGAGCCGCACGCAGACGTGGTTTTGAAATAAGTTAAGAGCCATAGTGGTGCTGTGCGCTCTTCGAAATCCGAATTGGAAATCAGGTATTAGGTGCCTGGCACTGACAAAGTTATTTAGCTTTTCGTATATGAATTTTTCATATATTTTGCTGATGCAAGTGAGAAGCGAGATAGGGCGAAAGCTTGAGGGGTGATACGTTGGTTTCCCAACTTTTGCTATTGGGCAAATAATAGCGTGCCTCCAAGCTTGGGGAAAGTACCCCATGTTGTAAGCATGGTTGAACAGAATGGAGAGCTTTATAAAGAATAAGGCAGAAAGCCTTCGCAACGAGTGGTATGACATGTTGTCGATACCAGGTGACTTCTTAGGGTGTCGAGATTTAACCAGACTCTGTAGGGTATTTGGTGTGATGAAACCGTGACCATTATCACGTGTGTCATCGAAGTATGCACTGTTAGTTGGGTTAAAGACAACAATTGGCTCGTTGAAGTCGTCCAACTTACTGTGGACCTCTGAACTAACGATTGCATTAGTTTCCGGGTCGCCATCTTGGAGAGTGAGTTTGTGATTGTTTTCGAAGGTCTCTCCGATGATATTTGCTTTATTGGTGTCGTTATTGACAACAACACCATTGTGCATAATTGGCCCAGTGATGCGGGAAGTGCCACATATCTTTTTAACATTTTTATAAACGTTCTGGTCCATCTGAATACCCTTCAGCTTGTCTTCCAATTGTCGGGTACGATTGTTTTGGATTCTCTGTTTTATCAGTGTACCAATATTGTGAATAATGGATCGCAATAATGGCTCCCTTTGCGTAAAGCGGTGACGATATCTCATTCTGCAGAGCTTTTTACGCTCCCGGATGAGACGAAGAGTGATGTCGTCATGGGGAATCTGATAGGTCTTTTCAAGTTTATACTTCGGGACATGAGTCTCCGAAGTTTCAACTAGAATCTCGTGAAGTCGTTTTGCAACGTTGTTTATCTCAACCGTCGTTAGGTTCCTGTCAGTGGGAAGAGAGAAGTGGTGGAGTTTATCGTTCAATGTAATATTGAAGTTGTCCCAGTTTGTCCGCCCATAATCGGGTATGTATCTGATATGAGCCCGGGATGCTCGATAGCCGCGAATGAATGTGGTCACAGCATTGTGGTCAGATACACCCGCTGAAACTTGAGGAGGAGTGATTTGTGGAAGTAAGTCTTTGGACACAATAAATATGTCCAGAATTGAGTTACCTCGAGTACCAACCGTAGGTGCGACTATTTCGCAGTTGAGGGCATACATATTTGCGGTGTACCATTGGTACAGTTTTGTGCCATTTGGGCAAGAGACAGAGTTGTTCCAGTGGGGATGTCTGGAGTTAAAATCACCGCCTATGATGAAGGGCGTATGCCCCGAGGTCCTTATTAGTTTGCCGATATCTTCGGGATTAATGGGGCCATTATTGGTTTTATGCGAGTGGTATACGGAGTATATATTCACTCTACCATTACTAGCCAGATGCAGTTCAACTCCAGATACCTCTATGGACTCTAGGTGTGGGAGGTCAATAGGTTCATGGCGAAGTCCGCTATTAACCAGTATACAAGTTCCACCTCCGTTGATGGTGGGACCGCCAGTGAGGGTTCGATCTCTTCGAATCATGGAGAAGTTTGGGAATACGGGACGGTGACATGGATGCAACCTAGTTTCGGTTACAAGTACCACGTCCGCCCGGCTTTCCTTTATGAAGTCAGAAACTATCATACGCTTGGAATGCGAAACAAGGGAGTTGACATTTAAGAGGATAACTTTAATTTTGGAATCCATTGTGGAGGGTATGTCTTGCATATGCAGTGAAAAGGAGGGCCTCCCTCTCTGCCTCGGTTGATAGTTTCTCATATCGGGGTCGGATATCCTCAATTAAGCGGGAGAAGCTAAGTAGTTTCTCGAGCATTGAAGATTGCCCCCTCGGAGGCTTTTGCACCACCGCTTGAATTTGAGGCGTCGTGTTGGCCTTTACCGGGGCTCGCTTAGGGACTTGAATATGTTTTTGAGGGGGAGGAGTTGAAAGGGTTTTTGTATTCCTTGCCTGCTGACCCCTAAGCATGTCGGCAAATGTGAATCCATTTTGGATGAGGTTTTGTGTGGCCTGTTTTCCGAAGTCTGACTTGGCTGTTTGCTTAGCTCGAGTCTCCTTGGATCTTAGTTTAATTTCCTTATATTTAGGACAATTTCTATAACTGGCCGGATGCCCTTTGTTGCCGCAGTTGCAGCAAGTTGGCAGTGTTGTTTCATCCTGCACATTTGTTGCGGGATCGTATTTCGCTAGCGGAAGTTCGCACTTGCCAATATCGTGGGATTTTCCGCAACGAACGCAACGGCGACCCATGTTGCAGTTTCGGGAGACATGCCCGAAACGTTGGCAACGTCTGCATTGAGGTATTTCTCTGTTATGAAATACCTCGAAGACAACTTGCTGATGCAAAGTTGGAAGCGACTTTGTCCGTATTATGGAATCTATGTCGGTTCCTGGGGCAAGGAGAAGCTGCCATATGTTCAGCTTGGTGTATCTTTGCGGTCTGATGTTCACAAACCGCTGTGGGGGAGAGAATTTTTTGACGTCAATGAATTTGACGTTAGGAAAAGTTGCCTCAAGAGCAGTCACGATGTCGTCCTTTTCCCAAGAGGCAGCGACTCGTTTTAAGAGGATTGTCCTCGACTTTTCGTCGGCCGGAGTGAAGGTGTAATAATTCACCTCCTTGGCCTTGAGGTTGTCGTTAACCGTGCGATAGGTTTCCCTATCGTAGGCTATGATTTTATTTAGGGATGGACTTAAGGTCTTTGCCTTGAAGTTAGTTATCCCTAGCCGGTTCATATCACCGACGAAATTTTTTAAATTGAGGTCTCGTGCAAAGACCCCGGGTTGCTGTTTCTTCTTAGAAACAGGTGGGCGTTCCCCGACCTCTGGCTGAACAGTGTTGGTAACACCAGCAGCCTTTGGTTTTGGGTTAACTAATGGGGTTGGTCGTGGTGGGCAAGGCTGCTGCGGAGGTACGACCCTCACATGAGTTGGTGTTGTGGAATCCCCTGTGTAATGGGTTGTCTGTATGAAAACTTTTCTATAGTTGGAGTATTGGGCATTAAAGTTTGTCCCAATTCAGTACCTAAAGTTGGGTTATAAGCTTCTGGAGGTGCTACTGGTGTATAAGGCGAAGGAGAGTTAAATGAAACCTGCGAAGAGATTAATGGCCGCTGAGGTTGTTGGATTTGTTCCAATTCTAATGTTTTTTCCATTAAGGAATCTATTGGTACATCGCCCATCAGTAATAAAAATTGTCGATGGTACGGATTTATCAACCCCTTTTTGTAGATGCTTTTTGCAAAGTCATCTAATTGTATCTGTACGGCCTCAGACAATATAGGACCGTATTTTAGTTCCGCGGCTTTCTTACATTCCCTTAACGACTTCTTTAGTCGTTATTGGAATAAGATGATAGCTTCTGCCGGATTTTGCCGAGTAGCTAATAGCTTATTTACCAGGTCCTGATAGGTTTGTACTGGTAAATAAACCTTCCTTAGCAAATCTTCCGCTTCCTGAAAAGATGCGAACGTAGTGGACGCGAATAAGGAAGAAGCTTCTCCCCGTAGTCTACTAGGGAAGATCTGTAAGAAAGCCCCGTGTTCTTCGTTCTTGAGGCAGTTTAAGACTCTCTTGCAGCAATCCAAAAAGGTTTCCAATTCTGCACCTATATGCGGATTTGGTTCCCCGGAGAAGATGGGGATTAGCTGTGCTGACAGCTTCGCAACCTTTGTGTAGTCAATGGCCATTGTTTCAAAGGTTGCGAGATCCGTTTGGTGCTGAAGAACTGGAATTTCCGATAAGGATGGGCTGGGGTCACGAGTTTTGATCGGAGGGTTTGCTTCGATTATTGTTCCGCTGCGAAGTTTCTTGGGTGAAGGAGGTACAGGGTCGTGAGGCGTGCTAGAGCTTGAGGTGGTTTCTTATTCCATAGACCAAAAGAGAATAATATAATAATAGTAACAATATAAACGGGAGAGAGGGGCACAGGTATATGGGTTTCAGATGTTTGCTATCCCAAGGGCGAGTGTCAATATTATTATTGTGTTTTTTTTTTGTGTACTTATTGGTTTAGAAGTAGAAATTCTTCCCTAGGATAGGTAGGTGCACTTTATCAACAGATATAGACCCAACAGAATTGAGGGAGCAGACTATGGTTATAGCTTATGTTTTAAAAAAAAAATCTATAAAATAATGTCTTAATGGAATTACTAAAAAAAAGAAGAAAATGCTTACTTATTCTATATGTTGGTGTGTTGGCTGCTGCTCTTGTTGGTCCTTGTTGTTCTAGCCGCTAGTGGCGAGCTGGTAGTTTACTGCCTGTTTTGTTTGGTTTTCCGCTGTTTAATAACTGCTGCTGTTGGTAGTGTAGTATTATGGTATTCTGCCTTCGTATCTCTTCTCCCTTTTTTTTTTGAATTTACTTTTTTTTCCGCTCCTCCTTTTTTTGTTTTTACACTGGTATTTAGCCCCAGGTACGCTTTTAATTATTTTTTGTTTTTTATTATTTTTTTATAGCACTTCCTGGTGTTTAAGCCCCAGGCACGCTTTTTTTATTGGTTTGATTATTATTTTTTTTGTTGGTTTTTGATTTTAATTACCAAGTCGTACCTCCGAAGCCAGACTCAGCTCCGGACGCAGGGCTGAAGGTGTCTTGTGCCCAGTACGCTTGGATATATATTATTGTAGTGATCAAGGGTTTTCAAGCACTTACAAGTGTTTAACTTTGGCTTCCTTGATCCTACCGGCTGCGCCAATTATGTAGGGTCATATTTTATTTAATTGTTTAATCTTACCTCGGTGGTTTAGCTTCCGGGTCTTTTGGTCTTTCGTCCAAGATCAAAGAGTGTTTTCGTTTTATTTAATTTATTTGATCTGTTTATTTAATTTTTATTTAGGTTTTTGTTTGCCGTTCCCTCGGCCTCTGGATTCCGACTGATCTCGAATCCAAAATGCACTCGCCTTTTATACTCTGTGGCAACAGAGATTTGTTAAAAATATTACTTTAAAATTCCAAGAAGCCCAAACAAAATTGTGTGTGCTTCAATTGGAATAGGATTCCCGGAAGTGTACACGAACTCTATCTGTACTAATTCCCGGAAGGAGAAATCATGAAATGCATTTAGTATTACGCATTTCATAATTTCAATAGTTATAGGGAATTGAATCAATGCACGACAAATGGACTTTCGTTTAATTTTGTCGCGCATATGATTCAATTGGATTGGGATATAAGTTACTTGGAAATCAATGCGCAACAAATGAACTTGTGGTTTAAATCTATCGCGCATATGATTCAATTGGATTGGAATTATAGGTAAGTGGGTGAGAGTAGTGATTTAGGATCACTACACATACAAGGGTTGCCTCTTATGTTTCGGGATTTGGCAACCCTGGTGTTGCAATCCGGCAATTGACAGCTCTGTCGTAAAGTTGGATATTTTTGGGGTTATACGCACTCAGAACGTTTTGACACACGAGCGCTATTTGTGTTGTTTACAGTAACTTAAAAGATTCATCTCGGCCCAAAAATGTAATTAAATCGTCAACATTTTCGTGCGATTATTTTTTACAACTTTCGACGTGGATTAACTCAGCAACAGTGCATGGATGAACTTAATTCAATTTTTGGCGATGAAGCTCCATCAAGGACCAGTGTTTATCGATGGTATGGTGAATTCAATCGTGGTCGTAGTTCACTCCAAAATGAATTTCGTGAAGGTCGTCCAAAATCAGTTGTTGTTCCGAAAACCATTGATGCTGTGCGCGAACTGATATTGGAAGATCGTCATGTGACCCATCGTGAGATTGAGACAACCTTAGGCGTTAGTGGGACCAGCATACATTCAATATTGCATAAACATTTGACTGTCAAAAAAATTTGTTCGCGTTGGATCCCACACAATTTGTCAATCGCCCAAAAAAAGGCTCGTGTCAATTGGTCGAAAGAAATGCTCCAAAAATACGGTCGCAGTGCTTCGAAACACGTCTATGACATCGTGACAGGTGATGAATCGTGGATTTACGCGTATGAGCCCGAAAGTAAACAGCAGTCGACTGTCTGGGTGTTTGAAGATAAGCCAAATCCAACAAAAGTTGTTCGCGCACGAAGCACTTCCAAGCAAATGGTCGTCTGTTTTTTCGGAAAAACTGGACATGTCGCAACCGTACCACTAGAACAACGCAGAACAGTCAATTCTGAGTGGTACACAACCATTTGTTTGCCAGTTGTCTTCCAAGAAATCAGGAAAACCAACCGCCGAAGACGGATCACTCTTCACCACGACAATGCGAGCTCTCACTGCATTTTTGAGCACCCAAAACATCGATTTGATGGGTCATCCGCCGTATAGTCCTGACTTGGCACCGAATGACTTCTTTTTATTCCCGTACGTAAAAAAACTGAGAGGTCAACGTTTTTCGACACCTGAAGAAGCGGTTGCTACATTCAGAATGCATGTGTTGGAGATACCTCAATCAGAGTGGCAAAAGTGGTTCGACAATTGGTTCAAACGCATGCAAAAGTGTATAGATCTTCATGGAGAATATTTTGAAAAACAATAAAGTGATTTTCGATGATCAATATTTGTTTTTGTTCTCTAATCCCGAAATATAAAAGGCAACCCTCGTAGATGCCAACGGATGCTATTTTGATTGAATAAACATTTACGCAAAAATAATATTAGCTTTTAAATTTTTACTATAAAATCGGACATTTCATGTGATACAAACCCATATTAACTAATTGTGAATTATAAAATCAGTGAAATAATACTTACGCCTTTGACAGCTGACCGAGGATGTGAATAATGTTTTTGTCCACATATGTTCGTTTTTTGACAGCATTTCTTATTGAATAATATTTTCCTTTGCCTTGGACACCATCACTTATCGTAGGTGACGTTACAATTCAAATTTGTCTGTAATATGTAATCAGTGTGACTTGTTGGGGACACATTGTTGAGAAGAATACAACAATTTTTTTTTTTTTTTTTGGGACGTGGTTAGAGCATATTGAACTTTTTGTGTAAATCTGCAGTTAGGAGGTTAGAATTTAAAAAAATAAGCAACTCCAGAATAAAACGGGAAAAAATCGTAACAGTACGAACGCAATCGCAGTTGATCAATTTATTAATAAAGTGGAACTTAGTTCAGAAGTTTTGTAATTTAAGTCAAGGTTTTTTAAAATAAAATGGGGATGCGATCTTTGAAGAGACGACGAGTAACAGCTCGCAGGAGGCCAGCATCAGTAATCAAAGAAGGACTCACTCATTAATATTATATTTATGGTATTTTTAATTAAGATTATAGTAGAACCTTGAGATGCGATGTATGTAGTAATATTGTTATTCAATAGGTGCGGATCGTGGTTTTCTCTGGGACATTTACAATGTAAAGAAATGCATTGTATTTTTGTCCTGTAATAAATAAATTCTGCGCATGGCTAATAACCTTGCCCGTAAAACTAAATTATTATGGAAAATTTAGCAAGCCTCGAGATTTTCTAAATAAGGCCAAGACCGGATCCCGGTTGTAGTGCCGAGGATGATGATGATGATGATGATGAATAAATAAATTGCAAGAAGGATAGGTAACCCTGTAGATTCGGAATAATGCCACCAAAATCAACGCAAGAGTTATCTTTATTTAATACTTCCTGAAATTGTGTTTCATGTATTTAGTTCAGTTGGGCTTTAGTTGTTCTTGATTTATTAAACAGATAAGTACATCTAAGTAACTTGAAAAAAACAAGTAAGCAGAAAATGTGAGAAGGAAGGATAGAAAGAAAATAGTGAGCGTCCAAGTTACTTTGTTTTACATTCTTGCAAGACGCATACGCTTGTCACACCAGCCCCTCCCGTCATTCTATTTCACCGCTTTTTTAATTACAAAAATAAATAAATTAGAAATAACTCAAATTGTCTGACAACAAGTGAAACGCATCTAATAATAACATTCATCCTAATATTAACATTCATCCGTTAAGGAAAGCAGACGTTCAGGTCATTGATTCACTATCCGCTCGGTGTTCATTATCGACTTCCTAATTACCACTTCAAAACAAAGGTAAATGAAGCACTTAGGTGAGTGTGTTGAACGTCATTCGAATGCCCATTTGCGTTGATGCATTACGCGGAACGAGTAGATGTAAACATTTATCTGTAGCTTAAAGATGTTTTAGGGCAAACTCAGTCTCCTTATGGGGAACAAGTACAAATAAACACGATGTGTGGAAGAAATAATAATTTACATTATTGTCTGACGAAGGACATGCTAAGTGTTCTACCTATACGGCAACCATTTTGCAAATAGAGATTTAAACTTAATAACTTTGATTGCCTCTAAGGCATTTATGAGAAATATATTATTTTAAGCATAAGAGGTCGATATTCGATGTCTTATAAATTGTAAGGGAAATTTGGAAGCTTCCTTCAAGTTAAACAAATAAATGTAGGTACACAGGCCTTCGGGTATGAGGTTAATTGGTAAAACACTGTATCTAGGCTATTGTCGCTAATATTAAATCTTATGAAACATCTGAATTGTCATCGATGCTTGCCTGTTTAAGCTTTATTCTCTTTCAGCTTTGGAGGGTTACTGAAAGAATAACTTAATTTGATTGAATTTGGGTATTCAACCACTGCTCTCCATTGTCAATTTACAACGCCACCTTTGGGGATTTGAACTCTTTGTGTGATACCCTATCCCAATATTTTATAGAAGCATACCTAACCATCGATTTACCCAAACCGCTTTTAATTGTATATTAATCTTTCGAAAAATCCTAGAGGCACGTATTTATATTGGAGGGTCTACCCGAAAATTTAATTCTACTTTTTTGAAAAGGTAAAAAAATTACTTAGCACACAAAGATAGAAGATTATATATCTTATCTTTGCATCCACAAGACGAGATACTCATATAGTCTTTTATTGACATAAATCCTAGATACAAATAAAAAGTGAAAATATCAAAGTGCAGATTACTTTCCCTCCTTCCTTTCTTTTCAAATTTTTAGGGCAATCTTATATTCGAGTGCCTGCTTAAAAAAGCAGCGGCTCTTGAAAGGACACATTTGAACCTTGTAGGGATGTTGGTAAGAGTGTGAGACACAACAATGACGAAGATTACATTTTGCGTGATTGCCGCTTTTCCTACGTTAAGTGGATTAATTACCTACAAATACATTTTGAAGTAAAAGAGGGTTACTTGATTTCAGTGCATGTGGTTATTTATAATGAAATGATGCCAGGCAAATATTATCTTCAAAGGGTTTTCCGTTTGCTTCAGTTGGGGTTCTTGATGTGTCATAATATCGGTAGCGGTTGTGGTAAGAATAAGAGGATTTGTTTGAAAAGTCGACAAGACCAAGGAGGTTTTTCAACTTTTTACAAAAGCTGATCCTCTTAGGTTGCTGGAAAATATTCAAAAGCACGCGATCGTTTTTTGTTTTCTTAAACTTAAACGGACTTATGAAATGTAGAATAGATCAGTGGTAGATTGTAGACGGTTGGTTTCATTCAGATGGTTGTCAATCCAAGGTTAATCAAAAAATCTAATAAACAGTTCGAAAATATGAAAAATGAGATACTGATAAACTCGAGAGCTTAGCAAGGCAGAGTGGTTTAATAGTGTTCTGTAAAATGCGTTACTTTGTTTATTTACTTTCCAACACACTCGGCCTTGAATTCAATTTACTATATTTAAACATACATATACGGTTCAAACTTAAAATTTGTGGAATCTCAACAAATGGCTGGGTTTGACATAAACCACTTTCCATCCGTTTTTTTGTTATGTTGTGGAATAAGTATCTAGCCAAAAAAATAGTACTGGACTATTATTTAACACATGTCTTTCTATTCACTATAACACATTTCCATGATTCAAAATGAAAATTTTACTTAATAACGTATCGTATTTTTTGTGCTTATTAATGTGTTGTATTTTGAACTCCTATTTTTTAACCTCCTCTTCCTCCCTAATGTTAGAAATAGGAAACGATTAATTATTCGCCCTTTTCACTTTAAGAAATTTCTTAAAATAAAGGGTGTTTTTTTTCAAGTGCCAGAAGAGTGAATTTAATACAATTAAAAGATTGACATTCATTTTTTTTTGTTCACCAGCTATCATTACTTTTTTTTTACCCGTCAGCATTTAAAAATGATTTTCATTATAGTGTACATATGCACAAACATTTTAGTATATATGTAAACATTGTTTCATACTTAAGCTATTTGCAGCTGCTGTTCATAATTCATAATTTTGGAAGACTTATAAATCATATTTCAATAAATATCTGGGTTGTCACTATTTGTTAGATTCGTGGATGAAATCCGATAATTGTGAATCTGATAAAGGAAAGTAGTGGTAGAAGCTTGTGGTGAGGAAGTGGTAATGTGCCTAACACGGACACTCTGTTCACTTCCTCCTCCATCATAAAACTTCACGGTCCGATCAAGGTTTCGTCAAACCGAGTCCTCACTTCACTAGAAGAAATCTGTTCACCAATGGTTCTCAACCCCTGGATTAAAATTCCGCCACAAGACACACCAGAAAGGAAGGTAAATGAAATGCACTGTTTTAATATTACTAATCGGTCTATTTATTGGTTTTTAAACGAAGTGACTAAAATTTATTAAACATGAAGTATACACTTGCGATTGCACGATGGGTTACAATCTGGTTTCCAGTTGACATGATTTTATTTTACTGTTCAAATTTTATTGTTCACCTTTGTTGAAATTAGTTCGACGACCAACGTTAAATCCGCACACCAAACAATCGAACACACAAGAACACAAAGATAACACTTGAGGTGAAGAGCGGATAAATATGGCACTTAGCACGAGAAAACTATTGATACGCGACTCCGGATATATTCGGGTATGGAAGTGTTTACGCTTCTCCGCTGCCGGCGGAGAGCGGGAGCGAAACGTGACCCTTCTGGTCCCCGGATGTAAAAGGACTCCGCGATCGTCATCTCAAGCAGAGATGATTTCGCTAAGAAAAAGGAAGAGAGAGAAAAACTCTTCTCTTAAGGGTGTGAATATATCCTTGCCAAGGATATGTTTTATCTCCCACAAGTGTAACGTAGAGTCTCTCTTGTGGGAACAAGAAAACCAGATCTCGTAATAAAGGTCATGGTGGTATGTGTGGGATCGTTCCGATAGATGCGATTCACACGTGCAGTGGAAAGACGAAACAGGCAGGCGGCAAAGACAATAGAGGAAAATGACCAAATGCGCCGTTGGTAATGCGGGTCATTGTTTACACGATGCCTCGTCGCTATTTTCGACGTTAGGAGAAAAAGGTGCTAAAGCAAATTGGATTTTTATGGCATCTTTGGCTGCAGTAGAAACCGGGTTCATATTTGCATTAGGAAATGCTGGAGAATTTGGTTTCGGCGTCTATTGCGCTAATTATATGCAGCTGCTTGGGTTGTTTATTGATAAGACAAACCAAAAAGGTTGCCAGGCATGTGTATGAAAAGGTATATGACGCGGCTGAGAAAATAGACGGTGCGATATTTATGGTCCCTGTCATGACGGTTACATTGAATGCAATCCGAATTATTTTGTTTACAGGAATTCATCTGAGGGAATTTGACTGGCGACGTAGATGCCGAAATTGATTGGAAATTCCTGGTAAGTTAATAAAGAAATCTTAAGGAGCAATGGTATGCGAAGAGAATGCATGAAGGTAAGTTTTCTTTACAGGGACTTAAAGATCATAGATTTGATCTCTTAAATGCGTGCAGCATTTTTAGGTACTAATAGTGTTGCATTAGCGAATTTAAAGGAGCTGGGTAGTAGTTATCGGGGGTTTTCAGGTAAGTAGACCGTAGGGTTTGGCGGAACCGCTACAAGCTGACTTCCACAAAAAAAGGATAAGTATATCCTTTAGCGTGTCTGGCTTTGTCAGCTGTCTGTCTTCCGATAACCGGAATCACCCACATCGGGATATCTGCAAAAGACAAGGCGTATCCTTTGATAGTTTCTGGCGGGTTAATAAGAAGGAAATCAGCAAGTAAGACCAGGGTGTGGTGGTAAACCCAGATAACGTATTTGGTTCTGATGATCTGAGTTTATGTTATCTTGAACAGTTCGTGTGTGTTTGTGTGTAAAGTCAACGGAATCGTCTATTATAGAGGGCAATATTATTGAACCCACTTTCTTTAGTTTTATTTTAAAGAAGGTATTGCGGTGCTAAGATACAGAGAGTTCGAAACAGAGATGGGTGTAGAAGGCAAGACTCCCATGGGATTGGCTGTGTGAATCTGATAGAAAATTCCTACAAGTTTGCATCAACTAACTATGAATTATAAAGGGAGAACAAAATTCGCACAGTCAACTACTAAGCATATGAATAGTATTTTCGTTCGTTTTATAAATATAACTTCTGGTGATTGTCTTGGATAACATTATTTATTCTAGACGATGATCCTTATAGTAATCATCGTTATAGATTTAACTTGGCTTATTGTTGTAGAGGAAGCAATCAGGACTTATAATCGTTGAAATTTTTGTATGTTTTCTTTAAGTTTAAGAAGTTACTATCGAATTAAACGTGATTAAATGAGATGAAAGCAATTAAAGTTGATGCAGTATTTTGTTTGTAATACTTATGTCAAGAGAGTGCCGAGTCGGCGCTCTAAGACCTGTTACAGTTCTCTGCGCCAATTGTTATCTTGTCCTTTACGGCGCCAACCGTGACGTTCGTCGACTGTAACCGATTGTGAAAATTGTGATGTTCTAAATAATAAATGTTGGTGGTCAATTAAGAACGGCTACTCCAGTTATCACGTAAGTATGAAATTGTTTTAATTTTATTAAATAGTGCTGTTGGCAACAAAACTCCAATGTAGTTGCTGTACAAGTTAGACTGTTACAGAACAGTCGCCTGCGCCAGTGGTTGTACACATATATATATAATTTGCAGTCGTGGTATATGAGTGGTGTTACATTTAGAAGTCGACAATCGTAATATGTTCCAGTTTTAATGTGTTAATATACATTAATGATGAAGGTTGTAATGTTTCTAAATTTTATAATATAATATAAGTCATTTTTTTTTTTCATTTTTAAACATTTTTTTATTTTCTTTCTATATTCTTAGTTTCTAAATTAAAGGCTAGACAAAAAATGCTTAAATTCTAGCTTAAATAGCTTATATAATAACTTACTGGTCCTTCGCAGACGCTCTAAGCTAAACATTACTTAATATTTGTATAATTTGCCTTTCGGCGACAGAACTTTGTGGCAATACTTATAATTATTTGAAAGACAAAGAAAAATTTGAAAAACTTTGTCAATTTTTTTTGTTTTTATTTTTTCTTAAAATTTAACTTACTTACTTACCTATTTTTTTTTTTTTTTTTTTTTTTTAATTTTATGTAAAATCACTTAGCTTAACTTAATCTTATACTACCCTAATTCTAGAAAAGCTAAGTCTATGTAAGCTAGCTGATGATAGTGTGATTCTATACCGACTTTGGTATCCAGGTCTTTATATGCCATTCAACCACCAGAACTGTTGACGCTGTCTAATACTATCGTCCCGGTCTCTGTGGGAGATAGCCCTACTGAAGCGCAGGAGCTCTTCTTCGGTGCGCGTTACTTCCCGGTCGTAGCACAATCGCCCGTGTACGGATGATCTACTTACATGATAGATCAGCGGAATTCCGGATCTATCCTGTATAAGCCCTTTCATGTCCAAATCAAGGAACGCCTCTGGTGGAACAAAACCGTTGCGACGCACGTTCTCATAGTACAGGGTATTTGGATAATAAGCCCCGAAAATTAGGTCATTGGACGAGCATATTGCTCTTGCAATATGTCCTCTGGTTAATTTAATCATAAAATTATCCACCCTATTTATGCAGGCTTCATTATATAAAGTCTCATTTGAGTAGTACTTTTTGTATTCCGATACCGGTGTTCGATATAACCTGAGACAGGTTCTCAGACACTTCCTTTCGAACACCCGAATCTTTTCCATCAAATTTGGACCTATGTTAAACCATACTGGACAGCCATATATGAGCATTGGCCTGATTAGCGTCATGTAGCATATGACTTTTACCCTGCTGTCAAGTTGGCTACTGTGAAATAGCCTCCTTGTCATAGCAAACGTTTTTCTAGCCTTGATCAGAGCAGCCTCTACATGTCTGTTGAAATACAGATATTGGTCTAGCCAGATGCCCAGGTATTTAACTAAACTCTTGGTTTCCAGTTTATCTCCATGCGGTCCCACGATAACTAGCTTTCGCCAGTTTTTCCTTGTGTCGTTCGTGGCTTTATATAATGGGGTTCTAAATAGGATGGCTTCGCATTTCTGGAAGTTGATCTTAAGTTTCCAGTCATCGCAATAGCGCTGCACGTTGTTGAAATCTCGCTGTATTAAACTATTTATGATCTCAACTTTCGGAGCTGTTCTGTAAATTATGAGATCGTCTGCGTACGCAATAGCCTGCGGGAGTGCATCTAATAAGTCGCTAATGTAAATGTTAAAAAGAATCGGAGAGAGTACCGCGCCCTGTTGCAAGCCATTCTTGATATTATACGTTTTATTAGAAGTCACATTACCACTTTTGACCACGAACCTCCTGTCCTTTAACATATCGTAAAGTACATATAGTAAAGGCTTATGTATGCCATGTCTGACCAGTTTGTAATACAGCCCTTCGATCCAGACGGTATCAAAGGCTTTTTTCAAGTCGATCAGACAGGCACCTGTGCATTGGTTCCTACATTTATTCCATTGTATGTCGGAGACCAGTTTAGCTGCGGCATGTGTGGTTTCATGACCCGCCCTAAAGCCAAACTGGTTATTTGGAATAATGCTATTGTCGTCTACCCACTTTAGCAGAGCTTTGTTAATGATTTTTTCAAATACTTTACTGATGCTTGGGAGTAAACTTATCGAACGCATGTTCCTTGGGTTTGTACAGTCTTTGCCCTTTTTTGTGATGGGCTGAATGATAGCCGTTTTCCAACGCGCGGGATAATATGCATTATTCAATGCGTTGTTAAACAGGACCGTGTATATATCTATTGCCTTTGGGGGCAGGTTCTTGAGTACGATGTTAGGTACTCCATCTATTCCCACTGACTTTTTGCTTCTTAATGAGTCGAAGATACTCTGGATTTCTTCCCTTGTGATTAAAAGGCTATTAGCTCCACCATTGGCATTAATGTCAATTGACAGATTATCGTCACTGAATTCCGTAAAACCCGGATTCTCCGATTGCCAATGTGAAATTTCATTCCGGAGGTGCAGGTGATTCAGTCGTCCTCCAGGTCATGGTTTCGGTGAATGCTTTCATTCACCTTGTACATTTCCTGAAAGACAGCTCCCACAGCGTTCGCCTTCTCCAAAGGATCTTCGATCACGAAGAGCTCACTATTGAGGATATCGTTCTCTGTATCTATGCCAATGTTGGTTAGCAGCTGCTTGTTTACCTCGGTACGTGGAATTTGGAGACACTGAATCTCGTTTTGATTATTTCTCCTGAATATTTTATTTATTTGTGGGAACATATTCGGGTTATTAGTTTTTATAGCTCGAATTCTGTTGTTCCAATACAAATTTGTTGCTAATCTATAATTAGCTTTAAGTAATTGTTGGAGGTTTTTTAATTGAGATTTCAGTGATATTATCTCCTGGTCTTGTCTGTCTGTAAACTGTCTGTGTAATTGTTTTAATTTCGATAGCAGTCTGCTCTTTTTCTTGTGGAGTGCGTTTATTGTTGCGTTTCTGTACATGTTAATGTGATCTGTAACTGTTGTTTTGGGAATTGTTTTGTCCATTGTTCGTTTTACGGTTTCGTCCATTTGTTGAATGTATTTGTCGATTTCGTCATTTGTCAGGTTTCTGTTTACTGGCAGATTAAAGTCATTCGAACAAAGTTCTCTTGTTAATGATCTGGTGAACCGCGGCCATCGCATTGCCCTGTAGTTATAGGGTTGCGGGATCACGAATTCCTCCAGATCTGCGAGCTCGTTCGGAAGCTCTATTACTGCCGTGAATGCCCAGTGGTCGCTGTCGTATTCAATTGTCCGTAAACAGTTTGTGTTTCGTCTGTTGGTGTTAAGTAATCTCAGTCGTGAGTCGATTAGCAAGATATCTAAGAACGATCTACCTCTGGGGAACGATGGATATTTCGTAGCTAGCAGGTCAGTTCTATATTCAATATGATACTGATCTAACCAACCAGCCAACTGATTTCCTCTGGCATTGGATATATAATTTCCCCAATTTCTATGCTTGGCGTTCATAACTCCCCCTAGGATAAAGTAATTTTTGTCCAGGTGCAATTGTAAGCATCGAAAGAGTGTCTCGAGCTCCGCTATAAATTGGTTTTGTTGGTGCTCCTCAGGTGCGTAGACCGCAATCGCATACAAACCCCTTCCTTGCTGAAGGGGTATGCGGACGATACAGGCTTCCAGCACCCGGAACCTGCGCACTTCTCCACTATATATTACTTTATGATTGATCCCTTTTCTAATAAAGATTGCGACACATTTTAATTTGTCCTATGTGACCATTTGATGATCCAAGACTGTAATTTTTCTTAGACCACCAATTCTACTGCTGGGTGTTAATTGCACCAAAAAGAAGGGTAGCTTGTGGTTTTCCCTTCTTGCCTTGGGTGTGGTGAATGGTTTTACCGCGGTAAACTCGAGATCTTCGTGCTTCAGGTTTTGAAGCATTTCGAGCAGAGCCTCCGGTTCCATTTCAGGGTCGACACCCTTTAATAGAACCGTTACGCTCTTCGTTTGTTTCGGCGTGAACGAGTAAAATTCCGCGGTGGCTCTTTTTAAGACCTCTTTAATTTTGTCGTGGTCTGCCACCGTATATGTTTGAATGGCGTGCCTGTTACCCGTCAGTCTTTTAACTGCAAAATTGTTACCTATGGCTAGCTTACAAAGACTTACCAATTCCTTACAGTCAACATCTATGGTGTTGATTGGTGGCATCTTTATTTTTCCGCTGATATTGTTGTTTTGCTGCTGCTGTGTTGCTTGCTGGTTCGTTGATCGCTTTTGTGTTGGTAGTTGCTGTTGATGTTGCTGTTGATGCTGCTGCTGTTGAAGTTGGTGTTGCTGTTGATGGTGAAATTGTTGCTGTTGGCCGACTTTTGGCTTTAGCTTATGTAGTTGTTGCGGGTTTTGTTCTTGTTCGAGCGCCGCTATTTTTTTCTTTCGGCGTCTCTCTTGTAATCGGGCTCTTGCCATCGCCAGTTTCGCATCCAATTCACTTATCTCTTCCTCTTCATCCTCAGACTCTGAGGATGCAAGAGAAGCGAATGAATTATTTGCCCCATATATGTTAAAGTTGGAGGGGAAGGGGAGCTCACTGTCGTCCGCCAATTGTTGATCTCCTTTATCCATCGTCAATTTCGCGGTTTTGCTTCGCGTCACAATGGAGTTTTTCGGGGCGCCTTTTCGTTTGTGCGTTGTCGTGTTTTTATCGTCGTCCGTGTTCATTCTGGTTCTTTCCAGTTTGTTTTCATTAAAAAAAAACAAAGGCGACCTTTTGAACCACGGCAATTTGATTTCTCCCGCAGGCTGAGCTGAACTCGCCTATCGTCGGCTAAGAGTCAGTAAGCTTGCACTCGCGCCAAACGATGATTTAAAAATTGCTTTCTTAACAAGCAATATATTATTTGTTTTAATTTTCGCGTTTGCGACCGAAGTGTTATCTTTTTATTGTTTTTGTTTTTATTGTCTGGAACACTTTTTGCGCCTCACTCAACTGTTTTTATATGCACTTCTTTTTGATTATTAATGCACTGCGAGATACTGATTTGTCACTTTTAGCTTTCGTTTTTGTTGTTTTATTGATTTATTGTACTTTATGTTTATTGTAATTTGTGTTTATATTAATCTTTAAAACTCAGTACAGACATTCACTGAGAACATAATTGTGCACGAAACTGTTTCTTGAGATATTAAAATAACTTTTATTTAATGTGTTCTATTTGTTAACACTGGGTTGTCCGTTTGACGGCATTTCTAAACTTCAATATAATATAAGTGCGCCGGGTGTAATGTTTGGACTTTACAGCACTTTAAGTTAAGTGGTAAAGCTGTTATGTTTCGGTATACATAATATAAGTTGAAATGTTCGAATACTTATATATATATATAAGTGAAGTTGAAATAACCCAGTTACTTGGTGTCCGTGGGCAATTACTGCTACAGTTCACAAATTCTCCGACCCTTCGGCACTTCCTCCAGCATTCAACACAGCAATCTCCTTCGATCATTCCAAATTACGTGGTTGCGGGGCACCGTTGTGTCGCTGTATCACCTGAGAACTCAAACGTTAGGAATTTCACAGTTTACCTGGGTATAACGCAACACCGATGAATAACTGCTTCCCTGGCCAACTGCTGCCGGGCCAAGATTCCCAACTAGTGGCTCCAATTCCTGAACAACTCAACTTGAACCATTAAACAGAAACAGCGTCTTCAAACGTAATTGCATTTATTTCACATGACTTTTCACAGGGAACTTCACATAACATTTCAGTCAGATCACGAATTAACAGATTTTAAATACTTGATACTAACCTTTTACTTTAATTTAAATTAATTAATTACGAATTCATTCTGTATATATTTAGTTGCGGAAGATGCTCTCGCATCGTTTTCATGTCTTCTTTATTTCTTTTTCTTACTACCTTCTGCAAGCGACCAATGCGCACCAGATCTTTCTTTAGACTCTACCGAACAAAGACAAGACTTTATTCTCTCACTTCGAATCGTTCACCATTACTCCGAAAAGCAATGCGCCACAGCTGTTTCCACAAGATCCACAACCTGACGAATGTAAGTTCGTACATTGAACAAAAAGGAGTGCGCGTCATTCTTGAAGAGGAGGTGAAAAGTGACAACTTGCGCCATAAAACGAACTACATGTACGTTTATCGCCGACCGACACAAAGGATCATAAATGCTCTTCGGCAAGATCCTTTGTTGATTGTTCTTTTGTGTTTCCTCTTTCGATCCCAAATTTGGGAATGACAAAGAAAGGAAAATCCTTTTATCAGCAGGATAAAAAAAAAGTTTTCGTCCGATGACAAAACGGACATCGAGAGGAGTTGGTTTTTGAGATTTGACCGAGTTGGTCTGAAAGTGGTGCGCGGAGTTAATTTTAAAAAGTATGTCCGAAACAAAAATGAATAAGTAAAAGTGGTGCGTGAAATTAAGTTGAAATAGTGTCCGGACCGATATTAATAAGTTCAAGTTGTGCCCATAGATGGGAATTAAGAATAAAAATTAGTTTAAATATAAAACAAACAAATGAGTGTTTTATTTAAAGTGTGTGTGGTATTTAAAGAAAGTGGTAAAAGTTTTATATCAACAATTGCGCAGCCAGTAGGATTCGAGGAAGCCCGAGTATCGTAAACTCGTAAGCGCTTGAAAAACCCGAATCCGAAAAGAACTGAGAAGCTTATAAAAATTAGCTTAGATTTTGGTGGCTGAGTGGCAATTAAAAACCTGTTTCCTTATAAAACTGGCAAAAAAAGGGAAGTAATAATAATAATAATAAAAAAGCCCAACAAACAACGGAAAGCTTACATAGATTTAGCATTTCGAAAATTTAGTTTTGATATTAGGTTTAGGATAGAGTTAGGGTTAAAAAAAAAAACAATTAGTTTAGTATTTAAGTTAATAAAAACAAAGTTTTTTCTGTTCTTCATTTTCATTGTATCTATTTAAGTTCCATAAAAATGCATGTAAACAAAATAATCATAATGTCGAAAGACCAATTTTCATGCTTTAAGCGTATGCATGTAACTTAGAGAGTCCGCAAAGGACCAGTAAGTTAAGAAATAAGATAACATAAGCTAGAGTTTAATCATTTTTTGTCTAGCGAGTAAGTAAATTATAATAATAGGAAGAAATAAAAAATGATATTATAAAAAAAAAAAAAAAAACGTGTTCGAATGAACATTTCCAACGCTGTGTTGGCGCAGTTTAGGCGCGCGCAATAAATCCGAGTTTTGGCGTCGATTATTTACTGTCGATAAAACTTGGATACACCATTATACGCCCGAAACAAAAATACGGTCAAAACAATGGACTGCAAAGGGGGAATGGCTCCAAAAGAAGCAAAAACTGTTTTCTTTCGGCTGGGAAAGTGATCACGACTGCTTTTTGGGATAGTCATGGAGTTATCTTAATTGATTTTCTTCAAAAAGGAAAAACCATTAAAGAAGCATACTACGCATCATTACTTGACCAACTGAATGCAGAAATTGCGGAAAAACACCCACATTTGCAGAAAAATAAAATCCTGTTTCACCAAGACAACGCGCCGTCTCATACCTCAGCGGGTGCCATGGCGAAAATCCACGAATTACGGTTTGAACTGCTTGACCATCCACCTTACTTACCAGATCTACCCCCAAGCGACTTATTTTTGTCCCTAATCTAAAAATTGCGCTCGAAGTACTTTCGAAGACTTTCGTCAAATGAGGAGGCAATCACCTTCGTGAACAGTTATTTTGCAGAGAAAAACGCCGAGTAATATTTGCACGGTGTAGAGAGATGGGAGCATCAATGGGAGAAGTGTGTAAAGTTACAAGGAGACTATGTAAAAAAATAAAAATAAATTTTAAGAAAATCTCTTGTATCTTTGTTAGGTCGGAAACTGTTCAGCCCACCCTCGTATAATTAACACGTCTGTGTACTATAAAACTCCAACTGAAAAATGATTTGATGGAATTCCTTCCCTTCAGTATGTTAACAAATGACGAATGCTATGCAATGACCACTGATAACAGTGAATGACGAAATGGGGTACCCATACTAATGCTGACTGACTGATTGCGATTATGGTCTAAAAGTTTCACTGCCTTTCTACATATTTATAAGAAAAGAGGCACACTCATACAACTTGTGTAATGTCACTATTAAGGGTTGGTATTAAATTGTCAAAATGAGACTCACCAGTGTGCGAGTGGAGAGCAAAGATATTAACTTCAGCAACAAAAACTGATTACGTGGTGTTGTGTACAAAATTCAGTAAATTGACATAGTCCATGTATTAAGTTTAGAGTGTCTACCCTACAATCGATACTGATGACCCCATATCAAAAGTGCCTCCTTTTCAAGGCTTGATTTCGACATGATGGTACAATTATTCCGGCAATTTGGTCCTTAAGGACAAATTGGGGAATGAATTCGGGTAGATGGTCTAGTGGGTATCTAAAAAGGATGTCTCTAAAAAGGATGTCTGAAAATGGGAGATAATCGTCACGTGAACAGGAGATTGTTAATATCATTATTTATTCGCTTTGTTGCATCGCGAAAGTTACGAGATGGTGTCCTGTGTTAGAGTTTTGTATTTCATAACGCGGCCTATTTTAGTGAAGTTTTCGTTGATAGTATTGAAAAACACTTATAAACATTTTTGTCTATTAAAAATTAAAGTAACCTGAAGAATATTTGTGCTCATAAAACCCCCGAGCGCTATGAGCTGAACTAATATTAGCTGAATACAAACCGGAGACAGTTTTAATAAGCTGTCGGATAAAATGTGAACGCAACAATGTACAAAAATACAATGTTTAGCTTTTCTATAAAATATCTTGGTATTACATTTAATCATCTTGTCGACAGAAAATTGACCATCAAGGAACATTTGTTAGAAAAATGTGCAGAAGAGTCAAGGGTAAATAATGTATTAGAGAGTCTGCTACCCAATGTTGGATACCCGGGTCCCCACGTCACAAAATTAATAACCAGAGTGAACCCTCCGTTGCACACATTTGAATGAACGAATTTGGAACGTATACTGCCATTATTAAATTGCCTCCGGACAATATCCAGATGCCATACATTTCATAACCAAAAAGAATCTGCACGACATTGCTTCCAGAAAAGCCACTCTTTGCAAAATGTAGATGTACTTGTTTCGTTAAAAGATCGTTCTCACATCGAGGAGCCTACCTAAGAAGAACGGCAGAAACGGTGGAAAACCTCCTTCAAATTGCGTTTATACCATTCTCATTGAGTAATTTCACGTATGCGGACGCGTAGCAGATATTTAAAGTTTGACGTTTTAGCGTATAATACAATTACAACAATTGTACTCAGTCGATGTTGGCGGGAGCACCTGCCACCTCAGAAATACAATTTGTATCTTGTAGTAGCACTTGTAGAGGTGAATTATATTTTACTATTATACAACTTTGACTTGACCAACAGTTTTGGGCAATTGGAGATTTCTTTTCGTTAAAACTTTTTACTTATATTTAAAATCACGACTTAAAATTAATTGTTCCTGCACTTTTTTTCATACCACGGAAACTCTTCCCTCTCTTTAATAATAAGAATTTATGCATCTATCTCGAATAATAAACCTTAGGACATTTGGGCCAAACTCATCTTCTCCATACAACTTGTTTAGTTGTTTACAAAACAAACTCTACTTCGAGTACCGGGGACTGAGTAGCATTTTGGTATTTTAAACTTTTTTTTTTTTGATAATTTTAACTAAAATGCAATGGATTTATTAGGAACTACTCCATGGGTGCATGTACTATACCAAAAATACGGGTATTCCATGCACAATTTTGTCAGCCTTATTCTGCAGTTGCTTTAAAAAGCTCTTTTGATTCAAGTCAACCGCTTTTGATGTAGTTGTGATGTTTATGGAAAGTCATCACTTGTTTTATGAAATGATATATTGCATGACTCAATGCAATAGCATTAGTTCACTTTTTCATATGTATCAACATGCTCTTCAAATCTCAACACGTTCTGTCTAAGATAATAAACCAACAGGATGATAATGCAAGCGATAAAATAAATTATGTAATTTTAGTTTTTTGATGTTCGTTAATGCATTGCATGTGATGTGACTAAACTCACCTGGAAATTTAAATGAATAATCACCCGCTGCCTTAATGCTTCTTCTTCTCAGTGGGCGCATAGGCTCCGCTCAGTATTTTTAAACGAGATATATGTGAACTGAGAAATTATGTGTTAGTGCTACTTTATTTGCGACTTTTTAAGGGTGCTGTGGGGGTTGTCTATATTACGTGGAGAACCAACCCACAATTCCAACCCATTTTCGCCTGCTAACAGCACACCACCCCAACCCCAATCCCTCGATTCAGCTATTTCACCTGTAAAAGAAATATCTCTATAGGACGCATTACTGAATTCCTTATTTTATGCATAATGGAATTCAGTACCATTTGCCAGACGGCAACCCCTTTTCACTAACCTATGAGATTTCCACCGGAAATCGCAATTTCATGTCGGTTAGCAACGGCAAGGTCTGGGCTAGCGAGTTTGTTCCATCGTCGTAAAACCGGTGAGGAAATTATCGAATTATTTAATTTGGTTTCCACGGTCATAATTCCCAAGCTATTGCAGCGTCCCTTTGACTTCCCCCAGACACTCTATTCGGGGATCAATGATCTTTTTAGTGAGGTGAATAGCTGTAAACAATTTCCATCCCATTTCATTTCGTCTTCTCAAAGTATATTGCACTCTGAGATCACCACGATATTCGAACTAGGTCACCAGGTCAGCATTGATTTTGCTTCAATGCATGGGAAGTAAAATCACCCCCGGGATCATTTCACTTCTCGTTTCGGTTCTCGTTCCGGTTCTCGCATTCTCTCTTGTACATCGACACATTGAATTAACTAAAATGATTTATTCACCTCGATGGGCGGGGAGAATGAGAGAGACCGCGTGGCTAAAGACAATTTTCATCCCTGATTGGGATCAGTCACCAACCATCCTCCGAAGTGTGCGCACACCCAACATAGGAGTCGAGATTTTAACCACCGTGGTGCGAGTACACACGCAAGGTCGAGCCTTAGTTCTATTCTTATCTTTTAAAGAAGTCGAATTTGATTCTCCGCGGAAGTGCGTTTTTAATAAGTAAAAAAAAAAAATATTTGTAAAGATACTCAGTTCAAATAAAGTGATTTCGTTATACAAAGGAACTCATTAATAAATTCCATTCAACACTGAAGTATTTTTAAATAAGAATAGCTTCATATCGGAAGTGCGCTTTTAATAAGTTAAGAAAATAAATATTTGTAAAGACACTCAGTCCAAATAAAGTGATTTCGTTATACAAAGGAACTCATTAATAAATTCCATTAAACACTAAAAGATTTGTTGTAGCAGGAAATGAAATGAACGGGCGACTACTCGTACGAAAGAAACACTTTCTTAAAAGGGAACTTAATAATGATTAGTATAAAAATAATTCAATTGATACGTCATGTTGAAGCAAAAGGCGCACTCGGTCTGGTGCAACTGTCAGATGTAGAGTGAGCGCATTAAGGCGTGAATTCATTCGCCCTTTACTCGTACCGCCCGGTCCGGCGCTGCAATCGCATTGAGCACGCAGCTTAGGGCGGATCCACAACAGGATTGTTAAATAAGAAGAGCTCCATATCAGAAGTGCGCTTTTAGTAAGTAAAAAAATAAAATAAAAATTTGTAAAGAAATTCAGCCCAATTAAAGTGATTTTGTTATACAAAGGAACTCATTTATAAATTACATTAAATACTAATGGATTGTTAAATAAGAAAAACTTAATATCGGAAGTGCGCTATTAACATTAACAATATAAAAAAAAAAAAACTTTAACAATAAAACTACCCCAGTGTGTTTTCATTCACTCTTTATTCCTTTTGATGAACAATTTCCAACAAAGTGAACCTTGTGCCCGTGTCTTGGCATCAAACTTTTTACCCCGACAGTGCTAATTCAACTTAAACCCAGGTGTCCATTTCAGCGCCCATTATAGCAATAGCATGAGTTGACTTATTCATATGTATCAACATGCTCTTGAAACCTCAACAGTTTCTGTCTAAGGTAGTAAAGCAGCAGGCGATGATAATGCAGGCGATAAAATAAATTTTGTATTTTTAATTTTTTGGTGTTGATTAGCGGATCGCATGTGATGTGACTAAACTCACCTGGAAATATAAATGAGTGATCACCCCCTGCCTTAACACTTCTTCTTCTCAGTGGGAGCATAGTATTTTTGAACGAGATATATGTGAACTGAGAAATTATGTGTTAGTGGTACTTTATTTGTGACTTTTTTAAGGGCGCTAATTCAACCTAAACTCAGTTGTCCATTTCAGCGCTCATTATCAAAAACATGGTCACGCTCACGATAAATTATCGAATCTCTCACCAATAATGATAATAGTATTTTAATTAATATCTGTTATTTTAGTTCAGTTTAAGTTCATAATAGATGTATAAATATCAATCTTCTATTTAAATAATCCCCAGCGGGTTAACCTCCATTCAAATAAATTTATGTTGAAATCAATACTTTTTATTGGTACAGTTGGCTTCGAAGCATAGACTTGTTGGGTAAGACCATTACATTGTTGCAACTACAACATGGTTTGACATATTTCAATTTGATGAAATGAATATAAAAGGTTAGTGATTCGGACAAGACAACAACACTGCATGCCTGCACCTAATATAAAACTTCAACTGAGAAGACTAATGTGATGACCATCCGGAATTTGGCCTAGTTTTGTCATATAAATGAGTTTAGATAAATTATTATCAAATTCGGGTAATGAATTTGCTTTTACCTGCCTTTATCGTACCGAGAAAAACAAGCTTCTTGGGTGAGACATGAACATTTAAAGAAATACAATAAGCATTTATTAAAATTGTTTCAGAACTTTTCTACAAGAAAAGGATTTTTAACACAGTTGAATAGTTAATGCAACGGACGAGAAGCATCACCCATTTTTTTTTTTTAGAAAGAATTTTATTACGCGCTAAATTCCATACATCAAGATTACTGCAGGGGTCGTTCCCGCATCATTCTCCAGCGTTGATTAACACTAAATTGTTCAACGCATCAAATAATAATTCTACAGCAATAAAACCATGGAGTCTAGATGCATAAATGTTGAATAAACTCAATGATGGGAACGCTGCCACCGAAACCACTTCCTAGAGAAAATGTCTTGCACGGAACAATGATGCCATTCAAGAAATAAACAAATGTTACACAAAACTTAGAATCATAATACCTCCATTCGCAAGTATTATCCACTTATCTCCGTCATTGCCAGCCCGTGCTGAAACCGTCTGTCGGTATCCGATGGAAGTTTGACCGCTGAAATGTAATCCAACAAGAGGATCAGCCATTACGTATGCTAGCTAATAAAAGATATCTTGCCTTTCACCTGCTCTGGAGAGAGAATTTACAGCGACAGGATGTTGTCAGATGCGAGGGCAGAATCAACGCCCACAGAACACCAACCGTAATGGTTAACTGGTGGAATGAAGGCGACTTAACTATATTATATTGTAGCGAGCTTTGGGTTCGCTGGATTAATTATTTTAATAAATTAGAGCCGTTAAATCGATTTTCTTTGTAAATACTTTATTAGTCTGTTAATAACAACCGTTACTTGATATTTCGCTAATAATTCGGTGACACTTCCGAGACTTATCGTTTTCTAACTGCTTGCTTCTTACTTATCTTCCCGATCTGCGTGAGACGTATTTATACCGTTTTTCCTCATTCTGATTTGGTGTTTCGTTTCCGCCCGTTCCATAGCCTCGAATTTTCTATTGCTGATAGTCTCCAGTTTTCCAATACTTTCTAGAATATTCTAGTACTTTGTTTCTGACTTTCTAGAATATTCTAGTACTGATTGTCATATGCGTCACAATATTATACTGTTGTATACGCAAGAAGTTAATTCGACCATATAAGAAGTATGTTTTTAGAGTGTCTAAGTGTAACAGATTATTATGGCTTAAAATGTATGCACACATTGAATTGAAGGAAGAATTGATCAAAGAAGATGGAGTAAAAGTTTGCCCACAGCAGCATTCGTGAAATAGGTTCGTTAGAGACGTAAGAAGTGTGCTGGGCGGGCAGGTTTCGGGGATTAGTGTAAAATGCAATGAAGGAGAGCAAGCTTGGGCAGTTGATTGAATCTGAGAGAAGACGGTGGATGAAGAGGATGTTGGTATGCGCTCTTCAAGTGTGCTAGGGTTAATTAGGTAGAGACTGCTTCTGTATGGAGGTAGAATCAGAGGATTTTCCGAAAACAATCCTCGGACGACAAAACGCAAAAAACGACGATGCACGCTTTCGATCCTGCGAATATGGGACGAGTAGTGAGTAAACCATGCCTAAGCAGCATATTCAATTAGGGGACGGACAAAGGCTATATAGAGCGATCGGGAAACGTGGGGATTAGAGAATTCTTTCGACCAGCGTTTCACAAAACCAACGGCAGAGTTGGCCTCGAGGATTTCATTTTTCATTTTTAAAACATTTTTTATTTTTCTTTTTATATTCTTAATTTCTAAATTAAAGGCTAGACAAAAAATGCTTAAATTCTAGCTTAATTATCTTATATAATAACTTACTGGTCCTTCGCAGACGCTCTAAGCTAAACATTACTTAACATTTGTATAATTTGCCTTTCGGCGACAGAACTTTGTGGCAGTACTGATAATTAGTTGAAATACAAAGAAAAATTTGAAAAACTTTGTCAATTTTTTTGTTTTTTTTTTCTTAAAATTTAACTTACTTAACTTACCTAATATATATATATATATTTTTTTTTTATTTTTTTTTATTTTATTGTTTTTTATTTTTTTTATTTTTTTTTTATTTATTTTTTTTATTTTTATGTAAAAGCACTTAACCTAACTTAACCTAAATCTTATACTACCCTAATTCTAGAAAAGCTAAGTCTATGTAAGCTAGCTGATGATAGTATGATTCTATACTGACTTTGGTATCCAGGTCTTTATATGCCATTCAACCACCAGAACTGTTGACGCTGTCTAATACTATCGTCCCGGTCTCTGTGGGAGATAGCCCTACTGAAGCGCAGGAGCTCTTCTTCGGTGCGCGCTACTTCCCGTTCGTAGCACAATCGCCCGTCTACAGATGATCTACTTACATGATAGATCAGCGGAATTCCGGATCTATCCTGTATAAGCCCTTTCATATCCAAGTCAAGGAACGCCTCTGGTGGAACAAAGCCGTTGCGACGCACGCTCTCATAGTACAAGGTGTTTGGATAATAGGCTTGGCCTTGAGGATAATGTCATCAATATGTGGAATGAAGTTAAGTTCCCTATCACATAAGATACCAAGGTCACGAATCGATTATATAGATGATATGTGTTGATTGAGTAAGAAATAGGAACGTGGCGGAAGGAGGGGGTGACGTGAGATATAAAATATTGTTATATTATTTTGATTTTAAATGAACGATATCGACTGGATTATAAGGGATATATATATTGTTGTCAGTCAATAAAATGTAGTGTTTTGACAATAAAATTCAATGAAATACCGAAAGTGGAGTGAATCGTTTTTGAAAGTGAAGCATACCTTCATTATTACATATTTAAACAGTGTTGTAATAATTTTGTTATATAAATACTGCTGTTCTTTTTTTTTTATATTGGAAAATTCCCCTATTGTATCCCTTTTATTTTTTTTTGTGTCAATTTTACGCAGGTAAAAGAGCTCACGAACATTCGTGAGCCGGTCATCACGAACTTTATCCAAAATTGCGTTGGTTTTTTGGGGGTAGGTTGAGACTTGTGGAGCAATCGTGTCAAACTCTTGCCTATGATATATATCTTTTATCAGAGTAAAATTTTAAAATACTTGTATACCAAATTTCTCCAGAAACTTCACTTATCCTTCCTGGGCAATAGCTATTAACATAATACACTCATCTCAATAACATCGTCAATAATAATCCCCGGATTTGTTATTCCATTATCTACCAAAGACGCTTAAAGAATTGGCAAATGAAGGTGCCCCCTTTAACACGTTACCATTTAAAATCAAATAAATTGAAAAACGATTGCTTATTTTTACCCAATATTTTGACTGTTTGCTGTTGCATACGCTAGTCTTTAATCTGTCACCATCTCATGGCACAGAGATATACTTATTTGCATTATAGCTTAACCCAGGTTTTGAAAAGGCATATTTATCAAGACTTATATTCTAAAACAAATCCCTAAATTAAAAAAAAAGTGAGATATGTTCTTATTTATCTATATAGTAAGCCAATCTGAAATATGTATAACATTCTCCATACTTCATCCACACTCTTGTACTTTTCCCAATTTTACTCAAATTAAATAATGTTATCAATGCTGCACACATTCTAAGGAGTAAATCCGTTTGAAAAGGCGTTTGATTGATGGCGCCACATCCTTTACGCGCCGTTAAGTTATCTTAACTATCCTCAATATCCGTTTCGCCTGAATCTTCATGTACTTAAGCTGATGCACATCTGCTTCGTGCAGGGCACATTACCAAGCACTGACTATAAATAATCCGCTTAAACCATCTTCAGTTGGATGCATATCAAGCTGTACACCATTCTCATTAATCTTCATATGCCGTTCGCAAGTGCACATGTGTCCACGGATTCTAAAAGAAATCTCAATCGGAACTAGAATCGAGGATCTACCTATAAGTCTATCCGCTTAATTAGCTAACAATAATTACATTTAAGATGTTTAGTGAAATCCTTGCATTTAGAATTAAGGATATTGATGAAGTAAATATCAACAGATGCGACCTGGAAGATGAAATAAACATGCTCCTGAATTTACAATAAATTTGGTTGTACTGAACGACGAATCACACAAAAACCAACGCAAACGATGGGTTATCCCTTGATATAATTCATCTATATGATTGGTTGAAAAGAGACACAACAATGAATGCTGCAGATTCATCGATTTAAGTCACATACGCGTATATGAGTATTTACTATAGTAGATCATTCAGTCTTTATCTGTTAGATTCACGTTTTCCTATGGGGGAATGTTTGTATTGAAAAATGCGGTTGACCAGAATTTAGTCCGCTGTGTAATGATAAAATTCAATTAAAATGGTAATTTTAACGGCATTAAATAAATTGCACATATTTAAATTGAATTTGGATGAGGAAAAACACAAAACACATTAATTGTCACCAAATAAATATGTTTTCAATGGAACAGTGTATTGTATTTCTGAAACGAAGTATGCATGAGTTACCCTCGCGGAATGTGAATCATTGGACTAATAGCATCCACGTTACAGGATACATTATAAATGGTGCAATGCTATTTGGAATCCTACATACTTATCGAGCGAAACAGATTCGAAAACATTCACACAGTGTACGCATAACAAAAGCCCGACAGTTAATCGGTCAGTATAAAGGACATCCTCTTAAACGCAGCAAAACGGAACCAATTTTAATACGATAGGCGACGACGATACGACTAAAGTGATGCTGTGTCAGAGACAATCCAGTAGAATGCTTTCATAGAATAATGTGTTCGTGCAAGCAGCTGATCCTGCTGGAATTGACATCGGCTTTCTCGAATAAAACCAAAGTCAAACGAATTAATGTAGCCTGTGCGAGCTTAGTGTGACTCATAGCTAAAACTGTGGCATGGGGCTTAAATACCAGAAAATATTATGCACTGACTTCAAAAAGAATCCAATTGAAAACTACTTTGGGAATACTGGGAATACAAACTTCATGCACATAAACGGTTCGAAATAAACAGAAGTTTAAAAATAAATGCACGTTAATGTCATCAGTAGCGACCGGTAAGCTGTTTTTTGCGGACACATTTAAATTAATAAAGAAAATTTCATTACATTGATAGACGTTTAATGGACTTTTTTTTCTGAATGAAAGCTTTTATGAAATAAAACAAACATGTACAGTATTGTGACTATATATTTCTCGGAATTCCATAAAATCTTGTCAGGAGTTATAGCTACTTTTTCATAGCAAAAATAAAACTCATTTTTAAGGATCTCATGCGAATTCGAATTTTAATTTTTTTTTTTTCAATTCCTTAATTCTTCAAGGATCATGTCCAAAAATGTTAAATAATCTCAAATAGACAATTTCAGTAGTCCTTCGCCGGTAGTGATATCTCCAATTTTTCCAAAACACCAGATTTTTATACACACATAATAATGTTGGTCTTCATATACATTTTCAGCTCTGCTAGAGTCGTTCATAAAAGCCTTTGTACCGTGGGTTACAACCGTAATTCGTTATTTAATAATAACACAGAAACTCTTTTAGCGAATATGCACCGCACATACAACACTATTGAAGGTGCTAGATCGCCACTTTGCTGATCATCCAACGCGCCTCCAACTACTCGTGGGCATGTTCCCCCACCCGCGTCGGAATCTGGGATCAGGTTGCGCCAAGGTATTTCCCTTTATTGCCTGTTCCTTTTTTCCTTTTGCCCCACATTCGTTATTTAGCAAAGTTATCTATTGTAAGTTAGATTTCATGTATGAGGGCAGTTTGATAAGTCGTTGACTTTTTGATTAAAAGTTATTTTTTTCGGCAAATAAGCATTTTATTTCTCAACACATCCTCCTTTTAGCTCGATACATTTAGCCCAATGGTTTTTTCAATTTTCTTATTCCTCCAAATAATAGGTTTCCGCAAGGCCTTTGAAATAGGCGTTACTCTTACCGCCTAACCATTTCTTCAGGTTTGGAAACAGGAAATAGTTGCAGAGGGCTAAATCCGGAGAATGTGGTGCATGGGGTAGCAGTTCGTATCCCAATTTACGGATTTTGTTTGATTATGCTTAATCAGCACACGAAATACAGTTTTCCATTTTCCTTAAAATTCACGAGGTTGCTTTCAACGTCAGCCAAATACAAACTAAATGACGCAGCTTGCTCAAAATTTGACATTAGTCTATTTATAGATGCAGTGTTGCATTTAAAGTTACTACGCGGGGAATTCATAAAGTCACTGAGTTATCAAACTGCCCTCGTAAAATTGTAAATATGTTTCTGTCTCAAGACAGATTCTGAGAAGGAACTGTGGGGTAAAGAAAATCGATGGCTCAGGGACATGGATTCATTTTCTCCCCACTGCGTTCGTCGACACTCCACAAAACTGTTCCAGGTAGAATGTTCGAGGTAAATTGAAAGGAAGAAATGAAGCACGCTGATAATGTTTATTATGGTTTTATTTTTGTTTCTTTTTTAAGTTTCACAATTCGTCAAGAAACATAACATTTGCAATTCCTAAAAACTGAATGACACTTTCCGAATTTATTGTATAGTATTCTCGTTTTTACAAATTGAACAGGTCTCAGTGATCTTTGCTAGTATTACATTGAAATATGACGAGTCTTTCACAGTGCAATTAAGTGTTACAACTTGTAACTATCCACTGGCACCGAATGTATTTTTGTTGATAATCACCGAAACAATTCTGATTTTGACATCAATTTATAAAACCTTGTTAGAAGTTAACGAGTAAAACTTTTGCCACGCGATGACGTCGACACCGATTAAGAATTTTATTTATTGATATAAACTGCACGCACTCTCGACTTATCATGCGCCTCGTCTGGGTAATTAAATCTGACTCGTGGTGCTGGTGCAACAATCATACCGCCAGTCGCAACTGGGGTGGATTTTCATGCTATGGTGAAACACGATTTTTCTATCTACCCGGCAGCCAATGAAAACGCGAATTGAGTTTCACTGGAAGGGTTTCAATGGGTATCGTACAGATAGGTTGGATGTCCGTACCTTTGAAGTGCGGACGACGAATTCTTATCTTTTAAAGAAGTCGAATTTAATTCTCCGCGGAAGTGCGCTTTTAATAAGTAAAAAAAAAATAAATATTTGTAAAGACACTCAGTTTAAATAAAGTGATTTCGTTATACAAAGGAACTCATTAATAAATTCCATTCAACACTGAAGTATTGTTAAATAAAACTAACTGGAGTTGATTTTCATGCTATGGTGAAACACGATTTTCGGCCTCTATCTACCCGGCAGCCAATGAAAACGCGATTTGAGTTTCACTGGAAGGGTTTTAATGGGTATCGTACAGATAGGTTGAATGTCCGTACCTTGGAAGTGCGGACAACGAAAAATGCATTGAATAAGGAGAAGAGAAACCAACCAGCGGCTGTCCAAACAAATGTTCTTGCACAGAGGCTGAAGCCATTGATATTGTAAACAATAGAGGAAATTGCCGGAGGCAGAAGTAGACTCCCCTATTGGTATATTGTATATACGGCAATACAATTTCAAAGGCAAGCGCTGAGATGGGTAATTGTTTGGTTTAGCGAACGAAACATAGGAAGTGACCGTTGCTATGATTGTTTGAGGTAAACAAATTCTGGTCACTCCAATTCGATGTTCGTTTATCGCTTATGCAACCGATCAGGGATAATTAGGCTGCAGCTGTATAAGCAAGCGATTTGCCATGGCTTGATCGTGGGACCAACAGTTGCTTGAGAAAAGTAAACACAGTGGGATTGCTGTGTATATGATAGGCATGGACACCGGCAAGAGGACCTGGGTAGATTTTCTAATGGTTCATAATGGTCATGGGTGCCGACCAGAGAAACCGAATACGCTTTGGGGAATACAGCAACGTTACTTGATGCTGTGGCAAGATGAAAATCTTGCCATGGGTTGCTTTTCAAGTACTTGAATGATTGAAAGGTAGCTTAACGCTGCCCGATTGCAGGTAAGCTAAAAGGTCCTTATTGGGTGAGGAAAGGGGAGTTGAATTAAGGAAAGTGGGTGGTTCTTGGGATATGCTAAAAGAACCCCCACAGAACCACCCCGAACGTTTTTATAATTTGATTCTGTATTAATTTCTTTATTAAATACCACCTGTCTCGCGGCAGAACGCTACACAAATAAAAAATAAATAAATACATTTCTTAAAATAATAAGTGTTCCCTTTTTATTTCAGTTTAAAAATAAATGTTGAAGAACAGTAATAAAATGTTTAATTCAATGCTGAAATACTGATTACATGTTGGAGTTCTTCTCAAAAGCACATATTTGACCAATTCGATAGCCTAAAAATACGAGCAATGGGCTTAATCGAGAATACACCATACCCATATAATAGAAACGCGCCAGACGCATTCATAAGCCGGGGAATCCTTGCCTTCTTTAGATAAAATAGGCTGGGGTTAAAGAAATCCACTATTTTCACGTTAATTCCAAGACTTTGTTTAACATGGTTTGGACTGACAATACACCTATTTGTTCTGTAATGTGTTGTCATTTTAAAGGAAACTTCATAATGCCTTGCCGTAGAAGCCCAGATTTCTATCGGGAAAAACTAGTCGATTATCACAATCATCTCTTGATACTAATTTCTCATTACTAAGGAAGTTTTGCTATGATAAAAAGACTATAACGTGGATGTGTTAAAATTCCCCAACCAAGTTCCTCGAGTCTGTGGCGAGACGTCCCTTGTTGGTTCAATTGTTGAGAATACAAAGCGGAATTTAGTTCTTGGGCTGGAAAGTAGCTCATAGTAGATTATTCCTTCCTATTTCCTCCAAATATACAACAAACCATATTGGTCATTAGTTCTGGTTTGACCACCATTTGAGCCGGTTCACGATATTATGATCACGATTGTTTTCGCACAACATTGTCACATGCGACCCATTTCTCCACTCCCGGAAGGTTTCGCAGATAAAGATTCGTGTCGTACAGTTTTTGTTTGACACCCGAGCTTCAATCGTGGCTTTGAATCATGCTTCCTGAACATGGTATAATTCTGTTTTGTTGTGGATCTTTAGTTCCTGCACTATTTTACGAGCGCTAATGTGCCAGTCTACTTCTACCATTCCCATAATTTTACTGACTAGCCTACCTAAGCAAAACTGTAATATAACCGAATTTCTGTTTGTTAATTTTCGTATACTACACTCTATAACCGACAATTGTTGAGGCAATAAAAAGCTCTGAAGGAATTTTTTAATACGAAGTAGTACTTTTTCCACGAGCACAATTGTGAATTTGTTTGTTCAATACTTTATGACATATACATTACGACAGTATCTTGCTAACGGATGTATTTTTCGCAAAGTCGCCCTTGATGATTCATGATATTAGTCCAAGGAAAGATGTATATACAGATCCCACAAGATGGCGAGCATAACTCTTTACCAAAACCCATTATTTCACGAAACATGTGTACTTTGGAAAGGGTTCCGCACCAGTATTTCCAGAACGCTTGAATTTATAAAAAAATACCTGCAGTTACCTATACACGTTTTTAGCGCTATCTCTGTGCTACAATCAGGGCCCATCTAAGAGGAGTTAGTTTTAAAAAACGTTATAAAATAAAAAAATAAGCTTAACCGTTTTTGGAATTTGTTCTCACACACTCTGTAAAATTGTATAACATATGAAACTGGAAACAGAGGCCATGACATTCCAGAACACCGTCTGAACTCACTTCAAATGAACTCCAACAAGTCGAAAAATATTCGTTGCAGACAAGTAAAATAAATTCAACACGTTGATTATATCCAGTCGAGAAACGTGCCGTTCATTTGTAGTGTAGAACACCAAAGTTCAAGCACACCACACTTAGACTAGATTGTAATTCGAGCACGATTTCAATTTTCGATGAATCCAAAAGCTACCAATACACACATGTACGAGTATCATATATGTTTACATCTTTTAGCTATATTTTCTGAGCCGTTCTTAAAGTATTCTGCTCAACATAAGTTCAACTACGAACTTACTAGGTTATAACACCTAAAAAGTGCAATTAAATTTAACAAAAAATGTCCTGCCTCCGAAGTGCCTTCAAACCATTAATACTGAGATGTTTATTTATCTCTTTGCTTGAACTTGACTACATGACCCTGAGGAACATTCTCCCCTAATGGTATATTACAAAGTGCTCCCTGGTGTAACTTCCGACGTTACTATGGTATATCCAAACGATTATCACCGTATGGCGTGAAATCGAGATTTGTCGTTAATTTATTTAGGGGTTGGTGTTAAAGTAATTGCGCCCTCATTATAATTTAATATGATGACGCCTGTTATTCATTCATAATTGGACTAATAAATATCCCGATCCACTGAATTACGATCAAAACGAGATTTTAGATAATGTTCCGAACGACAAGGTTTCACGGAGGATAGTTATTTTGACAGACTTCACCAGATGGGCCTTAAAAATTATGGACATGCTTTTCACAGCCGTTATAGAAATGGAGAAATACATAATAGGTCTGTGTTGTTGAATATGTTCATGTTTTATATTGTTGATTGCTGTTGGTGGTCCAAGAAGCCCTACCATTTCCCTCCCATATTACCCACTAATAACATTCCCATCCAATATCATCTATTCATATCTCGTTGAAATCAATGTCAACCAAATTAAACCCAACGTTCAATTGTTGAACATTGAATTTAATTCCTTAAAATTCAAACATCGCAACGCTTTTTTTGATAGGTATTGTATGTGCAATTATCGATTCCTAAAATCCAAAGTCTAAAATAAATAGAAGATAAACGAGTAATTGTATATGTATCACGCACACAGAAAATTTAGGCAATCTTAACATCACAATACGTATCTACATATGCATAGTAACCAGATGTTTTATGATATGCAAATAGGCACAGATTCCCATTCAATATCTTATCCAATTCCCATGGACTGTCCCCATCTGAAGTGCATGCAAACTCTTGTTTGCATTAGCCAGACGGATAACACAAACAAATCTCAAAAAGAATCTATGATAAGGGGCAATGCGTCCAGACTTCGATGAAGATTAAAAAGTAGATTAGAAGCAGTAAATAAAGTGAACAGTAAAATAATTTAGTCTTCTAAATTAAATTAGTTTGTGTTGTCGTTGCGTTTCCAGTGTATTGTGATTGGCTTGTTCTCAGTGCTATCGATAGTGTTTGATAAACTCTCTTCGTGTGTGTGGTTTTGGACACTTGCGCCCATAGTGGTTAAAATTATCCTGCGAATTCACCTGTTCCCAGACTGCACATTCTTTGGGTTATCCAGAAGGATTAAAGATACACATCCACGTATCTATCAGGATCTGTATGGTAGCCCACGCTTCCCGGACGTCCCGAAGCACGGTGGTGCACCAGGAATATAATAGCTCTGCACTTAGGGGTTCTTTCATTTATTACATTTGCTACACGTTGCACTTATATTTTTGAAACAAGTATAAATACAAATGTTAATTTGTACAATTATTACTATATATAATTTTAATTAATAATTTTTGTTTTATTATTTATTTAAAATTCAAAACTTAAGTTGAATTGACAAAGTTTGAGAAGAAATCGGGAAAGTTAGTTTCCTCCTAATTGTTGAAAAATGGTAATGCATGATTCCCTTATGTTATTGGGGGGCAAATTCGAAAGAAGGATAGCAGCCCAATAGTATATGGTAATATGATAAGAATACAGGTAAAAGCGCAAGTGTTAATTTCGAAAGAAGTCTCTCCTAAATTCTAAGCAAGGTATGATTATTTTACCTGAAAGGGTAATCAATCCGAATGGTGGTTTTTATTAAATTGTTTTCCGAACACCAGCCTTTTGTTCACTGGTACTATTGACCAAGTCGATGACGTCCCTCTGATCGTGCCAACATCTGATGACCTGTCTCCGATAGTGACAACAGATTATGGTTTTCGAGACATTTTTGCTATTCTTTGAACCGACTCGTGGGCATCGTTCTCATGGTTTAGATCTCTTCGTGATGTCTTCGGCTTTTTTGACAGAAGTATGATTTAAAAAAAAAAGATAGTATAAATAAAAAAAAAACTATAGTATAAAAAAACTTTATATATATGCAAAACCCAAATTTTTATTGCTCTCAACGCATACACAAAAGAGAATTTGAATGACGCTTGAATATCAAAGCCAGTTAGAATGAATAGAGCAAGGAAGGATGGACCTAAAGATTGAAATCATGTAGTTCAATTCAAAAACAATTTCGTGTTTTTGTAAGTTCCAACACAGTGTTTATACCATCATCATCATCATCATCGGCACTACAACCGGCATCCGGCCTTGGCCTTATTTAGCAAGTCTCTTCACCTCTATCCGGTCCAGGTCCGAGACTTCTTAAATTGTCCATAATAATTTGTTTTTCCGGGCAAGGTTATTAGCCTTGCGGCAATGTTTCTCAGGATCTCGCTGCATGCATTGGTTCACTACTTGGCGGGTGTCAAAGTAGCTATCCAGGGGTGTCACGTTCGATTGAACATGGACAAAGATTGTCCCCGCCTTTCACCGGCTTGAAACTAGCGACTTTGCCCCGTATGTTCGCCCCCTTAAAAGTTTTGTTTTATAAATACGTGTTGAGACCGTTTCCGTGGTAAGAGCTAACTATACTGGCATAGGGGTGTTCATTGAGTTTCACATGGTAACTATGGACTAACAAGATAGTCGTTGATCTATTACACGGGTAGCGAAATAAAACGATTATCCACCTCTATAATAATACCGACCTATAATTACTGAATTACGAAATACTTCTTTTCTTGCAGGAGGATTCATGGGTGATATTGCTCTACCCGATACTAAATATGATGCGGAAGGGTATGCCAATGACTCCCCTGGTGCCGCACCTATTTCAATTCTTGATTGGAAAACGGATCCGAAATTTAATAAGACATTTCAACAGGAACTTGAACTTCTAAAACAGGAAGTGTACAACGAAGGACTACAAGTGGAAGAGGAGGGACTCACCGATATAATTCGAAAGAAAACTAAATTACCAAGTGCAAGCAGCGATAATTTGAACGAACGAAGTCGGAATGATCCTACATTGGTGAGTACAAAATATATGGAGATTAGATGAATATAGTCTGGTTTTCCTTCACTCATTAACACCTATTACAAACACTATATCGTGATTCTGTGATACTTTTTAATGTCAAAGCCTTTTATGGCCACAAAACGAGGGAAAGGAGAAATCGGGGTCCATTGGCCTTAACTATTTGAAGATTCCAGTTACGAGGAAATACATAATCAATGCCAGCTCCATATTGATTATCACTGAGAAGATTGAATGTTTCAAGATATTGCAATATCCGTCAGATTCACGGTGGTCGATTACATCGTGTGGGAGGATTCTATATATGTCTGTATAGGACACGTACGTTGCCCTTCAGCCTGAATTACAAGTATTATGAGATACGTGATAGTGAAGGTCGCCGAAGGAAGAAATAGGTTTCTGTGGCTTAAATAAACAGAAACGCTATTTCGAGGGTACAGTGGTCATTGTCGTATTCAATTGTCCGTAAACAGTTTCTATTTCGTCTTTTGGTGTTAAGTAGTCTTAGTCGTGAGTCAATTAGCAAGATATCTAAGAACGATCTACCTCTAGGGAACGATGGATATTCCGTAGCTAACAGGTCAGTTCTATATTCAATATGATACTGATCTAACCAACCAGCCAACTGATTTCCTCTGGCATTGGATATATAATTTCCCCAATTTCTATGCTTGGCGTTCATATCTCCCCCTAGGATAAAGTTGTTTTTGTCCAAGTGCAATTATAACCAACGAAAGATTGTCTCGAGCTGTAGTATAAAGAGGTTATGTTGGTGCTCCTCAGGTGCATAGACCGCAATCGCATACAAACCCCTTTCTTGCTGAAGGGGTATGCGTACGATGCAGGCTTCCAGCACCCGGAACCTGCGCACTTATCCATTATATATTACTTTATGATTGATTCCTTTTCTAATAAAGATTGCGACACTTCCCCGTTGAGAGGAGTTAGACCGATCTCTTCGTATAATATCGTAGCTTTTATCCTCTATCTTAGTATTTTGTATGTGGTTCGGAGCTATGATATTCCTCTGTAGTTTTCGCAGTCAGATCTGTCTCCTTTTTTGAAAATGCGGATGACTATTGAGGTTTTCCATTCTTTCGGAGTGACTTCCTTATCCCATATTGTTTTAATCAGTTGGTGGAACTTTCGAGCGGTTGTCTCTCCTTCATGCTTCACAAGCTCTGGCGGTAGGCAGTCGACTCCGGGAGCTTTGTTGTTTTTCAATCGATTTATTGCGTCTATAATTTCGTTGAAAGAGACCTCTGTGATCGGCTGTATGTACGTCTGGTGCGTTTATTTGTGGTTGATGGTTCCGCACGTTGAGCAGGTTTTCAGAGTACTGCTCCCATCTTGTCACGATATTGTTTGTTTCTGTGACCAGACAGCCGTTTGTGTCTCGAATTATTTTGGCTCTCGCTCTCCGCGATGGACTTGAACAGGGGGATTGCCTCTCACCGTGCCTTTTTAACCTTGTGCGCGAGTATGTCATCAGAAAGGTACAAGACGACGACAACATGGCCGGATCATCCCTGAATGGGGTCACACAAGTGCTCGCATAGGCGGATGACATCGCCGTTTTGTGTAATAATCTAGAAAGTGTGAGTAAAAATTGTGAAATCATCATACAGGCGACAGAAGAGATGGACCTAGAAATAAGTGAAAACAAAACAAAATACATGATTACGGCGAGAGCAGGTGGAACTCGGGGAACACATATAAACGTCAGAGGCAAGATATCTGAAGAAGTTAAAGAATTTAAATATCTGGGAACGATACTGACGGCCAGTAACGAAATGTCGAAGGAAATTAACAAAAGACTACAACACTCCGGCAATGCTAATTGGCACCCAGTCAGTAACCTAAAAATCCAAACTGCTATAAAGCTCCGTGTCTATAGAACCATAATCATGCCGATTGTTCTATAGGGAGCGAAACATGGGCTCTCACAAAGCGGGAACAAAACAAATTCCGCGTATTCGAGAATAACGGTTTAAGGGGTATCTTTGGACAATGGTGGAAACTCCACAACCACGAATTGGAAGAGCTTGTGGGAATTTCACTTGGTTATATGCCGGCCTTGGCAAGGTTCACCGAGTGTCCTAACTTACCCGACGAAAAGAATCCCGTAAAACCGAGTTCGATAGCACGCTGTTCCACAGTAGAAAGAAAAAACACGCTGCTGATGAGGTTGTGGTTATCTGCTCATTTATTAACACTTGAATATTTTATTACACTTTCACAATGGTGTGGCTGATCTTGCACTAATTAACATGTAGTTGTCTCTCTGGTTACCACTTAGAGGAGGACCTCTGTACATGAATAAATGTGGCACTTAATTCTAGGGATCTCAAAATGTTAATAAACACAAACGACGATCGTCTCCCTTTACTCTGTCTTCTCGTGACCGTCGCAACACTTCACCGAAAACCACCGTATTAACAAATTCTGCACTCTATAAGTTAGTCACTATTTATAAAAGGATTGTTCGTCCGCGCAGACTCTGTATCAATAAATTCACGGGTTATAAGAGTAATTTCTATTGGCGCGGAAAACTAACTGCGACTCTATGCTTACGACACTCGTGGTGTGCCTCGACAACTTATCAAACTCGACTTTTTGGGCGCACTCCAGGAGACTCGACTCCTTTAAAACTATTTGATCCACTAAACTACTTTTGTGCGCGGATCACCTTGTTGGCTCGTGATGCGAGCTCATGGGTGGTCGAACCGTGGGAATAAAAATTCATTAAAAAGCATATTTGGGATTAGGATGCATTTGGGATAATTACACAATGATGGTTGTGTTTACAACCATGTTAATTGTGTATTGCGATCCTAGGGAGTCATGGGTCGAATTCCAGTGTGAGTATTTACACTGCCATTGAATTCGGCTCTTGGCAGCTAGGCGCGAATTGCGCCGGTGCTTTGAAGATTGCATAAAAGCCGCCGTGAGTACTGGTGCAACATGAAAATCTGTTGCGCACGTGTGGGACAGTAAATGCAGGCAGACAGGGGTTCTTCTGATTGTTTTTATAATCCACTTCGGTTATCTAGTATGGCAACCGAAATGTTTTCCTGTTAGAACAATGCTGAGATGCATTGATGTATGCGGTACTGGCGTACCGAATTTCTTTTACGGAAATTTATATAACGCGTTAATTGCGTGAATGTCCTTGATGGGCAGATGCTTGATGTTGGATGCTATTTGCATAACCGAAAGGTAATGAAATCGGTGGGAGAATGCTTGGGGAAGTTATTGCGCTTGCATACGCAAAAATGACGAAATTAATGGGGCTTTAGGACATAGTCACGACATTGTTGGTAGGGCGAAGTAGTACTCAGAAGGCTGTAGTTAAGTGAGGTTGGCCGTACATGCGCCTTGTGGTGGCGCTCGGGCGTGGCTTCACGTGAGGGGGCCGCTATTTCTGTTTGGTATTCCTGCCGTAGAAGTTGAGGGTAGCTCCTCTGTAGCATCGGGGTTTGTGGTGGCCTTTGGAAGGTTGGCCTCCGAGAAACGCGGTTTCAGTCTTTCTACGCTGACAGTGGTTGATCTGCCTTGGATCTGCACTTCGTACACTCGATCGCTGATTCGTTTTAGAATCTTATATGGCCCTTCGTAGGGGGGATCGAGTGGTTTCTTAACTTTGTCCACCCTGACGAAGACGTGCGTGCAGCTATGCAACTCAGGGTGGATAAACACTCTTTTGGTGCCATGTCGGGCTACGGGTTTTGCCCTGATCTTCCGCATCAGGTCGCGGAGGTAGCCTACGCTTTGTAGTTGGTCGTGTGGAGCTTCATTGTCCACAAATAGTTCGCCTGGCAACACTAGGTTGGTGCCGTAGGTCAGTTCTGCAGCGGATGCGCCCAGATCCTCCTTGATACTTGTCCTCAATCCTAGAAGGACAGTGAGGAGGGCGTCGAACCATTGCGTGTCGTTATGACACATTAGAGAGGCCTTTAGCGACCTGTGCCAACGCTCTATCATCCCGTTGGATGAAGGGTAGTATGCGGTCGTACGACTTCTTTGACAGCCCAATAATTCAGTAAGCTGCTTGAAGATCGTGGCCTCGAACTGTGGACCTCGGTCTGATGTTAACGTTGCTGGTACGCCAAAACGTGTAACCCAAGTCGAGTAAAACGCTCTGGCGACACTCTCGGCGGTGACTACCCGTAGTGGCGTTGCTTCTGGCCACCGAGTAAAACGGTCGATCATGGTGAGGATGTAGGAGAATCCTCTCGAGGATGTTAAGGGGCCCACAATATCTATGTGGACGTGTGTAAATCGAGCCTCGGGGAGTTTGAATTGCGCTGGCTCCAACACGTTGTGTCGGCTAATTTTGCAGCGCTGGCATTTAAGGCAGGCACGAGCCCAACTCGTGAGGTCTTTATTCATACGAGGCCATACGAACTTACGTCGAATGGCTGCAGCGGTTGCACGTCCGCTGGGGTGAGCCGGACCGAGAAAGGTCTCGAATACACTCCTTCGCAGCTCTCCGGGAATATAGGGCCTGACTGTTCCCGTGGAGATATCACACCATATCTCGTCTGCGGATTGCTCGAGTGGGAACTTGCGCAGCTGAAGTGCTGTCTCTGCTTTGAGAAGAGACTCAAGCTGGTTGTCATTCTGCTGTGCTTGAGCTAGGTCGGCGTCGGCGATGGCGGCGCGTAGCTGAATGGTATCGATGCGGGATAAGGCGTCCGCGATAACATTCTGTTCCCCTGAGATGTGTTTGATCTCAGTGGTGTATTGACCTATCAGGTCGAGTTGCCGTTCCTGGCGTGGGGATGCATTCCCGGACCTCTTCTGGAATGCGTAGATCAGTGGCTTGTGATCCGTTCTGATTTCTAGGGGGCGACCTTCTACCATGTGTCGGAAATACTTTACGGCGCTGTACATAGCGAGTAACTCCCGGTCGTACGTACTATATTTCCGCTCGCCGTATTAAGTTTCCTTGAGAAGAAACCGAGCGGTTCCCAGCTTCCGTTGCATTCTTGCTCCAATACTGCTCCCATGACCGTGTCTGACGCCTCGCATTGGATGGCCAATGGTGCGCCCTGTGTGGGGTAGCGGAGTAGGGTAGCATTTGCCAGCTGTGCCTTGGATTGACGGAATGCGTTGTCTGCAGCTTCTGTCCAGGCGATTGAGCGCTTGTCGTTCTTCTTTGCCCCCTTTAAGTACTCATTTAAAGGGGCCTGAATGTGCGCGGCGTTTCGTAGTGTGGGTCGGTAAAAGTTTAGCATACCCAGGAAACGGCGCAGCTCGCGAACGTTGGAGGGACGGGGAAATTGGGTTAATGCTTCCACTCTGTCTGGAAGCGGGCGGATACCTTGGCCGTTGATATGGTAACCCAGGTAGGTAACTTGCTCTTTGGCGAATTGGCATTTTTCTGGGTTTATTACGAGGCCAAATTGTCTGAGGTGTTCAAGGACCTGTCTGAGGTGTTGGTGATGCTCAGCGAGGTTCCGAGATGCTATTAGTATATCGTCAATATACGCGTAACAGCAGTCCAGGCCGCGTAGTGCCGAATCGATATACCTCTGGAATGTCTGAGTTGCATTCCTAAGGCCAAACGTCATCACCTTGAATTCGAAGAGGCCGAATGGGGTAATAACGGCGGTTTTGGGTATGTCTTCAGGTGCCACCGGAATCTGGTGGTATGCCCTGGTGAGGTCAAGAGTTGAGAAAACTGTACAACCGCGCAACTTGTACGAATAGTCGTAAAGATGGGCTATTGGGTACCTGTCGGGAACTGTTACTGCGTTCAGCTGTCTATAATCACCGCATGGTCGCCATTCACCGTTGCGTTTTTTGACGAGGTGAAGTGGACTTGCCCATGGGCTGACCGAGGGTTGACAGATGCCTCGCTCGAGCATATATGCGAATTCGGCGCGGGCTGCTCGCAATTTTTCGAGGGCCAGGCGACGTGGGCGCTGGCTCACCGGTGGGCCGCGTGTTTCTATGTGGTGAAACACGCCAGATCTGTGTTGTTGCTGGTTGGAGAGGGGAATTGTTGAATTGCGAAATTCTTCCAACAACGCGGGGATTGGGTCTGTAGAGTCCTCGGGTGGGTCGTTCGCCCTTATAGCTGCTTGCGGGGAGAGACGGGTTGAGACGTTGTGAGTAACTAACCTGTTGTTGGCAGTGTCTACCAACAGGTTGTGTCTTCCTAATAGGTCAGATCCTATTAGGGGCTCGCTGACATCGGCTATCACGAAGTGCCAGGAGATATGGCGTGGGAGACCCAGATCCAGTTTAAAATTTTTCCGCCCGTAAGTGGCTATGTGGGAGTTGTTTGCAGCGAACAACTGTAGGTGGCCCGGCACTCGGTTGCGCGGGGCGAAAGATCTAGGGATGACGGAAATGTCAGCGCCAGTGTCGACGGTGAAATTGATATTCGATCTAGAATCCCTGATTGTTAAGCGACTTATAATAGGGGTGCCGGCCGTTCGCACTCGAACGAGGTTCTGCGAGGGGGCTGGCCGCGTCCAGCTGCAAGGTTGCCTACAATTTCTGGCGTTTGCACCGAAAAGTCTGTGGTATACGCACCGGGCCTGTGTCAAAGCGCCACTAGGCGTGTTTTGCCTGTTGTCAGGTGCGTTTTCGTTTGTGATTGGTGCTCCTCTGGGCGTGTTAAACTGCCATTGGGGGTTCCTCGTTTGTGGCCGTTGGTTATTAGGACCGTTTTGGATTGCTCGCGTGATATTTCGCATTTGGGCGCGCAGTTGGTGCAGGTCTCGCTCGAATCTCGAGAGCTTTGTTTGTTGGGTGCGCGGTTGAAATTCCTCACGGGGGGAAATCGTAGCTTGTGTTACCTCTCTTGGTGTGGCTTGTGTAAAAGGCGTTACTAGAGAAGTCGGGGGTGCTGTTGGTGATAAGGATTGATGCCGTGTGGGTGAAACGGCGTGTCGGTTAATCGCCGTGACCTGGTATGCTGGGGGTTCAGACTGTGGGTCTGAGCTTTCCATAATTGTGTCGGCTAGTTTCGCCAAATGACCCAAACTCTGGTTGGGTTGTACTATTAATGCCGCGCGAGCATATTGCGGGAGGCACCTCAGGAAATGAGGCCTAATTATGTCGTCCGAAATCTTGGTTCCAGCTATTGAGCGTAAATGTGTCAGAAAATTGGACGGTCTCGTTCCAGTAACATTTGTTTCGCTCGCCAAACGCTGCTGTCTGCTGCTCCTGGGCTCGTCCAGGGCATTTATGAGCGTCTCTTGCATGTTGCTGTAGGGATTTGGTTCTGTTGACCCAATTATGTGAGCAACATGCGTCCGTTGCGTGTGGTTTAGCACTCGCAACAATTCTACTGCGCGGACTTCCTCATCGTGCATGTCGGCAACCCTGAAGAAGCGTTCGGCTACGGCGAACCATAGCTCTGGGTCCTTCTCGTCAAAAGGAGGCAAGTGTATGCTATGGGAATGCGAGATGTGCTCGATGCTGGAAGCGTCTACGAACGCTTGATCATCCGAGCACGGCTGGGTCTGCTCTTGCTGAGCTGCCTTAGACCTAGTAGAGTGGGCCATTTTTTATTTGGAAAGAGAGGGTGTTTAGCAACGGAATAGGAGGAAGAGAAGCGAAGGAATTTAATTGCTTGATGGGGAGCGGGCAGAGTAAATCGTCGTAGACAACGACGTCAGGAAACTGAAGGTGGGGTGCGCGTGCGTGAACAATGATGTCACGGGAGTCGATGGAGTTGGGTAAGTAAAGGATTTACTACCTTGCCTAAACTGAAACAAAGACTGTGACACTAGGAACAATTTAGACTAACGTCCGGGGTGGTGCAGTACAGTTTTCGGGGCCAATTGAAAGCTAAACTGAGACGGCGGAGTATTCGCGCTAGTCCAATCCGGCCTGACTGAAAAGAAACCACGAAGTGAAGTGGTCCGGACGGCTGAATGGAGTCGAGCTTGAAAGAGTTGGTGGAGTCGGTTGCAGTCGAGTGGTGTTGAAAGGAGGCGGATGAGGCTAAAAATAAGTCGAAGGGGTTGAAAAGTGTCGAAAAGGAGTTGCGAGAAGTTAAGCAGAGTCTTGTGCGTGCTGAGAAAGGTTGTGCGCTACTTAATACCCTGAAGGGGCTTACAAAATTTATTTTAATTTTGCCTTTATTGCTTGCTGTTTGAGAATACCAATATATTTTCGTTTTTACTTTTCTGTAATCGATATGGTTCTTTCGTTTGTTTTCTTTGTTTAAGTTTTTTAACAGCCAGATGTTTTTATTTAGGGTTAATTCAATTTTATTAACAATACAAGTTAACTTACTTGAAGAATATGTATGTAAATGTAAATATCATGTGAAGAAATTAGGTACATATACTTATTTGCACAAATCTTAAGAATACAATAAAATGAAGACAAAAAAAAATTATATTTAAAATATAAAGTTATAACAAAAAACAAAAACTGACATGGAATATTATTAAATGCTTCTAAGTAATGCTAATGGAGTCAAAGCATGCAGTTGCGTTCAAAAATAATAATAAAAATAATCATGATAAGGCGATCAAATGGAAGAATGATTTTTATGAATTGTTCTCAATTAGCAACTGGTAGAAAAAAGGAAAATATTAAATCGGAGGTACAATTAACGAAGATGTTGGTAAATAATTTCGTGTTTACTTTGTTGTTTTGTTTTTCACTTAGCATTTATTTCAGATACTCTATTATTTCGTTTTGAGTTATTTTACTCGTGTTGTTAATAATAAAAAAGGCACAAATTGTCTTAATTTTATTTGTATAGGCTGATGTTTTGTTGCTTATTTATTTAAATAACTGCATACAACATTTTGTCAACTCCAGGCTAATAATACATTTTCCTACCTAAGACATCTGTATTAAAATTTGAAATCCTTGCCAGGCATCGTTAAATCTAATTACACATATAAGTATCTTTGCCAATCAGCCACGAAAGTAAAAAGGAAACAAACGTTTTACAGCTACAATGTTATTGATTTTTTTCTTCTTTTTTTGTCTCACTTTAATTTAGAATTATTATAAGTAGTACACGCATTATGACATGACCGTCTATTTTTGATTTGAAATTTTGCTACTTGCTTTTGTTGTAACTATATTTTTTATTTACAGGGTGGAAAAATGCTAGAAACTTTATTTAATATCTCCAAAACAATCAGTTAAACACATAATAAAACTTTGACAAAAAGGAAATGTACGTTAAAATACTGTTGTTTTACCAAGGGAATAATTTAAAAACAGAAAGAAAGGATACCTGCTTAAATCCCTGGTGTTATTGATCGGATGCTCCTGGTTCTGGTGTAGTGTTGGATAGTTGCTCCTGTTGTTCCTGTTTCCGGTGAATGTTATATGGATCTTCGGCAATTGCCGCCACAATTGCTTACTGCCACTGCGTTTCCGGATGCACTCGGTTCGGGAAGATTGTCACTGTCACAGTCGCGGCACCGAATAGTCACTGTTCCTTTAAATTTTTTAGGACACGGTTTTGATCCGACTCCGAATCAGAAAATTGTGTTTACTCGCGTCGAATGGTCACCAATTGTGGGAATTTCACTTGGTTATATGCCGGCCTTGGCAAGGTTCACCGAGTGTCCTAACTTACCCGACGAAAAGAATCCCGTAAAACCGAGTTCGATAGCACGCTGTTCCACAGTAGAAAGAAAAAACACGCTGCTGATGAGGTTGTGGTTATCTGCTCCTTTATTAACACTTGAATATTTTATTACACTTTCACAATGGTGTGGCTGATCTTGCACTAATTAACATGTAGTTGTCTCTCTGGTTACCACTTAGAGGAGGACCTCTGTACATGAATAAATGTGGCACTTAATTCTAGGGATCTCAAAATGTTAAAAAACACAAACGACGATCGTCTCCCTTTACTCTGTCTTCTCGTGACCGTCGCAACACTTCACCGAAAACCACCGTATTAACAAATTCTGCACTCTATAAGTTAGTCACTATTTATAAAAGGATTGTTCGTCCGCGCAGACTCTGTATCAATAAATTCACGGGTTATAAGAGTAATTTCTATTGGCGCGGAAAACTAACTGCGACTCTATGCTTACGACACTCGTGGTGTGCCTCGACAACTTATCAAACTCGACTTTTTGGGCGCACTCCAGGAGACTCGACTCCTTTAAAACTATTTGATCCACTAAACTACTTTTGTGCGCGGATCACCTTGTTGGCTCGTGATGCGAGCTCATGGGTGGTCGAACCGTGGGAATAAAAATTCATTAAAAAGCATATTTGGGATTAGGATGCATTTGGGATAATTACACAATGATGGTTGTGTTTACAACCATGTTAATTGTGTATTGCGATCCTAGGGAGTCATGGGTCGAATTCCAGTGTGAGTATTTACACTGCCATTGAATTCGGCTCTTGGCTCCTCGATAGTATAGTGGTTAGTATACCCGCCTGTCACCCGGGATACCGGGGTTCGATTCCCCGTCGGGGAGCCTCTGGCGCAAGACTAATGACCTTGCCCAGAAAAAATAAATCATTATGGAAAATTTAACAAGCCTCAGGACTTACTAAATAAGGCCAAGACCGGTTCCCGGTTGTAGTGCCGATGATGATGATGATGATGATGATGATGAATTCGGCTCTTGGCAGCTAGGCGCGAATTGCGCCGGTGGTTTGAAGATTGCATAAAAGCCGCCGTGAGTACTGGTGCAACATGAAAATCTGTTGCGCACGTGTGGGACAGTAAATGCAAGCAGACAGGGGTTCTGCTGTTTGTTTTTATAATCCACTTCGGTTATCTAGTATGGCAACCGAAATGTTTTCCTTTTAGAACAATGCTGAGATGCATTGATGTATGCGGTACTGGCGTACCGAATTTCTTCTACGGAAATTTATATAACGCGTTAATCGCGTGAATGTCCTTGATGGGCAGATGCTTGATGTTGGATGCTATTTGCATAACCGAAAGGTAATGAAATCGGTGGGAGAATGCTTGGGGAAGTTATTGGGCTTGCATACGCAAAAATGACGAAATTAATGGGGCTTTAGGAGGGAAGATTTTGAGGTAGATTGAAAAGGTAGCAGTGGCGTTGGTAGATACGCCACAAGCTATACAACAAACTTACAATAGTGAGAGTAATCAAGTCGCGAAGATTAAGATGGGCCGGACATCAACATCCGTGCATAGAATTCTTGACGGTAGACCAACGAGAAAGAGACCGACAGGACGGCCGCGGCGGAGATGAGAGGACAATGTTAGGTTTGCCCTTGAGGAGATCGGATCGGCTGGTCAAGTGTGGAAGGAGAGTGCACAGGATAGGGAACGATGGCGGAGTCGAGTCGGTGAGGTCATGAACTTCCGGGTTCCTACAGGCCAATAAATAATAATAATAATAATAATGGTAATAATAATAATAATAGCTTTTAGTTTCTTTGTAAGAATGTTTTCGTAAATATCTTTGTGTTCATTTTGATGTTTTTGCCCGTTAACGAAATGTATGGGTTTTCGGTTAGTTGTAGAGTGTATTGTAAAAATAACTTATAATTTTAAAGTTTCGTCTTCAACGGAACCGTCTTTGGTTTTTCCGTCGGGTTTTAGTAACCGTATGTGTTCATCAATTGTGTTATGTAAGCGTTCAATGTCAGAATTTGATGTATAATATATTTCTGTATTAATTGCTCCTAAATATTCTTTTATTGGGACTGCCTTGAATTCTAATTCGTTGTCTACTATAATTTACTTTACGTAACCGAATTGACTAAAATAATATGAAAGGGCTCTTTTGAATTCTGTCCTAGTTCTACCTGAAATTTTTAGCGCACAAGCGTGTTTCGAAAATTTATCAATTATGGTTAGGAATAACGACTTTTCTAAACTGTAAAATACATCTACATGTATGATTTTCCTTGGATTTATTGGGGTTTCGGTTATTTTTAATAATGGCTTATGGGCATTCCTAACATATTTTTCGATATTGCAGAGATCGCAATTGTTAATAAACTGTGTTACGAATTTCTTTAAATTCGGGTTGAAGTAATTAAGTGTCATTTCTTATGTACTTCTTCAATACTTCTATGATTATTTCTTAAATGTTCTTTTTCTATAATTTTTGCTAAATCTCCTCATCTGTTACATCTTCTAGTAATTTTAGACAGGCGGTAATTTTAAATTAAGGATTATTTGAAAAAATATGTGCTAAAGGTTTCTTCGATGATTTTATAGAAAAATATATCTTCAATAAGAATTGCATTTAAGGAATGGGGCTTAAAATGTTCCTTTAATAGTGTGGTTGCCGATTGTTCGTTCAAGTCCTTAGTATGTATTATTGTTCGCTTCCTATTAAATGTGTTGAAATGTTCTATTTTTTGTGACTGAGATTTTGTAATTATGATTTGGTTCTTGAAGACGTTAAGACTGGATTCGCTTATGGGTATACCATTATCTTCGGCTAAATTTATTTCGATTTTACGTATACCTAAGGAAAGAGCGTCAGCATTACTATTTTTTGTGCCTTTTATATTGTAGCGAGCTTAGGGTTCGCTGGATTAATTATTTTTAATAAATAAGAGCCGTTAAATCGATTTTGAATTAATATAACACTTTATTAGTTCGTTAATAACAACCGTTACTTTCACCGTACACTTAACGATTTCTTGACTTATCGCTTCCCTACTTATCGTGTCTTTTACTGTTTACTTCTCACATTTTACTTGTCTCAATGATCTGTGTGCGACGTATGTATACCGTTCCCTCATTCTGATTCGGCGTTTCGTTTCCTTCCGTTCCATAGCTTTGAATGTTCTACCGTTCCTAGTCTCCAGTTTCCCAGTACTTTATAGAATATTCTAGTACTTTGTTTCGGACTTTCTCGAATATTCTAGTACTGATTGTCATATGCGTCACAATATATTTAATTTCATAGTCAAATTCGGATAATTTCAATCGCCATCTGACTAGTTTAGAGTTTGGTTCTTTAATAGAGAATAGCCATGTTGAAGGCTTATGATCGGTTTCTGTTATGAATTTTCGCTCAAATAGGTATGGTCGGAAATATTTACTTCCCCAAACGATTGCTAAAAGTTCTTTCTGAATCGTGCTATAATTGATTTCGTGTTCACTAAGTGTTCGACTAGCATAACACGTAGAACGGTCTTTTCGTGAAAGTACAGCACCAGTAGCGTACTGACTTGCATCTGTTGTTAGGGTGAAAATCTTTTCGAAGTCGGGATAAACTAAGATTGGTTCACCAACTACGGGTGTTTTTAAGATTTAAAACGGGTCATGGAGATCAATTTTAGTATCTTTCTTTAAGTATTTGGTCATTGGTTTAGCAATTCTTGAATAGTTTCTTATGAATTTTCTACAATAACCTGTCAAGCCTAGAAATTGTTTTATTTGTTTAGACGCTTTAGGAATTTCGTAATTTTTCACGCATTCTATGTTTTTTGGATTAGGTTTAATGTGTCAACAATGTGTCCCAAAAACGATGTTTTATTTTTAAAGAATTCCGATTTGTTTAGCTGTACCTTTAAGTTTACTTCTTTGAATCTTTCAAAGATTTTCTGTAAAGAGTCAATATGTTCTTGGAGTGATGTTGAAAAGACAATAATGTCAACCATACACACTACACATATATTATTATTTACTGATCTTAAAACATTGTTCATAAGACGTTGGAATGTTGCGGGAGTTGTCTTTAAACCAAATGGCATGCGAAGAAATTCGTAATGTCATTTTCGATTTGTATATCGTCTTCGTGGATTTCAATCTGATGGAATCCTTTCGCTAAACCGAGTGTTGTGAAATACTGACATCTTCCTAGTTTGTCTAAAAATTCATCGATGTTCGGTATTAGATACTTGTCATTGATAATCATGCTTTCCATGAGCCATTTAGGCTTTCCGCTAGCATCTACCTTCTTAGGTACGATCCAGATGGGTGCTGAATATGGGGAATTACTATGCCGTATAATATTATTTCTGGCGCAAGACTAATGACCTTACCCCGCAAAAACAAATCATTATGGAAAATTTAACAAGCCTCAGGACTTGCTAAATAAGGCCAAGACCGGTTTCCGGTTGCAGTGCCGATGATGATGATGATGATATATTGTTATGCCTGGACCGGCTATACACCTTCGTATTAGGCACTGATGGACCCTCAGGCCAGATATAGGTTGTAGGAAAACCCTCCGGCGTTACCTTCGGGTCAGTTATTCGGATGGCACACGGAGAATGAGGGAAAAGTAAAAAAAAATTCTTTTTTTTTTTTTTTTTTGAGAGTCCGATAACTCGGCACGATAAACTTTTTATTTTGATATATTTCTTTATTGATATATTTACACTTAATTTATTTAACTTGTAATTGTTCTTTATCGAAATATAACTTTTCTTTATTGATATATTTACATTTAATTTATTTAACTTGTAATTGTTCTTTATCGAAATATAACTTTTCTTTATTGATATATTTACACTTAATTTATTTAACTTGTAATTGTTCTTTATCGAAATATAACTTTTCTTTATTGATATATTTACACTTAATTTATTTAACTTGTAATTGTTCTTTATCGAAATATAACTTTTCTTTATTGATATATTTACACTTAATTTATTTAACTTGTAATTGTTCTTTATCGAAATATAACTTTTCTTTATTGATATATTTACACTTAATTTATTTAACTTGTAATTGTTCTTTATCGAAATATAACTTTTCTTTATTGATATATTTACACTTAATTTATTAAACTTGTAATTGTTCTTTATCGAAATATAACTTTTCTTTATATATATATACATTTTTTTTTTTAACTTGGTGTAGTTTTCTTTTTGTTTTTTTATTTTGTCACTTTTTATTATTTTTGTGTTTCCTTTGGATCAGTATAAACGACTTCAACTAACATGAACTACGATATAAATTGTTTACTTTTCTATATCAACGAATGTCTTTTTTACGCATATTGTTATAAATAATTGTAAATTTATATCATTTTCTATTTATTTTTTTCTCTTTATATACGTCTGTGGGGTCCCTTCAAACTGCACTAAGAACCACTCACAATTCCAACCCCAACTCCTCTCGTTAACCAGCAGTTACCTGCAAACATCATTTCATGCATTTAACGAATCACCAGAAAGTTCCCTGAAAAGAATTCATCATTTCATGCAGTTAATGCATCACCATAAATTCCCTGAAAAGAATTCTTAACACGCAAGTATCATCATTTAGGCGACTCTGCCAGCCAGAGTACCCTGCCACACAGGTGCGCAGCAGACCTTCTTGGCTTACCCACATTCTCGGCGGCCAACCTGTCCAACCGACAAAAGCAATTCACGCATCTCGCGTTTAGCCGCGAAGAATCGTATTCTCTAGCATGTTAACATGCACATAAAGAATTCGACCATTCCCACCGGCATCGATACCGTGTACAATCGTGGAAGTATCTTATTTGCTGGTGGCACAAGTTGCCCTAATGGCATGCAGACTATTTGCGCAGCTGCATGCACACCACCAATGATACCCTTTGTCTCATTTCCTTTTTTCTCGTTTCCGTTTGCCCATGACCCGGCAACATGGAGAAGCGATATAATCCCACCAAGATCAACGCAGAGAGATCCTCTCCCATTGGCCACCACAAAGAGAAACTTCACGTTCAAACCAAAACCCATCCTTAACCAAGGAACGACTCTGCACGAGTCAGTTCAAAGAGTCGAGTTTCATCCACTGGTGAGTGCGCGCGATTCGCAAATTAACCACCATAGGAGTTGGAGTCGAATTTTATCCACAGTCGAATGTAGCAGAAAAAGCTCGTTTCGGAATAATATGCAAGATTTACGTTCGCGCTTTCATACACCTTTTGTTTAATATACATTAAATGCCTTTGGAACAATATTCAGAAAATCATATTAAGGTGTAACTAGTGTAGTTCATATTAACATTTGATAAAATCTTATTTTGACTAATTGCAATATCCACCTGTATCTGTTCAATGATTCTTTTCCTCAAGATTGCGTTTCAAATACCATTCTATTAAAACAATATGCAAAAACTAAAAACGAATAACAAACAAAAACAGAGTGTTTTATTTTTCCTTTGGTGATCGGTTTTCGGCGGAACTATCAGTGGTGTAGTGGAGAACCCGTGCCCGTGCCGGCACATCTACCACCATACCATCACACGTCCACTTTGTTTATTTGTTTTTATTTAGTTATTTAAACACTTTGTATTTATGTTCCGTTCCTATCTTTAGGAATATGCACTATACCCATTTAAACGTTAAAATGCACTGTATCTCTTTAGAAGAATCTTTCATTGTAAGGATACATTCTGGTATCCTCCGACTGCACCAGTTAAAATAAAAATAAAAAAAAAACACTTGTTTCTATATTTTTCATCCCGTGATCTTCGGCGGGGCGTTTTTACTTATAGTTAACGTGGGGGATCTATCTCCAAGGAATCTTTCTTAACAGTAACTTATATTTTTATTTTCACTTGAAATCCAATATTTTGATAGACAACAGAATGTACCTCAGGTAGTTGCAAGAATATCGATATACAAAAAGTCTACCTGTGTATATTTTAAAAGGTAATTCGGGGAAGGCTACTTAAAATGTAATTACACTATAACGACATGTAGCGTATGCATGCCGGGTTTTACCAATTGGTCTAAAAGACGAGATGCTTTCATTATGCTATGTTTATGTTATGATGACATGTAACAACTATCCTCAAAGAACAATGATACTAACCAACCCTTGACACGTCCATTGTTCCCTTTGAGTATTTTATGTGTGTTTCTTATCGTAAACTGACACATTGCCACTTATGTTGGACATATTTACAGAAGAAAGAGGATTCATACGAACTGAGAAATAAAATCGGATAGTGGCGATTGTTTTCCTAGGGGTATGTAGTTCCCGCATGGGTATATTTGGGTTTTTCCCCACTAACATTGCAAGCGTTGACAATTGATCAATAATTCCTACACCTTTGATAGAATAGAAGGTAGTGCTATGATCTACGCCAATAGGAAATAGGAGACGAAAGAGCAGCATTTTTTTTACCACAGCAGCATAACAAATGATTCATCATCATCATCATCGGCACTACAACCGGGAACCGGTCTTGGCCTTATTTAGCAACTCCTGAAGCTTGATAAATTTTCCATAATGATTTGTTTTTTCCGGGCAAGGTCATTAGTCTTGCGCCACATAACAAATGATTGGCACTTCACAATCATAAGGAAAACCTTCTTTTTTTTTCATTGAGGCAATGGAAACCTTTAAAAGATACCTTTTAACCAATTTAGACGCATATTAGAATTCCGTTATTCCCCACAGAAACCTTTATATAAATATCCCATAACGTGGCGGAGATGGTTGTCTGAGCGAAAGATGATTTTCTGATGAATTTTATATGTGAACTAGACCAGTATGGTAAATAGGGCGTCAACCGTACTGTGCACGAACATATTATGATCCAATACTTTAAAGAGTATGTTGTAATCTAATCTAATTATCACTCCAAAAAGCACTCTTTACGAACTATTAAATGATCAACCAACAGAGATCCCACAGTCAGCAAGTGTCTTCATCGAAATTGGCACACATTTTTGGTTCAATATTTGACCAGTACTTAGTGATGTCTATAGTCGCAATTTCGCGATGCTAGGGAGTTACTTTCTTTCAGTAATTTATTTAAAGTTAGGACGAAGCGGTGCTGCCCTTTTTTGCAGGGGATATCTCGTCTCATAATTTCTGACCGAACGATATAACATTGAAAGTAACATAAAATTCAGGTGATCGCGAACATTTTACACTGATTAACTAGATATATTTTATTTTGTGCAACGCTTTTGTTAGTGGAGCAAGTCATTGTTCCTGTTTGGAATCATCAAAATAATTAAATGAGGTTATTTTTTACATACTATATTCGGCGTAAATTTTGGTTTCTTAACATCTAAGCTGGACAACGATTTGAAGGTGAATCGTCTTTGCGGTGAATTAATAATTTATTAAAGTATCATTGATACTTTAACCCACTCTCTACCACAATCCATGGTGGTATCCCGAGTCCACATTAATCACTTTGATTATTTTCTCATGAGCCGGACCATGTAATAATGGAGCTGGTGCAAGATCATGACCCAAAAAAGGTGCAGGTCCTACATCATGACCGACAATTGGTCCTGGCAATAAACCTGGAGAAGGCCCCTCATGGATAACCTTAACGATGTGTGTAGATGCTGGTCCATGATGTAACACTGGTCCATGGCCTAATGCAGGTCCATGGTCTAATCCTGGTCCATGGTATAATGCTGGTCCATGGTATAATGCTGGTCCATGATGTAATGCTGGTCCTAGTCCTATTCCGTCATGGATAAATGGAGGCACTGCTTCATGTATGACCCTGACGACACTTGTGTGAGGTCCATAATATCCTCCCGCGGGTCCACCATGTGGCAGAAGTCCCGCTTGGGCACCAACGAATATACCGAGTAGACACAGGAAACCCTTAAATAATATATTTCAATAGTAATATTAGCTGCAGAATACTAAACTAATCGAGTCCACAAACCTTCATGATTCACTCTCAAAACTTGACGTGTTTGCAAGAGGCACACTACCAACTTTGTGATGTTCAGACTAGGGATTGATAAACCCTTTTATACTTTACACCAACTTAGAGCAGAAAGGGTTATGAACAGATATTACCTCTCGATAAACGTATATTGAGAAATTCGGTTTTCATATGTAACGTCACTACGATCTCAAATAACGAACTATATTTCTCTTTTTCAATTCCTGTTTTTCGACAGCGAATTACATCAACTTGGTAAATTAGTCACTTATTTATGTAAACCTACAAAATGGTCAAATCTGACCATTCGTATTGATTTACCTTTCAACATCTATTACTCGATTTCTAAATGTGTTGCATTAAATTGTCTCATTCGCGGCTTCTTATGGAAATATTCAAATTTTTCCTATAGAATTAGCTTTCAACTTTGAGCGCCCGCCAAACGTCACCAATGCACTGTGCTGTAACACGAGAGAAACAAATTTATTGGGTAACCAAAGTGTATACGATTCACAACCCATTTAACGGAATGAATTATCGGCTATTTAAGAGTTTCCATTTAAGTGTCGTCTCCATAGTCTTGTGTTATTCGAAGCCAACTGTCGATAACGAAATCAATTGATCCAAGTACTATTGTTACTTAGTTTGTAACTCGTTCGGAAGTTAATAAATGCAAATAATAAAGCTGATCGTGTTTGTTTAAATAAATTCCAATAAATTTCACTGTAAAAGTTTGAGAGCTAATGCTATCGGTCCAAGGACACAATATAATATGTTAGACTAAAATTAAATTATAATGCATAGTACTTAAATAAATATGCAATTGTAATACGTATGCAAGTGAAAACTAGGCTCTGAAGTTGATTGCATTAAAAACATACTTGAACACATCCGATACGCTCGCCATTTGGATATATATATAGGTTAGTCATTGCTATTTTTATGACTAAGTTTTAGTTATTTACAAGCTGTCATTCCGTGTACATCAGTTGTATACGAGATGGATGTCGATAAGCAATATCGACATCATTGCATTCTATTCTGTTTTCAAATGCAAAAAAAAATGATGCTCAAGCTATGGAATTTGCAGAACAAACAGATAGTGTTTTTTTTTCTTGTTTTATCTTCACAACATTATTAACAATTCAATTAAAGATTTTACTTAATACTAAATGTTAAATTCTATTTTACAAATATCATTCTAACACTTCGCAAGCACTCTAAATTATACATTATCTATCTTTTGTTTTTGTTATCCTTTCGGCGTACAATAACTAGTGTTTTTCCATTGTATCACAATAATTGATATGTTTTCTTTTTAAAATTTGTTCTATTCTTTCTATTATACATATATAATATGTATATATATATATTTTTTTTTTTTATTATTTTTTTTTTAATTACTTATACGTACAAACATAAACAAGGAATATACATAAAAAATAATTAGGAATTGGGCATAGGGAAAAGGAACGCGGTGCGCCTGAGAGGCATACTATGTTTGAGGACGTATAGTCCTTTTTTCATTACTGATCATTACCCCAGTTGGGATGAGATCGACCTTTTATTGATTTATCTCTTTCACCGATCACCATACTAAAACGCAGGCGATCTGGAATATTAGAGATATCTTTATCATGGAGAATTCGTTTATCCCTGGCACCACGAAAAGCGTGGTAAATAATAGGGACTCCATATAAACCCCTTTTTATCCAAGAACGGGAACGCTTTTGGGGGAATGAACCCGTTCTGAAGAGTACTCTCTATATACATATCACTGGGATAGAACGCTCCCGAAATGAGATCATTTTCACTGCACATTGCCCTTGTTGTGTGGCCACGTATAATCTTGATAATGAAGTTATCTATTCTGTTTAGTCCTGATTTGTCATACAGGACTTTATTGGGATAGTATTTCTTATACTGCGACTTTGGGGTTCTATACATTTCGAGCAGGAACGCAAACACTGCCTCTCAAACACCCGAAACTTCTCCATGTAGAATGGGGATGTGTTATACCATACCGGGCAGCCATACACTAACACTGGTCAGATGAATGCCGAGTAAGAAATTATTTTCACCTTGGGGTCCAGAAGACTACTACGGAAGAGACTTCATGTCATTGCATATGCGTTTTTAGCTGTTGTATGCCTATCAAAGTAAAGATACTGATCAAGCCAGATACCAAGGCATCTGACTACGGTTTTTACTTATAGGGGAGGATTATTACTTCCTGCAATGGACAATTTTTTCCAACTCCGTATTGTATCCATTGATCCACTGGACGGGTGAGTTCTGAAAAGGATAGTCTCTGTTTTCGGGAAATTCATTTTTAATTTCCAGTCGTTGCAAAAACGTTTGATTTTGTTGAAATTATCTTACAGAAGTCTGTTGATGACATCAATCTTTTCTCCAGATCTATACACCACAATGTCAAAACCATACGTTGTCGAAAGCCTTTTCAAACTCAACCAAACAGGACCCTGTGCATTGTCGCTTCGCCTTGTTCCACTGTATGTCGGATACAAGTTTTTGTTGCAGCATGAACTGTGTCATGTTGCGATCTGAAACCAAACTGATTGTTTGGAATAATACCATTTTCCTCACACCAGTTAGTCAATACTTTATTTATAATTTTCTCGAATACTTTGTTGATGTTCGGAAGCAAACTAATCGAGCGAAGATTGGCTGGATTGCTCCTGTCCTGGCCCTTTTTGAGGATAGGATGGACTACTGCAGATTTCCATTGGATTGGATAATATGCATTATTTAGAGCGTTATGGGATAAAATAGTGTAAACCTTCTCTAATTCAAGAGGTAATTGCTTTAAGAGGTAAAACTACAACTAAAACTAAATCTAAAAATCACTGGGGTAGACTTTCTTACCCGAAACGTTTCCATGTAGAATGGGGATATGTTGTGTCACAATGGGCAGCCATACACCAGTACTGGTCGGATGAATGCCGAGTATGAGATTATTGTAACTTTGGGGTGTAGAAGACTACTACGGAAGATGCTTCTTGTCGGCTGCTAGGTGCTTATCGAAGTAAAGAAACTGATCAAGCCATATACCAAGGAATCTGACAACTTATACTTGCTACAACGGACATTTTTTTCCAATTCCGTTTTGTATCTCTCGATGCCGCGAACAGGGGTGTTTCTTAAAAGATAGTTTCTGTTTCCTGGAAATTGATCTTTAATTTCTAGTCGACGCATAAACGTTTGATTCTATTGAACTCATCTTGCAGACGTTTGTTGACGTCATCAATCTTTTCTTCAGATCTGTAAACCACAATGTCGTCTGCGTATGCAATGGTATGGTTGAAAGAACTCGCTAGGTGATTGGTGTAAATGTTAAATATAATGGGGAAATTTATTGCTTTCTGCTGCAAGTCGTTTTTAATGTGAAAGGTCTTGTTGGAGATTATATCTCCACATTTTACCACAAATTGCTCACCCATTATCATATCGTGGATAATGTATAACAGATATTTATGCATACCCAAATTTAAAAATGTATATACAACACCTCCCAACTATATAGTGTAGAAAGAAAGCTTTTTCAAAGTCACCCAAACAAGTCACTCTGTATACTGGATGAAACATGCACCAATTGAGGTCGCTTTGCCTTGGGGATCCACGACCAATATTAGCCTGCGATGTAGTCGATGTGTTCCCGTGTAACTCCTGCATTCAGGAGTTTTTGGCAGTTCTCGGGGGTTTGCGGAATTCGCAGACATAGGATGTCATTATAATATTTCCATCGAAAAACTTTATTTATTTGTGGGAACATATTCAGCCCACTAGCTTTAATGGCTTGAAATTTCTTGTTCCGTACTTCATTAATTACTAATCTATAATTGCCACGGATCAGTTTTTGAAGGTTTTTGATTAGTGACTTAATTGTTTTTATTTCTTTGCTATTTGGGTCGCTGAACGGTCTATAAAGCAGTTTCAGCGTAGAGATTAATTTTTGTCTATACAGAGCCTCAACCTTTGAGTTTTTGTATCGGTTTGTATCGCCCTACGTGTGAGTTATTTTTGGGATAAGAGGATTCATTGTATTATTAACAATGTTGTTCATCGTCAAGAGATGATCAATTTCGTCATTGTGAAGATCCCTATCAGCCATTGGAGCGGAATTCTTTTTTTATTAGCCGGACAAACCGCGACCAATGTGCTTTTCGGAAATTGAAAGAATGTATCTGGCCATATTGCTCAAGCAAGGAGTGTTCGTTCGGAACATGAATTATGGCGCCTAGTCCGTAATGATCGATATCGTTCTCGATTGTGCGAGTAGTTAGATCCCTATTTCGATTAGTTAGATCCGTATCTAGTCATTGTATTCGCTCGTCCACCAAAAGTAAATCTAAGAAGGAATTTCCTCTTAGATAAGACGGCATAATTGTAGCTTACAATTCTTCTATTCGACGCTACGGCTGCTAACATGTTTCTCGACCATTTCCATAGATTTACCGATATTTTCGACGAGCCCACTTATGTACCTTTATATCAGAAACACCAAAACAGAATTGATGAAGCCAAAATTATACAAAAATTAAGATACCTGACCATAAACGCCATTTACAATTTATCAGAGCTGAATTGTATAATACACAATAGAGAGCTATATTCCTCGTCCAGTTTACTTCAAAGTTACTATCCCAGTTTATTTCCAAGGCCATCGAACCATGCTATTTAACTTTACGTGGTCAATAGAAAATAAAAATAGAAAATGGAGCAAGTACTGGGTTTTGCTTAGTAACATAACTGGTACTGTTCTTCGGAGATTAGTGGTAATCTTCCACGCAATTCGGTTTATATGCGCTCTACAAAACAATCCGACGGATCGCACTAATCTGCGGTTAATCTCCCGATGGCGCGAACATCCCTACATCAGTCCTCGTTATGTAACAGAGCGGGGAAGCTGTGGAATTCCCTCCCCGCCCAGGTGTTCCCGGAGCGTTACAACCTGCAGCTGTTCAAAAAGAACAGCAACAGTTATTTGGTCTCGGGGCGCCGAGGCGGCGCTATAGGTTGACATCTCCAGAGAGAAGTATATTATATAAAAAAAACAAAACTGTAATAAGAATCAAACTAAACAGGGTTATAGTTTTACATAGTATAGTTTATATGGTTTCTTAATATCTGCGTGAAACAATGACTTAAATCTATTGTACTTAGGTAAATTATGGATGGCGGCAGTAGACTAGTTATTATATACTAATTTCTGTCACCATCCGTGATGGTGTCCTCCGTCTACATTAATCACTTTGAGTATTTTCACATGATCCGGACTATGTAATAATGGGGCTGGTGCAAAATCATGACCCAAAAAGGGTCCGGGTCCTACGTCATGACCGACAATTGGACCTGGCAATAGACCTGGAGAAACCCCCTCATGGATAACCTTAACAATGTGTAGAGATGGTGGTCCATGGTGTAGCACTGGTCCGTGATCTAGTGATGGTCCATGATGTAGCACCAGTCCATGGTCCAATGCTGGGCCATGATCTAATATTGGTCCATGATGTAATATGGGTCCATGATGTAATTCCGGTCCTATTCCGATACCGCCATGGATAAGTGGAGGCGCTGCTTCATGTACAATCTTGACGACACTCGTATGAGGCTCATGATATCCTCCCACAGGTCCTCCGTGTGGCAGAAGTCCCGCTTGAGCACCAACGAATAGACCGAGTAGACACAGAAAAACCTTAAATAATAAAATTTAATAGCAAGACTGCAGGAATACTAGATTATTTGAAAGCACAAACCTTCATGATTCACTCTCAAAGCTTATTGAAGGTTCGCTACCAACTTTGTGATGTTCAGACTAGCGATTGATAAAGCCTTTTATACCTTATACCAAGTTCGAGCAGAGGGACGGTTATGAAATGCGACAGACATCACCTTTCGATAAACATATATTGAGAAATTTGGTTTTCATCTGTAACGTCACAACAATCTCAATTAACGAACCATGTTTACGAGTACTTCTTTTTTTTTTTATATTCGTCTTCCTACAAAACGACATTAAATCAACTCAATAGAATAAAAACATATCTTATGAAATCCCACAAGATGACGAATCTGAAAATTCGAATTGGTTTACCTTTTAATTGCTACTACTCTATTTCTAAACGCGCGTTGTATTAAACTGTCTCACTCATGGCTTCTTATGTAAATATTTAAATTTCAGATAAATTAGCTTCGAACTTTGAGCGCTCACCGAATGTTATTTGTCTATTTGTGCGCTATGCAATAAAACCAAGTTTCGTATAACCGGTTGTTTATGTGATTCGCGACCAATTTAATGGGACGAATTATGGGATATATAAAAGTTCCCATTTATTTGTCGCACTCTCTGGTTTGCATTATTGTTGGAATCCGTCCGTTAATTACGTGTAATATTGTTGATTATGTTTACAACTCGTTCCGAAGACGACAAAAGTAAATTATAATCCGACGTGTTTGTTAAATATATTCGAATATCGCCCCCAACATTTATATTGTTAAAGTCCTACATTAATATATAAGAAACTTACATACTAACAAAAATGCATATTACGTACATTAAAATATGAAAGGCGTTCATCAATGAAAGAAATTTCTACCTACTGTTTTTCCTTCTATTTTATGTGTATTATTATAAAAGAGCTTCTAAGTTTAGGACCATTGATTGAATTAAAGTTTATATTTTTTAGTCTTTCTGTGATATGTCAAATTATCTCTTGGTATTTTCCTTTTATAAATAAGCAAAGATGACTTCTTGTCTGTGTTCTTCTCCACGACTCCGTAATATTAATTATTCTTTTCCTCGTTTTTATACAATTTTCAAAAACTGACGACCAATGTAAATTGATGCTTCCTTTACCTATTTTCTCGATTTTCTTCTGTCTGCAGGAAACGTTCATTATGAATATGGCCGTTCATAATTGCCACTTTCTCTATTTGTGGCCCAGTTTATAGAGCTTGTTGTGCACTAAAACTTAAGCGCCAGTTTTTATTCTGGTCTAAACATTCAGAGATATTGTTCTATACCTAAAGTTGCAAGCATGTAGCTATAAACGTAAATCTTTTATTGCCACGAATGTCCACTAAATTAGAAAATCAGTACAGCGATAAAATATCAAGTATTTATTGAATCTATTTCCTTTTGAAAAACTACATGGACCGTCGAATTGAATGAACTCTCATTGAGTTCTGATGAATTGTACTCGTTTTCCGCATGAGGCAACTAGCACCCACTCAAAGATATGCCTGTATAATTCTGAGATCAACTGCTTTACACCAAAGCGAAGTTTGGGGTTCTTGAGATTTTCGGCCGATCAAAATTGATCAAGTCAAATGTTATGATATCAACTTATTTTGAAGTAAATGTTGCAAACAATGAGGCACATGTCTCGTAAGTTAACGCCAAGTGCCCCCATCTGTTAACATGACTCATCACGATAGATAACATAACTCATTATCCTCCCCAATTAACATGATTCATCATGACAGATAACATAACTCATCATAACTCTCATGACTCACACATAATGTATATCGATGAGGTTATCTATAGTAATAACTATTGTATAAGTCTATTCTATTTCTATTTAATGGCCTGTAGGAAGTCGAAAGTTCATGACCTCACCGACTCGACTCCGCCATTGTTCCCTGTCTTGTGCGCTCTCCTTCCACGTTCGACCAAACGATCCGATCTCCTCGAGGTCAAACCTAACATTGTTCTCCCATCTTCGGCGCACCCGTCCTGTCGGTCTCTTTCCCGTTGGTTTACCGTCAAGACTTCTATGCACGGTCCTATCGTTCTTCGCGACCTGATTACTCTTACTATTGTAGGTGTGCAGTATAGCTCTTCCAATTCGTTATTGTGGAGTTTCCTCCGTTTTCCTGCCTGCTCCTCATATTTACCACCGAAGATACCCCTTAGAACTTTATTCTCGAATACGCGGAATTTGTTTTCTTCCCGTTTTGTGAGGGTCCATGTTTCGCATCCGTATAGAACAATCGGCATGATTATGGTTCTATAGCCACAGAGCTTTATATTACATGATAGCAGTTTGGATTTCAGCAGTTTACTGAGTTTATAATTTCCTTCGACATCTCGTCAGTATTAAATTCTTGGACATTTTCAAATATCTTGCCCCTGATGTTTATGTGTGTTCTCTGAGGTCCATCTGCTGTCGCCGTAATCACGTATTTTGTTTTGTCTTCATTTATTTTTAGGGCCACCTCTTCTGCCGCTTGCATGACGATTTCACTGTTTTTACTTATAGTTTATAGATTATCTCCCAAAACTGCGATGTCATCCGCATATGCGAGCACTTGTGTGACGCCGTTCAGGGATGATCGGGCAATGTTGTCGTCTTGTACCTTTCTGATGACATACTCGAGCACAAGGTTAAAAAGACATGGTGAGAGGCCATCGCCCTGTTTTAGTCTGTCCCGGATTTCAAATGGTTCTGAGAGGTTGTCTATTCTAACTCGCCTTCTGTTTTCGTTCAAGCAGATTTGAACGAGAGAGGCATATTTTTTCGGACTTCCCAGCTCAACTACAACATGGTAGAGTCTTTGCCTTGCGATTAAGTCGTAGGCTTTGTTGAAGTCAACGAACAGTTGGTGAACCGTCTCTCCTTATTCCCACAACTTTTCCAGCAGTTGCCTTATTGTGAACATTTGGTCGCTTGTTGACCGGTTCCTACGGAATCCGCATTGGTAGTCTCCCAATATTTCTTCTGTGATTCTCGCCAGTATGACATTTGTTAGTATTTTGTATGTGGTTGGGAGCAATGACATTCCTCTGTAGTTTTCGCAGTCAGATCTGTCGGCTTTTTTGAAAATGGGGACGACTATTGAGGTTTTCCATTCTTCCGGAACGACTTCCTTATCCCGTATTATTTTAATCAGTTGGTGGATCTTTCGAGCGGTTGCCTCTTCTCCATGTGTTACGTGCGGCTTCCGCCACCCCATCAATTAATTGTATTTAATATAATTTGTTTTAATGTAGTTTGACGGTAAGGTGGTGGAAGAATTGCGCGACCCACAAGTGAGTGTTCGAACACGCCCCGATTCGAGTGTGGATCGTGGGCGAGTTCGAATTCGGTTTTCGAAGTGGATGTCGATGAGCGAGAGAGAGACAGGAGGATGTTAAAATTCGGTTTTTTGGAATCCGTTGTTGACTGTTTTTAAGAATACAGTTGGAAGATTGCTTCTTCGAGTTGAGAGTTCGTTAGCGACAGTGAAGAAAGAAGAAAAAAAAAGAAGAAAAAGCGCAGATCAGAGAAGAGTTGTTCCGGATAGTGAAAGAAAGAAAGATTGTGAAAAGTAACTTGTTGATTTAAAGATTGATAAAGAGATAATTGTAAATGGAAGTAAAGTAAAGTGGAGATCAATAAACACGTAAATAAAGTTGTCCTGTTGTATGACGTTCGAAAATTCATCCTCAGTTTTGATCAAAGTATATTGGTTGGAGTTATTGGATATAACAGTATTATATATATATATATATTGGATTGAAACTGGACCTGGCCTAATTCAGACTTAAGAAAAGTTTTGATCAAAGTATATTGGTTGGAGTTATTGGATATAACAGTATTATATATATATATATTGGATTGAAACCGGACCTGGCCTAATTCAGACTTAAGGAAAGGTAACCCCATTTGTATTTAAATCAATATATTTGTGGTTCTTTATACACCACACATGCTTCACAAGCTCTGCCGGTATGCAGTCGACTCCGGGAGTCTTGTTGTTTTTCAATCGGTTTATTGCGTCTACAACTTCGTCGAAAGAGGGCTCTGGGATCTGAGGCTCGGCTGGATCTACGTCTGGTACGTTTATTTGTAGTTGATGGATGCGTACATTGAGCACGTTTTCAAAGTACTGCTTCCATCTTGTCACGATATTTTTGTTTCTGTCACCAGCCGTTTTTGTCTGTGACAGTCGTTTTTGTCTCGAATTGTTTTGGCTCTCCCTCGCTAGCCATTTCTAATTGAGTTTATACCAGCATACATACCTCTGACATTCTTAGTTCTGGAATTTTCTAGGATTTTCTTCGATCCGAGTCTTCTCCCATTCGCGTTTTTTTGCGTTCGAAAAGTTTCATTTTCTCTTTCCGAATTGTCGCGTATCTTTCTGCGTTGACTTCATCATATCCTTCTAAGTGGATCACTCTGAGGCGTTTACGTTGTTCGATCTTCGCCCTGCACTCATCGTCACACCAAGGTTTGGACTTAATTGTTTTCTTAAATCCTTATACCTTTTGGGCTGTTTGTCTGATTGTGTCTCCGATCGATGCCCATTTAGTGCCCAGATCATTGGTTTCCTCTTCCTCACTACTCCCATTCTCTGGGATGCTAAATCTAGCTCGTCTTGGTATTCAGCCCTTTTAGTTTATCAATGTCGAACTTTTTGCTCGTCCCGTGACTACCCATGCGGGTTTGTGGGGTAGAAGTGTGGGGAAGAAGTATGTTGCGCCGGCGTACAGCGCTGATTCCCTTCTTCCTCCATCATCACTATACGAAGATTGGCCGATATTCCTAAAGAAAGGATACACCCTGGTTCCACAGCACAGGAAACGAAATGAAACGCACTGATTAGATGTTATGGCAAAATGTTCTTTTTTTTTTAGTTTTATTCTTTACATAAAAAAAACACTACTTTAGTTAACAATATCAAACGTGATGCCAACTAATATTAACACAAACTTATTACCGAAATAATACTATTTTAAATGTGACATCCGACAGGCAGGACGAAGGATATTGGCGTTTGCCATTTTGTACACACACGACTTACACTGGTAAAAAGGTGCCCCATCGTATTTACGCGTACCGAGCGCTAAGGTAGCCTAGTGGAGACCCGACCAACTTGGTTAAATAAGACTCACCGAGGATGGAACTCTGACATGAATTCCATCCTAGGTTAGGGCTAAGAAACAAGGGAAGAGAGAGAAAAAGTTTTCTCTTAAGGGTGCGGCCGCTGTAGGAAATGCACTCTTTCAGTGCAATGGTGTGTGTGCGTAGTTCTTTCATGGATGAAAACGAACGAAGAACAAAGAAAGGGCATAAAGTGCATTCTTAGGATACGATTTCGGTAAAGCAAATAAAACCGAAATCGTCGGATGCTAATGGGATATTTGTTGGAACATGTGCGTTGCGGCTAAACAAAGAGACGACGATACGATGTGGAAATGTGCTAATTGGTTTTAGCTAGGTTACTGGGAAATGATGTTTATGGCATCGCTAGTAAGGGTGGTATTGAATTATTTGCGTATCGCCAGAATGCGGTCTTTTGTTTACTCGTGGTGTGAGTTAGGGAAATAGGCTTCAACGTTGATTGCGCTAATTGAACGCAGCTGCTGTAATGTTATTGCTGGGGAAAAAGGTCGCCGGCCAATGTGTACGTAAAGGGGTTTCATACACATGGCGAAGCTGAAAAATAGACAGCGCAATGTTTATGGCCCCTGGTGAAGGTTACATTATATGTAATTCAAATCCTTTTGTTAACAGGAATTCGTCTAGGGAGATTTGCTTGACACCGAAGGTGCCGAGCTAGTTTGAGATTCCTGATAAGGTAAAAAAGAAATCTTACAGGAATTGTATGCGAAGAGATGCATGAAAGGTAAGTTTTCTTTTCCAGGGACCTTTAGGTTATATAAATTTGATTGCTTTAATGTGTGGAGCATTTAAGATGCTAATGCGATTGTATTAGCGAACGCTTATGCAGACTGGGTAGCAGTTATTGGGGTTTTTTCAGGGAGGCGTGTGGCGATTCCGCCAGATCCCACGGCTCGCCTTCCTGAAAAAACCCCCATAACCATAACCCGGGTCTGTACCAGCTTTCGCTAATGCAATTCGCATTAGCATCTTAGATGCTTCACGCATCAAACAGACCCAATTATTATAACCCTAAATTCCCTATAAAGAAAACTTACCTTCATGCATCCCTTCGCATAAAATTTTTCATAAGATTTCTTTGTTTGCTTATTTGGTATTCTGAACCAATTCGGTACCAGACAAATACCATAAATATCGCGCCGTCTATTTTCCCCAGCCGCGCCATATACCTTTTCATATACATTGCCTGGCAACCTTTTTCTGTTTGTCTTATCAACAAACAACCCAAGCAGCTGCATATAATTAGCGCAATATACGCTGAAACCAAATTCTCCAGCATTTCCTAATGCAAATATGAACCCGGTTTCTATTGCAGCCAGAGATGCCATAAACATCCAATTTGCTTTTAGCACCTTTTTCTCCTAACGTCGAAAATAGCGACGAGGCATTGTATAAACATGACCCTCATTAAAGAGCGAACCATTTGGTCGCCTTTTCTTTTGTCCTTGCCTGTTTCGCTGTTCCTCTGCACGTGTGAATAGCATTGATCTCAACGATCCCACCTATACCACCATGAGAGACTTTACGTTTCCCTGGTGGTAGGTAAAAAACGATATCCTTATTGGAGAGGATATCGTTTGAGTCGTATGACAACCAGCAAGGCGGTCGGGTCGCCTGCCATCCACCGGTACCGGAGGCGGCCGCCGACAGCCATGGTCGTCGTATCTCTCCCGTACCCGTTTCGCGCACGGGGATGTAGATATTCGAGTCGAATAGAGTGATCGGGCTATTAATTAAAAAGTAATTTAGTTATACCAGTAGTGTACACTGTCGTATATTTACTTTTCTAGTGAATTCGTTCATCGTCCGTATAAGTTTGTGTGTGAACTATAAACTAATTAAGTGTAGCCCGATTAGCCTTAAATAAAAAGAACCTCTACAGAATGAACAAGGGTGTGTTTTACGTGTTTACTTTTGGTGTTCGTTTTGTTGGTTGTTTCCAAACGTGGCGTCGTTTCGTTCCTTTGCCTCAGCGGAATTGTTTAGTGCTCGTCGGTGGAACAATACATGATGGAGGAGGAGGTTAATCAGCGCCGTACGCCGGTGCACTAATTCCTACCCCATAGGCGAACCGTGTGGTTTGACGGAACCGCCACGGAAGTTTTGTTGCCAACGTATGGCGCGGTTTCACTTTGATCCCCGATGATTAAGTCTTCGAAAATTGTCACCAAGAGAAGAGACGATAAATAAAACGCACTGGCTTTACTGAAGATAGTTCTTTTATTTTTGAGCACGCACACTGTTCATTTTCTCACATTCATATCCTTAATTTATATATGCATATTCACAATTTGATCAACTTTATTTTTGTTTTTAACTTACTCCAGATCGTGAGCGCACGTGTCTACTGGTATTATCCGAGATTTCGTCAAAATTCCTCCGTTGCGGAGGTTCCCGTTGAATGGATGTAGCAAATTTTTATTTAGTTTTATTATCAAAGTTAATATTAATCGGGCCGAATACAGACTCGCGATATTTCCTTGACAAAGGTTACATGTTTTGATAATTTAATTGAATTTGGTATTCTGACACTTGCGGTTTAAACTTGACTTTTTTTACATCGACTGTAACGCGGCGTGACCTGCTCCTAAGATGGTTGGGTAATTACTGCTTTCGCACAACGGTCAACGAATGGTAATCGTGCTCTCTTGTGTATCCTTCAATTCCCCACGCTCATCGAGGGGGATAAATACTTGTGTATTCGTTCCACGTTGATGGGCGTAGAAAGGATGAAGAAATCAAAACGGAAAGCACAATAACACAGGGTTGATCTGGCTTAGTGTGCGTGTATTAATGCAGTCTCCGAGATGTTCCACTGACCCAGTGCAATGTCTGTGGTGATCTCGGGGTGCATTGAATTGTAGGAAGACTGAACTGTGAAGGAGAGGAAAATTGAGCTGGTGCTATTCACCTGTGAAAAGAGGTCATTGATCCCCAGCGGATAGAGTGTCTGGGGAAAGTCGAATTGACGCTGAATTGGCTAGGGCAATCTGATCATGGGAACTAAATTAAATGCTTTGATAAATTCTCCAGCGGTTGCATGATTATGGTTTGTTGCGAGCGGACTTCTAATTTTGCCCATCACTAGAAGGTGAATGCCGAATTCCGTTATCATTTGAAACGTCGTGTAGGCTCTCTTTACCTATAGTTGGTTGGAAGATATCTTCCTTTCCAATTTTCGCATTGGGGTCCCCGAGGAGGATTTTAACATCGAATGATGCGATCCCATCAAATACTTCCTCTAGGGTCTCGTAGAACGTGTCCTTCGTTTCTTCGTCGGTATATTCTGTTGGCACGTGTACGTTTATAAATACATAATTGTACCATGTTCCCTGTACTTTAAGCACCGACATTCGGTCATTAATAAATTGCACATCTTTTGTATAAGTGAAAATATTAATATAAAAGTAAAAGCAAGAAGCGAAAAACGACAGTATAGTTTCCGGAAGAGTGGTATAACAATCTACTTTTACGGCCATAGGCTAACAAAAAGAAAAAAGTTTTTTTCTTTTTCCACTCAAATTGAACAAAACATTAATTCGTTCCGACATATGAGCTATCTTATGAGGCTAACGTGTACTTTCCGATTCTTTGTTAATCATGTGTTAATCATCTCATCACTCTGATACAAACTATCATAAAATGGGAACTTTCTAACTTATTTATATCAAATGTCATGACCACAAACCGGGACCTGGTGGATTTCCAGCTATTGTTCTTTAAACCATCAACAAACTATCTGTTGTATCCACGCGATTCGAAAGTAACATTTACCACACCATGTCCTTCCACTGCAACACCATGCTACTGCTTTATAACTTACATATAGACAGGTTAACAACTTTCTAATCTGATGGATTCGTTTTCAAAACTATACACCAAAGAGGTTGTCCGTTGATATAAACCAATCGCTACACAATTGTTTTGACGTTTTAGGCGTCCGGCCAATGAAACTCGGGTGGTTGCGAGTTTAGGGCTTTTAGATGACGTGTACACTAGGACGTCATCCGCATAGTAAATCTGGTTTACTCTACCATCCACAGGGCGAGGAATATCTGAGGTGTAGATATTAAATAAGATGTGGCCTAGAATGGAGCCCTGTGGTACGCCTGCAGCGGCGTTGAAAGTTCGGGAAAGCTTTCCGTTCACTCGAACTTGGAAGGTTCTGTTTAAGACGAACTGGTAGATGATACTACACAGCGTTTTACTGAGGCCAGTATTCAGTAATTTAAAAACGAGACCTTCGATCCAGGTTGTGTCAAAAGCCTTTTCAATGTCCAAGCTCACCGCAATGGTGGGTTCCTTATTAAAGAGGCGCACGCAAATGTGGTTTTGAAATATATTGAGAGCCATAGTGGTGCTATGCGCTCTTCTGAATCCAAATTGGAAGTCAGGTATTAGGTTCCTGACACTGATAAATTTATTTAGCTTCTCGTATATGAATTGTTCATATATTTTGCTGATGCAGGTGAGGAGCGAAATAGGACGAAAGCTTGAGGGGTGATAATTTGGTTTCCCAACTTTTGCTATTGGGCAGACAACAGCATGCTTCCACGGTTGGGGAAAATATCCCATGTTGTAAGCATGGTTGAGAAGAATGGAGAGCTTTATAAAGAATAAAGCAGAAAGCCTTCGCAACGAGTGGTAGGACATATTGTCGATACCGGGTGACTTCTTTGGGTTTCGAGATTTAACTAGGTTCTGTAGGGTATTTGGTGTGACGAAGCCGTGACTATTATCACATGTGTCGTCGAAGTATGCACTGTTGGTTGAGTTAAAGACAACTATTGGCTCGTTAAAGTTGCCTAATTTATTGTGAACCTCTGAACTAATTATTGCATTCGTTTCCGGGTCGCCATCCTCGAGAGTGAGCTTTTGATTATTTTCAAAAGTCTCCCCGATTATGTTTGCTTTATTGGTGTCATTATTGACAACAAGACCGTTGTGCATGATTGGTCCAGTGATATGATTTTTAACATTTTTATAAATGTTCTGGTCCATCTGAATACCCTTCAGTTTATCTTCCAATTGTCGGGTGCGATTGTTTTGGATTCTTTGTTTTATTAGTGTGCCAATATTGTGAGTAATGGCTCGCAGTAATGGCTCCCTTTGCGTAAAGCGGTGACAATATCTCATTCTGCAGAGCTTTTTACGCTCCCGGATGAGACGAAGAGTGAGGTCGTCAAGGGGAATCTGATAAGTCTTTTCAAGTTTGTACTTCGGGACGTGAGTCTCAGAAGTTTCAACTAGAAGCTCGTGAAGTCGGGTTGCAGCGTTATTTATCTCAACCGTCGTTAGGTTTCTGTCAGTGGGGAGAGAGAGTCGGTGGAGTTTTTGTTCAATGTAATATTGAAGTTGTCCCAATTTGTGCGTCCATAATCGGGTATGTATCTGACATGAGCCCGGGATACTCGATAGCCGCGGATGAACATGGTCACAGCGTTGTGGTCAAATACACCCGCCGATACTTGGGGAAGTAGGTCTTTGGACACAATAAAGATGTCCAGGATGGAGTTACCTCGGGTACCAACCGTAGGTGCGACTATTTCGAAGTTGAGGGCATGACAATTTTCGGTGCGCCATTGAAACAACCTTGTGCCGTTTGGGCAAGAGGCGGAGTTGTTCCAGTGGGGATGCCTGGAGTTGAAATCGCCGCCTATGGTGACATGGATGCAACCTAGTTTCGGTTACAAGAACCACGTCCGCCCGGTTACCCTTTATGAAGTCAGAGACTATCGCACGCTTTGATAGCGAAACAAGGGAGTTGACATTTATAAGGATAACTTTAATTTTGGAATCCATTTTGAAGCGTATGTCTTACATATGCCGTGAAAAGGAGTGCATCCCTCTCAGCCTCAGTTGTTAGTTTTTCATATCGGGGTCGAATATCCTCAATCACGCGAGAGAGACTAAGTAGTTTCTCCAGCATTGAGGGTTGCCCCTTTGGAGGCTTTTGTGCTGCCGCTTGGATTTGTGGCATTGTGTTGGCCTGTATAGCGGATCGCTTAGGAACTTGAATATCTTTTTGGGGGAGAGGTGGTGCGGTTTTCATATTCTTTGTTTGGTTCCCTTTAACCTTATCAGCGAATGTAAATCCATTTTGGATGAAATTTTGTGTGGCCTGTTTTCCGAAGTCTGACTTGGCTACTTGTTTAGCTCGAGTCTCCTTGGTTCTGTGGACTATCTCTTTATATTTTGGACAGTTCCTGTAGCTGGCCGGATGTCCTTTCTTACCGCAGTTGCAGCAAGTTGGCAACGTAATTTCATCCTGCACATTTGTTGTGGGATCGTATTTTGCTGACGGGAGTTCGCACTTGCCAACGTCGTGGGATTTTCCACAACGGGCGCAACGGCGATCCATGTTGCAGTTCCGGGAGACATGCCCGAAACTTTGGCAACGTCGGCATTGAGATATTTCACTGTTATGAAATACTTCGAAGACAACTTGTTGATGGAGAGTTGGAAGCGACTTTGTCCGTATTATGGAGTCTATGTCGGTTCCTGGGGCAAGGTGAAGCTGCCATATGTTCACCTAGCTGTATTTTTGCGGTTTGATGTTCACAAACCGTTGTGGGGGTGAGAATTTTTTAACGTCAATGAATTTGACGTGGGGGAATGTTGCTTCAAGGGCAGTTACGATGTCGTCCTTTTCCCAGCAGGCGGCAACTCGTTTTAAGAGGATGGTCCTCGACTTTTCGTCGGCCGGGGTGAATGTGTAATAATTCACCTCCTTGGCCTTCAGGGTATCGTTAACTTTGGAGAACGTTTGTCGATCGTATGTTACAATTTTATTGAGACTTGGACTCAAGGTCTTTGCCTTAAAGTTGGATATTCCTTGTCGGTTCATATCACCGACGAACTCCCTTAGGTTGAGGTCTCGTGCAAAGACCCCAGGTTGCTGCTTCTTTTTTAAAGCAGGTACGTCTGCCCCGACCGATGTTTGGTTGGCCTTTTGAGTTGGAATGGTCTTTGGTTTCGGCGTTGTGGAGGATGGTACCTTCGATGTGCACGATTTTTCCAGCGGAATGACTTTTTGTGCAGTGGGGTGTACCAAGAGGTTTGCCACGATTTCATTAGACGAAGCTGGGGATATTATTGGCGTACAGCCGGTGGCAACACGTTTACTGGAGGGAGCTCCCTCGCAGTTCAGCTTGGGTCGAGGTGTTTTCCGCTTTTCCGCGCGGAGAGAGGTGGGCGTGGAGCGGCAAGTATTAGGAGTAAGGACATGGGGACCATTCTCGTCGGCAGAGACATCAAAGTCGCTGTCGAGGCTTATCATTTCAGGTTCGACCTGTGAATGACGGGTTTCCAGGTTTTTGTTGGAGGGGGTCGGGGCTGGTGTAGCTTTCAATGCTGCGTTCTCCCTCTCGAGAGCAGCGATCCTGGCTACCGCGGTCGCGAGTTCGCTTCTTAATCTCTCAAGAAGAGTCATCAAATCCTGGTTGGGTTGATGCCCCAAGCTCTGAGGAGAAGAGAGGTCCACTTTGCAAAGGATAAATGAAAGAAAAGTGATGGACACGGGAAATCACAAAGCGCGATAAGACTAGCTGAATAAAACAAGTAGGAATGCAGAAAAACAACGGAAAGAAGATAGGAAAAAGAAAACAGCCCGACGGAACCTAGATTCAACGCAAGTCCGAAATATAAAAAGTTGCTATATAAATTATAAAAGTTATGTTAGAGAAAGAAAGATTTTTTGACTATATAAATAAGAAAAATGAAATTTCAGTGAGCAGAAAAGAAAATGAAATTTAAACGAAAGGAAAGGAATATGAAATGTAATGAAATTGAAATTAAGATGAAATTTAAATGTAAATCAAGGAAAAGTAGAATATAATTTAAATTATAACAAATACTCCCTGTCTCCTTCGGTTTTGTCCTGATTGTGTTTTTTTTTTTTTTTTTTTTTTTTTTTTTTTTTTTTTTTCACTGCTGGTGATGAGTGATGACACTTCCGAGAAGTCCTCTTTTACTTGGTTATCCTTTGTATGTTTGTTGTTTCTTTGTAACCACAACTGCCATAGTGATTAATTACACACGTATTAATTAATAAAACATGTCACAGCAACACAAGATTTCACAGCAACACAAGATTTAATGTTCCCGAACACATTCACTCCAATTTATAATTAACACGTCTGTGTACTGTAAAATTCAAACTGATCCCGAATCCAAAATGTACTGCCCTTTTATACTCTGTGGCAACAGAGATTTGTTAAAGATTTTATTTAAAAATTCCAAGAAGCACAAGCAAGATTTTGTGTGCTTCAATTGGAATAGGATTCTCGGAAGTGTATAAGAATTTCTTTGACTAAATTCTTGGAAGAGAAAATCATGAAATGCATTTAGAGTTAAGCATTTCATGATGTTAGGATTATTAGGAATTGAATCAATGTACGACAAATGGATTTTGGTTTAATTTTGTCGTGCATATGATTCAATTGGATTATGGGTGAGGTAATTAGGAATTGGATCAATGTGCGACAAATTAAGTTTTGGTTCGCTCAATGATTCACTATGGGATATGGTTAAGGTTATAGGAGATAATGGGGATTGGGTGGGAGTAGTGATTTAGGATCACTACACTGGTTTGACCACCGTTTGAGTTGCTTCGCCACGCTTTGAATAAGACCGTTTTCGCACCCAATTGTCGTTTGTCACCCATTTCTCATCCCCAGTAATTCCCAGGTGGGCATTTGATCCGGTTGGTCGATATTTTCGACAGCCCTGCCTGTATAAGATGCATCTTTAATATCGAAAATACCGGAACGGAATCGACGAAATAAAACTTGCCCGCATTTGCTGTGACAGTAACTGAAGCGAGCAATCAGTAAACCGTCTACGAATGTTGTTAGTCAGTTAACGTCATTTTCCAACGAGCATTCGGTTGAATTTGTTTGGTCAATATTTTACGACAATATAAAGCACTAAGGCTAATAACCTTGCCCGGAAAAACAAATTATTATGGACAATTTAACAAGTCTAGGATAATGACCGGATACCGGAGAAGAGACTTGTTAAATAAGGCGAAGACCGGATCCCGGTTGTAGAGCCGATGATGATGATGATACAGCACCACAGCCATCTTGCGAAAAAATAATGGCTTTCTTTTCCCCAAAACTACTATCGTACTGACACTTAATGAAGAATAATTCAACTTTAGTTCAAAGTTACTTTCCGAGTTTACTTCCCCCATAATTAAGTTGTGGTATTTGAATATACATGAAATCAATTTTATAACCCAAATCTCTGAAAAAAAAGAACAACAAAAAAGAGTAAACGGATTTTATATGTAAACATAAAAACAGCCTAACTAAAAGAGGTCATCTTTTTAATAGTATATTCGTACTGAATTCTTAATATCTACGTGGAACAATGTTTTGAATCTACTGTACTAAGGTGAATAGGATGTCGGTAGCGGTAATTATTTACTAACCTATGGCTATCATAGATAATTTCAATTATTTGCTGTCACCATCCGTGATGGTGTCCTCCGTCTATGTTAATCACTGTATTTTCTCATGATCCGGACTATGTAATAATGGAGCTGGTGCAAGATCATGACCCAAAAAGGGTGCGGGTCCCACATCATGACCGACAATTGGTTCTGGCAATAAACCCGGAGAAGGCCCCTCATGGATAACCTCAACAATGTGTGTAGATGCTGGTCCATGATGTTGCACGGGTCCGTGATCTAGTACTGGTCCGTGATATAGTACTGGTCCATGATGCAGCACTGGTCCGTGGTCTAGTGCTGGTCCTAGTCCTATTCCGTCTTGGATAAGTGGAGCGCTGCTTCATGTACGACCTGCAAGAATCAGCAAGAACTATTTGAAAGCACAAACCTTCATAATTCTCTCTCAAAGCTTGATGTGTTTGCAAAACGTTCGCTACAAAGCTTGTGAGATTCAGTCCAGCGACTGATAAACCCTTTTATACCTTACACCAATTTCCAGTAGAAAAAGGGTTATGAAATGCGACAGATATCATGTCTCGATAAACTGATATTGATGAAGTTTAGTTTGTTTTCGGCTGTACCAAAACATGTCTTTTTTTTCTACAAGGTGACATTAACTCAACCTGGTAAACTAATAACATATCTTATGCAAGTTTTTAACTTCAATTTTTTTTTTTAATAGCATTCTTTATTGGATATGAATAGTACAATCTTAACAATTTAATTTAATCATCATCATCATAATCGTCATCATCATCGGCACTACAACCGGGATCCGGTGTTGGCCTTATTTAACAAATCTCTCCACCGGTCCCGATTTCGAGCCGATGTCATCCAGTTTAGCACTCCCAGGCTCTGGGCGTCCTGGTCTACGCTATCCCTCCATCGCAGACAAGGTCTGCCGCGCTGTTTCCTTCCATACATCCTGCCACAAAGGACTTTCCGGGCAGGCTCCTCTTCGCTCATTCGAGCTAGGTGTCCCGCCCACCGGAGTCTACCGAGCTTGATTTTTCTTACAATATGAGCTTCAAGGTAGATTGCGTACAACTCATGGTTGTAGCGTCTCCGAAATTTAATTTAAATTGTACTTAATTTAGTTCAATTAAGTAGAGCGTGTAAGGGTTTACTGGATCAGTGTTCAGCTCCCAACTTGATTTTAGTATGTTAGATTTTAACATATTAATTCATGAGGTTTCGTCCGTTTTAGCCGTCTCAATTCGTGTGTAATATCCAAGAGCTGAATGGCTTCTACGTTGGTATGATTATGTAGGCGTCTTTCGTGTTTGACAGCATATTCAACATGAATTTCCTGATTTGTCACAAAACGGTAGGCATTCGTGATAATGCGTAGGAATTTATTCTGGCTTCGTTGGATTATATCTCTATTGGATTGCTTTGTACAGCCCCATAATCGGATTAACTTCAAATCCCTAAAATGTGCGTATTAAACTGTCTTACTCATAGCCTCTTATGCAAATATTCAAATTTCCGATGGCTCAGTGTCTAACTTTGAGAGCCCGCTGAATGTTACTGGTGCACCATGGAGTAACACAAGATCAAAATTCGGGCAACCGGTTTTTATAGGATTCGCCACCGATTTAATAGAATGAGTTATTGGGTATTTAAAAGTTCCCATTTAATTATCTCTTTGGTTTGTGGTATCATTTGAATCCATCCGTCGATAATAAAGTTGATTAATGCGTCTAATGTTGTTACTCTCGTTGAAACTCGTTCGGAAGTTGAGAAAAGTAAATTATTGTAATCCGTCGTGATTGTTTACATAAATTTGAATTTGGACCTGAAGGTTTGATAGGTAATGCAATTAGTCTAAGATTACTATGTAATGAAGTTACATTGTAATGTATAGTTTGTAAATAAAAATTCAATTGAAATGAATAAAATATGGAATGCGTCCATTAATATTGACGTAGAGTATACCTTTAAAAAATTCTTCCTATGTTTCTATTCTTTTATCTCATATTATTAATAGGGCGAGTGTAATAATATATTGTTTATATAAAAGTTTATATAGTTTATATAAAAGGAGCTTACATTACCATCACTGATCAAATTGAAGTAGTTGGCTATCCCATCTACAGCATGTCAAATTACCGCATTAACACTAGTAGTGGTGTACAGCTGCAGTGAAGTCTTACATAGATTTATCCAAGAACATCTCTCTCCCGCTTTTTCATTTAAAAGCGCGCACAAACTGGACTTGAAGATTAAATATCAAAGCAGAGTGTAGTCAAAGAGTGGGTGGTATCGATGTACATTGGCCTTGAATGTCTAGACATCCCAATGACGAGGACACATATGATCAGATATCAGCATTCCACTTCTGAAAAAGTTGGCTTTCATCGTGAACCGATACCCATACCATAATGTTACACAGCCAAACAACGAAGGGCTATGTTTCTCTTCCTGTTTACTTCAAAGTTACTATCCGAGTTTAGTGGTGTACAGCTGCAGTGAAGTCTTACATAGATTTATCCAAGAACATCTCTCTCCCGCTTTTTCATTTAAAAGCGCGCACAAACTGGACTTTAAGATTAAATATCAAAGCAGAGTGTAGTCAAAGAGTGGGTGGTATCGATGTACATTGGCCTTGAATGTCTAGACATCCCAATGACGAGGACACATATGATCAGATATCAGCATTCCACTTCTGAAAAAGTTGGCTTTCATCGTGAACCGATACCCATACCATAATGTTACACAGCCAAACAACGAAGGGCTATGTTTCTCTTCCTGTTTACTTCAAAGTTACTATCCGAGTTTAGTGGTGTACAGCTGCAGTGAAGTCTTACATAGATTTATCCAAGAACATCTCTCTCCCGCTTTTTCATTTAAAAGCGCGCACAAACTGGACTTTAAGATTAAATATCAAAGCAGAGTGTAGTCAAAGAGTGGGTGGTATCGATGTACATTGGTCTTGAATGTCTAGACATCCCAATGACGAGGACACATATGATCAGATATCAGCATTCCACTTCTGAAAAAGTTGGCTTTCATCGTGAACCGATACCCATACCATAATGTTACACAGCCAAACAACGAAGAGCTATGTTTCTCTTCCTGTTTACTTCAAAGTTACTATCCGAGTTTACTTCCCGCGCCGTCGAACCATAATATTTAATTTAACGTGAAGTCAATATTGTGCGTCGAATCTTTAAAAAAAGAAAATGGAGCAAGTAGTGGGTTTGGCTTTTTTCATTTTACATAGTATATTTGATATGAATTCTTAATATCTGTGTGAAACAATGACTTGAATCTACTGTAATAAGGTGAATTATGGATGGCGGCAGTAGACTAGTTATTATATACTAATCTATGACTATCATAAATAATTTCAACTAATCTCTGTCACTATCCGTGATGGTGTCCTCCGTCTACATTAATCACTTTGAGTATTTTCACATGATCCGGACTATGTAACAATGGGGCTGGAGCAAAATCATGACCCAAAAAGGGTCCGGGTCCTACGTCATGACCGGCAATTGGACCTGGCACTAGACCTGGAGAAAGCCCCTCATGGATAATCTTAACAATGTGTGTAGATGCTGGTCCATGATGTAGCACTGGTCCGTGATCTAGTACTGGTCCATGATGCAGCACTGGTCCGTGATCTAGTGCTGGTCCATGATATAGCACTGATCCATAGTCTAGTGCTGATCCATGATGTAATTCCGGTCCCAGTCCTATTCCGTCATGGATAAGTGGAGGCGCTGCTTCATGTACGACCTGGATGACGCTCGTATGAGGTCCATGATATCCTTCCACAGGTCCTCCATTTGGCAGAAGTCCCGCTTGAGCACCAACGAATAGACCGAGTAGACACAGAAAATCCTTAAATAATAAAATTTAATAGCAAGACTGCAGGAATACTAGATTATTTGAAAGTACGAACCTTCATGATTCACTCTCGAAACTTAGTGTGTTTGCAAAAGGTTAGCTACCAACTTTGTGATGCTCAGACTAGCGATTGATAAAGCCTTTTATACCATTCATCAACTTCGAGCAGAGGGACGGTTATGAAATGCGACAGACATCACCTTTCGATAAACATATATTTGGTTTTCATCTGTAACGTCACCACAATCTCAATTAATGAACCATGTTTAGGAGTACTTTTTTTTTTAAATATTCGTTTTCCTACAAAACGACATTAAATCAACTCAATAGAATAAAAACATATCTTATGAAATCCCACAAGATGACGAATCTGAAAATTCGATTTGAGTTACCTTTTAATTGCTACCACTCTATTTCTAAATGCTCGTTGTATTAAATTGTCACATTCACAGCTCTTATGTAAATATTTAAATTTCCGATAGATTAGCTTCGAACTTTGAGCGCTCACCGAATGTTATTTGTGCACTGTGGAATAAGACCAAGTTTCGCATAACCGTTTGTTTATGTGATTCGCTATCAATTTAATGGGATGAATTACCGGCTATTTAAAAGTTCGTATTTATTTGTCATACTCTCTGGTTTGCATTGTTGTTTGAATCCGTCCGTTAAATTGCAACTCGTTCGGAAGATGACAAAGGTAAATTATAATCCGTCGTGTTTGTTTAAATATATTCGAATATCGCCCCCAACATTTTTATTGTTAAAGTCCTACGTGAATATATAATAAACTTACATACTAACAAAACTGCATATTACGTACATTAAAATATGAAAGGTGTTCATCAATGAAAAAAATGTCTGCCTATTCTTTTTCCTTTTCTTTTATGTGTATTATTATAAAAGAGCTTATAAGTTTAGGACCATTGATTGAAGCAAAGTATATATTTACTCTTTCTGTGGTTAGCCAACCCATCTACAGTATGTCAAATTACCTCTTGGTATTTTTCTTTTATAAAGGAGCGTGGTAAAAGACAAGAAATGATTTCTTGTCTGTATTCTTCTCTACGTCTCCGTAATATCACTTATTCCAAGTCCAATGTAAATTGATACGCCCTTTTCCTATTTCTCGGTTTTCTTTCGTCTGCAAGAAACGTTCATAGTTCTTTTAAAGCAGGAATCAATTTTCCCAAATCTGATCAAAGTTTATGATGTGTGTATTTTAGAAAACCTGTAAAAAAGGACCTGGGCTTAATGAAATCATGTTAATAATTTATAAATAATTATTGGAATGTGTTGGGAAATTACATGAGTGATAATAGGAAGAATTAGAGTCCAACTCGGCGATAGTTAATGTTTGGTTAGATGTTGGGTAGAAAAGAAAAATCGCTCTTTACACTTTTTAGTTAGCCTATGCCCGCTTTATCTCAATATAAAACTTAACTATTTTACAACTCTTCGGAAACTATACTGAACTCCTCAAAAAAAAAATGGGTGGCGAGAGGCCGTCTTTGGCGAGACCAGGACAGATGTATCCTTCATCTTGTCTCTGGCTTCTGGTCATCTTGCGATAATCAGAATCACCCAAATCCGTGAGGATGTTGGGCTCGTTCTCGAGATATCTGAAAAGAAAAAGTGGTGAGGTCGGCGGAGGGGGTGGGGGGGGGGGGGGGGGGGTGTTACGTAAGTAACTCTTCCATCGTCCTTATTATAACGTAAAATAAACTCAGCTACATTAGAGATAGAAAATTTAGATAATTTAAGGGTATCTGAATAAACACACGATGGAAAATCGAATTGCATTGGATTATATTTCAATTAAGCTTGGGTTGAAAGCCGAATAAATGTAGCTGAGTTGTAGTCCAAACTAAATACAGCTGGTATATAAGCCCAGTTTCTCTCCGGTGGTGGTATCTTCGGTTAGTTTCGAAGTTGACCATCGTCAAAAATACCTTCGTTAAAACGGGAATAAGAAAAGAATATAAAAAAAGAAAAACTAAAAAACGGAGTGTGTATGGGGGAACGCTGTGACGGTTTTTTTTGTCGGTTGCGGTTGTTGTTCGGAGAAGAAAGAAACACTGTTGAGTTGTGCCCAGGTCTTGCGAGAGTGTAGTTAGTTTTTTCGGTAGATTTTTGCCCCGTCAAAAGGTTTTTTTTGTGTCAAAAGAAAAGGAAAGGAAGGAGGAGCGGTAGCGGTCGAATAAAAAAAAAATTATTATCTATGATAAGAAAAAAACGGACTAATAAAATCTGTGTTAAACGGTACACTTGTTGTCAATCGTGGTAAATGTTTGTGAAGGTTCGACCCAGCCAAGGTGGTTCGTGCTCTTCTTTTCCTTCAGTTCAGTCATTTGGGAGAGGCGAGCATTCGGCCAGAAACAGGAGAATCAGCATCCAGAGACCGGCCGGGCCACGGCGACTGCAACCCAGAAACAGCGAAGCAGAAAAGTTTGTAATATATCAAATCAACTACACGCAACAAACCGTGAGTACCCTTTGAGGGATTAGGCCATTAAAGTCACGAACAAAATTATATCACAAAATACAAACAATGTCACAATAAAATTAACAACGAATATTTTCACTACCAAAAATCAATGTCACTGCAATATATTGTAACAACGAATCTTTTTGCAACCATATTTCTAATCCTAGAACAATATCCTATTGTGTTACAAAATTATATCAAGGAAATGGCAAGAAAACAAAATAAAAATCATATATATACCTTCAAAATATTCACACATTTTCAGAGCACTTGATGCGACGGTCTGTTGTAAAAATTTTAAGTAGACAATAATACTGTTAAACCATTTTGTTTGTGCAAATTAAGATTGCTTCCATAGAAATCAACAACAATACAAAAATTAGAGGTATAGAATATATCACAGAGGTATCTAAGGAACAGTTATTTGATGGCATCTCGGGGCGCCCACTCGGTGCTATAGGTTCGCCTCTCCCGAGAAAAGTCTAATAAAAAAACAAATAAATAAAAATACACATGTTGTATATTTCTTTAACAACAGCTACCGGCTTCCGGCTGTTAGAGCCCGTGTCGGTTGGCTTCCGGCTTGTTAGCCCGTAGGTGAACTCCGCTGGGAGTTGATTGGCCGGCGTCCCAGTTGTAGGTGTGGGGGCGGTTAGGCGATGGTGCGTATCGCCTCCTTTCCTGCTCCCAGCTTTGGTCTTCGGCCAATTCATGGTGCGGACCCCGTCTTCTTGAGGTGCTGCCGCTGTGCCAATTTTAACCAAATTAGTAGTCGCTTACCTCCTTGTGTCACTTCGAGCCAACCGGCTCTTTTGGTTCCCTCCGCTGCTGATTTGAAGGTAATGTTTTCTTTTTCAAACAAAAGGACGGTTAATTTCCGTTAGTGTATATTTATTTAATTTATTTCAAGTGACAACTTTGGCTGTCTGATACTAATTCTGATTGATACACCCCTTGGTGCTGTCGGATACTAATTAATTTAATCTGGAATGGAACTCCCTATTTATACCCTGAATCTACAACAAAATTCTCATACCTTCCCACGATCATAGCTGTCCTCCAGACAGCCACTTGACGCTAGTCTCAGTCGAAGGCCAAGCCAACGACGAAGAACCACAACGGTGAATTTTTGCAAAATTCTTCACCCCAAGGCCATGAGAAAATGTTGATTCACAGTGACGCGAATCTGATTTGCCCATAGCGAATAGCATGCAGGTAAAATTACCTTGAAGGTGATGGGATGTTGGGTGGTCAATATTTCATCTAGGTGATGAGACTGTTGGGTGTGGGAATTGCAGAATCGCTATTTTAGGTATGGCAATGGGAAATGCTTGCATTTCAAGGTGATTGGGGATTTAGTTTGTTTGTAGGGCATAGGTGGAATGTGGGAAATGCAAGCTTGCAAATTTGGGCGTGAGAACTGGAAATGCGTTTAGCAACAGGTAGACATGTGATAAGGTTTCACAGCTACACCGAAAGGATTCCATTGGTTGTAGCAGGAAATTATATTTGATGCTACACTGAGAGAATTCTTTCGGTTTTACCTTAATTAAACATGTCCCATATGCATGCAACACTATTGTTTTTTGCAGAATCTTGCGTGTAGCAAAATATTTATAATAATTATTAGCCTATTGGCTACATTCGTGTATTATATATATATATATATACATTACATGGAAGGTATTGGCAATTTGCGTACAGCAAAGTGCAATATTCATGTTACGTGTGACACTCAGGAAAACCTTACTGGCCGTTAGCCCTGGTTTCACCACCCTTTGACTTACTTCGCCACGCTTTGAACAAGGTAGTTTGCGAACCCAATTGTCGTTTCTCACCCATTTCTCATCCCCAGTCATTCCCAGATGGGCATTTGTTCCGGTTTGTCGATATTTTCAACAACCCTGCCTGTATAAGATGCATCTTTAATATCGAAAATACCGGAACGGAATCGACGAAATAAAACTTGCCCGCATTTGCTGTGACAGTAACTGAATCGAGCAATCAGTAAACCGTCTACCAATGTTGTTAGTCAGTTAACGTCATTTTCCAACGAGTATTCGGTTGAATTTGTTTGGTCAATATTTTACCTTGCCCGGAAAAACAAATTATTATGGACAATTTAACAAGTCTCGGATAATGACCGGATACCGGAGGAGAGACTTGTTAAATAAGGCGAAGACCGGATCCCGGTTGTAGAGCCGATGATGATGATGATACAGCACCACAGCCATCTTGCGAAAAAATAATGGCTTTCTTTTCCCCAAAACTACTATCATAGTGACACTTAATGAAGAACAATTCAACTTTAGTTCAAAGTTACTTTCCGAGTTTACTTCCCCCATAATTAAGTTGTGGTATTTGAATATACATGAAATCAATTTTATAACCCAAATCTCTGAAAAAAAAAAAGAGTAAACGGATTTTACATGTAAAGATAAAAACAGCCTAACTAAATAGGTCATCTTTTTAATAGTCTATTCGTACTGAATTCTTAATGGAACAATGTTTTGAATCTACTGTACTAAGGTGAATAGGATGTCGGTAGCGGTAATTATTTACTAACCTATGGCTATCATAGATAATTTCAATTATTTGCTGTCACCATCCGTGATGGTGTCCTCCGTCTATATTAATCACTTTGAGTATTTTCTCATGATCCGGACTATGTAATAATGGGGCTGGTGCAAGATCATGACCCAAAAAAGGGAGCGTGTCCCACATCATGACCGACAATTGGTTCTGGCAATAAACCCGGAGAAGGCCCCTCATGGATAACCTTAACAATGTGTGTAGATGCTGGTCCATGATGTAGCACGGGTCCGTGATCTAGCGCTGGTCCTAGTCCTATTCCGTCTTGGATAAGTGGAGGCGCTGCTTCATGTACGACCTTGATGACACTCGTATGAGGTAAATGATATCCTCCCACAGGTCCTCCATGTGGCAGAAGTCCCGCTTGAGCACCAACGAGTAGACCGAGTAGACACAGAAAACCCTTAAATAATGTATTTCAATAGCAGGATTATCATCAAGAATACTAAACTATTTGAAAGCACAAATCTTCATAATTCTCTCTCAAAGCCTGATCTGTTTGCAAAACGTTCGCTACAAAGCTTGTGATATTCAGTCGAGCGACTGATAAACCGCTTTATACCTTACACCAATTTCCAGTAGAAAAAGGGTTATGAAATGCGACAGAGATCATGTCTCGATAAACTGATATTGATGAAGTTTAGTTTGTATTTGGCTGTACCAAAACATGTCTTTTTTTTTCTACAAGGTGACATTAACTCAACCTGGTAAACTAATAACATATCTTATGCAAGTTTTTAATTTCAAATGCCCAAAATGTGCGTATTAAACTGTCTCACTCATGGCTTCTTATGCAAATATTCAAATTTCCGATGGCTTAGTGTCTAACTTTGAACGTCCGATGAATATTACTGGTGCACCAGGGAGTGACACAAGATCAAAATTCGGGCAACCGGTTTTTATAGGATTTGCCACCGATTTAATAGAATGTGTTATTGGGTATTTAAAAGTTCCCATTTAATTATCGCTTTGGTTTGTGTTATCATTTGAATCCATCCGTCGATAATAAAGTTGATTAATGCGTCTAATGTTGTTACTTTCGTTGAAACTCGTTCGGAAGTTGACAAAAGTAAGTTATTGTAATCCGTCGTGATTGTTTACATAAATTTGAATTTGTTTACATAAATAATGTAATGCAATTAGTCCAAGATTACTATGTAATGAACTTACATTGTAATGTATAGTTTGTAAATAAAAATTCAATTGAAATGAATAAAATATGGAATGCGTCCATTAATATTGACGTAGAGTATACCTTTAAAAAATTCTTCCTATGTTTCTATTCTTATATCTCCTATTATTAATAGGGGGAGTATAATAATATATTGTTTATATAAAAGTTTATATAGTTTATTATTATTACATTACCATCACTGATCAAATTGAGGTAGTTGGCTATCCCATCTACAGCATGTCATATTACCGCATTAAAACTAGTAGTGGTGTACAGCTGCAGTGAAGTCTTACATAGATTTATCCAAGAACATCTCTCCCCCGCTTTTTCATTTAAAAGCGCGCACAAACTGGACTTTAAGATTAAATATCAAAGCAGAGTGTAGTCAAAGAGTGGGTGGTATCGATGTACATTGGTCTTGAATGTCTAGACATCCCAATGACGAGGACACAGATGATCAGATATCAGCATTCCACTTCTGAAAAAGTTGGCTTTCAACCTGAACCGATACCCATACCATAATGTTACACAGCCAAACAACGAAGAGCTATGTTTCTCTTCCTGTTTATTTCAAAGTTACTATCCGAGTTTACTTCCAGCGCCGTCGAACCATAATATTTAAATTCACGTGAAGTCAATATTGTGCGTCAAATCTTTAAAAAGAGAAAATGGAGCAAGTAGTGGGTTTGGCTTTGTAACATATTATATTAAGAATTAAACTAAACGGGGTTACCATTTTACATAGTATATTTGATATGAATTCCCAATATCTGTGTGAAACAATGACTTGAATCTACTGTGCTAACGTGAATTATGGATAGCGGCAGTGGACTAGTCATTATATACTAATCTATGACTATCATAAATAATTTCAACTAATTTCTGTCACCATCCATGATGGTGTCCTCCGTCTACATTAATCACTTTGAGTATTTTCACATAATCCGGACTATGTAATAATGGGGCTGGTGCAAAATCATGACCCAAAAAGGGTTCGGGTTCTACGTCATGACGGACAATTGGACCTGGCAATAGACCTGGAGAAAGCCCCTCATGGACAACTTTAACAGTGTGCTTAGGAGATAGAGCTTTTGACTGTTCTTGGCAACTGCCAAAAATTGCTGCTGTCTGTGGGGTGTATAATATATTTTGTCTCACTTTCTAATAATGCAAGAAATCTATCTAAATCCGTGCGATATACAGTCATTCCTAGCACTATTAGATCCCCTACGGTTTTATATATATTTATATGTATTTGTCACAAATGCCAAGAATGTTATTGTCAATTCCTTTGTTAATTTGAAGAGTGGGTCATCGCAGATTGGTTAAATATTGATTAGGTCAAATATGCCCCGTTTTGTTCGATAACATATTGCCATTTCGAATTTAATTTCATATGTGTCTCTCATAGAAACCCTCGTCCTTATTGGAAGAAAAACTGGGATAGTCAATTTTCACAAGCTTCTCTTTAAGAGAATTTTTCACCAGTAAAATCATTCGCCATAGACAGAAACAAGTGGTAATCACTTGATCTCAGATCGGAACTATAAAGTGGATGCATAATAACCTTCCAACCAAGCTCCCAGAGCTTCTGGAGAGTCACTATCGATGTGTGCCCTGGCGTTGTCCTAATGGAACACAACTCCTATTCCTATTGCCCAAAGCTGGCCGCTTCTGAGCGATTGCTACCTTTAGACGGTCCAATTGTTGACAGTATTCGTCAGAATTAAAAGTTTGGCCGTAGAGGAGCGGTTCATGGTAGGTGATTCCCTGCCAATTCCACTAAACATACAGCAAAACCTTTCTGATCGTAAATCCTGGCTTAGTTACAGTTTGCGCCGCTTCACCCCAATTCGACCAGGACCGTTTTCACTTGACGCTGTCGTAAGGGACCCACTTTTCATCACCAGTGACCATACGAAGAGTAATTGTAAAATATGGCCTAATTTATCTTTAATAGTGTCCATATTTGACGCGTGCTCATGCAAAAGTGAGTCAAGCAATCACAAAATTATCTGAAAAGATTTTAGTACGAAATCTTATCTTTCCAACGCCATCTTGCGTAACCCGATCGCATTTATACAACGCGCAATACAGATTACTCAAAAATTGGGAAAATAATGGATTTCTTTCTACGAGTATACATCTAATCTATAAACGATTGCCCGACTTCGATTAGTTTCGGAAGATTAATTCGGTATAGTGTTCCTTTTCAAACATACAGAAAAAGCAAATTAACCTGTAGTTAGAAGGTAGCGTTTTATTAAAGGTCATCTGTCAGTTCTGATCGGACTAAAATAAAAAACACTCCACAGGGATTTATTGGTGCAACTATAAGCACATGATAAGGGTACCTACAGCGCTAGTTATATATGCATATATATTCCGGTCCTTAGTAATATATCTCGCTTTGAGGTTTTTCTAAACCAATCGTGGCTATGAGCCATAATTTTTTGATTCACCTTCCCATACGTCCCATTCGCCCTCTAAACCACTTTGGGGAACATAGCAACGAAGATAGGAAGACTGATGAAATCGGATCAGTTGGCGGAGCATGTAAGGAAAGTGCACTAAACAGGGAATGGTGGCGTAGCCGTGTTAATGAGATCATGAACTTTCCAGTTCCTACGGGTCTATAAATATAGACATATTACGCAATTACTATAACCACATTCAAATTTGGGATATTCTGTACTTAAATATAAACTAGAACACCTGTTTCTCAAGACAGGGTCCGTAGCCAATATACATACGAAATACGATATTACTTGCCAGCGGAATATGTTTCTTGCTCTCGAAATCATTTTTTTTTTGATGAAAGCATCGCATTCACAAATGTGTCATATATTATTGTTTCTTCTTGAATACTCAAGCTTGGGTGGGGATGATTCAGTAAACGATTTCGATGCTCTGGTACCTCTACACAGAATAATGCTGCTCACCACCAGGGGTTCGTTATTTTCTCGTTTTGGTAAACGCTATGTTGTGCATTAATCACAACACGAAATACTTCTTCGCTAATGACAACACGTTTTATCTTATTACTAGAACAAGCTATTCTGACTTCGTTATCAACCAACAGTACATAGTCAGTGGTTTAATCTTCAAGAATTTGAGACTTATGTACATCGATCCATAGTTTCAATTAGCTCGCTCACTGGTTTTGTCATCATTGCTTTTTTTGATCAATGAAATGAAATCAAGAAAGTCGAATAAAATGCATTTGAAAAATGTCCAATTTGGCAAATTTAAGGTCATAGTCTTATTGATTCACCGAGATATCTAAAGTAATGAGTATGTTGCATCCCTCTACATAAACCCCATTGAATAATCCCCATAACTCGTTAACTAATCAACACACACGATGCAATTACCGCAAGTCACAACCAATTTAATTCTTCCCGCAATCAATTAACTCATTTCGTTAATTGCGCACCCAATAACGCATTGTCTATTGGCTATCAAATTGCAAGCACTGCACCTGACATGAGACGTTTTCACGCGTTATCGCGTTGCAAATGGCTCGTCGATAGTGTAGTGGTTAGTATACCCGCCTGTCACGCGGGAGACCGGGGTTCGATTCCCCGTCGGGGAGCCTCTGGCGCAAAACTAATGACCTTGCCCGGAAAAAAACAAATCATTATGGAAAATTTAACAAGCCCCAAGACTTGCCAAATAAGGCCAAGACCGGTTCCCGGTAGTAGTGTCGATGATGATGATGATGATCGCATTGCAAATGCATTTTTTGCCTGGTATCCGAGTCGCCGGCGTCTTCAAAGGCAATTGGCGGATCGTTTAACGCTTTAGCCATCGAAGTGCTGAGATCTGCGAAAGGGCAGACATAGCGACGAAACGCCTATCGGTTGAACTTTCCGAATGACTTAAACGTGGGCCATTGTAGTTCGAATGGTTCGAACAAGTGCAAAAATCAATTGAGCAATATAATTGTTTGAGCCAAGGCCGCCACACCTTAAATGGGTCAATCGGGGGCAATAGTAATTAAGCAATGCGGATGATGCGTGCTAGGCAGGGGGTCTCAATATGGGTCATACGTTCGGGTCAAAGTCCAAGTAAGGATGCATCGTTTGCGTTTCTTCACCCATAATTTGGGTATATAAAGAGTGGTTGCAAGGGAATATAAGACAGAGCTAATTAAATGGAGTAAAAGGTCGCAGCCTCGCGTAACTACAGCGGGCCGTCTACTCTAAACAAATAATTGAAATTTAATCGATCAGAGTAAAAGATTGCAGCCTTGCAATGGTACAGCGGGCCTAGTAGCCAAGTTGCCCCTAAATAAAAAATAGTAATAGGTAAAGAAACAATAATAAAACTAAATAAAACACCAAAACCTTTGTCAGCGTTTAACTCTCTACTTGGGATCCGAAATAGTAAGAGCCGCATCCAATCAGGTAATATTAAATCAGATAACATTACAATTGGGCACAGCTGGTAGGATACTGTCGACGCCAAATAGATAACGATAATATATTTATGTTGATATCGGGATACGTAATCTAATGCTTAACGGTGAGGTGCGTAACCCTTGATATTACAAGTACATGTGCAGGATAAGTAATCCTGCGAAAATTTCTCTTTTATATTTAAAAGATTCATCATCATCATCATTATCGGCACTACAACTGGGATCCGGTCTTGGCCTTATTTAGCAAGTTTCGAGACTTGTTAAATTTTCCTTGATAATTTATTTTTACGGGCAGGGTTATTAGCCTTGCGCCGCTATTTAAAAGATTATTTACGATAATTCGGTTGACAATAGATACTGTAATATAACATGATATTATAAAAACTAAATATGGGCACGGGCACTGCGATTTAATCCATCTAGACATTTGGCGTTTGAGTTAAATTAAGTGTCTGTCATATTAAAGTCTCATTTTAGAAAAATAAATATACCCCAGAGCAATTTATTTCACCTGCTTATGAACTCAATTAGCACACACACACCACTGTTACCTAATCTTTACAAAAATATTTAAAGCATCTTTACAACTATTAATTTATTAATAATCCGTCGCTTTTGCATCGTTAAGTTAAACACCTTGAACTTGTTTTAAATCAAAGTATTTGTTTTCTTAACCCACAGTCCGCCAACGAACCAGTAAAGGTGCATGCCTCCGGCTACTCACTGTTCGACTACCCAATGAAAAACTTAAAGAGTCAAATGATCACCAGCCAGGCAAAGGAGAACTCATATCAAGTGGAAGTTGAGAACTTCGAACCAAAAATTTCGATACGAGAAAAACCGATTACCGTCGATGAAGACACTGGAAACACGTTAATAAATAGCTACAGTACTCGGAATTCGCCTGGTGGTAATCCGATAGGTATAACAATAGAAGAACGACGACAACAGCAACTCACTACCGAAGCGGAGAAATTAAATAAATCTTCAACATCGACTCATAGCATCAGAAATGTAGACCGTCGGAAGATTCAATCGAACACTAAAGACATTGAAGACGATTCAGGAAACAATTTTGTGTCAGAACGTAAACTTATTATATTGCCAACATCTCCTCCGCTGCCCCGGTCCACGTTACCTAATGTTTACAGTAATGCCGGCGGCAATGGAGTAAAATTGGACGATGTTGAATTCCTACATGCCGAAGGGATTGTGAGGAAAAGACACCGTCGAGGACGAAAGAATCGGTAACTCTGATTGTTCGCTGGTACCTAAGTTTTCATACTACTTATAGTATTTGGTTTTTTCTCTTTTCCCTTTGATAGACGTAGTTCCGAATCGACAGCAGAATATAGGACCCGGCTGGAGCGACTAAAGGCGGAACTGAGCCGTCCAATTCGCACTGTGGACGATACGCCAAAAACGTACAAGCATAATGGAGCTAAGCACAGTACAATAAAGCTTTCCGAGGCAAAATTCCCTGCAGAGTACCTCGATCAACCAGAAATGTATTCGTTTCCACTTCAATCGGAGGATCCCCTAGAAACGTATCCCACGACGAGTATACCGCCAACTGAAGAGTCTCATCACAAATTCATAAATGTTAAAAGTTTTAATTATTCGTCCGAAATGCCGGATGAACTGGAAATCCTGACGAAGAGGAAATCAACGATGGACGCAATCAATGCCGAAGTGAACACGTCCTTGGAAACTCAATTACAAAATGAGGAGTAAGTTTCCAATTTGTGTATTCACTTTAATGTGCGGATGGTTGTACCTTTTTTGTTTTTCGTTTTTTGAGCTCTCTTTATTTCTCTATGCTCCATGTTGGAATGATAATGTTCATCTATGATAATCATTAACCATATTCGGCATGTCTTGTCGAGCAGTGATTTATTTACAACGTAAAAAAAAGGAACTGAATAGAATCTGCGTAATTTAAATTTAAACTAAATTGATGGCCGCACCTGACTTTTTTTAGTCAGTGAAGCATCTGTTCAAAAATTGTCAGCAAGTATGTATATTTGAAATCGGGAATACTTTGTCCGTTAGAGTTCTGAGTGAATGCTAAAGGGTGCTATAGTAAAAGAAAATCCGTCTGAATAGCACTGAAAAAAATGTTATCAAGAGCTCTTTGAAAATGTTTGAAGTTTTTGACCAGTTTTTGGTTTTTCATTTATTTTTAAAGATGAAATATAAAATGCTCCACGGTGGATGTAGATGAATCACTGTGGATTTAATTACTATTCAGAAGAATTACTGTGCTATTTCTGCGAAAAGATATTAAGCAGGAAGAGTACTTTTGAGCGTCCGTGTAGTATGAGATATGTTTGCTAGTTAAAGTCGATGGGCACACATGCGATGTTTTTTATTTTGTTTTCCAAACTAAGTTGATATTTTATCTAAGATTGGTGTGAGAGAAAAACCAAACTCCGTGATCCATTGCAGCAGATAAGAGGCCAGAAGAAATATAAATAAGTTTTGTAATTGGAAACGGCTATCAATTTGTGAGCAATGAGAGAATTTTCAACTCAAAAAATATTATTCATGCATTTACGAAAATCAAGAGGTGAATATAACAAGTACCTAAGAAATCATAACCTAAGTACCCTTACACCCACTGGTGTGAGTTTGCAATTCTATAATTGTACATAATTTTAAAAACCTACAAAGCGATACCCAGTTGGGCACGCCTACAGCTAAACTCACAGGATCTTTGTAAATACCTTTAGTAACTTATCTGTTTTATGCTATAAGAAGGTACGTTATAATAATATATACCATTAAGAAACACTGAGATCATTTTTATATAATATGCATGCACAGCTTTCTTAATATCGAGGATAGAAAACTTGTATTGGCATTCCACTATTGCGAAATTCTCCTGTAAAATGTATCCGTGACTTTATCTCCGTGCCTTCACAAATTCTTAATATGATCTCAGTACCTGCTCTCTGATTGTTAACTAAGTCCGCAGAAATAAAGCACAATAATTTAAATTAAATATCTTGAATAGCACATGCTAGATCATTTGTGAAGAACATCCAAAACTCGGTCTCCCCATCCATTCCTTCGCTAATAATCGATGAGAGACCAGTGACTGGTGCAATAGAGAAAGCGAATCTGTGGGGATAATGTATGTGTGCCTGCCATGGGCACCGGTTAACTCTTATCCCCATCATGAGTTGTTCGCCGCGTAAAACACTGAGCCGAAAGTCATCACTAAGAAATGAACGAACGCCGCCTCGTTCGTCCGCAACCACGGGTAAGGGTGCAAGATAAACACCAGGACACTGCGACACAGCTGGGAAATGAAACCGCTGAAATAAAACACTCAATATTGTTGGAAATATGTCTACACATTTATTGTATATCACTGCCGCGGGATTGTTTAATTTTAATACAGGTGATAACGCGAGCGATTGTATTTTTTCAACACGCGACACAAAAAATGACTACACGCTCAGATACTCGCGACTCTGAATTTAATGTATCTCCGCGTGTACCGACGGAGTACGGGAGCGGCACGTGACCATGGCGGTCCGTGGATGGAAAACGACTCAACGATATTTTATCGTTTGGGGTGAGTTTTTGGTGGTGTGGTGAAAAGGGAAAGAAATTTCCTTTGACCAGTGACCAATGGAAAGCGATCTCAGGTACGCGGTGGTGTATGTGTGTGTTGGCACACATCACCGTGTTGATCGATGCGTTTTGCCTGAAACGAGGAAAAAAGGAACTATGGTGAAACGACCTACAGCATCTTTCGGTGATGAGGGTCGGCTGTCTAAATAGCAGCCACTCATTAGATGCTAAAAGGGTCGTATTCATGATTACCTGCGCAGAATTTCGTTTTATGATTCTAGGGTAGGATGCGAGTATTCGCTTTTGTCCGATGGTCAAAGAGCTGCCGCGGCCGTAGAAATGCCAAGGACATGTGGTATGCACATGTACGGCAGAATAGCAATGGTGGAACATGGGTGCCTAATGGTCGGGAATTTATGGTGCATATGTACGTTACAGAATTGTTTTTAGGGATTTCAGGGTCGATTGCGATAATTGAATGCGGCCGCCGGTATGTTATTGCTGGGCGAAAAAGGTCGCCGGCCAATGTGTACATTAAGAGAATTTATTATACACATGGCGAAGCTGAAGAATAGACAGCGCAATGTTTATGGCCCCTGCTGAAGGTTGTTTGTATGTAATTCAAATCCTTTTGTTTACAGGAATTCGTCTAGGGAGATTTGCTTGGCAAACAATGGTGCCGGAATAGTTTTCCTGCGAATTCTAGTGATGCATTGGACTATGAATGCTCTTGTAGATGCAATCTGTTTCGGAATTTAATGTAATTATTTTATGCATTAATGTCCTTGGTAAAGGAAATATTTTCAGGTGCCAATGCAATCGCATTGGCGGGATTTAATGAGAGTTGAGTTGCGGATATGGGGAGTTTTTCAGGTAAGTGGGCCGTGGGGTTTGGTGGAACCCCCACAAATCTACTTGCCGCACATTTTGCAGCCAACTCAACTTGAGCAAAAGCAGCACACCATGAGCCAGATTCGCTTCCGAACGCTTACTGTTGCTCGACCACTCAAGGAGCTAAACGCAAACAAATCCGCTGGTCCGGCTGGTATTCCCCCAATCCTCTTGAAGAAATGTTCCTCTTCACTCTCTAAACCACTGCGGAAACTCTTCCATTTGTCTTACTCTACTGGCCGTTTCTCAAATGGATGGAAGTCAGTGAACATTCAGCCAATTCCCGAAAAGGGCGACAAATCATCCCTCTCTTCTTATCGACCCATATCAGTAACTTCTATTCTCTCGAAGGTAATGGAATCAACTTTCGAAATATCTGGAATCAAATGACCTCCTCAATGACCGCCAATATGGGTTTCGTAGCAACAGGACCACAGGAGATTTGATGGCGTGCCTTACCGAAAGGTGGAGCCATTCCATCCCCTACGTCGGCGAAAGCAAGGTTGTTGCACTGGATATCTCTAAAGCCTTCCACAGAGTTTGGCATCCAGCCCTTTTATCAAAATTACATTCATATGGAGTGGACAATTTCCCGATATAATGGATAAGAGGCTATCTTTCTGGCCATTCAATCCAAGTGGTTCTTGATGGTGTCAAATCTGTCTTCCATCATATTAATGGAGGTATTCCGCAAGGTTCGCTACTTTCACCCACTCTCTTCCTCATCTTTATAAATGATCTCTTGTCCTTTACCTATAACCCAATCCTCTCGTTTGCTGATAATAACACATTGAGTTTCTCATACCCATACGAACATTCCCGACCAAACTCTTCGAACGTCAATAGCAATCAGCAGATTATGCTTAATACATTGAATTCCGACCTCAACAGGATATGTCAATGGGGATTATCTAACCAAGGAGAATTCAATGCCTTAAAAACTCAGTGCTGTCTCCTGTCGTCAAAGGCGAACCCCAAAGTAAATACACTGTCGATGAACGGCACTTGCATCGACGAAGCCAAGCAACTATCAATCCTCACAACTCGAATTAATTCGACATGGAATGACCATATATTTTAAGATGCGAAAAGTGCGGCCAAATGTATGGGGTTCCTTAAGAGATGCAAAAAATACTTCACTTCATCCAACTTGGCCACTATTTACAAGGCGTATATTCGTCCCAAAATGGAGTTCAAGTACCATATTTGGTCAGGCGCATCCGAAACTGCACTACCCGTGCTGGATAGGATGCAAAAACGAGCAGTGAAACTTATTGGGGATCCAGCTGTGAGTCGATCAATTTCGTCGTTAGAACATAGGCGCAACGTATCGTGCCTATCTCTTTTCTATACGTATTATCACGGTCGTTGTTCAACTAAACTTGCTCAATGTGTTCCGCCTCTTCAGACATTATCCCGCGATACCCGTCAATCTGAGAATGCGCATCAATTCACGTTGAATGTGGACTTCAGGTGCACAAATGAATATAGAGAGTCATTCTTTAGCCGAACCACACGAATGTGGAATACTCTACCTGATCATGTGTTTCTTCCTCGTTGTAATGTCCAGGCATTCAAGACCAATGTACATCGATACCTTTGTGGCGTCTCTAACAGATACACATACAATACACAAGCAAATAGTGAAGAACACCGAACAAAAATCGAATAAGATAATGCATCAGAGCCGTATACCATAGCGATAAAAATAACAATTCACATCAGTGGAATATACTTGCGTTTAAAAATCGAATTCAAAATACGGGCAGTAGCCTGATGGGTTGCGCTTTGGTTCAATTTTTGGTGATTCTAACTGTCATAGCGTCAGTTCGAACCACACGTTCTTCACTATTATTCCAAACGCTATACCTTCTCTCCTTACCCACTTCCTCTCCTTCCGCTCGCACTGTGTTTTGACATTTAAGGGTACTCCAAAATCCCCTTTTGTGCCCGCGTTAGTGTATAAAAAAAAAAAAAAAAAAAAAAAAAACATTACATTTAGCATTCCAAATTTCAACACGTGCTGTACATCGTTAGGGAGCATCTAATCTAGGAGATTGTTTTTTCTTGACTACAATTGTGTCTTTAAAGAGTATACAATATTCTCCTTTTTTTATGAATATCATTGTAAACTATTTTATTTTTATTAGTTTCAACTATCTGTTTTATTTTTCTTTTTTTGGTTCAATATTTAAAAAAAAAAGTATTTATTTCTATATATAGATATTTTTTAATAAACCTACCTACTTTCAGGAGTCTGAATTTCGATTGCTTTCGGGAGTCTGAATTTCTACTTTCGTAGAGAAGAGAATGCGATTTGAGCCAACGCTATAAAGGTTAGAATCACTAAAAGAAGCCAAAACCTCAACACTGCGCGAATATGAAATCGATTGTTGTTGTCAAGTTCACTTAACTGATGTGGAATTGCTATGATATAGGGCTTTGATGGTTTGATTATTGGATTTTCTTTCAGTGTTATTCTTTACCATTAGCTTGCGTATTATATGCATCTGTTAGAAACACCACACTACTCCTTTTCCAGTAACTTTTTTAAGATCAACTTCGTGTGCGAAATGACAGGGCAAGCGAGTGAGAGAGCTGTGTAGGTGAATGTCTGAGCAGACAGATTGAGTCAGGGCTCGTAAAGTTCCGTTTACTTATGGGAGAGTGTGTGTTGTGTGTACAGATCCGCACTTACAGCCTCTTGCGACGACAGTGAAAAGGTTCGAACCAACCCTATGATGGTTGGAATCACCAAAAGATAAAACCAATACCTCAACGCGTCAGCCCACTACCGCGTATGGAGAGTGTACTGCTATTCTCAACTACTATCTACTGATGCGGAATTGATATGCTAATTGCTCTGGTATACGACTCTGATATTTTTTGCCATTTTTGTTGTTGTTCTTCTTCACTATTGGTTTGTGTATTGTGCGTATCTGTTAGAAACGCCATATTACTCCCCCTCGAGCGTCATGACTTGTTATGAACATATAAGTAAAATGTTTTATAATGTGCAGTATGATGTTCAAGGTGTCCCAATAAGGCAGACAGTGTTTTATTAATTCATCGCCCCATTTTCATCTGGCGTATATTTATTATTCGAAATATTTACCTAGTTTCGCAATAACACGTTTTTACAGACAAAATTAGTTAAACTGTAAACATATTAATCCATTCCCATTCTTTTTTTTCTTATTGAGAAGCTCAAAATAGATTTCAATTGAAGCAATTACACATGATTGGTGGGTACTTTTGAAACTGAATTGCTAACCGGAACGAGTGAAACAAGCGAATCAAATTCAAGTAAATAACTCTATACCGTTTGCGTCGATAGTGAAGAACATGCGATTCAAACTGATGCTATGACGGTTAAAATCACTGCTCAACTCACCCGATGTGGAATTGAGTTGTGGGCAATTGCCTATAATTCCAATTAAGGGTAGTTTGAAAGGTTACTATTTACACAAAAATAAAACGTACTATTTTTTCATAAATATAACGGTACTTCATTTTATTTGGTACGCGTACAGATACAGTAGATTTCGCCGAAGTATGTTCTTCCGGTAAGGTTCGGTTACAGACTGATGATGTGATGATATTTCCGAATGACGATAGGTTCACTGTCCGAGTGACGATATGATGTCCAGTTTAAATGACGATGCGAGACCGACGAAGGCGACTGGTTCGTTCGATCTCACGGGAGTAATAACCCTGCAAAATGATCAAAAATGCTTGCTGAAAGCATTCCCTTGATCCAAACACTGTGCACAGAGATCGTTCACACCCTTCCTGTGACGCATGTGCGTTTTATTTCACAAGATCAAGTAATTAGTCTCACCTCGACGCGACGTCGCACAATATGTCTGGCTGCCAGATGTTGGCTGTTTGTTTGGATAATAAAACCCAAATGAAAAATAGTATGAAATTAAGGACAGGGTACATTGTTTAGATAACAAAGAAATAAAGCCATTAAGGTTTCGTGAGTTTGAAATTGCGGAGCCGTCATCAATTGTCAGTGAAGGGTCGCGACAAAAATCATCTAGGTAATTTTATTTTAGATAATGTCGTTAGGAACCAAACATCGCTAAAAGATTAAACCAATGCTCAACGCATCAGGCCACTGCCACGTGTACGAATTTGATTTCTAAACTCAAGAACACTCAACGGATGTGGAATTGCTATGTTATTGCTTGGTATAGGGCTGATGCTTTTGCTTATTCGATTTTCTTTCTGTGTTGTAGTCACTATTTGCTTATGTACTGTGTGTGTATCTTTTAGAAACTGATTTTTTTTTTTGTGCTGAGAATCTAACAATTGTTGAGACTTCAAATTCTAGTCCATGTAGGCAATCTAAAATTACCTGAAACAGATCGAATGCAGCAAAGACCGGAAAGAGCGGATTTATCTGAACTGAAATACAGGTCATTGATGTTGCCTGAATTAAAAGTATTCGGGGTGTCCGTTTGCTCCATTTTATAATTGCATAATTAATTTTAAACTGGTTAGCTGGCACTTTTTTTTTTTTACAAATAAATCTTAAATGATAACAAATTGAATGGGATTGGTCCATCCTCCAAAAATTTACTGTACAGCAAAAATGAGTATGTGGTATATTTGTAGTGGACTTACGGTGTTTCGTCTATGTACCGTCACGGGTACTACTTCACGAATTGTCCTCGTATCGAGTTCACCAACAATTAATCGCGTTATACCACCCGCGGTTAACAATTAACCAGACGGCAGGGAAACACACTGTTCAGATTAAGTAAAAGCTCTTTATTGGTCTTAATAGAATCAACTTAAAAAAACGTAAACACTATTATTTAACTTAATTATATGTTCCTTGAAAAGTTACCAAAAACCGGTACAAATTGTGTGGACACTTCGTCTCATCTATATACATATGTGCACTGAACTTTACACTATTGTTTTAACTTAAATATTTGTTCCTTGTAAAGTTACAAAAACTGGTACAAAGTGTGTGGACACTTCATGTCGTCTATATACATATGTGCACTGTACTTTAAACTATTGTTTTAAAACTGATGGCAACATTTTAATTTGATGGCAATATTTTAATTTGGGCGCGACTTTAATTTGATTGCTCGACCGTACTGTTTGGCTCGACTCCTTCTTCCGTGTATTTAACGTGGAGGCCCGACTTGCCTCCATGGAATCAAGAACGCGATTAAAGATATAATTGAAACGACAGAATACCGAAACTTTCATTCATTGCCATGATGACCATATAAGGGATGATCATCGAAAGGATGGGCACACACACAGATGAGGTTGCTTCGCCCTCTCATGCTGTGCATGAGCAAGCGAGCCGTAGATACAATAATTTCCTAAGGGGAACATAAGCTGACATGGTTGCAGCTGATGCCAATATCCCTGCATAGGGATTGAAATGTTTGCACGATCAGCGACTGTGTAAATTATTATTGCTGACCGTATACATGTTGATAGCATCTCCACGTAGTCGAATTCTCGATGGTAAATTTACATTTTGAAGGAATTGCAAGGGAAGGATAAAACATTTCCTGCATGTGTGCGGCTGGCGCGTAATGGAATATCTCATGGATATTGTTCGGGCAATATTGGTTGCTAGATGGTGCAACCAAATTGCGCTTACGTGTGGAGGATGCGTGTCACATGATGGAAATCGAACCGAGACATGTACAATGGATTGGTTCGGTTCCTGTTGGTTGCAAAAAATTGCCCATAAGGAACATGCCTGTTTGGTGCTGATGGATTTAGCATCGGCAATTATTATGTTTTTTACGGCGTTTCAAAGCTGGTTCATTATAAACAGGTAACTACCTGCTTTCCAGGTTTTTGTATGCCCTACGTGGAAGTTTTAACGTGGTCACCGGGAAGATGATTGGTGGCTTTCAAGGGAACCGCCACAAGTACGTTTTAAAAGAAAATAGTTATACGAGTATTTTACATATTTATTATAATAACGTTTGAAAATATATGTGACGTTCATAATTAATGGCAATCAACTGCCGGAAAATAGTTCAGTCACCTTCGTTTCGGAAGTTTGGATCTGAACGACTTTTCTCTTACCATCGTAGACATAAATGAAATCGTGGAAATGGGTCAAGAAAACTAACGTGTTAGCACTCAAAACATCGCTAAGAAACTTGCATAAAGCTGATTACGAAAATAAGCTCAATATTTGACTGCCTTATGAACTCACAAAAAAAAAATACAAAATACATTTAATGAGCCCAATTTTCATTTGCAAATTGCTGCTAAAACTGAACAAACTGAGACTATGACAGAAAAGGTGTTATTGTGAGGTTACAATGGTATAATCCATTATGAGGTTGTTGGTAATGTCAGCAATTGTGAGGTCCGAAAATTGAAAAATAAAAGGCAGAAATTGAAGAATTGGAAATCTCTAATGATTCACAGGAGCAATACTCAACGTTAGTTAGGAACTTCTGATGCATCAGTATAGTATTGATAGCGCATTATCCGATTATTATATGTTCCGGTCTAATGCAGTGCTCTCCTGCTGGCGTAAAATTGATCTCAAAGTAGAGCTGTCAAAAGCATTATTTTTATCAAATATAAAACATCGGAATTTTACGGGTAAGGAATAATGATCCCAATTCATCAGTGCCAAAAGGTGGTCGAAACAATAGGGAATATGTGAATAAATGAAACTGTTTATGATTTAAATATATGCTGTAAATTTTTCCTAAAAAATCCTGAATACGTTTTCCTTAAGCTAACACTTTCCATTCGCTATGTATTCAATTATCAGGTTAAAAAATCCAAGCATATTTTAAATTAGTGTGTTTTATTTGAAAGAATGTATTCAGAAGGAGAGAATAATTTGTTGGCGTTGTTCTTGTTTGACATTATGCTTTTGAATGCTGATAGGCAGATGTACATGAAACTTCATGCAAAGTTTGCACTTGGAGTAGCATCTCATAGAGACCTCTCCTCTTATGCTAAAACACCTAATTTTATATTATTAGGTATAAGATGTCCTGAAGCAATTGCAAAAATCAGGAAAAACAGTGCCCAGTGCTGATTCTCTTCAGAGTAAACCTTGTCAATACTCATTTATCGCCTGCTCAAATATTAAAATATTTGTTACCTCGGCATTATTCGCATGCTTTTGTAAATGAATCTAGTTAGAGCTATAGATAGGGGAAGCTTGACCAATAAAGAAGCCAAACAAGAAATTCCTTTTATTTAATTGTTTTATTTTCTCTTCTACAGGCATCTCAGGAATTTGAAGCACCACCACCGAATAACGCGGGCAGTTACTGCAAAAAAGGAACGTGTCTGGGATTACGGGGTTATCCCATATGAAATTGATGGCAACTTCAGTGGATCACACAAAGCACTGTTCAAGCAAGCCATGCGCCACTGGGAAAATTTCACGTGTATTAAATTCGTGGAGCGCGAGCCGGAGAACCATCCAAATTATATCGTCTTTACTGTACGTAGCTGCGGGTGAGTATCATTCAACAATTCGACCAAATTACGCACAACGCCAGCGAATCGTGTGATATCAACGCAACAGCATAGTTCGCTGCTGATTGGTGTACCATGTATCTCACTTTCAATTTACCCTTCCGTTTACGTTGTCCTTTGTCCTGACACCCCGCCGTTTCGTTTCAGTTGCTGTTCGTTTGTCGGTAAACGAGGAAATGGCCCACAGGCCATTTCAATAGGAAGGAACTGTGATAAGTTTGGCATTGTAGTGCATGAGCTGGGCCATGTTGTTGGTTTCTGGCACGAGCACACTCGACCCGATCGAGAAAAGCACGTTGTCATCGAGCACAACAACATCATGAAGGGTCAGGATTATAATTTCAACATGTTAACACCAGATGATGTTGACTCTTTGGGCATGGCCTACGACTACGACTCGATAATGCATTATGCAAGAAATACATTCTCGAAAGGGACATATCTAGATACGATACTGCCAATTGAAGTGAAGGATAAAAAAAGGCCTGAAATCGGGCAACGCTTACGCTTAAGTTCTGGTGACATATCACAAGCAAAGTTGCTTTATAAATGCCCAAAATGCGGGCGGACATTCCAAGAGAATACAGGGAGTTTCAGTAGTCCCTCGTACTTTACGACGTTTCCGGTCAATGAGACTGAACGGTGTGAATGGAGAATCACTGCGACACATGGAGAACGGATAGTGCTGCGAATAGAAAACTTGGTGCGTCTTTTAAATAAAAATTTCCCCATATAACTGAAGATATCTCTTTCGTAGAATCTATTCAAATCGGAGCAATGTCAGACCGACTACTTAGAGATACGTGATGGCTATTACTTTAAGTCGCCCCTAATACGACGGTTCTGCGGTAAAGTGGCTAAAGAGGAAGTTACCACCGTGAGCAGCAGAATGCTATTGACGTATGTAAACAGCCACCGCAATTCCAACTATCGTGGATTCAAGGCGGACTTTGAAGGTAACTTTGAATGCATTTCGAAAGCTAAATTAAGAAACAAAATTGAATTTTTAATGAGTTTTCTGTTCTTTCACAACCATTTTGCATTTTAACGCTAGGTTTAATTCTCCGAAGTGAACCCCGACGGTTCTAAGTCTGTCCGCTTATGAGAAGTGATAACTAAACAAAAATTAAAGAAAACTGAAATTATTTATAAAGAAAAGTATATCGCTTGATTTGAATAGCTAAATCAGGTATCTAATGTGCACCTAACAATACGGGGAATATTTGATGTCGATTATATTCGGAAGAGAGGGAGGGGCTTCAATGAGTACCTGCTTTTTGGGTTTGCGGTTATTAATCTACACGAATGCACATGGCTTAACAAAGCTGTCAACCAGGTAGGTATTGCTTTTAGTTGTGGTCGCTCAGAACACGAAGTGCGTAAGCATATCAAAACAGTGTTTGGACGAGTTTGAGTGCAACTCTAGTGAATTTTTACGGAACTATGTAAGAGTGTATTAAATCCGGATTTATTATTGTACTCTAATCAAAACAATGGGTTTTCATAATGCTCTGAGCCGCTAAAGGGAATGGGCTTAGGAAATCTCAAGAAGATGGTAAAGTTGTAAAGTTGTTACAGCCTATGAAGAAAATAGAAATTCAAATGAAAATGTTTTCACACTCTTCGCGCCGGAGGGTGGGAGTTCCACAGCTTTTATGTTTTGTAACGGAACGAGGTTTGGTATAGAGATGTGGGTGGCGTCGGGAGATGAACCGCAAGTTGGTGGGGTCCGTCGGCTTGAGAGCGCAAATATACCGAATTTCTCAGAATAATACCACGCCTCTCTGAGGAACAGTCCCAGTGATAATATGTGAACTAGACAAAGGCCCGCTACGCCCCTTCGATATGAAAGCGACTGCAGTTCCGATGTCAGCGCTGTGTCGTCGATCAGGCGGATCGAACGTCTCTCTAAGCTCTTAAGTAGCTCGAGGGTATGCTTAGAGAACATACAGGAGCAGAAGTTGACGCGGAGTAAAAAATTTTTTGATTATTTTTTTTTTTTACACGAACGCGTCCACAAACGGGGATTTTAAAAAGATGATTCCATTTTTGTAGGTGGGCCGAGTGACGCCGAACAAATCGTTACTCTCCTTAGATTCAAGCGGCTGGCCATTCATCATTGCCTGTTCAACCGAGGACAATTTTTTTTGTTAATGTTGAATATTGCGTCTTTGTTAGATTGAAGACGATGAGATTGCCCTTTTCCACTGCTTTCCAAGTATTTAATCAACTTGCCATTGATGACATTTTCCATTACCTTAGATCACAGAGGCAGTCATACTATCGACCGGTTTTTATACGATAGACACCTTTCTCCTTCTTTGGAATTGGCTGAATTCGAGCGGTTATCCAGCAGATAGGAATAGTCCTCTGTACATAAGATGAACGAAAGAGTTTGCTAAGAACCGGTGACAGTTCTGGAACACCGTTTTTAAGGACTATTGCTGGTGTTCCATCCACACCGGTTGCTTTCCTACGGTCAAGTCCACGGAGAATGCGTTGAATAAATAGCTCATGTGCGTAAGTTCTTCATCTACCATAGAAGGAGAACCGGTGGCTCCACAAGACCGTTATCGACAGGTGAATTCGCGGAAAATAAATTGCGAACACCTTGGCTTTGTCTTTTGAATATGAATATATATATATATATATATATATATATATATATATATATATATATATATATATATATTACCCCGGAGCGTTACAACACCCAACAGTTATTTGGTGGCATCTTGGGGCCCCCACTCGGTGCTATAGTTTCGCCTCGCCCGACAGAAGTGTAAAAAAAAAAAAAAAAAAAAAAAAAAAATATATATATATATATATATATATATATATATATATATATATATCATCATCATCATCATCATCGACACTACAACCTGGAACCGGTCTTGGCCTTATTTAGCAAGTCCTGAGGGTTGTTAAATTTTCCATAATGATTTGTTTTTTCCGGGCAAGGTCATTAGTCTTGCGCCAGAGGCTCCCCGTCGGGGAATCGAACCCCGGTCTCCCGCGTAACATGCGGGTATACTAACCAGTATACTATTGAGGAGCTATATATATATATATATATATATATATTTATATATATATATATATATATATTTATATATATATATATATATATATTTTTTTTTTTTTTTTTTTTTTATTTTTTTTTTTTTTTACACTTCTGTCGGGTGAGGCGTAACTATAGCACCGAGTGGGCGCCCCGAGATGCCATCAAATAACTGTTGCGTGTTGTAACGCTCCGGAAACACTCGCATAAGAAGAGAGTTCCACAGCTTCCCCGTTGTCGGTAAATAGCAGAGGAAAAGAGGAGGAAGCAAAGTTATTGCTGATAGCCTTTGACCAGAAAGAACGCGATCCGGCGGCAACCCTTTCTCTTTGGAATTGTGAACCTTCTTCGGGGTCTCAATTTCTGATTCTGACAAAATTCGTACTGTTGACCTCTGTGGCATTGAAGCGCCATTGTTTTTTTTGCCGCTGTAATCTGCTCGCATTGTTAATCAAATGAATCTCATTTGATGGAATGCGGAATGTAAAACTCCATTCCAAGAATAATCTCCGTGACTGACTCCGCACATGCGTTACTAGTAGTAGCAGTTGTTGTAGTAGTAGCAGTAGCAGTAGTAGTAGTAGTAGTAGTAGTTTAAGTTTTTATATGATCACACACATTACATTCTATATTCAGATGACAAATATTATTGGCTTACAATATTATATAAGAAAAACTAGAAAACATTCAGTGTTTTATACAACTAAAAAAGAAAACAGAGTGGAATGCTTTTGAAGGTGGGGTGAGCATTACAGATTCAGAGAATTAATTGTGTGGTACATTCAATAAGAACAAAACTACATGATCAAACATAATTAATTTCAGACTGTTATACTATTACTATTTATTGATCTATAGGATCCCGGAAGTTCATGACCTCACTGACTCGGGTGCGCCATCGTTCCCTGTCCTGTGCCCTCTCCTTCCACGCTTGACCATCTGATCCGATTTCCTCAACGTCAAACCTAACATTGTCCTCCCATCTCCGTCGAGGCCGTCCTGCCGGTCACTTTCCCGTTGGTCTACCGTCAAGAATTCTACCCACGGTCCTATCGTTGCCCATTCGTCCCACGTGTCCGGTCCATCTTATTCTTCGCCACCTGATTACTCTCACTATTGTAGGTTTGCGATATAGCTCTTCCAATTCGTGGTTGTGGAGTTTCCGCCATTGTCCTGCCTCCTCGTCATATTTACCGCCAAAGATACCCCTTAGACATTTATTCTCGAATACGCGGAATTTGTTGTCTTCCCGTTTTGTGAGAGCCCATGTTTCGCATCCGTATAGAACAATCGGCATGATTATCGTTCCATAAATACCAAGCCGGAATGGAGTCATTTGTTAATTTCCTTCGACATTTCGTTACTGGCCGTCAGTATTGTTCGCAAATATGTAAACTCTTTAACTTTTTCAAATGTCTTGCCTCTGACGTTCCATGAGGCCCACCTGCTCGCGCCGTAATCATATATATCTTCATTAATTTCTAGGCCGAGTTCTTCTGCCGCTTGCATGATGATTTTCCTGTTTTTACTTATAGTTTCTAGATTATCGCCCAAAACGGCGGCATCATCCGCATATGCGAGCATTTGTGTGACCCAATTCAGGGATGATCCGACAATGTTGTCGTCTTGTACCTTTCTGGTGACATACTCGAGCACAAGGTTAAAAAGACATGGTGAAATGCCATCGCCCTGTTTTAGTCCGTCCCGGATTTCAAATGATTCTGAGAGGTGGTTTTCTATTCTAACTCGCCCTTTATTTTCGTTCATGGAAATATGAATGAGGGTGGCATATTTTTTCGGGATTCCTAGCTCAACTGTGGTATTTTTTATGGTCCTTTAAGTGTCTGAGGAGTCTTCCCATCGGACAGGTTACATAAAATACCTATTCTTATTTAACGTTATAGATTAAATGAAGGTTTATTAAAGCTAGGATTCTTATACACGGTTCTTATTTAACGTTGCGGATTAAATGAAAGTTTATTAAAACTAGGATTCTTATACACTGTTCTTATTTAACGTTATAGATTAAGTGAAAGTTTATAAAAACTAGGATTCCTATACACTGTTCTTATTTAATGGTGTAGATTAAATGAAAGTTTATTAAAACTAGGATTCTTATACACTGTTTTTATTTAAAGTTATAGATTAAGTGAAAGTTTATTAAAACAGTGAGCCGCCACACAACTACAATATGGTAGAGTAGCACGCCTCCTATACATTTATTTACTCGATAACAGGTTGACCTTCAAGGAACATCTGAGGAAAACGAGTGAAAAAACGGCAAGAGTATGCAAAGTTTTGGCGAGACTGCTACCCGATGTTGGTGAATCCCGGCCCCACATAAGGAAATTGATAACTACTGTCAACATCTCCATTATAATGTATGCAGCTCACATATGGGCAGTAGCCGCACAGTAAAAGTCGTACATGAAGGGAGTGAACTTGGCACATAGGGTTGCGCTTTGTTTTCGTTCATGCAAATTTTAATGAGGGCGGCATATTTTTTCGGGATTCCAAGCTCAACTACAATATGGTAGAGTCTTTACCTTGCGACTGAGTCGTAGGCTTTTTTAAAGTCATCACCGATTCCTACGAAATCCACATTGGTAGTCTTCCAGTATCTCTTCTGCGTACGGTGTGATTCTCCCCAGTATGACATTTGTTAGTATTTTGTATGTGGTTGGGATCAATGATATTCCTCTGTAGTTTTCGCAGTCAGATCTGTCACCTTTTCTGAAAATGGGGACGACTATTGAAGTTTTCCATTCTTCCGGAGTGACTCCCTTATCCCATATTGTTTTGATGAGTTGGTGGATCTTTCGACCGGTTGCCGGTATGCGGTCGAGTCCAGGAGCCTTGTTGTTTTTCAATCGATTTATTGCGTATACAACTTCGTTGAAAGAGGGTTCTGGGATCTGAGGCTCGGCTGTATTTACGTCTGATGCGTTTATTTGTGGTTGGTGGGTACGTACGTTGAGCAGGCTTTCAAAGTACTGCTTCCATCTTGTGACGATATTGTTTGTTTCTGTAGCCAGACAGCCGTTTGTGTGTCACAAGCTTTTCAAAAATTTTACTAAAAACAGATAGTAGTGAAATGGACCTGTAGTTACCGATCTCACCAGCAGACCCTTTCTTGAAAAGAAGAATGACGTCTGCACATTTAAAGCTGTTGGGGGAGGTCCCGTCCAACCCACAACGATTTAAAATATTAGATAAAACGTTCACAAAAAGAAACACGCTGTTCTCCTAAGTATTCTACATTGGTGGTTTGAAAAGTTTCCGACCTCAACGTGAAGATAGCAGCAGTCGTCAATAAAGGCTAGTGAATGTTGTTCTACATCTTTTGACAGTTACTCACCAAAGTGGCAGCCATTTTGGATGCGTAGTTTTTATTTGGCAGTTGTTTCAGTGAGTCAATGTGTGTTTTTGTGAAAATGGACAAAATTGAGTATCGAACTGTCATTAAATTTTTGTTTTTGAAAGGCAACAGGCCTACGCAAATCACAAATGAGTTGGACCCTGTGTATAGGGACTCTGCATCATCATTTGCACCGTGCGATTTCGGGCCGCTGAATTTAAACGTGGTCGTGAGAGCTTGGCAGACGATGAACGTTCGGGACGTCCAAAAACTGCAACAACTGACGATAACATAGCTGAAGTTCACCAAATGGTGCTAGACGACCGCCAAATTAAAGTGAGAGAAATAGCAAAGGCTATGAAAATATCCAAAGAACGTGTTTGTCACATATTAAATCAAGATTTAGGCATGAGAAAGCTGTCCGCGCATTGTGTGTCGCGTTTTCTCACGTTAGACCAAAAACGTTGTCGAGTGAACATTTCCAACGCGCTCTGTTGGCGCAGTTTAGGCGCAATAAATCCGTGTTTTGGCGCCGATTAATTACATTATACGCCCGAAACAAAAATACAGTCAAAACAGTGGACTGCAAAGGGGGAACCGGCTCAAAAAAAAAAACAAAAAAAACATCGACTCGCTCAAACGACTGTCAAATAAAAACCACCCTTCCAAAATGGCATTAAATTTCGGTAAGTAACTGTCAAAATATGCACAACTGCATTCACTAGCTTTTATTGACGAGTGCCTCTATCTTCACGTTGAAGTCGGAAACATTTCACGCCACCCTCGTATTTGATATTCCATCGGGTCCGCAAGAATTTGAATTAGGTAAACTATCAATAGGTTTCAAAATTTCAGAACGAGTAAAGGTTTAAAACCAAAACTTCTACTTTACAACGGTTCAGATCTAACGTAAACGTTACTACAAGTACAACACTACGAATGGAAGATTACAGCTCATATTGGCGAAATATTTATTAAGTGTGTCAGCAAAAGTTAATTTATCATACACTTCAGAGTTATCAACACGCAGAACAGTGGGTATTTTTGATGCAGGGGATTTATTTATTATACTATGCACTATACGACACTCATTATACTTACAATTACCCTGAGCAGATGTGAACTCGGCATGGTAGTAATTATCGCGACAGATGGGAATCTCTTTTTTGAGTTCAGAACATAATTGTTATACCTTCTTTTTAGTACCTGGTGGTCAGGACAATTTTTGCATCTTTTCCAAGGTTTAATCTTAGCTGCAACTTTGCTTAACATCGCTTTTGATATCCAAGGCTTAAGGCTTTTGGACAAATATTTAGATGGTAGGGATAAAGAACAGAAAGAGATATGTGGCGGTTCTTTCGAACGACACTACTTACTTGCTCATCTACCACCAGGTAACCATTTTCATAAGCGTCCTATTTTCATAAAAGGCACGTACTTACCTGCCTTAGTCAAACCATAATCACAGAAAGACCTGTGAAACATAATGTCTGCTGATATGAAAAATATATCAGCAACAACAGACATTCCCTACAAGGGCATAGTCGTGCGAAACGCACCATGTTCACCAAAGGCAAAATCCGGTTGCACATGCAGCAATCAACATTGCCCAACAAGTATCAAAGAAATACCTCCTAATGTGTCTACCACATACCACAGGAGATATTTCTTCCTTTTTGCGGTCGTCTATACCCACAGCGATCGACCACCCGACCGACAAGCGAATTTGTTGGCACCAGCCAAATGCCCTTGAAACACGGTTCGATACAACATCACGTGTTCGATATAATTCCCTGACATTATCCATGCGCATAAAACAAAAGCAGTTTCGCACACACGCGCATGGCGGTTTATACCAGGGGACGCCAGCGTGAGGTTCCACACAATGATGTCGAAGGAACATATCCATTTATGGAAATGGAAAGTACACGATCGGCAATAATGCCTCACGCACACGTTGATCGTGCAAACACTTCAACCCCTTTTGTAGCTGAGATACTCGCACCTGCTGCGAGCTTTGAATGGGATCTGTGCTGTGTCTGTGTAGTTGCGGACACACATGATGAACTGCAAAAGCAATCATCGTGTGTGCATTTCAACCCCTTTTTGTGTTGAACAAAACGCAAAAGGGATATCTTACCAAATATGGTCATCGAAGCGATGATGGAATATGTGGTATTCTATCGCTTCAATGAGCTTATTCAATCGCGTTTTCGATTCCGTGAGTGGTAGTACCCTCACGTTAAAACTTACATCCCTCGTGGGGCGTCCCAAGGGATTCGTTTATGCGTTCGAGTCAGTCTGAAATTGCGAGTCCGGCAAGGAGTATTTAGTGTCCGTCTATTGTGTACCTTCAGTGATATATTGCAACATGTTTTATAATTGAATTAAGTAAAAAGCAACTGCAAGAATATATTGCATTCTATGTTTTGTAAATATCTAAGTGTATAAGAACTCAAGAATTTGTTGCGGCCTATGATTTATAATTGAATTAAGTGAAAAGCAACTGCAAGAATATATTGCAATCTATGTTTTTTTTTTGTAATTAACAAAGTGTGTAAGCACTTCGAATTAAACTAAATAAGGTAAATGAACTAAGAAACAAACAAGATGTGTGTTTTTATCGACAAACCCGAGGAGAGACCAAGTTAAAGACAGATATAAACCCATAGATATGCCTACAGAGAGTAGCGATGAAGATTGTGTAAACATTAGCTAAGTCACCACAAACACAAATATCTTTCTACGATTTATAGCATAGACTTCACTTAAGCCCAGTGAAGTCTGCCTAGGGGAGAATGAGAAGAATCGCAACCTCTAGTAATGGGATGGACTCCAAACGAGCCCCGCCATGCAGTGATCGGAAATTTCAAAATCAAAGACACATTTCACGCACTCGTTAATATAACAAAAGAAAGGGCCCATAAATATGATCAAGACAGCTTCCTAAGTCGGGCCTAGTGGATTCATTAGCAAAGTATACAAGACCGTTCGAAACCAGTAAGGACAGGTAATCACAGACAGATTGAAATCACACACAACAATTAAATTTTTAGAGTTATCTCTTGATAAGAGAACAGAAAACTTATGCATAAAACACCCAACTTTCATCGTATGAAGTCTGTAGATACAAAGTAACACAAATACAACCTGGCTAATTTCGACTGAAATCCTTAAGACGTTCGGAGTTGACATTTCAACCCAGGAGAAATCGAGAATCTTGTAGTTCTCTCTCAAGAAAATCAATTCCGCCTAAAGCATATCCTTCGTTAGTCTTACCAGCGAGCTTGAAACCTGGTAAGGAATAATCACATATCACGAAGTGATAAAATCAAAATTCAAAAACAAAAATTGTATCAGGGGCGCAACCAAATGACGCTAGGTGAGTGGCCAGAGATGGGAAATTTGTTCTCATAAAAAGGAACTGTTAGAAAAAACATTATCACAAAATCAAAATTTATTTATACAGTTATAAAATTGCCCTGCACTAAACGCGTGCAAGATCATTTAACGGTTTTATTGAAATAACTTTTTCCCCCTCAACCATCCTCACTAAAGTTTGGTCGTGTTTGTGCCACACAAATTTACCACCTTTCTTATCTCGTGAGGGAGTGGTTGATATAAATACCTGTACTTCGGCAGCTGCTTCCTTCGTTTCCATTCCATTTTTAAACATTTTTTTATTTTCTTTCTATATTCTTAGTTTCTAAATTAAAGGCTAGACAAAAAATGCTTAAATTCTAGCTTAAATAGCTTATATAATAACTTACTGGTCCTTCGCAGACGCTCTAAGCTAAACATTACTTAATATTTGTATAATTTGCCTTACGGCGACAGAACTTTGTGGCAATACTTATAATTATTTGAAAGACAAAGAAAAATTTGAAAAACTTTGGCAATTTTTTTTTGTTTTTTTTTTTCTTAAAATTTAACTTACTTAACTTACCTAAACTTATCTACTTTTTTTTTTTTTTTTTTTTTTTAATATATTTTATGTAAAATCACTTAGCTTAACTTAACTTACATCTTATACTACCCTAATTCTAGAAAAGCTAAGTCTATGTAAGCTAGCTGATGATAGTGTGATTCTATACCGACTTTGGTATCCAGGTCTTTATATGCCATTCAACCACCAGAACTGTTGACGCTGTTTAATACTATCGTCCCGGTCTCTGTGGGAGATAGCCCTACTGAAGCGCAGGAACTCTTCTTCGGTGCGCGTTACTTCCCGGTCGTAGCACAATCGCCCGTCTACGGATGATCTACTTACATGATAGATCAGCGGAATTCCGGATCTATCCTGTATAAGCCCTTTCATGTCCAAATCAAGGAACGCCTCTGGTGGAACAAAGCCGTTGCGACGCACGTTCTCATAGTACAGGGTATTTGGATAATAAGCCCCGAAAATTAGGTCATTGGACGAGCATATTGCTCTCGCAATATGTCCTCTGGTTAATTTAATCATAAAATTATCCACCCTATTTATGCAGGCTTCATTATATAAAGTCTCATTTGAGTAGTACTTTTTGTATTCCGATTCCGGTGTTCGATATAATCTGAGACAGGTTCTCAGACACTTCCTTTCGAACACCCGAATCTTTTCCATCAAATTTGGACCTATGTTAAACCATACTGGACAGCCATATATGAGCATTGGCCTGATTAGCGTCATGTAGCATATGACTTTTACCCTGCTGTCAAGTTGGCTACTGTGAAATAGCCTCCTTGTCATAGCAAACGTTTTTCTAGCCTTGATCAGAGCAGCCTCTACATGTCTGTTGAAATACAGATATTGGTCTAGCCAGATGCCCAGGTATTTAACTAAACTCTTGGTTTCCAGTTTATCTCCATGCGGTCCCACGATAACTAGCTTTCGCCAGTTTTTCCTTGTGTCGTTCGTGGCTTTATATAATGGGGTTCTAAATAGGATGGCTTCACATTTCTGGAAGTTGATCTTAAGTTTCCAGTTGTCGCAATAGCGCTGCACGTTGTTGAAATCTCGCTGTATTAAACTATTTATGATCTCAACTTTCGGAGCTGTTCCGTAAATTATGAGATCGTCTGCGTACGCAATAGCCTGCGGAAGTGCATCTAATAAGTCGCTAATGTAAATGTTAAAAAGAATCGGAGAGAGTACCGCACCCTGTTGCAAGCCATTCTTGATATTATACGTTTCATTAGAGGTCACATTACCACTTTTGACCACGAACCTCCTGTCTTTTAACATATCGTAAAGTACATATAGTAAAGGCTTATGTATGCCATATCTGACCAGTTTGTAATACAACCCTTCGATCCAGACGGTATCAAAGGCTTTTTCAAAGTCGATCAGACAGGCACCTGTGCATTGGTTCCTACATTTATTCCATTGTATGTCGGAGACCAGTTTAGCTGCGGCATGTGTGGTTTCATGACCCGCCCTAAAGCCAAACTGGTTATTTGGAATAATGCTATTGTCGTCTACCCATTTTAGCAGAGCTTTGTTAATGATTTTTTCAAATACTTTACTGATGCTTGGGAGTAAACTTATCGAACGCATGTTCATTGGGTTTGTACAGTCTTTGCCCTTTTTTGCGATGGGCTGAATGATTGCCGTTTTCCAACGCGCGGGATAATATGCATTATTCAACGCGTTGTTAAACAGGACCGTGTATATATCTATTGCCTTTGGGGGCAGGTTCTTGAGTACGATGTTAGGTACTCCATCTATTCCCACTGACTTTTTGCTTCTTAATGAGTCGAAGATACTCTGGATTCCTTCCCTTGTGATTAAAAGGCTATTAGCCCCACCATTGGCATTAATGTCAATTGACAGATTATCGTCACTGAATTCCGTAAAACCCGGATTCTCCGATTGCCAATGTGAAATTTCAATCCGGAGGTGCAGGTGATTCAGTCGAATTCTGTCCTCCAGGTCGTGATTTCGGTGAATGCTTTCATTCACCTTGTACATTTCCTGAAAGACAGCTCCCACAGCGTTCGCCTTCTCCAAAGGATCTTCGATCACGAAGAGCTCACCATTGAGGATAGCGTTCTCTGCATCTATGCCAATGTTGGTTAGCAGCTGCTTGTTTACCTGAGTACGTGGGATTTGGAGACACTGAATCTCGTTTTGGTTATTTCTCCTGAATATTTTATTTATTTGTGGGAACATATTCGGGTTATTAGTTTTTATAGCTCGAATTCTGTTGTTCCAATACAAATTTGTTGCTAATCTATAATTAGCTTTAAGTAATTGTTGGAGGTTTTTTAATTGAGATTTCAGTGATATTATCTCCTGGTCTTGTCTGTCTGTAAACTGTCTGTGTAATTGTTTTAATTTCGATAGCAGTCTGCTCTTTTTCTTGTGGAGTGCGTTTATTGTTGCGTTTCTGTACATGTTAATGTGATCTGTAACTGTTGTTTTGGGAATTGTTTTGTCCATTGTTCGTTTTACGGTTTCGTCCATTTGTTGAATGTATTTGTCGATCTCGTCATTTGTCAGGTTTCTGTTTACTGGCAGATTAAAGTCATTCGAACAAAGTTCTCTTGTTAATGATCTGGTGAACCGCGGCCATCGCATTGCCCTGTAGTTATAGGGTTGCGGGATCACGAATTCCTCCAGATCTGCGAGCTCGTTCGGAAGCTCTATTACTGCCGTGAATGCACAGTGGTCACTGTCGTATTCAATTGTCCGTAAACAGTTTGTGTTTCGTCTATTGGTGTTAAGTAATCTCAGTCGTGAGTCGATCAGCAAGATATCTAAGAACGATCTACCTCTGGGGAACGATGGATATTTCGTAGCTAGCAGGTCAGTTCTATATTCAATATGATACTGATCTAACCAACGAGCCAACTGATTTCCTCTGGCATTAGATATATAATTTCCCCAATTTCTATGCTTGGCGTTCATATCTCCCCCTAGGATAAAGTAGTTTTTGCCCAGGTGCAATTGTAAGCATCGAAAGAGTGTCTCGAGCTCCGCTATAAATAGGTTTTGTTGGTGCTCCTCAGGTGCATAGACCGCAATCGCATACAAACCCCTTCCTTGGTGAAGGGGTATGCGGACGATACAGGCTTCCAGCACCCGGAACCTGCGCACTTCTCCACTATATATTACTTTATGATTGATCCCTTTTCTAATAAAGATTGCGACACCCCCCCCTTGAGAGGAGTTAGGTCGATCTCTTCGTATAATATCGTAGTTTTTATGTCCTATCTTATGTCTCTGGTTTAACTTTGTTTCCCCCGCTAGAAGTACATCAGGTTGTTCCTCTTGCAACAGGTTAAAAAGATTGGCTCTTCTCTCAGTTCTTATTAGTGAGTTTACATTCACGACAAGAGCTTTTATTGATGTTGTGGTTAGAGGGTTTATATTGACTTTTTGTTTAGATTGGGCAAGTACGAGTAGATCTCGTTTATTTGATTTTGCAGCTGTGTCATCTGTCTCTGCAGATTAAGCAGAACCGTGACCACGTCTGCTTGCGGTGTTGTTTCCGTCCGTGTGGGAGTATTTGTGGCTACCTGTGATGTAGCCTGATTTGGTGTTCTCCCACCCGAAGCAACTTGTGCGTACGACCGCTTCGATGTTACGGGCATTGTTGTAGTGCGAGCTGGGTCTGTGTTTTTTTGCCGGGTCACACTTCTTGCCATTATTTCTCGGAATTTAGGACATCCTCGATAGTTAGCGGGGTGTCCCTCATTCCGACACACTGCGCACTTTAGAAGGGCTTTGTCTTCTACCCTTTCTTTTCCCAGAGGGCATTCTTCTGCCTTATGGTCCTTTCCGCATTTTACGCAACGGCGCTGCATTTCACAGTTAGCCGCCGCGTGACCAAACCTTTGGCAACGGACACATTGCAGGATGTCTCTGCCTTTTTTTAATTTGTCCCATGTGACCATTTGATGATCCAAGACTGTAATTTTTCTTAGACCACCAACCCTACTGCTGGGTGTTAATTGCACCAAAAAGAAGGGTAGCTTGCGGTTTTCCCTTCTTGCTTTGGGTGTGGTGAATGGTTTTACCGCGGTAAACTCGAGATCTTCGTGCTTCAGGTTTTGAAGCATTTCGAGCAGAGCCTCCGGTTCCATTTCAGGGTCGACACCCTTTAATAGAACCGTTACGCTCTTCGTTTGTTTCGGCGTGAACGAGTAAAATTCCGCGGTGGCTCTTTTTAAGACCTCTTTAATTTTGTCGTGGTCTGCCGTATATGTTTGAATGGCGTGCCTGTTACCCGTCAGTCTTTTCACTGCAAAATTGTTACCTATGGCTAGCTTACAAAGACTTACCAATTCCTTACAGTCAACATCTATGGTGTTGATTGGTGGCATCTTTATTTTTCCGCTGTTATTGTTGCTTTGCTGCTGCTGTGTTGCTTGCTGGTTCGTTGATCGCTTTTGTGTTGATTGTTGCTGTTGCTGTTGCTGTTGATGGTGCTGATGTTGAAGTTGATGTTGCTGTTGATGGTGAGATTGTTGCTGTTGGCCGACTTTTGGCTTTAGCTTTTGTAGTTGTTGCTGGTTTTGTTCTTGTTCGAGCGCCGCTATTTTTTTCTTTCGGCGTCTCTCTTGTAATCGGGCTCTTGCCATCGCCAGTTTCGCCTCCAATTCACTTATCTCTTCCTCTTCATCCTCAGACTCTGAGGATGCAAGAGAAGCGAATGAATTATTTGCCCCATATATGTTAAAATTGGAGGGGAAGGGAAGCTCACTGTTGTCCGCCAATTGTTGATCTCCTTTATCCATCGTCAATTTCGCGGTTTTGCTTCGCGTCACAATGGAGTTTTTCGGGGCGCCTTTTCGTTTGTGCGTTGTCGTGTTCTTATCGTCCTCCGTATTCATTCTGGTTCTTTCCAGTTTGTTTTCATTAAAAAAAAACAAAGGCGACCTTTTGAACCACGGCGACTTGATTTCTCCTGCAAGCTGAGTTGAACTCGCCTACCGCCTGCTAAGAGTCAGTAAGCTTGCACTCGCGCCAAGCGATGATTTAAAAATTGCTTTCTTAACAAGCAATATATTATTTGTTTTAATTTTCGCGTTTGCGACCGAAGTGTTATCTTTTTATTGTTTTTGTTTTTATTGTCTCGAACACTTTTTGCACCTCACTCAACTGTTTTTATATGCACTTATTTTGATTTTATTTAATGCATTTATACCGGTACACCTGGTAAATACAGATTGCTTAACGAGCAATCTATTTTAATTTTTGTTTTTTGCGCTTGCGACCGAGGTGATATATTATGTTTCTTATAGTTGATTATTATTTTATTTTTCGCACTTCACTGCAATATGCACATTTGCTTTTAGGTTTTATTTTAATTTATGTGTTTTTGATTCACTTAGTATTTACAATTAAGTTTTTACGTTTATTATTTGTTTTGTTTGGTTTCTGAATTTCATTGTTTTGACTATCTTCACTGTTTTAATTTTGGTCACCACATGTCTATTGAATTTAAACTTTTGGCGTGAACTCGAGTATATTTATTGTTTGTCGCGCTTGTTACATTAATATTTAGTTTACTGATGTGTCCTTGTTGTCTTTTGTTTGTAAATTCTTAGGAATTGTATTTGTTGTCAAAAATTGCTTTTGAAATACTTTTACTTTTTAAATATGTAGTCACTTCACTTTTTAACTGGCGCACTGTTAAACTTGTGTCCTCTGTAAGAGAGTTCGCGGGTGACTGATTCCTTCGTTTCCATGTGGGACCAGGATGTCGGTCGTCAGTGTGTTGAGCTTATTTTTGTTTTTTACCTTTTGCCCTCATAAGACGTTGTTTAATCGCTCCGTTGCTGAAGCCTATGCAAATAATCGGCTTCTCGTGGGATGAAGAGGAATTGGATATATTTCTTCTCACATGGTAACTGACAATGACTTTGTAGCGAATAACTTAGTTATGTGTCGGCATGGACACGGATTTACTAAGTTTCACTAACAAGTTCACATAAGCGGCGCACTCAGACCATGGGGAAAATCAGAACTCTCACAAGTTTGGCGGTTGAACGGTCACTTCTGATGATATTTAGCAATAAGTGTTCGAGCACACCGTGGATGCTAGGATAGCGTTTCTAGGACGAGCACACAGTTGGTCAACGAATTCGAATAGTTCTTATTTGCCGTTGATATGTTGACACGATTTGGGAGATCTCCACCTGTTGACGCACTAAACAATACTTACTGCAACTCTCAGTCGCCCCACTGCTTAATGCGGCTAATCACCAAGAAGAAGAAATAAAGCTCTCGGATGTGGCTGATGAGAAATGTTTTTTTATTTAAAATAGTCTTAATGTTAATTAGATCATTAATTATTTGATTTTATTAAGGGGTGCCATGGATGAACCATTTCACAAAGAATTCACTTGATGTTAAAATTCGACACGTAAAGAGACTCTTGTGGACTCGCGCAGTGATTTCTTATTTGAAAAACGGTGTGTATGCAGTAGCATATCAAAACCGGACTCCTCGAACGCGTGTATACTCGACTGGTGATGAAATCTGACTCTCGATGACCGTTTCACTCCACATCCGCTAGCGGCCATCGTGATGGAATTTTCTATTGATCGCGTGATTGCCAATCCGATCTTCTCCTTGGTAATCACCAAAGGACGATCGAATTGGAGTTTTTACCAGCGGAATTTCCCCTATGCCGTGGTGGTCAGGTACAATACCCTTTGCTAGAAGTGCAGACATCGATCGATCCTGCCCTTGTTCAAACAAAGGAAGAAGCATCAGGGCTGCCAGCATCGTTGTTGTAAATAAATCATAACGATTGCCGAAGGAAGAAATAGGTTTCAGTGTCTTAAGTAAACAGAAACACTATTCCTGGGTTCGTCGCTGGGATGCGCATTGTCATTTCATTTTTAAACATTTTTTTATTTTCTTTCTATATTCTTAGTTTCTAAATTAAAGGCTAGACAAAAAATGCTTAAATTCTAGCTTAAATATCTTATATAATAACTTACTGGTCCTTCGCAGACGCTCTAAGCTAAACATTACTTAATATTTGTATAATTTGCCTTTCGGCGACAAAACTTTGTGGCAATACTTATAATTATTTGAGACAAAGAAAAATTTGAAAAACTTTGTCAATTTTTTTGTTTTTTTTTTTTTTTTTTTCTTAAAATTTAACTTACTTACTTACTTACCTTTTTTTTTTTTTTTTTTTTTTTAATTTTATGTAAAATCACTTAGCTTAACTTAACTTAAATCTTATACTACCCTAATTCTAGAAAAGCTAAGTCTGTGTAAGCTAGCTGATGATAGTGTGATTCTATACCGACTTTGGTATCCAGGTCTTTATATGCCATTCAACCACCAGAACTGTTGACGCTGTCTAATACTATCGTCCCGGTCTCTGTGGGAGATAGCCCTACTGAAGCGCAGGAGCTCTTTTTCGGTGCGCGTTACTTCCCGGTCGTAGCACAGTCGCCCGTCTACGGATGATCTACTTACATGATAGATCAGCGGAATTCCGGATCTATCCTGTATAAGCCCTTTCATGTCCAATTCAAGGAACGCCTCTGGTGGAACAAAACCGTTGCGACGCACGCTCTCATAGTACAGAGTGTTTGGATAATAGGCCCCGCAAATTAGGTCATTGGACGAGCTTATTGCTCTCGCAATATGTCCTCTGATTAATTTAATCATAAAATTATCCACCCTATTTATGCAGGCTTCATTATATAAAGTCTCATTTGAGTAGTAGTTTTTGTATTCCGATTCCGGTGTTCGATATAATCTGAGACAGGTTCTCAGACACTTCCTTTCGAACACCCGAATCTTTTCCATCAAATTTGGACCTATGTTAAACCATACTGGACAGCCATATATGAGCATTGGCCTGATTAACGTCATGTAGCGTATGACTTTTACCCTGCTGTCAAGTTGGCTACTATGAAATAGCCTCCTTGTCATAGCAAACGTTTTTCTAGCTTTGACCAGAGCAGCCTCTACATGTCTGTTGAAATACAGATATTGGTCTAGCCAGATGCCCAGGTATTTAACTAAACTCTTGGTTTCGTGGATGCGCATTGTTTAGTTTAACCAATGCGACATGGGAGCATTTTGGTGTTTACCCAATCGCTCAGGATAATGCCGTTGTAGGCTATAGAGTTTTCGGTGACGATAGGTCGACCGAAGATTTGTTTGCCAAGGCAATGGCTAGGGTGGTTATTGTTAGGGTTCATGTGGTGGTACATTTGACATGGTCATGAGTGCGATTGTTTAAATAACAATCGTATTCATGTTTAATCCTATACTCGGATGATGGCTGATAATTAGAAATTGGTTGCTCTGATGGCAACCTGATGGATATGGGGGCAATGTTTGATTAGGAATTGGTAGAAGGGGCACGATCATGGGTATGGTTGTTGGAATAGCAATCATAATCGTGTCCGATTCAATGGCAGGAAAATTATCAGCTGCAGCTGTGTCAACAAACGCTGGTCGGCGTGTCTGCTTGGACCAACGAATTGTTGGAACAAGAACACGCTGAAAGATTGGCGTATGTTTGGTGATTATGATTGCCGATGAGCTGAGCCGATAGGGGATATGGTGGTTCGTATATTATGAACTGAATATGCATGCTAGGGTTTTGCCTTCAGGTGGTTTGCATCTTTATTGCAAATGCGAAATGGGTAGCTAGGTTAAGGGAAATGGGTGGATCTTGGGAAATGCTTAAAAAACCCCCACAACTTTTCTGGAAGTTCGATGGACAGAGATTTCGAGAAGATCTTCTGAGCCGGTGTTAAGACATCAGTTTCATTGGTGTTGGATCGACCAATAATTTCCGATGAATTATCCAGGAGGCTTTCTTGATGCTAGTTCAGCTTGCTCTGCAAAACACTAGTTTTAGATTTTATTTCCGCATTTTCGGTACGTAACTCGTTTAGTTGTAACAAGAGCTGGTGGTTCATCTCATCCAGTTTAGCAAGTTTATTATATAAGCCTTCGCTGTTTGCAAATATTGGTGGACGTCATTTACATTCGTATTGGTGAAGCCGATGCCTCAGATGTTTCAGAATGCTGTTACTACCTGAACGTTGACAGTATTTCGTGGGGCAGATCCTATTTTATTTACATTCGGTTCTTATTCAAAACAATTGCACACTCTTAAAAAGGAACGCCTGCAACATCTTGCCCTTTATGTACTCCTAGTTTTTATTTTCTTAGACAGCAGTTTTTGCCTCTTTTACTCTACAGCAATTTGTGGCGGTGAGCTGTCAGTCGATGAATCCGATGGTCGATTAGAATCACCTAACTATCCATTAGAATATTTGCCAAACAAGGAATGCATTTGGAGGATAACTGTTCCAAAAGGATATCAAGTGGCACTCAAATTTCATTCGTTCGAAGTAGAGAATCATGATAGTTGTGAATACGATTACGTAGAGGTTCATGATGGAGATAGCGCTCAATCCGATTTGATTGGGGTATTCTGTGGATATAAACCACCACCAAATATGAAGTGAGTATCTTCAAAATATTGACGATAAGTGATTTCAATTCAATGAACCTTCGATTTTTGGTTTTGTCATGTAACTTCAGGTCGAGTTCTAACACAATGTTTGTGAAGTTTGTTTCGGACAGTACAGTACAAAAGGCTGGATTCTCAGCAATATTCATGAAAGAAGTAGATGAATGCGAGACACAGAATCATGGATGCGAACATGACTGCATCAATACATTGGGTGGATATGAGTGCAGTTGTCATATTGGATATGAACTGCACAGTGACAAGAAGCACTGTGAAGGTAAGTTGATTAAAAGACTTTAAATTACAATATACCATATTAGAGCGATTTATCTGGTGTATTTCTTGACAAATTTAAATTAGATAATAATAAATTTAAAAAAACAAAACGGTTCTCCCTATAGAGTCACCACAAACAGAAATTAACTTTCCTAATTTTACAAGAATAAATAATGAATGGTTTTCAATAACTCGTAAAAATTGTTAATTACCTGAAGTATAGTGTCAAAGCAAGTACTTAATCATATGTTCTATTATGACTGAGACGGTGAATTCAAGTAGTATATTTATAAACAGTGAATGGAAAGATCTGCGTATAAAGACAATTTATAAAAGCTACTTTGACACTTTTCTTTATTTTGTTTAGTTGCTGCACACTTTGATATCTCCGATTCTTATGTATAGGGCAATTTATTCCGTGACGCCAATCTTCCGGCATCTCATCTTGCTCCCATACGTGCACCACGATGTCATGAATTGCGTGTGGTGTAACGCTCCCCCTCCTTGTTTGATCAGCCCAGCTGGTATGCCATTAGCTCCAGGAGCTTTATTTGATTTGACCTGTCTTATGGCTTTTAATGTTTCCTCAATGCTTGGTGGCGGCTGCATTTGGACTTGATTTTGCATTTGTGGAGCCTCCAATTCTTCTGTGAGCTGACCATTTAGCATTCATTGAAGTGCACTTCCCATCACACCAGAATGCCTTCAGGATCGGTGATCAGATTACACTCCTTATCCTTGCAGTAAGTGCGGCGTGGTGTGTACCGCGTCACACTGCGGATTATTTGGTAGAACTTCCGCGGATGGTGGGGTCCTCACCCTATACTTTTCTCTATTTCACTGACAAGATTTTTTTCCCAGGCACTTTTTTTTGTCTGTGGAGTATTTTGTTCAGATCTTCTGAGCTCTTTGTATTTCTCCCCGCGTCCCCGCGTCCTATGAGACTGCAACATTGTCCGGTATGCAGCATTCTTACGTTCAGTCGCTAGTTTGCACTCATCATCAAACCAATCGCTCCGATCTCTACGACTACTGGCTAAAATGGAGTTGGTGGTACTACTGACAGTATTCATAAGGCGGGCCCATTTCTCTTCTACGCCCAGCATTCTGACCCCAGGACTTACTCTTCCTCCATCGAGCCCTTCGAGGGCGAATCTTAACGCATGACCAAATGTATTGCTGGTGTTCTCATTGGGTAAGGCAGCCGTGTTGATCCAAACCTGATCCGCGGCTGCGATACGTCTCCGTAAGGCAATCCGCACTCACAAAACTATACCCACAAAATAGTGATCCGAGTCGACGTTGGCACCTCGGTACGTTCGTACCGTCATCAGGCTCGAGGAGTAGCGGCGATCTATCAACACGTGTTCAATTTGGTTGCGATTTGTCCCATCAGGTGATACCTAGGTGGCTTTGTGAATATCTTTACGCGGAAACCTGGTACTCACAACGACCAAGTTCTTTGATGCTGCCAGTTCGATGACTCATAGTCCATTGTCATTAGTGTTCTCATGGAAACTATGGGAACCTGCGTAGTGCCCGACAACCGGCTCCCGACCTATTTTCGCATTCAAAATACCAAGAACGATTTTCACATCGTATCTTGGGCAGGCATTGAGGGCCAGTTCGACGCTCTCATAGAATTCTTCCTTTTCGTCGTCAGGGGACTCCTCTGTAGGTTCGTGAACGTTTATGAGGATTATGTTCCTAAAATTTGCCTCGCACACGAAGAGTGCATAGCCTTTCGTTTATTGCATTAAAGCCGATAATGGTAGGCTTCAGTTTTTGGTTGACTAGAAAGCCTACCTCGAGGACATGGTGTTTTACGTGACAGCTGTAATAAATGTCATACTCATTTCTTTGAATATCGCCACTCCCCGTCCATCTTATTTCTTGTAATACTGTTATGTCAACCTTATATTAGGACAGGGCATTGGCTAGCTGCTGTGCAGCTCAAGCTTTGTATAGTGAGCGGACGTTCCATGAGAAAATTCTCATATCGTTTAGCCATTTTCGTTTCCGTGGTCGTCGTCGTCTATCCGGTCCATATTTGAGCTTGATAAATTTGTCATAATAGTTTGTTTTTCCGGGCAGAGTTATTAGCCTTGTGCCAACCTTCATCGGGATGTCGCTGCATGCATTGGTTCACTAGTTGGCGGGTGCCAAAGTAGATATCCAAGAGTGTCACGTGGAGACTGCATGACAACTTGAATTGAACAAGGACAAGGATCGTCCTGGCCTTCGCCGCATTGAAAGCAATCAGTGACTTTGTCCTGCATGTTCGCTCCCTTCCCGCAATTTTCTACTTATCCATCTATTATACTAAGAAAATGAAGATGGGTAAGATAACATTAATCGTTTGTATACTGTCCTGGCAGAGCTTGGCTAGCAACAAGTTTATATGTTAAAGCATGTCGATTTAATTATAAAAACGTATACATGTATAAGCTCCTCGATAATATAGTGGTTAGTATACCCGTCTGTCACGTGGGAGACCGGGGTTCGATCCCCCGTCGGGGAGCCTCTGGCGCAAGACTAATGGCCTTGCCCGGAAAAAACAAATCATTATGGAAAATTGAACAAGCCTCAGTACTTGCTAAATACGGCCAAGACCGGTTCCCGGTTGTAGTGCCGATGATGATGATGATACATGTATAGGCATACAACACTAAGTTACTACTACTACATTAAAATGAGACTACTACTATCACTAATACTGTGAGTATTACTAAAACTACTTTTACCACTTCTACTACTAAATTTACAACTGCCACAACTACTACCAGTACCCTTACGCCTACTACACAACTACTACTTCCACTACTATTCACTGGATTCTTTATCAACTTCTTTCGCTGATATTTATTACAATATTTGTGGATAACGGAAGACACTTTTATGCGTTTAAATTGTTTGAATTATTATATTAAGACGAATATCCCTCTACCATATTAAAATTATTTTCAACAACATGTTAACGTAAACTTGGTTATTACTTTATCTAACCAAACACTCGGAGTACAATTGACGTAACAAGCGAGAATTTCCAAGGAATTATTGTTTCACTTTCAACTGCTGTAAAACCGAATGCAACAGATCGAGTTTGTGAACGAAACGCATACCACCTTTGTCAAGCGATATATTTGCTCTGTTGAAATTGATATTCTATGCTACGCTGGTAAACTTGACCTGACGCCCTCTGAGTTACACGCACCCAAAACGCTACATGTCATTTATTGTCTGTTAAGTTAACACAATCTATTGATGTAACTTTCTTTGTACCTGCAGATGCCTGTGGCGGCGAAATTGAAGCAATGAATGGAACAATTACATCACCATCATTTCCCGAAGTTTATCCAGGTCTAAAGGAATGTATATGGGAAATTGTTGCGCCGCCAAGACACAAAGTCTCATTGAACTTCACTCATTTCGATCTAGAGGGTACTTCACACCATCAATCCGACTGTGGATATGATTCGGTGACAATATATTCAAAACTAGGCGAGAATAGATTAAAGCGTATTGGCACCTACTGTGGTAATGTTATACCACCCGTAGCAACATCGGAAGGCAACGCGATCCGTATTGAATTCCATTCGGATAAATCTATAGAGAAGACTGGTTTTGCTGCCGTCTTCTTCACCGACATCGACGAGTGCTCTATTAACAATGGAGGATGCCAGCATGAGTGCCAGAATACCATTGGATCGTATGTCTGTTTCTGCCGCAATGGTTATACCCTTCATGAGAATGGGCATGACTGTAAAGAGGGCGAGTGCAAGTACAAGATCACTGCCCCGATTGGCAATATTTACAGCCCAAATTACCCAGATGTATATCCTGCCAATGTTATTTGCGTTTGGCATTTCACAACAACACCTGGACATCGAATTAAATTGATATTTAATGAATTCGAATTCGAACCTCACCAGGTGAGTTTAGAAGGCGAACTATTTATGATTCTAAATTGGTTTTATATTGACACATAGGAATGCAGCTATGATAATGTGACTCTATTCGATGGAGGGTCTGAAAATAGTGGGCACTTAGGGAAATTTTGTGGAAATAAGATTCCGTATCCTATTTCAGCTTCATCTAATCAAATGTATATGGTTATGAAGGTGGACAACAATAAGCAATTTAAGGGATTCACGGCTACGCATTCAACTGGTGAGTGAAATGTTTCTGGACGTCTTCAAATGCATGTTGAATGAAATAGGAAACAGCTCCAAAATGACCTTGATTTTTATCTGCAGCTTGTGGTGGGTATCTCCTCGCCACAAACCAAATTCAACAATTTTATTCACATGCCCGCTTTGCCGATGCTAACTATGATGAGAATATGGATTGTGAGTGGACAATACAAGCTCCAATTGGTAGCAATGTACAATTGTTCTTCCTCGAGTTTGACATTGAGAACAATGAAAACTGCACGTTCGACTACGTTGAAGTGTATTCTGGATCAGAAGATGCTAGTGGTCCACTACACGATCGATTTTGTGGCAACACTGTAAGCTACCTCTGCTAACATTTTTTATCAATTTAAAGATGATATTGTAATGATTTTTGTCTTTGTTTTTATTTATCCCACAGGTACCTCATGAAATAATATCCTTGACTGATTCACTTTTAGTTCGCCTAAAAACGGACGAAAGCATTACAATGAAAGGTTTTTCGGCGTCGTATGTTGCCGTTGATCCATTTGAAAATAGTGATGAAGACATCAATTCGGATAGCTCGGAGATGGTAACACCATTTGAAGGATATCTTAAAAGCATCTACAAGACAGACGATGATGACTACGGCGATTACAGTGACTACAGAGAGAACCATCTGTTGTTACATAACCGCCTTAGAAATAGGAATCGACACAAGAATAGGTTCTAAACGGTCTTCATTCTTCTACCTTTTTCATTTTTTGTTTTATATTAATTTATTCCTTTTTTGCAATGGGTATTATTATCCAGTAAGAGATACGAATGTTGTACATGGATATTTGTGTAGTAGCATACATAATAATAGTTATTTGTTCGACTCAGAGACTAAATAAATAAATAAAAAAGTACTTAAGAAAAAAAATGTATATATATATATATATATATATATATATATATATATATATATATATATATATATATATATATATATATATATATATATATATATATATATATATATATATATGGTGGCACAAAATTAATCATCCATTTTGTTTTTGAATTACTTTTTTACTAAATAAAAAAGAATGATTTTGAGTGATGGAAATCTTTATTTGTACTTTTACAATTTTTTCTTTTAAGTTAAAATGACTGCAGCTGTCTAGTTCACAAATGTCAAATATGATTGACGTACGGCGCCATTTGCAAAAATTATAATATCATCCAATAATAATAAATTTTGCGCCACCACATATAGATATATAAAAAATATTCATTTGAGATCGTTTCTACAATTTCAATATGTAGATGACGCAAAACAAAATATCACAATAAATGAAACCAAAAGAACAAACAGCAATCAATAAAACAATAATATATACCATTTGGAGTCTATGTTATCAAAAACAGACTTAAAACAAACTGAAATCTCGATACAATAACTAATATTTAGGCAGTTAATTATAAGTAAATATAGAACAAACGAATAACAAAACACTTAATATTAATATATTATCAATCAATAAATGATGGTCTATTAATCATATCTCAACAGTTTTAGGGATACCTAACTAAGTATAAAACGAATAGGAAACATTATGAAATTATAGGAATTATTAAAGTGCTACACCGAAAACAACCCGTATAATGGTTCGAATCAAACATTCATATCTTTCTCATGCGTAAACAAAGTAGGAGTAGTATGTTCATAGCATATAACCATTAGAACAATATCATTGGTTAAGAGATTAAGTAGAAAATGTACTTTTAATGTACATAAATATATTTATAGAGTGACAGATTAATAAATATAAATTGTTCAAAAAAAAATCCATTGGTTTTTACGTATCCGCGGTGCAGAAGTGAACAAAAGAAAACAAGGAAAAATGTAAGTGTTTTAATATCTTCGGCAACAAATATATATGTTTTAAATTGAGAAAATTGCATTCGAGTTTTAGTTGTCTTTAACAAACAATTTGCCAAACAGCTAGCCTATTCCAAGCATTACAGCATAAGTTTGTCGGGTGTCAACATATACACACGGTACACCACCCATAGTGAAGAACAGCACCAAAACAAAAACGAAGAAATAAGCCACCCACCCGTACATCCGTATACCATAGCAATTAACATAGCATTTCTACAAGTACTTCAATAAAGAGTAATTGAAAACCAAAATCCGATTCCTACACGCGCCAGCGGGCCGCTGTGTTGAGGGTTTGATTCCATTTTTTTAGTAATTTATCGAATCGAATTCTCTTCGTTATGGATGCAGAATATGATGTTTGAAAATTCAAGCAAGAGTCGATATATGGACTATTTATGCGCCAAAGTTCGGTTGAGCCTAACAGACACTAGTGAAAAGCACAGCACAGAAGAAAATCGAACGTAGCAATTCTTATCTTAAGCGAGTTGAAACGTTCTCTTGCACAAGCGCCTGTGGCCTGATATGTTGATGCTTTGGTTTTTACTTTTTCACTGGGTAAGTTCAAATCATGTTTTTCATTTCGTCACAAAACGCTATAGGCTCACAAATACTAGCAAAGAGAAGAACCGAAATGGTGTTGAGAAAAAAAGCGAAAAAAAAACATTTTTTTTACACAGTAAGTGATCGAATGGAGCTCTATCATAAAATATCTAGGCTGGATCATGATGTCAACAAATGCAGTTCTGGGGGAAACTGGTGTCGGGAAGTATAAATAACTTGTGTTAGCACCAACAAGTGGTATAAGGCTCCCGATAAGCCATCGAGGATCGATGGAAAGCGAACCAACAACTAAACAAAACAGCTGCTTGTATATATAACATGAGTACTGCCATTTAGTCTTAGATGAAAAAAGGCATTCTATTGATCTTCATCAGAATTCTTCAGCAAGGTTGACCCGTGATGGGGATCGGTCACCTGACGGAGAAGACTCCGTTGTGTAGCTTTTATAATCGGCTCGGTTGTGTAGTTTTTATAGTTGCCAATCAAATTTGAATTCTCAGATTGAAATTCACACCGGAATAAAATCACGATACATAAGTAGTAAAGCGTCTAAAAATATGTCGAGAATTCAAATAAATAAATAAAAGTAAAACTGACGATTCCCTTATTTCTTAATTCCAGAATATCGGAATATAGCAGGGATATCATAAATTTCTTACGTATGACTAATTATTGGTGTCCTGAATGCGTGAGTTTTTCTTTTGTCATGTTGAGCAATAGCAAACAGCTAATGATTGAAGTCTATCATCTGACACCCAAAAAAGTGAAATCGGAAGGACCACACCGCCACAGCCGCAAAAGACCTCAAAGAAAAGGCAGATGGTACCTCAGCAGTAGGGTTCATTAGCTAAGCAGACAGATACAGACCGATCTATCCGATACAAGGACTACGCCTCAATAATGCTAGAAAAAAATTCGAAAGCGAAGGTGCTATTAGGTTCAATTAAAGCTAAGAAGCATATGCACCGTTTTAACACCAGGACAAAGAGTGGATTGATTCTGTCAGGGTTAAAGCCCCCCCAATACACTAACCCCACTGTAAGGAAAACATTGAACTTAGCGAGTGGCACATCCACCCTACTGTAAGTGTCGACTCCACAAAACAAGGTAAACCAGCGTTATAGTGCCGAATCTTAGTTCTTTTATTCCTCTAGCAATTGTATACGTTCGAAGGCAAACTTAGTTCATAGAATATTGCTTGAGCTTGAGTATAGACAGCTGACGTTTTATCAATGGGCGCTGGGTTGGTTGCGAAACTGATAGTGAGTATGTGGGGTTGAAGATTATTGCTCCAAGACACGGGCACACGGATCCACTTCTTCCCCCAACAAATGTTCCAAGAAATTGTCTCCAAAAATCCGAGCACCAAAACAACGAGAAAAAATTGAACGCACGGATATTGTTGGTTATATTTTTATTGTACACGAAGTTTTTTTTTGAGATATTTCACCATAAATTCTATTTTAACATTGAATTTGTTTTTGATTTAAACGACACTTGTTTGCAAACAATTTTAAACGTATATGTATGAAATGAATATACTCGTATTAGAACTCGAACACCCGGGAGTTGATTTATCGACTCGTCAAACTCGTATGGTGGATATAAAGCGACTCGAAGCGGCAGCGTGACTGTCCGCTATGATGACTCTGTAACGACTGACTAATTAGGGGTGAACATTTGGGTTTCTGTATTCGCACAGCTATTAGCTAATCATCACCGCGCTCCTTTCATGTATCTTCTCATTCGCATGCCTCAGTGAGGCGGATAATACTCGAGCCTCATTCGACAGTCGCTGGTCATGCTAAGGATAAAAATAACAAAAGAAAGACCGCAAAAACTTCGGGGTTGGCTTAGCTTGTGCGACAGTATCAAATGAAGTTTCTGAGAATGAGCTACTGCCCTAGTGTTACGGCTGTGGTGATCTCAGAGTGCATTGAACCGTAGGGAGACAGAATTATGAAGGAGAGGAAAACTTAGCTGGTGCTATTCACCTGCGAAAAGAGATCATTGATCCCAAGCGAATGGATGATTTGCGGAAAATCGATAGGACGCTACATCGGCTAGGGAAATAATACCGTGGGAAAAACGCTAAGGTATGCGGTAATTACCCTAGCCATTGAATGATGATGCAACCGCGTCGTTTGATTCGACTTGGTTGTTGCTAACCAACATGAATGGAATTTCCGGTGGAAATCTCATGGTTAGAGGAATGAAGTTGCCGTATGGATAAAGGGTAGCTAAACTCAATTATGCATTATATACGTAGGATAATGAGTTTAGCTATGCGTCCTTTGGCAAAACATGATATTTCAGGCGAATAGCATGAACGGTGGAATAGGGGATAATATGACACACTGAAAGCGGTCGAAATAGGGCGGAAATTGTGGGTTGGTTCTCCGTGTAATATAGAGAACCCCCACAAGTATATTAGTCTTCTGCCTTGCATTGCTGAATGGATGGTTGTCTATCACCTGTGAGCGATGAAATGAATGCCGAGATAGAGGTTTTGATATTTTTTACAATGATTGAACTCCATCGTGTTTTTCGTTACACTTTCTAGTATTGGTAGAAGATGTGGAATAGATTCAAAGTCTTGGCGGCGTTTGCTATTGCTGGATCCGAATTGAGTAATTAACGAACTCGATTAAATTATATATTTCATATTTTATAAAAATATATATACGCCATTCTAACCATCACCTATTGATAATTGTGCATACTGAAATCGCCCACAATAAAAAAAAATGCGGGGAAGGTACTCCTTTAGTGGAATTAATTTACATTTCCGAAATATTTTACATTCCCAATATCAAAAACATAGATTCATCAACCACACCGACGCTTATAGCTAATCACAATCCAATCACCAAAACAACAAATAAGCCAAACTTACTCACTTCTTATCTCGTAGTAATCTCAGGCTCTGTGATACCACACTATCGCGGTCTTCATGGTTGTGGTATTAGTTACTTGCCAACTATTCTGAAAATTTGCATCAAGTAATATTAAAACTCAAATTATGGGATCATTCTCCAGTCGATTGACACATGGTCATATTTTAGCGATATTAATATTCATGCATATCATACTTCCTTTTCTCTCCCTCTTCTTCCACTCGCATTGTGCATGAGCGTAGTACTGCGAGCAAAAACGAAAGGACTTAATATGATGTACACTCCTACAGGGAGACCATTTGATTAACTCTAATGTCTTTCATTAAACACTGATGTAGTACCGAGTTGTCTCTCGCCATTATAAACACATCATACAACATACATATAGAATACTTGATTAAAAATGTGTAGTTATTTGTTTGAATACGTTTGGTGTGTCCGTCATATATTCTCGCTTAATTGAGTTTGAAAAGATTCTCCCAAAATCTTCCTTGCTGTTTGTTCCGAATTAAATCAATTCGCCTCAGTTCTTCACGTTGCCTCTCCTGAAAATCCCCCAAAGGAACCGATTGATTTATTTTTGGTAAATCACTTTCCGATGATTTAATGACACTCTATACGCATTCTTCAACATCAACTCAAGCTTTCCCACCCTTCCTTTTTAAAACATCTCTCACATGAATTGATCGGAGAACGACTGAAATTTTGAATTGTACTCTTTGGCATGGGCATAGTCCAGTCATTTATTGAAAACAGAAGTTCCTAAAAATCATTGTGTCCCATTGAGAACGACAAATTGATAAACGCACCGTAGATAGACTCAGTACTTATCCGGCAGTTCTTGGAACTGTAGCAATTGGAATTTGGGCGATCTCGATAAAATTACGAATCACGCCGAGAAAATTTGCACGTTAAAATAGTAGAGGCGCGATTCACTACGCGTTTCATTTGTGCCTAATTGAGATTGGTGTTTTTTAACCTAAACTTTTACCAACTTATAAGGAAAACAAAAGCGTGGTGACTCAATTGATCAATGTTGACTAATTAATAGGCGGTATCTTGGGTAAGATACTTTACTTGATTGGCAATCTAACCTTTGGAATTTGTTGCAGGTTTTCATTAACAGAGATATTTCTTTATAAAACAAATCGAAAATCTTCAATAGTTTGAATTCTGTATTAATTTATTTAAATTCTGGGCTTTAAGTATTATAGCTGACTAAAGTAATTTGCATTTTGATTTTCACATGAAAGAGTATGTACTTTTGGTTGTAAAAAAGAAAAGAGAATTTTTCATACTTCGTACATGGTAAAGGGATTAATGTCAAGGGATTAATACCAAAAGTAATAGAACGAGTAAGAAGCGACGCATACAAAGTGAAGTTAGAAAAAAAATGTGAATGTCGATATTTTTCCTCGAGTCTACATGTCAGTATGTGAAAGGTACAAAAGTGTACTTGCTATTGAGCGATGAATTGTAAATTGATGCAATTAATCTAACTACCTTGTGAGGCGCAAAGAAACTGAAATCCTTAAATTGCTATCAAGATAATACTTACAGGTTTACAGGAATAAATTCTTCACTATATGACTAGGCCATCATCTATATTTTAGGATCGCACAAATTACAGCGTCCTCGAGTTTTTATCACGAAAACTAATGATTCATCTTTATAGTTTCACGAAAGCTGATCATCGACCACTGTTTATTTTCCTGGGAAAGTTATCACCAGACAGTATCAGTTTGCCTTTCAGATTAATTTTGAAATGCAAACAGTTCAATATTTTTGAAAGACATAAAATTACCCCGCATTTGTGTTCACATGGAATGTGAAGATATACAAAAAAAAATTATTTTGAGTGATGGAAATCTTGATTTGGACCTTTACAATTTTTTCTAGTTCACAAATGTCAAATATGATTGACGCACGACGCCATTTGCAAAAATTATAACCTTCCCTATATTCCGATCGGGTGATTAATTTTGCGCCACCCTGTAGATGCTACCACTCGCATAGGCAACATTATTACACCAACCATGTGATGGGTTTATCAAGATTCAACACAATTGGCACTTTTCTGCGCCCCGGTGTTGGAAATCTTCGAAAGACACAGGTAGCCCGACTCCCCTTGCACCACTGATTCAATCTATACTGATTAACGCAGTGTCTATGAACTACGCCCACTTAGCAAGAAATTGTTGCTTATTTTCCCAAGGATTGTATTTCAATATTTCAAAATTCTTGTGAAATCCTCCAAAAGAAAGTATTTTATTTCTGCTTTGCACTTAAAAACCACAAGTTGTATCCGTGACTTATTGGCAGCAACAAATTGCTGCTTATTTCCCCAAGGACTGTATGTCGATATTTTTCCCAGGGCCAAGTTTGACTTGATGTGTAGTCGTATTCAACCAGTTTTATATAAATGTTAATAAAAAATATACCTAAATTTGGTAAGGTTATTGACTCGAAACTAATTGTGTACACTGAGTAATAGCACCGTAAAAAAACACTTGGTGAGCACTTAGGTCAGCGCATTTTACTAAATTACGCCAGTTCAAGTATACCAACAAATAATATCAAATTTCACAATTTTTCATATTTCGAATATACAAGAAAATAATATTTTCAAAATACTTTAGTTCTTACCGTTTCTTGTTATGTTCCTACATCACCGTAGATCTATCTTGATGCTCAGAGAATCTACACGGTGCCGTATGAAGTTCTCAAAATTTATTGATGGAAAAGCTGTCGATTGCTCTAAAGATATGTGTTACGAACCTATTTTTCATTATTAACGTCTTCTCAAGTTTTGTTTTCTTATGCTTGTGAACCCCTCACAAAAGAGTACTTTGCTTCTGCTTTGCACTTAAAAACCACAAGTTGTATCCATGGCCTATTGCGACAGTGTTTAGACTAGTACTGGCACACGATACTTGATAATGTGGTAACTCTTAAATGGAAAAACTCACAATCCAATATTAATGGATCAAACTGACCCAATAATTATAACCAAGTGACACTGATATTAACAGAATCTAATGGAGTGGTCACCTAACAGAAAAATATTCAATAGGATGAGACTTTTAGACAGATGCAAAAGATGGTAAAGTTGAAGGACAAAATAAGAACATAACACAGACAAAACCAAATACCAAGAAAAATAAAATGAAAATGGTAAACCTTGAGCGACTGCTTGGTTTATATTGCTTGTCGTATTTCACTTTCAGGGTAAGGAAATCTCAGGAAGCGAGAGAAGAAGAAAAACTAAAATATCGATACTGAATAGGAGTTTTGAAGACAATATATGGTAAATACTCTCCTTACGTTAAAGGGAATGTACCTGTATCGCCTACCTGTCTACACTTTTGTAGGTGTTTCCAACACAACACTAAGGCCCTGACCGATGGTACCATCAGGTAAGCGAAATCCGTAGAAAAAACGAAGAACACAAACACACAGGTACCTTGTTGAGTCGCACACAATAGAGAAGCTAAGAACATTCCAAACTCCTTGGGATGATCTTTAGTGTATCTTCACTTGATTACCTGTCTAAATAAACGCTGATGCTCTTATTATTGTTGCCGCCGCTGACGTTCTTGATGTTGAACCATTTTATCCATCCACTGATTTCATTGACTGTCTACTTGCCAATCACTGTAGTACCGACATCTTCATATACTCGTATGTGATAGCCACAGGTATATCTCGTGGTTCAGTAAGTGTTTTGTTTTCGTTCGGGATGGTGTGTACTGTGTTATAACAAGTGGCGGTTAGAATTTATCTTTAACTAAAATGCCGTCTGTGTGTGTGTTTAGTGTGATTAGCCTCTTAATTTTGTTCCCTTGCTATAAAACCCTAAATATTCCGTCACCACAAATTGCAAACACCCATAAACTAAAATCAAATATAATGGCTGACACAATATATTCACCGCAGTTAGTGCTTGTAAGTAAAAACGGTCTACCAAATTCTAAACCGATTTACATAACTATATTTTTATTTCCTACATATCTAGGAAAACGAACTTATGCAGCAAAGTCGTGCTGAATTCAAAATGTTTAGTGAAGACAAGCAAACATCAGCCGATTATTTTCTACAATCTAAACCTTTACATCTTTTCCTCCACAACCCTAATGTTAAAGAGATCCATTTACCTGCACCAAATTTAATCACGGAATCTAAAGATAGTAAGTTCAACGGTTATAACAACACTTTAAAACTGGTGTCATCTGATACTCGGCCGAAAGATGGATGGTACGTGGGTACTAAGACAGATATCAAACGCAACAGTCTGAAGGATAAACTTAAAGACACCCTCATCTATTGGCAAGCACTTCCTGTGCCACGGTAAGTTGAACCGGCATCCAATACCATGACTTCAAAACACGTTTTCTTCAAGTTGTATAATTACTCTTTTATTATCCTCGCATTTCCTGGAAAACCATGGTAGTTGATCTATTATATTTTAAAGTATTATATATTTCCTCTGAAGGTGATATTCAGAATATAATGCCACATTATGGGATTTTTCCGTACACTTGTCCGCCAAAAATGGATTATTTTTTAGACCTGATTTAACTGCCATATGCATTGAGATATAACAGGCAAAACAGGAAATTAGGGTTCAACGGAATGCATAGTATTTCTTCATTAAAGCAATTGCTTTAAAAATATGTAGAGAATACGTAAAAGAAAACGAAATGAAAATTCCAGGAACTCTAGCGATCCTAATCCGAAATAGAATAATAACGGCTAAACTAATATGAACATTATATCATAAAAATTACTGCGCGAGGACTTGTGAAGAATGTAAATTTGGTTGAGATGCATAAACATATTTTTGTCTTTTATTTCAATTAACAAATAATTTCAACAACACCGCAGAAACGTGGCCCTTACTCGAAATAATATCCTTTTGTTGTTTCCCCTAAGGCGGCTTAAAGAATACAATTTCGAAAAGGGAGCAGAAGGACATTTGAAACGTATGAACAAAAATTCGGAAAAGGATCACCGATTTTTGTAAGTAAAACTTTTTATTAGTTGCCATACATTTTTTTCAATATCTTCAAGGATGTGAATACGAGGAATTCTCTTGTATACATCTTGCCAGTGTAGTTTAAATAAATTTCATATTTTCCTGGATAACATTACATTAGATCGACTTCTGCGAAAGGGAAGAATCAGGGGTATGATATACGCTTGCGTACGACCTACAACTATATAATGGGAAGGCCCTTTTTATTTTAGAGGAAAAATGGTACGAATTAGGGCTGTGAAACAAATGGCTGTAAACTATTATTATTTTAAATTTACACATATTTAGTTTTTATCCCCTTCAAAAAATACCGTTTTTACCGGGATACAAATTCCGTGAAATTTGGAGTAGTTGGTCTACGTATCAGGCAGCTACACTAGCTAGGCTGGATGAGAGATATTCCAGAAAATGTTATATGTGAAATTGTAACATCAATGTCTTGCTTTTTCAATATACTATGTACCCTCCATCCTACTTCTTGCCTATCTATATGATGTGTTGCCACCACAGCCACAATAGTAAACGCTTGCAGTTCTAGGATAGTTGTCAGTTTCTGCTAAACAGGCACCCTTTTTGTGTCAACATGAATTTTTGATAATCACCATCAGTAGAGCTAATTTTCCACTTGATCATTCCAAAATGAAATAAATACAGAATCAAACTCACTTACGTATATGACTCTGCTCAGTCAACACGCGGCAACTACTGCATTGGGTATACGGTAATGGAAACAAGTCAGAGACCCTATAGCCAAGGTAGGGTCAAGATCTAATAAAATTGATTCCTTTCAAACACTTGCCATAATGGTGTAGTAATACAAATGTATTCGTCAACCAGCAATGGTGCGACAATCTATCTCCCTTAATCTTAGACAGTGCAATATCAGAAATATTCATCTGTTCAATATAGATCAGGTTACGAGTTCCTGAATGAATGCTCGAAATGTGGTGAAGGCGAATATGTTACTACCTCTTTGGCCGACTCGACATATTTTGTCGTTAGTATTGCTGTAGTAATTTGATAATTTTTTGATGAATTGCCATCCGTTACTGGGTACCACCATAAGAACGCTTCTGTTAACCTTATCTACTACTACTATACTATTTACTATTTGGGCTGTAGGAACCCGGAAGTTCATGACCCCACTGACTCGACTCCGCCATCGTCCCCTGTCCTGTACGCTCTCCTTCCACGCTTGACCACCCGATCCGATCTCCTCAAGGTCGAACCTAACATTGTCCTCCCATCTCCGTCGCGGTCGTCCTGTCGGTCTCTTTCTCGTTGGTCTACCGTCAAGAATTCTATGCACGGACCTGTGGGGTAGAAGTATGTGCCAGACACGGGCAGTAGGTTCACTTCTATCCCCAACGCGTCTTCACTTGTTTTCACATCGCCAACTTCATTTTACTTAGCGGATCCTGATAGAATTTACTGTTTAACACTTTTCCGCTTGATGGGCACTATCTGTAGTGCTTCACTTGTCAGTACACAAAGTAAACTTTACCGAAACGCAGAAGTTGAAAGGAGAAAGCTGCATATCGTCTGCTCACCGAACATCACCGAGGGAAGGTAGCCACAGGTCGTACAAGTGAAAAATAAAACACACTAGATTGTTTTGGATAATGTCTAGATTTTTATTATTCATTTTATATCACTGCCGCGAGATTTTTTAAATATAGTACACACCGTACTAGCGAAAAGACTTTACCGCATCACCACAAATAAAAGAAACTAGACTCACGGTTGAAATTTTGCGTGTCCGCAGTGCTACGGACAGCGGGAGCGGCACAACCTACGTGGTCGGCGAATGTAATTGGGCTCTTGTTCCTTTGTTTGAAAGATCGAGGGTACCGCCACTCATTTTCCGATCATTTCATGGGATTTGGTTGTGTTACCCATCTGGCTTAAGACAATAAGGTTCTTGTGCGCTTCGGGTGGGTAACAAAGGAACCATGGGATTGTAAAAGGTTTTGTGGGTAGTTTTTATGATGGAATACCAGCAATAGTCCTTAAGAACTGTGCTCCAGAACTATCGCCGGTTCTTGGTAGACTCTTCCGCTTATCTTATGCACGGAGGACCTTTCCTGCCTGCTGGAAAGTCGCTCGAGTTCAGCCAATCCCGAAGACGGGAAAAAAGTGTCTCCCACAAAATTACCGTCCGATATCATTACTGTCTATTTTATCTAAGGTAATGGAAAAAGTCATCAATACAGAGTTGGTTAAGTATTTGGAGTGCAACGGTCTTCTGAATGATCGTCAATACGGATTCCGTGGCAGGCGGTCCACGGGAGACCTTTTGACACTTATAACCGATATATGGACATCTGCGATTGAACGGCATGGTGAGTCAAGGGCGGTCGCATTAGATATCTCCAAGGCTTTTGACCGCGTCTGGCACGGGGCATTGCTGAGCAAACTTCGTTCATATGGACTTTCCCAACAGCTTTGCGACTGGACGAGGAGCTTCCTCGAGAATCGATCGACCCGGGTTGTTGTGGACGGCGAGTGTTCGGATCTGTATCCTGTTAATTCGGGGGTGCCCCAGGGTTCTATTTTGGCTCCAACCTTGTTCTTGCTTCACATAAATGATTTGTTGGAGACAACGGATAACAAAGTGTTTAGTTTTGCGGATGATAGTACGCTTGTTTCCTCCTTTTTGAGTGATCGGCCGATTGGTGCATCAACGTCGCACCAGCTGAGATGTAGACAGATTGACTCTCTGAATGAGGATCTAGATAAAGTCCTGCGGTGGGGAAAGGCCAATCTTGTCGACGTGGTTCATCTCCCGACAGCGCGAACATCCCTGTATCAGAACTCGTTCCGTTACAGAGCGGGGAAGCTGTGGAACTCCCTTCCCACGCGAGTGTTCCCGGAGCGTTACAACCTGCAACTGTTCAAAAAGAACTGCAACAGTTATTTGATGGCATCTCGGGGCGCCCACTCAACGCTATAGGTTCGCCTCTCCCGAGAGAAGTCTAATAAAAAAAAAAAAAGATGGCATCAGCAAGAACGCGGGTTCCATAAAAACACCACCGACGCAAAAGCTGACGAAAGTGATCGACCACCAAGAGAAGACAAACGAATTAGAAAACGAAACATAAGTATAAAAGTAAAAAGTTATTTTTATTGAATTCACTGGTTGTAATCGGTTTCTATCGCACATTGAATTGTTTACAAGTTAAAAGGTTAATTGAAGGAACAAGTTTACACACTGTTGACGTGGACCTTTGCTAGTTAAACACAATGCCATTAAATTCCATAATCCATAGAGTCAAGTTCTTTTTGTGTTATTTATAAGATAAGTTCACAATCCTTCCGGTCACGATACAAAGCGAAATCTCGATAAAAAATTAACACTCGCGGGGTGTTGCTGAAACGAAAAGAAACCGAAACCAACAAACGGCGCTGTGGTATGTTAGCGCTTGCGTTGCCTTTCCTGGGAATTCGTGATCCATCGCCAACACGGGGATTACACTTTAATTTTACATTATTTGCATTTAATTATCTATTGCGTCAAGCGACGTGGCCGCCATAGCAACGGGGACACTAATTTCGGAAGGTAAACGATTTTCAAAATACGGACATCTGGAACGGGTGTATCTACACGAGGATCGAACACTTAACGTAATCCACTCTAGTGACTCCGACAACGCAACGTCCTGGGCACGTGTGTGCGGTTGGGCGGTTAATATCTGACTCAATTAGTAATTCACATCGCCGCGAATTGCATCGATAAGGGAGGATTGTATATGTGTCCGTATATGCCAAGTACGTTGCCCTTCAACCTGCATATCGGCAACGACGAAAATGCACCTAAATAAACATGGGCTGGTGTAATGAATTGGTATTATAGAGATATGCGATAGCGAAGTCGCCGAAGGGAGAAATAGGTTTCTGTGTCTTAAATAAACAGAAACGCTATTTCGAGGGCCATAAATCTTTGATGACCTGCCCCCGAGAACGAAATAGGTTTTTGCTTCAAGATACACAAAAACGCTATTTCAAGGGTCACTATGTTATGCTCATCATGTTTACTTAGGCGTTCATGCTAATGCCATTGTAGGCTACAGAGTTTTCGTGGCGATAAGCAAACCGATGGTTTGCTCGCCTATGACCTAGGCTATGGTAGCTTTTGTTTGTTTTACAGGCCGGAGCATCGTTAGCATGATTTGGGTTATGATTGTGTAACGTCAATCATATTAGTGCCCAAATCCCATGATCGGTAGATAACCACAAAGGAAATTGGTCGCAAGTGTTGCGAACCTCGGGACTGGGGCAATAAATGGTTATGAACTGTAGCAAAACCCATCGGCTACGACTGTGTCAACAATTACGCTGGCCACCGAGTATTTATCTATTATAATTGCTGACAAGCCGAGCCGATGGAGATATGGTACGGTTCATATAATAATTCAATGTGATGCATACCTTGATAATGTTTAACTTTCAGGTGTGATGCTGCAGGGGAGCTTACGCTGCCCCTAATTGCAGGTAAGTACTATGGGTTTGGAAGGTGGTTAATTTAAGGGGACGGGCGGTTCTTTGGGAATGTATTAAAGAACCGCCACAGTTTCTAATTGCATTTCCAAATCATAAACATCTAGCTTGGGATCTGCGTTAAGATGTTTATGATTGCATAAACTGTTGGTTGAATTCAATATTAGAGACTTTTGAACGGTTAGTTCGATTGATTTTTGCTATTGCATTCAATGTTGGTGTGTGAAATGTTACCTTCTGTTTCAGGTGAGAGTAAGGACTTTTGGGACACGGTCTGTGGGCACATGTGATGGATAAAGGTGAGTATGTTCCTTGGCGGAAAGGACATCTCAACCTATAGTGGGTTTTGTAGTTCGTAGAACCGCCACAGACCTATCGTTGCCCATTCGCGCTACATGTCCGGCCCATCTTAATCTTCGCGACCTGTTTACTCTCACTATTGTAAGTTTGTGGTATAGCTCTTCCAATTCGTGGTCGTGGAGTTTCCACCATTGTCCAAAGCTACCCCTTAAACCGTCATTCTCGAATACGCGGAAATTGTTTTTTTTCCGTTTCGTGAGAGCCCATGTTTCGCGTCCGTATAGAACAATCGGCATGATTATTGTTCTATAGACACGGAGCTTTATATTTCGTGATAGCAGTTTGGATTTCAGCAGGTTACTGACTGGGTACCAACTAGCGTTGCCGGAGTGTAGTCTTTTGTTAATTTCAATCGACATTTCGTTACTGGCCATCAGTATTGTGGCCAGATATTTAAATTCTTTAACTTTTTCAAATATCTTGCCTCTGACGTTTATGTGTGTCCCGCGAGATCCACCTGCTCACGCTGTAATCATATATTTTATTTTATCTTCATTCATTTCTAAGAGATTTCACTGCTTATACTTACAGCCTCTAGATTGTCGCCCAGAACGGCGATATCATCCGCATATACGAGCACTTGTTTGACCCGTTTCAGGGATGATCCGGTCATATTGTCGTCTTGTACCTTTCTGATAACATACTCGAGCACAAGGTTAAAGAGACATGGTGAGTGGCCATCCCCTTGTTTCAGTCCGTCCCGGATTTCAAATGGTTCTGAGAGGTGGTTTTCAATTCTACCTCGCCCTTTGGCGGCATATTTTTCTCGGGACTCTCAGCTCAACTACAATATGGTAGAGCCTTTGCCTTGCCAGAGTCATAGGCTTTTTTGAAGTCCGTATTCTCACTTATTTTCCACCAGTTGCCTTATTGTGAACATTTGGTCGCTTGTTGACCGGTTCCTACGGAATCCGCATTGGTAGTCTCCCAGTATTTCTTCTGCGTACGGTGTGATTCTCGCCAATATGTCATTTGTTAGTAGTTTGTATGGGGTTGGGAGCAATGATATTCCTCTATAGTTTTCGCAGTCAGATCTGTCGCCTTTTTTGAAAATGGGGATTAAGGTTTTCAATTCTTTCGAAGTGACTTCTTTATCCCATATTGTTTTAATCAGTTGGTGGATCTTTCAAGCGTTTGCCTCTCCTCCAAGCTTCTTAAGCTCTGCCGGTATGCAGTCGACTCTGGAAGCCTTGTTGTATTTCAATCGATTTATTGCGTCTACAACTTCGCTGAAAAAGGGCTCTGGGATCTGAGGCCCGGCTGTATGTTAGTTTGGTGCGTTTATTTGTGGTTGATGGGTGCGCACGTTGACCAGGTGTTCAAAGTACTGCTTTCATCTTTTGACGATATTGTTTGTTTCTGTAACCAGACAGCCGTTTGTCTTTAGAATTATTTTGGCTCTCCCTCGATAGCCATTTCTAATTGAATTTATCCCGGCATTCATACCTCTGATGTTCTCCCATTCGCGTTTTTTTGCGTTTGAAAAGTTCCATTCATTCTTTCCGAATTGTCGCGTATCTTTCTGCGTTGACTTCTTCATATTTTTCTAAATGGATCACTCTGATGCGTTTATGTCCTTCGATCTTCGCCCTGCACTCATCGTCAAATCAAAGTTTGGGCTTAAATGTTTCCTTAAAATCTAATAACTTTCGGGCTGTTTATTTGATTGTGTCTCTGATCGATGCCCATTTAGTGGCCACCCTATTGGCATTCTCTTCTTCACTGCTTTCATTCTATAGGATGCTAAATCTATTCGTTAGTTCGTCTTGATATTCAGCCCTTTTGTGCAGGTCTTTTAGTTTATCGATGTCGAACTTCTTGCTCGTCTCCCGTGACTGCCCATATGGGTTTGTTGCGAGTCGACTCCTAATTTTACCCATCATTAGAAGATGGTCGGAGTCGCAATCTGCTCCTTTTTATGATCTTACGTCAAAGATATTCGAGTGGTGTCTTATCTACTGCTCCGAAAATGTATTCTGTGATAGTGCGCTCTTTCTGAACTCAGTTCCATTCAGTGATGATGTGCTGAACATGCGGTATGGGTTCATCGGTTCAATACCGGTAATTGGCTTTCTTTCCTACCTGCTGGAAAATCTCTCGAGTTCTGCGAATCCCAAAGAGGGGAAAAAAGTGTCTCCCACAAAATCACCGGCCGATAGCATTACTGTCTATGTTATCTAAGGTGATGTAAAATGTCATCAACGCCGAGTTAATTAAGTATTTGGAGTGTAACGGACTTCTGAATGATCGTCAATACGGATTACGTGACAAGCGGTCCACGGGAGACCTTCTGACTCTTATAACCGATATATGGACATATGCGATTGAGATGCATGGTGAGTCAAGGGCGGTCGTATTGGATATCTCCAAGGTTTTTGACCGTCTCTGGCACGGGGTATTGTGGAGTAAACTTCGCTCATTCGGACATTCCCAGCAGCGTTGCGACTGGCCGAAGTTCTTCCTCGAAAATCGACCAATCTGGGTTGTTGTGGACGGCGAATGTTCTGAATCCTGTTAATTCCGGGGTGCCTCAAGGTTATATTTTGCTTGTTTTTACTTCACATAACATAAAAACATAAAATTTGTTTCAATGGATAACAAAGTGTTCAATTTCGAGGATGAGAGTACACTTGTCTCCTCTTTTTCGAGTTAAGGTCCGATTTCCGCACCAGCTGATATGTAGCCAGATCGACTTCCTGAATCAGGATCCACTCCCGTCGACTTCAATGCAACGAAATTGTGTCTTCATACAACATTCACAAAGAAGAGTGGATCATCGATTCCACAGCGGATGATGAATGTCCAGGACCTCGAATCTGGAGAGAGCTTGAAATTGCTCGGGGGCACGGTCTGTAGGAGTGTATCGTTGCATAAGTACGTGTCGAACATCGCTAGGTCCGCCTCAGGAAAACTAAGCTATCTTTTTAGAACGAAGAAATATTTTACTCCGCCTTAACTTCTTCTTCCGTATAAATCCCAAATTAGACCCGCGCTCGAATATTGCTCTCATGTTTGGAGCTCTGTACCTAAACAAACCCTCGACCTACTTAGAACATACAGAGACGAGCGATCCGCCTGATCGGGGACACGGCGCTGACATCCGGACTGCAGTCGCTATCACACCGAAGGCGCGTAGCTGAGCTCTGTCTGTTTTACAGATATTGTCACGGCTACTGCTCCTCGGAGATTCGTTGTATTGTTCCGCGCAATTCGGTTTATATGCCCTCCACAAGACGGATCGCACCAATTTGGGGTTCCGTTACAGAACGGAGAAGCTGTGGAAGTCCCTCCCCGCACGAGTGTTCCCGGATCGTTACAACCTGCATCTGTTAAAAAAGAACTGGAACGGTTGCTTGTTGGCAACTCGGGGCGCCATGCCGGTGCTATAGGTTCGACTCCTCCGAGAGAAGTATATTAAAAACAAAAAGGCACGTTGCTTCATTGGACACCTTTCTGTGGGCCCTAAGGATCCTCAAGATTCGCTTTCTGAGGGGGGGATATCACGTTTTTTATTCACAAATTGAAAGTATTTGCTTTCTTGCCCATACCGGAGAAGCTCACTAGAAGTATTCTGTCAGGTATTTTTGGCCGATCAACATTTAGTCTTCAAAACCGTGTTTGTTAGAGCCGCTTTCTTTTATGGACCCCGGATATTCCTATCCAATCCTAACAAAGTTAGACACACTAAGGGTGATTATATAAAGTCGGTGATAAAAATCTCTTGTAGTTTTGAATCAAATGCTTTAAATATTGCACATAAGAATAAAGATCATCATCATCATCATCGGCACTGCAACCGGGAGCCGGTCTTGGCCTTATTTAGCAAGTCCTGAGGCTTATTAAAATTTCGATAATGATTTGTTTTTTCCTGGCAAGGTCATTAATCTTGCGCCAGAGGCTCCCCGACGGGGAATCGAACCCCGGTCTCCCGCTTGACAGGCGGATATACTAACCACTATACTATTGAGGAGCCAAGAATAAAGATCACTAATCGTCTAATTTGCAGTATTCAAACAACCGAAGGTCTTCAACGCAATACACGTGCTGTAACAGCTAAAAAGGAGCGAATCTGGGACTATGGAGTCATACCGTATGAAATCGATCCCGTTTTCTCAGACATTAATAAAGCACTATTCAGAAAAGCCATGCGTCACTGGGAGAGTCACACTTGCATCAAGTTTGTGGAACGTGAACCTGGTGTACACATCAACTACATATATTTCACAATAAAAAGCTGCGGGTAAGATCGCCTCCCTTCATTTTCATTTCTTCAATAAACATAACGTTCCATATAATCTTGTTAATAGCTGCTGTTCCTTTGTGGGTAAGCGAGGCAATGGCCCACAGGACATTTCAATAGGACGCAATTGTGAGAAATTTGGTATTGTTGTCCACGAATTGGGACATGTAATTGGATTTTGGCATGAACACACTCGGATTGACCGCGACAAGCACATTATCATAAACCGTGCCAATATCATAAAGGGACAAGAATACAACTTTAATGTCCTTACACCTGATGAAATTGATTCGTTGGGCCTGCCATATGATTACACATCGATTATGCATTACGCCAAGAACACATTCTCAAAAAGTCTGTTTTTGGATACGATTCTACCGATTGGTTTGGCAAGCGGTGAACGCATTGAAATTGGCCAAAGACTAAGACTGAGTCCGGGTGATATTATTCAGGCGAACTTATTATACAATTGTCCAAAATGTGGACAGACGTACCAAACAAACGCTGGTGAAATCATCTCACCACATTTTTTTTTATTCGATGACAATGAAACGATGACAAATACCAATGATAAGAGTCCGGAGCGTTGTGAATGGCGTATCACGGCCTTCGGTGGGCAGACGATTCGGTTACAAATCCTTGAAATGGTGAGACAAGAGTTTTTATTAAATTGGAAGTTAACTAAAGGGAATCTTTTTGCAGAATCTTTTGGAAACGATGGACTGTAAAAAGGATTACTTAGAGATACGTGATGGATATTGGCTTAACTCACCCGTTATTAAAAGGATTTGCGGTAATACGACATTAGAAGATATTCAGACAAATTCTAATCGGATGCTTCTTAATTATGTGAATCATAATTTCATGCATGGCTTTAAGGGAATTTATGCTAAATTTGAAGGTGAGTGTTGAGCATATTTACCGCTACTTCAAAGGTTATATGGAAGACATTGTAAAATAATTCTGAAATGAAAGTAATTTCGTCTCTGCCTTACATTTGACGTGTATTAAAAATGGTTTAGGTAGGATTTTTTGGTTTTCCGCAGTCCCAACTTTGTGTCACTGAATATACCTAGTAAAATGGATTTTCAATTTTATATCATGACATAATCCTGTTTTCAGTGCGTCTTTTGCCATAAATTGGTTCTGTTCTTCAAAATCGTGTGCTATATGTCTTCCAAAGAAATATATGTAACCGAATATTTATGTATTTATAGTTTCTTCCGTTATCGGCGTTTGGCAAATCACACCTTTTTAAGGGAACTTTTAGCGTTTGACGCAGAACATGATTTGAACCCACGCTGAAAGGGTTACAATCAAGACACCAGCCTACCGGTTGTGGATAAGCGAGAATATCTTAATTCGTCATGCAATACCGTGATTGCTTAGCTAATGCGGTAATATATGGTGGTAATGATCTTGGTACTATGTTCTTCAATATTGTTTGCCAGTGTACAATCTGCTGGGACAACCACAAATTATTTTAAACTTTTTTATGAAGTAATAAGATTTAAAGAAAGCTTACAGTAAGTAGTCTTATATACCCTGCGTCACAGGACGTTAAATTATATCTACAATTAGGTCAGCTTCTCGTGAAAATCGATAAAAGTCTGACTAAATAGTTTCAAAAACATCGGGGTGAAACATCGAGGTGAAACTACTTCATATATTGTTTGCCCTTTGTCAGTTGTTGTTTGCTGTTTTGGTTAAGACAAAAAACGCAAGTATGATTTTTTATTAGATTAGCTTCGTCACATAAACATAATTTCTGAGATAAATTTTGTTTGGAAAACAGAGTGAGATTTTCATTTGCATTTTTGCATATTGATGTCTGGCTCGAGTTTTATGTGGCCATTCAGTGTTGTGGTCGATTTTTCTGGTAAACAAAACAGAATCCTCTGTTGCTGCGCAATGGCTAATAGTTACACAAAGCTAAACATTATGACACTCATAGTTTTTCTTCTATTTGATTGTATTTTTTTTTTGTATTTTCCTAATTTTTTTCACCTCCCAATCTTCTCTATGCCATCTTTACTTTCACAACCGCCTTATATTGTTATAATCTTGACTCGTCTATATCGTTTGTCATTAGGAGATTATATTGAGGTCCGACGACCGTGCTTCCTCCTCTCGCCCGAGGGAAGAGCGTGGACTATTTCATTTATAGTTATTTAAAAAAACACTTTTATTAAGGGCAAAAACAAAACTGGCTCACTCTTTCCATAGGTTTAACAAAAAAAAAAAAAACCAAATTAACCAAACGAAACTTTCTTCAGAAACTTTTTTACATTAATTTTACAAAACGAACGTGAAACGAAAGCCTTTCGCTTTTTGTTACTTATGTGACTGACTTTAAGGAGCAGCTCGACTTACTCGTTCCGTGGTTATTACTCGACTTCTGGCAAAAGTACAATTTCTCTTTTTGTAATTTTCTTTCGTTAAGTTTCCTTGATGAACGAAGTCGAACTTGGGGGAAAAGGGTCATCTTCCTCTCCAGGTACCTGAAAGCCGACAACGTATGAGTGTATTTTGGCCAATCACAATCGAGCAGCTGCTACGGTTGCTCGATTTTGGTTTATGGCTTGTGCGACAAGAATTTATTCTTCTTAGCAGCTGCTGGTTGCTCGATTTGATCTCAGAATCGTCACGTCGAGTATTTGCTATATTCGCTTGGTGACGATTCTGGGATCGTTATATTAGACATCCGCAATTGCAGCTGCTATTTTTTTTTTTTTTTTTTTTTTTTATTAGACTTCTCTCGGGAGAGGCGCACCTATAGCGCCGAGTGGGCGCCCCGAGATGCCATCAAATAACTGTTGCAGTTCTTTTTGAACAGTTGCAGGTTGTAACGTTCCGGGAACACTCGCGTGGGAAGGGAGTTCCACAGCTTCCCCGCTCTGTAGCGGAACGAGTTCTGATGTAGGGATGTTCGCGCCGTCGGGAGATGAACCACAAACGGGTGCGATCCGTCGGATTGTCTTGTGGAGCGCATATAAGCCGAATTGCGTGGAACAATACCACGAATCTCCGAAGAACAGCACCCGTGATAATATCTGTAAAACAGACAGAGGTCGGCTACGCGCCTTCGATGTGATAGCGACTGTAGTCCCGACGTCAGCGCCGAGTCCCCGATCAGGCGGATCGCTCGTCTCTGTATGTTCTAAGTAGGTCGAGGGTATGTTTAGGAGCCGAACTCCAAACATGAGAGCAATATTCGAGCGAGGGTCTAATTTGGGATTTATATAGGAGGAGAAGTTGGGCCGGGGTAAAATATTTCTTGGTTCTAAAAAGATAACTCAGTTTTCCTGAGGCTGACCTGGCGATGTTCGACACGTGTTTATGCCATGATACATTCCCACAGACCGTGACGCCGAGCAATTTCAAACTTTCCCCAGCCTCGAGGGCCCGGCCATTCATCATCAGCTGTGGAACCGATGATCCAGTTTTCTTTGTGAATGTTGTATACTGAGTCTTCGTTGCATTGAAGTCGACAAGATTGGCCTTTCCCCACTGCAGGACTTTATCCAGATCCCGATTCAGAGAATCAATCTGTCTACATCTCAGCTGGTGTGACGCAGATGCACCAATCGGCCGATCACTCGAAAAGGAGGAAACAAGCGTACTATCATCCGCAAAACTGAACACTTTGTTATCCGCTGTCTCCAACAAATCATTTATGTATGTAGTATGACGATTTTTGGCAATCTTTTAGGAAAATGGGATAATGGTGGGATATGTATATTGTATGGGAAAATGGGATAATGGATGAGATAGGTATATTGGGAGATGGGATATTGGGTGTGAATTGAATTGGGAACTGGGATGATGGGTCATGTATATTGGGGTTGTGGGGGGATGGTAGGGCTTCGAGAGCACTACAATATCATTTTATTCTATAAGGGTATTAGTGGTCCCTTTAGAGTGTGCACATTATAAAAGCTCAACAAAATACTCCAAACACATGTTATTTTGGGTATACACGATACTAACTACAGTGAAGTTACGTATCTCAGCAAAGTTGCATATGCACAAAGTAGTAGAATGCTTATTCTTTGTAAAATTACAACGGACGGCGATTCGAACAATTGGCATAGGTTATGTACACATACAAAAGAAAAGAAAAACACAAATTGATCGGAAAAGGAGTCCGCTTCAAAATGCTATGGTTCTGCAGGGTTCAATGCCAGTGCTTCGGGAAAATAGATTTCGAAGGCGCAATATTAAGAAAGCTCACCGTAAAATATAATTCAGAAGTAGCTGTGGTGGTTCTTTATATTACGCGGAGAACCAACCCACAATTACAACCCAATTCGCCCGCTAACCGCGCACCACGTCAACCCCAATCCCATTTGACGGCCTATTTCACCTGTAAAAGGTATCTACCCAAAGGACGCATAACCTGAATTCATTCTTCTATGTAGATAATGCATAACTGAATTCAGCCTCCTTATGCCATATGGCATCATATATTTCATAAACCTCATGAGATTTCCTATCGGAAATCAAAAATCGCATGTCTGGTTAGCAAGAGCAAAATGTGGGCAAGCGACGCTGTTCCTACATAGCGAAACGGCTTGAGTTATATCGAATTCTTTTAGTTTTGTTTCCACGCTGATATTATCCCAAGCCATCGCGGCGTCCTTTAACCTGCACCAGACTCAGAGCCAGGTGAATAGTACGAAAAATATACTTTTCATTCCACCCCATTTCCTCTTCTCAGAGTGCATTTTTGGTTCTCCACTCTGAGAGAAACTAAATACCAAACTGGGTCATGCGGTCACCAGTTGGTTTCGCCTTCGTTGCATGCGAAAGCAAATCAACTCTGAGATCATCACACTCTACAAAAAATGCAAATATGATTTTTTATTAGATTAGCTTCGTCACATAAACATAATTTCTGAGATAAATCACAATCTCTCTAAGTCCATTGACTGTTGGGTGAATTCGCAAGAGTTTATCCACCTCGATGGGCGGGGAAATGGAAGACGGCGGATGAGTGTGCGATCAAGATTGGTTGATCGAGTGGGTAGAGTCAAGTCAGTCAAGTTTCATCCCCCGTGGAGTGTGCACACAGGAGTCGGGTAATAACCGCGAGTTTAGTATCATCAGGTGTTAAAGTCGTGTACAGTCTTATTGTCCGCGTTATAATATATTATTTCTCCTACATACATACATGTGATTTCATTGATTTTCGATTCTCGATAATAAGAAGAATTTAGAACGCAGTTTTTGTATCTTTTGGGAAACTTTCCAAAAGTGATAACGAAACCGATAAAACTTTATCCATTTAAACCAATTATAATAAACAATACCAGTGGATTATTTAGCGTGAAGCCTGGATTTAAATTGAATGTACTTGCATATACAAGGCGCCTCGACGCTATTAAGCGGTTTTTAAGCAAAAAAATAAAAATAAAAACTAATTGCAACCAAATCAGTGCATTTTATTTTTCGCTGTCGTTGATTCTTGGATATTTGAACGTGAACGTGTGTTCGGCGGAACAAGTGTAGGGGATTCCTTGAATCAGTTCCCGTGCCGGCACATCTACCAAATACTCCCAAATAACACCTGCATTTTTTGCAGGTATTAGTTCAACAGCACCAAGCAAAAGAGAAGGAGAGACTATCGTAAGGTTTTATAAGCGTATAACAAAGTGAGGTGGACAACGAAGTAAACAATCAGTTACTATTTGACACTTGGAATTTATCCGCTTTTACCAGTACTGTAGCCGCTACAAATTACGATTGAGCCCAAAAGTTCTGAATAATAAACAACATATTCAATGTGAGTAATACGTTTTGAGCACCCTTCTCCTTCACTCCTTTCATCTACGACTACTGCAATACCAAACTGAGAAAATCACCCTACTCTACAAAAGAGGCTTCTGGCAGCCGTTTCATTAGGTAAACTACTAATATATCTTACACACATGTACGGGGACGCAGCTTGTCATGTGCCAAAAGACATAATCTGCTATCGTCTTGTGTGATTTTCTTCCCCTTACATTTTCATCTTTGGTGGATAGAGAACATTTCTGTTAATCAAGCAGAAACCCATCAACGAAGATAATCATTGCTGTTTTCCAACTATCCCTAGTCAAAATATAACATACTTGCTTACTTGTTTTGGCGGATTCTAGACAATCAGAAAGCCGAGACAGTGTTGAAGGACATGCTTGGGCTTATATCCCAAGGCTTTTTCCTTATAATCTTTAAGCAATTGCACTAAGGTCGAGAAGGAGGATAAATATTGATCTCAATATCCCCAACTAAATAATTTTCCCGAATAAGTTCCTAAAACTCGTGATATTATTTTGGATATGCTAATATATGCAGCTTAAAGCCAGTCGCAGTTCCATTTAATTAAATTATGTTATGACTTAATAATGTGCACCCTATTCGCGTTCATTATATACGCACCACGGAATTCAATTTACGAACCAGCCTCACAACAATCTATGTTCGGAATAAAACCAATCACACAACATCCGTGTCGCAGACCAATGGGACTTGTAGCAACTAATTGAAATTCCATAAATTCCACAATACAAGACTTAATTAAAATTTGACCAGTTCCAATAAACCCACGTTGTTACAGCCAGGGTACAGCCGGAACTTCTCTGAAAACCTATTTTGTGTAAACATCGAGCACCGGATGCACCGTGACACTGCTAATAGTCCTTGTGGCTGGAGTCACATATAGGTTGATTCAAAATGCCACTGAGAAGTAGGTCCTTCGAGCAGATTTGGATTTATTTGCTACAAGTTCCTTTTTGGTTTGCCGTTTAGCTCCTTTCTTTTCTTTATACGCACTCGTGTACATATTGTATTTCCTTAAATCGTTTCTGATCCAACGTAATGGGCAGTATTCAATTCCAACCAAGAAAATCATGGTTTTAGGGCGATAGGCGAAAGCAGCACATTCAGCAAGGGTTGCCGACGGTCATGACTTTGCGGGCTCAGTGATTTTTTTATCCTTTCTTTCCCATGCAATACATGTGAAGTAGTGATAAATTCTGTCGGTTAGTGGGGTTTAACTACAATCAGAGAATAAATGTTTGGTCTTTATGTTAGATGGTGATATACGAGGATGAAATGGTAAGCCATGTCTTGACTTGAATAGGTTTTATGTGCACAATGTGGGATATACTCTGGTCTACTACTTGTGGGCTCTTATGGCCAACAAGTGACTGAACTACTTGGATTCAATTTGATTTTATTTAAGAACAGGCCGGTATAAATCATAGTTAAAATTTTGATTCGGTGTATTTATCTTGATGGCACTCATCGTATGTCTAATCCAAAATTAAATTTAATGACTAAGCACTTTCTGTAAGCCACTTTTTTTTTATTCTAGTTTTTTGCGGTGGCGAGATTGAACTCAACCGCGAATATCGTCTCGATTCCCCTAATTACCCTGCCGACTATGCGTCTGACGAGAAATGCGTTTGGCAAATCACTGCTCCAGAAAATCACCAAGTGGCCGTAAAATTCCTGTCGTTTGAGATTGAAAGTCACGACGATTGCATCTACGACTATGTTGAATTACGCGACGGCAATAAATCAGATTCAGAGGTAATTGGAGTGTTTTGTGGCTACAAAGTACCGCCGTACATCAGGTGAGTCATGTTAAGTATTCCCTTGTTATTAAGGAGCACTTGTTTTATATTCTTTTGTTTTAAATTATCCCTACAGGAGCAATTCCAATCAGATGTACGTTAAATTTGTATCTGATAACACAGTACAAAAGTCTGGATTCTCGGCCACGTTCATGGCGGAGTTGGATGAATGCAAGTACATTGACCATGGATGCCAACACGAGTGTATCAATACGGTTGGGAGCTATCGATGTACCTGTTTCGCCGGCTTCCAACTGAAAGAGGACGGTAAAACTTGTGGAGGTAATTATGTTCGCATTGGCCATATTTTCTTTGAAATTAGTAATACTTTTTTTTTAAATGGAAGACGCATGCGGTGGTAGAATTAACGCGACGTCCGCGAACGGCACATTGACATCACCACAGTTTCCAGATCCTTATCCAAATTCTAAAGAATGCGTTTGGGAAATAAGCGCACCAACAAATCATAGCGTCTTCCTTACTTTCACTCATTTCGAATTGGAAGGCACTAAATACAGGTACAGCGAATGTAATTACGACTACGTGATAATATATTCCAAAATGAAGGACAACCGCCTCAAAAAGATTGGAACTTTCTGCGGAAAGGATCTTCCGCCTGTCATTAGTTCCGAACAGAATGTCATCCGAATAGAATTTTACGCTGACAAATCCATTCAACACACTGGATTCTCAGTTTCCTATTATGTGGGTAAGTAATCTTGTCTTTAACAAATTAAATCAGTTTTTTCTTAATTACTGCCGCAAACTGATGCAGATAAAAATGAATGCGCTGCGAATACCAGCGGATGCCAACATTACTGTAAGAACACTTTTGGGTCATACAAATGCAGCTGTCGGACGGGTTTCACCCTGAATGAGGACGGTCACCATTGCACGGAGACAGAATGCAAATTCGAACTTACAAATTCGTACGGAGTAGTCAACAGCCCCAACTATCCGGCAGAATATCCTCGAAACACATATTGCTATTGGCATTTCTCCACAGCTCTCGGTCATAGGATCCAAATAACTTTTCATGATTTTGACTTGGAAAATCATCAGGTGAGAGATTTATTTTGAAATATTCAATAAGTTTCTGATTTTCATAGCACGTGCTTGTTCCTTTTTTTTCTATTTTGTATACTCAGGAATGTATTTATGATTCAGTTTCCGTCCATGATGGGAATTCGGATAATGGTTCGATGCTGGCACATTATTGTGGTAAAAAAGAGCCGAACACGGTGTTGGCATCCGCAAATGAAATGTTTATGGTGTTGAAAACCGATGCCGGTCTGCAGAAGAAAGGATTTATGGCCACCTATTCAACAGGTAAGGATTACGTTAAGCACAAATAGGTGGATTTCAGAGTAAATGTCGTATAAGACGGATGTTTGTTATTGAAACATAAGTCGGATATTATTCTATGTTCCGGCTATCAATCTGAAGACTAGTTATGTGAGTTTTTCATTTATTGTGGAATGAAAACTGATATAAATAACGAAAATGGTAGAAAACAAAGATGTAAGTATGCGCTTAACGTGTAATTATAGCGTTTCATAATTCGCTGTAAGGATTACAAATGGTTGGGGAAAGTATTAAAGAGTATTATTGTACTCGTTAACTAATCAACACACACGATGCAATTACCGCAACTCACAACCAATTTAATTCCTCCCACAATCAATTAACTCATTGCGTTAATTGCGCACCCAATAACGCATTGTCTATTGGCTATCAAATAGCAAGCACTGCACCTGACATGACACATTTTCACACGCTATCGCGTTGCAAATGGCTCCTCGATAGTATAGTGGTTAGTATACCCGCCTGTCACGCGGGAGACCGGGGTTCGATTCCCCGTCGGGGAGCCTCTGGCGCAAGACTATAATAACCTTGCCCAAAAAAAAAAAAAAAAATCATTATGGAAAATTTTACAAGACTCAGGACTTGCTAAATAAGGCCAAGACCGGCTCGCGGATGTAGTGCCGATGACGATGATTATGATTGTACATTCGGGAGTTTGGGATGTTTCGTCTTTTCTCACAATTACTATCAAATAACAGATATGGAGAATGAAGAGGGATGGTGAGAGACAGCGGGGAGGTCATGACGATGTTATGTTGCAGTACATGGGGGGAGTTGGGGGTCAAAAAATTTGCGTATATTATTTATATATAGACAGAAATATTATTTACTTATATACTTGCTACGTTCGATGATTAGTAAAGTACTCATTATTTATATTACTATGGCCGATTATGTACCCTCAAATTTATTTCAAGTAGTTTTGACATTATAAAGGTTTTGGCATTACATCGATTTTGACCATTACATAGATTTTTTTGATTTTTTGTCTTTTTGTTTTCTTTACAATACACCCAAAGATGGGTTTGTGATTTCCTTAAAGTGCAAAGGATATATATTAGAGATGCCGGAAAATCATAAATACGGTTTTTCCTTGTTTACTTGACTTATAAAGTGTACCGAGGGATGATTTACATCCAGACAAAATATTGAGAGGTGATAAGTGCTCGCAAGTTCACTGGAGCAATACTGGTTATAAAACCTATAGGAAAGAGACTTCCAGGATACAATCCCGAGAGCTGAGTTCTTACTCGTTATAATATCTTATTAAGAACATACGACTTTGAACGAATATGCTTGTTAATTGTGTCCAAATTGGTTGGAGCCAAAAATTGCAAGGTCGTTGGCTTTACTTATTGACTGTGAATCTACAAGGTCAATTTAATAAGTCAGTGACTTTTTGAATAAAAGATATTTTTTTCGCCAAATAAGCATTTTATTTCTCAATATAATCTCCTTTCAGCTCGATACATTTAGTCCTGCGTTCTTCCATTTTTTTTTTTTAATTCTTCCAAATAATGGATTTCCTCAAAGCCCTCACAATAGGCATTCGTTTCTGTGATGACTTCTTCATTCGATCCAAATCTCTTACTGCGCAGCCATTTCTTCGATACGAAATTCAATTTTTTTCAATTTTCGTTAAAATTCATGAGGTTGTCTGCTTTCAATGACAGTCACACACAAGCTAAATTGTGCATCTTGCTCAAATTCTGACAGTAGTTTATTTATAGATGGCAGTTGATGCAGTATTGCATTTAAAGTTACTGCGTGGTAAATTCAAAAAGTCACTGAATTATCAAACTGCGCTTGTATGTTGGGATTTCTTGTAGACGACCAGGAACATCACTTTCTTTTAAAGATATTCAAATCAATTCTGTTAGACATTCTCCATTGATATATCTTCTTTAGGCAAAAATTTAGTGAGCGCGTCATATTGTGCTATTTTATAATAAACTCTTTAGGAAGTAGTGGTGTTGTGAATTGGACAACGAATTGCTTTCTCCTCCTATAAACTGCTCTATTCTCTTTTTTTTTTTTGTTTTTTTTGTTACACTAACGCGCGCACAAAAGGGGATTTTAAAGTATCCTTAAATATCAGAACACAGTGCGAGCGCATGGAGAGGAAGTGGATAAGGAAGGGAGGTGTCGATGTATATTGGTCTTGAATTTCACATTCGTGTGGTTCGGCTAAAGAATGACTCTCTATGTTTATTTGTGCGCCTAAATTCCACTTTCAACGTGAAATGATGCGCATTCACATGTGGACGGGTATCGCGGGAAAATGCCTGAAGGGGCGGAACACATTCAGCAAGTTTACTTCAGCAACGACCGTGGTAATACCTATAGAAAAGAGATAGGCATGATACGTTGCGCCTGTGTTCTAAGGGCGGAATTAATCGACTTACGTCTGGGTCCCCAATAAGTTTCACTGCTCGTTTTTGCACATCCTGTCGAGCACGTGTAGTGCAGTTTTGGATGCGCCTGACCAAATATGGGGTTTGAACTCCATTTTTGGGCGAATATACGCCTTGTAAATAGTGGCCAGGTTGGATGGAGTGAAGTATCTTTTGCATCTCTTAAGGAATCCCATACATTTGGCGGACGGGAGTGTTCGTATGAGTATGAGAAACTCAACGTGCTATCATCAGCAAACAAGTGAATTGGGTTGTGAGTAATTGACCAGAGATCATTTATAAAGATGAGGAAGAGAGTGGGTGAGAGTACCGAACCCTGGGGAACACCTGCATTAATTTGATGGGAGACAGATTTGATGCCATCAAGAACCACTTGGATTGAATGGGCAGAAATATAGTCTCTTATCCATCCGATCAGGGAATTGTCCACTATATATGAATGCAATTTTGACAAAAGGGCTGGATGCCAAACTCTGTCGAAGGCTTTTAGAATATCCAATGCGACTACCTTGCTTTCACCGAGGTAGTGGATGGAATGGCTCCACTTGTCGGTAAGGTACGCCATCAGATCTCCTGTGGACCTGTTGCTACGAAAGCCATATTGGTGGTCATTGAGGAGGTCATTTGATTCCAGATATTTCGAAAGTTGACGGTTTATCAGTGATTCCATTACTTTGGTGAGAATGGAAGTTAGTGCTATGGGTCGATCAGAAGAGAGGAACGATTTGTCACCCTTTTTGGGAATTGGCTGAATGTTGGCTAACCTCCATCTATTTGGGAAACGGCTAGTAGAATAAGACAAATGGAAGAGTTTCCGCAGTGGTTTAGCGAGTGAAGAGGAACATCTCTTCAAGAGGATCGGGGGAATGCCGTCCCGACCAGCGGATTTGTGTGCGTTTAACTCTTTGAGTGCGCGGGCAACCGTAAGCGTTTGGAAGCGAATCTGGCTCATGGTGTGTTGCTTATGCTCAAGTTGAGGTGGAACTGATGTGGTATCAGGCAGCGTTGAGTTGGCTGCAAAATGTGCAGCAAGTAGATTCGCCTTTTCTATTGCAGTGGTGACTGGTTTGTCATCGACTATAAGCGATGGAATGGATGAAGAGACTGAGTGTTGAATGTTTTTCATGAATGCCCAGAAGTTTCTACTACCTGTGGGAGAGTGTAGTATTTTTTGTCTCACTCCCTGGTCATGCAAGAACTTGGCGCGTTGAATATACGCATTGCATACAACCCGAAGCTCACCTCTTTATCCTTAACGCCTTCTCTGCACCCGGAATCGAACCACATATTTCTCTTGGGTTTGTTACTCTTTACCCTGTGTGGAATATAGGTTCGCATGCCAAGTAGAATCGTGTCTGTCAATATGTCCGCTCTAGAGTCAACATCGTTATTGAGGAACAATAACGACCAATTTAACTTCCCAAAAAAGTTGTTCAGACCTTCCCAGTTGCACCTTTCTCATAGAACCATACTGTTCTTTTGAGAGCTTTCTCATTAACCTTACAGTTGGTTAGAGGAAATTTAACTGTCACGACACAGTGGTCTGAAGTGCCCAAGGGCGAAGAAACTTCAATTGTGTATTTGTTCGGGTGGGAGGTGAGAAACAGGTCCGGTGTGTTGGCGAAATGACCATATATATCTGGTACCCTTGTTGGCTCATTGACAAGTTGAGTTAAACTATTTGAATCAGCAAAGAGCTGGACCTATTGACCTGCAGGTGTTGTGTGTCCGGAGTGACGAAGCCACTGAGAGTTATGCACATTAAAATCACCCGCAATAACAATTTCAGTGTGCGGATATAGGGTCAAGATCCTATCGATAGAATCAGACAGAACATCAAATTCGTTAAAGGATGCTTTTCTATCCGAGTTTGGACTTCTGTAAAGAAAACAGTAATGTATGATATGCTTACGAACGTGAAGTTTTAGCCAAGAGAAATTAAATTCTGGGTTAGAACACAGCCGATATTGTGGCAGAAGCTGATAAGCAATATCATTTCGTATGTATGTGGCTATACCACGATGTGGAAAGAACAGTGGCACTAAGTTATATCCACGTAGATTAAAATCGGAAATATCTGTATTAGTAATTACCTGGGTCTCGCTAAGTGCCAGGATTGTTGGATTCTGGCTAGAAACATGGGCAGACACAGAGGAGAAATTGCATCTCAAGCCGCGAATGTTACACAAATCAACGCGAAATTTCCGCTTCATTGAAATGGCCCTACACAGAAAACCAATCCAAGTCGGGACCAGCAATAGATAAGCGAAAGCAACCACTACAGGTGTTATGCCCTTGAAGTAGGTACCCCACTAGATTCGTGCCGAAATCCAGGTCACATCCCTTCCATGATGAACATTATGCCAGTCAGACACAAAAGACTCTCCAAAGATTATTAATCAATCGAGAGTATCGATGCCTGAGAGACGCAGACAGAGGTGCGAAAAAAAGGAAAACAGACATAAGGGATGGAAAGGGTAGAGAGTTTTCCCGCACTGCACATCACTCGCGTGTATATTCTCGCACTTTTCACAGCACTAAGACGCGTGAGCGGAGATCCGTTTGTTTGCATAGGATCGCACAGAAAACTTTGCACTGCACTCGGACGTGTGTGTGAAGATCCGTTTATTTGTTTAGGATCTCACAGTAAGACTTCGCGCCCGAACCGATAGTGCAATTGGGTATCTTATGTGTATCTAAGAATCCCAAAACGGTTTAATTTAATATGTTACATATTTCCATATTTGTTGATGGACTTCATCAGCAAAATATATTTTACAATTCACCATTGGATGCCAATTACTGCAAAAGGAGTAAAAATCCATGCCTCTGAATTCTTTATTCCAATTCTCCTTACACTCTAATTTTTGGTATGCCTTTTATAAAAGAACGGATAAATATATGAATAATGCAGAAGAAAAAAAAAATAAGAATACATAGAAGAGAAACAGCGATTGAGTATCCTGAACATTTATCTTTGAAACCTGTTGTGTGATTTCTAGTAACTCTAATTACAAAATTATGTTAATAGTTAAGAGTTAATACGAGTAGTAGTTCTCATCAATGACATTGGAAAAATAAATCAATTTTCAAAATCTCTTATCATCTATAAAAGAAACTTAATGCACAATCGATGGAATTGTGAGTTGCAAAATCTTAATGCTCAATCAAAAAGTAGACCCAATACCAATTGCATCTTGAAATCGTCCTTGAGTTTGTTATGCATGTACTAGACTGCGTTTAAGTCTGCTATCTCCATGAAGCATAACTTGAATTTTGTTCTTTTTTCATCTTTTGCTTTGTTTATCATCGCCGCACATCAACTTATAACAAGGCTATTTTATCCATGGTCATGCACCTTAATGTCATATTTAATACAAACATTTCTTAGTTCACAACCCGTCGTACACCGTGAGTCTTTTCAAGCTCACACCAACTTTAAGCGCATAGCATATTCGCACGCATCCAACACATGTTTCTCTTTCACAACGTATTTCGTATTCAAGTTAATATTGCGTAAATTCTTTGAAATAGAGATTCGTCAAACGTGGAACCCCTGAATGCAGTATGTAGATTTAGAATATTCAAGAATCCCTCAATAAATGCGAAAGGTAGAAGTCAAGGTTATTTGCTTTCAGACAAAATGTCTTAGTACTCTATTCCGCTCTTTCCAAATACTGACATGATAGTAATCCTTGAATTTACTCTAATATATATATATTTTTTTTTTTTTTTGCAGAATGCGGGGGATATATACGAGCAACGAGAACACCCCAGGTGTTTTACTCACATCCCAAGTTTGGAACTCGCCCTTACAAACGTAAGATGTACTGCAATTGGCGTATCCAAGCTGATTCCGACAGTAGCGTTAAGATAGCATTCCTAAATTTTGAGCTTGAATACTCAGAACGATGCGACTATGATTGGATCCAGATATATGAAGAGCAGAGCTACATGGTGGTCAACAACCACGGCAGATATTGTGGACGAAAGGTAAATTAATCACAAAGTGATTCTTTGTCAAATAGTATAGGCGATTTTATCCATATGCCTCTTTTATCCTCAGAAACCACCGCCAATTACCTCATATTCGGATACAATCCTAATTCGATTCAAGACAGATGAAAGTACATCCTTGCGAGGATTCGCTGTGTCATTCGTTGCGGTGGACCCGCCCGATGAAGAATCTGGAGATACTGCCGTTACACCATTCCCAGGATATATGAAAAGCATCTACCACTCAGCAGAAATGAACGAAGATTATCAAGATGCAATGAACACATAACACCGCCATTGCCAGAAAATATTATATGAACATTTGTTCGAGATAGTTTTTCATTGTAAATATTAACTTGTATAAATAATGTAGATTGTTGAATCACTATACAGAGATGTAGCCCAGAAGTATCTCTATAAATGAATAAAAATTATTTACTAACCGTTTAGTCGTAGCAACAGAAGAGAAGGAATTAAAGTGCGTTAGATTTAATTACTGAAATGCTTTTTTTGTTGCCGATTAAGGGTCGTTCATTAAATGGGTTACGGTCAAGAAAATAAAGAGGGAAAAGATCGAAACGGATCGATTATATATTTGGCGCACTCAAAGTGGGCCGAGCAGCCTCACGATGGTAATATTGTCTACGGAAGCAGCGCAAATGTTTTACAGAGTAAATCGGAAATTGGCGTATTAAATACAATGTGCATTGAGTCAAACAAAATACGAGATATTGACATACTGAGCTTTAGAAAAATGTATACCTCACATATATTAATTGCGCATTCCATCAAAGGTTCAATTTCTTTTAAATGCAATTCTAAAAAAAAACAAGTTTTTTAATATTGGAAGGAAAATATTTATAACCGATGTTATAAATAAATAAATATTGCTGTTCTTACTGTCTTTTCCTGTGGGTATTATTTTATTATATATGAGGGCTTCGCCCCCTGCGAGCAGTCATTCCTCATAAATATGGTCTAATTTTTTAGTCGAATGTCTTGTTTCAAAAATTTCATTCCTATTTCATATTTAATAATTTAAATATGGAAAAGGAAAATTTCAATTTTGTAAATTGAACTCTTCATTCCAGTTAATTAATAGAGTTTGAAGTGTACTTACTCCTCCTATTTTTTTCTACATCCATAATTTGGTAGTTTCTTTTTAAATTTCAACCTTCGCGCGAACTGAAGAAACACGCAATAACAATAATTATAACCTTTAGCACATTGCCAGACGAACTCTCGAACAGTAAGGACGCAAATTTTAACCGTATTGTGCAGTGAAAGAATTGTGAACACAAAACTGCGTGTGAATATTTTATTACGGTACTGTGCGTGTTGTAAGTGTATTGCTTTTGTTAGTGTTCTATAAATTAACCGGTTCCAAAGTAAAGCAAAAGTAAAAGAGAAATAAATAAAAAATGGCCTTAGGGCCAAAGCAGCACACCGGCAACAGATTCGGTATGTTGCAGGAAACATCCTTGGGTGACGTCCCCGTCAATAAAAAAAACGGCAGGCATTTAGTCCTATTGAATCGAACTTCCCGGAATTACCAACAAAGACAAGTGAAAAAAAAAACCGAAATTTATACAAATTGTTCCTAATGACGCGACAAAACCTCTGACCGGAGAGAACGTATTCGTGTTAAAAAGAGCTATAGACTCAATTAATACACAATATGAAAAAGTGTCCATGCTAAGAGACGGTTCAATTCTCTTACTAGTGAAAGATGAACAAACAGCTCTACGTTTTGTAAATACCAAACGGTTCGATCAACTATGTCCGGTAACAATAAAGTTGCATCCGAAATTAAAGCTCTCGAAAGGTATTGTTTACGCACCATACCTAATTAATGTTCCGGAAGAAGACATCGTCCAAGAAATGAAACCTCAAGGAGTGTCCATAAATTTAAAAAACCGCAAAATGGCGAAATCAGGGCCTCCGGACTAATGATGTTTTCATTTGACCGCTTCAATCCACCGAGTAACATAGAAATCGGATGGCACAAAGCCAAAGTAAATGAGTATATCCCAAGACCAATGCGCTGCCGCCAATGCCAACTACTCGGACATACAGCCAAATGGTGCAAACGAAACCCAGCGTGCAACAACTGCAACCTTCCTCCACACCCCGGCTTAGAATGCGCCCGAACCCACTGTGCCAACTGTCAAGGCCCTCACCCTGCTTCATCACCATCATGCCCCCAATATATAGAAAACCAGTCCATTCTTGAAATACAGACAAGAAATAAAATTTCTCTATCCGAAGCGAAACGGATATATAGGGAACGAAATCCCACGCCATCAAACAAACCAAAGGAATCCTATGCCGCACTCCTCAAAACAACAGCCACACATATAACACCACCAATAAAAGAAACTACAAAACAAAACCCAACAAAAACTACACTCCAACCAACATCGACAAACACTTCATTCATTTCAAACTGCGCTTCTACATCTGCAGAATACCGTAAAGCCATACAAAACCAATCACCTCTAATCATAAAACCCACAACAACTAACCGTAACAACAAACCTATACCTATTAAAAAAAACACTAACATAAAAATAAATGAACCCACCATTCAAGAATTATTAAACTCCCCACTCCCTCACAATAACCACATATAACCCTAACACTCCCAACGAAAGCACAGTCTCTGTGTCTCGAGAAAATCCCAACTCGGGCCGAAGCAGACAGGGCTTCGGCTTGAATGGATCAACACTCGAGACACGGAGACTGAACCCTTACAACAACAAAATCCCCAACAGCAGCAGGTTTAATATACACAATAGCATTCATGTCCATAAACTCACAATACTACAGTGGAATCTGAACGGACTCAAAAACAATATGCATGAGCTCCAAATACTCATCAAAGATCTGAAACCATCCATCATAGCTCTACAAGAAACGCACATCCGCCACGACTCTCGGGCCACAGGACCCAAAGAATACGCGGCATTCTTTCACAACCTTACGGAAAATGTTGCTTCTAAACATGGTACAGGTATACTTATACATAGATCAATCCCACATAAACTTATAGTAGTACACTCTGCAATCTCAGTCGTAGCAGTAGAAATAAATATCGGCAGAAACCTCACGATAATATCAGCATACACCCCCACATCCCAACCAATAACGATACACGATCTTACCACTATCACAGATAGCATCCAAACACCGATACTTCTCCTCGGAGTTTTTAATGCGTGGAGTCCCATCTGGGGATCTTCGTCCACTATTAAAAGGGGAAAACCGTAGAGAAATACATACTGACCGCAAATCTAGCACTACTCAATAACGGTAGCCACACACACTTTTCCACTCACAAATCCTTCACACATGTAGACCTATCACTAGCCTCACCTCAATTGGCCCCAGTGTGCACTTGGAATACTTTACCCAACCTGCACGGGAGCGACCACTTTCCAATAATAATAAACATTAACACTAGCATGTGTCCCAAACCCTCCGAACTTCTTCCTAAATTCCAAACCGAACTTGCTAATTGGAGTAAATTTCAAAATATAACTACCCAGGCACTAAGTCAACATGTAGAGAGTCAAAATATTAATCAAGAAACAGCCATAATCACTAAAGCAATCCGAATAGGAGCAAATGCCTCGATACCACAAACAAGTCGAAAACTCCATAAGGCAGTAGTTCCCTGGTGGAATCCAGTATTGGACAACCTAAGGAAGAAAAAACAAGAAGCCTGGAGAATTTTCAAAAGATTCCCCTCCGATTTTAACCTAATCAATTATATAAAGTTAAATGCTCTTTTTCGCAAAAATTCCAAGGAAGAAAAAAGAAAAGCCTTCCAAACATTTACCGAAAAGTTAAATCCGAACTCTACTCCCAGAAAAATCTGGGCGGATATAAAAACGCTAACTGGGCAGTATCGCCCCCTCTCAATAAAATGCATGAACACCGACTCAGGCACTCTCACATCTCCCCAGCAAATTGCAGACCATCTCGGCAAAACATGGTCAAACTACGCAGAAGACGTAAACTTTCATCCCTCATTTCTCTCTGCCAAAAGAGACACAATTAGCCCGTCCCCTCACACAAGCCCATCCTCTAAATTAATAGATCTCCCGATCAATAAAATTGAATTAGAGTCAACCCTACACGGCGCCACAGGTAAAACACCAGGATATGATCGAGTCGATTACATAATGTTAAAGAACAGTCCACAACTCCTGAGACACCGAATACTCCATCTCTTCAATAACATACTCCAAACAGGTGTAATTCCACAAGTGTGGAAAATAGCCACAATTGTACCCATACCAAAACCCACGGGCGAACCGACTTCGGCAAAAGGATATCGCCCAATATCGTTACTCCCATGTTTAGGAAAAACATTTGAAAAAAATTTAGCTAGACGACTCAACTGGTTCATGGAGAAAAACAATCTAATAAGCATTGAACAGGTTGGTTTCAAGCAAGGACGTGGAACGATTGATGCGCTACTCCATATCGACAACTTCATCACATCTTCTTTGTCAACCAAAAAGCATACAACAATTCTCTCCATAGATTTTGAAAGAGCGTTCGACCGGATCGGTCCTCATGTGATTTTGAATAAATTAGCGCAATGGAGAGTTGGTAACAATATGTTGTACATAATCAAGTCCTTTCTTTCCAACAGGAAGTTTAGAGTCAAAACAGGTGGTGCATTCTCACAAATATACAACATAAAAAACGGTATTCCACAGGATTCTCCACTATCAGTCCTATTATTCGCTATAGCCTTTGACGGAATAAACGACATTCTCGTAAAATATAAAAAATATAAAACACTGCCTCTACGCTGACGACCTAGTTATTCTAACAAACGTAAACGATCTCAACGAAGTACAATCTACCTATTCAGAAATACTACACGACATCACTAATTGGTGTAAAACCTCAGGCGCAAAGATCTCCCTCGAAAAAACTAAAATGTTACACATTTGTAGAAAAACCAGCTGCAGCAAAAACATCACACTTCCCTTTCAGAATCACACAATCCCTACAATCCAATCCATGAAAATCCTCGGTATCCTCTTTGACAGTAAATACAATTTTAAAGAACATTGTTTAGCACTTAAGAAAAGGCTAGCTGCAAGATTAAATATTGTAAAATACTTAGCATATAAGAATGGATCTGCACATACTAACACCCTTATTAACATAACTAAAGCCATCATCCTATCTAAAATCGACTACGGACTAATGATATACGGAAAATGTAGCAAAACGACCCTGCGAACAATAAAATCTCCCTATCACGCCGCAGCTCGAGCAAGTACCAGAGCATTCCGTACTACACCAATTAAAAACATCCTCGTCGAATGCGGTCTCCCATCTATAGAAAACAGACTAAAATATATATCAGCTACACTTGCTTACAAATTTACAATGTCTATAGCAACCCCCATAGTGCAGGACATCCGAAAAATTTATAAAAAAAAAACGAAGGTCGAGATACCGCTCAGGACTGGAAAGGGCCATCGATATAGCCAAGGACTTACATATCCCTATAAATATTTCAAAACCCCACCGCACACAGCATCCTCCATGGTTAATTCCGAGAAATACAATCTTAGATGACCTGTCCCATTATCCAAAACATTCAACAAATCAGATTGTTGGCGATGCATACTTCCCGGCGCACAAGCACTCGACACCGGCACACAAAACACTCAGCATCGACACACAACCACTGGGCACCAGCGCACAAGCACTCGACGTCGTCGCACAAGCACTCAAGAAGGAGGAGCATGGAGAACAGCTGTATACCAGTCGCTCAACAGGAAACGAGTGATTTATCGAAACCAAGCGAACGAGGAGACAGCTGCTGGCAATAAAAGGCGAGCGCGGCGCTGAAGCAGTGGCCCCACAAACAAGAAATTCTTCATTGTAAGCGATGTCAAGAATCAGGACACTTGGCGGTCTCATGCCACCAGCAAAGACGTTGCGGCAGATGCGCAGAGGAACACGAGCTCGAGGAATGCAAAGTAAATCCACAAGGCCTGGAACCTGAAACAATACAAACCGTCAACGCTGATGGATCCATTACCAACAAAAAGATCACAGTTAAATGCTGTAACTGCGGAGGCCCTCATCCGGCAAATTTTTCCCAATGCCCTCAGAAGCTAAAACTTCTGGAAAGACGGAAATTAGCAACAACTATAAAATCAACAACAACAACAACAACGAAACCAACAGTATTGCAGGAAACGAAGTCAACCCGACCCGGAATATCGTACGCGGATGCAGCAAGAGGAAACCTCAACACTACCACTCCCCCTAACAACAATACTGAAAACTTCAATCTGGACATCATGGGATACATCCAAAGCTTACAAGCCATGCTACCTTCGCTGAGGAAGATGTCAGAAATAGAGAAAAAAGGTCAGATTCTTTCACTAATAACTTCCCATATTCTTTCCAGCTCTCTCTAAACTAACCATTATCTCCCTCAACACAGAATCCATTTACTCTAACATACGTAAGCAACACCTCCGGTTGTTTGTTGAAAAGTTTTCCCCAGATATCCTCTTCCTTTCAGAGACCTGGCTCAAACCAAATTCCCGAGTTTCAATTCCCAATTACACTTTAGTTTCTAACCCCAGAACTAATGGATCTCATGGAGGTACCGGCATCTTAATTCACAAAAAATTTCAATTCAGTGAAATTAGATTCACCGGTATATCCAGCATTGAATACACAGCAGTAAAACTTTTCTGTGAGAACAATAAAGTGCTCGTCTTAGCATCCATTTATATTCACCCTTCACGACAACCAGATTTCCCAGATACTGACAGTTCGCAGATTATCCAACAGTCCGTTCCCGCTCCATTTATAATCGGAGGAGACTGGAATGCTCGTCACACAGCATTCAATGATAATAAATGCAACAAATATGGTCGCCAATTGCTAGCCCTCCTCCAGTCTTATCCATATACTTACATTGACTCCCCATTACAGCCAACTCGTGTCACTAGCTCAGCCAGGTCAACAATCGACTTCTTCCTCAAGTCCGACGATGTTTATTCAGCGGGTCCACCTACAGTCTCCTTTATATTTCCTTCTGATCATGGTTCCGTTCACACCACGATCCAAATCCCCTCTTTCGATCCACTATACTCGTCAAACCCTGTCCCAAACTTCACCAAAACAAATTGGAGAAAAGTCAATAGGGACATAGCGATAAGTTTCTCTGACTTGTATATCCCTGAAGCATCTAACTTACTCCCTACTGAAATCGATCAAGCATCTTTAAGAATAGAGCAAATTCTTAAGGAGGCTCTCAGCAAAAACACCCCGACAACCATTCCTCATAACTATTTAGGAAAGCCTTTGCCCAGCGTCCTAACCAAATTATTGCGCCTTAAAAAGCAGCTCCGCCGTAAACTTCATACAAGATACTGCCCCTTTATTAAAAGCCAAATCCAACTCCTATCCACTCTGATAAATGAGCAGTTGAAAAAGTTCGCAGATGAAAACTACATCTCCACACTTAAAAATATCAAACCAAATCGGGATCTTTTCAAAAACATCAACCAATTAACTGGTCGTAAATATAAACCCCGAATTGATCATCTCATTAACCCGATCAGCAATAATATTGCCCAGTCCGATACGGACATAGCAAATTGCCTCGCAGAACACTTTGCAAAGATTCATGAGCAAAATAATTCTCTATCAACTCCCGGCTTCGAGAATACAGTAAACGAATACATCTCAAACAGATTATTACCATCTTTTACTCCTTTCATCGGTGAATTCAACAACACAAACATAGCTTCACACCCCTTAGACACTACAAATTTTCTAACTGCAGACGAATTATCCGAGATCGTAAGATCAGGAAATAACAAAAAGTCAACTGGATTAGATGGAATCCCACGCCTTCTATTTAAAAGGCTAAGCCCACAGAATCTACTTCCCATCCTCATTCTTCTTAATCATATAATTAATGCATCGCACTTCCCAGAGAACTGGAAAACTGCGGTAGTAATTCCTATTAAGAAGCCCGGTAGTAGTAATAGCCCTTGCAATTATCGTCCAATATCCCTATTAAGTACATTAAGTAAGATACTGGAACGCAAGATCTACCAAAATCTTCTCTCATTTGCCAATGAGAATGCCCTCATCCCTAACTGTCAGTTCGGATTTCGTAAGCGACAATCCACATGTCATGCTCTACTAAAACTCACACACGATGTTACAACTGGTCTCCAAAACCAAAGCCCTACTGTGTGTATATCTCTCGATATTTCTAAGGCGTTTGATTGCGTCTGGATCTCAGGACTTCTGTACAAACTGCACTCCATATTTAATCTAAACTCTCACACAACAAAGCTCTTAGCCTCATATCTTTCTGCCAGAAAATTCGTTGTGAGAATAAATTCTTCTGTCTCAGAAACCCACACCATAACCGCGGGTGTTCCCCAAGGCTCCATTTTAGGGCCAATTTTATATCTGTTATATACCTCAGATATTCCTCAACCCGTATCTCCTAATGTTGTGATGCTGAATTATGCTGATGATACATTAATTTACTCTAGCAGCAAATTTGTTAAGGCTGCAAGAAACCGCATTAACAACTTCCTCCCTAACCTATCATCATACTTTAATAAGTGGAAAATTCACCTTAATCCAAATAAAACGCAGCTCATAGTGTTCAAGGGCAAAAACGAGCACTGTGCAAACAACACTAGACGTTGCCACAACAAAATTAAGATTCAACTGAACAATACTCTGATAAAACCCTCCAAAACCCTAAAATATCTGGGAATCACTTTTTCTAATAACTGGTCTTTTTCCTCCCACATTAAAAATTCCCTTCAAAAAGCCACAATTCAGCTTAATCTCTGTAGAAGAGTAATGTGGAAACCTAATAGTCTCTCTCACAAAGTCAAACTGCTCATTTACAAACAAATTATCAGGCCCACACTCACGTACGCGTGCCCATTGTGGTACCATATCACTCCCTCCCAAATGGAGAAATTACGAGTATTCGAAAGAAAATGCTTTAGGTATGTCTCTGGGTTACATCGTCGTCCTAACTCCTATAAGTACTATAGTAACGTCGAACTCTACAATACCGCTGGTATCGAGCGCCTCGATAGACGATTCCTCGAACTGTCTATCAAATTTATCGAAAACCTACAAAATAATCCCAATCCCATAATAACCTCGCTCTTAGAGAACCCTCTAGATATCAGAACTAACTATCCCAACTGTCTCCACACCAGAGCTATCTTCGCCTCAGGCAGACTGGTAAATGATTCAAATGAGATCATATACCACAACACCGAAGTTACCCCTAACCAGTTCAAATACTGTAACGTCCAACCATTTTCCAACATCCTACGCTTTTCCAACGAACAACCGGAGAGAAATACTCTACCACTAACCCATAACTGACCTCATTCCACATCCTTTAATTCATAAATCCCATTAATTATAAAACTTTGTTTTGTTTATAGCTCATTTTATAATAATCAGACTAAGTTAGGTTAAGTTATATTTATATTTATATTTAGGGTTAAGTTTAGATTAAGTAAAGTAAAAATAAGAAATTCCTGGTTTTCTGACCTTTTCCAGGAAGACAAAACCCTACTAAATGTATAAACACACATCTAGCCTGTAACTCTTAAAACATTGTTTGGAAAATGTATTATAATAATAATTACATGTAAGCAATTGTCACGAATTTAATTTTAAGTCACTGTATTACTTAAATGTACAAATTTTAATTATGGTTAATAAATACAGTTTAAAAAAAAAAAAAAAACTGAAGCAGTGGGAGTCGTCAAAGGAACTCCTGCCCAATCAGTCTTGTTCAAGACTAGTGTAAAGAGACAGATTTTTATTGGAAATATTCAGCAATAAACTATAGGGAATAAGCAAGTATTCCCTAGATATTATTGCAAACTGTTTTTTGCTTCATCGAGATTTTCTTTGGTCGGTTGGTTTGTCTTCTTTCGTTTCGGTCGTTTTCACTTTCGATTTGTACTGGGCAAGACTAAAACGCCCGTTTCATCCAGAGAAGAGTCCGGCTCTGGAAGTACAATCTCTCAAATTAGGGAAAAGGCATCGTTGGCCGGCCAGTGCCGGAAAATACAGTCCACTCAGAGAGAGACTGAAGCAGCGCTAGAGAAGCGCCATTTGTTGGTTTCGGTTCTCTTTTCGTTTTAGCAACATTTTTGGTCCTTTGAGCCGGATTTCGGCGATAAGACGACGATGCCGATAACGAGATCGGCTAAGGCAAAGAGGACGCTGCCGCTCCCTACTGGAGGACATGGATCAAGCGCCACAGGAGAAGAATCTCACACACGACTTGGAGGAGATTATGACGGACCTGTCGGAGCGCTCGCCAGAAGAAGGGGATCAGCGCACGCGACCGAAGAGACGAATACGATGAAGATGCCGATAACGAGATCGGCCGAAGCAAGGGGGATCCAATCCGAACCCCACACCCCCAGGCGGGGGACCAAGTTAACGTACGAAGCGTTAACCCAGAAGACCAGAGATGACAGGCCCCGAGACAACCGTGCCAAGGTCGAAGCGTGGCGCGGAACGCGAAGCACTACCTCAAGAGGAAGCTCGATGAAGTCGTCGAGGCGAGCTGATGCCGCAGCCAGTTTCGAAGTCTCCATGCGAGAACTGGAGGCGGCCGAGGCGAAGGCGAAGGCAGAAGAGGCGAAGGCGAAGGCGGAAGAGGCGAAGGCGAAGGTGGCCCAGGCGAAAGCGAAGGTGGCCCGAGAGAAGCTCGAATTGCGGAGGATAGACTCCGAGGACGAGGCGAGCCAGAGCGAGGCTGATGAAGACGAGGACGAGTACCAGCGGAACCCCTTCAATCAATGGGACGAACTGCCGAGACCGCCCGGAGAAAGGCAGGAGGAGCTAGCCCAAGAAGACAGGTCACCACACCGCGATCAAGGAAGGAGCGAGATCCAGGATCTGACCCAGACCATAGCCAGGCTCTTGCAAACACACCCCGGAGCAAGTACCTCGAGGCAAATGGTGGAACTACCCGACTTCAACGGTGCCAGCGAAGAGTGGCTGGCTTTCAGGAGATCGTTTGTTGATACCTCCGTCGGATTCACCCACGCGCAGAACTTGGCGCGTCTCCGGAGAGCTCTAAAAGGAAGAGCAAGAGAGGCTGTCAGAAGCCTCCTGTTTATCGCCGAGGACCCCCAAGAGGTAATGGAAGGACTAGAGGCTCGCTTTGGAAGGCCGGGAGCGTTGGCCGTAGCGGAGCTGACAAAGCTGAGAGCCCTGCCTCGGGTCACCGAAGACCCGAGCGATATTGGAGTCTTCGCCAGCCGGGTTATGAACTCCGTGGCCACCATCAGAGCGCTGGGCAAGCAGCAGTTTCTAAACGCACCCGAGGTGGTAAGAGAACTGGCGACAAAGATCCCGTCATCCATGAGGTGCAGGTGGTTCGCGTACTACAACAGCCATGGAGGAGAGGACCAGCCGGAGCTGAGGGTTTTCAGCGACTTCATGAAGGTAGAGGCAGACATGTGTGCCAATTTCGCCCCACCAGAAGTATCATGGGAGCCGAGAGGAGGCTACCATCAACGAGCATCATCCCAAGGACGACGCAATTCAGGAAGGAGATCGATCCACGCCGTTCGAGAGAATGATGCACCCGGGAGCGGAATCAAACCAGAGTGTCCGGTTTGTCTGAAGGACCACGACATCCCCAGATGCCCCACGTTCAAGAAGGCCAGTAATCGGGAAAAATGGAATCTGGCAAAAACGGCAAGGCTTTGTTTTAAATGCCTTTGCTCCAAACACCGGAAAGCAGACTGCAGAGCACCACCGTGCGGTAGATGTTCAAGGGAACACCACGTCATCCTCCACCCGGACGAACTTCCACCAGGAATGGCACCCAGAAGAGTAAGAGGGTCACACCAGGACACTTCGCCATCAGGCCACGACCACGAGCAAACTAGAGGAGAGGTGGTCACCTCCATGCGCACAATCAGTAGCACCAAAGCCTACCTGAAGATGGTTCCAGTGGACGTTTACGGACCCAAGGGGTCGGCTCGAGTATTGGCTCTGCTTGACGAGGGATCCACTATTTCGTTACTGGACTCGTCGGTCGCCGAGAAGATCGGTGCGAAAGGCAGGCGGGAAACGCTCGTTTTGGAGACAGTCGGGGAACTGGGCATCAGGAGGAACGACTCGCAAAGAGTCCATGTGCGAGTCAAAGGAGCCCATGGCCGGACCGGATACTCGATCGAGGTAAGAACCCTTCCTAACTTTAAACTTTCGAAGCAGGAGGTGAAGAAGGAGACGATTGAGAGATGCGAGCATCTACGAGACCTCGGAGACCAACTGACCTACACCCAACAGGAACCTAAATTGCTCATCGGCCAGGACAACTGGGGCCTGATAGTCACAAGGAGTCTGAGGAAGGGGAGACGCACCGAACCAGTCGCTTCGCTTACCAGCCTGGGATGGGTCCTGCACGGGTGCGAGGCCAGGAGCAGCGCGCCGGTGAGATTCGTCAACTATGGCAGGACTAAGGAAGACGAGACAGAATCGCTCGTAAGACGCCATTTCGAAATCGACACATTGGGAGTGCAACCACGACGCCCCAAGAACGACGCCGACAGAAGGGCCATAGAGGTTCTGGAAAAAACCACGAGACGACTGCCAAACGGAAGATACGAAACGGGCCTTCTATGGAGAAGCGACGATGAGATGCTGCCCAACAACTATAGCCAGGCCTATCGACGCCTTCTGAATATCGAGAGGAAACTGAGCCAAGACGAGGACCTGAAGAAGATGTACCTGGAGCAAATGGACAATTTGCTAGAGAACGGGTATGCAGAAAAGGCGCCGGCGAACTCCATCGCCGGAAGGACCTTCTACCTCCCGCACTTTGCAGTAATACACCCGACGAAGAAAAAACCGCGGATAGTACTCGACGCAGCAGCCAAGTTCGACGGCAAGAGCCTTAACGACGCTCTACTCCCCGGACCGGACCTCCTCCAATCGATCGTGGGGGTGCTGGTCAGATTTCGAGAAAGACCAATCGCCGTCGTCGCTGACATCAAGGAAATGTTCCTCCAAATCCAGATGCGCGAAGCCGACCGCGACTGCCTAAGGTTTCTTTGGCGCAACGGAGACACAAGAAGCAAACCGGAAGAATATCGGATGACGTCCGTAGTGTTCGGAGCCACCTCATCACCATCAACCGCGATCTATGTGATGAACAAGAACGCAAGGGATTTCGAGAAGGAACATCCGGGAGCGGCGCAAGCCATCCGTGAAAACCACTACATGGACGACTACCTACAGAGTTTTGCGACGGTAGAAGAAGCCAGGGACGTGGCAAAGGCGGTGGAGAGGATACATGCTAAGGCGGGATTCCGACTCAAAGGGTGGAGTAGTAATCAACCCCAAATTTTCTCAGGTTTTCAGGAGCAGCCCCAGTCAGAAGCCGTGGAATTGTCGAAGGAAGAGAAGACCCTCGGGCTCAGATGGATGATGACGGAGGACATCCTGGCTTTCAACGTAGAGTTCCGGAACACCCCCCCAGAAGTCCTCACCGGGAGAAGAATGCCTACCAAGAGGGAAGTCACGAGCGCGGTGATGTCAACCTTCGACCCACTGGGGTTCGCAACGCCAGTGCTCATACAGGGGAAGAAGCTGATCCAAGACGTCTGGCGCGCCAAGATCGGATGGGATGATGAGATCCCAGAGGAACAGAGGACCGCTTGGACCACCTACTTAAAAGAGACGTCCATCCTCAAAGGTCTGAGGATTCCTCGGTGCCTGTCGAGCAGTCAGGAAGAAGGTCAGCTGCACACTTTCAGTGACGCCAGCGAAGAGGCGTACGCAGCCGCAGTTTATTGGAGGACGGTGGAACCCGATGGAAGAGTGAGCGTAACCCTGATCGCCGGTAAAGCCCGGGTAACTCCGACAAAACCAGTGTCCATGCCCCGACTAGAGTTACAGGCTGCCTTGTTGGGAAGCAGATTAGCGGCCACAATAGAGAAGGAGCTTAGGCTCCAAATATCAGAGAAATGGTATTGGACCGACTCCAGCACAGTACTGCAGTGGATAAAATCGGAGCCACGCAAGTTCAAGACTTTCGTAGCCCATCGATTGGCAGAAATCGAAGAGCTGACAGGACCACGGGACTGGAGATGGGTGCCGACGAAGGAAAACCCAGCGGACGACGCTACCAGAGGGATACCAAACGAGTTCAGCAGCACAGCGAGATGGTTCAAGGGACCCGCGTTTCTGTACGAGGAAGAAGACAAGTGGCCAAACCGGCACTTCGAGGCGAGCCCGGCGACAGTCACTGGAGAAGAAAAGAGCCCCCAAGTGGTAGCCGCGGCGAGAGTGGTCGAACCATCCACACCGAACCCGGAACGATTTTCCGACTGGCTGCGTCTGCTGAGAACCACAGCACGCGTGTTTCAATTCATAGACACGCTAAAAGAGAAGAGAGAGCGGCGAATATCAGCCAAAACACCGAAGTCCCGAAGGCAACAAACACCCACATGTTCCAAAGCCGAGAGGAAGACATTCACGCCCCTGCGTCAAAAACATCTGGACAGGGCCGAAGAGCAACTGGTCAGAATGAGCCAACAGGACAGTTTCGCAGGAGACGTGGCCCGCCTGCGAGAAGGAAGACCACCGGAAAGCTCGAGTCGGCTGCGCAAAATAGATGTTTACCTCGACGGAAATGGAGTGATGAAGCTGAGGTCCCGGACGAGAAAAATAACGATCGACGGCTGGAGAACAAATCCCATTGTGCTGGACGGGAAACATCGTCTGAGCCGCCTCTTGATCGACCACTATCACAAGAGGTTCGCCCACGGCAACACGGCAACCGTGATGAACGAGCTTCGGCAGAGATACTGGATCTTAGGGCTACGAGCATCCACAAAAGGAGTGATACACCGATGCCAATGGTGCAGAGTCCACAAATGCACCCCTCAAGTGCCACCCACGGGAGACCTACCGATCGAACGACTGCACCACCACCAACACCCGTTCACTGCCGCCGCGGTGGACTACTTCGGACCAATGCAGGTCGCTATCGGAAGAAGGATCGAGAAGCGCTGGGGAGTGCTGTTTACATGCTTAACCACGAGAGCCGTACACCTGGAGCTGGCCAATTCTCTCAGCGCCAGTTCCATGATCATGGCCCTGCGACGGATGGCCGCAAGAAGAGGGACTCCGAGGACCATCTGGAGCGACAACGGGACCAACTTCACCGGGGCAAGCAAGGAGCTGGAGAAGTCCAATAACGGGCATATCATCAGATGGAAGTTCATACCACCAGGATGCCCCAATATGGGGGGAGCATGGGAGAGGCTCGTGCGATCGGTAAAAACGGCCTTGACCGCCACTCTACACTCCAGGACGCCGCCAGAAGAGGTGCTGTACACCCTGATGACCGAAGCAGAACACGTCGTCAACTCACGCCCACTGACCCACGTCAGCACGGACCCGAACGACGAAGAGAGCCTCACACCGAACCATTTCCTGCTGGGACGCTCTTGTGGTGCGATGGCACCTGATGAGTTTGACGACCATGACCTCGTCGGTAGGACGAACCGGAGAACGGCGCAGCGACTGACGGACCACTTCTGGCAAAGATGGGTAAAAGAATACCTGCCGACATTGAGGCCAAGAAAAATCTCCGGCCAAGATACCACCGACCCACAAGTCGGAGATATAGTCCTGGTAGTGGACTCATCGCTGCCCCGCAATACCTGGCCCCGTGGGGAAGTGCAAGCGGTATATCCCGGACCCGATGGAAGGATCAGAGTTCTGGACGTGAGGACGACATGGGGAACACTACGAAGGCCAACCCGCCGCGTAGTAGTGCTGGTTCCAGCGACAACATCGCCGCCACACGTTGAAGTGCTTCGCACTGCGGGGGAGACTGTTGGCGATGCATACTTCCCGGCGCACAAGCACTCGACACCGGCACACAAAACACTCAGCATCGACACACAACCACTGGGCACCAGCGCACAAGCACTCGACGTCGTCGCACAAGCACTCAAGAAGGAGGAGCATGGAGAACAGCTGTATACCAGTCGCTCAACAGGAAACGAGTGATTTATCGAAACCAAGCGAACGAGGAGACAGCTGCTGGCAATAAAAGGCGAGCGCGGCGCTGAAGCAGTGGGAGTCGTCAAAGGAACTCCTGCCCAATCAGTCTTGTTCAAGACTAGTGTAAAGAGACAGATTTTTATTGGAAATATTCAGCAATAAACTATAGGGAATAAGCAAGTATTCCCTAGATATTATTGCAAACTGTTTTTTGCTTCATCGAGATTTTCTTTGGTCGGTTGGTTTGTCTTCTTTCGTTTCGGTCGTTTTCACTTTCGATTTGTACTGGGCAAGACTAAAACGCCCGTTTCATCCAGAGAAGAGTCCGGCTCTGGAAGTACAATCTCTCAAATTAGGGAAAAGGCATCGTTGGCCGGCCAGTGCCGGAAAATACAGTCCACTCAGAGAGAGACTGAAGCAGCGCTAGAGAAGCGCCATTTGTTGGTTTCGGTTCTCTTTTCGTTTTAGCAACACAGATAATCTATCAAAAACTTTTCAAGGATACCATCGACAAACATCAAAACTGGAACCTGTTTTTCACAGATGGTTCCAAAAACGAATCAAATGTGTCATTTGCTATAGTCAACAATCGCAAAGAAATAATCAGAATGGGATCACTTCCCACCTTTTGTTCCATCCTATCAGCGGAAGCAACAAAACTGATCCAGAAAATCCCAACGATTATCTGTACTGATAGCCTTTCAACTCTAAAAGCAATAACCAACGTAAACTCCACAAATGCTGTCATTCGTCAAATCCAAGATAACATTATTAAGAAAGCTAATAAAATAAAGCTACTTTGGACCCCCGGGCACTGTAACATTAGTGGAAATGAAGCGGCCGACGCGGCCGCAAAACTAGGGACAAAGTCGCCTCTCGTCTCCTTCTATTATCCTAACAAAACGGACATAAGAAGACAGGTAAAAAATGCCCTGAAGAACGTGGAGGAAGAAGAATGGCACCACTACACCCACCTGTACAGCACTATTAAACAGGACACCAAACCCCTTACTTACCCAACAACAGTCTCAAACAGAAAAATAAAATGCTTCCTACGACTCCGGCTAGGACACACCAAAATCACACACCAACACATCCTTACAAAAACCAGCCCCCCACAATGCAGTAACTGCAACAACCAAGTCCCACTTACTCCACATCACATCATATTCGACTGCCCAAAAGTCCAAACCATCGCAAACCAACTATTTGGACCATCACCCCCTTCAGCAACATTCTGGCAAAACCATCAGAACAGAATATCAACTATACATACGAATTACTAACACTTACTAACCTTCATAACAAGATTTAAAGTAACTCGATATTAGCCGAAAGCCCTAGCAGCTAGCGCTATTTAGAATTAAGTTATTGTGTAATTAATTACATCGTAATAAATAATAATAATAATAATAATAATAATAATATAACCTTTAGCACGTCTCTCATACATTTATTTACTCGACAACAGCTTGACCTTCAACGAAGACCTGAGGAAAACGAATGAAAAAACGGCATGAGTATGGAAAGTTTTGGCGAGACTGCTACCAATCAACCGTGCATAGACAAATTTCGAGACCCTCTTTCAGTTAGTGCCGATTTTTTTTCCTTCATGGAATTTTGCCCGTGGAAACATCATCATAAGGCTTAAGGTTCCCATATATTGGCGTACTAGTCGGCATTTATCTTCCCATCGAAGGATGAATTAAACAACCACTTCCATCGTTCTCATGATATCATCATCATCGGCACCACAACCGCGATCCGGTCTTGGCCTTATTTAGCAAATCTCGACGCTTGTTAAATTTTCCATAATAATTTATTTTTACGGGCAAGGTTATTGTCTCTCATGATATATACAGCGGTAAATACCTCGTAAATAAAAATTTCATTGTCGAGGGCCTGCGGGCCTGGACGAAGGTTGTGATAAAAAAAAGACCCCTTCGTTCAAGCACTAGATAATATTGTAGCGAGCTTAGGGTTCGCTAGATTAATTATTTTTAATAAATAAGAGCCGTTAAACCGATTTTGAATTAATGTAACACTTTATTAGTCCGTTAATCACAACTGTTACTTTTACCGTACACTTAACGATTTCTTGACTTATCGCGTCTTTGACTGTTTACTTCTTACTTCTTACTTATCGCTTGCTTCACTTTCTACTTCTTGCTCATCTCCATGATCTGTGTGCGACGTATTTCTACCGTTTCCTCACATTCTGATTCGGTGTTTCGTTTCCGCCCGTTCCATAGCCTTGAATGTTCTATTGTTGATAGTCTCCAGTTTTTCAGTACTTTCTAGAATATTCTAGTACTTTGTTTCGGACTTTCTCGAATATTCTAGTACTGATTGTCATATGCGTCACAATATTATCTTGAAGAACTGTACAAAATTTGAACAAAATCGGTTCCGCTTGCCAGGCCACGTTAGCTTAGCCCGTCGCAGGTATATTGAGGCAAGGTTTAGCTATTGTTTGTCTGTCTTTCTTGCATGCGCTTTCAATTTCTGAGGGCAATTAGTTTTAAATATTTTAGTTCATTTAGAACTTCAATCGGGTTTTTCTTGAAACTCTATTTTTGAAGTCTGTTGTTATGAAACGCGGTGTGGGACGCTGTAGGTCGCTTCGAGAGGTTTGCGGATGCTACCGGATCGCCTGAATATGTGGGTGCAGGTCTGCATATCCTTGTGGATGAACGAGTGCCTGGTGGTGCGCTGGCTAGTTGAGACAGGCCGGATGGCTTTGAAAAGTCCGCGCAGGCTCGCGACGAAGGTGATCTTGTTTGCCTGCGCCGACTCCGAGGCGACGAATTCTCCGGGGTCCGAATGATTGTGCCGTAGAGCACTTCAAGTGCGCAAGTGAGGGTGCCTTTGAGAATGCCGGGCCAGGCGAATTTCCGTGCCAGTGCTTTGACTGTTGCTCTGCTTGGATTGGACAGGCTGTGAATGATACTGAAAGCCTGACGTCGCAGGGATTTTGGGACGTACGATCGGATGGCGTTTTCTTCCGTGTTGCAGTAAATGTTGTGGCCGTCGATTGAAAGCAGCTGTAGTTGTAGGGCGAAGTCCATCAGTCGCGGTTGGCGTCGCGCCAGTAGTGATGGGGGTTCGTTGGCGGGTGCGCTGCTGTCCATTACGTCGTTGTCCTTGGCTGTAGACGAATAATTAGGGTGGGTCCTGGAAAGGGCGTTGGCTACTACGTTGTCTGTGCCTCGGGTATGCTCCAGTTTGGGGTTGAAGTGCTGCACATACCCGAGGTATCTGGTTTGGTGCGGTGATGCCTTGTGTAATCGCTGGGCCGGGGCGTAAACCGTGGGTTTGTGGTCAGTGATGATCGTGAATCTCGGCCTTCGAGGATCCTCTCGAAGTGTTTCACCGCTATGTATATTACCAAATGCTCTCTGTCATAAGTTCTGGGTATTCGAGCCTAGAGTTCGCTAGGTGTTATCAGACTGTTGTTGCTCTAGCACGGCCCCTATTGCGGTGTCGAAGGCATCCGTCCTTAGTGCGAGGTTCCTATTTGGGCGGAAGAAGAAGGCCCAGGCTGCGTCGGCGGTGCCTTACTTGCACAATGTTCTTGAGTGGGTCATGGTGTGGTGCTTGCGGGTTGGCGGTAGCAATTTATGATGCCGAGGAAACGGCAAAACTGTTGAAGTAGTTGCTTTTGGGAAGATCCTGATGGTTACTATGAGTGCCGAGGGTGGTTGGAAACCTTTCTCCGAAACTCGACAACACAAGTATGTTATCTGGGGCTGGCTGGTGACGCATTTTGCAGCGTTGATGCGTAGGCCGGCCCCTCGAAGGGTGGTTAGCAGTTGGCGCAGATGTTCGAGGTGTTGGTTGTGTCGCCCCGACACGACGAAGATGACGAGAGTTCACGGAGACCGTGATTGACGGCACACTGCTTTGACTGCGGGGCGTTCTTCGGGCCTAAAGACGTACCCACAAATTCAAGGAGCCCGGAGTGCGTTGTGACTACCGTTTTTTCGATGTCCTTCTCGGCGATTGGCGGTTGATAGAATGCTTTGCGCAGGTCAACCCTCGAGGCGATTTTTCCGCGGGTCTGCAATGACTGGGGGCGGGTAGCTGTTCGGGGCGGTGCAGGCGTTGAGGCGGTGTTAGTTACCTGTCACTCGCCAGGAGACGTCTGGTTTGCGGACCATGTGAAGTGGGCTTGCTCATTGGCTGGAGGGGGGCCGAACGATACCCTTCTCGAGGAGGTCCGGGAGGATTGCTTTGGCCGCATCGAGCTTGTCGCCGCTCACTCTGTGCGGGCGTTCGAAGACCGGTGGACCTGTGGTGCAGATGGCGTACCTTACCTTTAGTCCGGGGATCTGAACGGCGCCGCCGTTTGGGGAGTACACATTGCGGAATTCCCCGAGTAATTTCGTATATCGTTATGCTAATTTGTTATTAAAGGGGTCAGAGGTAGTGGAGACTGAGTGCAGTGCTGCTGGAGCGATGGTTACGCGCGACGCCACGTTGCTGAGGGGGTCGATTTAACGTTTATTCTTGACGTCGGCCATAAGTTCACGTTTCCCCAGGAAATCGACCTCGGCATGGCGGGGGGACGTCGGCGATGATGAAGGCGCAGGCGAGGCGGCGCCACAAGGCCTGATTCAGTGTGCGCCATTGGCTGCGAACAGAATCTGGTCATGTCCCTAGAGGTTCTTAGCCTGCCGGGGTAGCAGGGAAACGACCGAGACGGCATCGACCAGTAGCTTGGTCTGGGAGAACCGCTCGTGTAGATGTAGTCGGAGTTTGTCTTGGGGTCCCACTTCCGTCATCTGCGTACGAGGTGGGCGAGTCAGTTTCCCGACCCCGCGAGTGCGCAGGGTGGCCTGCAGGTGTGCGCCTCAGCGCCGAATTCTCGGTGGTACCAGCACCACTGCGTCTGGCTTCTGGTCCCGTACCTCTCGCTTTTCCTGGGTGCCGGCGTGAGTCCCGGGTGGCTTCGCTGTCGTCGCCTGCTGGGGTTGCCTCGGTAGGCTGCCTAACGGTTGAGGGCTAGTTCGGTGACGGCTACTTCCAGAGCGTCGATCCACTGGGCTAGGGTGTCCCGGGTCCTTTTCTTGTCGCCGACCGCCATGATGCCCCCCAGGGAGTTTTCGACGAGCTCGTCCACCGCGGAGACTAGGTCCCCTGTCGTTAGAGCTTGAAAGTCCTCAGGACGTCCGGCGAGGGCCCTTATTTTCGCCACAGTTGCGTAGGTTTTAGATCACCAAGTTGGAGCTCTGTGTCTCTGTCTCTGAGTCAATTGTGCGCTGTAGGTTGCTTTCCTTAAGCGTCCTATATTTGCTCGCTGTTGGTGGGCTGGCCAGGACGTCGGCCAACTCGTCGATTGTCCTGGTGTCGAGAGCGCCGAGGGCGAGGAAGTAGTTCTGACTGTCGTCAGTGATGTTGTTTGTTGCGAGCATCCCCCTGCTTGGATGAGCCAGGCGTGGGTGTGGTTCGGCCAGAAAGCTAGTAGCTTTACCTTTGGTTTGCGGTGATCGGGGGATGCGGAGCGCGTTGATTGCGATATCACGGTCTGGGGATGGCGGGAGTCCTTCGTTGTTTGGTTGCTCCCGCCGCCTTTGAGCTTTACTGCCCGGAACTCCGTGTTGACGTGTTCGTTTAGTTTTATTCCCATTTTATCCCCAAAATCGTCTTGAGCGTCGATGTCTTTGGCATTGGTGTTGAAGAAGGCTGCAGGCGGTTGCGGCTGATGTCGGGACTCCCAAAGACGTCCGGGGAAGTGACATTCTTGCCAATTGTCCTCACATGTGGTGATGTCACACGAAATTGGCGTGAAAATTCCGGCGTCGGTTTTGTTTTATGTGTGCACGAGACCCACGTAGTGCCGGGTCGACTACAACCCAATTCAGCCGTAACTTCCGCTTATATAGAAGGGTGACCGAGATTGCGTTTGACTTAGCTAGTCGAAAAGCATTCTGGGTATGAGCCTTTGCTTGTGGCGACTGCGTGGAGGATGTGGTCTGTTAAAGACAACTCCAAAGTGATACCGATTTCACGAAATCCGCTATACATTATTTAAATATTTCATTACGTATTATTTTTCTGAGCCAAGCATGTATTTTGATTCTAAGAAGGAAGAATATAGAACCTAAAGTGTTGAGCATTTTGCTGTACAAATAATACAATTCAGAGATCGCAATTTAAATACAATTCAAGGGGGCAAGAAACGATTCCAATGCTAATATCTTATTTGTACAACTCAAATTATTCTTTCACTATTCTTATTAATATTGTGACGCATATTACAATCAGTACTAGAATATTCTAGAGAGTCCGAAACAAAGTACTAGAATATTCTAGAATGTAATGGAAAACTGGAGACCATAAACTGTAGATCATTCAAGACTATGGAACGGACGGAAACGAAACGCCGAATCAGAATGAGGAAACGGTATAAATACGTCGCACACAGATCATGGAGATGAGTAAGAAGTGGAAAGTCAAGCAAGCGATAAGTAGAAAGTAATAAATACGAAGTAAGCAAAATAAAAGACGCGAAAAGTACGGAAGCGATAAGCAGAGAAATCGTTAAGTGTACGGTAAAAGTAACGGTTGTTATTAACGGACTAATAAAGTGTTATACTAATTCAAAATCGATTTAACGGCTCTTATTTATTCAAAATAATTAATCCAGCGAACCCTAAGCTCGCTACAATATTTAGAATGAAAGAGGTCATCAATTACACCCCAATTATTGTATTTTCTAGTTATTCTTCTACCATTCTTGTATTTTGTAATTTATAAATAATTTTGTAATTGTATGTATCTCTCTGTATTAAATCCTTTGCGGAAGTAACACACATATCTTACATTGAAACAAAATCCAGTTAGGGATTTTTAAACACAACATGTAACGCAGACGTTATAATCAATAATGTTAAATATGAAACCCTATTCCTATTAAATCGGTAAAGGATTTCAGTAGCCGGTGGTATTACAGTTCTCGTTAAGGTTCGAGCCCTTACGGAAAGTTATTTCAATTGTTGCGGTTCATTCCATTTGAATTTATTATGTGCCTTAGAACGAAATACAATAAATGCATTTACAATATAGCTCACGAATTTTTCTGTGAACCTTTTCCAATTGAAAAGTTTTTCAAGATGCAGAATTTACCAGAGTGGTTATAGGACATTTGACAATTGATTGGTTCATCGACTAAGCTTTTCGTGGTGAAGTGTCATGTCATATTAATTATATTGTGACGTATATGACGAACAGTTCTAGAATATTCCAGAAAGTCTGAAACAAAGTACTAGAATATTCTATAAAGTACTGGAAAACTGGAGACTATCAACAATAGAACATTCAAGGCTATGGAACGGGCGGAAACGAAACACCGAATCAGAATGTGAGGAAACGGTATAAATACGTCGCACACAGATCATGGAGATGAGTAAGAAGTAGAAAGTGAAGCAAGCGATAAGTGCGAAAGTAAGAAATAATAAGTAGAAAGTAATAAGTAAGAAAGTGAAGCAAGCGATAAGTAAGAACTAAAAGACGCGATAAGTACGGAAGCGATAAGTCAAGGAATCGTTGTGTACGGTAAAAGTAACGGCTGTGATTAACGGACTAAGAAAGTGTTATATTAATTCAAAATCGATTTAACGGCTCTTATTTATTCAAAATAATTAATCCAGCGAACCCTAAGCTCGCTACAATATTTAGAATGAAAGAGGTCATCAATTACACCCCAATTATTGTATTTTCTAGTTATTCTTCTACCATTCTTGTATTTTGTAATTTATAAATAATTTTGTAATTGTATGTATCTCTCTGTATTAAATCCTTTGCGGAAGTAACACACATATCTTACATTGAAACAAAATCCAGTTAGGGATTTTTAAACACAACATGTAACGCAGACGTTATAATCAATAATGTTAAATATGAAACCCTATTCCTATTAAATCGGTAAAGGATTTCAGTAGCGGGTGGTATTACAGTTCTCGTTAAGGTTCGAGCCCTTACTGAAAGTTATTTCAATTGTTGCGGTTCATTCCATTTGAATTTATTATGTGCCTTAGAACGAAATACAATAAATGCATTTACAATATAGCTCACGAATTTTTCTGTGAACCTTTTCCAATTGAAAAGTTTTTCAAGATGCAGAATTTACCAGAGTGGTTATAGGACATTTGACAATTGATTGGTTCATCGACTAAGCTTTTCGTGGTGAAGTGTCATGTCATATTAATTATATTGTGACGTATATGACAATCAGTACTAGAATATTCGACAAAGTCTGAAACAAAGTACTAGAATATTCTATAAAGTACTGGAAAACTGGAGACTAGGAACAGTAGAACATTCAAGGCTATGGAACGGACGGAAACGAAACGTCGAATCAGAATGAGGGAACGGTATAAATACGTCGCACACAGATCATGGCGACAAGTAAAAAGTGAGAGGTAAGCAGTAGAAGACTCGATAAGTACGGAAGCGATAAGTCAAGAAATCGTTGTGTACGGTAAAAGTAACGGTTGTGATTAACGGACTAATAAAGTGTTATATTAATTCAAAATCGATTTAACGGCTCTTATTTATTCAAAATAATTAATCCAGCTAACCCTAAGCTCGCTACAATATCAATTTTCAAATGAATATTTTTAGTGAGATATTGGCGCCCTGTTGTGGTTGACAAAATAAACCAGAGCTTTAAAGGCACATCATTTTAACAATAAAAATATTTCAGGATGTTGTCTGTTCAACACCCATTACGGTTATTATTGTCACAGAGAGGGGAAGAGTATGGTAAGGTAGAAATCAGCCCTTAACGATAAAATATCTCCCGATTGGTTATAATTTTGAAAAACGATGTTAAACGTGTTCCCAGTACCACTGATCAAATACTTTTATTTGAAAGTATTGAACAACAATTTTTTTTCATCGGCTTTCAAGAATATTAATACTAAAAGCACCAAAACCATCCTTGCAAATCATACTGAAAGCAAGACGCTCTTTCAGTACACATAGGTGGTTTAACATTTTAATTTGGAAAGAAGCAAAACAAGGTCTATTAATATACCTGTTTACAGATAAAAAAATAAGGAGATGCTTTTAAAAATACTTACTTTTGTTTGATTGACAAGTATTCGACTTAAAACATTTCATTGCAATAAAAACCGGGTAATTCTTTACAAATATCTAATGTTTAAATTAACTTCTCGAAAATCCCATACTTATTTTATTTATTAACCTTATTTTAAAGAATTATTGAAATTTAAATGAAAAAAACGTAAATTGTGAGAAAAATATAATTTAAAAAAAAAAAGACGCGTTTAACATTTTAAAACATGTTCTAGATGTGAAAAAAGGTGGAAATTGCACGTTTTGAAAATGTTTACTGTTAATCTGATATCTCAGGTCCTTCAGTGTTCAAATAACCTCGATAAGGCCCACCCTTTTTTTTGCATCTGTCGAAGGCAGCTTGGTGCACTTAAGCCACTTACGATGGCCTTTACGACACAAATTATATAGTGGTAGGGCAATATTTACCTCCAAACGTTTCATAATATGTAGAATATTACTTAGATTATGAATAAAAATGTGTACATAAATGTCTGTCGCCATCTTTAAGGCATTCGCCATTTGCATACTGTTTTAGAGTCGATATCCAGTCCATATCATTAAAAGTTTCTCAGCTATTCCGAGGGTAAATTCCCAATCAATCCCAACTTGTCTCGGCTCATCTCTTCATAAATTGTTTTAGAAAGGTGGGGTTCTGAATACTTCTCGTGCTACGCATTTTTGACTATTGATACTCGTATTTTATAAAATAAGCCCATCTAGATTCCATTTTTGAAAATTTTCAAGGCGTACAAATTTCGAATCAATTTCATATATATCTCATATGAATTGGAATTTCAACTTCTCGGTAGTTCGGGTAAGCGATATCTATTTTGAAAACTATACTATGAGGCCATCAATCACGAAATGTAATCTCTGAGCCGTTTTACTCTCCACGTGTTGCAAAATGACAGAGAAAAAGTTAAATGTGTAACCATAAATTATTGATACACCCTGAGACAGGTTGGCGCAAGGATAATATCCTTGCCCGGAAAAACAAATTATTATGGACAATTTAACAAGTCTCGAATAAGAACCGGGCATCGGTGGGGAGAGGGGTGGGGGGGGGGGGGGGGGGGGGGCGAACATACAGGGTAAAGTCGCTGCTTTCAACCCGACGAAGGCCAGGATGATCCTTGTCCCTGTTCAACCCGAGTTGACATGCACTCTCCACGTGACACCCCTGGACAGCTACTTTGCCACCCGCCCAGCAGTGAACCAATGCATGCAGTGACATCCTGAGAAAGGTTGACGCAAGGCCAATAACCTTGCCCGGAAAAAAAATTTTTATGGATAATTTAGCTCCTCAATAGTATACTGGTTAGTATACCCGCCTGTCACGCGGGAGACCGGGGTTCGATTCCCCGTCGGGGAGCCTCTGGCGCAAGACTAATGACCTTGCCCGGAAAAAACAAATCATTATGGAAAATTTAACAAGCCTCAGGACTTGCTAAATAAGGCCAAGACCGGTTCCAGGTTGTAGTGCCGATGATGATGATGATGACATTCCTACTAAACGTTGCTGGACGATCGTCATTTGGGGAGGGGTATAGACAACAAAGGACTATTGGGTTCTCGACTCCACCATTAAGATGAAATCTCGAATGTAGACAACAAAGATATGTCGAGCCAGTTGACAAGTCAATTCGGGTCGCGGATACCGGGCATTAATTTGGTGAATGGCGTTAAGAACCGTATTTGTGAAACCGATGACGTTGATGTTACAAAATGCCGTTATTTGTTCAACGTTGACAATGTTTCGCGGCCGAACCCGGTTACGCAATGATGAGTTGTTCGCTCGGTTTCTATCAAAATATTTGAATGATGCTCCCCCGGAGAACCGAATGGGGAACTAATTTAACTCTGGTGTTTTGTAGCACGGTGGGTTTACCGTACCGGTTCAATTATAGCAACACAAATAAACGACAAATAAAATACGAAACACGAGGAAGTAATTCTATGAAATGCTCCTTTATTAGTTTTACTATTTAAATCAAAGCAGATATCACAAAACGCAACGAAAAATGCAAAACAATACGCTAGGAAAGACCATGAAATAAATTTAATTTTTAGCGATATAAAAACATAATTTTCTTGTGCTGCTTACGACACGTAAACACGTTTTAGCGAGACGATGGACGAAAAAGGAAGAAGGACATAAACATAAAAACACATTGCTTCTATAGCGTTTACATATTAAACACAAAAAGGCGGTGGAACGCAGTGGCAACGAAACACTTTACAGGCTGTTAATAGATTTAATATGGGATTTCATATTAAAGGCAATATTGAAGAAAGTACTAGAAGAAATACACGGAATACAATTTACAACAGTTAATGCATTGAAACAAATAAAAGAAAATCCTTAAATGTGTGTATTCTTCAATGAAACTAATTGTGGTAAAACGAAGCATGCTGTTACACTAAGCATGCTCCGACATCTGGAATTCTTTGTCTCAGGCGGTTTCCTCGTGTCTTCAGTTCGGGTCATCAGCCGAATGTCCGGACCATAGCCAAAAATTTCTCCCGGCCATATTGGGCTCCTCGATAGTATAGTGGTTAGTATACCCGCCTGTCACCCAGGAGACCGGGGTTCGTTTCCCCGTCGGGGAGCCCCTGGCGCAAGACTAATGACCTTACCCAGAAAAAATAAATCATTATGGAAAATTTAACAAGCCTCAGGACTTGCTAAATAAGGCCAAGACCGGTTCCCGGTTGTAGTGCCGATGATGATGATATTGCGGAACATACAGCGTGCTATAGTGGTATTTCACCTTGAGACCGTCTTACCAAGTTTTTTTCGGACCGGTGCTTCAGACCGGTGCCAAGAATTTCTCCCGACTAATTCATGGAGCTTATAGCTTGATTGGGTGGTATGTCACCAGTCAGCAGGACATTGGGACCCCATCTACCACTCGACCTTTAGTCGCCTTTTTCGACAAGTCGGTTTGTGGGGGTTCTTTAAACATTAGCAAAGAACCATCCCAAACCCAACCCAACTCTCTTTGCAAACCCGCAAACATTTCCTTCATCAAGGACAATTAATGCAAAGAATTCTTATCATTCATGCATTTATTGCATCTTCAAAATTGCCTGAAAGAATCCTTTACAACATACATGCATCATAAATTTGAAAAACTTATGGGCACCCATGTCAACCAGCGTACCCTGCCACATACGTGCGCAGCATATGTTGCTGGTTTATCTACAGTCTCGACAGGCTTTTGTCCAATCGACAAAAGCAGTTTACCCATCTAGCGTCTTGCCGCCAAGAATCGATTTTTTAGCATATAAACATGCATACAAGAATTCGATCCCGTCCGCCAGCTAAGATATAGTGCACAATCACCATTGTGTACATAAATTGCTCTTAGCACCTGTTTTCTAATAGCAATGCAGACTATTTGTAGAGCCCATCCAAGCCTTTTATGATGTCCTTTGTTCTATCCTCCTTTCTCAGTTTCGTTTACCCATGATTTTCGTGCCTGTGTAAACAATGCATCAATTAGCACACTAGCTAAGATCAACCCGGAGAGATCCTCTCCAATTCACCACCACAAAGAGAAACTTCACGTTAGCTGAGAGAGGACTCACCAGAGGCTCTCGAGGTTAATCACTGGGTGAGTGTGTCGAAATCCAACCACCGGTGAGTCGTCTTTCATCCACCGTAGCGTGCGCAAGGTTGGCGCACACCCCTGAGTATGTCACCATTAGAGTCGAGTTTCAGGTGTCAGTGCGATTCGCGAGTGCGCACGAAAAGCGCATTGAGTTTTAAGTTCCGTTGATATTTGTGGTGTTTTCTCCTGCCACAGAATATTTGTTATCGATATATAAACCAAAATTTACCTGTCGGTAAGGCGAGCGGCCGCTGATGGTGCAACTCGGCCTAGGTCCGTGTGGCGGTCCTCCCTCTGGTTCCTTCTGTTTCAGCGCCCAGATTGGCTGTCGTCAAATGGTGATCCTCCTGTTATCGACCACGAATGGGTCCCTTATTGAGTCGGCAAACAATTCCTACCGGTGCACAAATTTCACGACAGAGGCCACACAAATTCACGGTGCAAAAAACGGAAACCACAATTTTTTCTTGGATACACGTTTAATTTTCGAACTTTAATCTTTACATGAATGCTTTTAATTTTTATTATTTTACCAAAAAAGAAAGGGGGCCACAGGGAAAAAAGAGGCTCTTTGTATCTTCTTCCTTTATAGCTGCTCAACTATACCGTACTCTAACAAAACCGCTGTTCCACTCATTCCGTACTCTAACGAAAAAAACAAAACGTTTTTTCTTTTTCTTTGCTTTTTCCGTTGTCAAAACGTCAACAACGGAATTCCGAACAAAAGGTTAACCCTCCATCTCTCTCGCTCTCCACTCACGTCCACTTCGAAAAACAAATTCGAACTCGAAGAACTGCACGATCCACACCCGAATCAGGGTGGGTTCAGAAACTCACTTCAGGATCGTACAATTCTTCCACCACCTTACCATCATACTATGTTAAAACCAAAATTAAATGCAAATTATTAAATGATGGTGGTGGCCGACGTACGTAACACACCTCCCCCCTCCACAAGACTGCGTGGCATTCTTAGGAGAGGAATGTCACGCCGGAGAGTGGACGGCGGAGAGCAAACAAACAAACAATTAACAAACCAATCAACAAATAAATAAATAACTAAATAAATAAATTAGTCTACATGCTTAGAGGTTAATGTTAGTACGTTTTAGGCTACCTATATACTAGGGTTAGTAAAGATAAATAAATAAATAAATAAATTAACTAGTCTATAAGCTTAAGTGCTAATGTTAGTAGGGATGATACTACTTTTATATGGGGGTTAGTACAAATACATAAATAAATAAATAAATAAATAAATTAACTAACACGTAGTTATTAATATAAGAGGGGGGGACAACAGACCAGCGCTCCACAAAACCAATGACAACACAAACGACCGCAGCGGGTCCGACACTTAAACCGATGGTTCGACCAAAAGCTCGACCGCCCACACGATCCGGTTAGGACCACCTCGCTAAGGCGAGGCGGTCCCCTCTCGCTCAACCACTCCCAAAATGTCACCCGGCCGGCGAAAACGTCCCGCTCTTATATATTTGATCCAATCCTCGAGCTCACGACTCCCCTACTCCCAGTAGGGCTTCAGACGGTTGTTGTGCACAACCACCGTTCTCTTGCCTTGCCTCACCGCGCTGTTGACCGCACTTTTCACCTCCACCACGTCATAAGGACCTCTCCATAGGGGCGCCAATTTTCCTTTTTTGTTTTCTTCCCGCATCAAGACTTTATCGCCCACATGGAACGTGAACGGGCGTAACTGGCGGTCATGATACCCTTTGGACCTCCTTTTCGAGATCAACAGATTGCGCCTAGCTATTTCGTACGTTTTCTGAAGCTTGTACTTCAATAGCTTATGGAAGCTCTCGTGGTTGTAAACCGGTTCCGGAGGTAATTTGATGTTCGAGGGAACCTCCGGAGTAAAACCAAAGAGACAGTCCATCGGCGTCAATCGGGTACTCTCGTGCACGCTGGTGTTGTACACGAAAGTGGTCGCCCTCAGGTACTGATCCCAGGTTTGGGGATTTGTGCCCACAATGCTGCGTAGGTATTCTACCAGCGGTCGATGGGCTCGTTCCAAGGCACCATTCGATTGTGGGTGGTACGCTGAGGTTTGCAGTTTTTTGATGCGGAGCAGCCTGCACACGCTTTTAAACAGGCTGCTCAGGAAATTGCTGCCCTGATCGGTGACCAGTTGTGTAGGTACACCATACCTTGCAACTATTTGGTCGAAAAAGACCGAAGCCACCGTCTCAGCCTCTGCATTGGGCAGGGCATAGCAATCTATATACTTCGATAAATTATCTTGGAACGTAAGTATATATAGATTGCCTTCAGGAGTACGGTCCAGGGGGCCCACGATATCTAAATAAACCTTTTCGAAAGGCCTCTTGGCAATGTCGGTGATTACCATCGGCATTCGTAAATTTGGGGAAGACTTCATGCGCTGACAAATTTTGCATACTTTAATATATTGCTTGATATCGCGCATCATATTCTTCCACCAGTAGTGCCTGCGTATCTTCTTATACGTCTTGATCACCCCTTGGTGCCCACCTAAAGGGTGATCATGGTAATCCCGTAATAAGTGTTGGATCTCCTCGGGATTAGTTATTTCCATTCCTTTTTCCGTGCAGGAAGGAATGGCGTCCTCTTCAGAAGGTGACTCTTCGTCACTTGGACGTCCCGGGGATCCCTCGCTGTCCCGTTGGGCCTTTGCCTGGGCGCGAGTCACTACATTGCATCGCGGTGGTGAAGGGGTTTCGTCTACAGAATGGGGAATACGGCTTAGCGCATCCGCATTGGTGTTGTATTTACCGGGTTTGTACTCGATTGAGTAGTCAAACTCCGATAGTTTATGACGAAATCTGGTAAGGCGTGAGGTGGGTTCTTTCACGCCGAACACTCCCTTCAACGGTTTGTGGTCCGTGTACACGGTGAAACGTCTACCCAACAAATAGCACCGAAAATTCGTCGCCGCCCATACAATGGCCAACAACTCCTTCTCGATTGTGCTGTATCTACGCTCGGCCCCATTCAGGGTGCGGCTGGCATAAGCAATAGGCTGGTCTTTGCCTATCTCACCTTGGGATAACACCGCTCCAAGTGCCTCATTACTCGCATCCGTGGTTAGATTAAAGGGTTTAGTGAAGTCGGGGTAAACCAATAGTGGTGGCGAAATTAACTTCCCCTTTATCTCTTCAAATGCCTGTTGACATTTGGACGACCACGTGAACTTCACGTCCTTCCTTAATAAGTTCGTTAAGGGGCGCACTATCCGGGAAAAATTTGGCACAAATTTCCGGTAATAGTTCGCCAACCCTATGAATGATTGGACGTGACGTACCGTCTTTGGAATGGGGAAATCTCTGACACTAGCTGTCGTGTCAGGATTTGGCGAAGCCCCTTTTTCTGAACAAACATGTCCCAGGTAGACCACTTCCCTTTGCAGGAATCTACACTTTTCCGGCTGAAGTTTGAGGTTGTGGTATCTCAACCGGTCGAACACCCTCCGGAGCTTGCCATTATGGTCAGCCAGGTTCTTACCATATATGACGATGTCATCCAGATACACAAAGCATTCGACCCCTTGCAGACCAGTAAGGACATGGTTCATTAGTCTCTGAAACGTAGCCGGGGCTCCTTTTAACCCGAACGGCATACGTCGAAACTCATAATGCCCATAGTTGGTGCTAAAGGCGGTTTTATTCCGATCGTTTAGATCTACCAAAACTTGGTGATAGCCACTGGCCAAATCGAGCGTGGAGAAGTAACGCGAGCGACCGAGCTGGTCTAGAATGTCCTCTATACGGGGAATAGGATACGCGTCCCCGATGGTTTTTTCGTTTAGTTTGCGAAAGTCCACCACAACTCTCCATCGGGCTTCTCCGTCGGGGCCCGCTTTCTTGGGAACCACTAGAAGGGGGGAATTCCACGGGCTTTTGCTTGGTTGGATAATGTCGTTATCCAACATTTCCCGAATTTGCTCGTTTATAACCTGCCTTTTGCTTTCGGGCAATCGGTACATTCTTTGGTTAATGGGTGCCTGATCCCGTACCAAAGGTATTTCGTGCGAGATTGCACTGGTGTACGTCAGGTAGTCGCCCTGTAAATGAAATATGTCGTTGAACTCGCGACATAACTCCGTTATCGATTGGCACTCGGGTGTGTTCAGGGTATCCCCTAAACGAAGTTCCCCGTGCAATTGTGCCAACCTGGAGCTCAAATCGGGTTCATCAGGCGACTGACCATCCGAGAACAGGTGTCGAATGAAGTGGAGGGATCGTCCCTCCGAAGATTGGTTCTCGGGCACGGGCCTGCTTGACTTGTCGTCAGAGTCAGTTCCCGGCGACGTATCTTTACGCTTGACCAAGGGGATGGTGTTATAGTCCTTGGTAGGGTATACCTTCACCGTAAGCTGTTCGATCCTTTGAGGGCCACTCTGGGTATTAAGTGCCAATAACCTGGCACTCCTTGCCCTTCCAGTAACGCAGTGCGAGAATAAAATGTTTCCTCGCGCGTCCTGCGGCACCAGAATGGCCTTTTCCCGGATGTCAATGGGGATAGCCACCTCCATCTGGGAGCGAGCCGGCACTTCCACCGGCCTACTCAGGGCTACTTCGATCCTCGGCGGCTCACGTTCATTCATCCACGATGTTTCCTCTCGCTGGGGTGACCTGGCTGAGCATTTTTTCGTATCCCTTCCCCGTGTGGGTGGGGTCTCCGGTGAAGTGTGGACCTCGGTATCGACCCTGACAGGTCCCCGTGTTCCAACTCCCCGTTTGGTTACCTTATGCTTCAGCCCCTTTGTCCCACCATTAACAAAACCAACGGAGAAGAATTCGGGGTTTATGGTTGTTCGGGGAAATTCCAAACATCCACCCGGTCCGTTGATGTTGCAATGTCTGGACAGGAAGTCATTACCCAACAAGCCATCTGCTTCCAACCCCGGCATGGAGTCTACTACGTGGAAACTGCAGGGAATCTCATGGTGCAACTTGAGAGTCCCATGGCAGGACCCACTCGACTTGCCGTTGCCAAATATGGTTTGCAATGGTGTGGATTGCCGAACGTCCACCGCCTGGCCCCGGTGAAGGGCCCTTCGCTTCAAAAGACTGACCTCAGCGCCAGTGTCCACCATGAGACGCATAGTTTTCCTACGGCCAATGTCCAAAGGAAGCTGGACCATGGGGACCTCTACTGGCAAAAGCTGAGGACAGTATTGGCCAAACAACGTGTTCAGTGCGGTCGGGTTACGGTCTCCCGACCCGACCTCCGGGAGTTTTCCGACCTCTGATTAGATGTCTCCCGCCGACGCACCGTCGCTGCATAAGTGCGTCGGCTGCAAGATTCGCACCGTGCCTTGTCCTTCCGTTCAGGACTACCCCGCTTGGAAGTCTCAATAGACTCCGAACCAGCGGGACTAGACTGGCCTTGGCCCAACCTGGGCTCACGGTGCTGAGGTCGCTCCCTCCTATTTCTTTTATCCCTTGGTGAGGTGCCACGCCTCGCACCCGCTTCTGAGGACTCCGAGTCCACGGAGTCGGCTCGTCTCTCGTCATCGACCGACGCGGGCGATCGTCGCCCATCAACTCCATCCACTTTCCGGTAAACCACACTCTCCGCGCGACTATTACCGGCTTTCCGATTTCGCCGACGCTGTCTGCGTCTATTATTCGCGCCTGCCCCACTCTTCACACGGGTGTCCTGCTCTCGACCCGCAGCAGGTGCTGTTCCGGCGTGCCGCTTGTGGGGAGAACCCTGGGAACCCTGTTGTTGTTCCCACCTTTGCCTGTATTCGCACCCGCGCAAGCTATGACCTTGTCGGCCACAAAACTCGCAACAGCACCGGACGCTGAATACTCTTGGGCCTGATGTCGCCGGCCCACCGCCCGTAGACGGGGGCTGCGGCTCTGGTAGGGCTCTCCGCTGAGCCTGCGGCCGCTGATGTTGTGGCCCATGCCGCGCGGTTCCGCTCTGCTGACCACCATTCCTGTATGGAGCCTGGGCTTGGCGCGTCTGTCTCGGACGATCCGGGCAGTCCACTATGTCGTGGCCATACCGCCAGCACTCGCGACAGAAAGGAGTGTTCCTTCTCCTCAGGCACTCGTCGTACACGTGACCCCTCACTTTGCAGAAACTGCATGTTGTCTGGGATTCCAGGGGGCGAGCCGATCGACCAACCGAATCCCGGACCGGATTGTCCCGACCCGATCGATCTCCAGGCCCATACGCCCCTTGAGCCAAACCCTGCGACCCTTCACTCCGACTCGAGGAAGAGACGGTATTTGACCACGCTCCCTCGCCAGAGGGGGCCGGAGCATAGGCACCAGCATCCCGTCTATAATTGAGAGGCCCGTACGACTGCTCCCGAACGAAACCATCCTCCTCCCGTCGACGACTATCAGGCTCTTCGGCCGGCAACACGAATGACACCGCCCGGGGATTTAGGTTCGATAAAACCGGCGCCGGCGCCGCGGTGCAATCCCCAGAAGTGGAGGATGAACCCTCCAAAAGGGTCGAGCAACTCCCCGGTCCCAACTCTAATGTTCCTGACGCTGTCGGCCGCGCATCCACAAACAGGTCGTCCTGCCTCAGCATTTCCCTACGCGCTCGCTCAAACCCGGTTAGGTGGTCCACCAGGCTACGAAAAGGGACATTACCCAACGTGAGGAGGAAGTGCTTTAGTCCTTCCTCCCTCAGACCCCTTACCAACACCGGTTTGGCCATGCCCTCAAGCTGGCTGGCGAAGACGGACCTACCCTGGCGACCATAAAGGCGCTCAGCTGCCTCCTCGCACCGTACCACGGCCCGCTTCACTCGGGAAACAAAGCCTGTGGCATCCTCGGAAGGAAGTTGTCGCATTTTGGAAAGTTGTGCACACAACTCCTCATACGACACCCGGGGTTCGTAGGCCTCTCTAAGACGCTGTTCCGCTTCAAGGAATGTCGTGGGTGGTCTCTCCTCGAACATCCGATAGGCCTCGCCGCTCAGCCTAGAGGGCAGCCACCGGAGGAAGGTATGTTCCTCCTCCACCGCCAGCCCATCCAGGGTCCTTCTACAGCCCTTGAGAAACGAAGAGAGTCTCTCGGCCGTATCCGGGCCCTCCTGTCCCGAAAACATGGGGACCGCCTTCGACACAAGGTCGAAAACCCTATCTGTGCCCAGCATGGTCCGTACAGGACATGGTTGTGGGCCCAGTTTAAAATACGAGGGCATCGGCGTGTCCTCCATGCTCCCGACAGGCTGTTTACCGACGGTGGGAGGGGGGCGCGTTGGCGATCGATCGTCCACAAATTCGTCCCTCGAATCATGGAACGCCTCCGGATCCACCTCGTCAACCGGCGGCTCGGGAAATGCCTCGGGCCGTGCCCGGGCCGGGGTGCCCTCTCGGACATCTCTTTGCCGCTGCCTAGTCTGCATTTATAGGACCTTTCTCCAAACCTAAGATTCACGATCCCAAGACCAAAATCGGAAACTCAACAAACCCTACGGCAAACCGTAAAGCCGGGAAAAAAAATTTACAGCAGAGATACAGCAACAAACACCACAAACAACGTTCTATTCGATATTTTCCGACTGCTAAAGATCGCACACGAGTCGAGGGGGCGCGAAAAACAACAAGGATCCCCACAACAAACAAACACACTCCTACAAGGGGCCCACCACTCCTCTCGCAGCCACAAGACTGCAGGCCACGCAAGAAGCGCCACAGAACAAACACAACAACACCGCCCGAGAAGAGAGAGAGAGAGAAAAAGGAAAAACCTCAACGCGCCACCTGTCGCGTATAAAAATAATATCTATCTCGCAGCTGAAAAAGGAAGAAAAGCAGAATCCCCTCTAAAAATGTCTGTTACACAATATGAATAAAGAATTGTTGTTATACAAAATGAATAAAGAAATGAGTCATACAGAATGAACAAAGAAATGAGTTAACAAATAGATAACTTAGACTCAAAAAAAATCAACCAGAGTAACAACAACAACAAAATTTACAAAATACAAATGCGAATAACAAATTACAATAATAATAAAATGATCAATCAAAAAAAATTGATACTAGATTCTTCAACCAACCACAGTGACCTTTCAATTTTATACATAAAAAGGAAAAAAAAAATAACAAAAAAAAAAATATTCTCCCGCAACTCCGCCGTTATGTTGGGCCCTCGCCAAAAATTATTGATAATATCCTCTGGTAAATCGATTGGTGATTACTTTTATAGTTGATTTGGGCACGCTTATTATATATTATATTGCGGAAACCAATAGAAATAATGTGCTTATGAATATATAATAACAACACCAATTATCGTGCAAATATTGTGTATCTTTTTGCATCTAAACCGCACACTGCTGACTCACAACGGTTTTTATGATGTAATCCAATAGAAGAGTTTCTTAGAAAAACGTTTTCGTTGATATTCTGTAAAAGTAGTCATTCAGGAAGCGCAAATTCATCATGCCAATTGCTGCCAAAAAAAAAAAAAAAAAACGTCTATCTCGGCAGTCGTTCCTCCGGAAATATAGGGACGTATGGAGCCTCAGGGCTCCACCCACCAATGGTCCTGCACCTCCGAGCAAGGCTTGCTCAAGGACTTAGGGCAATATGCCAGTGCAGAGCCAACTAATGGGCACCGGCTGCGCCACTGTGGTGTTTTCTCCTGCCACAGAATATTTGTTATCGATATATAAACCAAAATTTACCTGTCGGTAAGGCGAGCGGCCGCTGATGGTGCAACTCGGCCTAGGTCCGTGTGGCGGACCTCCCTCTGGTTCCTTCTGTTTCAGCGCCCAGATTGGCTGTCGTCAAATGGTGATCCTCCTGTTATCGACCACGAATGGGTCCCTTATTGAGTCGGCAAACAATTCCTACCGGTGCACAAATTTCACGACAGAGGCCACACAAATTCACGGTGCAAAAAACGGAAACCACAATTTTTTCTTGGATACACGTTTAATTTTCGAACTTTAATCTTTACATGAATGCTTTTAATTTTTATTATTTTACCAAAAAAGAAAGGGGGCCACAGGGAAAAAAGAGGCTCTTTGTATCTTCTTCCTTTATAGCTGCTCAACTATACCGTACTCTAACAAAACCGCTGTTCCACTCATTCCGTACTCTAACGAAAAAAACAAAACGTTTTTTCTTTTTCTTTGCTTTTTCCGTTGTCAAAACGTCAACAACGGAATTCCGAACAAAAGGTTAACCCTCCATCTCTCTCGCTCTCCACTCACGTCCACTTCGAAAAACAAATTCGAACTCGAAGAACTGCACGATCCACACCCGAATCAGGGTGGGTTCAGAAACTCACTTCAGGATCGTACAATTCTTCCACCACCTTACCATCATACTATGTTAAAACCAAAATTAAATGCAAATTATTAAATGATGGTGGTGGCCGACGTACGTAACATATTGAGTACAATAAAATAAGTAAAGTTAAAAATGAATAATAGAACAGAACAAATTTCGTATTGCAGTTCATTTTAGTTCTACGAATCCGAAGTCGGCCAGCGATTTAGGTGTTACTGTGTTGGAATTGTAAACTCTCGATTTTATAATAATGTTACGTTCAGTTCGCAACATGAATAAATATAAAGTACATTAAGTTCATGCCAAGGCCTTCAATACTTTTGTAAAAACATATTAATTCTAACCAACAATAAAAATCGAATGTCAACAAAACAAATCCGAGTGTTTATTTTATTTCTGTGCCGTGTCCGCTCCACATTTGGATCAACTGGCGTACCATCTTCTCCGGTGTTTCATCTAGTGAACTTATTAGGGGGGTAGTAGTGAACCAGTTCCCGTGGCACATCTACTACGTACCCCCACAGGTTTTACTGTGAGTATATTCTAAGACCCTACTCACAGGGCACTTTGAATATTATTGATATCCATCGTTAAATACATCTTTATCACTTTTGAGAAGAATCAAATCCAATATAAAATATGTAAAATTTCACGACAATCGGTACATAACATACGGGGTTATAGTAATTTGCTTTTTAAAGAAAACAAATTCGTTCAATATCAGAAAGAGTTATCCGGATTCGAGACTATCCATTTGTTGGTGGTGTACTGATTTTAAACGTGGTCATTCAGACACAGGCTGACCGCTCTGGTCTTCCAAATGAAGTAATGACTTATGTAAACGTCAAGTAAGACCAAAAATGTATGAAAAACAATTGCAAAACACACTTGAGATGAACTGACAATATCGACCGCTGTTGCACCAGTAATGGTGAGGATGTTACGGACCTCGCCTCCATATACCCGCCTAACACCCACTAATTCCCGTTCGCAAATTCCCCCTCTCTACCTGTAAAGGGAAAACAAATCGCCAAGTAGCTAATTTGCATAAACTATTTTGTGCAAATAAAGCATAAAAATAATAAAAAAACGGCGTTGGCGCCGAATAAAAAAAAACGTCAACGGCGAAAATGATAAAATATTCATTCGACGTAAAACGATTGAACCGAGCAGTTCAATAGCAATTCAAAGTACAACTACGAAGAACACTGGATCAGAAAAACAATTCCCCATCCCAATCAATCGCTCAAAACAAGTCTACTAAACTTAGTACCTCGTCGTATATACCGCCGACTGCAAATAATTCTCCAGTAACATCTCCAAGTCGCAGTGTATCAGCAAAAACGGATAGTAGTCCTATAACACTAGCAACGAGCACAAGGAATACCGTACTGAGAAAAGAGTCTGACGATAAACCAGTGACAAGTGGCCAAATTATACAAACTCATATCCGGAACAACAATTATCAACAACGCACAACAAGCTGAACAGGGGAGCACAACGCTCAACGCCCCCTGCAACCTGCCAGCAGCGACAGTAAGCGACCGCTCCACGGTCAACCAAGGAAGTCTCTTCACTTACAATACCATCTAATAACAAATAAATTTAATATATTAACTACTATATAACTACAATTATATTACTTAAATAAAATATATTGTAGCGAGCCTAGGGTTCGCTGGATTAATTATTTAAAATAAATAAGAGCATTTAAATCGATTTTGAATTAATGTAACACTTTATTGGTCCGTTAATAACAACCGTTAATTTTACCGTACACATAACGGTTTCTTCTTATCGCTTCCTTAGTTATCGCTTGCTTCACTGCTTACTTCTTACTTTCTACTTATTACTCCTTACTACCGCACTTATCGCTTGCTTCACTTTCCACTTCTTACTCATCTCCATGATCTGTGTGCGACGTATTTATACCGTTCCCTCATTCTGATTCGGCGTTTCGTTTTCGTCGTTCCATAATCTCGACTTTTCTATTCCAGTTTTCCAGTACTTCCTAAAATAATCTAGTACTTTGTTTCGGACTTTCTCGAAGATTCTAGTACTGATTGTCATATGCATCACACTACCCTCCGCCTAGATTAGTTCGTCCCGAACTAAGTTCACTGGTCTCCCGGGCCAACAAAAGCCGCCAGTCGGTCGCGATGCACCACTTTCATCTTGACGTTCGGCGGTGGAAGTTCTTGACCTTCTTCCAATTTTTCTACTGCTGTCCTTTTCGCGTCAGCTCTAGCCTGCCGTCGTTCTTCCTTTTCCTGACGACGGAATTCCTCTTGCATTTTAGGGATCCCACGCGAATAGTATAAGAGAAAATGCATGTGCACACCCTTAAGCTCTTCTGGAGTTTGCACATCACGTAAGCGATTCAGATCTTCATCTTTAATTACACGCATATCATCTGGTATTGGAGCATCTGTCGATTTCATAACCGTATCCAACTGTTAGTTCCGCATCTTTTCAAATAACTGGAGATGTTTGTTCTTTGGAGCTGACAGTAAACGCCACCCTGTGTCGTAGTAATAGACTCTCCATAGATCGTCGCACGTTAATTCTGATTTCACGTGTTCTTTTCTATGGAACGCAATGAACGGTACCTCTAGCTGTTGATTACGCCTACAATCTAGAGCTTGCTTGATCTTTCCCCCCGTATGTTGTGGCTTACAATAGCGGTCTCGACCTCCAACATCCGTTGATCTTTCTTGTTCGGAAACAGTTGATTTACAAAACGCCTGTTTGTAAATCCATTCAGCTTCATCTTGTAGTTTATCAGGTCCCTCTGGAACAGGCGTAACCGGAACTTCGCGCAATTGCATTCGCTCAGGAATACCCGTTTTACGGATTTCATTGTCCAAATCCGTAAAGTGACCCCTTTCCAATTCACTAGTTTCGTATTCGGATTCATATCCGTCCTCGTCATAATTAGTGAAATCCTCATAGTCGAAATCTACACCGAAACTGTCCTGACCTTCTTGCAATGACGCGTCAGTGACTAGAAGTCGTCTTTTCTTCTTCCTCTCAGCAATTGTCCTTCCTTCGTCGTCTACAATAAAATCCTCAGCATCAGACTCCGATTCCTCATCATCATTGAAATGTTTTACCGCCTCAGTTTCCCTGTGACTACGTTCAGAGCGGCGTTCAACATCGTCTTCGTCGTCGAATAGGTGTTCGGCTATAGCCTCACGTGCTGAACCTTCATCGACGTGCTATTCCTCTCCGTCACTTTCTTCGTCCTGTGTACGACGCAGACGCTTAGAACGCTTTCTGCGTTCGACTTTCAAACCAAGATTCTCTTCAATAAGGTCACAGTCGTCTTCCAGGCGGTCGTCCAACTCGTCCTCATCATTGTAAACCCGTTTCGAGAAACGGCCTGAAGCATCAGTGTCTTCACCATTACTGCCGTCCTCTTCAATCGGGTTATCATCGATGAGATCCTTCAGTTCTTCACGTAACACATCATCGTCATCTTCCTCATCTTCCTCACTGCTGTCGGCCATAGCTTTGCTCTTCCTGAGTTTCTTCCTTTCATATGGCTCCAATTCCCCCTCATCCTCAGATTCTTCCGCTTCCAAGTCCCAAAATTCTTTCATACACTGCCTTTGGGCATCCATTTTTGCCTTAAACTCTGGAGCTCGCGCGTCCAATTTTGCATCAACGTCTGTAGCTCGGGCATGCAATTTTGCAGCTAGCGCATCCAATTTTGCCTTAAACACTGCAGCTCGCGCGTCCAATTTTGAGTTAGTATCGATAGCTTGCGCGTCCAATTTTGCCATCATAATCCTGAACATCTCCGAAATGCCCAACGGTTGCGAACTCTTCTCCGTTACATTGGCACCATCTTGACTCGCCGTTTCTTCTTCATCCGGACAGTCTGGCCCACTCGTAGAAGCATCTGTGCCGACATCAATATCCTCTTCCTCTATTGCTGCTTGCAGACACTGTCGAAGAATTGGCTTCTCTCCTCTGCTATCCATGTTCCGGTCCTCCAAATGTCGACCTGACATCGTCGCAATACACATCCACAGATTTATTTATTTCACCAATAATTAATCCCACTTCTGACACCAATTGTAGCGAGCCTAGAGTTCGCTGGATTAATTATTTAAAATAAATAAGAGCATTTAAATCGATTTTGAATTAATGTAACACTTTATTAGTCCGTTAATAACAACCATTAATTTTACCGTACACATAACGATTTCTTCTTATCGCTTCCTTAGTTATCGCTTGCTTCACCGCTTACTGCTTACTTCTTACTTTCTACTTATTACTTACCTTACTATCGCACTTATCGCTTGCTTCACTTTCCACTTCTTACTCATCTCCATGATCTGTGTGCGACGTATTTATATCGTTCCCTCATTCTGATTCGGCGTATCGTTTCCGTCCGTTCCATAATCTTGACTTTTCTATTCCAGTATAATAATATATTGTGACGCATATGACAATCGGTACTAATGTTCGAGGAAGTCCAAAACAAAGTACTAGATTATTTTAGGAAGTACTGGAAAACTGGAATAGAACATTCAAGACTATGGAACGGGCGGAAACGATACACCAAATCAGAATGAGGAAAAACGGTATAAATACGTCGCACGCAGAACGGAAGAATAAGTTAAAGTTATAAGTAAGACAGTGAAGCAAGCGATAAGTCTCGAGTGAGAAGTAAGCAGTAAAAGACGCTATAAGTACGGAAGCGATAATAAAGAAATCGTTAAGTGTACGGTATAAGTAACGGTTGTATTACGGACTAATAAAGTGTTATATAAATTCAAAATCGATTTAACGGCTCTTATTTATTTTAAAATAATTAATCCAGCGAACCCTAAGCTCGCTACAATATTTTAAATTGTTAAATTATCCATAACAAGAATGCTCTTTGTGATAACATGTTTTAAATAACTCTCCATCCTCTACACCCGAGGTGTTAGTTTGTGTCACAACCGATTAGCACAGTTTCGATTACGGCGAGCTGTGGCACAGAGAATAATGGGGCGAATTCAAAAGAACCGTACAAAAGCACTGCTCTTGACTGTAAACAGCACAGCTGGAGAGAAGAGGAGCGTCGATAACGTTTTGCCACGAACAAAGGTGTTTAGCGGGGTGCGAAGACAGCAAGACGAATAATCAAAACATAGGTCGAACAAAGAGACAAGAAAAGTGACGTTGACGCTTAATACAAAAATGAAAATTGAAGTTGAGTTCGCAGGCGAAATTGTAGACATTTGGTAGTTAACTGAAGTATTTGTATTCATTAATTCCATTTAACATAAAACTGGACACTGTAAGTTTCATCAGAAAGTTATTATCGATCAGTATCATTCTACTTCCAAACAACATGGAGCAACGGATTAGAAGGTTGATTGCAGGCAGAAAAAAATAACTACCCAAAGTACATAAATAAGTTATGAATTCTCACGTTAAAGTATAATAATAAAATATTTTTAGCTGCAAATTCGGACTTTGTTATTTACTTTCCGGAATTTGTATCAGTCCTTAATTGACAATGAAATTCGATTGAGATACCGCAGCAAGTGAACTGATTTGACTTGTCCACGAATATTGTCTATGAAGAAGAGTTGGAGTCGTGTTCCGAGAACCACAGAAAATCTACAAAGGGTTTCTAATACTTTGCCAGCCATTAGAAGTTTCTACAAAAGTGCAAAATAAAAGAAGGGGAAAGACCACGTAACGCTGCCAATCCAATTGGATACCAGGATACAGTCCACTGCATTCGGAGTTGAATGAAATAAAAAATACAGTCCACCTACAGCGGCACATCACAGGAAATTAACAAGCACTGTAAAAAACTAAATGACAGTTCGGGCCCAAGCTTTACGTGGGCTTCTTAAATGATCAATTCCGGGTAATTTTTTGACAGAGTGTATATTGATGAATAAAGAAGAATTTTGCCAAAAACAAATGTTTAAATAATTAGTCTCGTGACTAGTAAAAGAATATTTAACATTTTTCAACGTGTCCGCCTTTTATTTAGCTCCCCTTATTAATTTATTTTCCCTTTACTTATTTACTGGGAATTGCGCGTTAATTTACTAAAATTATTGAACCACATTGCCTCAGCAATTTTTTTTTCTTATTACAGAATCACAGCAATTAAATTTTTAATCACCACGTAGGCAACTACTTGCATCTATTCTGCCGCTAATCACTAATACATTTCAGTCAGCTAGAGTTATACTGTATCTCAGCTTCGTCACAAGCGCAATTCAGTGGCAGTGTGTGCTGTAGCCCGTTACAATGCTCCTAAGGCAAGAAAACATCTTAAGTACTTTTGGTCCTCCATAAATTTGACTTTATATTGTAGCGAGCTTAGGGTTCGCTGGATTAATTACTTTTAATAAATAAGAGCCGTTAAATCGATTTTGAATTGACCTAACACTTTATTAGTCCGTTAATAACAACCGTTACTTTTACCGTACACTTAACGATTTCTTGACTTATCGCTTCCGTACTTATCGCGTCTTTGACTGCTTACTTTTACTTCTCACTTGCTTGATGATCTCTGTGTAATTATACCGTTTCCTCATTCTGATTCGACGTTTCGTTTCCGTCCGTTCCATAGCCTTGAATGTTCTACTGTTCATAGGCTCCAGTTTTCCAGTACTTTCTTGAATATTCTAGTAGTTTGCTTAGGACTTTCTACTAGTGCTGCTTGTCATATGCGTCACACTACCCTCCGCCTAGATTAGTTCGTCCCGAACTAAGTTCACTGGTCTCCTGGGTTAACAAAAGTCGCCAATCGGTCACGGTGTACCACTTTCATCTTGACGTTCGGTCTTCGTTGAATCCTATAGACAACGTCGTTAATTCTTTTGAGAATCTTATACGGTCCTTCCCAATGTTGCTGCAACTTCGGAGACCTTCTTTTTTGCCGATGAGAGTTATAAAGCCACACATTATCGCCTGTATTAAATTCAGATGCGTTGGCTCGAACGTCGTACCTTGTTTTCATCCTGTTACTTGATACCTTGATTTGCTTTCGAACCAAATGATGAATCTCATCGAGGCGATTTCTCTATTCGGCTAGGTAGTCTTCGGTCTTATCTATGGCGTCTGGGGGTATTCCGAATCGCAGATCAGCAGGTAATCCTATCTCTCGTCCAAATATAAATCCTGCTGGAGTATGGCCCGTCGTATCGTGATTAGCCGATCTGTAGCTCATGAAAAAGGTTTGTACATATTTGTCCCAATCTCGTTGGTGATCACTAATGACCTTCGATAAATACTCTTTTATTGTCCGGTTGAACCTTTCGACCATTCCGTCTGACTGCGGATGTAAGGGTGTGGTCCTGGTTTTCCTTAAGGCCAGTCTTTATTTTCTCAAGATTCATACTGTTATTTCTATCGTATTCAAATTCCTACGTTTGCTGACCAATTATTTATTTATAGGAGTAATGTCGGACTTATTTCGATTCCTGATCATGTTCCTGAATTTCGTGTGATGAATTTGTAGACAATACAGCCAACAGTATATCAGAGCACGCAGAAGTTATTATTTTATATCTAAATGTATGATAAATAACCGAATTTTAAGAAATTCGCCATCGCATTAACGGGCGGCTCTCGAGACCCTGTCGACGCTTGACTGGTAACGGCATTTTGTAACATCAGGGGCATCGGTTTCACCAATACGAATGTAAACGCCGTCCACCAATCTTTGCAAACAAAGAAACCTGATATCCTTGCCCTAACTGAGACCCAGGTCGATTCGTCAACTGATTCGACATATCTTCGTTGCTCAGGATACGACTTACATTCGAGATTCCGTTTTAAGGTCGGTCGCTGTTGGGCATAACTTGACTCAACTCGTGGAGAAACATGTCCGTAGACACGCGAGTGTGGGATGCCCGAGGTGATTATGCGAACACTCTGAAACTGTTTTTGATATGCGAACCGGGTATTTATACCGTGGAGGTTTTTACGTCACTGGGGAATTCAAATCACTGCTTGGTATCGGTCGCGCAACCACCTACATTTCAAGCGAATAACCGGCCTAAGCAGCTTCGCCATGTATGGATGTATGGGGCTACTAACTGGGACGATTTGTGAGATTTCTTCACATCCTTTCCATAGTCGGAGATGTGCTTCGGAGACTCCGATGTTAACCCCTGCGCGGAGTCTGCTAGTGACATTATTCTTTTAGAGGTGGAGATATACATTCCGCATTCCATCAAACGAAGTTCATCTGATAAGCCTTGGTTTGATAAAAAAAGCGAGCAGATTACAGCGGCAAAAAATAGAGCTTTTAAATTATGGCGCTCCAAACCTGCCGAGATTAATAGAACGAATTTAGTTAAAATCACAAACGCGTGCAACCAGGCGATTGATACCACGAAGAAGACCTACAACGACAGAGTGACCAATAAACTCCTTGAGTGGCCGACAGGTTCGCGCTCCTTCTGGTCAATGGCAAGGGCTGTCAGCAGTAACTTCGCTTCCTCCTCTTTTCCTCCGTCGATGACCAGCGGCGCGTTAGTCACAAATTCAAAGGATAAAGCTTATGTGTTCACGAATTTATTTTCCGCGAGTTCAAATCTCTACCCCGGTCTTTTGGAGCCACGTGTGATCGCGGCGGTACGATCTTCGATGCAATGTGTGAGGTTTCGGCCGCGTACTGTTCAGCGCATTCTACGTGGACTAGACTGTAAGAAGGCAACCGGCCCGGACGGAATACCAGCAATAGTCCTTAAGAACTGTGTTCCAGGACTATCGCCGGTTCTTGGCAGACTCTTTCGCTTATTTTATGCACGGAGGACCTTTCCTGCTTGCTGGAAAATCGCTCGAGTTCAGCCAATCGTAAATAGCGGGAAAATGTGTCACAAAATTATCGTTAGCATTGCTGTCTATGTTATCTAAGGTGATGGAAAAAGTCACCAGCGCCGAGTTAATTAAGTATTTGGAGTGCAACGGACTTCTGAATGATCGTCAATACGGATTCTGTGGCAAGTGGTCCACGGGAGACCTTATGACACTTATAACCGATATATGGACATCTGCGAATGAACGGCATGGTGAGTCAAGGGCGGCCGCATTGGATACGAGGGTTGCCTTTTATATTTCGGGATTAGAGAACAAAAACAAATATTGATCATCGAAAATTACTTTATTGTTTTTCAAAATATTCCCCATGAAGATCTATACACTTTTGCATGCGTTTGAACCAATTGTCGAAGCACTTTTGCCACTCTGATTGAGGTATCTCCAACACATGCATTCTGAATGCAGCAACCGCTTCTTCAGGTGTCGAAAAACGTTGACCTCTCAGTTTGTTTTTTACGTACGGGAATAAAAAGAAGTCATTCGGTGCCAAGTCAGGACTATACGGCGGATGACCCATCAAATCGATGTTTTGGGTGCTCAAAAATGCAGTTGTCGCAGCCGATGTGTGAGAGCTCGCATTGTCGTGGTGAAGAGTGATCCGTCTTCGGCGGTTGGTTTTCCTGATTTCTTGGAAGACAACTGGCAAACAAATGGTTGTGTACCACTCAGAATTGACTGTTCTGCGTTGTTCTAGTGGTACGGTTGCGACATGTCCAGTTTTTCCGAAAAAACAGGCGACCATTTGCTTGGAAGTGCTTCGTGCGCGAACAACTTTTGTTGGATTTGGCTCATCTTGAAACACCCAGACAGTCGACTGCTGTTTACTTTCGGGCTCATACGCGTAAATCCACGATTCATCACCTGTCACGATGTCATAGACGTGTTTCGAAGCACCGCGACCGTATTTTTTTAGCATTTCTTTCGACCAATTGACACGAGCCTTTTTTTGGGCGATTGACAAATTGTGTGGGATCCAACGCGAACAAATTTTTTTGACAGTCAAATGTTTATGCAATATTGAATGTATGCTGGTCCCACTAACGCCTAAGGTCGTCTCAATCTCACGATAGGTCACATGACGATCTTCCAATATCAGTTCGCGCACAGCATCAATGGTTTTCGGAACAACAACTGATTTTGGACGACCTTCACGAAATTCATCTTGGAGTGAACTACGACCACGATTGAATTCACCATACCATCAATAAACACTGGTCCTTGATGGAGCTTCATTGCCAAAAATTGAATTAAGTTCATCCATGCACTGTTGCTGAGTTAATCCACGCCGAAAGTTGTAAAAAATAATCGCACGAAAATGTTGACGATTTAATTCCATTTTTGGGCCGAGATGAATCTTAAGTTACTGTAAACAACACAAATAGCGCTCGTATGTCAAAACGTTCTGAGTGCGTATAACCTCAAAAATGTCCAACTTTACGACAGAGCTGTCAATTGCCGGATTGCAACACTAGGGTTGCCAAATCCCGAAACATAAGAGGCAACCCTCGTATCTCCAAGGCTTTTGACCGCTTCTTGCACGAGGCACTGCTGAGCAAACTTTGTTCATATGGACTTTCCCAACAGCGTTGCTTCACATAAATGATTTGTTGGAGTCAATGGATAACAGGGTGTTCAGTTTTGCGGACAATTGTTTCCTCTTTTTCGAGTGATCGGCCGATTAGTCCATCAACGTCGCACCAGTTGAGATGTAGACAGATTGACTCTCTGAATCGGGATCTGGGTAAAGTCCTGCAGTGGGGAAAGGCCAATCTTGTCGACTTCAATGGAGCGAAAACACAATATTCAACAAAGAAACGTGGATCATCGGTTCCACAGCTGATGATGAATGGCCGGGCCCTCGAGGTTGGGGAAAGTTTAAAATTGCTCGGCGTCACGGTCTGTGGGAATGTATCATAAACACGTGTCGAACATCGCCAGGTCAGCCTCAGGAAAACTGAGTTATCTTTTTAGAGCCAAGAAATATTTTACTCCGACCCAACTTCTTCTCCTATATAAATCCCAAATAAGACCCTCGCTCGAATGTTGCTCTCATGTTTGGAGCTCGGCTCCTAAACATATCCTCGACCTACTTGAGAGCATACGGAGACTAGCGATCCGCCTGATCCGGGACTCAGCGCTGACGTCGGGATTACAGTCGCTATCACATCGAAGGCGCGTAGCCAACCTCTGTCTGTTTTACAGATATTATCACGGGTGCTGTTCTTCGGAGATTCTTGGTATTGATTCACGCAATTCGGTTTATATGCGCTCCACAAGACGATCCGACGAATCGCACCCGTTTGTGGTTCATCTCCCGACGGCGCGAACATCCCTTCATCAGAAATCGTTCCGTTACAGAGCGGGGAAGCTGCGAAACTCCCTTTCCATGCGAGTGTTCCCGGAGCGTTACAACCTGCAAGTGTTCAAAAAGAACTGCAACCGTTATTTGATGGCATCTCGGGCCGCCCACTCGGCCCTATAGGTTCGCCTCTCCCGAGAAAAGTCTAATAAAAAAAAAAAAAGTGCCGCACAGATGCCTTGAAATATCTCCATATCTGCTGATCCAATTATTGATAAGCTGCTCAATGACGGTTGTTGCTTCTTGATTTGGAATTGGAAGGACTTCCACCTAGTTGCTGCACAGATGCCTTGAAATATCTGTGATTCGAAGTTTCGGTTTTGATCGGAATGAAGCTCACAGGGAACTCCATATCTCATCATCATCATCATCGTCGGCACTACAACCGGGAACCGGTCTTGGCCTTATTTAGCAAGTCCTGAGGCTTGTTAAATTTTCCATAATGATTTATTTTTTCCGGGCAAGGTCATTAGTCTTGCGCCAAGGGCTCCCCGACGGGGAATCGAGCCCCGGTCTCCCGGGTGACAGGCGGGTGTACTAACCACTATACTATCGAGGAGCCCGAACTCCATATCTGCTGATCCAATTATTGATAAGCTGTTCAATGACGGTTGTTGCTTCTTGATTTGGAATTGGAAGGACTTCCACCCACTTGCTGAAGTAATCCATGAAGACCAACATGTACTTGTTGTTGTCGTTGATTTTTGGAAATGGTCTTGAGATATCAATCGCAATTCGCTCGAAAGGGGCGCCCACGTTTTACTGCTTCATAGCGCTCCTTGGTTTTGCTGTTGGTCCTTTGGACGCAGTGGAAGTTGTGCACTTCCTACACCAAGACTCGACGTCGTCTCTCATGTGAAGCCAGGGGAATCGAGATCGTAATTTTGAAAGGGTCTCACTAACTCCCAGATGTCCACCGGAGGCCCCGTCGTGCATATCTGTTAGTACATCCTTCACTTTTGATGGTGGGACTAGAATCTGCATTCGATGGGATTTTCCGTCCGCGGCTTCCCGTTTACGCTTAAGAATTCCATCTTCCACCAGCAAGGAATTCCATTGTGCCCAATATGCCTTAAATGTTCCACTCTTGTCGGAAATATTGTTCCAAGTTGGCCGCTCGTTCTTTTCTTTCTGTTCCAGTATTAGCGACATATGTTCATCCTGAAGTTGAGCTGCGCGTATAGCATCACTCGTCCACCCATCTAGTACTTCTACTTGTACATTTCGAAGGTCGTACGCCTCTTCTTTCTCTTTCACTCTACGACAATGTTAACAATCTGGCTTGCATGGTTTTCGCAATTGTTCGTCCCGCAGTGTAAGGGCAACCTCCAAGTTACCAATTCGCAGTGTTCTTTGCCCGATATCTATAACAACTTGATGCTCCTTCATGAAATCCATCCCAAGAATGCATTCGTCCGTAATATCGGCAACCAAAAATTGGTGGGAGATGGAAATATTGCCTAGCGCTATTATGTTCTCGACTTCTTCGTAGACTATAGAACGTTCTCCTGTGGCAGTCTTCAAAGCGTATCTTCTATTTTTATTAAGGGCTATTTTGCCCACGGCATCCGGCCGAATTATGGATCTCGTTGCTCCAGTGCCGATTGTCACTGTTGTTGTCCTTGTATTAACCAAACTTTGGCTATCCCCTTGGAGTTGTGATACAGTTACGATGCTGGGGCTGCACATTCCACCAGCCGACTTTCGCCCCATAAAGTCTGCTCTTACAAGTTTTCCCGAGCTATTGACCCCAGGTTGATCCGTTGATAGTCTCCTCTTATGATTAGCGCATGAACAACAATTCTCACTTGATGTTTCATTCATTCGTCGACGTTTCCTACAGTCAACCGAGATGTGGCCGACTTCGCCGCATGTCCAACACTTCATATCAGGTCTCGGTGTTCTCCGTTGTACATGCGCGATTCTTTGGCAGGAACATTCCTGAACGGACATTTCTCGGACTCTGTATGTACTCCTGGTAGCCAGTTTAGCAGATTCATATGCCAATGCGAACGCCAGTATTTCATTAGTCGTCTTCTTTCCAGCCAAACGAACGGCTTGTTGCAAGTCCCGATCTTGGAGTGCATTTATAAATGCATCCATTGCTACCTCATTCAGAAATTCCTTAGTCATATTTGAATAAGACAAGTTTGCCAATCGCTCAATGTCTGCCTGCAACTGTTGATGATTTTTTCGAGGTTTCTGCGTTCTGCTCCGCAGTTGCACGGGGTAGATCTGCTGCATGTGGGCGTCTCCATACCTAGCTTCAAGGCCATCTCTTACCGCTTGGAAGTCTGTTTGCTTCTCTGCTGGTATGGTTTGTAGCAATTCTGCAGCCGCCCCGCGGAGTGACAAGATTAGTGATGTTGACTTTTGCTCATCCGACCACTTATTATAATTGGGCGCGGCGTCAAACTGACGTATAAATACGGAGAAGGGTCCCGTTCCATCGAAGGTTGGCGGTTGCATCCTTGTATCTTTGTGGTCGTGTTGGTTGCTAGGGGATGTCTTATTTCTCTTAACACACTCAAGTCTCTTCTCGATTCGAGTTATTTTATCGGTGATTTTCTTAAATGCAGCTTCGTTTTTTAGATGCCTTTCTTCTTTAAAGTGTTGGAAATTACATTTCATCCACTGCGTTTGGGCTTCCTATTTGGCATTCAGATCTACAGCTTGTGCGTCAAATTTTGAATTTTGGGCATCCAACTTTGCATTAACATCTGCTGCTTACGCGTCGAATTTTGTCATCATCATCCTGAACATCTCCGAAATGTCCAACAGTGGCGAACTCTTCTCCGTTACATTGCCACCATCTTGACTCGCTGTTTCTTCTCCATCCGGACAGTCTGGCCCAATCGTAAAAACATATGTGTCAACATCAATACCCACTTCCTCCATTGCTGCTTGCAGACGCTGTCGAAGAATTTTCTTCTGTCCTCTGCTATCCAGATTCCGGGCCTCAAGTTCCTTCTTCAACTCACGAACGCGAAGATCCTCCAAATGTCGATCTGACATCGTCACAATACACGTTCACAGACTTATTTCTTCAATTAATCCCACTTCTGACACCAATTGTAGCGAGCTTAGGGTTCGCTGGATTAATTATTCACACAAAATAAGCCATGAAATCAATTTTTTATTAAATCTTTATTTTTCTGCTCTTGACAACCGTTCTTTTCTTATTCGCTCCTCTGTCAAAAGTGACACTTCTCTCACTGGAGACATCGATTTTCCCTCTCGCTTCTTTTTGCTCATAGTCTCCAGTTTTCCAGTACTTTCCAGAATATTCCAGTACTTTGTTTTGGAGTCTTGCCAGCTCGTCACAATATGAACCAGTACAAACCACATCGAAAGCTGAATTACACAAAAAAAAAGATTACGCTGTCAATTTGGATTAGGATTAAAATGTTATTGTTTTATTGTGTAAAACTTTCAGTGGTGATGACTCTGTGAAATCACACTCGACTCACTTTATTGCCAGAAGCTTACAGAAAGATGACAAAAGATCATTGATTAAAATGGAAAATATATCATCGATTAAAGTTCGTTCATTATATAAAAATCATGTTTTATTGGTATGGAAATATCGGCAATTGCTTTCCTGCCAACTCAGTAGTTATTTAGTACATTTATTAAATAATGTTCTAGAGTTCACGCTTTTTTTCAACATGTGAACAAATCCGTCATATCCGAAGTGAAATATCTCTGAAAAGATAACATAAAAGTTGACACATTTCCACGTCATATTACATCCCCACTGAAGGTGACTCTGAGCAAATACATACTTTCTATTCATAGATTTGATGGCTTGGCCACATTGAACTTTTGCCTTGGCGATCCGTTTTTTCTTTGTATATATCACATATTATGTTTTCTTTGCGTTGAAATCGATGGGTTGGTCTTTCCTCCTTGTAGAAATTTGTCCAGATTTTGGTTTATAGTGTCGATCTAATTGCATCTCAGCAGATGAGGTTTGATAGATTCAAAAATGAAAAAATCGGTCGGCCAAACCCATTATCTTGGTTCCCGTTGATACTAGTAGGTCATTAGTATGAGCCATAAATAGAGTTAACAGTATAACTCAGAAATGAATAAAAAAAAGTCTACAGTAGCTCTATCGATTTTTTATCAAATTTTTTTTTATCAAGTTGTTGGGAACGGCCATAAGAACGAAGCTCACTTAGTAAGACTCTACACCAGACGCCAATATTTTCAATGCGAATGCATATCGCGGAATCCGTGTTGATGTTATTTAAGAGTCAACTTTGTTCCAAATATTTTATTAACTCAGAAATGATTATTTTTTCCATTTTCTTGAATAACACATACATTGGTCCAATTATTGGTTTCGCATAAACATATTTTTCATTTCTTTGAGATTGGTTGAACGTGAACGCTTTTCCTTGAAGTAGCAAAGGCCTTGTCGTTTTTGTTTTTTTATTACACTTATCTCGGGAGAGGCGAACCCATAGCGCAGAGTAGGCGCCCCAGGATGACACCAAATAACTGTAGCAGTTCCTTTTGTACATTTGCAGGTTGTAATGCTCCGGGAACACTTGCGTGGGAAGGGAGTTCCACAGCTTCTCCGCTCTGTAACGGAACGAGCACTGATGCAAGGATGTTCGCGCCGTTGGGTGATGAACCGCAAATTGGTGCTATCTGGCGGATTCTCTTGTAGAGCGTATATAAACCAAATTGCACGGAACAATGTCAGGAACCTCTGATGAACAGTACCCGTGATAATATTTGTAAAACAGACAGAGGTCGGCCACGCCTTTTCGAGGTGATAGCGACTGTAGCCTCGACGTCAGCGCCGAGTCCCCGATCAGGCGGATCACTCGTCTTTGTATGCTCTCAAGTAGGACCAGGGTATGTTTAGGAACGGGGCTTCAAACATGAGACCAATATTCGAGCGCGGGTCTAATTTGGAATTTATATAGAAGAAGAAGTTGGGCCGGAGTAAAATATTTCTTGGCTCTAAAAAGATAACTCAGTTTTCCTGAGGCTGACTTGGCGATGTTCGACACGTATTTATGCCACGATACATTTCCACAGACCGTGACGCCGAGAATTTCAAGCTCTCCCGCGATTCGAGGGCCTGGCCATTCATCATCAGCTGTGGAACCGATGATCCACGTTTCTTTGTTGAATATTGTGTTTTCGCTCCATTGAAGTCGACAAGATTGGCCTTTCCCCACTGTAGGACCTTATTCAGATCCCGATTCAGAGCGTCAATCTGTCTACATCTCAACTGGTGCGACGTTGATGGACTAATCGGCCGATCACTCGAAAAAGAGGAAACAATTGTCTGCAAAACTGAACACCCTGTTATCCATTGACTCCAACAAATCATTTATGTGAAGCAACGCTGTTGGGAAAGTCCATATGAACAAAGTTTGCTCAGGAGTGCCTCGTGCAAGAAGCGGTCAACAGCCTTGGAGATATCCAATGCGGCCGCCCTTGACTCACCATGCCGTTCAATCGCAGATGTCCATATATCGGTTATAAGTGTCATAGGTCTCCCGTGGACCACTTGCCACAGAATCCGTATTGACGATCATTCAGAAGTCCGTTGCACTCCAAATACTTAATTAACTCGGCGCTGGTGACTTTTTCCATCACCTTAGACAACATAGACAGTAATGCTAACGATAATTTTGTGACACATTTTCCCGCTATTTACGATTGGCTGAACTCGAGCGATTTTCCAGCAAGCAGGAAAGGTCCTCCGTGCATAAGATAAGCGAAAGATTCTGCCAAGAACCGGCGATAGTCCTGGAGCACAGTTCTTAAGGACTATTGCTGGTATTCCGTCCGAGCCGGTTGCCTTCTTACAGTCTAGTCCACGTAGAATGCGTTGAACAGTACGCGGCCGAAACCTCACACATTGCATCGAAGATCGTACCGCCGCGATCACACGTGGCTCCAAAAGACCGGGGTAGAGATTTGAATTCGCGGAAAATAAATTCGCGAACACATAAGCTTTATCCTTTGAATTTGTGACTAACGCTCCGCTGGTCATCGACGGAGGAAAAGAGGAGGAAGCGAAGTTACTGCTGACAGCCCTTGCCATTGACCAGAAGGAGCGCGAACCTGTCGGCCACTCAAGGAGTTTATTGGTCACTCTGTCGTTGTAGGTCTTCTTCGTGGTATCAATCGCCTGGTTGCACGCGTTTGTGATTTTAACTAAATTCGTTCTATTAATCTCGGTAGGATTGGAGCGCCATAATTTAAAAGCTCTATTTTTTGCCGCTGTAATCTGCTCGCTTTTTTTATCAAACCAAGGCTTATCAGATGAACTTCGTTTGATGGAATGCGGAATGTATATCTCCACCTCTAAAAGAATAATGTCATTGACAGACTCCGCGCTGGCGTTAACATCGGAGTCTCCGAAGCACATCTCCGACTATGGAAAGGATGTGAAGAAATCTCACAAATCGTCCCAGTTAGTAGCCCCATACATCCATACATGGCGAAACTGCTTAGGCCGGTTATTCGCTTGAAATGCAGGTGGTTGCGCGACCGATACCAAGCAGTGATTTGAGTTCCCCAGTGACGTAGAAACCTCCAGGGTATAAATACCCGGTTCGCATATCAAAAACGGTTTCAGAGTGTTCGCATAATCACCTCGGGCATCCCAAACTCGCGTGTCTACGGACATGTTTCTCCACGAGTTGAGTCAAGTTATGCCCAACAGCGACCGACCTTAAAACGGAATCTCGAATGTAAGTCGTATCCTGAGCAACGAAGATATGTCGAATCAGTTGACGAATCGACCTGGGTCTCAGTTAGGGCAAGGATATCAGGTTTCTTTGTTTGCAAAGATTGGTGGACGGCGTTTATATTCGTATTGGTGAAACCGATGCCCCTGATGTTACAAAATGCCGTTACCAGTCAAGCGTCGACAGGGTCTCGAGAGCCGCCCGTTAATGCGATGACGAATTTCTTAAAATTCGGTTATTTATCATACATTTAGATATAAAATAATAACTTCTGCGTGCTCTGATATACTGTTGGCTGTATTGTCTACAAATTCATCACACGAAATTCAGGAACATGATCAGGAATCGAAATAAGTCCGACATTACTCCTATAAATAAATAATTGGTCAGCAAACGTAGGAATTTGAATACGATAGAAATAACAGTATGAATCTTGAGAAAATAAAGTAAGCAGAGCTATACATTAAAGCTCAAAAAATAAAAGATAGAGCAGCCAAAGAACTCCAAGCCACTCATGAAAGAATAGTGCATGGGAGCATGAAAGGAAAAAGAATTGACTCATACATACGAAACTGTCTAGTAAGTAGTTCGGCATAATGTTATTGAGAGCCACGTATGATATTTCCGCTATCCTAAAACACCGATTTGAGTCATACGCTAACAACTCTATAGGCCGCTACGATTATGGTTTCACCACAGTCAAATCGAGGATCAGGTACTCATTCTTATTTGGTTGACGGGGAAACGCTTACCTTTTGCTTTTAATGAAACACACAGATCAAATTTTGTTCCTGTAGAGTTCGCTAGACGATTCATGATATAACAGAGTAAGTGTTGTAGCATAAAGCAGTGGTGAGTGGTGGGTTGGGCCCCGATGTCCAGCCGTCCAGTAAGATTCTACCCCATTAAGCTAAAGGCTCCGTGAAATAGTTGAAAAGAATTTTTGACTTTCCTAAGAGAAGTACTTAAAAACTGCATAAATACGTGTGTTGTTTTCGTCTATTCTACAACATCGAATGTACCCATGTGCTAAAAACACAATAACTTGTCACCATCACAGCGTTATCCGATGCGAAGGAACACCCCTGCGGCAAGCGTTAGAAAAACTCCTTACGTAACATGTTCAATCACTTTAAAGTCGAATATGATAGCAGTCAGAGCGGAACTACACAGGATTCAACATCTAAAATAAATTGACACCAACTTGTCAAAGCCAGATAAAGATTTAGAAACACTCCAAACCTAAGAATGTCCTTGGCAAATTTCAACTACGGACATGTTTCCTCTGCCTCAACCTCAATTTGGAGACAAATCAGAAACGGAACAGCGTTCCATGAGTCCACCCAAACACAGGCTTATTATATCTGAATTATGAGTATAACATCCAGATATCGATGATGTAGCGCAAGAGAGGCCAATTTGCATAAGCAATCTGCATCAGATTGGCCCTTTTTGGGCTACACCATCGGTATGTTCAACGTTCACCTATTTCATGTGCACACTATAAGAAGTCCCTTATTATTATTATTTATTGGGCTGTACGAATCCGGAAGTTCATGACCTCACCGACTCAACTCTGCCATCGGTCCCTGTCCTGTGCATTCTCTTTCCGCGCTTGACCAGCTGATCCGATCTCCTCAAGGTCAAACCTAACATTGTTCTCCCATCTCCGTCGCAGCCGTCCTACCGGTCTTTTTCCCGTTGGTTTACCGTCAAGAATTCTACGCACGGTCCTATCGTTACCCATTCGCGCCACATGTGCGGCCCATCTTAATCTTCGCGACTTGATTACTCCCACTATTGTAGGTTTGCGGTATAGCTCTTCCAGTTCGTGGTTGTGGAGTTTCCTCTATTGTCCTGCCTTCTCGTCATATTTACCGCCAAAGATAACTCTTAAAACTTTATTCTCGAATACACTGAATTCTTCTTACCGTTTTGTGAAAGCCCATGATTCGCATCCGTATAGAACAATCGGCATAATTATGGTTCTATAGACTCGGAGCTTTATGTTACGTGATAGCAGTTTGAATTTCAGCAGTTTACTGACTGCGTGCCAACTAGCGGCCATCAGTATCGTTCCAGATATTTAAATTCTTTAACTTTTTCAAATATCTTGTCTCTGACGTTTATGTGTTCTCCGAGGTCCACCAGCTCTCGCCATAATCATGTATTTTGTCTTCATTTATTTCTAGGCCCACCTCTTCTGCGGCTTGCATGATGATTTCAGTTTTTTACTTACAGTTTCTAGATTATCGCCCAAAACGGCGATGTCATCCGCATATGCGAGCACTTGTGTGACCCCGTTCAGGGATGATCCGGCCACGTCGTCGTTTTGTACCTTTCTGATAACATATTCGAGCACAGTTGACAGATTAATAGCGGAGCTATTAATTCATAATTAGAAAAACTGAGTTAGTGGATTACACAACGTATATGTCCGGGTCTTTCATTGTTACAAGCATACATACATATACGGTTCACGCGGGCATGCGCATGCTCAGATTGCTGTACGTAGCTCGAAAAATGCCCATTTTGCAACCTGAAACAATATCTTACAGCATATGCCCTAAACCCCAACAACCTTCAAAGAAACAGTATTATTTCATGCATCTAACAACGCTGTACATCATCATCATCGGCACTACAACCGGGAACCGGTCTTGGGCTTATTTAGCAAGTCCTCAGGATTGTTAAATTTTCCATAATGATTTGTTTTTTCCGGGCAAGGTCATTAGTCTTGCGCCAGAGGCTCCCCGACGGGGAATCGAACCCTGGTCTCCCGCGTGACAGGCGGGTATACTAACCACTATACTATCAAGGAGCCATTGCTGTACGCAACTCGAAAAAACTCATCACCTTGAATCGGTTGACACCTGAATCTGTTGTCCGAAATTTTCCCATGGCCTTGGGGTAAAGCTGCAGCCAGAGTAGGGATAAGATTGCCATCTCAAGGTGAATGGCGACAGTATTGCGACGTTGCAGTTCCCATCGTCGTTGGCATGACCTACGACTGGGCTAGCATCGGGTAACTGTCTCAAGGTGAATGATGTGATCGTGAGAAGGAAAATTAAATTAAATTCAAATTTAGTAACTATAAAAGGGTTTGCACAAAAACGAGAGAGACATTATTGAACTGAGCCATCCAACGGTTAGAGTAAGTTGGATTTATGGTATATACAAATAAAAAAAGTTACCGCAGCCACGGTCCAAGTAAAACACTGCTTTTATTTTTATTTGGATGTGCACCCAACGTGGTAAGACTGACTAAACATCAAGATTACAGAAAAAGGACAGTGCACGAACGAGCAAAACACTCTGGTTGGCCAACTAGCGTCCCCAAAAAACATCATCACTTACGCGCTTAGGAGTCGGGAGCCACCAACCAAGGATTCGACTTTTCAGAGTAAAGTCCGCCAGTCCTGGTGAACGGACTTACATAGCCCAGCCATTCAACCCACGGGCTTAGAGAGCCGGAAGCCCCCACAAAAAAGTGTTGTATAGAAATATAATAATAAATAATAAATAAATAAATATAAAAATAAATATATATAATACAGGGCTCCTCGATAGTATAGTGGTTAGTATACCCGCCTGTCACCCAGGAGACCGGGGTTCGTTTCCCCGTCGGGGAGCCTCTGGCGCAAGACTAATGACCTTGCCCAGAAAAAATAAATCATTATGGAAAATTTAACAAGCCTCAGGACTTGCTAAATAAGGCCAAGACCGGTTCCCGGTTGTAGTGCCGATGATGATGATGATAGAAATATACAACACTATGTTCCACCTTTCTTTAAAATGACAATTACTCGTCGTTCACAAGGTAGGCATATATTTCAAACAGACACAATTAACATGAAATAACATTGATATTTAATTTTTGGAGGACAGTTTCGAACGCAAACACTGACGACACGAAAATGTATGGTCTCTTCCGAATAACACCGAAGTCCGGCTCAAAACTTGGCACAGCTTTACTAGAGAATAAGATGCCTTGCTGGTGGGCACGTGCTGATTCTGGTTGATTCTGTGGCTTTCGTATGTTCTTCTTCATTTTCTCTTTGCGTGCCACCAGTTTCTTTGTCTCGCGGACCATGTAAATGGCTTCCTGAGTGGTCATGTACTTCCGAATGGCCTGGAATGAATTACGGATTAAGGGAGTTATCAGGATCAACGGTTGACTCACCTCTCGTTTTTGAGGGCAGTGTGCCATCACCCATATAAGAGTACAGAGGATGTTAAAGATATCACAGTCTTTGCCACACCAACGCATCAGGATTTGGGCAATAGTAGTCAAACCATGCTCTTGGAAAGCGCCAGCTTTTGTCCCTTTGTAGCGGGATAGATTTAGTATTACCCGGCTGCATGCTTCGAGGAGTTGCTTGTCGAATTCCGACCGTATTGCCTGGGACATGACTCCATAACAAAAGGTCGAAATGAAGGCTGCATCGTCGACCAGGACGTGCGGGATTGTACGTGATATGCGATCTATAGAAACAAAAAATGTTACTACCGTAGGATAGTGCAGATCAAAACTCAGAGGTACTACTTACCGAACCGCAACAAGATATTTAACGCATCGACTGCCAAGAACCTGTCCTTGAGCGAACACACCGACTCGCGGACTCTGCATTTTACGCTGTTCAAAGCATTGTACGTGCTTTTGAGGAGTTTAACGTTATTCCGAATTGTAATGATTCGTGCATTTTGCCAGCGCTTGCGGACTCGGTATCCTCGCCAGGATCTTTGTATGGTAATTGCAGCTTTCTTCTGGGCATTCCTGGCCCTAATTTCAGGTGCCACCACTTCGTAGAAATTCCTGCGTACCAAATAACCGCGTGCATAGGCTTGTAGGTTGAGAATCGTTTTTACGATATATGTGAACTTTTTGCGTGTGGCAACTGTCTCAAGGTGCCTGCGGTAGAACCGCTGGATGCATTTCGCTGCTCTTCTTAATTCTAGGAATTCATCCCGTTCAGTCTTCATAGCTCTAGTTGCTCGGAATTTTCGTTGAACGAATATGACTCGTGAACGAAGATCTAAATAGTTTTCACGGACCCGTACCATTTCAAGACGTGCACGGTATCTTCGCTGCAGGAATGTGATGGCGGTTTTTTGGTGCTGATAATCGGCGCGCTGTATGCGCATTGCTAGATTAGCTCGGAATCTCCGCTGAATTAGAATAGCGCATTGTAGTAAATGCTTGTATTTAGTTCTTTCGGTTCTGCCTTCTAGTTTAGCTCTCCATCTTCTTTGTACCAGGATTATCGAAGTTCTCATAGCTTTATAATGCGATCGCACCCGAATCATTCCGTACCACTTCTTAATGGTGGTGATTGCTTGTCGTTGGCGATTAAAATGCTCTCGATGAGTCTTCATAAGTAAGTGCGCCCTAAGGCGTCGCTGAATTACAATTATACTAAACCTTTGTCGTTGGTATTTCGCTCGGTCTACGCGCATTGCCAGAGTGGCTTTAAATCTTCTCTGCACTGCAATCGTAGCCTGCCTAAGGCACTGGAATTTCAGCCGTTCAGTTTTCATTAAGTTGGTGGCTCTGATCCATTGCTGTATTTTTACAGCACTTCTGCGCTTGGATTGGTATGCATGGCGTTCAAGTTGCATCAGTCGAGTGGCTCGGTAACGTTTTTGAATTGTGATAGTAACGCGAAGAAGGTTCTTATAGTCGGATTGGAGTTTCCGAGTCAATAACTTTGCGCGGAACCTCTGTTGGACTACACGGGCATAGTGTCTAATTTTCTGGAATTCAACACGTTTTGATTTCTTAAGGGTGTAGTTTCGGAAATGTCGCTGAATGCTAATAGCCGCCGACCTCATTTGGTTGTATTGGAAACATTGGTCGCGCATGCACCTGGTTGCTCGAAAACGCCTCTGGCAGTTGATAATGACCTGCTTCTGCTGTTTGTAGTTGGTTTGTATCTTGCGCATTAACTGAGTTGCTCGGTAGCGTTGTTGTATTAGGACTGTTGCTTTTTTGATCGCCAAATAACGTTTTCTTTGTAGGGCACCTTCCTGCTTAGCTCTTATCTGTTGTTGGAGCTTTACCACGCATTGACGTAGCTCTAGGAATGCACCCCTTTCCTTCTTCTTCAACTGATTAGCACGATATCTCCGCTGAATAATGATAGCCGATTTTTGTAACTCCAGAAAAGTGTGTCTTGCAGCGCGCTTTTGGAGGTAGCTTTGCCAAAAATGTTGGACGGTCAAAGCCGCTTTCTGCTTCCTGTGGTATTGTTGGCGTACCAGTATCATTTTGAAAAACGCCTGAATTTTTGCGGCGGACCTATTTCTGAACGACGTAATTCGAATTTGCTCAACCACTTGATGGACGCACCGGCGAAACTTGCTTCGTATCACCCATGATTTCAAATACCGCTGGATAATGGTTGCCTTTTCATGCCTGAACTGAACTTCTGCTCGAATGGACATTATTATTAGAGGCAATGCCTCTATCTTCCGCGCTAAACTTAAGCGTCTAAACCACCGTTGAATGACAATAGCGTTCGTTCGCAGACGCACGAACGCCTGCCTTGCTTGATCTCTATGTTTGCATCGACGATACCAGCGCTGAATGCACACAATGCCATTGATGGCAAGGTGTAAATGTTTTTGGGCAATATAACGGCGAACATATTTCTGCATGCACAGGGCGGCGGCAGTACGCTCCCGTCGGTATACTTTCGCGTATTTCCGGGATATGTACCCTCGGAATGCCTTTTGAATCCGAGTCGCAGCGTTGTTGCGTCGTAGCTCGATCTTAGTTTTTATTCTACGACGTATGATCACATATAACCAACAGTGTCTCCACCATCTTTGAATGGTTGTCGCAGCTTCGTGGAATTTCGGTGACCGGAACTTGTAGATTATCTGCCAGAGCAAGGATAAGGTCTTCTCTCGATGTCCATCGACGATATCGGCAGCAGTGATGTTGCCGTATAATTGAAAATCGGCCTCGGCCAGAGCTCCGAGACTTAAATTGACGTTAAATAGCTTTTGAAGTCGAGATATGGCGGGAACACGAAGTTTCATGGTTAGATCATCTCGCAGTAGAATTATCTCCATAACTCTGCTTAACCGTATTCCGTCGCGTAGATCAACGGCAAGGTTGTTGAAAGCGTAGTCGAATTCATCAAGGAAGGTTTGCTTGTGCGTCAGCTCGTATCCCAAGCGCTTCAAATCACGGGTGATGTCGCCAACATTGGCCAGGAGCTCACGGGAGAATTTTAACAGAACTTGTCGAACCTCTTTGTATTCGGCATTTCGTACGAATAAGCAAGGATTGTGTTTAATGATACGCTTGGTTTTGGCTTTATCGAGAAAAAGTAACAGAAGGAGCATCATTTGGAGAGTGAACTTCTTTATATGCTCGGCGTATTCATCCGAGAGGCAGTAGGCTCGTGAGTATCGCTGTTCTAAAATCCTGTCTCGGAAGAGTCGGTTGATTATAAAGGCACTTAAACCGTATACGTCGGAACAAGAGTTGAGGTGGATTTTCTCGGCAAACACAACTTCAAGGCCTAAGCGTAGCCATACGGGATTGAAGTTTAGCAAAAGCTCCAGTACCTGGCGTTGCATAACGACGTCCAAATGAAGGTTTCTGTCATCTCTAATGCGTACGACCTTTTTATGAACGTACACTGCTATCTTAGAGCAGGGATCTTGCATCTCCTTGCTCATATATAAACGTATTGCTTCCTGTCTCAGGGTCTCTAAACGGAACTTGGTTAAATAGTTTAAGGAACGCTGCTCCCTCGATGGGGCGAGAATGAGATCTTTGTTACAAACTTCATTGAATAATCGGCCAACGTCAAGTTTTTGATTACAATCTGCGGCCAAATCGGATGGTATCGATACGAGGGCATTTAGCCACTTCCTAAAGGCAATTTGGTGCTTTTCGACAGTTTGCTCGTCAAGATACATAGTCGAAGCGAGAAAGGGGTCAATAGTTGTGGATGCGGCAAAGGGATCTGGATTTATGTAAGTCTGCATGAAGGAATCAGTATTATACAGCTTTATAACTGGTCCTGAAGTGAACTTATGTGGCGTTACGGGTTTTTTCTTTAATGATAATACTCTGGATAGTTTCGGTTTCCTCACCATTTTCTGCGACCGGTTAGTTGAAGACGACCCATATACCGATGAATCAAAATCAATTTTGGCCTTCTTTGGCGGAGATATATCCGTCACACCACTCTTGGGTACCTGCAAATTTATTGAATTAGTTGTAGGAGAGTCCAACGATGACCGAATCCGTTTCTTGTTGCTTGTTGAGGGAGAACTCGCACACAAACTCCTTGGCGTTTTGAAAACCTTCTCCTCTGAGAGATGTGTGGCATCTAAGTTCATCTGAGATATGTTGTCCCCTTCCATTTTTTCGATTTCATTCAGATTGTATCGACTGGATTGTGCTAAGATTTCATTGTCAGTAATCCGTTTTTTGTTGCTTTTTGAGGGAGGAATCGAACACAAACTCCTTGGCGTTTTGAAAACCTTCTCTTCTGAGAGATTTGTGGCATCTAAGTTCACCTGAGATGTGTTGTCCACTTCCATCTTTTCGATCTCATTCAGATTGTATCGACTGGATTGTGCCAAGATTTCATTGTCATCAAACAGTGGCTCCACAGGAAGGCAAGGTTTAGTTAAGGAAGTAGGAGAAATTGCGCTTTTCGATTGTGCTCGATGTGGCATTTGAAAGTAACGGTTGTGTTCTATGGAATTAATGCTCTCCATGTCACTAAGGTTCGGCATTGACCCCTGATTTAAATATTTCGACTTCGTGGAATTCATTGACAAGTCTCTCATTGATTCCGAGCACTTTCTTAAAGGCGTTCCGATGAGACTTACGTCCCTCTTCCAATTAGCATCCACGGATTTCACTTCAAATGTTTTATTCACTACACAGATGCTTGTCGTATGGCAAAGTCTATCATTTGAACTTTCTTCCTCTTTGACGGTAGGCATTGCGAAATGTGACACAGTGGGACTCATCTCATCTTCGGATAATAAAACATTAATCTTCCTTGGCTGAATCTCATGTCGTCGTTCGGGACCTCTGGTAATTCTAGCTGATGCACTGTGGCTAACTGGCGTCGGCAAGTTGGAGAAGTATCTATTGTTTTCATGCAATTCTATGGAACTGATATCGCTCGCAGGAGTAAATTTGAGTTGATCTATTTTATCCATGATATTTCCCGGTGTTGGAGGACTTACATTCTCTTTAAATCTGATGGCCGTGGAAGTTGAAGTGGAGGGCAATCGAGGAAAATGTGATGATTTGGGAGTCGGCGGATTCACTGCAACCTTCACTGCATTACTTTCTGTTAACGGCGGGGTCTTCTGTCTTCGGGGAGGCTTTTTCATTAGTAAAGGTGATGATCGTTCGGTCTTGAATCTAATTTTTTTTTGTTGGTTGCTGGGACGAGAACTTGCATTGATAGGCTGTTTTTGGCGAAAAACCTTAGATTGATTAAATGACGACGATATCGCTGGAAACTGTTTAACCTGGGAAATAAAAATTAATCAAATCTGGCCTGAAAACGAGATAATGCAATTTACTCTAGGACAAGTTTTGGCGCTGACCGATTTCTTTACAATAAAAACACACTTTTTAAAATTTCTATTATCGACAAATTCGAGGGTTTCTTTACGGGACATTTCCATCGACGGAGTCCACTTCAGTTCCAGTTCAACTTCTCCGTGCGGTGGCACTGTATGTGAAGTCCAACATAAACTTACTTCGTCTACAGAATTCATCGCTGTGACCTGCAAAACAACATTGAACTTGAATGATAAGCGTACATAAATGGGCAAGTACATATAGCAAGTGAGGATTTTGGAGTACATTATACGAGTGGAAAGGATTTTGTATTTTGAAAGAGTAGTGTTTTGGGAACACTAGACTCTCAACCACTCAATTTCTCAACCTCCTTGAATGTTCTCCGAATTTTCTCTGAATAGGTTGCTACCTGCGTCGTAATGGAATCGCATGTTAGACTTGTTCTAGTCCAATACATTGAGTGTTTGTGTTGAAAATCCACCCGCACCTTGCTTCCTCAACGATTGATGTTGCATCCCACATTGTAAATAATAGTTTGCCACTATCGCCGGAGTTGGAATTACCTGTATATCAGCATTATCAACATCCACAACATTCAGTACCTTTCTCACAGGTATACAATCAACAACAAGACCAGCAACAGTCCCAACAAGACCAAGAAAATCAACAAATTAACTATTAGAGTCGCCAAAGTATACGATGGGCAAAACCAGGAGTCGGCTCGCAACAAACCCACATGGGCAGTCACGGAAGACGAACAATAAGTTCGACGTTGATAAACTAAAAGACCTGCGCAAAAGGGCTGAACATCAAGACGAATTAAGGAATAGATTTAGCATCATAGAGAATGGGAGCAGTGAGGAAGACGAAGCCAATTGTGTGGACACCAAATGGACATCGATCAGAGACACAACCAAACAAACAGCCCGAAAGTTATTAGGATTTAAGAAAACAATTAAGTTCAAACCTTGGTTTGACGATGAGTGCAAGGGGAAGATCGAAGAACGTAAACAACTTAGAGTGATCCACATAGAAAGATATGATGCAGTCAACGCCAAAAGATACGCGACAATTCGGAAAGAGAGAAGACTCGGATCGAAAAAATCCCAGAAAATGCCAGAGCAAAAAACATCAGAGGTATGTATGCCGGCAGAAATTCAATTAGAAATGGCTACCGAGGGAGAGCCAAAATAATTTGGAAGCAGCTTTTTTGAAAACCCGCACAATGTGCGCACCCATCAACCACAAATAAACGCACCAGACCTACATACAGACGAGCCTCAGATCCCAGACCCCTCTTTCCACGAAGTTGTAGGCGCAATAAATCGATTGAAAAACAAGAAAGCTCCCGAAGCCGACTGCATACCGACATAGCTGTGAAGCATGGAGGAGAGGCAACCGGTCGAAACATCCACCAACTCATCAAAACAATATGGGATAAGGAAGTCACTCCGGAAGAATGGAAAACCTCAATGGTCGTCCCCATTTTTAGAAAAGGCGACAGATCTGACCGCGAAAACTACAGAGGAATATCATCGCTCCCAACCAGATACAAAATACTAACAAATGTCATACTGGCGAGAATCACACCGTACGCAGAAGAGATACTGGGAGACTACCAATGCAGATTCCGTAGGACGCGATCAACAACGACCAAATGTTCACAGTAAGGCAACTGCTGGAAAAGAATTGGGAATACGGAAAGGCGGTTCACCAACTGTTCGGTCAGTTCAAAAAAGCCTACGACTCAGTCGCAAGGCAAATACTATGTAGTGACTATGTGTAATTAAGCTGAGAATCCCGAAAAAATATGCCACCCTCATTAAAATTTGCGTGAACGAAAACAAAGGGCGAGTTAGAATAGAAAACCACCTCTCAGAACCATTTGAAATCCGGGACGGACCAAAACAGGGGGATGGCCTCTCACCGTGGCGTTTTAACCTTGTGTTCGAGTATTTCATCAGAAAGGTACAAGACGACAACATGGCCGGATCATTCCTGAACGGGGTGACACAAGTGCTCGCATATGCGGATGACATCGCCGTTTTGGGCGATAATCTAGAAACTGTAAACAAAAACTGTGAAACCGTCATGCAAGCGCCTAGAAATAAATGAAGACAAAACAAAATACATGTTTACGGGGAGAGCAGGTGGACCTCAGGGAACACATATAAACGTCAGAGGCAAGATATTTGAAAAAGTTAAGGAATTTAAATATCTGGGAACGATACTGACGGCCAATAACGAAATGTCGAAGGAAATTAACAAAAACTGAACTCCGGCAACGCTAGTTGGTACGCAGTCAGTAAACCGCTATCACGTAACATAAAGCTTCGTGTGTATAGAACCATAATCATGCTGAATGTTCTATACGGATGCGAAACATAGCCTCTCACAAAACGGGAAGAAAACAAATTTCACGTATTCGAGAATAAAGTTGTAAGGGGTATCTTTGGCGGTAAATATGACGAGGCAGGACAATAAAGGAAACTCCACAACTACAAACTGGAAGAGCTATACCACAAAACTACAATAGTGAGAGTAATCAAGTCGCGAAGATTAAGATGGGCCGCTCAACCGCTCGCACTGTGCTTTGACAAGTAAGGGTAGATCAAAATCCCCCTTTGTGCGCGCGTTAGTGTAAAAAAAAAACAGTTACGGTTCTAAGTGAATTACCAGTTGGCAAGAGTGCCACAGTTGGCGCAAGACTAATGACCTTGCCCGGAAAAAACAAATCATTATGGAAAATTTAACAAGCCTCAGGACTTGCTAAATAAGGCCAAGACCGGCTCCCGGTTGTAGTGCTGATGATGATGATGATGATGATGAAGTGTAAAGAGTATGGCGGTAATATTAAATTTACAACAACCGGCACACGCGGACTTGGTTTTAAAGTAGCAGTTATATGTGATAATTGTGAGCAGCGCAATATTCCTTCGTGTGAATAAGCATTCGTATGAAATAAACAGACGTTTCGTTTTTACAATGCGAATCCTCGGATTAGGCTTGGCAGGCTGTGCTAAATTTTGCGGGTTTATGGATAGCCATAATTTTTATTTCGAAGTACGTACGATATTATCTGACAACATATATCTGACAGTGTCAAAGTCGTTTTCGATAGTTTCATGAAGTTGGCTGTAAAACAAGAAAAGGAAGCATCTGAATCACCGTATAAAAATAATTTTACAGTATCAGGTGATGGCACGTGGAAAAAACGTTGATTTACTTCACTTTTCGGTGTTGCTTCCTTGAATGCTTATTACACTGGAAAAATCGTAGATGTTGCTGTAAAAAGTGCATACTGCAAAATATTGTGACGCATATGACAGTCAGCTGTGATATCTGGCGGGTCTCCAAAACAAAGTACTAGTATATTCTAGAAAGTACCGGAAAACCGAAGTCTATGAGCAGTAGAAAATTCGAGGCTATGGAACGGACGGAAAGGAAATGCCGAATCAGAATGAGGAAAAACGGCATAAATACGTCGAACGCAGATCAAGGAGGAAGTGAGCAGTAAGGAAGCAATAAGTACGGAAGTGATAAGTAAAGAAGCGAAGTATAAAGAAACGGTTGTTATTAACAGACTAATAAAGTGTTTGCAAAGAGAATCGATTTAACGGCTCTTATTTATTAAAATAATTAATCCAGCTACCCCTGAGCTCGCTACAATATGTAAATCGTGGAAGAAGAAATTAGATTCAGCTGAATATGAAGAGTAGAAGATAACTCATGATTCTGAATGTCGCGCTAATCACTCTGGATCATCTGGTAAAATGGAGGTTGATGCTATGAAAGAAATGTTTGGACATTCACAAGAATTGCACGGAATCAAATATGTAAATTATATTGGTGACGACGATTCTAGAACTTATAGTGCTATTGTTTGATTATGTTGTAAAAAAGAATGCATTGGGCATGTACAAAAGCGAATAGGCAGACGCTTACGCGAATGCAAAAAAATAATAATAAAGGCCTCGGAGGAAAGGGAAAATTAACCCGAAAATGGATCGCGAACATAACAGTTTACTACGGTTTAGCGATTCGTAGAAACGTTGAATCTGTTGCAGCAATGAAAAATGCGATTTGGGCTACGTACCTTCACTGCCGCTCGTGGGATAAAAATCCACAACATGAAAAATGCCCACTTGGGAGTGTCTCATGGCGTGAGTGGCAAAAAGCTTACGCAGCGCTGCCCGAAAATAAAAAAACTGAAATAACATCTTTTAAACATAGTTACCCTGCTCTTCCTGTAGATGGTTTGACAGCTATTACGCCCATTTATGAAGAGCTCCTTGGAAGATGCGTTGGTGGATTTACACAAAATGATAACGAACGTCATTACTATTACTACTATTACTATTTATTGGCCTGTAGGAACCCGGAAGTTTATTAACTCACCGACTCAACTCCGCCATCGTTCCCTGTCCTGTGCACCCCCCTTCCACGCTTGCCCAGCCGATCCGATCTCCTCGAGGTCAAACCTAACATTGTCCTCCCATCTCCGCCGCGGTCGTCCTGCCAGTCTCTTTCCCGTTGGTCTACCGCCAAGCATTCTACGCATGGACCTATCGTTGCCGATTCGCACCACATGTCCGGCCCATCTTAATCTTCGCGACCTGATTACTCTCACTATTGTATGTTTGCGGTATAGCTCTTCCAATTCGTGGTTGTGGAGTTTCCTCCATTGTCCTGCCTCATCGTCATATTTACCGCCAAAGATACCCCTTAAAACCCTATTCTCGAATACGCGGAATTTGTTTTCTTCCCGTTTTGTAAGAGCCCATGTTTCGCATCCGTATAGAACAATCGGCATGATTATGGTTTTATAGACACGGAGCTTTATATCGGGTGATTTCAGCAGTTTACTGACTGCGTGCCAACTAGCGGCCGTCAGTATCGTTCCAGATATTTAAAGGCTTTAACTTTTTCAAATATCGTTCATGCAAATTTTAATGAGGGCGGCATATTTGTTCGGGATTCTGAGTCGTAGGCTTTTTTGAAGTCAACGAACAGTTGGTGAACCCTTTCTCCATATTCCCACTTCTTTTCCAGCAATTGCCTTATTGTGAACATTTGGTCGCTTGTTGACCGATTCCTACGGAATCCGCATTGGTTGTCTCTCAGTATCTCTTCTGCGTACGGTGTGATTCTCGCCAGTATGACATTTGTTAGTATTTTGTATGTGGTTGGGAGCAATGATATTCCTCTGTAGTTTTCGCAGTCAGATCTGTCGCCTTTTTTGAAAATGGGTATGACTATTGAGGTTTTCCATTCTTCTGGATGACTTCCTTATCACAGATTGTTTTGATGAGTTGGTGGATCCTTCGAGCGGTTGCCTATCCTCCATGCTTCACAAGCTCTACCGGTATGCAGTCCACCCCGGGAGCCTTGTTGTTTTTCAATCGATTTATTGCGTCTACAACTTCGTTGAAAGAAGGCTCTGGGACCCGATGCTCGGCTGTATGTACGTCTGGTGCATATATTTGTGGTTGATGGGTGCGCACATTGAGCAGGTTTTCAAAGTACTGCTTCCATCTTGTCACGATATTGTTTGTTTCTGTGACCAGACAACCGTTTGCGTCTCGAATTATTTTGGCTCTCCTTCGGTAGCCATTTCTAATTGAATTTATGCCGGCATAGATACCTCCGATGCTCTGCCATTTTCTGCGATTTTTTCAATTTTTTTCGCATTTTTTGGGTTTGAATAGTCTCATTGTCTCTTTCCGGATTGAAGCGTATCTTTCTGCGTTGACTTCATTATATCTTTATAAGTGGATCACTCTACGGGGCGTGTACGTTCTTCGATCTTCGACGTGCACTCATCGTCAAACCAAGGTTTGGGCTTAATGTGTTTTCTTAAATCCTAATACCTTTTAGGCTGTTTGTTTGATTACGTCTCTATTCGTTGCCCATCTGGTGCTAACATTGTTGGCTTCTTCTTCCTCACTGCTCCCATTCTCTACGATGCTAAATATATTCGTTAGTTCGTCTTGATATTCAGCCCTTTTGCGCAGGTCTTTTAGTTTATCAATATCGAACTTTTTGCTCGTCTCCCGTGACTGCACATGTGGGTTTGCTGCGAGTCGACTCCTAATGTTGCACATCACTAGAAGATGATCAGTGTCCCAATCTGCTCCTCTATATAATCTTATGTCCAGGATATTTGAGTCGTGTCTTCTGTCTATGAGGAGGTGGTCTATTTTGTTACGCGTTACGCCGTCGTGTGATATCCATGTGGCTTTATGGATTTGCTTGTGCTTGAACATCGTGCTTTTCACTAACAGATCTTATGACGCTGCGAATCCCATTATCGTTTGAAAAGTCGTGTAGACTTTCTTGACGTATAGTTATAGATATCTTCCTTTCCAATTTTCGCGTTGAGGTCCCCGAGGTGGATTTTAACATCGAATAATGAGATCCCATCAAATACTTCCTATAGGGTCTCGTAGAACGTGTCATTCGTTTCTTCGTCCGTAGGTTCTGTTGGGGAGTGTACGTTTATAAATACAAATTTGTACCATGGGCCCTGTATTTTGAGCGCAGACATTCGGTCATTAATACATTGCACATCTTTTACATGGGGCGTAATCTTCTTGCCTATGATGAAGCCAGTCCCGAGTTTATGTGTATCGGTACCTCCACACGCTAGTGCAAACCCGTTGGTTTCGATTACTTGACGTGGGAGTCGGACTTCCCGAAGCGCCACGGTATCCATTTCACATTGTTTCGCGTTTTCTACGACCATCTGCATCGCGCCTGGTTTATATAACGTCCGAACATTCCACGTGCCGACGCGTATATCCCGCTTTTTCCGGTTTTTCCTACGTCTTCTTTTTGCCGAGTCGGTGTTTTCTTGATGATTTGTTCCCTTATAGTACTGTCGGCTCATCTCACATACACCTAGCGGGTTTTATAATGAAAGTTATAATCAACTTATTTGGAAAATCACACCAAAGCATCTTTCTGACGGAGTAGTACCAATTCAATTTCCAGCCTACGCATCTGCTTGCATATTTAATGAATGCAACGTAGCCCTACTCAAGATTTTCGAGGCACTAGGAGTGCCCGTGTCTGGCGCAAGACTAATGACCTTGCCCGGAAAAAACAAATCATTATTGAAAATTTAACAAGCCTCAGGACTTGCTAAATAAGGCCAAGACCGGTTTCCGGTTGTAGTGCCGATGATGATGATGATGAGGAGTGCCCCGTGGCCGAAATGCCCATAACTATGTCGCTAGTCAGGATGAATCCCCTATTACGAATGCCGAACAGCGCACACAAACAGCTACAAGAGAAGGTCGAATGGTTCGAAGGCAGCATCAGAGCAATGTTATAGAGATTGCAGCAGATGCAGAAGGGATACTATATGTTCCCGGAACCGACGACACGGTGTAAGTTTAAAACAATCCATTTTAAATATGAAAGAAATAACTTCATTATTTAAACGCGGTTATCTCAGAATCGTGTTTTTTTGAAAAACACCATTGCGCTGGACACGGTTACTAAAACCCTATTTATCCGATCAATCCCAAATTTATAGTATTTATTTAATATGATAATAGATGGAGTCTGAACGAAGGATTATCAATTTTCTTGAAATGCTTTTTTTTTTTTTTTAGAACAAGATAGCCGAATATTAAATTATATTATTATAAAATAATTTTTCGTTTAAACTGTCATTTTGTTTTAAGTTAACATTTTTATAAATCCTTTGTTCAAAGTCTAGATAATTATATTAATATATTAATGTCATTTTTTTGGAATTCTGTTTCAGATAAGCCGTTCTCGAATTATCTAGTCCACCACAAGTGATGTCCAAAAAAAAAAAAAAAAAAAACAAAAAAAAAAAAAAATGGCGATGCCTAAAGACAGTTCGGTTATTTTTAAATATTTTTTAATAAAAACAATTCGACAACTACATGAAAATATATACTAATCATTTATGAAATAAATATTAATCATGCTGTCGAAAAAAAAATCGAGAAAATGTCATCATTTTCCCTACTTTAACCAGTACTCCCCTCTTAAGTGTAGATAGTGACCTAAATTATCGTGGATCACAAGTGTTCGTGTTATTGTGGGGTTAAACTATGTTCTATGAGGATCGCTGCAGTCCTCCGAGTGCCCTAATTCCGCCTGGTGTCCCGCATACTCCACAGAATACCTCACGAGCCTATCGCACAGCAACTTAGCAATGGCGGCATTACATCACCCGGTATTCAACCCTCTTCTATATCCGGTCAGCCCATGTGGCGGGCTATACGACTCCAGTGCAAACGAACAAACTCCCCCATCCCATCATCTCGCCCGACATCATCATACCAAAGAGGAAGAAACTGATTCCAGCCTGGGCGACAACGATCAACACATCAGTGTTACAGAGGATGACGATGACACTCAACACCATCACCACCGAGTGCCTCCACCAGCCCCGACCACCCGTTTCTCTATAACCAATATCCCCAACGATCGATTCGGACACACTCAAAATTTATCGTCAACACACCCTCCACTGCCGAATAAGTAACTATCAACAATGTCAAACAACACAGTGGCGAACTACATATTTATACCGTTCATTTACGAGAGTTAAATTATTTGAATTAGTGACGAGCGGGACACATTAATTCTCACCGGGGTCCTTGAGAACTATGCATATCAGCCGCAATAATGATTAATCGTACTTCTAGTACGCGGGCATAGGCTCCAACGCTTATCAACAAAATCGGATACAGCAGCGGCTTCATTAAAAGATGTGCTCCTATTCAAGCTAGCGCTTCTGTATAACAAACAATAATTAATAAAATATGTTGACGAACGTGAAGTTTTATCACGAAGAGAAACTGATAAGCAATATTATTTCGTAACAAATATTAGGTCGTTCTCATACTAAGAGCACAAACCACGTTATAAAAAAACGGGGATCAAAGGTTTTCCCACATGATGCTTCAGTCGGGCGTAATTTTTTATCACATTCTACTGAACACATGATTGTATAGAGGAAGATATGCAAGAGCGGGTTGCTGACAAAAAGCGAGTGTACCTCATTCGTCAATGAAAAACTACAACGAACACTCGCCGCCGGTGAATTATTGAATACAAGGTAATTGATAGCATTGGAATTAGCTCAACCTTTTTCTGGAAAGACTATGTATTAGAGGCAGAGAAAACTGCACCAAGATATTTGTGATTGTTTAAAACGAACACATTCAATCCGGCTACATTTCACAAGCCGTATGATCACCCTAAACTGGAATTCAATTCTCGGTCAGGCATATCTGAAACAGCCCTCCATGTGCTGGATGTAATGCAAAAGCGGACAGAAAATATTAAAGACCCAGACACAAGTCGTTTAATTGCGAACAATATTGTATAATATCACCATTGTCTGCCTATTTCCTGCATGCTTTATTGCGGTAGTTGCCCAACTGAAGGATGTGAATAGATAACATCTATCGAAATATTTTCTGGTGATATCCATTAACCAGAGAATGTGCATAAATTCGCATTAAAAATTGATTTGAACAATACAGACAAATAGAGAATCGTTGCTCAGTCAAAATACAAGACATCTGTTTTTACAATGCCTGCACACAAAGCGGATAGCTTGATGCCATTAAATGACATTGGTATCCTGTTTCAGGGTTCGCGACGTGAAACCAAGTACAAGGCATAAGAAAATTTAATCAAATGGCATCAAAACTGGTCCATTAACCCCTGCGCGCCATTAAATTCTTTATATCGAACAACAATATTGGCGCACTAGATCGCGATTTAGTATTATGTGCCCAATTTGTGGCATGCGATCTGGTGTAAGTAAAATAGTTAGCGCTCGTTTAAGGCACCAACAAATTAATCATTTTTAAGAATGCAATGCGCGGATGAAAAGTGAATTCTGGAATAGGAGGAAAGACTGCATTTATAAGTCGCTACTACTTGGCCATAGGTTGGATACTTTCGACCAGGGTGCTGCCGTTATTACAACCCACACAATTCCGACTTATTCCATTTCAGGACAAATTTCACTTGGTTTGGTCCTCTTCAGTTGTCAACCTAGTTTAATTGTGTATTAGTTACAAGCATGAACCGAGTCCCAACATCATAGAAAATCGAATGCGGCCGAAGAGAATAATTGTTATTGCCTACAACTAACAGCGCCTTGGAAACGCAAGCAGAACACCTGACAACTTCCATCAACAAGATTGCATGACATGATAGTAGTTGCAATAATCAATACCAAGAACTACACAGGATTATCTCACCTCTATTAGGTCACCAGATGGATTTTGTATGTTCAACACGCGTCGAGCGGTTTTCATAACTGGGACATTCTCAAACATAACGGTTGCCTTGGCCGAGAACGGTGCCATGACCACTGGTGTTGGTTCCTTGGCTTCGGTCTGCGTTTTATTCTTCGCAATCGGCGGAGTGATGTTTATCTGCGAAAGACCTCATTTTTTTTCACACATTTTCAATGTTTAATTTAATTTTGTCTTACCATAAATGAACTCATGACTCTATACTTAAATTATTTAATACTATAAAACTAATCAATTACACAAACTTAACCGCCAACTACAACGCCACCGTTTTCAAATTCGTTTCAATAAGTGACATACCGCAAGTATGTCAGTTCCCCATTTGACAACTTCAATAGCGTTTTAGATGGGCACATATTTCTAAACTTTTATATTCCTTATCGTGAACATCTATATACAATTTCTAATCTGGTGTTTTACAAAACAGCTTAAGATAAGTTAATTTTATTGAGTAGCATAAGATAATTATTAAACGGAGAGTCTTAGTAGCTGGTGCTAATAAATTTAAGTTAGCTTTTAATTTATTTACGTTATAATAAGTAATAAATAAAACATAAATAATACTCTGAAATGCCTTGAATCGGAAAAAAAGTAAAAAGTAAAGGTAATCATGTTTTTTTATTGCCTATGAATACGAGTATTGTCCTCGAATGTAATAGAAAAGAAGCCACAAATTAGAAATTCGGTATTTTTTTTATTAATTTTTATATCGGGTTTTTCAATAGGGACTTGACAACTTTTTTTTTAAATAAAACGCAAAACATTTGAGATATTTCAAAAACTTTATTATCGGCTTGAAGTACAATCAAAACATTTATGAATGGAGTTCGACCTCGTTCATATGGCCACCGCGGGCACGTTTGCAGCGGTCGATTCGTTGGACCCAATTTTTGATGAGTCGGCCACACATTTCGGCCGAAACGGCCGCTATTTTGCGTTCAATGTTGGCTCTGAGCTCTTCCAACGTCGTCGGATTGTTGGCATAGGCCAATGACTTGACGTAGCCCCAAAGAAAATAATCTAGAGGCGTTAAATCGCACGAACGAGGCGGCCAACCGACTGGCCCATTTCTTGAGATAACACGCTCATCAAACCTACTCTTCAAGAAATCGATTGTATCGTGTGCTGTGTGGCTTGTGGCACCGTCCTGTTGAAACCACATGTCGCCCAAGTCCATGTCTTCCAATTCGGGCCAAAAATAATCGGTAATCATGGCGCGATAACGATGGCCATTCACAATAACGTGAACGTCGACGAAAAAATATGGGCAATGACATCGCCGGCATGCAAACCGCACCAAACAGTTATTTTTTGTAGATGAAGTGGTGATTCGTGAAGCACATGTGGATTTTCACCTGACCAATAATGCATGTTTGGCTCCTCGATAGTATAGTGGTTAGTATACCCGCCTGTCACCCGGGAGACCGGGGTTCGATTCCCCGTCGGGGAGCCTCTGGCGCAAGACTAATGACCTTGCCCGGAAAAAACAAATCATTATGGAAAATTTAACAAGCCTCAGTTCTTGCTAAATAAGGCCAAGACCGGCTCCCGGTTGTAGTGCCGATAATGATGATGATGAATAATGCATGTTTGGCTTATTGATGAACCCATTGACCCAAAAATGAGCTCCGTCACTGAAGATGATTTTGCGATGAAATTCATCATCTTGGCGCATCTTTTCCAGAGCCCTATCGGAGAACGTACATCGCTTCAAATGGTCCATTGGCTTCAATTCTTGAGTTAGCGGGTAGCCCTCTCCCAACCGACCATCCACGTGAAAGTGGACAGCAACAACCGCCACCAGCAGACCGCACACTCCCGGCCCCTAGCCACCGTCCCCTGGAACAAAATGATTCGCCAATGATTGGCGAAGGCGGGCGGAATGTTACGGATTGGCAATTGGATGTGCTGGGATGTGCTGAAGAAATCTAGTACATTCGCAGTGTATACCAGTTGCGCAGCAGCTGTCACGAACCAGCTGGCCGATTGTCACCAACGATGAGGTCATAGCGTCCTTTATTTGAATTGGCAGTTATGGCCGTCAGTCAGTCTGCAACTAACCTTCAACGGGCCCGTTATATCGGAGCAAGCATCGTCATCACGAGTAAAACGGAACAAAAAGTTATGAATTGTCGTTGTTGTTAACATATTTATTGAATGTTCAATAAACGAATTCAGTCTCTTTAAAAGGTAAATTCCTCGAGTCGTTTTCTTCTTCCATCTGCCTTGTTCGGCTGCAAGCAACCTTCAACGGGCTCGTTACATCGGAGTTAACATCACATGTACCAGTTCATCACAATAAGAAAAAGTGTATCCGAATTGAATAATAAGATGCCCAATCTTGAGAACGCCGTGGAATTGGCTGATTTGGATTGTTTGCTACGGACGCCTGAACGGCAGCGATATTTTCGACACTTCGACCAACCCGTTGTCTCACTGGCATGGCAACATCACACAACGAATATGTAGACTCAAATTTTTGCACTAAACTTGTTATTTCCTGTCTAATAGGACGAGAATTACGACCGAAAATTGGAGTTAACGGTCTTAAAGTAGCGGTCACCGACTCCAAATTTCCGTAGTAAATTATTGTAATTTGTATACGTTGTTTGTTCGTGTACTTAATTATAATGAAAATGTTGAGTTGACTGAATAAATTGGCAGTGGCACTTAAACGATTAGTGAAAGTGTGCGTTCACGAATTAAATTTAAAGTTGTCAAGTCCCTATTGGAAAACCCTATATTTATTAACTAAATTTAACTAATTACGAGGGTGAATCAATATAAACAGTAATTTTACTTTTTTTGCTTCGCAACAAGCAGCGAGGTGGATAATATTGTGCATGGCTGTTGTTTGGTTTATGAAGAGTAGGGGAACCGGCCTGGGTAGCGGTCGCGCTCGACTTTGTAGTCAGTACAGCCATGAGCAAGCAAGAGGTACATACGTCTCTTGCGCAACGGATTATTATAAAAATTTTAACAAATTAACGCTTCAAAACGTCGAAAATATTTTCTCGATTGAGGTCACAGTTTGGTGATGAAACACTATCTCATAATCGTGTGTATACGTGTACCAGATAATTTAAAAGTAGCCACGAACGAAAACGAAAGTCCTGATCGACGCCCAAGGACAAGTCGTACAGATGGCAACATCCGTGCCGTTTGCGAGTTTATTGAAAGTGAACAATGAATTCAGCTTTCTACTGCCAGTTGTTACAGTCGGAAAAAAGCCGCATATCGGAATACACGACAAATCGCCGTCGTCTCCGCCAAATCCAGATCGAGATTTGAATCACAATCCCGAGAGAACATCACTGCCGAATTTCTTTGAACCTCACCCAGGTGAACCAGGTGAACCTCACCCAGACGGGGGAAAGAGACGAACCCACTGAAGCGATCAGAAGAGCTCTGGACAGGCCTAGAAGGATTCTCACCGGACGACTCGGTCGCCCGCGGAAGCAGTACCAGATCACGCTAGAGGACGAGGACCCTCGCGGATCGAGCGGAGACTCGTCCGACCGGATCGTCGACGACGAGGAGTCGAACACCCCGGACGCCCTGGAGGCAAATCTGGCCAGCCTTCACTCGGAGGTCCCGTACCGGCAAGAATTGAGCGGACCGGACAAAGAAGAATGGGTGGACGCCATCGTCGAGGAAGTCAAATGCCTAATCAAGAACGACACATGGCTGATCGTGAATCGACCCAAGAACCGAAGCGTGGTCGGATGTCGAATGATCCTCAGGAACAAGTGCGACTCGGGCGGCAATGTCGAGAGAAGGAAGGTACGACTCGTGGCAAGGGGATTCGCGCAGCGACCCGGGATCGACTTTCACGATACCTACGCTCCCGTCGCTCGCCTGGGATCCATGCGCCTGCTGCTCGCGCTGGCGACCGAGCACGACCTCAAGGTGCATCAGATGGACATCACGACCGCATACCAGAACAGCACGATCGAGGAGGAGACGTACACGGAACTGCCCGATTCACTAGCGGAATGTTTGAGGAAAATCGTCGCGACGCAAGACAAATCTCGTGTCGGGAGCCGCGCCAAAGAAATGCTGAAACAACTTCAGGGTGGCGAGAAGGTTTGCCGTTTGAGGAAGGCTTTGTACGGCCTCAAACAGGCCGGTCGACAATGGCACAAGAAACTGAGCGGAAAGCTCGAAGAACTGAACATGACGCCAATGAGCGCGGATCCGTGCGTTTATCGCCTCAGGCGAGGGGGAGAACCACTGATATTATTGGTCTACGTTGACGACATTTTGAGATTTTATCGGAATCAGGAGGACTCCGACTTCATCCGACGAGGCTTGTTGCAGGAACTCGAGGCAGCTCGCTATTGTCTGGGGATCGAAATCGCCAGAAGCGGAAATCAGATTATCATTTCCCAACCGAATTACATTCGGGAACTACTCTCTCGATTTCGGATGGAGGACCGTAACACCGTCGGTACTCCCGTTGAATTGGGTTCGAGGCTCGAGAAGGACTTTGAAAAAGAAGGATCGCCAGGAGGTAGTCGGCCCTATCGCGAGCTTGTCGGAGCTCTGAATTACTTGGCGATCGCCACAATACCGGACATTTCACATATTGTCAGTTGTCTCAGTCAATTCAACACTTGTCACGGCGAGGCGCACTGGAAGGCGGCGAAACGCGTCCTGAGATACCTGAAGGGGACCGCCGACTTCGGAATCACGTACACGAAGAGCACGAAAACCTTGGAAGGGTTTGTTGACGCCAATTGGGCCGGGTGCCCGGTAGATCGGAGGTCATACACCGGATACTTCTTCACCCTGAGCGGCACCGCCATCAGCTGGGAGTCGAGGAAACAGCGCACCGTCGCGCTTTCGTCCACTGAGGCAGAGTACATGGCGCTAACTGAGGCCGCGAGAGAGGCCATATACATACGGGGATTTCTGTCGGAGCTCAAGCTGTACGAGTGCGAGAGAGTTCCGGTGATGAACGACAACCGAGGGGCACAGCTGCTGGCCCGGAACCACACGTTTCACGCGAGGTCGAAACACATCGACATCAGACATCATTTCGTCAGGGACGTTTTGCGCGACGGTCGACTGGACATCAAACACCTTCCCTCGGATGAGATGCCTGCGGACTTCCTCACGAAGGGACTGACGAAAGACAAACATCAGAGGTGCCTGGATCTGATCGGGCTCGGGGGTTCCCCAGAGGATCGACCCGACGCTACAATCGAGGGGGAGTGTTGTGGAATGGCCGTAAGCTGCGCGAGCTATGCGACTGCAGCGCCGGATCGAGTGTTGCGAGCAATAGGAGAACGAACGCACAAGTACATCTGACAGTAGAGATAGAAGCAACGTGGGACGGCGCTCGATAATTGTTTTTTTGCTTTTTGACTGTATTGCACATTGTTCTAATAAATAAACCATTTTTAGGCGAGGAGCCGCCAAATTTGTTTACCACACTGTGACAACAAAACCTATGTTATGAAAAAACGTAATTATTGATGTTGTTGACCAAACAAAATTTGAATTATTTTTTTTTATTACACTTGTCTCAGGAGAGGTGAACCTATAGCGAGTCGGCGCCCCGAGATACTACCAAATAACTGTATAATAAAAATTCTTTTTAAACAGTTGCAGGTTGCAACGCAACAGAAACACGCACGCGGGGAGGGAGATCCACAACTTTCCCGCCCTGTAACGGGTTGAGTTTTGATGCAGAGATGTTTGCGCCGTCGGGAGATGACCGCAAATTGGTGCGATCCGTCGGGTTGTCTTGTAGAGCGCATATAAACCGAATTGCGCGGAACAATACCACAAATCTCCGACGAACAGTACCCGTGATTATATTTGTAAAACAAACAGACGCCCGCTACGTGCCTTCGACCTGATAGCGACTGTAGTCTTGCCGTCAGCGCCGTGTCCCCGATCAGGCGGATCGCTCGTCTCGGTATGCTTTCAAGTAGGTTGAGGGTGTGTTTAGGAGCGGACGTCCAAACATGAGAGCAATATTCGAGCGCCGGCCTAATTTGGGATATATACAGAAGAAAGTATTATTCAAATGAGGTTTTATATAACGAAGCATACATAAATAGGGTGGATAATTTTATGATTAAATTAATCAGAGGACATAATGCGAGAGCAATAAGCTCATCCAATGACCTAATTTTTGGGGCTTATTATCCAAATACTCTGTACTATAAGAGCGTGCGTCGCAACGGTTTTGTTCCATCAGAGGCGTTCCATGGTGTGGAAATGAACGGGCTTATACAGGATAGATCCGGAATTACGCTGATCTATCATGTAAGTAGATCATCCGTAGACGGGAAATTGTGCTACGACCGGGAAGTCACGTGCACCGAAGAAGAGCTCTTGCGCTTCAGTAGGGCTATCTCCCACAGAACTCGGGACGATAATATTAAACAGCATCAACAGTTTTGGTGGTGAATGGCAAATAAAGACCTGGATACCAATGTTGGGAGAATAACAGTATCATCAGTCAGCTTACATAGACTTAGCTTTTTTAGAATTAGGGTAGTATAAGATTTAAGTTTGGGGCAAGGCTAATAACCTTGCCCGGAAAATTAAATTATTATGGACAATTTAACAAGTCTCGGATAGGGACCGGATACCGGAGGAGAAACTTGTTAAATAAGGCCAAGACCGGATCGCGGTTGTAGTGCCGATGATGATGATGATGATGAAGATTTAAGTTAAGTTCTTTTAAATAAAAAAAAAAAAAGACAAATAAAAAAAAAATCGACAAAGTTTTCACAATTTTTCTTTGTCATACAAATAATCATAAATACCGCCACAAACAAAGTTCTGTCGCCGAAAGGCAAATTATACAATAGTCATGGTTGTTTAGCTTAGAGCGTCTGCATAGGACCAGTAAGTTATAATATAAGATAATTAAGGTAGAATTTAAGTATTTTTTGTCTAGTATGTAATTTAGAAACATAAAAAGAAAATAAAAAAATTTTGTAAAAATGAAATGAAAAAGTGTGTTTTATTTACAAAGCAATAATAAGTGCGTGGTATCCCCAAAGATAACAATATTATGCATTGGATATGAGGTTCTATTCTAGAATGAGAATGTTATTTAAAAAAATAATTTGTCTAAGTCAATCTGGAGAATCTTAATACTTTCACTAGGTAGCGCCAAACAATTTTTTTCCTATATTTTAAGCAAGAGTGTACTGCCTCAGAAATCAAAATGTTCCCTTTTTAGAGCGGCAATCAGATTATCGTTTTTGGTTTTACGGTATGAGGTTGGAAGCTTGGGCTTAGAGTCACACATAGCAGATTTGTGCCGAGAGTTAATGATGCGTACCAATGCGAACTATTCGCACTACTTTTGTGTATAATGCGGCTTCTGCTCTAGAGTGTTCTACTTCTACTTCTTTATTTCGCGTATGAAGGTGGTTTTCAATTTTTCTCTGCCAATTATATCCCGCTTACAGGCTTATAGAAATCTTTTTTGCGGAAAACAAAAACGATACTACTGCATTTTCAATCTTTTCTTGAGTTTTGGCCCATGGTTTCCACCTCATTGAAGTAATCATCATTGTTACGCGTAGTTTTGGTAGAATAGAATACCCTTCGTATTCATTAGCGTTGGCTGGTTTATTTTTGTTTTGTTTTGTGAGTTCTTCAGATATTCTGTGCAATTGTATTGAGTAAACCTCTTTGGTATTGGTTTTACCACTTTCCAAAAGCTCAGAACGCACAAATCCAGTTAAGTCCACCACAAACACATCACCATGATGGGACCAGGTTTAGAACTTAAATCAATGGTGTGATCGTTTTTGTCACAAGTCACAATCCGGTCCAGAATTGGATAATTTTCAAGCAAGCAAGAGCAAATATTGAGTCGTTGGAGTCAGTTCGCAGCACTCAGTACGTACATCTATTAATTTTCCACGATTTTGCCAGCTGGTGCAGGTGTACACGAATTGTTTCATCGCCATTCACCGCCAACTTACTGACATGTTTGCCTAGAATCCTATTTAGTTGCTACCTTTAATTGATCCAAATCGAGAGACGGTGGTCTACACGATCGAGATTTATCTTCAAGGGTCTCGTCGCCAGCCGAAAAGGTCTGCAACTACTTCTGAGCTGTTTTTTCTCCTGTTGAATCACCCTCTCCAAAGGCTTCATAAATTTCACTTGCCACCTTGGCACCTTTTGCCCACAATTTGAACTCGTAGAGTAAACAAGCCCTACTAATTACGCTGGATACAGTCATACTTAACAACGAATTTCTGAATTATCACCGTCAACCTGTGTTGTACGTTGGCCGACGCAACGTGCCGATTCATAAGCTTTCAGAAAAACTTTAATACACATGTGGAAGTGTTTTGTCTAGTGCACCTACACGGGCGCGGTTTCCGTAAAACACCCACCGAGGGGAAGACAAATCGCCAACACACAAGATAAATAGTTCAATAAAACACACTGAGATCGTTAGGTTGATGAGTTGTTCTTTTATTGTCACGTTTTTATAGGATCCTTAATGAAATAATTACAATGACTTTAACGAGATTACACGATTGTTCACACTTGATTTTTCATTCCAACTACCGACTGCGGCTCAATTGTTCACACTTGATTTGTCATTCCAACTACCGACTGCGGCACGATCGAACTAACGGAAATTTCTACGACTACTCATCTGGTGTGTACGCACTCCATGGGGGGATAAACTCCGACTGGTTCCATTGGAACTCATTAAGAAAAGGGAACCTCAAAAGAAACTGAAAAGGAGGCGGAGTTACACGATTAACTCGAGGTAGTTAATCGTGATTGGACCGGACAGAATAGGCATACATTACGCATGTGTGCGTATGCCATGCATACGATCGTTCGGCGACCGTGGATGGAGGGCAACATCGCTAGTGCATTTTCCAAGAATGCAAACGCTAGCATCTGGGGTGTGAAAGACCCAAACCGAAGATTTGGTCATCCTAATGGGAGGCCATAAATCATCATTTCGGTTGCCGATGATTAAACATTGCAACGAACATAGGGTGCAGCCATTGCCAGATGTTGAAAGTAAACATTTTCTGGCTGCATCATGTTCGTTGCTTGGTTGCGATCCCTGAGCGTGGGGACCGATAATTGGAAGCCAGCGATTGCTGGTAATCAGGGAAATGTTTGGTTTGCGTCAGCAGAAACCTTGTCGGCGGTAGCAAACCAATAGGAGCAAATAGCCGCATGCGAGAAGTGCCATGGGCAAACAAATAAACGAGTCGACAAGGAACTCTTTGTTGATGTTGTTTCCATAGCATAAGGCTATGGAAACAAGCTGCCCTGGCAGAACGTATGCCTAAAGATAGGATTTCAAATGCCACGGCAATGTGATGATTTTGCCGTGGACTTATGCTTTTTTTTTTAGGAAATAATGTACACCTCGGGGGTGAATTTTCGATGCCACGGCAAGGTGATAAGCTTTGCCGTGGATTTAATGTTTTTCAGGGGTGGTGTTGGAGAAAAAAGGGGTTTGGAAGGAAAAAAAACCCCCACAGAATAGGTAAGCTGCCTAACAGAAATTCAAAACAGTTATCCGATTGGGTAACCGTATTAATTCCGGCGATTTGGCTGGGGGTAAATGCCGTAGCAAGGTTACGCAACCTTGCTGAATTTCGACCGAGAGGTAAGTCGTTCGCCTGAAATAGTGGGGATCGAGCGATGCATGGCTCTTCGGGCCCTGAAAAGCCCCACATCACTCCCTCCCCAGTGACGTAGTCACGAAACAGGTAAGGCAGGTTAGGGGATGGTAAGTTGGTTATGGGCGCGCGTTTGTGCGCGAGTACGGGGAGGTTGTGCCGGTGGTGTAGGAGTGGTATCAGCAGATGGGGGTGGTTCTGGAGCGGAAGCTTCCAGAAAACAGGGCTTAAGCCTTTCGGCGCTGACCGTGGATCGCTTGCCTCTAATGTCGATCTCGAAGACGCGGTCACTGATGCGGCGGAAGACTTTGAATGGACCATCATAAGGTGGGTCGAGGGGTTTTTTGACCTTATCCACCCTGACAAAGACGTGCGTGCAGCTGTGCAGTTCAGGGTGGACGAAAAGTTTTTTGGAGCCGTGCCTGGTTACAGGGGTTGCCCTAACCTTACGTAGCAGGTCACGGAGATGTCCCAATTCGCGAAGTTGGTCACGCGGTGTTTCGCCATTCAGGAAAAGTTCTCCTGGAAGAAGGAGGTTGGTACCATAGGTAAGCTCTGCTGCCGAAGCACCCAGGTCCTCCTTAATGCTTGTCCTCAGGCCGAGGAGGACGGTTGGAAGGGCGTCAAACCATTGCGTGTCATTATGACACATGAGTGAGGCTTTAAGAGATCTGTGCCAGCGCTCTATCATCCCATTTGATTGCGGGTGGTAGGCGGTGGTACGACTTCTTTGGCAGCCGAGAAGATTTGTTAGCTGCCTAAAAATTGTCGCCTCGAATTGTGGACCTCGGTCCGAAGTTATGGTGGTTGGTACACCGAAACGTGTGACCCAAGTTGAGTAAAAGGCCTTGGCGACTGATTCGGCAGTAACTGCCCGGAGAGGTGTCGCCTCTGGCCATCGCGTGCAGCGATCCATCATAGTGAGGATATAAGAAAATCCTCTTGATGGAGTAAGCGGTCCCACTATGTCTATGTGGACATGGGCGAAGCGTGCCGTGGGAAGCTTGAATTGCGCTGGCTCCAGTACATTATGTCGCGCTACTTTGCAGCGCTGGCACTGGAGACAAGCACGGGCCCAACCGGTGAGGTCTTTGTTCATCCGGGGCCAAATGAATTTGCGACGGACAGCAGCGGCTGTTGCTCGGCCGCTGGGGTGGGCTGGGTTGTGGTAAACCTGGAACACGCCCTTACGAAGTTTCTCGGGAATGTAAGGTCTAGCGGTTCCAGTGGAGACATCACACCAGATTTCACCCAAAGGGTCGCGAAGGGTAATTTTCTTAAGCTCTAGTGCCGTATCGGCAGTTAGGAGGGACTTGAGCTGTTCGTCCTCCTCTTGAGCTAGGGCGAGGTCAGTGTTATTCAAGGCGGTACGCAAATGAATCGTATCGATTCGAGAAAGGGCGTCCGCCGTGACATTCTGTTTACCGGAGATATGCCTGATCTCCGTAGAATATTGCCCAATGAGGTCTAATTGCCGCTCTTGTCGGGGGGGGGGGGGGGGGGGGGGGGGGGGTGGTTAGTTTTTATGGTGATATCCGAAGGATACGGGTTGGTAAAAACTAAACCGACGACAGACAAAACTCTAACACCGGAACAATTAAAACACACACAAGTTTCTTTCTTTAATTTCAATACAAAGTCACTTTTATTTTGCAATAATTGGTACTACAGTTATATACTTTGTTTGTTTCTTAAATTCACATCGATTTAGTTAAAGCTTGAGATGGGATTAGACTGTGTTCTCTTAGGAAATTTAATTAAAAAGATTTTGGAGCATTAATTTATACTACACATGTACATACTTTTGTTTTTTTATTTATTAATTACAACGCAAACGGAACACCCGCAACACCACCCGACACGACAGGGGAAAACAATTGAATAAAAATTGATACTCTACCATTCGGCACTTCGGACACGAATGTGTAACGAAGGGATTCACTGTCATATAATCAGACACATTTATTACTCCGACGGCGACGCGGGTGACTCCTTCGACTGGTGAAATCTGACTGACTAATCCCATTGGAAATCATTAAAGTGAAAGAATCCTGAAAGAAACTGGAAAGGAGGCGGAGTTACACGATTAACTTGATGTAGTTAATCGTGATTGGACCTGACGGAATAGGCATACATTACGCATGTGTGCGTATGCCATGCATACGATCGTTCAGCGACCGTGGATGGCGGGCAACATCGCTAGTGCATTTTCTAGGAATGCAAACACTAGCATGTGGGGTGTGAAAAACTGAAACCGATAATTTGGTCATCCTAATGGAAGGCCATAAATCTTCATTTCGGTTGCCGATGATTACATTGCAACGAACATAGGGTGCAGCCGTTGCCAGATGTTGAAAGTAAACATTTTCTGGCTGCATCCTGGTCGTTGCGCGATTACGGTCTCTGAACATGGGGACCGCTAATTGGAAGCCAGCGATTGCTGGTAAACAGGGACATGTTTGATTTGCGTCAACAGAAACCTTGTCGGCGGTAGTAAATCAATAGGGGCAATAGCCGTATGCATGTTATGCCGGGGGTAAACAAATACAACGAGTCACAAGGAACTCTTGTTGATTGTTGTTTCCATAGCTTAAGGCTATGGAAACGAGATGCCCTGGCAGAATGTATGCCTAAAGATAAGATTTCAGATGCCATGGCAATGTGATGATTTTGCCATGGACATATGTTCTTTTCAGGAAATGATGTACGCCTCGGGGGTAAATTTTCGATGCCACGGCAAGGTGATAAGCTTTGCCGTGGGCTTAATGTTTTTTAGGGAATATGGTCTGGCCGAGGGTGAGTTTTCGATGCCACGGCAAGGTGATAAGCTTTGCCGTGGGCTTAATGTTTTTTAGGGAATATGGTCTGGCCGAGGGTGAGTTTTCGATGCCACGGCAAGGTGATAAGCTTTGCCGTGGATTTAATGTTTTCAGTGGTGATGCTGGAGAAAAAGGGGTTTGGAAGGAAATCCCCTACAGAATAGGTAAGCTGCCTAACATAAATTCAAAACGGTTATCCGATTGGGTAACCGTATTAATTCCGGCGATTTGGCTGAGGGTAAATGCCGTAGCAAGGTTACGCAACCTTGCTGAAGTTCGACCGAGAGGTAAGTCGTTCGCCTGGAAAGGTGGGGATCGAGCGATGTATGGCTCTTCGGGCCCTGAAAAGCCCCACAGGGGCATTTCCCGACTTCTTCCGGAACGCATAGACCAATGGCTTGTGGTCTGTTAAAATAGAGAGCGAACGTCCTTCTATCATATGACGGAAGTACTTAACAGCGCTGTAGATCGCGAGCAATTCACGGTCGTAGGCGCTGTAACGTCGCTCAGTGGGACTCAGCTTCCTTGAAAAGAAACCAAGTGGTTCCGGGCGGCCTTCAATGTCCTGTTCAAGGACGGCTCCGATTGCGGTATCCGATGCATCGCATTGGATAGAAAGTGCCGCTCCCTCGAGAGGGTATCGGAGTAAGGTGGCATTTGCCAATTGTTCTTTGGACAGTTGGAATGCTCGATCTGAGACTTCTGTCCAATTAATGGGGCGCTTATCATTGCGCTTAGCTCCTTTTAAGAATTCATTGAGCGGAGCTTGAATCTGGGCAGCATTCTTCAGGGTCGGACGGTAGAAGTTCAGCATGCCCAAAAATCGACGAAGCTCACTCACGTTAGTAGGTCGGGGATACTTCATGAGGGCCTCGACACGGTCTGGTAGTGGGCGAATGCCCTGGTTGTCAACGACATAACCCAGATAGGTGATTTGCTCCTTGGCGTATTGACACTTATCTGGGTTGATGACAAGACCGAATTCACCGAGGCGCTCTAGGACCTGACGTAAGTGGCGCTTATGTTCGGCGTGGTCTTTGGAGGCGATGAGAATGTCGTCAAGATAAGCATGGCAGCAATTAAGACCACGTAAAGCCGTGTCGATATACCGCTGGAATGTCTGTGCGGCATTCCTGAGGCCGAAAGTCATCACTTTGAACTCGAAGAGTCCGGAAGGTGTAATGACTGCGGTCTTGGGGATGTCTTCTGGTGCCACCGGAATTTGATGGTATGCCCTGGTGAGATCCAGGGTAGTGAAGACATTGCACCCTCGTAACTTGTACGAAAAATCGTAGAGGTGTGCAATAGGGTATCTGTCCGGGACAGTTGCTGCGTTCAACAGCCTGTAATCGCCACATGGGCGCCACTCACCAGAACGTTTCTTCACTAAGTGGAGTGGGCTTGCCCAGGGACTGTCCGACGGTTGGCAGATACCTAATTTGATCATATGTTCGAACTCCGCGCGCGCCGCACGTAATTTTTCAGGAGCCAGTCGACGTGGACGCTGGCTCACCGGGGGACCACGTGTTTCTATATGATGAAACACCGTGGCTTTATGTCGGCGTTGGTTAGGTAGAGGAATTGTTGTACTCACAAATTCCTGTACCATAACCTGGAATGGGTCTATGCACTCTGTGGCCCCTGAAGTTGCCGCTGGAGATGCCGCCATGGGCAAGGGGGGTGCGGTTGGAGCCACAAGTCTGTTATGGGTCGAATCGACCAACAGATTATGTGCACCTAATAGGTCGGAACCTATCAGGGGTTCATTTACGTCCGCAATGACGAAACGCCAAGTGATCGGACGACAAAGACCCAATTGGAGTGTCAGCTTTTTACGTCCATACGTAAGTATCGGCGTATTATTTGCAGCTGACAATTTAAGTGCGGCTGGCACGCGGTTGCGCGGAGCAAACGATCGCGGGAGGACTGAAATATCGGCGCCGGTATCGACAGTAAAAGCGATATTCAGTTTTGAATCCCGGATGGTTAGGCGACTTATCGTACGTGTGCCGGCGGATTGCGCGAGGGTGTCGGTCGGCAAAATTAGTTTAAAGAGCGCCTCTGGTTGGTGGAAGGTTGCGTCCAACCACAAGGCGCTTTGCAATTGAATGCGCGATCACCATATCGTTGGTGATTGGCGCACCAAGGCAGAGTAACGGCATTATCAGGTATATTCTGCCTATTGGCATTGCCGTTACGGGGAGGTCGAGCCGGAGCTCGCTGGGAGTTGACCCGGTGAGGGCCATTTTGAGAGGAATTGGCCCTCTGTGGGGCGTTTTGAGGTATATAGGCCCTCTGAGGGGCAGTTTGGTAGGAATTCTGCCGATTGAGAGGACGGCTCGGCATGGCTCGGTTCTGGGCGCTTCGAGGATTGTTCCTCACCTCCGCGCGCAATTGCGTTATCTCGCGGAGGAGTAAGGTTTGGAGCGCCCGAAGGTCAGCAGGGGTTAATTGTGTGGGCGAATTTCTTTGGTTAAGGTTGGGGCCTGCCTCTGGATTCCCCTGAGGGAAATTGGTTGAGGCGGGCCTTCTATGAGGTAATTGGGTTTGAGGAGGATGGGGAGTTGGGACCAATTGATGGGCTGAGAAAGGCAGACGAGGGTGCCGTGCAGGCCGGGCAGCGTGTTGAGAAACCGCCGCTACTTGGTACGCAGGAGGCTCAGAATACTGATCTGAGCTTCCCATGATTGCGTCCGCAATTTTGGATAAATAGCCCAAACTCTGATTGGGTTGGGCTATAAGTGCCGAACGGGCATGCTGGGGAAGACACCTCAAAAAGTGAGGCTTTATTAGGTCGTCCCCAATCCTGGTCCCCGCTATAGAGCGTAAATGGGTCAGGAAAAGAGATGGTCTCATCCCAGAAAGGTTGGTTACAGCGGCTAAACGTTGTTGCCGCACACTTCCAGGTTCGTCCAAAGCTTCGAGCAGAGCTTCACGCATGTTGCTATATGGGTTGCGGCCGGCCGACCTTATTATGTGGGCAACGTGCGGTCGCTGAGTGCGGTCAAGCACTTTCAACAGCTCGACTGCACGAAGTTGTTCGTCGTGCAAAGCTGAGGCCTGGAAGATGCGGTCTGCCACTGCAAACCAAAGGTCTGGGTCCTCCTCATCGAAGGGGGGAAGTCCTATATTTAAATGACGAGTCCCGTTCCCGAGGCAGGAAGCATCGCGGAATTCTTGGGACTCTGGGTGCCTATGAGCTTGTTGTGAGGTACCGGCACTAGTTGTGGGCATAAAAATGCCGGAATCTACCAAAGGGCCGGTACCAGGGGCGTTAGGAACAGTTGGGAGTGTGTCTGGGGAAGTAGGCTGGGGTCGGGTCACGACGCTGGGGGCAACGGGTGGTGCCAGGGGAGTAGCTTGTCCGGGCAAGTCTAGATCAGCATCGACTTGCTCGGTGGGGAAATCGACGCTGGAGGCGTCGTGGAATTCAAGGGATTCGGGGTGTTCCTGGGCCTTTTTGGCCATGGTGTTCCGCGTGTTGACCATTATGGTAGTGACGCGAAACGGGAATTAAAGGCGTGAGAGGACGCGAAGAAAGGTGAAGAGAGGCCAATGGGTGAAAAGGAGTCGCAGAAAGTTGAGAGTAATCGATTGGTCGCGCGTAAAACGGAAGAATACTTAAACTTTGGTTTGGCTTATAAGCGAGGAAGCGAAAAAAACTCGAAAAGAAGAAGTCGAGTGTAGTTGGGGAGTCGGGAGAAGTAGTAAGCGAAGCCGTGTGGAGTCGAGAGACGACGGAAAAAAAGGTCGAGCAAAGTCGAAAAAAAAAATGAAATGGAGTCGAATCGTCGAATGTGTGAGCGCGGAGTCAAAAGACGTCAAACGGAGTTGAGCGAGTCGTGTGAAACTGTGCAGAGTTGAAAAGAGTTGCGAATGTTATTGAAACAGTTGTGCTGTGGTATGTACCCAGATGGGGCTTACAATGATTATTATTTTGTTTTAAAAATGTATAAAATTTTGCAGCAACCGTTTTTATATTCGATAAGGTTTACAGTGTATCTGTGAATACTTATGATACCGGTGTTTCGTATTTTAGTTTGTTTTAATTGGTTATTTTGGCTGACAATATATAAGCACGCTTAAAAACTATAAAGGCAGGAAATGGACAACAACTGGGGTTAAGTAAATTTTGTTGCATCAAGATAAATGTATCTGTTTAATATGTAAAATATCAAATTGAGCGACAAAAAAAAAACAGAAATTTGGGGAGAACAGCAAAACTAAGGGAAAATATAAAAATATATGTTGTCTTGTTGCCTCTAGTGAATTATTTTTAATTTAAACAATGTTGCTTTATGTTTATATTTACTTTTTTTAAATTATATTGACTTTCTGGAACTTGTTTGACTACTTTTAGCACAATGTGACAGAATATCTGAAGCTCTAGGGTATTCCTGAATTTGGTTATGTTAAAAGAGCTAAATTATTTTTTCTTTTTTTTTTAGGTTACTTTAATATATAGTTCTTTTCATGTGTGTTAATACACTTTGTTTTTCTCAGTAACTACACCATAAGTGATTTTTTTAACAAAATATTGTAGTAGCCAATTATAAACAGTTAGTGAAATTTCTTACTGATTTTTTAAAATTTTGTTTTATGTTAACTTTCCAAATATTGAGGCTGAGAAAAAGTTAATATATTTTTACAATGAAAAACTTATTACCCTTACGTATAAACTTACAATATGTTAAACACTTTTGCCAGAGTTTATAATATTTCGTATTGTTCAAACCTGTATACTTTATATTATATAATGTGTGCACAAGAACTTGTAAAACTTTAAATTAATCCAAAACAAATGAGCTTAAATAATAAAAAACAGAAGAAAATAATTCACATAAATGTAAATAACTTACATACACACAATTTACGTAAGATCCGGAAGCATCGTACAGATCTACTTGATCACAAATAATGGGTTGTTCTTCCTCTTGTGTTGCTAGTGATGATCCGGTGATGGTGTTGTTCTTCGTGTGGGGTGTTATGCCAGGTGCTGTTGTTGGGCTGGCGTTGGGGCGTACCCTTTTATTGTCTTTTATGGCACTGGTACTGTTCTATTGTTACAGGATCTCCTTTCATAAATTTATGTCGATCAGTGCTAGACTAAGAAAGTGATGGTTCTATAGGTTCAGGTACTTCGACTTTAATTGGTGTGACGATGATTGTATTGTCCACTTGATTTATTTACGATGTCCTGGTGTTGAAAATATTAAATTTCGTCTTGAATTTTCTGATTGGCGATAAGTGTTTAAACGGTGTTGATTACTGTTGGGCAAGTGAAACCATTTCATAGATATATGCCATAAGAAAACGTAGGTTGTGGCGTTTTGTAGTCTCTCCTGTGTATAATTTCATTTATTTTAACATAGAATTTGTTGCACTTACATTGGGTTGATGTGCATTGAAACAATTATGTGCACGTGCTGTTTGTTGGCGGCAGTCGGAGTGTCCTGATGGTTAAGGGGGCTTTGCTGGGAATCCCGAATGGTGTTGATTCTCATGTGACGTTGATAAACACAGCTGCGTTGGGGTTACTGCACTCTTTACTGGTTTCTTAGCGCAGGTCACTTTCACTGTTTGCTGGCACTCGAACTGTCTTTTGGTTTAATGGATTAGGTTTTGTTAATGTGACAAAAAAAAGGGGTTAACACGGTAGCGCAAAAGTTCGAGAATTGCGTGTTCACGTTTTTATATAAAAGATATATAAAAAAAAACGTCGCGTGTCACCAATGTGGAAGTGTTTTGTCTAGTGCACCTACACGGGCGCGGTTTCCGTAAAACACCCACCGAGGGGAAGACAAATCGCCAACACACAATATAAATAGTTCAATAAAACACACTGAGATCGTTAGGTTGATGAGTTGTTCTTTTATTGTCACGTTTTTATAGGATCCTTAATGAAATAATTACAATGACTTTAACGAGATTACACGATTGTTCACACTTGATTTTTCATTCCAACTACCGACTGCGGCTCAATTGTTCACACTTGATTTGTCATTCCAACTACCGACTGCGGCACGATCGAACTAACGGAAATTTCTACGACTACTCATCTGGTGTGTACGCACTCCATGGGGGGATAAACTCCGACTGGTTCCATTGGAACTCATTAAGAAAAGGGAACCTCAAAAGAAACTGAAAAGGAGGCGGAGTTACACGATTAACTCGAGGTAGTTAATCGTGATTGGACCGGACAGAATAGGCATACATTACGCATGTGTGCGTATGCCATGCATACGATCGTTCGGCGACCGTGGATGGAGGGCAACATCGCTAGTGCATTTTCCAAGAATGCAAACGCTAGCATCTGGGGTGTGAAAGACCCAAACCGAAGATTTGGTCATCCTAATGGGAGGCCATAAATCATCATTTCGGTTGCCGATGATTAAACATTGCAACGAACATAGGGTGCAGCCATTGCCAGATGTTGAAAGTAAACATTTTCTGGCTGCATCATGTTCGTTGCTTGGTTGCGATCCCTGAACGTGGGGACCGATAATTGGAAGCCAGCGATTGCTGGTAATCAGGGAAATGTTTGGTTTGCGTCAGCAGAAACCTTGTCGGCGGTAGCAAACCAATAGGAGCAAATAGCCGCATGCGAGAAGTGCCATGGGCAAACAAATAAACGAGTCGACAAGGAACTCTTTGTTGATGTTGTTTCCATAGCATAAGGCTATGGAAACAAGCTGCCCTGGCAGAACGTATGCCTAAAGATAGGATTTCAAATGCCACGGCAATGTGATGATTTTGCCGTGGACTTATGCTTTTTTTTTAGGAAATAATGTACACCTCGGGGGTGAATTTTCGATGCCACGGCAAGGTGATAAGCTTTGCCGTGGATTTAATGTTTTTCAGGGGTGGTGTTGGAGAAAAAGGGGGTTTGGAAGGAAAAAAAAACCCCCACAGAATAGGTAAGCTGCCTAACAGAAATTCAAAACAGTTATCCGATTGGGTAACCGTATTAATTCCGGCGATTTGGCTGGGGGTAAATGCCGTAGCAAGGTTACGCAACCTTGCTGAATTTCGACCGAGAGGTAAGTCGTTCGCCTGGAATAGTGGGGATCGAGCGATGCATGGCTCCTCGGGCCCTGAAAAGCCCCACACACATACTGGATAGCATAACTATAGCATGAAAGGTAACATCCGATTTAAAAACCGCACGATCTTACTTGGTTACCTGATATTTCCTTATACGCCTCCTCAAGTTAAACTGGTAAGGAGAATGTGTCATGCGCTTGGATGTGCATATGTAAATTCAACTGATGACTTTTGCTGCTGTGGGCGTACGGCACAGTTACTGAGCAATAGGGTTTTTTTACAATAACGCGCGCATAAAAGGGAATTCAGAGTACCTTAAGTGTCAGAGCACAAATATCGGGCACCAGACTGGATCCCAATGCCCAACCGCCCGATAAAATACTCTCCTATTAAGCTATAGGCTCGGTAAAATGGTTGGGGAAAGTCCTTGAGCCTGGCCGAAAAAACAGTTTTTAGGGCGTCAACTTAGTACTACAAAGTTCGCTTTTTTGAGAGAGGTATACGTAAACTAGGCTACGTTTTTTGAGATTATAACATTGTTTGGCATGTGGCATTCTTACGACCAGTACCAAAGTTTTCTCTCATTGTCGTTCTGACCCTAACGACTGCTCCCTAAGATGTATGCTTTTCTAAGGGTGGGTATTTATTACTATAGCTTACCTTGTTTATTCGGTGCTCTGAGTGTCGACTTCTATTATCAAACCTTTTACAGGACGTTGTGGATCAGGTGCAAGTTCGTCTGACTTTTGTTGAATCACTGTGTTGATTTTTTGTGAATTTGGGGATCTTTGGGTATAGTACTTGCTAAAAGTTTGTGATATATTGTAGTATAATACTTTCTAAAGTCATACCGATTTTTCATTACGGGCGCCATTTCTCAGTTAGTTTCTCCCCACAAAAAGAAGACAGCCGGGAATCAAATGACTAACACACAAGTCAAAAATATAGGGCCACCACCCATCTATATTTAAAATATATTACAAACATCAAGGAGCTAATTAGGATGGTCGAAAGTACCTTAGGCCACCGCAATTTCACCACAAACACAAGAGGAGTTTCGACTTCCACCACAACAACCAATTTAATAGATCACAACAAGGCAGTAGAAAAACGTTCGTAACATAAGCTTGAATTTTTCACTTTTCAACATGCACAGTTGAAACCAGCGACTTTCACAATAAGACATATCGATCCAGCGTGTACTAATGAGGAACTTGCAGCAGAAATATTCAGGATCTGTCCAGAACTGAAAATAAACAGGCTGGACTACTTCCAGACACCTTACATCCGGACTAACAAATAAAATATCTATTCACACATAAAGTTGCGATTGAGGAACCACATAAACAAAACGTCCTTCATTGCAAAAGATGCCAAGGTTCAGGACGCTTGGCGGCCGCATGTACGATGCGTAAAGTGTGCAGAGCAACATCAACCTGGAGAATGTAAGGTCAGCTCGCCTGGGATGGAACCCGGACCAATCCAAACAACAAACCCCGATGGATCCATTGCAACGAAGAAAATCACAGTGACATGCTGTAACTGTGGAGGACCCCACCCTTCTTCCACTCCAACTTCTCGCAATGTCCTCATAAGCTGAGGATTCCACAAAGGCGAACAACACCCATGGCAACGAGCAAACCTTCACCAACCAAAACAACATCACCTTAATCAACAAATCCTACAAGCCCAGGAATGTCATACGCTAAGGTTGTCAAGAATTCCCACAACATGACAAGAAATCACCAATCCAACAGTAACGAATTTAATCTGGACATCACAGGATACATAAGTAGCTTCCAGAAGATGCTGCCCACGCTGAAGCACAGCTCAGAAATAGAAAAAAAGGTCAGATTTTATCTCTTATAACTTCATATATCCTCACCCTTAATGGCTAATTTAACCATAATTTCCCTCCACGCAGAGTCCATATATTTCAATATTCGCAGACAACACCTCCGATTGTTCGTTGACAAGTTTTCTCCAGATATACTCCTCCTCTCAGAAACGTGGCTTAAGCCAAACTCCCTAGTATCTATCCCGAATTAAAGACTTGTTTCTAATCCACGAACCACTGGACCTCGTGGAGGTACTAGAATTCTAATACACAAGAAATTCCAATTTTCCTAAATTAGGTTCCCAATATAAATAATATTGAGTACACGGCAATTAAAATCTTTTGCAAAAGCAACAAAGTGCTTCTACTGTCGTCCGTATACATTCACCCTTCTTGGGAACCAAACTTCCCCAGTTCCGACATCACTGAGATAATCCAACAGCCTCTACCTGCACCTTTCATAATAGGAGGAGACTGGAATGCTCGGCATACTTCATTTAACGACACTAAGTACAATAAATACGGTTGCCAACTTCTAGCACTCCTTCAACTCCATTCATATATCTATGCGGACTGTCCATTACACAACACGTATCACCAATACTACTAAATCAACAATAGATTTTTTTCTAGACGTCTACTCCCCTAACCTCCCTACAGTATCCTTCGAATTCCCTTCCGATCATGAGTCCGTCCACACCATAGTCCAAATCCCAGCCGTCGAACCATGTTACTCATTCAATCCGATCCCAGTCTCCAATGTTCAAGGTACTGTAAGCGACTACATCTCACGCCCAATGATCCCATCCTTCACCCCTTTCATCGCGGAATTCAACGAAACAAACAAAGCGTCTCAGCCTCTGGATAATGGGACTTTCCTAACAGCAGACGAATTTTCTGAATTTTTAACATCACGCAACAACAAGAAGTCGACAGGCTTAGATGGAATTCCAAACCTTCTTTACAAAAGATTTCCCCCGTCAAATCTAGTCCCTATTCTCGTTCTTCTCAACCATATAATTAACGCATCACATTTCCCAGATAACTGGAAAGCAACGGGTATAGTCCCTATCAATAAGTCCAGTCCTTCCAACAACCCTAGCAACTATTGTCCGATATCGTTACTAAACACAATAAACAAGATACGAGTACTAGAATGCAAGATATATCGAAATCTCCTTTCATTTGCTAATGACAACACTATTATCCCAAATTCCCAGTTTGGCTTTCGCTCACAACACTCCACCTGTCATGCTCTGTTAAAACTAACGCACGATGTCACAACTAATCTTCAAAACCAAAGCCCTACGGTCTGTATCTCTCTCGATATATCTAAAGCATTCGACTGTGTTTGGATCTCAGGACTGCTTTACAAGCTGCACCACACATTTGAATTAAACACCCACACCACCTAACTTCTTACTTCCTACCTCTCTGGTAGAAAATTCTTGGTCAAAATAAATTCTTCTATGTTACAATCGTATAATATAACCGCAGGATTAGAAATACTTTACGTAAAACCACAATACAACTGAATCTCTGTAGAAAAGTGATGTGGAAACCCAACGGTCTCTCTCACAAAGTCAAACTACTCATCTATAAACAAATAATCAGATCCTCGCTCACAGATGCGTGTCCACTGTGGTGTAGTGCTCTCGAAGCCCTACCATCCTCCCACAATACCAATATACCCATTTCCACATTATAAAGGGTGGTTAAATTTTAAGGGCCGATGTTGATTTTGAATAAAACACAAATTATTTAGGAAATTATTGTCATTTGTTTTTATTATGATAATATTGGTATAGTTCAATTTTGTATGGAACAAAATATCGGCCAAATGGCCGCCGCGACCTCGGAGGCACACCTCCATCCGATGGTCCAAATTTTCGATGACGCTGAGGCATAATTGAGGTTCTATGCCGTTAATGTGCCGAATTATCTCATCCTTTAGCTCTTGAATTGTTACTGGCTTATCGACGTACACCTTTTCTTTAAAATAACCCCAAAGAAAGAAGTCCAACGGTGTCAAATCACATGATCTTGGCGGCCAATTGACATTGCCAACACGTGAGATAACACGTCCATTGAATTTGTCGCACAAAATAGCCATTGTTTCGTTAGCTGTGTGGCAAGTGGCACCGTCCTGTTGAAACCACATACGAGGGTTACCTCTTATGTTTCGGGATTTGGCAACCCTAGCGTTGCAATCCGGCAATTGACAGCTCTGTCGTAAAGTTGGACATTTTTGAGGTTATACGCACTCAGAACGTTTTGACATGCGAGCGCTATTTGTGTTGTTTACAGTAACTTAAAAGATTCATCTCGGCCCAAAAATGGAATTAAATCGTCAACATTTTCGTGCGATTATTTTTTACAACTTTCGGCGTGGATTAACTCAGCAACAGTGCATGGATGAACTTAATTCAATTTTTAGCGATGAAGCTCCATCAAGGACAGTGTTTATCGATGGTGTGGTGAATTCAATCGTGGTCGTAGTTCACTCTAAGATGAATTTCGTGAAGGTCGTCCAAAATCAGTTGTTGTTCCGAAAACCATTGATGCTGTGCGCGAACTGATATTGGAAGATCGTCATGTGACCTATCGTGAGATTGAGACAACCTTAGGCGTTAGTGGGACCAGCGTACATTCAATATTGCATAAACATTAGACTGTACAAAAAATGTGTTCGCGTTGGATCCCACACAATTTGTCAATCGCCCAAAAAAAGGCTCGTGTCAATTGGTCGAAAGAAATGCTCAAAAAATACGGTCGCGGTGCTTCGAAACACGTCTATGACATCGTGACAGGTGACGAATCGTGGATTTACGCGTATGAGCCCGAAAGTAAACAGCAGTCGACTGTCTGGGTGTTTCAAGATGAGCCAAATCCAACAAAAGTTGTTCGCGCAAGAAGCACTTCCAAGCAAATGGTCGCCTGTTTTTTCGGAAAAACTGGACATGTCGCAACCGTACCACTAGAACAACGCAGAACAGTCAATTCTGAGTGGTACACAACCATTTGTTTGCCAGTTATCTTCCAAGAAATCAAGAAAACCAACCGCCGAAGACGGATCACTCTTCACCACAACAATGCAAGCTCTCATACATCGGCTGCGACAACTGCATATTTGAGCACCCAAAACATCGATTTGATGGGTCATCCGTCGTATAGTCCTGACTTGGCACCGAATGACTTCTTTTTATTCCCGTACGTAAAAAACAAACTGAGAGGTCAACGTTTTTCGACACCCGAAGAAGCGGTTGCTGCATTCAGAATGCATGTGTTGGAGATACCTCAATCAGAGTGGCAAAAGTGCTTCGACAATTGGTTCAAACGCATGCAAAAGTGTATAGATATTCATGGGGAATATTTTGAAAAACAATAAAGTGATTTTCGATGATCAATATTTGTTTTTGTTCTCTAATCCCGAAATATAAAAGGCAACCCTCGTATTGTCCGGATCCATATCTTCCAATTCGGGCCATAAAAAGTTCGTTATCATCTCACGATAGCGAACACCATTCACAGTAACTGCCTGACCGGCCTCATTTTGGAAAAAATACGGCCCGATGATGCCGCCAGCCCATAAACCGCACCAAACAGTCACTCTTTGTGGGTGCATTGGTTTTTCGACAATCACTCTTGGATTATCATTCGCCCAAATGCGGCAATTCTGCTTATTGACGAATCCACTGAGGTGAAAATGTGCCTCATCACTGAAGATGATTTTTTTTTCGAAAATTGATCATCCGCTGTTGCCATTTCTTGCCACCATTCTGACCATTGACGACGCTTGAAATGGTCAAGAGGCTTTAGTTCTTGAGTCAATTGCACCTTGTAAGCATGTAAATGCAAGTCTTTATGCATAATGTTCATCAACGACGAGCATGAGAGGTGCAACTGTTGGGCACGACGACGAGTTGAGGTGGACGGCTCTTCAGCCACACTATCGCGAACAGCAGCAATATTTTCTGCAGTACGAGCTGTACGAGCATGCACTGGTGTTTTCACATCTCCTACAGACCAGGTTTTCTCAAATTTTTGCACGATTTTTCCGATTGTACGCACATTTGGACGATTAAATTGACCGAAAAAATCACGAAGTGCGCGATATGCATTTTGATTTGAACGCCCATTTTCACAATAAGCCTGAATAGCTTTAACGCGTTGCTCGATTGCCCTTAAAATTTAACCACCCTTTATATCTATTACATATATTAGATGTATCCCCATATTAACCTATACCCACTTCCATACTAAATACCTATTACATATATTAGATGTATCCCCATATTAATCTATACCCATTTCCATATTAAATATCTATCTCATATATTAGATTTATCCACATGTTAATCTAAACCCACATCTCAGATATATCCCATCCATTATCCCATTTTCCCATCATCATCATCATCATCGGCACTACAACCGGGAACTGGTCTTGGCCTTATTTAGCAAGTCATGAGGCTTGTTAAATTTTCCATAATGATTTGTTTTTTCCGGGCAAGGTCATTAGTCTTGCGCCAGAGGCTCCCCGGCGGGGAATCGAACCCCGGTCTCCCGCGTGACAGGCGGGTATACTAACCACTATACTATCGAGGAGCCATTTTCCCATACATTATACATATCCCACCATGATCCAATTTTCCTAAATGAATTGCCTAAAATCGTCATCCTACATACATAGCAGCTGCAACTGCGGTTGTCTAATATAACGATCCCAGAATCGTTACCAAGCAGATATAGCAAATACTCGACGTGACGATTCTGAGATCAAATCAAGCAACCAGCAGCTGCTAAGAAGAATAAATTCTTGTCGCACAAGCCATAAACCAAAATCGAGCAACCATAGCAGCTGCCCGATTGTGATTGGCGAAAACACACTCACGCGTTGCTGATTTTCAGGTACCTGGAGAGCAAGATAACCCTTTTTCCCCAGGTTCGACTTCATTCATCAAGAAAACGCAACGAAAAAAAAATGAAGAAGAGAGAATTTGTACCTTTGCAGTCAGTCGAGTTTTACCATTCAAGAAGTGCGGTCGAGTTTGAGCCTTCAGGAAAAAAAAGCTGTTCTTTTTAGTTTTCATGAAATGAATCGGCATTTTAGTTAAAAAGAAATACATCGGCATTGTAGTTTTCGAGAAATAAAGTGGCCTTTTAGCTTATAAAAGGAAAGTTTCATTTTAAATTTACAACACATAATGAAAAGGAGTAGTCCCCGCTATTCCCTCGAACGAGACGAGGAAGCACGGCCGGCGGACGATACAACAGTAGTATCATATAACACCAACTCAAATGGGATAGCTACGCACTTTCGAAAGGAAATGCTTCAGGCTGGTCATTGGCCTCAACCGACAACCCAACTCTTGCAAGTATTACAATAACAGCTTGCTATACAATGCTGCTAATATTGACCGTCTCGATAGACGCTTCGTAGAGCTGTCTATCAAATTTATTGAAAACCTCCCAAATAATCCCAACCCCATAATAACTTCACTACTACCAACTCCTCTAGATAACAGGACTCACTATCTGAATTGTCTCCACACCAGAAGTCTCTTCAACTCTGGAAGATTGGTTAATGACTCCAACGAGGTAGTGTACCATAACACCGAACTGGCACCCGATCAGTTCAAATACTGTAACATACAACCGTTCTCCTACATTCTGCGTTTTAACGAACAACCGGAAAGTGTTACCGCACCCGAGACCACTAACTGACCATAACTAACGCCGACCTACTTCCTTAACCATCAATCCCTATATTCCCCAATCCACATTACATATTTAACTTATTATAATATAAATTAGGTTAAGCTAGAATAAGTTAGAGTTTAGTTTAGTATTAGATTAGATTAAATTGAAAAATAAAAATCCTGGTTTTTTGACCTTTTCCAGGAAAACTGTTAATATTAAAACCTATAATACTCAAATAGTTATTCACACATTCAGTTATGTTTGAAAAATGTGTAATATATGCATGTAAACAATTGTATCACTAGGATTATAAGTTAGCTGTAGTACTTAATGTAAACGTTGATTATTGGTCAAACACAGTATGTTAAAAAAAAAAAATCAGTTAGTCTCGGGGATTGTTCAGCGATGTGTTATGTAATGAAACAACCGTTTCAAAAAACCTTTTTTCGCTCGGAACTTTTCTTTTCCCGACCGGTTCGGAACTGAACTCTTATACAAGCAGACTGCGACTCAATATCCTTTCCTTGTCCAATTTTTTCTTTTATTTTTGTTTTTTGAAATGTGAAGTCGGTGGTTTGAATTGATGTTACTTTGGAAAAAAGGAGACGTAACAGCAGGATCTTAATTGTTTCCGATCGTTTCGCTGCTTAAAGTCATCATTCCGATCCAAACCTGATTAGAAAAACCTCTGACAATATAATCATTGCTCAGAGCAATGTACTCTCCAATTTCACTCGAGGGAAAATCGATAGTTTCACAATGCAATGCTCTTTCTGTTATAAAAGAAGCATGTGCACACCCAAAACTAAATATTTCTCAGTTCTTGGCACTTAACTCATTTGACTTTGTACATATTTATTCGAAACCGGTAGTTCAAACACAGGTTTAAGATTTCTTAAGAAATGTAAGACATTGTTCACTCTGTTGTATGTGACTTCAGTTTACAAGGCAAATATTTGTGAAAAGCAATTCAATTCCAATATTTGGTCAGGATGTAGTATTCCGGAACCCTACTGTCTTCCCATAATCCTAACATCAATCCTAACATATCCTAACATATCCATTTTTACATACAATATCGTCATTTCCCATAATATATATATATATATATATATATATATATATATATATATATATATATATATATATCATCATCATCATCATCATCATCGGCACTACAACCGGGAACCGGTCTTGGCCTTATTTAGCAAGTCCTGAGGCTTGTTAAATTTTCCATAATGATTTGTTTTTTTTCCGGGCAAGGTCATTAGTCTTGCGCCGGAGGCTCCCCGACGGGGAATCGAACTCCGGTCTCCCGTGTGACGGGCGGGTATACTAACCACTATACTATCGAGGAGCCCATATATATATATATATATATATATATATATATATATATATATATATATACCGTTATAATAATAAATATATCCTTTATTCTCAAACAGATTACTCATTTATCCATTATCACATTTCATACATTCATTTGCATATCAATCAATTTCATAGTATCAATATATTTGCATATTGAGAAAATCCCTTTTGTAGTGCTCCGCAGCCCTACCGTCTTCCCAAAATCCTTACGTCAATCCTAACATATCCATTTAACCATAAAATCCCATAGAGTACATTTATATACTTAATATAGTAAATATATCCTCTAATACCTTTTTACCTCAAACACATTTGCATATCTATTCAATTTCCATAGTTCATACAATTACAAATAATCAATTCAATTTCCATTACATTAGAAATACAATACTTCATACATTAGAAATACATTCATCATCCCCCTAATTCTCAAATTTGCAAACATAACATAACACACAAATACCAACTTTCCAGCCATACATTTCATAACAACAGTTAATCCCATTTTCCGTTATCCTAAGCAGCTGCATGTTTTGCAATAGTTTTTCTGTTAGAAAGAGTCACGCCCATTAGGTAACTAGGGGCAACTGAATGATTTCGTTCATACGAAATCAAAAATGTAAAAACAGAAAGGATTAGACTTCCTACACGGAGGAAGTAAGAATTAGACTTCCGACTTGGAAGGTCGAAATTTAAATTTAGATAAAATAAAATAAATTAATTAAATAAACACAGACGTGCGGTTTTCTACATAATATGCACATACAAAATCAATTTGAAACCGTCCTTTATATAATAACATATAACAACACATAATCCCTTCATGAAACACATTCCCGTTACCCGAAATAAATAAGCAGCTGCAATAGTTTCAGTTTCATCCCCCATATTAGTTTTTGCACAAGCAACTTGATTTTGGTTTTGATTTCGTTGATAGGAAAAATAGTTTTTGTATGGAAGTACAACTAGGACAAGAGTTAGAGATAGACCTTTGAAGAGGGCAGTCAATATCAGTCCTTTGCAGAGAAGAGTTTTAAAATAGATTTTTGGAATGAACAGTTTAATTCGATTTTAATAGATTTTTGAGAGCGTTTAAAGAATAAGTGTTATGTAATAAAATACAATGAATAAATATAAATTTATGTTTTGTGACTTTTAAATTGTTTGACTGTAGTTATTTTGGAATTGTTACGTCGTTCGAGACGATTCAGTGCTACGGTTCGGTTAATAAAAAACAAAGGTCCACCCTCTTCTCTCGGTCGTTTCGAGGAAACACGACGTGAGATCATAAGAGCATCAAAAACAGAGCTGTTCGGGGTCAATAGTACGCTAAATAGATAATAATAAATCTGTTGCCCATAAGTATTATGTTTATTGCGCAATTGAATGTTGTGCAATTTTCAGTCTGTTCATCACTTCCCGTTAAAAGTTATCTTTAGACCTATCGTTAATACAGAAATTGCTTCTCCTGCCGAACCACATGTGCGTAGAAAGTCTTGCTAGGTTGTAAAAAATTAATTAAACTTAAAACTAACTAAAAAACTAAATTGTCCTTACTTTTTTATCGGTAGGAGAAGAAATATATGGTACTTGTATTATACGTAATGGCAAAGGGAAAGCTACAATATATCCACAATAAGTAATATTGTCATGTATTGATCGTTTTAGATTTGCAGGTTCAAGAGAGACCTAAAACCTTTTCAAGTATCAAAAATACCACGCTCGTGTAACCAATAGTAAAATAATAGTTGTCATTCAATGAATTCACAATTCCGAAAGTCGTACGATTGGTTGGTAATGAAAAGCAAAAGAATATAGCATTGCAGGATATATAGTCTTATTATATTTGTAAATATTTAAAGTTTTGTCAGAAATTAGCCTAAAAATACACATGTACTCCTCCCTATTCATTGCCTTAAGTTTATTTTTTATAAGTTTGTGAATTGCAGCCCAGTTTTTTCCTTGTCTGTTAAGTTCTATTATGCGTTCGTAGTTTTGTATGTTTCCTTTTAATGGACTTGAGTTGTGGAAATAAAGTAAAGTGAATCCAAAACATAAGATACTTATCGCATTTTCGACAATTGTTTAAATATAAATAATTAACAACGAATGCAATTTTTTTTTTTAAACATTTATCTTAATATCGTAATGTATACGTATAATAACAAATCTTGAGGGAAATTCTCAAGGCTTCTGTAGTCTCCATTTGTCAATATATTCGTGTACATTATGTATATATGCGTCACTCATTAGCTATTTATTTTTATCGTCAAAGGAAGTTGATGGATCTTTTTGTTTTTATATTTTGTCTTCATATTATATCTACATCAGTTCATAACCAAACATAATGACTAGAATCAAAACATAGAATATTTTATGTTTATCGGTTAATTAATGCATTTATATTACATCCATAAATACTTACAATACATATTTGTTGGGTTATATATTTTGTAGGCTGCATTTTGTATAAATTATTTTTTTATTTTATATCTTCTAACATTTACAACACGTAAATAGTTATAAGAAAGCAAATAGTTCCTTTTTCGTGTGTCATCATTCGCTATTTGGGATAGCAGAATTTTTTTTTTTTATAATATTGGTTTTATAAATGCGTTTTTTTTCTTATTCAAAACAGAGTCCAGATTAGCTTTATAACTATGTATGTGACAATTTAGTTCTATCTCAATGATCTCGGCTGGAAAGATATACTGTAGGTCATTGAATTAGAACTGTGCGTCGAAATTGAGGCCCGGAGAGACTGCACTAAAACTGAACTAACAAATTCAATTTTGATGCAGGAAAAATAAAATAAATTTTTAATTGAACGATGTGCTTAACGGGAGGTCGTTAAAGTTTGGTCTATAGCCTCACGTTTTCCTAATCCAAAGCTGTACCGATCATTGTGTGGTCCGCCTTCACGTTTTCCCAAGCCGAAAGCATATCGTTCTGGCCGACTATCACGTTTGCCCAACCCAAAGGCATACCGACTGTTTTCTGGTCGAGCATCTCGTTTTCCAAGCCCAAAGCTGTACGGTCGAGTACGTTTGATTCCGGCTAAAGGAGACATACACATCAGAAACATAAGTAGCTCAATATATTTTAATGTATACTAACCGTAGTAGTAAGAAGGATCATAATTTACGTTATCTGCTTCGTCCTGATATTGTGCGTCCTCAAAGTCAACTCTTTTCCCCAGCCCAAAGGAATATGGCTGGGCTCGTTTGCCTAAACCAAAATTGTAGACAGGAAGCCTTTTCGCAGATGCACCATTTGTGTATGTGTATGCTCTCCTCCCCAAGCCAAATGCGTAACGCTCCGTCCGCTTGTCGTAATTCGGATCATTATTGCCATTGTTGGGTTCAGAATCCACAAAACCATTTGATAAACCGTTGGGTGAGTCAACATCGTCGGAATAGGGTTCACTGCAGGCATATGTTAAACTGATTGCAATCAGAATGACGGATGTATAGAATTTATTCATTGTTGCAAATTGAGAGGATAACCGGCCTGAAATTAAACACTTTTAAATTTATAATAATATAAAATATAAGTATTAAAAAAAAAAGTTGGCGACTTGATCGGGGCCTAATGTTGCCCGTCAAAACACATTCACGAGTAATTTTTTTTATGGAATGTCGTTAAACCAATGCCCATTACGACTAGAAGTTGTGCGAAACGGTTGGAAAAAGAAATGCCACAAAAGAATATTTATAAAACTGAGAAATTGAGTGGGTAAGAGTACACAGTTCCGGGGGACGCCAGCATTAATTTGACGAGAGGTAGGTCCGAAAAACCCCTCAATCCAAGTAATCCATTGAATCAAATCCTTTATTAAGTCAGCTAAAACCCGTTTAGAAATCGTTGTTATTGGCTAACAGACATAATTCTTGTATAAATTATTAAAGATTAATTTTAAATTACGGGTTTAATTGATAAAAATTAATAAATGTATAAAATGTGAAAGGGGGATGGGAGCGAACATACACTACAAAGTCACTAATTGCTTTCAATCCAGCGAACGCAAGGACAATCCTTGTATATATATATCCTTGTATATATATATATATCATCATCATCATCATCATCATCGGCACTACAACCGGGAACCGGTCTTGGCCTTATTTAGCAAGTCCTGAGGCTTGTTAAATTTTCCATAATGATTTGTTTTTTTTCCGGGCAAGGTCATTAGTCTTGCGCCGGAGGCTCCCCGACGGGGAATCGAACTCCGGTCTCCCGTGTGACGGGCGGGTATACTAACCACTATACTATCGAGGAGCCCATATATATATATATATATATATATATATATATATATATATATATATACCGTTATAATAATAAATATATCCTTTATTCTCAAACAGATTACTCATTTATCCATTATCACATTTCATACATTCATTTGCATATCAATCAATTTCATAGTATCAATATATTTGCATATTGAGAAAATCCCTTTTGTAGTGCTCCGCAGCCCTACCGTCTTCCCAAAATCCTTACGTCAATCCTAACATATCCATTTAACCATAAAATCCCATAGAGTACATTTATATACTTAATATAGTAAATATATCCTCTAATACCTTTTTACCTCAAACACATTTGCATATCTATTCAATTTCCATAGTTCATACAATTACAAATAATCAATTCAATTTCCATTACATTAGAAATACAATACTTCATACATTAGAAATACATTCATCATCCCCCTAATTCTCAAATTTGCAAACATAACATAACACACAAATACCAACTTTCCAGCCATACATTTCATAACAACAGTTAATCCCATTTTCCGTTATCCTAAGCAGCTGCATGTTTTGCAATAGTTTTTCTGTTAGAAAGAGTCACGCCCATTAGGTAACTAGGGGCAACTGAATGATTTCGTTCATACGAAATCAAAAATGTAAAAACAGAAAGGATTAGACTTCCTACACGGAGGAAGTAAGAATTAGACTTCCGACTTGGAAGGTCGAAATTTAAATTTAGATAAAATAAAATAAATTAATTAAATAAACACAGACGTGCGGTTTTCTACATAATATGCACATACAAAATCAATTTGAAACCGTCCTTTATATAATAACATATAACAACACATAATCCCTTCATGAAACACATTCCCGTTACCCGAAATAAATAAGCAGCTGCAATAGTTTCAGTTTCATCCCCCATATTAGTTTTTGCACAAGCAACTTGATTTTGGTTTTGATTTCGTTGATAGGAAAAATAGTTTTTGTATGGAAGTACAACTAGGACAAGAGTTAGAGATAGACCTTTGAAGAGGGCAGTCAATATCAGTCCTTTGCAGAGAAGAGTTTTAAAATAGATTTTTGGAATGAACAGTTTAATTCGATTTTAATAGATTTTTGAGAGCGTTTAAAGAATAAGTGTTATGTAATAAAATACAATGAATAAATATAAATTTATGTTTTGTGACTTTTAAATTGTTTGACTGTAGTTATTTTGGAATTGTTACGTCGTTCGAGACGATTCAGTGCTACGGTTCGGTTAATAAAAAACAAAGGTCCACCCTCTTCTCTCGGTCGTTTCGAGGAAACACGACGTGAGATCATAAGAGCATCAAAAACAGAGCTGTTCGGGGTCAATAGTACGCTAAATAGATAATAATAAATCTGTTGCCCATAAGTATTATGTTTATTGCGCAATTGAATGTTGTGCAATTTTCAGTCTGTTCATCACTTCCCGTTAAAAGTTATCTTTAGACCTATCGTTAATACAGAAATTGCTTCTCCTGCCGAACCACATGTGCGTAGAAAGTCTTGCTAGGTTGTAAAAAATTAATTAAACTTAAAACTAACTAAAAAACTAAATTGTCCTTACTTTTTTATCGGTAGGAGAAGAAATATATGGTACTTGTATTATACGTAATGGCAAAGGGAAAGCTACAATATATCCACAATAAGTAATATTGTCATGTATTGATCGTTTTAGATTTGCAGGTTCAAGAGAGACCTAAAACCTTTTCAAGTATCAAAAATACCACGCTCGTGTAACCAATAGTAAAATAATAGTTGTCATTCAATGAATTCACAATTCCGAAAGTCGTACGATTGGTTGGTAATGAAAAGCAAAAGAATATAGCATTGCAGGATATATAGTCTTATTATATTTGTAAATATTTAAAGTTTTGTCAGAAATTAGCCTAAAAATACACATGTACTCCTCCCTATTCATTGCCTTAAGTTTATTTTTTATAAGTTTGTGAATTGCAGCCCAGTTTTTTCCTTGTCTGTTAAGTTCTATTATGCGTTCGTAGTTTTGTATGTTTCCTTTTAATGGACTTGAGTTGTGGAAATAAAGTAAAGTGAATCCAAAACATAAGATACTTATCGCATTTTCGACAATTGTTTAAATATAAATAATTAACAACGAATGCAATTTTTTTTTTTAAACATTTATCTTAATATCGTAATGTATACGTATAATAACAAATCTTGAGGGAAATTCTCAAGGCTTCTGTAGTCTCCATTTGTCAATATATTCGTGTACATTATGTATATATGCGTCACTCATTAGCTATTTATTTTTATCGTCAAAGGAAGTTGATGGATCTTTTTGTTTTTATATTTTGTCTTCATATTATATCTACATCAGTTCATAACCAAACATAATGACTAGAATCAAAACATAGAATATTTTATGTTTATCGGTTAATTAATGCATTTATATTACATCCATAAATACTTACAATACATATTTGTTGGGTTATATATTTTGTAGGCTGCATTTTGTATAAATTATTTTTTTATTTTATATCTTCTAACATTTACAACACGTAAATAGTTATAAGAAAGCAAATAGTTCCTTTTTCGTGTGTCATCATTCGCTATTTGGGATAGCAGAATTTTTTTTTTTTATAATATTGGTTTTATAAATGCGTTTTTTTTCTTATTCAAAACAGAGTCCAGATTAGCTTTATAACTATGTATGTGACAATTTAGTTCTATCTCAATGATCTCGGCTGGAAAGATATACTGTAGGTCATTGAATTAGAACTGTGCGTCGAAATTGAGGCCCGGAGAGACTGCACTAAAACTGAACTAACAAATTCAATTTTGATGCAGGAAAAATAAAATAAATTTTTAATTGAACGATGTGCTTAACGGGAGGTCGTTAAAGTTTGGTCTATAGCCTCACGTTTTCCTAATCCAAAGCTGTACCGATCATTGTGTGGTCCGCCTTCACGTTTTCCCAAGCCGAAAGCATATCGTTCTGGCCGACTATCACGTTTGCCCAACCCAAAGGCATACCGACTGTTTTCTGGTCGAGCATCTCGTTTTCCAAGCCCAAAGCTGTACGGTCGAGTACGTTTGATTCCGGCTAAAGGAGACATACACATCAGAAACATAAGTAGCTCAATATATTTTAATGTATACTAACCGTAGTAGTAAGAAGGATCATAATTTACGTTATCTGCTTCGTCCTGATATTGTGCGTCCTCAAAGTCAACTCTTTTCCCCAGCCCAAAGGAATATGGCTGGGCTCGTTTGCCTAAACCAAAATTGTAGACAGGAAGCCTTTTCGCAGATGCACCATTTGTGTATGTGTATGCTCTCCTCCCCAAGCCAAATGCGTAACGCTCCGTCCGCTTGTCGTAATTCGGATCATTATTGCCATTGTTGGGTTCAGAATCCACAAAACCATTTGATAAACCGTTGGGTGAGTCAACATCGTCGGAATAGGGTTCACTGCAGGCATATGTTAAACTGATTGCAATCAGAATGACGGATGTATAGAATTTATTCATTGTTGCAAATTGAGAGGATAACCGGCCTGAAATTAAACACTTTTAAATTTATAATAATATAAAATATAAGTATTAAAAAAAAAAGTTGGCGACTTGATCGGGGCCTAATGTTGCCCGTCAAAACACATTCACGAGTAATTTTTTTTATGGAATGTCGTTAAACCAATGCCCATTACGACTAGAAGTTGTGCGAAACGGTTGGAAAAAGAAATGCCACAAAAGAATATTTATAAAACTGAGAAATTGAGTGGGTAAGAGTACACAGTTCCGGGGGACGCCAGCATTAATTTGACGAGAGGTAGGTCCGAAAAACCCCTCAATCCAAGTAATCCATTGAATCAAATCCTTTATTAAGTCAGCTAAAACCCGTTTAGAAATCGTTGTTATTGGCTAACAGACATAATTCTTGTATAAATTATTAAAGATTAATTTTAAATTACGGGTTTAATTGATAAAAATTAATAAATGTATAAAATGTGAAAGGGGGATGGGAGCGAACATACACTACAAAGTCACTAATTGCTTTCAATCCAGCGAACGCAAGGACAATCCTTGTCCCTGTTCAATCCAAGTTGACATGCAGTCTCTACATGCCACCCCTGGATAGCTACTTTGGCACCCGCCAAATAGTGAACCAATGCATGCAGCGACACCCTGAGAAAGGCTGGTGCAAGGCTAATAACCTTGCCCGGAAAAACAAACTGTTATGGCAAATTTACGCTGACCATGGAGACGAAAATGGCCAGACGATATGAGAATTTTCTCATGGAACGTCCGCTCACTATGCAGAGCTCGAGCTGAACAGCAGCTAGCCGATGCCCTGTCCGAATATAAGGCTGACATAACAGCATTATAAGGAATAAGATGGATGGGGAGTGGTCTTATTCAAAGAAACGAGTATGACATTTATTACAGCTGTCATGCAAAACACCATGTGCTCGGGGTAGGTTTTCTAGTCAGCCAAAAACTGAAGCCTGCCATTATCGGCTTTAATACAATAAACGAAAGGCTGCACAATGTTCGCGTGCGAGCAAGCTGAGGAACATAGGCCTCTTAAACGTTCACGGCCCTACAGAGGAGTCCCCTGACGACGAAAAAGAAGAATTCTATGAGACCGGCGAACGAGCCCTCATTGCCTGCCCAAGATACGATGTGAAAATCGTTTTTGATGATTTGAAGCTAAAATAGGTCGTGAGCCGGTTTTCGGACACTACGCAGGTTCCCATAGTTTGCATGAGAACACTAATGACAGCATCGAAAAACTTCGTCGTTGCAAGTACCAGGTTTCCGCGTAAAGATATTTACAAAGCCATCTGGGTATCACCTGATGGAGCCACTGGCAACCAAATTGAACACATGTTGATAGATCGCCGCCACCCTTCGAGCCTGATGATGGCACGAACGTACCGAGGTGACAACGTCGACACGGATCACTATCTTGTTGGTACAGTTTTCCGAGTGCGGATTGCCTTACGGAGACGTATTGCATCCGCGGATCAGGTTCGAATCAACACGGCTGCCTTACGCAATGAGAATACCAGTAACACCTTGTCATGCGCTAAGACTCGCCCTCGGAGAGCTCGACGAAGGGAGAGTAAGTGCTGGGGCCTGAATGCCGGGCGTAGAAGAGAAATGGACCCGCCTTAAGAATACTGTCATTGGTACTGCCAACTCCATCTTAGCCAGTAGTCGTAGAGATCGGAGCGACTGATTCGATGATGAGGCAAACTGGCGACTGAACGTAAGAATGCTGCATACCGGGCAATGCAGCAGTATCATAGGATGCGGATACGTGAGGAAAAACACAAAGAGCTCAGAAGATCTGAAAAAAGGCTCCACAGACCAAAGAAAAGAAACTGTGAAATAGAGAAAAGTAGGGGGGAGGAAGTTCTACCAAATAATCCGCGGCATGAAGCGGTACACATCACTCTGCACTTTCTACAAGAATAAAGAATGTAATCTGATCACCGATCCTGAGAGTATTCTGGACTGACGGGAAATGCACTTCAATGAATTGCTAAATAGTCAGCTCACAGAAGAATTGGAGGCTCCACCAATGTAAGATCAAGACCAAATGCTGCCGCCACCAAGCATTTAGGAAACAGTAAAAGCCATAAGATAACTCAAATCAAATAAAGCCCCCGGAGCTGATGGCATACTAGCTGAGCTGATCAAACAAGGAGGGACAGCATTACATCACGCAATTCATGAGATCGTGGTGCACGTATAGGAGCAAGACGAGATGACGGAAGATTAGTGTCGTGGAACAATTTGCCCCATACATAAGAAGGGAGATATCACAGTGTGCAGCAACTATAAAGGTATAACATTGCTGAGCACCGCCTATAAGCCTATAAGATACTCTCCTCTATCCCACAAGACCGGATAGCCCCATACGCTAAAGTCATCATTGGCCAGTATCAGCGTGGCTTCATCCTAGGCAAATCAGCGATTGATCAGATATCCAACCTTAGGCAGGCGATGGAAAAATGTCAGGATTCCATTATATCATCTATTTATAAACTTTAAGGCCGCCTACGACAGCATAGCCAGGGTAGAACTTTATAATCATCTTGCGATAACCAGAATCACCCACATCCGTGAGGATGTTGGGCTCGGTCTCGCGATATCTGAAAATAAAAGAAAAAAGAGGGGGTATCCAAGGATAGTGTGGACAGTGTTAGTCCAGGTGTTCTCTAACTACTTTTATAGAGGGATGGCGGGAAAGAAATCATGCAAGACCGGTAGGTCTTGGGTGCAGTAGTAAACGCAGATCACGTCTTTGGCGTCTAATAATCTGCGCTTTGGTCGGTGTGTGTGTGTTTGTGCCGTTTTGTATTGTGCGTCCGTGTGTGTGTGGTTTGTTAAGAGTAGACCCTATGGGATGGATGCAGGAATTCTCTATTATAGAGGGGAATATTGTTGAGAAGGGTGCTTTCTTCAGTTTTGTACTGAAGAAGAAATTGTGGGGGTTTGATCCGAAGAGATCGAGAGAGGGAAGGGTCAAGAACGCAAGAGTCCCGTACAAGTAGGTTCTCGCTGTTCTGAGTGTTTTCGAGGTACTTGTATGCTAATTGAAGCAAGTACTCGTCGATGGGGGTAATGGAGGCGCCTTCGTACAGGTGAGAGTTGGGGTAATGACGACCGCCAGGCCTTCTAGAATGATTGGTGCACCTTCTGAGGAGTTTCCTTTCGAAAACTCGAAGTCTTTCAATTTGAGCCGAAGATATGCAGGACCATATGGGAAAGGCGTACGATATTCCAGATCGGATTAGCTGCTTATAGCAGAGAAGCTTAACTTTGGTGTCAACTTTGTTGCTCCACTTCAAGATGTTGTGCAGTTACTTAGACCGACCGAGGCCCCTTTGAAGAATGTGGGTCACATGTTTGATGAAATTCATTTTTGGGGTATAAGTGACCCCAAGATATTTCATCCTGTCCTGTGGTCTAATCGTAGTATCTCTCATTTTTATTCGAATATTCTGTGAATATCGAGGAGTAGGTTGGGAGTGTTTACTACTCAGAATTATAGCTACTGCTTTCGATGGGTTAAGTCGAATTTTCCATCGACTGTAATAATCCTACTGCTTCACCGATGTGCCCGCCTTATATAGGCCCGCAGTTGTCCCCTCCTTCGCTCGTTTCTTGGGATCTACTTTTCTTAGTGGCTTCTTGGAATCGGTGCGCCGCTGATCGTTGTTTCCTTGGATATGGTATGCTAGGGCTTGCCTTGCCTTTCCTAGGAATTCGTGATGCATCGCCAACAGACTCCTTCACCCAGATCGAGCAGGCAGCACAAAAACTGGGACTGCACATTAATGAGAGAAAAACTAAGTACATGGTGGCAACTTTTGCGAAGAGAAGACCTAACATTGCTCAAACTATCAGGGTAGCGGAGCACGAATTTGAAGTAATGCAATCCTTTAACTACCTTGGGTCAATAGTCTAGCCGAAAAAAAAAATCGATGGAGAAATACGCGAACAGCTGATCAAATCCAACAAAGGTCTATAAAAGCTTTTTAAGTCCCGATATTTATCCAGAACATCCAAGCTACTACTGTACAAGACCATGGTCTTACCAGTACTCATGTATGGATCCGAGACCTGGGTGCTCAATAAAAGGCACTCTGATCTCTTAGCCGCGTTCGAGAAGAAGGTGTTTAGGAGAATGGTTTGGCCCGTATGTGAAGAAGGACGATTCCGGAGACGCTACAACAGTGAGTTGTACGCGATCTACATTGAAGCTAATGTAAGAAAAATCAAGCTCGGTAGACTCCGGTGAGCGGGACACCTAGCTCGAATGAGCGAACAGGAGTCTGCCCGGAAAGTCCTTTGTGGCAGGATGTATGAAAGGAGACAGTGCGGCAGACCTGGTCTGCGATGGAAGGATGGCGTAGACCAGGACGCCCAGAGCCTGGGAGTGCCAAACTGGATGACATCGGTTCGAAATCGAGACCGGTGGAGTAATTTGCTAAATAAGGACCGGATCCCGGTTGCAGTGCTGACGATGATGATGATAAAATGTCAAAGGTTAACAAAATATAAAATATAAGCCTATAATAGAATTCCTACTTTTACTATCACTATTTATTTCCTTAATAATTAATAAATCCTGCCTTACATTGTGTTCGTCGCAGACTTTCGCACCGGTCTCTTTCTCGTTGGTATTGCGTCAGGAATGCTACGGGTGGTTCCATCATTGCAAATTCTGACTACAAGCCTAGTCCATCTTAATATTCACGACTTGCTGGTTGTCACTACTGCTGGTTTGAAGTATAGCTTTTCCGACACACAATTGTGAAGTTTCCTACACTATTTCGTGTCCTCATCATATTTAGCGTGAGGGAAGAAACTTCAAACTTTATTTTGGAATATGCGGGATCTGTTTTCTTCTCGTTTTGTATACGCCTATGTCTCGCATCCATATAAAACAGTCGGCGTAATTATCGACCTATATATATATATATATATATATATATATATATATATATATATATATATATATATATATATATATACATCACCGAAGTTTCGAAATTAACAGTTTGATAAGTATTAAAAAAGTAAAAAAGGAATTTTCATTTACTACGAGTGCTGGTAAAGATAGAAAAACCATTTTTTTTTTCAACATAATTTCCTTATAATTCAGTACACTTTGACAGACGGCCCTCCACATTTTTTTAGCCTTCAGAAAAGTATGATTGTGGTAGTTCCTCAAAATAAGCATTTATGTGTGCGATGATCCCCTCCTTTGACGTAAGCCGTTGTATATAATTTTGAAGAATCTGTTGACAATAATTGTTCAAAATAATTATTGGAGCGCTGAACGAGCCCCATAACTTAATGAATTCATAGGATTCAGTGTTTGACTTTGAAAAATTGGCAAATTCTGATGTAATTATTTCAAAACATCTTATTCAGAAGCATAGCAACAATACAACAAAAAATATTTTCTCTTCATGTCTTGAGTGTGTTATTCATGAAATGCCATATCGAGCAAAGAACAGCAAAAGTAGTGCCAGTAGGGAATTACTTGACAAATAAGGATGCTAAATACAAAATCGTAAACCTGTACTGCATGTCAAAACCGCACAGAAAGCTGGCACCAACATTAAGGTCTACCTAATAGTGGCTAAACTCTTATTAAGGCACAACAAATCTACAAGGATGACTTAGAAATAGAAAACAAAAACATCGCCACCAAAGCTATGAAAAGGACGCACATTAAAGGTATGGAAAAAAGTCCAACATACCACATCTTCCCCCAGATTTGTTTCCAAAAATTTAAATTTGAATGTCAGTAGAAGTGAAACGTAAAAGGACATCTAATAAAATTTACTTCACACATTGAGCTTTAAAGATATCACAGTAATGCCTCTTTATATCCTCGTTCCCGTGTTTTCTTGCTTTTCTAAGCCAAGGACTATTGCGCTTTTGATTAGGATAAATTTTATAGCAATCTTGTTTGGTGGCAGATTTAACTACCTTCAGCACATGAATAGGGAGTAGCAACAGATGCTGCTGCTCTGTGAATAAATTACGATGGTTGGCGTTTTCCTTCTGTCACTATAGTCCTTGTATGGTTAGATCGAGTTTGTGACTGGAAATTGAAATTGCCCCACCTCGGTTGGAGTTGTACTTGACGTAAACTGTTGCTCAATAGTCCAACAATGCTTGGCACTTTGGCAGGGTGTGTGTATCATTTTTCAAGGATTATTGTGAAACCATATTGGAAATTCCTACCCGAAGTCATTGTATTAATAGCTGCGGAAAAGAGGACGACTGTTAAAAAACGGACGTGTTTGGAATGTTTTTGTGGTTGCTATTGTCTCTGTCGAGAAAAAATAGCTACTAAAGCCAACCCATGAAAATTGTCCTATAAGTGACGTACTAAAGGAACTTGTGAATGTTTATCAATTTAATGGCTCAACGTGTAAGGGATTTTTATATTGTAAAAAACATGATGCCTGTATCATGGCTATATAAACACATTTAATGCGTTTCCAAATAAGATGTTGGTTTTTAAAAATTAAATAAAATACAAAATATTTGAAATAAAAACAAAACTTGTTTTATTTTTTTTAAAAGTACAACTATTTTAAAATCAAATAAAAACGAATGATAGCTAGTGACATTTCTGCCATTAAATACGTCCGGAACATATCGTGTCTATTAGGACCCATTTAATCATTTATATAAATATAATTAAAAAATATATTGTCACTATCGGGAAACTTTTTACTATGTAACAGACTTTTGTCTTCAAGAACGATTAATGTTTTCCTTTAAACTACTGTTGATTTGTAATCTATTTGAAAGACTTGTGAATCGCAAACTACTAATTGCAATGCCACTTTAACAGCAAAGATTCCGTCGATTTTTGGTTTGCGTAGACATGGGACATTACATTTTTTTAACGAACTGTGCGCACGAAAGGACTTTAATATATCCTTGTATGTCAAAACACGATGTGGGTAGAAACAATTACATTTTTCACGTGAACTGATGAGCACCCCCCGTTTGTCGAGTATCACAGGAAAAGATTTGGAGACGAGACATTTTCTGTCCCACCGATACCATGAAACGCTATTTTAAATGCGTGTAACCAATTTTAGAAATTGAATTCTAGTTTACGACGAAACGAAACGGCCTGTTTGGATGGAGTGAAGTATATTTCACATCTATTTAAATATGATGCCGTCTTAATTAGGGGTCGAATTAATTGAAAAATTGGTAGTCCTTTGGTTTCGATAATGCGATGCAAATGCCCATCATCAACATTGCGATTCGTGTTTGCCCACTAAAGGCAGCACTGTATTTAGTTAGATAATCCACTTTGGTAAATCTTGTTGTATCCAAAATTTAATCAATTTAGAACAAACCTTCCTTTCATTAAAGTATTGCAGTACATCGAACTCCACCTTTCTGTAAGGTATGCTATAAAATCTTGTTGTATTTTGAAAGTTGTGTTTAAGTTGATGACTAGAAGCAATACTGCAGATTGATACTAATCTAGTTTATTCGTGGTTTTTCTCTTCTTCTTTATTTCTTTTTTGTTTTTCATTTTCGTTAATCCATGAAGTTTCAATATTGCGGTTTTAAGAACGCCTATAATAATGTAAACGAAGTAAGGAAGAATAAACAATGAATCGCGAATATTTGCACTTCGTATCAAAGCTTCATCTATTAGAAGCAAATAAAATGAAAACAGGTCATGATACATTTAGCGTGCGGATCTACCGCCAACCATTCGAACTGCTAGCCGTGGTAATGTTGCCATTATCCGATGCCTGTTGATCTTCGGTTAATTTCATTGATGAGAGATTCTTGACCAGTCCATAAAACATCGTTGTTGAATCATCTAGATATAGAGACGACCTAGAACTGTTCTCATTCTTCACGAATAGATAGATCATTGTTGTTAATATTCATTTTCCCTTAATCCTTTGGCTGTTGAAAATCAAAACCATAACGCATGTTGTATGAAGTAGTCAATGTTTGCCACCCGTTTTGGAAAATGGTTGAATTTTCATTGATTTCCATATGTTTGAGAGTTGGCCAAGAACGTTTCTATAAAATGATAGGGGGAACGCAGGTAGATTTGTTAATATTCAATCTATTAAGTGCTTGGGCAATTTTATGAATTCGAAAGCGATAAAATGCTGTTCATACTGGAATAGAGGTCAACCTAACATGATACCTGGTAGCGAGGTGAGAAGTAAAAGCAGACTTGTATTCTCTATTGTGTTGACGTTTGGCCTGTTATTAACTATAAACGATGGGATTTACGACGAGGTAACGTTTTTGATTTTTTGTTGTAAATGTTTCTGGTTAAATTTCTACTACCTGTGGATTGAGATCCAACCAATAACTTATTAGTTGTTCCTTACCTATTGCCGTCAGATGAAATTACGTATACGTATACGCAGTCAAAAGGGTGAAAAGAAAACATGGCGAGCTGAATTATCACCTGACTCAGCTAATATCAGGACATGGATGCTTTCGGCAATACTTGCACAAGTATAAGCATGTGAATCACCCATACTGCTTGTATTGCGAAGGCAAAATAGAAAATGCGGAACACGTACTCACAGAGACCGCACGAACGATTTTGAAGAGACATATGAGACGGACAGTTACTGCGGGAGGAGTAATGGAATACATGCTTAGTTCAAAACAGGCATGGTCCGTAACAAATGGTATTCTCTGTGAAATGATGCAGCAGTTGCGACGCGACGAGCGGAGTAACAGATAAACTCCGTCCCGCCCCACGATGGAATATCTAAAAGAAAGTTCCGCGGGGATCAACGGGAATATGAGCCTGGCGGGAGGTGGTTTTAGTCGGTAAAAACCCGGCATGCCTCTGGATCGGTCAAGAGGTATCTTTTGAAGATTTCCACCTTCCTACCGAAACCAAAAAAAAAAAAAAAACGCAGTCAAAAGCATGACACAACTTCTTTACCAACTCAGCGATATACTTTATATGGAAGTAAGTGCTTAGAGACGCCATACTAACTAAGTTCGATTTTCTTCAGAAGAAATATTTAATTTTAGCTACAAGAAGTGAGATTGTGAATGAGACCAGAGATCATACTGCAAATAAGCTGCATCACTTTGTATGTATGTGACTGGCCCGCGATGTGAGAAGAAGAGTCGATTTAGTAACTTATACCCAAGCAGGTTGAAATCCGAAATAGATATCCGTTATTACTTGCTTTTCGCGTAGTGCAAAAAATACTTTTTTGGGATTACAACATAGAAGTTGCATTGGTCAATGCGAAGCTCTCGTGCCCTCAACAGCTCGGCACAAAACTTCAACACTTCTTCGGGTGAGATCTAAATAGGGATCCCCAATGGATGATTGATTGATTGATTGATTGATCGATTGATTGATTGATTGAAGGCGGAACCCCCTTTTTATTTAGCTTAATGCAAGCTTAAAATTAACTTAACATAAAATCTTACAGACTATCTTAAAATCTAGAGTGGTGGTTAAGACATTATTCAATTATACAATCGAAAAAAAAGGAGAAGAAAACCAGGAAATTGAAGATTACTGGGCGATAGGGGAGGTAGGTGGCCAGGGAAGAGCGAGTGTATGTGAGGGTGGTAAACGCGGCCTTTGTGCGACAGTGGGGGGCATGTGTACGGACTGATACAGGGGCGGTGGTTAGTCCGCGGGGGGTGGGTGGGACGAGTCGTCGTGAAGGATAGTTTGAAGAAGGACGCGAAAAGATTGGATATGGTTTGGGAGTCCGTTGTAGTAGTTGAGCCGTAGAAAAGGGAGGTGGGATAGGCATCAGATTTCCGTTTGTGGTTGATGAGAAGTGGAAGGAATATTTGGGGTCGTTGATCATGTTGAATTGAGCTTTGGCAAGGTAATTGTGGTAGAGAGAGCTGTTAAGCTCGGTGAATTGGTAAAAGTAACCCAGATAGTTGGAGTAGTCAAGGGGAGAACACGTGTTTAGGAAAGTGTTCCACAACTTATCCCTCTTGTTACGAAGGGTGTGTAGTTTGTGGTTATACCATGGGGGCGATGAGAATGATAACCTGTGTCGGGAGTATGGGACATATAGGGATATTGCTCTGTGGATTACTGTGTAGAGCGAGGCTGTAGCGTCCTCTACACTTATATCATTTACGCAGAGTGTGATATTGCTGAGGTACTTAGTTATGAGGCAGAAATTGGCTTTTCGGAAGTTGAAAGAGAATTGATAGGGGGGAGGTGTGCTGTGGGCTGAGTAGTCGTGGTATAAGGATAAGAGAGGCGGGGGGTGGTGGTTATCAATAGTTGAAAGGGTGTGGGGACTAGGGACGACTGAGGAATTAAAGGGGCCTGTCGTGAACACAAGGTCAAGTTGTCTGCCCAGATGGTTTTGGACGTTGCTTACTTGACAAAGGCTAGAGTCAGTGAGGCTGTCTATAAAAAGACATTCCTTAGTAGTAGTGCAGTTTGAGATGTAGTGGGAGTAGTCGTCAGACAGCGTCCATTGGAAATGGGGGAGATTAAAATCGCCAACGACTACAATGTCGTCTTGGGAAGAACTAGGCTCCGTTATGCGGTCGATTGCCACAATAGCGAGTTCGTATGACTTGATAGCTTGCGTTGGCGGTATGGAAAAAGATATGCTGTACACGGACTTTGAGCAATGTTCAATTTTTATTGCGACATAGTCGAGGTTGGGAGAAGAAGAGATGGTGATAAGAGAAGATGTAAGTCCGTTTTGGATGGCAAGCAGCACGCCTCGGCAGGTGTCAGGACCGGAACGATGGACCTCGTCGTCCCGAAAAACTGTGAAGGAGGGGGGAACAGTTCCAGGCTATTGATACTGGGGTGAGGTTACTTTCGGTCAGTGCGTATATATCAAAGGGAAAGGAGTGAGTATTTTGTAAGATCGAATGGGATTTGGACCGTAGTCCTCTGACATTCTGGTAGTAAATGGTTAGGGGAAGAGTATTGGGAGACCCCGTAGAAGGTGGGCTGGGCAGCCGTTTAGGACCGAAAAAACTTCTTTTTTGTGGTTTCGCTGCATGGGGGAATATCATCGCTGTAGGTGGTTTGTGCTTATAGCGGTGTTCCCACTGAATCCCTGCAAAAACTAAGGTGATAATTCCTTTATAACGAATATTACGACACCATGCTCTCACTAATGACAAAAATTGTTTGGGCATATTGAACTTTGAAGGACCCAACAAAAGTACAACAAAATCAAAAAGCAAGCATTTTACAAAGAACAAAGCGGAGAACGAGTTAGATGGGTGAAGAGCCCCTCACAATATTCGCGTATATTCACTTTTTACCATTTATTTTCTGTGAAATTGGGTATCTTGGCTTTTTTCATGGTATCTACGATGGTGTATACTACTTAAATCTGAAAAAAAAAAATGATTTCGAGACATCAGAGTACTTGATGTCACGTTAGCCGATTGAAAGGGCGAAAGATTTCTTGTCCATTAAATAAACATTTTATCAATTTTATACGAAGGAAATTTAGATAATTATATAATAGGGTTGGGTGCTACACTCACTACACTGACTTTCAATTATGAACATGCAAACAAACTAGCTACTGGTCAAGAATGTCTAACCTTTATTTTCATTTAACTTAGTAAGGCAAGTAAATTAATCGTATTTTGGGGAGCTTGGTGCACTCGATGGGAAGAGTTGGCAGAGACTGAAGAAACCGTTGGTCACATGCGAATGGGCGACAGTTCGATGGTGTCCCTAGGCGATGACGCATTGTCAGCTGGCGACTGACAGGCGTGTGGTGAGTATGCTGGTCGGGGAGTGTACTGGACGGTGAACGTACTAGATTCTCCCTACTGTATTTAGTTGCGAAACTTTTTTGCAAACACGCAATTAATTTCTCAAGTTGTCTCCTTTTAGCTCGATACATTTCGTTCAGCGTTTTTCCAATTTTTTTATTCCTTCAGGTTAGATTTCCTCTAGGCCCTCAAAATAGGCGTTCGTTTCTGTGGTGACCTCTTTATTCGACTCAAATTTCTTACTGCTCAGCTATTTCTTCAGGTTTGGGACCAGGAATAGGAGCTAAATGTGGAGAATAGCTGGATCGGGTAGCAGTTCGAATCCCAATTTATGGATTTTGCTTGATTATGCTTAATCAGCACAAAAAATTCATTTTTTTTCCATTTTCGTTAAAATTCACGATTGTCTGCCTTCAATGGCTGTCAAACACAAACTAAATGACGCAGCTTGCTCAACCTTTGATAGTAGTCTATTTATAGATAGCAGTTGATGGCCATATAGAAGAAAGAATAACTCAATAAGAATACTGGTACTGTTATCATTTGGGCGGTCACTTAAAATATGTATCTTTAAAAAAATTATGGAGCTTACTGATTGTGAGTGCCTCCATAACCTTCGATGAAATAGGAGTTAGTGCTCTGTTGTCGATATGAACAGGGAGAAGATGCACATTGGGCATATTTTCGAGTTTCGTTGTTTTTTATATATTTTTCGATTTAACTGTGAAACTTTTTACTCTCTGGAATAAAAGTCCACATGTATCCAATGTGTTGGTAGATCGACAGTGAATATGTAGTTGTTTCTTCAGAACAACCATTAAGAGTTATGCGCAGAATTTTGTACGGGAATAAAATTAAGACAACATTAATAGAATTAAATAGAGCATTACGGATGCAACACTTAATGATGTCTATATGTCATAATACAAGCGTAAAAACAAACGTGAGGTTTTAACCGGAAAAAATTAAATTGGAGGTTGGCAGAAGCTGAGCATTACTATCACTTCGTATGAACGCAGGCATTTCTCGATGTAAGAAGGGTACAGGTAATTGATCTTTAATTTCCAGTCGTCGCAAAAACCTTTGATTTTATTGGAGTCATCTTGTAGAAGTCTGTTGATGGCATGAATCTTTTCTCCCGACCTATACACCAGAATTGGCACAAGGCTAATAACCTTGCCCGGAAAAAGAAATTATTATGGAAAATTTAACAAGCCTCAGACTTGTTAAATAAGGCCAAGACCGGATCCCGGTTGTAGTGCCGATGATGATGATGATACACCACAATATCGTGGATAATGTATAACAGATATTTGGACATACCCAGATTTGATAACTTATATACTTCTAACCATACGGTGTCGAGAGCCTTTTCAAAGTTCACCAAATATATTTCTCTGCTTTGTCGCTTCGCCTTGGTCCACTGTATGTCGGAAACAAGTTTTGTCGCAGCGTACACTGTACCGTGTTCCGACTTAAATCCAAACTGGTTGTTCGGAATGTTACAATTTTCGTCACACCAGTTTATCAATGTTTTATTTAAGTTTTTCTGTAAAATACCTTGCTGATGTTTGAAGCAATCTAATCGAGCGAAGATTGGCTGGATTGCTCCTGTCCTTGTGTTTCTTGGGGATGGGATGGACTACTGCAGTTTTCAAACGCGTTGGATAATATGCATTATTTAAAGCGTTGTTGAATTAAAGAGTGTAAACCTTCACTGATACACTGACACACTCCAGAAGATTTTTTGTTCTTAATGGATCTAAGGATGTCCGTGCACAAATACTTTTGTCATCCTTGTGCACAAATACACTTGCGTCTAGATTTCTAAGCGGATTACCCGCTTGTTTCGCCTTGGAAAAAAGCAAAAAAAACTTGTATTGCGGAGCGCACGTATTTTCCTTTACCGAGTCGAACCACTAAGGAAAGAAAACACTCACTTTGATTTTGCTAACTTATTTTATATATATTTATTCTTTTGTTTGTACTTTTTAAACACTGTATGCTTCGCTTCGTTTTTCTTTACTTCGAATAAGATACCGACGAATGTTTTGTCGTCGTACTGAACTGCCAATATTTTGAAAAGGGGCCGACAAATGTTTTGTCCACGTACTGAACTGCCAATATTTAGCAAAAGATCCCGACCAATTTAATGATTTGATGCACACTCTGCCTGCGAACGACTCGGTTTTCTCTTTGTCCCTTTGTCTGGTACCAAACAGCAGTTTTGCGATGACCTTGATTATTTTCGGCCACTGACCTGCAATCCCTTTACGATTACGCTTATCACGTATCTCTATCGCTGGCCTCAATTCGCCTCGACCCCCCCATTAGATGTTGCTTGTAGAAGCCATGTGAACGTTTGGATCATAATTTTCTCCATTTACTTCACACGTTCCGTCGGTCTCCGCCTTGGTCGACATTGAAAGTATTTTGCCGACGGCAATTAAGTCGGTGGAAGGCGTGTCACATTGCCATTTGCACAAGGGCTTCTGTAATCGAATTTTACGTGATTCTATTTATTGGCCTGTAGGAACCCGAAAGTTCAGGACCTCACCGACTCGACTCAGCCATCGTTCTCGGTCCCTTCGACCATCCGATCCGATCTCCCCGAGATCCAACCTAACATTTTCCTCCCACCTCCGTCGCCTCTGTCCTACCGGTCCCTTTCCTGTTGGTCTACCGTCAAGAATTCTATGCACGGTCCTATCGTTGCCAATTCGCGCCATGTGTCGCACCCATCTTAATCTTCGCGACTTGATTACTCTCACTATTGTAGGTTTGCGGTATATTTATTCATTATTATTATTTATATATTTTACGTGATTACGTAATTGAAATTGAAATTTACGTGATACGTTTATGTTTTGTGTGGATCATGTTGCGTTTTATTGCTTCCTTTAAAAGTAGTGAAACTTCTGCTTTCGAGACGCCATTTGTTGAGCTCATTGTGTAACGAAATATGATTTTGGAGTGGCCTGGTTTCGAGGTCGCGGTTAGAATGATGCGATTCGTTTACTCTGTACACTGCCTCGAAACATGCACCAATTGAGTTCGCTTTGTCTTGAGGATCCTCGACCAATATTAGTTCTTCGTAGGAGCTGAAGTGTTTCAGGGTTTCAGTCCTCAGAGGACCTTCCCCAATGGTACTATTGTTGGGGCACTTCACGCATCTAAATTTCATGTTGTAATTCGATGCAATGCGGTGGAAGCTTCGACACCGCATGCATATGCATGCAATACGCGTGCAGACATCTTTATTTTCTCCCAACTTATTGTTTGATAATTGAAGACTCTAATATGTCTGAGTGCATCAATTTTACTGTTAGAACTTAGAGAAACAATGAAGAACGGCGACTTCGGGAGAGGGCGGTGTAAAATAGCTCACACATATTAATTTTAAATTGTGTGAAAAGCATTGATTTCAATTTCTCAATATAAAAGGACGGATCAACTCCTTTTAGAAGCGTGGAGACCGTTTTTTTTTTTTTTGATTTTGGGGTGTACGTGTAGTACTCGTTACAGCTTTCCTTAACGCATCTTTAATGGCGTGATAGTCTTTCCAACTATGGCATAAAAAACTTATACTATTGTTTTTTAATCGTTTTGTTTTAAAAGAGGTGCAAGCTAACTTACTTAGTTTATTAATATTTTTAACCTTTATGAGGCTAACTATGATCGGAGGTAACTTCTCTTTCCTGATGGTGGGTGATTGTAGCTGATATAGTTGTTCACTCGGTTGCTGCTGCCGGTGTTTCTGTTCCTACCATTGTTCCTATTGTTTACCTCGCTCGATATCTTTTTCATTGCTGTCTCTGGTGTTGGAAATGTTCGTTTCTTTTGTCGTTCTTTAAACTTGTTCTCTGCCCCAGTATAATGGGCATTATTGGGAATAATTAATTTCTCGTCATTCAATTGGACATTAGGCGCTTGGCTTGAAGATTCGGTACTGGTTCGGACCTTCCCTGTAGCACCATTTTTAATACAGCCTGACCATCGTCCATGGTAGGCAGTACAGTTAGTCACTTTCTTTATTTAGTTAAATGTTGTATTCACAAGTATTGAGACTTTGTTTGCTGCGTATTCATACTAATTGCTTTTTATTACTTTGGGTGCAGAGATACACGATAGACAGTGTATTGTTTAATATTTGCAGTCACTTCATTTTAATTTCTGTTTCGATGAACGATTCGTCTTCACCGGTCGGTGGTAAATTTGATACTGGTCACCTCATTTCGTCGAGCAGTGCGATATTCGTCTTAGCAGCTCGCACTGCCCCGTTTAAACTCTGCCACCCAATACGTTGAAAACGAGGGTGCAGACTCCCTTAAAGTAGAATCTAACTCGGCTTTGATATTGGTTGCACTAAGTCCTTTCACATGAAAGTATTGAATCACATAACGATGACCAATCTTTTCCATGTTTACAAATTCGCTGACAGAGTCCACTATTAAGTCTGTCAAACAAATATTATAATAAACAACGTATCGTCTTCAAACTTGAAACTTAATCTTTCTAAGGTTGGTAATATCTACCACAGTCATTATATTTTAATAAATACTGCCATCATGTGTTAGGCCGATTAATTCTGGGACTGCCTTCGTATAATAAAGACAAATGAGAGGTAATAATGTTGCTATCATTTTATAGTACATATGGGTGCTATGACATTTTAAAAACATATCGTCCGTATTGGGAAACCCATTATTTAATTTTAGAAATATGTTCTTCTTGAGAAATACTTTACAAAGTTAGCTGCGGACTAATTGAAATCAATGCTGGTTTGTGATTGTATACATGAACAGACATAGCAGAGAACTTGCAACTAAAGTCACATACGGTGAACTGGTCATCGTCACACTCTTGTATTATTCAAGATCCAGGTTAAGGGAAGGTCGCTGATAGGATATTATTACGTCATTACGTCGTTGAATACATTCGGTAATTTATGTCAAACCGTATTACTTACTTACTTACAAATATTACATCACCTACACTATAAGCCCGTGCAAAATTGTTCGAGAATGTATAGGGAGCATAACTTGATCCTCATATATACGCAAATAAGAATTCACACACAAAAAGACTTGCTGCTAGGTTTTTAAAAAGCATTCAAAGCGTGTATTTACTGGTAACTAATGAGACGGGCTCCGAATTGCTTAAATTCATATATACACATATCGATCTAAATTTTAAAGAAGCTGCTCCAGCAATGATCATTTCGTATTTATTCATATACTAGCGCAGCTAGAAAATGTTACCCTTATGTCCGACCAAAAACTTCTTTGTTCATTCTTGAGTTACCGTTAATATTATTTTTTTATACAGGGTTAATATATAGGGACTTGACAACTTTGAATGTAATTTGTGAACGCACCCTTTCACTAATCATCGAACTGTCACTGTCAATTTATTCAGTAAACTCAACATTTTCATCATGGTAAAGTACAACGTCTGCAAATTATAAAAAATTACTACCGAGAAAGATGCGCCAAGATGATGAATTTCATGACAAAATCATCTTCAGTGACGAAGCTCATTTTTGGCTCAATGGGTTCGTCAATAAGCAAAACATGCGTTATTGGTCGGGTGAAAATCCACATGTGCTTCATGAATCAGCACTTCATCCACAAAAAATAACTGTTTGGTGCGGTTTGCATGCCGGTGGCGTCATTGGGCCATATTTTTTCGTCGACGATAACGATCGTCACGTTACTGTGAATGGCCATCGTTATCGCGCCATGATTACCGATTATTTTTGGCCCGAATTGGAAGATATGGACGTGGGCGACATGTGATTTCAACAGGGCGGTGCCACAAGCCACACAGCACACGATATTTTTATTTAAAAAAAAGTTGTCAAGTCCCTATTGGCAAACCCGATATTAAACCCAGAAATTTATGGTGCTCGAAAATAATAACCTCTCACATTGTATTTAGAGTACATATAAAGAACTTGAAACCTTTATTATTTTCTCTTATTCTTGATATCTTTCAATCGTCCCCTCTTAACAGGCAGAAAAATGTAATCTTTTGTATACTTCGAACGAAATGTATGTATGTGTTTTATTCAAAGCCCATCAAAGATCAACAAGTCATACTCGCTTGGCAGAAGGCTGACAACCTTTTAAGTGTAACAAATGTTATCCTTGCATTATATTTCTAAAATGAACCGAACAAAGATAACATTTCAACAATAACTTCGTTTGCCATTGGAGATAGTGAGTTCTGCCATTGATTAAAGCATTAACAGAGGCGACAGTAAATAATTCGCTTCATTTATCAAGAACTTCTCCAAGTTCAGCTTCATAATAAAATATAAGTACTTTCTAAATTGTCAGTAAAAATCTTTAACCGTGCTTACAATCCGTCTAGATTATCTGACTAAACAAAATTAAACAGTGGAAAGTTCCACGACCACGTAAATGGATTTAAACGAGTCTCTTAGCTGTTCACGAAAGAAAGAGCGAGTGAAAGGATTAGCGTATGAAATCTTCGTGGAATCTACTCGAGGGGATTTCGAAGTTTTGTGAAGTTTGCGAAAATTGTATTTGGTTTTAGTATCTATGTTATTCTGGTGCCACTTTAGAGCACAGACATATATATCTACAATTTGATTGAAACACAAATTTTGTGCCACAGTCAGAGAAAATGTTCTGTTCTTAGATCAAGCTAATTTTAAATAAATTCTTTTTACACTCACGGACGTAGATTATTTGTTGGTTGACAACCAATTGAAGAACATATTTACCGAATAGCAGTACACTAACAGCTCACTTTCCTTACACGGAGCGTCATCTTACTTTTCATGTCATTCGTGGTTTTCATATTTTCCTATATCTTCTAGTTAATAATTAAGCAGAAGAACATCTTGTTTCTAAGTCGATTACCTCTGTCATTACAAAAAGGAACTACGAGTATATTTAAAAGACATTACCATATCTGCCAACAAATTTAATGACTTGTTGCTCGCACAATGCGAACGTACAGGGTGGCGCAAAATTAACCATCCAATTTTGTTCTTGTACTAAATAAAAAAAAATGATTTTGAGTGATGGAAATCTTTATTGGGACCTTAACAATTTTTTCTTGTTCACAAATGTCAAATATGATTGACGAACGACGCCATTTACAAAATTGGTGATTAATTTTGGGCCACCTTGTACTATCCATACAGGCCACCGTGACATGTCATGGGCGGTAATTTATGAGGATGTTTCAAAAATATTGCACTCGTGGTGTCCGGCTTGCTTTACCTGCAGAGGATATGAAAGTATCACACAGATAAAATTTATGAAGGAGTTTGCAGAGTTGGTTGAGAAATAAAAACAACAAGCAGCAGTAGAAATTCTGTTCGATAACATGCAGAAATGGGTTGAAGAGTAGAATTGTATGTTGGACACTTTGGCGTAATGACCTTCATATTAGACAATTTATTATTCTTTTCCATGTAGCACCATTGCAGTGTGTTGCCATCACTTGCGAGTAATATTTTTATCATCACTAAAATGCATTTTCACCAGCTGTCGATACTAATAGCTTAATGACTGCACCCGTTAGTGGTATTCCTTTGGTACATAACAGATGTCATCCAAACGAACCAACAGTTTTATAAATAATATGAAAAAGAAATTATTAAGATTTGTTATTTCAAAAACTGTAGAAATATCAGATCGTAATGATAGAGATAAGTGCAAATATAATAAGGACATTACTCCTTAATTTTTTTTCAGATTACAAATTTCTTCCCGCTAGCAAAAATCAATATCTGAAATTCTATCATCGCTTTGCACATTTACTTAGAATGCAACAGTCTACATTTGCCTTGCTCGTTTTAACCTCGTTTAGTAGTTGCCTCATGCTGCTCTATCTATTTTCTTACTTTTCAATCCTAAAGGCTAATGCCGACAGATACAGAGCGAGTTTGGAATGAGAAGACATATATTGTGATGACATTAAAATAAAGAAAGAATAAATAACAGAAGGTTTGAAGCAAACGCGCTTTAAGTTTGAAGCGAGTTCGTGTATTATAGAACCAAGTTTGTAAACTTGAAAACTTATAACGAAAAGTGGTTTCTTACAATAGTGTGTGCGCTTTGTGCATTTCGATATTATAAAAACCAACAACATGACTGCTCGATAAGCATCAAAACCTCTTAAAATGAACTGGTCAGATTTTTATAGTAATAACTAATAATTTTATTACCTGACTTTTCACACGAACTAGCACGTCTATAGTCACCCCAAGTTGTATCCTCATTACCATTATGATCACTGCGATATACTTACGAGTTCTTTAAGGGGTAACACCACTCCAGGAATTTGAAAAAATCGACTTTTTTTTTTTTTTATTAAAATATACGTTATGGTCACAAAAATAATATACAATTGCTTTTATGAGAAAAAAATAATTAAAAGTGTTGTTTCTCGATTTTGCCGCAGCGTCTTGGAGCACGCGTCGAGTGTATTTAGATGAATTTGGACTTATTACCACTTTTATCGGTAGAAATATTTTTTGGTTATTTATTTATTTATTACAATGTAAGTAAATTACATGGTAACTTAAATCTAATAGCGCTAGCAACTAAGGCTTTCGGCTAGATCGTTTGAAATAGAAAGTGGCTCTTACACACAAAGCAAAATATCTTTCGAGATCCTTAGAAGCCCACTAGGTTGCGCAAATAATGCCTGTGCGAGCAGCTGGTCGGCTTCTATGTGTGAGGCTGTTATATACAGGTAGAAAGCGACGCCGCGTAGACGCTTTGTTTTGATTATTTCATTGTGTTGTTTTATAATAATATATTACATTAATAACTTAATAGGATAAAATATAAAATGGTAATATGTAGAAATTGTAACTCAGTCGAACAAATGAGAAACGAAATTTATGCAACGCTTTACCATAAATTATTCTATGACGAAAATCCACAATAGCAAAGGTGCCGACGCGGAGAAGATTCTTGGTTCTCGTAGCAGAGAGCGCAGGTCACTGGAGACTTGAACCACACTCATAAAAACCTATGTTGGAAGGAGTCTTTTCAGGGCAATTCTTCCGATTTACGACGAACTGAGTCGTGACGAATTACTCCCTCGTTGTTTGGGCGGCTACACACAAAACAGCAACAAGAGCTTCAACGCGAATGTCTGGTCAATGGCCCCAAAGTCAGTTTCCAGTAGAAAACATGTTCTCGATATGGTAGTATACATAGCAGCAGCAATATACAAGGATGGCCTCTTAAGCCAATTGACACTAATGCAGATATTAGGCATTAAAATTAAGACCAATTGTTTTGGGTAGAAACAAATGAGCGACGTATCAAGTTTTCCGAGAGGTCACTGACAGAAGCCACCACAAAGGGCAGAACTTCTAAAAAATCAATGAGGAAAGAAGAAGAGGATGCAAGCATGGCGCCCCAATTGCTGAGTTGATAGGGAAGTTGTGTCTTGCCTGTGATTGTGCAAATCTGAGTTCAACTGTTGACTTGCTATTGTGCAGTTCGCCACAATTACTGAGTGGTAGGTAGGGTCTCAAAGCCCAGCCGCCCAGTGAAATATCACCACATTAAGCTATAGGCCAATACACAATAAAGAAAAGCATCGGACAGAACTCAAATCTACTTGCATTTGGTGCGCTTATGGTTTCAAGCACCGAGCCAAATGTTTAAAACTTATTTCTACGACTTGTGTACAAGATTAAAACATCCAGATATTGACAGTAGTTTGTTGATTTATTGAACAAAGAACTATAAATAAATTCTTGCTGAATTTTCAAAGTGTGAATTCGAAAACTGAATTTTCCCACAAAATCGAGGAGCAATTGACAAGTACACACAACACACTACACAAACCATACTTCAACTTGAGTTGCCGGGTCGACTTGTCTCGGTGAATTAGATTTATTGGCTGAACTTCAAACTCAACTCCTAAATCCGATGTAATGATTTGAAGGAAACCTGGGGGTATCCTGGTGTAGAGGCAAAAAAAAGTCGCTTTCTCTTAGAAAAAAAAAAACAAAAACTATTAGGTGTACAACTTTACTTTCGGGCAGCATACGAATCCATTTCTTCATATTATATTTAATATATATTTTTGCACATTTGAGAATTTATTGTGCATGCATAGAAGTGTTTAAATTAATTTGTTCATTACATTTTATGCATAAACAAGCAAGTTATAAGTAAGAGGCATCAGCGCAAAAAGAAAAAAAATGTTTTTTTGCGATGTGCAGTGTAGAGGTTTAGTTTAGTTATTTTAAGAGTGTAGTCAATTGACGAGTATTTAAGGCATTTAAAAAAAAATAAAAAAAAAAAAAAAAAACATGATTGAAAGAAAATAATTTTTTTTTGCGAAAATTGCCAACTTATTTTTATTTATAACCTTTTATAAACAAAATTTTAACGTCTAAAAATACATTCATCAATTGGTAAATTAACTAACCTTTCATTAAAAAAAAATCATATATCAATTCATATGAGTCATTATGAGTTATCTTGCACACGCATTTCAAAAACATTGCTTTAAGAAAAATGCATTTAAAGCGGCTTTCTTTCGAATTTTATTGTACAGTGCGCTAGGGCATGCGTACTTTTCGAGCTCATTTTGACCCACTAAAATATCGGGTTTTCCAATAGGGACTTGACAACTTTGAATTTAATTTGTGAACGCACCCTTCCACTAATCATCGAACTTTCACTGTCAATTTATTCAGTAAACTCAAAATTTTCATTATGATTACATACATACACGAACGAACAACGACTGCAAATTACCTATAAAAATTTACAACCGAAAACAAGTTGTCTAGTCCCTATTAGAAAACCCTATACAAATTCATACTTGGGACTTTGAAAGCATATTTTACAAGTGGTATACTATCGATTAAGACAAAAAAAAACGATTTTTGAAGCCGATATTCCAGGATACCCTCTTAAGGAGAAAACGAAAGTATGGGTATCCGTAACTCATTCAAAGGATCCGGATCTAAGTCAAAGGGGAAGGCAACAATCGGGCATCACGATGAAACCCAGGAATTAAAATAAACATGAGTCGATTCGGATCTCCGAATGTCTGAACATAAATAAAAGAAAATACGCTGAACGCGTAAATAAATTGATTTTTGGGATGACACGCCGATGGGGTCGCAGCCGTTTGACAGCATCGTGCGCACCCGGTCAAGTTGGTGTGCTCATGTTGGAGAATGATTGTGTATATTAACCGGCAGCGAATGTTATGTGATCAAACACTCGTTGTGTGGGCATTTCCACCAACCACGCATGCGACGCAAACCAAAGGATTATACCAATGGACAAATGATATGTCGTTTGGTTGATTCTTACCCACCACATCAGGGGCTCCCCGACGGGAAATCGAACCCCGGTCTCCCGGGTGACAGGCGGGTATACTAACCACTATACTATCGAGGAGCCCACGAGGCACTCTTGTTGCCAGGTAAATCCCAGCCTCACCATGTGTACAACAATGTTCTTACATACACATTGGCTGGCGATTCTTTTGTCCAACGACAAAGCAACGTTAAGCAGCTTGTTTGCTCAGCTGCAGTAGACACCACCCATGATCTGCTTGTCCATCTGACAAGCAATCACTTACTTCGCGCTTAGCCGCCGAATTCGAATTCCATAGCACAAACAAATGCAAATAGAGAATTCGTTCCTTCCACCGACCAAAGATACGATATACAAATTATATGGAGTATCCCAAAACCATTAGCACCTAATGAGTTGCAGCATATTTACTTAACCGAACCCCCATTACGCAACGATGCACTTGTTCACTTTTAGCACCGTTTGCCTAATTCCATTGTGGTCTATTTATACAGCTGCTCATTAATGCCCTGTATTCCCCTCAATGTTTCTGAATTCGTTTCCCATGAGCTTCGTGCATGAGTTAAACAATGTGATCTACACGATCACACACACATACCACCATGATCTTCACTACGAGATCCGGTTCCCTATTCCACCAAGAGAGACTTTACGTTTCTCTTGTGGTAAGTAAAACGCACCCTTAGTCGAGAGAATATTCACCACCGCCCCAAAATATCAACCACCAGCGAATGCACATCGCTGAGTCGTTTTCCAGCCAGCGACCGAGTCGGTCGGTTCTTCTTCCGCCCCCCGTAGCGCTGCGGGGATGCGTGCCATAAATCCAAGAGTCGTAATCTGGTCGATTTCAGTGATAAAACTTTTAATAGTTTTATTTCTGCAAAAAGTTGTGAATTAAAGTAAATATATCAACAAACGACGAACAACTGACTAACCGCAAATTAACTTAATCCAAACCAATTGTCAGTGCTATGTGCTCAACAGAAAATAAATTGCATCCAATCGTGAAATGTGTGTAATGAGCGGATTTACTCTATTCCATTCGCTTCCTTTATAATATAATAAGAAAAAAACGAATCATAAAGAAAACAAAAAGTTCATAGTAATAGTTTAGAATCCAAAGTTCGAGTGTACATGTAACGTTTGATTTGTTTTACCAACTGCATCAAGTAAAAACAAGGAACATAAATATAAAGAACCTTTTATACAAACAATCACTTAGTGTTTCATTTTCTGTGCTACAGTTTTCTGGGTGTTTTTCTTTTATTCTTTTCCGTTTGTGAACAATACTGGTGCACAGTTTACGGTGGTATGATGATGGGAAAAGAAGTGAACCCAGCGCCCGTGCCGGCGCACCCACTTCCTCCCTCACAGATCCATTGGCATCTATGACATTCTTCCAACGTGATACAAGGTCAAATATTCCTTTTTCGTAGATCTGCTAACTTTTTGAGCTAATGAAATCTTCAAAGGCTTTTATAACCTCTGCTCGGTACGGAAGACCTTCTGCCAGCAAAATAAATCCAGATTACGGAAAAGACAGTAGTCTGTTGGGGAAATGTCAGGAGAGTATGGTGGATGAGGAAGAATATCAAGTCCCAACTGCAGCAGTTTCTGCACCGTTACTTGTGAGGTATGGGGTCTAGCATTGCCATACAAAAGGATCGGGCCGTACCTATTGACCAGGTTGCTTTTCAGCCAATTTGGCATGCAATATGTCGATTTCCTCACAATATTTGATAGCGTTTATCGTTTCTCCTGGTCGAAGTAATTAAAAGTGGATTGGTCTTTTCGATGTGCACCAAATTGTCACCTTTTTTGGGTGAAGATCAGGCTTGGGGGTGTTTTGTGGTTTTTCACCTGCATCCAACCACTGTCCAGGTTTTTTACGGGTATCATACAGAATCCACTTTTCATCACAGGTGACTATCCGATGCAAAAACGGGTCAGTTTGGTTTCTTAATCTCAGCGATGCGCAGATTTCCAGGCGCCGTAATTTATGGGGGTTCATGGGGTACTGTTACAAATTTTTTAACATAAAATTGAGAGTTGTTACATATATTGACAGCGTATATCCGCAGCGCTAGTTGGTATATAATGTGGAGGATGGACGCAGCGCTAGTTGTAACGTACGGTGTTCCTATCCTCCAATTGTAACAGTATTTTCAGTCTTTATATGTTGAGATTTGGGTCCAGAGGGCCAGTTGTTATATAGCAAAGTTGTTATATATTATTATGGGGGCGTTATTGTATATATTATTACTATTGTATAAAATGTTGGTGCCAGTTGGTCATATTGTATATATAAGGATTGTTATATATGCCAAAAATGTTATCTATTAAAGATGAAATGTGATATATAAAGTGGTGTGTATGTTAATGTTGAATAAAGAAAATGTAGATGGCTGGCTGTGCCCGTTGTAATATTAATAATATCGTATTAGGAGTCAGTTGTAAAATTAAATGTTACAGATGCTTTAATGTAAGGGAGTTGATGAGCGGTTGATACTGATAAATAGAAGTAGAGTATTCTCCATTCACCGCAAGTCCGGGGCAATGAGATGCAGCGTAACGGTCCGTTACGTGCAGTTAGCGGCCATCCAACCTGGCAAGGGGGCAACCACGGTGAACTTCCCTTTCTTGCTCCTGGAAACGCCAGGTTATTCGTTTTAACACACCGCACTTACCTTGTGCTATGGGAACTTATACCAGGAGTCGCCTCCTCCTGACATTGTGTGGGTGCGCCTCGGGTGCCAGCAATCCAGGCGGGAAACCAACGGGTCACTTCTCCAATCGAACTGTCTTTCGCAGACTTATTTATTTCACTCTTGGACACAGTTGAAAAACATTACTTTAGATTTAAATTCTTCAATGATTATACGTGGAACAAACTCGATATATTTTTAAACAAGTAAAGTAAAACTAACAAAAATTGAAAAAGCAAAAATAAACTCGCTTCGTGCACACAACAAGAAAACGCTCCTACTTCGAGGAGATCAGAATTCAGACTCTTATTCAGATCCACTCTCTTTCCCTATTCTTCGTTCTTCGTCCACTTTCGGACACAATCTTCGTCATTACTGTGTCCTCGACGAGTGGCAACCCAACAATGCAGGTGTGTGCCATTGCTAACTTTCCAGTGTAAGTTCACAATGGAATGTGTATCCCAATTAATATTTATACTTGTAATTTTTTACTCCAATAACATTCCTCCAAAGTTTAACTGTGGGGTTTATTATGCAATAGTACCCACTTATCGAGTTTCTTTACCTTTCCTATGAGAGAAAGGTGTCGACTTATTGTCATTGGAGATACTCTCATGCTTTGAGCAATCTCCCACACCGATTTCGTTGGGTCCACACCCACCGTTGCTCTTAAAACATCGTCGTCAATTAACATGTCCGGGTACCCACGTGGTTCATTTTCGAGGGTGAAATCTACCGAACGTAAGTTTACCATTTACCGCTACATCCTCAAATCCGTCACTAATGTTTTTCATTGCCAATGACACATTATGTCCGATTTTAAATTCATAGAGGAAGAAGGTTCGAATTTGAACTGCCGACATCATGGTAAACAATTTCTAGAAAAAAAAATATAACTGCACTTTTAACGAACCCTAAAATTCTTACACGTCAAGCACACGTATCACTTTACTTTATAAAAAAAGAAAATTTAACGTTCTGTCACAGATGTTCACTCAAGAATTTCTTATTTTCGACTGAGCGAAAATCGGACATTTCATGTGGTCCAACTCAATAGTTAGTGCTTATTCTTCGTCAATAATATTTGAAGATGTTCGTAATTCCAAATAAGGGAATATGAATTAGTTTATCTAGTTACCTGACGTGATTTCAGTCATTTCAGCAGTCGCAATGTATACCCAGTTCTGTTAATCATTATAATCGAATCCATCGTAAGTGTTCTTATAAAAAAGGTACAAAATACAATTAGCTGTATTTGCATATTTTATTCGCAGTGTGACTTTATAGAAGTCCTTGTTCTGTTTTGATTTACTCGTACATTAATTTAACATCTACGGACTGTAAGGATAAAGACCTACATTATTTCCTAATGTTCACCTTTTAAGACTTTTCAAATAGATTTTTTTTTCCACTTAACTATTTACCTAAACAATTCCTTGGGTTAATTATTGACTTGATTTTTATTGCAATCTCTGAACGTCTATTAGATAGCCATTTAATTGCTAAAGCATTTATTTTAATTATATTGGCACTAGGATGTGTTGAGCAATATCTTACACATTCTGTTAATATTACGGTCTTCTTGCGGTAATTTGGAGTCGTTAAATTCGTTTCACAAGTCGTTTGTCGTGGGGATGGTTTTATACGTTAAGGGTGAACGATCTTAGCTATGGTATGTTAGCAGTCTTTATGATCTCCCATACTACCTGCATATATTCACGGAATACTCTAACAATCATTGTATTTTATGGGAGCACAAAGGATACAAGAACTTGGCACTGCAGTGTGAGTGGCTGGTGTAGATGCTGGGTGGAAATTTATATCCTCTAACATCCGATGGCGAACTGATTTCAATATTCCCGTGCAAATTTCTCATATCCGCCATAAAACCATCACAATCCCGGAGTCTATGTTGCTCCCGGAATCTTATTCAACCACGACATGTATTTTGATTTCCTTTTATTTTTATGGGTAAAAGGAATTCTTAATATTATTGTGGTGACAATCAGTGATCTGGTTGCGAACTCATAGGATGGACGAGTATTTCATGAAATGAGATTTCTCTACAGATTTTTGAGAATCTTGTTAATAACGACACAATGCGAAAGGTTTTTGGTGATGGAAGTTAACATCAGGATGTGTAAGAGGAAATGTAACAGAGTTGTAATTCGCACTAATCCCTAAGCCTGTATTGCGCAGTAAATGGTGATGTGCTGCCGAATAAGATAAATTATTCGCCTCTAATATGAATTTCATTACCTCGTATAGAAAGTAACTGAAAACGACACTGATAGAAGTAGTTTGGTATATATTTAACTCCCCATGCGTGTGCACATATAAAATGCACTCCTACAATAGCTTACATAGGGTTAACACTTGTAGGCGTGGGAATAGAATTTGGTTAGAATTGTTCTTCAAAGTGATACATTTGGTTAGCTATGTTTAATTACTCATTATTTTTTATTGTATGACTACAAATGGTCAATATTTGTCTGATCCACGTGAAATTAAGAAGGGTAACAGTTTACATTAGTCTAATTATAATATATATTTTGCTTAGAGTATACGCGTGGGCCCAATAAGTTAAGATTTTAAAGGAAAACAACTTAAGGTTTAATGAATTGATGTCGAATTTTTAATAGGAAACAAAAACAAAAATATCCATAAAAATACATACAAAAACATAAAAAACAAAAGATGGATCTTCAACTATATTTTATAGTCAGAAAATATCCATGAATGAAATAAAACGAATGAGGTGATAACATCGATTCTGCTATCAACAGTATTATGGTAATGTGACAAATATATCACTATTAAATAAAAACAACTCGGCGTAAGATGCGTTCCTGTCTGGAGTTTGTCGGGAGTTTCTTAACTAAACATAAGTGATTTCGAGGTAGGTGGTTTGAATTAGTACTAATCCTTGATTTATTACTGCATTTACTTTGTGGCTGTTGAAAATGTTTGAAGTGGCCTTTGTGTAGTGAGTTTCTTCGATCAGAAAAATTATAAGCAGCGGTGTACAATGACATTTATTGGCAATCTCTATCAATTAATTTTTGGCAAGGAATAGAAATTCTCTGATTCCCCAGTCCCGTTGTTCTTCCCATCACCCTGCGACTTCTTATTATTTCTCCCTCTCATAGTATGGATAATATTTCGCAGAATGAAATCGGCGTGCTGAAAGGCACTCCAAAAGAAGGTGTTCCTAAAACTTTACGAAAGCTGTAAACAACGCGACTACGATTTGAGTTTCTGTGTATTGGAGTGGGTTCGTTCATTAGTGTAAAATGGCAGTAGAGTATTTCCAAAAATTCGTGCGAATTTCAAGGATTATATTTCGAGATTATGGCAATCCACGTTGTAGTTTTCTGACAGGTACACAGTATGTCCCAATTCCGTTAGGTTGCTTGAAATTTCGCACTGGAATGCTATCTCTTGCACCATTTATTCTGGCCCCGAATGTAGCATCACGTGTCACCACAATCGCCAGGATATTATGAAAACCATGGCAAGGTCGAATATGGAAAAAAAATGTTAAAGGCTTGTGGTATTTCGTTACCAAAAAAGTGCGTCAACAATCATGCAAATTCTTTGAGTATTCGATGTGCTCGGAAGCGTAGTGTAAGGCCCCTCTTTTGGGAAATCCTTAATGGCCAGTCGGATTTTGAAGTTCAAAAAGGATTCAAGCTGAAGGCAGAGCTCCCGTTTTTATTATTGTAGTTTGGTGTCTTAATTTTTTTTTTGATGGTAGAGAAAGGAAAAACGTTTTAATTTTCATCCTACGAAGGCTAGTTGTCTGAGTTCATCTGTACATCGGAAATTATTCTGTAAAGTGTACAGATGTGATCTTATTCCCTTGTTAAACAACTGCGAGGCGACTTTCATTTGTTCTACTGAACTGGATAAACTCCAAACCTTTTTAGGACAGTTAATATATTGTTCAACATGTGAATATATTGTATAATATGTGAATGAATATGTGACTATTAATCTTCGAAATATCTATCTCCCAGCAACTGATCTATAGTAGAGCTACTGAAATACTCCACCGTAACTTGATTCCAGCGAAAGGAACATTATCGTACTGGCCGTTTGCTCTTCTGCACAAAAGCCACTCTTGCCAAGTTAAATTAAGAAACCTCTCATTCAATACACAAGGGACTATTTTTCCTGGCATCCAATTCAGATAGTAATTAATAGCTTTTAATCTGCCCTTTGTACGATTAGTGTGCCTCGAGGCTTTGTGTTGTATTTTGTTTTCATCAGGAAGCTCTTCTTTATCATCCAAAATCAAATTCACTCTTGTTACAGACAGGATGTTGATTGTTTTAAATACTTCGAGCATGTTCCATCAACCCCTTACGATTTTGCATTCAAGAATTACATATTATTATATACTTTTATGAAATTATAAAGAACGAGTATCTTTGGTATATATTTAAACTCCGGCATATCTCGAAATAAGTATCTTCGTCTAAAACCAAATACTGTGCAGTGTCTAATCCAATCGACTTAGGGCTTTTGAATAAGATTTATGGGCTACTTCGAAAATAAGTTGGGGAAATAGATACCTAGGGGCTAAGAAGCAACAAGTAATTTACATAACATGTCAGAAGATACCCTTCACGTTGATACTAATTTATATCTTTCGTCAACTCCATGGGGTGTTTACCCTATTTTTTCCTTAAATTCTGTCCATAGGATCAAGGAATTCTTCTCCTTTCTTGAAATGGAAAGCAGGTAATCATTTCCAATTTAATAGTTAAATCTGTAGAATTGTGCCTTTAAGAGAGAGGTAATAATGCCATTTGATGGGAAGATGTATACTGAACGAGGATAACAGACTTAGACGAAATTATCTGCCTAAGAAAACCCACACTTTTGTCTTCGACGAATATCAATTAATACTATTAAAGAATTGTTTTGAAAAAGGAAACGAAGTGTGTGGCTCGTATATTTCTATTTATTTTAACATTAATTATTTACCGCAATGTAAATACGAATGGAATATTTCTGTGATTGTAAACCAATCAATGTTTTCGAAGCACTAGGTTGGTCAGGGTGTATATTAAAGTATTACAAAATATGCACAATTATTTTTAGGTTATTATTATTATTATTTATTGGCCTGTAGGAACCCGAAATTTCATGACCTCACCGACTCGACTCTCCCATCGTTCCCTGCCCTGTGCACTCTCCTTCCACGCTTGACCATCTGTTCCGATCTCGTCAAGGTCAAACCTAACATTGTCAGTTATTTTTATGTACAGTTCTTTAAAGCGGTATTACGGCTGTTTTTGAAGTAGTCTTGGAGATTAATACAAAAGTACCAGAAAACCAACACACTGAATAGTTTTATGTACGTTTTCTTATTGTTTAATATATATAGACATTTCTTATTCGATTACAGGTTATTTTAAAAATGTGTTATAAAAACTACACAGCTTATCATCATTTTTCGAATCGTATCCAGGCTAATTAGAGATCCAAAACTTTCACAATTGATTTGAAATTTACACTTTTAGAGACAACAGAGGCATTCGTAGGCATGGATATGAGGTCTTCCTGAAAACTATATATATATATATATATATATATATATATACATATATATATATATGTATATATATATACTGGGAGTTACTTTTCAAATCTTATTATTTCATTCTCGCTGACAGATTTAAAATGAGATCATAAACCCCTATCAGGCGTAAAGTTATTAAAAGCGTAAACCGTCCACTGCTCTTCACTGAATTTCTTTTCTTGTGCGCAACAAAGGACTTTTGTAAAAGCCGTCCGAAAGGAATCTGATGAAGTGGAAGAGTGAAGGAGAGGAGTATTATCGATGCATCTTCATCTTGAAGGTACTAATGTGGTGTAATACGCCTAAGGAAAGACACTTTGTTTTATAGTATGCCATTTTGACTTTGATGCGGAATGTAATGAGGAGAAATTCCACCTACAACTTACCCAGAAAATGCTTTGCGATAGAATTTATGAGAAGACTATACAATCACGGGCGGGATAATGCTGACTAGGACCTAAACATGTTCTGATGATAACGTGAGTGGCTCGCATTCGATACACAGATCTCGTGCAGTGCGGACGTGATTTATCTCGAATAGAGTACGCAGTACGCAAACGTGTTTACACGTAAAAAGTGTATTATTAAATTATTAAATTGTGTAGTTTAAATACCAGAAAAAAAAACTTAACGGCAGGTAGGCCGTTACTTACTGTTACACCTCACTTTACACCCCCTCCCAACATACATAACACAATTAAGATGCCATCATCTTAAAATCACCAATTCCCAAGATCCCATCATACCAAACAATTAAGATACAATCTTATTGTGCATATAACACAATACCCGCCTGTCCAGCAATCGAAATTCGTACAATGCAAAATATACAAATTCGCACTTATTCGGAAGTAAAGACTTCCCCAAATCAAAACATATCGCATACATTGCATACCTTAATTTTCCAAACCATATATCCATCGTACACTTGACCTTGCATTTCGTTTCGCATTACGAAAAGCAAAACCAGACCTAAACGGTTTCAGTTTACGAATACACGTGTTAACAAGAATAATACATGTTATTCGAGCGCCAGCAACATGATCGAGGAAGACCGACTGCGACACAGTTGAACATCGGAGAAATGCTGATCGCAGCGAAAATGGCGGACGCAACGAGAAGTCGCAAACGATTTGCACGTAGGGCAATGCACTGAAATTGGTTCGGTCATTGCTGCTGCAAATCGAGTAAACATATGAATCGCTTCTGCTGCAATTTTTGCAGAACCATTAAGCGATTATTGAAAATTGCGAATTAAGAATGACGGGCAATTAACCCCCAATTAGGCTACACGCGCTGGGTAGAAAAAATGCTCCATCTGCAATTGCGGACAATTAAAATGGTATATAAAGTGGCTGCAGGTGAGTTGAAAGTCGCTCAATAACGAAAGCAAGAAGACTGCAGCCAACCATAAGCAGAGCGGGTCTTCTTGCGAGTAAGTTATTATAGGGCAGTGTAGATTGATCTGATCAATTTGTAAAGTAGCCAAGGGATGGAAATTCCCAATTTGACTCGAAAATAAAGTGTAACGTAAACAGTTAAATAAGAAGTGTTTTCTTTAATTAAACAAAAGAGAGAAGCCAGTCAATTTTAACAGAAGCCCAACGATCGTGTAACCATCGAACCGGAAGTCAATCCATTCTAACAGCAGCCCAAGGATCGAGTCAACCCACACACGGTGCTAACTACGTAAGTAGAATCATATATGCCAAATTGATAAACCATAACGGTTGTAACCAAACAATGCAACGGGTAGGATAACAAGTAGTAATAACAACTCCTGTAACTAAATAATAAATGTCAGCATCTGGGGTTACGCTCAGGTGTTGCATTTAGGCACCCAATGTGGGGCCTAATAACCTATAATAATAAAACCAATTTAAAATCTGATAAACAATTATTTAAATGCTAACATTAGAGGTTACACTCTAATTGTGACAAATCAACAAAACTGACAAATCCGATGATAGGCGGTGACCCAGGCCAGGCATTGGACTCCATACCAGCGCGAAAAAGGAAAGCTCTAGACATCCTACGGAACGCACCGAAAAAGTCTACAAACATGGAGAGAACAAAGAGCCCGGAAGATTATAAACAAAAACTCGAGGAAGCCTTGGAAACGATAAACCAGTTAACGCAAAAAATGAAACTCCAGGAACAAAATATAAACGAGATTCCATCAATAACACCGATGACATCCATATGGAAGAAACGTCCCACCAAACCCGCAATTCGAGCCACAGCCAAGGCGAACTACCAACCAAACTTCCCACACAAACAAAGCCCTCATCAAACCAAATACCTGCTTCATCCAGAGTAGAATCAACAACGAAATCAGCCACGAAAAACGAAAGACCACCGCCAATCTACATCAGAAACCCGACCAGCACCAAAGCACTAATTCAAACCCTGCAAAATGCCATGGGTCACCGGAATTTTAGCACCAATGCAAAAGGATCTAGGACTTCCATAACAGTCAGATCATTAGTCGATCATGATAGGGCAGTTAAAAAACTGTTGGAGGAACAATATCAGTTCTTCACCTTCCAGCATCCGAACAGCAAACCAGCTATCTTTATTATAAGGCATATCGACCCCGAATGGACCAACGAAGAAATGGGACTGGAAATCGCTAGGATATGTCCACAAATAAAGATCAATAAGCTGGACTACTTCCAAACACCGTACATGAGGGCAAACAACGTAAAAAACGTCCGGGTCATACAAATCCCACCTAATCAGGACATCAAGCAATTTAAACAAATTAAATATTTGTTTACCCAAAAACTCGCAATCGAAGAGCCCCACAAACAAGAAATTCTTCATTGTAAGTTGTGATGCCAAGACTCAGGACACCTGGCGGTCTCATGCCATCAGCAAAGACGTTGGGGCAGATGCGCAGAGGAACACGAGCTCGATGAATGCAAGGTAAATCTACAAGGCCTGGAACCTAAAACAGTACAAACCGTCAACGCTGATGGATCCATTACCACAAAAAAGATCACAGTAAAATGCTGTAACTGCGGAGGCCCTCATCCGGCAAATTTTTCGCAATGCCCTCAGAAGCTAAAACTTCTGCAAAGACGGAAATTAGCAACAACAATTAAATCAACAACAACGAAACCAACAGTATTGCAGGAAACAAAGTCAACCCGACCCGGAATATCATACGCGGATGCAGCAAGAGGAAACCTCAACACTACCACCCCCCCTAAAAACAATACTACTTTCGCTGAGGAAGATGTCGGAAACAGAAAAAAAAGGTCAGATTCTTTCACTAATAACTTACCATACTCTTTCTAGCACTGTCTAAACTAACCATTATCTCCCTCAACACAGTATACATTTACTCTAACATACGTAAGCAACATCTCTGGTTGTCTGTTGAAAAGTTTTCCCCAGATATCCTCTTCCTTTCAGAGACCTGGCTCAAACGAAATTCCTGACTTTCCATTCCCAATTATACTTTAGTTTCTAACCCCAGAACTAATGGATCTCATGAAGGTACCGGCATCTTAATTCACAAAAAATTTCAATTCAGTGAAATTAGATTCACCGACATATCCAGCATTGAATACACAGCAGTAAAACTTTTCTGTGAGAACAATAAAGTGCTCGTCTTAGCATCCATTTATATTCACACTTCACGACAACCAGACTTCCCAGATACTGACATTTCGCAGATTATCCAACAGTCCGTTCCCGCTTCATTTATAATCGGAGGAGACTGGAATGCTCGCCATACAGCATTCAATGATAACAAATGCAACAAATATGGTCGCCAATTGCTAGCCCTCCTCTCGTCTTATCCATATACTTACATTGACTCCCCATTACAGCCAACTCGTGTCTCTAGCTCAACCAAGTCAACAATCGACTTCTTCCTCAAGTCCGACGATGTTTATTCAGCGGGTCCACCCACAGTCTCCTTTATATTTCCTTCTGATCATGGTTCCGTTCACACCACGATCCAAATCCCTTCTCTCGACCCACTTTACTCGTCAAACCCTGTCCCAAACTTCACCAAAACAAATTGGAGAAAAGTCAATAGGGGCATAGCGATAAGTTTCTCTGACTTGTATATCCCTGAAGCATCTAACTTACTCCCTACTGAAATCGATCAAGCATCTGAAAGAATAGAGCAAATTCTTAAGGAGGCTCTCAGCAACAACACCCCGACAGCCATTCCTCATAACTATTTAGGAAAGCCTTTGCCCAGCATCCTAACCAAATGATTGCGCCTTAAAAAGCAGCTCCGCCGAAAACTTTATACAAGATACTGCCCCTTTACTGAAAGCCAAATCCAACTCCTATCCAATCTGATAAATGAGCAGTTGAAAAAGTTCGCAGATCAGAACTACATCTCCACACTTAGCAACATCAAACCAAATCGTGATCTTTTCAAGAACATTAACCAATTAACTGGTCGTAAATATAAACCCCGAATTGACCATCTCATTAACCCAATCAGCAATAATATTGCCCAGTCCGATACGGACATAGCAAATTTCCTCGCAGAACACTTTGCAAAGATTCATGAGCAAAATAATTCTCTCTCAACTCCTGGCTTCGAGAACACAGTAAACGAATACATCTCAAACAGATTATTCCCATCTTTTACTCTTTTCGTCGGTGAATTTAACAGCACAAACATAGGCTCACACCCCTTAGACACTACAAATTTTCTAACTGCAGACGAATTATCCGAGATCGTAAGATCAGGAAATAACAAAAAGTCAACTGGATTAGATAGAATCCCACGCCTTCTATTTAAAAGGCTACGCCCACCGAATCTACTTCCCATCCAAATTCTTCTTAATCATATAATTAATGCATCGCACTTCCCAGAGAACTGGAAAACTGCGGTAGTAATTCCTATTAAGAAGCCCGGTAGTAGTAATAGCCCTTGCAATTATAGTCCAATATCCCTATTAAACACACTAAGTAAGATGCTGGGACGCAAGATCTATCAAAATCTTCTCTCATTTGCCAATGAGAATGCCCTCATCCCTAACTCTCAGGTCGGATTCCGTAAGCGACAATCCACATGTCATGCTCTACTAAAACTTACACACGATGTTACAACCGGTCTCCAAAACCAAAGTCTTACTGTGTGTATATCTCTGGATATTTGTAAGGCGTTTGATTGCGTCTGGATCTCAGGGCTTCTGTACAAACTGCACTCCAAATTTAATCTAAACTCTCACACAACAAAGCTCTTAGCCTCTTATCTTTCTGACAGAAAGTTCGTTGTGAGAATAAATTCTTCCATCTCAGAAACTCGCAACATAACCGCGGGTGTTCCCCAAGGCTCTATTTTAGGGCCAATTTTATATCTGTTATATACCGCGGATATTCCTCAACCCGTATCTCCTAATGTTGTGATGCTGAATTGTGCTGATGATACGTTAATTTACTCTTGCAGCAAATTTGTTAAGGCTGCAAGAAACCGCATTAACAACTTCCTCCCTAACATAACATATTTCAATAAATGGAAAATTCATCTTATCCCAAATAAAACGCAGCTCATAGTGTTCAAGAGCAAACACGAGCACTGTACAAACAACACTAGACGCTGCCACAACAAAATTAAACTTAATATATACAACAATTTGATAAAACCCTCCAAAACCCTAAAATATCTGGGAATCACTTTTTCTAATAACTTGTCTTTTTCCTCCCACATTAAAAATTCCCTTCATAAAGCCACAATTCAGCTTAATCTCTGTAGAAGAGTAATGTGGAAACCTAATAGTCTCTCTCACAAAGTCAAACTGCTCATTTACAAACAAATTATCAGACCCACACTCACGTACGAGTGCCCATTATGGTACCATATCACTCCCTTCCAAATGGAGAAGTTACGAGTATTTGAAAGAAAATGCTTTAGGTATGTCTCTGGCTTACATCGTCGTCCTAACTCCTATAAGTACTATAGTAACGTCGAACTCTACAAAACCGCTGGTATTGAGCGCCTCGATAGACGATTCCTCGAGCTGTCTATCAAATTTATCGAAAACCTACAAAATAATCCCAACCCCATAATAACCTCGCTCTTAGCGAACCCTCTAGATATCAGAACTAACTATCCCAACTGTCTCCACACCAGAGCTATCATCGCCTCACGCAGACTGGTAAATGATTTAAACGAGATCATATACCACAACACCGAAGTTACCCCTAACCAGTTCAAATACTGTAACGTCCAACCATTTTCCAACATCCTATGTTTCTCCAACGAACAACCGGAAAGAAATACTATTCCTCAAACCCATAACTGACCTCACTCCACATCCTTTAATTCATGTATCCCATTAATTATAAAACATTGTTTATGGCTTTAGGAAAATCAAACTGTAATCAGGCTAAATTAGGTTAAGTTATTTATATAACTAGGATTAAGTTTAGATTAAGTAAAGTTAAAAAAACAAATTCCTGGTTTTCTGACCTTTTCCAGGAAGATAATACTACTAAATTTATAAACACGCATCTATCTTGTATCTCATAAAATATTGTTTGGAAAATGTATATATTATAATAATAATTACATGTAAGCAATTGTTACGAAATTAATTTTAAGTCACTGTATTACTTAAATGTACAAATTCTAATTATGGTCAATAAATACAGTTTTGAAAAAAAAAAAAAACGTGAGTGACCCAAGATCAGAACCCGTTAAAAAATAACCATTGAAGACCAAGATCGAATATGTAAATAATACATTTTTCTCGAAAGGTCATTTACTTAAAATAATTACCGTAGTATATGTAGTTTCAAAATGCTGCAAAATACAGGTAAAGTCCGTACAATTATAATAGCAAATATATAAGAAACGTAGAAAATGAAAAGGTTAAAAATGAATATTAAAGTATCTTGCAATGATTGCTGAAAATATTGTAGGTGTTGATTGTTGTGTGATAATTACAATTCACATTATTATTCAATTAAAAAAAGAGCGGGATGTGCAAGATCCTTCCATTCTTCCGTTCTGTGGTTGGATATTTGTGTGGAATAAGAATTGTTCTAATTGTATTTTTATAGTACTCAGCATTTTCGCAAATCGCCATTAGGAAACTTTCAAATGCCGAGAATCACGACGCAGCACCCTTAGAAGCATGAATATTCATGGGGTTGAGGAGACATCGTAATGCCTGCCTTTGTAGAAAATCATCCTTATTGAGAGCTGTGAGAATAGTAGAGACAATTGAATGAACTGGTGTCAGTTATGACGAGACCCTACCTTATTAAGACTATTATACAACTCAGGATTGATGCTGGTGAATAGATATGCATAAGTAAATATTTAAATAATTACTGATTGGTATTGCATTTGTGTTGGAACGTGTCCTGCATAATACATTATCTTGACTGTGAGCTGCATAACGATTTAGTCAAGTAAGACTGCCAATCTAGAGATTTGAATTTTGCGTACGTATAATATATTATGGAGTGAAGGTAACAAATATGTTTTGAGGTTTCGGGAGAGAGAAGCAGAATTACATGATCCAATAGAAATGTACCGTTGCTATTGGCGAATTTGCGGAGCATTGTAAATATCCTGTTGATTCTATTTTCTAGTAATCTCATTTTATATTACCCTTATAATCATTTTGGTGCTTGAATAAAATTTTCCCATAGAGAGTGTGTATGTGGATTAGAATGATTTCGAAACTTTTATCTGTTTTCTTGATTTTGTTTACATTTCAATCATGTGAACTTGATGTACAGTGTTTGTGTCAAGCAAACACATCGTTCGTCTCGAGACTAACTCGGAGATGGCGTCTGTAATGAAAAATAGAGTCACTTAAATTGCTATAATATAAACCAGCATATTGAGGTCTGTAGCGGTCCTAAATCGCTACTCCTATCCAAATCCCCGATATCATCAAATAATCCCATCCAAGTCCCCAATACTTCCCATTAATACATGAAATATCCAAAATCCCATATTGAGTCACATGAACAACGAATTAAACCAGAAGTTAATTCGTCGTACATTGACTCAATTCCCAAAATCTTGACATCATGAAATGCTTAATTCAAAGCGCATTTCATGATTCCCCTTCCCAAAACCTAACCAACCAAATCCTCAAACGATTCTTAGAACAAAATTCCAATCGAAGCACGCAAAGTCTTGTGTGTGCTTCTTGGAAGTTTGACACTAAAATAGTTGACAAAAGTCAACGGAAAAAACAATAAAAGGATGGCAATTTCCGATTTCGCCATCAGTAAAGTTCCAGAGGCCGAACCGCCGGCCGTGTATCCAGTCGAATATCATCATCATCATCATCGGCACTACAACCGGGAACTGGTCTTGGCCTTATTTAGCAAGTCCTGAGGCTTGTTAAATTTTCCATAATGATTTATTTTTTCTGGGCAAGGTCATTAGTCTTGCGCCAGGGGCTCCCCGACTGGGAAACGAACCCCGGTCTCCTGGGTGACAGGCGGGTATACTAACCACTATACTATCGAGGAGCCCAGTCGAATATACCCTCGTGCAAATCGCATCGACCACCCCTGAACCTCTGATTTAAATACAATTAAAATTAACTATTTTTACATTAACTCAATCCTTTCGCCTTTTATTCTTCACTCACAACACTTCGCGCTCTTCTCTCGAGTTTCCGATAAAGCACGGCGCGGAGTACAACAGGTCCGATTGTCATGAAATTTTGACACATAATTTTTAGTTTTAATGTTAATGCTTCCTAAAAGTCATAAAGATTTTTCATAGCAGGCGCCATGTCAGAGTTAGACTCGAGACTTATTCAACGATGCGTTGTCAACTCTGCGCACTCATCAATCATGGGTTTCGCGGGAAATGGTTTGGAGAGATTGAATACATTCACCAATTTTTGTTGACCGACGACTTACGGGAAAAATATTCTCTTAAGAAATGCCTTTTATTTTCCCACACTTTCTCCAGCTTCAAATATGCGGCCGTTCGACGATAAAAGTGCGGTTCATATGCCGTATTTGTCTTTGACGGCATGGTCAGCATCGGGTTTTCAAGGCATTGAATTCTACTCGATAGATAATCTTGATGAAATCAGAATTCAACGAATTGAACATATCCGTTCGAAGTTCGAAGCGGTTAGTCGGAAATGTTGGTATGAATATGATAAACTCCAGATACTATCATCAGCAAACGAGTGAATTGGGTTTTAAGTAATGGGCAAGAGATCATTTATAAAGATGAGAAAGAGAGTAGGTGAAAGTACAAAACCTTGGAGAAGGGGAACACCTTTGTGGGGAGGAAGTATGTACCGGCATGGGTACTTGGTTCACGTCCTCCTCCATCATAATTGTTCGCCGCGTAAAACACTGAACCAGAAGAACAATAAGGTAAAATAAACTGTTCGCCAAAACCACGCGGTAAAATTAAACACAGGGCTTATGTTAGTTTAATTTATTCACTTTTGGTTAAACGCTTAATTTTAGTGGTGGTTTCGGGATCACAATTAAACGAATAGCTTGTGTTGAACGAATGTTTTAATGGTTGCAAAGTAAAAACTATAATATAATTGAATATTGTGTATTTAATTAAGGAAAAAATTTGTACACGCACGAACACGACTCCGAAGTATATTACGCATCTCCGCGGTTTGCGGAGTACGGGAGAAAAACCTACGGTCACGAACGGTGGTTGTAATAAGACTCAGCGATATTTATCTCGTGCAGAGATCACTCGCTAATCTTGATCATGGTGGTATGTGTGCATGGTCCTTTCATGGATGAAAAACGAACCTAGAACGAGGAAAGGGAATAAAGGGCATTCATGGGATACGATTTCGGTAAAGCAAACAAAACCGAATACAAGACCGGAAAGTCTTGAGTGCGGTAGTAAACGCAGTTTACGTCTTTGGCATCTAATATTGTATAAGGAATTGTATGTGAATTTGGATCAACAAATTCCCGGAAGCTTTGATCATGCAATGCATTTGAAGACACCCATTTCATGATACTCGTATTATGAATTTTAGGAAATTTGTGTTTATGCATGACTAATAAATATCTGGTTCAGTTTGTCATGCATTTGGTTTGGTTTAGGTTTTAAAAATTTAATCAATATGCGACAAATGAATATTTGGCTCCATTTATTGTGCATTGGATTCAATTGGGGATATTGATTGTTATGCACTCAATTATAGATTGAGTTATGGATATGAGGGTATTAAGGGAGGAAGCACGTATAGGGGAGGCAAATGGTAGGGTTTTTCAAAGCTCTATATGATTTCCGAAATCAATATTTACAGGATATTACGATACGCTTTTGAATTCGTAACTATCAACTTGTCCTATGAGTAATTAGGAATTTTTAGTAAACAGTCAAATCTTCATTTTATTGATTTTGAGTTATTATTTAATTATTGGTGAAGAAGTGTCATAGTATTCCCTACGTACAAGAATTCAGACTTCTCCCCCTTTTCAGGCATTAGCACATTATATCTGCTCCTCACATTCCTTCTTAATAATTACAAAATCGCAGTTTGAGTTTGGTTCAAATACATTTTCGTTAACAAACAATAAAGATAACGAAAAATGTCTAAAGTGAGCAACATGGCTCTACGAGAAACACAACTTTGACGACCTGACGACATTTTCAGCAGTTTAAATGTTTAAATTGGTCGCTATTTTTTCTTAATAACGATTTCCATCTACTGGGAATCGTAGAGCTGAGTAAGTCTGATACAACGATTTTCGCAGCGATTTAGCAGGTGAAGACGAGCATCTCTTACAAATTGTAGGAAAAATGCCAACAAACTTATGATTATTCAGCTCTTGGAATGCTCAATATGGATTTGAAAATAAATTTTATTCTTAGAACTGTAGGTAAAAAGTGTACAACGTCCACTTTGGTTACCAGATAATTAGTAATGTGATTTCATATTAAAGCGACTACATAATGATGTGAAAATAATACATCAATAATTTATATTAAGTTGGATTGGTTGGTTGGGTCACCTTGAATTCCTTGAGCAAATATTGCCAGTTTGTGACTTAATATTGGGACAATTACAGAAGAAAAGGTAAATTTTATTATAAACAAACGATGTTACAGGAACTGACCCGAAACTTTCACCCCATTGAAGGTTGAGCAATTAAAAAAGTCTTTCTAGTCTGTCATAAAACAAACGTAACCGATATGCACAGAGTGGAATGAAATGAGGCGGAGCAAAAGAAGATTACTGTGACGTTTACTAAAATTGATCACTACAGGAAGATCGTTCCTATTTGATAACTACTGAGATTAACGCAAAAGTAGGACTTAGAACATTTGTTATTAAAATGGAGTTAGCCAAAACGGGCTTGAGTACTGTTGCATATATTTCGCTCCTTAATAATATACTCAATAACATGAAACGTTTCCTATTGTCTTTTCAAAAAATAAATAAATTTAAATGAGAATAACGTTTAGTTTAACGTTTCGTTCCCCGTCGACTATTTAAGACAATTTTCCCCCTTTTCAGATGAAGCATCACGAAATTATTCTAAACGAATACACCATCGTGAGAAATGAGCCAACTCAATGATTTGGACTAACACGTAAGCAAAACAGATTTCAAGAAGTGGAAAATTATTCTGTTTATCTTGATGAAATTGGCCGTGCCGAATGCTTTCAAGATCGTACTTCTAAGGTCAGTATAACATTGTATACCCGCCTGTCACGTGGGAGCCCGGGGTTCGATTCCCCGTCGGGGAGCCTATGGCGCAAGACTAATGATCTTGTCCGGAAAAAACAAATCATTATGGAAAATATAACAAGCCTAAATAAGGCCAAGACTGGTTCCCGGTTGTATCAAACTAAAGATGCAGACTGATATCTGGTCGAGGAAATCTTTCTTTTCGGACCACCATGAGCTCCTCCACAAAATGCAGTTTTATCCGGCCCAAATTATGCTCAGCCATCGACAAAATGGAAGTCGATCGACAACATCATCCGGCAACGGTTCCGAAGCAATATGGGATATAACCGTTTTCCGGTTTTTCGGGAAATCTCTTAAACCTGGAGGTAGATCGGAGAAGCACTGGCCTTTGATGTGGTTGGTCAAATCTTTATACAAGTCACACGTATATTAGCTTTGTACAGTCAGAAAGTCAAATATCAAAAACAATTGAATATTGCACCGACTAAAAGTTTCACACAACACTACGAGTAAAAGTGTCGTCCCAACACGTTTGAGAGAAAAGTTCTTAGATTCTGCATGAATAGGCAGTGTTAATCTGCGAACAAAATACTTTTATATTCAAACTGACGGATACACGTGAATATAAAATGTACTTGGCGAGAAACGTCCTGACAGGTGCTCATGTGTAATCCTTTACTGTAAGCCACACCGGTTCTTTCCAAATCCGGGTATATACAGATTCATGGAGAAGTCATCAGAAATTTATAAAGTAGAAAAGTCAAAAGAATTATTCACGTAGGGAATGAACCAGGCGGAAAAACCCTTAATTCTGTCGTTGATAGATTTGCCCACATTAGGCTTCTGCCTCTTCCCTGAATTGAACTTGGCAGAGCAAGGACACCATTACGATGTAATTCAGGACATTCATAAAAACATCAATAGTAAATTCAATTCCGAAGAATGACTAATGTGACATTTTCAAAACATATTGAAACTGATTTCGACTGATCGAGAGAAAAAGTGAAAATACAAAAATATTTATGTATTTATATACATGTAATTAGGATTGGCATAAGGTCACCTGTCGAAAACAATCTAAGCACAGGACCCTGCTACTATGAAAATAAATCACGACAAACTTAGAAAGATCCGCGTATTTATTAATCCAGGTGATGCAAAAGGACCTTAACCTCCCCATCGTTAACATAATGTGTATATGTAAGTATATGCAATTATGACGGAGTTTTCCCCACTTTATTAACACACGGAAAGAAAATAATCACGACAATATATATTATGTAAAATACGACCGTTCACAATAAGGCAACTGCTGGAAAAAAAGTGGGAATACGGAGAGACGGTTCACCAACTGTTCGTGGACTTCAAAAAAGCCTACGACTCTGTCGCAAGGCAAAGACTCTACCATATTGTGGTTGAGCTGGGGATCCCGAAAATCCCAAAAATATGCCGCCCTCGTTCAAATCTGCATGAACGAAAACAAAGGGCGAGTTAGAATAGAAAACCACCTCTCAGAACCATTTGAAATCCGGGACGGACTAAAACAAGGGGATGGTCTCTCACCATGCCTTTTTAACCTTGTCCTCGAGTATATTATCAGAAAGGTACAAGACGACAACACGACCGGATCATCCCTGATAGGGGTCACACAAGTGCTCGCGTATGCGGATGACATCGCCGTTCTGGGCGATAATCTCGAAACTGTAAGTAAAAATTGTGAAATCATCATGCAAGCAGCAGAAGAGGTGGGCCTAGAAATAAACGAAGACAAAACGAAATACATGATTACGACGAGAGCGGGTGGACCTCAGAGAACACATATAAACGTCAGGGGCAAGATATTTGAAAATGTCAAAGAATTTAAATATCTGGGAACGATACTGACGACCAGAAACGAAACGTCAAAGGAAATTAACAAAAGACTGCATTCCGGCAACGCTAGTTGGCATGCAGCCACTAAACTATTAAAATCCAAACTGCTATCACGTAATATAAAGCTCCGTGTCTATAGAACCATAATCTTGCCGATTGCTCTATACGGATGCGAAACATGGGCTCTCACAAAACGGGAAGAGAACAAATTCCGCGTATTCGAGAATAAAGTTTTAAGGGGTATATTTAGCCGTAAATATGACGAGGAGTCAGGACAATGGAGGAAACTCCACAACCACGAATTGGAAGAGCTATACCGCAAACCTACAATAGTGAGAGTAATCAAGTCGCGAAGATTAAGATGGGCCGGATACGTAGCGCGAATGGGCGATGATAGGACCGTGCATAGAATTCTTGACGGTAAACTAACGAGGAAGAGACCGACAAGACGGCCGCGACGGAGATGGGAGGACAATGTTAGATTGGACCTCGAGGAGATCGGATCGGATGATCGAACGTGGAAGGTTGGTGAGGTCATGAACTTCCGGGTTCCTACAGGCCAGTAAATAATACTAATAGTAAAATACGACCGTTTGTGGAATAATAAATTAATTATCAACTGCATCACATCAGTAATATATAGTAGAACTGACGAGGTTTTGGTTATTTTCGTTTATATAAATAGCTGATTTCGTACACATCCGAGATTTAAAAGGGTGTAAGGTTTCTCTGCAATGCCCTTTTAGAATACCCCTCTCAACCGTAACGAATTTCATCTATTCGTTCATTCTATTTTTTAAGCTAAGAGATTTGGATGTCTTATTACTGTATTAATATTTCTTGTCTATTAACCGACTATTCTCGCATGTTTCACAGAGCTAATTAATTGAATAAACAAATTCTAAATTTGGAAAGAGTAATGCGCTTCCAAGCATTTAGTAGAAAATATATACAACTGTTGGCGTCCCAAGTTAACAACATAAGACCCCTTCTTAGCCTTAACTTGAGTGAATTATTTATACGTAAGCGCAGCATCTAGATATTAAACAAAAACAAGAGCGAGAGAGCTCCATGCTTAGGTTATTATGTCCAATAGTAGACAAAATGAGTTTTTGCCATCTGCCGTATTCTGCAAATTGTTTGTTCAGCCTGTTTATAATTCAACAAACTTCCAAGAGAGCACAATAATCAAGATTCTCGAACCACAGTTCTGTAGCAGTGATGATAATGATGCCCATGTTGCATGCTACCCTCTATAACATCTATCTCAGACATTAAGGCGTGCTAAGAACTTAATTTTGTGTTTTTGTGGTGAATCCAAATCACCCATAATGCGTAAACGTCTACCGAACGTGCAAAGTAATATGAAAATTAGGTATATTTCAACGTTTGAGATTTGGTAAGCATTTTTATATCTACATCTTCATTGTAGACTATTGTTGACGCAGACGTCCGTGGCAACAAGTTCATTTTATGTCTGTCACAATGCACTCTCCGCAAATGTTGATTATATTCTGCGCGCACGACAATTTCCTGATCAACTGCTTAACTGTATCTTATGTTGCTTTTGGCAGGCCTTTCGAATACAGATCAAGGGAGTTCTTCAATTTGGGAAATCTATGTCGCGGATAAGTACATCACATCTGTCTGTGAGATGGCGTGTAGAATGCCATGGGTTATGTCTACTTTACCGATTTGTCAATTCATTTAATGGTCACAAATAGGGATAGCAAATCACCTCAATATCTTGTAAGAAGAGGAGAGGAAGGTATGAGGCCAAATGAAAGGAATAATTTTGAAAAAAACTGTAGTTTAATTATAATACGTCTGAGCTGCTTCCTTTGTTATAATTTGGCATGTGCGGTTCTTACCTTTTTCTCCAAAAGCCTTGCTTTAATTTTCTTTTCCCCAAACCAGGTCACGAATTTATTATCAAAAGAGAACCTAAGTCCCTTTGTGGGGGTATTCGTCTCTTACGCCGGTACAGGCGTGGATTCAGTGAATCTCCACCGATGTCGCTCCGGGCGCCGCTCGCCGAAATGCCAAATAAAACGCACTGAATGGTTGGTAGTAAAGGGGTTCTTTAATTGATCGCAATTGGGTTTCGTTTATTAGTTGTAATACACCTTGGTTATGATAAGGTTTTCCTCCCCTCTTATCTGGTAAACTAACGAACAAACACACGTGGCGGGGAGGCGATGGTCGAGCTATAGAATGTCGGTGTTTCTGTTTTACTTTTGTTAAACTAGTGTTTATACGCGACGGACAAATGTGAAATGCTTAAGGCGCTCGGTTTCTATCTTTTTTTTGTTAAGCTACGGTGTTTAAACGCAACGGACAAATGTGAAATGCTTAAGACACTCGGTTTCTATTTTTTTATTCTGTTAAGCTACAGTGTTTAAACGCAACGGACAAATGTGAAATGCTTAAGACACTCGGTTGCAGAATTCGGACCCTTCTCGATTGGTCGTTAAAACTCGACTGACTCATGGATGAATATAATTCATTCATTGCGCCGTGGCGGTGCGTCATGGCAGAGTTAGGCTCGCTGCCGATTACGGGGAATTGTGGACGAGTTGCTATGCTCGCATAGGAATTCAGTTCCAACGAATTCTGGCCGTACAGGCTGGGTTGACTTCGTTGGTTGGGTGTACCGGCAATTGGTTTGGCGACGCGAGCGAGCATGGGGATGTGTTTTCGGGGGAAATTGGAATGGCTTGGGTGTAAGCAAGGGATATCGTTTAGGTAGAAATGTTAACTGAAATAATTTCGGGGAAATGTGCGCGGTTTATTTGGTTGGTAGTGTTCCGTTGAGGATTGGGTATACGCTTTGTTAAGGCATATGAACTTCGGAGAAATGTGTGCGGCTGGGTATGCTTGCTGATGTTCCGTTGAGGATTGAATATGCGTTTGCTATGGCATACGAGTTTCGGAGAAATGTGGATTGTTTGGTTGCGTTGAGGAAATATGGATAATTGAGTAACGCAATTTTGGGAAAATGGATGTGGTGGTGATTAGAATATATTCGGTTGAATTATATTCTCTTGGAGGTTTGGGAAATGTTTTATTGCATATTTGGGAATATATGCTATTGCAGGTTTGATTTTTGCATGTTTGCAGGTTAGGGTTGTGGGTTGGTTCTCCGTGTGATGTAGAGAACCCCCACACCTTCAAGTAGAGGCACCGAATGAACCCTTTTTTTTTTTTTTTCAAAAAATCATTTTTTTTTATTGTCTTAATTTATGGATAAACTATTCCAAAATGAAAAACAAAAAAATGTTTTATACCATATATAAAATTATATCACTCCATTTAAACCATTTTATTGAACATAATCACGGATATGACGTACGGGGGTGGGTGAAGGTGACCTCTCAAATGTATACTAACAAAGCGATCGACCTGAAAATGTATATACAAGCTAATGAGACATAGTACTATAGAATATGAGCCAAAAATTAGACCTGATGGCATGTGTAGGTCAGAACGGGCACTTTTCACTCCACCCTCGGATAAAATGAAACAAAACTTAAAACTTTAAACGCGATTATGGCAAAACTATGTTCTTCTTTTTAATTAGATTCCGTAGTGTACGCCATATGGGTTTTGACAAGTATTAAAAATTATTATTCGACGAATGTCGAAAAATGGAATGGGCCATTTTTTCAAAAAACAATATTTTATAAATTTCGTACCGCATACACCGGGAATTTTCATGTAGTTTAAGAAAATTTTTTTTATATTTATGCAGGATCAAAACTGTGCAAGATATTTTGCAAACCCCGGAGCAACTTTTCAAAAACACGTTTTTTTTTTCAACCCCCTTGTGTCGCGATTTTGTATTTTTTTGAAGATAGAAGCACCTTAAACTTTGTTTTATTAATAATATATTTTTTCCCATCCAAAAAAGTACAAAAGAAATGAATTTTCACAACGAAATACATGCAACATTGGTATATCCTTTATTTTCCTTCTTTCAATAAATCACATGTTCAATGAATAAGTGCGGACATAATTACACAAAAAAATCAATGATGTGTATCACCGCCATCTTGGAATGCATCTCCAGGCCCATCTCCTTTCTTTCCAATCCCTAAACAGTAGGGTGCAACGGAAACGAAGCAATCAAGATGCCGAAAGGGATAAGAAAAACAAAAGATTGATAATGCTTGCGAAGCACCAGTAAGTTAATGTAAGAATGATATTTGTAAAATTAAAATTTTGTCATAAGTAAAATCTGTAATTGAATTGTTAATAAATGTGGAGATAAAACAAAAAAAGCAGTGAAATTCTCATTTTAATTGCTTACAAATTTAACTATGAAAAGCCTAAATAACAGTAAAATTCAAATTCCCACTTGGGGCAAATAAAGAGAAAAACTGCGGACATAGATGAATTTTTAGACAGGTTTGAGATAGGGCAATTTATATTATCGGACATGTTGAACGATTTTCATCTTTTTTGGGAGATTTTTCTCAGACTTATCACTGGCCTCAACCGACATCCCAACTCCCACAAATATTACAACAGTAGTTCGCTCTACTATGCTGCTAATATTGAACGTATAGATCGACGCTTCCTCGAGCTGTCCATCAAATTTATCGAAAATCTTCCCAATAATCCCAACCCGATAATAAACGCGCTCACATCGACTCCGTCAGATAACCGAACTGCCTTCCCAAACTTGTTGGTTAATAACTCTAATAAGATTGTATACCACAATACAGAGCTTTCACCTCACCAATCAATAGGTAGGTTATGGGTTACTGAGGATATTGTCAGTCAGGGATGTGGGTTGGGGAACTACTTTCCGTTTGTTCGTTGTAACGCAAAATATTCAACCCTTCTCCAATATTTTGCGTTACAACGAACAAACGGAAAGTAGTGCCCCAACCCACATCCCTGACTGACAATATCCTCACTAATCCATAACCTACCTATTGATAAATATGCTTCCCCCTTCCACACTACACTAACTTATTTCAATAATAATTAGGTAACTAGACTAAGTTAAGATAAGTTAAGTTAAGTTAAGCAATTTAGCATAGGTTAAATAAATAACTATATCCTGGTTTTCTGACCTTTTCCAGGAAGCTCTACCCATTACAATCTTAATCCATAATCAATATATAACTTCTATCATATGGTTTGAAACATGTACTAGTAAGTATATGTAAACAATTATAGCTAAAGTATCATAAGTTATCTGTATTGCTTATTGTAAAAATTATTGATGGTCAAAAAATACAGAAATGTAAAAAAAAAAAAATTGGCAGATTTTTCGTAAACACTGCTTTTGGTTAACAGATATTTAACGGATATAATATGGAAGTGCTATAGTTGTAGGGACTTTTCATTCAGGGTAGTGGACTGTAAACAGCTTAATGGATAATTTCACTGGCGAAATAGGAATATAGTATATAATTTGACGTACAATTGTGTTATGTTGGAAATGAAGTCAAGCTAATTAATTCTGCTGTGGAATGAAGGGTTAGTAGTCGGTACTCTGTTATCTACCAAAGAACACGCTCATTAGTGGATTAACATATGGTCGATCTTATTCATCACAATATCTCCGAAATACATCCGAAATAGTTTTGCCAAACGTTAATTGTACCCAAAGTATATCATTTGTGTCTTAAATAACCTTCTTTCGAACGGAAATTTGTTCCGAAAAAACGTTATGTTGTTGATCAGTGAAGTTAAGAAAATGTAGATTAAAAAAAAAAACAAATAACAATTTTGATGGGCAACTGGCAACTTGTGGAATAGAAGATAACACTAATCAAAGATACCGCAGATCACATGCGAAAAATCCTTAATATTACTTCATGTTACGCAACTTGCCAATATTTTATAAAAATAAATGGTGACCTTGTTATCCAACAATAAATTAATCAGTTCAACCAATGAACCTATACTCGTACGAAAATTGCAACTTTACTCATTTTCTTAGTAAGTCAACAATAAAACAAAATCTCTTATTTGTGCCTTAGCTCAGCCTATGTATGTATGTAAGTATTATTTGATTTTAAGTAACAATAAATGCAAAATACAAATACAAATTCAAATGCAAAGTTTAATGAAATACCATAACAGCCAACAACAATCATATTTCTTCTTAGTGAAGAAGGACTCATAACACTTGTGCAAATTTGGTTATTATTCATCGCACTGATATATGATATCAAAGAAAACGAAGTCTTGTATTACAGCAAGTACAGCACATTAGAAAAAGGCCATCGCACGTAGCGTGACACATTAATAGAAACATCGCGTATTAAATAACGTTAAACCTTTAAAAATAACAAAATAAAATGAAAATCAAAGCTATTATCAGCATCGAAATAACATTCTAGTTGAATCACCGTAGATCCGGCCATCAGATTTCACGGGGCTGGAGTTTCCTTTTTAAAAATTAATCTCCTGCTCATTCGGCTTTCAGTATCTATTCAGTGAAAAGAACACATCGTAGGCAAAGAAACAGCAGACCATTTCTTCTTAATTGGTGTAAAAATCTTTTCTTGTGCGAAGATATTGTTTCAAATGATGCGTTTCAAAATTTTTCATTGTGATTCATTGTCTTTAATTTCGCCTTCCGGTAAAAATCACAAAATTGGCGTCATTTAATGAAAAATACTTAAGTTACATAGTATTTAAATCACTTCGTAGAAGCGAACAGTGAAATAATTTGTCATTAATCTTCTAAGGAAACCCGAGAATATATTCTCTCACAGACTGGGAAGTCGGTCCAAAACAGGCATAAATGTCATTTGCAATTTATACTCAAATTTGTTAAAGAAATGGATACCACGCACAAGAGCAACCAATGGCTACTGTTGTACATGAAATAGCTCCGTTTAAGATGGTTGTGTGCTCCGTTATTATTTTATCTTGAATTCGATCCTACAAAAATGGAAGAATCGGAAATGCCATTTCAATTCGCCCTTTTAACAGGGCCATCAAAATCAAAACCGAATTCGAGCCATTTCAAGTATTGTCAATGGCTCTGAGCTTTGCCTAGATATCAATGGAAATATAAAACCAGTTCAATGAAATTGTTGTTTTGTCTTCATGTAGCCCGTTTTCTTTACAATTTTATCATGGGGAAAATTCAAAAAGTCCTCGCCGAAGAACGAAAATAGATAAAGTACTTTCATATAGTCACACCACTCAACTACTTAGATAGAATTTCATGTTTTTCTTTGAATTTCATTCCATGACAGATGTTTTTTCACTTATTTTCCTTACACTATGTACGACTCGATTGTATCGGATTTCATTAGATAGCAAAGGGTCAATGGAACACATCAAACATTTCATCACCCGAACCCCTCGTTATTACTTTTCTTTGAAATTAGAACTACAAAATTATTCTACTTCGAAACCAAAATTCTACAAAATTGGAGTTTTCAGATGAGGATCCAAGTCTGAAAGTCAATGCGGTTCGTTAAAACAGAATAGAACGAGTGTTAATATCTTTAAAGTTTTGGTTACGTTTAGCGATTATTTCATTCGCAAATAAAGTTTTAAATAGATCAGATGAAATTGGCAAATATAATTAAGTCTTTAATATCAAGAAAAACGCCGTGACTTTGTAATGCCCCATATCAATCGTATCGATCCAAATATAAAAAATAAAGTTTATTTATTTATGTGTTAGTTTCAATATTTACTATGATGTACATTTAAGAACAATTATTTTCAAAATTGTAAAATGAATAATAAATAGAAACACTACATGAGTTAAAGTAAATTGAACCTGGTAATCACTGCACTCACTCAGTATTCGGAAAGTCGGATCAATGCACTCACTTAGTATCCGAACTACATCGATCGTCGCTCGTCAACAAAAAAATATTAAAAGTATTGTTATTCACAACAAAAGGTATGAGGGTATGAGAGAGCGCGAGACTACACGTGTTTAATAAACAAATATTTAATGGTTCGATCACGTGTGTCAACAAACAAATCCGCGAACATCATTAAAAAAATATAAAAGTCACGCACTGACCATAAACGAAGGTCAGATAATAGATAAAAAGACAAGGAGGAGGTTGAATCCTCAACCGAATTTAACCACCAAAAGGCACAAATTAGATGTGAACGAGGTCCGTGGAATACGCGAAAATGATGAAAATTTGTATCCCAATGATGGCCACGGAGCAGAGACCAAATACAAAGACATGTCCGTTAAGGAGCCAGTGGTAATTAAGTCTGATGAAAAGCTCGATAATATTACAATATGCAATGCATGCGCTATCAACGCTTCGGTCATGTGGCATCGAATAGCAATATGCAATTTAGATGTGTAAAGTGTCTAAACGAACATGTAGCGTTCTACGAACGCACAATTCTGCGCAGGTAAGGTTCCTACCTTCAAAGAACTTACTTACCTGAGAGCGTTGCACGCGCCCACAGACGCGTGCCCCAAAGTGCCACCATAGGGCCTGCAACTCGCAGCCAACGTTGAGACCGACACCAAAAAGCAGGGAACTGAACGTCCCCAAAGTCAAGCTCAACAATTATAATTCATCATGACTGAAACAAAGGTATAAACATCCATGCGTTCTATTCTTAAAAAAAACAATTCCCAAAATGCCATACATTCTGCCTGCGCCCAGGAACATCTCATCGAACCGGCAATTCCGAAATTCGATACAAAATAATTGCTATCATCAAAGAATGAGCCGATCAACGGATGCACGTGCGGGTAATCTAACGCAAGGACCACCCAAATCCGTTGAACAACAGAAGGCAGCCACGACCTATCGCAATCGAATATATCTCAACGAGATATCCGATAATTTATGAGGAGTTAAGCCCACAAAGGCAATACTCCGGTCCCACGGCCACGCTAGAATTTCGCACCATTATAAAGATCTAATGGATTTCGATTCCGGGTACCAAGTTCAAATAAGACCCACGGACTGCACGTCAAAACAATCGCCGAATTTCTCTGGTCTGAGCGCCAGATGTTCTGTGCAAACAGAAGGCCGTGGAAATGAAATTCTATCACCAATGATAATGATGTATGCAAGGAATGACTTTCTCCTTTCAGGAAAATAGGAAATTACCCCTGGGATGAAATAGCATGCTGCTAACAGAGATTTCCGGAATTCTGTTAGCAGATCGAATAGAAAAATTTTTCCGTACAGATACGGATACCGGTTTGGAATCTGGATATCTGTGTGGGCAGACAGACAGTCAGATTTTGATCGTCAACGAGACGACAATTCGAACGGCGAGCAAGTCATCGCGAGGAGGAGGTGAGAAATTGTTCGAGAAGCTGGTGTTCCAAGCGCGTATCTTAACTTAACTTAACTTCATTTAACTTCACTTAACTTCACTTAACGTAACTTAAGCGGGTAACTTGTGCTTCGTTCGTGTGGCTTACTGCTTTTTATTAAAACATTGTTGGGACATTCACCTTACCCGAAGTCATCATATTGCGTAACATATAAACAACAAGTGTTATCAAAAAAATAAAAAGATTAAATACAAAACGATCTTCGTGTTTCATTGTGCTGTTCGCTCCGTGTGATTCTCACCTTCTTACAAACAGTGTTCGGCGGAACACTAGGACAAACTAAACAAAAATCCGATAAAAACATATTATTGAAGAATCCCCGTTGAACAAAGAACAGTTCCAGAATAAGAAAAATTTATCCTGCGTCCACTGCAAGAATACAGGCCATCCTGGTAACTTCAGAGGTTGCCCTAAATACCAACATCTAAAAGTAAAGTTGGAGGCTAGAAAAAAGCAAGTTGAAGAAGAGAAACGAATGAAAACTCGTTCTTACAACAACTTCGTGGCAACTAGTGTGCCGTACTCCCAAATGGCAGGTGGCACAAACAAACGTAACAGCAATTTCGCTTTCCATACAAAGACAACTTGCTGCGTTTGAGAAAAAAATCGAATCAATTAAAAAAAAAGTGACGGAACAGGTGAGCCGGGTAGATATTATCTACTTGATCCTCCTTCCATATAACTCAATACACTAGTCACAATTTTCACTTCGGCTGACTAAACCCTTTAAATTATTGTTGTGAATGTAAATTCACTCATCCCCATGGAAAGAAGGGATAATCTGAGTAATCTGCTGGAAGCTGAATGCCCAAATGTGCTTTGGCTAGCGAAACTAAGCTAAACCAAAAAAACAAGTTGGGCTACACAAATTAAAAAATTATAAGACGAGATCGTCCAAACTCTGAAAATTCAAAGGCATATATATGTAGTCTTTGTTTGAGCTCCTGAAGCTCCTCAGTGCACACAGTTTATCAATGAACTTGATACCCTTTTCCGAAGCCTTAAGTTAGACTCGGAAAATAATTACTTTATTATGGCAGGAGATTTCAATGCCATGCACAGTGTTTGGGGTAATTTTATCTCATACACAAGAGGCAATACGTTGTTCGATGGGTGGAAAACAAACGCCAACGAACAAAAACTAGAATTGCGCGCTACAAGTACGCCGTTTTATCCAAGAGGAAATTCCTTCTTGGATAAGACGGCGTTAATATAATAAATTCAGATGCCTTTGTAATTACAAAACATTCTTCAATTAACTTAATCCTCAGAAAATAAGAAAAATATTTACTTTAAATCAAAATGAAAATTTTTAGAATTAAACGTTTCCTTCTAATACAATGCTTAATCAACATGGAAACGAAAACACAAATTTTATGAAATTTTAAACCAAATTATTGTACACACAACCAAAACCAAACTGAACGAATATACCCTTGGCTCAAAACTAAATACTTTATTTAAGAAAACTTTATTAAACACATTAATACTAACAAAAGTAAAACCTTAAAAACCAAATTGTATTTGTACAAAATTTCAAAAGAAAATATTTTATTTTTATTATATAAATAACCATCGAAGTTACCACGACCATAAATACACTATAAATAAGAATACATTAATATTAAGAAAGAAACAAACTACACAAATTACACATTTATAATAATATTGTATACCTAAAGCTACTATGTTAAAAGAAAAGCTCAGGCCTATGTAACGGAATCACAATACTGTCATCCTTTATTTCCAATCACACCATTTTCCAGAAAATTAATCTCATAAAGAACAATTTTCTTTTTTCAAAGGAGGGGAGGATGTAGTGCTCTAAAAAGCCCTACCACCTTTTTTCCCCATTCATACATCCTAATCCCAGCAATATTACACTTAATCTAAAATCTAATCAAAACCCTAAAAAACCTAAACTAAATCCAAAATTCGCAATAAACGAATCAAACATCCGTTTATCGTTTAGTATTTGCCCCCACGGCATAATTAAATCTAAAATTCTAATTAAAATCAAAATTCGCAATAAACGAATCAAATATTCGTTTATCGTTTTGCATTTGCCCCACGGCATAATTTAAATTCAAAATCCAGAGATACATTATCTCAATCTGGTAAAATCCCTCATAAATTAAACAAACAAAAACCCAAATTCCATTACATATCCACATACGCACAATAGTTTCATAAGAATTCAGAAAACTGAATTCTTATCTTAAACAAACATTGAGCATCTCACTCAGTGTACCAAAATCGGAATTTTGGTATGAAATTGCGCATCTTCGCGATACAAACCTCGATTTGTTTCCCTTTATAAAGGAACAGCAAAGTGATATCTGAAGGTAGTAGAAAAATGATATCGGAGCAGTAGTAAAGTGATATCTGGGAGCAGTAGTATCCTAGTATCTGATAGCAGTCATTCACAGTTTTAATTCAATTCACATTGTATCTGCATCTGTATCTGAGAGCAGTATCCGAATATTCCTCGTGCCTTGGAGGCATCGCCCCCAGGAGAAGTCGTTAAATAAAATTATAATTAAACCAAAAATCATTTTTCTTATTATTTTGGACTTGTGCGTCGTCACAAAACGTTGGCTGTTTTGAACCAGAGACGAGTTCCGTCCATAGAAAAGGAACCGGTGAGTAGAGTGGTGGCAAGCTCACAAATTTAACCCTTACAGCGTCCACGATTACGGGAATCAATAGGAGGCACCAGGTTCCACGGCACAGGGACGCTATTCTCGAAGCGACGTCCCAAGAACGATCGGTAGCTGCTCTTCCCTCAAGGTTTGAGGAAGCACGGCGGCAACCGCAACGGGTCCCCTCAGGTGCTGTCTTAAAGAGATCCCTCACCCTTTTCAAGACAAGGAGACACGCTACCTGGGAGCGAGGCCAGTAGTAACAACGACTACTAAAAAGGGCCGTGCAAACCGATACAGAAATTCAGCGATTGATGGTCTGTATAGGCAAAAGAACGTTCTGCTCTCCAAGCTGAAACAGCTTTAGAGACAGTTTACCGATTCAAATTGTCAGGAAATAAAAACGATTAAGTCATTAATCAAAAACCTTTAAAAACTGATACGTGGCAATTATAGATCAGTAATTAATGAAGAGTGGAACAAGAAAATTCAAGCCATTAAAGCTAGTGGGGGGAATATGTTCTCACATATACATAAAGTCTTTCGAAGGAAAGGTTATAATCTCTGTGAGTTCCGCGGACTCCGGAAAATTATCAAACAATGCTAAACACGGGACTTATCCTGGAACACACTCCAGAGACGAGCTAATAATAATCGAGGATGCGCAAAAAAAGCGAACTCAATTGGTGCTTGTTTCGAGGCAGTGTGTAGGGTAAACGAATTTGTTCATTCTAACCGCGACCCGGGAAATCGGCGTCTCCAAAATCATATTTCGATCCACCATGAACTTAACAATTGGCATCTTGAAAGTTGAAGTTTCACTACATTTAGTGTAAACAATAGAGCGGATTCTCCGCTTAGAAATCTAGTCGCGAGTACATTTGTGCACTACGATGAACTTACGGACATCCTTAGATCCATTAAGAACAAGCAATCTTCTGGAATATGTAGTATTCGAAACATTGTTCTAAGGCACTTGCCTCTTGAAGCAGTAGAGGTTTACACTGTTTTATCAACAACGAACTAAATAATGCATATTATCCAAACCGTTGGAAAACTGCAGTAGTCCATCTCATCCCCAAAAAGGGCAAAGAAGGAAGTAACCCCGCCAACCTTCGCTCGATTAGTGTGCTTCCAAACATCAGCAAGGTTTTTAAAAAAATATAAACAAAGCATTGATAAATTGGTGTAATGGAACATTGTAACATTCCGAACAACCTGTTCGGTTTCAGATCGAAACACGACACCGTATGCCGCGACAAAACTTGTTTCCGACATACAGTGGAACAAGGCAAAGCGAAAATACACAAGGGCTGTTTGGTTGACTTTGAAAAGGCCTTCGATACCGCATGGTTAGAAGGGCGTGTATACGAGGGTTGCCTTTTATATTTCGGGATTAGAGAACAAAAACAAATATTGATCATCGAAAATCACTTTATTGTTTTTCAAAATATTCCCCATGATCTATACACTTTGGCATGCGTTTGAACCAATTGTTGAAGCACTTTTGCCACTCTGATTGAGGTATCTCCAACACATGCATTCTGAATGCAGCAACCGCTTCTTCAGGTGTCGAAAAATGTTGACCTCTCAGTTTGTTTTTTACGTACGGGAATAAAAAGAAGTCATTCGGTGCCAAGTCAGGACTATACGGCGGATGACCCATCAAATCGATGTTTTGGGTGCTCAAAAATGCAGTTGTCGCAGCCGATGTGTGAGAGCTCGCATTGTCGTGGTGAAGAGTGATCCGTCTTCGGCGGTTGGTTTTCCTGATTTCTTGGAAGACAAATGGCAAACAAATGGTTGTGTACCACTCAGAATTGAATGTTCTGCGTTGTTCTAGTGGTACGGTTGCGACATGTCCAGTTTTTCCGAAAAAACAGACGACCATTTGCTTGGAAGTGCTTCGTGCGCGAACAACTTTTGTTGGATTTGGCTCATCTTGAAACACCCAGGCAGTCGACTGCTGTTTACTTTCGGGCTCATACGCGTAAATCCACGATTCATCACCTGTCGCGATGTCATAGACGTGTTTCGAAGCACCGCGACCGTATTTTTTGAGCATTTCTTTCGACCAATTGACACGAGCCTTTTTTTGGGCGATTGACAAATTATGTGGGATCCAACGCGAACAAATTTTTTTGACAGTCAAATGTTTATGCAATATTGAATGTATGCTGGTCCCACTAACGCCTAAGGTTGTCTCAATCTCACGATAGGTCACATGACGATCTTCCAATATCAGTTCGCGCACAGCATCAATGGTTTTCGGAACAACAACTGATTTTGGACGACCTTCACGAAATTCATCTTGGAGTGAACTACGACCACGATTGAATTCACCATACCATCGATAAACACTGGTCCTTGATGGAGCTTCACCGCCAAAAATTGAATTAGGTTCATCCATGCACTGTTGCTGAGTTAATCCACGCCGAAAGTTGTAAAAAATAATCGCACGAAAATGTTGACGATTTAATTCCATTTTTGGGCCGAGATGAATCTTTTAAGTTACTGTAAACAACACAAATAGCGCTCGTATGTCAAAACGTTCTGAGTGCGTATAATCTCAATAATGTCCAACTTTACGACAGAGCTGTCAATTGCCGGATTGCAACACTAGGGTTACCAAATCCCGAAACATAAGATGCAACCCTCGTATAAGTTATCAAATCTAGGTATGCCCGAATACTTATTATACATTATCTACGATAGTATAGTGGTTAGTATACCCGCCTGTCACACGGGAGACCGGGGTTCGATTCCCCGTCGGGGAGCCTCATGCGCAAGACTAATGACCTTGCCCGGAAAAAAACAAATCATTATGGAAAATTTAACAAGCCTCAGGACTTGCTAAAATAAGGCCAAGACCAGTTCCCGATTGTAGTGCCGATGATGATGATGATCTACGATATGATAATGGGTAAACTATTTGTGTTGAAATGTGTAGATATAATCTCTAACAAGACATTCCACTAAAAACCGCTTACAGCAGGGAGCAGTGAAATCTCCCATTTTGTTTAACATTTACACTACTGATCTAGTGGGTTCTCTCAATCATGCAATTGCATACGCCGACGACATTATGGTGTATAGATCTGGAGAAAATATTGATGAGAGCAACAGACTTCTGCAAGATGACTTAAATAGAACCAAACTTTTTTGCGACTACTGGAAATTAAAGATCAATTTCCAGAAAACAGAGACTATCCTTTTCAGAACGCTCTTGTCCAGGACATCGGGGCATACAAAATGGAATTAGAAAATATTTACCAGTGTAGGAAATAATAATGTATAGAACACCAATAAAGTCCTGTACGACAAATCGGGTCTAACATACTGCAAGGGCAATGTGCAGTGAAAATAATACCTTATTTCGGAAGTATTCTATCCCACTGATATATTTATGGTGAGTAGTCTCCAGAGTGGGTTTATTTCCCCAGAAGGGTCCCTTCTTTGATAGAAAGGGTCTTATTCTTGACAAACATGGAGTCCCTATTATTTACCACGCTTTCCGTGGTGCTAGGGATAAACGAATTCTCCATGATAGCGATATCTCTCATGTTCCAGATCGGCCACGAATGGTGTATGGTGATCAGTGAAAGAGATAGATCGAAAAGAGACCGATCTCATCGCAAATGGTGGTGGGTGAGTGACGAAGAAAGGACTATACGTCCCCAAATATAATATGGCGTTTAGGCGTAACGCTCTCGATTCTCTTCTCTAGATCTAGTATTAGTTTTAGTATTATTTCCGTCCATTCAGTTTTATTTTAATACCTAATGTTATTTTGTTTGGGGTGATGTGAGCGAACATACAGGGCAAAGTTACTGATTGCTTTCAACCCGGCGAAGGCCAGGACGATCCTTGTCCCTGTTCAATCCAAGTTGACATGCAGCCTCGGATATGGACCGGATACACAACGACGACCACCGAAACGAAAATGGCTAAACGATTTAAGAATTTTCTCATGGAACGTCCACTCAGTATATAGATCTCGAGCTGCACAGCAGCTAGCCGATGCCCTGTCTGAATATAAGACTGACATAACAGCATTTTAAGAAATAAGATGGACGGGGAGTTGTGTTATTCAAAGAAACGAGTATGACATTTATTACAGCTGTCATGCAAAAGACCATGTGCTCGGGGTTGGTTTTCTAGTCAGCCAAAAAACCTGAAGCCTACCATTATCGGTTTTAATGCAATAAACGAAAGGCTGTGCAATCTTCCTGTGCGAGGCAAGCTTAAGAACATGAGCCTCTTAAACGCTTACGGCCCTGCAGAGGAGTCCTCTGACGACGAAAAAGAAGATTTCTATGAGACCGTCGAACGGGCCCTCAATGCCTGCCCAAGATATGATGTGAAAATCGTTCTTGATGATTTGAATGCAAAAATAGGTTGGGAGCCGGTTTTCGGGCACTACGCAGGTTCCCATAGTTTGCATGAGAACCCTAATAACAATGGACTACGAGTCATCGAGGTGGCAGCATCAAAAAACTTGGTCGTTGCAAGTACCAGGTTTCCGCGTAAAGATATTTACAAAGCCGCTTGGATACCACCTGATGGAGCCACTCGAAACCAAATTGACCACGTGTTGATAGATTGCCGCCACTCCTCGAGCCTGATGACGGTACGAACGTACCAAGGTAGCAACGTCGACCCGGATCACTATCTTGTTGGTACAGTTTTCCGCGTGCGGATAGCCTTGCAGAGACGTATTGCATCCGCGATTCAGGTTCGAATCAACACGGCTACCTTACGCAATGAGAATACCAGTAACACTTTTAGCCATGCGTTAAGACTCGCCCTCAAAGGAATCGATGGAGGGAGAGTAATTCCTGGGGCCAGAATGCGGGGCATAGAAGAGAAATGGACACGCTTTAAGAATACTGTCATTAGTACTGCCAAATCAATCTTGTAGTCGTAGAGATCGGAACGACTGGTATTGATGATGTGTGCAAACTAGCTACTGAACATAAGAATGTTGCATACCGAGCAATGCAGCAGTCTCATAGGACGCGGGTACGCGAGGAGAAATACAAAGAACTAAGACGATCTGAAAAAAGACTTCACAGACAAAAGAAAAGTGCCTGGGAAAAAAGCCTTGTCTGTGAAATAGAGAAAAGTAGAGAGCAAGGACCGCACCAGGCGCGGAAGTTCTACCAAATAATCCGCAGTATGACGCGATACACACCACGCTGCACTTACTGCAAGGATAAAAAGAGTAATCTGATTACCGATCCTGAAGGCATTCTCGAGCGATGGGAAGTGCACTTCAATGAATTGCTAAATGGTCAGCTCACAAAAGAATTCGAGGCTCTATCAATGCAAAATCAAGACCAAATGCTGCCGCCACCAAGCATTGAGGAAACAGTAAAAGCCATAAGACAGCTCAAATCAAATAAAGCCCCTGGAGCTAATGACATACCAGCTGAGCTGACCAACACGGAGGGACAGCGTTACATCACGCAAGAATGAGATCAAGAGGAGATGCCGGAAGATTGGCGTCGTTGTATAATTTGCCGCATACATAAGAAGGGAGATATCATAGTGTGCAGTAACTATAGTGGTATTGTTATACCACTATTAGGCTGAGTACCGCCTATTAGATACTCTCCACTATCCTACAAGATCGGATACGCTAAAGTCATCATTGGTCAATATCAGTGTGGCTTCATCCTAGGCAAATCAGCGATTGATCAGATATTCACCCTTAGGCAGGCGATGGAAAAATGTCTGGAATTTAATATCCCATTATAACATCTATTTATAGACTTTAAGGCCGCCTACGACAGCATAGCCAGGGTAGAACTATATAATACCATGACAGAGTTCGGCAATCCAATCAAATTGATATGACTTTGTAGGTTGACTATGACCAACGTAACTAGTCAAGTAAAAAAAGCGGGATTGCTGTCCGAACCAATAGACATCTTTAATGGACTCCGACAAGGGGACGGTCTGGTCTGCCTCCTCTTCAACCTGGCGTTGAAGAAAGCAATCCGTGACTCTGGCGTCACAGTTAGAGGGACTATTATCACCGAGTCCTGCCAGATACTTGCCTACGCAGATAACATCGACATCATCGGTAGAACCAAATCGGCTACAAGATTCCTTCACCCGGATCGAGCAGGCGGCACAAAAACTGGGACTGCACATTAATGTGGGAACAACTAAGTACATGGTGGCAACTTCTGGGAAGAGAAGACCTAACGTTGGTTAAACTATCAGGAATTTGAAGTAGTGCAATCTTTTAACTACCTTTGGTCAATAATATCAGCCGATAACAATATGGAAGAAGAAATACGCGAACGGCTGATCAAATTCAACAAAGCCTACTATGGTCTATCAAGACTCTTTAAATCCCGAAATTTATCCAGAACATCCAAGCTACTACCGTACTAGACCATGGTCTTACCAGTAACCATGAGTTGTACGCGATCTACATTGAAGCTAATGTTGTAAGAAAAATCAAGCTCGGTAGACTCCGGTGGGCGGGACACCTAGCTGAAATGAGCAAAGAGGAACCTGCCCGGATGGCGCTTTGTAGCAGGATGTATGGAAGGAGACAGCGCGGCAGCCCATGTCTGCGATGGAGGGATGGCGTAGACCTTGACGCCCAGAGCCTGGGAGTGCCAAACAGGATGACATCGGCTCGAGATCGGGACCGTTGGAGAGATTAGTTAAATACGACCAAGACCGGATCCCGGTTGTAGTGCCGAAGATGATGATGTTATTTCGTTTGGTTCTAAAATGATTTCATGTTCAGACAAAAAATTTATATTTAAAAACAGAATCCAAAATAAAAATAAAAACTGATGAGACGTAAATAAGGCCAATGCCGGTTCCCGGTTGTAGTGGCGATGATGATGATGATATGTATATATATATATATATATATATATATATATATATATATATATATATATATATATATATATAGTAGGTTTAGAAATAAGTTGTCGTCCGGCAAAAGATGGCCGCACCAGAAAATTATTAGAAATTGACAGATGTCAAACGTAATATTGTGAGTTTGAACACATGATAACAACATAACCTCAAAATATTAGTGACTTTGTATCAGCTTCACATAATTTTTTTCGTGCAAAAATGTCTAGTTTTGTGCCAAATAGGCGTCATTTGCGGGAACTTTTCATTTACTTTTTTAATTTGAATAAATCTGCGGCTGAGGTGCATTGCTTGCTTGTAGAAGCATATGGTGAGGCTGCTTTGTGTGAGAGAAGTTGTCGTGAGTGGTTTCAAAAGTTTAAAAACGGAGAGTTTGACGTTGAAGACGAAGAACGAAGTAGAAGGCCGAAAGTGTACGAAGACAAGTAATTGGAAGCAATATTGGAGGAAGATCCATCCCAAACGCGAAAAGAGGTTGCACGTACATTAGATGTAACTCAACAAGAAATTTCACATCGTTTAGAAACGTTAGGGATGATTCAAAATCAAGGAAATTGGGTTCCATGCGAACTGAAGCCCAGAGACGTTCAACGCCGACTTTGCATAAGTGAAAAAAAAAGAGTTTTTTGGATCGTATAGTCACTGGGAATGAACAATTGATCTACTACGATAACCCAAAGAGAAAATCATGGAGACCACCTCCCCATGCTTGAACATCGACAGCAAAACCGAATTTTCATGGGAAAAAATTCATGGTATTTCACCTGGTGGTTCGGCTTTACCTACCACTCAGTAATTGTGCCCAACTCCATAATAGGAAGAGCCGTCAGTTGAACCTAAGTTAGCACAATCAAACGGAAGACACAACCTCCTAACCAACTCAGACACTGAGACGGCAATATATATATATATATATATATATATATATTATTATTATTATTTATTGGCCTGTAGGAACCCGGAAGTTCGTGACCTCACCGACTCGGCTTCGCCATCCTTCCCTGTCCTGGGCACTCTCCTTCCACGCTTGACCATTCGATCCGATCTCCTCAAGGTCAAACCTAACATTGTCCTCCCATCTCCGTCGCGGCCGTCCTACCGGTCTCTTTCCCGTTGGTCTACCGTCAAGAATTCTATGCACGGTCCTATCGTTCCCCATTCGCGCCACGTGTCCGGCCCATCTTAATCTTCGCGAGTTGATTACTCTCACTATTGTAGGTTTGCGATATAGTTCTTCCAATTCGTGGTTATGGAGTCTCCTCCATTGTCCTGCCTCCTCGTCATATTTACCTACAAAGATGCCTCTCAAAACTTTATTCTCGAATAGACGGAATTTGTTTTCTTCCCGTTTTGTGAGAGCCCATGTTTCGCATCCATATAGAACAATTGGCATGATTATGGTTCTATAGACACGGAGCTTTATGTTACGTGATAGCAGTCTGGATTTCAGCAGTTTACTGACTGCGTGCCAACTCGCGTTGCCGGAATGCAGTCTCTTGTTAATTTCCTTCGACATTTCGTTACTGGCCGTCAGTATCGTTCCCAGATATTTAAATTCTTTAACTTTTTCAAAGATCTTACCTCTGACGTTTATATGTGTTCTCTGAGACCCACCTGCTCTCGCCGTAATCATGTATTTCGTTTTGTCTTCATTTATTTCTAGGCCCACCTCTTCTGCCGCTTGCATGATGATTTCACAGTTTTTACTAACAGTCTCTAGATTATCGCCCAGAACGGCGATGTCATCCGCATATGCGAGCACTTGTGTGACCCCGTTCAGGGATGATCCGGCCATGTTGTCGTCTTGTACCTTTCTGATGACATACTCGAGCACAAGGTTAAAGAGACACGGTGATAGACCATCTCCCTGCTTTAGTCCGTCCCGGATTTCAAATGGTTCTGAGAGGTGGTTTTCTATTCTAACTCGCCCTTTGTTTTCGTTCATGCAAATTTGAATGAGCGCGGCATATTCTCCCAGCTCAACTAGAATATGGACTCCCAGCTCAACTAGAATATGGTAGAGTCTCTGCCATGCGACTGAGTCGTAGGCTTTTTTGAAGTCAACGAACAGTTGGTGAACCGTCTCTCCGTATTCCCACTTCTTTTCCAGCAGTTGTCTTGTATATATATATATATATATATATATATATATATATATATATGCATAGATATATATATATATATATATATATATATATATATATATATATATATATATATGCGTTTATTGAAAAAATATTGTACGCCGAAAGGCAAATCAAAATAAAAAATTGTATAATTTAGAGTGCTTGTGAAGACCCAGTAAGTTAATTAAGAAAAATAACTAAATAGAAGAGCATATAGTCTTAAGTGATAAATGTACTTTTTTTTTTGTAAAATAAATGCTCACCTTATCTGGTATATTGCCATCTGAACAAAAACCTTATTATCATCATCATCATCATCATCGGCACTACAACCGGGGTCCGGTCTTGGCCTTATTCAACAAATCTCTCCACCAGTCATGATTTCGAGCCGATGTCATCCAGTTTGGCACTCCCAGGTTCTGTGTGTCCTGGTCTACGCCATCCCTCCATCGTAGACAAGGTCTGCCGCGCCGTCTTCTTCCATATATCCTGCCACAAAGGACTTTCCGGGCAGGTTCCTCTTTGCTCATTCCAGCTAGGTGTCCCACGCACCGGAGTCTACTGAGCTTGATTTTTCTTACAACATTAGCTTCAAGGTAGATTGCGTACAACTCATGGTTGTAGCGTCTCCGGAATCGTCCTCACATACGGGGCCAACCATTCTCATTAAAACCTTACTCTCGAACGTGGCTAAGAGTTCAGAGGGCCTTTTATTGAGCACCCGGGTCTCGGATCCGTACATAAGTACTAGTAAGATCATGGTTTTGTATAGTAGTAGCTTGGATGTTCTGGATAAATTTCGGGATTTAAAGAGCTTCGATAGACCTTTGTTGGATTTGATCAGCCGTTCGCGTATTTTTTCATCCATTTTTTATCGGCTGATACTACTGACCCAAGGTAGTTAAAGGATTGCACTACTTCAAATTTGTGCTCCGCTACCCTAATCGTTTGACCAATGATAGGTCTTCTCTTCGCAGAAGTTGCCACCATGTACTTAGTTTTTCCCTCATTAATGTGCAATCCCAGTTTTTGTGCCGCCTGCTCGAGCTGGGTGAAGGAGTCCTGTACGGCCGAATCGAATCTACCGATGATGTCGATGTCATCTGTGTGGGCAAGTATCTGGCTGGCTTTGGTGATGATAGTTCCTCTAGTTGTAACGCCAGAGTCACGGATTGCTTTCTCCAACGCTCTGTGGAAGAGGAGGCAGGCTAGACCATCCCCTTATCGGAGTCCATTAAATGTTCATTGGTTTGGTTTTTTTTCCCACACTTCTCTCGGGAGAGGCGAACCTATAGCGCTGAGTGGGCGCCCTGAGATGTCACCAAAAAAACGGTTGCAGTTTCTCTTGAACAGTTGCAGGTTGTACGGCTCTGGGAACACTTGTGCGGGACGGGAGGTCAACAGCTTCCCCGCTCTGTAACGGAACGAGTTCTGATGCAGGATGTTCGGTAGATGAGCCGTGTCCCAACGTCAGCGCCGAGTCCCCGACCAGGCGGAACCCTGGCTCTCTGTATGCTCTCAAGCAGGTCGAGGGTATGTTTAGAAGCAAAACTCCAAACATGAGAGCAATATTCGAGCATTCCCACAGACCGTGACGTCGAGCAATTTCAAGCTTTCCCACGATTGAGGGCCTGGCCAATCATTGTTGAACCGATGATCCACTTTTCTTTGTGAATAAAGTATTTTGTGGCTTCGGTCCATTGGAATCAACGAGATTGGGACCTTAGCCAGATCTTGATTCAGGGAATCGATCTAGCTAAATATCAGCTGGTGTGACGTTGATGCACCAATCGGCCGATCACTCGAAAAGGAGGAAACAAGCATACTATCATCCACGAAATTGGACACTTTGTTATCCGTTGACTCCAACAAATCAGTTATGGGAAGCAAAAACAAGGTTGGAACCAAAATAGAACCTTGAGGCACCCCAGAATTAACAGGATACAGATCCGAACAATCGCCGTCCACAACAACCCGGATCGGTCGATTTTCGAGGTAGCTCTTCAATCAGTCGCTAAGGTGCTGGGAAAGTCTATATGAACGAAGTTTGCTTAGCAATGAAGACGCGGTCAAAAGCCTTGGAGATATCCAATGCGACCGCCCTTGACTCACAATGCCGTTCACTCACAGATGTCCATATATCGGTTATAAGTGTCAAAAGGTCACCCGTGGGCCCCCTGCCACTGAATTCGTATTAACGATTATTCAGAATTCCTTAATTAACTCTGTCTTGATGACTTTTTCCATTACCTTAGATAAAATAGACAGTAATGCTACCCGTCGGTAATTTTGTGGGGACACATTTTTCTCGTCTTTGGGATTGGCTGAACTCGAGCGATTTTCCAGCAGGTAGGAAAGGTCCTCCGTGCGTAAGATAAGCGGAAGAGTCTGCCAAGAACCGGCGATAGTTCCGGAGCACAGTTCTTAAGGACTATTGCGGGTATTCCGTCCGGGCCGGTTGCCTTCCTACAGTTCAGTTCACGTAGAATGCGTTGAATAGTGCGCGGGCGAAATCTCACATCCCACATCGAAGACCGTACCGGCGCGATCACAGGTGGCTCCAAAAGGCCGGGATCGAGGTTTGAATTCGCGGAAAATAAATTTGCGAACACATTAGCTTTATTCTTTGAATTTGTGACTAATGTCCCGCAGTCTGTCACCAACGGGGAGAAAGAGGAGGATCCGAAGTTACTGCTGACAGCCCTTGCCATTGACCAGAAGGAGCGCAAACCGGTCGGGTACTGAAGGAGTTTATTGGTCACTCTGTTGTTGGGAGCTTTCTTCGATCGCCTGTTTGCACGCGTTTCTGATTCTAACAAAATTCGTTCTGTTAACATCGATGGGACCGAAGCGCTATTGCTTAAAAGCTTTAATTTTGTCCGCGGTAATCTACTCGCATTTTTATCAAACCAAGGCTTATCAGATGAACTTCGTTTGATGGAATGTGGAATGTAGATCTCCATCCCGAGAAGAATAATCTCTGTGACCGACTCCGCGCAAGCGTTAACATCGGCGACTCCGAAGCACACCTCCGATCATGAAAGGATGCGAAGAAATCTCGCAAATCGTCGCAGTTAGCAGCCCCATACTTCTATACCTGGCGATGCTGCACAGGTCAGTAATTCGCTTGAAATGTAAGTGGTTGCGCGACCGATACCAAACAGTGATCTGAGTATCTCAGTGGCGCAGAAACCTCTACGATATAAATACTCGGTTCGGATGTCAAAAACAGGTCCGGGGTGTTCCCATAATCACTTCGGGCATCCGGCACTCGCGTGGGTTCCTCGACGAGTTGAGTCAAGTTGTGGCTAACAGCAAACATCCCCGGCAGCCTCCCAGTCTCCTCGGTTCTGTTAGAATGTACCAACCAGCCGGAATTGTGTACATTCCTCAGCACGACCCTCAACCATATGATGTCCATGTTATTGGGTTCCAACGCCTCCATCCTCTGGCAAGCCAGATCGGACCGCGCGAAGACGAAGACTCCGCCCTTAAAACGGAAACTCGAATGTAGGTCGTATCCTGAGCAACGCAGATATGTCGAATCAGTTGGCAAATCGACCTGGGTGACAGTTAGAGCAAGGATATCAGGTTTCGCTGTTTGCAAATATTGGTGAACGGCGTTTACAATCGTATTGGTGAAACCAATGCCCCTAATGTTACAAAATGCCTTAACCAGTCGAGCGTGGACAGAGCCTCGAGAGCGAGCCCCATTACGCGATGACGAAGTTCCTAAAGTTCGGTTATTTATCATAATATCTACATGATGTTCTCCCTGACAGTCTCCGCTGGAGATCCGAAAGGGAGACTAGTTTACCTCCGAAATTCTTTATATCAGAAGGTACCATCATGACCTAACTCCGTGTCAATCAAGGCCATCAGCCATACATCCGAAACACCGTCGAAGATTTCTCACGACGATATCGCGGAATGTACAGCATGATGGGGTGGTATCTAACCTTGGGACCGACTACCACCTAAACCAACCTTTTCTCGAACCGGCCCATCAGCCAAGTTACAAAAGATGGCCAGGGAGTTCTCCCGGACATTTCACGGTGCCTATAGCTTGATGGGGTGGTATTTCACCGGGGACAGGGCGTTGGGACCCATCTACCACTCGGCCTTTATTCGCCTCTTACGACAAGCCGGCCTAGCTGTGATTGTATTCTAACGCCCTCATCACAGGGCTAATCAACCTACCTTGGTCATGGTCAACCTACAAAGGTGTATCAATTTGTTTGGAATGCCGAACTCTCTCCTGGCATTATAGAGTTCTATGCTATGCTATCGTAACCGAGGTAACCCTTGTAATGTGATGTAAATAACACGTATGTGTGAGTAATAGTAAAAATTGCATCGCAATGAATTGCCAACACTTTCACGTATCATTTACTAGACTTCAAATTTCTAAAGATTCATAGACTTGATGTCAAATGGTTATCATAATCTCTGCAACTGTTACAAGGAATTGCGGGCACTGATAAAAAACGTAACACATACAATGCCACTAAACTGGGTGGATAAATAAACAAGAAATGGATATTGAGTTAGTACTCGTAGACAGTTTATATCAATATATTTTTAAAATTTGCCTGAATGGAGCTAACCTGCGACAAGAATGGATGCTCCATATACTCTCTGCTATAATACGGTTCTGCCGTATTATATCCAGCAAGCTCCCAATATTTCAATTATTAAATATCGGAGTTGTGTTAGATTCGGATAATCTATAATAGATTGAATATCCTCTTTGTATCCGATTCTGCAAAAACCCCAAAAAGTTCAAATTCATATCTATTTAATGTTGCATACGTTAGCAGCTATTGAGACACACTTGTCAAACTTGTTCCAAGTTCAAGGATGACGATAAAGTCCTTTCGGCAAAAGTAAGTTCACCGAAACTTTTGGTGCCAGAAATTGATTTAAGCTACTCTGTGCCCTGTCATGTGAAATTTTGGACATCATGTGGAAAAACCTTAGGTTAACACAAGTGACATCTATAAAGAGGCACTTGTCAAACTTGTTCAAGTGTACAAGCGTGTGGAAAGGTACTTGCAACGATCCATTAAAGTCACGATTGAGTTAACCAAACGCTTCAGTGTGAATAAAAGATTTAGGCAAAGTGATAAACTGTCATATAACATTTTAAATATTATGCTGGGACAAACTTTTATGGAATAAATAAAAACGGATGTGCAACGCAGAACAAGACCGAACGTTCTTGTAGATACTTTTAACTTCAAAAAATGTAGGGTCTGGAATAAACCATTACATCTGAAACACCACTGTGTGAACGTAAAATTCTTCATGCTTTATTCGGTGTCATTCCCACTAACGGAATTTATAGAACGTTTTTCTTACACTAACGCGCGCACAAAAGGAGATTTTGAAGTACCCTCAAATGTCAGAGTACTATGCACATTACAACGAGGAGGAAACACATGATCAGGTAGAATATTCCCCATCCGTGTGGTTTGGCTAAAGAATAACTCTCTATGTTTATGTGTGCGCCTGAAGTTGACTTTCAACGTTTAGTTTAGTTTAGTGAGAGCAGAACCCTCGTTTATTGCACTTAGTACAAGCGTTAGAGAAAAAAAAAAAAATTAAAAGTAAAAAACTTACGAACTAACTTAAGAACTAGCATTACAAAAATTACTTTCGAATAAGTAAGAAGATAATAAGGTGGGAAGGTGGCTGTGCACGTGATGGGGTGGCGAAGACCGGGTAGTAGGATAAAGGGGCGGGGTGATAGGAATGTATACGGGTAGTAAAAGTGTAGATAGTGGGTGGGGCAAGGTCACGAGGGGAAAGACAGAAGACGACGTTTGAAAGCAATAGAAGTGAGGTAGCAATCGAAGGAGGTGGGGTAAGAGTTTGCCCGCTTTAGCATTCGTGAAATTGGTTCATTACAGCCCTAGGAAGTGTGGTGGGAGGGCAGATAGAAGAGACGAGGGTTTCGTAGGTTGCGGGGGTTGGTGTTGAGTGCGATGGCGGAAAGCAGGCTAGGGCAGTTGATTGTGCCGGAGAGGAGACGGTGGATGAAGAGGATATCGGCAAGAGTTCTGCGTTCCTCAAGTGTACTGAGGTTGATCAAATGGAGCCGGCTTGTGTATGGGGGAAGAATCCGAGGATTCTCCCAGTTCGGTCCACGGAGGGCAAAACGCAGAAACCGACGTTGAACGCTCTCGATTCTGCGGATATGGGACGAGCAATGTGGAGACCAGACCTGACTGGCGTATTCAAGAAGGGGGCGGACGAAGGCTATGTAGAGGGAACGGGAAACGTAAGGATTAGAGAATTCCTTAGGCCAGCGTTTCACAAACCCTAGGGCGGAGTTGGCCTTAAGAATGATATCGTCGATATGTGGGATGAAGCTGAGCTCCCTGTCAAATAAGATTCCGAGGTCACGTATTGAGGATACGTATGAGATCTGCTGGTTAAGCAGGAAGTAGGGGCGAGGAGGTGGGGGTGGACGTTTGTGGGAGAATGTAATGGAGTGACATTTGGCAACATTGAGATCAAGGCAGTTATTACGGCACCAGGTTGAGAAGCTGTCGAGGTCCTGTTGGAGGAGTGAGGAGTCGAGGGGAGAGATGATTATTTTGTAGAGTTTGGCGTCGTCCGCATAGAGGGATATGGATGAGTGTTTAATAACAGAGTCGACATCCTTGATGGTTAGGATAAAAAGGAGGGGGCCTAGATGACTTCCTTGCGGAACCTCAGAGGTGGGAAAAAAAGGATCGGAAAGGGAAGATCTGAATTTAACACGTTAGGATCGGTCTTTCAGATAAGAAGATAACCATTTGATCAATAGGGGTTCGAAGCCTAGGGAGGACAGCTTGAAAAGGATGAGATTATGGGAGATTTTGTCAAATGCCTTGCTGAAATCGGTGGTGATAACATCAACTTCGTTGCCATTCTCTAAGGCACGGAGAGTATGGGATGAGAACTCGATCAGATTGGTTGTGGTCGACCTACCCGAAAGGTAACCATGCTGGTTGGATGAGATGATGGATTTACAACTAAAAGATAACGCATTGTAAAGAAGCCCTTCGAACAGTTTGGGGATATGAGATAGTTTGGCGATGGGTCGGTAGTTGCTGATATCATTTTTATGTCCCTTTTTATGTATGGGGGTGACATAGGAGGATTTCCAGATACTAGGAAAGGTCCCTTGAGATAGAGATAGGTTGAAAATCTTTGATATCGGGAGAGAAAGAGAAGTGGAACAGTTCTTTAAGAATACAGACGGAAGTCCATCAGGTCCGGGGCTAAACTCGTCTTTGAGTAAGTTTAGTTTCTCCTCAACTACGTGACGCTGAATAAGTTCAGGAGAGAAAGGACCAAGGGAGAATTCGGGCAAGTCATTGAAATACGACGGATTGGGTTCGAAGGAGATGTCTGTGAAGGATTTATTGAAAAACGACGCGAACAGGTTGGCAATAGTTAGGTTGTCGTTTGACGTAGTCGCGCCATAAGAGAGGGAGTTAGGATAGGCGTCGGATGTACGTTTATAATTTATAAAGTGGAAAAAGGATTTGGGATCGCTAATCAAATTGGATTGTATTTTAATAAGGTATTTGGAATAGAGGGAGTTGTAGAGTTCGGAAAATTTATAAAAAGCCCCGAGATAGTTGGAGTAGTTTTCAATGGATCGCATTTTGAGGAAAATGTTCGATAAGTTATTCCTTTTGTTCCGAAGATTGCGGAGATTGCAGTTGTACCATGGCGGCGAAGAAACCGATGACCTGCGGCGAGAATAGGGGACATATAAGGCGACGGCATAGTAAATCTTCTTATAGAGAGTGGCCGTGGTTTCTCCTACACCCAAATGATCAAAGCGAAACGCTGTTTTGCTAAGATATTCATTTAGGAGGCGGAAATTAGCCTTATGGAAGTTGTAAGAAAAGCAGTCAGGAGGTAGAGCGGGCTGGGTTTTGTGGTCGAAATATAAGGATAAGAGCAGTGGGGGGTGATAATTGTCAATGGTAGAGAGGACGTGTGGACTAGGGGCAACTGAGGACATGAGAGGGTCGGTTGTGAACGCGAGGCCCAGCTGTCTCCCCATATGATTTGGGACATTGCTTACTTGATGGAGGCCTGAGTCGGAGAGGCCGTTAATAAAAATGCGTTCATTAGAACTAGTGGGGTTAGAGACGTAGAAGGCTTGTTCGTCAGCTGATGTCCATTGTAGGTGGGGCAGGTTAAAGTCGCCAAGAACGACGATATCGTCTATTGCGGTGCTTAACACTGTAAGGTTATCTACCGCTTCTATTGCGAGTTCGTATGACGCGGTGGGTCGAGAGGGAGGAATATAGAAACAGATAACAAATAGAGACTTAGGACGCTTGTCAATTTTAATAGCGACTTAGTCGAGATCCGGAGAAGAAGAGATGGCAATTAGAGATGAAGTGAGTCTGTTGTGAGTAGCGAGCAGCACTCCACGGCATGGAGAGTTGGGAACTTCTCGATTAGCGTCGTCATCGCGAAGAACGTTGAAGGAGGGAGGGAATAGTTCAAGACTACTGATACTAGGGATAAGGTTGGTCTCCGTCAGAGCGTATATGTCGAAGGGGAGGGAGTGTGCCTTTTCCAGAGTCGAACGTGTTTTGGAGCGGAGACCCCTAACATTCTGGTAGTAGGCGGTTACGGGGAGAGTATTGAAATGATTAGAGGGACCAAAGGGCGGCTGAAAAGGGTCAAAAGTAATATTGATCATTGGGAAAGGTAATTTTGTTGTCAACGTGAACTGATACGCATTGACAGATTGATGAGTATCGCGGAAAAATGTCTGACGGGGCGGAACAAATTCAGCAAAATCAGTTGAGTACCGACCGTGATAATACTTATAGAAAAGAGACAGGCATGATAGGTTGCACCTATGTTCTAACGACGAAATTGATCGACTTACGGTTGGGTCCGCAATAAGTTTCATTGGTTGTTTTTGCATCCTATCGAGTGCGTGTAGTGCAGTTTTGGATGCGCCTGATATGGAAGTTGAACTCCATTTTGGGACGATGTATGCCTTGTAAATAGTGGCCAGGTTGGATGAAGTGAAGTATCTTTTGCAACTCTTAAAGAACCCCATCAATTGGCCCCACTTTCCACAGCTTCAAATATCTGGTCACTCCAGTAAAAAGTCGAATTAATTCGAGTACCGAGAATTGATAGTTCCTTGGCTTTGTCGATGCAAATGCGGTTCATCGTTAGTATATTTACTTTGGGGTTCGCCTTTGATAATAAGAGATAGCACTGAGTTTTTAATGCTTTGAATTCTACTCGGTTAGATAACTCCCATTGATATATCTTGTTGAGGTCAGAATTCAATCTATCATATAACCTGCTGATTGATAATGACATTCGAAGGGTGTGGTCGGGAATGTTCATATGAGTATGAGAAGCTCAATGCGCTATCATCAACAAACGACTAAATTGGGTTGTGAGTAATTGACAAGAGATCATTTATAAAGATCAGGAAGAGGGTGGGCGAGAGTACCGAACCCTGAGGAACACCTCCATTAATTTGATGAGAGGCAGATTTGACACCATCAAGAACCACTTGGATTGTACGGCCAGAAAGATACAGTCTTATCCATCGGTTTAGAGAAGTGTTCACTCCATAGGAATGTAATTTTGACAAAATAGCTAAATGCCAACCTCTGTCGAACGTTTTTGAAATATCCAATGCGACAACCTTGCTGTCGGCGAGGTTGTCGATGGAATGTCTCCAGTTTTCGGTAAGGTACGCCATCAAATCTCCTGTGGACCTGTTGCTACGAAAGCCACATTGGCGGTCATTGAGGAGACCATTTGATACGACTGTTATATTTAAAAATCGGCAAAGAAAACCTTCAACTTCAACGTTATATTTTTTTAAATCGATTCAAATATAATTTTTTTTTATTTCTTCTCGGGAAAACCTTTCAAATGGGGTTAGTGCCTGCCGATAGTCCAGGTTTAAGAAGCTTAATCGTCCTCTCGGGTTTGGTGTTGATACGATCAGTGATGACCTCCGAAAGAAGTGCCCCCTTTCCTTAAGTTCACTTACATTATCCCTGGTGTTTCAATGTTGCTGATGCTTCAGCTTCAAAAAATTTAATCATCTTCTGGAGGGAATGGTGTTGATACTGGTTGTCGAGCCTCAAATGTTGAACCAAATTGTCTGAAGTACTCGGCAACTAAAGCTAACTCTCAAGTTATTCATCAAAGGAACACATTTGTTTTATTTATTTGTTTAATTTATTTAATTCAATTTGTACACGCGAAAATACAACTCTCTGATTTACTTAACTTTTTTTAAACGCAGACTTTCATCAACAACCTTTCCTTTCGACTCCGTATTTGTACCACACTCTTAAAACTCGTCACACACTGTTTCTCAACTTTCTCTACAACAGCACGGTTCTCTTCTTCTTTTCCCCTCTTAACACCCGGTTTCTTTTTTACATACCGTTTTCAAAACAACCGTCACCACTCTGTTCTTTTTTTAAATTCTTTTTCGTGCCTTCTTTTTTATTATGGATCACCGTTATCTCGACGAGAGAACCACGGCGACGATCAGTTTCGAAACCACTCGAAGATATCATCACCGGGGAAAGAACTGGGTTTACATGCACCAGTTATATATTTTTGTTTTATGTTTTTAATTATGTGAAACTGTAAGTTATATAACTGAATGTATTCATTTTATGTTGTAACCGAATGTTGTTGTAATTAGCAAATGAGTGTAATGTAATTTAATATTTTATCTATTATGTGTAAACGAAAATGTACATTGTGTTTTGTATTTAAGTTTAATTTGAAAATGTGATCGAATGTAATGTATGTATTTAGTTAATGTTTAATACGATAAATGTTTACTTGTTATATGTAAATGAATGTTTTAATTTAAAACATGTAAATTGTTTGAAATGTTGGTATTTATTATTTAAATTGTTTAAATGGCTTGTATGTTATGTATTTTTGTATATGTTTTAATGTTTCCTCCCTGGGACTAAGGTGGTGGGGGAGTTACTACGCAACACCACATTTTTCGAAAGTTGACGGATAAAAAGTGATTCCATCACCTTCGAGAGAATAGGAGCCAGTGCTATGGGTTGATAAGAAGGGAGGGACGAATTGTCCCCGTTTTTCGGAATTTGGTGAATGTTCGCTGACATCCATCTATTTGGGAAACGGCCAGTCGAATAAGACAAATGGAAGAGTTTCCTCAGTGGTACAGCAGTACAGTACGCGTTCGGAAGTGAATATGGCTCATGTGTGCTGCTTATGATCAAGTTGAGGTGGAAGTGGTATCAGGCAGCGTCGAGTTCGAAGAGTAGATTCGCCTTCTCTTTTGCGCTTGTGTCATCGACTATAAGCGAAGGAAGGGATGAGGAGACCGTGCATTGAATGCCCAAAAGTTTCTTCTACCAGTGAAAGAGTGCGGTATTTCTTGTCTCACTCTCTGGTCATGCAAGAACTTGGCGCGTTGGATATGAGCATTACAGTCATTTCTAGCTCTCTTAAATCTTTTCCAGTTTTCCTCAGTATAGTTTGATTTTTACAACTGAACGTTTAATTCTTTAGCCTTAATGGCCTCTCTGCACCCGGAGTCGAACCACATATTTCTCTTGAATTTAATACTCATTAAGGTTCGCATGCCAAGTAGAATCGTGTCTGTCAATGTGTCTGCTGTAGACGCAACATCGTGATTGAGGAAAGCTAACGACCAATTTAACCCCCCAAAAAAGGTCGTTCACCCCCCCGTAGGCTTTCTCGTAGAACCATACTGTTCTTTTGGGAGTTTTCTCGTTAACGTTGCTATTAGTTAGAGCAAATTTATCTGACACGACACGGTGGCCTGAAGTGTCCAAGGGGAAAGAAACTTCAATTGTGTATTTGTTCGGGTGGGAGGTTAGAAACAAGTCCAGTGTATTGGCGGAATGACCATCTACGTCTGGGACCTGTGTTGAAGAGTTGAGTTAAGCTATTTGAATCAGCAAAGACCTGAACATATTGACCTTCAGGTGTTGTATGTTCAGAGTGGCGAAGCAGAGTCCATGTTGTGGCAGAAACTGTAAGTAATATCATTTCGTATGTATATGGTTAGACCACGATGTGGAAAGAACAGAGGCACTAAGTTATATTCCAGTAGATTGAAATCGGAAATATATGTATTAGTTTTTACTAGAAATATATGAATTAGTTATTACACAGTGCAGGGATAGTTGGTTCTTGGTTAGGAATGTGGACAGACACAGACGATAAAATGCATCTCAGGCCGTTAATGTTACAAAGATCAACACAAGATCACACAATTCCCTTTCCATTGAAATATCTATACCCAGAAAATTAATACCGCCTCTGGAAAAAGTGCAAGTTAAGACCAGTGATAGATAAGCCAAAGCAACTATAGCGTTTGCGATGATAGTGAAGAACGTGTGATTCGAACTGACGCAATGACAGTTAGAATCACCAAAAAATGTACCAATGCTTAACACATTAGGCTACTGGCCGCGTGTACGAATTCGATTTCTAAACTCAAGTACACTCAACTGATGTGGAATTGTTATGTTATCGCTATGGTATACGGCTCTGACGCATTTTCTTATTCGATTTTCGTCTTTTGTATTGTGTGTGTATCTGTTAGAAACGCCACACAACCACTACAGGTGTTATGCCCTTGTAGTAGGTGCCCCACTAAATCCGTGCCGTAATCCAGGTCACATTCCTTCCATGGTGAATATTACGCCAGTCAAACACCAAAACTCTCAAAAGATTATAAATCAATCGAGAATATTGAAACCCGAGGGACGAAACAGAAGTATGAAAAAGAGGAAAACAGACAAAACACAACACAACAAGACGACAGCACGAGGTGGTATAGTAGAGGGCTCTGTGAAATATAAATTGATATTGCCAGGAAGGTCTGCATCAGCTTCCTAAGATTGTTTAACTTGCATGCCGCGGACGAACCCTATCGCTTCAGGTGGAAGAGGCGATTTTGACGTGGCGGAACGTTAGGGAAGAGGATGATCTAACCGGAAGTGGTTAACGAAAACCATCTAGACCCGTCAACTTGAAGTCAGTTAGCAAAAGCGTTGTTGGGTGTATCACTTCGGCTCCCCTCGGACTACAGGGTTAAATACTATCTCTGCAATGTGTCCAATATTTAAATTTATTTTATTGCTCCGACATCCTACCTTTTAAATCTCCGCGATATTACTAGAAGGTTCAAATGAAAGAAATAATGTAAACTTAGTGAATGTTACAATGGTACGTAAACGTTTATTACTTATTTTGTAGCTATTCTATTTTATTTTTTATTTACCTTTTCGTTTCGTTTTGAAGTTTTTGTTTGTTAAAAAAAAAAAAAAAAAAAAAAAAAATAATTAAATAAATAAACAAATAAATAAATAAATAAATTAATTAATTAATAAATAAATAATAATAATAATGTATATTACCTATTTCATACATATAAGATAATATAGAATGTATATTACCTATTTCATACATATAAGAAAAAAAAAGATGTACGCCGAAAGGCATAAATAAAAATCAATTTATACTGTGTAATTTAGAGAGCTCGCATGGAGCCAGTAAGTTAATTTAAGGACGGTGATTGTAAAAGAGGGTTTAACATTTACCTCTAATATTATACATGTAAAAAGAATAAGGAAAATAAATGTGGTTTAAAAACAAACCAAAAAACAATGGTACGTGATACGTTGGGAATTGTTTGTAGTTGTTACACACAACATGTTAGAAACAAATTAAAACTAATTTAGTTTTGACTCCTGCAGGTTGTCAAGAAGAAAATTCCGCTCGCAGCGAATAATGCCCAATCATAATTTGGGTTCCTTCCGTTTTTTATATCAAATATTTAAAAGCAATAAACTTGCTCCTAGTTGCTAAAATTATTCTTTGTGTAGCACGCTCTTTTCAAAGTGTTTAATTTGTCGCTACATTTGCATTGAAACCATAGGATTCCTTAAGGATCATCAAGTCAGAATTTACATTTATTTTTCACCAAATAGTTTAAAGATACTCAAAGGCAACAATTTTATAGAATAAAATGAGACAAGTTTCACCCATAATGTGGGTCAGCTCCAAGGTTCATTTGTAAAATTCACATTTGAAATTATTGGGAAATATTTTTGGGGAGCAAGAAAGGGTCGATGCGAATTTTACCAAGAAAATTGTATGCCATCACAGAGACTAATGTACTTGAATGTGGATAGTGACTTCTAAAGTGAAAATTACGAAATGTGGAAGGGTTTTTATGTAAATCAACTAGAAACATTAGACTCAGTCAATATATGTTATTATGAATACTTGTTGTGTCACTTATTTATCAGAGAGTTATTGCGTATGCGACACATGATAAAATTACAACATTCAAATAGACATTGATAAGGGGAGTAAATGAGCACCTAAATAAATAAGTAGTCGGTCAGTGATTATTTGGGCATTTAGATAAAACTGATAAAACGGTTTATCACCAATAATGAGAAGGAGTAGAACGTGAACCCCTTTCCAAACCCGCTCTCAATGTACAATTTCTTTGTTTGTACTAACTAGGGCGATATTCGAGTTAGTTCCAAAATATATCCAATAACAATATCGGTCTAAATAAGGATACAAATATTACTTAATTTCTATTTATATGCGACTTACATGTTGAACTACACTCTTATAAATTATTAGTCCCGTCATATAAACTACAACTATATAATAATATTTACTAGATTTCTAGCCTTTAACTTTAAATGTTAAACGTTTGAAGTCACATATTCGTGTAGAACTTTGCTTTTCCCGAAATTCGCGGCTTTATTGAAAAAAACAAAACATTTTCATCTTTCTGTATCCCGCATCTAAAAAAATTGGTCAATCATGAATCAATCCGATATTTTATATTTTTATGAGAACAGAAGTGCTGATAAGTAGGTCGAGTCGTATAATTGCAAAACCACTTTATTGTATCGTTTCGTTGTATTGCAACCGTTTGTCTGTCGATGGTTGGCTCAGCTACATCAACCTGCACTGAACTAGCGTCACCAGATGTAAGGTGTGTGAATATTCTGTTGATCGGGAACTCCCAACGATTTGCGCCTGAAATTATCGCAAAGAACCTGTTTTTTGTCCCCAGTCAAAATGCGATTTAAAAATCCATTTCGTCTTCACTTCTCAAGCATAAAGAAACGCCGTTCAACATCTCTCAGCTTCAATTTGTATGGTACTTAATTTCCTTGCTTTTAAATCGTTACCGAGGTTTAGAGCCGTTTTGAAAAGGCTTGTTGAGTCATTCTTAATGTAAGGCTACATTAAATTTATTTCAGTTAGTGAATTCTCAAAATGGAAGGCAGCATTACAAACCAAAAACGGTGACCCAGTAGTTACCCCTTTTTGTCGACTAAAGATCATAGATTCACTCATCAAACCTCTAAATGTTATAAAAGAAACGATTTTATCAGCCTTTGTCAATGTAGTTTTCGTTATAACAAGCGCTCAAGAAGTCGTAAAATGCTGCATCATATCTCCATTATTTTATCTCTGCCACCATTTAAGACAATCTCAAACTTCTTAGGTATTTGATATTGCGTCAATTGAAATGTTTGGAGATTTAGCAGTACGATACTTCATCTGGATACAAATTGAATACTTATTTAATTCTATCTCTTCTAATATTTTGCCATGATCTCCATCAATTTGCATTAAAAATAAATTTCAGCTTTCGACCATACTGATAAATACATAGCGTCAATCTTCAGCCGAACCACACGACAATAACCATTTTGAGGCAGTCAAAACTATATAAAGTCTTTTTTTATTATTCCATTTTCCCCTCCCTCTTCTTCTGCTATTTTCTCTTCATTATGGCGTGCTGGGCTTTGACGTTCAAGAGTACCACATATTCCTTTTTGTGCACGCCTATTCTATTATAATATCAGTCACTGAAAGAATATTTAGAATAATGTGTAGTGGTGGACAGTTGTGTGGTGCTTCTACGAACAACACAACCCACAATAGGTTGAGATATCGTCGTTCCACCCAGGAACATACTCACCTATATCCATTACACCTGCCCACAGACACGTTCCTCAAAGTCCTTCCTTCCGCCTGAAACAAAGGTAACATACCAAATACCCCAACATTGAATTCAATAGTAAAAACCAATCGAACTTAACGTCCAAAATTTCCTAATATTGAATTCAATGCATCCATCCAATGCATCCATTCGATTCATCCATTAAACGCATTTTTCTGAAAACAAACAGAATAATCTCCTTATGTAGCTAATAGCAATTAGCACCCTTAATTCCTCGCAAGATCCCAAACCGACAAGCGCACGTGCGCAAACAAAGGCCTAGCGATTCGCCCACCGACCAACAATCTAGAAATCGATACCAAATCCCACGGTTCCTTGGTTACCCATCTAAAGCACACAAAAACCCTTGTTGTCGTAAGCTAAAATCCCAGGAAAGGACCGAGAAAAAAGTGGCACTACGCTTGATCCTTCGAAAGAAGATTCCGATAAGAGGATGGAAATATGAATTCAGATGAAAAGTTCTCGTACAGATAAGAGAACGAGAATAATGATCATCTTGGAAATTGTTTTTACAGATAAGATGATGGGAACGAAAATGAAAATGAAAACTTTCAGTAGTCGACATTGAGAATCTAATCCGAGAGGTGATAAATTACGTACGGTGCAAAGATCGAAAGTCCCGGAGTCTTACGTTGTGAGAGTGATGTCGCGAATTTGTTGAGTGTCGCTTAAGATAACATCCAGTGCCGAAAAACGTGAGGTTTAGCAAAGTGTCGCAAAACCAGAAATAACAGTATTATCGAAAATTAAATTAGGCATACGTGCCAAAAATTAAATGTGGTAAACTGAACAAATCAATAACTCTGTGAATAGTGTTAACTGAAAATAAATAAAATAACTCTTTGAATAGTGTAAACTGCACAAATAAATAACCTTTGTATAGTGGAAACTTCCGAGAATATTTACTCTGACATATACCTACGTGAATACAAATAAAGTAAAAATTAGAAACAATACATTTGTGCAGAGTTTCATTCGTGGCAATTTCGCCCTGGTATTTTATTGGTTCGAGTGTCTGCTCCAGGTTCGCTTTTCTTTTGGAATAGTGTTCGGCGGAGCACATTCCCAATCGACAGTCCGAGAAACCGCCAAAGTAATCATAGTCAATACTGTTCCGGAAGTCACCTGTAACAGTTTAACATCCTCGAAAGTTTTCTCCCTTCCCTAACAATGATTTTCGTAAGCTTGATAATATGAAATTCAACGCCATGGACGCATGGTCCTTATGGCATGTGTTACATGTCCATGGAAGTATATTCTTATAGCATATGTCATATCGAGTTCGTGCGCTTTCTTGTTTTTTTTTCAGTAACCTAAAGGAAAATGATTTAATTGAAGTAATAAAAAAACATTGATGACAGCTAGATTCTTGGTTAGCGGAAACTATTTGAATCGAAATTTAAAGACGTCATATGCAAATATATTCATCCCGCTTTTTTAAAAACACAGAAAAGGCATTCTCTGATTCGACGTTGACCCGAGGTGTTGTATATTGAATAATATATCTGTGATATCTGAACAATGTAGGTCCCCGAGTGGTGTCTTGAAACAGACAACTCCATACCCACTACCCCAAAAGAATATGGTGAAGCCTGGTGGGAATTATCCGTTTGTTTTTGGAGATGTGAAAAGTCATTTATAACAAACATTATTCTGCTTAAATAGACAAAATTCCCATAAAATTGGGCGGAACAAATTGACATAGGTCCAGAGGCAGGATCCTTATCAAGTTCGGAAACCATACCATCATAACGATATAGCAACAGGAGGACGAGATCCGTCAAACACATAACATTCAAATTAGAAAGAATTTAGTTTTCCGGCCTGGGAATATAAATACTTGAAACAAAAATATTATTTCACAACCAACAACAGAAACTGTAGGCCGGTATTAAAATTGCATGAGAAGATCACGGAAGTCTTTTCAAGACAATATCGTAAATGATTAACTGCGGGAAGAGTAGCAATGTAAATAAATCGCTGACTACGACTGGTGAACAAGAAACGAATTAAGTAGTCAGTTCACTATTAGACTAGATAACATTTTAAAAACGTCTATTATATAGTGAAAAAATAGTCAAATCTTTAGCTATTCTCCCATAAATTACAAATTCTCAGTGCACAAGATCGCATGGTGGGTATTATATAATCAGCTATCCAAAGATAGAAGGTTAGAATCAAATATTGCAAAATAACGCTTCATCATAATATTTTGCCACATAAAAACAGTATCATCAATCAAAGGTAATTATGATTAATAATATCGTTTTACAAGTCATTTAATGAAATTACCAATAAACATAACAAACAAAGGTCTGACACTACTTTCTCTGGAGATATTTTATCTGTCGCCTAAATCAGAGTCCGACTTTACCTATAAACAAAAATTTACCTGTTTGGTGTATTATTGGACGGATTAAGCAAGACAGTTTAATTTAGCTCGCATATATATATATATATATATATATATATATATATATATATATATATAGGTGGGCTGAAAGGTTTCCGCCCTAACGAAGATACAAGACATTTTTTCTTAAAATTTGTTTTTACTTTTCTACATAGCCCCCTTGTAATTCTACACACTTCTCCCAGCGATGCTCCCATCTCTCTAACCCGTCCAAATAGTACTCGGCGTTTTTCTCTGCAAAATAGCAGTTCACGAAGGTGACTGTCTCCTCATTTGACGATAATTTCTGTCCTCCGAGCACCATTTCTAGATTAGGGAACAAAAACAAGTCGCTTGTGGCTAGATCTGGTGAGTAAGGCGGATGGTCAAGCAGTTCAAACCGTAATTCATTGATTTTCGCCATGCCAACCACTGAGGTGTGAGACGGCGCGTTGTCTTGGTGAAACAGGATTTTCTTTTTCTCCAAATGTCACCGTTTTTCCACAATTTCTGCCTTCAGTTGGTCAAGTAATGATTCGCAGTATGCTGCTATAATGGTTTTTCCTTTTTAAAGATATCGATTAAAATAACTCCATGACTATCTCAAAACATAGACGCAATCACTTTCCCAGCCGAAAAAACGGGTTTTGCTTTTTTTGGAGCCGATTCCCCCTTTGAAGTCCACTGTTTTGACTGTATTTTTGTTTCGCGCGTATAATGGTGTATCCAAGTTTCATCGACAGTAATTAATCGGTGAACTTTAGCGATGTTATCGTCAGTTGTTGCAGCTTTTGTACGTTCATGGTCTTCTAAGCTCTCACGGCCACGTTTAAATTCAGCCGCCCAAAATTTGACTGTGGTAAATGATGATGCAGAGTCCCCATACATAGAATCCAAATCATCTTTGATTTGAGTAGGCGTATTGCCTTTCAAAAACAAAAATTTAATGACAGCTGGATACACAATTTTGTCCATTTTCACAAAAACACTCACACCGACTCATTCAAACGACTGTCAAATAAAAACTACGGCTGACATTTTTGTGGGTAGCTGTCAAAAGATACACGACTACATTCACTAGCTTTTATTGACGAGTGCTGCTCTCTTCACGATTAGGTCGGAAACTTCTCAGCCTCCCTCGTATATACCAGGTGTATGCATAAGTCCGGTTAAACTAAGAGATGGCGCCAGCGAAAAGTACGCAACCTATTAATTTGACACATGCGTCATATTGTTCGTCTGAGATTTAACTACAAACACACACAAGTTGAGTCCGTCAAAAAGTAGCATCTTTGTTTGATCATTCAGTGATCATGTCGACTTTTGTGCCTGAAAAAGAGCATTTGCGGTACGCATTGCTTTTCTTATTTAATCAAAAGAAAAGGGCTGTTGGAAGTTATCATTTGCTTCATCAATTAGAGCATGTGAGGCATGGTTTCCACAATTTAAAAGTGGTGATTTCAATGTGAAAGACAGTGAGCGTTCTGCTGTCCATAAAAATGTGAAGACGAGCAATTCCAAGAGTTATTGGGTTATGACCCAACTCAAACTAAATGGCAATTAGCAGCAGCATTACATATGTCTCAAGAAACAATCAGCAGACCTTTACCAGCAATGTGGAAGATCAATACCAGGTGTATGCACACGTTTTTTTCCGGTTTAACTAAGAGATGGGGACATCGAAAAGTACACAACGCACAGCAAAACTAGTGGAACACACCTTGAATTGGGGGGAACATCCTTCTGCACCCATCGTACTCCCAAGACTTGGCGGCATCTGACTATCAGAGCAGCACTTCAGCGATTTCCAGGAAGTTGGAAAATCGTTTGCCGCGAAAGACAAGGTGTTTTTCTGGCATACTATTAATAAATCTCCTCGGCTCCGCGATAGTATAGTGGTTAGTACACCCGCCTGTCACCCGGGAGACCGGGGTTCGATTCCCCGTCGGGGAGCCCCTGGCGCAAGACTAATGACCTTGCCCAGACAAAATAAATCATTATGGAAAATTTAACAAGCCCCAGGACTTGCTAAATAAGGACAAGACCGTTTCCCGGTTGTAGTGCCGATGATGATGATGATTAATAAATTACCTGAAAGACGGGCGAAATGTGTAGAAGCGGTTGGCCAATATTTTGAATAAAAACAATTATTTTATCTAAACAGGTTTTATTTAACAAAGAAACCGGAAAAAAACGTATGCATACCCGTAGTATAGTTGTACCAGATGAAATGTTGAATTTTCGCTCAGTCGGAAATATGAAGTTCTCGAGTGAACATCTGTGCAAGAACGTTAAATTTTCTTTTTTTATAAAGTAAAGTGGTACGTGTGCTTGACGTGTGAGGACATTAGGGTGAGTTATTTTTTTTTTAGGAATTGTTTACCATGATGTCGGCAGTTCAGATTCGAACCCTCTTCCTTTATGAATTTAAAATGGGTGATAATGCGGCAAAATATTAATGACGCATTTAAGGATGTAGCGGTAAGCGATAATGCGTTGAGAAGTTCCATTCGGGAAATTTCAGCCTCGAGAATGAACCATGTGGGAAGCCGGACACGTTTGTTGACGACGATGTTTTAGGAGCAACGGTGGATGCGGACTCAACAAAATCGGTGCGGGAGATTGCACAAAGCATGGGAGAATCCCCAATGACAATAAGTTGACACTTTTCATTCATAGGAAAGGTAAGGGAACTCGATAAGTGGGTACCCCATGAGCTGAATGCGTCCAAAAAAACTACGGAGCCTGGAAATCTGCGCATGGCTTGGATTAAGACACCAAACTGAACTGTTTTTGCAGCGGATAGTCACCTGTGTGAAAAGTGTATTCTGTATGATAGCCGTAAAAGACCTGGGCAGTGGTTGGATGCAGGTGAAAAAACACAAAACACTTCCAAGCGCGATCTTCACCCAAAAGAGGTTATGGTGACAATTTGGTGGACATCGAAAGGACCAACCAACTTTCCATTTCTTCAACCAGGAGAAACGATAAACGCTATCAAATATTGTGAGGAAATCGACATATTGCATGCCAAATTGGCTGAAAGGCAACCCGCGTTGGTCAATAAGCATTAAATTTATGGAAAGTATATATTTGCTCGATGCGGGAATGTATCGTGGTATGAATCGAATATCACCAAGTCCGTCTCCGGAAAACTGAGTTATCCATTTGGGGTATAAATGGCCCAATTTCTTCTTCTCTACAAATCTCAAATTAGACCCGCACTCGAATACTATTCTCATATTTGGAGCACTGCTCCTAAGCATACCCTCGAACTATTTGATAGCATATACAGACGCGAAATTCGCCTAATCGAAAATGAAGGAGTGATATCGGGACTACAGTCAGTGTTTTTTCAACTACACACTCGCATTAACATGACCACGGAAAGGATTGAATCCCAAAAATCCATTGTGAAATTATATGGTTTTGAATTCATCGCTATAGACAATCATCATCATCATCGGCACAACATCCGGGAACCGGTCTTGGCCTTATTTAGCAAGTCCCGAGGCTTGATACATTTTCCATAATGAGTTGTTTTTTCTCTTGTTCCTCTAATATGACATTCAATTTTGTGTAGGGAATGATACCTGCATACCAAATAAGACACACAATAGAAAAACCAATGCACTGCAACCCGGACAGAGTCGAAACTTTCTCAACTTTCTTTCACTTGCAGATTCCCTCACTTAGCAAAATTTTACGGAAATAAGAAGCTAGTTTACTGCTCACCCACCAACAACACGGAATATTCAGGTGAACCCACTTACTCATAGACAAATCTATATTATTCTTCATTCACTTAATACGTCAATAATTTGTTCTCATTGGTGCGGAATGAATTATACCTTGCTTCACACTCGGTAGGTTGAAGAAAAGATATAATTATAGTCTTATCAAATATACGTCAGGGTTTTGCGATGTGCAAATAAGCTTTGGAGACTTAATAATAACATTTTCTTTATACAAATTTGGTTTGATTTTAATATCAAAACCTTACTTTTCAGTTTAGTCAAACGAGGGAAATTTATTTCCTATCGAATATAATATAAATCTGACTTTTTGCCAATCGGAAGTAATATGAATAGATAAATCCTTCAGATAATTTTTTTAAATCATATCTGATTAAATGACGTTTATTTGAAGAATAAATAATATTACTTGGCACCGAATATTGTTGATGCTTAAAACGGTTGGCATTTCGTTCTTTAAACTGAAAAATTGCTGGTCATAAGTGCTAATACTCAATGTCGGAATTTTCGAAATAAGCATTTAAATTACCGAAAACTTGACACATTACACAATGGAAATATTTAAGTTGTAATATAATAATTGAAAGATAAAAGCTAGAAAATACTCAATAAACTAACCACATTTGTATTATCCATTAAAATTGTTTTGCGTTCACAATGACTATAAACTACAGGCCATATGCCTACATTTGAAGGGGAAAAATAAGTAAAATATAAATGTAAATGTTGCACTGATGTTGAATTTAAAATTCCTTCAAAAATAAGTACCGTCATTAAATGCACCGTAAGCGCGTCTGCCTAAAATGACCAAAGTATATAACAAAATACGCCATATGGACATCCCACACTGCAAAATCTTTTATTTATCACTTTCAAAACGAATCAGTTCGATCTCCTATTCACATTCCATCACAAACCACTTTACATTGATATCTGCAGTACAAAACTTACCGCCAATAAACTGATTTCAACGACCAATTGTCGAACGTTGTAAAACAGACTTTTCAAACAAACAACTTTCAAATGTATGGACGTAAGCAAAATAATTTCTGTAAAAATAAAATAGCTCCAAATAAACTTCAATCCATCAATGATTTTCCAAAAAAAAAAAACAAACACCACACCGAAGCTCACAAAATTCAAAAATTCAAGATATTTGATTATCCGTTAACAGTTCTTTAATGTAAACTTTAGTTTCTCTAACACTACGACGGTCTTAACGACGAAAATGCGCATACAAAGCAATGTTAGCGCTGCTCCTTGTGTTGTGTTATCGAGTCAATTGTTCCTTAACGTTTAAATATGTTTCGAGCGCGTTCATCTTTTATATGGAGTCAAGTTGTAGTCCTGTGGTATAAACTCCCCCATCCTCCCACTGAAGGATCCAACAACAGCTCTGTGTTATCAGTGTGTAACAAGTTGGCGAAAAGCTATTTTTGACACCCCTCGCTGAGACCACCCGCAACTTCACACTACCGCACGCAGACGTTCTAATACACTTCTATAGACAAAAAGCGCGTGAAATTGTATGTGATGTTTTGGCTTTTTCGGACATGCGTTTTCACCCATTCAAGACGAAATTAGTGGTATTGTTGACTTTTTATTTTTTTTACCGAGAATGTGTTAAGGACTATTGTTGAATTAATTACAGAGCAGTTGCCCCCTTTGGATGCGTTTTTGATGCCCTTTATCAAGGCGACTGTTGTATTGTATTAAAAAGCATTCTACAAAATAATTCACTACTATTTGATTTCAGTACATGACCATGGAACATGTATAGTTTTATGTTTTTCTGTTGTTTAATGCTGGGATGAAATGTCCTGTGGAAGACGTCGAGGCCTAGTGATAAGTACTTGTTTAAGCTATATGGACCGTGGGATAATCAAATAATGTAGATTTCAATGTATGAACATTAATGTAGCATTATTGCCATTTGTTGGTTGGATTGCCATTTCATTCTATTACTTCGGTTTGTGCACTCATTACAGTAGAAGTTTGTTGAGTGGATGGTAAGAGGATTAGACAATTTTCCGTAGTATAAAAATCTTAAAAAGTGTTTTCTTCTATTATTATAATCACGATTGTTAGTTATATATGGTAATTTTATCATTTAATATCTCTTGGAAGGTTTTTAAGAGGAGTTGGTATATTTCGCGCCCGGGTCTAAGACACGCTCCAGCTATTGTAAAAACTTTTTGTTCTTATGCCAAATGTGTATATAGTATATACTTATATGTATATATATAGGTGGTAGCGGTTGGCCTGGGTAGCTTTGGACCTGGGCAGGAGCTTGACCACGTGGTGTCCTGGGTGTGGTGGGATGCCTTGAAGTGTTCGAGTGGGTAAGCTCCTGGTTCCTCGATTGCCTCTTGCCCCTGCAATGGTTCAGCGGGCGGGGGGTATGTCTTGTAGTTGGGTCGCGCAAGTGATCGGTGGCTGGTAGTTGCATTGACCTCGTAGGTGGCCCCTGGGGCCGCCGCCGGCGAGACCTCCTTTTGGTCTTCTGATGGGAGCTGCGTTCATCAGTCGTAGGGTCGGCCAGTTCCTCTGGGTCGGAGTTGTAAATTCGCAATCCACGAGGAATGGCCATATGATGGCTGGTGACAGGCCTTGTCACCTTTAGGCTTGATGAACTGGTGGGTGCTACGCCTGTTAGCACCCATCCCAGTTCAGTGGCCTGCGCGACGAGGCCGGAACGTTGGTCCTTCCTGAGACCTTCGACGATGATGTTGGGGTACACGTCTGCCCCAAGGATGATGTCCACCTTGTCGGCGGAGGCGATGTTTGGATCGGCAGGTTCAGATCCGCCACGAACGAGAGATCCCTAGTCGCCGATTGTGATGGTGGTTCATACACTGATAGCCCGGACTGGATGAAGGGCCTCAGTGACCATTGTCTTGAGCCGTGGAGGCGAGAAGTGATTCTGATGGCGGCCTGAGTCCTGGTGGCAAGGCCACGAGTGCCCCCGACACCGTAGGTGGGGACGGATGATGCTTGGCGTCGGAGTTTTAATCTTCGGGCGAGTGATGCCGAAATGAAGGTGCCGCTGGAGCAGGGGTCCAGCGGAGCACGGACTTCAATCCTCTGTTCGGTCTCCGACGTCACGATGACTCTGGCTGTTGGGAGCAGCGCGGAATGCTGTGAAGGGGTGTTGATTGTATGTGCGCAGACTCCTTCCTGACGGTCGATCCGGGGGGCGGATCCTTTGGCTCGTCGCGGCGGTGATGTTGTCCCGTCGATGGCGGTAGACCGGGCGTGCAGCAGGGTGTGATGTCTCCGCTGGCATCGACGGCACATCTTGTGGGAGTGGCAGTCGCGCATGCGGTGGCGACCCAAGCAGTTGGTGCACAGGTTTCTTTTGTGTGCGAAGGACTTCCGACGGCCAGGTGTGAGCGATCGAAAGCCCTCGCAAGCGTAGATCGTGTGTGCGGCCCTGCAGAATGTGCAAGCGCCCTGTTGCTTTACGGGTGTCGGCGGTGTTTTGTGCATCAGGACACTGGGCTGGCTAGTCACCGGGCCGGCTACTCTTGCTGGAACAGTCGAATTCGTGGAAGGCATTGGAGTTGGATCTGACATGGATCCTATGTACGCCGTGCCCACTGCTTGCTCTGGAGTCCATGTGATGGTAGCCAGTTCCTCTGGGTCGGAGTTGTAAGTTCGCAACCCACGAGGAACGGCTATGTCATGGTGTGCCCCACAATGCGTGCGCGGCATCGTCTTCTGTGGGGGCTTCGGCACTGGGTCGATCATCGGGACCTTGGGTAGGTTGGGCTTTGGGCAGGCGGCACTCTGGTCGGCGGCCTGCTCACTCTTATCCACTGTTCTGGGCTGCAGTTCCGTTTCTGGTGGCTTGATGTCGGCCATTGGCAGCTGCACTGGGGGCAGCTCGCTAGGGTGAAGGCGGTTGGTGCTGTTGACCATGGTTGGGGAGGCTGACTTGAGCGCGTACTGAGCCTCGAGGAGCTTCGTCTGTTCCTCCAGGTTTATTTCTTCGGTTTCGCCGAAACAATCCTCCGCGAAGTATGTGTGTTGTAGATGGTCCGGTGTCGCCGTGACGAAGATGTCGTAGTGTCGCTTGGAGAAGGCTTCCCATTCGGCGCGGAGTGCATGTTTGGTTGCCTCAATTGCTGCCGGACTTGGTTGTTCCTTTTCCTGTATGTTGAGGAAAATGCCGGAGATGGTGGCCTGTGCCGCGAACTGAGCGGCAATGAGTTCCTCAATCGTGGTCGGTTGTTGTATTGGAGCAGCTGTCAAGGACACGTTGGTTTGAACTATCGTTGTAGAAAGTTCGTCATCCTGCTTTCGTTTTGCATCAACAGCGGTTTCCAGTGAATTTTTCTCCAACAAATCACCTAGCGTTTGATTTGCAATGATCATCTGGCGGCCGCTGTCCTCCGATCCACGACTTAAGGAATCCTTGGAACTGTCATCTTCTTTTATGCATGTCCTTACATTTGTACTCGACTCAGGTTGGTGATGAACAGATGTATGATCTCTGCCGACCGAGGAATGTCGTCGGTCGAGATCTTTGGTGTTCCGCCGATTGAGGAATGTCATCGGGGAACCGTTGTCCAAGTTTTCGCCGTCGCCGCCGCCACCACTGCCGTTACCATTGTCGGCTCCGTTGCGCATAGTGTAGTGAGAAAACGTATGATCTCTTCCGAGCGAGGAATGTCGTCGGTCGAGATCTTTGTTGTTCCGCCGACAGAGAAATGTCGTCGGGGAACCGTTGTTCCTTTTCGATGTATTTGCCATCATTCGCTGCTGTACTGAGCTTGGCTTCGGTAGATCGGTTTCTCCCTTTACTGTAGGGTGATCGGGTCGGCGATTAGTTCTTTCAATTCCTTGGAGGTGGCAATGATCTCGTCCGCCCTCTTCTGGTGGCAGCGATTCTAATATAAGATCATGATCGGCCGCTTGCCCTGCACTCCTTTGTTCAAGTGGCTCCTCATTCTCATTGAGCGATGCACCTAACAAAGGTGATTCAGAAAACAAATATTTAAGGGGTGATCTATAGCTGGCATGGAATGCGTTTTTTCTCTGCCCAGCAACTTCGCCTCTTGGTCTGGGGGAGCATTTTCCTTATTATCGAGAAGACATGAAGTTGAGTCGTTAGCTTGTAAAATAAGATCACATGCAATTCCCTCTAACAAGATCGGAGAAATTTCGGCACTGTTAAGCAACTCATCGGACGGGTTGTCTACCAAAGCTTCTTTGTCATTGTTATCGTTAAATCCAGCAACCACTGCACCTGGTCTCTCTCGGCTGTCGTCTACTACATCGGAAAATTCAAATTTGTCTTTTGCCTTTTGGCATTTATCGGAATCAAGTATTAAATTTAAACCTAACTCATGGATAGCACTGGCGTTTAAGCGTCGTTTTATTTGACTTACTTGGCTTGTGGGAGTGGAACACTTCGCTGAGAAGTCAACTGCAATATTCTTGTAATTCTTTTTGGCCATAGCTGCATCGACTGTTCCGTTCTTCACTGTTAATAAACCGGGTTCGTCGGTACTGTCAACCGGTTCTAATGTGCTGTTTAGATCAATGTTGATGTCCTCATTAAGAAGGGATGTTTCACAGTCGTTATCCATAGTAATTTCAGTCGTCCTTGATTTGTGTCGAGTCAGGTTGCAGTGTCTATGTGCCGCGAACTGGGCGGCGATGATGCTAATCCAATGAAGCACTGGGTCCGTTTCGAAGGACCAGAAAATGTTTGTTGATAACTCTACGCAGTCCGCGTGCAAACCAATACCTTTGTCGTAGGAGACAGAACAAGAAAAAGGCAGAAGTGAACTAGAAGGCAGCTTTATTAATAGACGTGTTGAAGGACAATTATTGACCGATGGTGGTTATTCGGTGAATGTTGATTGTAGACGATTGTAACGAGCCCGTTGAAGGTTGATTGCAGACTGACGAATTGGCATAACTGCCAATTCAAAAGCGACGCTATGACATCATCGTGGTGACAATGATGGCCAGTTGGTGCCAGCTGCTGCGCAACTGGTATACATGCGAATGTACTAGATTTCTCCAGTACATTCCAGCGCATTTAATTGCCAATCCGCAACACCCCCTTATTAAAATTGATGGATAATGTGATATACCATATCACTTTTCCCGAATAGTTTCCAACCGAATAAAAATACTTGTAAGCCGATAGATTATGAATTCATTTATTAATTTAACAAAAGTAGGAACATTAGCCACTACATAGTACATAAGAAAAACAAGAGAAAACTTAAATTAGAATTAAAATTAAATTAACAACTCCAATATTTAGCAGAAAAATAGTACTTTCTCTACGTTCTAAATAAAGAAATTTACATGACTCACATACAAAAACTGCTTGCCGCGTTGGAAGACATTCATTGTGAGCTCAAACTAAATCGCACTGCAAGCATGGTACCCATATCTTTGCCTTATTATCCATTTGGAAAGATGTGTTACAAAAGACACAGAGACTGTCCTTGTTAGGTGGAGTTTCGGCCCAAGGATCTTCGTCTGAGCTCGGTAAATGCAAACTTTCATCTGAATCGCTCGAAGAACTTTCTTTTGTTTTCTTTGCCCGTTTGCTTTTTACTACCATAGGTCTTTTCGTTTAAGTTTGGGCGGTGGTGAGATATCCCAAGAAGTTACGATCTTTTCCAAAGCTGCCCTGCTAGTACTAGCAACCGGTTCTTCAGCTGCACTACTTATGCGGGCAACTGGTTCTTCTACTTCTCGTCCTGAAAGAGCAGATTCTTCATCCGGATGATTTTCAAATGTTTGAGCGATAAAATCAACCTCCTGAAACATATTTTTGTCTAATGGATAAATGCCAGTGCATTTGAATCCATTTATTGCGATTTGTGCTATTTGGACTTTAAGGTAGGCCTTCGAAAAAAGTTCAATAACATCAAACTGTGTTATTTTTCGGCCCTGGTCTCGCATAAATCGCCTAATTTCATCGTTATAATACGTCTTCAGAGGTCCCATAAATGTTGTATCAAGCGGTTGCATTTTGTGAGTACGGCGGAACAAATGAAGCGCCTGCGCTCATGCAGCTGACAACCGTTATAAGAGAGCCTCTCTCTGCAGACGTCATACAACCTATTTGCCTTTTTCCTTTCGCTGCTAAAATTTTGGGTTGCCTACTTTGTGCAATGGACACTCCTGTCTCATCTACGTTCCAAATACTAGTTGGGGAAAATTTATGTTTTTCGTACTCTTGCTCGAGTAAGCTATAAAATATGCTCACATTTTCAGCATTAAAGCCTTTTACCCCATCGATTGAGGTTCCGGTTGGAGTCCTGATACTAATCTCTGATTTGTGCCTTTTAAGAAATGCATACAACCAATCTTTTCCTGCGCATTCTTTCATTACTGAAAATGGGCAAGCTATGGTGTTTCTTTTTGCCACTTGGAATGCTAGTGATCGAATGTCACCGCGAGTTAAACCCCAAAAGCGTGATTCTATTTCTCGGATGTATCTTACCAGCTCCAATTCCATTTGCAGGCTAAAAACAGGCTTACGTCCCAAAGGCGTGGCTAAAATATCGCAAATAGATTTATCACTGCGAGCGGATCTTTGTAGTGTTGCAAATGTATCTTCGACGCCAAAAGTATACCCATTTCTCCTCCTCGGACTGCTAGAATAGCCTTTCTCATTCCTTCCGCATCCCGTTTACGAATCTCCCCTTTTTTTGGCATTATCTGAAATAAATTATAATAATATTTAGTGATTGATAATTTGGTGGGTAATGTGATATGGTATATCACTTTACCCAATTTCAACTATATCACATTAGCCGCATTTGGCTTTTAAAACAATCAAGAGATTTTTTTAAAAATGCACTTCACTGAATTAAAAACTCACCCAATATACTGTCAGCTCTATTCACACACAAACAAAATGTATTACTTCAGTTTTTAATTTTGCTCCAATTTTTGCTGAAATATAACATAAAGCTCACACAAAAAAACTGTCGACTGTACACCTTAAACAATTTCAATGCACTTACATACAACGCAATGTGCGCGAGTGCGCCTAAAACTGCAGCACGTGTTCTTTTCCATTGCCGTCATGTTGACAAGAAAATTCTTGTCGAGAATTGATTATTTCGGAAAATATGATAGTATATCGCATTTCCCAACCATATCACAATACCCGAAGTTACTCTATATATATATATATATATATATATATATATATATATATATATATATATATATATATATATTATTCGACTGAATTGAAAATTGACAAGTCGATTAATACAGATTAGGTTAGGTAGATAGATAATCGTTGCCTTTTAAGAAATACTAACCTTCAAACGATATGTGACAAAATTTCATGACAATCGAACCATAACATAGTGAGATACAATAATTTGAGTGACAATAATGTCAATTTTACAATATTGAAAACAATGAACGGACGCTTCGCAAAGCTTTTATCGGCTGCTCTTCACTCAGCTGACTACCGATTTGATTCCGGCGTGAAATGGTGAATTCATATTTCATCCATTGTCACATACCGATGCAAAAAATCCTTTATATTATAACCAGTGACAAACAGCGCTCATCAATGCGATTTCTAGCAAACAATTGAAAAAATTGCGTCACTTAAAAATAACTAAATAACTAAAAATAACCTCAGAATGTTGCGGTCCGGTTTGAGGATTAGTAAATCCTAAAAGCCAAAAACGATTTTTCATTACTGGCGCCATCTCAGGGTTAGTTTCGGGACTTATTGAACGATGTGTTACGTAAAAAAGTAAGAACAAAATGAAGACTTACTGTAAGAATACATAAAAAAATAATATATATATATATATATATATGAACATATATATATATATATATATATATATATATATATATATATATATATATATATATATCATCATCATCATCGGCACTACAACCGGGAACCGGTCTTGGCCTTATTTAGCAAGTCCTGAGGCTTGTTAAATTTTTCATAATGATTTGTTTTTTCCGGGCAAGGTCATTAGTCTTGCGCCAAAGGCTCCCCTACGGGGAGTCGAACCCCGGTCTCACGCGTGACAGGCGGGTATACTAACCACTATACTATCGAGGAGCCTATATACATATATACATATATATATATATGTACATATATATTTAAATATACATATACATATATGTGTATATATACATTATTTTTCTAATGTATTATTTTTATATTCATCATCATCATCATCATCAGAAGTCAGTATTGCATCGAATTGTGACTGGTGATGAAAAATGGATTTATTTTAAAAATCCTAAACGCAAAAAATCATGGGTACATCCAGGAGAAGCGTCAACATCGACTGCAAGGTCACCCGCCGTATTCACCATACTTGGCTTCTTCCGACTACCATTTGTTTTCAGCGATGGGACACGCATTGGCTGAGCAGCATTTCAATTCCTACGAAGAAGTCGAAAATTGGGTCTCCGAATGGTTTGTCCCAAAAGACGACCGGTTTTATTGGCGTGGTATCCAAGAATTTCCAGAAAAGTGCTGGAAATGTGTAGAAAGCAATGGCCAATACTTCGAATAAAATGTTTTTTACTTTCCCATTTAAAATGTGTTTTATTTAAAAAACGCTCACTTCATACCGGCATATATATATATATATATAAAAAATAAAAAATTGTTTAAAAATGGAAAAAAAAAAAAATATATATATATATATATATATATATATATATATATATATATATATATATATATTTAAAGGGCGCCGTTTTTAATTTAATATACAAACAATATGGTATTTACAACATAATTTTATTCAGTTAGTTTCTTTATATTGAAATAGTTATTTAACATATTTGTCTGATATTTACAAATAGTCGTCCTCATTGAGGGTCGATGTTTGTGATCATTAATTTTTTTTGTTTGAATTTCATTTATTTTGTTTCTGTCATAGTTTCTAATTACTTCTTCACATTTCATTCCATCATCTGTTTTTGTCCTTATTAAGTATTTATTGTGCGTATCGTTTTTATTTTTACAAGGAAATATTAAAGTTGCAATACACCCTGGCGATACCAATTGTTTCGGATTGATAGTGGGAGGAAGGGTGGGAATAGGTTGAAGGTGAGATCTAGAAATTGGTTTTAGTCTGTTAAACGATTGTGATTTCGTTTCACTTCCGGGCCAGGTGGTTGCGTTCAACGAACGGCATTCCTCACACTGCTTTTTATGTCTCCTAATATCCAAGAGCATGGACGTCCACCAGTACCTCTGTCGTGTTTTATTATACAATTTGGTGACTCTCTGATGTCTACTAAAAGGGGAATTGTGATAAACCCCAAGTAAAATAGCAATCTTATTGAGGTTTGTAATTTGTTCGGGTGTTGCGGGCTTTATCATTAACTTTGGGTTTTGTTCACTTTGCGAGTAGCTAGGAAGCGAGTTTAATGGAATTGCTAAAGATGTGGTAGTTCTTCGACTAATACATTTGGTTTGAACACTTAATTCCTTAGGATTCCGTCTTTCCTGTTAAGGTTTATCCTACAGATTTTGCCCTTGTGTTGGGCTTGCTCCTGTTTCCCTCTATGGTATTTATGTTCAGGAGCCTTTTTCTCAACGTGTGAGAATTTGATCGACACACTAAACACCTTTGAGTTCATTTTCGTTAGAGGATTTCAAATTTTCGAAAAGAAGTCGTTTCCAAGTAGTCCGTCTTCTGGTGGATCGGGGATACTGTTCACTACTTGAAATTTGCATGGGATTTTAGACCTACCTTTCAGTTGGTAGTTCACCTTGCAGCTTCCCAAAGTTTGGAGAGTTCTAAACGGCTACTACTTTTGCTACTTTTGAGGTTACTTTTGCTGATCAAACTTATTTCAGCGCCGGTGTCCACTACTAGAGTTGTGTTTTTCTTAACACCTACATCTATCGGTATTGGCAAGCGTAGGATCCTAATGTGGTAGCTCGTTTTTGCCACTGAGCGTTTCGGCCTACTATTTTTTTGTTCCGAAGGGGGAGAACTTTTTAAAGATGCGCTTGCATAAAAATTGTCGATGGTATGGATTTACCAGCCCTTACTTGTATACATCCGTTGCAAAGTCGTTCAGTTGGACTTTTACACTCTCAGGGGACGCGGAGCCACATTTCTTTTCCGCCGCCAGTTTGCATCTTTCCAACGTTTGCTTCAAACGTATTTGGAACAAGTTGGCTGCTTTCGCAGGGTTCTGTCTGGTGGCCAGTAGTTTATTGATCAAATCTTGGTAGCGTTCTACTGGCTGATAAACTTTCCTCAGCCGATCCTCGGCTTCTTAAAAGGATGAAAACGGGGTGGACGCGAACAATGCAGATGCTTTTCCTCGCAACCTGGTAGGGAAGAATACATTGTGCTCTTCCCCTCGGAGACAGTTCAAAACCCTCCTACAACAATCTAAAAAATGCGTTCCCCAGAGAAGATGGGAATTAGCTGTACTGACATCTTCGCAACCTTTGTATAATCTACAGCCATATTTTAGATATAACCGGACTTAATATGGAAAGGGAAAGAAGTTCATAAATTAAATTAGTAAAGTCGCTGGAAAAGGTTAACAATGAAGTGTTTTTATAACAAGAACAATCACTAGTCGAAAGGTGTTTGCAAGATGTATTAAGGTATTATCACTGTATAGTAGTTAATTGTATTTTTTTGCGCATTTCATGTATATATGTATACTTACCAATTAGTGAAAAATTTATTTAGACGATCGCGAAATGTTTGCCCATATGGACACAGACTTTAAAAGCAATTATGGATTTTTATTTTTTTGAAGTGAGAATACTTCCCAAAGAATACGATCACACAATATTGGCAAAATAACGACGACAGATGACATCCTTTGTCGATTTTAAACTGAACTTTTGTTTGTCTCTTTTGTTGAAATTATTTCTAATCTGTGGGAGCTCTGTAGTTCTTTTAGACTCATGGGTTTTCAGGCTCTTACGAGTTGGTATGCTCGGGCTTACTTGGGCTCACCCGCCACGCCAATGTTGTGTTTTTAACACCAGTACCACACACTTAACAAGCATTTAAAATAAACGTTTTGTTTTCGTTTTATTAAACCTGGTCTTTATTAATAAACAACACACATTGTTGATCATGTTACACTCACTTAAACTAGTTCATAGTTTCATGAAATCCTCCTTCATCAACTTCATTCACAAGAACGGTCCCAAAACCGATGTCACGAACTACCGCCCCATCGCCAAACTGTCCCACTTACCAAAGATTCTCGAAAACATTCTATACCAATCTCTTAGTTTTCGTTGCAAATCTTTTATTTCACCAAGGCGACATGGTTTCCTCAATGACCGATCAATTACAACCAACCTTGTTGAATTCACTTCCTTTACACGCTCAGCATTAGAACACGGTAACGAGGTCGACTTGCTCTCAACCGATCTCAGTAAAGCATTCGACAAAATCTCCCACAATCTAGTCGTCTTCAAATTATCCGCCCTCGGTTTCGAATCTGGATTGTAGAAGTGGATTTTTTCCTCTCTAAAGGATATATTTTATTCGGTTCAGTTCAGGTTCAGGATATACAACCCCTTCCTTGCCGCCCCTTTGGTCCCTCAAGGAATCCGCCTAGGTCCTTTCCTATTTATACTTGACACTAATGACATTGATAAGGTCATTAAGAATTCCTGCTTCTCCCTATACGCGGATAACATTAAGATATACAAGATCATCGAGTCACCACTTGATTCTACACTGCCGCAATGACACTTTGGCAACTTCTCGACTTGGTGTGACTTAACATCGTCAAATGGCAATCTATAACCCTTTCCCGTAAGCGAATTCACTCATCCTCGCGGCCCTATTCCCTTCATAACCAACCCTTAACCGTTGTCCAGTCTAGTCGAGATCTCGGGATCCTTTGCAACAGGGAGCTTAACTTCCTCTCTCACATTGACTAGACGATCCGGAAAGCCAACTCTGCTCTCGGGTTCGTGAGACCATGGTCTAAGAAATATTTCGACCCCTACGTATTGCGATCCCTTTACCTTACTATCGTCTGCCTACTGCCAGAATATGCTAGCCTGATATGGGCCCCTTATCACAAGACCTATATACGTAGAATAGAAAGTATTCAACGTCGCTTCCATCGGTTCGCTCTGCGAGGGCTAGGATAGGAAAACCATTAATAAATAAAGCCCCGTACATTAACCGCCTCAAATTAATCAACCTCAGAATCCTTGAGCAGCGTAGGGTCCTGGCTGACATAGTGTTATAAATCGGGTCCTCTCTGGCTCGGTTTTATTAAGAAACCGTGCCCCATTGAATGAATGAAGAACGGGGATGAATGCATCTTATTAAAATTAGCATTAACACTTATACTTGTTGCAAAACCACGGGTGGTATATATCTCTCTCTCTCTCTCTCTCTCTCTATATATATATATATATATATATATATATATATATATATATATATATATATATATATATATATGTATATATATATATATATATATATTATTTATTTATTATGGCGCAAGGCCAATAACTTTACCCGGAATAACAAATTATTATGGAAAATTTAACAAACCTCAGACTTGTTAAATAAAGCCAACACCGGATCCTGGTTTTAGTGCCGATGATGATGATGATGATGAATATATACGTAAATAATACATTAGAAAAATAATATATATACCCATAAATATATATATATATATATATATATATATATATATATATATATATATATAATTATTAATCAAATGTATTATTTTTGTATATATTTTGTATTCTTACAGTAAGTTTTAATTTTGTTCTTACTTTTACGTAACACATCGTTCAATAAGTCCCGAAACTAACTTTGCGATGGCGCCAGTAATGAAAAATGGTTTTTGGCTTTTAGGATTTACTAACCTTCAAACCGGACCACAACATACTGAGGTATAGTTATTTTTAACTGACGCAATTTTTTCAATTCCTTGCTTGAAATGGAACATCGCATTGATGCATCAGAGCGCTGCTTGGCACTGGTTAGTCGGAATATAAAGGATTTTTTGCGTCGGTATGTGACAATGGATGAAATATGAATTCACCATTTCACGCCGGAATCAAATCGGTTGTCAGCTGAGCGAAGAGCAGCCGGTAAAAGCTTTCCGAAGCGTCCGTTCATTGTTTTCAATATTGTAAAAATGCAATTATTGTCACTCAAATTATTGTATCTCACTGTGTTATGGTTCGATTGTCATGAAATTTTGTCACATATCATTTGAAGGTTAGTATTTCTTAAAAGTCATAACAATTATCTATCTACCTAACCTAATCTATATTATTCGACTGGTCAATTTTCAAGTAGATGATAATTATCAAATGTTAAAAATGATGCCAATACATGCATTTCGTCCAACAACATAAACTTCTGTCCCGTCGAAAGCTGATAACGTCAAATTTGTTTAAAATCGTACTTCATATGCTCGATAGGATGCAAAAACGAACTTTGAAATTCATTGGGAATTGAGGTGCAAGCTTTTCAATACCAATTAAAATATAAGTATGTAGGTATACAACCAAATTGGTGAATGTATTCCATTTCATTTACAGGCAGCATACATTCAAGTTGCACTATGAGCAAATAAAGTCGAAAACAAATTGAATGATTGGTTTCATAAAATATTGCTCTAAGGGATATTCTATCCTTCTGTCACCAGATTCCTCTAGATGTCGTCCATTCGGCCAATCGATGAATACGTAACTGAAGTATAGTCACTGCGTAACGATTTACATACTCGCAAAATGCTAACAATACAATGTATGTTTGTTCGATTCACTCTTGTTGAACTTCTTCCGTTATGGCTTTCCCTACATGACCGTAGACTTCTCCTAATTGGCATGCAACCCCTGATCAAAATACATGATTATGCCATATTTTTCGTACATTCACTGGTTATGAGTAACATTGACTTTTTGGAACTATAATTTAAACAATCTCTTTTAACCGTAACATTCCTCGTTTTGTTCCTTTATTCCCCCTTGACTGAAATTGGACTGATTACTGCTAAATGGAATACTTGATTTCCATCAATCACAAACCTCCTGAAACACTTCTCTTATCCCTCTCAACCACTTCCACCACCAGCCTGTATGATAACAGTTATTGGAATTTAAACGTAATATTAGAAACAAGATTCTTATGATAGGGTAAGACTTATATTATATCTAAAAAAGGAATTAAATATTATCAGTATTCAACCCCCTATCAAACACTCCGAAATTCTATCAACTATCCTATATACGGAAGTGTTCGAAATATGTACGACTGTTTAATAAAAGCGAGCAAAACAAATTGTCTTTGGCAAAACTTATCTAACTTGCATAACATGTACCCCAAGAAAATGTATTCCTGACGTCACAACTATCACATTCATTTCAGTGGTCAGTAATGAAGGGAACATCTGGTCACAGTGTATTTTAACTCCTTCCATATTATTCAACGCCAAAACAAAATTACTTTTTGCCAAAACCTACTGTTGGGATTTATTACTTTAACAACTATAGTTGACATCATCGTATGGAAAAGTTGTTGCTCATCGGTAGTTTTATTTTTTCTTTGGTTGTTATATTTCTTTCCGTATAAAGTTAGCCTCACGAGAACAAACGTAAGAAGTATCTTGATTTTCGATAACCTCACTTCAAGATATGATATACTTAATCATATATCAAAACATAAAAGCAGTATTCCTCAGAGAAGTTTATTTGTGACAAAAAGATATCTGGGACAGATATTGCAGGGTTTACTGATAATGAAAACGTGCAAACAATGGCCCATTTCTTTCGGGATGATGAAATTCAATACTTTTGCCCAAAAGACCAAAATGAAATTAGAAGAGCGATTACACTACTAGCCAAACTTACAAGTGTGCCGCACAATGTCCTGTTTAACCTAGACCATGAAAGTTAATATTTTCACCTAACGTAAGATAAGTGTAGCCAAACTTAAAACGAGGTTGTTGGATTACTAGAGGATCAGTTTAAGGTAGCAGGAGATTAGTTGCTAGAGATCATCTGATCACTGTCTACCAAGCATGTTTGATTAGTGGAAACTCGAGGTCATTTGTCAAAAATAACACCGAGGTATATCATGCTGTTTCTTCTTAGTAACTTCGTACTGTGCACATACCCTAAATCTTATTTATGGTAAATGTACTGATCGATTTTCAAACCCGGAAAGTTCAAAATGTACTAAATATTCACTTTACGGTGGACCCTAAAACACACTTTAAGACTTCACATGGTCATCATTAAGGTTGTCTCAGCATACAGGTTCAAGGAATTTCAAAATAATAAATCGGGATAGGTAAACAATTGGGAAGACCAATATATGACTTTATATAATAAAATCAACCTAACCTAACAGTTAGGTCACATATGGAATGTGGACTCAATTATTCCATGTACGCCTAAAGCCTTAAGAAATAAAAATGATATTGTATCATTTAGAGTGCTTACGAAATTAATGTAGGAATGATACGTATAAAAACGAAATTTAACGTTTAGTCTTAGGTAAAATCTGTGTTTGTATTGGAAATATGTGTGGAGTTAAAACAAAACAAAAAAACACAGTTGTTCCAGCATGGAAGGCTGAAGGCTTCGAGGTATAGAAGACATGACCTCAGGCAAACAAGCAAAGGATGACTTATAGAAATTTGTTTTGCGAAACTGGAAGCTATTAGCAAAATACCGATATAATTAGTAAGAGATATTTGTTGAGTTAGAAGAAATGTTGAAATGAATACATTATTTTTTATTAAATTGGGATTGCTAAAAAATATAAATCCCAAACTAGCCTTCTGAATGTGTCTTTAGTATTCTATCTATGCATAAATAAAAAATAATTGAATAATCAATTAATAGTTCGCATTTCGAAAGTTTAATTGTAGCATCTATCCGTAAGGACGACATTTTAATGTGTGCCAAATGTTGGGTGAGAGTTAGGATTAATTATCTTATGGTTTTTTAGAAGGGAACATGGATTAGAAAGGTTAATTTCGCTGTTGTAACAAAGTGATAAATACGGTAGGCTCAGTGCGCAAGTTAAATTAAATGATCTCTGCTATAACAGTATAATCAATTTTGAACATTTTTCGCCAAGCATCGTTGATGGAAATCTCTTGAAAGCTGCGTCCTTTAAACTAGATTCGCCTTTTCCAGTGGCGATGCTAAGTTGCATCTACTGTTTAACCATACAGTCGACAAGCATTCTTTGCACCCAACGTTGATAAATGAACACAACAACATTTCCAACAGGACAGTAAAAATATTCTCAAGGTTTCCTTTTCTTGTGACGCCATACACCTACAGTGTATCCTTCATCTTGCTTTCTTAATTCATAAATTGACAAGTTCTTATATCTGCATTTCCATTTCTAGTTCATTTGCTTGCTCATGACAAATTGCGAGCAAGAAAATTACACTCAGAATGAAAAAGGATTCCACTTTGTTACGACCTAATGACCACGCTGCACATTGTGAAACATTATGATGCATTTGACACCTTCATATATGCTTGTTACAATTTTCCTTTATGTGGCAGAACCGGTAGATTTAAAAGAAGAATATAAAACCAACAAATTCTGTGACTACGTATTGCAAACAGACGCACATAGACCCGAAGACAAATTTCATTCCTTGCCTTACAACCAATTTGAGTTGATCTTCATCATGTAAACCATTACCACCCACATCTAACAGGCATAGTCTTTTAATGAAAAGATACTTCGACCTAATCTAAGAAGGTCCCCAAAAAGGGATCCATGGCGATGAATGAATCGTACACACACATCTTACGATAAATCTACATATAAGTCTGTAGCTCTGTTCATATAAAATATACAATATCAATAAATCTTTCTTAATAATCAAATATCCTGTTTGTGGTTTGAGCGTGTCCGGTTATTTATTAGAAATTCTTTTCAGTTCGCTCTCATCGCCTACAGGTCAAAAATTATTACTATTTCACAGTATTACCGGAACGCCTAATGACTTAGAAGTACTAAGCGAACTGTTTGCCCTTTCGGTGCAGGATTTTGAGGGAGAATACGAGTGCTGAAACCGAAGTGTAGGACAAACCATACAAAACGCAAATGATTGTCGTTATTGAAAAAGTTCGAAATGCAAATGAGTTAGTTGTTTCGCTAGATGTGAGGGTTTTCCATATGCGAAGACTAAGGAAAGTCCTTGGAACTGGTATGCCTCTCTAACCACGAAGGAGGACATTTTTAATATGTCCCATACTTGTCACTCTCGAGTGGATAGTCGTTGGTTCCTTTTTAATTTTGGCTCAAGGCTTTTGAGTGTAAGCAGCTTAACTATAACTGGACACTTGCCCTCTGTACATTCGTGAAAGTGCAACAATTGGACTTTCTTCTCTTCAAATATTTGCTTTTAAAACATTATTGTACTTATTTTAAGATAAGCAAACACAAAACGAGATGCTTTTTAAAGGGTACATATATGTGTCACGACTGACACATAAGCTGTTAGAGAATACCGTTCTCAAGAAAGTTTGAATTAAAATTGCTGTCTGCATTTGTTCTACAATTGTGCATGTATTTGGTTTGTTATCAGGCATTGTTTAGGGCGTGGGAATTATTGTAACATTGTCTTTAAATGCTGAAGTGCCAGATATTGATGGATGCTTTGTTTTTTCAACCGCAATAAATCACAAAGCGTGAAAAATATCTATGCGGAAAGTCAAATTAAATTCTCTTGGTGACATTTTGCTGAGACGCATGCTGAAAAAATTAGCCAATTTCAAAAATACGAAACTCGAATACTAATATGTAACTTGTTCGTAGGAGCATGGTGGTAATTTTATAATTTACAAAGGACATAACATTAGTAAACTAATTAAAGGCTGCTTAAAATTGCGATGAAATACATAACTTACCTGAAATAAGCAGATGTGTTTGTTTAGTCTGAGTGATTTGTTCAATTAGGTTTTTTTAGATGCCGAATGGTGTAAGCATTTTTTATAACACAGTTTGCTATTAAAAGAAAACATAAAAAGAAGGGAACAAAAAACAGAGAAATGGGCTCGGCTCAGTTTGTGAATTGATTGTATATTTTCGGAAATACACTATTTGGTTTGAATAGCCCAAACGATTTTCTCTTATCCATTGAATCCGTGTCTTACGAATATCGAAATCCATAGGAAGCAATTTCGACAGGAGGCGAGATTGTCAAACTCTGTCCAACGCATCTGAGATATCTGGTATGAAAACTTTGCTTTAATCAAAGTCCTGATTGAAGTGACTCTACCTTTCGACAAGGTATGTTAGCCCTCCTGCGAACCTGTTGTTACAACACATATTATGGCATTCCTTTATTTGCAGATATTTCGAAAGTTAACAGTTAATCAGTAATAGATTAGAGATCATCAGGAAGAGCGAAAATGGGTCGCGCTTTTTGGAATCTGGCTTCGGTTTGGACGTTGAGTTTTAGTATTGGTGGGTGCGGACCCCCTTTTATTACGCTTACAACAACCCTTACAAATGTATCTTAAAAACCTAACTTAAAACTAGGTGACATACAATTCAGTTGTAACTCGAATTGTAATGCATTTAACAGTTGATGCAATAGTAAGAATGGATAGAAATTTTTGGGAAGGAAAAAGTTTAAAATAGGTGCAACGTTGTATGTGGGGTGTGGGGCGCGTGGTGGGATGTGAATGGCGTGGTGGATTAATTGTCCAGTTGAATGTGAGCGAAGGAAGAGCTTTCGGACTGGTTTACTGGGCCGGAGGATTCGTTGAAGTTCAGCTCTTTGAATGATCGGGCAATTAAACGAGTGCGACCGGCCTGCTTGTGCTTAAATTAAGACGAAGCTGATAAAGTATTAAACGGATTTGACTGCGAAACATACAGGAAGAGGATTTTGTTTCTTTATTGCATTGATGACTGGATTATTACTCACGTTATTCACTACTTTTTACATTTTTTTTTCTTTCTGACCGTGTAAGAACTTTGCAGCCTTTCCTAGTTCTTTTCAATTTCCTCTAGCTTTCCTCTGCATTGATAAATTTATATCACCGGAAACCGTATTGGCCTCCATGTACCCAAAATCAAACCATATAAGGCGAATTGCATTTGATATTCATTGAAATTTAACTTCCCAAAAAGTATGCATGTGGGGATTAGGAGTATTGTACCAAACACGGACACTCGGTTCACTCCTATCCCCACCCGTCTGTCACTAAAGTTCCACCAAGTAAAACGCCGAAGGAAAAGCACAAACACGATCACCAAGCAAAGGAGAAAACACCAAGCACAGGAGGAATGAAAAGAAACACTAAAATTTAGTTTGGTCCGTTTATTTATCTGTGTCCATGTTTTTGTTTTAAATGAAGTGGGGTAAAACTAATTAACGTTAATTGTACACTTGCAGCTTCACTATGGGATACAATTTATTTTCTGTCGACTAGGTTTTATTTTATTGTTCATTTTTTGATTACTTAGCACAAGAAAACTATTAATACACTCGGGTGTGATAATCTCGCTACTCCGGGATATATCGCGTTTCCGTGCGCACTGGAGAGCGGGAGTGGCACGCGACCAGCGTGGTCGGCGGATGGAATCAGACTCAACGATATAACCTTCGTTTGGGGTGAGTTTGTGGTGTGGTGGTAGACATCCTCTCCACTAAGGATATGTATTTACTCACCACCAGAGAAACGTAAAGTCTCTCTTGGTGGAATAGAGAACCAGATCTCGTAATGGAGATGATGGTGGTAAGTGTGTGATCGTTCAGATCTGTGTTGTTTACCCATGCGCGAAGCCAATGACAAAACAAAGCAGGCAGGCGGCAAGTACAAAGGGATCGAGAAGATCGTTGTCTATGAAGTGCATCGCGTCTAAATAAATAGACGACGATGCTTCGAAGAAATGTGGTAAGAGAAAATATGAGACGAGGGCATCATAAAAGTCTTAAATGAATGATGCCCTTGTGTAAATATACGAATAGCTAATGTATTACAATACTTTATACAATGGGAATTGTATATCGTATCTTGGGTCGGTGGCCAAAACGAATCCCTTGCTTGCAGGGAAATTCGTTGCGACAGAGAAAGAAATTGGAGATTGTTTGTTAGTGGGAAAACAAATCATTGGATAGATATTATGCATATTTACATACATAGGAATTCAATTTTATGGCACTAGACGCGAGATGCGCGTATCCCTTGGACAAAGGGGGTGCAAGATACGTGCATGTGGGAAGATAAGGGTGCACATGAGGAACAAAATTGCTTGGCAAACAATGGTGCCGGAATAGTTTTCCTACTTATAATACATGTATGCCAACGAATTATTTTCCAGCGAATTCTAATGATGCATTAGATGTGTGAACAGAATCTTTTAGGAATCTTTATGTAATGCGTTGAAAGCATTAATGTCCTTGTAGTAGGAAATGTTTATGCTGGATGGAGATTGCGGTGCAGGTGTGGGAAAGTTGGAATTTGCCTGGAAGCCGAAGGTACCGAATAGGTTCTGGGATTCCTGAAAAGGTAGAAAAGAAATCTTACAGGGTATTGTGTGCGAAGAGATGCATGAAAGGTAAGTTTTCTTTTCCAGGGACTTTTGGATTAAAGATTTGATCTGTTTAATGTGTGAAGCATTTAAGGTGCTAATGCGATTGCATTAGTGAAGTTATGAGATTGGGTGGAAGTTAAGGAGGTTTTTGAGGTAAGTGAACCGTGGGGTTTGGCGGAACCGTCACATGCATTCTAGTAGAGCCATTATATTATATTGAAACTAGTTTTAGAATGTTAAGATTAAAAACTCGAAGGAGGTGAGCTAAGAGTTGTTAAGATTATGAGTTGCGAAATGGGTTTCCTAGAGCTATTAGAGCTGTGATAGGAAAGAATACAGAACAGGCAAACATTCCATAAGTCAGGGTTGGCGAACCAATGGCACGGAGCAAAAAATTTTTGGCAGGCCAATAATTAATGAATCTATGTACTTGATCGGGCTCCTCGATAGTATAGTGGTTAGTATACCCGCCTGTCACCCGGGGACCGGGGTTCGATTCCCCCTCGGGGAGCCCCTGGCGCAAGACTAATGACCTTGCCCAGAAAAAATAAATCATTATGGAAAATTTAACAAGCCTCAGGACTTGCTAAATAAGGCCAAGACCGGTTCCCGGTTGTAGTGCCGATGATGATGATGATGTACTTGATCAAAAAAAAAAATTATTCGTTAACATTTGATTTAATGAATGTAGGTATCTTTTACTACTTGCAGACGGCGTTATGAACTTTTTAGCCATAACTACCATAGCTTGAGAAGCGAACAATGCGGGGGCAACAGTGTTTCAATATGCTTGTTTTGTTTTCATTAGTACCTACAGTGTCCACTGCAATAATGTTCTGTTTTTATAATTTTTGAATTGTATCATTAGGCATAGGCAGTTCGCCAAAAAAAAAGAAAGAAAAGCAAAGAGTGTAAGTTTGGTGGACTGAGAAATATGACATGATTATATGAATAAAGGCGGTAAAACTGTAGTTTATTGCATGTCTATTGAAAGAAAGGAATATACAGTTAGTAAGGATTGTCTTACAAGTGTCTCAAGTTTCTTGGCTGCAAATATCATTACTCAACTAGGTAAATCTATTAATGAAGGTCAAATTTTGAAAGGAGTTTGGTTGGCGTACGCCTCTTCACTTCTGATTTCTAAATTAATGATAGAATAACTTAGAGCATCAAATATTTTTTATTTAAGAACGCAATAAAGATTATAGAACTGGTAGAAAATGTAAACTAACTACAAAATAATGAAATGAAAAAATGAAAAAAATTTATTTCGAAATGTTTCGACGAAAGTCCGGATGCTCATTTAGCGGTTTTTGTCTGATATTGGGTAACTAATAACGTCAAAGAAGAATTAACCGCGGTACCATCGTTGGCAAAAACTACTAACGCTTTAGATGCTTACACGACTGATAAAAATTCGCTTGTTCAGAAAGAAATTGATTTAAGTGAAATTTTTTCGATAACGACTGATGCAACTTGGAAAAAAAATTGATCAGTACATTTCAAACGCACATAGGACAGTCGATTCTTGAATTCCACTGCATCAATTATCAATAAGCCTTGTGTATTAAGGATGATTTAGCCTTCCTCGAAAATGTAATGGTAGTCACAAAAATATTGAATGTCATACCATCGAAAGCCTTAAATAAACGAAAATTGAATGGTTTGTTGGGTGAAGTCAACTCGGTGAAGTCAACTGGTGTATAAGAATGTTCGCTGGTTGGGCCGCGGTGACATACTTCAGAGATTTGTTGATTGTTTGGAAATCAAGTTGGAGGTAAAATTGAACAATACTGGCCGAATTTCCTTTGACAACGAATGAATATCTTTGAGTCAAATTACATCCGCCGACCACCTCGGTCGTTGCCGCTCACGCTCTCCGTCACGCGGCGGGGAAGCGTAGTTCGTGTCGGGTAAGGAGTGTTTCACCTTGTTTAAAATTAATAAAAATCAAGTTAATATCATAATAAGTTTAAGTGAAGTATAAAACACTAACATATTTAATAATGGCTAAGAACAAAGATAGTAACGAAAGTGAAATAAAATAAAAAAACATTTACATGAACAACAACACCAGTGGTTTTTATTAATAGAATAAAACTAAAAAAAAATGAAATGGGTGTTTTAATATTTCGGCTGCAGTTCCTGGTGTTTCGAGTGTGTTTTCTTTGACTTGCTCCGTGTGTTGGGAAGTTTTCGTTCGATAGTTTAGTGGCGGATGTGAACAAACGTGGCGGCGTTTCGATCGTTTACCTGATGATTGACTTTTGGCTGAACTTGCGAATGATGGGAAAGAAGTGAACCGAGTGCCTATGCCTGGCACAATACTTCTTATCCCCACAAGCTAATCAAACAGAATGCATAAATTGGGCTACGAACTGCCAGCATATTCTCCAACTTAAGCTGGCAGCGACTTCTTCCTGTTTCCAAACCTGAAGAAATGGTTGGGCGGTAAGAGATTTGGGTCGTATTGCCCGTTTGAGGGTCTCGAGGAATCCTATTGTATGGAAGGAATAAAAAAATTGGAAAAAATCTGGACTAAATGTATCGAGCCGTTGAGAAATAAAATGTCTATTTGCTGAAAAAAAAACCTTTATACAAAAAGTCACCGAGTTATCAAACTGCCCTCATATTGTTGGAAATTGAACAAATCGAAGTTCAGCTGATTAACTTCCAGTCAATCGGAAACCCGGAATTCAATTCCAGACATATTTAGTCGTCTGAAGAATCTGCCTTTTGCTTTCTTGACAATATTTTCATGTGTGGTGGTTCCCTTTTTGTCATCCACCTAAAGTGCCTCCTAAACCATATTTTCGCTAATTCAATAGCACGAACCACAAGAGACATTTTCCTCACGGGCATCATGTGCTAGACAGTAATTCGTCGGGTGTATGTTGCATCATCGGATTTCCTAGTATGAAAGCATAACATGCGGCATACACCAAGCAACCAACATGAACCGAACCAATTCAGTACACATGTCTCGGATCGAATTCCACCAGCAATTGTAGGTATCTTCCACAAGTAAGAGCAATTTGGTTGCACCATCAAGCACCCAACATTGCGAGAACCAAATCAATGAGATATCTGTGGGGTATGAATGATGTGCCAACGTGCCCATCGAGTTCCTCTGCAAGAATTGTTCACCCGAGAAGATGAAATAAATAAACGCACTGAAAGTTATTTTTAGGTTAATCTTTTTTTTTATTTCACTTATTAATATTTTGTTTTTATAAATATAATCCAAGAATACTGTTGATATGAAGCAGCAGAATGTAAGGCACGCCAACACACTAAGTGAGTACGCCACGGTGGCTTTTCCACGAGTTAAAACTGTGTGCATTATAAAATCGAACAATGAAGACTTGCTGACCGAACAGAATTGGAATGGATCTAATTTAAAATCAAACTCTTTTTAACTCTTTAATGGGAATTGTTGTTGATACACAAAGTGCCGACAGACATGACTTTCTTTTTTTCATCGCGTGCGAGCGTATGCATCCGCATGCGACCGTGGTGATGGTTATGAAATGACTGACTCGAAAAGGGATGAAATTGGATAATTTAATTTTTGCAATTGACAACCAAAAGAGAACATACTTCTGCTCTCTCATTGCCACGCTCGTCGATGTGTGGTGGATAACATCGGTAAATTGATGATCGAAGAAACCGGGAGAATGAGAGAGCAGAAACTCGATGTATGATTGTCTTGGGGTGGATTTGGTTGTATGTGCATGAATCAATGTAGTTCTGAGCGAAACCCATTGACCTAATTCGGCAATATGGTGGACTCAGAGTACATTGATCTGTACAAAGACAGAACTGTGATGGAGGGGAAACTTAAGCTGATGCTATTCACCTGCGAAAAGAGAGCATTGATCCCCAGCGAATGAAGTGTCTGGAGAAAATTGAAAGGACGCTGACTTGGGTAGGGAAATCTGATGATGGGAACTAACTTAAATGCTTTAATAATTTCCCCAGCGGTTGCAAGATTAGGCAACCGCCGTTCGATTAGACTATCCCGTTGCTAACCGACAATATGCGATTTCCTGTGGAAATCTCATGGGTTAGAGAAATGGTATTGCCATATGGCAAAAATGGTAGCTAAACTCAATTATGCATTATCTGCATAGAATAATGAGTTTGGCTATGCGCTCTTGGGGAATACATGTTATTTCAGATGAATAGCATATGGGGGGAATGGGTAGAAATCACGCGCTGAAAGCGGTCGAAACGAGATATGGAATTGTGGTTGGAATTGTGGGTTGGTTCTCCATGTAGTATAGAGAACCCCCACATACCCCCTTACGAGTCAGTCGCACACGTGCAGGAGTTGTTTCATCTTTTCCTTTTCATACATGCCCACATCGATCGGTCATCCGACCGCAAATACATGATGGCATACGGCTAACTGCCCAAGGAAGTCGAGTCTCCTAAATGGAATATTACAATCGAGAATTCGACTATGTGGAGATGCCGCCAAGATGTGCACGATCAGCATAAATGCTCTACGCAGTTGCTGATCGTGTAAACACCTTAATCTTTATGTCGAGATATTGGCACCAGCTGCAACCATGCCAGCTAATGTTCCCCTTATGGAATTATTATATCCACGGTCCCCTTGCTCATGCACAGCATGAGAGTGCGAGGTAACCGCATCTGTGTGTGTGCATATCCTTTCGGTGATCATCTTCTAAGATCATCCCTTATATGGTCATCGGGGCGATGGATGAAAATGTTGGTATTCTGTCGCTTCGGTTGATATAATGAATCGCGATACAGATTCCGTGGAGGCAAGTCGTGCCTCCACGTTAAACAATTTATATAGCAGTCAGTCGAGTCAAGTATCAGCTAGTGGACGGTGAACAAAAGGGTACTCCTTTCTATAAAATGAACCATGTTAAAGCCGCAACGGATCCTTCTTGAGTTCTCCAATATTTTTAATCCAAACATTTCTGTAGCCGTTTACCATAATCATACCAAGTTCTTGAGTAACCAATGTTTTTAATTCAAATAGTTGTGTATAGTATTCATATTAACTTAAATAATTTGAACTATTGTGTTTTAGTTTCTGTTGTGTATAATAGCCGTTTACCATACATCATACAGTTGTGTGTAGTATTCATATAAAATTAAATAATCTAAACAGTGTGTCCATTAGCTTTAAAGATTGTAATTCATCATAGTGCTAAGAGATTTGGTTACTTTAATTATAAGTTTTGTTAACCGACATCGGATTTGCGTTATGTAAGCTTTAGATTATGTTCTTACCGAATAATAAATTAAAAAAAGACCAACATGGAGTTTAACTTATTTGAACTGAAAGCAGCGACAGGGTATAGAGGTGAACCTGTGCCCCTGAGGCACCTTACCACTAAAGACAATATAACGAAAATACCCACACATGTACCTTTATTTGCGAGTCATTGTTTTCAGAAATGAATAATATTATAATCTCGCATCGAAGCCGTTTATCAGACGACTGCAGTTCAGCTTGCATTCTGCTAAAAGTTAAAAACATGAAACTAATATAAGATATTATATTTAGCATATAATTTGCAACAGCAGAGGTAACACTAATTTTGCTTTTATTTAAATAAACAAAAAACAGTAAAGTTGTTTTAGAAATTTGGAGTTGAAAATAGTTTTTAATTAATAGCAACTAGTTTCAACTTTGTCCATTAAATCACTAAGTCAAGTTTCTTTGATGGCACATAATTTTATTTGTTTTAGAAAAATTGGCAGGTTCACCGATAAAAGTTGGCCCTGTCGTAAGTTTATAATTCCATTACAATGCTATCGCACCGATTTTCAGATGCAAGTTGTAGTTCGATTGGAAGTTCCAGTCGCATGTGGTGGAGAGAAAGGAATTTGGATTTCCACTTATATGAAATGGCGGGGGAGGGGGTGGGTGGACAGCCGTTTGTGCTCTACCGGGAAATCACGCACACCGAAGAAGAGCACTTGCGCTTCAGGAGGGCTATCTCCCAAGGAGACCGGGACGATAATATTAAACAGCGCCAACAGTTCTGTTGGTTGAATGGCAAATAAAGACCTGTTTACCAATGTCTAGAATCACTGCCTCATCAGCCAACTTACACAGACTTAGATTATCTAGAATTAGACTAGTATAAAATTTAATCAAGATCTTCTAAATAAAAGAAGGAGTAAGTTAAATTCTAAAAAAAAAACTAAAGAAAAAATCGGCACAAAGTTTTTCTAAATTTTCCTTGTCACAAATATTCATAATTAAGCCACAAACAAAGTTCTCTCGCCGAAAGGCAAACTACATAATAGTCATGTAATGTTTAGCTAAGAGCGTCTGCGTAGGACCAGTTATAATATAAGATAATTAAGCTAGAATTTATGCATTTTTTGTCTAGCCTATAATTTAGAAACTAAGAATATTAAACGAAAATACAGCATGTTGCAAAAATGAAAATGAAATGAAACTACCAAGCCGCGAATTCATCACAGATTGCAACTCATTTTTTGAGGATTAGATCGACCAGGCAATAGGATATGGTCGCGGCGACGGTTGAATTATTTAACTTGAACCACAATACAAGTGTGATGATGTATCGTTATCATTACTACAACATAATACGAGTGTTTTTTCGTGGCTACTCGGTCCATGTGCTGGCATTCATCGTCTATATTGTCTCAAAGAGTGTAAACCATTTAATAAATCAACTTGCCGCTAAAATGCATTATTACAAATAAGAAGAGAACTAAACGTCATATTTCAATATTGTAAGAAGTAAGGATCTGACGTGAGTTCGCTTTCTACACTGCATCGTGGGTAAATATCGGAACAGGTTTCAAATTGACACATTCAAATATTCAGAGGACTTCCGGAATGTAGAGAACTCTTTCTATAAACTCAAGCAGTACCTGGTGGAAAATTTTATTTAAATAAACATAAAACAGTAAAGTTCTTGTAGAAATTTGGGGTTGGAAATAGAGTTTTTAATTAATAGCAGCTAGTTTTAGTTTTTGTCCATTAAATCACTAAGTCAAGTTTCTTTGATGGCACATAATTTTATTTGTTTTAGAAAAATTGGCAGGTTCACCGATAAAAGTTGGCCCTGTCGTAAGTTTATAATTCCATTACAATGCTATCGCACCGATTTTCAGATGCAAGTTGTAGTTCGATTGGAAGTTCCAGTCGCATGTGGTGGAGAGAAAGGAATTTGGTTTTCCACTTATATGAAATGGCGGGGGAGGGGGTGGGTGGACAGCCGTTTGTGCTCTACCGGGAAATCACGCTCACCGAAGAAGAGCACTTGCGCTTCAGGAGGGCTATCTCCCAAGGAGACCGGGACGATAATATTAAACAGCGCCAACAGTTCTGTTGGTTGAATGGCAAATAAAGACCTGATTACCAATGTCTAGAATCACTGCCTCATTGGCAGTCTAATCTAAGTCTAATCTAAGTCTGTGTAAGTTGGCATCATCAGCCAACTTACACAGACTTAGATTATCTAGAATTAGACTAGTATAAAATTTAATTAAGATCTTCTAAATAAAAGAAGGAGTAAGTTAAATTCTAAGAAAAAAACTAAAGAAAAAATCGGCACAAAGTTTTTCTAAATTTTCCTTGTCACAAATATTCATAATTAAGCCACAAACAAAGTTCTCTCGCCGAAAGGCAAACTACATAATAGTCATGTAATGTTTAGCTAAGAGCGTCTGCGTAGGACCAGTTATAATATAAGATAATTAAGCTAGAATTTATGCATTTTTTGTCTAGCCTATAATTTAGAAACTAAGAATATTAAACGAAAATACAGCATGTTGCAAAAATGAAAATGAAATGAAACTACCAAGCCGCGAATTCATCACAGATTGCAACTCATTTTTTGAGGATTAGATCGACCAGGCAATAGGATATGGTCGCGGCGACGGTTGAATTATTTAACTTGAACCACAATACAAGTGTGATGATGTATCGTTATCATTACTACAACATAATACGAGTGTTTTTTCGTGACTACTCGGACCATGTGCTGTCATTCATCGTCTATATTGTCTCAAAGAGTGTAAACCATTTAATAAATCAACTTGCCGCTAAAATGCATTATTACAAATAAGAAGAGAACTAAACGTCATATTTCAATATTGTAAGAAGTAAGGATCTGACGTGAGTTCGCTTTCTACACTGCATCGTGGGTAAATATCGGAACAGGTTTCAAATTGACACATTCAAATATTCAGAGGACTTCCGGAATGTAGAGAACTCTTTCTATAAACTCAAGCAGTACCTGGTGGAAAATTTTATTTAAATAAACATAAAACAGTAAAGTTCTTGTAGAAATTTGGGGTTGGAAATAGAGTTTTTAATTAATAGCAGCTAGTTTTTGTTTTTGTCCATTAAATCACTAAGTCAAGTTTCTTTGATGGCACATAATTTTATTTGTTTTAGAAAAATTGGCAGGTTCACCGATAAAAGTTGGCCCTGTCGTAAGTTTATAATTCCATTACAATGCTATCGCACCGATTTTCAGATGCGAGATGTAGTTCGATTGGAAGTTCCAGTCGCATGTGGTGGGGAGAAAGGAATTTGGATATTCACTTATATGAAATGGCGGGGGAGGGGGTGGGTGGACAGCCGTTTGTGCTCGACGCATTGAGCTACGGCATCACACAGCCAATTTGACTATTTTCACACGACACTAAAAAGCTCATCGCAGTGCATAATAATCTGCTAAACACAAATAATATTTGTTGTTATCAATTTCAATTTCCAATACGAACACAATCGCCATCAGGTGATTTATGGCGCTGTTTCGGTGACACTTTCGCCAAGTTACCGGCTGCAACTTTATCAGATATCAGAGGGTGGGATAAGCCCTTGTTCATTTGTTTTTCGAATGATCTATCATAAATATGTAGTAAACGCGGTACTTCAACTGAAACGCTTGCACCTTATTATAGTGATTGGGAAAATGTGGCACTTGAAAATCATGTGGACGACTTCTGAGAATACGTTATAAAAAACGTGTCACCTGTGGAGTACATTTTTAGAAGGGTTATACGATCGCAATTAATATGCGAACGCATCAGGTGTAGATAGTCACACAGTGTTCCAGTGAATTTTATAGTAACAATTGTACGATATCAAACACACTAGTCATTTGCTAAGAGCAGCGTGTGTTGACGCATGATTGGAGGGTTTCAGCAATAGAACAGTTAAAGGTAACCCACGCACACGACGCAGTACACAACACAGAACTTACAACGTACCTCTTTTTTTCCAATGAAAAATTGAATAAATTTGGTATTCGAAGTAGTCAATGTGGGCGATATATTTTCAGAGGATGAGGAGTAGAATTTTAGAGCTATGTATTACTAGTTGCTTGCCCATTGTCTCTTGCAAGTTATTCTTTGCCTAAACAGAAGGATTTCTGGATTATATGAGTTCAATATAAAGCGATATTATTAATGTTGATGAGGTTACCACTATAGAATAGCAAACGAATCGGATGGACAAAACGAAAAAAATGACGTCATCCCAGCAGAAGGCCGGGCTGTGGTCTTACAAAAGTCCTTCTTAAATGTGTATGTTTGGGGTTCCCCCGAACCCCAATGTTACTTACCTGAAGAACCCACATAACTTCAACCCAATCTTATAAGTTTCGCGAATGCAATCGCATTAGCACCTTAAATGCTTCACCCATCAAATAGATCAAATTTATATAACCTAAAAGTCCCTGTAAAAGAATTCTTACTTTTATGCATTTCTTCGCAAACAAATTCCCTACAAGAATTCTTTCCATTATACAGGAGCTTAAAACAAAACCTATTCGGTACCTTCGGTTGCCAGGCAAATTCCAACCTTCCACATCTGCACCGCAATCCCCCCGTAGCAAAAACATTTCCTTCCCAAGGATAATTAATGCTTTCAATGCATTACCTGGAAATGCCTGCAAAGAATTTTTCCTACAAGGGCATTCATACATGTATCAATGCATCTCTGCATAAACGACCAAAAACCGAATTTCCAATAAATGTAGATATTCACACTATAGTTCGATCCTGGCGTCGCCATAGATGCCATGCATAATTGACACAGATGGTATACACCAACCGTCATTGTGTAACCATCTAAATTACTTTCCGAAGACTTGCAACTATTGATTCAGCTGCAAGCACTTCTCTCGGAAATACGTCTTTGTTTGAATCTTCAAACAATCACCAACGGCGCGCTTAGCCGCCGGCTTGGATTCAATAGCATAAACATATGCAAACAAAAGAATCCGATTCTCCCAGTCGGCAGAGAGACGATACGAGATTTGCCTCTTATGTTTCGGGATTTGGCAACCCTAGTGTTGCAATCCGGCAATTGACAGCTCTGTCGTAAAGTTGGACATTTTTGAGGTTATACGCACTCAGAACGTTTTGACATACGAGCGCTATTTGTGTTGTTTACAGTAACTTAAAAGATTCATCTCAGCCCAAAAATGGAATTAAATCGTCAACATTTTCGTGCGATTATTTTTTACAACTTTCGGCGTGGATTAACTCAGCAACAGTGCATGGATGAACTTAATTCAATTTTTTGGCGATGAAGCTCCATCAAGGACCAGTGTTTATCGATGGTATGGTGAATTCAATCGTGGTCGTAGTTCACTCCAAGATGAATTTCGTGAAGGTCGTCCAAAATCAGTTGTTCTTCCAAAAACCATTGATTCTGTGCGTGAACTGATATTGGAAGATCGTTATGTGACCTATCGTGAGATTGAGACAACCTTAGGCGTTAGTGGGACCAGCATACATTCAATATTGCATAAACATTTGACCGTCAAAAATATTTGTTCGCGATGGACCCCACACAATTTGTCAATCGCCCAAAAAAGGCTCGTGTCAATTGGTCGAAAGAAATGCTCAAAAAATACGGTCGCGGTGCTTCGAAACACGTCTATGACATCGTGACAGGTGATGAATCGTGGATTTACGCGTATGAACCCGAAAGTAAACAGCAGTCGACTGCCTGGGTGTTTCAAGATGAGCCAAATCCAACAAAAGTTGTTCGCGCACGAAGCACTTCCAAGCAAATGGTCGCCTGTTTTTTCGGAAAAACTGGACATGTCGCAACCGTACCACTAGAACAACGCAGAACAGTCAATTCTGAGTGGTACACAACCATTTGTTTGCCAGTTGTCTTCCAAGAAATCAGGAAAACCAACCGCCGAAGACGGATCACTCTTCACCACGACAATGCGCGCTCTCACACATCGGCTGCGACAACTGCATTTTTGAGCACCCAAAACATCGATTTGATGGGTCATCCGCCGTACAGTCCTGACTTGGCACCGAATGACTTCTTTTTATTCCCGTACGTAAAAAACAAACTGAGAGGTCAACGTTTTTCGAAACCTGAAGAAGCGGTTGCTGCATTCAGAATGCATGTGTTGGAGATACTTCAATCAGAGTGGCAAAAGTGCTTCGACAATTGGTTCAAACGCATGCAAAAGTGTATAGATCTTCATGGGGAATATTTTGAAAAACAATAAAGTGATTTTCGATGATCAATATTTGTTTTTGTTCTTTAATCCCGAAATATAAAAGGCAACCCTCGTATACGGTCTCTATTGTATAAATTATCGCAATCCCTTTTAGCATCTAATGAGTGGCTGCTATTTACTCATCTGACCCTCATTACCGAACGATGCCTTAGGTCGTTTCCTCTTTGTTCTATATATTCCTGGATCCGTTTAGCATTGACCTTCTCACATAAGCAAACACAAACCCAATTAGCATCCAATGAGATTCGGCTTGTTTGCTTAGCCGAACTCACATCTCACGGATACACATTACGCCCTTTCTTTGTTTCAGTTTCGTTCTCATGGCTTTGTCCCACAAATGAACCAATGTACACACATACATGTGTACCACCATGATCTTTATTACAAGATCTGGTTTTCTGTTCCACAGAGAAAGACTTTACGTCTCTCTTGTGGTAAGTAAAATATATCCTTAGTGGAGAGGATATCTACCACCACTCCACAAACTCACCCCATTAGCGGGTAGGCTCTGCACGAGCCTTTTATCGCTGAGTATTTTACCATCCACCGACCGAGCCGGTCGTTTTGCTCCCGCTCCACGGTCCGCACGGGGCCGCGAAAATCAACCGCGAGTCGAGTAAGCGTGCAAAAGTTCATTCGTTTTAAATTATCCGCGAAATGTGTGCGTCGATCTGCTCTACTCCATTCGCTTCTTTTATAAGCTACTAAAAAAAAACATATAAATAAGAAAGCAAAAAATTCAGTGTAATAGTTTGAATCCCAAAGTTCAAGTGTACACTTAACGTTAATTGGTTTTATAAACCGCATTAAATAAAAACGAAACACGATCACAAATAAGTAAATAAAATAGCATTTCTACAATAAACCAAAGCAGTGCGTTTCCTTTCGTTTGTGTTCCTTGCTCTTGGAGAACGATCAGCTGCGGAACTGTGTCAGTGATTTGTGGGAACGAGGTAGAACTCTACGCCCATGTCGGTGCTAAGACTTCGCCCCCCCCCCCCCCCCTTTTTTTTTACGCCTACATAGGCTTCAGATTTTATATGTAGTTTGCAGAAATTTGAATTCATGTGAAAGGCGATTCAATTTAGATTTTAATTCACGACAAAAAAACGAAAAAAATGAACGTATGATAAATAGTGCCCAATTGCATTAAACTTGCTGTCATTCGCTAGTAACAAAAGTTCCTTTAGAGGCATTTGCCCGATACGTAAACCACAAGAAATTTAATTCCGAAGGGTTAATTGGGCCATTCTGTTTCAATATCTATTGAACTCTGCTAAACCAGATGATTAAGGGAGTTGTGTTGCATTCATCATTCCGCCGAGTCACGATTAATATTCCGCGTTTGAACCTACTGTCATATTGTTGATTATATTATCTAATCTACGAATCTCTGTGTTGTATTCAGAATTAAATGGTTGTTTGTATTTCATTTGATTTTATGTACATTCTTTATTTTGTTCTTTCTCTTAGTTTTTTTTTTCTTATTTGCTAGACAAAAAATGCTTAAATTCTAGCTTATTTATATTAAACTTTAACTACCTGGTCCCCAGCGGATACTCTAAGTTAAACAAAGGTTCACTAATGTCATATATAGGGTGGGCCATAAATGTTGCACACATTTGAAACATGAAAAGAAATAAAATTACAAATGTTATTTTGTTCATCATTTATTTACCGTAATAAACGTTTATTGAAATATTTTTTTTTTAAATGAGATCGTGGAGATGAGCCCCGTCTCATTGTTGGCACTCCTGCAATCGAGTATGCAAACTTTGGAAAATTCGTCGAGATATGCTGCACATGCCGCCCTGTTTGTTTAATATTCGTTGTCGATACCGTTTGCTCGAACTACTTGACCAAAGCTGTGATGGAATTAACACTTGGACACTCACTTACATGGCGCAATCCGTATTCAATTCAATAGGCGCTGTACAGTAACGTAGGAATCGTTGTTTTTGTAAAATTGTTTTCCACAAAAAGCACGCTGTTTTCCCGTGAAACGCTCCATCGAGACTAAAATTGCATGAATTGACACCCCCCCAAAACACGCGTTTTAGGCCTAGTGCGATGTCTGTGGTGATCTTGGGTGCATTGAACTGTAGGGAGACAGAATTGTGGAGGAGAGGAAAATGTAACTGTTGCTATTCACCTGTGAAAAGAGATCATTGATCCCCAGCGAATGGGGTGTCTGGAGAAAGTCAATAGGACACCGCTGATGTTTGGGAAATAATCAGCGTGAAAACCAGACTCTAAGAAGCTGAAATAACCCCAGCGTCGTTTGGTTAGATTTAGTTGTTGCTAACCAATGTGGCGTTGAGATTTCCGGTAGAAATCTCATAGGGTTGATGATATGAAGTTGCCGTGTGACAAAAGGGAACTGAATTTAATTCTGCATTATCTGCATAGAATAATGAATTCAGCAATGCTTTCTTTTACAGGCAAAATAGCTGAACAGCGGGATAGGGGATAATGTGACGCGCTGTAGGCGGTCGAAATTAGGTTGAAATTGTGGGTTGGTTCTCCATGTAGTATAGAGAACCCCAGTGTTAATTATTCTCCGCAGTGACGGGGTGCCGCGTGCGGGATGCAGCAGAGCTGAGTCTAAGGTCGGTATTTTTCGTCCATACGTTGGTATAGAGAGCTGTTTGCCGCCCACTATAGTAACGTGCCCCGACTCACCCTGTCTTCGCATTTGTTCCGCGTGTGACCTAAACGACCACACAACTCGCAGCAACACCGAACGCTATACACTCGGGGGTTTGATGCTTATTCTGGGACTCCCTATGCTGGCGCGGTGACCTGTTCTGTGGTAGTGTGGTGTTTTTCTTAATTGCACTTAAGTGAAATAAAAAAACATTTTTCAAATAAAAATTTATATTTTTATTTAATTTTCATGAGAGTAAAAACCGTCTGCTCTTCGGAGAGACGTTTCTTAAACTAAATTTATTTTAACTTCAAATCATATACCTAGGCTCATTTTTCTACATTGCAATATAGTATCTTTCTCACAATGGATATTATATAGCAATTTGCTTAATTACCCTTTTTCGTGTTTCCACGAATTCTTGTTAATTACCTTTTAGTTAGTTCTTAATAGATTGTATTTCCATCTAGAGAAAATGTGTAATTAGGTGTTGTCGTAACATATGTTGCGATAGACATTACATTGCAATTTGCTTATTTTATATTTTAATGTTTCTATTGAATTTTATTATTTGTTACCTGCAATTCTTTTTTTTTTAGTTTATTCTTAATTATGTTTCCGTCTAGAGGAAATGTGTAATTAGGTTACGCAATTCGGTTGATGGGTTTTTTGGTGTCGTCGAAGGATTCTTTGACGTAACACTAACGGCATGCTACAATGGCGTGGCCATACTGCCAGCACTGCCGGCAGAAAGGTGTGTTTCGCTCGTCGTATAGGTGGCCTAGAGTATGGCAAAAACTGCACGTGATGCGTGCAGCCACCTGGTACAAGCGACGAGTGCCCTGGTGCCTCGTGATTTGATCCACTGGTGTGGTGTTTTCAGGGGGCGAAGGGTGACTTACCCGTTGGGTATGCGCGTTTCGATGGGCGCTTCTTACCTCCGCGCGGATTTGGTTTAAATCGCTGCGGAGTGAGGCCAGCAACGCTAGAAGGTCGGATACGGTGACGGGTGCAGGGGAGATGTCTTAGGGAGACTCGCTGGGCCTGAGGTCGTGGGTTCGTTGGTGAAAACAGGTTGAACTATAAGGAGTGGGACTGGAGGGTGAGGGTGATGGAGATGATGACTCTGCTGGAGCAGTCCTGGGTGCTGCAAGAGGCAATGACGGCTGCCGTGTAGGCGGGGTGACGTGCCGGTTAATCATTGCTTGATACGATGGGAGCTCCGACTGGTCTGAACTTTACATGATTGCGTCAGCAACCTTTTCTAAACAGCCCAAACTCTGATTGGGTTGGGCTATTAATGCCGAGAGGACATGTTGCGGGAGGCACCCCAGAAAGTGAGCCTAATTAGATCATCCGAGATCTTGGTCTTCGCTATTGAGCGTAAATGGGTCAGGAAAAGGGGTGGTCTAATACCCGAAAAGTTGGTGACGTTCGCCAAACGTTGTTGCCTGATGCTGGTGGGCTCGTCCAGAGCGTTGAGGAGCGTCTCCTGCATGTTTCTGTAAGGTTAGGGTCTGACGACCTAGTCACATGCGCAACATGCGTCCGCTGTGTGCGATCCAGCACCCGTATCAGTTCAACAGCACGGAGTTCCTCGTCGTGCATGTTGGCGGCCCGAAACATTCGGTCGGCTATGGCGAACCATAGCTCTGCGTCCTCTTCGTCGAAAAGAGGGAGCTTTGTATTGGGAGAGTGGGGGCTGGGTTCGACGCTGGAAGCGTCCTGGTACGCGGGGGAATCAGCGCGAGCGTGGTCCTCCGGAGATGTACCGGTTCGTGTGGTGGGCATCGCGCTTGTGGAAGGTTTTAAAGAGAAGCCGGGAATGGAACGTTAATTGTCGAGTAGGGTCGGCGGAAGTAGAGAGAGGTCTAGTGAAAGGAGTCGTAAGCGGACGCGAGGAGTCGAGAGGAGTCAAACGAGGGAGTCGAATAATGCCGTATATACTGACGTGGTTTCGAGAAAATTGCGAATGCGGTGTTGAGCGCAGATAATACCCAGAAGGGGCTTACAAAAGTTTATAATTTCTCTTGGTAAGTCTCGAAATTAAATAAAGAGAAAAATGAATTAAGTTACTGGTTGCCAAAACTGTTTATAAGGGTTATTAATGTCCCTATAAAATTACGAATTTATCCTCGTTACCGAGCTAGTTTTATTATTTTGATGCAAGAGATTGCTTAACTACTAGAATGTTGCTGGACCACTTAATATTATATTTATTTATTTGTTTGTGTTTTCGTTTTGTTTCTTTTTTTTAATATATGAATTCATTAATTAAATATAATACGAATACCGGAAAAGATTATAATAATGATTTAACAAGAATATGGATGAATTGATATGATATATCAATACAAATATCAGTATAAAATGTATAAGGTTTTCGCATTCAAAACTTAACATATGTCTTATTAATTTAAATTTGATTTATAATCGAAAATATTGAATAGTTTTCGATTTGTTTCTGAAACGCTTAATATTTTACATCAAGAGTTGGTTAGTTTTTGTTTTCCTTTATATTTCTGCTTTCTTTTTGTTAAGCAAATTCGAAGACACTTGAATTTTTGTCTTATCACTCTTATGAAACGGTCAGTAGTGAGAAATTAATTGTTATTTAATGCAATTTAATTAAAGTGGTATTTTGCCAACCTATTGGCTATTATGTGCTAACTTATGTTAATTAAGTTGTGTTACTTTCGAATATATGGACTTTGTCACTCGCAACTGATTGCATAAAATCTTGCTCAAAGTAATTGCCAAATAGTAAAAGAAAAAGTTGTGTTTGTTTCGCAGTTTTTCTCTTGCTGTTTGATTTAGTGCATTCTACAGGCTATCATTACAAATATTATTAATACATATTGGTACACGTATTACTGTTCTTTCTCTTAAATGTATTTTGATTCTTTACTACCAATGTATTTTGATTCTTCACACCAATCACGCCTCTCGAAGAAATTAACTCATTTAATTCAAACCAAAATGAAGAAAAGAAAAATTAAATTCCTTCGCCTTTTATAAGTTAAAGACGAACACAAAAATGTGGCTTGTATTTCAATCGCAATTTATGAAATTGGATATATATTGTTTTTCGTACTCTGTTCTGTTTATTTGCACTGTCAAAATTAATTAAAAACAAAAATATTTGTTTATGAAGCTTATATTTGGTGGCTCGGAAGGAGCTCACCGAAAAGGAGGAATACACTTTGAATAATAAAAGGGAAAGAATAACCTGATTGTCTGCAACTGTTGTGTCCTGATGTGGCGTTGACAATGCGGCAGCTCCTGGTCCCGTGAAGTTGTTTTGTTGTGTTAAGGTGTGGTGGGGTTCTACTTGCAAATGTCTTTAATATATTTTTTTTGAGAAAAAAAAATTTTTTTCTCCAGTCTTTTAAAACTGTTACTTTTTTTTTAAATCACTGTTTTTGCTTTAGTTATTTTGATGAAAAATGTTATTGTCTTTGGATTTTTTTTGTTAAAGAATTTTGTTTAATTGTTTTTTTTTTTGAATCTTTGTTGAAGAATTTTGTTAAAATTTTCTTTTAAAACTTCTCACTTTAATTTTTAACATTTTATTTTTTGGAACTAGTCACTGCTTTAGTTTTTTGTAGAAGGTTGCGTATTCTTTGGTCCGGTCACCAATGTGGGGTGCAAGTAGTGTAAAGCGACTGATTTGAATTAGGGATGAAGATGGGTAATTTAATTTTGCACACAGGACAACCAATAGAGATCACGCTCCTGCTCTCTCATTGCTACGCCCATCGAGGTGTAGTGAATACATCGGTTAATTCGATAGTCGACGAACATGGGAGAATGAGAGAACAGAAACATAATGTACTATAATCTCGGGGTGGGTTTGGCTGTGTGTGCGTGAATCAATGCAACTTCGAGGGTAGCCCACTGACCCAATTCGGTGAATGTGATGACCTCAGCGTGCATTGACCTGTAGGGAGACAAAATTGTGGAGGAGAGGAAAATGTAGCTGGTGCTATTCACCTGTGAAAAGAGACCATCGATCCGCAGTGAATGGAGTGTCTGGAAAAAGTCAATAGGACGCCGCTAATGCTTGGGAAATAATCAGCGTGAGAACCAGACTCTAAGAAGCTGAAATAACCCCAGCGATTTTGCTATGATGTAACAGCGTCGTTTGGTTAGATGTTGTTGTTGCTGACCAATATGACGTTGAGATTTCCGGTAGAAATCATATCATATGAGCGACAAGTTAAACCAAAACTTAGTTTGCCGCACATTGATTCAAATTCCTAATTACCTCACCCATAATCCAATTGAATCATATGCACGACAAAATTAAACCAAAATCCATTTGTCGTACATTGATTCAATTCCTAATAATCCTAACATCATGAAATGCGTAATACTAAATGCATTTCATGATTTCTCCTTCCGGGAATTTGTTCAAGTAAAATTCGTATACACTTCCGGGAATCCTATTCCAATGTGCAATCAATCGGATTCCACCAAAGAAGGTAAGCCGCCCCTTTTGCAGTTTTTACAAATGATACCCCAACAATACTTTCGTTTACAGGTAAAGCTGAACTGTGGGATAGGGGATAATGTGACACGCTGTAGGCGGTCGAAATTAAGTTGAAATTGTGGGTTGGTTCTCCATCTAGTATAGAGAACCCCCACAAAACCTATGTTATGGCAAAGCATTTTTCCCAACGAAATTGTGTCTGGAAACTACTCTGAAAAAAAGGTGTATCCTACCCGAAATATTTGTCTTCTTGGGCAAAAACGCCTTACATACACCTAAAAAAAAATTCCAAATGGTTGTGGTTATATGACGAAAAAAATAATTCACACCAACGAGCATGATTGTTAGGGATGCTCCTTTTCATTCGCTTTCATTCCTTTCTTTTTTTATTAATTTAATTGTTTACTTATTCTTTAACGATACATAGAAATTGAATTAAAATATAAAAATAGTAAAAATAAAGCATAAAACGAGAATAATGTATAAGAATTCATACAACAGGAAGGCGTGACGATAAACTCCGCTCTGGACGGTCACCAACGACCTCAACCGATGAAATTTGGACTAATCTGTTTCAGATAATTTCTGATCGTTAATTAAGTATCCGATTGATTGCACACACTCTCAATATCTCAAAAAAACATGACATGGCTACTAATAATTTAAACATGAAAAAAGTGTGTGCAAAGTTTGTTTCAAAAGTGTTGACTGACGAACAGAGAGATCACCGGGTGATTATCGTTTTTGGCCAGATATAATTTGGTAACGCTGCCCCAGCCCCCCCACAGCCCGGATTAGACTTCGCCAGACTCCTCTTTCTCAAAGTTAAAGCATCGTTGAAGGGAGTCTGTGGGGTTTTCACTGGTATTTCTCTTGGTTATATGCCGGCCTTGGCAAGGTTCACCAAGATTTCCTAACGATAGTTCCGCCGAACACTGTCCTCCAAGGAAACAAAACTCCGCGACGGACCGTCCACAAGAAGTAAAACACACAAGCTCTCTCTGAGATTAACTTTATTACCGGTACTTAATTTGTTTTATGTAAATTAGGAACTGCACTATTACAGAAAATAAATTGTTTCGATCATGAACACAGTTGTAGACTTTCTTATCACTAATGAAATATAATTTTGGAGTTAGGAGACTTGTGCAAAGAATGCCGCAGCCTAGTTTGTTGTTCACGGTAATAATGGACTCCAGGAGACTCGACTCCTTTACAACACTTTCATCGACTAAACTACTCTTGTGCGCGGATCACCTTGTTGGCTCGTGACGCGAGCTCATGGGTGGTCGAACCGTGGGAATGAAAATTCCTGAAAAAGCATCTTCGGGATAAATATTTGCAGTTGTCCAAATACTACGTTAGGGATTAGGATACATTTGGGATAATTACACAATGATGGTTGTGTTTACAACCATGTTAATTGTGTATTGCAATCCTAGGGAGTCATGGGTCGAATTCCAGTGTGAGTATTTACACTGGCATTGAATTCGGCTCTTGGCAGCTAGGCGCGAATTGCGCCGGTGCTTTGAAGATTGCATAAAAGCCGCCGTGAGTACTGGTGCAACATAAAAATCTGTTGCGCACGTGTGGGACAGTAAATGCAGGCAGACAGGGGTTCTGCTGATTGTTTTTATAATCCACTTCGGTTATCTAGTATGGCAACCGAAATGTTTTCCTTTTAGAACAATGCTGAGATGCATTGATGTATGCGGTACTGGCGTACCGAATTTCTTTTAGGGAAATTTATATATCGCGTTAATTGCGTGAATGTCCTTGATGGGCAGATGCTTGATGTTGGATGCTATTTGCATAACCGAAAGGTAATGAAATCGGTGGGAGAATGCTTGGGGAAGTTATTGCGCTTGCATGGTAAAATTATGAAATTAATGGAGCTTTAGGAGGGAAGATTTTGAGGTAGATTGAAAAGGTAGCAGTGGCGTTGGTAGATACGCCACAGTACTCCCCCCCCAGTGACATAGTCACGATATTGTTGGTAGGGCGAAGTAGTACTCAGAAGGCTGTAGTTAAGTGAGGTTGGCCGTACATGCGCCTTGTGGTGGCGCTCGGGTGCGGCTTCGCGTGAGGGGGCCGCTATTTCTGTTTGGTATTCCTGCCGTAGAAGGTGAGGGTAGCTCCTCTGTAGCATCGGGGTTTGTGGTGGCCTTTGGGAGGTTAGCCTCCGAGAAACACGGTTTCAGTCTTTCTACGCTGACAGTGGTTGATCTGCCTTGGATCTCCACTTCGTACACTCGATCGCTGATTCGTTTTAGAATCTTATATGGCCCTTCGTAGGGGGGATCGAGTGGTTTCTTAACTTTGTCCACCCTGACGAAGACGTGCGTGCAGCTATGCAACTCAGGGTGGATAAACACTCTTTTGGTGCCATGTCGGGCTACGGGTTTTGCCCTGATCTTCCGCATCAGGTCGCGGAGGTAGCCTACGCTTTGTAGTTGGTCGTGTGGAGCTTCATTGTCCACAAATAGTTCGCCTGGCAACACTAGGTTGGTGCCGTAGGTCAGTTCTGCAGCGGATGCGCCCAGATCCTCCTTGATACTTGTCCTCAATCCTAGAAGGACAGTGGGGAGGGCGTCGAACCATTGCGTGTCGTTATGACACATTAGGGAGGCTTTTAGCGACCTGTGCCAACGCTCTATCATCCCGTTGGATGAAGGGTGGTATGCGGTCGTACGACTTCTTTGACAGCCCAATAAGTCAGTAAGCTGCTTGAAGATCGTGGCCTCGAACTGTGGACCTCGGTCTGATGTTAACGTTGCTGGTACGCCAAAACGTGTAACCCAAGTCGAGTAAAACGCTCTGGCGACACTCTCGGCGGTGACTACCCGTAGTGGCGTTGCTTCTGGCCACCGAGTAAAACGGTCAATCATGGTGAGGATGTAGGAGAATCCTCTCGAGGGTGTTAAGGGGCCCACAATATCTATGTGGACGTGTGTAAATCGAGCCTCGGGGAGTTTGAATTGCGCTGGCTCCAACACGTTGTGTCGGCTAATTTTGCAGCGCTGGCATTTAAGGCAGGCACGAGCCCAACTCGTGAGGTCTTTATTCATACGAGGCCATACGAACTTACGTCGAATGGCTGCAGCGGTTGCACGTCCGCTGGGGTGAGCAGGACCGTGAAAGGTCTCGAATACGCTCCTTCGCAGCTCTCCGGGAATATAGGGCCTGACTGTTCCCGTGGAGATATCACACCATATCTCGTCTGCGGATTGCTCGAGTGGGAACTTGCGCAGCTGAAGTGCTGTCTCTGCTTTGAGAAGAGACTCGAGCTGGTTGTCATTCTGCTGTGCTTGAGCTAGGTCGGCGTCGGCGATGGCGGCGCGTAGCTGAATGGTATCGATGCGGGATAAGGCGTCCGCGATAACATTCTGTTCCCCTGAGATGTGTTTGATCTCAGTGGTGTATTGACCTATCAGGTCGAGCTGCCGTTCCTGGCGTGGGGATGCATTCCCGGACCTCTTCCGGAATGCGTAGATCAGTGGCTTGTGATCCGTTCTGATTACTAGGGGGCGACCTTCTACCATGTGTCGGAAATACTTTACGGCGCTGTACATAGCGAGTAACTCCCGGTCGTACGTGCTATATTTCCGCTCGGCCGTATTAAGTTTCCTTGAGAAGAAACCGAGCGGTTCCCAGTTTCCGTTGCATTCTTGCTCCAATACTGCTCCCATGGCCGTGTCTGACGCGTCGCATTGGATGGCCAATGGTGCGCCCTCTGCGGGGTAACGGAGTAGGGTAGCATTTGCCAGCTGTGCCTTGGATTGACGGAATGCGTTGTCTGCAGCTTCCGTCCAGGCGATTGGGCGCTTGTCGTTCTTCTTTGCCCCCTTTAAGTACTCATTTAAAGGGGCCTGAATGTGTGCGGCGTTTCGTAGTGTGGGTCGGTAAAAGTTTAGCATACCCAGGAAACGGCGCAGCTCGCGAACGTTGGAGGGACGGGGAAATTGGGTTAGTGCTTCCACTCTGTCTGGAAGCGGGCGGAAGCCTTGGCTGTTGATATGGTAACCCAGGTAGGTAACTTGCTCTTTGGCGAATTGGCATTTTTCTGGGTTTATTACGAGGCCAAATTGTCTGAGGCGTTCAAGGACCTGTCTGAGGTGTTGGTGATGCTCCGCAAGGTTCCGAGATGCTATTAGTATATCGTCAATATACGCGTAACAGCAATCCAGGCCGCGTAGTGCCGAATCGATATACCTCTGGAATGTCTGAGCTGCATTCCTGAGGCCAAACGTCATCACCTTGAATTCGAAGAGTCCGAAGGGGGTAATTACGGCGGTTTTGGGTACGTCTTCAGGTGCCACCGGAATCAGGTGGTATGCCCTGGTGAGGTCAAGAGTTGAGAAAACTGTACAACCGCGCAACTTGTACGAATACTCGTAAAGATGGGCTATTGGGTACCTGTCGGGAACTGTTACTGCGTTCAGCTGTCTAAAATCACCGCATGGTCGCCATTCACCGTTGCGTTTTTTGACGAGGTGAAGTGGACTTGCCCATGGGCTGACCGAGGGTTGACAGATGCCTCGCTCGAGCATATATTCGAATTCGGCGCGGGCTGCTCGCAATTTTTCGGGGGCCAGGCGACGTGGGCGCTGGCTCACCGGTGGGCCGCGTGTTTCTATGTGGTGAAACACGCCGGATCTGTGTTGTTGCTGGTTGGAGAGGGGAACTGTTGAATTGCGAAATTCTTCCAACAGCGCGGGGATTGGGTCTGTAGAGTCCTCGGGTGGGTCGTTCGCCCCTTTAGCTGCTTGCGGGGGGAAACGGGTTGAGACGTTGTGACTAACTAACCTCTTGTTGGCAGTGTCTACCAACAGGTTGTGTTTTCCTAATAGGTCAGATCCTATTAGGGGCTCGCTGACATCGGCTATCACGAAGTGCCAGGAGATAGGGCGTGGGAGACCCAGATCGAGTTTAAAATTTTTCCGCCCGTAAGTGGCTATGGGGGAGTTGTTCGCAGCGAACAACTGTAGGTGGCCCGGCACTCGGTTGCGCGGGGCGAAAGATCTAGGGATGACGGAAATGTCGGCGCCAGTGTCGACGGTGAAATTAATATTCGATCTAGAGTCCCTGATTGTTAAGCGACTTATAATAGGGGTGCCGGCCGTTCGCACTCGAACGAGGTTCTGCGCGGGGGCTGGCCGCGTCCAGCTGCAAGGTTGCCTACAATTTCTGGCGTTTGCACCGAAACGTCTGTGGTATATGCACCGGGCCTGTGTCAGAGCGCCACTAGGCGTGTTTTGCCTGTTGTCTGGTGCGTTTTCGTTTGTGATTGGTGCTCCTCTGGGCGTGTTAAACTGCCATTGGGGGTTCCTCGTTTGTGGCCGTTGGTTATTAGAACGGTTTTGGATTGCGCGCTCGACATTTCGCATTTGGGCCCGCAGTTGGTTCAGGTCTCGCTCGAATCTCGAGAGCCTTGTTTGCTGGGTGCGCGGCTGAATTTCCTCACGGGAGGAAATCGTAGCTTGTGTTACCTCTCTTGGTGCGGCTTGTGTAAAAGGCGTTACTAGAGAAGTCCGGGGTGCTGTTAGTGATAAGGATTGATGCCGTGTAGGTGAAACGGCGTGTCGGTTAATCGCCGTGACCTGGTATGCTGGGGGTTCAGACTGTGGGTCTGAGCTTTCCATAATTGTGTCGGCTAGTTTCGCCAAATGACCCAAACTCTGGTTGGGTTGTACTATTAATGCCGCGCGGGCATATTGCGGGAGGCACCTCAGGAAATGAGGCCTAATTATGTCGTCCGAAATCTTGGTTCCAGCTATTGAGCGTAAATGTGTCAGAAAATTGGGCGGTCTCATTCCAGTAACATTTGTTTCGCTCGCCAAACGCTGCTGTCTGATGCTCCTGGGCTCGTCCAGGGCATTTATGAGCGTCTCTTGCATGTTGCTGTAGGGATTTGGTTCTGTTGATTGTTTTTATAATCCACTTCGGTTATCTAGTATGGCAACCGAAATGTTTTCCTTTTAGAACAATGCTGAGATGCATTGATGTATGCGGTACTGGCGTACCGAATTTCTTTTAGGGAAATTTATATATCGCGTTAATTGCGTGAATGTCCTTGATGGGCAGATGCTTGATGTTGGATGCTATTTGCATAACCGAAAGGTAATGAAATCGGTGGGAGAATGCTTGGGGAAGTTATTGCGCTTGCATGGTAAAATTATGAAATTAATGGAGCTTTAGGAGGGAAGATTTTGAGGTAGATTGAAAAGGTAGCAGTGGCGTTGGTAGATACGCCACAAGTCCGTTTCGGGTCCATAGAAGAAATCGTAGGTAACGTGACAAGGAGGGGTCGTGTAGAGGTTCCCATTGACGCCTACTAGAGGACGTATCGTGCGTGGCAGAGTTGGCGAAAAAAATGTGTCGAGGCCCAAGAGAGCTGCTTAGAAGGCTTTTAAACGTTTGCACCAGCATGTTCAATAAAACGATTGGTGTTTCTAAATAGCATTACTTTCCGGACAAATCACGTACTTAGGTAGCTGTTATTCATATACCAAATTCTGCAGTAACTTGACAGTTTGAATATTTTTGTGTAAGATTACGATTTAACAAAAATCCTACTGCCCCACCATGTAATGATTCCAAATCAGTACTCTTCCTACACCACATCATTCAAAACGAATCTGTGAAGGGTTTGACAAAGTTTTATCGACAATTCGCAGAACAATCACACATTTTTTAAATACAAATCTCGACGAGAACAAATATAGTATAAAAGGGCGATGCATTTCAGTTTCAAGAATCATTTGGACAAAGTCGTTCCCAATTTGCATCAGCAAGTTGTCTTCGAGGTACTTCATAACAATGAAATGTCTGAATGCAGACGCTGCCAAGGTTTCGAACATGTCTCACGAAACTGCAACATGGACCTGCGCTGCGTCTGTTGTGAAAAATTCCACGATATTGGCAAATGCGAATTGTCGCCAGCAAAATATGATCCCACAACAAATGTGCAGGAGGAGATAACTTTTCGAACTTGCTGCAACTGCGGCAAGAAAGGACATATGGCCAGTTATAGGAAATTTCCTAAATATAAAGCGATAGTCCAGAGATCCAAAGAGAGTCGAACTAAACAAGTAGCCAAGTCAAACTTCGGTAAACAGGCCACACACAACATCATCCAAAATGGATTTACATTCGCTGATAAGGTTAATGGGATGCAAACAGAGAGTATAAAAACTCTTCCGCCGCCTCTCCTCCAAAAACATATTCAAGTTCCTAAGCGATACGCTATACAGGCTAACACAATGCCACAACTTAAACCGGCGTTACAAAAGCCTCCAAAGGGGCAACTCTCAATGCACGCAAAACTACTTGGTCTCTCCCGCTTGATTGGGGATATTCGACTCCGATATGAAAAATTCACAACCGAGGCCGAGAGGGATGCACTCCTTTTCATGGCATATGTAAGACACCCTCCAAATTGGAGGTTATCCTTATAATTGTCAACTTCAATGTCATTTTTATAAATGTCAACTTCTTGTTTCCCTATCAAAGCGGATGATAGTATCTGACTTTATAAAGGATAACCGGGCGTACGTGGTTCTTCTAACCGAAACTAGGTTGCATCCATCTCACCGTCCCGTATTCCCAAACTTTTACATGATTCGAAGATATCGAAGCCTCACTGGCAGTCCCACCATCAACGGAGATGTCACCTGTATACTAGTTAAGTTATTGACATGTAGGAGGTCAATAACTTAATTAGTATAAAAGTGACACCTATCAAAGCGGATGATAGTATCTGACTTTATAAAGGATAACCGGGTGTACGTGGTTCGTTTAACCGAAACTAGGTTGCATCCATCTCACCGTCCCGTATTCCCAAACTTTTACATGATTCGAAGATATCGAAGCCTCACTGGCAGTCCCACCATCAACGGAGGTGTCACGTGTATATTAGTAAAGTTATTGACCTCCTACATTTTGAGTCCATAGAACACTCCGGGGTTGAGCTGCATCTGACTAATAGTGGTAGAGCAAATATATACTGCGTATACCACTCCCATAAAGCCAATAATGGCCCCATTAACCCCGAAGATATCGGCAAATTAATAAGATCTTCAGGACATACACTCTTCATCATAGGAGGCGATCCCCACTGGAATAACTCGGTCTCTTGCCCGAATGGCACAAAATTGTAACAACGCCAAACATACCGACAACTCTCATACCCTCAACTTCGAAATAGTCGAAATAGAATTTGCGATTGGTACGCGAGGAAACTCAATTCTGGACTTCTTTTTTGTTTCCAAAGACTTACTTCCTAAAATCACTTCTCCCCAAGTATCGACCGGTGTATCTGACCACAACGCTGTGACTAAGATAATTCGCAGCTATCGAGCATCTCGGGCTCAGATCAGATACATACCCGATTATGGGCGCACAAATTGGGACAACTTCAACGTCACATTGAACATTGAAACTCCACCAACTCTCTCTTCCCACTGACGGTAACCTAACGATGGTTGAAATAAAAAAAGTTGCAGCTCGACTTCACGAGATTTTAGTTGAAACTTCGGAGAGTCATGTTCCGAAGTACAAACTTGAAACTTATCAAATTCCCCATAACGACTTCACTCTTCGTCTCATCAGGGAGGATAAAAAGCTCTGCAGAATGAGATATCGTTTACGTAAAGGGAACTGTTATTATGATCCATCATTCACAATAGTGGTACACTGATAAAACAGGGAATCCAAAACAATCGTATCTGACAATGGGAAGACAAACTGAAGGTATTCAGATGGACCAGAACGTTTACAAAAACGTTACAAAGATATGTGGTATTTTTCGTATCACTGGCCCAAATGTCCACAACGGTGTTATTGTCAATAATGACACCAATAAAGCAAACATTATCGGAGAGATCTTTGAAAATAAACATAAGCTCACTTTCGAGGATGGCGACCCGGATACTAATGCAATCATTAGGTCAGTGGTTCACAATAAACTAGAAAACTTTATCGAGCCAATTGTGGTCTTCAACTCAGCTAATAGTGCATACTTCGACAACACACGTGATAATGATCACAGTTTTGTCACACCAAATACCTAGTTAAATTTCAAAACCCCGTCACCCGGTATCGACAACCTGTCGTACCCCCCGTGCGAAGGGTTTCTGCTTTATTCTTCATAAATCTTTCCATTCTGTTAAACCATGCCTACAAGATGGAGTAATTTCCTCAAGCTTGGCAACATGTTATTGTTTGTCTAATAACCAAAGTTGGGAAACCAACATATCCCCACTCAAGCTTTCGCGTCATTTCGCTCTTCACTTGCATCAGCAAAATATATGAAAAACTCATATACGAGAAGCTAAACAATTTTATCAGTGCCAGGAGCCTAATACCAGATTTCCAATTTGGATTTAGAAGAGCGCACAGCACTACTATGGCTCTCAACGTTTTTCAAAACTACGTCTGTGAGTTATGTCGGAGTCAGCGACCGACAACACAACGATCCCCGACGTAATCCTAAGAAGCGATTTCCGGCCAGCAAGCAAACTGCAACCTAGTCTTGCGAAACTGTGAAATGCACCTTCCGCAGGAACTGAACATGATACGGCGTAAGGTGCAATGTTCTCCCACCGTATGAAGGTCAATATGGCTAACGGTATTTTTCAGGCAGATTATCAGACCCCAAAGACGTCGTCTGCGTTTACTACCGCACCCATGACCTACCAGTTTTGTACGATTTCCCTCCTATCGAAGGGGTTAGAGAACATCCGAACTAACCCTGTCTACTCTAATGAACCCATTTCGCCAATGCTGCGGCGGGAAAACTCCTGCCCTACCTTTCAACTTTACCTCCACTGCTCTCAAACGTCCTCTCCTCTCTTTCCCCTCCTGACCACGCCCACTCCCAGTCTACACTCTTACATCCTGTACTAAGCGAAATGAATTAATGAGGGATAATTGATGGATTAACCCAGTAACCAACTCGCCAAACAACCCCCCCCCCCCCGCCCCCCTATTTTTTTCCTTTTTAACCATAGTTTATATTCTTACGAGGGTTGCCTCTTATGTTTCGGGATTTGGCTAGTGTTGCAATCCGGCAATTGACAGCTCTGTCGTAAAGTTTGACATTTTTGAGGTTATACGCACTGAGAACGTTTTGACATACGAGCGCTATTTGTGTTGTTTACAGTAACTTAAAAGATTCATCTCGGCCCAAAAATGGAATTAAATCGTCTACACTTTCGTGCGATTATTTTTTACAACTTTCGGCGAGGATTAACTCAGCAACAGTGCATGGATGAACTTAATTCAATTTTTGGCGATGAAGCTCCATCAAGGACCAGTGTTTATCGACGGTATGGTGAATTCAATCGTGGTCGTAGTTCACTCCAAGATGAATTTCGTGAAGGTCGTCCAAAATCAGTTGTTGTCCCGAAAACCATTGATGCTGTGCGCGAACTGATATTGGAAGATCGTCGTGTGTCCTATCGTGAAATTGAGACAACCTTAGGCGTTAGTGGGACCAGCATACATTCAATAACATTCAATATTGCATAAACATTTGACTGTCAAAAAAATTTGTTCGCGTTGGATCCCACACAATTTGTCAATCGTCCAAAGAAAGGCTCGTGTCAATTGGTCGAAAGAAATGCTCAAAAAATACGGTCGCGGTGCTTCGAAACACGCCTATGACATCGTGACAGGTGATGAATCGTGGATTTACGCGTATGAGCCCGAAAGTAAACAGTAGTCGACTGTCTGGGTGTTTCAAGATGAGCCAAATCCAACAAAAGTTGTTCGCGCACGAAGCACTTCCAAGCAAATGGTCGCCTGTTTTTTCGGAAAAACTGGACATGTCGCAACCGTACCACTAGAACAACACAGAACAGTCAATTCTGAGTGGTACACAACCATTTGTTTGCCAGTTGTCTTCCAAGAAATCAGGAAAACCAACCGCCGAAGACGGATCACTCTTCACCACGACAATACGAGCTCTCACACATCGGCTGCGACAACTGCATTTTGAGCACCCAAACCATCGATTTGATGGGTCATCCTCCGTATAGTCCTGACTTGGCACCGAGTTACTTCTTTTTATTCCCGTACGTAAAAAACAAACTGAGAGGTCAACGTTTTTCAACACCTGAAGAAGCGGTTGCTGCATTCAGAATGCATGTGTTGGAGATACCTCAATCAGAGTGGCAAAAGTGCTTCGACAATTGGTTCAAACGCATGGAAAAGTGTATAGATCTTCATGGGGAATATTTTGAAAAACAATAAAGTGATTTTCGATAATCCATATTTGTTTTTGCTCTCTAATCCCGAAATATAAAAGGCAACCCTCGTATATATAGTTTTAAGATGGTTGTTAAGTTTCATCGCTTGTACTAAGCTAAATATATGAGGGTTCTGCCCTCACTAAACTAAACTAACTTAAACTACACTATCCTTAGATACCTCCCCCTTCTTTTTCAAGTATCTTGAGACCGAGCCCAACATCCTCACGGATGTGGGTGATTCTGGTTGTCGCAAGATGACCATAACCCAGAGACAAGACGAAGGGCACATTTCTCCTTGTCTCGTTTAAATCGGCCTTCCGCAACAAATTTTTTGCTTTTTTTTTTTGTTGTTCTTTTATTTCGAGGGTCAATCTCAGAGGTAATGTCCAGCAGTGTGGATCCATTTTTATTAATAAGTCTGAGCAAGCACGTTGGCGACCGGAGGACAAGTAGACACGCTCCTTAAGTATTGCTACATGTTTTGGTGGCAGCGAGAGGATTCCAGTATTCCCTACCAAGAAGTCTGGCAGTTGCGAATGGGAAGAGACGAAATCATCGCCTAACAAGGGGAGAAATCGACCAAAACGAAAAAAAAAATCTCATCCTGTGGGGAAAGGAATCCGATTTGCATACAGCATCGCCTACAACGGCAGCTACGTCATCAACGAGTAAGCGGCAAACAACAAATCAAGGTATTTATAAACTTTTATTAGTCTATTAAAGGGGACGAAGAGAACCCTCACAATAAATTTTATATTTTTGCATTTTAAGGGGATAAAGGAAAACCGCAGAATAAATTTAAAATTCTGACCTCTAGGTCTGCGGCACAAAACAATGTTGTGGCGGCTAGGGAAGAGATCAAAGAAGGTGTGAAGGAACCGAGCAAAAACGGAAAAAAACATATCATATATAACAACGGCAGCGGCAAACAACAAGTCACGGTATTTATAAACTTTTTTAATTTATTAAAGAGGAAGAAGAGAACCCCCATCGCAAAAAATATTTAAATCATATTTAAGTTATACTTTATATTGGCACCATATATTTTGAAGTAATAAGAAGAAACAAAACATAATTATAACATAATATCTTATAAACGGCTTAGGGACAATTTCTCATACTCCCGGGGTAGATTCAATCATTACACGGTCAAAAAATGCGAGGTAGAGTTTCTGGAAGCCCTGACCACTCGAACATACGAACAAAACTTTACGATGAATATCGCTATCGGGCTCAGTTAGAAGAACGTGTTGAGTCTCGTGCCGATATTTCACGGCAATCCAGACGAGTTGGAGATATTTGCCTTTTGTGGGGATATTCCCTTTTCGCTGGCGCAGGGCGATATTCACCATGCTTTTCTCCTGAAAGTGGTCAAAACTAGACTACAGGGCCCAGCGTGTGACCATATTCAATATAAGGACATTTCTACTTAGAACGATCTTGTATCTGGGCTAAGGGCAGAATTTAAAATGTTTGCCTGTAGGTCTACGCCACAAAACTGTCTATTGGCGGCCAAACAAGAGATCGAAGAAGGTGTGAAGGATTTCGGAAGCAGGCTCATACTCTTGTTGCATAAGTTGGAAAAAAACATGTTTGAAAGCACTCTCAAACCTGTGGTGCGAGCATATCTCGTGGAAGAAAACGAGAAACTCTTCTTACATGCGTTCGAAGACGGACTTAGAAGCCCCTATCTGAAATTACTTGCTAAAGCGCGAAATACCCCAAATCTCAGGACAGCAATCAATTATGCCTTAGAGTAAGCCCCGTGATCAGAAAATGAAAATACTTTAAAAAGAACTCCCAGCAATCGAAATTATAGCCAGCCAATAATTTTCCGAACGTGCAACAGCATCCAGCAGCCAATAAGCCTGAGGAACAGTAAGCCTGACGAACAAGGAATGGCAGCAGAGCATAAGATGAAGGACAGAAAGTCCCCGGAGGACGTAAGACTGAGGAACAAAAGGTCCCGACAAAATCTATCTCTGACGAACAGAAAGTCCCACCAGCCAATAAGCCTGAGGAACACGAATTTCCAACACCCAATAAGACTGAGGAACAGAAAGTCCCAGCGTAACACTGCGGATAACTTATATAGCAAACTCCAGACATTCTTAACAAGAAGTACGAGCACATGATTAGCTCTAAAACAATATTGCTGCGAGAGAAACAAATAATGAAAATTCCTCCCAATATTAACATTCATTTTTTCTCTTAAATTACTCGTTTTTCCTCTCACTTCTATTCATCTTTTTCATTATCCAAATTTCGCAAATGAAAGCGAAGGGAGTATGGAACATTTTTCAAAAATTTAAAGACAAGAATGAACAAATAAAATATTGACATATATGCGTAATATGAATTTTTGATAACATATTATGAAAACATAATATTGTATATACCTATAGAAATAAACAACAAAATAAAATAAAACAAAATGGATTCTATACAAACACATAAATCAATAAAAGCAAACAAAAAACTGTTAATTCTGCAAATTAAAAACAATTAAAAGAAAAAAAAAATGATGTGTTTTAACAAACTAAGAAAACAGCTATAATATTAAATTACAATAACATTGCATTTTTAAATAACTCATATTATATGAAGAATTATTTCCAAGATTGTATTATAAAAAAAATTATAGAAATATAAAAATATTAAACATTGACTACTCAATGAAGAGAATTATTGTAAATATTATACAAAATACTTTAAATAAGTAATATTGAATAAAATTTTAAATAAATGAATGAAATGGTTTTTGTTAATAACTTATTGATCAAAAATTGTAAAATACATAATATGTGACTTTAACTGAAATATGTAAATAACAATATCATCATCATCATCGGCACTACAACCGGGATCCGGCCTTGGCCTTATTTAGCAAGTCTCGAAACTTGTTAAATTTTCCATAATAATTTATTTTTACGGGCAAGCTTATTAGCCTTGCGCCGAGAATAACAATATACATTGTTTTAAAGAAGTATAGAAAAAAAATATTAAAAAGTCAAAAAAAATGTATGAAATAAAAATAATATTTCATGTATCAGATAATAATTACATGTTTAATTTCATATTATAATACAAAAAATATGAAATAAATCATATAACTATACAAAAAAATTAAAAAAACATAAATTACATTGATTTCATTTTTCATTATTCCAATATTTTTTATTTCCGTTTTCTAAATTATAGGCTAGACAAAAATGTCTAAATTCTAGCTTACATATCTTATTATAACTTACTGGTCCTACGCAGCCACTCTAAGCTAAACATTATATGACTATTGTGTAGTTTGCCTTTCGGCGACAGAAACAATATATACCAAATCATTATTATTATATTATTACACTAAATTCAGAAACGTTTGAATCAAAATTGTAATGCCATCCTCTTTTGACCCTTAACTTATAATTTTTCAGAAAATTAATCTCTTACAGATAAATTATTTTTTTTCCTAAAGGAGCGGAGGAGGTAGTAATCCCAAATCACTACCTTATCATTCAAAACGAATCCTGCTTCTGTAAATGGAAGCATCACACATTCTTTAAGTCAATCTCGCCTTTTTATACAAATTTGACAAGATGTTGTATAAAAGGGCGATGCATTTCAGTTTCGTAGGTCAACGTCAGAGGTTACGTCCAGCAGTGCGAAACATTTTTAGTAACAATTTAATAAAGAAACAGACAAATAAAAAACTTTAAATGCAGTCCTTTTAACGTTTCCCTTATTAATCGGTTCTCATTCTTCCCTTAGGTCTGAGGAAGCACGGCGGCGACCGTAATGAGCAAACTTAGAGACTATTGTTACGGCCACAACTACCCATCCCATAAAACCTACCTCTTTGGAGCTAAGCTCCATCATTAATCGCGCGTACAGTAAAATCGCGATATCAATTCAATATCAAACAAATTGAACTGCTCGTTCAATTTGCCCATATTGAATTTAAGTTGTATCCAAGACGTGAAAGAACCAACCATATGTTCAACACGCAGAATCCCCTAGATCCAAATCTTTGGACCAGATGACCAACTTTCAAGTAAAGTTGTTGAGAATCATAAATTACACGTCTGCAGTTTTATGATCCTTCAAAGATTTGTTTACCCAAACCATTTCCCACAAGGAACATCCTTGCCCATTCGCCTAGAACAAATAAACAGGCACCATAAAATGAACTGCACGTTCACCTAAACAATAACAACATAGAGAATCACAGAGGTGCATTAGCACGATTCACTATTGATTTTCCTCTTTGTATTTCTTATCGATTCCCCACGGAAGAGATCCTTGCCCATTCGGCTAAAGAAAACAACAGGCACCATAAAATGAACTGCACGTTCGCCTAAACCATAATAACACAAAAAAAGGGAATCAGAAATGTGCATTAACACGATGCACTATTGATTTTTCTTTTGTGTTTGATATACTGCAAAGTGGATCAGGCGGGAAAAAGGATATATCCTTTTATCTGCCGGAGGAAACAAAGATTGCGATCCAAAGAAAAAGAAATGAGAAAACCACTAGAGTTGGTTGGATTTTGAAACTCGACCGAGACGGTGAGATAACGGAGTTGTTTTTCAAGAGCTGAGCAGAACGGTCGTGTACTAGATAAGTTTTCAAAACATTCTGAAGAGTTTTACAAAGAAGAAGTCGTGTTAAACTTAATAGATTTACGTCAATTAACTGTGTCGACCGAGAAATATATGTGAATATAGGAACTAATTTAAGTGACTTATATGTGTGTTGACTGAGGAATATATGTGAAACTGGGAATTAAGGTAAGTGACTTCTATGTGTGTTGACCGAGGAATATATGTGAAACTAAGAACTAATTTAAGTGACTTAGGTGTGTGTTGGTTAGAAATAAAAATTAGTTTAAATATAAAATAAACAAAGAGTGTTTTATTTTAAAGGTGTGACAAGCGTGTGTGGTGTTTAAAGTAAGAGGAAGAAAAGTTATACAACACCATCGTCCTTTTAAGGATAAGAAGGCATGCCTCCCTAAGTATTGCTAGAGCCACTGGTCTAAGCCAGGGACTCACATACCCTTCAAATAATGGTGATTTTGCTATGCTTATTTTTTGAATACTGCATTTATTATATAGACGATTACAGCTTGAGAATTTTAAATTAGCTACTAAATCTATTTGTGCATTTTTTTTCTTTTTCTCATAATTCAAGCTATTGATGTATTTATTTTAACTTTTTGTGATAATTTATACAATCAAAAACGAACATTTGGATTTAAGAAATTGTAATAATGTGTACCTGTTACTTTTTTTTATCAGTGATTTTATTTGTATGGATATAAATAAGTTTTTAAAGAATATATAAAAGCTTAGATAAAAGCAAAAATAAAGGAGCAAAAAAGTAATATAAAAGAATAAGAAAAAATTATTACCAAAAGAGAAAAAAAAAAAACTCGAGTCAAAAACGAACAACATATGTTGTGCCTAAGGGAATAACATGGTCGTTGTTATGGACCTACCTCGCGCCCAGGTACCCCACTAACATACACTAATCCCCTTTCGCAAGCTTCCCCTCTCTACCTGTAAGAGGAAAACAAATCACCAAGTGTCTAATTTGCATAAACTACTTTGTGCAAATTCTACTTAGTAGAAAAATAATAAAAAACGGCGTTGGCGCCGGATAAAATAATAAAACGTCAACGGCGAAAAACAATTGAATGAGATTCAACGTAAAACTTCAGACGAGAATCGAAAAAATCACTCGTAATTACTAGAACAAGACCAGAAAAAGAAAACGTAGCCGTAAAGAAGGCTAGAGAATTCCAGCGGTTACAAGATTTCCGGAAGATCAAGGTGGGTTTAGAGTTTGAACCAACCGATATAAATGAAATTGACAAAAAGAAGAAGATCCAGAAACGGACAACAGCAAGCTGAACAGGGGAGCAAGAGCTCAACGCCCCCTCCAACCTGACACCAAGCAGCAGCTACAGCGACCGCTCAACGGTCCACTAAATACAAGTAAATCACTTACGTACCTATAATAATATCAATACGTCACTTAAAATTAAATTGAATTATATTAACTATATTAAATATATATACTATTAAATTGTTAAAATACTCATAACAATTTTGGCGCAGCCGGTTACCACCAGCTGAATTTGTATCGGATCCGTCGGTGATACAAATCCAGTGGTGGGAAGAGTCCCGAGGCTCTTACGTACCTACGCCGACTAGCGGAACTAGCGGCTAGGATACAAAATAAAAGCCGTATAACAAAATAAAACAAAGATAAATTAAAATATTGTTTCTCCTTTTCCCGTTTTATTTTTTCAATTTACAGAAGAGAGGACGAAATCAACGTTGGGTGGAAGAATCCGAAAAAAGTTTACCCAAGTATTTTCCGCTGTTTCTTGTTTTTATTTTCAGGTTTTTGTCTTTTTCTTTTCGTTTTTGCTTTCCATATTTATCTAGATTGGTTCTTGTCCCTCATCGCTGGTCGTTTGTTCCGCAATCGTGTCTTTTGTTTGCTACGGGTTAATAACGAACCACGGTTAGACAAATCCGGGTAGGTCCGTACGCAAATTTAATAAACGCGCGTACTTACTTGATGCAAACTAGGAGCCACTCAAGGAGGCTACCCGCGGAAAATAAAACGGAGGAACCAACGTGTCAGTCTTCACTGGCCAGAAAGGTCCTAACGCAGCGAGGGAACAGCATAGCTTCCTCGAAAGCTGTGACAGGACACTAGACTGTTTGTCCGAAGAGGAGGAAACAATTTTCCTGCGGTGGCTGCCCATGCGATTAAGTGGGAAAGCTCGCCGCATGTTTAAGGAAAACCTCCCAGCGACTTTCAAAAAGTTCGAACAACGACTCCGGAAAACGCTACTGCCACAAGCGTCGTATGAAGAGGTACACTCAAAACTCTGTCATACGCGACAATCCCGCGAAGAGGATGTCGCAGATTTTACGCAACGAATAACGAACGACCAGCTAAGACATCTGATAGTGAAATCAGAAAAGGGCCGCCTAGATAGGATTATTGATAGGGTTCTCGAATTAGAGAAAACAGAGAATGAGATGAGGAGCTAGAGTGGATGGTATAGTGGGGAAATACCAACGAGGTATCACGACCAGTCACCTTCACCTGAAAGGAACGACACACACCATGCCCCCATCTCATCAAATAGGCAATCAATGCTAAGGAATAATCCATTTTACTATTGGGAGGGTGAACAGGATCCCTCAGAGGAAACAAATAGGGTGTTAGATAAGACCTACGGGGTAACACGACCAAACCCCCAGGAATCGAGGCAAAGGCGAAATAGGCCTGTAAACGATGCGTCTCGGGTAGTAGGGACACAGAATAGGAACACGAACACTAGGTTCCCAGAACTACCTCACCCTGTTACACGCCCCCAGCCTGGAAAAAACCCGTTTAGGTCGGAATCACCCCCGCCGTCTTTTAAAAGACCAACAGGGTGTAAACTTAAGAAGCCCAAGGTACCACGACACCTTCAAAAAGGCGGACGGGACTATCACAGTGACTCCTCTAGCCAAGGCAGGGATAAACGTGCACCACACCCATAGATTGCACGCATGACTTGCAGCTTCTGCAATAGGAAATGGCATTTGTACGACGAATGCCTTCGACGCCGAAACACACCGTTGTGCACGAAGTGTGATCGATATGGGCACGATGCCCACGACTGTCGGACACGAGCTACACAAATGAAAGCGGATAATCCCGAACCTCCACAACTAAGGTCGCAGAACCAACGGAAGTCACCCGCTGTTAATTCGCCAGTTGTGGTTCGCCAACTGGGAATAGCCAGTAAAAGAGCAAGGACCGGAACAGCAAAGGTCACACTCGACGCACCGGAACTCGTATTCGTCTTCAATACCACTGACAAAATTGAAAGAAGATGGCGAGATTGGAACTACACTTTTTGAATTTTATTATTCGTTTTCCAACCAGCATAAATTCATTACATTTCTTACAGTCTATTAATCGTTTCACAATGTAAACAGAACAAAACTCAGATTCAGCAAAAACTTCATTAGAACACACAAAGCAAAAAGAAAAAGCAAAAAACTGTATTGTAAAGCCCCTTTATATGCAGTCTCGATCCGATCATTTTTTCGTTCTTCTTCTGGAACAGCAGACTTTACCGATCAACAAAACACCGTATTTCAACAGGAACTTTCTATAGGCAAAATGAACTGTTCTATAGAATCATTGCTTTGTCAATTCCCGCTGCTTAGAATGTCACCTTATTTTGAGTGCATTTGAATACCAGGGGAACACTTTAGCACGAACGACAACCTGTGCGACCGATCTCTGTTGCATACCTTCTGGTGGTAATGACTGCTACGAGGTGAGTTTGGTATGTGCTGATGCCAACTGACTTGATTTTAAATTTTCTCATTGGATGAACTGATTCATCTGGACGTTATTATTGGCTGTTGCTGCCTAGTGCTGCAACACCCGCGAATGCCTCAAATCAAGGGCAAGAACGACCAACTACTTCGAAGCAAGCAACAGCATCGAATCGTAGAGTGTACGGCATTCGATGTTGTTGTGAGTTTTTGGCGGAAAGGGTCACACGCGGGACGAGTGTCATTGCAAAGCAATGTTGGTACAGGCCCAAAAGCCAACAGATGCACCCAAAGTGGTTAAGTCTGTACTCCGCGACCACACCCCACCAACCTGCACGACCAATACTGAGTGGCAGACAGTCCAAAAAAGAAAAAACTCGAAAGACAATAACCAGCCACACGACAAATGCGGTGAACAGACACGAGCCAAGAGTAGTACTAGTTCGAGCAGTACTGAACACTCGGCTCGAAAACTGAAACGACGCCAGCACCGATTACAACGCCATCGACCTGGTTCGAACCGTATCCAGTCGAATTCAACCGCCACGGACGCGTCAGAGACGCCAAAGCAGGGACACCGGCGACAGAAGAACGGTCAATGGTGCACATTTTACAGGCGACACAACCACACGGCAACAGTGTGTCGACAAAAAGCAAAATGGGAGACGTCGGAAAACTCTCAGAAGTCGGGTCGGAATCCCCTAACCCGACCGAAGTAAAGCCACCAACTAAAGAAATCTGTCCTCAGCCGCAACCAACAAAAGTTCTTATTGTCCAGCTCCCATTAGACATCTGATGTAGAAGCACTACACGTCTAATAGTGAATACAGGTGCGGAGATCAGCCTTATTAAGCTGAAGGCACTCCAAACTGCAACAACATTGGACAACAAAAAGGCAACTACCCTCCAAACGCTTTTTGGCAAGGGAAAGTAAGGGGATATTCAAACTGCCCCAACAAATCTCCTGTAACTTTCAGGTGATAGACACCCTACTGGGATTATCAACAGATGGGTTGTTAGGGAACGACTTCCTGTCTGGGAACTGTAAAGTCAATGGACCCGGAAATTGTTTGGAATTCTCTCAAACAAAAGTAAATCCGGTAAGCTTTTCCCTTGAATGACATAGAGAATTATTTATTATTTTCTTTAGTTGCCGTGGGGACAAATGACCAAAAAGATGTCCATATGGAAATACTGGGCAGTTAGACGAAGACTTTGGTGCGAGGATATCAACCGCCCTGTGAGTAGCGTGTTAGAATATACTCACAGCTAGGCCGACTTGTCGTAAGAGGCGACTAAAGGCCGAGTGGTAGCCGGGGTCCCAACGCCCTATGTGCCCGGTGAAATACCACCCCATCAAGCTTTAGGCTCCGTGAAATGATCGGGAAAAGTCCCTGGCCATCTTTCGGAGCTTGGCTGATGGACCGATTCGAGAAAAGGTTGGTTAGGTGGTACTCGGTCCCAAGGTGAGATACCACCCCGTGACGCTGTACATTCCGCAATATCGCCGAGAGAAATCTTCGGCGGTGTTTCGGATGTGTGGGTGATGGCCCGGACTGATACGGGGATAAGTCATGATGGTAACTTCTGATATAAAGAATTCGGAGGTAAACTAGTCTCCCATTCGGACGACCGGGGGGACTATATCAGGGGGAACATCGTGCAGATATCATGATAAATAATGGAGCTTTAAGAGGTTCGTTATCGCATAACCGGGCTCGCTCTCGAGGCTCTGCCCACGCTCGACTGCTGACGGCATTTTGTAACATCAGGGGCATCGGTTTTACCAATACGAATGTAAACGCCGCCCACCAATATTTGCAAACAACGAAACCTGATATCCTTGCCCTAGCTGAGACCCAGGTCGATTCGTCAACTGATTCCACATATCTTCGTTGGTCGGGATATCACTTACACTCGAGATTCTGTTTTAAGGGCGGAGTCTGCGTCTTCGCGCGGTCTAATCTGGCTTGCCAGAGAATGGAGGCGTTGGAACCCAATAACATGGACATCATATGGTTGAGGGTCGTGCTGAGGAATTCCGTTAAATCTCTTTGTTGTCTTTACCGCTCCCCGAATGACAATCGACCGGCGACATTTTTCGAACATCTTTCACATACCGTCGACTGGATACAGATCAACCACCCAGCTTCTGAAATTGTTGTCTTTGGCGACTTCAATGTGCACAATTCCGGCAGGTTTGTACATTCTAACAGAACCGACGAGGCTGGGAGGCTGGCGGAGATGTTTGCTATAAGCCACAACTTGACTCAACTCAACGCGAGTGCCGGATGCCCAAGGCGATTATACGAACACCCTGGATCTGTTTTTAACATCCCAACCGAGTATTTATACCGTGGAGGTTTTTGCGCCAGTGGGAAGCTCAGATCACTGCTTGGTATCTGTCGCGCAAGCACTTGCGTATCAAGCGAATAACCGGCCTAGGCAGATTCGCCATGTATGGAAGTATGGGGCTGCTAACTGCGGCGATTTGCGAGATTTCTTCGCATCCTTTCCATGGTCCGAGGTATGCTACGGAAACTCCGATGTTAACGCTTGCGCGGGGCCGGTATCAGAGATTATTCTTCTGGAGATGAAGTGTCTCCCACAAAATTACCGCCCGATAGCATTACTGTCTATTTTATCTAAGGTAATGGAAAAAGTCATCAATACAGAGTTAGTGAAGTATTTGGAATGCAACAGACTTCGTCAAAACGGATTCCGTGGCAGGCGTTCCACGGGAGACTTTTGACACTTATAACCGATATATGGACATCTGCGATTGAACGGCATGGTGAGTCAAGGGCGGACGCATTGGATATTTCCAAGGCTTTTGACCGCGTCTGCACGGGGCATTGCTGAGCAAACTTCGTTCATATGGACTTTCCCAACAGCTTTTCGACTGGACGAAATAGGTTCGCCTCTCCCGAGAGAAGTCTAATAAAAAAAAATAAAAAAAGAACCTAACATGGCGACATTTATATACTTCATTATTTTTGCACAATGTCAATGCACCAATAATTGAGACTATACGAGTGAGATAGAGGGAAAATAGAGTCAGAAGAAAAAGCACGCAAAAGTATGATCAACTAAAACTTCTTCTGCCATCGTACTGAGTGACGTAATCTGTTCAAATCTCGCATTATCCTACTCAAGTAGTTACTATTCATAACTTCAGAAGTCCTTTCAAATATGACGCACGTTGCTCTACCGCCTTTTCTGTGAATATTATAAAACACTGATTTAGCCACGTGGAACGCATTTAATAGTATCTCTGTCTCAGGAGGTTCTGATTTGTTTGGTTCTGTAATTACGTTTCCTCGGAATGCCTTCCCTAATGTAATATCCCCTTCTACTATAGTTAAGCACAGGATATGTGGGCACTGTTTGATGCAAGTTACAATCACACAGCTGAGAAACCTATTTGCGTTGGAGATTTATGATCGATTGCAAGTAATTATAAAACTGTCGTTAGTTATATGTTATGTGAACAAAAAATTGAATTTTCACTGGACATATCACCCCCGCGCCCACAATCATACCCAATTCTCAATGAGATGATGGTAATTAGTTTCAAGGTCCGCTGCAAACGCCGGAGAATGTATGCGATGTTTATTAGTGCCTGTGTAAAGTGTCCTGCTGGTAAAATAGACCAATTCATTTAACGTAGTTGATTCTGCAGATTGTGGGGCAAATTTCACTTAAAACGACTGCATTAGTCTGGCGAAGAAACAAAGTAATTTGAAGTAATTATTCGTACGACAACTACTAGAGATTGGAGGCGTCGAAGGAGCTGGAGAGGGTCGTCGGGTGCCAAAGGGAATTATATCAAACTAATTGATGACAACAAAATGGACTATTAAGTGGCACCGAGCACAAGTCTGAGACGCAAATAAGTGACAGTGATAACCACATTTCACACTGGGCAAGTTTGAAATAGGATTGTGATCGTGCATTAGTTAGAAAATAATGGACCATAAAAGGCAATTTGCCGACATATTAGCTGCTGCTTTGGTCAATGCGATCGCTACGGGGGTTTAAATATTTTTATGTGTTCAGACTACGATAATGTCATAAAGTCTTAAAGGAGGCTGTGGAAACCTTGCAGGTCCGTAGTTGAGTGGTTGAAATGGATTCACAAAGTTTATATACAGGACGTGTTTGAGAACTTGTCCACCCAGTCAGGAGACTGGTTGCTCTGCACCAGAACAACTACTCTCCTCCTTCACTCTTATAACCTGTAACAGATCCATTCGAATTCGATTTGCACTGCTAGTGGATTAGCTGCAGCTGTTTTTTCTATGCTAATCCACAGAACCCAGTATGCGCAAGTGGTTCTATTTGCTATTTAGGCGGTGTTAACCTGCAAAAAGAGAGAAAAACATCATCCCGTCGTACGAAACATTTGCTTGCTTACCTGTCTGCCCACACCTTGTTCCCATGAAGTGCCTTCATCTTCGTTGCTGTCGTTGTCGACTCACGATTATTCTACATTCCGCGATCGAGAATACAGTACCGAAGGAAGCAGAACGTTAAAATCAAGTCTCACGCGTGATTATGCCTCAGACATGGCATCTTTCGTGATCGCAGCATTCATTGAATGCATTCGTATCTTAGCTCCGCTCGCAAGAAGTTCAGAATAATCGGCTAACTCGTCTGATCTGGAACTTTGTCTACTGGGCGGAGAGCGATCAAACCACGGTAGGTTGGGTTCCTCAATGATCATCAATAGTCCGTGAAGCTGAAGTGCCTCGCTGGGACTAAAGAGCATAACCAGTTGAAAATTGGAATGTAACCAGGAGCGGCAACTAATTTAACTGACTAGAATCAGCCTTGGGATAAAAAGTACGACGAATCTCTCAGTTCAAGTTCTCCTATGGTTTTTCTGCTTTGTGTATCTTTCATTTCTTTTTGTGTCAGCTCAACGGTGTGTTGACTGACTGACACACTTTTGGATTCGCATAGCTGGGAAGTAGGTCTTCATCATTAACCCAGACGCAATCATCACACCCTCAGCACTGGTATCAAACATGCGAGTCTCTTGGCAGAGAAGAGACATTTCTCTTTCTTAGCTACACTCACGGCGGACACTATTGAAGTGGCAATGAATTTCGGTATCGATCATGTGCCTTGTACCTTTTGCTAGCCGCTGAGATATAAAACCAAGGCATGTGTGCTTTCGGAGTTATGCGAAAAATTTCAATTGGTTTTTAAGGAATTCAGCTGAAGCAAATGCTAATTCGGCTGGCGGGTAATGACCCCAACGTAACTCAGCTGTTTAATAGAAAGTAACTAATAAGACGGACAATCAACTGCGAGGTACGTAATAGTTTGAAAGACGGTTGATTCGTATAATATGGAAAGGCGCTAGTCAAAAAAAAAAATTTCGTCGAGATTTCTGCACCGAAACAAAAAACGCTTCGTCAGGAGTAATGTATATGAAATGACAAGACTTAAATGGATTAGTTTAAACGTGTGTCCCTTGAAGTCAGAGTAAAAGCCATCTTAAAGCACCTTTTCAGTGGCTTCAAAAAATTGGCATTTTCACCAAAATAACAACGGCGTTAAATTGTGATTTAGTTTCACATGAATTTCGAAACATCTATCCTAACTTTACGCTCAAGATTAGATGTTCCAAGGTACTTTGAATGCCGACTTTATGACTTCCGATAGAATGATAGTTAGTGTTATAAGTCGACAGGAGAAAGAAATGAATCAATACTTTGCCCGTCGTTTTGAGTAGAGTAGTAGTAAGTTATAATTTCACGTACCTGATCGCGCGAACCCACATTGATGAATTCAAATGAGTACACTATTTTGTATGCGTATCATATACGTGACATCTGCAGTCAAAATTTAAAAATGTCGATGGCTGTAAATGAGAGGACTGGCTGGGGTTTGAAAGATACAATTTAAAAAAAACGTGTATCAGTTATATATTACATAAATACAATTATTAAAGCCCCGTATGAGTAACAGAAGAAAGCAAATGTATTTTTAATTGCGTTTGTTGTTTTTCTGACAAGAGTCCTCGTAAATATTATGGCAGTATGTTCATATTAATGGCGCAAGGCTAATAACCTTGCCCGGAAAAACAAATTATTATGGACAATTTAACAAGTCTCGGATAAGGACCGGATACCTGTGGAGTAACTTGCTCAATAAGACCAAGACCGGATCCCAGTTGTAGTGCCGATGATGATGATGATGTTCATATTAAGGAATGTGTGTGATTTAGGAACAAACTTTTACCGATTAGCAATCGTAATATTTGAAATAGGTGCCTTAGGAAAATGCATCGCATTTTCAATAGGAGAGCTAAGACTGATAAAGTGCATGACTGGAATTAAAATATAAAACAGGACATCCCTTAAGCGCCAAAAAAATTTAGTAATATCCGAAGATGGATATTACATCAATTGCTATCAGGTCAGGAATCACAAACGTGCTCAATGCGCAATACTTATTTGTAGCTTCCTTACTGCGAAAGGTACCACTTTGACTCATCGCATCTCGTACACTACATAATCGCAAGATCGCAAGAAAGGCACGAAGTCCCAACAAATAACATAAGTTTAGTGGGGCTACCACCTTATTTATTGGGTTGGTTCAAGCAATATAAGTACTTATAAGCTAAAGTATATGTAACGTTACAAACTAAAGAACGTAAGAACTAACTTAACGACGGTTAACCTAAGGTAAACAGGACATGTTATGGAGGCAAGAGTAGGGGTGGAAGGTGGGAGAAGGTTAGAGAGGAAAGTGTAGAATACGCCGCTTAAGATTAGTGGTGAGAATGGTTCAGGAGGCGGTGCTTGAGAGTATGGGTAGAGAAATCAAAGTCGAATAAGGTGGAGTTGGAGTCCACATTTCTCAGCATCCGCGAAAAGGGTTCATTGAAACCATAGGAGGTGCGGTGAGGGGGAATGTAAAGACGGCGGGGATTACGCGTATTGCGTGGATTTGTGTATAGAAGAAGTAAGTTAAGGAGGACGGCGCAGTCGACCGGTTAATGAGTGCGGAAATACTGAAGGGGTTTTCCCATCCTAGCCTCAGAACGATTCTACGGATATGGGTCTGTGATAAGGGACCAAGCCTGACTAGCCAGGTGGCTTCCTTGAGGGACTCCAAAATCGACAAGGAAGGGGTTGGATATCATGGACTTGAACTGAACCGAATAAAGGCTACCTTTAGATAGGAAGAAATGCATTTCAGCAATCCAGGTTTGAAGCCGAGGGCGGGTAATTTGAAGATGAAAGATTGTGGGAGATTTTTTAGAATGCTTTACTGACGTCGGTTGAGACCAAGTCGACCTTATTTTACTATGCTCTAGTGCTGAGAGTGTAGAGGAAGTGGGCTCTGACGTAGAATGCTTTCGAGAATCTTGAGTAAGTGGGACAGTTTGGTGATGGGTTGGCAGATCCCGACACCGTTTTGGGACCCTACTTCTGGAGAGGGGTGAAGAAGGATGTTTTCCAAATGTGGGGGAATACGTCTTGAGAGAGTAATACATTGAAGATCGGTGAGAGGGGAGCAGAAAGAATGGATACGCATTTTTTGAGGAGAATTGCAGGAATACCATCAAGGCCCGGTATAAACTCGCCTTAGATTCAATTAAGGGTGGTGTTACGGCCACAACCACCCATCCCATAAAACCTACCTCTTTGGAGCTAAGCTCCATCATTAATCGCGCATACAGTAAATATCGCGATATCAAGTCAATATCAAAAAAATTGAACTACACGTTCAATTTGCCCATATTGAATTTAAGTTGAATCCAAGACGTGAAAGAACGAACCATATGTTCAACACGCAGAATCCCCTGGATCCAAATCTGTGGACCAGATGACCAACTTTCAAGTAAAGTTGTTGAGAATCATAAATTGCGCGTCTGCAATTTTATGATCCTTCAAAGGTTTGTTTACCCAAACCATTTCCCACAAGGAACATCCTTGCCCATTCGCCTAGAACAAATAACAGGCACCATAAAATGAACTGCACGTTCGCCTAAACAATAACAACATAGAGAATCACAAAGGTACATTAGGACGATTCACTATTGATTTTTCTCTTTGTATTTCTTATCGATTCCCCACGGAAGAGATCCTTGCCCATTCGGGTAAAGAAAACAATAGGCACCATAAAATGAACTGCACGTTCGCCTAAACCATAACAACACAAAAAAGGGAATCAGTAATGTGCATTAACACGACGCACTATTGATTTTTCTTTTGTGTTTGATCTACCGAAAAATGGATCAGGCGGGAAAAAGGAGAGATTTTTTTTTCTGCCGGAGGAAACAAAAGATTTCCATCCAAAGGAAAAAATGAGGAAACTACTAGAGATGGTTGGTTTTTGGATCTCGATGGAGACGGCGTGACAGTAGAGTTGGTTCCAGTCAATTGCTCAAGGCGGTTACTAAGTTTTTGCTTCTAAGATAGTGTATCAATGAACAACAGTGTAGTAAACTGAAAAGTCTTAAAATAAAGTCTTTGCATCTAAGATAGAGTATTAATGAACAACAGTGTAGTAAACACTAACGTCTCAAAATAAAGTTTTTGCTTCTAAGATAGGGTATTAATGAACGACAGTGTACTAAACTAAAAAGTCTTACTAAAATATAGTTTTGAAGATAAGTTTAATTAAATAAAGAACCATAACATTAACAATTACGCTTTAAATAAAAGTTTGAAATAAAGAAACAGTGTTTTATTTAAAGTGGGTGCGGGGCACAAAGGGTGCAAAAAGTAATCATTACAGCGGATCAAAGGAGCCGTGGAGAAGAGTTAGGTAGTTAGGTTGAAGTATGGCGGATCAGGGACAAAGGGGTCATTACTGCATGACTGATTGAAATGAATGGCGAAGAGGTTAGCAATAATAACAGAATCAGATGAGGCATGGGAGTTTAATGTAAGCGATGCGGGGTAACTATCGGAGTTACGTTTTTGATTGACAAACTGAAAGAACGTGTTGGGGTCATTTTTGAGATTGGTCAGAGTGTTGGTACGATAGTTGCGAAAAAAGGGTGTTGTAAAATTGCGTGAATTATAGGTAATAGCCAAGTAAGTTGGAGTAGCCGGCAATTCGATTTCGAGAGAAGGGATGCAGGCGACGGCGAGTGGACTCGAAAGAAGGTCACGAGAAGAGGGGGTGGTGGTGGTATATAGATGTAAGGACGAAAGGGCTGACTGAGACTGATGTATTGATAGGGTCTGTTATAAAAAGATGTTACTTACTTGACAGAGACAAGAATCATCTAATCGTCAATGAAGGGGCATTCTTTGGCCGAAGTGCGGTAGGAAGTGAAGTTTGATTGATCGTCATATAATGGCCTATTGAGTTGTGGATGATTAGAATCGTCGTCCTCGCAACTCGATTACGTGGTGGATAGTATTAAGATCGAGCCCTTAAACTTCCGTAGGCTGGGATGGCAAGATATAGAAACACATGACAAAGGTTGATTTCCGAGGAAGAGTGAATTTGACAGTCACAAAGTCCAGCTTGGAGGAGGTATGGAACACGATAAGTGACAAATTGAGGCTGTCATGGACAACGATGAGTACTCCTCAGCTAGGGGAAAAGTCAGTGGCCAGATTGAGGAGGTTACTGCAGAAGATGGGGAACGAGGGAGTAATCAATTCCAGGTTATGAATACTGGGGGTTAAGTTAGTTTCCTTTAAAGCGAAAACGTCAAGAGGTAGGTCACGGGAGCTTTTCAGAATGGATTGGGTCTTTGAGTAAAGACCGCTCACGTTCTGATAATAGAGAGTAAGGGGATTTACACTGTCGGTTTTGGGAGAGGGTAGTGGATGTAAGAGTTTAGGAACGAAAAAAATTGTTGAAGTCGGCCTTACTGCGTTGAAGATGTGATAACGTTCTGGAGTGAATGAAGTGGCCGAAAGCTTTACGGTCATAAGACACTTTATGGGGGATACATTGAAAATTACGTGGAATTTTACGAATAGTTTTTGAAGACTGGGGACATTGTGGGAGCGAGGTCGCGACGCCAGCATGGCCGAGAGTTCTACCTCGTCTCCACCAGTTCGAAAAGTGTCTGCCGCAGACCGAAAGAAAAACACAGTTCACCGCAAGCTGTCCGAAGTAGGGAAGTTGTTCACCGAAGATATCCAGGATAAAAACGCATAGGTTAGGTGTTGTTTATTAATGACTTTTATTGTTTTACTTTTTTGTTCGGAATGCGGTTGGCACATTCACCGCATAAATAATTGAACAAGTGCACGAGGACCGGGTAAAACTAGCGACATGTATTTGTACACTTCACTGAAACTATCGTACAAGTAATCGACTTTGGGTATATCGCGTGTCTGCAGTGCTACAGACAGCAGGAGTGATGTGACCAGCGTGGTCAAAGCATGGTAAAGGACTCAGCGATCGTCATCTCATGCAGAGATGATTTCGCTAAGGTAAAAAGGAAGAGAGAGAAAAACTTTTCTCTTTTAAGGGTGTGAGTATATTCTTGCCAAGGATATGTTTTATCTCCCACAAGTGTAACGTAGAGTCTCTCTTGTGGGAACAAGAAAACCAGATCTTGTAATAAAGGTCATGGTGGTATGTGTGGAATCGTTCAGGTCGATGCTATTCACACGTGCAGTGGAACAACGAAACAGGCAGGCGGCAAAGACAATAGGGAAAAATGACCAAATCCGCCGTTGGTAATGCGGGTCAATGTTTACACGATGCCTCGTCGCTATTTTCGACGTTGGGAGAAAAAGGTGCTAAAAGCAAATTGGATGTTTATGGCATCTCTGGCTACAGTAGAAACCGGGTTCATATTTGCATTAGGAAATGCTGGAAAATTTGGTTTCGGCGTCTATTGCGATAATTATATGCAGCTGCTTGGGTTGTTTATTGATAAGACAAACAAAAAAGGTTGCCAGGCAATGTGTATAAAAAGGTACATGACGCGGCTGGGAAAATAGACGGCGCAATATTTATGGTCCCTGTCGTGACGGTTACAATGAATGCAATCCGAATTATTTTGTTTACAGGAATTTGTCTGGTACCGAATTGGTTTAGAATACCAGATAAGCAAAGAAAGAAATCTTACGGAAATTGTATGCGAAGGGAAGCATGAAAAGGTAAGTTTTCTTTATAGGGATTTTAAGATTATAGATGGTGATCTATATAATGCGTGAAGCATTTAATGGTACTAATACTGTTGCATTAGCAAACTTAAGGGAGTAGGGTAGTAGTTATGGGGGTTTTTCAGGTAAGTAGACCGTAGGGTTTGGCGGAACCGGTACAACATCAGTGGGTAAACATCCCTGTTAAATAGAGAGTTTGGCACTGGCTTGCCTTCGTAGGAATTAATAATAAGAAGGTTATTAGTATATGATAAAAGATGCAACTATAGGAATGAAATATACGAATCTGTAAGTCAGATACTCGGTTCCATGAAATATTTAGAATACAACACACCCACCCATTCATATACTATATTCGACATCAGTCACGAAGTTTCTTCACCACAGGTCTTCGGCATGTTGGCAATGCGCATTAAGACAAAGTGCAGAGAAACTCCTCCTTTTTTAGCGGTTTCCGATGGTAATGAAGACCGCGATTCGAATCTGGGTGGAAAAGTCCAGAACCAAATCGCCAACGCATCAAACTATGGTTGCGTGCTATGCGAGAATATCTTCACTCGCTACTTCAACTGCGGTTGCCAACGCTAATGCTCTGGTACACGGCGTCACCTATTTTTTCTGACCTTTTCGGATATTCAAGTACCAGTAAATCTTTTTGGGAGGGTAGGAGCGAACAAGCAGGGCAAAGTCTCCCCTTTCAACCCGACGAAGGACAAGACGATACTTGCTCCTGTTCAATCCAAGTTGACATGCAGTCCCCATGTAGCACTCCTAGATAGCTACTTTGGCACCCGCCAAGAAGTGAACCAATGCATGCGGCGACATCCTGAGAAAGGTAGAGTATTCCACATTCGTGTGGTTCTGCTAAAGAATGTCTCTCTATATTTATTTGCGATACTGAATTCCACTTTCAACGTGAATTGATGCGCATTCTCAGATTGACGGGTATCGCGGAAAAATGTCGGAGGAGGTGGAACACATTGAGCAAGTTCAGTTGAGCAGCGACCTATGTTCTAACGACGGAATTGCTTGATTCACAGCTGGGTCCCCAATAAGCTTCACTGCTCGTTTTTTGCATCCTATCGAGCACGTGTAGTCCAGTTTTGGATGCGTCTGACCAAATTTGGGAGTTGAACTCCATTTTGGGATGAATATACGTCTTGTAATAAGTGGCCAGGTTGGATGGAGTGAATTTTTTTTTGCATCTCTTACGGAACCCCATATATTAGGCCGCACTCTTCGCAGCTTCAAAAATGTGGTCGCTCCAATTAAGAGTCGAATTAATTCGAGTGCCGAGTGTTGATAGCACCTTGGCTTCGTCGATGCATGTGCCGTTCATCGACAGTATATTTACTTTGCGGTTCGCCTTTGACGACAAGAGGCAGCACTGAGTTTTTGAGGCATTGAATTCTACTCGGTTAGATAATCCCCATTGATTTATCTTGTAAGAGGTCAGAATTCAGTGTATTAAGCATAACCTGCTGATTGGTATTGACGTTAGAAGAGTTTGGTCGGAAATGTTCGTATGAGTATGAAAAACTCAATGTGCTATCATCAGCAAATGAGCGGATTGGGTTGTGAGTTGTTGAATTGACAAGAGATCATTTATAAAGATGAGGAAGAAAGGGGGTGAGAGTACAGAACCGTGGGGAACACCTGCATTAATTTGATGGGAGGCAGATTTGACACCATCAAGAACCATTTGAATTGAACGGCCAGAAAGACAGTCTTTTATCCATTGGAACAAAGAATTGTCCACTCCATATGAACGTAATTTTGATAAAAGGGCTGGATGCCAAACTCTGTCGAAGGCTTTCGAGATATCCAATGCAACAACCTTGCTTTCACCGAAGTAGTGGATGGAATGGCTCCACTTTTCGGTAAGGTACTACATCAAATCTCCTGTGGACCTGTTGCTACGAAAGCTATATTGGCGGTCATTGAGGAGGTCATTTGATTCCAGATATTTCGAAAGTTGACGGTTGATACGTGATTCCATTACCTTTGAGAGAATAGAAGTTCAATATTTGGACTAAAAGAAAAAAATGCCGTTTAACCCACTCCCAAATCTTGGATCTATATACAAGTACCGGCTAAATAAATGCTATCTGCAGCAATAATAAACCTTTTTATACACCAAACGATAATTATGCCAATTGTTTTATAGGGAAAAAGAACAGACTCCACGTATTTGGGACCAACATTTTATGAAGTATCTTTGGCGTTAAATATGATAAGGACATGATATAATGGAGGAAACTCCACAATCATGAATCGGAAGAGCTATACTTCAATCCAACAATAGGGAGAATTATCAGATCAATCATAAGGTTGCGAAAATTAAGTTGGACCGGGCGTGTAGCGAGAAAGCCGGACATAGAATTGTTGACGAAATACCAACTTGAAAGAGATGGAGGTGGGAAAACAATGTGAGGCGTGAGCTTAAGGAAAGCGCATAGAACAACGAATAGCGTAGCCGAGTTAGTGAGGTCATGAACTTTCGGATTCCTGTAGACCAATTCCTGTAAAATAGAAATAGAACCAAACACCAAACCGATCTGGATGTAAGCAAGTAAGGAGCTAAGTAATGCCATCGAGAATAATTCAACAAACTTTAAACTAATCAAAATTGCCAATCAAATGGAATAATAAAGTCATATAAGAATATGATGTCAAATATGAAAAACGCCTACTTAATCATATCAACATAGAAGTTTCTTAGCTCTTAGATAGTACCCACACACTGAAAAGTCTAAAATATAACTGTGGCCAGAGAATGTAGATGACTCAGTGACATGGATTCACTTTCTTCCCACAGCTTCGTCGACACTCCACAAACTGTCCAGAAAAAAAAAAAGTTCAAGTCAAATCAAAACAAGGAAATGAAACACGCTGGTTACGTTTATTAAAGTTTTATTTATATTCTCTTTTTTTTAACTTTCACAATTCGGCGAGACACTTAACATTTAGTAATTGTATCTGTCGCGCAAGCACTTGCGTATCAAGCGAATAACCGGCCTAGGCAGATTCGCCATGTATGGAAGTATGGGGCTGCTAACTGGCACGATATGCGAGATTTCTTCGCATCCTTTCCATGGTCGGAGGTGTGCTTCGGAGACCCCGATGTTAACGCTTGCGCTGAGTCGGTATCAAAGATTATTCTTCTGGGGATGGATATGTATATTCCACACTCCATCAAACGAAGTTCGTCTGATAAACCTTGGTTTGACAAAAAATGCGAGCTGATTACAGCGCCAAAAAATAGAGCTTTTAAGCAATGGCGCTCCAATCCCGCCGATGTTAACAGAACGAACTTTGTTAGAATCAGAAACGCGTGCAACCAGGCGATTGATACCGCGAAGAAGGCTCACAACGACAGGGTGATCAGTAAGCTCCTTCGGTGCCCAACTGGTTCGCGCTCCTTTTGGTCAATGGCAAAAGCTGTCAGCGGTAACTTCGCATCCTCTTCTTTCCCTCCGTTGGTGACAAACAGTGGGACGTGAGTCACGAATTCAAAGGATAAAGCTAAAGTATTCGCGAATTTATTTTCCGCGAATTCAAACCTCGATCCCGGCCTTTTGGAGCCACCTGTGATCTCGCCGGTACAGTCTTCGATGCGGGATGTGAGATTTCGTCCGCGCACTATTCAACGCATTCTACGTGAACTGGATTGTAGGAAGGCAACCGGCCCGGACGGAATACCAGCAATAGTCCTTAAGAACTGTGCTTCAGAACCTTGTTTTTGCTTCACATAAATGATTTGTTGGAGACAACGGATAACAAAGTGTTCAGTTTTGCGGATGATAGTACGCTTGTTTCCTCCTTTTCGAGTGATCGGCCGATTGGTGCTTCAACGTCGCACCAGCTGAGATATATACATATTGATTCTCTGAATCAGGATCTGGATAAAGTCCTGCAGTGGGGAAAGGCCAATCTTGTCGACTTCAACGCAACGAAGACCCAGTATACAACATTCACAAAGAAAACTGGATCATCGGTTCCACAGCTGATGATGAGTGGCCGGGCCCTCGAGGGTGGGGAACGTTTGAAATTGCTCGGCGTCACGGTCTGTGGGAATGTATCATGGCATAAACACGTATCGGGTATCGCCAGATCTGCCTCAGGAAAACTCAGTTATCTTTTTAGAGCCAAGAAATATTTTACCCCGGCCCAACTTCTTCTTCCTATATAAATCTCATATTAGACCCGCGCAAGACTATTGCTCTCATGTTTGGAGCTCGGCTCCTAAACATACCCTCGACCTACTTGAGAGCGTACAGAGACGAGCGATCCGCCTAATCGGGGACTCGGCGCTGACGTCGGGACTACAGTCGCTATCACATCGAAGGCCCGTGGCCGACTTCTGTCTGTTTTACAGATATTATCACGGGTGCTGTTCTTCGGAGATTCTTGGCATTGTTCCTCGCAATTCGGTTTATATGCGCTCCACAAGACAATCCGACGGATCGCACCCGTTTGTGGTTCATCTCCCGACGGCGCGAACATCCCCGTATCAGAACTCGTTCCGTTACAGAGCGGGGAAGCTGTGGAACTGCCTTCCCACGCGAGTGTTCCCGGAGCGCTACAACCTGCAACTGTTCAAAAAGAACTGCAACAGTTATTTGATGGCATCTCGGGGCGCCCACTCGACGCTATAGATTCGCCTCTCCCGAGAGGTCTAATAAAAAAAAAAAAAAAAGAAAAATTCAGAAACCGTGGTGACACTTTGCGAATTTACTTTTGTCGATAATCAGTGATCGCGATTCTGATTATGACATCCTTTGGCAAAAAAACTATTTAAACGTTAACAACCGAAACTCCGACAGCGTGGCGACCTCAACACCACTTAAGAATTTTACTTTGGAATGCTCGCACTCTCTGGTGATCATCCGCCTCCTCTGGCTAATTAAATCGGACTCAACCTTGCAACTCACATCCATCAGATTCAATGGCCGCGAATTGCATCGATACGGGAGGATTCTATATGTGTCCGTATAGGACAAGTTCGATGCCCTGCGATGAGGGTGATGATCGGCGGACACCTCGGTTAAACAAACGTACGATCATCGGGGGCTGCGGCGATGTACCCATACATCGTTGATGATGTATGCCAGGGATCGAAATAGATTTTTGTTTTAAAGTAAACAAAAACGCTATTTCGTAGATCAAATGGTGGCACACATGATGTACATGATGTGCCTATGATACAAATGGGTCGTCATGGTATTTGCCTAAGATTCCTTGGAAACACCGATGTAGGCAATATCTAATCTAACCGTATGGCTCCGGCTAGATTAGATATTGCCTACAGGAGGAAAATTATTTTGTTGACATAAGTCAGCAGAAACCTCGTCGACGGCGGCAAAGGTTCAAGCTGGATGGCTATATGTTTAGATTAATGTGCGGGTAAGTAAAACGAACACAGTGAGATACTGTATGTTTAATTTAGGTTTTCAGGCGGGTCATCATAGGCATGGCATGGGTAAGGCTACCTAAACAATGATCATATCCATGCCCAAATTCCATGATCGGTTGATAGTCGATAATGGGGAATTGTCGCAACTGTCGCGGACCTAAGGGTATAGCCGCGATATACAATTGTGAACTATGGAAAGAATATCGGCTACAGCTATGTCAACAATACGCTGACCAGCGTTTGTTTATCGTAATTGAAGACAGGCTCAGCCGATAGGAGATGAACTGGTTCATGGAGTATGAACCAGGAAAGTTCAAAATGTATGGATGCCGTCGGGTAGGTTTTCTTTTCAAGTATGATGCTGCAGGGGAGCTTACGCTGCCCCTAATTGCAGGTAAGTACCATGGCTTGTATGGTAAGAGCAAGCGGTTAATTTAAGGAGGATGGGTGGTTCTTTGGGAATGTATTAAAGAACCGCCACAGAGCCGTATGACTTGCAATGAATATGAATATTAAAATTTACTTAGGACACTGGTCCAGATAACCCCAGACGACTTTCTTAAATATGTTGAATTAAATGCTCTTTAAAACTAGTAATAAATTAACTTGCACTAGTCACATTCAATAAAGAATATTATAAAACAATTACTAGAATATGTACGGTAAGTCCAACAACACTAAGGGATTGACAAATGCCATACACAAACGTGTGATTAACTGGCCGATAATTCCGTGGCAGGTACCGCGATAGTATAGTGGTTAGTATACCCGCCTGTCACCCGGGAGACCGGGGTTCGATTCCCCGTCGGGGAGCCTCTGGCGCAAGACTTAATGACCTTGCCCAGAAAAAATAAAATCATTATGGAAAATTTAACAAGCCTCAGGACTTGCTAAATAAGGCCAAGACCGGTTCCCGGTTGTAGTGCCGATGATGATGATGATGATAAAACAATTACTAGAATATGTACGGTAAGTCCAACAACACTAAGGGATTGACAAATGTCATACACAAACGTGTGATTAACTGGCCGATGATTCCGTGGCAGGTACCGCCGTTGTTTGGAACAAAATGTTATTCATATTTATATTTTACAATAAAGAAGTCTTAATTGTAAATATGTTTTAAAGGTACATACATTTTATCATTTATTTCCAAGGGTCGGAAAAACCATTACGCGTTGATTTTTGACTCATTATGGCGGGGACTTAGAACGTGTTCACAGTTATGGAAACTTCCTGTAAATGGTCAATTTATAATATAAAATTAGTCTAAGAGAAGAAGATATGATAGCTAAAGTGTCGAAGTGGCCGATCAACATCTGATTTTATAGCCTTAGTCGTTGATTCCTAACGGAATCCTTGAGTGCATGAGAATCTTTTAGCAGATATTTTTATTCACATAATGTAGGCAAAGAAATGAATTCAAATGATACACATTTCCTCAACGTTTTCGTTATAATTAAAATCCTACCGTTGAACTTTCTGTGCGAAAGGTAGATTATTTTATCACCAAGAATTCCAATCGCCACATGCCGCATTTAATGAACGGGACTTAATGGTTAGCCCTGTAATTATCTCTTTCCCTTTAAAATTGTCAATTTTACATACTCACGTTTGTGGAAGGTAGGTATACCTCGAATTTCCTCCTCATTGTCATCTCCCACATTCCTCGAAACCACCGCGAGAATGGCACTGCACCCTAAGTCAATAAATTACAATTATTTCACGCGTCTTGCCTCCCTCGGCCGGTCGTTCTGACCTAAAGCAACGGTTGTTATAGTTTATCTTCCTCTTTGTCCGTCCCCTCTCTGTGTTGGGTTTGTTTACAGTAAACTATGTTAGTCCATGTTGTACCGAGTCAGCCTCGATCACCGATCCAAGTGCGAAGCTCTCTTCAGTGAACTCTCTTAAGTGTATTCGTTCCGAGATATATGCGCAGTTCACTGAGCTTCATAATCCCGTCAAGGAGTGAACAAGATCAGAGAAAAAGCTCAAGACGGAGAAATCAAGAAAACAAAAGCTTTCTATTGATTCTCCATGACACTGGTTGCAATATACCAGCGGTATGCCAAACATAGAAGTTATGTGGATTGTATCTGCTGGTGAACCGATCGAGTCAGGTGCAATCGACGAAGCATTTAAGAACTTTTGTGATCGTGGAGTCTCGGTGTTTATAAGCTCGCGTTTCGTTTCTGTTTTCCTTTTGTTTTCCAATTCATTTAAAGTTATGAGTATTTCCATTAAGCCACAAAAAGTGCGATTTTCCGATCAGTGTAATCTAATATAATAATCACTATCGAATACATGACAGCCGTTTAAGGAGTGAAGGCAAAGAAATAAACAAAATAAATTAGAAATTAAAAACTAAAAAAAAAAAACCGAAAAGGAAAAGAGATTGAAAACGGAAAAGAAATTAATTGGAATCACACTCTTAATGGGAAGAGAAATTTTCTCGATAGAAAAAAAAGAAGAAAACGTATACAGGAGGTGGCAAGTTCGGCACACGAATCGAATCAAGCGTGTAGATACGTCCAAGTAGCTCTGAACTGTTGTGCCCGACGAACAAAAGGAAAAATTTGAAAATTTTAGTTCTAGAAGGTCTGCGAAAGTGTATGGATATAGAGTGATCGCATTTGAGGCCGGAATTGAATTGCACTCCTCGGCCGAAGCAATAAATCTATTCATCTTGCTCCATATTTGAGCTCTGGAATTTAGCGATCATGTCGAATCAGTGCAGAAGCTGTTGCCGTGACCTTAACAATAATTACATTCCATATGCAAATGCTTACACGAGTGCAACTAATCCGAATGGCGATCGTGAATCGGCTTCCTCATATAATACCAGATCATCGTGTTCGGGCGGCGGTAGCGCTAATAACAAGAACAGTACCTCGATGGGAAAATTGTCACAAATGGGTAATAGTGCGGCACAGTCCGCTTCAGCCATGTCGTCGACATCGGCGGTAACACAAACCCAGCTGACTGCAAAGGTAATGTTTGGCACTGTCGGAGCTATTAAGGAGCTACGAGAAAAAGAGAAATCACGCCATTCGACGGCACGTGCCAGTGATCGTAGGAACTGATTGATTTAGACTTTGAGTAAAGATAAGTGCGACGATAGATAGGGACCGTCAGGACGAGAAGGACGTACGCAGTTTGGGATCACTTTGCTTTGCGGCCTTGCTTCAATTTACTGCAGGACCCGAACTTGGGAATGGCAATAAATACCTACTGTAAGCATGGCCTTTCTGGTGTCGAGGGAAAGACTGTGTTAATTTTTGTTTGTTTGTTTGTTTGTTAGTTCTATTATTATTTTTTGTTTATAACTTTCTAAATGCATCAACTATATATAAGGAATTAAACAATTGTGAATTTATTTTGCCAACTATTATATTATATGCGAATATATGTTTTTGTTTTAAAATTAAATCCGTATTTCTTTCGCTCTTTGGTACACAAAATAAATCAATTCAAGAACAAAGCTTCTCAAACGAATAGCGACGGAACGACACCCTAAAGGAACTCATCCAATAATCGTAATAGTGATAATGGTGGCTTTTCTCTCTCGATAATATCTAGGGATATTCTCACTTCATTCTTGTGCTTATAAAATGTCTCGTCCTTTTGTAAGGAAATGAAAAAGTTAAGCGCTATTTGACCTGAAGCACTTGTTCGCTATTTGCGCGGCGTTGATAGAAATTTATGTGAATTTATATTTTCAAATAATTTAATTAGTTAGAAGGTATCCTGTAATGGTGTGAAGCTGCTAAAGTGTACAATGCATAACGGTTAGCGTTTACCTGTCGGATTTTGATTTCGTTTATTGGAATGCAAAGTTGTTGCCAATATAAACATTTACGAGATAAGTAAGTGGATGAAAATCATCAAGAAAGGGATTGTAAATAAAAACAACTAAAAGTTGTAGGAGTTTTCCGAGAAAATCACTGGCTATAATGTTGAAGCGGACATCTGGATGTTGTGGATGAACAACAGTGTGAGGAAATTGTTTTCCTAAGTTAGATGGTATTTAAATTCAATTTCATGAAGACTTTTAACAATTTGAGAGAATAAAGTTGAAACTTCAAAAGCTATGTGTTCACAACCTTCTTAAACTGTGGTAATCAGTCAGTATTCGGATGATAGAACTAAATTAAAAAACCATGAGAAAGTTTAGGAAAGAGCTACTTGTTTCTTTGAAAAAACTGTTTTTGACTTGTCTTCAGGGCTGATTGGAAACTACTTTATTCACCTTCATTCGTGTTACTTTCTTCTTATCGTCAAATATTGATTGAATGACTTTGTCAGCCTCTCCGATATTTATTTTAAACATTTTATTTCAATTTCTTTAAATTATTCGATTCTTACTTTCGAGCATAAATACATTAAAATTTTATAATTAGTATTCTCGTTATTTTGGAATGCTTTCTTGTCGTGGAAGAGTTCGTGTTATATCTGTGCCAGAAGCATTAAGTTAAAGATAAGTTAGCAAAACTTGTTCCAGGCGTTTCCACTTATCGCCAGCAGAAGATATTTCACACACTAGCAATTCTGGTCGCAGACAAAACGTATGTATATATATATATATATATATATATATATATATATATATATATATATATATATATATGTATATATATAGATATATATATATAGATATATATATATATATATATATAATTTTTTTTTTTTAATATACATACTTCTCTCAGGAGAGGCGAACCTATAAGCCCCGAGATGCCACTAAATAACCGTTGTAGTTGGTGTACAACAGTTGCAGGTTGTAACGCTCCGGAAACACTCGCATGTTTATAGTTTATAGGAAGAGACTGAGCGTAGTTCTACTGCAATTTCTAACATTTCATTATAATCAAGAATTTAATTTAGAAGTTTTAAAATGAAAACATTAGACCTAGATGCGGTGGTGGAGCGAAGCAGCCAAGAGGCGAGCGACAGCTCCCGGGGCGAAGCTCTCTAATATATATAATTGTATACCCTATTTACATACCTATCGTATTGCATAGCGCTCACCAAAAAGATACATTGCCCAGTTCGACGAGCTTATTTAACTCGTCTCAGCTTCTATACCAATAAGTAAGAGTACCAATAAGGTATAAGCGATTGAAAAAAGAGGGGGAGGAAAGGGGAATGAACTCTATATATATATATATATATATATATATATATATATATATATATATATATATATATATATATATATATATATATATATAGTTTTGAAATGCTGGCAAAAAAGTGAGACTAGTTGGAAGTAATGGACAAGGGATCGTTTACGAAAATGAAAAATAGAATGATGTACACAGTTCTAGGTAATACTAGTGTTACTTTAAAAGCAGCCGTATTTGACTTCATTCTGAAATATTTGAATTGAGCGGGAGGAAAAGGAATATTTTTTCCATTGAATCAGTGTACTATTGGGTACCAAACTCCGTTGAAGGTATTTAAGATATCTACTGTGACAGTCTTGTTCTCACTGAAACAGATGTTAGAATGGCATCTCTTCTTGGTAATCAGAAAAGAAGTCATTTGTTTGCAAACATTTTGAACATTGATGGTTAATCAGACACTCCGTGAACTTGACAGTATCATAGATAGACGGTGGGGCAGGATGGATTGCGACTTTTTAGGAGGCGACCGAATATTCACCACCTTCCTCATGATAACTGAGCAGTTGAAGAAGGCAGATGCTAAGAATATGCGATGATGAAGTACAGCCTTTATACATTGTTAATTGTTTATTTTTAGCTCTTTAAATGATCAAGGAGTTAAAGCAGAGCTGATGTACCATCAGCTAGCGTTGAGTTTTCTGAAATATATGCAGCGATCAAATTCGAATTCTCCATTGCGTTGATGACTGTCCTGCTATTAACTATAAACCAAGGAATAGACAGATTGTATAATTTTCTTATCATCCAGATGAATATTCATAGCTAATAACAGTTCAAACATTAATGCAGTAGTAAAAGAAAAGCTGGTCGCCGTATATTACCCAGCCATATTAGCTCCACCCGCAGTTCAATCGCAATGTTTCTGCATGGCAAGAAGTTTACATTCCTGCGCCCACTCTACTCCTCATTTTTATAAGTTATGTCGTTTCGATTAACCATAACTCAATACATTCCTTTGACGAAGATAGAAGATTAAATATACCTAATTAATTCGAACGCGTTCGATGAAGCTCTTCGCGTCATTATAAGCGACAGGATAAGACCAACTCATACGATTGCAACCTACAGGATATTTGATGCCTACGAAACCCACTAATACCCGTTGGTGGTCAAAAGAAATCCCAAATGTGGGCCTACTATCGATGAACGGCTCTTGTGCAAACTAAAACAAAGGACTTTTATTGTTTAGGACTTGTAACATAATTACATAAAAAAACTCTTGCGTTTTAAAATCCGCGGTGCGACTAGAACGGGCAAATTAGGATATACCATGGTTTCTCCGCGTAACCGTATGGGCAACCACCGTTGTTCCTACTCCTTGGACAAGCACCTTAGGGTCCTGGTACAGCTGTCTATGAACGTTTGTAATTCCGCAGCTGCTGTAGGGCCATTTTGTCCATTAAATACCGGTAGCCTTCTTTGTACTAGGTCCAGGACTTTATCAGTTCTCGACATGGTATTTTGTGTATATATTGGATGATTGGAAATTGAAAATTAACTTCCAAAAAACTGAAACTATCCTCTTCAGAACACCTCTTTCTACAACTTCAAGGGATAATTGGAAAAACTTTTCCGTTGTAGGAAGCAATCCTTGACGTAAGATCATAAAGAGGAGCAGATTGCGAATCCGATCACTTTCTAGTGATGGGCAAAATTAGAAGTCGGCTTGCAGCAAACCCACATGGACAGTCACGGGAGACGAGCAAAAAGTTCGAGATTGATAAACTAAAACACCTACGCAAAAGGGCTGAATATCAAGACGAACTAACGAATAGATTTAGCATCCTAGAGAATGACAGTAGTGAGGAAGAGGAAGCCAATAGTGTGGACACTAAATGGGCATCGATCAGAGACACAATCAAACAAACAGCCCAAGAGGTATTAGGATTTAAGAAAACAACTAAGTCCAAACCTTGGTTTGACGATGACTGCAGAGCAATGATCGAAGAACGTAAACGCCTCAGAATGATCCACTTAGAAGCATATGATGAAGTCAACGCAGTAAGATACGCGACAATTCGGAAAGAAACAACTAGACTTTTCAAACGCAAAAAACGCGAATGGGAGAAGACTCGGATCGAAAAAATCATAGAAAATGCCAGAGCAAAGAACAGCAGAGGTATGTATGCCGGCATAAATTCAATTAGAAATGGCTACCGAGGGAGAGCCAAAATAATCCGAGACACAAACGGCTGTCTGGTGACAGAAACAAAAAATATCGTGACAAGATGGAAGCAGTACTTTGAAAACCTACTCAATGTGCGCACCTATCAACCACAAATAAACGCACCAGACGTATATACAGCCGAGCCTCAGATCCCAGAGCCCTCTTTCGACGAAGTTGTAGACGCGATAAATCGATTGAAAAACAACAAGGCTCCCGGAATCGATTGCATACCGGCAGAACTTGTGAAGCATGGAGGAGGGGCAACCGCTCGAAAGATCCACCAACTGGTTAAAATAATATGGGACACAGAAGTCATTCCGGAAGAATGGTAAACCTCAATAGTCATCCCCATTTTCATTTGCTTTTCCTTTTCGTTTTCGTTTTAAAATCTCTATATGTTAACATTTTTGTTAATATTTTTCTTTATCTTATGTTAGTGAAAAAAAAAATGGATAGAGAGATAACTTCTTCTTGCAATTTTCAGCTAACAGAAAATATAAAAATATTGTACGCCGAAAGGCATTACACAAACCTATATCGTGTAATTTAGAGGGCTCGTGTAGAGCCAGTAAATTATTTTAAGAAAAAGAAATGATTGTAAAATAGGATTTAGCATTTAGTCCTAAGTAAACATTTGATAAATTATTGTAGAATAAATGCGTTATTCATCATCATCATCAACAACACCTCCCGTTCATTAGATATATTTTGTCGGAAAATGGGTCGCCTCATGAATCAAGACAATTACACGAGCAACTGCACTTAGCAAGAAACCTAAATCCTCAAAAGTCCCAATCAATAGTGGAAATTTGTTCAACGATGTTTTCCACCTCAAAGGCAACTACCTGACGTATACAAGTGGTATATCGCATGAATTATATTTGGTACAGGACCAAGCGCCTATATACCAAAGGTCATACCGTCTGTCTGAGTACAAGAAACAGGTAATAAACGAGCAAGTTTGGGAAATGCTAGAGAATGATATCATTTAACCTAGGAAAAGTCCGTGGAACTGACCCCTCCTGCTAGTTCCCAAGAAAGTGGGCCCCCATGGAAAAGCCCGATGGAGAGTTGTGGTCGATTTCAGGAACCTGAACGACAAAACTATCGGGGATGCGTATCCTCTCCCTAGAATAGAGGATATTTTAGACCAACTCGGTCACTCACGCTATTTTCCCACGCTCATTTAGCCAGCGGCTACCGCCAAGTCTTAGTCGATCAAAAGGATCGCGATAAGAATGCTTTCAGCACTAATTACGAGCATTATGAGTTCATACGTATGCCATTCAATCTAAAGGGAGCACCGGCCACATTCCAGAGACTCATGAACCATGTCCTAACTGGTTTGAAAGGTATCGAATGCTTTATCTATCTGGACGTCATTGTCATCTATGGGAAGAACCTAAAGAACCATAATGACAAACTCCGGAGAGTATTCGAACAATTGAGATACCACAATCTAAAATTCCTACTAGAGAAATGCGCGTTTCTACAGAACGAAGTAGTTTACCTAGGACATATTTGTTCCGGAAAAGGGGCAATGCCAAATCCCGATACGACTGCTAGTGTCCAGGATTTCCCCATTCCCATGACGCTAAGAACGTCCTATCGTTTCTAGGCTTGGCGAACTACTATCGGAAATTTGTTCCAAGTTTTTCGATGATGCGCCCTATCCAATGCGCCTTAACAAACTTGTTAAGGAAGGACGTTAAATTCACCTGGTCAGACAATTGTCAACAAGCATTTGATAAAATAAAGGAATTGTTGGTCTTGCTGTCACTGTTAATCTATCCAGATTTTACTAAACCCTTTAATCTGACCACGGATGCGAGCAATGAAGCACTGGGTGCCGTGCTATCGCAAGGGGAAATAGGCAAAGACCAGCATATCGCTTATGCCAGTCGCACCTTGAATAAGGCGGAAAAGAATTACTCCACCATCGAGAAAGAATTATTAGCCATTGTGTGCGCGACTAAAAATTTCCGCTGTAATTTACAAGGACGTAAACGGATCATAAGCCGCTAAAGGGAGTTTTTTAACGTGAAAGATCCCACCTCACGTTTAACTAGATTCCATCACAAGTTATCGGAGTTTGATTACCAAATCGAGGACAAACCCGGGCAATATAACACCAATGCGGATGCCTTGAATCGTATCCCGCGAAATTGTGTTGAGACTTCCACTCTACAAAGGTGTAATGTAGTAACACGTGCCGAAGAAAATAAACTAAGGGGAAACGAAGGAATCCAGGGAAGTCACCAGGATCCCATCCCTTCCTCTGATGGAGATAACAAACCCTGAGGAAATCCAGCTCCTACTTTGGGATTACCATGATCCTCATTTGGGTGGACACCAAAGTGTGTTTAAAACTTACAATAAAATACGTAGGAACTTTTGCTGGAAGAACATGATGCGCGACGTTACATTAAAGTATGCAAACAATGTCAAACCATGAAGTCTTCACCAAACCTACGTATGCTCATGTTAATCACCGACATTACAAAAAGACCCTTTGACAAAATATGTTTAAATATAGTACGGAATCTTGATCGAACTCCAGCAGGCAATAACTACATATTCACATTTCAAGATAATTTGTCTAAGTATATAGATTGCTATGCCATGCCCAATACGGAGGCAGAAACGGTGGCCACGGTCTTCTTTGACCAAATAGTCGCTCGGTATGGTGTTCCGGAGCAACGGGTCACCGATCAGGGAAGCAACTTCCTAAGCAGTTTGTTTAAAATCGTGTGCAAGCTGCTCCATATCAAGAAACTTCAAACCTCAGCATACCACCCTCAATCGAATGGAGCTCTGGAATGAGTCCATCGTCCATTCGTAGAATATCTACGCAGTATTGTGGATGGAAATTCCCAGTCCTGAGATCACTACCTGATGACGTTAACATTCGTGTACAACACCAACGTACCCGAAAGTACTAAGCTTACGCCAATAGACTGTCTCTTTGGTTTCACCCCGGAGATACCATCTAGTATTAAACAACCTCCGGAACCGGTGTACAACCACGAGAGCTACTATAAACTATTGAAATACAAACTCCAACATACGTATGAAATAGCAAAGCGTAACCTGTTGATTTCCAAGAGGAAATCCAAAGGGCACCATGACCGTACAATACGCCCTTTCAGGTCCCACGTGGGCGATAAAGTTCTGATACGAAATGCGCAGAAACAAGGGAAGCTAGCTCCCATATAGAGGGGTCCTTACAATGTAGTAGTTCTGTAAAGACTGCTATAAAAATTGGCAAAAGAAATGTGGTGGTGCACAATAATAGGTTAAACAGCGCTGCGTTAGGTTCTACAATTCTACCAGTAGGAGACCAGAACTGAGTATATAACAGAACCAGAAATAGGATCTCAGCAAGTAAATTAAATAAAAACCTTCAACAGAATTGACATGACATACGAAACACGTTTAAAAAAAAATCGTTGTAATTATAACTAATAAAAAATAAAAATACTTAATATATATAAAACAAACAAAAAATAGCGCTGTAAATATAGTTAAATTAGATGTAAACTATAAAAAAATATTTAATAAATATAAAACAAACAAAAAACACATAGCATTGTAAATGTAGAAAAAACTATGTAAATTTAGTAAATTAAAATTGTAAAAACTATTATATATTAAAAATATTTAAAATAGAAATAAAATCCAAATTCTAATGCCAATATATAAAAAGAAAACAATAGCAAAAAAGATACCAATCCCAACAAATATTGTAACCAAAACCTAAAAAAAAAAAAATTTAAATTAAATTAATTTTAGTACAAAAAAAAAAACAATCATTGTAAAACACCACCGACACACACATATGACATTCTGGGAGTTTCATTCGTCTTCCGAGGAAGAAACTCCATTTTTAATAAGGGGGGAGAAATGTTAAATTGTAATATTGCCGGTAAGGGTTGATGACTTGTGTCTTCTTTGGACACAATTGTTTTTCCTTGGACTTCGATGATAGCGTTGAAATGTTTGATGATGAGTGTACCATTGAGCATGACTGTCTCGTTGTTGATGAGAAGTGGGCCGTTTAATGGTTCAGCTGATTTTCATGATTATGTCATTATTATTGTTTTCGTTCTCCTTGAATACCTTAATAATTTTGTTAGTAATATTTGCAAGTTCATTTATCTTATCTAGTGACATTTTATTAATTATAACTTCAGCATTACTATTTTTTAAAACATTACTCATTTTATCAGTGGTAATCTCATAATCATGGTGGTCCGGTTTTCCTGCGATCCACCTCCATGCAGAGCATATAAAATCTAATGATCTCTTATTTCTATTATTAATTCTAAGTCTGTAAGGAGTGCTAACTTTGCATAGTCCTTGATAAATCTGCGGTAAAATCCTGAGAGACCGAGGAATGATCGCATATCTTTCAATTTATAGTTGGGTTAGCTTTTATGCCAGTTAAAGATATAATAAATCCCAGGAACTCAACTTCTGGCTTTAAAAATTCGCATTTATCTAATTGCACTCTGAGGTTGGCTTGTTAGAGAGTTTCAAAAATAATTTGCAAACTCTCGAAATGGCGTTCGACGTCTTCATTAAGGACAATTATGTCATCGATTTAGACATAACAGATCTTACCGATGTTTTCTCGTAAGATATCGTCTAGCGCACTTATTTATAAATCCATACCATATTGTAGTTGAGCTGGGAATCCCGAAAAAAGATGCCGCCCTCATTCAAATTTGCATAAACGAAAATAAAGCGCTAGTAAGAATAGAAAACCACCTCTCAGAACCATTTGAAATCCGAGACGGACTAAAACAGGGAGATGGTATATCACCTTGTCTTTTTAACATTGTGCTCGAGTATGTCATCAGAAAGGTACAAGACGACAACATGGCCGGAACATCCCTGAACGGAGTCACACCAGTGCTCGCATATATGCGGATGACATCGCCGTTTTGGGCGATACTCTAGAAACTGTAAGTAAAAACAGTGAAATCATCATGCAAGCGACAGAAGAGGTGGGCCTAGAAATAAATGAAGACAAAACAAAATACATGATTACGGCGAGAGCATGTGGACCTCAGGGAACACATATAAACGTCAGAGGTAAGATATTTGAAAAAGTTAAAGAGTTTAAATATCTGGGAACGATACTGACGGCCAGTAACGAATTGTCGAAGGAAATTAACAAAAGACTGCATTCCGGCAACGCTAGTTGGCACGCAGTCAGTAAACTGCTGAAATCCAGACTGCTATCACGTAACATAAAACTCTGTGTCTATAGAACCATAATCATGCTCTATACGGATGCGAAATATGGGCTCTCACAAAACGAGAAGAAAACAAATTCCGCGTATCCGGGAATAATGTTTTAAGGGGTATCTTTGGCGGCAAATATGACGAGGAGGCAGGACATTGTAGGAAACTCCACAACCACGAATTGGAAGAGCTATACCGCGAACCTACAATAGTGAGAGTAATCAACTCTCGAAGATTAAGATGGGCCGGACAACGATAGGACCGTGCGTAGAATTCTTGACGGTAGACCAACGGGAAAGAGACCGGTTAGACGGCCGCGACAGAGATCGGAGGACATTGTTAGGTTTGACCTTGAGGAGATCGGATCAGATGGTGAAGCGTGGAAGGAGAGTGCACAGGACAGAGAACGATGGCGGAGTCGAATCGGTGAGGTCATGAACTTCCGGGTTCCTACCGGCCAATAAATAATAATAAACAATAACATACTTCAGACTGAAGGGAAGTCTCACAAACTCATTCTTCCCATTATTGACAGAGAATGAGGTTTTCTCAATATCTTCCTCGTATATAGGTATTTGGTGGAAACCGCTTTTTAAATCGATCACCGAAAAATATTATTCCTCCCTAAATGAGCTAATACTTTATTTGTTTCGGGGATTGGGTAGCGATCATGTATTGTTTTTGAAATAAGTTTTCTGTAGTCAACTACCATAAGGTACTTCTTTTCACCTGAAGTATCCGCTTTCTTCGGTACAATCGACACAGGCGAACTGCCCGGCGACGGTGAAGGTCCGATAAGTCCATCATTTAGTAATTGTTTGATTTGCTTATCTATTTCCTTCTTTAGCGCCATAGGGTATGGATAGTGCTTCGAATACATGGGATCCTCGGTTGTCGTGCGAATTATGCCTTTAACTTTGGTTGTGAAAGTCAGTTTCTCATTCGGTTCGCCAAAGAGGTTAGCGTATTTTATAGTTAAGGAATTTAGTTCGTCTCGCTGTTTCTGCGTCATGTGTTGAGTTCTGACGTTCACGTTATGGATTGATTCGGAGATTGCTGTTTTAATCTGATTTTATACTATTCTTTATAGTCATGTAATTTTCTTTTGTATAGATTATGGATGACAATTCTTTAAGAACGTCGTTGCCAAGAATTGCGTGGAATGATCGGAGGGATGGTAAATGGAAGAATTTAATATTGGTATCTGGGCCAAAGAGATTTATCATGGTATGGCGGGTGATTTCTATATTACCACAGATTTGGTTTTTCATGAAATTTTTTCTGATTAGGGATAGGATTTTGGACTAGGTTTGGTTGAATGTAATTCTTGTTAGAGCAAGTATCTATCAAGAATTTGGGGATTTTTGTTGTCCCTCGTCCTACACTCAAAATACGGTAGAGACGAGTTCTTTAATCTAAAAAATGTACGTCAACAAAGTCAGTATAACGGTAGGTTCTTCGTTATTTTGTTGGTCTATGTACTCGTTATAGTTTTGATCATTTTCCGTCTGATTGCTCATGGTCGAAATTATGGCGTTATAGTTGTTAATATCAAGAGATTCTGCGGATGTAGTATTATTTTGGGAATCAATTTCTGAAGCTTCTAAATAGAAATTTCGCATCAGATGACAATTCCATGCTCGAAATTTTATTTAGGATTAATGATAGGTGGTTGTGTAGTAGCCTTTCACTCAGGGGGCGTGTCTCCTTGTCCTTAAAAGGACGAGGGATCTCTTAAGACCGCTCCCGAAAAGGTTCGTTGTGGTCGTCACCGTGAGGGAAGAGTGACGACCGATTGTTGAATTGTGTCCTAGGAATCAACCAGGCCCAATAAAAAATACGTTTTATTTTATGATATTATTTTATTTTATTTACATTAATTTATTGGCGTTCTTACACCTAGGACGCCGATTGAGACTAATCCTCGAATCTGAAATTTATCACCCTTTTATACAATCTTCATTGAGATTGTAAAAAGGGGCAACAATTTTTTAAACCGGATGTGGGACTGATTGTTCGGTGGAAAAAACCATCGCCCGCGAATGAAAAGTTGGTGGTGTATGTAATTGAAAAGTAGATCTTGGTTTTTGGAGTTTTCGCGACAAGCGCTCGTCGATATATAATATTTTGAGAAATTGAATTGAATTAATTATTAATAATTTTTTTCGACTATCTAATAAAGAAAAATATATAAATAAAAAATAAAAAAATAACGGTTGTGTTTTAAAATTCGTCGTGCGACTGGAATGAACGATCAATACAAGTAGCAAATTAGGATATTCCATACATTATCTGGATCGCATAATTGTTCAATACGACGGTGCAATCTAGATGGCAAAACCTGATTACAAGAAATTACAGCGCATCTTTAAAACACCAACACTAACCTACCCAAGTACTAATAGCGCCGCAATCAAAGTCAAGATTTTCCGAAATAAATACTGATAAAGGTGAACCAGCTTCTAATGCTACAATTCATTTAGTCACCTTAATGACATGTAATCACTTTAATGACATTTAACCACTTTTCTAATCAGGTGTAATATACACAGCCCCAAGAATGTTTCAGGACTACGTGAAGATTAAAAATACTTATAATAAGTCTAGATATGTGTTACAGCAGCTTTGTTGTTTTTATCAAATTTTTAATATTGTCTGCAACGCTGCGCAGTGAAAGTGCACTCAAATATTCCAAACACAAGTACCTGGACTATTTATAATAATATGTACATGGCAGGCATATCTCCCTTCTTCTGCCGATATAAGCAAATTTGTTACATATATGTACGTAATGTAATGAGCTTACGATATATAAAGAATCAACACCGGAACCTCAGAACCTCAGTCATTGCTTTTAAGACCCAAAACATTTTGACATTTCCTTATAGATCCAAAATGCTTCAAAAATCAATTTAAGACTTAAGAATTTTCAAAAGACAAACCGCGTTAAATAAAACGAAGGCAGGCTTTTCAATGTATTTGGGAGTACAAAATTGGTAGAAGTTTACTTAAAGGGTTTGAAATTAAAGGCCAGCCAGTTCAAAAAAAAAAAAAAAAAACGAAACAAGACGCAATTATTGATATAAATCTATTTAATTTTAATTATGTGGATTCAGCGTTAGAGGAGCATATCTCCCAAAAAAAGTATATAAAAAAAGGATTGACAGGGAATTGTGGCAGACCTTGTAAATTTACATGGACTTCTGTTGAAGATTTTGTTTGAAGTTACAAACCGCGGGACATTAATACTACTACGATATCAAAATACTCAGGGCAAAAGAAGACGATTGGAAAGATAGGGTCGAAGGAGAGGGTGCTAACATAATCTGAGCCTGTAACGATTATGCAATATAACGTTTTGTTCAAAAACATGCACTCGCACTGAAGAAACACCGACAGTCGCTTATTTGAATTCGGAAATGTTGTTGTAAAGTTAGGAAATTCCAACAACAACATTATCAGATTAAGTTCTCCCCAGCAACAACAGTCGTATAATCAACAAACAAACACGAATATTCCCAAGCTTTGGGGCTGTTCTTCATCATTCTCGTAACACGAACCAAGCCCGCAACGATTTGTTATGTTAAACGCAATCTATCCGATTCTTAATTTTACCACGGATATTGACAACCGAATGCGACCCTCGTCAATCGGTGCCATGATCTTGTAACTTCGAACCACCTGCCAACATTTCGATCCTTGGTCCGCAAACTCAGTGTAAACAATTTAGATCGGAGCACGGTGGATTTCCGGTTTCATTTCTAAAATATCGACTTTTGAGCTCAAGCAACGAAGCTAGTGTGTACGACATTAAATGCTTGAAATTATCGTAACGGCGATTTTTTTTTTTATTATTGAATCTGATTGTTGCAGAGTTTCTTAATTGCAGAGAAACCATGGCTAAACGCCAAATGATGCCGGTCGTCAGAAAATATCTCGAAGTGTTGTGGCTGTTCGTTTAACGCAGTTGGCGTTAACGATAAATAATTATTTTATGTTTGTTGGTTCTGAAATATAAAATACATCCTTGAGAAAGTTTTGTTATACGCAAAAGTTTTGTGTTGTTTGTTGTTGTTGTTTTTCGTTTCAATTCTCTAACATTAACATGAGTGGAAGTGAAAGCAACATTCCCCGGGCAGTGCATTCTTAAAAAAATAGAATTTTATCAAATTTGCACAGACTATGAAAATCAAAGCGATGGTCCCTCGGCGAAATCTTCATCTTCCCGAGGTCAACGGATTATCTGTCGCCCTTCTCAGCACCGGACTAATCTGAGTCCTACAGTCCAAGCAAGCGAAGTTTTTTAACGCTTATACTATTTAGCAAATGCCCACTGAAAATCATACCAACCGCAGCATTAAGCAAAGAGAAAGATGAACAAATCGTAAGTTTTTCAAGCACGAATTTCCGCAAGTGCCTTTACGACAAGGTTGTAAACACTCATCTTTTACTGTAGGTCGGCCATTGCTAGACCACTCAAAAACGTCCGGACAGGACAACAACATGTGATGCGTTTATCATCTCCGGTATTCTTCGAGTGAATGGAACGGAATTTAGTCGGAATATCTACTGGAACTTATTTTTAAATTGCAGCTGTTTATGTCAGTGCTTTATCTTTTGTATTATCTATCAGATGATATAACGAACGGGTTGTTTTCTATGAAATATTCACAATTCTAATTATGGAGCCCCCTCAATGGCTGAGTTGGTAAGGCGGTTGTGTCATACGTTTTTGTGGAAACGGGGGCTCAACTGGCGATTCTGTGGGGATTAGGAGTATTGTGCCAAACACGGACACTCGGTTCACTCCTATCCTCATCCGACTGTCACTAAAATTCCAAAAATGTTCCGCCAAACACTAAAGGAAAACTGTTCACCCGGAAAGTAATCATCTGGACAAATAAAACACTGACGTATGTTGTTCGAAGTTAGTTTTATAATTTTATTATTTTTATTGGTCCGTTAATCTATTGCACTTAATTGGATTAAAGAAACAAAATAATTACACAAGATTAAAAGGACGCACAGAAACAACGTATAAGACGTTAAACTTATTTTAATTGAAAGCACGCTTACTCCACTTGACTTAATTATCTACGCTTCTCCACCGCGCGACCAGCGTGGTCGGCAGATGGAAATGGACTCCAAGATTCAACCCTAGTTTGGGGTGAGTTTGTGGCGCGGTGGTAGATATCCTCTCCACTAAGGATATGTATTTATTTACGACCAGAGAAACGAAAAGTCTCTCTTGGTTGAATAGAGAACCAGATCTCGTAATGGAGATCATAGTGGTATGTGTGTGATCGTTCAGATCTGTGTTGTTTACATAACGCTTGCAGGTCAAAAGCGAAACGAAACCTAGACAAGGGATACAGACAAAGAAAGAAGCGACCTAATGCATCGTCCGGTAATGAGGGTCGGCTGAGTAAATAGCAGCCACTCATTAGCTGCCAAAAGGGATTGCAATTATAGAGATCGTATTTCGTATCTCTGCCGACTGGGAGAATCGGATTCTTTTGTTTGCATATATTTATGCTATTGAGTCCAATCCGACGGCTAAGTGCGACGTCGGTGATTGTTTGAAGATTCAAACAAAGAAATATTTCCGAGAGAAGTACTTGCAGCTGAATCAATAGTTGCAAGTCTTCGGAAAGTAATTTAGATGGATACACAATGACGGTTGTGTATACCATCTGTGTCAATTATGCATGGCATTTATGGCGAGGGCAGGATCGAACTATAGTGTGAATATCTACACTAATTGGAAATTCGGCTTTTGGTCGCTAATGGTGAGATGCATTGATACATGTATGAATGCCCTTGTAGGACAAATTTTTTGCAGGCGTTTCCAGGTAATGCATTGAAAGCATTAATTATCCTTGGGAAGGAAATGTTATTGCTGCGGGGAGATTGCGGTGCAGGTGTGGGAAAGTTGGAATTTGCCTGGCAACCGAAGGTACCGAATAGGTTTTGGGATCCCTGAAAAGGTAGAAAAGAAATCTTACAAGGAATTGTATGCGAAGAGATGAAAGGTAAGTTTTCTTTTCCAGGGACTTTTAGATGAAAGATTTGATCTCTTTAATGCGTAAAGCATATAAGGTGCTAATGCGATTGCGTTAGTGAAGTTATGAGATTGGGTGGAAGTTATGTGGGTTTTTCCAGGTAAGTGAACCGTGGGATTTGGTGAAACCGCCACAACTCTTGCAATTGTGCAGTTCGGCACAGTTACTGAGTAGTACGTTAGGACCCAAACCACAGCTGCCGGTGTAATACCACACCATTAAGCTCTAGGTTCCACAAAATGGTTGAGAGAACTCCTTCACTATCTTTCGGAGCCTGGCTGATGGAGAGCGCTACAGGTTCGCTTTTCCTGAGAGAAATGAAAAAAAATAGAACTTATTTTGCAAACTTAAAACAGCCTATGTACGATCGAAACTGCGACGGTGAAATTTCGACCGCTCAAGGTTAAAAAGCAACTGACACTTACATTTTCTGTTGTTAAAAAAAAAGCATTCTTCCCAGAAATTTAAGAGCACAGATTGTCTGTTCTAAATTATTTGTACGACACATTTCAATTAGAGTGAAAAAACAAACATCTAGAGAAGCGATGAAAATGAAATTTACTTTCGAATGAGCGAAGAATGAATGAATAGTCACGCATACATATAGAGAACAACAACAACAAAAAACATTAAGGCCATAAGAAAAAAACTCATAAAGCCGGTGGTTCTCATTTGCTCAAAGAAACATTAAACCAATGAACTAGTCTTTCACTTTGACTCTCGAATCCCAAGACTCTTTCGCTTTTACCCATCTCCATTTAACTCGTGCCGTCTTCACACAATCTATTCGTAGAATAGGGTCAAATTCATTAAATATCTCTTTATAGATACATCAGAGCAGAGCGAATGTGGGACTGAAGTTGTAGCGCGATTAGTCGTGCTTACTCCTTCCAGCCTGAGAAGACATATCATCTGTGACCTGACCTACAATGGATATAGTGGTGAAACTGAGGTGTCACTTGATGTATACTGATCACGTTCATATGTGATCGATTACCATTTATATGCATAATTCCATAGGCCAACGGCATCAGTATTTTTTGACAGTTGAACATTCTTCAGCTGTCTCCAAGATGTACTCAGTGTATACCTTCCGGCTTGTAAAAAACTTTCTTTCTTCTTCATCGTCACTGTCACTGGAAATGCGAGCGCTGTTTTTATCCAATCTTTCTTAGAACTCATGTATTCTCTCACTATTTTCATTGTCGATTGTAATTGATTCTATCTAGTTACTATCGACATATGACCACGACTTTTTAACGATTGTCACGAAAGTCTTATACTTGTCCCAAGTTATGGCCATGTGTAGTTTCGGTCTTCTTTCGGTGTTCGTTTTTTTTTTTCCCCTCCGGCCATCTCGTAAATGCTCCACAGCTAACTGGAAACTTTCTGAACCTCGGACAAGAAGAAATTAGATTCGTAAAATGAAAGCAATGAATTTGAAAAGAAGAACAACCATCTCGTGATGGCGAGAGAAAGAACAAGCTAATGCCGGCTGGACGAGGATCTCTTCTTATGTGGATTTAAGCGTAGAAGTTCATTCAGTTATGTTTACGACGGAACAAGAACCAAACGCAGATATATTTACACAGCTGTGAACGCGGCTCTTTGAAAAGTGTGGTTAACATAAGTTATATCGTAAAATCGTATACAGTAATTCTTGCTAAATGTTGTTATGTGTCAAAAGCAATTGCAAAATGTGTAAAATTGTGTCAACAAACTGACATACCGTTTTAATAAAATTGTAATCGTTTGCGATAGATCGTTTTTAAAAAGTATAATACCGGCGACTCAAATCAAAGGTAAGCCGATGAAGTAAGATCTCATTAATAGTTTGATCCTAAAGTGTTACAGTTAGATTATAGTTTGTTAGGTTGATTATACTTTGCAGGAATGGTCAGTATGAATATGAAGTCTCAAGCGCATTGAACTTTTGAGCCAACGAAATAGCTTATACACACCTGTTAGGATGATAAGTGGGAATATAATAATAACAAACGCAGAAAATATAAAATTATCTCGGAAACAATAGATTATGTGTAGCAGCGATGTAAAAGTTTAGCTGGTCAAGACTATACTGAAAAAATACAACCAAATTGATAAAATTGCACATAACATATAAATGTAGTGCACAGCGGCTGTCCCGAAAAGTGATAATTTCAAATTATTCAGGGATACATCAATAATAACAGATAATAATAAGCTAATAGGCAACATGCCGACTGTGTCAGAACTGTATCTATTGTAGTCTCGACTACCGGTATAATTTAGTAAAAAATAAAGTAAAGGTCCATGAATCTCAACACCTGTCATTTAATTTGACGGTTCTTCCAACGTATATAACGTAGGAAAAATCAACTAATTTGTAAGATGAATCGAATAGCCTAAGTCTTCGAGAAATTTGGGATTGATAGTTTCCATTTTTTGTTTCGGGTTTGTTAATATACTTACAGCACCGATATGTATATTGAACAGTGGAAGAAAGAATGGAATAAACGATAAAATGATATGGTTCTGTGTATCTGCTATCCGTGTGTGTATCGGAAAACTGTTTCGATGCTTCAAATATAAATGGTATACACTCCAATAAACAGCACTCAAACCCTTGAAACAATACTTCTAAGCAAAAGGTAATAGTGAGTATTTCATATAGTTTTCCGAGCACATCCTATCGAAAATGTGCTGCCTATACGGCGTGAGTTGGTCAACGTACTACACAATCACCAATAATCCCGTCTTTGCAGACTCATTATCGTAATCTAGCCCAGGTCTGTTATAGTAAATAAAATCTCATCACGTAAAAAATTCAAACAGAACTGATAATGATCAAATATAATAATGAGAGTTCAATGTACACCCATGTTTTGAAGTATATGTAAATTACAATAAGTAGAATTCCTTAATCTTTTAACTCGCTAAAATTAAATTCCCATTTAAAAAAGACAACCCTTACAGAATTTTGGAAGCGCACTTGCCCATGAAATTATTCTGCAATCAGTTGTACATTATTGATCATTCATATCTATCCACACCAAAACTTTTCGTTTGCCCCGGAAAGTCATTACAGTAACTCAATCGTCTCTATTGGAATATTTGTCTTCACCCAAAAATAAACCCAACCGTTTTGTAGATTCAAATACAGACATTTTTTTAAATGTTTGCGGGTTTTCAGGTAATGAACACACACAACACACTTCGAGTTGCTGAAGCGAACTGAAGAAAACAGCTCAAAAGAACAGCACATCAAGCCATCCGAATTTCTAAGCAATACTTATGCTTGGCGTGGTTTTACAGTTGTTTTCTTACCCTCCCTGGCTCCATTCAGGAATTGTATTCCACAATTTTACGTTAACATAATATCTTAATTCCAAATTCCTATCTTCATATATCGCACATGAAACATCATCATCATCATCATGATCGGCACTACAACCGGGCTCCGATCTTGGCCTTATTTAACAAGTCTGAGGCTTGTTAAATGTTCCATAATAATATTTTTTTTCCGGGCAAGGTTATTATCCCTGCGCAGATGAAACATACTTTCCTAAAATCAACTAACAAAATCCTTTTCTTAGAATCCTGCTACGTCTTCTTTCACAAAAAAACAACAGATGTTTTATGTATAAATCTTGGCGAGTGCGAGATATGTGACGAACCGCACACTTCGTTTCATGACATGCGAATATTTGATATCCGAACCCACGCAAGTGCTGTTCTTCGAACCGGTGTTCCGAAGTATAATTTATTCGTAATTCGAAACAACTATCTTCACTCCAGATGGTTGAATTTTCCCCGGGGTTTAGAGGAAGCACGGTAATCGGGCCCGTAAACGGTATAACACTCCGTAAATTTGATACATTGCTGATGAGAAGATTATTTCAGAACCAACACCTCGAATTGCACGGCTTTCCGAGCAATATGTAATATGTTGTAGATAAGCTATAAAAACACGGAATTAAAATTAAAAAAAAAAAAAAACAATTCACACACGCAAACGGTCTTAAGATTCGGTAAATGTAAACAACAAATTAAAGATGATCCTTTCACGCTACATAGAAAGTTCACGTTTAATCTGTCCCAATTTCAATTGAACGTAACAATATGCAATTTCTACTTATACTAAACGCTTAAAAACACGCTTTGGTGATCCTGATATAGCGGGGTGGGGGATATGGGGCAAAGGTGCTGATGAAACGATGTATTGCGCGTTCGTGTGTGTTTCATGAAGTATCAGCACATACTGAACATTGCAAATCACGTCGTAGCAGGAGTTACACGAAAGATCACATTTGCCAACTAATGTTTCTTTAGCGTAAGAACTCGAAATCGATCTACCGAAGAAGGTGTGAAATAATCGCCCAAGATGATCATTAGGCTCTGGCGTTTCGAACGTTTCACACATATTCTACACAGAACGCAGCACAGATAAAAGGGAATTGAAAAAGAGATCATCGAAGTCGTATACCAGAGCATTAACGTAGCAATCCACATCATTTTCATAGGGTTCAGGATAACATTCAAATCAAGTTCTTTACTACTTCACAAACGTCATAAAGCCAATTAACAAGGATGAATAGTTGTGCTCGAATTCTAAGATGTCGAAGATGTCAAAGCACAGGAGGAGATCTCGGCTAAAAGGGCCCACGCAACGATTTGGTATGCAAATATGGAGGCATCGAATTAAGTTTCGAGTTTACTGAAGAAAGTTATCTGCAGGGGGGTCATCAAAATTTGGAGAAACCTAAGGTAGTGAGTGCACTTATTTGTGGACTGGTCGATCCTAAGACTGTGCTGGTAGGGCTTATTGAATCATAAATTTGTTTCAGATGCTTTCATAAAAAATAATATGTTATGGTACCTGATTTTTCTAGATTTTAATACAATCTAGTGGATCAATTTCAACAATTCTCTGGTCAATCATGCACCTGTTGAATGCCCCTTTTAGAGGCGTTCGATTCCTCGACCTATACATGCATTAAACGTCTTCCGTCAAATATTGCAAAACCACAATAGATGCCTGACAAATACCGCAATTTCATGTGTTTTTTTTTTTAAATAAACCAATAAACCCGAAACTCGATAGCTAAAGTATCAATTTTTAATTAAAACATGTTCACTCAGCAAGGGCATAGAACAACAATGCATACTCCAACAGTTTCACATTTCAATCACTGCTTCGATCAGTTGAGGCATCGCATGCAGTTATGATAATGATTTAATAGTCGGTCGATTATAACCGACTTTCTCATTCTGAACAAACATAGTTGGTCTTATGGCAGGGGTGGTAGGTGTATAACCCGCCGACTTTTGTGTACGCTTAATAGCTTGCCCCTCCCCAGAGCAAATGAAAAAGATCTGCACTTTCACCCAAACAAGGCAGACTGTGGGTTTGGGTTCCGCATTGTGTGAAAGGCGCAGCGCGGGCATCAACGAGGAACTTTTTGAAAAGCCACTTGAGTGTTTGTGGCTACGGCACCTAAACGAGCGTGTTCCTCGAGCTGGGTCATTACCTATTTATCTAATGAAGAGTTTTCCAGTACTTTGATAAATTCTTACAGATACTTCAAACTCATAAAGAAAACTTTTAGTGTCATAGCGACTGACTGTGATGTGGTATTTTGGCACCTAATCACCCGAGTGGATGGTGGCCGCTTTCGATTTGTACTTTCTGACCAAAAACTCAGACTTCCAGCTCTCCAGATGTTTACAAAAGTTATGATGACGCTGCAGTAATTCATTTATTTATTTTACTTTTTATATTAAGTATACATGGACAAATGTAAAATAAATTGACATCGTAGATGATTCGGGTTTCTTTTTGATGGAGTGCTTGTTGTTGGTCATTCCATAACTCTCACTCGTTGTGAAGTGTTTCGTGTCCGCAACAAAAGGTCATTGATACCCGATTTAAATAACTTCGGTTTCTTCAGATAGACTACTTTCAAACAGCTAGGGGAATACTGAATGGGAAACACAAAACGTTAAAGCGGTTGGTTGGGGTTCATTGGCTTTTAGAAAGTAAAATTGAATCGTTAGCATAATCGTATTTTAATGAGAATCATGTTTGTAAGCATCTGAAGTCTTTCGCAAAATCATTCAAAAGGTTAAAAATAAACTTGGTAGGATACCTGCAAGTAGTAACACCATAAACCGTTTACGATTTGCATCTGGTGGTTGACTGAGTTTAGCAAATTATTATTATGAGGTAATCCTATTTAAAATGCTCATGCTACTACAACAATCTAGCGCGGACCAATCGTATACAAGGAGATGTCAGATTTAAAAGCATTACGTTTGTCGAGAAACAAGAGATAAAATCCTCTTGGAATATTTCATTATCGGTTTAAAATGTTAGAATGACATTCATTAATTAATTAGAGTGGAGATATGTAGACGTTTTTTTTTTTTTAGGTTTTTAATTTAATTTAAATTATGCACTTATTTATACACCTTAGAAAATATTTAACATTATTTCCTGAAATGCTTCACCTACTTTTTTAACAAAGGCTTTTATTTAAATCCACTAGGTGTCTGAGAGAAGCCTAAATTAGTTTATAGGTACAGATATATATCATCATCATCATCGGGGTTACAACCGGGATCCGGTCTTGGCCTTATTTAACTAATCTCTCCACCGGTCCCGATTTCGAGCCGATGTCATCCAGTTTGGCAACCCCAGGCTCTGGGAGTCCTGGTCCTGGGAGGGATGGCGTACCTCCATCGCAGACATGGTCTGCCGCGCTGCCTCCTTCCGTACATCCTGCCACAAAGGACTTTCCGCCCAGGCTCCTCTTCGCTCATTCGAGCTAGGTGTCCCGCCTACCGGAGTCTACCGAGCTTGATTTTTCTTACAACATTAGCTTTAAGGTAGATTGCGTACAACTTATGGTTGTAGCGTCTCCGGAATCGTCCTCCCTCACATATGGGGCCAGCAATTCTCCTTAAGACCTTTCTCTCGAACGCGGCTAAGAGTTCAGAGTGCCTTTTATTGAGCACCCAGGTCTCGGATCCATACATGAGTACTGGTAAGACCATGGTCTTGTACAGTAGTAGCTTAGATGTTCTGGATAAATTTCGGGATTTAAAGAGCCTTGATAGGCCATAGTAGGCTTTGTTGGATTTAATCAGCCGTTCGCGTATTTCTTCTTCCATATTGTTATCGGCTGATGCTATTGACCTAAGGTAGTTAAAAGATTGCACTACTTCAAATTCGTGCTCCACTACCCTGATAGTTTGACCAACGTTAGGTCTTCTCTTCGCAGAAGTTGCCAGCATGTACTTAGTTTTTCCCTCATTAATGTGCAGTCCCAGTTTTTGTGCCGCCTGCTCGATCTGGGTGAAGGATTCCTGTACCGCCGATTCAGTTCTACCGATGATGTCGATGTCATCTGCGTGGGCAAGTATCTGGCTGGACTTGGTGACAATAGTTCCTCTTGTTGTAACCCCAGAGTCACGGATTGCTTTCTCCAACGCCAGGTTGAAGAGGAGGCAGGCCAGACCGTCCCCATGTCGGAGTCAATTATAGATGTTTATTAGTTTGGACAGTGTTATGTGTTAATTTAACAATTTATTAATGGTAATTGTATTAACATTTCAATTTAATAGGGTAAGTTGGGTGACTTACGTGAGTTTACTCGACCGTTGAGCGGTCGCTGCAGTGACTGCTTGTCAATTGCTGGTGGGTCTGCTACTGTGACGTTGCAGGGGGCGTTGATTGCATGCTCCCCTGTTCAGCTTCGGTTCCTTTCTTCTCTCGCGGATTTAATTTCTGTTGTCACAGAAATTTCCGACTAGCTTGTTCGTAGCCGAGTCTTGTTTTCTTCGTCGATTAACGTCGAATGAATTATTTTTGTTTTTTGCCGTTGACGTTTTATTTTATTATTCGACGGCAACGCCGGTTATTATTATTTTCTCTGCCAAGTAGAATTTGCATAAAGTAGTTTATGCAAATTAACTACTTGGCGAGTTGTTCTCTGTTTAGAGGTAAAGAGGGAAAACTAACGAAAGGGGATTAGTGGATGTTGGGGGGACCTTGATTCAAGGTCGGTCCGTAACAATACCTTCCCCCCTTAAATAGTGATAGCTTCATTCTTAGAAGAGGAATGCAGCTTGGCTACAAAAGTATTTAACTGTAGCGTTGATCCCTACACCGTCTGTGGTGTGTTATCTTCCCCTGTTTGTCGTAGTCTTGTCTGCTTTTGGCTTCCTCTATTCGTAATAGGGTTTCAGCCTATTATTGTGCACCACCACATTTCTTCTCCCTACCTTAACGACGCTATTTACCGGACTATTTATTTGCACTACCTTGTAGGGACCCCTCCATATGGGAGCTCATTTTCCTAGCTTTTGGGCATTGCGTATTAAAACTTTGTCACCCACATGGAACGTGAATGGGCGTGTCTTACGGTCGTAGTACTCTTTCGACTTCTTCCTGGAAGTTCACAGGTTACGCCTTGCTATTTCGTACGCATGTTGAAGTTTGTACTTCAATAGCTTATGGTAACTGTCATGGTTGTATACCGGTTCCGGAGGTTGCTTTATGTTCGTCGGTACCCCCGGGGTGAATCCACATAGACAGTCCATTGGCGTAAGTTTAGTACCTTCGTGTACATTGGTGTTGTATACGAATGTTGCCGTCCTCAGGAACGGGTCCCATGATTGGGAATTTCCATCCACAATGCTTCGCAGGTAATCTACGAGTGGGCGATGCGCTCTTTCTAAGGCTCCATTCGATTGCGGATGGTACGCTGAGGTTTGTAATTTTTTAATACGGAGCAGTTTGCACACGCTTTTAAACAAACTGCTTAGGAAATTGCTTCCCCGATCGGTGACCAATTGCTTCGGAACACCATACCGAGCAATTGTTTGGTCGAAAAAGGCTGTTGCCACCGTTTCTGCCTCCGCATCTGGGAGAGCGTAGCAATCTACATACTTCGACATGTTGTCTTGGAATGTAAGTATATATTGATTGCCGGTTGGAGTGCGATCAAGAGGACCTACTATATCTAAGTATACTTTGTCGAAAGGCCTCTTTGCAATGCCGGTTATTACCATGGGCATGCGTATGTTCAGTGAAGATTTCATGGTTTGACATGTTTTACATACTTTGATGTACTGTTTAATATCGCGCATCATGTTCTTCCACCAAAAATTTGTACGTATTTTGTGATACGTTTTACTCACTCCTTGGTGTCCACCCAAAGGAGGATCATGGTATTCCCGGAGTAGGAACTGAATGTCTTCAGGATTGGTTATCTCCATTCCTTTTTCCGTAGAGGCCGGAATGGGATCCTCGTTAAGAGAGGACTTATCGTCATTTGGACTATCCTGAGTTCCTTCGCTTGCCCTTAACTTTTTAGCTTGGACCCGTGTTAGTACATTGCACCTTGGTAGTGTGGGAGTCTCATCACAAATTTGCGGGATACTACTCAATGTATCCGCATTAGTGTTGTATTTACCGGGTTTATACTGGATTTGGTAGTTGAACTCCAGTAGTTTGCGATGGAAACTTAGTAAACGTGACGTGGGGTCTTTCACGTTGAATACTCCCTTTAACGGTTTGTGGTCCATGTATATATTAAATTTTCTCCCTTGTAAATAACAACGGAAATTCTTAGCCGTCCAAACAATGGCTGGTAACTCTTTCTCGATTGTAGAGTAGTTCTTTTCCGCCTTATTCAAGGTTCTACTGGCATATGCGACTGGCTGGGCCTTACCGATTTCGCCTTGCGACAGTACGGCACCCAGTGCTTCGATGCTCGCATCCGTGGTCAGATTAAAGGGTTTGGTAAAATCTGGATAGATTAACAGTGGCGGCGAGACCAATAACTCCTTTATGTTATCAAATGCTTGTTGGCATTTGTCTGACCAGGTAAATTTGACGTCCTTCCTTAACAAATTTGTTAAGGGGCGTACTATCTTCGAAAAATTTTGAACAAATTTTCGATAGTAGTTCGCCAAGCCTAGAAACGATTGGACGTGCTTTACCGTTTTGGGAATGGGGAAATCCCTGACACTAGCTGTCGTGCCTGGATTTGGCATTGCCCCTTTTTCGGAACAAACATGTCCCAGGTATACTACTCCCTTCTGGAGGAACTTGCATTTCTCCGGTTGCAACTTGAGGTTGTGGTATCTAATTTGATCGAATACTTTCCGGAGTTTGTCATTATGGTGTTCTAGGTTTTTCCCATATATGACATCGTCGTCCAGATAAACAAAGCATTCGATTCCTTGCAACCCGGTTAGGACATGGTTCATGAGTCTCTGAAACGTAGCTGGTGCTCCCTTCAGAGCAAATGGCATACGTTTGAACTTATAGTGCCCGTAATTTGTGCTGAACGCTGTCTTACTTCGATCCTTCGGATCTACTAAGACTTGGTGGTAGCCGCTGGCTAAATCGAGCGTGGAAAAATAGCGTGAGTGACCGAGCTGGTCTAAAATGTCCTCTATTCGAGGGAGAGGGTACGCATCACCGATGGTTTTGTCGTTCAGTTTTCTGAAATCTACCACAACTCTCCATCGGGTTTTTCCATCGGGGCCCGCTTTCTTAGGAATTACCAAGAGTGGTGAGTTCCACGGACTTTTGCTTGCTTGAATGATATCATTCTCCAGCATATCCCGTACTTGCTCGTTGATCACCTCTTTCTTGCACTCAGGCAGACGGTACATTCTTTGATTTATCGGTGCTTGATCCTGTATCACCGGTATCTCATGCGTTATTGCACTGGTATGTTTTAGGAGGTCACCTTTAAGGTGGAAAATATCGTTGAACTCCTCACATATTTCTACTATGGATTGACACTCTTGAGGACTTAGGTTTTTACCTAAGTAGAGTTCCTCGTGTAATTGTGTCAACCTTGGAACTTTTGGTAATTCCTCTTCTGAGAATAAATGTCGGATATACTGGAGGTTTTCTCCCTCCGAAGGTTTTTTATCCGCATTGTATTCCGTAGAACGGTTGTTCTCATTTTCCAGCGGAAAGGTGGAAAATTCCTTCATTGGATGTAACTCCACCATGATTCGGTCTATTGTTTGGAGGTAGTTTGCGATATTGAGTACCTCTACATGGGCACTCTTCGCTTTCCCTACAATACAATTGTATATAAAAATCCCTGATTGCATTGGTTTAGGTACTAGAATTACCTCTTCCCGAATTTCTATGGGAAGTCTCAACATTTTTCGTGAACGTGCCGGTATTATTGCCGGTTTGTTCAGAACAATTTCTACCTCCGAAGCGTTTGACAGTGAGTGTTCCACCACTGTTACTTCTTCGTTAGCTTTCTTTGGTTTGTCAGCTATTAAAGTGGGGTTGGGATGCTTGGAGCCTGACAAATGTTTGCCCCATTTCCCCTGTTTGGGTAAGGTATCCGGTGTACTTCCGGCCGCGGTCTGGACCTCTATGGATCCCCTTGGCACGGGTTCCCGACTGGTTGCCTTATGTCTTGGCGTCCGCTTCCTATCTTTTGTAAATTCAACGGAAAAACTTACCCGATTGAAATTGGTTTGGGAGAATTCCAAACAATTCCCGGGTCCGTTGATTTTACAATTCCTAGGTAGGAAGTCGTTTCCTAACAACCCATCTTCTGACAATCCCGGTAGGGAGTCCATTACCTGAAAGTTACAGGAGATTGCTTGGGGCAGTTTCAATATTCCCTTACAAAAGCCCCTAGAGTTTCCCTTTCCAAAAAGCGTTTGGAGAGTAGTGGCCTTTTTGGTATCGAATGCTATTCCATTTTGGAGTGCCTTCAGCTTAATAAGGCTGATCTCCGCACCTGTGTCCACTATTCGACATGTAGTGTTTCTACATTCAATGTCTAATGGGAGCTGGACTATTGGAACTTTTGTTGGCGGTTGAGAACAGTTTTCTTTATTTGGTGGCTTTAATTCGGTCGGGTAAGAAATCTGTTAAAATCTCTTTATAAATCCATGTGCAGCGTTCGACTGCTTGACTTGTACTGCCTCAACTCCACAACTGCCGCTGCTTATATTCGCTTTTTGTCTCCCTTCCCTCGTTCGCATGTTGTCACAGGAACAAGGAGAGGCAGAGTATAAATGTGCGATGCTCAGTCTGCCAGCCGGCAGTCGTGTGCTGCTAGTCGGCCGTCGTGTGCTGCTCCGTCTCCAACATTCCGCCCACCTTGAACTGTCGGTTCAACCGTCTTATCTTCCGCAACCGGGAGTAGGACCAACTTCGTGGCGGGTCGCTTAAGGGTTCCCCCCTGAATCTTTACAGTTGCCACCCGCACCTTGCCATCTCTGCCAGGATGAAGCTCGATAATCCTTCCCATGGACCAATAGATCGGAGATAGTTGCTCGTCCTTCAGAAGCACCACGAGCGGATTTCCTAGGTTTGGTTCCGGATGATACCATTTGTTGCGAGCCTGCAACGTGTGGAGGTATTCGTTCTTCCACCGGTACCAAAATGCTCGATGCAACGCCTGCAAGTACTTCCATCTGGACCGCCAAGTGATTGTTGTCTCTCCCGGATCGACTTCCGGGACGCTCATAGCCGGTCCTCCAACTAAGAAATGACTGGGGGTCAACACCTCGGGGTCGCCAGGCTCCGTTGGCAGGACGACCAGCGGTCGGGAATTCAGACAAGCCTCGATCTGGGCCAACACGGTAGTGAGCTGCTCGAACGTCAGAAACGCATTTCCAATAGCCCACGGACTTGATTCCTGCCTGCCACAAGCCACCAAAGTGGGGAGCTGCCGGGGGAATGAATCTCCAAGTGATGCCGTTGGTGGCCAACTCCGTCATAATCCGGTCCTGGGTAGCCTTCCGGTTTATGTGCTCATAAACTTCTCGCAGTTCTCGGCATGCCACAACGAAATTGGTACCCGTATCACTCCATAAAGTGTGACAAAAACCTCTACGCGCGAGAAATCTCCTTAATGCTGCCAGGAAAGCCCCGCTGGACAGCTCGCTAACCGCCTCGAGATGTATTGCCTTGGTTGCCAAGCACACGAAGAGACAGATGTAGCCTTTGACTCGCTTCGCGCCGCGTCCTTTCCATGCCCGAAGAATGATAGGACCTCCATAATCGACGCCGGTGTTACTAAATGGCCATGCGGGATTAATCCTACTGGCTGGCAATGCGGCCATTTGTTGAGATAGCATCCGTCCCTTGTGACGAACGCAAACCAAACCGTGCATTCAGCGATGACCCTCCGGACAAGTCCTCGACTCCCTATGATCCAGTACCGGGAGTTCACCGCGGCGAGCAGTAACCGGCTTCCAGCGTGCATCAGTCTCAAGTGCAAATCCCTCACTATGATCTTTGCAAGGTGATGTTGCCGGCGTAAGATTGGTGGATGTCGGCGTTCGTATTCCATCCTTGCTGCCTCTAGTCTTCCGCCCACCCTGAGGATACCTTGGTCATAGATGAATGGGGCGAGCGCAACCAGTTCGCTTCGTCTTGATAATTGTTTCCCGGCTCTAATGGCCGTTAGGTCCGTCTCGAACGATTCGGTCTGAGCCGCTCGCAATATGATGCGTGTGGCCACCCTCACTTCGTCAGCATCGAGAACGCCCGACCGCCTTGCTGACCTGCCGTCCCCTTTGCAGCTACTGTTGTCGATGAACCGCTTCAGCCACACTACTGTTCGTACCGTTCGAGTGAAGCTGGAGAATCTCCTTGTTATGGACAGGTCCTCTTGCTGGATTACGAAGCACGATTCCTTTCGTTCCTCGAGATCTACCGGCGTTCCGGTGTCCGCCTTTCGGACTTGATAAGTGGGCGTCCGGGGCAATGTCAGCACCTTGTCTCGCAGAAAAGCGGGTCCTCGCCACCACAGATCTGCTCCGGCGAGCTCCTTTGCGCTAAGCTCCCTTGACAGGTAATCCGCTGGGTTTGCCACTGGCCTCTTGGCAGCCTTTCCAAAATGTACGACGTACGATTCGCGATGAATGTCTTCCACCGCCTGGGATGATCCGATAGCCATTGTAGAACTATAGTGGAATCGGTATATGCGAAGCATTGAACCTCGCTAAGTTGAAGCGCCCTCCTCACGAACGAAAACAGCCGAGCCAAGAGATGGGCGCCACATAACTCGAGTCTTGGGAGGGACACCTGCTTAACTGGGGCTACCTTTGCCTTTGCCATGATGATACGCACCTGGGAAGCCCCGTCCTCCTCAAATCTGACGTAGAGGACCGCTCCATACGCCTTCTCGCTTGCGTCCGAAAATCCATGTAACTGAAGGGGCTTCGGATGTCCCAACCAACGTGGGATCTTCACCGACAGTCCCTCGAAGTACTCCTTGCACTCCCTCCGAATCTCTTCATCAAGGGGGTCATCCCAATCGACACCTCTAAGCCACCGTTTTTGCAATACCAGCTTGGCTGGCACCAGCACTGGAGCGGCCAAGCCTAATGGATCATATAGCCTGGAGACGTGTGACAGGACCTTCCTCTTCGTGAGCGATGATACCTCCGGAATCTTCTGCACCTTGTAGCTCAAATAGTCTGCCCCGGGGTGCCAATTCACTCCCAGTATCTTCGTTCCCTCGCTCGTGATGAACTGGTACACTTCTTCAGAACCCGGTGAATCGGCGGACACCCAGTCCAGTAATTTGTGGCAATTTGATTTCCACTTGCGTAGCGGAAATCCGACGCTCTTAAGAGCCTCCGTCAGTTGACCCACCAACCGGATTGCCTCCTCCACGGATTGCGCTCCAGATATACAATCATCCATATAGAAGTCCTCTCTGATGATACGCGCTGCCGCCGGACACGGTTGTTCGATCTCCTCGGCAATCTTTTCCAAACAACGCGTTGCCAAAAATGGAGCAGACGTACTCCGTTCCGTATGTTACGGTTAGCAGCTTGAACGTTTGGTACTCCTCCTCTGGGTTGTCTCGCCAAACAATTCTTTGGAAGTCGGTGTGACCAGGCTGGACTCGAATTTGGCGAAACATCTTGGCGATATCTGAGGCAAACGCTATGGGATGCTTGCGAAACCGGATCAAGATTGAGATGAGGTCCGACTGCAAGGATGGTCCAACAATCAAGTGATCGTTAAGAGATGTTCCATTACTGGTGACCCTAGAAGCATCGAACACCACCCTGAGCTTGGTGGTTTCCTCTCGGCCTTAATTACTGCATGGTGGGGTAGATAGCACAATTGGTTGTTCGGTAATTTTGAGTTTCCTTCGGTCACCCGCTGCATGTGACCCATGTTCTGGTATTCCCTCATAAATTCGGCATACTGATGGCCTAGCTCCGGGTTTCGCCTGAATCGCCTCTCCATGGACAGAAGCCTTTGGATGGCGGTTTCCCTGGAATGTCCCAATGGCGGCGGGAAATGTTTGAACGGCATCTCCACCTCAAAGCGTCCCTCTGCTGAACGCTGGTGAGTTTCCGCAAAATGCGTCATTGCCCTCCTCTCTTCTTCTGTTAGGCGCTCTTTCATCTCTGGTACCTCCTCCATCTCCCAGAAGGCCCCCAGCTGCCCCTCTAATGGGTCGACCTGATGGGTGACAGTGCAGCAATGTTGTTCCTGATCGGGCAGAGTTGGTCCGCTCCCTGCGATCACCCAGCCGAATATGGTGTTCTGCGCCATGATTTTAGTATCGGGATCCATCAGTCGTCCATCGCGCAGGATCTGGAAGATAGTGTCCGAACCCAGCAACAAGTCGATGGGTCTCGATTTGTAGAATAGCGGATCGGCCAACGCCAACGATGAGAAGCTTCTCCAGTCGTGTTCCAGTGACCTTGACAGCAGATCCGAAGTCAATCGCCCCAGCACCAGTGCCGTTACCCGAACGCTTGTTTCCCCTATTCGGCCTTTCAGCAGCATCTCGATTTTTCCTCGGCTGACCTGTGGATTCGCCTCGCCTATGCCACTTATCTTCACCTTCGCCTGCGTGCGTCGCAAGCCCAACTGCTGAACGAATGATTCCCGGACTAAGGATGTGGTCGAACCGGAGTCCAGAAGCACCCGACAAGGGATCAACTGGTTTCTGTCGCCCACCACAGTTACGATTGCCGTAGGCAGCAGTGAATCCTGGGCTTGTACTGTCGGGCAAGATCCCTCTGATTGTCCAGCCTCTGGTGATAACATCGGAACGTCTACCGGCTGATGTAGCAGAGAGTTGTACCGTCCGTTACACTCTCGACAGTTACCTCTCTCACATTTGTCAATGCTGTAATCGGGGCTGAGGCAATTTCTGCATAGCTTGTGGCGGCGGACAAACTGATCTCGCTGTAGAGCTGAGAGATTCCTGAATGCACTGCATCGGAACAATGGATGCGGCTGCGAGCATCTGGGACACTTAGCCGTCCCTGGTGATGTGATTGCCGAGTACGTCTTCTTGGATGGACCAGCTGCTATACCTTTGTCCCGAACAAAGTGACCCTTTGAATTGCTCTTCGCTGTCGGAATGCTCTCTAGTTCGGTGAGTCGAGCTTCCAGGAATTCGGTCAGCTCCTCGAATGTCGGCATCTCGTTCCTGCTGGTTTCTCGAGCCCATAGCTGCCTAGTTTCACTATCGAGCTTCTCGACTGTAGTGAACACCAACCAACAACCCCAGTGCTCCACTGGTAGCTCCAATGCTCGCAAAGACCGACCCTGCTCGAAGAGGCCGTTGATAAATCTGCGGAACTCCGTAGCACCTGGTGTTTGGATAGCTGCAATCGTCATTAGTGATCGCAGATGTGCCTCTACAATGATCTTCCTTATGTCATACCGTGAGACCAGTGCAGCCCAAGCCTCCAGATAGTTTGCCGCCGTGACCGGAACATTGCGAACCAATGATAATGCGTCCGCTCTTAAGGAAGTCCGGAGAAATTGGAATTTCTCTACTGCTGATAACTGGGGGTTGTCGTGGATGAGTGGTTTGTACAAATCCCGGAACGTTACCCACTGCTTGTAGTCCCCATCGAAGGTATGCACGTCGATATGCCTCAGCTTGATCGGTCGGGTTGCCGTTCCAACGGTGGTATCTGTTGCTGTCAGGTCTGTTGACCGCGTAACCAATTGTTCCACCAAGCTGTTCATACGCGTCTGGCTGGAATTTAGTGTGTCAAGCAACCTCTCCATTCCTGGTTGCTCCACTGTTAACGTTGGAGTAGTTAACGGTCCCAGGGTGTCTCCTGAAGTATCCAATACGGTGGCGCTCGTGCTTGTTGACACGTTCAAACGCTGGGTGAGTCTGCCTTGCAGCGAAAAGTATCGCTGCTCGAAGGCTGCTCGCTCCTCGTTCTCCCTGTCGATGTCCAGGTCCGGATCGTTCTCTTCGATGCTTTCCTGGAGGCGCTCAAAGGAGTTAAACGCGTCTTCCAGCTTGCTTAGTCTGCGTGCGACTTCCTCTCTGGTCAATTCATTCGCCTTGGTCGCGAACCCCTCCAACCGCGTGAGGAATCCCTTAAGGACTCCTCGTCTTCGTTTGCTTGCCGGAACAGTCTTATCCGCCATTGCCTTGCTTGGCGAATCACTGGTAGCCATTGTGAGTTAGCTGCCTTCCTTTCGATGCTTGCGGATCGAAATTGCCACTAGCTACTTGAATCCGGTGCTTGTGGATCGGCTGTAGCTTACGCAACTGAGTGCGCTGCTGTTTGCTGCTGGCTGGTTAGGCTGCACGACCGTCTGTCTGCTTGGACGCAGCGGGTGTGCTTCAATGCGTTGTAGTTGAAACGCTTGGATCCCACGTTGCACAGCGTTGTGTTGTCCAGTCGGCAGCTGCTGTGTTTTCCTCGATGACTTGATTCGGCTCAAAGGACCAATTTGTAAACTCGGTTTACTCGTTTCGATTTTTTATTATCGTTGAATAACAAACTGACTAAGAAATCTGTTAAAATCTCTTTATAAATCCATGTGCAGCGTTCGACTGCTTGACTTGTACTGCCTCAACTCCACAACTGCCGCTGCTTATATTCGCTTTTTTGTCTCCCTTCCCTCGTTCGCATGTTGTCACAGGAACAAGGAGAGGCAGAGTATAAATGTGCGATGCTCAGTCTGCCAGTCGGCAGTAACGTTGCACTCGCGCCAAACGCTACCTTTCACGCCGCTGCAGGCGTACCACAGGGCTCCATTCTAGGCCCCATCTTATTTAATATTTACACCTCCGATATTCCCCGCCCTGTGGACGGGAGAGTAAATCAGATATGGTACGCGGATGACGTCCTGGTGTACACGTCAACCAAAGACCCTAACCTCGCTACAAATCGACTCAACCGTCACTTGGACGAACTGTATCAGTATTACAGTCGATGGAAAATCCGACTTAATCCAGTAGTAGTAAACACCCCCAACCTGCTTCTCGATATTCACAGAATATTCGAATATAAATGGGAGATACTACGATTAGACCACAGGACAAGACAAATATCTTGGGGTCACTTATACCCCAAAAATGAATTTCATCAAACATGTGACCCACATTCTCCAAAGGGGCCTCGGTCGGTCTAAGCAACTGCACAACATCTTGAAGTGGAGGAAGAAAGTTGACACCAAAGTTAAGCTTCTCTGCTATAAGCAGCTAATCCGATCTGGAATATCGTACGCCTTTCCCATATGGTCCTGCATATCTTCGGCCCAAATGGAAAGACTTCGGGTTTTCGAAAGGAAACTCCTCAGAAGATGCACCAATCATTCTAGAAGGCCTGATGGTCGTCATTGCCCCAACTCTCACCTATACGAAGGCGCCTCCATTACCCCTATCGACGAGTACTTGCTTCAATTAGCATATAAGTACCTCGAAAACATTCAGAACAGCGAGAATCTACTTGTACGGGACTCTTGCGTTCTTGACCCTTCTCTCTCTCGATCTCTTCGGATCAAACCCCCACAATTTCTTCTTCAGTACAAAACTGAAGAAAGCACCCTCCCCAACAACATTCCCCTCTATAATAGATCCGCGTTCACTACCGCACCCAAGACCTACCGGTCTTGTACGATTTCTTTCCCACCACCCCTCTATAAAAGTAGTTAGAGAACACCCAGACTAACACTGCCCACACTATCCTTGGATACCCCCCCTTTTCTCTTTTCTTTTCAGAGATCGCGAGACCGAGCCCAACATCTTCACGGATGTGGGTGATTCTGGTTATCGCAAGATGACCAGAAGTCAGAGACAAGATGAAGGACACATATGTCCTTGTCTCGCCAAATTCGGCCTTCTCGCCACAATTTTTTTTTTTTTTTTGCCAGTCGGCAGTCGTGTGCTGCTCCGTTTCCAACACCCATTTTGCTTTTTGTCGACACACTGTCGCCATGTGGTTGTGTCGCTTGTAAAATGTGCACCATTCTCCGTTCTTCTGTCGCCTATGCCCCTTTTTTGGCGTCTCTGACGCGTCCGTATCGGTTGAATTCGACTGGCTATGGTTCGATTCGGGTCGATGGCGTTGTAATCGGTGTTGGTGTTGTTTTATTTTTCGAGCCTCCGAGTGTTCAGTACTGCTCGTGCTAGTACTACTCTTGGCTCGAGTCTGTTTACCGCTTTTGTCGCCTAACTGTTTGTTGTCCTTTGAATTTTTTCTTTTTTGGACTGTTTGCCATTCTGTATTGACCGTGCAGGTCTGTAGGGTGTGGTTGCTAAGTACAGACTTAATCACATTGGGTGTGTCTGTTGGCTTTTGTGGTTTTATCCACTTTGCCTTGATACGACTCTCGTCCCCCGTGTGACCCTATCGCCCACAAAACTCACAACAACATCGAATGCTGTACACTCTACGATTCGATGCCGTTGCTTGTTTCGATGTGGATGGTCGTTCCTGCCTTTGATGTGAGGTATTCACAGGTGACTTCCTTTGGTTCTGCGACCTTATTTGTGTAGGTTCAGGATTATCCGCCTTCCTTCGTGTACTAAGTGTCCGACAATCCTGGACATCGTGCCCATATCGATCACACTTTGTACACTTTGGTGTGTTTCGGCGTCGAAGGCATTCGTCGTATACATGCCCTTTCCTATTGCAGAAGCTGCAAGTCATGTGAATGAATTATTTTTGTTTTTTGCCGTTGACGTTTTATTTTATTATTCGATGCCAACGCCGGTTATTATTATTTTCTCTGCCAAGTAGAATTTGCATAAAGTAGTTTATGCAAATTAACTACTTGGCGAGTTGTTCTCTGTTTAGAGGTAAAGAGAGGAAACTAACGAAAAGGGATTAGTGGATGTTGGGGGACCTTGACTCAAGCTCGGTCCGTAACAACAGCAATCCCGCTATTTTTACTTGACTAGTTACGTTGATCATGGTCAACCTACAAAGTCGTATCAATTTGTTTGGAATGCCTCATGGCATTATATAGTTCTACCCTGGCTATGCTGTCGTAGGTGGCCTTAAAGTCTATAAACAGATGATATAATGGAATCTTAAATTCCAGACATTTTTCCATCGCCTGCCTAAGGGTGAATATCTGATCAATTGCCGATTTTCCTGGGATGAAGCCGCACTGATATTGACCAATGATGGCTTTAGCGTATGGGGCTATCGGATCTTGTAGGATAGTGGAGAGTATCTTATAGGCTTATAGGCGGTACTCAGTAATGTTAAACCCCTATAGTTGCTGCACACTGTGATATCTCCCTTCTTATGTATGGGGCAAATTACACCACGACGCCATTCTTCCGGCATCTCCTCTTGCTCCCATACGTGCACCACGATCTAATGAATTGCGTGATGTAACGCTGTCGCTCATTGTTTGATCAGTTCAGCTGGTATGCCATCAGCTTCAGGGGCTTTATTTGATTTGAGCTGTCTTATGGCTTTTAATGTTTCCTCAATGCTTGGTGGCGGCAGCATTTGGTCTTGATCTTGCATTGGTGGAGCCTTCAATTCTTCTGTGAGCTGACCATTTAGCAATTCATTGAAGTGCACTTCCCATCGCTCGAGAATGCCTTCAGGATCGATGATCAGATTACCCTCTTTATCCTTGCAGTAAGTGCAGCGTGGTGTGTACCGCTTAATCATCATCATCATCATCATCGGCACTACAATCGGGAACCGGTCTTTGCCTTATTTAGCAAGTCCTGAGGCTTGTTAAATTTTCCATAATGATTTGTTTTTTCCGGGCAAGGTCATTAGTCTTGCGCCAGAGGCTCCCCGATGGGGAATCGAACCCCGGTCTCCCGCGTGACAGGCGGGTATACTAACCAGTATACTATTGAGGAGCGTGTACCGCTTAATACTGCGGATTATTTGGTAGAATTTCCGCGCCTGGTGCAGCCCTCGCTCTCTACTTTTCTCTATTTCACAGACAAAGGTTTTTTCCCAGGCACTTTTCTTTTGTCAGTGAAGTCTTTTTTAAGATGCGTACCCGCATCCTATGAGACTGCTGCATTGCCCTGTATGTCGCATTCTTACGTTCAGTCGCTAGTTTGCACTCATCATCAAACCAGTCGTTCCTATCTCTACGACTAGTGCCTAAGATGGAGTTGGCAGTACTAATGACAGTATTCTTAAGGCGTGTCCATTTCTCTTCTACGTCCGGCATTCTGGCCCAGGACTTACTCTCCGTTGAGGTCTTCGAGGGCGAGTCTTAACGCATGACCAAAGGTGTTACTGGTATTCTCATTGCGTAAGGCAGCCGTGTTGATTGGAACCTGATCCGCGGATGTAATACGTCTCCGTAAGGCAATCCGCGCTCGGAAAACTGTACCAACAAGATAGTGAACCGAGTCGCCGTTGGCACCTCAGTACGTTCGTACCGTCATCAGGCTCGACTGGTGGCGGCGATCTATCAACACGCGGTCAATTTGGTTGCAAGTGGCTCCATCAGGTGATACCCAGGTGGCTTTGTCGATAACTTTACGCGGAAACCTGGTACTCGCAACGACCAAGTTTTTCGATGCTGCCAGTTCGATGACTCGTAGTCCATTGTCATTAGTGTTCTCATGCAAACTATGGGAACCTGTGTAGTGCCTGAAAACTGGATCCCGACCTATTTTTGCATTCAAATCACCAAGAACAATTTTCACATCGTATCTTGTGCAGGCATTGAGGCCCCGTTCGACGTTCTAGTAGTATTCTTCTTTTTCCTCGTCAGGGGACTGCTCTGTAGGTCTGTGAACGTTTATGAGGCTTATGTTCTTAAAATTGCCTCGCACGCGAAGAGTGCATAGCCTTTCGTTTATTGCATTAAAGCCGATAATGGCAGGCTTCAGTTTTTGGCTGACTAGAAAGCCTACCCCGAACACATGGTGTTTTGCATGACAGCTGTAATAAATGTCATACTCGTTTCTTTGAATAACACAACTCCCGTCCATCTTATTTCTTGTAATGCTGTTATGTCAGGCTTATATTCGGACACGGCATCGGATAGCTCCTGTGCAGCTCAAGCTCTGTATAGTGAGCGGATGTTCCATGTAAAAATTCTTAAATCTTTTAACCATTTTCGTTTCCGTGGTCGTCGTCGTGTATCCGGTCCATATCCGAGGCTTATTAAATTTGCCATAATAATTCATTTTTACGGGCCTGGTTATTAGACTTGCGCCAACCTTTCGCAGGATGTCGCTGCATGCATTGGTTCACTATTTGGTGGGTACCAAAGTAGCTATCCAGGGGTGTCACGTGGAGACTGCATGTTAACTTCGATTGAACAGGGACAAGAATCGTTCTGGCCTTCGCCGGGTTGAAAGCAATCAGTAAGTTTGCCCTGTATGTTCGCACCCATATCTGGCGCAAGACTAATAACGGAAAAACAAATTATTATGGACAATTTAACAGGTCTCGGATATGGAGCGGATACCGGTGGAGAGACTTGCTATATAAGGCCAATATCGGATCCCGGTTGTAGTGCAGATGATATATATATATATATATATATATATATATATATATATATATATATATATATATATATATATATATGGGCTCCTCGATAGTATAGTGGTTAGTATACCCGCCTGTCACCCGGGAGACCGGGGTTCGATTCCCCGTCGGGGAGCCCCTGGCGCAAGACTAATGACCTTGCCCAGACAAAATAAATCATTATGGAAAATTTAACAAGCCTCAGGACTTGCTAAATAAGGCCAAGACCGGTTCCCGGTTGTAGTGCCGATGATGATGATGATGATATATATATATATATATATATATATATATATATATATATATTTATATATACACATCCTGAGAAAGGTTGGCGCAAGGCTAATAAGCTTGCCCGGAAAAACATTATTATGGACAATTTAACAAGTTTCGGATAAGGACCGGATACCGGTGGAGAGACTTGCTAAATAAGGCTAAGACCGGATCCCGGTTGTAGTGCCGACGATGATGATGATATATATATATATATATATATATTATTATTTTATTTATTATTATTTATTGGCCTGTAGGAACCCGGAAGTTCATGACCTCACCGACTCGGCTTCGCCATCGTTCCCTGTCCTGGGCACTCTCCTTCCACGCTTGACCATTCGATCCGATCTCCTCAAGGTCAAACCTAACATTGTCCTCCCATCTCCGTCGCGGCCGTCCTACCGGTCTCTTTCCCGTTGGTCTACCGTCAAGAATTCTATGCACGGTCCTATCGTTCCCCATTCGCGCCACGTGTCCGGCCCATCTTAATCTTCGCACCTTGATTACTCTCACTATTGTAGGTTTGCGATATAGCTCTTCCAATTCGTGGTTATGGAGTCTCCTCCATTGTCCTGCCTCCTCGTCATATTTACCTCCAAAGATGCCTCTCAAAATTTTATTCTCGAATACACGGAATTTGTTTTCTTCCCGTTTTGTGAGAGCCCATGTTTCGCATCCATATAGAACAATTGGCATGATTATGGTTCTATAGACACGGAGCTTTATGTTACGTGATAGCAGTCTGGATTTCAGCAGTTTACTGACTGCGTGCCAAGTCGCGTTGCCGGAATGCAGTCTCTTGTTAATTTCCTTCGACATTTCGTTACTGGCCGTCAGTATCGTTCCCAGATATTTAAATTCTTTAACTTTTTCAAAGATCTTACCTCTGACGTTTATATGTGTTCTCTGAGACCCACCTGCTCTCGCCGTGATCATGTATTTTGTTTTGTCTTCATTTATTTCTAGGCCCACCTCTTCTGCCGCTTGCATGATGATTTCACAGTTTTTACTAACAGTCTCTAGATTATCGCCCAGAACGGCGATGTCATCCGTATATGCGAGCAGTTGTGTGACCCCGTTCAGGGATGATCCGGCCATGTTGTCGTCTTGTACCTTTCTGATGACATACTCGAGCACAAGGTTAAAGAGACACGGTGATAGACCATCTCCCTGCTTTAGTCCGTCCCGGATTTCAAATGGTTCTGAGAGGTGGTTTTCTATTCCAACTCGCCCTTTGTTTTCGTTCATGCAAATTTGAATGAGCGCGGCATATTTTTTTGGGACTCCCAGCTCAACTAGAATATGGCAGAGTCTCTGCCTTGCGACTGAGTCGTAGGCTTTTTGAAGTCAACGAACAGTTGGTGAACCGTCTCTCCGTATTCCCACTTCTTTTCCAGCAGTTGTCTTATTGTGAACATTTGGTCGCTTGTTGACCGGTTCCTACGGAATCCACATTGGTAGTCTCCCAGTATCTCTTCTGCGTAAGGTGTGATTCTCGCCAGAATGACATTTGTTAATATTTTGTATGTGGTTGGGAGCAATGATATTCCTCTGTAGTTTTCGCAGTCAGATCTGTCGCCTTTTTTGAAAATGGGGATGACTATTGAGGTTTTCCATTCTTCCGGAGTGACTTCCTTATCCCACAACATTTGGATGAGCTGGTGGATCTTTCGAGCGGTTGCCTCTCCTCCATGCTTCACAAGCTCTGCCGGTATGCAGTCGACTCCGGGAGCCTTGTTGATTTTCAATCGATTTATTGCGTCTACAACTTCGTTGAGAGACGGCTCTGGGATCTGAGGCTCAGCTGTATGTACGCTTCGTACATTTATCTGTGGTTGATGGGTGCGTACATTGAGCAGGTTTTCAAAGTACTGCTTCCATCTTGTCACGACATTGTTTGTTTCTGTGACCAGACATCCGTTTGCGTCTCGATTTATTTTGGCTCTTCCTCGGTAGCCATTTCTAATTGAATTTATGCGGACATACATACCCCTGATGTTCTTTGCCCTAGAATTTTCTAGGATTTTTTCTTCACTTAGGTTAATGACCATACCACGCTGAAAGCATCAGTTCTCGTCCGATATATATATATATATATATATATATATATATATATATATATATATATATATATATATGTATATATATGGTATATATAGATATATTAAAGCCTTCTAGTGCACAATTACAAGAAGGGTACATTTCTCCAATCACAGGAAATATTTACATACATTTAAAAAAATATTATTCAAAGGCTGTTTGAAGTACGCTATTGGCAACCACCTTAAATAGCCAAGTACAGCATTGGCGTAAGAAAGGGAGAGTATTACATAAACAAAGCAGGTATCAATATAGATTACTCTGTTGACATTGTTCCTAATGATAGATTGAAAGAATAGCTCCTTTTATGCACATGCAACGTGTGGTGAGGAAGTGTTGTGCCGGACACGGGGACATGGTTCACTTCACTCCCCATCACTAATCGAAAGTTTCGCCCCAGCACGAATGAACGAAACGCCGCCACGTTTGTTCGCAACCAGGAGTAAAGAAAGAAAGATAAACACCGAACGAAAACAGCACGCCACAAGTGATCAGGAAAACACATTAGAAACACCCAGGAACTGCAGCCGGAATATTAAAACTCTTTGGTCTATTGTAGTGGATGGTCTTTAATTTATTTAATGGGTATTTTTTGTCCTTTTCAACAATTTTCACTATCGTATTTAAACAAGGGGTCACAAGAAAAGTTGCTTTTAATTGAAAATTTTGTTATTTACTTAATCTGACTTAATTTGCGTTAATCACAATTTTCACATTTTTTCCAAGAAGGATATTGACACTTGACAGCGACTTAAGGTAAATGCACCGTACCGTGCGCGATACGGTGAGTGGCGACGCGAGCGCCTCGATCGGTGGTTGGTAAAGGACTCAACGATCGTCATCTCATGCAGAGATGATTTCGCTAAGAAAAAAAAAGGAAGAGAGAGAAACTTTTCTCTTAAGGGTGTGACCACTAAGAAAATGCGATATTTTTGGTGCGGTGGTATATGTGCGCGATCGAACAGATTCAATGTTGTTGCACGTGTTCGAAAGCAAGCAGGTGGTAAGGAAAATAGGGAAAAATGACCAAATGCGCCATTGGTAATGCGGGTCATTGTTTACACGATGCCTCGTCGCTATTTTCGACGTTGGGAGAAAAAGGTGCTAAAAGCAAATTGGATGTTTATGGCATCTCTGGCTGCAGTAGAAACCGGGTTCATATTTGCATTAGGAAATGCTGGAGAATTTGGTTTCAGCGTCTATTGCGCTAATTATATGCAGCTGCTTGGGTTGTTTATTGATAAGACAAACAAAAAAGGTTGCCAGGCAATGTGTATGAAAAGGTACATGACGCGGCTGGGAAAATAGACGGCGCAGTATTTATGGTCCCTGTCATGAAGGCTAAAAATGTATGTAAATCTAATTATTTGTTTACCGGAATTCCTCTAAGGAAATTTGACTGGCGACGTAGATGCCGAAATTGATTGGAAATTCCTGGTAAGTTGATAAAGAAATCTTAAGGAGCAATGGTATGCGAAGAGAATGCATTAAGGTAAGTTTTCTTTACAGGGACTTAAAGATCATAGATTTGATCTCTTAAATGCGTGCAGCATTTTTAGATATTAATACTGTTGCATTAGCAAACTAAAGGGAGTTGGGTAGTAGTTATGGGGGTTTTTTCAGGTAAGTAGACCGTAGGGTTTGGCGGAACCGCTACAAACGTTTTAGACATTTCTAACCCAATATGGGTGGGCATTTAATTTCACTTTAGTAGTAATAATTTACTAGCGCGTAAATCGCGGACAGGTGGAATGGGATTAAGTATTTCTTGCATCTTCATACTTTTCACAACTTCAGACAAATGGTAATACCAATAAGTGTCATGAATTGATAGTTGGTTGGCTTCGACGATGCAAGATACCGTTCATCAACATTAGGTCTATTTGGTATTTCAGGCATTGAACTATACTTGGTTAGATAGTCCCCACTGCTCGATTTTTGAGATTTGAATTTAATAAGTTGAGCATACCACCCTGTTCGATAATGATGGAAATGAAGTGTAACTGCTTTAAATTGACTGACAAATAACAATGCTTCCGGAGTCGACTGCATCCCGGCGGAACATTGTGGATTCCACAGTAACAGACCAGCAAGTAGGCAAATAATCACAGTAAGGCAAGCGATAGAAAAGAAGTGGCAATATGGAGAGACGGTGTGTCAACTTTTTATTTACTTCAAATACCCTATCACTAAATCACAAGGCAAATATTATAGTATATGTTAGTTACTCTGTGCTATGAGAGTTTTTGTTTTGTTCCACCAGAGGCGTTACCTGATTTGGACAAGAATGGGCTTATACAAGATGGATCTATAAAAGCTTTTCGTTGTTTGTTGAGCTTTTTATTATTATTATTATTAATATTATTACTTCCCTTTTTTTTGTTGCCAGTTTTATATGGAAACAGCTCTTTAATTGCCACTCAGCCACCAAAATCTCTGTCGTTGCTTATTCGTGTCTTTTCGGCCTTTCTGTGGTACTGCACTACTGAAGTGCAGGTGCTCTTCATCTGCGTGCGCAACCGCTCGATTATAACATATCCCGACCGACGCATGTGATGAATCAACGGTATAGCGGATTCATTTTGTAGGTGGCCGTTCATGTCAAGACTGAGGAATGATTCTGGTGGAAAGAAGCCATTGCGACGGACCCCTTCATAATTCATATTGTTTGGGTAAATTGGCACCAATAATTAAATCGTTCGGCGAGCACGTCGATCTCGCAAGATGCCCTCGGTCAACTCTGTTTCTATTAGCCCCGCTGTACAACACGTCATTGGGATAGTATTTTTTGTGATCGGATTCAGGAGTCCGATGTAAGTTAAGACACGTCCTGAGGCATTGTCTCTCAAAAATCCGAATCTTTACCATTAAGCTGGGTCCCACATTAAACCACACTGGACATCCATATATGATCATCGGTCTGATGAGAACCATGTAGCATATAACTTTAACTCTTCTGTCAAGTTGACTACTATGAAACAGTCTTCTTGTCATAGCATAAGCTTTCTTTGCCCTGGCCAGCGCAGCCTCCACATGTTTGTCAAAATATAAATACTGATCCAGCCAGATGTCTAAGTATTTGACTACATTTTTGGTTTCCAGTGTTTGTTCGTGTGGACCCATAATAGCTAGCTTTCGCCTGTTTTCCTGGTGTCTATGGTAGCTTCAGCCAGTCGTATTATAAAAAGGATAGTTTCACACTTTTGGATATTGATTTTTAGTCGCAGTATCGCTGAACATCATTGAAATCCCCTTGTAATAGTCCGTTAATGATTTCAATTTTTTTTTGCTGTTCTATACATTATCAGATTGTCTGCATACGCAATAGCCTGTGTCGCTAGTGTAAATATCAAAAAGGATCGGAGAAAACACCGCTCCCTGTTGCAGACCGTGTTTTATTTGGTAAGTAATGTCGGTGGTCACATTGCCACTTTTGATGATGAATGTCCTTTCATACAGCATATCGTATAGTATATGCGGTAAAGGTTTATGAATACCTAGTCTCATTAGCTTGTATTATAACCCTTCTAGCCAAACGGTGCCGAAGGCCCTCTCCAAGTCAATCAAACAGGCACCTGTGCATTGCTTCAGACTTTTATTCCACTAAATGTCTGATACCAGTTTCGCTGCGGCATGTGTTCATGACCAGCTTCAAAACCAGACTGGTTATTTGGAATAATGTTATTGTCCTCATCCCATTTAAGTACAGTCTTGTTTAGAAACTTCTCGAATACTTTACTGATTCTCGGTAACAAACTGACCGATCGTAGATTTTTTAGGGTTTTTCTGTCTTTCCCTTTTCTGGTAACGGTTGGATGATGGCCGTTTTCCAACCTACTGGATAGTGTGCGTTGTTCAGAGCGTTGTTAAACAATACTGCATATATCTTCATTGCAATTGTAGGAAGATGTTTGAGTACTATATTGGGTACTCCATCGATTCCAACTGATTTTTTGTTTCTTAATGATGCAAAGACGCCATGGATTTCTTTCCTAGTGATCAAGAGGCTGTTAGCGCTTTCGACAGTGATCTCGGCGTTTGCCGTATTTCCATTACTGAATCCGATAAAACCATGGTTTTCTGATCGCCGCTGTGAAATGTCATTTCGAAGCTGACGATAATTTAGTACAACTTTTTCCCCCAAGTCATGGTTGCGGCGAATTACTTCATTTGCCTTGTACAGTTCTTGAAAGACGGCCCCTCATCATTTATTGAGTTGTTTGTGTCTATACCTATATTTGTCAGCATTCGTTGGTTTTCGACAGTTCGTTTTTTTGGTATTTGGAGACACTGAATCTCGTTTTCATTACTCCGTCTAAATATTTTATTAATTTGTGGGAAGATACTAGGGTTGTTGGATTTTACCGCCCGAACTTTGTTGTTCCAATACAAATTTGCTGATAACCTATCATCATCATCATCGGCACTACAACCGGGAACCGGTCTTGGCCTTATTTAGCAAGTCCTGAGGCTTGTTAAATTTTCCATAATGATTTATTTTTTCTGGGCAAGGTCATTAGTCTTGCGCCAGGGGCTCCCCGACTGGGAAACGAACCCCGGTCTCCTGGGTGACAGGCGGGTATACTAACCACTATACTATCGAGGAGCCTATAACCTATAGTTGGCTTTTATCAGCTGTTGGAGATTTTGTAATCTAGACTTCAGTGATATTATCTCCTGGTCCTGCTTATCAATAAATCGTCTGTACCGTAGTTTTAGTTGAAACAAAAGTCTACTTTTTTGTCTGTGGAGTGCGTTGACTGTGGCGTTTCGGTACATGTTCATGTTGTTCGTAGGTGTGGTTTTTGGTATTGTTTTGTCCATAGTTTGTTTTATGGTTTCGTCCATTTTTTGTATGTATTTGTCGATGTTATCGTTGGATATGTTTCTGTTGGTAGGAGGGTTAATATCTTTTAAGCGAATTTCTCTTGTTAAGGTTGTTGTGAAACTCGTCCATCGCATTTCCCCATAGTTATAGGGTTGTGGTATCATACATTCACCGAGTTTCACAACTTCGCTTGGTGCTTTTATCACGATTGATAATGCACAATGGTCGCTGTCATACTCAATTGTGCGTAGGCAGTTTATATTGTGTCTGTTAGTATGCGTATGTTTAAGTCGTGTGTCAATAACCATAATATCGAGAAACGATCCCCCTCTGGGGAACGAAGGATATTCTGTAGCTAGCAGGTCAGCCTTATATTCAATGTATTGTTGATCTACGATGTAATAGTTCCCTTCCGAGTAAAGTTGTAAGCATTGGAAAAGAGTCTCCAGCTCCACTATAAATAGATTTTGTTGATGTACTTCTGGTGCGTAGGCAGATATCACATACATCCCCCTACCTTGTCGGAGGGGTATGCGGATAATGCACGCTTCAAGCACCTGAAATCTGCGCATCTTACCATCATATTACCTTATGCTGAAGTTCTTTTTTAACAAAAATTGCCACCCCTCCTCCTTGTGTGGAGTTGGGTTGGTCTCTTCGTATAATGTCGTAGTTTGTGTCACATAGTTTATGCCTCTGATTCAGTTTGGTTTCGCTAGACAGAAGCACGTCAGCACTTTCGTCTTGCAACAGTTTAAAGAGAGCGGCTCTTCTGTCGATTCTGATAAGTGAATTTACATTCACAACCAAAGCCTTAATTGTGTTTTCTGTTCGAAAGTTTATATTGACGGCTGGCTAGACAACTGCGAATATACTCAGTCTACCTTAGTGTCCTGGTCCTTTATTTGTTTTTGCATTTGTGTCAACTGCGTCTGAATAGCGACCGCGGTTGTGATCAAATCTGCTAGTGTTACTGTTTCTGGAGGCACAGTATATTGCAGCGGTACCCGGGTGGTAGGTTGTGTCGCGTTTCTCCTACCAGCTATTACTTGAGCATACTAAGACCTGGGGTGTTACGTTTAGACCTGGTCGAGCTTGAACTATTGGGCGTTCTATTTTCCGTTGTTATGAAAACGTTTCGCCCTGTATTGCGCGGAATTTAGGACAGCCTCGATAATTAGCGGGGTGTCCTTCGTTCTTACAAACTGCACACTTTAGAAGAGATCTGTCGTCTACCCCTTCTTTACCTAACGTGCATTGTTCTGCGCTGTTGTCCTGTCCGCATCTTACGCATCGATACTGCATTTCACAGTTTGCTGCTGAGTGCCCGAACCTTTGGCAGCGAAGACATTGGATTATCTCTGCCTTTTTTCAATTTGTCCCATGTGACAATTTGATGGTTCAGAATAATGATTTTCCTAAGTCCACCAATTTTGCTACCGTGGCCCATTTGCACCAGGTAGAATGGTAGTTTACGATTCTCCCGTTTAGTTTTAGCTGTATTGAAGGGTTTTACGGTGATAAACTCAATATCATTACAGTTAAGCTCTCGTAGCATTTGTAATAAAACTGCTGGTTCTGTTCCAGGGTCGACGCCCTTTAGTACAACCATTATATTCTTTATTTATTTTTCGAGCAGACCTATTATTGCCTTGTTTGGCTTGTTGACTTTTGTTGTCGCTCGTGTCAGTGGGGAGCTCGCAGGGCGTTTTAACCCGGACTTTGGTTTTAACTTTTTAATAATTTGTTTTTTCTCTGACATTTTACATTTTTGATTTACGTCCATATTATCATTATCACGTGTTCTTACTTTTTTTTATTGTTTTTTTTTTTATTGCGCGAGTGACAGATCGAAAATCACGTTCAAGAGTTTATTTATTATACTGTGCATATACGCAAACGGGAACAATTCGTATGTCGCGTATCGGCACTAATTGTTTTTTAATTATTTTGGGTGCAGAGAAGTCCCAAGCGAACCCGTAGCCATTTAAGATGTGCAATGCAGTTTAATTTAGTAATAATTATTTAACAATTATTAGATAATAATTTTATATACACTGCACTTTTAAGGCCGTTCCGTTGAACGGTTTATCAACTATCGTTTGACACTTCTACACCGGATGGTGGTCAATTTGGCACTGTCACTGATGTGTCTGTCAGCACCAAGTGGTGGTTGAACGGCAAATAAAGACCTGATTACCAATGTCTAGAATCACTGCATCATCAGCCAGCTTACACAGACTTTGAATTAGGGTTGTATAAGATTTAATTAAGTTCTTTTAAAGAAATAAAAAAAAAACATGGAAGTAAGTTTAATTTTAAAAAAAAGCAAAATATTTTTTTAAATTTGTCTGTCACAAATATTAATAACTAAAGCAACAAACAAAGTTCCGTCGCCGAAAGGCAAACTACGCAATGGTCATGTAATGTTTAGCTTAGAGCGTCTGCGTAGGACCAGTAAGACATAATATGACAAAATAAATTTATCAAGAAAATAAAATAACAGTATTACACCAAATACATTCACCGTCGTAGATCAATCGAACAAAGGCCTTATTTTCATTAGAAAATGGCATTCAGACGAAGGTGAAATTAAAATCGCTAGGCACGACTACTAAAGAAATCAGATTCTGTCATCCTAACTGCCTTATAGACAGAATGTGTCAATTTAAGATACACCAATCTTTTACCAAAGCAAGTAATAACTCTATGTTAATACTCTCAGCTCTTAAAATAGCACAGTCCAGTTGTTCGTTGTCTTTGAAATAATACGATTTATTTCTAAAGTAAGCGGTAATTAAAGAGTATAATTTACTGGATGATCTCAATTTATGCTCAAAGTTGATTCTTAGTAAAATCAATCATGCGATCCATGGATTTAACTTACTACACACCAGTATAGTATATAATAGGAAACATGGATATTAATCAGTATTGTAAGCTCCAGATATAAGTCAGTAAAAGAAAAATATGAAGAGAAATAGGGAACTGAGGGGCAAGCCACAGCAAATAATATTATTTAACGATTGAATATACCAAAGAAAAAATAATTTAATGATTGACTAAAGCAAAATAAAAAAAATTTAACTGAAAGCTGTTTGTGTCTTTTCAACCGTTAATTTGTTTTACAACAGTCAGTCAATGTAAGCCTATTCAGCTTAGGTAGCCGTAAATGTTCACCCACTACCGTCTAATTAGAAAAATAGTGCAGTCAAGCTTGGAACAGTTTTGTTGAAAAAATTCTTCAATTGTTGAATGAATCTAATGACACGAATTTTTTTTTTCCAAATTGAATACTGAACTTGTCACTATGTCTTCTTATAAAGTTAAATGCCAGCAACTCTCCATATTCTTCTGACTCAATAAAGAACTTTATTTAATCAATGATTTGTTCTTCAAGAAATAAACGTTTTTTTCTTATAAACGCTGTTCTGTAGAGTGGTTTCAAAGGTAATTACTTTATTTACGACATATTTCCAGTAATGAAAGAATTAATGACATCATTATGTTATGTTTTACTGGTATTAGTAATTTCTGTGAAGTTTTTGTGCAATACATAACTTTTATTAAATACAAATCTGTTCATGCCTGAATTATTGTAAATGGCCATGACTTCCAATTGGACGCCTCTGGAACCAAGTAATAGGCCTATACCTTAACCTGTAATTCCAGACAAACGAAATAAGGACCACTTATCAATCAGCAGACTAGAAAAATGAAAAGAGTTTACGAATTGCAAATTATTAGTACTCGATTTACTACTTGCACATATGTTACAGTTGTTATCCATGTACCAGGGTGGGCTGAAAAGTTTCCGATCTCAATGTGAACATAGAAGCACTCGTCAATAAAAGCAATTTTGGACGCGTAGTTTTTATTTGACAGTCGTTTGAGTGAGTCGATGTGAGTGTTTTTGTAAAAATGTACAAAATTGAGTATTGAGCTGTCATTAAATGTTTGCATTTTAAAGACAATACGCCTACTCAAATCAAAGATGAGTTGGACTCTGTATATGGGAACTCTGCACCATCATTTACCACTGTGTTATTTTGGGCAGCTGAATTTAAACGTGGCCGCGAGAGCTTGGGAGCCGATGAATGTTCGGGACGTCCAAAAACTGCAACAACTGCCGATAACATTGCTAAAGTTCACCAAATGGTGCTAGACGACCGCCGAGTTAAAGGGAGAAAGACAGCAGAGGCTACGAAAATGTCCAAGGAACGTGTTTGTCAGATATTAAATCAAGAAAGTTGTCCGCGTGTTGCGTGCCGCGTTCGCTCACGTTAAACCAAAAACGTGTTCGAATGAACATTTCCAACGCCCTGTTGGCGCAGTTTAGGCGCAATAAATGCGAGTTTTGGCGCCGATTAATTACTGTAGATGAAACTTGGGTACACCATTATAAGTCCGAAACAAAAATACGCCCAAAACAATGGAGTGCAAAGGGGGAATCGGCTCCAAAAAAAGAAAAAACTGTTTTTTCGGCTGGGAAAGCGATGGCGAGTGTTTTTTGGGATGGCCATGGAGTTGTCTTAATCGATTATCTTCAAAAAGCAAAAACCATTACAGGAGCATACTACGCATCATTACTTGACCAACTGAAGCAGATATTGCGGAAAAACGGCCACATTTGCAGAAAAAGAAAATCATGTTTCACCAAGACAACGACCGTCTCACACCTCAGCGGTTGCTATGGCGAAAATCATCGAATTATGGTTTGAACTGCTTGACCATCCGCCTTACTCGCCAGATCTAGCGCAAGTGACTTCCCTAATCTAAAAATTGCGCTCGAAGGACAGAGATTTTCGTCAAATGAGGCAATCACCTTCGTGAACAGTTATTTTGCAGAGAAAAACGCCAAGTACTATTTGATCGGGTTAGAGAGATGGGAGCATCGCTGGGAGAAGTATGTAGAGTTACAAGGAGACTTTGTAGAAAAATAAAAATTAATTTAAGAAAAAACGTCTTCTATCTTTATTAGGTCGGAAACTTTTCAGTCCACCCTCGTATTCTGGGTGAGTTTTATAATTGCGAGATAAACTGTTTAACTGTAATATGAACAACAACTTTGTGGTTCATCGGAACTTGAGAGTTTTATTAAACAAATAAAACCAGGCATTTTCAAATTTGTAAATTATTTTTATCTATCCACTCGTTTGGACATCTTGCACACAACTAAGACAAAAATCAATGGTTGAACATTTTCTGACCTATTCCGTAAAGTTGAAATGAGCCGGCACAACGCGTTGTCTGACGAGTCCAAGGACGAAAAAACATCAATTATTTATTTAGTGGGATAGAAGGTAAAGTTAAGGCGAAAAATAATTGTAAAACAGGAATTAAATTTAGACCAAGGTAAAATTTGTGAACTAATATTAATTAAATGCCTATTATAAACTAAGAACAGATGGGGGTGGAGGAGGACCTTCTACATCTGGTAACTTTGCGAATGGTTGAATATACGAGTGTTTTCTGAACCATGTAACGAAGCTATTGACAGTTCCGCGTGTACGTAAACGATTAAAATCCTAGCAATTAAATTGGATAGAGTAATCGTTTAGTGATCCATTACTGTCCAAGCTTGAAATTCTATATGTATAGAAAACAATATTGTTTGGAAACAGCAAGTTTAACAATACAATGTAAAATTCTGGTTGGAACAGAAATGTTTTTGTGGAAGAAGTTTATCAATCAATATTCATCTGGGAATATGTTACGATGTAGTCAGAATGAAGGCACCACGTAATATCCTGGCATACTGAAATCGGTAGTTAGATGTATAGTATGAGCAGACAGAAAAACGTTCACACGGAATTGTCGCAACACCTCCACACAAATTACTAATGTGAATGTCGAATGGGAGCTGAGGTTTGTAATGGATAAACGGAAGTTAACTGGATGGAATTGAAGTCCGTAGAAAAATATTCTAAGCTAACGGAATTCCTTGGATAAATAAATGATAACAGGGAAACACTACCTGGCATGCGAATGATTGCTGGAAGTAATGTAGCCAGCCAAATCTTTTCAAAGCCCAATTGTTACCTACAACATCTGATGACAAAACATATAATCTAAGAGCAACTTAACATAATCAATATGAGAAGACTTATAGTGAACGATAGTGGGCCAAACTACATATGCGCGGCCGATGTTTGGAATCATTGAAGGAAACAGAATTCAAAATTTCGAGTTCCAGTATGAAATTTGGAACATGGCATGGAGATAATAAGCTATGAGAAAGCACACGTTTTAATAAACTAGTAGTAAGTAGATTTGTGGCAATTGTAAAAAATTATGAACACGCAACTCTACCGAAAAACACAGCACGAAAAGGAATCAATATAAATATCAGCGCCGTACATCAGAGCATTGACGTAGCAGTTACAGTTTATTTAGCTAGTTAAGACATTCTCCGTCCATTAGACGTTCTTCACTACCAAATGTTATAGATTCAATTTCTATACGCGCTTGCTGAGAGATTCATGGAACTTTGCCCAATAGGGTAAATAACGCTAAAGAACTTTTAATCATCATCATCATCGGCACTACAACCGGGAGCCGGTCTTGGCCTTATTTAGCAAGTCCTGAGGCTTGTTAAAGTTTCCATAATGATTTGTTTTTTCCGGGCAAGGTCATTTAGTTTTGCGCCAGAGGCTCCCCGACGGGGAATCGGACCCCGGTCTCCCGCGTGACAGGCGGGTATACTAACCACTATACTATCGAGAACTTTTAATACTTTTCACAATTGTCCGAAAACACTTACTACATATAAGATAGCATGTTACACGCAAAGCCTACTACCCTCTAATACTTACCCTTTGGGGCCATATGTAGATTAGCCCCAATAACCATACCTAATACAACAAGTACCTGTAAAAGTGCATGAAATCCTAAAAATCATAGAATTCAGACACCACATCTGGAAAAATCTATGACAGCACAAAACAAAGAATGTGTTACTCAAAACAAATATTAATTCCATGAAAACAATGCATTAATATATACAAAATATCTTTGCTATCTTTGACCTTGCATGAACACTTGTGTAAATACAAGGTTTTACGAATTGTATTACGCACATGCACATAATTAGGAAATCTCAGACCTTAAACAATTTCAATATAATATAAACAAAAAATGTACTGTGAGACATGCATCTACTTTGTAGATAAAAACGGATAATTTATCCTTCGATCTGCGGGATCGAATTAGAGGGAGAGTCTGACATATGACATATGGCGCGTGTCCACGAATATGCGAAACGTGAACACACAAATCCTATAACAGCAAAACGAGAGAAGCGCTTGCAGCTGGACAAGCTATCATGAAAAAGGTATTTGGGTGTTTATACGATCGGCAACTGCGTACAGCATCTATGCCGATCGTGCACATATCGCTAGCGTCGCAAAGGGTCGATCTGTCGAGGGTGTATTTACATTATGCAGCACTCGATTCCCTTTGGTAGCTAGTAGTGAGGTATGCTATGCCCGTTGGTTGGACGACCGACGATGTGCACGCAGATAAAACGAGGGAATATTTCCTAAACGTGTGTGGCAGAATCATTAGGAGATATTACATCGATATGGTTCGAGTTTATGTCGGTTGCTTGGTGTTGCAACCGAATTTCTTTTCAGGAACATGATGCGTTTCATTCGAGCATGCCGTTGGGGAAAGTGCCTGTTTGGTCCTAATGCAATTGCATTAGCGAAAAACTGTGGGTTTAGGTGCTTTAGGAAAAAATCTTTTAGCAATTAATGGGAAGGTAAGTAATGGGGTTCAATGGAACCGCCATAAGAATTGTTTTCCAGAGTTTTAGGTGGTCTAGGAGTAAGTTATTAGATCGTTAATTGAAGGGTAAGTAGTGGCGTTAGGTGGAAACGCCACACGCATTTGTAACAAATGTATTTTATATTCGATTTTGTGAATGTAGGGTGTGAATAGGCACATTCCGGTTTTCTTTTGTATTGTTCAATGCACACACGTTCTTGTCACTGAAATAGAATCACAAACTCAGTTTAGGTACTAGGTCATTAAACACCAGAACCATATTTACAATACAAATTCATCTGATATTGGAATGTAAGCAATTAATTGATCCCACATGCAGACTAATAAACTCATTATAATTTCGTAAGAATCTAAGACGCAAATCGATTCCATGAGATAGCGTAGTGAGTAATTGGTGTTGAATTTGCTCCTGTAAAATACCATGTATGTATTTTAGTGTCCGAAAAGAAAATATTTCTCTCTCATTGTCTTTCCAACCGTCGTCGAGTTTAGATCGTCGCGAATTGTGTTCAGTACGTGTAACATCAGTCCCACGTTACAAAATTATATTACATCCCCTTTGTGTAATAGTGCAGTGAAAAAAACAAAAAAAAAAAAAAAAAAAGAAAACAGACCAGACCCTTGTGCGGTGTGCTGTGTTTATAAAACAAAAGAGTCGTGTAAAACAATTGCAACGAAATGGCCTGCGGGCCAAATGTGAATAGTAACCGGTTTAGCGATCTTACGGAAGATACAAATAGTGATATTCGACCAAACAAAATGAAAAGGACACTTAGGAAAACAGAGGCATTTTTTCCTAGCTTACCAACAATGAACAATACAAAAGATCCAAAATTTCTAATTATATCATCTAAGGAGAATGGTAAGTCTATTTCATCTCTAAGCCCATTTTTAATTAAAAAAGTGATAGACGATGTTAGCAAAGAGTATGAACAAAAAAACAAAAAAGCTAATTCTCAGAAAATCGCAGACCGTTTTCTTAAAATAACAAACTTTGGCAACGTGTGTCCCGTTTCTGTAAAATTACACGAACAACTGAATGAATGCAAAGGCATAGTGTACGCCCCTTGTCTCATAAACATCTCGGAAGCGGAAATAATAGCCGAAATGGGTCAACAAAAATTCACAGATGTGTACAAATTTACCAAAGTAGATGACTGTAAAGTGCGAAGACCCTTCGGATTTATGTTATTTACTTTTAACCTATTCCAACCACCAAATTCGGTTGACATCGGTTTTTATAAAGCTAAGGTCAGCGAATATATCATCATCATCATCGGCACTACAACCGGGAACCGGTCTTGGCCTTATTTAGCAAGTCTTGAGGCTTGTTAAATTTTCCATAATGATTTATTTTTTCTGGGCAAGGTCATTAGTCTTGCGCCAGGGGCTCCCCGACGGGGAATCGAACCCCGGTCTCCCGGGTGACAGACGGGTATACTAACCACTATACTATCGAGGAGCCCAGCACAGCGAATATATACTCAACCAAACAAATGAGCCCAGAATACGTGGAGGCGACATAAATGCTTGGAGTACACTCTGGGGTTCACCTTCCACAAACAAAGGAGGGGAAGTAATTGAAAACCTCCTCCTCACCTCCAATCTGATCCTACTGAATGACGGTTCGCCTACTCACCTTTCTACACACTATACCCTCACTCATATAGACATTATTTGTTGCTCCTCAGAATTGGTTCCGAAAACTTCATGGCAAGTTCTAAACGACCTCTACAATAGTGACCATTTCCCCGTTTTAAGCATAATAAATAATCAGCAACCGATCACCCATCACAACAGATCTCCAAAATACAAAACCGATTCCGCCAACTGGACACTTTTTGAAAGAAAAGTTGACGAATTTCTTTCAAGCAATTCCCCCACACCTGACACGAATCACGAAGCGGCGCTAATCAGTAAAGCAATTAGATCTGCTGCCAATCTCTCAATGCCCCAAACAAATATCACAACCAAATCAGAAACCAGGCAACATGTACCTTGGTGGAACTCCGACCTAACGCTTCTCAGAAAAAGCAAAATGTCAGCCCTCTCTGAATTTAAAAAGAGCCAACACAGGTTAATTTTGTTGCATACAAAAAAGCGAATGCACAATTTCGTAGGAAGATTAAAGAAAGCAAAGCAAAAAGCTTTCTTCAATTCACTTCCTCAATCAATCCAACATCCTCCACAACCACAATATGGCATAAAATACGCAGCTTAAGTGGTAATCACAATCCGACAATTATCTCATCCCTTAATTCCGAAAATACTACAATCTCAGACACATAAAATACTTGAAACATCACACATTCCACAAATATGGAAAACCGCGGTCTTAATACCTATTCCCAAACCGAACAAAGATAAACATACGGTGGATGGCTACCGCCCCATATCCTTAATTCCTTGTCCCGCAAAGGTATTAGAAAAAATCGTAGCCAAACGTCTACTCTGGTTTATGGAAACCAAGGCATTGACATCCATCAACCAAACAGCTTTCAAATCCAACAGAAGTTGCACAGACGCCTTACTCCACATTGACCACTACACCTCAAAGGCTCTATCCGCCAAAAATCACGTCACAGTACTCTCTCTTGATTTTGTGAAAGCATTCGACAGAATAGGCGCTCACACCGTACATAAATTGTTAAAATGGAGAATTGGCAACAATATATATAGGTACGTTAAATCATTTCTAAGCAATAGAAAATTCCAATGTAAAGCCAACCACGTTTACTCCAATACATTTCCATGACATAACGGAATCCCTCAAGGATCCCCACTGTCAGTTGTACTATTTATGATCGCCTCTGACGACATAAGTACAATAATACACAAACAGAAACATCTAGATCATTGCATTGATGATGATATATACATCTTAAGTAAATCCAGTGATCTAACTTTCTGCAAAAACATTTCAACTGAAACAGTGAAAGATATCTTAGAATGGTCAAATTCTTCAGGTGCCAGACTCTCAGTAGACAAATGTAAATGATTTCATGTGTGCCGACGACGACTTTGTCCTCAAATACACCTCAACATAAACAACGAAACAATCCAAAATGTCCCTAACCTCAAAATCCTAGGAATAACATTTAACAATAAGTATACCTGGAAACAACATTGTTCAGAACTCAAAGTGTCATTAGCAGCGAGGCTCAATATTATTAAATACTTAAGCAACATGAAAAGTAACGTACACATTAACACTCTATGTAAAATTACTAAAGCTCTAATTTTAAGTAACATAGACTACGGGATCTATATCTATGGCAATAGTCCAAAAACTACTCTAAATATAATAAAAGAAGAAGCACCTTTGCATTCAGAACGACACCAATAAAAAATATACTGGCTGAAGCTGGGCTCCCAACAATCGAGGACCGGATGGAAATCATATCATTAAAACTAATAGCTAAATTAGCGTTTTCGCGAAATTCCATAATTGACAAAGACATCAAACTAACAATAGGATACAAAAACACCAATTGAATCCCATCTGCAATCAGCCGCATTTTAGATAAAGCCAAGCAATTGGAATTGGATATTAAACAAACTCTCAAATACTTCGCAACTTACCCGCCATGGCTTCTAAATAATAATAATATCATAACAACACTCTCAACATTTAAAAAACCAAACACAAACAAGGAAATATACCGTGCACTATTCTGGTCAGTCGCCTCAAAATATAAATCCAACGGATGGCGCTTTCTGTACACAGATGGATCCAAAACAACCAACTATACTTCCTTTGCGGTCACATCCGAAGAAGGTGCAGTAAAGAAAATCGAACTATTACCCGAATTTTGCTCCATTTTCACGGCGGAAGCCTTCGCGATTTTACAAGCCGTAACATTCGCCACCAACCACAGAGAAAAATATGTCATCTGCACCGACAGCCTGTCGGTACTCAACTCAATAAGAAACACCAACAACACTGATGATATTATTTCCAATATTCGGAATAATATCATTAAATACTGCAATAAAATAAAACTAATGTGGACTCCCAGTCACGTCGCCATCAGCGGTAACGAAAATACAGACGCCGCAGCCAACTCAGCCAAAAGAGCTCCAGTCCATAAATTCAACACCTACACAAGAGCCGATCTACTGTCAATTATCAGCAATCAACAAAAACAAATAAACCAAACAAACTGGGATACTCACCATCATGCCTATAAAATGGTAAACCCTTTCAAAACTGACTCTTCTTACCCAACTAACTTGTCCAAATCCAAAATCACAAACTTTGTGAGGCTGCGATTAGGCCATACAGCTGCTACCCACCTCCACCTGCTCCACCGAGCTACATCCCCAATCTGCCCAAGATGCAACACAACACTTACAATCAGTCACATATTGAAAGACTGTCCTCACCTAAAACCCTTGAAAGACAAACTATTTCGCAATACAGATATTTATACAATTCTAGCAGATCCCACTACCGACAACATAGAAATTGTAAATAAATTTGTAAATAGCATTACGATTAAATTGTAAATTAGAAATACAGAGCCAATAGTCCCCGCTGCTAGGCTCATTAGGTTAAGTTATTGATATATAATTTTACATTACTAATTATTGATAATAAATAAATAAATAAAATAATAATTTCTCTCTTTTTCACTTTCATTTTCGCTATTTTTATCTCTTTCTCTCTCTCTCTCTCTCTTTGTCTCCCTCTCTGTCTCTCTTTCTGTGACTCATCAAACAAACAGATACATTTTAAGGGAAATCAAAAGCAATTATTAAAATGTTTTCTTCCCCAAGTCCGTTTTCCTTCCAGGAACATTTTAAGGACATTTTAAGATAGCAAGGAATATTTCTTATTTAGGGAGTGCCGATGAAAAAATCTTAGTGACCAAAACGTCATGTATTATGACAACCAACAATATTTTCATTGCCCACAATGCCTCTATACCCGCCTGTCACGCGGGAGACCGGGGTTCGATTCCCCGTCGGGGAGCCTCTGGCGCAAGACTAATGACCTTGCCCGGAAAAAACAAATCATTATGGAAAATTTAACAAGCCTCAGGACTTGCTAAATAAGGCCAAGACCGGTTCCCGGTTGTAGTGCCGATGATGATGATGATGACAATGCCTCTATATAATAAGCGCTCAAAAATTCTCTCTAAACAGATTATTGATAACAATAGTCAATTTAGGTGCCAAGATCCGCTTTATCAACGTTACACAAGTGATTAATTAAATTTGCTCGAATGTGAGTGTGATAGGTAAGGGGCGTTGAACCACAAATTGTTGACGACCAAATGATCGTCCCGCTGAAGCATTTGAAGCATATGCAAATTAATCACCCAAACCAACAAAGCCTACACAACTATCTGAGGTATTATGTGACTAACTTCGTTTTTGTCAAAGCACTTCACTACCTGCCGCGGTCGCGGTTAGTCATGGCATGCAGCGCCAATTAAGCACATCGACGTATCTTATCAATAGGTTGTCGCTGTTACATCAGCTCTACCATATATCTGATGGAATTCTGACGCAACATCTGAACATCAACGTTCGGAATGAAGAATAAACCATCTGATACACCTAATCCCAAATTTCGACTCAGATGATGTTTGTAATTAGTATGTGAATATAAATTTGATTTGTTAGTTAATTTGTTTAATAAAGAATTAAGTAACAAATTTCACTTTTCTGGATTTGCAGTTGCGGAAGGGTTTTGGTCGATTGTTTCAGATACCCTTCATTTTCCCGAAGTATATTACTGACGTTCATTGCACTCAAATGCAATCAATGGTTAGTTATATCATTAGTTATAGGCGAGCCTGAAGCTCTTTGTCTAAGGCATTGTGTTTGCCGTGCGTGAAATGGAAGAATAATTGTGCAGATCTTATGTATTCAAGCCTGGATCGAGTCTTCAGTTGGCTTGAACTTTTTTCTAACTTACCTTCATTGAAGCACAATGGTACAATCTTTAGTGTAATTGTTGTGGGTTATTTGATTCTCTGGGTTGTGCATAACAATGTATGATTGGAGAAAAGTAGCGGAAAAATTACGATGTGGTTTTGATGCGATTTTGCGATATGTTATTATTTGATCAAACGAATAATGTGTAACTTGATGCAAGAGTAATTAGAGGAAAAAATTAAGTGGTAATCAAAATGAAGGAACAGACAAAACATGACGGCATGTCACAATATTTCACTATAAATTTGTAAACGGCAACAACAAATTGTATTAGAAGTAAAAAACCATCTACAGAAGTGTTGAATGTCCGCCGCCGTGCTTCCTCGGTTGAGGGAAGAGCGGGGACCTTTTATTTATTGAGATTTCGAAACACTAGGAACAATTTTTCTTTATAAATTTTATTTAATTATATTCTTCTACATTTCGACTTTCACAACTAAACTTGAAGTGAACTGATTCTTTTCTATTCATCTATTCTTCTTCTCTCTGTATCTTTTTCTCTGAACTGTATATTCTTTTCTGAACTTCCTTTTTTCTGAACTGAACTGTCCGAACTGAAATTTTTCTATTTCTATTTTCTCTCTGTGACTTTTCACATGAATCAATTTGGACGAAAATCCAAGTTACTATGTTTTGAATAAATAAAAAAGTGCAGGTTATTAAGTGTGCTGTAACTGGTAATATTGTGAATGTTTATGAATGGTATGTATTAAGTGAGAATGTAATATATGTTAAGTGAAGTTTTTAAGGATGTGTTAGGAGATTCAGTGTTAAATTTAATAAGGGTAGTATTCTGGAATACAACATCCCACCCTTCTTCGAGAAAGAAAATTATCCTTGAAGAGAATAATTTTCTAGTAACTATAGGTTAGATTAAGATTAATTAAAGGCTTGGATTTTCGTCCAATTACATTACAATGGTTTTCAAAAGTAATCTTTCATCAAAGGTTACAATAATCAAAACGTTCTTAATACTAGAAAAATAATTTACATTATATATTAACTAAATTTTTTCCAATAATCAAAAAGTTCTTAACACTAGAAAAATAGTCCAAAATAGTCTATTTACATTATATATTAACTAAATTTAAATATTTCTCCTTGGAACCTTTTCTTTTCTTGACCCAAATTTATTATTACTTATTATATTAATTATATAATATTAATATTATGTTTCAAAATTCTCATTTCCGTTCGAATATGTATATTAATTCTAAAATTTCCATTATACATATTAACTCTAGAATTTTCTTTCTTTCGTCCCCCTCATTAACTTTTTTTTTTTTTTTTTTTTTTTTTTTCATTTCCGTCATTTCCTACAATTGTTAGATTATTTCATATATATTGAATAATAAAACAAAGGCCATTTGTTATGTGTTTATCTTTTCCTTAAATTTATGGAAAATTTTCCCACCGTGTTTAATTTTAAGATAATTGTTAAAAATTTGGTTATGTTGTGTGTATGGGTTATTTATTTATTCCGAAAATAGTTTTATATTATTATTGTGTAAAACTTTGAATTTATTTCCTATTTTGATTTCTGAGTTTTCATCGGATACTATGTTGTGTATTTCGTAGGGACCCTCCCATAAGGAAGCGAGCTTATTTTTCCTGGTATGGTTTTTTATGAGTACCTTGTCGCCAACTTTGAATGTTTTATGGCTTGTCCCTTTGTCATAACACGCTTTAGATTTTTCCTTTTTGTGCTGCAATATGTTTTTAGCAATCTTGTAACCGTACTGTAGGCGGGCTTTTAGTTCGTTAGCGTAGTTCTCATAGTTGTATGACGTTTGCGGATTTATGCTGAGCGAATTCGGTATTCGTGCAGGAAAACCATAGAGTAATTCAAAAGGGCTAAATGCGGTGCTACTGTGCGGTGTGGTGTTATACACAAACATTGAATATGGTAGCCAAGTATCCCATGAGAGCTGGTCCTTGTTAACGTAGTGTCTGAGATATTCGGCCAACGTTCGGTGGCTACGTTCTAAGGCTCCATTTGTTTGGGGATGATAAGGTGTTGTTTGTATCTTTTTGATTTTTAGAATCTTGCATATTTCTTTAAAAAGGTGGCTTAGGAAATTGGTGCCTTGGTCCGTTAATACCGCGTCGGGTATTCCGAAACGACATATGATTTTCTCTACAAAACTACGAGCTATGGTGGGTGCTTCCGCATTGGGTAGCGGTATAGCTTCAGTGAACTTTGTTAAGTCATCTTGGAACGTTAATATGTATTTATTACCTTCGTAACTAGTTGGGAGCGGGCCAACAATATCTAGAGCTACTCGTTCGAAGGTACTTGTTGTTGTGATTTTCATCGGGATTTTTCTGTTTAGCGTTAGTTTGTTTCTTTGACACGAGTCGCATTTGCGGATGAATTCTTTCGTGTCTTTTATGAGGGTTGGCCAAAAGTACCTTGTTTTAACACGTTTGATTGTGCGGGAGACTCCCTGGTGCCCTCCAAAAGGTGAATTATGGAAGTCACGGAGGATTTGAGCGATATCCTGTCGGTCTTCGATATAGATTCTTTTGTCAGAGTAAAGATACACGGTGATCTTGGTTTGGGCGAATGTTTGTATTATGGCATTTTTAAGGCGGGGGTTTATTGGATCTTGTTTTGGGATAGAAATGTCGATATGGTTTACCTTTTCTTTTTTACACTAGTTATGAATTTTGCTGAGCGTTTGTTCAAAGCTGGGTTCGGTTTCTATGTTTAGTGGCAACGTAGTAACAATATATGAAGGGGATTTAGTCGTGTTTGGGTATAATTTTATTTCGTTTGGATTTGGACGTGTATAGGTAGGGATGGTTTTAAGTATCTTTTCGGTTTGGCCTTCTTTATTGGGTAATATAAAGATCTGAATGGGTGACCGGGTTTTGGCATACTCTATGGGTTTAGAAATTTCGATTATCTTACATTCGGTATGTCGGAGAGCAATTTCCTCACTAGCGGCTACTAATGGTTCAGCGGTGCCTTGACCTCTTGTTTTGCTTCTAGTGGTAACTAGTACCTTGCCTACCTCTTGTGTGTCTTGGAGGTGAATAGGGAGGCGGCTAAGTGCATCTGCGTTGGAGTTGTATTTTCCGGCCTTGTAAATAATTTGGTATTCATATTCTTCTAGCAATATTCTCCAACGAGCCAATCTTGATGTCGGGTCCTTCAGATTTATGAGCCACTGTAGTGGTTTATGGTCTGTACATATTGTGAACCTTCGTCCGTAGATGTAGGGGCGAAATTGTTTGACGGCGTAGATGATTGCCAGTAGTTCCTTTTCTGTCGTGCTGTACCTGGATTCGGCGTCGTTAAGGGTACGGCTAGCATAACAAATAGCTTTGCCCTGGCCAATTTCTCCCTGCGATAAGACCGCGCCTATTCCAACGTCGCTAGCGTCCGTAGTTACTATAAAGTCTTGATTGAAGTCAGGGTAAGCTAATATGGGAGGTTCTATAAGTTTATTTTTTAACGTATGGAAGGCTTCATCACAGAAGGGGTCCCATTTAAATGCTTCGGTTTTCTTTAGTAACTTCGTTAGTGGCTTTGCTATGGTTGAGAAATTGTCTATGAATCGCCGGTAGTATCCTATGAATCCGAGGAATGATTTTACTCCCTTGACATTCTTGGGTGTGGGATATGTTTTAGCAGCTTTAATCTTATCGGGGTCTGGTTTACGACCGTGTTCGGAAATTACATGACCCAGATACATTAGCTCCTTCTTCAGGAAAGTACATTTATCTGGTTGAAGCTTAAGGTTATCCTGACGTAAACAATTAAAAATTCGTATAAGCTTTGCGTTGTGTTCTTGCAGGTTATATCCGTAAAGGACTATGTCATCGATGTATACAAAGCAGTCGAATCCTTGTAATCCCATTAAAACGTTGTTCATTAAACGTTGAAAAGTTGCGGGCGCGTTTCGTAGACCAAACGGCATACGGTTATATTCATAATGTCCATAAGGGGTACTGAAGCCGGTTTTGCACTTGTCTTCATTGTCCATTAGGATTTGATGAAATCCGCTTGCCAGGTCGAGGGTGCTAAAATAAGTTGCCCTCCCTAGTTGATCTAGTATGTCCGTGATATTTGGTAACGGATATGCATCGGCAACAGTTACTTCGTTTAACTTACGGAAATCAACCACAACTCTCCATCTCTTATTACCTTCCCTGTCAGCCTTTTTTGGTACCAAGAGCAAGGGGGAGTTCCAAGGACTAGCACTGGGTTGGATAATACCACTTTGTAGCATGTCATTCATCTGTTTGTGTATCTCGGTTTTTTGTGTGTCCGGGAGCCTGTACGGTTTGGTAAATACGGGCGGCTTGTTCGGGTCAGTAATGATTTTATGTTTCAGCGCTTCTGTGAATGAGAGGTTGTCACCTTCGAGAAAAAATAAATCATTGTATTCTCTACATATTTGAAGGATAGATTGTTTTTCTTCACAATTACAGTAGCTGAGATTGATTATTGATGTTAATTTATTTAACCTGCCTTTGATTAGGTCGTCGGATTGACTAGAGATTAGGTTGAAATCACTTAGCTTGTCCCATTTGAAGTATACATCTTTAGTATTCACCGTTTGTTCTGCTTCCGAAGTGTTCATCATTAACACCTTTAATTTGGAGCTCTTGGGGCTTGTTAAGGTTTCGCCCACGTATATTCCTGGCATGATTCGTTTTTTTTTGAATGATTATATCGCCGGACATGTCCTGGTGTTTACTAGTTAACGGAAAGTCTACAATTTGTTGGCTTCTGGGTTTTAAAGTGAAAGTTGCTTTTTCAGTCTTATGTGCTGCTGGAACATTTTGTACTTCAGTCTTTGTTGCTGAAACTTTGTCACCCAATCTTCTCTGTTTTCGCTTTCTATTCTGTTTAGAGCTATTACTTTTTCCTTTTGATTCGAACTGAAGGTCTGAACAGGTGGCTCGTGATTCATTTGTAGAGCCGTATGGCTTTCTTCGATGCTCACTATCATTACCCTTTGGCATTGGAATCTTCAGGAGGTGTTCCTTGAAATCGATTACACATCTATATTTAAATAAAAAATCGTTTCCTATGATTCCGTCATAAGGCAGATTTATTTGTTCGGTGAGTAGGTGGAACGGATGATCCATGAGCATGGTATGATCCTGGGTTTTTACTTCTAGGGTACCACTTACCGTCCCCAGGGTTTTCAAAGAATCACCTGCTAGTGTGGATATTGTGTAGATCTTGTCATCTTTTTTCTGATTCTTTAAGCACGATGATTTTAGAAAGCTTAGGTCGGCGCCGGTATCAATTAAAAGAGTCGTGTACATATTGTCTGTGGGACTAACTCTGAGACGTATCGCTGGTTCTTTTAATTCGGGACAAAAGGGTACGTGAAATCTTAGATTTGGTGTATATTGATCATTACAGTCGTTCGAAAGGAATGGCTGTGTGTCTCCTTCCGATTTGCCTTGTTTCCTCTCTATCTGAGTCGACCGAATACTATAGATTGAAGAGTGCCGTTCAGCATGATTCTGTTGGCGTCTGGCCTCGTTTTCCGACTCTTGCACCCGAGAAAAGTGAACATTTTGCCGATCGTTTTGTATATTGGTGGTCCTAGAATTTTCACCAAAACGATTTTCAGAGTTTGTAGGAATATTTCGGAATGGGTTACGCGTTGTTGTACCTTGTTGGTAATTTGTTGAAGACGATCCATTCCTAGATATCTTGTATCTACACTCATTCTCTGTGTGATTATTCCGACCACAGAAATTGCATAAAATGTTATATTCCCTTTTTATGGGTTGTCTATTCGGAAAAGTGGACTGCATGTTTCGATAACATGTGTCCTGTGTATGCCCTGACTTACCACAGGTTTGGCAGACTATACGATTGAATGTAGGTTTTTCGTTATATTGATATGACCTGGGAGAGTTGTCCATTCGAGCCGCATGTGACACTACATGTGCAATCGACTGTTTTAAATTGTTTCCCCCATGGACTTTAGCTAGTATCTTTAGTTGTTCGTTGTTTAGTCCATCCTCAAATGTTTGTACGGCCAATTTTATGTTTTCTTCTATTAAGTATTCCCTAACCACCGCGTCTGCTGTTATTTCACAAGTGGCAGAGTTTAGAGTCCTTAGAGCATTCGCGACTCTATCGCCGTATTCCCGGACGGTTTCTCTGTAGCGTTGTTTCAGAGAAATCAACTCATTGTGTGCTGTCGACCGAGATTGCTCCTCTTTATATTCCGATTCTAATTTTTCTTTTAAATCCTCCCACTTAGCGATTTGGCTATATATCCGGGTCTGCCTTCTTTATGGATCTAAATAAAACGTCTCCCCCGGAAATAAATTTACCTAAGTCGCAGGGTTTCCCGTCAAAGGTAGGGACGATTCTGAAAACATCAGAAATTCCGACAGAGAGAGCCATTTCAGGGGGTTTATTGTATATCGGTTGATAGTGGATTTGTTCTTCCCCCTGCCTAGCCGCCTGTCTCGTGTAATATGGACTTGTAATAGTGAAAATTTAAAATAAAAGGCGAAAATTCGTTATAAATTCTTAAAAATATGGTTAACTTAAAAATATGGTTATGGAAAAATTGGCCTTTCTTTTTGTTATTCAATATATATATATATATATAGGAAAGAAAAATAAATTGGTCCCAAAGCTGCAAAGAAAGAAACGACGAGAAAGAAAAAAAAAAACGGAAATGTCGTCGAAATACTGAAATGAGAATTTTCAAAGAATATAGATAGAAATTTCTATCCAAAAAATATTCTATTGGGATAAGGAGAGCTTCCAAGTAGAAAATATTCAAATATTCCTAAAAAGTAGAGAGAAAAGTCGCTAGAAAAAAAATTCTTACTCTAATAATTGTTGTCTTGAGTGTTGCTGTTTTTCTTTCTTCAGTTTTCCTTAGTTGTTTCCTTTGTGTTTTTTTTTCTTTAAAAAAAAATTTTTTTTTTTTTTTCTTTTCCGCCAGGCAGACTTCACGTCCTAAAGTTGATTTGCTTATCCTGGTCTTGGCTGCTTTCCTTTTTTTTTCTTTTTTTTTTTCTTTTTTTTTCGTTGTTTTATGTTTACTTTTTTTTTTCTTCTTCTTATTTGGTTATTTCTCTTGTGTTTTATTTCATATCAGTTGTTTACTTGGGTTGACGTCAATTTAATTTGTCTCCTTTTACATTTTAATTGATTTCTTTTAGTTTCTCGTATTTTTATATCAGTTGAATTTGACTTATTGATTTTCTTCTTTGACTTTCATAATTTTTAATTCGTTTAGTGGTTCTACTTTTTCTATGGTTTTTTAGTGAATCCTCAGATGTTAATCCTTTTAGCGAGTTCTCAGATATTAATCCATTTAGGTTTTATTTTTTTTTTTTCTTATTTTGTTTTTATTTCTTCATGGGATCCTTTGGTTGGATCATCTCACCGCTGCCACCAGTGTTGACGTCCGGCGCCGTGCTTCCTCGGTTGAGGGAAGAGCGGGGACCTTTTATTTATTGAGATTTCGAAACACTAAGAACAATTTTTCTTTATAAATTTTATTTAATTATTTTCTTCTACATTTCGACTTTCACAACTAAACTTGAAGTGAACTGATTCTTTTCTATTCATCTATTCTTCTTCTCTCTGTATCTTTTTCTCTGAACTGTATATTCTTTTCTGAACTTCCTTTTTTCTGAACTGAACTGTCCGAACTGAAATTTTTCTATTTCTATTTTCTCTCTGTGACTTTTCACATGAATCAATTTGGACGAAAATCTAAGTTACTATGTTTTGAATAAATAAAAAAGTGCAGGTTATTAAGTGTGCTGTAACTGGTAATATTGTGAATGTTTATGAATGGTATGTATTAAGTGAGAATGTAATATATGTTAAGTGAAGTTTTTAAGGATGTGTTAGGAGAATCAGTGTTAAATTTAATAAGGGTAGTATTCTGGAATACAACAGAAGCATGTTTACAACAATCAGTAATCTTATTTCCAAATACTTTAACAGTGAATTCATCAAAGAAGAAAACTTATTTTAAACGTGAGTCAAAAACAGCCATGCATAGAAGGACCACAATGCCTACGCAAAGGCGAAGGTAAAAACTCGTAAATTTAAAAAAAAAGGAAATTGATTGAATTGACTTGTGGGGGTTCTCTACACCACATGGAGAACCAACCCACAATGCCAACCAACCCTGACCGCTAACAGCGCGTCACCTTACCTTAACCTGTAACCCAACTCCCCATGCAAAATCCACAATAGCATACATCTCCCAATCTGCAATAAAAAACGTTTTCCAAACTCCTAACAGAATATATTCTAAATCATCTCTTACATCACCTCACATATAATTTTTCCCAAAATTGCTTCGGTCAACTTTCTACTTAAGTTATATTTTCTCATTGCAACCAAGCAATCTTAATTTCCCCGAAATTACTTCGGTTAATATTTTACCTTAATGATATCTCTTGCTTGCACCAAGCAATTCCAATTTTCCCCCGAAAACCACTTCGGTTCATTTCCTCCTTAAATTATACTTCTCGCTTGCGACCAAGCGGCAGCCAATTTTCCACGAAACGATCACAACAACCAAGGCCCTTGATCATACTTGGCTATGCCGCCAAACCAATTTCCCAGTATACACAACTAACGAATCCAACTCAGTTTATACGGCCAGGATTCCCTGGAACTGAATTCCTATGCAAGCATAGCAATTCTACTCGAAATTAGAATAAATTCTTTCCTTCATTAGTCAGTCGTGATTCATCCACCATTGCGTCAACAACACAAAGTCGAGTTTTAACCACCGTCGGTTAGGTCAAGTTTTTCTTCCGTTCTATGCGGCGAAAATGCCCAGTTTCAATCACAATGGAGTGCGGCTTTAATTTCAAATCGAACAGCTTCCAATGGGTCCATAATACCCTTGGTGTAAAATCGGACAGCCGCGTGTCAGTTAAACGTGCGCGTGGTTAAGAACACTAAAAATCAGCCGGGCAGTAGATCTGTTAAAAGGCGAACCCAAGAGTTTTAAGAACTTTTACCTCATGTAACAATGCGCGATAGTTTATGTGAAATGTTAAGACACTAACAGTGTATACCTCACCGGATTAGGAACATCCCGGCGGAGCAATATTTCGTGTACAAAATATCAGTGCTAAATAATAAAGAGACAATTAACAACGGAACTAGTGCTCTGGCGTTCTATTTTCTCCCCCCTTGGTTCTTGGACATTCTCGTGCACAATTTTTGGCGACTCGTATTTCGGCAGAACAAGTGGTGGGTGCTAAGTGAAATCACGTCCGTGCTGACGCATACCTGAAACCCCCACAGACTCATTAACCCACTAGCGTTGCCGGAATGTAGTCTTTTGGTAATTTCCTTTGACGTTTCGTTTCTGGTCGTCAGTATCGTTCCCCGTAGTACTACTTCGTTTCCAACACTTGCCTTATTGCGAACATTTGGTCGCTTGTTGACCGGTTCCTACGGAATCCGCATTGGTAGTCTCCCAGTATGTCTTCTGCGTACGGTGTGATGCTCCCCAGTATGACATTTGTTAATATTTTGTATATGGTTGGGAGCAATGATATTCCTCTGTAGTTTTCGCAGTCAGATCTGTCGCCTTTTTTGAAAATGGGGACGACTATTGAGGTTTTCCATTCTTCTGGTGTGACTTCCTTATCCCATATTATTTTAACCACTTGGTGGATCTTTCGAGCGGTTGCCTCTCCTCTATGCTGCACAAGGTCTGCCGGTATGCAATCGACTCCGGGAGCGTTGTTCTTTTTCAATCGATTTATTGCGTCTACAACTTCGTTGAAAGAGAGCTCTGGGATCTGAGACCCGGCTGTATGTACGTATGGTGCGTTTATTTGTGGTTGATGGGAGTGAACATTGAGCAGATTTTCAAAGTACTGCTTCCATCCTGTCACGATATTGATTGTTTCTGTGACCAAACAACTGCTTGAGTCTCGAATTATTTTGGTTCTCCCTCGGTATCCATATCTAATGGAGCTTATGTCAGGATACATATCTCTGATGTTCTTTGCTCTGGCATTTTCTAGGATTTTTTCGATCCGAGTCTTCTCCCATTCGCGTTTTTTGCATTTGAAAAGTCTTGTTGCCTTTTTCCGAATCGTCGCGTATCTTTCTGCGTTGACTTCATCATATTGTTCTAAGTGGATCACTCTGAGGCGTTTACGTTGTTCGATTTTCGCCCTGCACTCATCGTCAAACCAATGTTTGGATTTAATTGTTTTCTTAAATCCTAATATCTTTTGGGCTGTTTCTTTGATTGCGTCTCTGATTGATGCCCATTTAGTACCCACACTATTGGCTTCCTCTTCCTCGCTGCTCCCATTGTCTAGGAAGCAAAATCTATTCGTTAGTTCGTCTTGATATTCAGCCCTTTTGCGCAGGTCTTTTAATTTATCGATATCAAACTTTTTTGCTCGTCTCTCGTTACTGTCCATGTGGGTTTGTTGCGAGACGACTCCTGATTTTGCCCATCACTAGAAGATGATGGGAGCCCCAATCTGCTCCTCTATATGATCTTGAGTCAAGGATATTCGGGTGGTGTCTTTTGCCTATGAGGAAGTGGTCTGTTTGGTTAAGCGTTACACCGTCGGGTGATATCCATGTGGTTTTATGGATTTGCTTGTGCTTGAACATCGTGCTTTTCACTAGCAGATCTTTTGACGCTGCGAACGTGATAATTCGAATTCCATTATCATTTGAAACGTCGTGTAGGCTTTCTTAACCTATAGTTGGTTGGAAGATATCTTCCTTTCCTGGGCACTCGAAGTGCTGCCAAATGGATGGGGTTCCTTAAGAGATGCAAACAATACTTCACTCCATCCAACCTGGTCACTGTTTACAAGGCGTATATGCGTCCAAAAATGGACTTCTACTCCTTTACTTGGTCAGGCGCATCCAGAACGAGCAGTGAAACTTATTGGGGACTCAGCCGTAAGTCGATCAATTCCGTCGTTAGAACATAGGCGCAGCGTATCATGCCTATCTCTTTTCTATAGATTTTACCACGGTCGTTGCTCAACTGAACTTGCTGAATGTGTTCCGTCCCTTCAGACATTTTTCCGCGATACCCGTCAATCTGTGAATGCGCATCAGTTCACGTTGAAAGTGGAATTCAGGCGCGAAAATAAACATAGAGAGTCAATCTTTAGCCGAACCCCATGAATGTGGAATGCTCTACCTGATCATATGTTTCCTCGTCGTTGTGATGTCCAGACATTCAAGACCAATATATATCGACACCTCCTTTCCTTATCCGCTTCCTCTCCATCTGCTCGCACTGTGCTCTTACATTTAAGGGTACTTCAAAAGTCCCTTTTGTGTGGACAAATCACGTTTGATGGTTTCTACTGCCTGTGGAACAAAGAATGTTGATCTTGCATTGGAACATATTATTGCGTTCTTTACAGAGTTATCATTATAAAGAAAAAATAACCTACCTAATTTTTGTTAGCTCTTTTATGAAGAGATATTGTTGCTTTGTTGCCATTAACACTGTTCTTTATTAACAGACATTTTGCGAACATAATCCAGTGCTCTGGTGAACTCAATAACGTCAATGCTCAAGATGTGTTTTTAGTTGAATGCGAGATAAGGAAAAATATGTGGGTGATATGACCACTGGGTCGATGTTACGAGCTAATCTAATTTATTTAACTCTGCAAACAGCTTAGTATATCTGTTTTCAAATACATATTATTTTTAGTACATATCTGGGGCATCGATTTTTCGATCCGACATATAACCTGCTGGCTCTGCTGATCTACAAATATGCAATTCGACATCTTTAGAAAATATTTCTCCCATTCGAAATAAATCTTACATCTCTTCACACTGCAACCCCAATTATGGATGCAATCATTGAGTTGGGTGATATTTGAGAGACGCTAGAGATGTGATAGACGATTTTATAATTATTCGTTCAAATTCCAGATTTAAGTAAGGCCAAGTAGGGGCTGAGGAAAAACACAATTTTGTGCATTTAGAAATTGTCACAGAACACAACATAGAGAACAATATAATAGCAGTGTTGATCTCATGTATTGTGCAAGTATTTGTTGTTGTGGTTTTTTCAGACGGCAGTAGGCAAAATATATTTTATAAATTCATTATATCAGGTCTAGCATAACCCAGTAATGTTTATTATTCGTTTCCTCCATTAAATCGGTAGATAAGTACAGTGTTTATTAAGCAAAGTAATTATAACTTGATTTGAAATTGTCATGTACTCGTTTCAGGCATAATGTATCGATTCTACACGTACCAAGTGCTGGTTCTGCACCTCTTCTACGCTGTTACATCGGTTCAAGATGACAAATTTCCGGTCGATGCTGGCTCAAGAAAACACCCTGCAAATGAATTACCAACTCCAATAAAATTTATTGATTTCGAATCTAATTCAGGTAGATCTCTTAAAAAGTTGGAGAAAACAAGGAAACTCACTATGATCGATGTGGCGCTTCAAATTGCTGCAAAGGAAGGGATCGACGCCGTCACGGACTTGATCCAGAACATTGAACCACAAATTTTACACAACGGTAAGTCCCACCTTTCTATCGACTCCTGTATGACACTTTTTGTTATTTTCAGGTCAGGTACTCAAGAATAACCACCCAGCTGCTTTACTATCCAAGTTCAGCGCTCCGGCGAAGGAGAGTGAACAAATTGCGTTGGGCGCATATGCCACCTTAACCGCAACAAAGGCCTTTCGGAGAAAGTAAGTACATCTTTCATAAGTGCTGCGTCCTGATTCGAATCCAAAGTGATTTTCTAATCCATGTTACAGCTTTCTCATGTTATCTTGCACCTCTTGTATCTTAGCATCTGATAATATCTGACTGTGGATAGCTCAATTGATTCCACAGCCTACAAGCCAGGCATGGGACAACTGCAGTCAACTTTCACTTTGACATTGAAATCCGACCACAATGATCTCAGTGATTTCAATTAACTTGCTGCCACCAGCATGAAACGGCTTCAATCCGAGCTCAGCGTCCGTTCGCTAATCAGGTCACACTATAGTAAGAGCAAAGGATACGTCAGAGCAAACGCATGACCGTGAAAGTTAGAAATTTTCTCCCTGCACTTAGTGAATATCTTCAGATACTAGATACGACTCCCAAATCAGATTTGCATGCGATGTAATTGGAGAACGATGTATCTGAATGTATTCCGCTAACGAAAGATACGAGTGCAACTCCGTCCAGATTTACTTGATATCTGACAATGGCATAGCACTCTTTCGAAGTCAGGGGGAAACTTGTCATGTACAACGCGTGGACGGATGCTAACTGATCGAGGCTGAGAAATTGCATGTCTCCGAGTAAGAGCATGGAAGTGTCAAAGGCGCTTGAAACGAATGTTTATCTGGTACCTGGTTCTCGTGTTATGCATTTGATGGTAACATATTCGGCATTAGCGAACCTAGAGAGGAACTTTCACTCCATGTACGAAGTAAAAGATGTTTTGTTTTTCTAACTTACGGATCTTGTTGTTCCTATTTAAGAAACAGGTATACCGCTTCTCATGCTTTTCAAAGAAAGTCAAACATCTGATTATTATGAGGAAAATAGTAAATTATTCGGACTAGCGTTGGACTTTTAACTTACGACGTGAGCCTAATGGAGTCGTTGAGGAAGTGATTAATGGAGGTATTCGTACATGTGAAAGTCACTCAATTACCTCTAAACTGAGATACAAAGTCATCAATAGTAATTGAAAAGAAAACTCGTCTTAAACTTATATTACGATAAATGCAATTAAGCGCTGCATAAGAAGGGGAACTATCTACTAGTACTGATTGATTGCTGAATCAGTAATACAGGCAAGAGACCTTTCCATGGATGTGGGAAGTTTGAATATAATAGGTGAAAAATGAATATCCTAATATTCCTAATAATAATAATGATCATTAGTATAAAATTCTGCTAAATATCCGTTAATTAAATTTGGAAATTGGCCGTTTAGCGTATTGTGAGGATTAGGAGTATATTTTTAAAATTCCTTCTTTTTTAGATGATCTGTTTTCCTTAGGATAGTCTAATATAACAATTTAAGTTTTAATATATCAATGTACCCTTTAAGTGGTTGCAAGAGAATAAGTCGGTGTGAAGTTGGTTGCCCTAAGAAGGTCGCATTAATATTGCAATTTGTTAGAAAATTCGGCCATAATGTTAGTCTGCACGGACGAATGTATGTATTCTGTTGCAGGTTGTGGAGGTTGGGCCGTAAACTTAATATTTAAGAGTTTATAGGGAATTCTGAATTACTGCTCACTTCATTTTTCTGAAAGTTGAATATTCCACAATTGTTACACTTTTGTAACACTTGGAAAACTAGTTTAGTGATTATGGAAACTGGTTAATGTTGACTGATATAAAGCAAGGATTCTAAGGTGGATAATGCATATAATATATTTTCGGAGGAGTGCATATTACTCGTTAATGATTCAACCAAATTTAACGAAAACGCAAAAGAGCATAAAATAAAATGCAGCCGAAATATATTAAAATATATATTACTATGTTGTGCCCGAAAATAGTTTGACAAACAATTTAAAAAATACTCTAAATAATCCAATTAAACACTTTTCATGTGTGATAAGACAATAGTTTGATTATTTGTTTCGTTTTCGTTTTTGTTCCCACGAGTCTTGGGGTTTCAAATAGTCCACCATATCATGATGACCCGGTGTCAGAGAGGCGCCGTTATAATACAGCCGGTATACCCCTGGCTGCAAACCATCCAATGGGCACGGTGACGCGTAACACCCTGGATTAAGGGTGGTAGATCTTTGTGTGTTACTCCTCGCTAGCCTGTCTGACATGGGTGGCCCTACTGGAAGCGTATGCTTCCGTCAGCATAACCTCACTGATTCATTGTAGCTTAAGCCCCCGTACCACGTCAAGGTTTCTACCAACCGTAATCATGCCGATTGTTCTCTACGGATGCGAAACATGGGCTCTCACAAAATGGGAAGAAAACAAATTCCGCGTATTCAAGAATAAAGTTTTAAGGGGTATCATTGGAGGTAAATATGATGAGGAGGCAGGACAATGGAGGAAACTCCATAACCACCAATTGGAGGATCTATACCGCAAACCTACAATAGTGAGAGTAATCAGTGCGCGAAGATTAAGATGGGCCAGACGTGTGGCGCGAATGGGCAACGATAGGATCGTGCGTAGAATTCTTGACGGTAGACAAACGGGAAAGACACCGGTAGGACGGCCGCGACGGAGATGAGAGGACAATATTAGGTTTGACCTTGAGGAGATCGGATCAGATGGTCAAGCGTGGAAGGAGAGTGCACAGGACAGGGGACGATGGCGGAGTCGAGTCGGTGAGGTCATGAACTTCCGCGTTCCTACAGGCCAATAAATAATTTAGTATAGTATAGATAAGACAACAGTAATTGTATATAACTAGAATGCAGAAGTACTCACCAAAATTACATTCCCCACATTTCTTGGAGGTATGGTTTACCCCACAAAAGGCCACTAAGCCATTTAGTTACATTTCTCACTAAAAAGTCGAATTTACTCTATACACTACTTCGATGAAATCCGTTGTCATTCTTAGTATTTCCGAAGTATTCGTCAAAGTTCGGTTTTTGACGAGTTCTCGCCTATTTTACTCCCAGTCGTGTAAAATGTACTATATGATGGCTGTTTTGCCACACGTCGAATAATGTGCATCCATCAGCGTTCGGTTATTAACCATAAATCCCTTTACTCGGTATGCATTGGTTCGGTTTAAATTTTAATTTTCACCAATTTATGGGTTTTGTGGTATTTACCATAAACTGAAAGATGGGTTACCTATAAAGAAAAAAACGTTGTCACATCTTAGGATTCCGTTAAGCTTAAGTGCGGACAGAAAGAATTTTGGGGTGTTCTCAAATGTTAAACTACAGTACGAGTTTAAGGAGACATAAAGAAAAGGAAGTATCGCTATAGTATGATTACTATGCGTGGCAAAATGACCACGAAATACATGATCAAGCAAAGCATTATATATTCGTTGAGTTTGGGTAACAGGCGATTGTCTATATTTATCTGGACATCTCAAATTAAATTTTAATGAAAACTGTTGTGCACCCTTTGAATGTTGGTATCGCAGAAAATGTTTAGAATGGTGAAATGCATTCAAAGATGAAGAAAAGAATAAGCAGGATATGACGGAAATAAAGGGTTCGCCTGAAGCACCAAAGAGTTGCACTCTTCGTTTTTGCACCCTGTATTGAGAATAGGCAGCGCTGTTTTAGATACACCTGTCAAAATATGTGCATTAAATTCCTATTTGGAAATATATTTAATAAAGAGAATATTCGAAATACTTTGCATTTTTACTTTCATAACGGCGGTTGAATGGTGTTTATGATCCTGATACTGTCACAGCCAATTAGGTTTCGACACAATTTTCGTTTCGTTGATTCCATTGTATTTTCAATCTCAAAATTGTAACTCGCATGTGTTAGGTAGGTCTCTTGGCAAAAATAATCATAGAAATGGGCACGTATATTACAGTTAAAAACCATCTTCATATAACTGATATCGAAAAGACGATCAATGTTCGATCGACTTTCCATCAGCGAAACCTTGGCCAAACGGAACCAAATCGACCCAGTTCTTAAACTAGGCTACAGAAAAACGACAATATATCAGAACATGATCGTGATCAAAGCGTGGTGAACCGGTTCGAAAGATTAATCAGAATTAACAACCAATATAGTTTTGCTGTGCATTTGGTAAAAAGTGAAGGAGAACATCTCTTCAAAAGATTAGGAAGTAGAATCCCTTATAGGCAGCTGATTTGTTAATATTTAGAACTTTTTGTCTTCGAATAACAGTTTGAATTTGATTCATGGTGCGCTGCTAGTGTTTAAGTTGGAGCGAAACTGGTATGCGGTGTATTCGCGTTCTGCATTACATTGATGACTGGACTGTTAATACAATTACTGAGAGAGGATTAACGCAAGTATAGAGAAAGAAAATCGATCAATTTGACCGAAAAGCCATTAACTCATCCTGGATGAGTTTCTGTACAAGATTCGAAACATTTTTGTTAACACTGTTGTTGGTAAGGTAAATTTAGTGGACACGACAGTGGCGTAAAGCGTCGTATGGTGGAAAAACGTTGATTGGGTGTATATTTAAGAATAAATTCAGGATGTTGGCATAGTAGTCGCCTACATTCAGAATGGCGAAGCCACTGAAAATTATTCACATTGAGATCTTCTGGAATAACAAATTCAGAATGAGAATGGAGAGTCAAGATCTTATCAATAGAGTTAAACAAAGCATCCAGTTTGTTAAAGGAAGCATTTTCATCGAAGTTCGACCTTCAATGAACAATAATCAATGATATACTTATGAATATGCAGTTTTAGCTACGAGAAATTAAATTTCGAATTGGAGCATAATCTATAATGTGGTAGAAGCTGATAAGTAATAGCAGTTTGTAAGTATGTGTTGAGGCCACGATGTGGGAACAACAGAGGTGCTAAGTTACAACAACGTAGACTGAAATTAAAAAAAAATGAAGTGGCGTTTATAGCAGATACAAACACGATTAAGTATAGTGGTTAGTATACTCGCCTGTCACGCGGGAGACCAGGGTTCGATTCCCCGTCGGGGAGCCTCTGGCTCAAGACTAATGGCCTTGCCCGGAAAAAACGAATTATTATGGAAAATTTAACAAGCCTCAGGACTTGCTAAATAAGACCAAGACCGGTTCCTGGTTGTAGTGCCGATGATGATGATGAAACACGATTAATAGTGAAGAACAGCACCATCGAAAAGACATGTCGAAAAATCAAAGCACATCCATTAAAGCCGTATACCATAGCAATAGCATAGCATTCCCACATCAGTTGAGTGTACTTGAGTTTATAGATTGAATTCGTACACGCGGTAGTGGCCTGATGAGTTGAGCTTTGGTTCTATCTTTTAGTGATTCTAACCGTTATAGCGTCGGTTCGAATCACACGTTCTTCACTATCGCCGCAAATGCTATAATGGTATCAGTTATTACCTAGGATTCGCTTAGTGCGAGGATTTCTGACGGCAGATACAGAGATATGACAAACACAGTAATCTAGTGTGCTTCGGCCAGAGGATTTCAAATTCACGAATATATTGTAGAAGAAACTGATAAACAACACGCTTCTTATGTATACGGTTTTACTGCAATGAAAACATAACTAAAGACCTTGTTGGAATTAATGGCGCTTGGCATAGTGAGAAAGAAAGCCCATGTAGCAGTTGACCACGATATCTTTGGAAATTCTCAACCTGCTGCCTATCCAATTGACATTCACCCATTGAAGAAATGAAGGAGAATTATTTTCGAATGAAACCATTACGTGAGAAAATTAAAAAACGGATGCCGCACTATCCATATATCCGTGTTTTATCGGACGGGAGTTATGGTTTTAGGAATTCACCGATACCAGAGTCACGACACCAAGAAAAACGGCGACCGAATCTTCCCTCTTTTATTCTTTTCTTTTCTTTTTGTTGTTTTCACTAAAAAACCAGGAAATTAATACTCAATGTCATTCATTCGTTTTCATCCACTTTTATTCTTCCTTTTTCTTATTTTAACTACAATACCTCATCTAATTCCTTTAGAGAGTTTTTCTTTTCTTTGCTTCTTAGTTCTACCATAGGAATTTAACATAATTGCTCTTCACACAATTTGTTGGTTTCTAACTGCTTCTTTTACTTTATTCCACATTTCTCTCCAAACGGAGGTTCGGTAAACACTTAACTTGTCTTTATACTTAATATCATCAACAAACTATTTCTGTTACTTTATTTTACAATTTTCTCCAGGCGGAGATTCGGTAAACACTTTATTTGTCTTTATACTTAATATCATCAACCATCTACTTCTTTTACTTTATTTCACGACTTTCTCTGTTAATTTGAATAATCCCGGAGGTGTACTGACACTCTCCACTTTGCGACACAACTTTCTTTTTTCAACTCTCTCGGCCCGACCACCTCATCACTGATTCACTACCAGACTTCCCTCCACTAACGATAGACTTTCACGATGAAATTCTCACTGCCACTTAATTACTTCCTACAACTTCTCGATACCTCGGGGTCAACACTTCCCGATTACGATAATGCAATTTCATTTCAATCGACCCAATTTCCGATTCTTGACTTTAATTCGCGATCGCTTTGTCTTGCTGAGCCAGTCAATATTCCTTCATTGACTTGAACCCCGGTTTAACATTCGCGATTGCGAATTGACCCAATTAATTTTATTTTTGCGGTCGGAAATTGCAGTTAATTGTTTTTGCAATTTAATTGTTCCAGCCTATGCAATCAATTATGGTTTGTTAATTGCTTCGGAAAATGAAACTAGTCGTTTTTATTCGATTTCCCAATTGCTTGGAAATATGGACTTAATTGCATTATCGTTCTGTGGGGTCATCTGAGTTTAAAATCGGGTAGCGTTTTTCTGTTTGAGTGTGTCAATGATATCTTGTATGTCATCTTTAGCTATGACATCATCGACACACTTAACACGCGTGAGGGTGGAATTTTTGTTCATAGCAAAATTACATATACAAGTAAAACTTTTCCTGCAAACCATACCTAAAAAGCAACAACCGCAGCAAAAACAGTACCTGGCTGACGCTTAACAGCCAGATTAAGCACCCGATAAAAAATAAGGATACACCAATTAACATCTAAGGTGTATAATTAGGTAAGCTGTCATCCATAAATTGTAAAATTACCAATTTAATAATGTCAAATACGCAAAAAATCGTTATTAGTAAAGCGGCAAGTGAGAATTCACATGTACGACGTTTGGTTATAAAATAACAAAATGCGACAGGCCAAAGTCGTACGTCCTTCACTAAACTAAAAAAGCAAACGAAAATTCAAAGTGATGATGATTTTTTTTTCCATTTCATTTTTGTAACAATTCTTATTTCCTTTTTTCTTTAGATTCTAAATTACATACTTGCCAAAAATGTTTCAATTCCAGCTCAATCATCTTAGATTATTACTTACTGGTCCTACGCGTACGCTATAAGCTAAACATATGACTATCATCGAATGGTTGCCTTTCGGCGACATAACTTTGTTTTTCTCTTATTTATATGACGAAGAAAAACTATAAAAAAAAAAACGTTGTGCCTTTTTTTTTACTTAAATTTAATTTACTTCTAACCTTTATTTTTTTTTTAAAATTTAATGTATGCATATAAAATTTAACTGAAATCTTATTCTACTCTAATCCTACACGTCTTTAGCTGGTTGATGATTTAATTTACTGTTGATTTGCTACACAACCACGAGAACTGTCATTTAATATTATCAACCCGGTCTCCAGGGGAAATATCCCCACTGAATCTTTTACGGTGCGCCTGACTTCCCGATCGTAGTACAATCGACCGTCTACGGAAGAACTGCCTACATAATAAATCAGCGGAATTCCGGGCCCATCCTGTTTTCATATCAAATTCTGGTAGGACAAAGCCGTTGGGACCCACCCACTCATAAACAAAGTATAAACCCCGAAAATTAGGTTTCAAAATCTGTAAAAAAAAGTTGTATTATTCGGTAATTTTCAAGTTCACTCATCATTGCGGATGATTTTAACGTGGAAAACACTCAATAACTTTGCTGCTCCACACATATAATATCTAAATGAAATTGTGTTTACATTTTCTCCGAATAACATAATCTAACTCAGCCCGGCGATTTTTCCGCCAAAGCAGTAGATTTCATCTTTATCAACCATCCTAATAAGTGTGCAATCGAAAATGCCTCATCTTGTACCTGATTACGCTGTATGAGATAAATTGTCGGTAACCAACAACCGAGCGCTAGTTCAACGAATTCAACTTTCGAGAGTAAAGAATTTAAAACCAAAGGTAAACATGACAATCCATAGAGGAAGTAAATAAGAGTGGAAAATCTGAGAAAATTCTCGAGCGCAGTGAGTTACTGCAACTCACACACATGATCAGAGAATTAGAGAAAAGTATTTCAATGTTCCATAGTCAGTTAAATTTATCGGGAATTCAATCGCCAGCTGCTAGTCCAGGTGGTTTGAATCATGCACTTTCAAAGGAGTGTTTCTGCACTCGTTAAACGGCTACCAAAAGTCTTTTTATTGCCGAACCCAGTGAACAATTTCCGAATAGATCTACACCTTTCCGTCACCTTTTGGATTAACTATTAACACTCATAGTACAAGTCGGACAGACGTTCCGATCGCGTACCCTACCGGAAGAGATATCCGAGGGCCGCCACTCCCTGATCTTCCCTCTGCAGGATGTCTGAAATAAATACGTCGGTCTTAAACATGTATTGATCTCTGTCTGTACACCATATAAATCCTGAAAAATGTATACCCGGAATTTCTCATTTAAGAGGGAAACAACAGTAGACGGTTCAAAAAATGTATTTTGTTATTGCTTAATTAAATATTATTAAATATATTGTATATTGTAGCGAGCTTAGGGTTCGCTGGATTAATTATTTTGAAATATATAAGAGCCGTTAAATCGATTCTGAATTAATGTGACATTTTATTAGTCCGTAATAACAATCGTTACTTTTTACCGTACACTTAACGTTTTCTTTATTATCGCTTCCGTACTTATCGCGTATTTTACTGCTTACTTCTCACTCGAGACGTATCGCTTGCTTCACGTTCTACTTCTTACTCGAGACTTTTCTTGTCTGTCACCATCAGCTGTCTCCACGTCTTTTTATCGTTTCTCACATTCTCATTTCGTTTCCGTCCGTTCCATAATCTTGGATGTTCTAGTCTCCAGTTTTCCAGTACTTTATAGAATATTCCACTGCTTGTTTTGGACTTTCCCGAATATTCCAGTACTGACTGTCATATGCGTCACAATATTCAGAAATATGCTCGACATTTTTCAAGGCGAAATTTAAGTCTTGCATACATTACGGATGTGAAACGAAACGCGCTACAGTTTACGCCAGTTCGTATTTTTATTTTTTTTAAATGCGTTTTTTTCGATATACGATTTTCTAATGACGTGCAGTGTCACTCGAAAAATAATTCTTCGATCATTACAAACGAGAGCTTTTATTGTTTGTTATTGAATTATCTTATATAGGCTAATAACCTTACCTGGAAAAACAAATTATTATGGAAAATTTATCAAATTTTGCTTGCTAAATAAGGCCAAGACCGGATCCCGGTTGTAGTGCCGATGATAATGATGATGATGATGATGATGTTTGAATTATATTTTAGTTGAACCCATTTTTGGAGAAAAAAAAAAACATTTTGAATGTACTTTAAGGAAAAACAAAACAAAAAATAACAACAAAAAAATACAATTTTTTTAAATGCCTCTTAATTATTCAATTTTTTGTACTTTTTTTATTAAAATGGGTTCAACTAATAACTAACTCCTATACATTGTAAATTGCTTCCAGGTTAATTTTGCGATCTCCTAACTGCACGCCGATACAAAACTCTAAACGCAACATGTAACTCGGACAATTGCTGAGATAATCCCTTCAAAATTTTACATTATGTAGTTAAAAATATAAATAAAATGATCTCCCAACCCCAATCACTTTTAAGCATTCCTTCCTTTAAAAAAAAAATGCTCAAAAAGCATAAAAATCAGCGTCGTAATGTGGTTCCCCTCAAACTTATTTTCAAATTTCTTTTTGTGACCTATTTTCAAATTTCTTTTTGCGACGTAATGGTGGCAAGTTTGAGCGCTATCTGTAAATTAGCTCCATTACAGCTGCTAATTTTGTTGGTTCACCTCAAACACGTGTTTCGATTTTTTATAATGGATAATTTGGTTGAGAAAAGATTTTGCATCAATTTGTGTGTTTTTTTTTCGGAATTTCTTGTGCGGAATCGTTGAAAACGCTGGTTAAGACCTATAGGGACTCAGTTCTAGGAAAAAGTAGTCGTTAAGACGGTCATGGTGTGCCTCGCGCGAGTGCTCCAAGAACGGGTCTGACTGACATCGCTAAAGTGAAGGAATTGGCGCATGGAAATCATCGTTATACGAGGTGGACTGAAAAGTTTCCGACCTCACAAAGATAGAAGACATTTTTTCTTAAAATTTATTTTTATTTTTCTATAAAGTCACCTTGTAACTCTACATTCTTCTCCCAGTGATGCTCCCATCTCTATAACCCGTCTAAATAGTACTCTGTGTTTTTCTCTGCAAAATAACTGTTGACCAGGGTGATCGTCTCCTCATTTAACGAAAATCTCTGTCATCCGAGCGCAAATTTTAGATTAAGGACCAAAAAGAAGTCGCTTGGGGCTAGATCAGGTGAGTAAGGCGGATGGTCAACCAGGTCAAAACCGTAATTCGTGGATTTTCGCATTGGCGACCACTTAGGTGTGAGACGGTCGTTGTCTTGGTGAAACAAGATTTTGTTTTTCTACAAATGTGGCTGTTTTTCCGCAATTTCTGCCTTCAGTTGGTCAAGTAATGATGCGTAGTATGGTCCTATAATGGTTTTTCCTTTTTGAAGATAATCGATTAAGACAACTTCATAACTATCCCAAAAAAACAGTCCCCATCACTTTCCCAGCCGAAAAAACAGTTTTTGCTTTTTTTGGAGCCGATTCCCCCTTTGTAGTCCATTGTTTTGTCCGTATTTATTGCCCCTAAACTACGCCAACAGAGCGTTGGAAATGTTCATTCGAACACGTTTTTGGTCTAACGTGAGCAAACGCGGCACCCAACCCGCGGACAGTTTTTTCGTGCCCAAATCTTGATTTAATATGTGACAAACACGTTCCTTGGACATTTTCATAGCCTCTGTTATCTTTCTCATTTTAATTCGGCGCACGTCTAGCACCACTTGGTGAACTTTAGCGATGTTATCGTCACTTGCTGCAGTTTTTGGGCGTCCCGAATGTTCATCATCTTCCCATTATCTCACGTCCACGTTTAAATTCAGCTGCGCAAAATTTCACTGTGGTAAATGATGGTACAGAGTCCTGATACACAGAGTCCGACTCTTCTTGGATTTGCGTAGGCGTATTGCCTTTCAATAACCTTGCCCGGAAAAACAAATTATTATGGACAATTTAACAAGTCTCGGATATGGACCGGATACCGGTGGAGGGACTTGCTAAATACGTCTAAGACCGGATCCCGGTTGTAGTGCCGATGACGATGATGACGATTGTCTTTCAACAACAAAAATTTAATGACAGCTCAATACTCAATTTTGTCCATTTTCACAAAAACACTCACAACGATTCACTCAAACGACTGTTAAATAAAAACGACGGGTCCAAAATGGCTGAAATTTTGGTGAGTAACTGTCAAAAGATGCACAAGTACAATCACTATTTTATTGACGAGTGCTGCTATCTTCACGTTGCGGTCGAAAAGTTTTCAGCCCGTCCCCATAATTTGAGAGAGCTAGAACAAAAGCTAAACAATTCACCCAAATCAGTTCGTAAGATTTTTGTCGAAATGTTGAACATGAGACGCATCGCACCAAGGCTTGTTCCAAAAGGCTGCATTTATTTTTCTTTGATTGCTGAAGAAATGCTTTCTGGAGTCACCAGTGACTCTACATTCATGCAACGCATCATAACCGATGACGAGAGCATGTCGTGTAAATGGGACCCCGAGTATGACATGCAAACAAGTTAACAATCATCCGAATGGCTCTACCAAAACGAGCAGAAAGGGAGAAAAAATTATGGTCATGCTTACTTCGGTTATCGTGGTGTGGTGATGAATTCAAGCAGGGAATAAGGAATACAACTAAGGTGTTGTGAAGCGTTTGCGAGAGAATGTTCGTCAAAAGAGGTCGTAATTGTAGAAAGACAAATTTTGAATTTTTCACCACGAGAATGCACCATCTAACAAAGCTGCCATTGTGAGTGAGAATTTTGACCAAAAACTCAAGTCATATGATCGAACAAGTACCGTTTTTCACTAGATATGACCTCCTATGAGTTTTTCCTGTTAGAAGGAGATATACGTTTCGAATCGTTGATGATTATTTCAAATTTGTTGCTTTATTGAGAAATTCCGGGTAGAAATTTGACAGAATGTATGTTTTATTTTACAACCAAAAACTATTTTAGGAGAATAACCCGCTCTGGTGACTGAATTAATTAAAAGTTCAAATGACGATTCTTTGCTATCATGGTGACTGTTATGAACGCGAAAGTTAATATGGCAACTTTGACCCCCCCCCCCCCCCCCCCCCCCCCCGCCCCCCAAATTTTGGCATACAAAGTGCGCTAACATCAAAAGAATTCCTTCTGCAATTATTAGTTTCATATAATTAGAATGAGAAATATATTGTTTTATATAATTTCATTTTGATTTATGATTTATTCGGCTTAGTTCAAGCTTATTTACAATAACTATAATCCTTACAAGCTAACTTAAAACTAAAGTAATAATTAAACAAAGAGAAAAAAAAACAAAAAGAAAATTATACATATATATAATTAAAAAAAAAAACATATAATTAAAAACAACTAAAAAACTGATTGAATTTCTCAACATTTGTGTACATGGAATTATTTACTATTTCTCTATTTTTTCTTATTATAAAGAGACGTGTGTTCGTCTTTAGACTGTTATTTGAAAACGAAGGGCAGACGAAATTGTGCCAACAGAAGCTTAACTTGCACTTCCCTTCCAACCTTTCACTATCACAAAAACTGTAGACAAGTTGTTAAGAACGATTTGGAATTTTGGACACACAATGCGTCTAAGTGAGAAGTTGCCCGGTAAGTTGTGGGTCCTCAAAATGCAATGAAAAGTAGATACACAAATAAATCTCGGCCTAGATCGACATTATGCGCTAACTTTCAAACGAGAGAAGCTACTTAGAGGTTAAATATATAAATATTTTATGATGCTATAAGCGAAATGCAAAAAGAAAAAGTAAGTTTCTCACTTTCTCCTTCATCGTGCCCTTCTCCGCTTCGTCCTCTCTTCGCATCACCTCTTTTGACTTACCGGTGTGGTTAAACTTCTCTAGCGCGTTTTATAAATACGAGCCAACTTCTGGTTTCCAGTCATTTCGAATTGTAATCTAGAGTCGTCATCATGCGACGCATTGTCGTGATGTGTGCAAAGTGACATCCGCGGCGTGTTGTTAGTAAAATAGTGAAAGCTCTTTGTGTGTTGAATATGCAATACGAACGTTGGCCTACTTAGAGGCCTCAGTATCGGTAAAAAGTATAATTACAAATTACTTTTCGTTTTTCAGTTTTAAGGAATTGAATGTTTTAGGCCGGCAAGCGCAAGCGCAAAAGATTTCATTTCGAAGGACGCCCTTAGAAGGGTTGTGTCCGCCAAGAGAACCACCTGAATGTGTACCAGCATCACAGCGATATCGCACCCATGATGGAACTTGCAATAATCGTCGGAGACTACGATGGGGTGCCGCCCAAATGCCGTTCAATAGATTTCTACCCCCCGAATATGGTGACGGAGTGGACTCTATTCGAGGATCTGTCGCTGGTGGACCCTTATCATCGGCTAGATTTGTAAGTCTTCTGGTACATGGCGCCCAAGAAGGAGATGCCCCGCTTACCTTACTTCTAGTTCAATGGGGGCAACTGCTAGATCATGATATGACTTCTACAGCGCAACCAAGGTATAAAATATATATATAATTCGGCGATGCTCTTAACAAACGAACTCTGATTTTGCTCTCCCTTACTTGCTGCAGGTCAATTAATGGATCAGTTCCGAGTTGTTGTGGAATCAGTGATTTTCACCCGTCGTGTTTCCCAATAAAGGTTCCTCTCGATGATCCATGGCTGGCGCCATTGAAAGTTCGCTGCTTGGAGTTCCTGCGATCTGCACCAGCTCAGCGGAGGGACTGCGTCCTATCGTGGCGAGAGCAAACTAATCAAGTAACCTCATTTATTGATGCTTCGCCTATTTATTCGAGTAGTGCGAAAATGTCGGACAACGCACGAATTTCCCGGAATGGTTTGATATTTTATGGACATGGTAAACACGAAGATGACATTTGTATGCGAGGTGCCCTAGCACGTCATTGCATCCGATCTGGGGATGGAAGAAGTGGAGAGCAGCCTGGACTGCTGGCCCTTCATCATGTATGGGTTGGTGAACACAATCGTATTGCGATGGAACTAAGCCAATTAAATCCTCACTGGAGCGATGAGAAAACCTATCAGGAAGCTAGGAGAATTGTTGGAGCACTCTTCCAGCACATTACCTACAACGAGTTTCTACCAATCGTATTGGGGCAAGAAGTGGGCAAATTATTCGATTTAGAACTATTGAGTTCAGGATATTTTTCTGGCTATGATCCGAATATCAATCCCAGTGTTGCAAATTCATTCGCGGCATCGGCTTTTAGATTCGGACATTCACTTGTTCCGAGCACATATATGCGATGTGACCGAAATCACAATTTCATTAACAACAGTAAGTCCCAAAATGATATTAAATTCATATTTAATCGAATATCCTGTTTATAGATGTTTCATTACATGAAGAATTCCAGCGCGGTGACATCGGGACACCAGGTTCCCTACACCGCCTTATAAGGGGTTTAGCAGCTCAGCGAGCACTGAAAAGAGATGAGTTTATTACGCCTGAGCTAACGAATCATCTATTTCAAACACCAGGTGAGCAAAATTAAAATTATACAACACAATAGGGCATCAGAAAAATCATGAATAACTTTTCATTTGTTAGTAAGTGTATTCTCAAGCCAAATATCAATTACTTTTTTCCCGCTTTCTCTTTTTTTGACTCGAACTATATATTGTTATTTTAACAATCGGCTGGAGCTCTGGCTTTAGTGGCGAGTTTAACCATTATCATTATTATTAATCGTGGACGACTTTAATGCTGTGTAGTTAAGTATTATGCCGCGAAATAAAACACGAAATTCAAGAAACGATAGGACCAAATACATACACACACACTGCAATTTTCAAGAACAATGAACAGGTAGACATTCATAGTAAAGTTATTAAGAACGGTATCGCACGTTGGCGGTTATGTGTATTTAAGTTCAGCCAACAATTTTCCATAGATGATCAATATTTTATCAAATTATTTCCATAAATTTACGGCAACTAATTTCCGGAGCATGTGCTTTCACGTGAGCTATAAAAGCTCAATAGCTAATCTTCTAACACAGTAGAGACAACTGGACGGTGTTGAATCGACTTCTTACTATTCCTGTACAATTATAGCAAGTTTTCAGTTAAATTGCATTTTAGGAGGTGGTGGTCCTACGTGATGTGTAATGCCTTGATGATACAACTAGCAAAACGGCTGCTTATTTAATAATGATAGGAGATTTTAATTCTATCTGTGCTGTATTATCAAGCAGTATAGCTGGAAATGCGTTTGATATAATCATACAGGTGCATAACTTTCAGGTCATTTCTTACCATTCTAGTAAAATTCGAGAGACCTTCGAAACCTGGTAGGAAATTTAGAATTTTCTTAAATTAAACATATAATTGAGTTTTATAGTGTTTTCTGTTTAGACGAGTTTTTAAGCATTAATTTCCTTACATTTGTGCCATGTCCTTAATTAAATGTCGTTCTTACTTATGCAGTTTGTCAATCTTAGAGGGCGACAAAGTAGCTCACTCTACCAACAGAACTATCGGGGACAACTTCATAGTTCTGGACCTTCTCTGTTGGCCGTACCATAGAATCCGGTCATTCTTTTGGAAGCTTTTAAGGAGGTATTCTGTTCTAGACGCACGAATTTAACGCAATTTTTGAAGTGCTATAAAAAAAAAGCGATCAATATTTTTACTATTCATTTTTTATAGGATATTTATTAATATTTCAAGAATACAGTAAAAAAAATTGAAAGTAAAAAAATTCAAAATTCAAAAAGTTAGCAGCTGATGAAGTGGGGGAACTCCAAAAACTTGGCACGCGACCATACCCACGATTCAACCCTCCTAGCAATCTGAAAAAAAAATATTATTAATTTACAGAAATGCCTCTATCGTTGGAACTAAAAAAAGTTGAAAAAAAATGTTTTAACCAAAATGGCACTGCTAGGAAAAAAATTATTTTTGTACCACTTTTTTTTAGTTTTTCGAATTTTTTAAAAATAGTTAACATTGAAATTTGGGGATGAGGATAGTTCATGCAATAGAAAAGCTTATAAAGGAGACACATTCTAAATTTGAAATAAATCGGTTCAGTAGAACTTGAAAGATCGTGGGTACTGGTTTAAAAAAGACAGTTTCGAGAAAAACGCGTTTTAAAATTTCAGGGTATAGCAGCTTCAAGTGACATTATATTTCTAAAGCTGCTGTAACTTCGCCAATTATTGGAATTTTGGACAGCATATTCTTAAAAGTGTAAACTATAAGAAAATATAAAAAGAAAAAAATCGATTTTTTCAAAATTCTAGACAAGAATACCCCCTTAATTTTACACAGGAGATAGTATATTTCGCTGACAGAATGGAGTGAACACTCAAACGCAAGAGCGACGAAATTAGGTGTTTATTGTCCACAGTAGCGATGCCACATAGAAATCACCCGTAATTTCGTAGTACTGACAAGAAATTAACACCACATGAAGAGAAACGAATAGAGGACCAAATCGATGCATATACCCACTGTTATCCAATCGCTGTCTCGTTTTAATCTCAAAGAGTTAAATTCTGTGTAGGAACAGAGGCGTTACTTTAGTTAAAGCTGATAAGCAATATTGTTTCGTAATTATATAGCTAAACTACACCACGGAAAGATGAAGAGTAGCCAGTTATGTATATCTAACCAGATCAAAATCTGAAGACTTGGTATTCGTGAGTACCTGAAACCCGAGACAGCAAATAAATTACACTTTAATTCACGGATGTGACACTAGTTGATAGGAAAGTCTGATGCGGTTGCTTGTATCTGTTTTGATGTAGAAATATCCAAGTCATCAATATCTAGTGTTTTTATCCTCCTTCAACTTCAACGCACTTCCTGGTAGTGGTACAAAAATGGAGGATCTTTGATGCTTAACTGCGCCCCGTATATTCCTCAAGGAGATCTGAATGACTTTGATCTTAGTATTAGATTGCGTTGCTATTCATAAATCTGCCTTTATCTGAGATTCTTAACAGCATTTAGTAGCTAACCGCATGCAGGAGGATTAATCGTTTTCCGTGCCCTCTTAAATAATATCGGACGTATAACACAGAGTAACAAAATGAAAAATTAGATGTCTCCGTTTCTATTTCAGCACACCAACTAACGTAGCTCTATACTAACTTCAGTTATCCCTATTTCAGAGTAGCTCGTTTAAGATTGTTGGATGATAAACCCACAATTTAGTTAAGCGTAATCTTTCTTTGTTTGTTCTTCTTATGAAATGGACTCAATATATAGTTATAGAATTGCTATTTGCTTCCTGACGATCACTTGAATTAAAAGTTCGATAAACGTTGTTTTTTTTTTGTTCATACAAGAATCTATCTATCTATGGTAAATTCATGCTTGCATTATTCGTTGGAAGTCCATCTCACCCGTACGCTAATTCCTCTCTTCCATAAAATAAGCCTTACTTTTATCCAATTTTCCACGTATTAATTATTTTTTTTCTATGATAATCTATCTCCTCCGTATGGCAATACTCGTACGTGCAATAATCCAATTTTTCTTACGTTAATCCATTTCTTTCGTAGTTTACTCTATGTTTTTCATATAGTGGTCGAACTCTTCAATAAGAAAATAATATGGGAGTTTTGTACGATAATTCTACTTGTTTCATATTCATCTTTTCCATAAGATTATCGGTCGGTTAATTGGGATAAATGATACTGTCTCTTTCATATGATAAATTATATGACTTCAATATGATAGGCTAGCTAAAACGTCTTTACAGGATTTCCCTTTGGACTAGACTTGGCAGCGATCAATATACAACGGGGCAGGGATCACGGTATAGCACCCTACACAGCGTGGCGTAAGCCATGTGGCTTGTCGCCCATCAATTCCTGGGACGAATTAGCAAACATTGTTGGCCCCGAATCAGCGACGAGGATTAGTCACGCCTACAGAAGTGTTCATGACATCGATCTCTTCGTCGGGGGTATTGCAGAGCGGCCTGTGATTGGGGGCCTGGTCGGGCCAACGTTCGCTTGTATTATCGCCCAGCAATTCAGCAATTCAAGGAAAGGAGATCGATTTTGGTACGAGAACGGAGGTTTCGAAAGTTCCTTTACCCCTGCACAGCTGTATTCATTAAGACGTGTTTCTTTTGGTTCGGTACTCTGTCGAACCGTGGGCACTGGTACCTTCCAGCCACATGTATTCGTTCCCAGTGACGTTCTTGGTAATGAACGAGTGCCATGCGGTAAAGGTTCACTAGCACCCATTGATCTCTTGCCTTGGTCAGAACAGGATCCGTTGCAGATGATAAACAAAAAAGAAGAAGGTCCTATTGTGCAATTACAATCGCATGCAATTTCGCTATCCACTGATATCACAAAAGGAATAAGCACCATAATGCACAATATAACGAAAGTCGCTCACGTTGATTTTATTCCTAATAGCTCCATAGACTTTCATCGTGTGCCTAACATGACAAAAATCCATGACAAATTGGATTTAGTGCAAAAGGTTGTGACACGACCAGTCACTAAACCCATTGAAGGTATTAGCAACAAATTGGACAAACGTCGTATGCCGATCAAAAAGCAATCAAAACCAGTAATCTCAGGTCCTTCCAAAAAAACCGATACAACAAAAGTAGACACTGAACAGGAGGCCTTTTCAAAAGTACAAAAGATTAAGAAAAAGAAGACCGAAATTCAAAAGGACGTCCTTGCATTGGCCACGCAAAATACGGTCTTTAGGGTAGCAGGTGTTGTTCGATCACAAATGAATCCTATCGAATCAGTTAACCCGACGATTGAACAAGGCAATCAGGAAATATTCACCGAACTAAATAACAACCGACAGGAAAAAATGAATCCAGAAATTTCCAACACTATGTCAAGTAATTATACTGATCTTCGTCAACCTTATGCTGATTTCCAAGCCCTCATAAATACAGTTCTCGCTGAACCAGCTGACGTACACATTCGGTCACATCGCAGTTTGCCATTTAATACTGTCCATCTAGAAGAAGTTAATGTTAGTTCAAGTTTGGACTTTGCCGATAAGTTACGCACATTAGAGTCTGGAAAACCCAACCAAACTTTACCAAGACAACTCACAAACAGATTAAGTGTACACTCTCCAGAGCTGAAACCATCACATGTCAAATTGACGGGCCTACATAACGTTTCCAGAATTATTGCTTCAAATGTCACGCTTGAAATTCCTGAGTCGGGGCTAGAAGCACCAAACTTATTAAGACAGTTCCAAGAACGTCCAATTTATAATCGTCCGCAAAAAGTCATAGTTGACGGAGATACTTCTGACCAGTACGAAATCGAGATTAACATACGCCAAACACCAAAAGGAGATAAAATGCCTTTTGTCGATCGAAATATCCCGAATCGTTACATAAGTAACCAACAACAATTACACACTCCAACTAGCTACACTCCTTCGCAAAAAGACTCGCTTCCTATTATTCGGACCAAACCTCCTACAATTATCTACATAAATGAACACGACCAACCATCCAAGACTTCGAGTAAAACAGCTGGAATATTGCAATCTATTGCGTCCTTTGCTTCGAATGCTTTTAATAACAATAAAGAGCAAACAGGATATCCAAGCAATCCACTACAACAATTCGCAAATCGAATCGTCAACGCCGGTCTCAACATCGAAGGAACTGGCCAAACGCCGACGCCTTCCAACTATTTAAATTCGCCTCAAAACCAACTGTTCCCACAACTAAAACCGGTGTCAACTAATTTCGTTGGTGGACCACAAATTAACCCTTTTGTAACGCCACAAAACTTTCCACCTGCTATTTCTCCTCCTTTCAATCAAAACCAGGGAGGACAACCAGATTTACCATCATCACCAACTTTCCCTTCGTTCGGTATACCTGAAACGAGCAGTTTTAGTACATCTTCTAACTCCGGCGGAGTATCTCATGCATCCAGTAGTGCCGTCAGTTCTGGATATTTTGGAACTATCGCCGGCAGTGCTGCTAGTGCTGGAAGTGACAGTACGTTTAGCTTCAATATTCGTCCTTCGTCGAGGCCTCAACCGAACTTGATACCTAATGCTGGGTTTCAACCAAACTATGAAATTCTTCCCCAGCGACAGTCTTCTAGCACTCCGTCATACGCCAGGCCTCCGAAACCCATCTTAACTTCTGGAGCCTCTTATTACCCACCAAACAAACAGGATACCTTATTTAGTCACGATCGGCGACCACCGCCTTCTTACTACAATGACCGACAAACCAACAGTTTCCAACCGACAAATGTATTCGAGCGCTCTGAGCTTAAAATCGACGAGAATGGGACCATTTCCAACGAAACTAATGGAGCCCAAGCTAGTAGCAACATAGACAAGGATGATTACGATTACGAATCATTTTTCAGCAATGAAAATTCGGAGGAGGCGCGGGAAGGCAATAATGATATGATCGAAGATCAGCAGATGAATACGTTCGGTACAGATTGTTATTTAAGACCAGAGTTTATGGCTGCGAATCTTAATAACAAGTCCTCAAATCAGACTGACTTAAACAAAACCTGTCACAATTTCGTTTTTCCAGTGGTGCTACCGGATAATGAAACTCTTGGAAGCCTACAGAAGGAGCAAACTGAACCCAAAGTCGCAAATAGAGACTATTTTCCAGATACCATGCAAGACAGCCTAAAGAACCTAATCTTAGCGGATGATTATGAAGTTTTTCTGGCATCGGAGAAAAGAGCCTCAGACTCAGCAAATTTGCGGCATTCGTCAAAGGTTGTGACATCAGCTCCAATAAAAGTCAATATGTAAGTTAATGTTTACAAAAAGATGATTTTATTTTAATGTTTTTTTTTTGGTTTTTAGACTTGACAATTGGGGCATGCTCCATACAACAAGTGACAGACCTCTCATGCCAATCTTGCCAGATGATAAAGCCCCTCCAAGCGTTGCTAACGAACTACCGAAACCATTTGGTGACATGAGTGGGATAATTTTGACGATTTCAGGTCCACGCGTTGATGGGCAGACAGTAGCTATAAATTTAGATAGGTTTGCATTAGGACTTAACGACAAAAGGCATCATAAGGAACAAATTGACGAACCAAATCCAAAACTAACATCAGAAATAGGTGACCAGTTTCAAATAACCCCCCCGAACGGCATTGTAAATCCTTCAATATCTATTGAAGACTCCAATGGAGTACAGATACAAAACTTAACGGACTTACCAAAAGGTGGAGTCAAAACTGAAGTTGCCATTAATCAGTTTGAGGAAGTGAGTACTTTTACCAACATAACGAATAGGCATAGGGGCATACCAAAAGTCTGGATAGGCTTAACTAACATAAAAGATGAGGGTAAAGCCAATAAATCTCCAATAGAACGGGTTAAAGAAAGCAATTACCTAGATGTACAGGAAATCGGCGCTGCACCACAGCCTCATGAATCTTCAAACAATTTCACGGAAATAAAGATGGACATATTAGCTCAAGACACATTAACGAACTCAACGAAACTACGGAGTAAAAGTGTTGCGAACTCCACAGACATGACTAGAAAGATTCAGAGTGGTGATATTTTAAAAGAACCAAAGAAGAGGAGTTCTGGGGCACACAGTGAAGAATCTACAACCAAAAATGGCAATCAAGTTGTTTCCCAAGAGCTATTAACAGACTTACCGAATAAAGATGACAAACTAGAGACTCAGAATAATTTAGCTAACTTGTCGGCAGAGTTATATTAACCGATCGAGTTTTAACAGACATTCAAAAAATAAGTAATGAAGTCCATACAAACGAATCCTCAGCTAACTTAACGAATAATCAGAGAATTCCGTTAAGTAAAAAATTTAAAAACTTAACGAAAACCGATAAGACCTTAAACATACGTACTAGGACGGACGTGACGAGCAAAATTAGAATCATGAAAAAGGATACCGTGTTAACAGGTTTCAAAAGTGTAAACGATAAAATAAAAGCTAACGAACCTACACACTTAGTAAAAACAAAAAGCAGCGCAGCACAATAACTATTAATCGACTGCACAAATAGAAAAGAGAAATGTGACACACAATTGACAACGGGCTTAAGAAACTTGGGAGAAAACGTTAATGAGGGACTTAATAACCTATCAGCAGATTTGACCCAACGAGAAAGCGACACTTTGGTGAATAAACAATTACCTCAATTTACGCAAAATTATGAGAATTTATTGTTAGGTACATCAACAGATATGACGAATGAGCATAGCAATACACAAACCAACATTGTTTTACCGAACAGACGCAATGAGGTGCTGACTAATGAACGCGTAGCAAGCATGACGAAGACTACACCGTCACATTGACTCGAACGAAATAAACTTCGATATATTTTATATTGAACTTGACAAACGTGCACAATCACCTACATCATAAGTGTTTTTAGAATAACTCACGAAATTACAAATTGAACTTTTGAACTATAGAACTAAAACAAGATTCAAGGAATAGGGAAAGAGATATAAGTACAGAATTTGACGAATATGTTTATTAGCTTACATGTTCTATACACTTATCAGCACACTTGACGAACGAAGGAAATGAAATACAAAATAAAGAGTACTCGTATTTGACAAATCTATAAAGAAAACATGAGGGACCCTGACAAAGAACAAGTTGACGAAGGAAATGAAATACAAAATAAAGAGTACTCGTATTTGACAAATCTATAAAGAAAACATAAAGGACACTGACAAAGAACATATTAGGTATAAACAATAACGCAGGGCCTTTTAAAAAGCTTAAGAAATATAGTATAGGTTGTGTTTAACAATATGATATTCGCATATTGGTATACAACTATTTTAAAGTCGAACTCGGAGAGAACCCAAATTTAATTACATCTGTAAATATACTTTACGACCTAAGATTTGACAGATATACTTTACGACTTAAGATTTGACAGATGACTGTCTATAAATTTGGTGGAAAGAAAACGGATTTCTTTTAGGCGACTGTTCCAAATAATGTGAACATTCAAAATCTCACTAATGCACTGATTATAAATGTACGTTTAGGAACAATGTTTCAAATGCCTGCGATATTATAATAAATGACAAAGAACTACTGACGAAAATCCAGTAACACAGAACTAGTCGAATTAATTAGCCAAAAATAATTGACTAAGATTTATTGACAAAACATTTTTAATCAAATATTGATGGCCAAGAACCAGTGACGAAATGCTGATGACGAGCTGCAAACGAATGATCGGTACAAAGAACTATTGACAAAGAACCAATGACAAATAACTAGTGACGAATAACTAGTAAGAAAGAATTAGTGACAAAGAACTAGTAGCAAAGAAGAGACGAACAACTCTTGACGAAGAACTAGTGACGAAAAAGTTGTATCCAAAAGTCAGTCTTTAACAACCACCTTCAAAACGTTATCAGAATTAGAACTGACCACACAAGCGTAACGTTGGTAATAAAGAACTAATGATAGAAAACTGAAGACGAAAAATTCGAAACGAAAACCAATAACAAAGTATTGTGAGAGTTTAGAACTAAGGCAGAGTAAAGATTTAGTGACGCAGAAATAAGGATCAAGAATAGTAAGGAACCCATGAAAGATTATTTCAATATCATCATCATCATCGGCACTACAACCGGGATCCGGTCTTGGCCTTATTTAACAAATCTCTCCACCGGTCCCAATTTCGAGCCGATGTCATCCAGTTTAGCACTCACAGGCTCTGGGCGTCCTGGTCTACGCCATCCCTTCATCGCAGACAAGGTCTGCCGCGCTGTCTCCTTCCATACATCCTGCCACAAAGGACTTTCCGGGCAGGGTCCTCTTCGCTCATTCGAGCTAGGTGTCCCGCCCACCGGAGTCTACCGAGCTTGATTTTTCTTACAATATGAGCTTCAAGGTAGATTGCGTACAACTCATGGTTGTAGCGTCTCCGGAATCGTCCTCCCTCACATACGGGGCCAACAATTCTCCTTAAGACCTTTCTCTCGAACGCGGCCAAGAGTTCAGAGTGCCTTTTATTAAGCACCCAGGTCTCGGATCCATACATGAGTACTGGTAAGACCATGCTCTTGTACAGTAGTAGCTTGGATGTTCTGGATAAATTTCGGGATTTAAAGAGCCTTGATAGACCATAGTATTATATTTCAATATACTCTTGTTAAATAAAGTAACTCATTCTGTGGAAATGAAGGGTAAAAACAAACATTATAAGGCTTACCAAGAAGAAAAAGTAAAGTATTATCTTGTGAACTTGTTTAAGAAAGATTATTTATTTTATAAAAAGGAGGGAAAACAACTTTATCTGAAACGAAAACTACGTAACATATGCCATTCTGATTAGGAATGACCAGAAAACATTAGGAAAACGATTAACACTATATAGGACGCAATGGTGAGAATTATTGTCGAAATTGTGATATAGAAATAGGGAACCAGTGATAACGAATTGGTAATAAAGAACTAGTTACAAACAACTCGTTACAAAAAAACAAAAAGTGTGACGTACAACAATTGACTTATAACTAGGATATGATTTTCTGACGAAGAACTAGATACTTAGATTAGTCGCAAAGAATCGGATACTTAGATATTCTGACGATGGAGTAGATACTTATATTGGACACAAAGAATCAGAAAGATAGTTCGGATTACGAACAACTAGCATCTCTCAAATCTAATGATAAAGGAAGAAGTAGTAACTAGGACATAGAACTAAACACGGGAGACTACACGAAACGAAAAACTACGACTGAAGAACTAGGACGAAAAGTTTAGCGGGGAAAGCAATAGGGCGAAAAAACTAATTTCTTAGGAGTGTAGGACTAACTATTTTTAACGGCGCTACCGATTACAAAGAATTATAACCTAACGGTTACGACTTAGAAAAGCGAATTACGAAGAACCAGTGACTTAGAACTACCACCATGTACTCTGATTAACCTCTATTGTAGCAATGAAGAACTATTTTCAATCAACTAGTAACTTAAAACTCGAATCAAATGCTAAGACTAAGCACTTAGTCGTAAACCTGAACCTATTATCAAATAACTAATGACGTGTAACCACTGATCAAAATCTAGTAATGATGAATTAGTGACGATGAACTTGTAAGTAAAGGATTAAATATCGCTGACTAAGATCTTGAAAAAATATAAACTGACCAATTCATACCCCAGAACTAGAAGATCAACCTATTACTAACCAATAATGAAAAACCAACACTTTAGGATTACATCTGAGTATATAGAAAACCCACTCACCAACAACCGGTAATTTAGATTTGCCACTAAATACATAATATATACATAAATAAAAAAATACAAACTGAGAATTTTTCTCGAAGAAAACATCACCAAGACATAAAACATAAAGGGGAAACTTGCAATTTATAACTAGGTTGAAGCACTAGTGAGCACAATTTATAAGCGAAGTTAATTAACACATTCTTTTGATAAGTAACTAATAAATAAAGACCAACTTCAAGTACAACGACTGAAGACTTTTGAAAAACATAAGACCTACAATAGACATAACCCCATGTGACTAAGGACAAGGACAAGAACTTAAGACTAAAGACCGAGATTTGTTTACGAAAAACTGATGACGAAGAACTTTTCTCCTAACGAGCGGCATAAAATTAGTAAGTCAATTGAGTATTTAACATCAATTGAAGGGAAACTGATCACAAAGTATTAAAGAGTTTATGTGAAAGATCTGGAAATTTAGCACAAAATCTGTTGACGAAGAATTTGTTACGAAAAATTAATACATATAATTTATTTAGAAATAATGGGTGATTAGATCTCTTGGCAAGGAAGGAGGAAAACGTATGACAACTATCTTGTGACCGGGGGCCTCAAACGAAGACTTGGTGATGAAGAATGTGCAACGAAAAACTTGTCGCGAAAAGGGTTCTGGGCTTGATTTCTGGTATAACCGGTTCAGGTATTTGCGATTCATTGACAAGTTTAAAAAAAGTCAAATACGTAAGACGAAATTGAATTAATGTAGAACTATTGCTATAACTCTGCCAAAGGGGAGGAAAAATGGTCAGCGTACCCCACTCTAATTAATGAAGAGAACAAATAATATAACAAAAAGCACATTGTCATGATTTTTATTTAATTTGTTGAGGGTTTGTTGAAAAACTCTAACAGCAAACTTGGCTAAGCGGTTTATTGAACAGGCTTTCGAAAAGGATTATTGAAAATAATAAAGGTTATAAAGAATAGATTCAAGGCTCAGCCGCTTTAGAAAGTGAAAAAATAATGATTTCAGGAACTTTATTTAAAGTGGTGAAGTGTACTACTAGAACCCAAATTTCAATGTTGCTGGTTAGTGTAACAAACTTAGTAAAAAAAAGAGTTGTTGACTCAGTAGTTTTTAGACATTATTATTTATTAATTACGAATCACTTATTTATGACACGGGAAAGTGGATTTCGTTTATCCTTCCCTACGTAAATTTGCAGATCAAAAGGTTGAAAAAAAAAGTATTTGGGGAATTGACTACATAAAAGAAATAACTTATTATTTAATTTAATGAAATAAAATGGAAAATAAACATACGGACTTTTTTCTACACAATCAAACATAATTTTGTTTGCCTGAACAAAACGAACACCATAAAGACATACTAAATAACTCAACGAAAGAGAGCAGTGGGATAGAAACTGTTACTGCGGCTCACCCTAAAACTCTATCAATTAAACAAGTATACGTAGGGGATGTCATTTAAAGAGTTTTGAAAATAAGACGTTTTACTACTAAAACGACGGTAGACACAGGTACAATTATTTATGAGATGAAATACTCAACATATAACGTGATTAACATAAAGGGACACTAATGTGTAGACATTACAGCGAATCTTTGCTAACAACATTTTTAAACAATTATGAAACTTGGAAAACTTTACAAAACATGCAAATTACGCTCAGAACAAGACAGAAAAGAAACTCAACATAATAGGTCTTCTCAAACTAAAGCACGACGGGCTTTACCCAGTAGTAATAGCTACCGGAAGAGTATTATGCATTACACAACAAACGTATCAACGGAACGATGGAACACCGCAAATTGATTTCATATGAAAACGTATTTGAATGAAAAATGAACTTTTTACATATCTAGCCAACAAATAATAAATTTAATTCCAATATATTGAGAGATTTGATGCCACAAAAAGACAAATTTCATAACGTTAAGTAGAATTAAGTATTTATTTACACTTATCTTTATGTATTAAAGCAATCTTTTTTAAACATCCAAATTTATCTTAATATTTATTTGATAACAAACTCTGGTAATACAAACAAACACATAAGAAAAGAAAGGACGGCTTATCAAAATAAATTACAATTCTTAGAATTTCTTTACATTTGCTTTATAGTTTTGCTTTATAGTATGGAGAACTGTTGACGATGTAAATGCAGCGGTGGTAAAGGTGTAAATTGATTAAAATATTTCCTCAACCTCATTTGACAATTCTCAAATACGCTTGTTAGCAAAAAATGTCTCTCTATAATATAGGAACAGTAGTTTAATAACTTTCCAATACGTTCCGCGGACGGGAGCGATAATACTGATAATACCCGGAGTGTAGTGTTTGCAACTGCCGTGTCGAATATTATATTCGCTGCAGACATATGCTAAATTCCGAGTCGTGTGTGTACAAATTTTCACCATAATTATTAACCGGTCGAGTCTCAGTGCGTGTTTATTTTAACTACAATAGTAAAATAAATATATACCTTCTTTTTTTTCAATAAAATAACATTAATAATTAATTAAACAATAAATCAGTGTTTTGATTTTCTGTGCTGCCGTTCCTGAGAGTGTTTGTTTCATTGTTCCTGTGCTGTGTCCACTCTGTAATTTGAACTTGTTGCCTGCGTTGTGAAGTTTTGTTTAGTGTCACATTCCTTAGCGCGAGAACAATAGACGATGGGGATGGAAGTGAACGGAGTGCCCCTATATTGGCAGAATACATCCTACCCACAAGACTACTTAGGTTGGTTAATCGTTTGAGTGGGTGATTTCGCAACCGATATCAAGTGTGATTTGCATTTCCCAATGGCGGAGTCGTTTCTACGGGTGGTGGGTAGATTCAGACAGAATCACTCCGATTATTCAGCAATCACAAAGGTTCCCCCACTCCTTGAATCAAATTGCGGCGAACAGCGAACGTTTCAGCTAACCTACTCGCCTCGTCGGTTCTGTTGGAATGAACGACGGTATGTGTAAAATGTTCGAAAAGTATCGCTGGTCGATCCTCATCCTCCTACACTCTAGCACGCTTTTTATCCAAATAACATCCAAGTTATTCTAATATTCGGATGAAGATGCAGTTTCCGTCCTCAAAACGAAATCTCAAATGTAAGTCGTATCCTGGCAAATGAAGATGTGTCAAGTCTCAGCTAGGGCTGCAATATCAGGTTTTGCAAATATTCATATTGCTGAAGCCGATGCCTTTGATGAAATGCCGTAACTAGTTTAACATTGACATCGTTTCTCGTGCAGATCCGATTAGGTTAAGACCAGTTGCTTACAGTTCGATATCTTATCAAAACATTTGCACGATGCTCCCCCTGAGCTATTCCCCCTGTAAATCCGAATTGGGAACTAATTTACCTCCCCAATTCTTTATCTCAAAAGGTACCATCGTGTTTATTCTCAAATTCAGTTCCAGGCATCGACCAAACGTCCGTAAGATAGTTGAAGATTTCTCACGACCATATCGCGGAACGTAGGAGGTGACGGGATGGTTTCTCACGTTGGAACCGGCTTACCACCTATACCAACTTTTTTTGGGCCGGTTCATCAGCCAAGTTCCGAAAGATGGCGGAGGATTTCTTCTAACCATTTCACGGATCCTAGCGTTTGATGGGGTGGTATTTTACCCGGCAAGAGCACGCCGAGTCCCCACCTACCACTCGGAATTTAGTCGCCGTTTACGACAAGCCGGCCCAGCTGGGAGTATATTTAAGGCCCTACTCATAGAGAACAGGTAAAAGAACTTGTTGGCATAAGTCACTTCAAGGGAGCAGGGAATCGTGTAAATGGCACGGAGATCCCGGCAAACCCATCAGCGCTCTTGCCGAAGAAATAATCAACACTTTGTTTATGATGGTAAAGGTAAGACACTCGTATTGAAGCCGCCGTTGGAAATATATTCCTAAAAAGCGACCAGAATTCGTTAAACAAAAACTAGAAAAATAAAAAACGGCACCGTCGTGCCACATCCATCTTATAGTCAAAATCTGGTTCTGAATGACTTTTATCTCTGCAGGCCAAAAAACCAGCTCAAGCTTTTGACAGAAGGATCTACCCCCTTTTAAGTGCATAAGATACGTTAATGGAACATATTCGCGTACAATGACAGTATTGTCAGTCTCTATTGAACACTGAGTAGTACGACATTACTGGTGAACACTTGTGCAACTTTATATAAAACGTTGCGGTCTATGGAGGATGAGTGAACATTACCCAAGTTTAATGAAGACCTCCATAGCTGTGTGGAAAACAGCATTTTTTGTGTGTAATATTTGCTGCTATTTCTGTCAATACAACCCAATGGAGCGTATGAAGCGAATCAAGTCCTTAAGATTTATACGAAGGTACCTCGATTCCCACCCTGGGGAACGTCGAAACAAAGGAAGCTTCCAACTTAACTATAAGCTGTTATCCAAACAGACTATCTAGAGAGTAATGTTGGTTCAGAGCCAATATCATCCCCGACAATAGAGCGAGAAACAAACTTAAATTGACGGCATTACATATGTCACAGCATGCCCAAGGCATCGAACAGGTAGTCACCAAATGCCAACCAATCAGTGTTGCCATTGTCTCTATATTGTAGTGATTGTAGGCAAGTATAGTGTAATGTTTTATGTATCATAAATACATCGAAATTGTACCAATAAAAGGCTTCATCAATGAAAATGAATGGGAAGAACTTACGGTTTTATCGGCGTGATTGATCTAATATCACTTCCCTTTAGGTATTTATTTTGGAACGAAAGGGAATAGACAACGCACACGCAATGTTCAACCCACACGAACAACATACCAGCGTTCCCGCACCACTCTTCAATACCAACGATTATTTCAGACTACCGGTGGAAAAAAGGATGAATCTGTCAAGTGCTAATTTCTCACTCAAAAATTGAGCCCGCTACTCTGATGGTACTACACTTACCATTAAGGTTCTAATTCAACAGCAAAAATGATCACTTTATAAGTAGCATTCGATTGCAGAAGTTTAGGTGTCGCCATGCACAAGTCTGTTTGAACAGCATGTTTCAGACGTAACCAAAAGAACCCAGGTGGTGTGTGCCAATTGATTACATAATTTTAAGCTTTTTATTTGTAAGATCTCGACGATCACAAGGTTGTTGTATTTGCAAACAATTAAACTCATTCAAATGCAGGCCTACTTCAATTTCATGTCATATTGAATTTATGGTATCAAACAAAATGTTTACAATAAATCAAATCCCCCCAAGTCTGTTTATTTGTAATTTACTTTTAAGTGAGGTTTGTGCGCAGTTTGAAGCCCATCGAGACGGGACGGTGTGAAGGTAATTGGAAGTTCCGTTTGACCCAGCAGTCGAATTTCGCACGGGAAGAAAGGATCGACTACCTGTCTGAAGTTTGTGAATTTAAATTAAACGCTGCACTCTGAAATTAATTTTTTTATTTAGTTTTTCAGTATTTTTTTGTTTATTTGTGTATTTCTTTATTTCACAATTTTTTTATAAATTCGTAAATAAACGTTAAATATAAAATAGTGTATATTTTTAAAAACAACAATAACACACAGAAGAAAGGTCGTTGCCATTCAGTATTACGAACGAATTAAGAATTTAAAGTGAAAAGGAAATCAAAACAACCGATAATCAATAAAAGCAATATAATACAAAACCATTCTTTAAAAAAAAAGTTGTGTATTATTGTAAAATATGATGAAAGGAAGAAAGGACGAAAACAAAGCCTAGAACAAAATATGACAAACTACTAACATTCTAACTCACATTTGACACGTGTTAAGCATATTCGAGGTATTGTTGTTGCCCTGATTGACCGAAGGTGTTCATTAAATAATCGATATGAAGTGGTGTGGAACTTCGATACGGATACAATGTTTAAAAGATTTCTGCCAACATCATAGCAAGGAATTAAATGTAAGTTAAGATTTCCAGACTTTAATAAAAGTCTGTTTAACACCTTAAAACAATTTAAATTACGAGCAGGGGTAGTCTTCAATGTATAGAGCAAAGTAAAACTGGATATTCAATAGATCTAACTTAGGACGTATTCGTATTTCCGATAAATCTATCTTACAACATATTCATATATCTGGATGTGTTTCATTTCGATATCACAAACAATGGTGTAGTGTAACTTGGAATGGAATATGGTCTATATAAGAAATTGTCTTTAGAAGTTTGGTGGCACATACGTTACGCACATAATAAAAGTGCCGAAGGTTGCGTCGCGAATACTTCTTCAAAATATCTACGTGAAACCAAAAATTCATTTTGGAAATACGCCTCAAGAATTTAAATTCGTCTGGTCTCTCGACTTTTTTTACACAAACTCATTTGCATCATAGAGGATTTTGACATAACTTTAAATATTAAAGAACAGTGCTAATGAAGCATAAGAAAGTGTGTGACGTTTCCGACTGTTTACACACGCACATACCATAGTCAAGAATACTGGGCCAAAAAGGAATTCGAAAAATAATTCATCAGAGGTGCATATCACAGCATTAACGTAGCAATCCAAGGGTTAAGGAGTAAGTTGAAACATTTTCGTGCATACGCGGTCATGATTTGATGAACTGGTGTTTTGATTTTAACCTTTTTATAAAGTGTGTTCGAATTACGTTCTCCACAATTATACAAAACTCTATAGGAGGATAAAAAAAAAACGAGTATCGATGTGAATTGATCATGAATATCTGAAAACTACAATGACGTTGAAACGAATGATCAGAAACATCTCAAATTTGCATGGTTCAGCTAAAGAATGGTAGTTTTTTTCAGTCGGAAGGTGGAAATCATCAAAAGATACATCTGAACCAATCCAGAAGCATTCCGGGCTTTTTAACGACTAAATTTCCAAATTTCTATGTCAGGTATCATAGTGTGGGTCCATCTTCCTTTAGTGGAAGCTGGCATTCGTCGGCGATCCTCTTGCTAGATTAGACTCATGCAACGTAACAGTTTCTTAGGTGCAATGTCAAGTGGTTTCCTCTCGGCCCTGACATTTATGGCATCTTCGGATACCCTCCAGAGGCCGCGGCATATTCTTAGTGATTCCAGTCTATGTGGTGAGTTCACTCCCTCATTTATGGCTTATACTCTGTGACTCCTGCCCATATGAGAGCTGCGTAGATCATAATGGAGGTGTTGACACTGGTTATCAGTTTCCTTATGTGGGGCCGGGGTCCACCAACATTTGGTAGTATCCTCGCTAAAACTTTGCATACTCTTGCCGTTTTTTACTCGTTTTCCGCAGGTGTTCCTTGAAGGTCTACCTGTTGTCGAGTATAACACCAATATATTTCCTATAGGGCCTAGATCTCGTTGTTTGTCCTTCTATTTCCAAATCAAGGTGTTCAACTTTCTTACGACTGCTTATTAAAACCCACCTCCCTCTTATGTCCAGCTATTTATTTTTCTACGTACATTTATTTTGTTTTCTATACAAATATGTTTTTTATTGTTTTTTATTTAAACAAAATTTACAAATTATGTCAGAGAAAAAAAAGGAAAACTTGAATCTGGTTACATTATTGTGATTTTTAGGTTTTTTATTGTTTTTTTTTGTGTATATGTATGTGTATATATAAATATAAATATATATATATATATATATATATATATATATACATATACACACATATATACATATACATATATACATACGTGCATATATACACTTTTTTTATTATGTATACATTTTTTTTTTGTAATTTTTTTTTAACATATTATAAATTAATATTAAGAGAATTAATTTGATTAAAAGGAGTAAAAAGGATAAAAAAAGAAAGAAGGAGAGAGAGAGTGAAAGAAAGAACTATAGAGGTAAAAAACGGAAGGAAAGAAAAGGAGAGAAAGCGTTTAGGCCATTATATCTAAGGGGGACGTGTAGTCCTATCTTCGGCATTAAACCGCCAAGAAAGGTGAAAAGCATGTCTATTTGATTTACCTCGTTCGCCAATTACTGTGCTAAAACGCAAGCGGTCCACGTGATGGGATAGGTTGTTATCATGCAGTATTCTTTTGTTCCTAGCTCCACGCAAAGCATGACATATGATATGGACTACATAACAGTTTTGTATGAGGCCTTTTGTGTCTAATAGAACAAATACTTCAGGCGAATAAATCCGCTTTGGAGAGTATTCTCCAGATATGAATCGTGTGGATAGAAAGCTCCCGAGATCAAATTATTCTCATTGGTCGTTGCTCTTGCAATGTGAAATCGTATACTTTTAATTATGAAGTTATCTAACATGTTTAAGCCTGCCATGTTATACAGGTCTCTATTAGGATAATACTTTGTATACTGCGATTCTGGCATTCTGCATATTCGGAGACAGGAACGCAGACATCATCATCATCGGTTCTACAACCGGGATCCGGTCTTGGCCTTATTTAACAAATCTCTCCACCGGTCCCGATTTCGAGCCGATGTCATCCAGTTTGGCACTCCCAGGCTCTGGGCGTCCTGGTCTACGCCATCCCTCCATCGCAGACAAGGTCTGCGGTGGTGTCTCTTTCCATACATCCTACCACAAAGAACTTTCCGGGCAGGCTTCTGTTCGCTCATTCGAGCTAGGTGTCCCACCCACCGGAGTCTACCGAGCTTGATTTTTCTTACAACATTAGCTTCAAGGTAGATTGCGTACAACTCATGGTTGTAGCGTCTCCGGAATCGTCCTCCCTCACATACGGGGCCAACAATTCTCCTTAGACCGTTCTCTCGAACGCGGCCAAGAGTTCAGAGTGCCTTTTATTAAGCACCCAGGTCTCGGATCCATACATGGGTACTGGTAAGACCATGCTCTTGTACAGTAGTAGCTTGGATGTTCGGGATTTAAAGAGCCGTGATAGACCATAGTAGGCTTTGTTGGATTTGATCAGCCGTTCGCGTATTTCTTCTTCCATATTGTTATCGGCTGATACTTTTGACCCAAGGTAGTTAAAGGATTGCACTACTTCAAATTCGTGCTCCACTACCCTGATAGTTTGACCAACGTTAGGTCTTCTCTTCGCAGAAGTTGCCAGCATGTACTTAGTTTTTCCCTCATTAATGTGCAGCCCCAGTTTTTGTGCCGCCTGCTCGATCTGGGTGAAGGATTCCTGTATCGCCGATTCGGTTCTACCGATGATATCGATGTCATCTGCGTAGGCAAGTATCTGGCTGGACATGGGTGACAATAGTCTCTCTTGTTGTAACCCCAGAGTCACGGATTGCTTTCGCCAACGCCAGTTTGAAGAGGAGGCAGGCTAGACCGTCCCCTTGTCGGAGTCCATTATAGATGTTTATTGGTTTGGACAGCAATCCCGCTATTTTTACTTGACTAGTTGCGTTGGTCATGGTCAACCTACAAAGTCGTATCAATTTGTTTGGAATGCCGAATTCTCTCATGGCATTATATAGTTCTACCCTGGCTATGCTGTCGTAGGCGGCCTTAAAGCCTATAAACAGATGATATAATGGAATCTTAAATTCCAGACATTTTTCCATCGCCTGCCTAAGGGTGAATATCTGATCAATTGCTGATTTGCCTGGGATGAAGCCACACTGATATTGACTAATGATGGCTTTAGCGTATGCAGCTATCCGATCTTGTAGGATAATGGAGAATATCTTATAGGCGGTACTCAGCAATGTTATACCCCTATAGTTGCTGCACAGTGTGATATCTCCTTTCTTATGTATGGGGCAAATTATACCGCGACGCCAATCTTCCGGCATCTCCTCTTGCTCCCATACGTGCACCACGATCTCATGAATTGCGTGATGTAATGCTGACATTCTCTTTCAAATACGAGTACACGAAGTTTTTCCATATAGTCGTAGTAAGGGGCTATTGTAAACCATACCGGGCATCCGTACACCATCATACGTCGTATGAGTGACGTGTATTATATATGTAATTTTGACTGTCGAAATTTTATTGCGGATTAGTTGGCTCATCATAGCTTAAGAAGTTTTAGCCCTAGAGGGAGCCATTACTATGTGTTTATCAAAATTTAGAAAGTGGTCGAGCCAGATATCTTACAACATCTCTCACTGCCAAAGGCAGATCATTTGGTCCAGTAATGGAAACATTTTTCCAGTTTTTTTTTGTATCAGCCGCCGCGGTGCTTAGGGGAGTCCTAAATAGGATAGTTTCAGTTTTTTGGAACTTAATTTGTAGCTTCCACTTATTACAGTAATTTTTAATTCTGTTGAGATGATCTTCGAAAAGTCTGTTAATGATCTCAATTTTTATTTTTCTGACTTAAAAATAGATGAGAGTTGGTCCTTCGCTACAACAAACTGTTGCCTCGATTTGCAATGGGATACTGTGCGTTATTAATGGCATTAAAGATTGTAAAGCTTCGATTTTCGGAGCGCCAACTATTAATTGTATTGCGAAGTGAAATGTGGTTTTGCAGTGCTCTGTGTTCTAGATCATGATTGGGGCGAGAGGATTCGTTCATTCTGTGCACGGTCTCGAAATAGGCACCCATAATATTTGTTTTTTCTTGTGAATCTTCTATTAATAAGGACTCGCCCTCAGAGATAATATTGTCGGCGGTAATACCTGCGTTTTACAATTCGCTGGAGTTCATGCGATTTTTACACAGGGAATGTCATTATGATTGCTCTGCCGGAATATCTAATTTATCTGAGGAACATATTCGAGCAGTAATTTTGTTTTCCCATTTTGGGTTTATAGCTGTTCTGTAGTTTTCACGTGTGTATCGGTCGGTGAATTGCCGATAGAGGAGTTTCAGTCTAGATAGGAGAGAACTTCTCTGTCTATACAGAGCATCAATAGCTGCGTTTCTGTATTGGGTTGTGTAATCTTGACACCGATATATTTTGGGAATAGAGAGTTCCATAGACTTCTTTACAATGCTGTATATTTTGGGAATATAGAGTTCCATAGACTTCTTTACAATGCCATCCATTGTAAGGAGATAATGATCTATCTCTTCATTTTTTTAATTTCTATTGATAGGTGGAACCATCTCACTTGAGTGGATTTCGCTTTTGAGAACCCATTCAAAACCCGACCAATGTACTTTATAAAAATTGAAGGAATAAAGCTAATCACATTGGTCAGGCAGAGTTTGTTCACGTGGAATGTGAATTGTGGCTTCAAGTCCATAGTGGTCACTATCGTATTCGATAGCCCGAAGACAGTTTCGAATACTAGTATTTGTATTTAAGAGTTCAATACGACTGTCTATTAGTAGAAGATCCGAAAAGGAGTCCCCTCTTCGGAATGAAGGGGTGCTAGTGGCGTAAATTTCTAACTTTTGTTCGATGGTGTTTGTTTGCCATCATACGAACAAAGCATTACCTCTCGTGTTGTGGCATAAGTTGCCCCAAGTAGCAAGTTTAGCATTGATATCGCCTGCTAAAATGAAATAGTTGTTTGCAACTTAAGGCACTGGACCAGCGTATTTAATTCGTTGATGAATTGTGCGCCTTGATGAGCTTGTGGACCATATAGTGACACCACATATAAATGCCTGTAAGTTTGAAGAGGACTGTCTACTATGCCAGCTTCCAGCACTTGAAAGTTGTGTACTTCTTTGCTGTACAGGATCTTATGTCAAAGACTTGTTTTGATTAAGAGTGCAAACACCGCCTCCTTGTGTGGATTGGGGTCTATATCTTCTTATATTTCTGTAGTTTTTGTAGCCCTAAGTTGTCTCTTCTCTCTATTCTAATAAGTGAATTAACATTCTCAGCAATAATCTTTAGGACTGATTCAGCTAAGGAGAATTTAATGATTATGGCTTTTTATTTGCACACATCGTTGAATAACGAAAATCTATTCGATCTGTTTGTTCTTTAATTATTTTTTCAAAGTCCGCGCGCATGTTGAGGAGAATCACTTTTAGGTCTGATTCTTCTTCTGCCGGGCGTGCTTTCATCGCATGTTGATGCTTTGGTGCTAAGTTGATTGGATTATTTAAGCCGGAGGTCATTTGAGCACATGACCTGTTGGACGCAACGGAATTGTTGAAAGAGCGAGCTTTTATTCGTTTTTGTGCTTCGATCTCAAGCTTTCGCTTATCCATTTTACCCTTAACGGCTTGAAATTTAGCGCATCCTCTAAAATTTGCAGTATGACCTGAATTTTTGCATAGCACACAGGCTAGTTTGCTTTTATCTGAGAATTTTTGTTTTCCAAGTGGACATTCCCCAGTGTTATGAATGTTTAGGCATGCATGCATGCATTGTAACACATGTTTGGCTTTATGGATTTTTTTCCCAATTCCCCATTTGATAGTTGAGATGTCTTATGTGCCTTTGCCCATCAATTTTGCTATCAGGGCTTGGCGAAACTATAAAAAAAGGCAACTTGCGGTTGCTGTTTCTTGAAAATGAGGTGGAAAATAGCTTTACAGTAATGAATTTTGAGCTGCCAATTTCGACAGACTTAAGATCCTCCAGGATTTCCTCGGGTGAAAATTCCGGATATACTTCTTTGAGTAACATGTAGATTATTTCTGCTCTTTTTAAAACTGATTTCAATTCATTATAGTCTACAATTGGCGCAAGGCTAATAAACTTGCCCGGAAAAATAAATTATTATGGACAATTTAACAAGTCTCGGATATGGACCGGATACCGGTAGAGGGACTTGCTAAATAAGACCAAGATCGGATCCCAGTTGTAGTGTCGATGATGATGGTGATGATGATGATAGTCTACTGTCACATGCTACGCTATATTTTTCAAAACCAATTCTTTTAATTTTAAAATTAACATATGCTAACTTACCTAACTGTATTATATCCTTAGCTTCAGTGAAGCTGAAGACGATTGGTGGTACCCGCATCTTCTTTGTGGTTTGCTCCTGCTGCTGTAATGATTGCCGTTTCTGTTGAGACTGCTGCTGTTGGTGTTTAGTTGGTTTGTCGTTGTTGTTTCCTCTGGTTGCTGGTTTTCCTTCTTTTTTCGAACTCTTTGTTTACATCTTTGTGAGTTTTTTTTTTTTTTTCGTTTTTTCATCGTGGTGATGTATTTGTGGGAGACCGGGGTTCGATTTCTCGTCGGGGAGCCTCTGGCGCAAGACTAATGACCTTCCCCGAAAAAAAAACAGATCATTATGGAAAATTTAACAAGCCTCAGGACTTGCTAAATAAGGCCAAGACCGGTTCCCGGTTGTAGTGCCGATGATGATGATGATGTATTTGTCGATATTTTCTGTTTTATTTGCCTTTTGTATGGCCAATTGATCATATTTATTTCCTACCCCTGAGTAGTGAACATCATTATTTTCTGTGATGTCAACTTCACACGCATCACTTTCCTTTCCTGAAGAACTGTCGGTTAGACGTCGTTTTGTTGAATGAGTTTGCGCTTGACACAGATTTGTATCAGCCATTCTTTTATTATTATTGTTATTAAATGTTTGTTTATCTCGCGAGTGATTCATGAAAGTGCACACCCGTGCACGCCCACACGTCCGTACATCCACTTATTATATTTTTATACTACTGAATTCACTATAGCACGTGTGAATTGGAACACACAAGTTGACTTGTGCGTATATATTCTTAATATTTTGTTTTGCTGACGGGCGAGGATCGATGTGTTACGTTCAACGTCTCTATACCTACTGTATCTAGCCAGTATTTAATGCTTTGGATAGCTTGGGAGTAAATATTTTCCAGGTCATCTAGATTTTTAGCTACGGCCACAATCCCCAAATCAACTGCATGCCCAATGATTCTTACTCCTCCCAGTATGTTGACTCTGAGCACGCCATCATACATGATATTCCATAACAGCGGGCCCAATACAAACCTCTGGGGTACATTCCTTGTTAATTTATATTCTTGTGGTCCCACGTCGGTGTCATAGAACAGTGTGAACCTCTATATTTATTTGATATGCATTCTCTGATCGATCTTTATCGCGAAAAGTATTCACCTACTTCAATAGAGCAATAACCTAAGAAAACAGATATGCAAGATTCTAACGGCGGAATTGAATAAATTAGGCCCGAGCCCCCTTTGAGTACATTCACTATTCATTTATCTATCCTGTTCATAACGTTTAGGAGCGCCTGACTAAATATGAAAATCATATTCCATGTGTCGTCGCATATACGCGTTGAAAATTGAGGTCCGGTTGGACAGGGTGAACTAATTCTTGCGTCCCTTGAGAAACCGCATGTTGTTGGAGGCATTTTCCCATGCTTGAATCACTTGGTCGTTCTAATTAAGAGTTGAATTAAGAATTGATAGCTCCTAGCCTTCGGCGATGCAAATACCGCTCATCAACAGGGTGTCTACTTTGGTATTTGCCTCTGATAACAATAGGTAGCTCTGGGTTTATGAGGCAATGAATCCCCGAAAATATATATGGGTTGAAATCCAACATATTAATATGTTCACTGATAATGACCTTCGTCAGGCAGATTCAGGTGAGTGGGTGAAACTCTACGTACTTTCATCAGTAAGAAACGGTTTAAAAAAAAGAGGGACAAGGTGAGTGATGGGAGGTACATTTCATATCTTCCACATTAATTGAATAATAGTGTGACGCATATGACAATCAGTACTAGAATATTCTAGAAAGTCCAAAACAAAGTACTAGACTATTCTATAAAGTACTGGAAAACTGGAGACTATGAACAGTAGAAAATTTGAGGCTATGGAAAGGATGGAAACGGAACACCGAATCAGAAATAGGAAACTGTATAAATACGTGATACGCAGATCAAAGAAGTAAGAAGTAAGCAGTCAAAGACGCGATAAGTAAGGAAGCGATAAGTACGGAAGCGATAAGTAAAGGAGCGAAGTATCAAGAAACGGTTGTTATTAACAGACTAATAAAGTGTTTGCAAAGAGAATCGGTTTAACGGCTCTCATTTATTAAAATAATTAATCCAGCGAACCCTAAGCTCGCTACGATTGGTGTCAGAACTCGGATTAATTATTGGTGAAGTAAATAAGTCTGTGAAAGTGTGTTGTGACGGTGTCAGATCGACATTTGGAGGATCTTCGCGTTTCTGAGTTGAAGAAGGAACTTCAGGACCGGAATCTGGATAGCAGAGGAGAGCGTCTGCAAGCAGCAATGGAGGAAGAGGGTATTAATGTCGGCACATACGTTTTCACGATTGGGCCAGACTGTCCGGATGGAGAAAAAACAGCGAGTCAAGATGGTGCCAATGTAACGGAGAAGAGTCCGGCACATTTGGACATTTCGGATATGTTCAGGATGATGATGACAAAATTGGACGCGCAAGCTACAGACATTAATACAAAATTGGACGCGGCAGCTACAGACATTAATACAAAATTGGACGCGCGAGCTGCAGATGTTAATGCAAAGTTGGATGCTCAAAATTCAAAATTCGACGCACAAGCTGCAGATCTGAATGCAAAATTGGATGCCCAAACGCAGTGGATGAAATGTAATTTTCAACACTTTAAGGAAGAAATTCGAAACGAAGTAGTAAATCTGGATCTAAAAGTCACCGACGAAATAACGCGAATCAAAAAGAGACGAGTGTGTTGAGAGAAATAATACATCGCCTAGCAATCAACATGACTACAAAGATACAAGGATGCAACCGCCAACCTTCGATGGAACGGAACCCTTCTCTGTATTTATACGTCAGTTTAACGCCGCGTCAACTATAATAACTGGTCGGATGAGCAAAAATCAACATCACTAATTTTGTCACTCCGCAGGGCGGCTGCAGAATTGCTACACACCATACCAGCAGAGAAGCAAATAGATTTCCAAGCGGTAAAAGACGGTCTTGAAGCTTGGAATGGAGATAACCACATGCAGCAGGTCTGTGGGGGTTCTCTATACTACATGGAGAACCAACCCACAATGCCAACCAATCTTGACCGCTAACAGCGCGTCACTTTAATCCAGCTCCCCGTGCAAAATCTGCATTTGGATACATCCCATACTTACCAAGAACCCATTTCCCAAGCTGAAATAAATGCATATTCCAATTTACAACGGAATACTAATCATCTTCCTTAATTACATCACCCCACATATAATTTTTCCCAAATTTGCTTCGGTCAATTCTCTACTTAATCCATACTCCCTCTTTGCGAGCAAGCAATATTAATTTCCCCGAAATTCATATGCCGTAACAAACGCATATTCAAATCCACAACGGAACATTAACAAGTATACCAAGCCGCATACATTTCCCCGAAACGACTTCGGTTAAAATTCTATCTAAACGATATCCCAATTTCCCGGTATACACAACCAACGAATCCAACTTAGCTTACACGGCAAGGATTCGCTGGAACTAAATTCCTATGCAGGCATAGCAACCCTTCCACTAAATTCTTAGGAAGTGGCAATGAGTTTACGACGCCACTGCCACAACGCAATGGATTTTCGATTTCATCAGTCGTCATCTAACTACCGCCACGCGCACATCAAGAGTCGCCTTATAACCGCCGGGATCACACGGGGGCTTGCAAGCCCCCGTGTGTAAAGTAAAGTCGAGCCGCATCGCGTGAGTTCTAATTTAAGTGAAAGTTTAAAATGAGTGCTGCGTACGTTACCCGGTCCCCTTGTTAATTGCTTAACTTTATTCAGTAGATACTTGTACCGAGTTTGAATTGAAGCTAAACATTTTCACGTAAAATAGAACAGAAAAACATTAACCATAAACACTTTCAAGTTTGAACTATGTGCTGAGTTTTAAACTACGTGTAAACACAACTTGCCATGAACACAAATAAATTTAAATAAGAATCGTCAAATAAAAGAACTAATAAACAATAGGATAATTTATGCCCGGTCCCGTGTGTTTTATTTTCCGGGCTGCGTCCGATTGATCTTATTTCATTCAGCCCTTTTTGGTGAACTTTCCGCAGTTCTAATTCGGTGGGAGCGTAGTGAACCCATGTCCCTGCTGACATCTACTCCCTCCCCCACAGGCGGAGTAGAACGCAGAAACCTGGAGAAATTTTTCAATAGTTGCACGCAGACATTAAACGTCTTCTCTTATTCAAATATGACTAAGGAATTTCTGAACGGGGTAGCAATGGATGCATTTATAAATGCACTCCAAGATCGGGACTTGTGCGCTTTCTATATTATGTTGATACCTGGAAAACTGAAAAGTAAATCATCAAAGCCGTAGCAATAGCATTTTACATCAGTAAAGAGTAGTTGAGAAAAAAATTGCATCTCACTCGCACAACAGCCGACTGATCCTTTGGGTCTGTCTATTCGTGTAATTATTTTAGTCAAAGCGTTGCTTCGAATCACAATCTCTCCCGTATCGTTGCACAGCACTATAGGCCTACCATCAACTATAAGGGAAGGAATGAATGTGGAAATAGCGTTTCTGATGTTCTTCAGAAATGCCAACAAATATTTATTACCCATGAGAGAGTGTAGTATTTTTGTCTTAGTTTCAGGTCTACTACAAGAATTTTGTGTGTTGAGCGTCCACATTACATTCATTCCCATTTCTCTTGAATATAGCTCAGTTTTTCTCCAAATTATTTGATTCATACGACAGGGAACTCAACTTTTTAGTTTTAATGACTTCCCTGCACATGAAGGGTTTGAAACTTTTCATTCTATATGGGGAAAAAATCCTCATAACAAGTATCACCATACGAGGCATTGCGTCAGCTAAAGCGTTGGGGAAGTACGCAACGACGTGCTTACAAAAATTATCGTTAAGACCATCCCAGCTGTCTTTCTCGAAGAACCGCATTTTTGTGGAAGCAGTTTCGGTAACACTGTTATTGGTTAGAGGAACTTTAGCTGATAAACAAGTACGCAATGTCGAAAAAACGTTGGTTTTTGGTGAGGAACAAGTCATTGGTTTATGGCATGTACCTGTGTAGATTGACTTATGAGTTATGCTAAATTGTTTGAATCCAAGGACTGCTGAACATCGAGTTTTGGTATATGCAAACCTTCGAAATGTATATGCGTAAAACGGCCAATATCGCTTCGGGATGAGATGCAAGCTGGGACCCGCAATGAATACATGCAAGCTATTTCTATAGGTGTTACTCCCTCAGCGCAGTTGCCCCATTAAATTTCTATAAAAACTTAGGTCGCCTCTGCTACGTCACAATCACACCATTAACTTATTAATGTTAAGGAATCATGTACGCAATAGAGAGAGGAAAAAGAATAGATTTTAGATAAGAGAAGTGGGTAGTTTTACCCGTACTACACTTCACACTCTAATTTTATAATACATACATATTTCTATATTCACACCATACTAGCTACGAAAGGGCAACTGGGAATTGTTTTTCTATTTTTTTATTTAAGATATCCACGACGAATAGTACAAATTTCGACATACGAGAGCACATACTTTCTTGACATCAATATTCCCCCTCTCAAAGTAACATGAGACCTCTCGGCTTTTCGATAATATATTTGCACGAAAATGGCATCTGGTCCCCGACGCAGCGAACCCGTCAAAAATAAGTGTTTTCGGTCCTAATCGGCCGTCCACCCCACTCTCAATGGGGTCTCCCAATACTCTTCCCCTAACCATTTATCACCAGAATATCAGAGGACTTCGTTACAAAACTCATTCGATGCTACAAAATACGCACTCCCTTCCCTTTGATATATATGCTATAACCGAAAGTAACCACACCCTCAGTATCAATAGGCCGCGTGCGGGATCCAACCTCATGTGTCCCCCGGGGCTATCATCTCGGCCCTCTCCTATTTATCCTAACCATAAACGGCATAGGCTCATAGGCACATCAATCACTCCTTCATCTCACTTTACGCGGATGATACCAAAATGTTCAAGACAATCCGCTCTCCCCTAGACCCCTCACTTCTCCAATCGCATCTTGACAGCTTTTCGACTTGGTGCCAAAATAACTGCCTAGAACTGAATATCGCCAAATGTCACACAATCACATTCTCTTGGATCGCTCCCCCACCCAGGCACGCTCCTATTTCTTACTGAACCAACCGATAACATCGGTTGAATTGGTTCGCGACCTGGGTGTCCTATGCGACAAGGAGCTCAAATTTACCGCACATATTGATGACATAATCTTTAAGGCCAAAGCCGCCCTTGGCTTTGTCAAACGCTGGTCGAAGGAATTCCTAATCCCCTACGTCATTCGATCACTCTACACAACTTTTGTTCGCCCACTACTCGAATATGCTAGTTAGGTCTGGTCCCCGTATCAATTGTCTCACATTCGCAGGATCGATGGCGTTCAACGTGGTTTCTTGCGCTTTGCCCTGCATGGACTAAACCGGGAAAATCCGCTGACTCTACCACCATACACAAGCCGGCTCCCTTTAATCAATCTCAACACCCTCGAAGAACGCAGAATCCACGCTGACATCATCTTTGTCCATCGCCTACTGTCAGGCTTAATCAATTGCCCAAGCCTGCTCTCCACTTCAAAATTTCACACAAACCCCAGCAACGTACGTAACCCTCGACCCTTGCCCGCTCATCACACTTCTTACGGCGCTAAGGAACCCATCTCGCGTATGCTACGACATGCCAATTTTTCCCCCACCTCCTTCGATTTCACCCTCTCCACTCCTGCTCTCAAACGACGTCTCAGAAGAAACTCATCCTAACCCCGCCCTTCCTTCAATAACCCCTCTACCCTGCAATCCTACCTCTCCTCCCCTGCTCTCAAACTAGTTCTCCCCTACACCTTTCCAGCCCCACCCACAATGGCAACCTCTCCCCACCAGCTCACTAACCCCGCCCCCTACCAGTCCTTACACATGCCCATCACTGTCGCTGTCTCACAAATGCCGCATTTACCACCCCCACGTACACTCGCTCTTCCCTAGCCACCCACCTCCCCTATCGCCCAATCGTCTTCACCTTCCTGTTTTTTTCTTCTTTTTTTTCGTTTTTAATAATGTCTGTAAAGTTTTATATTGTTTAATTTAAGCTTGAATTAACCCCCGTTTGGTAGAAACCTTGACGTGGTGCGGGGGCTTAAACTATAATGAATCGCCCAGGCTATGCTGACGGAAGCATGCGCTTCCAGTGGAGCCACTCATGTCAGACAGGCTAGCGAGGAGTAACACACAAAGATCTGCCACCCCTAATCCAGGGTGTTACGCGTCACCGTGCCCATTAGATGATTTGCAGCCAGGGGTATACCGGCTGTATTATAACGCCGCCTCTCTGACACCGGGTCGAATCAGAGCAGTAAGCAGACCTCACCATATCAAAGCGGGGCTCTGATGTGGCGGACTATTTGAAACCCCAAGAGTCGTGGGAAGAAAAATGGATAATCAATATACAAAAAAACAATCCTACGAAAAACCCGGTAGGCGTAGGTGTGGTGAGCCGACACTACCATAAGGGAACAAATCATTAAGAAAACACCAACTCGGCAAAAAGAAGACGCAGGGAAAAACGGAAAAAGCGGGATATACGCGTCGGAACGTGGAATGTTCGAACGTTATATAGACCAGGCGCGATGCAGGTGGTCGTAGAAAACGCAAAACAATATAAAATGGACATCGTCGCGCTTCAGGAAGTCCGACTCCCACATCAAGTAATCGAAACCAGTGGGTTTACACTGGCCTGTCGAGGTACCGATACACATAACCTCGGAACTGGGTTCATCATAAGCAAGAAGATTACGCCCCATGTAAAAGATGTGCAATTTATTAATGACCGAATGTCGGTGCTAAAAATACAGGGACCATGGTACAATTATGTATTTATAAACGTACACGCCCCAATAGAATCTACCGACGAAGAAACGAACGACACGATCTACGAGACCCTAGAGGAAGTATTTGATGGGATCTCATCATTCGATGTTAAAATCCTCCTCGGGGACCTCAATGCGAAAATTGGAAAGGAAGATATCTTCCAACCAACTATAGATAAAGAAAGTCTACACGACGTTTCAAATAATAATGAAATTCGAATTATCACGTTCGCAACGTCAAAAGATCTGGTAGTGAAAAGCACGATGTTCAAGCACAAGCAAATTCATAAAGCCACATGGATATCACCCGACGGCGTAACGCGTAACCAACCACTTCTTCATAGTCAAAAGATACCACTCGATTATCCTTGACGTAAGATCATATAGAGGAGCAGATTGCGACTCCGATCACATTCTAGTGATGGGAAAAATTAGAAGTCGGCTCGCAGCAAACCCACATGGGCAGTCACGGGAGACGAGCAAAAAGTTCGAGATTGATAAACTAAAAGACCTACGCAAACGGGCTAAATATCAAGACGAACTAACGAATAGATTTAGCATTCTAGAGAATGGGAGCGATGCGGAAGAGGAAGCCAATGGTGTGGACACTGGATGGACATCGATCAGAGACACAATCAAACAAACAGCCCAAAAGGTATTAGGATTTAAGAATACAATTAAATCCAAACCTTGGTTTGACGATGAGTGCAGGGCGAAGATCGAACAACGTAAACGTCGCAGAATGATCCACTTAGAACGATATGATGAAGTCAACGCAGAAAGATACGCGACGATTCGGAAAGAGACAACGAGACTTTTCAAACGCAAAAAAGCGCGAATGGGAGAAGACTCGGATCGAAGAGATCCTAGAAAATGCCAGAGCAAAGAACAGCAGAGATATGTATGCCGGCATAAATTCAATTAGAAATGGTTACCGAGGGAAAGCCAAAATAATCCGAGACACAAACGGCTGTCTGGTCACAGAAACAAAAAATATCGTGATAAGGTGGAAGCAATACTTTGAAAACCTGCTCAATGTGCGCACCCATCAACCACAAATAAACGCACCAGACGTACATACAGCCGATCCCCAGATCCCAGAGCCCTCTTTCAACGAAGTTGTAGACGCAATAAATCGATTGAAAAATAACAAGTCTCCCGGGGTGGACTGCATACCGGTAGAGCTTGTGAAGCATGGAGGATAGGCAACCGCTCGAAGAATCCACCAACTCATCAAAACAATATGTGATAAGGAAGTCATCCGGAAGAATGGAAAACCTCAATAGTCATCCGCATTTTCAAAAAAGGCGACAGATCTGACTGCGAAAATTACAGAGGAATATCATTGCGCCCAACCACATACAAAATACTAGCAAATGTCATACTGGTGAGAATCACACCGTACGCCAGAAGACATATTGGGAGACTACCAATGCGGATTCCGTCGGAACCGGTCAACAAGCGACCAAATGTTCACAATAAGGCAACTGCTGGAAAAGAAGTGGGAATACGGAGAGATGGTTCACCAACTGTTCGTTGACTTCAAAAAAGCCTACGACTCAGTCGCAAGGCAAAGACTCTACCATATTGTAGTTGAGCTCGGAATCCCGAAAAAATATGCCGCCCTCATTCAAATTTGCATGAACGAAAACAAAGCGCGAGTTAGAATAGAAAACCACCCCTCAGAACCATTTGAAATCCGGGACGGACTAAAACAGGTGGATGGCCTCTCACCGGGTCTTTTTAACCTTGTGCTCGAGTATGTCATCAGAAAGGTACAAGACGATAACATAGCCGGATCATCCCTGAATGGAGTCACACAAGTGCTCGCATATACGGATGACATCGCCGTTCTGGGCGATAATCTAGAAACTGTAAGTAAAAACTGTGAAATCATCATGCAAGCGGCAGAAGAGGTGGGGCTAGACAAAATAAAATACATGAGTACGGCGCGAGCAGGTGGACCTCAGGGATCACATATAAACGTCAAAGCCAAGATATTTGAAACAGTTTAAGAATTTAAATATCTGGGAACGATACTGACGGTCAGTAACGGAATGTCGAACGAACTTAACAAAAGACTGCATTCCGGCAACGTTAGTTGGCACGCAGTCAGTAAACTGCTGAAATCCAAGCTGCTATCACGGAATATAAAGCTCCGTGTCCATTGATCCATAATCATGCCGATTGTTCTATACGAATGCAAAACATGGGCTCTCACAAAACGGGAAGAAAACAAATCCCGCGTATTTGAGAATAAAGTTGTAAGGGGTATCTTTGGCGGTAAATATGACGAGGAGGCAGGGCAATGGCGGAAACTACACCACCACAAATTGGAAGAGCTATCCCGCACACCTACAATAGTGAGAGTGATCAAGTCGCGAAGATTAAGATGGGCCGGACACGTAGTGCGAATGGGCGATGATAGGAACGTGCATAGTATTCTTGACGATAAACTAACGGAAAAGAGACCGACAGGATGGCCGCGACGGAAATGGGAGGACAATGTTAGATTGGACCTCGAGGAGATCGGGCGGATGGTCGAACGTGGAAGGAGAGCGCACAGTACAGGGAGCAATGGCGGAGGCGAGTCGGTGAGGTCATGAAGTTCCGGGTTCCTACCGGCCAATAAATAATAAATAATAATAATAAGGCTTGAATTAAACCAAATAAATGAGGGTTCTGGCCTGACTAAACTAAACTTGACGGCTGTTGCACTAGTATCGAGATAACAAAAACAAAAACACACGAGTACATCTGCATTTATCTAGAATAGTTACGGCCCACTCCATCTGCGTTATATTTTCCTTATTCATCAGCTCGTTGGCCGTCACAATGACCGACACCAATGTACTCTCGTAATTTGTAAATAATATTGGCACTTCAAAAAAAGCAATCGACATTTCAGGTCGCGCTACACTCGAAAATTGTTCTTTCGAAAACTAAATGTTTTCTTCAGTGTATTGACTATTTTGTGGAGAGTTTATATTTTGTTCATAAAAAAGAATAAATCTTATTTCAAAACTAGTTTGAATCCGAAAAAAAGTAACGGAGATTTGCTCGGCTGCAAAAAGGAGACGGAATGCATTTGAATTGTAGTGCGAAGTCGCACCTGCCGCTAGTGCCCACGAGATGGTACTGAATTTCGAACCTGATAAATGCATCCGTGTTAACTGTCATTTGTTGTCAGCGTTAGAGCTTCGTTTTTCTTTGAGATTATGCGTCCGGCTACAGATTAACGAAATTAGATTAGGAAACCGTATTTATTTTTTTATAGTAAAATAAGTTTTCTATGTTTTTCAAAGTGTGGAATTACAACTCGGGTAATACATCGTGCAGATCGAAATAATCTCATTGACCAAACATCATGTGCTGTGGGGATCTGTGGCTTTTGCATTTTGTGTGAGTGGACAAGAAGTCAATCAAGTTTTTAGTCCTTTTTGTTCGGGTTTTCTTTGGTTGTATATAAAGAGCCTACGCGACAGGTACAAATGCTAATCATGACACTAGGATTTTATAATTATCACCGTAGGCACACGAGATAAGTTGAAGAAAATGGACGACGATTTCGGCATCAATGCCTATGCGGAAATGTCCTCAGATGGTTTTGTATCTGATAGTTCAGAAGATGAGTTGAATGAGTACAAAAAACTAGTGGAAACGAAGCCTTCAGAATCAGGAACAACCAACGCTGACGGAATAAATCTTTATTATAAGCTAATTCATCGTGAGGTATGTAAAGGATGGTGGCTCTTGCATGTTAGTCTTAAAAAGATTTTGTTCTAGAACTCGGGACATTTCTCGGGCAATCGACGATGCAAACACGAGCAGCGTGCATTTAACAAAGTGCCAAATAGACTATGTTTTTGTCTTAAGGATATTGTGCCGTACTGTTATCTACAAGGGTAAGTTCTGAAACCGGACTACCTCGGAGGGAATGAATCCGTCGCCGAATTAAAAGGCGACTTCATTTTTGAAGAATTACTCAACTGGAACGTCGATTTTATCGTGTCTTATTTACCTTGTCGTTTCAGTCACATGTTTATGGGCCTAAGCGCCTGTGGACAGTATCTCCTTAGCTATAAGGTTTGCTGTAACGAAAACACAAATATGAACAGCTATTATTTTAATTTTGGGTACAAGTACACGTAAGTAGAGACGCTCTTATGTTATTTCTATCAGTCGATCACCACTTTAACTTATTTCAGTTTATATTTTTGGATTTACCGACCCCACCAACCTCTTAGTACATTTTTCAAACGATGCCTCTTTGATGATCACGGTGTGGACAATATCAAAAATGTCACTATCATCCAGTGGAAGACAAATCATCGAGTGCTTGTGGTGCATGGAGCCGCAGAAGACGAAAATGAAGATTCCTACCTTACATATGTGAAAGTTCCTAACTTAGGTTGTTTGGATTGCAGGAAATTACGTCGTGACTACGACGCCGACGGATGTATGTCCATACCTTAATACACAAATTAGCATTCAGTCTCTAACCACACTCCGTTGATGTGTTTGCAGTTTTTCGTTCGGAAGCCCTATGCATCAAATGCAACCTGACAATTCATACAAAATACTCAACGACAGAATCCGATCCAAAATTCAATCCACATATTAACCTGATATCTCCTGATAGAATTGTAATAATTGCAAATGGATTTATCCATATGCTACGCGTAGATTTAGAGCAACAATCCGGCGGGGCGAACCAGACTCACCAGCAAATTCAGCCGGGGGGAACACAGATCGCTTTTCATCCCGGATTGATTCACACAATACGTAATACTCCGCCGCACGAGACGCAGTCCTGTGCGGACAAAAAGACTTCGACAAGTGCTTACAGTCGGCCTTCCACAAACGTGGTGGCCGAAGAAACTGTTGGTTGTGATAACAAGAACAACATAGTCGCGCGTATAATAGCCGACTTCTCGGACATCGAATCTGAAACGCAAAGCAGTGCCGGTGAGAAGGGCACTGCCCGAAATTTAGACTCAGGAAAAACGAAAAATGTTGATGAACTGATATTTACCTGCGGCCTGAGTTCAAACACCGGGCCATCTAGTTCTAGTAGTAAAACATCGAAGACTATCAGCGGTGGTAGTCAATCGAAAGTTAGTTTGTTGAGCCATAAGGGCAAACGCAACCACCGCATTGTTACTAAGTCCTACAGGAATGGCGTGGGTGCTGTAAATTTACAAGAGACAAGCAAAAACTCGAATGACAAATCGAATGCTTACGAGTTCTCAGAGGAGAACGAGAAATGCGAGAAGATTGCAACGTTCCGCAAGCGCCGTTTGGCAGATAAGAAATATGAGTTTTCTGAGGATAATTCAGAGAATATTATTCCCTTCATGAAGATCCGCACCACAAGCCAGAAACTGTTTCCGGGTGCAAGTCGAATACATCGTACAAATAGTCACTTTCATTCGCCTTGCGTGTCGCCATCATATTCATCAGCGCCATCGTCGTCAGTTGATGCTCTCAGCGGGTCAGTTCATCATGGTTACCACGCATTCCGGTCCCCATGTGGTTCACCTGTTGGGAATAACATGCTGCGATCACCGAACTTTTTGCAGCAGCAAAAGTCTCCACCACCCATCGCAATCCAGCAGCAAGTACTGAACCTGAAACCTTTGACTACACTCTCCCCACTGCAGATATCCATGACAAAACGGAACTACTATGAAATCGAAACTATTTCCCCGGTAAGCTTGTCTCTACGGGACGAGACTAATGTATTTGAAGTTCCACTGCAAGGCGGCTTTGCCCAAGACAAACCCGTGTGCACAATGAAATTAAAACGGCGATATGTGGAAGAGGATGATGCGGGCTCAGTGATAACGAGTGAGGAAGGTACCTCAACTAAATTACTTTTAATACTTAACTAAACTGTTTCATCAATGTCTAGACGATTGTATTTCCCCGGGGTATCACACTTCGCTGCCAATGGAAGTTCATGGATCCTGCTACTCAGATATGCAAATGATTTCTCAGTCGTCGTATCAGAATTTTAAGTGCCCATCTGTGGTCATTACACAGTACTCCTTTGACTTGGAAACCTTTTCACATTATGTCATAAGTAACCTGTGCCAGAAAAACAACAAGAACTACGATGTATTCTACGATTGGGCCTATGAACTTATTAATGTAAGTATTATGTGAGCTACAAGTGGAGCTACGTGATTTAGGGTCATACATTCTTTTTCATGAAATGTCTGCACAAACCGTATCTCTATGGGTAAAAGTAATTATCAGGGTGCAGGGTGGAATTCCTGTTTATCACACATCTGTGCTTTGGGTGGGTGTTCCACTTAAGATTGGATTCCTTCAAGTGCCAAGAGTTTGACCATGCAAGTGCCATTCATCTACGTTGGTATTCATCATTAACAACAGAAGGCAGCACTGGGTTTTAGAGGTGACATTATCCCCCTCTGTATATTGTGTTGAGGTTGGAATTCAATGAGCTGAGCATATCGGTTGATACCGAGGTTCGAAAAGATTGGTCGAGTACGTTCGAATTTGTCCAAGAAACTCAACAAACGAGTAAATTGGGTTTTGTGTAATGAGCGCTAATGCAGAATAGAATGGATAAGAGGATGGCGATGCCAACAGATTACAAACATGCACCCACCAGTGAAAAGCGTCATTCGACCTCACACTAAAGAAGTCAGGGTCAAATCATTGATACATCAGATCACAGCCCGGTAGGGAGAATGCCGTAATTCGATACAAAAAGTGATTGCTACGTTAATGCTTTGGTATATAACGCTGGGTGATTTCAACCATTCTCATTTGTACCTGTGTTCTCCAATTAGGAGAAACCATCACAAGAGTACGGATTAGCTTATCAGTTTTACGCATTTAGCCAGTTTTAATAGACAACAACAATTTTATAAACTCAGGTTTTGCATAGACATTATTTTAGAAGTCTATAGATCTTGTCTATGTCCGAAATGGATCAACCCAGATTCGTTCTTTGAAAATTGTTCGTGATTTCAGTTTTAACAAGATATCTCCAGAAAAAGACATCGATCACAAAATGCAGTTACATTCTACAGTTCCAACAATCGTAATACTCTAGAAGTTGCAAATCTCCATCAGTTTATCTATAGTGCTAGTGGTTGTCCTATAGAATGAAAAATTCGTAGGGTTCCTAAGAGTAGAACTTCGACAAATACGGGGGTATAAAAATCCATCGAATGAGTCGTTTGCTCTTCTTGGGTCGGTTGAGCTGAGTAGGGCAGAAAAAAAAGTTGCGCTGCAATTTAAAGAGCCAAGAAGAACACGAATGTCATGTGAACCACCCGATTTATCTATGCTCAACTCTGTTAATACTCTAATAACCGTACAGGAATGCTCGACGAGCTGGAATAGAGGTGCGTATCGAGCAGTGGGTGGAACCATTATTTGTATTGCGCTCATGACCGGATAGCCTAATAGATAGTGAAGAAACACTGTTTTCGATGTTCTCTACAGACGCGCAAGAAATTCTAATCTACGTTAAGCGATTTGTCTCATTGAATGACAGTATATAATAATATATTGCCGGAATTCGTTACCCTAATGAATCACCTCAGATTTTCTTCTGTATTGTTCTATTTAAACAATACGATTTTCATCTATCCTTCACATAATATAACCTCGTATTCACTTGATAATAACCTCGTATTAACTGGAAACTTTTTTTTATTGGAAAATCTATAATGTTAGCACTTTTCAAAGGAAAAATAACGGCCTATTGAAAATATTGTACTACGCGAATGAAACTCAAGTGCACCTCTTTCTGAACCTTAACGATCACGACTTTCTTCCCAACTATTACACCTAAGCAGCCTCGCGAAGTATAGAAATACAGAGCCACCAACTGGGGCTCCACCTAGTTTCATTGTTTCGTTTCCGTGCTCAACATTTTGTTTTTATAAACTTTGATGTTAATATCTACAAAGAGTCAATCCCTGAAAGAATTCCAACTTTCATCCTCTGTTCTTTTAAACGAAATTTATTGGTAAACCTTGGTTTGATAAGTAATGCGAATATATTGTAGCGAGCTTGGGGTTCGCTGGATTAATTATTTTAATAAATGGGAGTCGTTAAATCGATTTTCTTTGACAACACTTTATTAGTCTGTTAATCAACCGTTCCTTGATATTTCGCTAATAATTCGGTGACTCTTCTTTCTCTCGAGGCTTATCGTATTATTCCCATCGCTTCCTTAATGCTTACTCAATTCTTGATCTGCGTGCAACGTATTTACATCGTTTTTCCTCATTCTGATTCGGCGTTTCGTTTTCCGTCCGTTCCATAGCCTCGAATTTTCTACTGTTCATAGTCTCCGATTTTCCGGTGCTTTGAAGAATATTCTAGTACCTAGTTTTGGAGACCTGCCAGATATCACAGCTGATTGTCATATGTGTTACACTACTATAGCGTTTGGGATTGATAGTGAAGAACGTGTGATTCGAACTGACGCTATGACAGTTAGAATCACCAAAAATTGAACTAAAGCGTAACACATCAGGTTACTGGCCGTGTTTTGAATTCGATTTTTAAACTCAACTATATTCCACTGATCTGAATTGTTATGTTATCGCTATGGTATACGGCTCTGACGTATTTTCTTATTCGATTTTCGTTCGGTGTTCTTCACTATTTGCTTGTGTATCTGATAGAGACGCTACACTATCCTCCGCCTAGATTAGTTCGTCACGAACTAAGTTCACTGGTCCTCTGGGTTAACAAAAAGTCGCCAGTCGGTCATGATGTACCACTTTCATCTTGGCGTTCGGTCTTCGCTGAATCCTATAGACAACGTCGTTACTTCTTGTGAGAATCTTATACGGCCCTTCCCAATGTTGCTGCAATTTCGGGGACCTTCCTTTTTGCCGATGAGGGTTATAAAGCCACACGTTATCGCCTGCATTAAATCCGGATGCGTTGGCTTGAACGTCGTACCTTGTTTTCATGCTGTCACTTGATACCTTGATTTGCTTTCGAACCAAATGATGAATCTCATCGAGGCGATTTCTCTATTCGGTTACGTAGTCTTCAGTCTTATTTAAGGCGTCTGGAGGTATTCCGAATGGCAGATCGGCTGGTAATCGTATCTCTCGTCCAAATATAATTCTTGCTGGAGAATGGCCTGTCGTATCGTGATTAGGCGATCTATAACTCATGAGAAAGGTTTGTACATATTTGTCCCAATCTCATTGGTAATCACTAACGACCTTCGATAAATGCTCTTTTATTGTTCGGTTGAACCTTTCGACCACCCACACCATGCCACCACAGATGCTTTGAAATATCTGTGATTCGAAGTTTCGGCCTTGATCGGAATGAGCAGTTCCCTGTGAACTCCATATCTCCTGATCCAATTATTGATAAGCTGCTCAATGACGGTTGTTGCTTCTTGGTTTGGAATTGGAAGGACTTCCACCCACTTGCTGAAGTAATCCATGACGACCAACATGTATTTGTTGTTGTCGTTTGTTTTTGGAAATGGTCCTGAGATATCAATCGCAATTCGCTCAAAAGGGGCACTCACGTTGTACTGCATCATAGCGCTCCTTGGTTTTGCTGTTGGTCCTTTGGTCGCAGTGCAAGTTGTGCACTTCCTACGCCAAGACTCGGCGTAATCTCCCATGTCAAGCCAGTAGAATCGAGATCGTAATTTTGAAAGTGTCTTATTAACTCCCAAATGTCCACCGGAGGCCCCGTCGCGCATTTCTGTTAGTACATCCTTCACTTTTGATGGTGGGACGAGAATCTGCATTCGATGGGATTTTCCGTCCGCGGCTTCCCATTTACGCTTTAGAATTCCATCTTCCACCAGCAAGGAATTCCATTGTGCCCAATATGCCTTAAATTTTTCCACTCTTGTCGGAAATATTGTTTCAAGTTGGCCGCTCGTTCTTTTCTTTGTGTTCCAGGATTAGCGACATATCTTCATCCTGACGTTGAGCTGCATCACTCGTCCACCCATGTAGTACTTCTATTCGTACATTTCGGAGGTCGTACGCCTCTTGTTTTAAACGATCAATTTCAATTCCGAATCCTGAAGGCGACGCTTTAGGGTCAAAATTTCAGCTTACCTCTCAGCTAGATAAGCGACTGTTCGCCTCAATGACCTTTTCTCGGATGGTCTTAAGAGCAATTATCTGTTGATACAAGGATTTACATTCGGTCGTGGTGCTGCCCAAGTCTGAATCACGCTGAAGGCTTCTCTTGTGATTAGCGCATGAACAACAATTCTCAATTGATGTTTCATTCATTCGTCGACGTTTCCTACAGTCAACAGAGATGTGGCCAACTTCGCCCCATATCCAACACTTCATATCAGGTCTTGGGGTTCTCCGTTGTACATGTCCGATTATTTGGCAGGAACATTCTTGGACGGACATTTCTCGGGCTCTATATGTACTCCTGGTAGCCAGTTTAGCAGATTCATATGCCAATGCGAACACCAGTATTTCATTAGTCGTCTTCTTTCGTGCCAAACGAACGGCTTGTTGCAAGTCCCGATCTTGGAGTGCATTTATAAATACATCCATTGCTACCTCGTTCAGAAATTCCTTAGTCATATTTGAATAAGACAAGTTTGCCAATCGCTCAGTATCTGCCTGCAACTGTTGAAGATTTTCTCCAGGTTTCTGCGTTTTACTCCGCAGTTGCATGCGGTAGACCTGCTTCATGTGGTTGTCTCCATACCTAGCTTCGAGGCCGTCTTTTACCGCTTGGAAATCTGTTTCCTTCTCTTCTGGTATGGTGTGTAGCAAATCCGCAGCAGCCCCGCGGAGTGACAAAATTAGTGATGTTGACTTCTGCTCATCCGACCACTTATTATAATTGGCCGCGGCGTCAAACTAACGTACAAATACGGAGAAGGGTCCCGTTCCGTCGAAGGTTGGCGGTTGCATCCTTGTATCTTTGTAGTCATGTTGGTTGTTAGGCGATGTCTTATTTCTCTCGACACACTCAAGTCTCTTTTCGATTCGCGTTATTTCATCGGTGACTTTCTTAAATTCAGCTTCGTTTTTTAGATCCAAATTTTCTACTTCGTTTCGAATTTTTGACTGAATTACTTCCTTAAAGTGTTGAAAATTACATTTCATCCAGTGCGTTTGGGCATCCAAGTTTGTATTCAAATCTGCAGCTTGTGCGTCGAATTTCGAATTTTGGGCGTCGAATTTTGAATTGATATCTGTAGCTTGCGCGTCCAATTTTGTCATCATCATCCTGAACATCTCCGAAATGTCCAACTGTGGCGAACTCTTCTCCGTTACATTGGCACGATCTTGACTCGCTGTTTTTTCTCGCTCCGGATAGTCTGGCCCAATCGTAAAAACATATGTGTCGACATCAATATCCTCTTCCTCCATTGCTGCTTGCAGACGCTGTCGAAGAATTTGCTTCTGTCCTCTGCTATCCAGATTCCGGTCCTGAAGTTCCTTCTTCAACTCAGAAACGCGAAGATCCTCCAAATGTCGATCTGACACCGTCACAACACACTTTCACAGACTTATTTACTTCACCAATAATGAATCCCACTTCTGACACCAATTGTAGCGAGTTTGGGGTTCGCTGGATTAATTATTTTAATAAATGAGAGCCGTTAAATCGATTTTCTTTGACAAACACTTTATTAGTCTGTTAATAAGAACCGTTCTTTAATATTTCGCTAATAATTCGGTTACTCTTCTTTCTCTCGAGATTTATCGTATTATGCTCATCGCTTCTTTACTTATCGCTTCCTTACTGCGTACTCACTTCTTCTTGATCTGCGTGCGACGTATTTATATCGTTTTTCCTCATTCTGATTCGGCGTTTCGTTTCCCGTCCGTTCCATAGCCTCGAATTTTCTACTGCTCATAGTCTCCAGTTTTCCGGTGCTTTCTAGAATATTCTAGTACTTTGTTTTGGAGACCTACCAGATATCACAGCTGATTGTCATATGCGTCACAATATCAAAGAACAGACCTTTTAAAGTATCGTTCTACTTTAATGGAGGTTAATTGGACGAATCTTGTTAGGGCTAGAACCGCATCCAACTCAATAATTAAGGGCCCTACTTAATTATCATATTTCTTATTTTTTATTTCTTATTTATATTTTGCTCATGCGTTTTGTTTTTCAAGTTTTTGTGTAAATCAAAAGGAAAAAAAAAATTGCCCAAAAATATTAAAAATATCTGCATATTCCAATGGTAAATTTTTATAATTTGCAGACGTTGTTCGTTCGTGTACGTAACCATGATGAAAATGTTGAGTTTACTGAATAAATTGACAGTGCGGTTCGATGATTAATGAAAGGGTGCGTACACAAATTAAATTCAAAGTTGTCAAGTCCCTATTGTATAACCCTATACACCTAAAAGCGCAAAGGAAGAACGTTCACAGAGCAAAGTAATCAGCAAACGACTTGAGTGAGCAACCGGCTCACGTGCTTTATAGTTAATGACAGTCTATTAGCAACAAAATCATTTCTGCTTCCTTCTCGCTGTGAGTGATGGTAACAGGACCTTAGTCACGAACACAACGCCGGTGTCTTCGCATATGCTCCTTGGCCAATTTTTACCATAAGCCACCCCACCTATAGGTACATAAGACTGTCCTACCACACAACGCCAGCGTTAAGTTATATACTCAAATAATTGAGCAAAACCGTTTACAAAATACAACTAAACGTGGGAAAAATATATTCACTTTAAAAAATACTAAAGTCATTGCACGTTTCCACACATTGACTGTATCCTGCTTTGTACATAAGTTATTCATAATCGCTTTCCTTTTATATACAGGTGTGCCCTTATAGCAACTTGATATGTTGCCTTCTTATGGCCCATTTCACAGCAAACGATCAACTACCAGATAACAACAAGAACTGCTTAAACTGTTCGAGGAATATCGATTGTGTTTTCCATAGGCGGCAATTTGAATGCAAAATACTCTTCACATGGGACATCGAACTGGGAGATTGGAATGTAATCGATTACGGTGAACTCCGAGAGTTCAATAGGATCTCACTAGGGTACGAAGGTGGAACCACAAAATCATCAGCTACATTCGGTGGCGATTTATCACAGACAGCAAAGTCTTTAGCACAGGAACTAGCTATTGACTTGGATAAAGTACAAGACCTTTCCAATAATTTGCGTGTCCTGGATTCGAATACTAGCAAATCGAAAAGTTGCATCACGGATATAGACAACGCTATTGAGTTCACCTTAAAACGGCCGAGATACTGTGACTAAATCATACGTCGTACAAATAGCTTATATCGTCTGACTGTTAAGAAGAAGACTTCACTCACCTCGTTCTTTTATTTTTTGTTTATTGTCAATTGTGATTTAATTTTATAATTATCTGTAAGTTATTTCATTTACGCTTTCCCTTAGTTAATTGAAAATTACTCCACTATGTTCTGGCTATTCTTGGATTCTCAGAATATTATAGTACACGATTAAGATGCAAACCAGACAAGTTCATTATGTAGGTATTTTCAAATGTTATTGCAAAACAAGAGTGAGAAGTTTATCTTTTTATTTTACCACTACGCACTGAGTTAAAGAATAAAACTTGTATTAATTGGTAGAGCGGTTTTTACTACGACAGGAAAGCCCTTTTACAAACAAATTTAACATTAACCGTACCGGTGTCTCACATACTCCAACTCTTACCGTCACCGGTCATTTGACCGTGGACGAAATAATTATTTTTTACAGATCAAATTTTTAATTTATTGCGGTAAATAATGGAAATTTTAAAAAACAGTAAAAAAATAACTAATATGTTTTCATTTAAATTCAATAACATAAGGGTATATGTACTCATTTATGTACCTACTATTCAACGCATTCTACGTGAACTGGCCTGTAAGAAGGCAAACGGCGTTTATGGAATACCAGCAATAGTCCTTAAGAGCTGTGCTCCAGAACTGTCGCCGGTTCTTGGCAAACTCTCGCTTAATTTATGTACAAAAGACATTTCCTACCTACTACCCGGAAGACTAGTAAAACTGACATGGCCACAATCGCCGCTGTTCTCTTCCCGCAGTGTGATGAGGTGTTGAGAGTGCAAGAGGAGTGGAGTATCACTGAAGGAGAGATACCTCCCGTGACCACCGAAGAGGTGCTCTTGGCTGCAAGGCTTGTCAAAAAAAAAAACAAGACCTCGGGACTGGATGGTATCCCCAACGCTGTAGTGAAGACTGCTTTAATAAACAAGCCGGAAGTCTTCAGCGGTCTCTTCACAACTTGCCTTCAAACAGGACAATTTCTTATACGATGGAAAAAACAGCGGCTTGTGCTTATACCAAAAGGAGTCAAGAATCCAGAGGCGCCGTCGTCTTATCGCCCGTTGTGCATGTGGGGCACTACAGGAAAACTGCTTGAGCGAGTAATTGCCACTCGCCTGGAACTATTCACTGAGGGGACATCGGGGCTCTCTGAATCGCAGTATAGATTCCGGAAAGGTAGATCAACCAGTAAGGCACTATCTGTGGTGTGCGGCATCGCTCGCAATGCGATAGCTGGAGCACGATGGCTAGGTGGTACAAAGAATTATTGTGCGGTGGTGACGCTAGGTGTTAAAAATGTGTTTAACCCGGTGAATTGGAATCGGATTCTAGAAGCGTTGCGCGATATACAAGTCTCACCCTACTTGGTGCGTATACTAGCAAACTATTTCTCGGACAGAAGACTGCTGTATGATACAGATGAGAGACCACAGGAATATAAAATAACAGAGGGTGTACCTCGGGGATCTGTATTAGGTTCGCTGTTATCGAATATAATGTATGATGGTGTGCTCAGGGTAAATGTACCAGAAGGGGTTAGAATCATTGGGTACGCAGATGATTTGGCAATAGTGGGCGTAGTTAAACTTCTAGATGACCTGGATAATATTTGCTCCCAAGCAATCCAGAGCATTAAATGCTGGCTAGATATGGCCGGACTGAAACTAGCTGGACATAAGACGGAGGCAGTTTTAATAAGCAGCCGCAAGAAAGTTGAACACCTTGATTTGGAAATAGAAGGACAAATAATCAGATCCAGTCCCTATATTAAATATCTTGGTGTTATACTCGACAACAGGTTGATCTTCAAGGAACACCCGAGGAAAACGAGTGGAAAAACGGCAAGAGTATGCAAAGTTTTAGCGAGTCTGCTACCCAATATTGGAGGACCCCGGCCCCACATAAGGAAACTCAACCAGTGTCAACACCTCCATTATAATGTATGCAGCTCATATATGGGCAGGAGCCGCACAGTCATACGTGGGGGGAGTGAACTCCGCGCATAGGCTGGTATCACTAAGAGTATGTTGTGCATTCCGAACGGTATCCGAAGATGCCATAAATATTTTGGCCGGCAGGACACCACCTGACATTGCAGCTAAAGAAAAGCTGCATTGCATAAGGTCTCCCAAGAGAATCGTCGGAGAATGCGGTCACAATTAGAGCTCTCAAGCCTAAGAGAATGGTAACGAAAGTGGGATTCTTCCACCAAAGGAATATTGGCCCACGTCATGATACCTGATATAGAAACATGGGTGAAAAGAAAACATGGCGAATTGAATTACCACTTGACTCAGCTAATATCAGAACATGGATGTTTGGCGGATGTTTTTGTCCTTTAGGTTGCGGTTGTTGGCTGCGGTGTTCCGCCGAACACTGCTAACACAAAGACACTACGGAGCGAAACAGCACAATGAAACACGGAAAAATTGTTTTTCTATTTTTAATTTTTATTGTTCTCGTTTTGTTTTTTTACACTTAAGCGTCTAGTACACAATTTATATTTTGTTTATAAGAGTAGTTCGGGTAGTATACTAAACGAAAACCACAACTTCCACGACACCTCGAATCGTCTTAATTTTTCGAACGCCACTTAATTTGAATGTTCGAACCACACAGCGTAATTCCGATAACAAACTTCGTATGTCCTGGTGACGATCACTTCGTAAAACCTCAAACAAATTCGCGACGACACTATCAATAACTTAAATCTCCCGGGAATTCGGTCTTAACACCTCCGTTCTTGCAATTCAACTTCTCCAATTAGGGTGCGTGCGATCCGAGACCGCACGAACGATTTTGGAGAGACATATGAGGCGGACAGTTACTCCGGGAAGAGTAATAGAATACATGCTTTGTCCAAAACAGGCATGGTCCGTAACAAATGGTATTCTCTGTGAAATGATGCAGCAGTTGCGACGCGACAAGCGGAGTAACAGGTAAACTCCGTTCCGCCCCGCGATGGAATGGTTCCGTGGGGATCAACGGGAATATGAGCCTGCCGGCAGGCGGTTTTAGTCGGTAAAAACCCGGCATACCCCTGGATCGGTCCAGAGGTATTTTTTGAAGATTTCCAAGTTCCTACCGAAACCAAAAAAAAAAAAAAAAACTACTACCCGGAACATCGCTAGAGTTCAGCCAATTCCGAAAAGAGGGAATAAGTATTTCCCACAATATTACCGGCCGATAGCATTACTGTCTATATTGTCTAAGGTGATGGAAATGGTAATCAACGCCGAGTTAATTCAGTATTTGGAGTACAACGGACTTTGATCGTCAATACGGATTCCGTGGCAGGTGGTCCACGGGAGACCTTTTGACCCTTATAACAGATATATAGGCATCTGCGATTGGAGTGCATGGTGAGCAAGGGCGGTTGCATTGGATATCTCTAAGGCTTTCGACCTCGTCTGGCACTAAGTATTGCTGAGAGAGCTTAGTGCACACGGACTTTCACAGCAACTTTTCGACAGAACAAAGAGCTTCCTCGAGGATCGGTCGATTTGGGTTGATGTAGACGGCGAGTCTTCGGATCTGTATCCTGTCAATTCCGGGCTGCCTCAGGATTGTATGTTGACCCCAAACTTGTTTTTGCTTCACATATATGATTTCTTGGTGTCAACGGATAACCGACTGTTCACTTTTGCGGATGATACAATGCTTGTTTCCTCTTTTTCGAGTGATCGGCCGATTAGTGCATCAACGTCGCACCAGCTGAGATGTGGGCAGATCGACTCTGAATCCGGATCTGGATAAGGTCCAGCAATGGGAAAAGGTCAATCGCGTTCACTTCAATGCAATAAAGACGGAATATACAACACTTGCAAGGAAAAATGGATCATCGGTTACACAGCTGATGATGAATAACCACGCCCTGAAATCTAGAGAATAATCGGTGTCACGGTCTGTGGGAATGGATCATGGCATAAACTTCGCCAGGTCCGCTTCTGGAAAAAGGAGTTATCTTTTTAGGGCCAAGAAATATTTTACTCCGTCCCAACTTCTTCTCCTGTAGATTAGATCCGCGCTCGAATATTGCTCACATGTTTGGAGCTCGTCTCCTAAGTATACCCTCGACCTACTTGAGAGCATAAAGAGACGCGCGATAGGCCAGATTGGGACACGACGCCGACATCGGGATTGTAGTCGCAATCACATCGAAGGCGCGTAGCGGACTCTTGTCTTATAGACATTTTCACGGGGACTGTTCTTCGAAGATTCGTCGTATTGCTCCGCGCAATTCGGTTTATTTGCGCTCCACAAGACGGGTCGGAACAATTTGCGGTTCATCTCCCGACGGCACGAACATCTCAATCAGAATTCATTCCGTTACAGAGCAGGAAGGCTGTACAATTCCCTCCATGTACGCATGTTTCCGGAGCGTTACAACGTGCAACTGTTCAAGAAAAACTGCAACAGTTACTTAGTGGCATCTCGTGGCGCGAATCGGCGCTATAAGTCCGCCTCTCCCGAAAGAAATATAATAAAAACACTCAGATGTACAAAGGAACTAACATTCGGTTTGTAATTTTATATTTAATTTTGGAATCGGTCATTTGACTGGGCTTGGTACGGTTAGTGTTAACGTCATCGGACATATTCTGAAAACATTGTGCAAAAATTGGCGGTAAGGTATTAATCCTTTCTTTATTATTTATTTTATTCCTATTTCGTGCGGCTATGCGCAGTGGAATACCAAACGCCATTTGACCACTTTTTTAATTGTATTGTAAATATCACTGACCCTGGAATAAAGCGCAATCCTTCAATGTGCTTATCTACAGCATGATTCTTCAAAAGTGCGAGTCTATCATTTTCGCCGGGGACAATATCTATCTAATAGAATGGATTCCATCAGAGGATCAATCCTACTTCATTCCTATCGATGTCTCTACCGACATAAAAACAACACTCATCGGTGGATTATTAGACTATCACCTAGATCAAGTCAGTAACACAAAAAACTTCATGGGTCATCAATTGGTGCTTATATTCCCAGCGGACCCTGATAACAGCATCGTTACTAAGAATTCTCATCTGCTTCCCAAAATAAATAAATACTACTATTCTACGGCTCTGGGAGTAATTGTTTTACACTAGAACTGTCTTACAAAATCTGTTCTCATAAAAGTAATTAATAGACGAGTATCCAGTCAAATGTTGACTCTTGAAAGTGCTGGATGAGGTTGCAAACGTGGTTTTCCAGAAAACATATTTAAAGTTTTTCACTGTGGTCCGATATGAATAGAATTGAATTTTACATATAAAGGTAACGCTCTAAATATATTGTACCTACAACTTTCTTTTTTTACGAATTTCTTAATAATATTTTTGGGAGAACGATTCTGTGATGTGAATACTTTGCCGACCGAATCAATTTAACTTGAGTATAAGCTAGCCAACCGCGCATTTTTTAACAGCTACAACTAATGAAATAGTTAAATGTAGGAGACAATGAAACTTTTATGAACATTTGAAAAAAAAAAACAAAGTAATGATGCCATAATTAGAATTCACTCATTTTAATTCAAATGACAAATTCGATTTGATAAATTTTAGTAATTCTCTGAGGTGTTGTACGTCGGTTAAGTGGGGCTACCAGCACTCCTTTTTTTTGTTTTTATAGCGAGGAGAAGTAAATTAGTCGCGCCACAGAAAAGACCTCGTCTCCTATCCCTAGTAAAAAAAGTGCAGTGCTCCGCAGCCCTACCGTCTTCCCAAAATCCTTACCTCAATCCTAACATATCCATTTAACCCTAAAATCCCATAATATACATTTATATAGTTAATATAGTAAATATATCCTTTAATAATCCTTTTTCTTCAAACTCATTTGCATATCTATTCAATTTCCATAGTTCATACATTTACAAATAATCAATTCAATTTCCATAGTTTATACATTTGCATACTAATCAATTTAATTTCCATTACATTAGAAATACAATACTTCATACATTAGAAATACATTCATCATCCCCCTAATTCTCAAATTTGCATAACATAATGTAGCGAGCTTAGGGTTCGCTGGATTAATTATTTTGAATAAATAAGAGCCGTTGAATCGATTTTGAATTAATGTGACACTTTATTAGTCCGTTAATAACAACCGTTACTTTTTATCGTACACTTAACGATTTCTTAACTTATCGCTTCCACACTTATTACTTCTTACTCATTACTTATCGCTTGCTTTACTTTCTACTTCTTACTCTCTACTTATCGCTTGCTTCACTTTCTACTTATTACTCATCTCCATGATCTGTGTGCGACGTATTTATACCGTTCCCTCATTCTGATTCGGCGTTTCGTCTCCGTCCGTTGCATGATCTCGACTTTTCTATTCCAGTTTTCCAGTACTTCCTAAAATAATCTAGTACTTTGTTTCGGACTTTCTCGAAGATTCCAGTAACATAACACAATAACATAACACACACATACCAAATTTCCAGCCATACGTTTCATAACAACAGTTAATACAATTTCCGTTATCCTAAGCAGCTGCATGTTTTGCAATAGTTTTTCAGTTAACAAGAATCACCACCATTATACAGGATGAAATAGAAAAGGTAGTCAGTTATAGTTAGACTTCCGACAAGGAAGCAATTAAATAAAAAAAATACAAAAAGAAATAAAATAAACACAGACGTGTGCGGACGTCTTGTGTTCGAAAGAAAAGAGTTTAGTTTTTTTTTTAATTTTAGTTGTTTAAAATAAATTCCACGCTCTTCCCTCGGTCGCGTCGATGAAGCACGGCGCTGGATTATTACAAAAGTAAACCCAGTAAAGACAACTGAAGTAAAAAGTTATGACCTTGTAAAACAGTTAAAGTAATTCTTAAAAGAAAGTTATAACGTAATTGAAAATGTAAAGAGAACTAAAGTAAAAGGTTATAACCTGCTAAAACAATTAAAGAAATTCTTGAAAGAAAGTTATAACGTGATTGAAACTGTAAAGATAATTAAAGTAGAATGTTATAACCTGGTAAAACAGTTAAAGTAAATCTTGAAAGAAAGCTATAAACTTATTGAAAGTGTAAAGACAACTAAAGTAAACAGTTATAACCTGCTAAAACAATTAAAGTAATTTTTGAAAAACTTAAAATTGTAAAAAGTTTGAAAATTATCATTTTAAAATTATAAAAGACTAAAATTGTAAACGGGTTAAATTAGTATACATAAAACTACGATTTTAATCTTGTAAGTTAGAAAAAGTAGAGCTAACGTTGTATACAAGTTTGAGAGTTATGATTTGAACAATCCTCCCATCTCCGTCGCGGCGGTCCTGTCGGTCTCTTTCTCGTTGGTCTACCGTCAAGAATTCTACGCACGGTCCTATCGTTGCCCATTAGCGCCACACGTCCGGCCCATCTTAATCTTCGAGGCCTGATTACTCTCTTTATTGTAGGTTTGCGGTATTACTTTTCCAATACGTGGTTGTGGAGTTTCCTCCACTGTCCTGCCTCCTCGTCATATTTACTGCCAAAGATACCCCTTAAAACTTTATTCTCGAATACGCGGAATTTGTTTTCTTTCCGTTTTGTGAGAGCCCATGTTTCGCATCCGTATAGAAAAATCGGCATGATTATGGTTCTGTAGACACGGAGCTGTATGTTACGTGATAGTAGTTAATTTTCTTCGACATTTCGTTACTGGCCGTCAGTATCGTTCCCGAATATTTAAATTCTTTAACTTTTTCAAATATCTTGCCTCTGACGTTCATATGTGATCCCTGAGGTCCACCTGCTTGCACCCTACTCATGTATTTTATTTTGTCTAGCCCCACCTCTTCTGCCGCTTGCATGATGATTTCACCGTTTTTACTTACAGTTTCTAGATTATCGCCCAGAACGGCGATGTCATCCGCATATGCGAGCACTTGTGTGACCCCATTCAGAGATGAACCGGCTATGTTGTCGTATTGCACCTTTCTGATGACATACTTGAGCACAAGGTTAAAAAGACACGGTGTTAGGCCATCGCCCTGTTTTAGTCCGTCCCGGATTTCAAATGGTTCTGAGAGGTGGTTTTCTATTCTAACTCGCGCTTTGTTTTCGTTCATGCAAATTTAAATGAGGGCGGCATATTTTTTCGGGATTCCCAGCTCAATTACAATATGGTGAAATCTTTACCTTGCGACTGAGTCGTAGGCTTTTTTGAAGTCAACGAACAGTTGGCGAACCGTCTCTCCGTAGTCCCACTTCTTTTCCCACAGTTGCCTTCTTGCGAACATTTGGTCGCTTGTTGACCGGTTCCTACGGAATCCGCATTGGTTGTCTCCCAGTATTTCTTCTGCGTACGGTGTGATTCTCCCCAGTATAACATTTTTTAGTATTTTGTATGTGGTTGGGTGCAATGATATTCCTCTGTAGTTTTTGCAATCAAATCTGTCGCCTTTTTTGAAAATGGGTATGACTATTGAGGTTTCCCATTCTTCCGGATTGACTTTATAGCATTTGAAATAATAGTGAAGAAGAACGTGTGATTCGAACTGACGCTATGACAGTTTGAATCACCAAAAATTGAACCTAAGCGTTACCCATCAGGCTACTGGCCGAATTTAGAATTCGATTTTTAAACTCGACTATACTCCACTGATGTGAATTCTTATGTCATCGCTATGGCAAACGGCTCTGATGTATTTTCTTATTCGATTTTCGTTCGGTGTTCTTTACTCCTTTGCTTGTGAATTGTGTGTGTATCTGTTAGAGACGCCACAACTTCCTTATCACATATTATTTTGATGAGTTGGTAGATCTTTCGAGCGGTTGCCTCTCCTCCATGCTTCACAAGTTCTACCGGTATGCAGTCGACTCCGGGACCCTTGTTGTTTTTGAATCGATTTTTTGCGTCTACAACCTCGATGAAAGAGGGCTCTGGGATCTGAGGCTCGGCTGTATGTATGTCTGGTTCGTATATTTGTGGTTGATGGGTGCGCACATTGAGCAGGTTTTCAAAGTACTGCTTCCATCTTGTCACGATATTGTTTGTTTCTGTGACCAGACAACCGTTTGTGTCTCGAATTATATTGGTTCTCCCTCGGTATCCATATCTAATTGAATTTATGCCGGCATACATAACTCAGATGTTCTTTGCTCTGCCCGTTTTGGGGTTTTTTTCGATCCGAGGGTTCTCCCATTCGCGTTTTTTGCGTTTGAAGAGTATCACTGTCTCTTTCCGAATTGTCGCGTATCTTTCTACCTTGACTTCATCATATCTTTGTAAGGATTTCACTCTGAGGCGTTTACGTTCTTCGATCTTCGCCCTGCACTCATCGTCAAACCAAGGTTTGGGCTTAACTGTTTTCTTAAATCCTAATAGATTTTAGGCTGTTTGTTTGTGTCTCTGATCGATGTCAATTTAGTGTCCACACTATTGGCTTCCTCTTCCTCACGGCTCCCATTCTCTAGGATGCTAAATCTATTCGTTAGTTCGTCTTGATAGTCAGCCCTTTAGCGCAGGTCTTTTAGTTTATCATTGTCGAACTTTTTGCTCGTCTCCCGTGACTGCCCATGTGGGATTGCTGCGAGGCGACTCCTGATTTTGCCCATCACTAGAAGATGATCGGAGTCGCAATCTGCTCCTCTATATGATCTTACGTCCAGGATATTCGAGTGGTGTCTTTTGTCTATGAGGAAGTGGTCTATTTGGTTACGCGTTACGCCGTCGGGTGATATCCATGTGACTTTATGAATTTGCTTGTGCTTGAACATCGTGGTTTTCGCTAACAGATCTTTTGACGCTGCGAACGTAATAATTCGAATTTCATTATTATTTGAAACGTCGTGTAGGCTTTCTTTACGTATATTTGGTTGGAAGATATCTTCCTTTCCAATTTTCGCATTGAGGTCCCCGAGGAGGATTTTAACATCGAATGATGAGATCCCATAAAATACTTCCTCTAGGGTCTCGTAGAACGTGTCCTTCGTTTTTTCGTCCGTAGATTATGTTGGGCCGTGACGTTTATAAATACATAATTGTACCATGGGTCGTGTATTTTTAGCACAGACATTCGGTCATTAATAAATTTCACATCTTTTACATGGGGCGTAATCTTCTTGCTTATGATGAAGCCGGTTCCGAGCTTATGTGTATCGGTACCTCCACACACCAGTGTAAATCCGTTGGCTTCGATTATTTAATGTAGGAGTCGGACTTCCTGAAGCCCGACGATGTCCATTTTATATTGTTTCGCGTTTTCTACGACCGTCTGTGTCGCGGCTGACTTATATAACGTTCGAATATTCCACGTACCGACGCGTATATTCAGATTTTTCCGTTTTTCCCTACGTCTTCTTTTTGCCGAGTCTGTGTTTTCTTGATGATTTGTTCCCTTATGGTAGTGTCGGCTTGTGGGGGTTTCTCTATTCTATATGAGAAACAACCCACAATTCCTATGTAATTTCGACCGCTTTCAGCGCGTCATACCTACCAATTTCCTTTATATGTTATTACCCTGTAAAACATGTCAAACGGACGCATAGCTAAGGTCATTATCCCAAGCGGATAATGCATAATTAAGTTTAGCTACAATCTTTGCCATACGGCAACACTATTGCTCTAACCATGGGATTTCCACCGGAAATCCCATTCGTATTGGTTAGCAACAACCAAGTCAAACCAAGCGACGCGGTTGCATCATCATCCATTGGCTTGGGTATTTACCAACATTCCACAGAGGTTTCCCTATGGTATTATATCCCCACCCGACGCGGCGTCCTATTGACTTTTACCAGATCACCCATTCGCTTGGGATCAATGATCTCTTTTTGCAGGTGAATAACATCAGCTAGGTCCTCCTCTCTTTCGTATTTCTGTCTGCCCATGGTTCAATGCGCTCTAACTACACCATAGCCGTACCACTGGGTCAGTAGGTCGTGTCAGTAGCTGCATCTGATACCAACACACACAACCAAAGCTACCCCGAGATCACAGCACATCATGTTTCTGTTCTCTCATTCTCCATGTCCGCCAATTACCCTATTAACAAAAGTTACTCACACTTTGACGGGCGTGAGGTTGAGAGAGCACAGGCATGGTCTCTTTTGGTTGTCCTGTGTGTGGAATGAAATATGAATTTCACCCCTAAGTAGAGTCAGTGGCTTGTCGTTTATCATCACGGGTAGTCACGCTGCCGCGCGAAATAAAAATTAAATCTTAATCCAAGAGTCACATCTCAATCGTTTGAGCGAAAGGTCGCGTCGCAAATTTCATCAATAAAAAAACTAACGAAATAAAACGAAAAGTTATTAATTTAAAGCTTTCCTTAGAGTGTAAAATAGTATATTTTGTGTGTTTCAAATTCATCTATTTAAATAAGGATACCTGTAAACAGACATGAGCTGCAAGAAAAATATAAAAAGAAAAAAAATAAAAAAAACTTTAAATAAACCTCAGTGCTTTTCATGTATTGCCCTCTTCAGGTGAACAATTTTTCGTTGGACGACGTAAGTACGTGGACAAGTGTGGGGAAGAAAGTGGAAACCGTGCCACACGCTGGCAACCATATATTTCAACCCCCATAGGCTCATCACACCTATGCCTACCTGGTTTTTCGTGAGATTGTTTTTTGTATATTGATTATTCATTTTTGTTCCCACATCAGAGCATCTCTTTGATATGGTGAGGTCTGCTTACTGCTCTGATTCGACCCGGTGTCAGAGAGGCGCCGTTATAATACAGCCGGTATACCCCTGGCTGCAAACCATCCAATGGGCACGGGGACGCGTAACACCCTGGATTAAGGGTGGTAGATCTTTGTGTGTTACTCCTCGCTGGCCTGTCTGACATGGGTGGCCCTACTGGAAGCGTATGCGTCCGTCACCATAGCCGGCGTGATTCATCGTAGTTTAAGCCCCCACAGTTTCTTCCAAGGGGGTCATTTTTATTCAGAGAGAGAGAAACAGTCGATGGCAATCGATATCGGTGGATATTGGCTCATCATGTCAGCCCACAAATGTGTGAAAAAGGTCTGGAAGGTTACTGGTTTCAACAAGAGGGTCCGCCATGCTACACGGCAAAAGAAACAGTGCAGTTTCTGCGACGAAAATTCCGTAGACGTATAATGCCGACATTGACTGGCCAGCCAGTTCTCCAGATTTGACCACTCCGGACTTTTTTTTTTGTGGGGTTATTTGAAAAGCAAAGTATACACCAGCAAGCCCCGGACCATTGACGAGCTCAAGCCAAACACCCGTGCCGAAATCATCGCTATATCACCCGAAATACTCCAAAAAGTGATGGAAAACGCAGCAAAAACGGAATATTTTATTTTGGCCAATAGAGGCGGCTTTATGGTTCAAAAATCAGTTCAAATCAATTAAAATCAAAAGGACTAAATTATTCAATATTCACATACCGACTTAAAAGATGGTATATATATAATTATGTATATAATTATGTATATACATGGATATAATTACTTCTCGATAGTATAGTGGTTAGTATACCCGCCTGTCACGCGGGAGACTGGGGTTCGATTCCCCGTCGGGGAGCCTCTGGCGCAAGACTTAATGACCTTGCCCGGAAAAAACAAATCATTATGGAAAATTTAACAAGCCTTAGGACTTGCTAAATGAGGCCAAGACCGGTTCCCGGTTGTAGTGCCGATGATGATGATGATGATGAAGATGGATATAATTATGTAAATATATGTATATATACATTATATATACATATATATATATATATATATTTGTTTATATGTGGCGGATCAGCACAAACCACAACCCCCACGCAGTCGTCGCAAGCAAAGACTCACACCGAGAGTGGCTTTCGACTAATTAAGTCAAGCACACTCTCGGTCATCCTCACACACAAAGGAGGATCACGACTGAGATGGCAAACACACACATGTGTGGACAGTTGGCGGGAATACTCGGTCACTTGGATATCGCTCGGGTTCTGGGTCGGACGCCTCAAGGAGAGAGAAACATCAGCTGCTACCAGGATCCAAACCCCAAATATATATATATATATATATATATATATATATATATATATATATATATATATATACTTTCTTTAGTTTTGAAGAAGCCGTGCTTTGCATGCTCAGCGCACCTTTTAAACTCATCATCATCAGGGGGAGTGTACAGTTAAAGAGACGGATATGTAGTGATTACGTAATAGAGCATACGTTCGAAATACAGAGAAATAAAGTTAATAATAGAAAGTTAGTAGCTATATAAATGTGCATCAGATTGGAACCCTTTTCACGAATGCTGCGACGGCCAAATTCGCACCCTTCCTCCTTCGATTTGAGTCTCACATCTCCTGCTCTTAGACTTCGTCTCCTCTCTTTCCCACCCCGATCCCACCCAACACGCCCCCACACCCTTATTACCCGCACACACATCAACTCCCGATCCTCCTATCCTACCACTCGTCTTAACCCTTAACCTTCGTAATAAAGTTAAAAGTTTTTATTTTTTCTTGTCCTTTCTCTTCCTTTCTTAGGTGAAGTGTAGTTAAATTATTTATGTTTTATTGTAATAAATGTAATTTATCTATATAAGCTTGTACTAAGCTAATAAATGGGGCACTTACACACTAATTATTCAAAATATTAACGAACTTGTTAAGGAAGGATGTGAAATTCACGATGCGAGTAACGATGCACTGGGAGCTGTGCTGTCCCAAAGCGAGATAGACAAAGACCAGCCTATCGCCTACGCCACTCGTACCTTGAATAAGGCGGAGAGGAATTACTCCACTATCGAGAAGGGGTTATTAGCTATTGTGTGGGAGGCTAATCATTTCCGCTGCTATTTAGAAGCTCGTCGTTTTACGGTCTACACGGACCATACGGACCGACTGAAGGGAGTGTTCAACGGGAAAGATCTCACCTCGCGTTTAACCAGATTTCATCATAAACTATCGGAGTTTGATTATGAAATCGAATACAAACCCTGTAAGTACAATACTCATGCGGATGCCCTTAGCTTTATTTCGCAAACGGTTGATGAAATCCGTTCGTTACAATAGTGCAATGTAGTAACGCAGGCTGAAGGGCAAGCGAAGGATTCTAGGGACGTCTTAGTGACGACGATTTGTCTCCATACAAGTATCCCATTCCCCCCTGCACGGAAAAGGGAATGGAAATAATCAACCCTGAGGAGATCCAGTTTTTACTATGGGATTATCATGCTCATCCTTTAGGTGGATACCAAGGAGTGACCAGAATCTACAACAAAATACGTAGGCATTATTGGTGGAAGAACATGATGGGCGTCATCAAGCATTGCACTAAAGTATGCAAGATATGTCAGCGCATGAAACCTTCACCACACCTACATATGCCAATGGTAACTACCGCCATTGCCAAGAGGCCCTTCGAAAAAGTCTATTTAGACATCGTTGGTCCTCTGGACCCCACTCTAGCAAGCAATCAGTATATACTGACGTCCAAGACAATTTGTCTAAGTATAGAGATTGCTATGCCTTACCCAATCCGTAGGCAGATAGGTTGGCTTCGGTCTTCTTCGACCAAACAGTTGCTAGGTATGGTGTGCCTATGGAACTAGTCAACGACCAGGGTAGCAATTTCCTTAACATCCTGCTTAATAGCGTGTGCAGGCAGCTCGGTATCATGAAACTGCAAATCTCAGCGTACCATCCACAGTCGAATGAAGACTTAGAACCGGCCCATCGACCGCTCATAGAGTACCTATGGAGCATCCTGAATAACAATCCCCAATCGTGGGATCAGTATCTTAGGGCGGTCACATTCGTGTACAACACTAACGTACACGAATGCACTATGTTTACGCCGATGGATTGTCTTTTTGGTTTCACTCCGGATGTTCCGTCTAATATAAATCAATCTCCGGAACCGGTGTACAATCACGAGAGCTTCCAGAAACTATTGAAGTACACATTGCAAAAGACATACGAGATAGCAAGTCGTAACTTATTGATCTCTAAACAGAGGTCAAAAGGGTACCATGGTCGTCAACTGCGCCCTTTTACGTGCCACGTGGGCACAGAGTTCTGGTAATTGGCTCCCCTATGGAGCGGTCCGTGCGACGTGGATGAAATAAAAGGTGCGCAAACTCCCCCATCAAAGTAGGGAAAAACCGTCTAAAGCCCTATTGGGAATTATGCAAGGTGGTGGTCTTCTGAGTTGTCGTTTTTCGTTAGGGCGAAACCGTTAGGAAGAGGAGAGCGAGCAAATAAGATGTTTTTGTAACGTTGGATATCTCCAAGGCTTTTGACCGCGTCTGGCACGGGGCATTGCTGAGCAAACTTCGTTCATATGGACTTTCCCAACAGCTTTGCGACTGGACGAGGAGCTTCCTCGAGAATCGATCGATCCGGGTTGTTGTGGACGGCGAGTCTTCGGATATGTGTCCTGTTAATTCAGGGGTGCCCCAAGGTTCTATTTTGGCTCTTGCTTCACATAAATGATTTGTTGGAGACAACGGATAGCAAAGTGTCCAGTTTTGCGGATGATAGTACGCTTGTTTCTTCCTTTTCGAGTGTTCGGCCGATTGGTGCATCTGTGTCGCATCAGCTGAGATGTAGACAGATTGACTCTCTGAATCAGGATCTAGATAAGATCCTGCAGTGGGGTCGGTGCCGACAGTACCTCCTCTTGGTCTTCTTATGTGCGTTGCCATCCACAGGGGTATGCTCGACCAGTTCCTCTGGGTCGGAGTTGTAAGGTTGCAACCCACGAGGAATGGCCATGTGGTGGCTGGTGACAGGACTGATCACCGTTAAGCTTGATGCTGTGGTGGGTACTGCTCCTGTTTGCACCCACCCCACTTCAGTGGCCTACACGACGAGGCCGGAACGTTGATTCTTCCTTAGATCCTCCAGAATGAGGGCGGGGTACAGATCTGCTCCAATAATGAAGTCCATCTCATCGGAGGTGGCGATTTTCGGATCGGCTTGGTCCAGATCCGCCATGAACGACAGGTCCTTCGTCGTTGTTTGTTTTGGTGGTACGTATATCGATAGGTGGGACAGGATGAGGGGCCTCAATGTCCACCGACTCGAACTGTGAAGGCGAAGAGTGATTGTGATGGCGGATTGCGTTCCTGTGGCAAGGCCACGAGGGCCCCTAACACCGTAGGTTGATGCTTGGCGTCGGAGGCGGAATCTTTGGGCGAGTTTCGTTGAGATGAAGGTGTCGCTGGAGCAGGGGTCCAGCAGAGCACGGACTTCAATCTTCGGTTGGCGCTCCGACGTCACGATCACTCGTGCGGTTGGAGCAGCACGGCTTGCGGTGAAAGGGCATGTCCGACAGTTGGTTCACGCAGATGGATGGGCGAGGGATAGGTCCGATGGTCGGACTTCCTAAGACCTGCTTTATTGATGGCCGAGTGCACAGAATTCGCCCGGCTTCTTCAATCATTGGCGAACCCTTTGGTTCCAGGGGACGGAGGCCCAGGGCCGTGGTCTTCTGGTGATGCGGGGGTCCGAAGAGAGCCGTCCGCCCTGAATTGGTGACGGATAAAGGATTGGTGACGACGAGTGTTCCGTCGCTGGTGTCCGGTATGCTTGGTCGCAGAACTGAGCATGTGATCTGGGTTGGGACCAGTGGCAGGAATAAATGCTGCGTCCATTGATGCCCGTCTGAAGGTAGCTGCCGACGGAATGCGGCCTTTGGCATGTGAAGCCGCAACGTTTAGTCTGTTGCGACGTCTTTCATGGCACCATCCGCGGGTCCTGGCGGAATTCCAGGTGCGGACCCAGTGCCTACTGGCCTGACTGAAGTACCGCCTCTGCTGGATTACGGAGGGACGTGCTGGTTGTGTGGGGTGTGGTTGTTCACTGGATGCCTGGGAGCGCCTAACCCTATTGCGGAGGCTACATGTTGTAGCGGTCGTCCTAGATGATTTCGGTCATTGGCCGGAGTTTGGCCATTCGGTGTCTCAGTTAGGTTGCCTTTACTACTCGCAGTTGCTGAGAGACCATTGATGGATGGAGAATTTCCATCAGAGTAGTGCAGCGAATTACAATTGGTTGGGTCGATCGACATCACCGCTAGGTTGGTGGCTGACAAATGCGTTTGGCCTGCTCCTTCCAGCTGAATATTGCTGCGGATGCTTCTGAAGTTGTTGCTGTTGCAATGGGTGTTGCTGATGAGACTGACTATTAACCGGACTTTGTGTTTTGTCGCGGTCACTGCGGACATTGGGCGTGGTTACTGTTGCTGGGACAGTTGATGGCGTATTCGTGGAATGCACTGACGTTGTTCTGACACGGATCCTATATTTGCCATGACCACTGCTTGTTCTTGAATCGTTTTGACGGCAACCAGTTCCTCTGGGTCGGAGTTGTAAGTTCGCAATCCACGAGGAACGGCCATGTGATGTTGTGCCCCACAACGCGTGCACGGCATCGGTTTCTGTTGAGGGGTCGGCATTGGGCAGAGCATCGGGATATGGGCCGGGTTGAGGTTTGGGTAGGCGGCACTCTGCTCGGCGTCCTGCTGGTGCATACTCGCTGGGAGTGTGTGCGGTTCTCTTCCATGTGCTGTCGGACTGAGGACCGCTGATGCCACCGGGGAATGAGATTCTTGATGAATATGGTATAGATGTTGACGTCTGTTTACTAGTCGGGTTCCATTGGATATAGTTGGGAAGACTGGATCGAGTTCGAACTGGTTCTCGAGCAGCCTCGGTAGTTGTCTATTGCCTTGATCGGCGTTGTTCACCTTCATGGGGGAGACTGGGTCGAGCGCGAACTGGGTCTCGAGCAGTCTCGTTGATTTGGTATCGTTGCCTTGCTCGGCGGGTTTCTCTGCAGCAGGCTCTTTTCCGTGGCTGAGTGCTGCGGATTTCTTGGCATATCTCTTCGCTGGCGCTGGTGCACTGTTAGCTGCTGGTGCCTTCTTGCTGAAATCAGCCTTGTTTTGTGCTGTCGCTTTAGCGGTGGGTGGTGCTGCTGCAGTATTTTTTACTTCCTTCGCTGCCTCTGGAACCTTCTTGGTGTCCTTGGCGGCGTTAGTTGCAGGCTTTGCATCGGGCTTCGTCTCGACCGTTCCTCCTTTGGCTGTCTTGCTTTTAACAGCACCTGCCTTGGCTGGCCTTTTGGTGTCTCTCGTCACATGTTTGTTTTTAGTATGGTTTGTGTGTTCCGTGGGCATCATTCGTGTTGTTAATCTGGATGGATGGTCGGGTGGCATACGTATGCCAGGTGAGGAAGGAGTTAAGATGTCCACCGCAGTCTTGTAAACGGTCGGACGGTCGACGGTGAGGGTGTGCCTGGCCCCAGCAAGCTCTGTGGCCTCGTCAAGGCATGTCTCCTCAGCCTCGTCGACGAATCTCTCTTCGAAATAGCGGATTGAGCGTGGAGTTATCAGGCCTATAAGTTGTCGCGCTCTTGCGCCTTCACTGTGGCCAGCGTCGGTGGTCCTCTCTTGGTGAGATTCTCGAACGTGCCCTTCATCGTTTCATGGGCGGCGAACTGGGCCACCATGAGGCTTTCGGCCAATGCAGCCGTTGTCATCTTCGACTTCGCTGTCATTGCCGCGCACTGGGCTTTGGTCTGGCTGTTGCCGCGAACTTGGACGGTTGGTCTTTGCGTCTGGACTCTGGTGTGTCCCGCGACTTTGACGTCGGTCGGGCCTTAAGTCTGGACCTTCTAGCATGCCGCGAACTTGAGGCGGTTGATCCTTACGTATGGATTCGGTGATAGCGCCGTGAACTTGGTCGCGCTGTGGTTGTAATGTAGCTGCGCTGGGGGAGCTAGTTGATACGTCACTAACCTGGCGACGGTAGTGTGGCTGCACTTAGGGGCAGCTCATTGTTGCGCCATTAACCTGCCGGCGGTCGGTCCTTAGGCTGGACCATCTAGTTGCGAGTTGGGCATCGTTTTGATCTACAGATAGATCCCTGGCAGTGGTCATGAATTGGGCGGCGGACTGCACGGGTGTTGCGTCTTGAACTTGGCGGCGGTATGGATCCACAATAGGAATCCTCGCGCCGCGATGGTCTGTTGTCTCTATAAACTCGCAGTTAGTCTAAGTTGTTGTTTGAGTGCAATTCTTTTTAATTCGGTTTATTTCCTTTCAAAAAATGGAGCTTTATAAGAATCCCTTGATTATTTCGACAATGGTAACATTTTTGCCCTTTACATTATAAATTATAGTTTTTGAATAACTTAAGGAATTGTTTTGTAAATTGAGGTATGTGCTTTCAATCCCGAAGTGGGGAAATGAGGTGTTGTAGAAGTTGAACTTAACTTACTCAACTTACGTGACTTAAGTATCTGCAACTCGTTCGTCTCTTTTGGAGAAGGTATGATTTTGCAAAGCCGTGGTGAAATTCGATTTATATCTGCTAGTAATTGCGATTGGATGGAAATTATTGATTCTTTTCGGTTGCGCCGCGAACTGGGCGGCGGTATGAGAGCTGCGAACTGGCAGCAGTGGATTGGATCCACAGACTGGATCCGGCTCGAAGGACCATTAAATGTGTTGGCAATTGAGCGGCCAACACAACACGTAGGTTGATCTCTGCCGACCGAGGAATGTCGTCGGGGAAGATTTTTATAGGTTCACAATTGGTGTCTCCTGTCGGGCAGCTATGTTCATTGCTGCTCTGAAACACTGATAAAAGCAAATGGTTGAAAAGGAAAAGAATACCTAAATGTGGAGCAGCAATTCCATAACTATCCTCATCCAAGCGGGAATAATGACACGGGTTGGGTTTATCTTATTAACAATTGTGTTTTATTTCTCGGATGAGCTCGATTAATATTGATTTACAAAAATGCAAACGTGTCGCTTGTCTAAAGATTTTACGAAGAAGATTGAGTTTGTTATTGATTGCTTGACAACCAAATTCGATTATGTCAGCTAGTTGCTGACATTTGTTATTGTGTTGCCAAGGGCAGCATTCAGTTGCGAATTCGCTGGTTGTGTCCAGTACGAATCCGCAACACCTATATAAATCCCAAATTATACCCGCGCTCTATATATTTCAATTTTCAAATAGACCCGAATATTGCTCTCACATTCCTTCTGACGGAGAACCAGGAGAAGCCACCACAACAGGTACCCAATTTGGTTACCTGTGAAAACCAGCTTGGGTCCCCCTTACACGTGGACCAAAAGAAGAGGAAAACAATGCACAATCATCATCATCAACATCTGCAAATGCTACAGGGAAGACAAGCGATGGATACACAGCGGCACGTACCCCGCCAAGCCAAACCCAGAGGCACAACAATGAGTACGCCCACGTTTTATTTACTTATTTTTCTGTGTGCAACAAAAATTATAACACTCTTATGCTGTATTCCCTATTTTTATAGATGTCAGAGCATTTGTGTTTTGGTTCCAGTAGCAACGAAGTATTTAGGTTAGTAAATACTACTGTTAACCCTTTAAATTCTTCTAATTTTACACTATAAATGAAATCACTGGAAGTAGTTATGTATCGTGAAGATGCTGTCAAGGCAACGAACAGTTTTTTTTCCATCTGTCATCAAAGATCATCAATATGAATATGATTATTTAATACACATTTTTATATACAGGTTGCGACTAACTCACCTCAATTAAAAATCAATTGTTTCTAAGTGAAGACACCGTGAGAAAATGAAAAACCTTGTAATCTATCTAAAACTGTTTCGCGTTTTGTAACGGTTGATGCTATTTAATTTTCATATCTTACCTTAGAGTTGGAGTAGATCATAACGTTTAAATTGTGTAATGTATTGATTAGCATAAAAATATTAGAATTGATAAAACGAGGAGTTGGTTATTGTGTAAAGTTCTCGTCCGAGCATTGCATAGCTGTGTAGAACACAATCCGCTCAGAGATTAAACAACTCGCCAGTATAGAATTATCTGCAATTTAATTATAAGACAGGTTTTCAACATACTTCGCAAATGGCAATCATTCTTATTCTTAGTTTTATTAAGTGATAAACTGGTATTAAAAAAGAAGTAAAACTGCATTATACTTTATCTGACCTTGCTTGGCCAGTGCTTAGCAATTTTGAAGCCCCTTTATATGCGTCGTTCCAATTTAGCAAAAATTCTGGAGTGAAACTGAAACAGAAATTTAGTTATCACAACTGTGTAGCAACAATTGTGTTTTATCTTCTCGGAATCCATATTTTGAGACATCGGCTGTATATCTCAATTTGTTTATACTCCCATGTTTCAATAAATAATTATGGAGGTCTCCTCATCCCCAACCTTGCCTAGAAATAGAGTTAAGGAAAAAGCCTTTAAAGAAGCAGCTTAATGATAAAGCCAACCAGGACGACTTTTTCTTAAATTTATTTTGATTCTTTATCTGATGTTATTATACGTGCGATTCGGTTTTGTAGAAAGTGATTTATACCACACAGACTGAAAACCGTCAAAGTAGGGTGAAACATTAGTTTCGCTTCTAGTTGTAAGGAAGTGAGTAGGAATAGACAATTCAACTGCTGGTTGTAGGAATCAAACAACACAGATGATATTTAGGACGGTCAGAAACCGCCTGAATTCACTTTTTTAACGTGCAAAGTCCTACAATGACCAGAAAACCGGATAAAATTACCATACCGCCTACTACACTAAAACTCGGTTGCTCAACGCTATCTAATGCTGAATTAGCCATATTTCCACTCTCGCACAAGTGAGTCTTCAGTTTCGAAATCGTACAGTTACCAGAACACGGAAGAAATGGAAATTATACAAATATTGATCTAGTTGTTATTTTTAAATTAATATTGAAGAGATATTCTTCTTCACTCGCTTGATGTGTTATACATACTAGATAGTTCGGAAATAGGGGTATGCCAGCTAAAACAGAGTCGATTCCCAAAAACGATGACCCATCACCTTTCCTTCATAATGGTTCTACTACTAATTAGGGAGGGTCTTGGGGTCATCGATCAACCGTCGACTTTCAAAGTGAATGGAAAAGCGCGAAAGTGGCTTCCAACATCATTTTCAAAGGATGACGTTCCTAGGATTTCAGATAGGATGTCCAAAAAAATGCGGCTAATATTCATACAACTTAAGTGGAAGTAATGTTGTCGCACTTGATGTTTGTTAAGTACTGGGCAGAGTCTGGAACCCAACCTCTTTGTAAAAATTGAATCATCCAAGGGAGGCAAGCCATCACAAGATTTGTTTTAGTCTTCATCAAGGTTACGTATAGAAATCCTCATTTATTATCATACGTCGATCTATCTATATGTCCGCAAGGCAAAAAATTGAGCTAAACATTAAATTACTTCCCTTTGACTTTAATATATTTTAATTATACCTGCATTAAAAATAAGCAGTGTTACTGTAAAGAAAAAAGAGTAATTTAAAAAACGGTGCTACCTTGTTATTTTTAAATTTAAATATAATCTTTAAATGACACTAAATAACCACTAAATGAGTATAATTCAATTGTTTTTCTAGTTGTCTCCATATAACTTGATTCTAAATAGGATGATCTTATATTTGTAGAAGTGGATCTTTAGTTTCAGTTGTGGCAAACTTACTTAAAGGCAACTTGCAAAAGAGTGTTGAAGTCCTTATAGGGGCTTGCGAGGTTACCAGGAGTACCGATATGAAGTGAGGGTTTTTTTTTTAAATGGGAAAGTAAAAAACATTTTATTCGAAGTATTGGCCATTGCTTTCTACACATTTCGATCACCTTTATGGCAATTTGTGGATACCACGCCAATAAAACCGGTCGTCTTTTGAGGCAAACCATTCAGAGACCCAATTTTCGACTTCCTCGTAGGAATTGAAATGCTCTGCAGCCAATGTGTGTCCCATCGATGAAAACAAATAGTAGTCGGAAGGAGCCAAGTCTGGTGAATACGGCGGGTGGAGTAACACTTCCCAACCGAGAGTTTTTATTGTTTCTTTGACGGGTTTTGCTGTATGACTCGGAGCATTATCATGCAACAAAATTACCTTTCCGTGTCTTGTGGTCCATTCTGGTCGTTTTTCGATCAATACGTGGTTCAAATTGATCATTTGTTGTGGGTAGCGTTGCTCATCAACAATTTCGCCAGGTTTTTGAAGTTCATGATACACCACTCCCTTCTGGTCCCACCAAACACAGAGCATTGTCTTTTTTCCAAACCGATCAGGCTTTGCAGTCGATGTTGACGCTTCTCCTGGATGTACCCATGATTTTTTGCTTTTAGGATTCTTAAAATAAATCCATTTTTCATCACCAGTCACAATTCGATGCAATACGGACTTCCTTTCGTGTCGTAGAAGCAACGTTTCACATGTGGTGTTTCGCTTTTCCATCTGCCTGTCATTCAATTCATGTGGCACCCAGTTTCCACACTTTTGGATCTTCCCCATAGCTTTTAAACGGTCGGAAATTGTTTGTTGTGCAAGATTTAACATTTGTGCCATTTGTTTTTGACTTAAAGTGTCATCTTGATCCAATATTGCTTGCAATCCGGCGTCTTCAAACTTTTTTGGTGGTCTTCCACGTTCTTCATTTCGCACATCAAAATCATCATCTCTGAACCGCTTAAACCATCTTTTGCATGTTGCTTCCGATAGAGCATGATCACCATAAGCTTCGACAAGCATTCGATGCGTCTCTGCAGTACAAAAAATTAATGCTTTCCGCAAATCATCATTTTCTGGTACAAAATTCGACAATTTTAACAGGATTAAAAAAAAAGATGTTGTTTGTACAATGACTTCATGCATGCTAAATATGTTTGACAGATGTCATAGCAACCAAATAAAAAAAAATATAAGGGCTCGTTCACAACCAACGTTCCCTATCGATACATTTGTATCTTGACGGTCACTTCACACCGGTACATCTAGTATTGAAGAGAATGCGATCGAACTGTGGCGCGTTTCTAACAAAACACACGCAATACACAAGCAAAAATAATGAAGAACACTGAAAGGAAATTCGAATAAGCAAAGCATCAGGGCCGTATACCATAGCGATAACATAACAATTCCACATCAGTTGAGTGTACTTGGGTTTAGAAATCGAATTCGTACAAGCGGCAGTGGCCTGATGTGTTGAGTATTGGTTCCATTTTTTAGTGATTCTAACCGCCATAGTGTCAGTTCGAGTCACACGTTCTTCACTATCGTCGCAAACGCTATAGGAACACTGAGATGAAATATTTTCCTCGACTACCTATCATGTCAATCATGTTTATGAATGTCCTCTCAGGGTCAATATAAGTTCTAATTTTATGATTACATTCGAAAACGAGACTGTTTCATTATTTGCATTATCATATTGGTCTCCTGAAATTCATTACAAAAAATATCATGTCCGTAAAAATGATGGGGGACAAATAAGCGCGAAGATTCAAATGTGTTGTCGGAGAGTCCATTATTACGTTCCACTAGAGACATTTCGATTGCAACATATTAGCGTATTTTTTTAAATTAGTCCGGCATTTCGCTGATTTTTCACTTTCGCGGTACGAATAGATAAGCGACCTTCCGCCGTGGGTGGCAGCATCGAGTGTCGTTTCTTCTGTAGGTAGTTGCACGTCAAGATCAGTGTATGGCCTTCAAACATTCATGGTAAAAATAACTTTCATGGTTTGGGCCTTAGTTAAAAGAAAAAAAACCACCAAATTAGTTATAATTATATGAGTTTTATAGGGTTAAATCGTTAAGAAAACCTATATTAGGAATAAAGTTTTTATAAAAAGCTCTTCCTTTCCAGCGCGTTCATAAATTTGGCCTTAGTTAATGAAAAAACATCAAACTACCTATAAGCTGAGTTTAATAAGGTTAAAAAATTAAGAAAACCTATATCAGACATCCGCGGATCAGGTTCGAATCAACAGGGCTGTCTTACGCAATGAGAATACTAGTAACACATTTGGTCAGTCCCTAAGACTCGCCCTCGAAGAGCTCGACGGACGAGAGTAAGAGAAATGGACACGCCTTACGAATACTGTCATTAGTACCGCCAACTACATCTTAGGCAGTAGTCGTAGAGATCGGAACGACTGGTTTGATGTTGAGTGCAAACTAGCGACTGAAGGTAAGAATGCTGCATACCGGGCAATGCAGCAGTCTCATAGTACGCGGGTACGCGATGAGAAATACAAAGAGCTAAGAAGATCTGAAAAAAAGGCTTCACAGACAAAAGAAAAGTGCCTGGAAATAAAACCTTGTCTGTGAAATAGAGAAAAGTAGAGAGCGAGGTCCGCACCAGGCGCCGGGAGTTCTACCAAATAATCTGCACTATGACATCACGTTTCACTTACACCAAGGACAAAGAGGGTAATCTGATCACCGATCCTGAAGGCATTCTGGAGCGATGGGAAGTGCATTTCAATGAATTGCTAAATGGTCATCTCACAGAAGCATTGGAGGCTCCACCAATGCAAGATCAAGACCGAATGCTGCCGCCACCAAGCATTGAGGAAACATTAAAAGCCATAAGACAGCTCAAATCAAATGACGCCCCCGGAGCTGATGGCATACCAGCTGAGCTGATCAAACAAGGAGGGACAGCGTTACATGACGCAATTTATGAGATCGTGGTGCACGTGGTGGGTGGGAGCAAGAGGAGATGCCGGAAGATTGGCGTCGGGGAATAATTTGACCCATATATAAGTAGGCAGATACCACACTGTGCAGCAACTATAGGAGTATAACATTGCTGAGTACCGCCTATAAGATACTCTCCTCTACCCTACAAGATCGGATAGCCCCATACGCTAAAGTCATCATTGGTCAATATCATATCATGTCTGGAATTTAGTATCCCATTATATCATCTATTTCTAGACTTTAAGGCCGCCTACGACAGTATAGACAAGGTAGAAGTATATAATGCTATGAGAGAGCTCGGCATTCCAAACAAATTGATACGACTTTGTAGGTTGACCATGACCAACGTAAATAGTCAAGGAAAAATAGCGGGATTGCTGTCCGAACCAATAAACATCTTTAATGGACTCCGACAAGGGACGGTCTGGTCTGCCTCCTCTTCAACCTGGCGTTGGAGAAACCAATCCGTAACTCTGGCGTTACAACAGGACGCACTATTATCACCAAGACCAGCCAGATACTTGTCTACGCAGATGACGTCGACATTATCGGTACATAGCTGTACAGCATTCCTTCACCCAGATCGAGCAGGCGGCACAAAAACTGCGACTGCACATTAATGAGGGGAAAACTAAGTACATGGTGGCAACTTCTGCGAAGAGAAGACCTAACTTTGGTCAAACTATCAGGGTAGTGGAGCACGAATTTGTAGTGCAATCCTTTAACTACCTTGAGTCAATAGTATCAGTCGATAACAATATGGAAGAAGAAATACGCGAACGGCTGATCAAATCCAACAAAGCCTACTATGGTCTATCAAAGCTCTCTAAATCCCGAAATTTATCCAGAACATCCAAGCTACTACTGTACAAGGCGATGGTCTTACGAGTACTGATGTATGGATCCGAGACTTGGTTGCTCATTTAAAGGCACGCTGAACTCTTAGCCGCGTTCGAGAGGAAGGTCTTAAGGAGAATTGTTGGCCCCGTATGTGTGTACGCAATCTATCTTGAAGCTAATGTTGTAAGAAAAATCAAGCTCGGTAGAGTCCGGTGGGTGGGACACCTAGCTCGAATGAGCGAAGAGGAGCCTGCAGGCAGGATGTATGGAAGGAGACACTGCGGCAGACCTTGTCTGCGATGAAGGGATGGCGTAGACCAGGACGCCCAGAGCCTGGGAGTGCCAAACTGGATGACATCGGCTCGAAATCGAAACCGGTGGAGAGATTTGTTAAATAGGGCCAAGACCGGATACCGGTTGTAGTGCCGATGATGATGATGATGGTGGTGATATCAGAGATAGTATTTTTTTATATAATGTTCTCCGTTTCGATTGCGTTCATAATGAGTACTTTATAGGTTTTTTAAATTAAGATTGACTAAGCCTAAAAAGCAATGGTTAAGGCGACAGTTAAGTTTTGTTGAATTTGAACACAGCACTATCCGTTGAGAAGGGTTAAACAAACATTTTTAAAAACTATTGGTGGAAAATATTTTTTATTTATTGGGAAAAATTCACATGTTGTTAAATTAAATTACATTAATTACACAAAACTGTTTCAGTCACGTTCGGCTTTTCTTTATGACAGTGGCAACGTTTTTGTTAACTGGTAGAACAATTTTCAGGCTTCCTGGAAATAATTAAGCTGGCACTCAAAATGGCTTCTTCTCATTAAGTTTTTTAGACCATTAACGTAAAAAAATATTTTTATTTTTAATTCATACTGCTTATAAAAATACATATATAAAGAACCAGTTGTCGTAGGAGGGAAAGCGGACATTGTCACCAGGGAAGAATTACTTGTAGAATTCTTAATTTTTCTGTTACTACTTACCTCCTTTTCCCCTAAATTTATTTTTTATTCATTTGATTGTTCTAGATTGTAAACGGTCGATAGCACTAGCCGCATGGAGGTTAAAACAGTACAATGAAGAACTTTCTGTTTGCTGCGTTTATATGTTTTGGTTGCGCTAACTGACTGATTTAAAATATGTTGTCCTTTAGTACATAAAAAAATTAAAAACGCAAAATTACCTAATGATTGGATTAATTCACTTGTCCTTCCCACCGTTTTATTAATTTTTTTAGCACATCTGTCTTTTTAACAAAATTTTATTTGATTTTTGGGTCATATACAGCGTAGCGCTTTTTTAAACAAGTTTAAGTTATGAAATTTTATTTCACTTTGTTCTTCCTTTACATTTATAAACCTCGTTTTGGTGTTTAATAATTTACCATATGCCTTTAATACATCTGAAAATAATAACTTTATTAAAAGAACTGCGATCGCTTAAGGCGGCAGTAAGGATTTTACATGAATAACCAGTTGTAGCATATACAAAGTTGTATTCAAATAAATTAAAAAAGAACATCACATATTTTCAACATAATCAATTATCATTGGCAATCGATATGAAATTTGTTAGTTGTTTCAGTATTACTGGTAGTCGAAACACGTATCTGCCTCTAAAAAGATACAACATTATTTATAGACAGTTTTTTTACTATTTTACTTTTTTTTATTTATTTATTATTTATTTAATTATTTTTTAAACTTTTCGAAATGAATTCCATATTCTTTACTCTTAACTTATATGTTACAACGTTTGAAAAAGGAAAAAAAAACAATTTACTTTTATACAATTGGGACGAACTAAATCACAATTAACATTTATAGATTTGTTTTTAAGGATCTTGACAAAAAGCAATTTTTGCAAAAAAGCAATTTTAACTATTCTTTGCAGTTATCTCAACACCAAACCGAAGACACCCCTTAACCCACAAAGATTTTATATGTTTTGTGTTTAATCACTATCCTGCTGTATAGAATGTAATAATTTTAAGAATTTCCTTTAGAGCTTAGTATGACGCATTCTTGATAGTCGGCTATATAACAATTTGAAATGCGTATGATAACGTAAATGTACATTTAGTTTGCTTTTTGTTTTTTTATTTTGTGTTCTATATGTATAAGTTATTTTCATTATTTTGTATTTTGTTTTATTTAATTCGATTTTATTATACAGATTGCTTTCGTATGACTCGTTTTGATTTTGTAATCATGCATTTTAGTATTTAGCTATTTAGCAGAATTTAAGTTGTTTTTTGTTTATTCTATACAATCATCATTACCTTATTTAATTTACGTTAAATAACTAGATACAGAACATCCGCGAATTATATTAATATTGCTATTATAATTAAGAAATGAATTAAGGAAATAAATTAATATTATTTTTGAAGTTTCCGATGTGTTAATTCCGTGGATGTATCACTTGGGAAAGGTGAACCAGTTTTCGTCACCGAACCATTCGTATATGGTTCATTTGAAAGGACTCCGTTCATTGTTTGTTTGGTTCCATTAGTCATTGTACCTCTAGAATGTTCATTGGTTAAAGATTTTTCTGCAGATACCTCGCCATTGCAATGACCATTCAACTTAGCTGAAATTTGCTTATCACGTCTCTGCAAGAGGAACAGGAATAAATTCTTGTATTGCTGCTTCCCGGAACATAATGATGACACGTGTAGAACAAAAGCAAAAAACCGACAACAACAATTAGTTAAAATCACAAGCAACAAATGAAATGAATTAGATATAGAAATAAAAAGAATTGCATGATAAGTATATGTGCAGGAACATGGTTTGCAATAAAATTAAATAAATAAAAATATTAAGAATCTAACATAGGAAGAAACATGTGGGGGAAAATGGTACCAGTGAATTTATAAGATACGTCAGTTCCATCGAGGAAAAAATCAGTTCTTATGATCTGGATTTTGAATTGAATTGAATTGAATTAATTGGTTGCTACAATAATATGCATATATAGTATATGAGCTATTAGTATTGTCGACCCCATTATATCCAATAGTAAGGAAGAAAAGAGCGCTATTCTCTATAAGAGAATAGCGCTCTTTTCGTATTGTATGATTCAAAATATTGCGAAAGTTATTGAATAACCTTTGATTCCACAACCTTCGATAAATGTAAAAGTTATGGCTTAATTTAAATAGGAAGATTTTTTAGGAATGAATCGAACATTGCCTGGATACAAGTTGTTTAGAAATACACAGATGAGTGGAGCATTAATTTCATGGGAGGCAAATTTGAAATCATCCAGAACTGTTCGGATTGGCTGACCAGGAAAATAAAATCGCATCTATTGAATGAATGCATTGATAACTCTATAAGATTATAATTTTGACAACAGCACTTTGTGCCAAACGAGGTGGAACGCTCTCGAAATATTTAGTGCAACACCCTCAGTTATAACAGTGGATAAAGAGGCCTCATTTTTAGGTAGGGTGCAGCATCAGATCTCCTGTGATCCTTCGAATGCCATATTGAAGATTGTGAAGGAATTTATGGTCTTTCCATCAGATGCACATAAATAGGTAAACCATAATGTAGAACACCATCAAAAGAGAATTCGTCGAATTAAATGACCAAAGATGTATCTCATAAAAATAGTAAATATAACTCAAAAAAAATTCGATCGTAGTGGTCTGATGTGATGAGGTTTTGATTCTAACTTTTGCTACGATTCTAATCGTCATAGCATTGGTTCGAATCGAATTCCTCATCACTACATCGGACAATGCTATAACTTCATAACTATCGACAAAATATGTGCTATGAGTTGACAAGAAGGGCCGGATAATGGATAGGTTCTTTTCCACAACTGAGTGGATATTCGAAGGCGTCTATCTATATAGAATTTGATCAGTTGAATATAACAGATGAGCCAATGTTTTTAATCTTCAATTGTTTGAATATTTGAGCAATAATGTATGGTTAAAAGCGAATCTAGTTCATGGTGTGCTGCTTGGGGTCAAGTTGAGGTGGATTAAATGAATTATCAGACAGTATTGAAGTATCAGACAGTATTCATTTTTCTATTGTATTGATGACTTATCTATCAATTATTGACAAAGGAATGGGTGATGTGTTACGGATTTTGATTTTCGTTACAAATGCCCTGCCATTTCTAGGGTGGGACAGTGTAGTATTTTTTGTTTCACTTTCTGATCGTGTAAGAACTTTGTGCAGGGCAGTAATTTCGTCGGTTTTTCTCTGTGTTATGCGATTTGTAACACCGGAACCTTATTAACACCGATGCAGCCAAAACTTCATTTGGGTTTAATAATCTTTACTCACTAAGGAATAATAAACCTCATACTAGCTGTAGTCCTACCATCTTTATTCAGCAAAAACCACAATCAATTTAACTTTCACAAATGGGTCGTTTGCTTATTTTTGTGTGGGATTTAAAGAATTGGTTCAATGTATTGGTGAAGTGATCGTCTATCTGTGTTGGCTCATTCACGAGTTGACTTAAATTGTTTGTGAAGAGTTGAACATAATAATTTTCTGGCGAATTCATTAAGAATTATGCTCTGTATACCTGAGACAGAATACGCAATACCAATGTCACGGAACTCTTGTGACAATAACCGCGTTGTCCTAAAGTTACCACTATAGGACAACCCCTACAAAAAGAGACTGTCACCGTTTCTCCGTTACAAATATTTCGTTACTTTCATACTCACTCATTGAGAATATGCGTTTGCATCAATCAGGTGTTGGACCGCCGAAATCCCGAAGTGCTGGAAGAGGATGAGGAGTGGTCCGATAGGGAGTAAGAGTGGTTCCATTGTTTTCGAATGTGGAACTTAATGGTATATTTAGTGCAGAGATTCAGCCATGCATTCTATTAGGTATCGATCCTGTTTCGCAACGTTCCTTTCATTTTTATTTTACTTCTCTTAAAAAAAACGAAATGTACCCCTAAGATTTTTTTTTCTATCAGTTAAGATCCGAAAGATTGTCAAGGATTTCTCTCAACATTTCATCAAGCGTATAGCCTAATGGAGGGGTATTTCATCGGGCGGCTGGACAACTATACTTATCTCTTAGTAATTGGACTGAACTGCCAAAGATGATCCTCAAAGTAAATATACTGTCGATGAATGGCACTTCCATCGACGAAGCCAAGGAACTATCAATCCTCGGCACTCGAATTAATTCCTAATTGGAGCGACCACATTTTTGAAGCTGAAAAAAATTGCGACCAGATGCAAAAGATACTTCACTCCATACAACCTGGCCACTATTTACAAGGCGTATATTCGTCCCAAAATGGAGGCGAACTCCCATATTTGGTCAGGCGCATCCAAAACTGCACTACTCGATAGGATGCAAAAACGAGCAGTGAAACTTATCGGGGACCCAGCCGTAAGTCGATCAATTCCGTCGTTAGAACATAGGTGCAACGTATCATGCATATCTCTCTTCTATAGGCATTATTACGGTGGTTGCTCAACTGAACTTGCTGAATATGTTCCGCCCCTTCAGACATTTTTCCGTGATACCCGTCAATCTGTGAATGCGCATCAGTTCACGTTGAAAGTCAACTTCACGCGCACAAACAAACATAGAGAGTCATTCTTTAGCCGAACCACACGAATGTGGAATACTCTACCTGATCATGTGTTTCCTCGTCGTTGTAATGTTCAGGCATTTAATATCAATGTACATCGACACCTCCTTTCCTCTACTTCCGCTGGCACTGTGCTCTGACACTTAAGGGTATTCCAAAATCCCCTTTTGTGCGGCCGTTTGTGTAAAAAAAAATAAAAAAATAATATGAGTTGTCAATCGAATCTATATATTCTGAAGTCAATTTTTTGATGAGAAAACCTCTTGTTTGTAATCCAATGACACGTAGGTTTGATATGTACATTTTAACTTCAATAAAAATTTCGGAGGAAATGTTTAGGAGTCAAATGGTTATTTATTAATGAACTATCTTTCTTATATTGAATTTGTAACTTCAAAAAGTTGGACGCTTGAGATAGTGAGATGTGATGGCATATTTAAGCGCATCTTGTTTGGTCTTTTATTTATTTCATAAGCTTGGCAGAATGGCTTACAAGGCTAAGCGTAAATGGGGAAAATCTCTTGACGGGAATAAATCTGAATCGAATTTATTATCAAACTGATGCATAACGGATTGCATAATGAGCAAGCATTGATCAGCAAACTACAGCAGTTCAAATTGATTTTTATTTACCTGAACTATCCATTTTCTAAATCCGATGGTTATCAGGCATTTAAGTTTCAAATAGTTGCCAGAATTAGTCATCGCTCTATTTAAACTCCACTCGAATAATTAATTTAAGTTATCGTCCGCCATGTGGAATATATTCTGGCCACATGTTCGCCCAAGTTTTGTACTTAGGTGTATTTCGCAGTTAATGTATCTTTTGAATATCAAATAAAATTAAAGACACTACTCTATGGAAACCACATGAACCAGCGTACCTCAGTATATTTTAGGTGTGGGCAGGAGTGTTTGCGTGAATAATAGCCGCCCCTTGGAAATGCGACAAATCGATAGGAAATTGAGAGATCAAACTTTTGGGTTTTAAAGTTTACTATTTTGTTTTGCGAAACTACTTATTATGTATGGATTCCGAATACTAATTATGGGGCAACAATTCTTGCGATAGCTAAGGCGTCTGGTGGATAACTAAAGCGCAGTCAGTGTACACGGGCTATGTTACGAAACGTCTGAATTCAACCTTTCAGCTTAAGCATGATTTGTTAATTCAAATATTAGTAATATGTATCTGACGCGTACAGATTAAGAAAAACAAATAAATAGATAATCAAAGAAATGAAAGAGATGAAACGTCTGAAAACGTCTGCTGCTCACATGTTGATAAAGCTCAACAACATTGAGGTGGCACACTGTTTGGTGTCTGATGTAATGACTTTCACTAGTCTTTTTTTTCCTCTTTGTTTTGTTTTGAATCGTTTACGTCCAGTCCGTGTTATAGGTGTGGGGAGTAATGGCATACTGGGGAATTCACTGAAGGAATGATGATGACGAATAAAAGTGAATTAGTAATGAACTGTAATTATGCCGACAAGAATGGTCAACTATTATATATTCAAGAGGAGTTTCAGTTGGATTTCCCCCATGGCTTGGTGGTGTCTTGCAAAAGCACCTTCATGAGGAATGTGTGGGACCATTGGTTTTCGTGTATAATATTATTTTTTTTGCGTTGGCAACAAGTCTTAATTTAATATCGACAACACGATTGTTGGCGGTAAACAATTTCCCACTCTCTTCCTTTGTAGTCGTACCTCTCCTCCACTCCAATGGTTTTATTTGTTTGAATTGGCCTTGAATATAGACATTTGTACGCTTTTTGCATTTCTTCTTTGACGTGTAGGTTCATTGACGCAATCACGGATGGTTCAATATTACAAGCGACACATCCATTGCACTCGTAAAAATAATGGTAGTTTAGATTTTTTTACTGTTTGTTGGTCAGTTCGTGCTGATGCTGAGTATTTTTTTTTTGTTCAATTAGGCGTTTATTTAATGGAATGTTAAATTGTATTTAATGTATTTAGGACTCTGAGTGAAAATCTTATTACGCGCGCTCGACAACAAATGTTGAAATGGAGCAAGATATAGTGAATAAAGGCTAAATGTACAAGTTAGAAATACTTGGGTTCTGCTAATCGACTAATCTTCAGGGAGAGAACAGAGTTCCTTAGAAAACCGGGGCTCAACAGTTAATTAGGACGTTCGCTATTAGCTGCAATAGAGTTAAATGAGGAGCTGGGTGATTTTCCGTAAAATGATTGTACCTTTCGAATCATTGTCTGTAATTTGTTTGCAATAATTTGCGTCTTAAATGACTGACTAACGCAAATTAAATAAAAAAAGTTGCCAACTGGCAAGATTTTCAGGATTTCCTTATGTCCGAGGTTTACTTTCGAAACTCCAATATTAACGAGTCATGCACAGAGTCAGTCAAGGAAATTCTTCTTCTCGGTGTAGAACTTCACTTTCACATGCAGCAAACGGACACATTCAATAACCCTGATTTGATAAAAAAAGTGAACAGATTCCAACAACGTTTGGCCACCAGATCTACTTCCGATTGTCAAACGTTGTCGTGTGTGAAATGGTTTAATGGTGTCACCGTCCTTTAATTTTGCAAGAAAGAAAGGAAAATTTCGGTAAATACTCAACAAACAACTAAAAATAAGGGTATTAAATTACTGCGTACTACGCGAACAGTAGGAATTTTATTGGAATTGGAGGTGGATGCAACAAAATTATTATTACAGTGTAATCAATAAACTACTCGAGTACCAAAAAGTTGTATATAACATAGGAACTCCTATTCCCCATGGGCAGCCTATTTCCCAAATATTTTTACAACTTTTATTCATATATTTTTATTTTTTTAACGTATGAGAATATAGAACATTTTTTAATATTTGTCTATTAATCTGACACTTTCCTGTCATTTTTATGTACATAGAGTATGCAGAGTACCAGTCTCAACGTATATCGTTTAGGAAAGTTGTTCGAGGATACAATGACCTATGATACAGATACTGACCTTTGTGAAAATAAGAAAATCTATCGAAAATAAGTAGTTCTGTCGAAAACAACAATAATTTGCGCAATTAAAATTCTCTGAACATCTATGTCTCCAGTTGCGCAATATTCTCAGGATTAGGTCAATTGATCATGTAAAGCGATTGAGTACCGCGGGTTACGCTCTCGATTCGTAACGTGGTTGGTTTTGCTTGACCTTTCTCGGTGCTATTTGATAGTTCTCTTCATTATTTCTCCCTAATATTTTCGCGTTGTATCTTTTGATATCATAAGTGATTTGATAAACCATTTAACGCGTGAGAGTATAAAAGCAAAATGCACTGCATGTGTAATGCTCGCCAACGAGTTCCGTTCACAGAGGAGAAATTTACTGATTGAGTAATCGGTCACCACAACTACTTTCGATTTTCAAACGTTGTCGTGTGTGAAATAAAGTTTAACGATGTTACCGTCCTTCAATTTCGCAATAAAGAAAGGAAGATTTTGGTAAATACTCCACAAGCAACCTTTTTAGATTGCATTATGAAACATCTTAACAATTAATCCAATAATATTGATATGTTCTGCAAAATTATATGTTATGTCAGAGGACAAAAAAACCATGTGTAATACAAGTTGTAGATTATCCTGAAATGTTTTAAAAACCGGACAGGTATTTTTTTTAACTAGGCTACGATGTAGGACAATTTACGGATACCGAATGATCGTAACAGGGCCTACGTGAGAATTGTACTTAATAGTAGAATTTATCACAGCAACCGCTTACACACAAATAGTCTTATAAGCAACTCACCCGTACTTAACAGTACTTTGAAACAAATAATCAATTAAAATAATATTAAGGAGGACCAAAATTGGAGTTTTTGGCAGAAGGGGAGCTATAAGTTCAAGTGAAGAGACCATATTTATTGACTCAGACAATATCACATTGCAATTTGATTAAATATAAAAACATAAAAAACAGAAGCACAAAAATGAATGCTTGCGTAATTTTAAAATAAATTTCAACCCACATAATATCAACTCTTAATATTATTAATGGTTTGCAGAATTCAGCCGAATCAGATAAGATGACCTCAAATATGATAACATTCGCTATAAAAGATCATTTGAAAGAAGTAAAATAATTTTGTAATTTTGCAATTAAATGAAAAAGAAGATAATGATAAAAACGCAAAATGGGTATGACAACACTTAAACACATAAAATGTACTGAAAAACACTTACTTTTTGATTGCCTTTGTAGGCGGATTTGTAGAATTGGTTAAACAGGAAAAAGAACATAACAGCATGCATACCAATCCACCAGACAAACGCTTTGGGATAGTTGCATTCGATGAATAACAATTGGAACGCATGGACCATAATTGCAATAAACTGGATCTAAATAAAGCCAGAAAAAATTATATTAAAAATTATACTTGAATCATTTCAAGTATTTACCATTTGGAGGGCTGTCAGATATTTTTTCCACCACAAATACTTTTGATATTGCGGTCCCATGGCAGCGAAGAGATAGTAGGTGTACATGACAATGTGAACGAATGTGTTGAGCAGACCAAAGAATGTGCTGTGGCCACCTGCATAAGAAATAAGTATTTATTTTGTTTATTATATCATTAAGACTTCCTTTACATAGAGATATATTAAAAATAATTACTATATTCAAATATTTACAACACAAGTAAGTCAAGTCAGTTATAAAAAGGAAAAGAAATGAAAATTTATTTATTCCAAGTCCAGCTTATCAATCTTGCGTTACAATGCTTCAATGGTACGAGGCTAGAAATTGCGAGTATTCTTTAACCGCTATTTCAACTAAAAACGGATTCAATATTCTACAATTTAAGAATTGCACATATAATTTAAATACGGGCCAATTTTTTTTTTTTGAATTTAGGAAATCCTATAACACCAATAATTGGAATAAACGAAGGGCTGTTTGATGAATCATTGAATTTCATAAGTGAGGCCGGTCCAATCGCCGCTTTCTTTTTTTTAAAGATGTGTAGCTTTTTCTAAATATATGTTTTTCTCAGGAATGGTGAACCTATAGTGCTGAGTTAACGCGCTGAAAACTATTAGATAACTAATGAAGTTATTTTAATTCTAGGCCCTGGAAATACTAGCGGAGGAGGTAGTTCCACAGTTTTCTCGTTTTGCAAGGAGACGAGGTTAAGTACAGAGATATAGATCAGAGATGAATCAGATTGTCTCTTGGGACGAAAATAAATCAAATTTCTCGGAATAATACTACAAACCTCAGAGGAACACTCTCCATCACAATATCTTTAAAACAGACCAAAGTACGCCACCCACCTCCGATGTGATAGCTACTGTGGCTTTGAAGTCAGTGCTGCATTTTCGATAACGCGGATTGCTTGTCTCTGTATGTAATCGAGTAAGCCAGGGATATGCTTAGAAACATGTGAACAGTACTCGAGTGTGGTTCTAATATTTTTATAAATTAACTCTTGCCCAACTTCCAATATCCATTCTACCCATTTGTTACTAGTAGTAGGGTTAAGTTTCTCTTACTCTTTCTGACATTTAAATGTATAGGAAAATCATATTTTTCTTTTTTCTACTATTTGTTTCGGTCTGAAATTGAATGATGAAACCAAACCACAGTTCTTCGAATCGATAATGAAGTTCGATACTGACGTCAATGTAGGGTTTGAAAATTTAAAGTCTAACTTTTACGATTGAAGATATTTAACTTCATATTGATGTGCTGAATAACAAGCGTGATATATACGCCATACATGCAAATATAATATCCAAAAATCGTGCACTTCGAATCCTGGCTGATATTAGGTAAAATTCGAGAATTCGTCTCCTGATGCTAAATTTTTGGTTTCTCAATAAAAGGTTTCAGTTAGTTATTATGCTTTGCTAGCTAGTGAGCTCTTGGTGATAACTACCAAATGGAGAATTAACATCGCCCTAAAAGATGATCATCTATTACTTTCAATTACGATTCCACCACTGAGGGTGTAATATGTTAAGTTATTGTACTCAGTCTGCGGTGACATGTAAAGGGAAAATAAAGTTATAACAAATACGTTGTGTGATAGCAGGCTGCAACAATTGAACAACTAAGCAAATAAAAAGTATTTATGAATAGGCTTTAATTCATTATTTGCCTTCGGTTTTATCATTTCAAACAAAATTAAAAAATTGCAAACCAATTGTGAATTTGTTTTTGTTCCTATTGAAATATATTCTTACCTGGAGTAAATTTAACACCAAACCAAACAGACATTGGCATCACTCCGTGATGAATTACATGTAACGTTGTGACTTGACTGGTCTTCTTTCGTAACACAAAGAAAATCTAATAATGAAATATTAAATAGGAAAATGAAACTGGTTTTAACATAAACAAAATATAATATGAATGTTATAAGGTGAGACAAGATTAATAATAAAACTTATTTAAGCAGACGATTAAAACGTTTATGACACCACAATTATTTAGCGCGAGATCAATTCCTTGAAGTATACCTTCAGAGATACGTTGCGGAGATATGCTTTCTTGGCAGTAAAGTCTTAAAAAAACGCGAAAATACAAGATAATTTCCTTCCTCAAATGTTTTAAAAATTACTGTGACTTATATGGTATAACAGTCATTTAATGGAGAAGTATAGAAGTGTATGAAACTCCTACTATGGATGAACGAAAAGTTAAGGCTAGCCGGCGTATCACGGTTAAGGGGGTATTCTGGTCTAGAATTTTGAAAAAATCGATTTTTTTCTTTTTTTATTTTCTTATAGTTTATACTTTTAAGAATATGCTGTCCGAAGGAAATTTTAAAACTCCAATAATTGGCGAAGTTACAGCTGCTTTAGAAATATTATGTCACTTGAAGCCACTATACCCTAACATTTTTAAACGCGTTTTTCTTGAAACCACTTTTTTCAAGTCTATTGACACGGTATCTCAAGTTCTAATGAACCGATTTACTTCAAATTTAGTATATGTCTTCTTTATAGGCTTTTCTATTGCATGAACTATCCTCATCCACAAATTTCAATGTTAACTATTGTTAAAAAATTCGAAAAATAAAAAAAAGTGGTACAAAAATAACTTTTTTTTCAACTTTTTTTAGTTCCAACGATAGAGGCATTTCTGTAAATTAATAATCTTTTTTTTTCAGATTGCTAGGAGGGTTGAATCGTGGGTATGGTCGCGTGCCAACTTTTTGAGATCCCCCACTTCATCACTTGCTAACTTTTTGAATTTTGAATTCAAAAATTGCATTAAATTGGTGCGTCTAGACCAAAATACCCCCTTAAGAGAGAGGTAATAATACTGAGTTCAATCTCATGTTACAGTACTGGATATAACAAACTAAAATCGAGGATTTAAAATTTTCTTGAAATTGGGTTCAAGTTTATGGTAAAAATGTCTTATTTTGGTAAGGCCAAAGTATTTCACCATCCATTAAGTGATAGGTACAGTACCTAGGTATTCCATTACCAGAAGAAGTGTTAATATGGATAGAGCACGACGACAAAAGCTTAAGTTGCATATTAACAAAGACAAATAAATCAAGGTTATCTGTGACAAAAGCTGGTTACCATATATAATATTGATTATATATTAAAACCGAAGAACCAATGTTACTTCGCCAGTTGTGGTTCGCCAACTGGGAATAGCCAATTGAGATCCAGATTCGCTTCTCTCTCGTTTAAATCCAGCATCTGCCAATGATACTACGCCAGTTGTGGTTCGCCAACTGAGAATAGCCAATTTAGATCCAGTTCGTTTCTCTCTCTCGGACCAGACATTTTAAACGTCGTAATCTTCGATGGTTTTGCAAAACGCCAGCAACAGAATTAGAAGGCAAAGTTGAGGTAATTTTGGTTTCTTTATTTTTCATTGTGTAATTTAATCAATTCAACAATTCAATTAAGCTCTAACTGCCACTTGGATCTGCGACCACCAGCTGAAAATCTAACTAATGTGCCCTGTTACTAAGAGCCAAGAAAGCCTTTTAAATTTGGCAACGTTTTTCAAATCTCGAAACCTTTTATAACGTTCAAAAGGCTGCTGAATTGAACTTGGGTTTTACCAGTACTTACAAATAGATTCAAGATTTTTGCCATAATCAAGAGAAAGATGCCGCGGAGAACTGCCGGCCTATATACCAGAGAGGATGATTCCACGAAAATCATGGATTATGCTGAGGTAGGTTCGGATGGGGGACTAGTGAGTTGGTACGAATAGGAAGTAAATATCTTGAAGGGTATATAGCGTTTGGGATGATAGTGAAGAACGTGTGATTCGAACTGACGCTATGACAGTTAGAATCACCAAAAATTGAACCAATGCGTAACACATCCGGCTACTGGCCGTGTTTTTAATTCGATTTTTAAACTCAAGTATATTCAACTGATGTGAATTGTTATGTTATCGCTATGATATGCGGCTCTGATGCATTTCTTATTCGATTTTCGTTCGGTGTTCTTCACTATTTGCTTGTGTATTGTGGGTGTATCTGTGAGAAACGCCACAGGTGTGTTGCAGTCGAGCTTATTGTGAGCGAAGCTAAGCTTAGCTATGTCAAATAATATTCTAATTGCACAGTTACCATTACAGGGTTTGTATAATGCTTTTGCATAAAACGGATTTCATTACAATCCTAAATATTGCACAAAAATGCATTTGGAAAAAAAGAGAGAAAAATCGATCACTTTGATCAGCAGATGTTACTACGATAATTGCTGAAGTGAACCGAAGAAAGTCTATAATCAGTGAGTACTTATATAAAATTGATGCTACTACATAAACGCAAGGAATCGTTGTACGACCAAATTGAACAAGACCTGTAATTCCGCCCTGTTTTTAATATTTGGACATTTAAGGTCAGTAAGCATCGGTACTTTTTTTCCAGGATTTTTGGTTGTTAAATGTATCAGACCGTTTTGTGTAATATACTACATTTAACTGTCAAACGCCATTTTTGATACGTTTATATATCTGTGATGCAATGGAGTTCTTAGCTTTTTTATGATTAGTTTCGGGGTGTAGGATTTCCACACAAACTTAGTATAAAGTTACGATAAGGAATACTTGTTTTACTTGCAAGCGCTGTACACCTACCTGTTATAAAGGCATTCTTAAAATCAAATTTACGTAATAACTTACCGTGTCCATGAATTCAGTGAATTTAGAAAAGTAATACCACCAACACGCGTGTACCATCTGAGATTGATTGAAAGAAAATAAATAGCAATTAGTATCATTCCCTAAATATTCCATTAAAAGAAAATCAAAATCAAAATATATAATACGTTCATATTATAAAATTAAACTTGATGCAAATAATTTAATTAAAATATGTGACAAACCAAAAACTAAAATAATTTCAGTCAATTAACTGCAGCTCTCTCGAATGCTTGAAAATGAAATATGTAATCCAAAATTGTTAAAATGTGTGCGTAAATAAATAAAGATGTTTGCAATGTTTTGTTACTGACGAAATTATTAAGAAGTAAAAATGCAAAGCAATGTTGATTCTATGCATATTTACATATGTTGGTGTAAAAACAATAAATAATAATATTTAAATAATTTGCATGCACTATATATATATATATATATATATATATATACATATATATATATATATGTATATATATATATTTATTTATTTATTTATTTATATATATGTATATATATATATAAATTTATATATTTTTACACATTTGCAAAGTACTCATAATAAGTTGCTAATATAAACCTTAAAAAATGAAATTAAAAAAACAAAACTGAATCTACAGTGTTAGGAATAAAGTTGATAATAGGTCTACTCGGAAAATAGCATTTTAATAAAGTCATTCAATGAGCTACAAATACAAAGGTTATGTGTACCAAGAATTAATAATATAAAAAAAGGAAATATAAGGAAAACTAAAATCATATGGCACACATATAATCGTTACCACATACCCTTAACGTTCTAGGGTTATTACTATAGTCAACTGGCTGACATCGGAAATTATAATGTCCCGTTAGCCAACCGGAAAGAGCTATCTGTAATTGTAAGAAAAGGATAAACATTTTGGATCATGACACTTAAATTGTTTTCAATTCCCCTTTTTTCGATTCTAGGAACTAATTGCTTCATCTTTGCTCCCCTTTCTTATAATCCGGTCAGAACATAGATTATCCTATTTGGTATTTGAAATAGATAATAGAAGTTTCTTTATAATACAGACTAGCAAAGTGTGGACATTAATTTCACAACAAATTGTTTTTCGGGAAAATATTGATTTAATTTCCTTCCAACGAGTATACATACTGTTTTATGAAGAAAAAGGAAAAGCAAATATTTGAAATCAACTTTTACAATCAAAAGTGAATTGACCCAATGAGTAAAAATCTATTGACAGGGAACCTATCTGGGTTTTATGTTTTAAAGCGTACATATCAACAATATCGGCGAAAGGCTTTGAACGTGTATTAGTTAAAGCTCCATAAGGAATACGTACATAGGTTGATCATGTAGATCCCGTTGGTGGCAGCCCTTCTCATTTCTCATTCGGATAGTGCAATCGAGCATAAAATAGATAAATCACTATTATTATACGTCAACTAGAACGTTACGAATAACATCTGTGTTATTCATCGAAAAGGCGAAGAAAATGGCATAAGGCAGATTCTGCATTTACTCATATCGACCCGTAAAATACATTAAAGTGTATTAACCGATTTAGGTAATAACTGCTAAAATAGTTGGAGAGAAGAAGACTAAGTACTTGGTGAGTCAAGCGGCGTACTGCAGGTTGTATATACAAAAACCTATGAATGAAGTTAAGCTATGGTGTAATGAAGCGAGTTGCACTTCATTTCGAGAAAGAATGTCACGCGCCAGATGCACTGAAAAGCAGAGAGCTTTTTCTGTATGCTTAATAATATTGTATTGGAAAAAGGAGTGATCAAAAATTTATTTTATTGTAGATGTTCTCTGCTCGAATACGAGGTACAAGGAAAGACCCAAGCGGTGGTGTGGTATGGCCATCATGAATTCTCAGGTTCCAGTAAGCCGATGATTAAATGGACGGCAAGCGGGTTTAAAGCAGTTTTAAATCGAAACTGAAAAATTGATGTCAGAATCGTCACAAGACGTTTTAAAAACTATTTGGACGCAGAAAATTTAGTGACGAATAAGGTCAATATAAGGCTGGCATTAAAAATACGACGGTTTTAAAATAAAACTCTGGTATTCGACATAATGCCGAAAGAGATGGTAAGAAGTCCTGTTAAAAATTTGCTAATATATTAATCCAATTATAAAGTTAACACAATTGAAATTCGGTCGAATGCTACCAATAATTATTATTTGAGTTATTTCGAGGATAGAAGAACCGAATGGGTTCAGTATGTTTGTAAAGTTTTATTTAACTACGATTTTAAGTCCATGTTCGATTTATTAAGCTAGAAGAAACTTTTCGGAGCAAATAAAAAATGTTTTTTTTTTTTTTTTTAAGTAGAAGAATTAAGCTGAGTAGATCATCGTGAAGGGGGATTTTCGATGTTCTTCATCTACCGAAGGATTTCAAGATGCCTTCGTATGATGGCAAGGTATCTAAGGTGTTAATGGAATAATATCTAGTCTAGTTCATTTTATGAAGAAGTTATATAACAGATGTATTACATCTATTTTTTGGTAACGTAACATAAACACTGAAAATGCGATGGGTAGGAAGCAGTTTAGTAAAAATAAAACTGAAAGACGATTACCATTCAAGACTCCATACCCTCGGAACCATCATCATCATCATCATCGGCACTACAGCCGGGATCCGGTCTTGGCCTTATTTAGTAAGTCTCTCCACCAGTATCCAGTCCTTATCTGAGATTTGTTAATTTGTCCATAATAATTTGTTTTTCTGGGCAAGGTTATTATTCGTAAATCCTTTATTATCGGGATTAATCCAATCAATACAACACTTTCCATCCGTCTCTTATCTAACATCTTTATAAACATTGGCCTCGTAACTTTATGTACAACTAACACCTTTCAACCTAGCGTTGAGGAAACCAACCTTTAGTTGAGTGGTTCTAAGTTCAGGGTATTCATTTAGGACCTGTTACCGGTAAAGTTTTACTGAAGATAATAAAACTAAGTTTTTCAAGTAAAAAAAAAGTTAATTACGTCAAAAAGTTTCAAAACCGATAATAATAGCCAAGGGATGCAAGTTCTAGTTCTTAAAAGTAGATAATTAACAATGTTTGTACCCTATTTTATTTCCTAGATCTTACCTCCAATTACTTTTACCTCTTGCTTCGGTTCCAGTCACGTTTCATGAACAAAAATTCTGTTAAGGTTACGATTTAATACAAGATAAACAAAAATTATTAATTTGTGTGGAGATTTTGATAAAAAAGTAACATATGTTGGAACCATTTTGATAACCGAGTGTATCATCATCATCATCGGCACTACAACCGGGATACGGTCTTGGCCTTATTTAACACGTCTGAGGCTTGTTCAATTTTCCATAATAATTCGTTTTTCTGGGCAAGGTTATTAGTCTTGCGCCAATCCGAGTGTATACTATGGTATATATAACTAAGCCATAATTATAGTTATGTATATTTTAAAGCCCTTCGTGTGGTCTTTCTATACTTAATGTGTTCCACTAACTGAGATGTTTTTGGTTAAGCATGACATCCGATGTAGAGCTTTTTGTGTTTTGGAGTACTACTAATTATTAGTCAAATGTTTTCATACGCATTTTCCACCTATCATCTTATGACATTTTCGGAATCTAAACAATTTTGTGATATTTGGCAACTCTATTAAATAATGAGGAAAGTGATATCAGGCTGGAGAAAAGAATTTGTATCATATCTTTTTGCAGTCCAATAAGATAAGTGAAGGTGATACTTAAGAGTTTATATAACCAGGAAAAAGATAACAGTAAGACAGACTTCATTCGTAAGAGTCGAGGTGTTGGTGTTTATGAGCATTGTGGGTTTTTTACATGCCGATTTGAGTTGATCGGTTTTCTCGATTATGACTTTGTTTTCATATAACATACCTTTGCTTTTCACAAATCTATTAATCTAAACTACATATCTAAAAATGCGACACGATTAATTATGTCTCATATATGTGTTATTCATGGCAATAAGCCGAAAACTACTAATACACGATTTGGTTTTCATTTCAATGGCTGTATAACATTATAACAAGAATTTTATAATACTATTGTTGTGGTGAAAATCGTGTCAGGGTTGACGCTGTTATTGTGATGAAAGCCGCGTCATTCACGTAAATTGTTAGATACTACTTTAGATAGCAATAATTGTTTGTGGATTAGCAGGTTAAACTTTTCTCGACATAGTACCTTTTTTTTATTATACTTGTCTCAGGAGAGACAAACCTTTAGCGCCCCGAGATGTCATTAAATAACTGTTGGATTTCTTCTTTAATTGTTGTAGATTGTAACACTCGCGTGGGGAGGTTGTTCTAGAGATGTGCATTGTCCTACGGAGCGAAAATAAACCGAATTCCGCGGAATAATACTACAAATCTCCGAGGAACAGTCCCAATGATTATATCTATACAAGAGACATAGGTTCGCCACGCGACTTCGGTGTTATAGCGACTGCAGTCCCGATACCAGGGCTGTGTCTGCAATCTGACGTGTCGCCCGTCTCTGTATGATCTGAAGTAGGTCAAGGGTTTGCTTGGGAGCAGAGATCCAAACATGGCAACAATTCCGAGCGTGAGCCTAATTTGATATTCATACAGAAGAAGAAGTTAGGCTGGGGTCAAATATTTCTTGGCTCTAAGAAGATAACTCCATTTTCTAGATGCGCACCTAGCGATGTTCGATACCTGTTCATGTCAACATACATTCCTAAGACCGTGACGCTGAGCAAATCTGTGTTTTCCTTAGATCCAAGGGCCTGGCTATTCATCATCAGTTGTAGAACCGACGATCCATTTTTCGTTGTGCGTGTTGTATATTGCATCTTCGTTGCATTAAAGTCGACGAGGTTGAATTTTCCCCACTGAAGTACCCTCTCCAATAACATAACAGTCCTTGGCTAAACTTTTTGGAAATGCCATGATTTTGTGAATATATAAATAGATAATTGCCCAGCCGCAATGATACGATATTTGTTGAAGAAGAAGAAAAGAGAGAGAGAGAACAGGTCAAGTAAGAGGTTCCGCATCGGAACAGGCAAATTGAAAATTAAACAAAACTGAAATCAATACGCACACAATTAAAAAAAAAATACAGGACATTTTATCCTGCACCTCATCGGCTAATCTTCCGGGTAACGTTTCTTTCTCAATATCAAGGAGCACGGGGTTCGTTATTCTGTTAGCATAACTGGGTATAAAGATTCTAAAAAAGGGTGGACGGTAACATTGTGACTATGAGATTGACTTTTTCAAGGAATATTAATCCTTAATCGTCATATGGCCACCGTTTGGTAGAAACCTTGACGCATTGCGGGGGCTTAAATTACAATGAATCACTCAGGCTATGCTGGCGGAACAATACGCTTCCAGTAGGGCCACCCATGTCAGACAGGCCAGCGAGGAGTAACACACAAAGATCAACCACGCCTAATCCGAGGTGGTACGCGTCACCGTGCCCATTGGATGGTTTGCAGCCGGGGGTATACCGGCTGTATTATAACGGTGCCTCTCTGACACCAGGTCGAATCAGAACAGTAAGCAGACCTTACCATATCAAAGAGGGGCTCTGATATGGCGGACTATTTGAAATCCCAGAGTATTCCCACGAAATGAATGATCACAATACAAAAAAACAGTCTCACGAAAAACCCGGTAGGCGCGATGAGCTGACACTACCATAAGGGAATAAATCATCAAGAAAACACCGACTCGGCAAAGAGAAGACGTTGGTAAAAACGGAGAAAGCGGGATATACGCGTCGGCACGTAGAATGTTCGAACGTTATATAAACCAGGCGCGATACAGACGGTCGTAGAAAACGCGAAACAATATGAAATGGACATCGTCGCGCTTCAGGAGGTCCGAATCCTACATTAACTATACGAAACCAACGGATTTACACTGGTGTGTGGAGGTACCGATACACATAACCTCTGAACCGGCTTCATCATAAGCAAGAAGATTACGCCCCATGTAAAAGATGTGAAATTTATTAATGACTGAATGTCGGTGCTAAAAATTCAGGGCACATGGTACAATTTTGGATTTGAAACAGCCGAAACAGAATTTATCGACGAAGAAAGGAAGAACACGTTCTACGAGACCCTAGAGGAAGTATTTGATGGGATCTCATCATTCGATGTTAAAATCCTCCTCGGGAACCTCAATGCGAAAATTGGAAAGAAAGATATCTTCCAACAAACTATAGGTAAAGTAAATCTACACGACGTTTCAAATGATAATGGAATTCGAATTTTCACGTTCGCAGCGTCAAGAGACCTGTTAGTAAAAAGCACGATGTTCAACCACAAGCAAATTCATAAAGTCACATGGATATCACCCGACGGCGTAACGCGTAACCAAATAGACCATTTCCTCATATACAGAAGACACTAGTCGAATATCCTTGACGTAAGATGATATAGGGGAGCAGATTACGACTCCGACCATCTTCTAGTGATGGACAAAATCAGGAGTCGCCTCGCACCAATCCCACGTGGGCAGTCACGGGAGACGAGCAAAAAGTTCAACATTGATAAACTAAAAGATCTGCGCAAAATATAATAATTCCAGACGCAAACGGCTGTCTGGTCACAGAAACAAACAATATCGTGACAAGATGGAAGCAGTACATTGAAAAACTGCTCAATGTACACACCCATCAACCACAAATAAACGCACCAGACATACATGCAGCGGAGCCTCAGATCCCAGAGCTCTCTTTCACACGAAGTTGTAGACGCAATAAATCGATTGAAAGACAACAAGTCTCCCGGAGTCGACTGCATACCGGTAGAGCTTGTGAAGCATGGAGGAGGGTCAACCGCCCGAAAGATCCACGAACTGATCAAAATAATATGGGATAAGGAAGTCATTCCGGAAGAATGGAAAACCCGATAGTCGGCTCCATTTTCAAAAAAGGCTACAGACCTGACTGCGAAAGCTGTAGAGGAATATCATTGCTCCCAACCATATACAAAACATTAAAAATGACATACTGCGGAGAATCACACCGTACGCAGAAGAAATACTGGGAGACTACCAATGCGGATTCCGTAGAAACCAGTCAACAAGCGACCGAATATTCACAATAAGGCAACTACTGGAAAAGAAGTGGGAATGCGGAGATATGGTTCGTTGATTTCAAAAAAGCCTACGACTCAGTCGCAAGGCAAAAACTTTACTATATTGTAGTTGAGCTGGGAATACCAAAAAAAATATGCCGCCCTCGTGCAAATTTGCATGAATGCAAACAAAGCGCGAGTTAGAATAGAAAACCACCTCTCAGAACCATTTGAAATCCGTGGCGGACTAAAACAGGGCGATGGCCTCTCATCGTGTTTTTTTAACCTTGTACTCGAGTATGTCATCAGAAAGGTAGAAGACGACAACAGGGCCGGATCATCCCTTAACGGGGTCACACAACTGCTCCCCCATATACGGATGATATCGCCGTTTTGGGCGATAATCTAGAAACTGTAGATAAAAACTGTGAAATCATCATGCAAGCAGCAGAAGAGGTGGGCCTAGAAATAAATGAAGACAAAGCAAAATACATGATTACGGCGAGAGCATGTGGAACTCAGAGAACACATATAAACGTCAGAGGCAAGATATTTGAAAAAGTTAAAGAATTTAAATATCCGGGAACGATACTGATGTCGAAGGAAATTAACAAAAGACTACACTCCGGCAACGCTAGTTGGCACACCGTCAGTAAACTGCTGAAATACGAATTTGCCGATTGCTCTATACGTATGCGAAACATGGGCTCTCAAAAAACGGGAAGAAAACAAATTCCGCGTATTCGAGACTAAAGTTTTAAGGTGTATCTTTGGAGGTAAATATGACGAGGAGGCAAGGGAAATGGAGGAAAGTCCACAACCACGAATTGGAAGAGCTATACCGCAAACCTACAATAATGAGAGTAATCAGGTCTCGAAGATTAAGATGGGCCGGACATGTAGCGCGAATGGGCAACGATAGGACCGTGCGTAGAATTCTTGACCGTAGACCAACGGGAAGGAGACCAGTAGGACGACCGCGACGGAGATGGGAGGACAAAGTTAAGTTTGACCTTTAGGAGATCGGATCGAATAGTCAAGCGTGGAACGAGAGTGCACAGGACAAGGAACGATGGGAGAGTGGAGTCGGTGAGGTCATTTACTTCCGGGTTCCTACAGGCCAATAAATAATAAAAAATTAAAAAATATAAAAATTGTCATAGGTAGTCAGTGTGAAACTTTAAGATGAGTTGATTCATAAGTTGAATTGTTTATATTATTGCTACCCCTTGCTTTCAGTTCGACTCTGTTAAATATAATTGTTTTCGCTGAAACCAGAGTTAAGCTTCTGATTATATGGGTTAGGGCATTAAGGTTCTGCAAACACTCATAGATACCGCTCCAGATGTCCTTGTGTTGTGAACTTACAGGTAACTGTAAGGGGAGAACTCAAGTGGTTCATTTTTTGGGCACCTAAAAAGGCGCCCTCCTCGATAGTATAGTGGTTCGTATACCCGCCTGTCACGCGGGAGACCGGGGTTCGATTCCCCGTCGGGGAGCCTCTGGCGCAAGACTAATGACCTTGCCCGGAAAAAACAAATCATTATGGAAAATTTAACAATTGCTAAATAAGGCCAAGACCGGTTCCCGGTTGTAGTGCCGATGATGATGAAAAGGTGTTCTGTTATACTGTTAATTGCCAGAAGAAATGAATGTTGATGTTTAAAGAACGCACCGATGTAAGAGGTTTAGTTTCTATATGGGTAATCACGTGCTCCACTCACTTCTCGCCAAACAAAAAATATATACTCGTAATAAATAATCCTGGCGCAAGGCTAATAAAATTGCCTGGAAAAATGAATTATTATGGACAATTAAACAAGTCTCGGATATGGACCGGATTTAGACCTGCTAAATAAGGCCAAGACTCGATCCCGGTTGTAGTGCCGACGATGATGAATAAATAATCCAAATCTCAACGCAAATTTACCTAAAAGCCGCATGCATAATCAATGGAGTTTCACCAAGGCAGTCAGCGGGGTTATTCCTCTGTAATATGGTCTACCCCCCGAAATAATCAGCCCAATTCCGTTATCTGTCAAATGACTACTGATGATAGATGGAAGACAAGTATAAGAGATAAGATATCTCCAGAAAACGGCATTCCTAAAGGCCACACTCATAGTTGGAGATGTTGACATTGATAGGGTGGCCAAAGTACATCATAAACATAGAGTAGTGGGATAAACACACACACGTGCAGCATATTTTGTTTTGTGTGCTTTTTTTATGTGCTCTGCTTTTTTTCTCCTTTTCGCAAGGCACATATAGCTAACATATGCTATTATCGCAATGGAAATTCGGTGTCGAATAGAGCTAGAACTCTTTTTTATATAGACATTGATCAGAGAATTGTAACAAGCTTTTGGGTGTATAAGCACATGAGTTTAATTGACGTTTGATCAATAACCTTATTGCTGTGTTATTGTCACAAGTTATAGAATCACGAATCAATTTTAGCAACCTTCGGCCGTATATGCGCTATAATAGCATTATTTATGGCAAAGTTTTGGTAATCCTGGGAAAACGCCCTGAATTATGGTAGGTAAGTTTCGATTTGTATTTTTTAACAGCTTTAGATGGTAAATTTCTCGGAAAAAGTACGGGTAGAGACCGATCCAGTGTATAATCTAAAGGACTCAAAGAAATTCACTAAAAAAGCTTTATCGTTAAAATATGTCACAACTTAATCTAGAAACGGAAGAACGTGTTTTATAAAATAAAAAAACAAATCCTTGGCTCTTAGCAAGTTTAGAAATGCTTTTGAGAAATAATCAGCGAATTAACTTTGATGAGGTGATCCTGCAAATCTCTAATGAACTAATTTGATAATAATATCTTTCGTAAAGGTATTGGTTTGCTGCAAGCTTCGACGTGAACGCATTACACTCAAAAAAATGAAATAATTTCCCAGTACAAAGTGTTTTAAATGACCGGTGTATTTAAGTAGTAATGTTTATGTTTCATTATATTATATATCTATATTATATACCATATATTATGGTTGCACTTACGCTTATATGTAGAACTTCTACGGTACATTCAAAGCAATTTTAATAAATCTTACAGAACTAAAAACTATGGAAATATATGGAGATATTGCAATGGGTAGCAGCAGGACATTAGGACAGATATAGCATCTGAAGCAGCAATAAATTAACATACAATGTACAGAATGTCCAAGCAAACACAAACAGCGTTGTAAGTTCTGTGTTACATCACAGGTTTCTTTTCTTCCATCTAATAGTGAACGATCTTACTAATATCAAAATTATTTCGTTTTTGTTTTGCTCTGATTTTGTTATCAGAAAATATAAAAATTTTGAAAATAGATTATTTATCGTCTTCATTTAAGCTACTTTATAGGATTCAATATCTACTTAAAAGACGTTCACTTACACAATTCTATGTGTGTTTGGAAGTTTATATGTTCGTTTGTTAAATATTGCTGAAGTAGGCAAATGTTTCCTTCATGTTAAAAACGTTTAATATAAGCAAATTAGTCGCATAGTGACATTAATAAAGCCATTTGTTGTAGAGAGGCATTTACAGCAGCGGTCAAAGGTATCAAAGGCTATCACATTTAAAAACAACGATAGAGTTCCTCTTATTTTCTCCATTTTCTTCTTTATATGAAAGTTGCGTATAATGAGAATTTCGCTAAATTAAATTTCGAGAGTGCGCAGCTGTGGAATGTATCATTTTCATATCTCCGAAATTTTGTTGGCTTAAATTTGCCTTTAAATGCCTTTATTATTATATATACTCTTTGATTATATATTACACTTTGTTGTCGTATCGTCTGGCACTTACTCTCGTTGCCGACGGGCTGTCGCTATAGTCAACAGGTTGACATCTGAAACTGTATTCACCCCACCAGCCGCTCATTAATGACTAAAAAAAATTCATTGATATGCAAAAACGAAAATATATAATATTGAATTATTTATAAAGAAACATCTCTTTTAGGGTATGAAAGATAAAACGCCTACAAAATTAATTTCTATAAAATAAGATAAAAGTAAATCTCATGTGAAAGAATTGCATTATTAGTTCATAGATTGAAGCCAAAGAGGATTGAAGAATACTGTGGGTTGTAAACTTGTGTATACTGACCTCATAAAAGAGCCAAGCGCTAAATATCACCTGTATTAAGTTGTACCAGACGAGTGTATTTTGTAGTTGAAATGGTTTTCGGTTTTCCATCAACCGGGGCCCGACAACCTAGAAGATTAAGCGAAAAACATTTTTTTATGTTATTGCAGAAGAAATAGTGGTTATAAAAAAACTATTGTAAAAGAAATATTGGTTATATAAAGGAGATAAAGATACAACAAGTGTTGGAGATAAAGCACCAATAGTTATTGAAATAAATTGTTCTATCATGTGAAAATGTTGATAGATTAGGGAAGGAGAAATCCATAATTTTTTTTAATAAATTACTGTAACGATATATCGAGAGCTCATTGCAAGTGATCACCGCTTAACTATTGGAGAAATCCCATCAGAAGTAGGTATCAGGTATGGAAGTGTTTAATCCATTACTTTCAATAAGCTCACGAACGACACGGATGTTGTCATCTGTAGAACTTGTCCTTGAGCGTCGAACATGACTTTCGTTTTCGATATGGTCTCGCTCTCGAAAATCCTTCATAGCACATAAGTAGTAGTCCTTATTCACTGTTTGACCTTGCGGAAGGAATTTATAGTGCACCACACTACGATAATCGAAGAAAACAGAGATCATGACTATTTGTTCAGGCCTCCTTTGAGCTGATTTTGGAGCCGAACCTAAACCCTACAGCTCCTAACAGACACCAGGGTGCAACACCCTCAATGTGATAGTTGGGGTTGATAGTCGGGCGCAACGCCACTGAATATCTCAAAATCAAAACGTTTAAGCCGTTAACGTGCAAGCATATGCTTGACTTGTTTGCCTAGATCCCTTACCGCTGGTGGGGGATATGTCATATCTGAAAATGAGAAAATGAGAACACGCCGGGGTTACGGTCAGTAGCATTCTAACTTAATTAAAAAAAAAAAAAAAAAAAAAAGGTGGCGAGAGGCCGACTTTAGGGAGACAAGGACAAATGTGTCCTTCACCTTGTCTCTGGCTTCTGGTCATCTTGCGATAACCAGAATAAGTTGTTGGGCTCGGTCTCAAGATATCTGAAAAGAAAGGGGAAGGAGGTATCTAGGGATAGGATGGGGGGATGGTGGGAAAGAAATTGTACAAGACCGGTAGGTCTTGAGTGCGGTAGTAAACGCAGATCCTTGGCGTATGATAATCTGCGCTTTGGTCGGTGTGTATGTGTGTGTGCTTGTGCTGTCTTGTACTGTGCGTGCGTGTTTGTAGTGTGTCAGCAATAGACCCTATGGGATGGGCTCTAACTTTATTTTTGCCTTACGAGCCTATATATACAAAATATCTACACTACTATGATTACAATTAACAAATACAAAAACTCGCAACAGAGCATTACCAATACAGACATTGAAAATTGTATACTCTTAACAGAGCATTGCAAGATGCTAACAAACAAAGGCAGTATTTAAGAATTGAACATTATCTGCTCTTAACAGAGCCTTGTACAACATCAAGCCAAAAGACAATAGACATTGAAGTTCTCAACTAGTACAAAGGATAACGATTTCAAAGGAACGCACATTCTTGTACACAATAAACGAAAAACCTAGATGCTAGTATAATGGTGAATCGCAGTGCAGTGGATCCGCGTCGTGGGTTTATGATGATCATTTAGAGTTGGCGGCAGATTCAATCTTATCAGCTCTGGTGACGAGTGGGTTTATGTGGATGGTAGACTGGATTTGTCCGGTTGGGGGCAAGTAAAGGGTCCTGTTGGTTGTGTCTGGTGGTGCGACATGATGTTAAAACTGGGTGTTATTGCCCAATCATAAATTATGGCTGGCAGTGGCATTGAAACCAAACAAAAGGAAAACGGCGGCTACCGGTGGAATGACTCAACACCCTCCCATTAATAATGACTTTAATTTTTCATCGACTTTGTCGTAGATTTTCGGTTTCTGCTCGTTTGGGTAGCGCCATTCGACAAATTGTTGACTTGTTTGCATGTCATACTTATATCGTCGCCATTTATGATGCGTTGCATGAATGCCGACTCACTGGTGGCTCGAGAGATGCATCTCTTCAGCACCCGCTTGTCCAAAGAAGCTGAATATTTTGCTCTTTTTGCAAAATATTAAGCTTCTTTGGACAAGCCTTCGTGCGACTCGTCTCATCTACAAAATATCGAGCAAAATCTTATGAACTGATTCGTGTGAAATATTTATCTCTTGTTCTAGCTCTCTCAAGCTAGAACGACGATTTTCAATTCGTCCAATTCCTCAGTCACAGACGTTATTGGATCACTCACGCCGGGCAAATCATTAACGTCTAGCTTTGTATCTTTCAGACACGTGTGCTTTTGACAGAACTGATTCGCCATAGGTCTTAACCAACGATTCCGTACAAAAAATTCCATTGGAAACACAAAATTTGATGCAAACTCTTTGCTCAACCAAATTATCCATGATAAAATTCGAAAAACATACTCGAGGTGAACCAACAAAATCAGTAAACAAACTAATTGACATGTTATGTGTCACAGTGGTGCTAACCTAGTGGCAAAAAGAAATTTATATGAAAATAGGCTTACACGGGAATTTTAAATGAGAATTTCTGGGTAGACATGTGACAGAATGTATAACTTAAGCCCTTAATGAGTCACCGCATAACTTTATAAATAACCCCACTATGGAAAAACAATGGAAGTTCTCCACCTCCTTCTCTTCGTATTGTAAAAGTTGGCATTTTACACTGAAGTGAACTCGAAGACGGCTCCTCAATAGTATACTGGTTAGTATGCCTGTCACGCGGGAGACCGGGGTTCGATTCCCCGACGGGGAGCCTCTGGCACAACACTAATGACCTTGCCCGGAAAAAACAAATCGTTATGGAAAATTTAACAAGTCTCAGGACTTGCTAAATAAGGCCAAGACCGGTTCCAGGTTGAAGTGCCGATGATGATGATGAACTCGAAGACGTATACGCTTTACTTTTCTTTTCCTATGTAGATGTTTGGTTTTGAAGGCACCCGGTAAGTGTATGGGTCGTTATTCAGTTGAGTCCGCTGCAATATTTGTCAATATATAATTATTAATGCAGAGAATTTGATTTGATTTAGATTAACTGTCATGTTGCATTTTATGGGCATTACAAAACATGTCTCTAATCAGTTATATGTGGAGACCAACTATTTAACACTGCTGACCGGTGGAGAATATTTAAATATTTCGTCAGTTTCTTATCTGCTTAACTTTATCATTCTGGTTAGGAAATGAAAAGGAAAAACTAGTTACGTATGCACCCGTTCATCTGGTGATTCCCATTGTCGCTCAGATTACATGGAACAGCTTTACTTTTACATCGTTAACCCACGAATGGTTTGTTGGCCTAACTTGCTTACGATTAATTGCATGCAATCCGACGAAATATAATCGTAGTTGTAATTAAGAAACCATGGGTCTTAAATGATAACAAAACTACAACGTTAATGGGGCTAAAAATAAAACACATCAATTCACTTTAGTTTTATCAAAAGGAAAACAGGGAGCTTCAAGGTCCGACCCTATGGATACTGATATCAGCTTTCACTATGATCACCAGGACCTTAGCTGACTTCGGCTACTTTTAGGGAGAATTTCGATTTTATTATGTAAATAATGATGTGATTCCTAAAAATATTGGAGATAACACTAAATTCAAGTATGCAAATCTTGACAGAAAAGAGAAAATGACATTGAATTGAGTCATCGGTTGAAGGAGTCAAGCATTTTACCACGATTGCACTTATAGTATAGTCATTAAATTAGTCGAGACGCTTACCGCAGGTGTGGTATATTCAACACAACATCAGTCGACTTGAGCTACGATATCTCAATCGCCAACTAACCCGAGAACAAAGCGCTTGCAGTCTATTAAGTTCGTAGTTTCCGTACGCCTCGAACAAACAGGAAATCCTATAATTACTCTTGTAAACGCCTTGCTGTCGGGCATGTGTACACTTTTACAAATTTTTTCTTAACCATTAATCATTGAAGGTAGTTTTTAATTTGAGCTTTGTCATGTAAACGATTATCGATGTAGCAAATTAAATTTTGCGTGTGGTCTACATACCTTGACGATATACACATATGTTAAGCATACGGCTAGTGTTGGAAATGGTGACGACATCATCGGCCAGTCCTTTGTCCTGGAATCTAGAAAAAAAAATGAAATATAAGTACTGTAATTGACAATATTTCAGTCATAGGTTTGCACATATGGGAATACGACATGTTTAATGAGGTCAATGGCAAAGTGTGAATACAAGTATAATTGTTTCGGTTTATCTGACAACTGCGGCTTGGTATGCTAGGATGGCATTCAACTAGGTCATGTGTTCTTCCTGATAAACTAAGACATTTGGTCACAATATACGACAGGCATACTACAAGATTGCGAAAAGTTTCAAATTCAGTTCAATCATGCCGTTATTTTAAGCTACAACCGCGTTTTGTTATTATTTTATTTTCAATATCATATGGTATAAATCATTGCTCTGTTTTGGAGTTGTAGTAAAAGCATGTCATCACAAATCGGAGTTTCACAGTCCACTTTGGTTACTTTCATCGGCTCTACAACCGGGAACCGGTCTTGGCCTTATTTAGCAAGTCCTGAGGCTTGTTAAATTTTCCATAATGATTTGTTTTTTTCCGGGCAAGGTCATTAGTCTTGCGCCGGAGGCTCCCCGACGGGGAATCGAAACCCGATCTCCCGTGTGACAGGCGGGTATACTAACCACTATACTATCGAGGAGCCCCTGCTCTGGTTACAGAGATGAAAAATCAATTTGTTTAACTTTTCTAAAAACATTTTACTGTATTGTTAAATTATTCAGAAGCAAACTGGCTAATCAGCTTTATGGAGCAAAGCAAATCTTAGCAATAAAACACGGTTGGAAAATGTTGAATTGTCGGGATTGAGTTATCCTGAAACATTTGAAACATAACAGTTCAATTTTGAAGGAAACTGAGGTCCTGTACAGAGCTGTATATGACAAAATTTAAGAATTTTATATGTTTGTTTCCTTGATTCTAATGCTCGAAAATAAATCAGGACATACTGGTTTAGGAAGTGTAGGCATGAGCAAATCTTTTCAACATATTGCGAGTATATTAAAAACATCAATTACGGAACTAAAGCATGAAATCAAAATAAATGATAAATTACAGCACAGATTAAACGATAACCTCTTAAATTCACTCTTAATTAGTTTATCGCGCAATTATCGTGAGCTCAATGACAATTGCAATAATGTGGCGGTTGCGCAATTAACGTACTATTTATTGGTGTGTACTGAAAACACAATGTCTAAACTGAGAAATCATTAAGTCTGATGAGTGAGAAGCATAAAAACAAAGCTGAATATGTGATTGGATTCCGGATACAGTAAGCTTTGGCGGATGTATGTCGAAAGTCGACGCGCAGTGTTCCACCGAACACTGCGCGCAAAAAAAAAAAAAAAAGAAAACGAAACCAGAGCGAATGATGTGCTGCACAAATAAAACACAAAAATATTTGTTCTTAACCTGTGGTTTTTATTTTATTGTTATTAAATTTAGTTTACGTTGGTTTATAATCGTTTAGGACACAATTTTAATTTTTTTATTAATACATTGGTGTGGGTACCTTTGGCTTTTCTTATATTTTGCCTTTGGTACTGTGTGCGACGTGAACTACGCGATTGCGAACAAAGTGTCCAACTCACGGAACATTTTTAACGTACTTAATGTCGCTTATTGTTTATCATTAACTCTGTAAAAAAATGTTTTTGTTGATAACACACTTAATTAATTCACCGACACGTTAAACTCGACTCACTCGCAACCTTCGGTGGTTGATTTACTTTTTCGTGTTCTATCTCGACTTTAGTACGTTACCCTTGTTAGTTTATATTTCGCTGTGCGGGCCGACCTCCTCGTTGGGTTCTCTGTGTTCGACTGTGATGCTCGGAGTAGACTAAGGTAACTTATCTGGGGATGATCCCATTCACCCCACAGTTTTCCTTTCCATTTCGCTGGTGGTGACTTTCTCTCGATCGAGAATCTCTCCACCAGTGCAGATCGTCCTCACACATACAATGTGGAGGTTATTGTCCACGCGCTGTAGATCACTCTGTGATCAGTATTGCACACCTCTAATGGATTGCTTACGTAAACAATCGGGTGAGCGTTTTCCTCTAGGCGATCATAGGATAATGTATTTATCGTTGTTTACATATCCCTAAAGGGACGCAGTGGCCTTTGTTTAGGCGACGTACATTGCGGCAGGAACAAAGGGTTTGTCGACGGATTGACTTTCCGACAATTCGCTTATCGCCGGAGATGTGATGTCTGTCGACATCTGGCGCAGCTGTGCCAACCGTTTGTGTATATTCAGTCGATGGATTGGTACACAATTTCTATGATGGGTCATGTCCTTCGTTCGCCGTGCAGGCGTAGGACAATTGGTCGGACTTGTGACCCACGTATCGTATATGGATACGTGGGGTTGTTGACTCCCAGATGCATGTTACCTTTTATTTCAGGTGGGAAGGAGGACTTTTGAGGACACGTGTCTGTGGGCACGTGTAATTTGGATATAGGGGAGTATGTTCCTTGGTGGAACGACGATATCTCAACATATAGTGGTTTGCGTGGTTCGTAGAACCACCATAAGGCTATTAAAGAAAAGGAGATAATTTTCCGCTATTCGCAATTCGTATAATACGGAAGAAAACCAAAGGAAACTATAAGAATCAAGGATCGTGCACATCGCTCTTGTGTGACAAAAATTGAGAAAAATGCAGTCTAACAGGGGCATTAAAACAATCATCAATTATAACTGACGACAACTATCAGCGTAATAGAGAAGGCAAATCCACTGACATCACATCAGATCAGCCCCTACTCGAAATTTGAGCATTTCATGAACCATATCCGCTTTCAAACCCAAACTGTTACCTGTCCATTCAGAGTTTAAATTTTGGTCGGTCCAGATGGCACGTCCTCTATACTTTTGAAGACGTGTTTTTCTTCCCTAGTTAAGCGATTGGAAAGCTTTTGTAAATGTCCGGTTCAATTAGTCACTCCTCCAATGGATTGTCAGTGAAATCCCGAAAAGCTGTTCCTCTTCATATCGCACTAATATTCGGTCATTCGAAGGTTACTGCTAAACCCGTCATTGTAGTCTTATATTGGCTTTTCAACCAACATCACATATCTTTGTTGTGGACAGCTATAGAGCACGTATATGAAACATCAAATTTAGGAGATTTTTGCTATAGAGGAATATGCGTCAATCGAGGAGCGGTATTGTTCAACTGTACGTTCAATTGTGAAAACTGAACGTTCAGGGAGAAAACAATACGTCTTCAAAAGATACTATATAATTGTGTTATCCAAGCGAAAGGAAAAAAAAGCGTGAATTTGAAACTGGTTTAATATTTAGAAATAATAGTCTTAAATAATCGGCAATATATATTCCGCAGCGGGAGATCTTCGGGAGACCTTCGGAACTTAATGGCTAACACTTGGGCATTTCCAATCGAAAAACATGATAAGTCAAAACTAGTTGCATGTATGTCTCGAAGGATTTTTATGATGAATCCAAGAAAAGGATCCCAGCTCAGTACAAATGTAACGTGACATGAACATGTGTCAAGTATGTCAAAGTCGCCTAAAAAAATATTGTGTTTTTTAGTACTAAAAAATATTTATTTAATCTTAGCACAAGTTCTCCTCTTCAAATCCGAAATTAGACCCGCGATGAATACACCTGATATATTTAGAGTTCTCCCCAACATTCAGACACACATAATAATACATAAACCTATTTTTGGTACTGTAAAATTTCTTTTCAACACGAGTGTTTACAATGTGCTACAATTTTGAGCTGTTCTAAAAGCATAGAGTGATTCATTTAGTTCATTCATTCATTCATTCATTCAATTTTTCTCGTAGGGTTTTTTGACAAATCATATTGTCATGGTGTTTTCAGTATTGTTTGACATTTCTGCCCCTCACTTCGTTCACTCATTTAAACTTATCTTGGTGTGGCGTTTACAAATTATGCAGTACCTATAAATTAATATATCCTTGCGCCTGGTCAATCCAAGTTGACTTGCAGTCTCCACGTGACACCACTGGATAGCTACTTTGCTAACCGTCAAGTAATGAAGCAAAGCATGCAGTGACATCCTGAAAAAGGTGCGCGTAAAGCTAATAACCTTGCCCGAAAAAACAAATTATTATGGACAATTTAACAAGTCTCAGATATGGACCGGATAGCGTTAGAGAGACTTCTTAAATAAGGCCAAGACCGGATCCCGATTGTAGTGCCGATGATGATGATGATATAAATAAATCTCCCTACATAATACATAAATCAGTAACATAATCAATTTACGATTTAAGAGAAAGCCAATACTTTGGAAAATGTTTTGTTTTTAAATCACTCCATTAAACCCGTTAAACGAACTCAAAAAGAAAGAAAGTCAACGCGTATGATTTCGCTGTACTCTAAAAAAGTATTCGATACATTTTGAGGAAATGGGCTTATACTTCAAATATCAAACGGTATCAATTGATGAACAGTATATTTCCATTTCTACCCAGAGTACTGATGCTTTATTAAAAAGTAGCAGATAATTATTCTACGAAGACCAGCTCCTTAGCTCTTCGTCTCGATGCCGAAATTGCATATTTTTGTTGTTGCATACAATTTCCCTTTAATGATCCCAAACATTCCATGTGTTGTATAGGGATATTAAAATTATGAAATTATGAAGATCTCCTTGAGATAATAGATGTGAAAGACAAGGATCAAACGTAATCTCTTCATCTAATTCATCTGGCAGTTTGACTGAATCTAGCATATGCAGTTCTTTACTGTAAGGGGCCGAATTTTACTGTACGACCGATTTATATTTTGCACAAGACAGAAATAAATATTTGATGAATGGAGTCCCGCCAAAATAAGTCTCCCGAAAGGCTTGCTCCTCCGCACGTTTAGTAAAAATCCCCACACGCATAATACTATAGACGGGAGGAACCGACATTTTGTCTGTTTTTCTATGGATAACGAACTTGTTTCGGCCTTTTTTTCTCATTCTAACCCTGGATCTTTCAAAATCACTGAGGGAACATGTATGTTACATATGATGATGCAAACTACTATTAGCACAATGCCCTAACCAAGTAAGATAATATTGTGACGCATATGACAATCAGTACTAGAATATTCTAGAGAGTCCGAAACAGAGTACTAGAATATTCTATAAAGTAATGGAAAACTGGAGACTGTGAACAGTAGAACATTCAAGACTATGGAACGGACGGAAACGAAACGCCGAATCAGAATAAGCAAACGGTATAAATACGTCGCACACAGACGATGGAGATGAGTAAGAAGTAGAAGGTCAAGCAAGCGATAAGTAATGAGTAAGAAGTAATAAGTGTGGAAGCGATAAGTACGGAAGCGATAAGTGAAGAAATCGTTAAGTGTACGGTAAAAAGTAACGGTTGTTATTAACGGACTAATCATCATCATCATCGGCACTACGACCGGGAACCGGTCTTGGCCTTATTTATCAAGTCCTGAGGCTTGTTAAATTTTCCATAATGATTTATTTCGTCTGGGCAAGGTCATTAGTCTTGCGCCAGGGGCTCCCGACGGGGAATCGAACCCCGGTCTCCCGGGTGACAGGCGGGTATACTAACCACTATACTATCGAGGAGCCCAACGGACTAATAAAGTGTCACATTAATTCAAAATCGATTCAACGGCACTTATTTGTTCAAAATAATTAATCCAGCGAACCCTAAGCTAGCTACAATATGTAGCATAAGCAAAAGGCTATGTGTCAAATCTAATGAACACATCAAATAATTGATATGTTGCCCGAAGGGCGATCCACAAACGCATCTGATATATGATTTCTAAACCAGGGGACGGACATTTTGACGTGAATGCCGATATACCCGAAAGAGGTCTCGTTTCTCCCATCTGTAATCAAAAAGATAAGAGTTGATGGCTTGACTGAGTTTAAACTAAGTGCCAGGGAGTGTGATGTCTATCCTTTCGACTCAGAGTTGGAGGAAAGCTCCAATATCTTTGATTCAAATTTAATTATTTTATTTTATTATGGGAAATGGGATGACAATGGAGTTTGGAGGTCTTCCACATTTTTTTTAATAGAAAAAAAAAAGAATGCAATCACAAATTGGAAATTAAAGAAGGAAAAAAAATAACACACTCTCTATTAGCTTCTGATTATTTCAACATTGTGGCAAGCACCAAAGGCAAAAGTCTGTATAAGTTGTTGTGTGGGACTATGTTGAAACCAGCAAAGAAACCTTTGTCAACAAAAACAATAAGACATGTAATGCTTATGATAATGATTGATGATAAGGGACAATTTATATAATTCAGCGTATCTCAAGAGTTCATCTCATTTTAATCCTAAATACATAAATCGGAGTCATTGACCGTAATTTATTATAAAGAAAAAAAGTTACACCATTCATGGCGGTAGTAGATAACATTTGTATATATATAGATAACAAATGTAAGGAAATTAACCACCATTAAGAAATTCAAGTAGCTCAAAAACCGGCTAAACATGAAACGTTCATAAGACGATGGCCCTTGTTGCCAGTATCACAACCGAAAGATTTCTGGGAAATCAACTTTCGATATCGTTTCGCTTTTATACAGTAACGAGATAGATTATTATTCTAAAAGTATAAATTTAAGCTCATAAAATTAGGTATCTGTATCCGGGTGCTGCACGTCCGTTGATGTCTACCACTAATCATAATATTTAGCTGTGCAAAATAACTATTCTGTATAGCTGCTGGTTGTTGATTAATTAAGAATATGTTTATAATTTTGAATTTGAAACACTGATTAATGCTAGTCAAAAATAAACCAGAAACAGCATCTGTTATATCATGAACTGGTTCTCATTTTTTGACGCTGATTTCGTTCAGCTTGATCAGTTTGATCTTAACCATTTAAATAATAAATTACGCATACATGAGAAGAATTCAAACGAATGCCGACGGTTTAGAACAGTCGAGAAGAACTTCCACCACAAAAAGCATATTATCCCAAATCGCACGATATATTTAAATTGCAACGGTTAATGCTAATAGAACAAACTCTAAACTTCTGATTTAAAAAGCACTTGAGTGATGAAATTAAAGGGATCAGCAAACATTAATGACATATGGTACATTTGCAGTGAATGAGAATAATATGCGTTTTTTTCTTTTCTTTTTTATTTAATCATATTTCGTTTAAACTCTTCCATCTAATATTTTATTGTTGTAAACAAAGGAGCAGACACCTTCAGCTTATAATCTACCTCTGCTTTGATATTATTTGGACTGTGGCCTTTCAAAGGAAAATGTTGTATCACATAACGATGAGAATTTTTTCCCATGTTTGCAAATTCACCGATAGTGTTCATTATTGCAGACGTTGAAACTATGCTAAACAACTCACCATTGACAAACATCACGATTAGGCCTTGTCAGGTTTTTACTCTCTTCCATAGCCATTCTTATATATTGGTGAAATAATTTTGGGACCACCCCCACATATTTTTGATTGTCTTAAATAAACTAAATAGCTGCAAACAGATGTACCAACAGGACAGACTTTTGAAACTATTATTGTTATTATAAGAAAATTAAAACAAACTAACGTTAGCCATGTCCGTAAAGATAGACGTAAGGGGTTTTAACGCTAAGGTAGGTCAGGGTGTTCATATTCACCTATTTTGAATGGAAATGCAAAAACACGACAATAGTACAAATGTTTAGTTTAAAGATGAGCTAAAACTAAGCGTTTACTGGATTATAATACTTTAATCAAGGCACATAAAATATATGTTCATAACATGTTAAATATATATATATATATATATATATATATATATATATATATATATATATATATATATATATATATAGTCATTATCGACTCCAAAGGGCAAGTCGTACAGCTCACAACATCCGTGCCGTTCCACTCCAGATGTTTGAGACGGCATTTACCAAGCTGTCGAAACGTAACCTGAAGGACCACCGTTCACTGAAACAGAGTTTCTCTGAGCGATATCTGGAGCGGAAGAGGCGAACGCTACTGGCCCACCTTCCGCCGGGACATCAACTTGGGGTAACATAAATAGTCTGCGTAGCTCATGAATTACCGAGTGAAGACCACGACAGGGACGACTCTACATCTGCACAATCATCGCCACCGCCAACTGTGAGTACCCCTCTTATACATACCCCGTGAACACCTCAGTTGTAATATATATAGAATTGGGAGCGTAACCCTTGAATGAAAAAGTTTCGTAACCACGTGGAGAAACATCAGTATCAAATCCATTTGGTTTGTCTAGCACAGCAGTTGGAATACGGGAATACAATTTGGATTATAGTTTTGATGGGTTGAATATTTGGAATTTGAATTATGGCATTATCGGGCACAATTCAATTTGCGGATAGGACCTAGTATTTTTAAGCACAGCAACGCCGCATCTAACAATTTGGATCGGACAATGAATACGACCACATTATATTTAACTATTACTCTTGAACAGCTGCCGCGGGAAATTGCATCTAACGATTGGATTTAAAATTTACATATAAAAATTGACGCAGCCCGATTAATCTGTGGTCCCGGAAGGCTACGGCGGCGAAATTAATCATCCCATAAAGGTTACAACTTTACAATTTACAAGCCCTACATTTTAACAAGGTTACAATTTAATAACGTTACAATTGGTACAACCACCATCTAACATAACTAAGTACTAAATCATCTTTTACAACACACCACTCACTTTTTGTGACAATTGGCTAACACCTTTTTGGTATAGCATTATAACTTTTGTTACACCAGTTAAATGGCGATCACTTTCAATAAGCTCTCAAAAGGCACGGATATTGTCATCTGTATGACTTGTCCTTGGGGGCCGATCATGACTTTCATTTTCGATACGTTCTCGTCCACTTATATACACGATTCTGAGACGTGTATCATTGGCAAACTGTATCTTCAATGAAGAAAAAATTTCCGGAGGTTTAACGCCTTCATTTGTTAAAAATTTTTTAATTATCTGTTGCGCAACAGACGTATGTATATCTCGCTCGCTCAGGGGTCTACTCACTACAAAGTCGAGCGCGAGCGCTAGCCAAGCCGGTTCCCATACTCTTCATAAACCAAACAACAGCCACGCACAAGATTATCTAGTTCGAAAATGTTGCAAAGCTAAAAAGCAAAATTACCGTTTATATTCGAATTTTCCTCATATTTATATATATTTATATACATACATACATACATACATATATATATATATATATATATATATATATATATATATATATATATATATATATATATGTGTGTAAAACGGCCGGAATGAAAGAAGAATAAAAAGATTTCTTGTCACTTATTTCGTATCTTATTTTGTCGGGGTCTTATTAGTTTAACTCAATCCTCAATGTTTAAGTATAAATTACAACAAACTATTACCAATTACTATAGTTGTAGCACAATATTATTGCTTCAATATTGCTGTGCATGCAGTATCACAACCTATTAAAACAGATACCTCAATTAAGGTATGTTTATTTTGTTTTCATCATAACACCGAGTTGTCAATTAAGGCTATGAACGTCAGCCACATGACACACTACCTTACCACTGGGGAGCCGTAGTGAAGAGGTTTGATAATTTATTCTACTCCCAATTGTCTTCGATTGATTGATAAAATAAAGTAAAAATGCTTGCCTCGTTGATTTATTCAATGTTTTTATGGTATAGCGTTTAAGGGCAGACTGTCTAGTTGACGACAGATCAATCATCATATAAAAGCATTCTCACCGAAAGAGATGAGTACTGAAGGCTCAGACTTTAACTCGGCTGTGGAACTGTCCATGAAAGTAGGAAATATTTTCTTATACAATCCTGTCCTCCCTAATCACATTACTTCAAAATCTATCCTTAAATTTATTTTACGGTAATTCTAAAATTTAGTTTAGATAATAGACAAAATAAACGGTGAAAAGAAAAGCGAAGGGTTTTTGTTTATGGCCCCCATTGTGGCAAAAGCACTGCATAAATTTCGTCCTCGGTGGCACTCCATCAAATCAATTAAGTGGGAATTAACACATTATCTGAACATTATTACCTCACTGCCTATAATCAATGATCTTTATTTTTATTAGCATTAATTTAAGCTTCTGCGGAAAGGTCACACTGAGAACATTAGGTGTGAATGAACGATTAGCTTCATTGACTTCCAGCCGCAGTCAGTTTACCTAAGTCACGTCAAACGCATATGTTGTATATAGCAAATCATGGAGAGTTCAAGCGAGACAATTTATAGCTGAACATAAAATATGTATAGTGTGTAAGTAAATAGAAGTACGCATGACAAAAATATTTCGCTCCCAAAATGTTAAAATGAAAATAAAAACTATTCGCTACTTGCGAACAATTTCACTAAGAATGGGCCATCTAATTAACTTGATTTATATGAAGAAAACATGTTTCACTTTTACTGTCGTTATTTATTTTAATTAATTGTGGAGAAGACACAGGTCAACGTTGGTTTCTTCTTCTTTTTCTATTTTTATAGAATTCGTAAGTGTTTAAGGGAACACCTAGACGATGCCACCAAGAAACCCGTGCGTTAATGGAGAATGAAAAAGGGAGATGTTTTAATAAGAAAATGTGTGTTTAGAGTGTGTGTAATTGAAAAGTATGATATTCATGACTATTGTGTAAAACGAAGTGCACATTGTGTAAATTACTTAGTCGGCTTATTTGACTAATTGGTAGGAGGGTTGAAATGTGCTATGTGCGTTCATAAATTGTATGTAGAGACAAAGAAATTATTATTTATTGTTGTAAAAATGTAAGTAAGAACCTAAAAATAACTTCATAAAGTTTTGATCCTGGAATTCCTTGGTTACATATCTCCGAAACTCCATCCTTTAGGGATCTCACTCCCATGGGCTGTGTATATTTCTATCACTCAGGATAAGTGTCAAAAAAACTCCCACAAGAATTCAAGTGTTCGAAAAAAATGTCTCAGAAGGTGAATCAACTATTAGGTGTAAAATTTTGCTTCCGCCGTTTTGCAATAGATGGCTGTAGCGGTAAGTGGTAGTTGAAATAAATAGATCATAGATGTCATACAATAACCTTAGGTATTTATAAACATAACGCCATCGAAATATTAGTCGATTTGTGTCTGCGTCAGAAAGTTATTCTCGATTAAAAATGTCAGCTTACGAGCCAAATTATCGTCATTTGCGGGAGGTTTTAATTTTCTGCTTTAATATGAAGAAATAGATTCGTATGCTGCCCGAAAGTAGTGCCCAGCGATGGACAATACTTTGAATCATAAATGTATAACCAGTTTGTTACAATAAAGCCTCGAATTTCGGAAAAACGGCGGAAGCAAAGTTGTACACCCAATAATTTAGGACACCTAATGGCTTGCATTAAAACTTTTAAGAATATGGAGGGCTTCCATTCCCCCTATCGATATTACAGGTACCGTATCATACAAATACCTCAAGAATACCTAAAAATAACGAGAACATAATTGAACACCAGATTCGATTTCAGTTCTGGGATTAATATAGCAGAAAAAGTTGGGCCGGAGTAAAATATTTTTTTGTTCTAATAAAAAGCTCAAAAATTTGGAGGCGGACCTGGCGATTTTCGACACGTGTTCATGTCATGAAGCCAGAACCTGCAATTTTATGGTTTCCTTAGATTTAATAACCTGGCCATTCATCATGAGCAGAGAAAACGACGATTCGATTCCTTGCAAACCTTGTATATTGCGTCTTCGTTGCATGAAATCGACGAGATTGGCCATTCGCTATGGTGCGATATTTCAGAAGGTCGATCTGGCTACAACTCGGCTGATGCAGTATTGATGCGTTGATCGACCGATAATTCGAAAATAAGGAAATAGGTTTACTATGCTCCACAAAACTGTATAGCTTGTTCGCCGTTGATTCTAATAAATCATTAATATGAAGCAGAAATAGAATCGGCGTGAAAATAGAACCTCGGAACTTGTAGAATAGTACTCCGAAGACAAGTCGTGTACAGTAATTCGAATCGATTGGTTTTCGAATTAACCCTTCATTCAGTCGTGAAGTTGTTGCGCAAGTCCGTATGAACGCAGCTTGCTTAGTAAACTCTGTGCCAGAAGCGGCAAAAAGCTTTGGATAAATTCAATATTTTTGAACATAAGGAAGGGGAACCTACTTTGCCATCGAACATAAGAGATGCGAACCAGTTCATTGCTCACCGTCGTTGTAGATATTATTTGTGGTCTCAATCGCCGGATTGAATTCGTTTTTGATCCCGACAAATTCATTCCGTTTTCCTCCATGAGAATAGGACGTCTTTGTTCAAAGGCTCTTGCTTTTGGAATCTGTTCACAAATTTAATCAAACCAAGGCTTATCGGATGTATTTTGATCAACGCGATATGGCATGTGAAGCTCCATACCGAGAAAAATAATGTTTGTGACTGACTTCGCGCAGGCGTTAACATCAGAATTTTCAAAGCAGAGTTTTGACCATGGATAATATGCCAAGAAATCGCGCAAATCGTCTCAGTTGGTAGCCCGGTCTTTTACACTAGACGAGTCCACTTAGGTTAGTTAGTGATTGCATGATCGATATCATAGTGTTCTGAATTTCCTAATGGTGTAGTCGTTTCTATCGTATAAACGCTTGGCTCGGATGACAGATACATCCAGCGGGTTTGGAGAATCACTCCGGTTATTCGGCACTCACGTAAGCTTTCGCACCGGTTGGGTGAAATCGCAGCTGACAGCGATTTTTTGGCTAGCCTTCCGGCCCCCACAGTTGTGGTTGTGTGTAGTAAAGTGGCCAAAAAGGAAAACCTTTCAAGCTAAGATGATTTGTATTCGGCCAATAATATGTGAAAGATGTCCAAAAAGTAACGCCTTCAATTATTTGTATCTGTATTTGACAGAATTCCCCATGCACGGGGGATACTATTAATCTTCCCTTTGGCAAGATAAATTGTATGGAGTGCAGATTCAAACTCCACCCTTTAAATGGAATCTTGGATATGAGTTATATCTTGATGAACGAAGTTATGTCGAGTCAGTTATGTCGAGTCAGTTGACGAGCCAACCCGAGACTCAGTATGGAACAGAATATTGCCTGATTTCTCTTTGTTGCATATTTCGCTGACTGAACTGTTGCCCGAATACCTAATAAGGTGAAGCTTTATGCTTATCTATAGTTTAAACAGGTGTTCTTTTTAATTTGATAGACCGATGTGAAAACTGAAAAAAGAGCAATCGATTGTATGTACTTATATTCTGTCAAAGGATCTGGAGTCACTGATTAATCATAATTTAATCCTAGTCTTAGTCTAACCACCGACGAGACAGCATATGCGCTTCTGCCTCGTAATCCGTACGATCGGATCAATTGTGCAATCCGTTTTGGGTATCTTAAGTAAACACAAGCTACCTAATTCGGTTCGCGCGACAAGTCTTCCATGCGATCCTAAGTAAACAAACGGACCTCTACACACGCGTCCGAGTGCAGTGTTGAGTTGTTTGTGGAATCCAAAATAAACAAACTGATTTCCGAGTGTGCGGAAAGTGTCAAAATACACACGCGAGTGAAGTGCAGTACCCCTTTCCTTTCCTTGTGTCTGGTTTTCCTCTTTTCACACCTCTGTCTGCGGCCCTCAGGCATCGATACTCTCAATCGACTTATTATCTTTGGAGAGTTTTTGGTGTTTGAGTGGCGTAATATTCGTCATGGAAAGGAAGTGACCTGGATTTGGGCACAGTTCTACTGAGGCACCTACTACAAGGGCACATGTAAATTTCCTTTAACTAACAGCAAATTTAACGAGAGAACTCCCAAGAGAACGATATGTTTCTTCGAGAAAGCCAACTGGGAAGGTCTGAACGACATTTTTATGAGGTCAAATTGGTCCTTATTTTTCCTCAATAACGATGTTGACTCTATTGTGGACACATTGACAGACACGAATCTCTTCGGCATGCAAGCCTTTATTCCACACAGAGTAAAGAGTATCAAACCCAAGAGAAATGTGCTGTTCGATTCTGGGTGCAGAGAAGCCATTAAGGCTAAAGAATTGAGTAGGAATCAAACAGAGGAAAACCGGAAAAGATTCAAGAGGGCTAGAAATGACTGCAATACGCATATTCAATGCGCCAAGTTATTGCATGGTCAGAGATTGAGACAAAAAATATTAGACTCTCCCACAAGTAGAAGAAACTTTTGGGCATTCGTGAAAAACATCCAATACACGATCTCCTCATCCATTTCTTCGCTTATAGTCGATGACAGACCAGTCACCAGTGCAATAGCGAAGGCAAATCTACTTGCTGCATATTTTGCAGCCAAGTCAACGCTGCCTAATACCACATCGGTTCCACCTCAACTTCAGCATAAGCAGCACACCATGAGCCAGATTCACACCCGAACACGTACTGATGCCCCCGAACTCAAGGAGCTAACCGCAAACAAATCTGCAACTTCTGGTGGCATTCTCCAAATTCCCTTGAAGAATTATTCCTTTTCAATCGCAAAACCACTGCAGGAACTCTTCCATTTATCTTATTCTACTGGCCGATTCTTAGATAGATGGAAATCAGCAAACGTTCAGTCAATTGCCAAAAGGTGTGACAAATTGTCCCCCTTTTCTTACCGACCCGTAGCACTAACTTCTATTCTCGCGAAGGTGAGAAATCACTTATCAACCGTGGTATCAAATCACCTCCTCAATGACCGGCAATATGGCTTTCGTACCAACAGGTCCTTAGGAGATTCGATGGAGTACCTTACCGAAAAGTAACGCCATCCTATTCGCTACCTCGGCGAAAGTAAGTTTGTCGCATTGAATATTTCAAAAGCCTGCGACAGAGTTTGACATACAGTCCTTATGTCAAGTTTACATTCCCGTGGAGCGGACAATTCTCTGATCCAATGGATAAGAGACTATCTTTCTAGCCGTCCAATTCAAGTGGCTCTTGACGGTGTCAAATCTGCCTCTCATCATATTAATACAGGTGTTCCCAGGGTACAGTACTCTGACAGACTCTTTTCCTTGTCTTTATAAACGATCTATTGTCAATTACCCAAAACTCAATTCACTTGTTTGCCGATGATAGCACGTTGAGTTTCTCGACCCTCATTACCAATCAATAAGTTATGCTTAATACTGTTGTAGCCTTTCTCTCAGGGAGCGTGTCTCCTTATCCTTAAAAGGACGAGGAATCTCTCAACACCGCTCCTGAGAAGGCTCGTTGCGGCCGCCATCCTGCTTCCTCAGACCTGAGGGAAGAGTGACGACCGATTGTTGAATTGGGTCCTGGGAATCCGCCAGGCTCAATTAAAACGGCAAATATTTTATTTAAATTTAAATTTATTAATATATTAATATATTTAGTTTTTCTGGCGTCCTTACACCTCGGACGCCAATCGAGACTGATCCTCGAATCTGAAGTTCATCACCCTTATAAATGAAACCAAATCGAGATTTTGTATCTCTAAGAGATCGAATTCAAAGCAAAAACTCGATTTAGATACTTGGGCTGGAGCCAAGTGTTTGTTTTTTGAGATAAGAATTAGGTTAGGAGAATTCTCGGACACATGAGCGTGAGTATGAAAATTGAACATCATTACACCATTAGCATATGTTTGCTTTTGTTTGAGGATCATAGGAAATTGATGTACATGGATGATAAACGAATATTTGATTCGTTTACCAGGAATTTTGCTGGATTGGGATAATATATTTCTGGTTATCGCAAGGGCGATAAACGAACATTTGATTCGTTTATCGCGAATTTTCAATTTAGATGATTGTTTTTTGAATTTTAGTTAAGGATTATGAGATTTGGATGTATGTGTGGGGGGAGGAGATGGTAGCGCTTTTCAGAGCAGTACAATACATTGAATTTCGACCCCAACAAGGTATATCAATGGGGATTATCTAGCCGAGTAGTATTCATTGCCTTAAAAACTCAGTGTTGCCCAGCCGTAAGACAATCAATTTCGTCGTTAGAACATAGGTGGAACCTACCATGACTGTCTTTTTTCTATAGGTATTATCACGGTCGTGGCTCAAATGAACTTGCTGAATGTGTTCCACCTCCTCAGACATTTTCCCGCAATATCTCTCAATCTTAAAATGCGTATCAGTTCACATTGAAAGTCAACTTCAGGCGGACAAATAAACATAGAGAGTAAAATGCTATACCCGATCATGTGTTTCCTCGTCGTTGTAATGTTCAGTCATTGAAGACCAATGTACATCGATGCCTCCTTTCCCTATCCACTTCCTCTTCGTCTGCTCGGACTGTGTTCTCACATTTAAGGGTACTCCAAAAACCCCTTTTGTGCGTGCGTAAGTGTAAAAAAAAATTTTTTTCGAGATAATTAACTGATGCAGATCTCCAAAAATCTGCATATATTCGTCATGACTGCAATTTAGTTCCCACAGTTGATCAAGAGCCTAACATACTTGATACAAAAACTAACAGTGGAATGTGTAAGGTAGTCAAACTTCATGCCTGTCTCTTTTCAAATCCAAGATATCTACAGCCTTCGGACCAATCAATATGAACTGCACACATACTGAGTTTAGTGCCATTTGGTAGGTAGCAGTGTTTCCTACATCTCGAAAACCAGACAGCTTTTGTTTTGTTACAAAAAAAAAAAAAAGAAAAAAAAAAAACAAAAAAAAATCGTAATAATAATGTATACATATAGATGTAAACGAGGAGTCTCACTAATATATGACTTATTTCATATATATATATATATATATATATATATATATATATATATATATATATATATATATATATATATATATATATATATAAGAAACAAAACAAAAAAGATGTACGCCGAAAGGCATATATAAAAATCAAGTTGTAATGTGTAATTTAGAGAGCTCGCATAGAGCCAGTAAGTTAATTTAAGGACTGTGATTGTAGAAAAGGGTTTAACATTTACCCCTTATATTATACATGTAAAAAGAATTAGGAAAATAAATGTGGTTTAAAAACTAAAAAAAAAAAAAAACAGCTTTTGTTTTATTACCATTTATTTTTATTTTCCATTTCCTGTAATATACTGCTAGTTTGTCAAGAGCTGCTTGCAAATAGTTGTAGACATTAGTGAATAAGGCACCCGAAGAGAAAATGGTATCATCGGCAAACCTGAATGTTTTCACCTAGACATGGCAAATCTGCGACAAAAAATGTGAATAATATGGGGCCAAGGACCGAGCCTTGGGGTACACCATAGTGGATTTGGTGAGTAGAGGATATGTCGAGCGAAGAAAGCTCTGGATAATTTTGATAAGCGGTATTGGTAGCTTAAGCTTTAGTAGCTTTTAAATCAAGGCATCGTGCCATACCGGATCAAAGACTTTTTCGATGTCTAGAAGAACCAGTCCCGTTGACTCTGCTCATGATGAGTTTGATCTTAACCATTTAAATAATAAATTACGCATACATGAGAAGAATTCAAACGAATGCCGACGGTTTAGAACAGTCGAGAAGAACTTCCACCACAAAAAGCATATTATCCCAAATCGCACGATATATTTAAATTGCAACGGTTAATGCTAATAGAACAAACTCTAAACTTCTGATTTAAAAAGCACTTGAGTGATGAAATTAAAGGGATCAGCAAACATTAATGACATATGGTACATTTGCAGTGAATGAGAATAATATGCGTTTTTTTCTTTTCTTTTTTATTTAATCATATTTCGTTTAAACTCTTCCATCTAATATTTTATTGTTGTAAACAAAGGAGCAGACACCTTCAGCTTATAATCTACCTCTGCTTTGATATTATTTGGACTGTGGCCTTTCAAAGGAAAATGTTGTATCACATAACGATGAGAATTTTTTCCCATGTTTGCAAATTCACCGATAGTGTTCATTATTGCAGACGTTGAAACTATGCTAAACAACTCACCATTGACAAACATCACGATTAGGCCTTGTCAGGTTTTTACTCTCTTCCATAGCCATTCTTATATATTGGTGAAATAATTTTGGGACCACCCCCACATATTTTTGATTGTCTTAAATAAACTAAATAGCTGCAAACAGATGTACCAACAGGACAGACTTTTGAAACTATTATTGTTATTATAAGAAAATTAAAACAAACTAACGTTAGCCATGTCCGTAAAGATAGACGTAAGGGGTTTTAACGCTAAGGTAGGTCAGGGTGTTCATATTCACCTATTTTGAATGGAAATGCAAAAACACGACAATAGTACAAATGTTTAGTTTAAAGATGAGCTAAAACTAAGCGTTTACTGGATTATAATACTTTAATCAAGGCACATAAAATATATGTTCATAACATGTTAAATATATATATATATATATATATATATATATATATATATATATATATATATATATATATATATATATAGTCATTATCGACTCCAAAGGGCAAGTCGTACAGCTCACAACATCCGTGCCGTTCCACTCCAGATGTTTGAGACGGCATTTACCAAGCTGTCGAAACGTAACCTGAAGGACCACCGTTCACTGAAACAGAGTTTCTCTGAGCGATATCTGGAGCGGAAGAGGCGAACGCTACTGGCCCACCTTCCGCCGGGACATCAACTTGGGGTAACATAAATAGTCTGCGTAGCTCATGAATTACCGAGTGAAGACCACGACAGGGACGACTCTACATCTGCACAATCATCGCCACCGCCAACTGTGAGTACCCCTCTTATACATACCCCGTGAACACCTCAGTTGTAATATATATAGAATTGGGAGCGTAACCCTTGAATGAAAAAGTTTCGTAACCACGTGGAGAAACATCAGTATCAAATCCATTTGGTTTGTCTAGCACAGCAGTTGGAATACGGGAATACAATTTGGATTATAGTTTTGATGGGTTGAATATTTGGAATTTGAATTATGGCATTATCGGGCACAATTCAATTTGCGGATAGGACCTAGTATTTTTAAGCACAGCAACGCCGCATCTAACAATTTGGATCGGACAATGAATACGACCACATTATATTTAACTATTACTCTTGAACAGCTGCCGCGGGAAATTGCATCTAACGATTGGATTTAAAATTTACATATAAAAATTGACGCAGCCCGATTAATCTGTGGTCCCGGAAGGCTACGGCGGCGAAATTAATCATCCCATAAAGGTTACAACTTTACAATTTACAAGCCCTACATTTTAACAAGGTTACAATTTAATAACGTTACAATTGGTACAACCACCATCTAACATAACTAAGTACTAAATCATCTTTTACAACACACCACTCACTTTTTGTGACAATTGGCTAACACCTTTTTGGTATAGCATTATAACTTTTGTTACACCAGTTAAATGGCGATCACTTTCAATAAGCTCTCAAAAGGCACGGATATTGTCATCTGTATGACTTGTCCTTGGGGGCCGATCATGACTTTCATTTTCGATACGTTCTCGTCCACTTATATACACGATTCTGAGACGTGTATCATTGGCAAACTGTATCTTCAATGAAGAAAAAATTTCCGGAGGTTTAACGCCTTCATTTGTTAAAAATTTTTTAATTATCTGTTGCGCAACAGACGTATGTATATCTCGCTCGCTCAGGGGTCTACTCACTACAAAGTCGAGCGCGAGCGCTAGCCAAGCCGGTTCCCATACTCTTCATAAACCAAACAACAGCCACGCACAAGATTATCTAGTTCGAAAATGTTGCAAAGCTAAAAAGCAAAATTACCGTTTATATTCGAATTTTCCTCATATTTATATATATTTATATACATACATACATACATACATATATATATATATATATATATATATATATATATATATATATATATATATATATATATATATATATATATATATGTGTGTAAAACGGCCGGAATGAAAGAAGAATAAAAAGATTTCTTGTCACTTATTTCGTATCTTATTTTGTCGGGGTCTTATTAGTTTAACTCAATCCTCAATGTTTAAGTATAAATTACAACAAACTATTACCAATTACTATAGTTGTAGCACAATATTATTGCTTCAATATTGCTGTGCATGCAGTATCACAACCTATTAAAACAGATACCTCAATTAAGGTATGTTTATTTTGTTTTCATCATAACACCGAGTTGTCAATTAAGGCTATGAACGTCAGCCACATGACACACTACCTTACCACTGGGGAGCCGTAGTGAAGAGGTTTGATAATTTATTCTACTCCCAATTGTCTTCGATTGATTGATAAAATAAAGTAAAAATGCTTGCCTCGTTGATTTATTCAATGTTTTTATGGTATAGCGTTTAAGGGCAGACTGTCTAGTTGACGACAGATCAATCATCATATAAAAGCATTCTCACCGAAAGAGATGAGTACTGAAGGCTCAGACTTTAACTCGGCTGTGGAACTGTCCATGAAAGTAGGAAATATTTTCTTATACAATCCTGTCCTCCCTAATCACATTACTTCAAAATCTATCCTTAAATTTATTTTACGGTAATTCTAAAATTTAGTTTAGATAATAGACAAAATAAACGGTGAAAAGAAAAGCGAAGGGTTTTTGTTTATGGCCCCCATTGTGGCAAAAGCACTGCATAAATTTCGTCCTCGGTGGCACTCCATCAAATCAATTAAGTGGGAATTAACACATTATCTGAACATTATTACCTCACTGCCTATAATCAATGATCTTTATTTTTATTAGCATTAATTTAAGCTTCTGCGGAAAGGTCACACTGAGAACATTAGGTGTGAATGAACGATTAGCTTCATTGACTTCCAGCCGCAGTCAGTTTACCTAAGTCACGTCAAACGCATATGTTGTATATAGCAAATCATGGAGAGTTCAAGCGAGACAATTTATAGCTGAACATAAAATATGTATAGTGTGTAAGTAAATAGAAGTACGCATGACAAAAATATTTCGCTCCCAAAATGTTAAAATGAAAATAAAAACTATTCGCTACTTGCGAACAATTTCACTAAGAATGGGCCATCTAATTAACTTGATTTATATGAAGAAAACATGTTTCACTTTTACTGTCGTTATTTATTTTAATTAATTGTGGAGAAGACACAGGTCAACGTTGGTTTCTTCTTCTTTTTCTATTTTTATAGAATTCGTAAGTGTTTAAGGGAACACCTAGACGATGCCACCAAGAAACCCGTGCGTTAATGGAGAATGAAAAAGGGAGATGTTTTAATAAGAAAATGTGTGTTTAGAGTGTGTGTAATTGAAAAGTATGATATTCATGACTATTGTGTAAAACGAAGTGCACATTGTGTAAATTACTTAGTCGGCTTATTTGACTAATTGGTAGGAGGGTTGAAATGTGCTATGTGCGTTCATAAATTGTATGTAGAGACAAAGAAATTATTATTTATTGTTGTAAAAATGTAAGTAAGAACCTAAAAATAACTTCATAAAGTTTTGATCCTGGAATTCCTTGGTTACATATCTCCGAAACTCCATCCTTTAGGGATCTCACTCCCATGGGCTGTGTATATTTCTATCACTCAGGATAAGTGTCAAAAAAACTCCCACAAGAATTCAAGTGTTCGAAAAAAATGTCTCAGAAGGTGAATCAACTATTAGGTGTAAAATTTTGCTTCCGCCGTTTTGCAATAGATGGCTGTAGCGGTAAGTGGTAGTTGAAATAAATAGATCATAGATGTCATACAATAACCTTAGGTATTTATAAACATAACGCCATCGAAATATTAGTCGATTTGTGTCTGCGTCAGAAAGTTATTCTCGATTAAAAATGTCAGCTTACGAGCCAAATTATCGTCATTTGCGGGAGGTTTTAATTTTCTGCTTTAATATGAAGAAATAGATTCGTATGCTGCCCGAAAGTAGTGCCCAGCGATGGACAATACTTTGAATCATAAATGTATAACCAGTTTGTTACAATAAAGCCTCGAATTTCGGAAAAACGGCGGAAGCAAAGTTGTACACCCAATAATTTAGGACACCTAATGGCTTGCATTAAAACTTTTAAGAATATGGAGGGCTTCCATTCCCCCTATCGATATTACAGGTACCGTATCATACAAATACCTCAAGAATACCTAAAAATAACGAGAACATAATTGAACACCAGATTCGATTTCAGTTCTGGGATTAATATAGCAGAAAAAGTTGGGCCGGAGTAAAATATTTTTTTGTTCTAATAAAAAGCTCAAAAATTTGGAGGCGGACCTGGCGATTTTCGACACGTGTTCATGTCATGAAGCCAGAACCTGCAATTTTATGGTTTCCTTAGATTTAATAACCTGGCCATTCATCATGAGCAGAGAAAACGACGATTCGATTCCTTGCAAACCTTGTATATTGCGTCTTCGTTGCATGAAATCGACGAGATTGGCCATTCGCTATGGTGCGATATTTCAGAAGGTCGATCTGGCTACAACTCGGCTGATGCAGTATTGATGCGTTGATCGACCGATAATTCGAAAATAAGGAAATAGGTTTACTATGCTCCACAAAACTGTATAGCTTGTTCGCCGTTGATTCTAATAAATCATTAATATGAAGCAGAAATAGAATCGGCGTGAAAATAGAACCTCGGAACTTGTAGAATAGTACTCCGAAGACAAGTCGTGTACAGTAATTCGAATCGATTGGTTTTCGAATTAACCCTTCATTCAGTCGTGAAGTTGTTGCGCAAGTCCGTATGAACGCAGCTTGCTTAGTAAACTCTGTGCCAGAAGCGGCAAAAAGCTTTGGATAAATTCAATATTTTTGAACATAAGGAAGGGGAACCTACTTTGCCATCGAACATAAGAGATGCGAACCAGTTCATTGCTCACCGTCGTTGTAGATATTATTTGTGGTCTCAATCGCCGGATTGAATTCGTTTTTGATCCCGACAAATTCATTCCGTTTTCCTCCATGAGAATAGGACGTCTTTGTTCAAAGGCTCTTGCTTTTGGAATCTGTTCACAAATTTAATCAAACCAAGGCTTATCGGATGTATTTTGATCAACGCGATATGGCATGTGAAGCTCCATACCGAGAAAAATAATGTTTGTGACTGACTTCGCGCAGGCGTTAACATCAGAATTTTCAAAGCAGAGTTTTGACCATGGATAATATGCCAAGAAATCGCGCAAATCGTCTCAGTTGGTAGCCCGGTCTTTTACACTAGACGAGTCCACTTAGGTTAGTTAGTGATTGCATGATCGATATCATAGTGTTCTGAATTTCCTAATGGTGTAGTCGTTTCTATCGTATAAACGCTTGGCTCGGATGACAGATACATCCAGCGGGTTTGGAGAATCACTCCGGTTATTCGGCACTCACGTAAGCTTTCGCACCGGTTGGGTGAAATCGCAGCTGACAGCGATTTTTTGGCTAGCCTTCCGGCCCCCACAGTTGTGGTTGTGTGTAGTAAAGTGGCCAAAAAGGAAAACCTTTCAAGCTAAGATGATTTGTATTCGGCCAATAATATGTGAAAGATGTCCAAAAAGTAACGCCTTCAATTATTTGTATCTGTATTTGACAGAATTCCCCATGCACGGGGGATACTATTAATCTTCCCTTTGGCAAGATAAATTGTATGGAGTGCAGATTCAAACTCCACCCTTTAAATGGAATCTTGGATATGAGTTATATCTTGATGAACGAAGTTATGTCGAGTCAGTTATGTCGAGTCAGTTGACGAGCCAACCCGAGACTCAGTATGGAACAGAATATTGCCTGATTTCTCTTTGTTGCATATTTCGCTGACTGAACTGTTGCCCGAATACCTAATAAGGTGAAGCTTTATGCTTATCTATAGTTTAAACAGGTGTTCTTTTTAATTTGATAGACCGATGTGAAAACTGAAAAAAGAGCAATCGATTGTATGTACTTATATTCTGTCAAAGGATCTGGAGTCACTGATTAATCATAATTTAATCCTAGTCTTAGTCTAACCACCGACGAGACAGCATATGCGCTTCTGCCTCGTAATCCGTACGATCGGATCAATTGTGCAATCCGTTTTGGGTATCTTAAGTAAACACAAGCTACCTAATTCGGTTCGCGCGACAAGTCTTCCATGCGATCCTAAGTAAACAAACGGACCTCTACACACGCGTCCGAGTGCAGTGTTGAGTTGTTTGTGGAATCCAAAATAAACAAACTGATTTCCGAGTGTGCGGAAAGTGTCAAAATACACACGCGAGTGAAGTGCAGTACCCCTTTCCTTTCCTTGTGTCTGGTTTTCCTCTTTTCACACCTCTGTCTGCGGCCCTCAGGCATCGATACTCTCAATCGACTTATTATCTTTGGAGAGTTTTTGGTGTTTGAGTGGCGTAATATTCGTCATGGAAAGGAAGTGACCTGGATTTGGGCACAGTTCTACTGAGGCACCTACTACAAGGGCACATGTAAATTTCCTTTAACTAACAGCAAATTTAACGAGAGAACTCCCAAGAGAACGATATGTTTCTTCGAGAAAGCCAACTGGGAAGGTCTGAACGACATTTTTATGAGGTCAAATTGGTCCTTATTTTTCCTCAATAACGATGTTGACTCTATTGTGGACACATTGACAGACACGAATCTCTTCGGCATGCAAGCCTTTATTCCACACAGAGTAAAGAGTATCAAACCCAAGAGAAATGTGCTGTTCGATTCTGGGTGCAGAGAAGCCATTAAGGCTAAAGAATTGAGTAGGAATCAAACAGAGGAAAACCGGAAAAGATTCAAGAGGGCTAGAAATGACTGCAATACGCATATTCAATGCGCCAAGTTATTGCATGGTCAGAGATTGAGACAAAAAATATTAGACTCTCCCACAAGTAGAAGAAACTTTTGGGCATTCGTGAAAAACATCCAATACACGATCTCCTCATCCATTTCTTCGCTTATAGTCGATGACAGACCAGTCACCAGTGCAATAGCGAAGGCAAATCTACTTGCTGCATATTTTGCAGCCAAGTCAACGCTGCCTAATACCACATCGGTTCCACCTCAACTTCAGCATAAGCAGCACACCATGAGCCAGATTCACACCCGAACACGTACTGATGCCCCCGAACTCAAGGAGCTAACCGCAAACAAATCTGCAACTTCTGGTGGCATTCTCCAAATTCCCTTGAAGAATTATTCCTTTTCAATCGCAAAACCACTGCAGGAACTCTTCCATTTATCTTATTCTACTGGCCGATTCTTAGATAGATGGAAATCAGCAAACGTTCAGTCAATTGCCAAAAGGTGTGACAAATTGTCCCCCTTTTCTTACCGACCCGTAGCACTAACTTCTATTCTCGCGAAGGTGAGAAATCACTTATCAACCGTGGTATCAAATCACCTCCTCAATGACCGGCAATATGGCTTTCGTACCAACAGGTCCTTAGGAGATTCGATGGAGTACCTTACCGAAAAGTAACGCCATCCTATTCGCTACCTCGGCGAAAGTAAGTTTGTCGCATTGAATATTTCAAAAGCCTGCGACAGAGTTTGACATACAGTCCTTATGTCAAGTTTACATTCCCGTGGAGCGGACAATTCTCTGATCCAATGGATAAGAGACTATCTTTCTAGCCGTCCAATTCAAGTGGCTCTTGACGGTGTCAAATCTGCCTCTCATCATATTAATACAGGTGTTCCCAGGGTACAGTACTCTGACAGACTCTTTTCCTTGTCTTTATAAACGATCTATTGTCAATTACCCAAAACTCAATTCACTTGTTTGCCGATGATAGCACGTTGAGTTTCTCGACCCTCATTACCAATCAATAAGTTATGCTTAATACTGTTGTAGCCTTTCTCTCAGGGAGCGTGTCTCCTTATCCTTAAAAGGACGAGGAATCTCTCAACACCGCTCCTGAGAAGGCTCGTTGCGGCCGCCATCCTGCTTCCTCAGACCTGAGGGAAGAGTGACGACCGATTGTTGAATTGGGTCCTGGGAATCCGCCAGGCTCAATTAAAACGGCAAATATTTTATTTAAATTTAAATTTATTAATATATTAATATATTTAGTTTTTCTGGCGTCCTTACACCTCGGACGCCAATCGAGACTGATCCTCGAATCTGAAGTTCATCACCCTTATAAATGAAACCAAATCGAGATTTTGTATCTCTAAGAGATCGAATTCAAAGCAAAAACTCGATTTAGATACTTGGGCTGGAGCCAAGTGTTTGTTTTTTGAGATAAGAATTAGGTTAGGAGAATTCTCGGACACATGAGCGTGAGTATGAAAATTGAACATCATTACACCATTAGCATATGTTTGCTTTTGTTTGAGGATCATAGGAAATTGATGTACATGGATGATAAACGAATATTTGATTCGTTTACCAGGAATTTTGCTGGATTGGGATAATATATTTCTGGTTATCGCAAGGGCGATAAACGAACATTTGATTCGTTTATCGCGAATTTTCAATTTAGATGATTGTTTTTTGAATTTTAGTTAAGGATTATGAGATTTGGATGTATGTGTGGGGGGAGGAGATGGTAGCGCTTTTCAGAGCAGTACAATACATTGAATTTCGACCCCAACAAGGTATATCAATGGGGATTATCTAGCCGAGTAGTATTCATTGCCTTAAAAACTCAGTGTTGCCCAGCCGTAAGACAATCAATTTCGTCGTTAGAACATAGGTGGAACCTACCATGACTGTCTTTTTTCTATAGGTATTATCACGGTCGTGGCTCAAATGAACTTGCTGAATGTGTTCCACCTCCTCAGACATTTTCCCGCAATATCTCTCAATCTTAAAATGCGTATCAGTTCACATTGAAAGTCAACTTCAGGCGGACAAATAAACATAGAGAGTAAAATGCTATACCCGATCATGTGTTTCCTCGTCGTTGTAATGTTCAGTCATTGAAGACCAATGTACATCGATGCCTCCTTTCCCTATCCACTTCCTCTTCGTCTGCTCGGACTGTGTTCTCACATTTAAGGGTACTCCAAAAACCCCTTTTGTGCGTGCGTAAGTGTAAAAAAAAATTTTTTTCGAGATAATTAACTGATGCAGATCTCCAAAAATCTGCATATATTCGTCATGACTGCAATTTAGTTCCCACAGTTGATCAAGAGCCTAACATACTTGATACAAAAACTAACAGTGGAATGTGTAAGGTAGTCAAACTTCATGCCTGTCTCTTTTCAAATCCAAGATATCTACAGCCTTCGGACCAATCAATATGAACTGCACACATACTGAGTTTAGTGCCATTTGGTAGGTAGCAGTGTTTCCTACATCTCGAAAACCAGACAGCTTTTGTTTTGTTACAAAAAAAAAAAAAAGAAAAAAAAAAAACAAAAAAAAATCGTAATAATAATGTATACATATAGATGTAAACGAGGAGTCTCACTAATATATGACTTATTTCATATATATATATATATATATATATATATATATATATATATATAAGAAACAAAACAAAAAAGATGTACGCCGAAAGGCATATATAAAAATCAAGTTGTAATGTGTAATTTAGAGAGCTCGCATAGAGCCAGTAAGTTAATTTAAGGACTGTGATTGTAGAAAAGGGTTTAACATTTACCCCTTATATTATACATGTAAAAAGAATTAGGAAAATAAATGTGGTTTAAAAACTAAAAAAAAAAAAAAACAGCTTTTGTTTTATTACCATTTATTTTTATTTTCCATTTCCTGTAATATACTGCTAGTTTGTCAAGAGCTGCTTGCAAATAGTTGTAGACATTAGTGAATAAGGCACCCGAAGAGAAAATGGTATCATCGGCAAACCTGAATGTTTTCACCTAGACATGGCAAATCTGCGACAAAAAATGTGAATAATATGGGGCCAAGGACCGAGCCTTGGGGTACACCATAGTGGATTTGGTGAGTAGAGGATATGTCGAGCGAAGAAAGCTCTGGATAATTTTGATAAGCGGTATTGGTAGCTTAAGCTTTAGTAGCTTTTAAATCAAGGCATCGTGCCATACCGGATCAAAGACTTTTTCGATGTCTAGAAGAACCAGTCCCGTTGACTCCTTGTCGATGAATTTACCAGCTATGTGGTTTTTAATGCGCAAGACTTGGTGGATTGTGCTGTGACCACCACGGAAACCGAACTGAAAGTTTGGTAAGATGTTATTGTCTTCCACAAAACGATCAATCCTTTCCTTAATGATTTTTTCTAAGAGCTTACTTAGACAGCTAAGTAGACTAATAAGTCTGTAGCTTTCGGGGCTGTTCTTCGGTTTGCCGGGTTTCGGGATAGGTATTACTTTTGCTGTTTTCTAACAGTCCGGAAAATAACAATTCTTAAGACAAGCATTGAAAATGAACGTTAAATAGTTACTTGCAGCAGGTGGAAGTGCTTTGATTAATTTGTTGTTAATATTATCGAGACCCGCAGCCTTTTTTGATTTCGATTTTTTTATCAATTCTTTAACTTTGCTGATATTAGTTGCGTAAGTACTTTCAGCTGGTGTTTGAGAAAGTACATGGATAGTGTTAGCAACTTCAGCCTCAGTATACGCGTCGCTTAGATGAATAGATATGGAGTGGTTCTTACTAAACGTGTTAGCAAGTAGGTTCGATTTCTCCACTGAAGAAATAAACAACTTGTCGTGAACTTTAAACGGAAGAATACTTGACCCTCTCTTTTTCATAATTTTTGATATTTTCCAGAACGGTTTGCTAGCGGTGTCAAGAGAGGAAAGGTGTTTATTCCAACACTTGTTCCTATATGCTGAGATTTCGTTTTTAATGATATTATTTAAGACTTTAACATTAACTAGAAAACAATCGATTCTATAACGTAGCCATTTTCTTCTTTCAGAGTTTCGTAGCCTAATCAGATGTAAGATATTTTCAGGAAGCGGTGCCTTATCAACTGGAGCAGTGGAACATTTCGGTATCGCAAGATCGGCCGCTCTATTGATAACAGAAACAAAATTGTTGCATAGGATATCAATGTGCTCGCTGCAGGTTATAGAATTTAGGCTGGTATCACCTAGAACCAAGTTCGTGTTTATATATGATTTATAACAATTCCAGTTGGCGGCGGAATAGTTGTGGTATAAACTGGTACGATTTACAGATACTGTATGATTCACTGTGAGGCTGATCGGAAGGTGGTCTGAACTTAACGCATTTAGAGTTAATGGTACTGAGCAGTAATTTGGAATATTAGTGATATATAGATCGAGAGTTGAGGGGTTCTTGTTAGCACTCGCTGGGATATATGTGGGGAGAAGTGGATAGAGTATGGAAAAACTTGGGCTGAATTCAGTAACATCTAGTAAAATGTTACCCCAGCAGTTTGTCTTAAGACAATTCCACGACTGATGTCTGCAGTTTAGATCACCACCAATAATTACCTTGTTTCGAGTGTTGAGTCTATACAGTTTTTGCAGATCCCGCTTAAAGTAAGTAGAAATTCAATATTCCTATGCAAGTATTTTTCAAAAAATTCTGGATATGAAGCCATTAAAATAATTAATGGACGGTTTAATGGTTAAAATAAGGTTATAATTGTTCATGTTGTGTTAAATTTGAGAGGTTGTAGTCATGTGAGGATTAGTGTTTCATATAGAAAGGAAGGTAATTCACAAAATAAATATCTGTTTTTTTCCATTGTTTCTCACTCTCAATGACTAAAGAACACGAACTGTAAAGCCATTGATAAAGCTTAATTAAGATTATATGTTCATAAAATATATTTAACGTCTAACCCGATGACACATGCCAGCATATGGTATCCATCTTCTAATGCCTTCCATAAGCACGTGTGTGGTACAATATTTGTGCTAGATTGTCGCTTTAAACGGTTACATCAATTAGAATTGCTGAACGATTCTTTTAACTGTTGTTTGATTCTTTATCGCCTTTTAACATATTTAGCTAAATTTTAAGTAAATTTTTTTTCTCAAAACTATTAAAAATTCAAGGTCCAATTTCATATTAGATAATGAACCAACAAGTTGATTTTAGTAAACTAAACGAGTTTGCTTGTCTGCTCTGAGAGCTTGTGCCTCGCTAAAATGAGCAATGTTATATATTATCAAACCCGTTTATACTAAAAAAAACCCCTTAAGGTAGTGCAATATCACCTAAACAAGACAACTTATGGTGATTGAACATATCTAATTCCACACCGAATATGTTTTGTAACAAACTGAAGTTGATCGCGTATTTATGTTCGTCGATTTCACTTAATATAATTTTGGATGTGGCTTAAAATAAGAGCAGTGAAAAGCAAAGAGAAGTTTCACAGAATATATTTTATATGTGCTTGTTTTGAGTATACATGTTATGAAAGGTTAAAAATGATATGAACTACGAAATCAAGATTTGGAGGAATTATTCGTATACTCAAAACACTTATTGTCGAAGTAATAAAATCGAGAAGAAGGTATTCGGACTAATAGAAATGCAAGATATACTTCATACCGCAGATAGTATCAGGAAATTGGTGTTAACTGGAATTATTTTTACGTATCCGCAAAGGTATTATTACAAACATGTACTTTATACCGAAACAGATTCCATCAACAAAATATATTCTGTATTACGAATGATTTAATTAGCAAGTTCTGGCTAGAATCGGAAAGGTCGAATCAGGAGTAAGTGTTCAGAAAAGTCAGGATATATTATGCAGAAAAGATCATTTATATAGCGCATATACCAGTGAATAATTATTGTCTAATCTATGTCCGTTGACGCTACCTTAGGAGGTTTTGCTCTATATCGGGAAAGATCACATTAGCAGTATTATGCGATCAGGAAAATTGCTATTGAGATGTAGTTTATCTGGTAAGGTGATGAGTGAAATCCATATCCAGGAAGTTTCATTTATAACCAAGTCATCATAACATGCTCTTTCCGAACAATGAAGAATTTAAGGAAAATCAGCTACGCTATCCAATAAGAATACTACCGTAAAACGATGCTGTCGTTCCTCACACCATAATACGTGCATTAGAATAATTACAGTGTCTTTTGAAGAATTTTTTAAGCCTCTCAAATGTCCACATAAGCGACAAAAAGTACCAGAGAAATGAAGGTAAACAAGAAATCAATATTGCTATGAAAGCAATTTTATTAAACCCTAGTTATTAATGAAAGTAAACAATATGAAACCCAAAAGCATCCGCGTCAACCATGCCCAAATTATGCAACCTACATAATGGACATATTTTTCAACCTAATAAACCCTGGATGGGGGTAAAAATAAAAGAGGATAATACGAATCTCTAACCCTACCAAAAGAAAGACAAAACCGAAAGAAATCCTGTGTACTAAGACTTTGGAGTGTTTCCACAGAAGAAAAGCTTGATGTTACCGATTGTGACAACCGAGCCTTTACAGTGTGTTTAATTTCATTATACACTCATTTACTGTTGGTAAACAGAGGATTGTTTAATTTTTTTTATCATAATTCACGTACTTGGGGACTGTAAACATAAAAAAAAAAAAAAAAAAAAAAAAAACTCGTGAGAGCTATAGATAACCGGGTTATTGAGGTATGATAATTCCGTTCCATTAAATCAAATAGAAAACAAACTTATTAAGAAAACACTAAGAAGTGTAACGAAAGATATTCCTAGAGAGTTTATCCTAACAAAAGACAACGATTTAGAGGCCATTTATATTATGTTAAGACGTGATACAAGCCAGAGGGCTCGAGAACAATATTACAGATTTAAATCGGGAAATATTTTGAAACTTTTCGTAAGAGATCGACTATGACATTCCCTTGAGATGCGAATGGGCAACTGTTTATTCATTTTCTATCTTTTAAATTAATTTTATCCGGACGATAAATTACTTTGCATATATAGCTAACGGACGAAAGAAATTTTAAAATAAGAAGAAAATGTGTCTTTAAAATTTTAAGCCTTAAAGAAACATTTAAAAAATACTTTAAAAAAACTTGAAACTAGAATCTATGTTAATTGAACCTGACATATTATGTGATAATGTCATTAAAGAATTACATCCATTTATAACAAATATGGAAAAAAATTAGTACGAAGCAAGTCTTAGTTGCATGCTATGATAAACTAAAAAAATGTATCTGTTTTATTTAAATTGGTTGGAAATTTTAATACATTTCCTTTAATTCAGTGGAATCTCTGGGCGGGGACGAAACTGAACATGAAAATATCACTTTACATTATTCTGATAGCGACCTTACCGACAAGTAGAAACGTCGACCTTACCGATAAGTAGAACTATCGCGTTTCGTTACCACCAAGCCAATGGCGGCAAGACAGAGGAATGAATCAGTTGCATAGCACCATCCATACAGAACAGACGTTTATTATACATACTCTACATTTGTAATAAGACATATATATATATCCTCGTGTTTTAACCGTTGTTCTTAATTATTGACTTGCCACCCACTTCCAACAATGGTTATGGGCCCAGTGATACGCAAGTAAGGTGAACAGTTACACGCGTGGCAATCAATAGACGAATCGTTTTTTTGGTGATAGTGAGTGAAAGGTTCCAGCGCTTCGTAATACAATCGAAAAGGTATCGAGGAGAATATTATGAGCAAGATGGGAACGGATCAGAAGTCTTCGATCGATAAATTAAATGGATCGAATTATGCCACCTGGTCATATCAGATGCAGACGACACTGATGAAAGCTGATTTATGGTCCGTTATAGAACCAAGAGAAGACTCACCAGCGGACAATGCAACCGAAGCTCAAAAGAAGCAATACGTATCCAGACAGAGCAGGGCTCACGCCAAGATTGCGCTTGCGATTTGCGACGAACAGCAAATGCACATTCGCAACAAAGGATCGGCGAAGGAAGTCTGGGACGAACTGCAGAAGTTTCGTATAGTGCAACTGAGAAGAGAACTCTACAATCACAAGATGAGCGACAGTGGAAACATGGAAAATTACTTGGGACAGATCAACAAAACTATAGGCGAGTTGTCTAGTGTTGGAGATGTCATAGACGACAGCGACATCGCGATGATAATACTGTGCGGCTTATCCACCGATTACGACAACGTAGCGTCGAATTTGTGTAATCTTCCCGCAGATGAGTTCAAGAGTGCAACTGTAAAAATGAGGCTACTTGCTGAGGAAGCAAGACGCCGAGAAAGCGGTGCAAATAATGAAACGGTATTAATGGTCTTTAGCAAAAAGAAACATACGAAGGCAGAACCGAAACACGGGGCCAAGCCTGAGAAGAATAAGGAACCGTTTGATAAGAAGAAAGCCAACCTGAAAACTGTATGTTATGTGTGCCAGAAACCTGGACATATTGCTAGATTCTGTCCAGAACGAAAGAAAAAGCAAAACGAGCCTGCAAACTCGAACATAGTGGTATTAAGAACGTCATGCGGCCCAATGGGGATAGGGCGAGACAGCTGGATCATTGACTCCGGCGCGACGCACCACATGACACCGAACGTGAATTATTTCTCAAAAGTAAGTAAGAGTGACAATGATGAAATCACAATGGCAGACGGGAGTACAACGCCAACTTTGGGTCAAGGAACTGCGAGCATAAGGATAAAGAATGCTCCTACTGAGATCACTGAGTTCGAAGCTAGAAACACAATTTTAGCTCCGGGACTGGACTATGGTGTCCTGTCAGTGAAAAGTATAATCGAAAATGAGAAGAAAGTCATCTGCGACGAAGACGGATGTTCTATTCTGAGCAAAGAAGGCAAGTCACTGATCAGGGCACGACTACAGGGAAGGCTGTACACAGTGGACACTGAACCAGGACGAAAAAGCGCATCGTTGAATGCCATATCAAAGGAAGTCACCGTGAAAACCTTAGCACTTGGTCTAGAGTTTTGTTCAAACATTTAGAAACAATATTGTCAGGAAAAGGGTATCATCCATGAGACAACGATGATACATACACCACAGCAAAACAGAGTAGCAGAGAGGCTCAATAGGACGATACTTGGCCTATTACGAGCAACGCTACACGACACAGGATTGCCAAAGGCGGCATGGGCTGAACTGGGGGACACAGCTGTATACATAAGAAACAGAGTTACAAATTCTCACGACAACCAGAGGACGCCCTACGAAATTAGGACTGGGAAGAAGCCGAACGTGAGTTACTTCCGTGAGATTGGATGTGAGGTATTCGTGCACATACCCAAAGCAAAGAGTAAATCCAAACAAACACTCATTGGTTACGCTAAGAGAGGACGTGGATACCGCGTGTGGCTAGAAGACGAACAACGGATCGAGGAATCGAGAGACTGCGTCTTCAAGGAAGCACACTACCACGACGAGTCCAAAGTAGCTAACCCGGTCGAGGGAACAAAAGAAAATTGCCCAGAAACAGTCCAAACCGAGCGAGGGAAAATGAGAGTGAAGGAGAACTCGACGGAGATGAGGAGGACACAGTCGCGGAATCATCTACAACGGAGGTAATACAGCTGGACGAAGACGATAATGAACCAGTACCGTGAACACCGAACGTGATCGAAATCCATACCGAGCGGTGAGCGACACGAACAAGGCGAGGAAGACCAAGGAAAGATCCCGAACACGAAAAGAACGAGTATCGCACAAAAAGAATTTGAGGCCACGAACAAGGGACCAAAACTATTCAGAAATCGAGATTGCTGATAATGCAGAGGAAACGGACGGAGCGGAAACCGTACGCCCAGCATTAGAACTTGATCCGGGAGAATTTCGGAAACAGATAAGGACAAAGCTGAACAGAGAAACCCCAGACTATAAAGCCAACTTATCAACCGTCAACGGAAAGGAGATACCATCGTCTTATCTAGAAGCAATTGAATCTCCAGAATCAGCACACTGGCAGGAAGCGATAAACGGTGAATATGACTCACTGATAAAATACAATTCTTGGAAACTCGTGGATCCGCCAAGCGGAGTGACACCGATAAAATGCAGATGGGTTTACGCAAAGAAAACAATGGGTGACGCACTGAGGTGGAAAGCGAGACTCGTGGCTAAAGGATGTTCGCAAAGAAAAGGCATCGATTATGACGAAGTATACGCACCTGTATCAAACTTCGAGACAATACGCTTGCTGATAGCGGCTGGAGTTGAAAAGCGCTGGATTATTGACCAATACGACGTAAAGAGCGCTTATCTCCACAGCAAGCTGGAACGAGATGTATACATGTTACAACCAGAGGGCTTCGTCAAAAAGGGTGACGAAAACAAAGTGTGGTGGTTGAAGAAATCGATCTACGGATTGAAACAAAGTGGAAGGTGCTGGAACGAGCACATGAACGAAACACTGATTGAAAAGGGATTCATCAGAAACAAGGTAGACCCGTGCGTTTACGAACTAAAGACTACCAAAGGACGAGCATTGCTGACAGTTTACGTCGACGATATGGTGACAATTGTCGAAAACAAGGCTACCAGGAAACTGTAGGAGACTTGTTAAACAAATGCTTTGATGTCAAACACTTGGGAAAGTTGACAAACCTATTGGAAGTAGATTTTCACGAAAATCGAGAGGGAAGCATATCATTTTCGCAGGAAAACTACATTGATAAATTAGTAGAGCGGCTTGGACTACAGAACACCAAAGGATTCCAAACACCTATGGAAGTGAGACCAACATTCCTGGAGGAACAGGATGGGGAAAGTGAACGCGATCGGCCGTACCGAGAACTCATCGGAGGACTTCAGTACATTTCTCAACGAACACGACCGGACGTAGCATTTCACGTAGCTAAATTGGCTCAGTTTTGTACTCGACACAACGAACAACATTGGAGCGCTGCGATGCGAGTACTGAGATACCTGAAAGAAACCAAAAAGTTGAAATTGATTTACAAAACCACAGGAAAGGAGTTGATGGCGTACAGTGACGCAGATTGGGCCACATCAACATTGGACAGGAAGAGTATCAGTGGATACGTGGTGATATTGGCAGGATCACCAATACTTTGGAGAAGCACGAAACAAACTTCAGTCGCTTTGAGCACAATCGAGGCAGAATATACGGCTTTAGCGGATTGTGCAAGGGAAGTCATATGGATGAGAAATTTGCTGAACTCAGTTGGACTGAACGAACTCGCCAGGGATCAGACGATCATTCTGCGATTGCACACGCAGAGAGTTACATCAGCAAGAGCCGAACGAAGCATATTGCAATCAAACACCACTACGTGAGGGAAAATGTTGCAAATGGAAGAATTAAACTGAAATACGTGACTACGGATCAAAATATGGCAGATATTTTGACAAAATCACTCGGAAGGAATCAACATGAGATTCACCGGTCCAAGATGCTTCAAGGGCTATCCATGCGAAAAGATCCAAGCTCGGGAGGAGATCTTTCCGAGGGGGAGATTGTAGAGATAGTGGCCTTACCGACAAGTAGAACTATCGCGTTTCGTTACCACCAAGCCAATGGCGGCAAGACAGAGGAATGAATCAGTTGCATAGCACCATCCATGCAGAACAGACGTTTATTATACATACTCTACATTTGTAATAAGACATATATATATATATATATATATATATATATATATATATATATATATATATCCTCGTGTTTTAACCCTTGTTCTTAATTATTGACTTGCCACCCACTTCCAACAAATAACTCTCAGCTTTGACTCCAGTTGGGCTAACAGCGGCAGAAGTTCAGTTAAAGAAAGGATCTGTGGTAATATTGTTGAGAAATTTAACACATCATTCAATAAGTCCCGAGACCAACTCAGAAGTAGCGCCTGTAATGAAACATCAATTCAATATTGAAAACAATAGACAGACGCTTCGGATGGCTTTCACCAGCAACTGTCCATTCAACTGATTTGATTCTGGAGTGAAACGGTGAATTCAAGTTCCATCTGTTGTGGCATACCGATGCAAGAAGTCTTTTTTATTCCGAGTAAACTGTGTAAAAGGGTGTTCTGAATCACCGATGCCTTGCTGTTTTTGTTTCATTGTGAGCAAACGTGGCTCCCATTTGAAAAAAAGCTTTGTCATGGTCAATACTCGTATGATATATCTCCATGATCTCAGCTGTCTGGGGCACTTTCACTTTTCGATCTTCCATCACAATTTTCTGGACTTGCTCAAAGTTTTCAAGTAACTGCTTCATTTGGATGACCAGAGCAGCATCATTTGTATCCGTACGATCACGTTTTAAATCAGCATATCACTAACAAATGATGAGTTACGTAGGAGCAAAGTAGGGATAACACTTTTTAAGTCATTGCTAAGCTTGAACCGTTTTTTCCCATTTATATTTTATCAACTTACGAAACTCGGTTTTTCCATTATTTTCAATATTGTAAAAATAGCGTCACTTAAATTACTATAACTCAGTATGCTAATGTCCGTTTGCCATGAAATTTTGCTACACATCGTTTGAAGGTTATTACTTCCTAAAAGTCATAAAGATTTTTCATTACAGGCGCCATCTCTGAGTTAGTCTCGAGACTTATTGAATGATGTGCTACTGTTCTGACAAATTCAAGTGTCTAAAATTGATAATAATAAAGACCTATCCTTAACGTTCAGAGATTGTTTATGATTACTAGTTGGTTATACTGTTGCTTTGGTATTTTGTGTTTTTCATTTCTTCGGCAACTGTTTAGTATAATTTCTATATGAAAAGATATATTTGTCGTAAGTGCTCGACATCTGCGATAATTTGTATTTAGGAAACTCTTAGGATTTTAAATTTTGCATTTGTTTAGTGCTGTTGAGTTATTATATGGCAATAAATGTTCAACATTCTTTACAGCGAATACTCGAAATCTGTTTGCACTAGAGTAAGCACACATGACCATTCTTGGCACTCTCTCTTGTCTCACCATACTGTCCGCGCTGTATTTTTTGAAACCAAAGTTTAATAAAATATACGTTTATAATAAAGGAAGAAAAATGAGTTATAGCAGCCCACAATCTAGTGAAATGAATGAAGTTCGGATAAAAAGAATTTTGAGTAAACTCGTATGGATGTTGTCTAGTAGGTAGATCTATATCACATACTTATATTTAAATGGATCTCATTTGAATTTATATTACCACCATCGCTACAACAATATACTGTGCCACACAGAATGGAAAAAATTGCGCAACCTCGATCCGAAAATTCACTTCCATAATTAGTTGGTAAATACTCCAGCCCTTCTTCCTATTTTATACTTCCGAATCGGCCTTCGCATACAATCAGCCGAAACATAAATCTCAATCAAACAACCGAAAAATTTCGCAGTTCTCAGTCAACTTTGGTGTGTATCTCAAATATAAAAGATTCACATGCGTTTACGAATTAAGAAAGAAAAATAAAAATGGAATCGATTGTCTAGTTTGCCGGTCGCCGCTGTTACGCAATTGTGCCAGCGTACTAAGAAACGCACCCAATTATCACATACTTTTTCATTTGGACTTGAGATACATGAATGAACAAGTAGAAGATTTGGTTTCAACAGTAAGACTCTCATTAAGTATGCCAGACTCAATCAGGTGACAAATGGATTTTCTGCACACTCCAGCGATTTATTATAGAATATTAATGACATAAACAAGAAATGTTAATTTAGTAATAATTGATTGGGCGATGAAGAGGTTTTAATCAGTTTGATGGCCAGAACATAGACACTTTATACCACACGCAAATTAAATTTATGACTCTGAATAGTCATTTCAGCAAAATTATGACAAGTTAAGAAGCTTAAACCTAATCTCCTGATTCTATGCAGGACAACATTTAAAATAATATTTCTTTTGACTATTTATTTGTATCTGTCGCAGCATGCTTGGTTTTGCCACATTTTGCCGTTCTAGGAAGAATACACGTATTTAAGGATTTTCTTTCCTTTTGTGTTATCACCTTAATTGTTATAATTTGTATTCCGTGTAGTTGTGTCTAGCCGTTTCTCCATTATCGCCTTTATTTTGTAATCTCACATTAAAATTCTATTACGTTCGTTTAACATCCTGTAAAACCATGCGGCCACGTATGCTCCGCCCATTTCTTCGTAATGTTTAAAGTGTTTCGATGCCACTGAGTTCCACCACCATTTTGTATTATTATGTAAAGGAGAACTGCCCTCTTCAACGACTATAAAAGCAATTTGTTTTCTGTTTGTGGCCTCTTTTTCATCTTTTTTATATTATCGTGCAGTTCGCTCAAGTGTAATCGTGTCGTTTGGAGCGCAAAGACGATATCTGTTTATATCGTTAAACATACGTTCGCATGTGTATAGTTAATATTTCGTTTCGGTTTCATTTACTTTGATTTTGATAATAGAGCAAATAAAGGAGAATTTTATACAATCATTTCATCATGTATCGTTTTATATGTCGTCGTCCTGTTTCGCTCCGAATTGACCCGGCATGGTAAACGATCCGTGCAACATTATCTATCATATTAAGGTAAACATTTTTTTTTTTAATTTTCGCTTGAACACACATATGTTTCTGAAGTCATATCTGACACTTGAATTTGTAATTAAAGTTGTAAATAAAACCGAGTAATTCCGCCGCCGGTTATTGTGACTTCGAGAAATCAGCTGATCAATATGGTTGCACTTAAACTATAATACATTTTTTCACCAAAAATTTATGGATGCATTTGGTGATAAGTATTTTGGTTGTCTAACTTGACAATTTGTTTAAAAATATAACGTTCATGTCCTTCGAAAAAGATCGTGTGCAAAAATGATAATCAAGAATCCAAAAAAAAGGTAATGGACGAGAAAACTTTAGGATCACAAACCCCTGGGTTGATGCCGACGACGACCATATTGTGTGAGGAGTGTGTTACACATAATATGACACCTTGCTGTACGCAAACTGCCAATACCCTCCATATAAATCTGTTAAACAATTTATAATAAAATTTCATACATATTAAAACCGAAATCAATTCTCTAAGTGTAGCATCAATAAATTCTTGCTACAATCCAAAGAATTCTTTCAGTGTAGCATGTGAAACCTTATCACATGTCTACACATTGCTAAACGCATTCCATACCCCATACAAAAAATGCAATCTTGGATTCTCCCACATTTTTCGTATTCCAAACGAATAACCTTGAATGCATTTATTTCCATACTCCCACCTAAAATTGCAATTCTGCAATTCGCACGTACTCACCTGGACGATCGCATCCGACACCCCATCAGCGCGCAGGAAATTCTACCTGCACATCAGATTCACGTCACCGTGAATCAAAATGTTCTCATGGCCTTCAAATAAGGAATTTGCAGAATTGCGAATTTGCGATTCTCCGTCGTTGGCTTAGCCTTCGACTGCAACTGGCGTCAGGTGACTGTCTGGAGGACATCCGTGACCGTGGGAATGCATGTGGGGTTTTTTGTTTCTTTTACCTTAAGTTAAGTGATATAAAAAGGGGAGCTCCGTTAGGAGATTTTTAATTAGAATCCGACAGCCAATTGTGGCACACCTTCTTATTGGACCATCAATAAAATAAAAGAGTAATAAATAGAATTACAACAAGAAAAAACCAAGAAAGAGTCCTTTTTATTGAAACATCATCGGCTCATCGGGGTCCCATCAAGAGGTCCCGCAGAAGAGGAGACCCTAACCAACGCCCCCAGCTGATGAAGGTCAACCTCAGGGGAACCCCCGGAAGTGGAGCTGCCTGAGTCGTGAGATGACCAGTCGGAACGTGTGCTGAGGAATTCCATTTATACTCACACGCTCGTGAGACGGACGCTTGAAATCGGAATCCGCCTACTAGGTTGGACGCAGCCAGACATAACCCCTCTCGCTTCTCCAAGGTGGAGGTCACATTTACGGTCCAACAAGCCGTTAGCAGAAGAACACGAGGTAGCCAACCGGAAGCCAGTAAGTTGTGTGATAGTGTGTATTTAAATGTTAATACAACAAGTGGGATAGCAGATGAATTACCTACTAGTACCTGCTTTCGTCTAGATAAATGACCAATTAGAAGTTCTGGAGTGGACATATAAACTGCTAAAATAGGCGATATGTAAAAAGAAGGAAAACATTTTTCATGATTAAATATAAATATAAATATCTTATGTCCTTGATAAACACAAGTTGATGCAGAAAGCATTGCTGCCCTTCTGGAGTCAAAACCTAAGGAAGTTTAGCGCAATTCATTAACTTTCCATCATTTTATAGGGGTAATTATTTAACTTTACTGTCTAACTGCTATAGTTACAGACGGTCACACTCTCGATGGATTTGAAATTATATCTGCATTATTCTGTCGAAATTCGCTATAATTGTTTTAAAAAAATGGGACTGGAATTCCTAGATATAACGCTCAATTTGTTACTTCGCAGGGTAGGAGGTCGTTAGATTACAGACAGGCCTTATACTCCAAAACATCTGAAGTCTTGTCGCCAAAACATAAATAACACAACCATTGCTACAGCAACCAGTAAATGCGTTGGCGAAACTTAATCGTACTAATTACGTTAAATTCGAATCCCGCATGACATTTGGGGCACACTAAATTAGCTTAATAAATATAAGCATCACAAAACACGTAAAGTGAAGTTATCAAACGGTACCCCTAATATAAGAATATTTACCGATTCCGATGTTGAGGGAACAGTCACTTCTTTATCCGCTGGGTAACATGCTGTGTCGTACTACTTGAACAGTTAAGTTCCAAGTCAAGTTATGACCCCTGGTGAGGCAGCACGTGCGTTTCTACCTCGTGATACATACCTTCGGATCAGTTGTGCAATCCTTTTTCGGAATCTTAAATAAACAGAAGAAGCCTTACTATGGATCCTAAACAAACAAACGGATTTCCACACGCACGTCTTAGTGCTGTGGAAATTGCGAAGTGTTGCAGTTCCGCAACATTATACATTATACCAGTCGGAAAAAACATACCACACGGAGCGCCACCTATTGCCGAATAGACAAAGCAAAATGGTCTATTCATGTGACGTTTTCCATGGTACTCTTTTCATGCGGTGTGGGTTTTACTGTTTTCGTACACAGTTTGTTTTGATGTAAAAGTAAAATTTTGATGTGTATACGGTACTTTTCGGTACCTGTTTTTTGACAGTTTTGTTTTGTTAATAGTTACAGTCCATCGTAAAATAAAGTTTAAAGGGATCTCGTGTTGCGATCTACTTTTTTCAATTCATTTGTTTTATTTAGTGGATGCGGCTTCTTTGAGATCAAATTGATCAAATTATTTGTGCCCAGTGCGGCATTATTCGGAAACCATCCAGAGGTGTTCTGAAGTTGAGATGATGTTGGTTATTCTAAAGTCAACCAGAACGAAGGCTGATGCAGAAAAACCATTTTGTTGTTTCCCAGTTGGCGAACCATCGGCAACATCGGAGTTGTGGTTCCCAGCTGGCGAAACACGAAGATATACACGCGAGTGATGTGCACTGCTGGAAAACCCTCTAGCTTTCCTGGCCTGTGTCAGTTTTCCTCGTTTTCACACCTCCGTTTGCGTCCCTCGGGCTTCGATACTCTCAATTGATTTATAATACTTGGAGTTTTTGGTGTTTGAGTGGCATATGTTCGTCGTGGAAGGGATGCGACCCGAGTTTCGGCACGGATTTTAGGGGGGCATCTACTACAAGGGTATTACACCTATAGCGGTTGCTTTCGCTTATCTATCGCTGGTCCTGAATTGCATCCTTTCCCGAGACGGTATTGGATTTCTGCGTAGGGCCGTTTCAATGGAAAGTTGAATTCGCGGCCTAAGATGCAATTTCTCCTTATGTCTGCCCACATTTTTAACCAGAAACCAACGATCCTTGCACTTAGCGAAACCCATGAAATATTTTATACATATATTTCCGTTTCTCACCTCCCAACCGAACATAATTAACAATTGACGTTTCTTCGCCCTTAGGCACGTCAGACCGCTGTGTCGCGTCAGCTAAATTTGTTCTAACTGCCAGCAACGTTAAGAAAAAACTCCTAAAAGAATAATATGGTTCTACGAGAAAGCCTAAAGGTTCATTTGTCTAGCTTTTTGCTGATTAAAAAAGTTTAACTCAACTCGTCAATGAGCCAACACGGGTCCAAGACATATATGGTCATTCCACCAACACATCGGACCTGTTCCTCACCTCCCACGTGAACAAATAAAGTCGAAGTTTCTTTGCCCTTAGGCAGATCAGACCACTGTGTCGTGTCAGTTAAATTTGTTCCCAAAAGAGTAATATGGTTCTTCGAGAAAGCTAACTGGGATGATCCGAACGACTTTTTTGGGAGGTTAAAGTGGTCGTTATTTTTTCTCAATAACCATGTCGACTCTATAGCAGACACATTGACAGACACGAGTCTATTTAGTATGCTAAGCTTTATTCCACAGACGGTAAAGAGTATCAAACCCAAGATAAATATATGGTTCGATTCTAGGTGCAAAGAAGCCATTAAGGCGAAATAGTTGAGCTTCCTGTTGTATAAATCAAACAATACTGACGAAAAGCGGGAAAGACTTAAGAGAGCTAGAAATGACTCCAATATGCATATCCAACATGCAAAGATATTGTATGACCAGAGAGTGAGACAAAAAATATTACACTCTCCCACGGGTAGTAGAAACTTTTGGGTATTTGTGAAAAACATTAAAAAATCGGTCTCCTCATCCATTCCTACGCTTTTGCCAATGACAGACCAGTCACTAGTGCAATAGAAAAGGGGACTCTACTTGCTGCACATTTTGCAGCGAACTCGACGCTGCCTGATACCACATCAGTTCCAACTCAACTTGAGCATAAGCAGCACACCATGAACCGCACGCGTACTGTTGCCCGCGCGCTCAAGGAGCTAACCGCTGCTCCTGATGGCATTGCCCTAATTCTCTTGAAGGAATGTTTCTCTTCACACGCTAAACCACTGCAGAAATTCTTCCATTTATTTTATTCTACTGGCCGTTTCCCAAATAGGCGGAAATCAGCGGACATTCAGCCATTTCCCCAGCCCCTTTTATTGTCGACCAATATCACTAACTTCTATTCTCGCGAAGGTAATGGAATTACTTATCAACGGTCAACTTTCGAAATATCTGATATCAAATCACGTCCTCAATGACCGCCAATTTGGCCTTCGTAGCAACAAGTCCACAGGAAGTTTGATGGCTGACATCATGAGTTAATCCGAACAACTGGTAAACAACCACTCAACAAACCAAATCTATGTCTTTAAACCTGATGCAATTAAGGATCTCTCCAAATTTGATGGCAATCGAGGCTGTTATACAACGAAGAAGAAATACTTCTACATATCAGAGGAACAAACAATACGCCATATGGACATACCCTACTAAGAGCTATACGAAACAAAATCGAGAGGCAAGGAATAAAGTCCTGAACATGTACGGTACCCCTCTTATTTGGGACGAAATAAGAAATAGCCGTATCCTCCACTATTCGAAAAAAACGTATAGAAACAGAACAGTACAAAACAATTTGATAAAATGACCGATGCCTTCTACGGGAAAATCACTGAGATACAATCTGCTTTGAGTAACAACATCCTTATCCATGAAAAAGGTGCAAGAGTAATAACACCGAAGAAAATCTGTACGCCGAAATGTGTCTAAATTCATTCCTTACCTGACTCAGATAACTGTTGGGGTCAAGCATAAGAACTATGCACCCAGACTCATTGACTATGGCATTGACCTACTGCATAAAAGAGCAAAATGTCTATCCTCTTATAGGGAAACAGATTCAGGCAATACACTTAAAATAAGTCATATGATAATTCTCGGAACTAGCAAGTTCCATGCCCGCAATCATTTCAGATCCCCTTTTCTAACACCATTAGCCACAACAACAACAGATACAGATAGAAAAATCAACAACAGATACAGATACAAAAATCTTAATTTCAATTTTCACGATGAAAAGGAAGTCGATAATAATTTTCAACAATTAGACAACGACTCCGAGAATATAAACACTAACATCGATGATACCTAACATTTTTCCACTTTAGCCTCGAACAACCCAACTAAATACCCCAAAACGCTACCCTACATAAACATTTCCTCCCCTTTTGTCCGACCACTTAGATTTCTTTTCGACACCGGAGCCTCATCCTCAAACCCGAATTTATTCCCCGGAATTTAATGAAGAATGATCATTTAAAATCTACAGCTTCTTCGGTGGTCTTCTGGGGTCGATACTCTCCTTTCATTAAATACGAAAATTTACCTTGAAAACAAACAGCTAACAACAAGCAAGGCCTAACAACCAAATAAATATAAAAACTAACCGTTCCTCGGAAATTCTCAAAATCCCTGTCAATTCGCGAATACTTGTAAGAATTCCAATTAATAAAGAACAAAGTAGTGTGTATCTAACTGCAATAGCACTAAAATTTCTCGTTTTACTGAAACTAGGAATGTATAATGCAGAACAGTGGCACTGCATGGTTGAACTTCAAACCACTCTTCAGACGACCAAATCCTTCCATTAGAATCCCCATTAGGGGGAGGTTCTCATCTAAAGACCAAACAACGACGTGTTCTTCTTGGATTTTTTTCTCAAAGACGGAAGCAAATATCAATGTAAAATATTTTACACATATTTATTAAGTATTTATTTATTTACATAATAAATTTGGTAAGCAAAAAATTGTCAATTTAATAGAGGTCGCAGTATGACGATTCGAAAAAAGGTACCCAACCGGTCTTCATCGTACCGCTGTTTGCAATCGTCTGTAATCATACAACAAAATGTTTTTCGAAATTATGTAATATTTGCGGGAGTCTGAACCTATTTTCAAGAAAAAATATCTAATTTAAATAAAATCGCGGACATGCAAATTTTAGGTACCGATTTTCGTTTTTTTTTCTTTTTAATGTTGATAAAAAGATTTATAAAAAAATTCCGATTCATAGAATAAAAAGCCCGATCCATAGAGTAATTTTTTAGATATCGTGGAGACCAATGTGAAAACGTGGTTTCGAGAAAAATGCGTTTAAAGTTTTGGTAACGTTTTTGTTTTAGTGTAAATTCAATTTTCACGTAAAAAAGTGGGTCAACTTTTCATATTGTAATTTTTTTATAAAATTATTTTCGCAAAAACGGTTTTGGAGACTTATTCTATACATTATAGCTATCGAAAAATGAAATAAAAATCTTGATGAGAACTTCCCCTAAAATGCAGACTCAGAAGAGACTGAAAACTTCACGATATCTAAACTCATCAAATTGAATATACTAGCGCTGGAAGTAGCAGTGCCTTAGAATGAAGGAAACTCTTGTACAGAGTACAAAGACATAATTTACAGAGAGGGCGAACTTTTACAAATGAATTAAAACTTTGCCCATATATAAAAAATCCTATAGATAACCATACATACATAAACAGAGATAGAGACATACTTCCGCTACTTGCGATAGCTACTACTAATTATTCAAAGTCCAATACACATATTGCAATATACTCAACCATTCCAAAGCAGAATAGAGGACAAGACTGGCTAATTTACAAAACCAACACTAGTCCCAATCAAAACATTTAGCACTCAACTCGTTTCTACAGGAAATATACCCTTTGAAAGCTCTCCATCTCATGGAAACTACAACGACTGGGGAAAAGAAACTACGAGCAACAAGGTATAACTCATAAAAATTAACAAAGAGAAACAATTCAAGTCTATATTCGATGAACTCATGTTAGAAGCTTAGCTGAGATTGAAAAAAAAATGTCACACCTTACGAGGTGCTTTCTACGGATGAAATGGGCATTAAGCATAAAAGGGGTATCAGCTAGAGCCAGGACGATTTAGCTGCTTCCTAAATAAACCGTCAAAATCTGAATTGTATACAGGCCGGATCTAATGACACGACGAGGACCTCTGAATTAATTACCCTAACACTTTCCCCTCTTCCTCTATTTCTTACGACTTCTAGCAACATATCTAAACTCATAAAGCACAAACAAAAGATACCGGCAGAGTGTAAACAAGAAATTTCAGCAAAATGTAACCCTGAGGAACAAAGAAACCCAGCAGAACGTACGACTGAAAAGCAACAAATTTTCCTGTCATATATTTCATTTGCCCTCACTCTGTCCCTCATTTCTCTCACTCTGAAAATTTTAAAATGGATTTTACAAATAAAACCTAATGATAACGAAATAATCAACATCAACTCGTTAAAAATTTCAATATTTCCCATTAAGAGTCGAGATCTGGTGCAGTGCGGACGTTTACAGAAACGTGTTTACACGTGTTTATGTTTACGTGTGTTAAGTGCACTATTAAATTGTGTAGTGCAATAAAAAAATAACAAAAAATATTAAAAAAACAAAAATAAATAATAATAACAACAAAAAATAAAAAAAGATATTTTAACATCAGGAAAGCAGTTACTTTCCACAACCCAGATGACAGGAGATGACCCAGGCCAGGCACTGGAGTAAATACAAGAGCGAAAAAGGAAAGCTCTAGACATCCTACGGAACGCACCGAAAAAATCTACGAACATGGAGAGATCAAGGAGCCCCGAAGATTATAAAGGAAAACTCGATGAAGCCCTGGAAACGATAAACCAATTAACGCAAAGAGTGAAACAACTCCAGGAACAAATTTATAAAGGAGATTCCATCTATAACACCGATGACATCCATATGGAAGGAACGTCCCGGCAAACCCGCAATTCGAGCAACAGCCAAGGCGAACTACCAACCAAACTTCGCACACCAACAAAGCCCTCATCAAACCAGATACCAGCTCCAACCAGAGTAGAAACAACGAAATCAACCACGAAAAACGAAAGACCACCGCCAATCTACATCAGAAACCCGACCAGCACCAAAGCACTAATTCAAACCCTGCAAAATGCCTTGGGTCACCGGAATTTTAGCACCAATGCAAAAGGATCGAGGACTTCCATAACAGTCAGATCATTAGTCGATCATGACAGGGCAGTTAAAAAACTGTTAGAGGAACAGTATCAGTTCTTCACCTTCCAGCATCCGAACAGCAAACCAGCTACCTTTATTATAAGGCATATCGATCCCGAATGGACCAACGAAGAAGTGGGACTGGAAATCGCTAGGATATGTCCACAAATAAAAATCAATAAGCTGGACTACTTCCAAACACCGTACATGAGGACAAACAACGTAAAAAACCTCCGGATCATACAAATCCCACCTAATCAGGACATCAAACAACTTAAACAAATTAAATATTTGTTTACCCAAAAAATCACAATCGAAGAGCCCCACAAACAAGAAATTCTTCATTGTAAGCGATGCCAAGAATCAGGACACTTGGCGGTCTCATGCCACCAGCAAAGACGTTGCGGCAGATGCGCAGAGGAACACGAGCTCGAGGAATGCAAGGTAAATCCACAAGGCCTGGCACCTGAAACAATACAAACCGTCAACGCTGATGGATCCATTACCAACAAAAAGATCACAGTTAAATGCTGTAACTGCGGAGGCCCTCATCCGGCAAATTTTTCCCAATGCCCTCAGAAGCTAAAACTTCTGGAAAGACGGAAATTAGCAACAACTATAAAATCAACAACAACAACAACAACGACGAAACCAACAGTATTGCAGGAAACGAAGTCAACCCGACCCGGAATATCGAACGCGGATGCAGCAAGAGGAAACCTCAACACTACCACTCCCCCTAACAACAATACTGAAAACTTCAATCTGGAAATCATGGGATACATCCAAAGCTTACAAGCCATGCTACCTTCGCTGAGGAAGATGTCAGAAATAGAGAAGAAAGGTCAGATTCTTTCACTAATAACTTCCCATATTCTTTCCAGCTCGTCACACAGCATTCAATGATAATAAATGCAACAAATATGGTCGCCAATTGCTAGCCTTCCTCCAGTCTTATCCATATACTTACATTGACTCCCCATTACAGCCAACTCGAGTCTATAGCTCAGCCAGGTCAACAATCGACTTCTTCCTCAAGTCCGACGATGTTTATTCAGCGGGTCCACATACAGTCTCCTTTATATTTCCTTCTGATCATGGTTCCGTTCACACCACGATCCAAATCCCCTCTCTTGGTCCACTATGCTCGTCAAACTCTGTCCCAAACTTCACCAAAACAAATTGGAGAAAAGTCAATAGGGACATAGCGATAAGTTTTTCTGACTTGTATATCCCTGAAGCATCGAACTTACTCCCACTACTGAAATCGATCAAGCATCTTTAAGAATAGAGCATATTATTAAGGAGGCTCTCAGCAAAAACACCCCGACAACCATTCCTCATAACTACTCGTATTTAGGAAAGCCTTTGCCCAGCATCCTAACCAAATTAAAAATCCTTAAAAAGCAGCTCCGCCGTAAACTTCATACAAGATACTGCCCCTTTATTAAAAGCCAAATCCAACTCCTATCCACTCTGATAAATGAGCAGTTGAAAAAATTCGCAGATGAAAACTACATCTCCACACTTAAAAATATCAAACCAAATCGGGATCTTTTCAAAAACATCAACCAATTAACTGGTCGTAAATATAAACCCCGAATTGATCATCTCATCAACCCAATCAGCAATAATATTGCCCAGTCCGATACGGACATAGCAAATTGCCTCGCAGAACACTTTGCAAAGATCCATGAGCAAAATAATTCTCTCTCAACTCCTGGCTTCGAGAACACAGTAAACGAATACATCTCTAACAGATTATTCCCATCTTTTACTCCTTTCATCGGTGAATTTAACAACACAAACATAGCTTCACACCCCTTAGACACTACAAATTTTCTAACTGCAGACGAATTATCAGAGATCGTAAGATCAGGAAATAACAAAAAGTCAACTGGATTATATGGAATCCCACGTCTTCTATTTAAAAGGCTACCCCCACCGAATCTACTTTCCATCCTCATTCTTCTTAATCATATAATTAATGCATCGCACTTCCCAGAGAACTGGAAAACTGCGGTAGTAATTCCTATTAAGAAGCCCGGTAGTAGTAATAGCCCTTTCAATTATCGTCCAATATCCCTATTAAGTACATTAAGTAAGATACTGGAACGCAAGATCTACCAAAATCTTCTCTCATTTGCCAATGAGAATGCCCTCATCCCTAACTGTCAGTTCGGATTTCGTAAGCGACAATCCACATATCATGCTCTACTAAAACTTACACACGATGTTACAACCGGTCTCCAAAACCAAAGTCCTACTGTGTGTATATCTCTCGATATTTCTAAGGCGTTTGATTGCGTCTGGATCGCAGGGCTGCTGTACAAACTGCACTCCATATTTAATTTAAACTCTCACACAACAAAGCTCTTAGCCTCTTATCTTTCTGACAGAAAATTCGTTGTGAGAATAAACCCGTATCTCCTAATGTTGTGATGCTGAATTATGCTGATGATACATTAATTTACTCCAGCAGCAAATTTGTTAAGCCTGCAAGAAACCGCATTAACAACTTCCTCCCTAACCTATCAACATACTTTAATAAGTGGAAAATCCACCTTAATCCAAATAAAACGCAGCTCATAGTGCTCAAGGGCAAAAACGAGCACTGGACAAACAACACTAGACGCTGCCACAACAAAATTAAGATTCAACTGAACAACACTCTGATAAAACCCACCAAAACCCTAAAATATCTGGAAATCACTTTTTCTAATAACTGGTCTTTTTCCTCCCACATTAAAAATTCCCTTCAAAAACCCACAATTCAGCTTAATCTCTGTAGAAGAGTAATGTGGAAACCTAAAAGTCTCTCTCACAAAGTCAAACTGCTCATTTACAAACAAATTATCAGGCCCACACTCACGTACGCGTGCCCATTGTGGTACCATATCACTCCCTCCCAAATGGAGAAATTACGAGTACTCGAAAGAAAATGCTTTAGGTATGTCTCTGGGTTACATCGTCGTCCTAACTCCTATAAGTACTATACTAACGTCGAACTCTACAATACCGCTGGTATCGAGCGCCTCGATAGACGATTCCTCGAACTGTCTATCAAATTTATCGAAAACCTACAAAATAATCCCAATCCCATAATAACCTCGCTCTTAGAGAACCCTCTAGATATCAGAACTAACTATCCCAACTGTCTCTACACCAGAGCTATCTTCGCCTCAGGCAGACTGGTAAATGATTCAAATGAGATCTTATACCACAACACCGAAGTTACCCCTAACCAGTTCAAATACTGTAACGTCCAACCATTTTCCAACATCCTACGCTTTTCCAACGAACAACCGGAGAGAAATACTCTACCTCTAACCCATAACTAACCTCATTCCACATCCTTTAATTCATAACATATATCCCATTAATTATAAAACTTTGTTTATGGCTTTATGAAAATCATACTGTAATCAGGCTAAATTAGGTTAAGTTATTTATATAATTAGGATTAAGTTTAGATTAAGTAAAGTTGAAAAAACAAATTCCTGGTTTTTTGACCTTTTCCAGGAAGATAATACCACTAAATTTATAAACACGCATCTATCTTATATCTCATAAAATATTGTTTGGAAAATGTATATATTATTATAATAATTACATGTAAGCAATTGTTACAAAATTAATTTTAAATCACTGTATTACTTAGATGTACGAATTCTAATTATGGTTAATAAATTCAGTTTTGAAAAAAAAAAAAAAATAATCAAAATCCCACTTACGAGTAAAATAAATTTCGGTTTTTGCTGCTCGATGTTGCACAGTCGAACCCGAAATGAAACATTCACAAATGCATACATTGTAAATTTCTATGTAATTAATAAATAAACAATCAGAATAAGACAAAAACACTTTGCAAACTTATTCCATGATTAATTTTACGAGATACATGAAGAAAAGCTTAATATCAAATAATTATATATAAAGTCAAAACATACATTACAAATTTCCAACCAAATACGCTATATTCATGTTTAACAAAAAACATTTTAAAAGAGATTTAATTATAGTGATAAGAAAAAAGAAATAAATTTTGACAATTTAAACAAAACCAAATAATAAAATAAAGTAACACTCCGATTTTCAAAACATATAGCAAATAAAAATAATAAATTCACCATACTTAACACGAGACAATAGGAAAATACACAAAAGCAAAAGAAGAAGAAACAAATCAATGTAATAACAATAAAAGGAAAAAGAACAACAAAAGAATGTAAATAAATAAACAAAAAAAAAAAAACAAAAATAAATAAAAATACACGAATATACAATAATAAAATGAAATAAATATAGACACACTTAATAAATTATTAAGTCATGAGTAAGGTAGTGAATATGTAGTTTTTTGTTGTTGTTCATTTTAGTTCTCCCAAGAAAGACGAACCTATAGCGCTGAGTCATTGCTCTGAGATGCTATTTTTTTTTCTCGACCGGGTCCATAATCCAAGCACCGAAAGATGCTCAAGAATTTCTTCCTACGATTTCACGAAGACTATAGCATAATGGGGTGGTATGTCACCAAGCGGCTGGGCTTTGGTTCCCTACCTACCACTCAGTAATAGTGCCGAACTTCACAAGAGCAAGAGTCGTCAGTTGAACCTAGGTTTGCACAAGCAAACACAAGACACAACCTCCTTACCAACTCAGCCATTGAGGCGACGAAAGTATCTTACAAATAAATAAATAAATAAATAAATAAATAAATAATAATAATAAATAAAAAAAACAGAATAGAACAGAGTTTGCCTATTAACCATTATTCAACACATAAACAAAAACAACAAATTCATGGAAAATGAGTGTAACCACGGAACACGAAACAACAAATCATGATGGATTATGATGCAGCCGTCAACATTTTTTCCGTCCTTTTCCTTTTCCTTTGCATAAGATACAATGCATATAAATACTAATACAAAAAAGAAAAAACATATATATGTTGAGGGTGAGTGAGGGTGAATCAAATATAAGCGGGTGAATCAAATATAAGCGGTATTTTCTTGTTATACATTTCTTGAATAATGTTACACACTAACCATAGTATCAATATTTTTCAAAATAGTTTCCTGCGTGATTTACACAATTTGCCACCGATTTGGAAGCTTTAATATCCCTTGTTCGGAGAAAGATTTAGGGCGAGTTGTTAGCCAATTGTGCACGTACTGTTCGACTTCTTCATTATTTGCGAATTCTTTTCTTTCAAGTGATTTCACAAAGAGACAAGTCTGGGCTATAAGGAGGGCGTTCGAGGGTTTCCCAGCTCATTTCTTCCAATGTATCCCTTGTCAAGAACGCGGTGTGAGGCCTGGCGTTGTCATGAAGAAGGATGATATCTCGAATACGCATACCTCGCTTTTTGTTCCGATACGCGGTTTTGTCGACTGCCGATGAGATTTCGCCAAGAGTTAAGCGGCGATCACTTTCAATAAGCTTTCGAACGGCACGGATATTGTCATCTGTACGACTTGTCCTTGAGCGTCGATCACAACTTTAGTTTTCGATACGTTCTCGCCCACTTTTAAATTTTCTGGCCCACGTATCATCACCAAACTGTGCCTTCAGTAGAGAAAAATGTTCTTAGGGTTTAACGCTTTCGTTTGTTAAAAATATTATAATAATCCGTTGCCCAATTGACAAATTTTCAATATACACATTCATGGAACATGAATGCAACCAAGATAGTAAGTCATGAAATATGATAAAGACTATCCAAAAATCACCAAACCAACTCATCTCTCACGCAAACACTAAACTCGATTCACCCAAAAATTGTATCCCTCTCTTTTTCCCTCTTTCGAACAGACTCACCCCAATCACTGCCCAGATAATCGAAGTTTATAATGTACCATAAAATACAAGTATTTTTACACTAAGATTAGGCCCAGCTAGAATAATTGTGGGGGTTCTTTATACTACATGGAGAACCAACTCACAATTTCCGCCTTATTTCTACCGCTTTCAGCGTGTCATAACAACCCCTATCCCACCGTTCGGTAATTCAGCTGAGAATCATTGTTTTCCCAAAGGACGCATAGCTAAACTCATTATCCTATGCAGATATTGCATAATTGAATTTAGCTACCCTATCGCCATACGGAAACTCCATTTTGCTAGCCCATGAGATTTCCACCGTAAATCAAATCATGTCGGTTAGCAACAATAAGTCGAATCAAACGACGGTGTTGCATAATCATGCAACGGCTGGGGTAATTCCAAATTATTCGAGTTTGGTTCACGCGATAATATTACCCTAGTCAAAGTAGCGCCATTTCGGCATTTCCCAGACCATCCATTCGCTTGGGATCAATGATCTCTTTTCGCAGGTGAATAGCACCGGCCACATTTCTCCTCTTCCATAATTCTGTCTCCCTACAAGTCAATGCACGCTGAGGTCACCACATTCACCGAATTGGGTCAGCAAGCTACCTCAGAGCTGCATTGATTCATGCACACACAACCAAACCCACCACGGGTTCATAGTACTTCGTGTCTCTGTTCTCTCATTCTCCCATGTTCGTCGACTATCAATTAACCGAGGTATTCACCATACTTCGACTGGCGTGGCAATGAGAGAGCAGAAGCGCGATCTCTATTGGTTGTCCTGTGTGCAAAAATAGAATCCAGAATTTCACCCCTAAAAAGATCACTATTGAACCATCACAGCGGTAGGTCACGCCGGTTGAGAAGTCGTTTTCCATCCACCAAACGGTGCAGATAGAGTCGAGTTTTACACTGCATGGAGTGAACATAAAAGATCGAATAACGTCGAGCGTAGTCGTGTGTGTTTTATTCTTTTTCAACTCGGGAAAGTTTCAGTTTATTTTTCCACGGAAACTTATCCGTAAATAAGTGAAGTAAAGAAAAAAAAAAAAAAAAAAATCCGTCGAACAGTAAAACGGCAAAAGGAAAAGAAGTTTTAAATCTTTTATTCAAAATAATAATGTGCAATAGTTTAGGTGAAGTTTAGAGACACTAATCGCCAGATATATCACCATTAGGATTCCTCCCCCGTAGAACAAAACTGTGTAACAAAAAAAAAAAAAAAAAAAAATCGTAGTGTTAAACAATAAAAAAGAAAACAATTAATAAGAAACCTGTGCTCTATCGTTTCCTTTACTCTTCGCGTGACGTTGGGATGTATTTTTGTGATCAATTTAATTGGCGACTTGGATTTCAGTGGAACTACAAGTGGGAAGGAAGTGAGCCGCGCGCCCGTGTCTGGTGCAATACTTCTTCATCCCCACATAATAACTAACTAGAAGAACCTAATCCATATTATAAGATTGGAAGACTGCAATGACAACGGTAACAACAATGACATGTCACTTAACGCCTCCAAAAATACGCACCCATTATTAACTCTGTAAAAATACCTTAAACTAACCGAACTCGATAAAAAACTCCGGACACTGTATCGTTTCCAAAGATAAAAACTAGGTTTAATCGATGGCCTAGGACGCTAGGGAGGCTTATAATATTAACCATCAAATAGAGAAAATTTATACTAACTTTCAAAATTTTAACAACAATATAGTAAGCCAACACTCAATAAATTCCCAGATGATGGAAAAGTTCAAAAATATAACGACCCATTTTAACAATAAACAACAGACAATAGAGTTACTCCTTAAAAACACACCTAACGAGAACAAAGCACGATTACAAAAACACAGTACTTACACCAAATAAACTACGGCATAGTCTTTCTGACAGAACACGCACGCATATGTATTTCAAACATAACTGAGGTAGTAATCCTTTCCAAATTAAACATAATTCCCAAGCATCTACTAAATTCAGAGGAATTAAAATTTATTTAAACTGATGTGAAGGAGCAAAAACTAATCACGGTAACCGTCTCACTGATTGCATCCATCCTCGCAATAAATATTACCTTCACGGTACTAAACAAAAGAAAGACCAGGAATGTAAACTCACTATCCCTTCAATCCCTAGCTCCTGCCACAATGACGTTATTACATTCCGATGCAGCGACCGCGAAGCCGTCATTTTGGCCATCGCTCTACTCTTAGGGAGGAAGAATTGCGGTTGCCACCGGGCAGCCCGTCACCTTTCAAGCCCCTAACACCTAAATTTCCACGCAACAAATGCCCCCTACCACAGTTCCATGAGTCCCATGACTCAGCGTCTACCGAACTTTCGAGCCCTTGTTCCAAAGCGTGGGAATCACTTTTCGCAATTCAATACCGAGGCGTAATGTAGAAATAGATTAGTGCATTGAGTTGAGTTGGTTTCTGGACATCCATAAGTAAAGACACCGTTAAATCATATTGAACAAATTTAATTAAAAGAAGTTTGAACAAGTCAAGACACATTGAATTGAACAAATTTATATTAAAAGAGATAAGTAAAAACACCGTTAAATTACATTGAATAAATTTAAATAAAAGAGAGAAGACTCCCTCAATACAGGTTTGAATAAAACTTGTACGTGGTTTGTTTTCCAAAGTCAAGGACACCGCTACCTTAGTCAGTGTAAAAAATATATTTGTATATACATATTATTTCCCCAGAACGAAACAGAATGAGAAGGTATGCAAACACTGAAGAGAAATGCATGTTCATATCACAACGCTATCGGTGTAATCCTCCTTAGGCATACATTTAAAAAATATCATATACTCTGAATTTTCTATAAATCAAGTAATTATACTTCGGCTTCCACAAATTATGATGTAAGCATTTTCTTTCCGAAATTCCAGAATATTACTAAGAACCACACCTGCAGATACACATCCCTCTGCCATCTAAGCAACGTATTAATACTGCATGTCAGGAATTCACTTCAAAGTCAAATCTCTCAGCTTGGGGTGTCTTTTTTTATATCCTCCCACAGGTCCAATTACATGTAATTTAAGCTAGGTGAGGACGTAGGGTAGGATTTCTCGCTTTCGAAATTGATTTCGTGTGATCGTAATTGAATTTTCAGTTAGAAGAAACAATATAAACTGGGGTTATCAGCCACAGTCGAATTAAGAGATTGGGGTGTTGTGTGAAGTTCTGGAAATTGGATACTTATACATTATTAAATGTCTACATGTACACATTCGTGGTGGCGTTTTAGTTAAGGTTCTAATGGTGTTATAAAGCCAAGTAATTTATTTATATATTAAAAAGTTGATTGTAGGATGTGCTTGAAATCGATTTGAAGTTGCATCTTTCCAAATTAAAAAATTTTAAAGGACGCTTACTCTAAATATTAACTAATAACATATTATTTAAAAAATATAAGTAAGCTGTAAGATAGTGTCAGGAGCAAATAATTTAACTACATAATATTAACAATCAGAGAATGAACCTTATTCTAATAGATTGGGTAAAATATATCCACAACAGTGAGGCACAAATATGACACTACGAACACATCCACGATTTTATCGTCAGAGCCCCCATAGATCTGTGGCGATTCTAACAAATAAACACACAATCACAAGCAAGTAGTGAAAAAGAACACTGAAAGAAATTCGAATAAGTGAAGCATTAGTGCCATAGCGATAAGATAGTAATTCCAAATCAGTTGAATAACGAACGAATTCGTACATGCGGCCGTGGTTTGACGTGATGAGCTTTGGTCCTATCTTTTAGTGATTTTGCCGTAATAGTGTCGGTTCGAATTACACGCTCTTCGCTATCGCCGCAAAAGCTAAAGCTCTACACGACACATCAAGTGAACAAGTATCACTGATGATAAAAAAGGGTTACCATCGATATTGATCTTAATACAAGTGTCGCTCAAAATATTGTTATAGATCTCTGGGAGGAGGGTAGACCTTTTTGTCGCCCTAAGAATATGTCGAACAAGAAAACATTTTGTTATATTGTGGAATTAGACGAATTGTGAAAAAATATGTTGAGATCAAACCGTATGGTGCAATCAACAGGAAAGAGGAGCTGTGAAGACGTCTTGTACATGACATGGAACGCTGGTGTACCCAAGTTAGTAAGGTCTTGAATTTCCGGGTTTTTAAAGCTTTTACTGGATCAAGGAAACAGTTCTCTATCATTGGTCTTTGTAAAATATATGCTTCTATAGTAGTGTTTATACTATATATTATTATATTGTATTGAAAAAAAAAAATAAAGTAATTAGTTTGACACTTACCTCCATGTGAGTCCATGTATCTCTGCATGCTATCGATGTATTTCATTATGAGGGCCATGGCAGTTTATTTATTCTACAACGAAACAAATTTGAAAGATCGAATTAAAGTTGTACTCGAAATGATGAAAACGTTAATGATAGGTAGTAAAATTTACAGAAACATTTCCAGCAAGTAGTCACATATATTACATCGATATTTCGTAGTTAGTCCTACTCATTATGATACCTTAAATATTCATGAAACTGGTTACTAGAGGCACTACAGCAATGGACGCGATTTATATGCAATAGTTTGTTGTTGTCAATATCCATACAGAACGAAAGGAGGCCGCGCAGCGATAAGTGAAATCGTATTTTCACTTATCAGTCCAAGTCCATATTATTATTGTCATTGGTATCGCAAATCAGATTAGATATTGGATTTTACGCTGAACTCTGTGCTCCGATATCGCTGTTGTTATTTGCATTTCATATTTCCTACTGGACTCAAATGTTAATTACATATCACCTCATAGGTCATACCTTGGTCAATTGAGGTCTATTAAAATGCGAAGGCAATTGGCAGTCGCTTTCCGGATATTTAATTATTCATTTAGAAGCATATACGGCAGTCTGGTTTCACATTGTGGAAAAGTAAATTAATATTTCTTAACATTAGAATTGTTGCGGAATCAAGCACTCGCTTCACACTTCAAGGATCGGAGAGTATGGCTTACACTTACAATGTGCCCTGTAGATTTGCAAAATGCGTTCACTAAATGGCCTTCAATATAGACGCGAAACCCTCTGAGGTTAAGCTTCAAAGATATGCATATGGTCAAAAAATGATTTAAATAATTTATTCTAATCGCACATTTTTGTTTGCATTTCGTTAACTTTGGCTAAACACAGAACTGTTTTAGTTTGCAAATTATGATATCGAATGGAGCCCTTCGTAATCGAATTAACATTCGTTCACTAAAATACTAGAGGCCTTACCTTGTCTGGTAGACATTTTTCGATGCATTGCATTGGTTTGATATGATATGTGATCGATTTTTTTTGACATTGGACAAATTGCACTGTTTAATAAATTTATGTATTTATTTTTTATTCCACTTTTCTCGAGAGAGCCAAACCTATAGCGCTCACACGGCGCCCCGAGATGCCAACAAATAACGGTTGCAGTTCTTTTTGAACAGCTGCAGGTTGTAACGCTCCGGGAACACTCGCTTGGGAAGGGAATTCCTCAGCTTCCCCGCTCTGTAACGGAACGAGTTCTGATGCAGGGATGTTCGCGCAAACTGGCGCAATGCGTCGGATAGTCTATAAGCCGAATTACGTGGAACAGTAGCATGAATCTCCGAAGAACAGTACCCGTGATAATGTCTGTAAAACAGACAGAGGTTGGCTACGCGCCTTCTATGTGATAGCGGCTGTAGTCCCGATGTCAGCGCCGAGTCCCTGAGCAGGCGGATCGCCCGTCTCTGTACGCTCTCTGTATGCTCTCAAGCATGTAGGGTATGTTTAGGAGCAGAGCTCCAAACATGACAGCAATATTCGAGCGCGAGTCTAATTTGGGATTTATACAGGAGAAGAAGTTGGACCGGAGTAAAATATATCTTGGCTCTAAAAAGGTAACTCAGTTTTGCTGAGGCTGACCTGGCGATACTCGACACGTGTTTATGCCACGATACATTCTCACAGATCGTGACGCCGAGCATTTTCAAGCTTTCCCCAGATTCGAGGGCCATTCATCATCAGCTGTGGAACCGATGATCCACTTTTCTTTGTGAATGTTGTATATTGTGCTTCGAGATTGGCCCTTCCCCACTGCAGGACGTTAACTAGATTTTGATTCAGTCAATCTGTCTACATCTCAGCTGATGCGACGTAGATGCACCAATCGGCCGAACACTCGAAAAGGAGGAAACAAGTATACTATCATCCGCAAAACTAAACACTTTGTTATCCGTTGTCTCCAACAAATCATATATTTGAAGCAAAAACAAGGTTGGAGCCAAAATAGAACCTTGGGGCACCGCCGAATTAAAAGGATTCAGATCCGAACACTCGCCGCCCTCAATTTATTAGATGTTAACTATACGATTACCTTAATGCGATGAAAGTCGTATCTTTCAAAATATATAAAATGTATTATATAAATCTTGAATATAACCCTACTCGATAGTATAGCTCCTCGATAGCATAGTGTTTAGTACACCCGCCTGTCACGCGGGAGACCGGGGTTCGATTCCCCGTCGGGGAGCCTCTGGCGCAAGACTAATGACCTTTCCCGGAAAAAAACAAATCATTATGGAAATTTTAACAAGCCTCAGGACTTGCTAAATAGGGCCAAGACCAGTTCCCGGTTGTAGTGGCGCTGATGATGATGATGATGATGATAACCATACAACAGTGTTCTGGATTATCCATTAACGAAATCTTCAAATATTTCAAATTTAATTTGTGAAGAAAAGAAAAATGCAATGACAACACCGCCCATATCATAACACCACCTGAAATTTTACAAAAATTTACATAAGTTGATATACTTTACAAAAATTAATAATACATTTGTATTGTTCAACAGCTGAGGGGCGGGAAATTTGGAACGTGCATATTCTGGACTGATTTGCGCTCATGACTTTTGAGTATCGCAGCAGGAACGGTGTCATTTCTTTAATAGTTGCGTCGGACACAATTTTACATATGTTAACAAAAAATTGTTTCTCCAACCTCCGCAACAGGTACGGGAGTTAAAACTGCGCGCACATGTTCATTACAATCTCTGCATCATCTGTCTTCAGAGACGATTCTTCGCTATGAACGCCAAGGATCGTATAATTCTTACTCTAAACTACTGCAAATATATCCTCCAGGAGAACATCGAGAGTGATAACCACCTAAGGTAAAATATTGGGAACGCAATCAAACAGCCCAAAAGGTATTAGGATTTAAGAAAACAATTAACTCCAAACCTTGGTTTGACGATGAATGCAGAGCGAATATCGAAGAACGTAAAGGCCTCAGAGCGATCCACTTAGAAATATATGATGAAGTCAACGCAGAAAGATACGCGACGATGCGGAGAGAGACAATGAGACTCTTCAAACGCAAAAAACGCGAATGGGAGAAGACTCGGGTCGAAAAAATCCTAGAAAATTCTAGGGCAAAGAACATCAGAGGTATGTATGCCGGCATAAATTCTATTAAAAATGGCTACCGAGGGGGAGTCAAAATAATTCGAGACGCAAACGTCTGTTTGGTCACAGAAACAAACAATATCGTGACAAGATGGAAGCACTACTTTGAAAACCTGCTCAATGTACGCACCCATCAACCACAAATAAACGCACCAAGCGTACATACAGCCAAGCCTCAGACCCCAGAGCCGTCTCTCAACGAAGTTGTAGACGCAATACACCGATTGAAAAACAACAAAGCTCCCGGAGTCGACTGCATATCGGCAGAGCTTGTGAAGCATGGAGGAGAGGCAACCGCTCGAAAGATCCACCAGCTCATCCAAACAATATGTGATAAGGAAGTCACTCCGGAAGAATGGAAAACCTCGATAGTCGTTCCCATTTTCAAAAAAGGCGACAGATCTGACTGCGAAAACTACAGAGGAATATCATTGCTCCCAATCGCATACAAAATATTAACAAATGTCATACTGGCGAGAATCACACCGTACGCAGAAGAGATACTGGGAGACTACCAATGTGGATTCCGTAGGAACCGGTCAACGAGCGATCAAATGTCCACAATAAGACAACTACTGGAAAAGAAGTAGGAATACGGAGAGGCGGTTCACCAACTGTTCGTTGACTTCAAAAAAGCCAATGACTCAGTCGCAAGGCAAAGACTCTACCATATTGTAGTTGAGCTGGGAGTCCCGAAAAAATATGCCGCGCTCATTCAAATTTGTATGAACGAAAACAAAGCGCGAGTTAGAATAGAAAACCACCTCTCAAAACCATTTGAAATCCGGGACGGACTAAAACAGGGAGATGGTCTATCACTGTGTCTTTTTAACCTTCTGTATGTTATCAGCTCCTTGATAGTATAGTGGTTAGTATACCCGCCTGTCACCCGGGAGACCGGGGTTCGATTCCCCGTCGGGGAGCCCCTGGCGCAAGACTAATGACCTTGCCCAGAAAAAATAAATCATTATGGAAAATTTAACAAGCCTCAGGACTTGCCAAATAAGGCCAAGACCGGTTCCCGGTTGTAGTGCCGATGATGATGATGATGATGTTATCAGAAAGGTACAAAACGGCAACACGGCCGGATCATCCCTGAACGGGGTCACATAAGTGCTCGCGTATGCGGATGACATCGCCGTTCTGGGCGATAATCTAGAAACTGTTAGTAAAAACAGTGAAATCATCATGCAAGCGGTAGAAGAGGTGGTCCTAGAAATAAATGAATACAAAACAAAATACATGATTACGGCGAGAGCAGGTGGACCTTAGGGATCACATATAAACGTCAGAGGTAAGATATTTGAAAAAGTTAAAGAATTTGAATATCTGGGAACGATACTGACGGTCAGTAACGAAATGGTGAAGGACATTAACAAAAGACTGCATTCCGGCAACGCGAGTTGGCACGCAGTCAGTAAACTGCTGAAATCCAGACTGCTATCACGTAACATAAAGCTCCGTGCCTATGGAACCATAATCATGCCGGTTGTTCTATATGGATGCGAAACATGGGCTCTCACAAAACGGGAAGAAAACAAATTCCGCGTATTCGAGAATAAAGTTTTGAGGGTTATCTTTGGAGGTAAATATGACGAGGACGCAGGACAATGGAGGAAACTCCATAACCACGAATTGGAAGAGCTATATCGCAAACCTACAATAGTGAGAGTAATCAAGTCGCGATGGGACGGACACGTGACGCGAATGGGCAACGATAGGGCCGTGATAGAATTCTTGACGGTAGGCCAACGGGAAAGAGACCGGCAGGACGGCCGCGACGGAGATGGGAGGACAATGTGAGGTTTGACCTTGAGGAGGACGGATCGGATGATCGAAAGTGGAAGGAGGGTGCCCAGGACAGGGGACGATGGTGGAGCCGAGTCGGTGAGTTCATGAACTTCCGGGTTCCTACAGGCCAATAAATAATAATAATAATAATAATAATCAAAAAGGCGTTTTTAGTATATATCTACCCTTAGTGCCTTTGTATCACTTGGACATGAATTAAACGGCCAAGCTGATATTAACATTATCGGAAAAACTAAAAAACCAATTTCTATTAGTCTATGTCTCTCTAAATTCTGACGTAAATGTACGACCAAGAAGACGAACAAAAACAATTTAAATTCGTATCGGCATGAAAGTATACATTCTTTTGTTTGGTTAAACTTGGTTAAGATATACGGTATATGTGCATTTGCATAACAAGGTTTTTAACAACGAGTCGATAAGGAGGAGCAACAAGCAATATATGAAAAAGCATCTGCCTAAACTACATTTGATGCAAAACCCGCCACAAGATGTGGTTATCTTTTTTCTGACAGCAACCAGAAACCATCGCGGATAATAAATTTATATTTCTAAGTTTAGCGGATTGAGCCCGGCACTAAGTAGCATGTTGCTACCGTAAAAAGTTAAAGCAACTAGTTTTATTGTGTATTTATAATAACTACAACTAAATATTGTCAAGTTGATATACTTTAGCGTCTGTGCTAACGACACTACAGTACACGTCTAGTACTTCCTTACGACTCTCAAAAATAATCAGAGATTTTTAAAATTGTTCTCATGGCTATTAGTGTCGTTCTATGAGCGAGATTATTGTTTCAGTAGAGGAACATGTTGGTTGGATATCATTAAAAGCTTGAATTGTGCTAGACAAAACCTAACGAAGTCAAAGTTGCAACAAAATTCCCTACCGTCCCAAAATAAGACAACAAAATTATTAAATAAATAATATACAGGTAAGTATTGAACTTTTTATTAAAGCCTGCATGCAACCGTTATATTCACAAAACTGAAATTTTGTACACTATTTATAATTATATTTCCAGACACATTTTAGTAAAATTTGATTATTAAACTTCCCCATAGTGACCGTCCGAAAAGGCCAGGAAATAACCTTCCACCATCTGAAGGGAAATTCCATCAATTCTTTTGTATTGCAACTATACACAGCATTTTTCTAATACATCGGGTCGATTACTAAGGTTTTTCAAATTTGAAGGTTTTTCAACGTTCAACACTATAGTTGTGCCCGACTTCAAAAACAATCATCATAAACCTTTTGTTCTTTCGAAAGTGCTTTTTCCGACACGTGCGGCGCTATAACACAGAGTTTTTGATACTTTTTAACCATCGTTTTGAGTTCAATGGATAGCGGTTTTTCTACATTTTTCGATATTTTTCCATAAATAATTGATTTAAAATGTTTATCTCATAACGCATCGGTTTTTTTTTTTTAATTCATACAGCCATAAAATTTTTAATTTTTGGAAGTTAAAATCAAAACGCTCGATAATTATAATTAAGAATTTATATTACAAGATTCTTTATTGAAGATGTGTTGACGAGCGTAAAGAAATTTTTTTAATATGTGAGTAACGTCATTTGTCATGGAGTAACTGTTTAAACTGAGTGCAATAAACATTTTTTATACGAGTATTCAAATACCTATAAACGATTTATTCTTATATATTTTTAATATAAATACGCAACGCCCCAAGTGGTGTTTCACTACAATATATAGCAAATGGAATGACATGACACTGCATGTATTATGAAACGATTTTGTTGCTACCGTAAAAAGTTAAAGCAACTAGTTTTATTGTGTATTTATAATAACTACAACTAAATATTGTCAAGTTGATATACTTTAGCGTCTGTGCTAACGACACTACAGTACACGTCTAGTACTTCCTTACGACTCTCAAAAATAATCAGAGATTTTTAAAATTGTTCTCATGGCTATTAGTGTCGTTCTATGAGCGAGATTATTGTTTCAGTAGAGGAACATGTTGGTTGGATATCATTAAAAGCTTGAATTGTGCTAGACAAAACCTAACGAAGTCAAAGTTGCAACAAAATTCCCTACCGTCCCAAAATAAGACAACAAAATTATTAAATAAATAATATACAGGTAAGTATTGAACTTTTTATTAAAGCCTGCATGCAACCGTTATATTCACAAAACTGAAATTTTGTACACTATTTATAATTATATTTCCAGACACATTTTAGTAAAATTTGATTATTAAACTTCCCCATAGTGACCGTCCGAAAAGGCCAGGAAATAACCTTCCACCATCTGAAGGGAAATTCCATCAATTCTTTTGTATTGCAACTATACACAGCATTTTTCTAATACATCGGGTCGATTACTAAGGTTTTTCAAATTTGAAGGTTTTTCAACGTTCAACACTATAGTTGTGCCCGACTTCAAAAACAATCATCATAAACCTTTTGTTCTTTCGAAAGTGCTTTTTCCGACACGTGCGGCGCTATAACACAGAGTTTTTGATACTTTTTAACCATCGTTTTGAGTTCAATGGATAGCGGTTTTTCTACATTTTTCGATATTTTTCCATAAATAATTGATTTAAAATGTTTATCTCATAACGCATCGGTTTTTTTTTTTTAATTCATACAGCCATAAAATTTTTAATTTTTGGAAGTTAAAATCAAAACGCTCGATAATTATAATTAAGAATTTATATTACAAGATTCTTTATTGAAGATGTGTTGACGAGCGTAAAGAAATTTTTTTAATATGTGAGTAACGTCATTTGTCATGGAGTAACTGTTTAAACTGAGTGCAATAAACATTTTTTATACGAGTATTCAAATACCTATAAACGATTTATTCTTATATATTTTTAATATAAATACGCAACGCCCCAAGTGGTGTTTCACTACAATATATAGCAAATGGAATGACATGACACTGCATGTATTATGAAACGATTTTGTTGCTACCGTAAAAAGTTAAAGCAACTAGTTTTATTGTGTATTTATAATAACTACAACTAAATATTGTCAAGTTGATATACTTTAGCGTCTGTGCTAACGACACTACAGTACACGTCTAGTACTTCCTTACGACTCTCAAAAATAATCAGAGATTTTTAAAATTGTTCTCATGGCTATTAGTGTCGTTCTATGAGCGAGATTATTGTTTCAGTAGAGGAACATGTTGGTTGGATATCATTAAAAGCTTGAATTGTGCTAGACAAAACCTAACGAAGTCAAAGTTGCAACAAAATTCCCTACCGTCCCAAAATAAGACAACAAAATTATTAAATAAATAATATACAGGTAAGTATTGAACTTTTTATTAAAGCCTGCATGCAACCGTTATATTCACAAAACTGAAATTTTGTACACTATTTATAATTATATTTCCAGACACATTTTAGTAAAATTTGATTATTAAACTTCCCCATAGTGACCGTCCGAAAAGGCCAGGAAATAACCTTCCACCATCTGAAGGGAAATTCCATCAATTCTTTTGTATTGCAACTATACACAGCATTTTTCTAATACATCGGGTCGATTACTAAGGTTTTTCAAATTTGAAGGTTTTTCAACGTTCAACACTATAGTTGTGCCCGACTTCAAAAACAATCATCATAAACCTTTTGTTCTTTCGAAAGTGCTTTTTCCGACACGTGCGGCGCTATAACACAGAGTTTTTGATACTTTTTAACCATCGTTTTGAGTTCAATGGATAGCGGTTTTTCTACATTTTTCGATATTTTTCCATAAATAATTGATTTAAAATGTTTATCTCATAACGCATCGGTTTTTTTTTTTTAATTCATACAGCCATAAAATTTTTAATTTTTGGAAGTTAAAATCAAAACGCTCGATAATTATAATTAAGAATTTATATTACAAGATTCTTTATTGAAGATGTGTTGACGAGCGTAAAGAAATTTTTTTAATATGTGAGTAACGTCATTTGTCATGGAGTAACTGTTTAAACTGAGTGCAATAAACATTTTTTATACGAGTATTCAAATACCTATAAACGATTTATTCTTATATATTTTTAATATAAATACGCAACGCCCCAAGTGGTGTTTCACTACAATATATAGCAAATGGAATGACATGACACTGCATGTATTATGAAACGATTTTGTTGCTACCGTAAAAAGTTAAAGCAACTAGTTTTATTGTGTATTTATAATAACTACAACTAAATATTGTCAAGTTGATATACTTTAGCGTCTGTGCTAACGACACTACAGTACACGTCTAGTACTTCCTTACGACTCTCAAAAATAATCAGAGATTTTTAAAATTGTTCTCATGGCTATTAGTGTCGTTCTATGAGCGAGATTATTGTTTCAGTAGAGGAACATGTTGGTTGGATATCATTAAAAGTTTGAATTGTGCTAGACAAAACCTAACGAAGTCAAAGTTGCAACAAAATTCCCTACCGTCCCAAAATGAGACAACAAAATTATTAAATAAATAATATACAGGTAAGTATTGAACTTTTTATTAAAGCCTGCATGCAACCGTTATATTCACAAAACTGAAATTTTGTACACTATTTATAATTATATTTCCAGACACATTTTAGTAAAATTTGATTATTAAACTTCCCCATAGTGACCGTCCGATAAGGCCAGGAAATAACCTTCCACCATCTGAAGGGAAATTCCATCAATTCTTTTGTATTGCAACTATACACAGCATTTTTCTAATACATCGGGTCGATTACTAAGGTTTTTCAAATTTGAAGGTTTTTCAACGTTCAACACTATAGTTGTGCCCGACTTCAAAAACAATCATCATAAACCTTTTGTTCTTTCGAAAGTGCTTTTTCCGACACGTGCGGAACTATAACACAGAGTTTTTGATACTTTTTAACCATCGTTTTGAGTTCAATGGATAGCGGTTTTTCTACATTTTTCGATATTTTTCCATAAATAATTGATTTAAAATGTTTATCTCATAACGCATCGGTTTTTTTTTTTTTTTTTAATTCATACAGCCATAAAATTTTTAATTTTTGGAAGTTAAAATCGAAACGCTCGATAATTATAATTAAGAATTTATATTACAAGATTGTTTATTGAGTATGTATTTTAGATAAATCAATTTTTATTGAAGATGTGTTGACGAGCGTAAAGACATTTTTTTAATATGTGATCGTCATTTGTCATGGAGTAACTGTTTAAACTGAGTGAAATAAACATTTTTTTATTTTTCATTCAAATACCTATAAACGATTTATTCTTATATATTTTTAATATAAATACGCAACGCCCCAAGTGGTGTTTCACTACAATATATAGCAAATGGAATGACATGACACTGCATGTATTATGAAGCGATTTAAAAAAAAAAATTAGGAAAAATTAAGGAATGTACCTTAAGCGATCAAACCGAAGTTAATGTGTTGATGTAAAGGCCAAAACTGTAGGTAAATCATGATTGCCAAAACTGATGAAATGAGATTGACCTTTTATTTCATATCCAACAAACTCCCAGCATGTGTAATGTCATCACTCTTTTTAATTTTTATTCCTTTGAACTGTAACGAGCAGACTATTGTGAATAAAATAAAGGGGAAGGATATCCTCAAATTCTAAAACCACGTCCATCGATGATGATGACGATTCGACCTTTTTTTTTATAACCAACCCTTTAACAGGTACACCGTTTCTGTTAGGCATAATCCTCATTCAGTTTGTTCAATTACACGTAAGACATTTCGTCAAGAATTGTTAGCATTCCATCCCACGATAGTTCTAGCAATAATCACGCAGAATATTTAGAGCGTTTCGTCAGATTTGATTCATGTTTGAGTCGATTGCTTTCGTTTGTATTATTTATATCCGATTGCTGTATTATTTTTAAACCAAACGTAAAGTAAAACTGACTAGAATATGGTTATAAATAAGCAGCTGATGACCATCATAATCATTTACGTTCGTTTTGTCTCGTGTGGCTGTTCAGCTTGTGCCGCGTAAGTGCCTCTAAATGACATTTTGTCATTACCACGTGCTTCCAGATCATACAAAAACTTTCATTATGACTTTTGGTTTTAATTTAGTGCAATTAACGTCATCACTTAGTGGACACGGTGCACGGTATGAGGTACGTTTGCATCCTCAGACCGGGTATTGAGTTAAACTGATTCACAAGGTGACGAGATTTGCCAACAAATAAGGTAAATTAGTGTTATTCTAAATGAAGCAACAAATTTAGCAATGCGGCATTCGGGTTTGCTGCTGACGCCACAATCTCAGCTGCTTGCAAATATCAATAATGTTTATTGATTGTTTGATAAAAAACAGATTGCTCGTATGAAACTGGAAATAAAATTATTCTCTATTTACTGTTGATTAAGAAGTGGGCATTATTAATTATGGTTGGATTACTCACTTGGATTGAAGAAAAATAATTCATCATCATCTGCACTACAACCGGGATCCGGTCTTGGCCTTATTTAACAAATCTCTCCACCGGTCCCGATTTCGAGCCGATGTCATCCAGTTTGGCACTCCCAACCTCTGGGCGTCCTGGACTACGCCATCCCCGCATCGCAGACAAGGTCTGTCGCGCTGTCTCCTTTCATACATCCTGCCACAAAGGACCTTCCGGGCTGGCTCCTCTTCGCTCATTCGGGCTAAGTGTCCCGCCCACCGGAGTCTACTCAGCTTGATTTTTTTTACAACATAAACTTCAAGGTAGATCTCGTACAACTGTTGTAGTGTCTCCGGAATCGTCCCCCTCACATACGGGGCCAACAATTCAGAGTGCCTTTTATTGAGCACCCAGGTCGCAGATCCATACATGAGTACTGGTAAGACCATGGTCTTGTATAGTAGTAGCTCGGATGTTCTGGATAAATTTCGGGATTTAAAGAGCCTTGATAGACCATAGCGGGCTTTGTTGGATTTGATCAGCCGTTCGCGTATTTCTTCTTCCATATTGTTATCGGCTGATACTGTTGACCCAAAGTAGTTAAAGGATTACACTACTTCAAATTCGTGCTCCACTACCCTGATAGTTTAACCAACGTCGGGTCTTCTCTTCGCAGGAGTTGACACCATGTACTTTAGTTTTCCCTCATTAATGTGCAGTCCCAGTTTTTATGTCGCCTGTTCGATCTGGGTGAAGAAGTCCTGTGCAGCCGAATCGGATCTACCGATGATGTCGGCGTCATCTGTGTAGGAAAGTATCTGGGTGGACTTAGTGACAATAGTCCCTCTAGTTGTAACACCAGAGTCACGGATTGCTTTCTCCAACGCCAGGTTTAAGAGGAGGCAGGCCAGACCGTCCACTTGTCGGAGTCCATTAAAGATGTTTATTGGTTTTGACAGCAACCCCACTATTTTCACTTGACTAGTTACGTTGGCCATGGTCAACCTATAAAGTCGTATCAATTTGTTTGGAATGCCGAACTCTCTCATGGCATTACATAATTCTACCCTGGCTATACTGTCGTAGGCGGCTGTAAAGTCTATAAATAGATGTTATATTGCAACTTAACTTCCAGACATTTTTCCACCGCCTTGCCTAAGGGTGAATATATAATCAACCGCTCATTTCCCTGGGATGAAGTCACAGTGATATTGACCAATGATGACTTTAGCGTATGGGGCTATCCGACCTTGAAGGATAGAGAAGAGTATCTTATAGGCGGTACTCAGCAATGTCATACCCTTCTTATGTATGCGGCAAATTATTCCAAGACGCCAATCTTCCAGCATTTCCTCTTGCTTTCATATGTGCACCGCGATCTCATGATTGATCAACTCAGCTGGCATGCCATCAGCTCCGGGGGCTTTATTTGATTTGAGCTGTCTTATGGCTTTTAATGTTTCCTCAATGCTTGGTGACGGCAGCATTTGGTCTTGATTTTGCATTGGTGGAGACTCCAATTCTACTGTGAGATGACCATTTAGCAATTCATTGAAGTGCACTTCCTAACGCTCGAAAATGCCTTCGGGATCGGTGATGAGATTACACACTTTATCCTTGCAGTAAGTGCAGCTTATTTGGTAGAACTTCCGCGCCTGGTGCGGACCTCGCTCTCTACTCTTCTCTATTTCACAGACTAGATTTTTTTTCCAGGCACTTTTCTTTTGTGTCTTTTTTTAGACTCTCCTTAGCTCTTAGTATTTCTCCTCGCGTACCCGCGTCCTATGAGACTGCTGTATTGCCCGGTATGCAGCATTCTTAAGTTCAGTTGCCAGTTTGCACTCATCATCAAACCAGTCGCTTCGATCTCCGCGACTACTGCCTAAGATGTAGTTGGCAGTACTAATGACTGTATTCTAAAGGCGTCTCATTTCTCTTCTACACCCGGCATTCTGGCGCGGGGACTTACTCTCCCTCCGTCGAACTCTTCGAGGGCGAGTCTTAGCGCATAACCAAAGGTGTTACTGGTATTCTCATTGCGTAAGGCAGTCGTGTGGATTCGAACCTGATCCGCGGATGCAATACGTCTCCGTAAGGCAATTTGCGCTCGGAAGACTGTACCAATAAGATAGTGATCCGAGTCGACGTTGGCACCTTGGTACGTTCGTACCGTCATCAGGCTCGAGAAGTGGCGGCAATCTATCAACACGTGGTCAATTTAGTTGCGAGTGGCTCCACCAGGTGATACCCAGGTGGCATTGTGGATATCTTTATGCGGAAACCAGGTACTCGCAACGACCAAGTTTTTGGATGCTGCCAGTTCGATGACTTCTAATTCATTGTCATTAGTGTTCTATGTAAACTATGGGAACCTGCGTAGTGGCCGTAAGCTGGCTCTCGACCTATTTTCGCATTCAAATCACCAAGAACGATTTTCACATCGTATCTTGGACAGATATTGAGGGCTCGTTCGACGTTCTCTTATAATTCTTCTTTTTCGTCGTCAGGGCACTCCTCTGTAGGTCCGTGGACGTTTATGAGGCTTATGTTCTTAAACTTGCTTCGCACGCGAAGAGTGCATTATTGGAATTCCGCTTTGGAATATTACATTCTATTTTGCATATTATGAATGTGTAACTGATTGGATCAGAATTCAGTTAGCTCAGTACATAATGATGCTTAGATGTGAAGTCGAAAAAACGTAGTTAGGTACTTACGAAGTTGAGCGGCAAACTTAATATGCTGTTGGCAGCAAAAAAGTGCATGAAAAAAAAATATTTTATCAAAAGAAGAATGGGAATCCACAATAGTAGGGACGCCTGAGGAATATCGGAATTCATACTGTTAGGTTTAGATTTAAGGTCATCAAATGCTACGAGAATTGAATATCAAACATGTTATATTGCCTAATGAACAATTGATTAGTCGAATTCGTTAAATTGCCAGAACAGCAAGAAGTTGGGGTAACAAAATCTTATGATTTTTGTAGAATCTGGTGCAACAACTTTGCTTTTAATAAAATAATAATTAAATGGCATTATTCGTATAAAGATATAAGCAAGCAGGGACAACTTAATTGAGCATGCTATATAAAAATTCGCCTTCAATATGTAATTTTAACCACCGTAAGTTACTGTACGATAATAAATACATTTGGGGACTTTTTAAAACACATTCATTCGAGAAATAAGTTACTGCAGTGTATTTGAGTTGTCGACATAACCATTGCGGGGCAGGGTGCCCCATATGTATCATGTCGCTGAAATAGTATGAGTGTTAGACCGAGAGTTAGTTTATAAATCTTATCACCCTACATACCTCGCCAACTTTACTTTATTGCGTTGCTATACTGTACGTTAAAATATCCAATTGTTTTAGATAAGAGCTCGCAATCACATAAACCGCTCAAGTGATTTACACAATCCATTTTGCTGGGCGACGCGATAACAATATAAGAAACTCGACTTTTAGGTAAAGACGATGTGATACGCTAAATGAAATAAAACAATAAGGCTCTTACGATTATGCATATTATATGTTATATCTGTATATTGGTACAAATGGTGAGAAATGCCAACGCCTACTAAATAATGTTCTCCGGAACATGGGACTGGATATCAATGAAATAAAATAATGGAAGACAACACTTAAATTCCACTCATTAACAGAGCCCGGATATGAGAGAATATAAAACTGAAAATAAAATAAATCTAACTTCCACGACTTGCCCAATTTAATGCTAAGTTTAGTGATCAATTACTACAATAGCCGAGTGACCACACTACGCGCTAATCCAGGCAGGGAGGGACGTAATGAATTTAGAATAATTCTAAGTTAATTAGGTTAATATATGTATGTGCATTCTTTAGAGTCCTCTCCCAGTTTATTTGCCTGTGAAAGCTAAGCTTACCAGACCCAATGAATACATAAACTAATAATGATAAGAAAGCTTGAGTGCATTGCAATCTTTTATAATTAGTTAGTCTTTTTGTTTTTCTAACTTTCAGGAGCATTTTAAATGTAATTTCAAACAAATCTACATGGCAATACCCTTCTGTAGGCTGAATTGTTACTACAAATTCTTTTTTCTTTTCTTTCACCTGAAGCGTGAGTAACATCACCACCCAATGTTTAAAAATCAAACTACCGTCAACCAGATTTAGTGCAAACTTCTTCTTATATATTTTAAATATTAGTTGTCCAAACATTGTGAATGACAAACATGTACTAGAATCAGTATCAGGTTACGGTATGTCTCCAAAGTCAGTGTCGAAAAACACATACCGCTTAACAACTCGTCTATAATGCTACAAAAGGTAAAAATGTAGACCGGTTTTCAGTAGCCAAAGGAAAAGAGATGACAGGAACGCAGTTGAAAAGATAGAAAGACGGTATATCAGAAGCAATGTTCGGAAGTTCTTCTTAAAATAAAAATCTAATCATTTTAATCAACTTTAAACGGTTTTGGAGGCTCAACGTCAACACTAAGTCAACGGAAAACCATTTGTACATATGTAGAATGGTGTGACGGGACAATATACTGATGTCTCGCATGCATCATGCATTTTAATCTGGATGATAAGGAAGACTTTTGCCCCTCTGACAAAAATAAAGCGAGATTAGCTGATCTATTTAAAGTAACAGAATATAAGTTTGTGAAGAGTTTACTTACTCCCCGGATTTAACCTCAACATCTGAAAATTCAGATTCGTTTCATCGATCCCAATATTGGGACTCTTTCTAAATTGTCCCAGTATTACATGGGCTGCGAAGTCCTGGGAACTTTCAATAGGTGGCGCCACTAGAAAATTATTATATGTAAGGGCTCTCGAAGGCAACTATGTTGAGGAATAAATCTAACTTTGCCTGAAAAATGCTTTTTTTAAATTTAAAATGCCGGGACTTTTCAGCCCATGTAGTACGTGTATCAATCTTCTCTGTTATCCGATTAGTTTTGCCGCACTAAATGAATTCCTCCTAGCAATTCTGTTTCTTTGGGAAATCGAATCAAATCACGATGCGTGAAGGATGCAGGAAAAGAAACCGTTGCGTAGCCGAGTTAGTGAGGCCATGAACTTTCGGGTTCTTACAGACCTTTACATAATAATATATCAACAAAATAATCGGCCCTTATCCTTTATCAATTTTTAGACAATATGGGACACCACATTTAAAGGTACTAGTATGCATAATTTTAACATCATTGCAAAACTTGCTCAGTTATCACGATGACTGTGAATGCTTGATACTTCATAAAAGTTGGAACCATTTCACATCAATAGTCAAGAGAACTATTGCTGCCGTAGAAGGTATTCGCAAAAAAAAATACTGATGTTGAGTAACTGAGATTAAATATTGTCTAAAGCGCGAAGCTTCCGCGTCTAAGGACTCTTATTACCATAGGCGAGTATTCTATATAACGACAAGTATTAGGAATGTAAATCATGCCCATTTAGTACCAAGTAGTATTAATAAGCAATTCGTTCATAGTATAATGGAGCCTAAAAAATAAACAAATAAATAAAGTGAAGACCAAGTAGAGACCAAACCACTAGTCACTGATATGATTGCGAGATGAATTTACAAGCAGTTTCATATATTTTTATTTTTATAAGCTTAGTGTGACTGTGTGTCGATGCGGTCTACCAAGATATATCATATTCTCATTTCAGTTAACCACTGACAGCAACGTCGACTACTAAATGGATTTTTACCGTCTCTTTATATGATTATGCAAGGGCTGTGGTTTGTCTAATATTCCTTCCATCCGTTGCATAATGTATATAGATCTTTCTGGGCAAAGGTTACTATAGCTCAAAATAATTTTTCAAATAACTAAGTGTCGGTGATGAATTGTGGATGTGAATTAGAGTGTATGAGAGTACCTTAGATGGTTTATAGCACGTTACCTATAAGACATACAATACTTTATGGTAAATAGTTGAAAGGAGTAAACACAGCTTACATATTTAGAGCATAGATATCTAAATGATCGCCAGTACACAAACGAGATACACGGGAAACATTTTGAGCTTTGCTATGAACAAATGTATTATGCTTGCCTGTTTTATGTCAATGTAGGTTGAAGTAAATTAGGCAGGATAGTGGTCGGAAATGAGATAAGTTTCTGCTATTTTAAAATAAACAAGCCGCAACGGCACTTGCTCTCTGAAATGGAAATTTAAGATCACAAATAGAACCTAGATATGGAATTTGAAATGAATACTAGAAATAACAATTTAGGTGAGAGACTCCTTCAATACGCAGATATAGCCTGCACGTAATAATAAGTTTGGGATTAAATAGAAGCCATCTTAGTCAGAATCTGAAATTCGTGGTTAGTGTTTTTATATGACCATCCCCATAATGTAGCTTCCATAATTAATTAAATTCTTTCACAGAGTCCGTTATAGATGTACACTGATGGACACGACGTTTTGTTTTTAGTTTTTATTTGTTTTAAAACAAATAAATAATAAATTTAAAAAAAAAAACAAAGTTTTGTCGTCGAAAGGCAAATTGTGCAATATATATGTAAAGTTTAGCATCTGCGTAGGACCAATAGGTTATAATATAAGATAATTAAGCTATAATTTAAGCATTTTTTGTCTAGTCTATAATTTAGAATCTAAGATTTTTTTTTTTTTTTTTTTTTTTTATTAGACTTCTCTCGGGAGAGGTGAACCTATAGCGTCGAGTGGGCGCCCCGAGATGCCATCAAATAACTGTTGCAGTTCTTTTTGAACAGTTGCAGGTTGTAATGCTCCGGGAACACTCGCGTGGGAAGGGAGTTCCACAGCTTCCCCGCTCTGTAACGGAACGAGTTCTGATACAGGGATGTTCGCGCTGTCGGGAGATGAACCACAAACGGGTGCGATCCGTCGGATTGTCTTGTGGAGCGCATATAGACCGAATTGCGTGGAACAATGCCAAGAATCTCCGAAGAACAGCACCCGTGATAACATCTGTAAAACAGACAGAGATCGGCCACGCGCCTTCGATGTGATAGCGACTGAAGTCTCGATGTCAGCGCCGAGTCCCAGATCAGGCGGATCGCTCGTCTTTGTACGCTCTCAAGTAGGTCGAGGGTATGTTTAGGAACCGAGCTCCAAACATGAGAGCAATATTCGAGCGCGGGTCTAATTTGAGATTTATATAGGAGAAGAAGTTGGACCGGAGTAAAATATTTCTTGGCTCTAAAAAGATAACTCAGTTTTCCTGAGGCTGATCTGGCGATACCCGATACGTGTTTATGCCATGATACATTCCCACAGACTGTGACGCCGAGCAATTTCAAACTTTCCCCAACCTCGAGGGCCCGGTCACTCATCATCAGCTGTGGAACCGATGATCCACTTTTCTTTGTGAATGTTGTATACTGGGTCTTCGTTGCGTTGAAGTCGACAATATTGGCCTTTCCCCACTGCAGGACCCTATCTAGATCCTGATTCAGAGAGTCAATCTGTCTACATCTCACCTGGTGCGACGTTGATGCACCAATCGGCCGATCACTCGAAAAGGAGGAAACAAGCGTACTATCATCCGCAAAACTGAACACTTTGTTATCCGTTGTCTCCAACAAATCATTTATGTGAAGCAAGCACAAGGTTGGAGCTAAAATAGAACCCTGGGGCACCCCCGAATTAACGGGATACAGATCCGAACACTCGCCGTCCACAACAACCCGGATCGATCGATTCTCGAGGAAGCTCCTCGTCCAGTCGCAAAGCTGTTGGGAAAGTCCATATGAACGAAGTTTTCTGAGCAATGCCCCGAGCCAGACGCGGTCAAAAGCCTGGAGATGTCTAATGCGACCGCCCTTGACTCACCATGCCGTTCAATCGCAGATGTCCATATATCGGTTATAAGTGTCAAAAGGTCTCCTGTGGACCGCCTGCCACGGAATCCGTATTGACGATCATTCAGAAGTCCGTTGCACTCCAAATACTTAACCAATTCTGTATTGATGACTTTTTCCATCACCTTAGATAAAATAGACAGTATCGGGCGGTAATTTTGTGGGAGACACTTTTTTTCCGTCTTTGGGATTGGTTGAACTCGAGCGATTTTCCAGCATGCAGGAAGTTCTGGAGCACAGTTCTTAAGGACTATTGCTGGTATTCCGTCCGGGCCGGTTGCCTTCCTACAATCCAGTTCACGTAGAATGCGTTGAATAGTGCGCGGACGAAATCTCACATCCCGCATCGAAGACTGTACCGGCGAGATCACAGGTGGCTGCAAAAGGCCGGGATCGAGGTTTGAATTCGCGGAAAATAAATTCGCGAACACATTAGCTTTATCCTTTGGATTCGTGACTAACGTCCCGCTGTCTGTCACCAACGGAGGGAAAGAGGAGGAAGCAAAGTTACTGCTGACAGCCTTTGCCATTGACCAGAAGGAGCGCGAACCAGTTGGGCACTGAAGGAGCTTATTGATCACCCTGTCGTTGTGCGCCTTCTTCGCGGTATCAATCGCCTGGTTGCACGCGTTTCTGATTCTAACAAAATTCGTTCTGTTAACATCGGTGGGATTGGAGCGCCATTGCTTAAAAGCTCTATTTTTTTGCCGCTGTAATCAGCTCGCATTTTTTGTCAAACCAAGGTTTATCAGACGAACTTCGTTTGATGGAATGTGGAATATACATCTCCATCCCCAGAAGAATAATCTCTGATACCGACTCCGCGCAAGCGTTAACATCGGAGTTTCCGAAGCACACCTCCGACCATGGAAAGGATGCGAAGAAATCTCGCATATCGTCCCAGTTAGCAGCCCCATACTTCCATACATGGCGAAGCTGCCTGGGCCGGTTATTCGCTTGGTATGCAAGTGCTTGCGCGACAGATACCAAGCAGTGATCTGAGTTCCCCAGTGGCGCAAAAACCTCTACGGTATAAATACTCGGTTCGGATGTCAAAAACAGATCCAGGGTGTTCGCATAATCGCCCCGGGCATCCGGTACTCGCGTTGGCTCCCCCACGAGTAGAGCCAAGTTGTGGCTTACAGCAAACATTTCCGCCAGCCACCCAGCCTCGTCAGTTCTGTTAGAATGTAACAACCAGTCGGAATTGTGCACATTAAAATCGCCAAGGACAATGATTTCAGAAGCTGGGTGGTTGATCTGTATCCAGTCGACGGTATATGAAAGATGTTCGAAAAATGTCGCCGGTCGATCGTCATTCGGGGAGCGGTAAAGACAACAAAGAAATTTGACGGAATTCCTTAGCATGACCCTCAACCACATGATGTCCATATTATTGGGCTCCAACGCCTCCATCCTCTGGCAAGCCAGATCGGACCGTGCGAAGACGCAGACTCCGCCCTTAAAGAGGAATCTCGAATGTAAGTCGTATCCTGAGCAACAAAGATATGTCGAATCAGTTGACGAATCGACCCGGGTCTCAGTTAGGGTGAGGATATCAGGTTTCGTTGTTTGCAAATATTGGTGGATGGCGTTTACATTAGTATTGGTGAAACCGATGCCCCTGATGTTACAAAATGCCGTCACCAGTCGAGCGTGGGCCGAGCCTCGAGAGCTAGCCCGGTTATGCGATGACGAACCTCTCAAAGTTCCATTATTTATCATGATATCTGCATGATGTTCCCCCTGACATAGTCCCCCCCGGAGATCCGAATGGGAGACTAGTTTACCTCCGGAATTCTTTATATCAGAAGACACCATCATGACTTATCCCCGTGTCAGTCCGGGCCATCAGCCACACATCCGAAACACCGTCGAAGATTTCTCTCGGCGATATCGCGGAATGTACAGCGTGTCGGGGTGGTATCTCACCTTGGGACCGACTACCACCTAACCAACCTTTTCTCGAACCGGTCCATCAGCCAAGCTCCGAAAGATGGCCAGGGATTTCTCCCGACCATTTCACGGAGCCTAAAGCTTGATGGGGTGGTATTTCACCGGGCGCACAGGACGTTGGGACCCCGGCTACCACTCGGCCTTTAGTCGCCTCTTACGACAAGCTGGCCTAGCTGTCAGTATATTCTAACGCCCTACTCACAGAGCTAAAAACGGAAATAAAAAATGTTGGAATAATGAAAAATGTATGTACACAGATGTACACTTTATTGAAGATATTCCTTGGGAAGGTCAAAGACAACTATTTATAGTTTTGATTTGTGTTCGTAAACAGCCGAAAACCGATAATTCTACAGGTATGATTTCAACGGACCCCATATAATTCCTCAGTTGCCTTTAGTCCTCACCCCCTCTCCACCATTGACATATACCACCCGCCGCTACTCGTATCCCTTTATCGTGACAGCTTTTCTCAAACCTCGCCAACCCATACCAACTTTTTCTACAACTTCCGCAAAGCTAACTTTCGCCTATTAAATGAGCAGAATCGCATTTCGCCATTTCACCTAGAGGTTGAAGAGCTACTGCCACTCTCTATAAAGAAATCTACAGTGCCATTTCCCTATACGTCGCTTATTCTCGACATGGGACATCGGTTTCATCGCCTCCATGGTACAACCGCAAACTTCGTACTGTTCGGACAAGGGGAATCATTTGAGCACATTTTCCTAAGAACGAGCTCTTCCCTGGACTACTCTAACTTTCTCGGTTCCTTTTATAAAATCACCGAGCTTTACAACTCCCTTTACTACAATTATCCCACAAAAACACAAAACAACCTGATAAATGACCCCAAATCTTTTTTCCACCTTATTAACTACAAAGGTAAATCTGACGCTTATCCCAGCTCCCTTTTCTATGTGTTTCGCCAGCTGAGACCATTGAATCCAACTCCATTAGTTCGATCTAGTTCGCCAACTGGGAATAGCCAAAAACTCCTCGATGAGAACAGCAAATCCGGCAAATCCATTATGTGTCGCCACGGATTACTTCAACTACCCACAAACTACTGCCAATATTTTCGCTTCTTTCTTTAAAATATCCTCCATGGACAACTTTTTCGAGCCTAGCCGATCTTAGTTCATAGACCTGCCCGAATTCTCCCTTGGCCCCTCCATCTCTTAAATTCAGCATCACATAGTTGAAGAAAAATTAAACTTGCTTAAAGACGAGTTCAGCCCTGAACCTGATGGACTTCCGGCTGTCCTTTTACAAAAAATATTCCTCTTCTCTTTCTCTCCCGCTATCAAAGATATTCAACTTATACCTCACACAGGGTGTTTTGCCAAATATTTGGAAATCCTCTTTTGTCATCCCTATACATAAGAAGGGGCATAAAAAGGATATTAGTAACTACCGTCCCATCGGCAAACTGTCACATATTCCAAAAACTGTTCGGAGGCATTCTTTACAACGCGTTATGTTTCCGTTGCAAATCCATCATATCACCCAACCAGCAGGGTTTCCTTACGGGTAGGTCGATCACCAGCAATCTACTTGAATTCTCATCCCACACTCTCCGTGCCTTAGATAACGGCAACGAAGTCGATGTAATCACAATCGGTTTCAGCAAGGCCTTCGACCAAATTTCACACAATCTCATCTTCTTTAAGCTATCCTCCCGGTTTCAACAAGGCCTTCGACCAAATTTTACACAATCTCATCCTCTTTAAGCTATCCTCCCTTGGCTTCGAACCCCTACTGATTAAGTGGATTTCTTCCTATCCTAACGATTGAACCTGCCGTGTCAGATTTAGATACACCCTCTCGAATCCTTTTCCTCCCACGTCAGGGGTTTTCCAGGGCAGTCATCTTGGACCCTTTCTATTCATTCTTACTATTAATGATATAGACTCCAGTATCAAGCACTCTTCCATCTCTCTATACCCGGACGACACGAAACTCTTCAAGAAGGTCCACTCTTCTATCGACTCCTCACTTCTCCAAATGGATCTCGACAACTTTTCAACTTGGTGCCAAAACGAAACTAATTATTGCCAATTGGCACTCAATCACATTCTCCCGTAAACTATCCCTCTCCCCGCTACGTTCCTATGACTTACTCAACCAACAGATAACACCTGTACAAACGATTTGTGACCTTGGCATGTTATGTGATAGGGAGCTTAAGTTCATCTCACATATTGATGACATATTCTCAAGGCCAACTCTGCCCTTGGTTTTCTGAAACGCTGGTCGAAAGAATTCTCTATTTCCTACGTTTCCAGATCGCTCTATATAACCTTTGTCCGCTCCTTTCTAGAATATGCTAATCAGGTTTGGTCTCCTCACTATTTACCCCAAATTCGAGGGTCGAAAGCGTGCAACGTCGTTTTTTTACGTTTGGCCCTCCGAGGATTGAATTGGGAAAAGCCTCTGATTCTACCCCCATACACGAGTCGTCTTTACCTAATTAACCTTAGCACACTTGAAGAGCGCGGAATTCATACCGACATCCTCTTCATCCACCATCTACTCTCGGGTTCAATCAACTGCTCAAGCCTGCTCTCCTTCATCACATTTTCCACTAATCCCCGAAAATCACGTCTTCTATTTGCACACCAATCACACGTCTTACGGCTCTAATAACTCCATTTCGTGAATGCAGGGGTGGGCAAACTCTCACCCCGCGCTCTTTGACTTCAATCTCACCTCTCCTGCTCTCAAACGTCGTCTCCTCTCATACCCCTCCTGACCCCTCCCCGCTCACCACCTACACCCTCCCGCACTCATACTCACATCCTAGCATCCGGCTTATCCTCGTCCTTTCCTGTCCTACCACTTATACTGTTATTCTATCCATCTTTGTTTAGTTCCCCATTCCAGTTTTTAAGTTACTTTAAAGTTAGTCCCCCACCCCCAACCCGTATGCCATAGTTTTTAAGTTAATTCGTAAGTCTATTTATACGTTTTTATGTTTATACGACTTGCACTAAGCGAAATATACTGAGGGCTCTGCCCTCACTTCATTCATTCATTCATTCATTCATTCATACAAATATGAACGTAGTAACAAAGGCATAGAAATCTGTAGTTAAAAGCTTACAACACGCTAGTTTTTATTGACTGAACATCCCTAATACAATTAAATTAGGTGCTTATTTTAAAGTCAAGTACAAGGTTAATAAGTCTTTTCACACCAATGATGCCGTAACAGAAGGGTAATGAACAATCATATTTCGCAACATAGCTCAATTTTTGGCGTTTAAAAACATCAAATCAAAATCTAAATTTATGAAGACCCTCAATTGACTCAAAAATATAAGAGCTTACTGCTTATCATCAGCAATCTCTTCGGAAACAATTAAGCACAATTTATAAATAATTAAACATTTAAATACAACACAGTTAGTTTCGAAATTTAATGGAAAATGACAATGTGTGGATACTGTTATCGTTAACATAGACAAAACAACTTTTAAATATGCAATAAAAAAAGTTCCCAAAAAATTGTTACCACAATTTCAATATAGACTCAAACATGCACCATGACTTGAATGAAGGAAAGTGTTACCTTATAAGTGAACGAATAATCGGTAGATCTAATGGAAAGTATTATTTTTCTAAATTGTCACAAACCCTAGAGCCAACTAATTCCTCTGGCAAAAATGTCTGCACATGTCCTCAAACTTTACGAGTAAAAAGAAAAATTAAACATGCGAATAGTCAAAGACCAGAAAACAAATAAATCACCAGCACAGAAAATCACTCAAATCGTATCTAATAATAAATATTTACAGTAAGCAGAGTGACTTCGTTCTAACTACAAATTAACAGGTTTTTACAATTTTGCCAAACTCTGTCATAAGTCCTAAACGATCATATTAAAGGAAAGCCATAAATAGACCAATTAAACAACAGTAAACACTTCAAAAATACCGAAAGAATCACAATACCTAAATGTTGTATCATAAATGCAATCTTTAGAAACCGATCGAACTACAATACTTTGTATTCTAACGACGCGAAATTGGGGTCAATGTTTGCTCTAAAAGTCCAATTTATTTCGCTCTTTCACCAATGCAACACAATATTCATTAACATAATGTACCAAACTGTCTAATTGATAGTTTAATACACTGCGCAGTATCATCATGTAATTGAGTTCGATCAGTCGTAGCCATTTCAAAATTGTATTTTATTTTATCATATTAAATTACTTTTATACATATTATATTAATAATACTTTACAAACAGCTTATAAGTTAGGAAAAAACAAAACTTATAAAAAAGTGCTGCACGATGCATTATGCATTTACCGAAGGTTACTCAGCTTGACTGTGCATAACTTGAGCCGGGCTTCATTTTACATTTATTGCCACAAAACTGGTATGAATTTGATGAACGCTGTGATACGATGAACGCTTAGAAGGCCGTTCAGCGTGAGCCATTCATAAAATTTCTAATCAGCAAATTTACATATTCGTGGAGCTTGGCGGTAACATTTTTGTTGCTATTCTATTTTTGCTCAAGGAGCAGGCCTATGACAGTAAACTATAATGCGACGCCAAAGCTTCCTGCATTAGATTACAGATTCCCAAACTGCATTCATAGTTCATAACAAAGAAAGCAACAAATGTCACAGAGGGTGAATCTTACCTATCGTTATCCTTAGACAAGAAGGCATACTTGAAACGAATAGCGAATAAAGCCCAAGACTTTTGTGTTTTTATTTTAAAACCGCCACAAGACAAAATCCTTTATGCGTAAAACATTAGGTAGCCCCATAGAGATTGGGTTGCCACTCTCTTAGCATATAATGTTGTTATATTCATAGATTGTCTAAACGAAATAGAAGGAAAAAAGGAAAAAAGGAAATAAGAAAGCCCACAATCTCAGCATAAGATGATTGCAAACACCTGTGTCTTGCTGTAGTAAATGCATGTCTTGTATAAAGCAGATTTCATTGACCTCCTTACCTAACACGCACACAACGGTACGAATCTCTCACTTTGTTGAATGAAACGCTACACCAGGAAAGCGAAAGAGAATGTGTCATTATCTCCTTTTTCCTATTTAACCAACCGGTTTTAATAACGACCCTCAAAGCATTGATTTTCTCTCCAACCCCTACGACGCAGTAGTAATATCATCCTTAGCGTGGTCATATGGTAGGATACAGGTGTAAAACCTAGTTAGAAAACCGCAAACATCTTGCATTCGGTTACGAGTTCACTAGTCATTCCCCAATATTTGTAGCTCTCTCAAAGAATCTATCGCCGACAATATACTTCACATAGAAATGTTCTATATATCTCCTGGAAATGTATACGTGAATGAGTACGAATTTTATAATTGAGTAGAAAATTAAACGAAAATGAGAGACTCAAATGGCACTAGTCACATTTAAAGAATAGTAAGAGAACAGAGTAAAAATCAATATTCAACAGCTCAGCCATAAGGATATGAATCAGGCATTGACTATACCTGACAGGCAAACGCAAATCATTCATGTATTCCATTAGCAAATACTATTGCTCTTTCAGCGTATATATGGCTATGGTAGTTTATAGAAATAAACGAGAGTTATATTGTAGAATTGTGCCAATAACAATCGAAATCAAATCTATCTGCTCTTAACTTCAATAAAACCGCCATTTGTTCTTTTAAAGAAAATAAAATAAACTACATATCCCATAATATTATATACAAGGTGGCGCAAAATTAATCACCCTATCGGAAGATGTTATACTTTTTGTAAATGGCGTCGTACGTCAATCATATTTGACATTTATGAACTAGACAGCAATGGAGGGCGTGTGAAATACTGTAAAGCCACCCTTAATCTCAACAACGAAGAGGACGATTTTGTGTCGAAAATCATCATGAGCGACGAGGCGCATTTCCATTTAAGCGCTTACCTCAATAAGCAAAATCTTCATTCTGGGGCACTGAAAATCCGCGTGTGATGTACGAAGAGCCATTACATCCACGAAAAGCCACTGATTAAGTGATTGCGCCGAATTTTTTTGACGACGTCATCGGCAATACGGTCGCGGTAGCTGGCGAACTCTACAGGGCCGTGATAAATGACTTTTTACTGCCAGAATTGGATGAGCGGGGCTTGGTTAACATGTGGTTTCAACAAGACGATGCAACCGCACACGGCCCGAGCCACAATGGATATTGTGAAGGAAGCGTTTCCTGGTCGCGTAATCTCCCGTTTTGGCGATTTGGCATGGCCAGCAAGATCGCCCGATTTAACCATCCCAGACTTTTTTTTTTTGGGGCAACGTGAAGTCGCGGGTTTATGCCAACAACCCTCAGACTATCACAGCCTTTAAGGAGAATATTCGACAGGAATTTAAACATTTATCACCAGTAATCTTACGGAAAGTCAGGAAATGTGTTTCAAAACTGCTGGTAGCCAATTGACGGATATCATCCTTTCCACTTAACAGAACAAATAAAAAAAAAAAAAATTTCGACACAAAGTTTTCAAAAATTTTCTTTGTCATTTAAATAATTATAAGTACTCCCACAAACAAAATTCTGTCGCCGAAAGGCAAATTATACAATAGTTATATAATTTTTAGCTTAGAGCGTCTGCGTAGAACCAGTAAGTTATAATATAAGATAATTAAGCTACAATTTAAGCATTTTTTGTCTAGCATGTAATTTAGAAACTAAGAAGATAAAAAGAAAATAAAAAAATGTTTTTACAAAATGAAAATGAAAATGACAGAACAAATTTTAAAGGTCCATATAAATTCCTCACTCAAAATCATTTTGTTTTTATTTAGTAAAAAAGTAATTCAAAAACAACATTGGATGATTAATTTTGCGCCGCCTAGTACGTATACTATTATTGTATTTAGGTTATTTACAAAAAGTTAACCATATGCCAACATTTGCCCCTAGTAAGTCATTCTTGTATTGTATCGTTACTTCGGATGAAAATTGGATTACACTCCCTGTCCCAAAATAAAGCAGAATCTCTTTCTACAGGTGGAACTGTTGACGCCCTCTATCTCTAATCTAAACCCTCTTAAACAAACGGTCATGGTTGATCACATTTCGTTCATAATAAAATACGGAATACAACCCATTAAGTGACAGCAGTTTTTTGTGCATCAGTCAAAAATGTTTTAAAATTATTAAAAGTTCTACCAACAAGTTTCAATTACAAGAAAAAACGTCTGGTGATAGTTCTTTGTCTAAAACACAAGTGTTTAAGTGGATTTGACTATTCAAGACGGAGGGTCCGACCACCTGATGTGAATACGGAAAAACCATAAAGTAATGATTTCATCAACGTTTCCAAGAAATCTTTCGTGAAATTCTTAGAGATGTACCTTAACATACCGAAACTAAAAATATATCGTGTTTTTACTAATAACTTGGTCTAAGGGAATGGCAAGCAAGGTTTGTTCCGCATCACGTGAATGGTGACCAAAAACTGTACTGAATTAACGTTGCAAAGGCAACATTAAACACACTCGGAACAACGAAGACTGCATTTACTATTGTAACTGGTGTTGATAAAGGAAGTCTAAAAACAAGAGCGGACAATGGCTCCTATTCTCAGCGACAATCAAGGATATACAAACGCCATTTCAAGCAACGGTCGAACTAACAAATCAACGTCTTTCAGTTCAGGGAAATTATTTCAAATAAATAAAATGATTTTTGTAAAAGTTAATTAACTATTTGTGTTTTTTTAAACTGTTTGGTTTCCTTTGAGATAAATTGTGTATTTTGAGGATCACAAGCACAAAGCATTGTGGGTAGATTTAGGTGCACTATCTACGTCAACAGCAAGACAGAATTACTTTAACAGAAAAGCGATGCTCTATGTTTGGTGAGACTAGAAAGGTGGACTCTATTATTAGCCGTTGAAGTCTGGTGAAACGGTTATTCCCAATGCTACAAGCAACTATTAATCGAATTACGCTTTTCACTGCTCGAAAACGTAGCCAGTATCATACAACCGACAACACAAGCCCATTTTTTTCATACGGCAAATGTTGTTTGTCACTGGAAGATGGGAAGTGTTACTTAATGCAATGCATTTACTAAACCAGTACGCATTTTCTAAACAGCACTTTAGTTCTCGCGACAATGTGACAAATGGCACTGTAGCGGTTCTACGAACCACCACAGCCAACTACAGGTTGAGATGTCCTTTCCATTCGATTCATCCATTAAACGCTTTTCTGAAAACAAACAGAATAATCTCCTCATGTAGCTAATAGCAATTAGCACCATAAATACCTCGCGAGATCCCAAACCGACAAACGCACGTGCGCAAACAAAAACCTAGCGATTCGCCCGCCGACCAACAATTCATGCGATCATAAACATCGTAAATGTCTATCCCACGCTAGATGTTTATGATTAGGAAATGCGATCTACAAACCAAATCCCACGATTCGTAAGCCATATGGGTAACGTAAACAAAGCCCATGATAGGATCAAGAAAGAAGTGGCGGCACGCTGGATCCTTCGAAACAAGATTCCGATAAGAAGTTGGAATCGAAAACCAAAATGAAAATTTTCTTTAATTGAAGATAAGAGACAGATAGGATGGATAGGAAAATTTAGATAGGGCAGTCTATAACGAGGATTCGCATCGCTTAGTCGAACCAGAGAGAACCCCACCGAGGAGGTTGACAGGAAGTGGTGCGCACAGCCAGACGCGCTTGCTGTAGAAATACCGATAAATTTTGTGACGATCGTACGTTCGTGTTGTGGATTACATTTTGAAATCTAACACGGAAAATCGCATGAGATCAGTAACTGCGCGCTTAAGATAGACTATCTCGAACGCGAAGCAATCCATAACAACAACAATATTTAAGACTGTTCGTGTCGTCGAAAGTGGATGTGTGTCGGATGTCGTGTGCTTCGAATATGTATTTAGTGGTTCGGCTAAGGAAACGGTAGTGACACCTTTCATCGATTACAATGCAATTCTTTTCTATGGATCCGTGGTAATACATGTATGATAAAAAAATAAAAACAATAGCAATAAAAACAAAAGAGTGTTTCAAAAAGTAGAACTGTGTTTCATTTGTGACAATTTCTCGGCGTTGTATTTCTGCCCCTTCGCTCCGTGTTCGATTTGCGAAGAGTGTTCGGCGATACACTTTCGACCAAGACAATAATCCGCCAAAGCACAATACACGGTTTGTGGTGGAGGTATCCAGAAATTATAGGTAAGTTGAGGACAATGTGTAACTAGAATAAAACTCCTTTTTATTATTTTTGTGAAATAAACTCGAAAAGAAAAAAAGGCATTCTTATTTCAAGCGGATACACCTGTTGTTACTTTTACGTTTATGCCATAACTCTATTTAAGGCATTGTTCGGATCATCCGAAATTAAGCCTATTTGCAGCCATTCTATAATGTTTTAACAGTTCATGCCTCTCTCGTAGAAGCTCGAGTCTCTATTGGCGAAAATCTCAACTAAGCAATTTTTAAAATCTTATCACTAAAGTAGTTTTACAATAAAAGAAATGGTGATACACCTGTTGTTACTTTTACGTTTATGCCGTGACCCTAATTAATGCATTGTTCGGATCATCTGAAATTAAATTTAAGATCAAATAGGCAGATATTCTATAATCTTTTGCCAGTCTATACCTTTCTCATATAAGCCCTAATCCCTATTGGCGAAAATCTTGTAGCGGTTCTACGAACCATACAACTCAGGTTGAGGTATCCTTTCCGCCAAGGAACTTTACTCACCTTTTTCAGAACACGTGCCCACAGACACGTGTCCCAATAGTCAGTAACCTTACCTGAAACAAAAGGTTAGGACATGCAACGACGTTGAACGCGATATTAGAAAGCAAGGAACTAAACGTTCAAAAGCTCCCAATATCAAGTTCAACGCATCCTTACATCGTATGCAAGAACGATTTCAAAAGGGCAGCAAAGCATCGCATCTAAGCAATGCGCTAATGCAGGAAAGCGTCGCATGTAAATCGATCACCCATCCTAAGAATCATCGCGATATTTCCCACGAAATACCATTGTCGGTAAATAAACCGAACAACGGATGCATACTCTGGTAGCTAAATGCAATTAGCACCTAAATCCCTTGCATGACCCTAACGCAAAAGGCACACTTGCGCAAAAAAGGCATATCATTTCGCTGCCGCCCAATAGTCATGGAATCATAAACATCTTAACGTAGATCGCTCGCTAGATGTTTATGATTCGGAAATCCTAACAAAGGAACTATACCAATCCCACGGTTCTTTTTATTACCCATTGGAAATACACAAGAGCATTGTTAGCTTAAGCCAGATGGCTAACCTAAACATATTCCATGGAAAGATTGAAGAATAAGCGGCGGCATCCGATCTGTAAACAAAAGGAACAAGATTCCGATAACCAACAGCTAATGGCGTTGATGATTATGAGGTAAGATTTCTCCTTTTCAGATCCTATGGGAAATTCTCCTTTTGAGATGCAATGGGAAATTTTATGCTGTTAACAGATACTATGGGAAAGTCTGTTAGCAGATATGATGGGAAGTTCTGTGCAGAGATGCGTTGGGAAGAATTCCCTTGCCGATGAGGAATTGGAATTTAGTCGAGAAAAGATAGTCGAACTGCGAGGATCTCTAACGAGGGGATTCTAAGAAAGATAGTCGAGCAGCGTAGTCAAGAGGAGATAGTCGTTTTAGAAAAGTCTTTATCGAACAGCAGGACAGCGAATCCCACCGAGGAGGTCGTATCGCGAGACAATTACGCGAAATTACGAAATAACGCGCAGTAAAATTACGAGTCCTTACAACTTTTGAAAGTCGTTCGAGTTCCGCGAAAGTACGCACAAGTTTAGTGTCGCCGTTTGATTGAATAGTGGAAGACATTAAGAGTGCTAAGAACCTAATCGAGTTATATTACCAACTGATCGAAACAAACAGAAATGATCGAAAAGGTGTCCTCGGTGCTTAAGAGTGCGAAAGAACATAGTGGAGTCATTGTAACTACGTTAAGAACCAAACATTATAATTTGATTATCAACGACAAAATAAAAGGGACGTGATCAATAAATAAAAGAAATTTGTGTTTCATTTGTGGCGGTGTCCGTGTACCAAGTTGTTTTCTTGTACGTGAACAGTTTTCGGCGGAACACTCCAGAGACCTACGGCACTTGGACAACATACAAACCCGCTATAGCGTCAATCCACGGCAACTACCGCCAAAATCTCAACTGAGCAATTTTTAAAATCTTTTCACTAAGAAAGTTTTGCAATAAAAGAAAATTGTGATCGATTGGTGCTAAGTACGGACTATAAGGTGGATGCATCAAAATTTTTCAACCAAGCTCCATAATTTCTGATGAGATTATTAGAATGGAGCATAACACCTCTCTCGTCTGCTAATTCTAACACATAAATTTTTTTTTCCAAATGCACAATCGTACGTAAGCTACTTCACCCCACTTAGACAGTCCCATCTTCATTCTTATCCCCAGTCACTACCCATTTAAAAATTGCGTCGGTTGGTTTCCACTTAGTCAATATTAAAAACATTTTTTTTTTGTGCCAAGTCGTGTGACATTCAAACATCGTGCCTCTTTTGGAGTCTAGCTTTAAGCTGATAATGCAAAACCAATGCCTTGAATACAACGTCTCGGTGTTCTTAGATCATTTCTGTTGCGGATTGGCAATTGAATGTGCTGGGATGTGCTGGAGAAATCTATTACATTCGCAGTGTATACCAGTTGCGCGGCAGCTGTCATGGACCAGCTGGCCGATTGTCACCAACGATGAGGTCATAGCGTCCCTTTTTTGAATTGGCAGTTATACCCACTGAGTCAGTCTGCCACCAACCGTCATCGCGCCCACACCATTGGAGCTAACATCACAGGTGCCAGTTCATCGCAATAAAACAAGATGTATCCGAATTAGATAATAAACGAAATAAAAGTTAATCTCAAGGAGTAAAGATCTCAGACTTTGGTTTTTGTGGTTCCTCGCTGCTTTTTCATTGGGTTCCTCTCGTCAAGGGAACAGTGGACAACTCCAAACACTACTACAACATTTTCTGGTGGGAACAGGGGACAACTCCAAATATTCCCGTAACATTTCATAACATAAACGTTTTTGACGGCACTAGATGTGGAATATGTATTCTAACATTGAAAATATCGAAACGGAGTTGACGAAACCGCATGCGTAATTGTCACTCACCATTGTAGACATCTGGCAAGTATTTTACCTGTTATCAAAGCCAAATTGCAAGATGTACCGAATTTTTTCTTTGCTACCTCCCATATTTGTTAACTGAATCGAGTAATCAAGAAACCACCAAGAAATTTATTGTTAGTAAGGATTTCATATCTCCAACAAGCACAAGTCTAAATTTGTTTGATCAATAATTTACGAGATATATTTTACGTCATTACAGCCAACTAGCGAAAAAAAAAGAAGTCTTTTTCCCCACACGGTATCTCTCCATATAAAACAATTTTGTGTTCTAGTTTTTTGTTTTTATTATTTTCATCCTTGATTTTTTATTTTTCGGTTTGTTTTTTGTTTTTAAGTTTCTTCGCACCGCATCACTAGCAAATTTAAAATATGTTTATTGCAACCAAGAACAAAGGGAGTCAACAACGATTTCGACTGTCATAGACATTTTGGGGAAAATGAGTAAACCTTCTCCTGTTTTATGTAGCCTATTATTATTTATTTTACCTTTTATTAAAGCCAAATTACAAAATGTACCGAATGTTTTCTTTGCTACCTTCTATGATTGTTAACGCAAACATAAAATGCACTTTTAAATAACCCTAAATGTCAAAGCACAGTGCGAGGGAGTGGTGTTCTAAAAAGAATAATTTTATGTTAGTTTTTTGAATTTTCGTTTATCATTCTATACAAATTTGTTACGCAGTAACAAACACAAAAGCACACAGTAAGCCACTGTTGTAAATGTTACACAGTTAAAAAGGATATTTGTTTGTTAAGGCTGTAGCGTAAGCCAAGTAAGTGAGCATGATATTTACGATATGAAGGATTCACAACTAGCATTTGTTGTATAAAGAGCATAAACTTACATCGCCCGCTTAATGTACATATATCAAATAATATAAAGATTGTGTGTCATTTGGGGTGCAATTATTTTTTTAAGATAAAGATTATCATGTTCTGAAATAAGTGCAAATTAGGGAATAAACTTACTCTGTATTTAAGAATTTCATTTAAAACAAAAATGAAATTATGATCAACGCTCATAAACGGGTGTTTAAATAAGGCATTATATCAAGCGTGGGGTTTGCTCAGATGTGTTCTCGAATTTGTATGTTTAAAATGCACCTCGTTTTGGAGATTAATTCAATTAAAACAAAAAATCCTATTTTGAAATAATCACAGAAAGTCTCGACAGAATCTTCAAATAAATGCATATGGCTGGCGTCGATGCGACACCGAATTCATTTATCTCTACACCATATTGAGGTATTTTTACTTACATATTTATCGTGATGTGTAAACATGTACACTCAGTTTGACATGGTAATTTATGTACCCTGATAACGAACGTTCTTCTGCCCACAGAATTATTTTCGGCCGACCCACCTTCGACGTAGGTGTATAATATTTATAGAATTAGGCTTGCGTTATGTAGCACTTAGGAAAAAATACCTTATGTGTCTAAGGTCCAAAAACAATAAAAAGATATTTGATTTTCTTACATTGTATCCCTCAAAGACAACGACATTTAGACACAAGTGCATTAAAAGATAAACAACTCTTCAATTGGATTTGCGCCAAAAACAAAAAATATATAAAAATATATAAAACAAATCACAAAAAAACCGAATCAAAAAAGTGTTTGCCGTTTGTACCGGATATACGTTTTGCTATTTCGACCAAACTACCCCTTTGGCTGTAGAGATTTATATGCAAGAATTTATATGCGAGTAAATTAGATAATACATTTGCAGAAGGCCGAGGAGAACAACATTATAAAGTGTGAAGAGGCCAAACGAACGCACAAATAAATATCTATTAATAATTCTAGATGACCAATTTATAGTAATGGAGTGGCATCGTGAGTGAGACAGGGGCTTGTCGAGTTGCTGAATGAATTTTGTCCTGCTGTTCAGGTGTCGTATATATATATTAAAAGGTAATTGTATGCCAAATGGATGTGGGTATTTGTTGATAATATTAATTCAACTGCTCTAGAGGGTTGAAAAAGACACCTGTTTGCAACCCAATCAAATTGAATTCAAATAAAATCACTTGAATAATTTAAAAAATGGCGATCGGTTTTTTTTTTGTTTGTTATTAATTGAAATGGAAAACGTTTGCTGCAAAGAACATTAGATAACTGAACTGGATTACTAAATATGAAATGACCTAATTGGAACCATCGCTGGATAACTTAGGCATGTGTTAACCCTGTAAAGTTTCCGTGATACCGCTACATTAAACTTTTTTCTTTTTTTTTTTTTTTTAATACACTTCTCTCAGGAGAGGCGAACCTATAGTGCCAAGTCGGCACCCCGATATGCCACCAAATAACTGTTGCCCGTCTACCAGCTTTCCCGCTCGGTAATGGAACGAGTTCTGATGCAGGGATGTTCGCGCCGTTGGGAGGTGACCACAAACTGGTGGGATCCGTAAGATTGTGTTGTGGGGCGCATATAAGACGATTTGCGCGGATCAATACCACGAATCTCCGAAGAACACTAGCTGTGATAATATCTGTAAAACAGACAGAGATCAGCTACGCGCCTCCAACAAATCATTTATGTGAAGTAAGAACAAGGTTGGAGCCAAAATAGAACCCTGGGGTACCGCGGAATTAACAGGATACAGATCCGAAGACTCTTGTCCATAACAAACCGGATCGATCGATTTTCGAGGAAGCTCCTCGTCTAGTCACAAAGCTGCTGGGAAAGTCCATATGAACGAAGATTGCTCAGCAATGCGCCGTGCCAGACGCGGTCAAAAGCCTTGGAGATATTTAATGCGACCGTCCTTGACTCAGCATGTATTGACGATCATTCAGAAGTCCGTTGCACTCCAAATACTTAATTAATTCGACATTGATTACCTGTTCCATCACCTTAGATAACATAGACAGTAATGCAATTGGCCGAAAATTTTGTGGAAGACACTTTTTTCCCCTCTTTGGAATTGGCTGAACTCGAGCGATTTTCCAGCAGGTAGGAAATGTAGGAAAAAATCTCCTAAAAAACCGGCGATAGTTCTGGACCACAGTTCTTAAGGACTATTGCTGATATCCCATCCGGGTCGGTCGCCTTCCTACAGTCTAGTCCACGTAGAATCCGCTGAATAGTACTCGGGCGAAACTTCACAACCCGCATCGAAGACCGTACCGGCGCGATCACAGGTGCCTCCAAAAGACCAGCAACGAGGTTTGAATTCGCTGAAAGTAAATTCGCGAACACATTAGCTTTATCCTTTGACTTTGTGATTGGTGTCCCTCTTCCCGCGAACCAGTTGGGCACTCAAGGAGTTTATTGGTCACTCTGTCGTTGTAGGCCTTCTTCGCGGTATCAATCGGCTGGTTACACGCGTTTTTGATTCTAACAAAATTCGTTCTGTTAACCTCGATGTGATTGAAGCACCATTGTTTAAAAGCTCTGCTCTTTGTTCAAACCAATGCTTATCAGGTGAACTTAGTTTGATAGAATGAGGAATATAAAGCTCCACAGCGAAAAGAATAATCTCTGTGGCCGACTCCACGTATGCGTTAACATCGGAGTCTCCAAAGTACACTTTCGACCACGGAAAGGATGCAAAGAAATCTCGCATATCATCCCAGTTGGCAGCCCCATACCTTCATACTCGTACTTAGTGATGTTGCTCAGGTCGGTTAATCGCTTGAAGTGCAGGTGGTTGCGCGACCGATACCAAGTAGTGATTCGAGATTCCTAGTGGCGCAGCAACTTCCACGGTATAGATGTTCGGCTCAGATGTCAAAAACAGATCCAGGGTGTTCGTATAATCACCTCGGGCATCCGGCGCTCGCATAGGTTGCTCCACAAGTTGAGTCAAATTGCGGCTAACAATGCAGCTAATCGATTACTCCATCATTAGAATATGACATACAAGAAACTGCAATTTTAAAATGAGAATATGTTTGTTCGATTGGATTATCGTTATATACGATTAAAAATTAATTGGCACTTGATTTAAAAACATCGGAGTCGCTTTTCTGCTTTTAGGTTATGAGCCTGGGATTTTAAATAAATTAAACAGGAACCTAGTTTTACCAGTATTCTATAGACTCCAATTTAACTAAAGCCAGTAGGAAAACTTGCCCTGACCTCGTTCATCTTGCTCCCATATGTTAGGAAATACAATCACTGCGATAAGGAGATCTACGAGCGTTATTAATGAATTCATACTATAGATAAAATTAAACTTACCTTAAGTTAAGCTTATAAGCGTTTAATAACCTATCTGGGCAGTCGTTCGTGGAATCAAATCCAGCGAATACGACGGATGATGGAAAATTGTAATCGCATTTCTGTTCAAAAACTCGCGTAATTTGCTCTGTGTCGCGGAAGGACGACAAGAAACCTATCTCTCGGTAATCGTATAGAATACGATGAATTCTCGTTCACTTGCGAACGGAAGACGCTAAAATAATACTTAGACTGAACGGTTTATCATTCTGGTTCAAACTTGTGGATGATTCATTTTGAATCAAAGAAATCCGTTGGCTCTGTTGTTCCACATCTCAGTTGTTACTGAAACTTTAAGGATCCTAACGCCACAAGTCGTAACGCAAACATTGCAGTATAGTGTTTAAAACAAGCTGCTCTAACGGAACTGGGAAACATTGCGTAGTATTAAAACATTAAGATGCTGTATGTATAATAATAATAAAGTTGGAAAGAGTACATTGTTATATTAATAAAACTTAGGAATAGGGTCTGTGTTTCCCTTGGCTTAGTATTTGTAACGCTATTGAGACGGGATCGTTGTTAGAAAAACTGCATCCATTTTTTTTATCCAAGAGGGCTATTTCTTTCCCCATCAGAGTTGTTTAGGATGATTTAGAGAACTAGTGTAGAACAGCACAATCCAGTGCTGTGATATTATTAGTTGTAATATAGTTTGTAAGGTAATTGGGATATGATACGGGCCTTGCAATTTTGCAACGGTTTGTGATGTTTATTATAGTAATATTGTAACAGTATGCCAGTTGGTGGTGTACTACTGGTTTCCATGCAATGATCAGTTTATTTGATGTTTATTGACCAACTCAACAGTATTTTCTAGCCACAGTCCGCAGCCGCAGGTTGTCCGTTTTGTCACACATATACTATATTCTTTGTGCCAAAAGAGCCTCCTAAGTGTCGGTGATCAGTCTTCCTGTGGAGAGCTATTAGATTATTATCAGTTTTGTTACCTGCTGATTAAGCACGTATCATCATCATCGGCACTACAACCGGGAGCCGGTCTTGGCCTTATCTAGCAAGTCCTGAGCCTTGTTAAATTTTCCATAATGATTTTTTTTTTCCGGGCAAGGTTATTAGTCTTGATCAAGCACGTATATGGCTTGTAAATATCGGCCGTCCAAGAAACTAACTCCGGGAGGTTTCGGTTACGCCAACGGTTCTCCCAGGGGCGGTTAACTAGCTGCTCCTCTTAACGTCCCGTTGTTGAGCCACGATTTATCGGCTCCAGGTTCCAACTTTTGTGATAGTATAATTAAAACATGTTTCGGAGTATTACATGGCACAATCATAAGTTTTATTTTAATAGTTAGTTCATCTTGGAAATACACATGCTGTTCTTTTATAGTACTGTCTTACAATTCCGTTTTTCTTTCACTTGTCGTTCGGGTGTTTTTTACATAGATTGTATCTGTTTCTTTATTCCCGTTTTATTGTTCTCTTAACGTACTGTTTATCTCTAATCTTAAATTCCGTTCTGTCTTACGGTTAATATACGGTCATTTGTACTTGATCCTCATCGGTTTCCCGTTTTCCTTCCGAACACCGAACAGTTAAAACAATTCAAAGGATATAACTGATAACAACCAACAATTACAGATTTGCTACTAAACGTATCAAAAAAAAAACTGAAAACACTTTTGCTTGTTACTGCGGCACTACTTTTGTTCTTCCCTATTCGATTCTTTTCTATTTTTCACATCTAGACTCGTTGAATGTCTCTCTGCGTCTGTCATCCCAACTTTTCGAAAATTCAACCCCGCCGCTGTTCGACTTTGAAACTAGCCGAAGTCACCACCGCCGAAAAGGAACTGGGTATGTACGCCCGCATTATCTATTCCAACCACAACTCAGCCATACTCAATGTTTATATTTTTAATATATTAAACTCCCACATGACCGAGCGTAAGTTAAAACAAAGGCGGTGGGGAAGTTACTTATGTAACAGTACAAAATGATGTAGCATTTAAGGGGGAAACTACATTAGGAGACTGATTTTTATGCTTTTTCGTGATTTTTTTTATAGGAAGGATGACTAAAAGTGATTGGGACTTGGAGGTCATTTCCTTTATTTTTTGAAGTAAGGTACAATTTTGAGGTTTTTCTCGGAAATTTCCCGAGTTTTTTGTTGCTGTTCATGATGGTCTGTCGCTAGAGTTTAGTATCGGTGTGCAATACTGAGGTCGCAAAAATAACTTGGAAGCAATTTACAAAGTTTAACTACAATATATAGGTACTTAGTTATTCGTTGAATCCACTTTTAGTAAAATATATGAAAAATTTAATAATTAAGAGGCATTTTTAAAAAAGTATTTTTTGCCATTTTTTTGCCTTGCTTTTCCTTAAAAAAAGTATATTCAAAATTCTTTTTTTCTCCAAAAGTAGGTTCAGCTAAGAGATATCCAATAATAAACAAAAAATATTCTCGATAGTAATGATCAAACAATTATTGTTCGAGTGTATCTGCACGCCATTTGAAAAAAAAAAATAATACATATCAAGAAAACCACACTTAAAATACATTACGCGCTGTCTGTAAACTGTAGCGCGCTCCGTTTCACACCCATAATATATGAAGAACTTCATATTGCGCCTTGAAAAAATTTGAGCATATTCCCGAATATCTATACCAATGATTTAAGTAGTAAAAAAATCGATTTTATGAACCGTCTAATATGGTTTCCCCCCTTTATTTATTACAGATTATTCATTTAATGAAAACAAAAAGAAAAAAGACAATAACACAAGACTTTTCATAATATGAGAAAAGAAAAAAAGAAAAAACACAACAAAAAGGACAACAGAGATATTAGTTTGTAGGTGCCGTGATTGCATAGAAAAAAGTCACATAAATATTGTATGTATATCGCAGGTAGCGAAATTACCCAGCCCTTGAATGGGATTTGCTTCGTTAAGTAACCACGCGCACAATAACCTTCACGCGACTGAGCGCACATTTGACAAATTCAACGAATTCTGCCAAATATTTGGCTTTAGTCATATCGTTGTATGACACCATATTTTAAACAAGTGCTAGATTCGGCGTTTTGTCCTTGCGATATTACTCTAAGTTGTTTTGTTAGGGAGTGAATATACCAGTACTTCATTCGATCAATTGATCTGACTTGAAAGTTTTTATGTTGGTGCAATTGATCTAAATAGTAAAATCTGTTGTACGCGAATATTCTAAGGAGAGATTTATGACCTTAATATTACATATTTACATTTCTTAACCTTTTTTTTTTTATAGTTCTTTTGTTAAGAAAGGCGACCCTATAGGGCTAAAACGGCGCCTTAAAGATGGTAGTTTTTCGCGACGCTGTTCATCAACCAAGATGGTCAAGTAATTCTCCCAACTATATGGGGTGAAATTTCATCGGGCGGCTGTGCTTTGGGACTCAACCTACCACTCAGTAACTGTGCCGGAATGCCAGTCAAACGCATGACACAGGTCCAACTTAATTACATGAAGATAAGCTCAAAAATGCACTTTTCCACAAATAATGACTTTCAATTCATTGCGTAAAATGCATCTTCAACTCTAGATACGTTGGCTTAAACAAGATCATATGCACTCCATTCTTCCCGTTTTAGTGGTTAATTAGGAATCACAATAGAGTTAATCAGTGTTGAATTAGTAAGCTATATCAAGCCAAGTCGCAAGACTATTTTCAGCGTGGTAAGTAGGCCGACACTCAGAAGGCGTAACAAATGGCGAAACCGGCAAAAGTAACAAAACAAGATGACAAAAGAAAAATAAAAAATACTTAATTATACAAGTTGTTATCTAATAACGTGTTTTTTCGCTTTACTTTACCACTGACAACATTTTTAATATAAGCGACTAATTTTTGATCAACCAAACACTTTGTACAAACACAGCAAGGAAAAAAAGATATGCTCAATAGATAGTTGGCGATAAAACTTATATGAAATTCCAAACACATCAAGTTTCACAACCTCACAATCCATTCGACGACGACACTGTTTAGCGCGTGTAAGATAGTCGATGAATATTTCGCTCCAATCCACGAACTTGGTGCGCAATTCAACCTCATCAGGTATATCAATGAAGAAATAAAAGACAAAGTTGCGAACACTCTATTGCAAGCTTTTATATACGGAGATCCCACAGAAATTCAGTTGCATATGGAATCCCCCGGGAGAGCAGAATCGTTCTTTGCAAGGCACAAATCGTCTCATTTCACACAAGGAACCTGCAATAGAAGAAAGGAGAAGAAGGGCAGACCAACAGAAAGAGAAAAAAGGATATAAACGCGTTCTATTTTCGTTAAATAAGGAGCTTTCAGGATCGATGTACCTATGTATATAAAATCTTAGTCTCTTTTTAGCATATCGTTCCTTTCACAACCATCAACACATTTGCGATATGAGTGAATTTGTCCCAATTTTTGCTGATGCAATGGCGTCAACGTTGCTAGAAAAATGGAGCAACAACACAATGTTGTCCTGAAAGCTATACCATATAGATTTCTTTAGCGAATTGTTTAAAGCGAAACTAAACCAAAAGTGAAGGAGTAACAAGACTTTTATTTACCCTTCATACTGGAGAGATAGTGTTCCATTGAGAAGTTTTAAAGTCACATTACCGTACATACTCTTAAAGTACCTAAATAACTACTAAATATATGGGAGATGTCGTCGACTTGTCTGGTTATCGTTCGTCACCATGTAAATTAGTTAAGTCGTCCTTGGCGTATCCTATCTATTTAGCTGCCATGGTTAATGTGTTCAGTTAAAACAGCAGAGAAGGAATAGCTTTAATAGCAAAGCAAGAAGATAATTACGTCTATTAAAAAAAGGATTAATGATTTGAATAAGACTATCTTTGTTGTTGACTTTTTTATGGCATTTCTTTTACGGCAAAGTGGTTGAAGAAAATAACGATAGAAATGGATTTTGAGTGAAAATCTGCCAGACTTTGTAACAAATACTGTGTTATAGACGAAAAAGAAGGAGAAATAGTGAGACAAACAGAAAAACTGGGTTAAATTGGGTAAGTTGGAATGAGCAATTATGTGCTTTCGTTGGAATACTGCTTTTGCGAATGTAGCGCAACAAGTGAGGTTCTGTCTAATTATGTGAACAAATGGGTGCCTTCTGATGTAACCAGAGTTTTAAAACTGTGGAAGGAATATTCCGGAAATAGAATGCCAAAGATAGGTATAAAAATACACAAACTTTATTGTAAACCATTTCTGAGCTATCTAATTTTTATTATTGAATTCACAGAAAGTGTGTTAGATATTGCTTCAGATAACAAAAAAATACAGTTTGGATGACAAAGAGATGGAATGGAAGCTAGGACTTCCAAAATGATTTGATGCTCGTATGTCTGTAAGCCACAGGAAAACCTTTCAAAAAAAATGGCAGTCACGCAAAACAAATTCAACACTACTCGGCAAGAGCGACAACTCATATATCATACAGTTTTCAAACACTTTGGTTTATACGGTCTGCTGTACTATTCTTGCAAATGTTTCACAACACTTTAATGAAGAATTTTGATTTTATAAAATTGCATTATATCATTGCGTATTAGTTTTGTGATTGGCGAACTGGCGAAGGCTTGATGAAACTAAGTGTTCGATTTGTCTTAAATATTATTTGATTGTGGTTCAATCTGAAAGATCTAAGCAGTGGAGCCCTCGTGAATTAAATTAATCTTGGGGAGTTTATGAAAAATGGGGGAACCGTCTTGGCTAGTGGTCACGCTCGACTTTGTACTCAGCACAGCCATGGATGAGCAAGAGGCACGTACGTCTGTTGCGCAAAGGATTATTATAAACGTTTTAATAAATGAATGCGTTAAACCCTCGGACATTTTTTCTCGCTTGAAGGCACAGTTTGATGATGATACACTGTCTCAGAATCGTGTGTATACGTGGGCGAGAACGTATCGAAAACAAAAGTCATGATCGAGGCCCAAGCACAAGTCGGTGCCGTTCGCGAGATTATTGAAAATGATCGCCGCTTAATTGATGGAGAAATCTCATCAGAACTGGGTATCAGGTATAAAAGTGTTCAATTCATTACTTGCCCCTCGTATATGGAAAAGGAAGTCAGTCCGAAAGCTTGGAAAACCATAATAGTCGTCTCTAATTTCAAAAAGGACGACTGATCTGACTGCGAGAGCTACAAAGCAATATCATTGCTCCCTACCATATACAAAATACTAACAAATGTCATACTGACGAGAATCACACCTTAAGCAGAAGAAATACTAGGAGACTACCAGTCTGAATTTCGAAGGAACCGGTCAGCAAACGACCAAATGTTCGCAGTATGGCAATTGTTGGAAAAGAAGTGGGAATACGGAGACTTTTCATTGACTTCAAACAAGCATACGACTTAGTCCGTCGCAGCAAAATACTATGCCGCACCCCTTCAGATGTGCATGAACGAAAATAATGAAAGAGTTAGAATAGAAAATCATCTCTCAGAAGCATTTCAATTCCGCACCGGATTAAAAAGGATTATGGCCTCTCACCGGGGAGGATGGGATCGAACATATAGGGTAATGTCTCTGATTGCTTTCAACCCGGCGAAGGCAAGGACGATCCTTGTTCCTGTTCAATACAAGTTGACATGCAGTCTCCACGTGACACCCCTGGATAGCTACTTTGGCACCCGCCAAGTAGTGAACCAATGCATGCAGCGACATCCTGAGAAGGATTAGCGCAAGGCTAATAACCATGCCCGTAAAAATGAATTATTATGGCAAACTTAACAAGCCTCGGATATGGACCGGATACCCGACGACGACCACGGAAACGAAAATGGCTAAACGATTTGAGAATTTTCTCATGGAACGGCCATATATACAGAGCTCGAGCTACACAGCAGCTAGCCAATAACCTGACCGAATATAAGGCTGACATAACAGCATTACAAGAAATAAGATGGACAGGGAGTGGTGTTATTCAAAGAAACGAGTATGACATTTATTATAGCTTCGATGCAAAACACCATGTGCTCGGGGTAGGCGTTCTAGTCAGCCAAAAACTGAAGCCTGCCATTATCGACTTTAATGCAATAAACGAAAGGCTATGCACTCTTCGCGTGCGAGGCAAGTTTAAGAACAAAAGCCTCATAAACGTCCACGGACCTACAAAGGAGTCGCCTGACGACGAAAAAGAAGAATTCTACGCAAACGTCGAACGAGCCCTCAATGCCTGTCCAAGATACGTTGTGAAAATCGATCTTGGTGATTTGAATGCGAAAATAGGTTGGGAGCCAGTTTTCGGGCACTACGCAGGTTCCCATAGTTTGCATAGAACACTAATGGCAATGAATTAGAAGTCATCGAACTGGCAGCATCAAAAAACTTGGTCGTTGCGAGTACCAGATTTCCGCTTAAAGATATCCACAAAGCCACTTGGGTATCACCTGATGGAGCCACTCGTAACCAAATTGACCACGTGCTGATAGATCGCTGCCACTTCTCGAGCCTGATGACGGTACGAACGTACCAAGGTGCCAACGTCGACTCGGATCACTATCTTATTGGTACAGTCTTCCGAGCGCGCTTTGCCTTAGGGAGACGTATTGCATCCGCGGATCAGGTTCGAATCAACACGGCTGCCTTACGCAGTGGGAATACCAGTAACACTTTTGGCCACGCGTTAAGACTCGCCCTCGGCGAGCTCGACGAAGGGAGAGTAAGTTCTGGGGCCAGAATGCCGGGCGTAGAAGAGAAATGGACACGCCTTAAGAATACTATCATTAGTACTGCCAACTCCATCTTAGGTAGTAGTCGTAGAGATGATGAGTGCAAACAGGCAACTGAACTTAAGAATGCCGCATACCGGGCAATACAGCAGTCTCAGAGGACGCGGGTATACGAAGAGAAGTACAAAGAGCTCAGGACATCTGAAAAAAGACTTCACAGACAAAAGAAAAGTGCCTGAAAAAAAAACTGGTCTGTAAAATAGAAAAGAGTAGAGAGCAAGGTCCGCACCAGGCGCGGAAGTTCTACCAAATAATTTGCAGTATGACGCGGTACACACCACGCTGCACGTACTGCAAGGAAAAAGAGTGTAATCTGATCACCGATCCCGAAGGCATTCTCGAGCGTTGGGAAGTGCACTTCAATGAATTGCTAAATGGTCATCTCACAGAAGAATTGGAGTCTCCAGCAATGCAAAATCAAGATCAAATGCTGCCGTCACCAAGCATTGAGGAAACATTAAAAGCCATAAGACAGCTCAAATCAAATAAGCCCCCGGAGCTGATGGCATACCAGCTGAGCTGATCAAACAAGGAGGGACAACGCTACATCACGCAATTCATGAGATCGTGGTGCACGTATGGGAGCAAGAGAGGATGCTGGAAGATTGGAGTCTTGGAATAATTTGCCCCATACATAAGAAGGGAGATATCACAGTGTGCATCAACTATAGGGGTATAACAGTGCTCAGTACCGCCTATAAGATACTCTTCTCTACCCTACAAGATCGGATAGCCCCATACACTAAAGTCATCATTGGTCAATATCACTGTGGCTTCATCCCAGGGAAATGAGCGATTGATTATATATTCACCCTTAGGCAGGCGATGCAAAAATGTATGGAATTTAAGTTCCAATATATCATCTATTTATAGACTTTAAGGCCGCCTACGACAGCATAGCCAGGGTAGAATTATATAATGCCATGAGAGAGTTCGGCATTCCAAACAAATTGATACGACTTTGTAGGTTGACCATGGCCAACGTAACTAGTCAAGTGAAAATAGTGGGGTTGCTGTCTAAACCAATAAACATCTCTAATGGACTCCGACAAGGGCACGGTCTGGCCAGCCTCCTCTTCAATCTGGCGTTGTAGAAAACAATCCGTGACTCTGGCGTTACAACTAGAGGGACTATTGTCACCAAGTCCAGCCAGACACTGGCCTACGTAGATGACAACGACCATTCGGCTGTACAGGACTCCTACACCCAGATCGAGTAGGCGGCACAAAAACTGGGACTGCACATTAATGGGGGGAAAACTAAAGTACATGGTGTCAACGTCTGCGAAGAGAAGACCTTACGTTGGTCAAACTATCAGGGTAGTGGAGCACGAATTTGAAATATGGCAATCCTTTAATTACCTTGGGTCAATAGTATCAGCCGATAATAATATGGAAGAAGAAATACCTCACCGGCTGATCAAATCCAACAAAGCCTTCTATGGTCTATCAAGGCTGTTTAAATACCGAAATTTATCCAGAACATCCAAGCTACTATTGTATAAGGCGATGGTCTTACGAGTACTGATGTATGGATCTGAGACCTGGGTGCTCAATAAAAGACACTCTGAACTCTTAGCCCCCTGGCGGGAGACTAATGACCTTGCCCGTAAAAAACAAATCATTATGGGAAATTTAACAAGCCTCAGGACTTGCTAAATAAGGCCAAGACCGGTTCCCGGTTATAGTGCCGATGATGATGATGAGCTCTTAGCCGCGTTCAAGAGGAAGGCGTCTTAAGGTGAATTGTTGGCCTCGTATGTGAGGGTGGACGATTTCGGAGACGCCACAACCATGAGTTGTACGCGATCTACCTTGAAGTTTATGTTGTAAAAAAAAAGCAAGCTCGGCAGACTCCGGTGGGCGGGACACCTAGCTCGAATGAGCGAAGAGGAGCCAGCCCGGAAAGTCCTTTGTGGCTGGATGTATGGAAGGATACAGCGCGGCAGACATTGTCTGCTATGGAGAAGTTGGGAGTGCCAAACTGGATGTCATTGCCTCGAAATCGGGACTGGTGGAGAGACTTGTTAAATAAGGTCAAGGCCGGATCCCGGTTGAAGTCCGATGATGATGATGGCCCCTCACCATGTCTAATCAAATAGTGAAATCATCGTGCAAGCGGCAGAAGATGTGGTTCTAGATATATATATATATATATATATATATATATATATATATATATATAATTACGGCGAGGCTATTTAGAGGTCAGGAAAGTCACATAATGGTCAGAAGAAGGACATTTGAAAACATTAAAGAGTATCTGGAAACACTACTGACAACGGCAACGCTAGTTGGTAAGCGATCAGCAAACTGTTAGAATCAAAACTGCTGCTAATATAAAGCTCCGTATTTATAGAACTACAATCCTGGCGATTGTTCTATATGGATGCGAGCCATGGGTGCATACAAAACGAGAAGAGAGTAGATTCCGTGTATTCAAGAATATAGTTTTAAGAAGTAACGTTGGCGGTAAATATGATGAAAAGGGGGAACAATGGAATAAATTCCATAACCATGAATTGGAAGAGCAATACCCTAAACCTACAATACTGAGAATAATCAATTCGCAAAGATTAAGTTGGACCGGGCATGTAGCGAAAATTGGCAAGGACAGAACCGTACGTAGAATTCTTGACAGGAGACCAACAGGAAAGAGACTGATGAGAAGGCCGTAATGCGAATGGGACAACAATATAAGGAGCAACCTTGAGGAGATCTGAGAACAGGAAGCAATGGAGCAGTCGAGTCAGTCAGGTCATGAACATCCGGGTTCCTAGAGGCCAATACATAGTAGTAGTGGTAGTAGTACTAGTACTAGTAGTAGTGGTAGTGTAAATCGATTGGTCTGGGAACATGGGGGCGATTTTGCTTGCTTCTATGTCCTAAATCGTGGATATATTTATACGCAGTTTCGAAAGTATTGGGCATATGTTATAGTTTATGCAGTTTATTCCGAGAAACCTGAGTTATTTAGTGTACCTAGGTGGAAATGTGGTAAAGATTCTTTGTTGCAAATAAGGTAGCAGAAGAAGATTTTCGTGAAAAATCTCCTAACCAATTTGTTGTTGTCAATGCATTATTAAATACACGGAAAGTTTAAAAATTTCAATAAGTTATTAAGTTCACATCCTAATCACGTCTATAAAAGTTGTAGAAATAGTTATAATGGGAAACAAGACACGTCCGGAGTCTTAGAGGAGTTTACAAGAAAAAACAGCCACGAGGAGCAAGATAAAAAGTTTACACTATGAACGCACAGTTTATCTTAGATCCATGCTTCAATCAAACTTTGATCGGTCGATTTTAGCAGTTTTAATACAAATAAACGTATGAACAAGGAAAAGAGCACAGGCAATATTTTTTACGCATTAAACTGTGAAAAAAGGTTCAACCCAGAATATGTGGGGAACATTCAGATTGTAGTGCTCCACGAAGCCCTACCATATCTCTCCCCCATACATTTTGCACCTTTTTCCATAACTCCATCCATATCCCCAAATCAACATTGAATCCAATGTTGAACAAATTGAATCACACGTTCAATTGTCGCACTGATTCAATTTCCAGAAATTTTTAAGGCATATGCAATTGTATGCACTGTATACTCAATTATAGATTTCCAAAATCCCTAAACTAAATGTGCGGACCAGATGCCCCATTTTCGAACAAATATTATTGAGAATCATAAAATGCGCGTCTGCAATTTTATGACCATCTAAGAATTTGTTGGCACAAATTTGGTCCCACAAAACTGAATATCCATTCACACCTTTCAAATTAAAATACAAACAAATTGCGCCATAAAACGAACCACATGTTCATTTTATCGCGCATCAACATCTAGGATAATAAATGCGCATCCGCAAGATCCTTTATCTATTGTTTCCTGCCGAAGTGCATTTATGACCTTTGTTCCTTTCTTTTCGTTTTTGTGATCCGTTTTCCAAAGTAAAACAAAACAATGGAATGGCGTATGGCAATTGAGGCAGTTTAGATTTATCGTTGTGCGACTGAAGACTCAAGACGAGTTCGTGGTTTCGGGTTAGTGTCTGCGATATATAAATTAATGGTAAAAAGTTTTAAATTAAATAAATGAATTAAAAATTAAAAGATGAATTTTGACTAAAAAGAAAATGGTAGCCCACTCTTCACGGGGAACCGGAAGCACTGTGTTGCACCAGGACAAAATTGCATTACAAGATCATTGTTTATCTTCTTTTTTGTTTTGAAGCTGAACTGAGCTATTCTATATCAGACAGGATATGCCGTGGCGTCACTAAATTCCAGTATACATTTTATTCCAAATATATTTTTTATTCCAAAATAAAAAGGTTTACATCAATTGTTTATAAGGCAAAAAAGAACGTTTACATAATATATGTCGAAAGACAATTTTTCACGCTTTAAGGGTATGTATGTACCTTAAAGAGTCCGCAAGGGACCAAAAGTTAGGAAACAAGATACCATAAGCTAGAGTTTAATCATTTTTGTCTAGTGAGTAAGTAAATTATAATAAGCGGAAAAAATAAAAAATGAAAATGAAATGCCTTGGTTGGCTAAAACACCATCTACCCTTTTAGTCCAAAACCTGCACGGACGCACTTTAATATGCCACATTCTATATCAGCAATATATTCAATACTGGATTTCATTAATGTGACGTTTGGATGTCTCCCATATTCTTGCTCACACTTGACAATTTCCGTATCTATGGTACTTCTTCGAATCATTGTACTTTACGATGACCTCGTATCCAATCCTCGACTCCTCGAAAACCGGAATGATTTCTATTACCGTCCGCTATTAATCGAGTCATCGGTTATATGCAAAAAAATATTAAATTATAAAAAAAGGAACCACCAATATATTAGTTCTGACCAACGTGGCATCCCGTAAGAATCTTAAAAAAAGTGAGATAGTCCATTAAGAATATAAAATAAAGCTTGAAATGACATATCTGACGATTCAGTGTAATCACAATACAGAATCGTTAAATTCGAGATTTATGCGGAGAATATTATTATTTTTGATTTACGAGGTTTATATTTCTGGCCTTTGGCGCAGGGCTTATGACCTTACCCGGAAAAACAAATTATTATGGACAATTTAACAAGTCTCGGATAAGGGTCGGATGACGGTGGAAAGACTTGCTAAATAAGGCCAAGACCAGATCCAGAATTAACTTATGGACATATTCGTGCGATTTATTTCATAATTTTCAGCGTGAACTATTAAGACAACAGCGCATGGGTGAACTTAATTTTTTATTTGGCGATGAGCGAAGGTGACATATCATCAAGTTGATATCCCTGGACTCAATCGTTTGACCGTAAAAAAAAGTTGTGCGGGTTGGACCCCATACAATTTGACAAACGCTAAAGGAAAGACTAGTGTCGATTGTGGCAAGAAAGTGTTGGTAAAATTCAATCACGGTGCATCGAAAAGTTTGTATAATATTTGGACAGGTGACGAATCATGGATGTATTAATTTGTGCCCGAAACAAAACAGCGGTCGTCTCCATGAGCCAAATCCAACAAAAGTTGTTCGCGACAAAAGCACATGGAACCAAAGGTTTCTTCAACATTTTAGTTCATGTGGCTACAGTGGCACACAGCCATTTATTTGACAGAAATCGTCGAAGAATTAAGAAAATCCAACCGCCAACAACGATATATTCTTCATCATGATAATGCAAGCTCTCGCACATGGGCTCAAATAAGTGCCTATTTGAGAACCCAAAATAAAAAAATTGGTGGGCCATCCGTATATTCCTGGTTTAGGACCCAATGACGTCTTTTTATTCTCGTCATCAAAAAGAAATTACATGATCAACAAATACCCGTACAAGCGGTTAATGCTTCAAAGCGCATGCATTGGAGGTTCCTCAATCGGGGTAGAAAAAGTATTGAGAAAATTCAAACGTATGCAATAGCTAATTGATCTTCATAGGGAATATTTTGTAAAACAATAAAGCCAGTCACATCTTTTCATTGTTAGGCCAGAAATATTATTAGCACCTCTCATATCACTACAATAATTACCCGTATTATAAAGTAGATACGTGAAACATTTAACGACTGGAATTCAAAACATCGGCGTATTAAGAACAAATATATATTCGTATACTACACGGTATTTTTATAATTATTTCATGACATTATTTAAAATGGTTTTAATTGTCCGATTTGTCAAATAACGGCCTTTTATTTTATAATTTATTACCATTTTAAAGGTAATATCATAATCCTCTCTCTCAATCTTCTCATGACACCAAATATACACCTCATTAAAGAAGTTTGCAATGTTTAAAAAAGTGAATACGTGTGGGAATGAATTTTTTGAATTCAACTTTATGCCGATGTTTAAAACTGGGATCGATTTGCAGCTTCCGGGCAAAGCTCTACTTCATCCATGGTTTTGTCGACATTCACATTTTCAACCGACTGGCCTACATTCTCTCCTTTAATACATATAAATTGTAATATATTCCGAATTTGGTTCTTGTTCCGTTTTACACCCTATAATAAACAACTGAATCGATTTGTTTAGTATGATATCAAATGAGTTGGGGAATTCTGCCACGATTAAAGAATTGCTTCAACGATAATGAGTTGATTATGTGCTTGCTTTATATTCCAGAGTAGTCGTTATTGGGTTTTACATTTTAGTCCTAATAAACTTGAAGTAATAAAAATCAAATCAAATAAAAAAAAATACATGCAAACGTTTACTTACAACTAAAGTACTTCAAAAATTAAGCAATTATTGGATGCTTATCTCACAGTTTAAAATTTAAATTGAAAATTTATTATGGCACTAGTAATGCTGTTTTTATTTACCTTAAAAGTTATCTTCGATCGTGTTACTAAAATCCAGTGCAAGGTAGGGGAGCAAATAGTTAAGGAAACTAGATCACCTTGTTTTGTTTATTTTTTTTTTAATTTTGCTCATGCAGATATCAGAAATTGTAAACGATTTATAACTTGGTTTTATAACTGGTGCAAATTGCAGATTTAGCCCGTTTTCCTTTTTCTTTATTTTATAGTACAATTAAAAACGTTAAAATCACAGAAATCCTTCTTTTTAAATTATCGAAGGAGTTAATTTTAATCTTTAAAATATTGGAAAAAACACACTAACAAACTAGAATAAGGTTTTTTAGAGCTCGCACTTAAACTAGAAGAATAAATACTTAGAAATTATGAACACAGGATCAGCACTAGAAATGTGTTTAGAAATGACTCGCTCCAACTATGTAGAGGTAAATCTTATATAAAAATTGAGTTTCACTTATAAAACATATTCACACGCACTTTTCTATTTAAATTTGTTTTTTTATTTTATTTTGATATTATCGTTTTATTTATTTATGTGTTATCAGCGATATCATTGTCATTGTGGAAGAAATTGATGAAGAATAGTTGTGTCCTGTTAAATAAATATCGGGTAAAACTTTGTTCTAGGAAAATAACGAAAAGAAAGAAAGTTATTTACTATTTGAAAGAACTTCAATTGTTGTCTTGTAGAGAAGTTAGAACGACTAAACGATCGCCTAATCAAGGAAGAGGTATGTAGCCGACTAAACAACCGACCAAGTTAGCATTTAATAAATTAGTACCGACAAATTAACAAACTTGCCAATCCGTGTTGTATAGGGCCGAGAGCACAGACGCACATTGGTTGTGTGTTTTATTATTATTTATCTTTTGTTTGTTTGGCGTTTCACTTAAAACACAACTGAAAAAACAACAGCAGCAAAAAAAAAGTTATTCACCATCCAGCTGGGTAAAGTATGTCGCCTGGATTTCAGTGTCATTCACATAGAGTGAAGTGGCAGATGTATGCAACGTGAAATGTTATCTCAAACACAGTTATTTATTCCATGAATTGATGATGGGGGTTTTTGATTTAACTATTCACATTAAGGAAGTTAGTAAATCCGTCTGGAGGGTTGGCGAACAGTGGCTACTAAGTTTGGATACTAAATGCTTGCGGATACACAGCGCCGTATTGACTGAGTGCTTATCGATATATTAAAGTATATATAAACCGCTGAGGCGAACTAGCGTGTGCACTGAGCTTGGAGTAGTATGCTTGTTGTTGGGTTGGTCTTTTTAATAGTCGTACATCTTTTCTTGGCGTTGTTTCTTTATTGTTATTGTTATAATTATTATTTTTGAACGATTTGATTATTTTTTGTGCTTATCATTTACTAATTTTGTTTGCTATTTTTTGTGCTCTTCATTGTTTACCTTCGGGAAGAAATTTAAGAAATTGACTGAGATATTTGATTAGTATGATGATCCTGACATTGAGCTGTGCTTAGATGGTGATTCTTGAAGACTTTGGCGTCTGGAGAACTAACAAGGTTTATCAATGACGACCGAAAGAAATCTTAACAGTTACACCGGTAATGGGCGGGAAACATCATTTCTCTTTGATTAGAATTAAGAATTGAGTCAGTGTGCCAATCGCTTCAGCAGGTGGCATTGAAATGCAATAATTGAGGAAGAGAATTTTCACACTTTCTCATAGTATGTGTAACAACAGATATAACTAATGAATAATTCTCAATGCGATTTCATTTAAAGACGGAAATTACCAATTAGTTTTAGATGATGTGCAGTGAAAATAAAAAAATCACACACATGACCGCTGCTACGGGAGTGCCGGGTACTGAACAGTTGAACACAAAATAACTTCGGAACTTGGGTTTGCTCAATATATTATGTAGTTTATATTTTGAAGGCGACGTTTCGCGTCAAATTGCAGAACACTTTGTTGCTTCTTCTTTCTTTTTTGTTTTTGTTGCTCCCAATATTTTTCTAATAAGTTTTATAAATTAACCTTCAGTTCGCCCATTCACCCGACACAGCCAAACTACGAATGACACTAAATTGTAAAAGAGGCAATGCAAAGAGAGCGGAGTTCACGCTAATTGAAAGGGAAGAAGAAAAAAGCTACAAACAGCCATACACTTCCATCTGTGGTTAGTTCAAATTTTCAGGAGCTTAATCTCGAGGGAATGGTAAAAGATACACATTTCGTAATAGGGTGGCATGTGCTACACTTTACCCATTCTCACCGATACACACTCTCACTGTCACTATAATTTTACTCATTTACTCTCTTTCAAATTTTACCTTTCTCGATTCACTCAAGAGATGTGAACACTCCAAAAATGTGTGATGAGCTCAGATATTGTACTTTGTTTTGTTATTCCAGTTTTCTGGGGCTTTTATGCGAATGATATGATCGTTTTTTTTTTTTTTTACCGAAGCTTACCGGCTACGAAGACATAGTGTTCAGATAACGAGATAAATGTATGCTTATCGATCCCCACTGAATATTTCATGAATTTTGTTTACAGTCAACAAATAATCCCGGCCGAAATAATGTATCATTGAATTGGCCGGATTGACAGTGTATGGAAAAGATGTTATCAGATGGGTACAAAGTTGTTGGAGTTGGTGAGCCACTTTTGAGGGGATTTCACAGGCGCCAAATGGACGAAATTCACGAATAATAATGATTTCATTATATATATATATATACATATATATATATATATATATATATATATATATATATATATATATATATATATATATATATATATATATATATGTATATATGCTCCTCGATAGTATAGTGGTTAGTATACCCGCCTGTCATGTGGGAGACCGGGGTTCGATTCTGCGTTGGGGAGCCTCTGGCGCAAGACTAATGACCTTGCCCGGAAAAAACAAATCATTATGAAAAATTTAACATGCCTCAGGACTTGCTAAATGAGGCCAAGACCAGTATATTATATATGTTATATACATATATATATATATATATATATATATATATATATATATATATATATATATATATATATATATATATAGATATATGTATATAATGTGAACGCCCTATTTGCACACGAAGATCTGGCAACCCTGTGTGCAGGGTGAGTGAATAGGCAGAAGAACTGTCAGTCAGAGAACTATACAGTTTAAAAACAACTATGCCGGAAAGTAGTTCAGCTGCCCAGATTTTACAGTCGTTAAACCGCGGTTTTTAACCTTTTTCATATGTGTTATTTTTTAATTGAATAATTTTTTGTAATTACTTTTCGACATGATTTAATAAATCTCAAAATCACACTCATATATATATATATATATATATATATATATATATATATATATATATATATATATATATATATATGTATATATATATGTATATGTATATATATAATATACATATATATATATATATATGTGTATATGTATATATATATATATATATATATATATTGTGCCGCATATGACAATCAGTACTAGAATATTCGAGAAAGTCCGAAACAAAGTACTAGAATATTCTATAAAGTACTGGAAAACTGGAAACTAGGAACAGTAGAACATTTAAGGCTATGGAACGGACGGAAACGAAACGCCGAATCAGAATGAGGGAACAGTATAAATACGCCGCACACAGATCACGGAGACGACTAAGAAGTAGAAAGTGAAGCAAGCGATACGTGCGGTAGTAATGAGTAATAAGAAGTAGAAAGAGAAGCAAGCGATAAGTGCGGTAGTAATGAGTAATAAGAAGTAGAAAGAAAAGCAAGCGATAAGTAATAAGTAATAAGTGCGGAAGCGATAAGTCAAGTAATCGTTAAGTGTACGGTATAAGTAACGGTTGTTATTAACGGACTAATAAATTGTTATATTAATTCAAAATCGATTTAACGGCTCTTATTTATTCAAAATAATTAATCCAGCCAACCCTAAGCTCGCTACAATATATCATCATCATCATGTACATATATGGGCCGGGAAGCAGTTCAACCGCCAAGATTTTATAGTCGTGATGCTGTGGTTTTTAACTTTTGGTATAACAGTCGATGGTTGGACGTGAATGACATCGATAACATTTTTCTTTGAGGATAGTTCCGAAATAGCCTCATAGATCACAAAGTTAAAATAATTTCGTACTCGGCATTTATCCGTCCAATATTAGTGCATGGTTGCCCGGTATGGTTTAACGTTTCCTCATCCTACATGGAAAAGTTTCGCATGTTCGAAAAGCAGTGCTTGCGTTCCTGCCTCGGATTACAAAGAGCATCCGAGTCTCAATACAGGAAATTCTATCCTAATAAGACACTGTATGACAAATCAGGATTGAATAGGATAGACAATTTCATTATCAAAATTATTCGTGGTCACACTGCAAGGGCAATGTGCAGCGAAAATAATCTTATCTTGGGAGCATACTACCCCAATGACATGTACCTGGAGAATAATCTCCAAAATGGGTTTATCCCACCTGAAGCGTTCCCTCTCTGCGATAGAAAAGGTCTTATCCAAAACAAGCACGGAGTCCCTATTATTTACCACGCTTTTCTTGGTGCCAAGGACAAACGGATTCTTTATAATAGTAATATATTAAATGTTGCAGTTCACTTCTGCTTTAGCATGGCAAGAGGCGTTCGAGATAAATCTATGAATGACCGATCCCATCCCAATTGGTGGTGGATTGACAATGAAGAAAGGACTTAAATCCCCAAATATAGTAAGATCTTCAGACGCTACGTTTTCCCTTGCCATTCCTCATTTCCCTTTTCATATATATTTATTCTTCCTTTTCGTTTCCATTTAGATTCATTTTCGTTTTAAAATCTCTGTATGTTAACATTTTGTTAATATGTTTGTTAATATTTTTGTTTGTTTGTTAACTTTTTATTTTATCTTGTTATTTAAAAAAAAAAAAAAAAAAAAGAAAGAAATTCTCCCAGGAAATACCATATATCAAAATATAAAAATATAAACATATAAACATTTTATTGTACGCCGAAAGGCATTACACAAACTTGTATCGAGTAATTTAGAGTGCTCGTGTAGAGCCAGTAAATTATTTTAAGAATAAGAAAAGTTTGTAAAATAGGATTTAGCATTTAGTCCTAAGTCAAGATTTGTTAAATTATCGTACAACAAACGCGTTATTCATCATCATCATCATCTTTGAGGATAGTGTCGAGTTTTTCAATTATGAACATCACATTTACACGGACGATGTGTTTCGCACTGTGAAAAAAGAATTTAGTTCAATATAAAAATCAATTGCGAATAATTTCTACGTTATGTGTATTGATCATTTTCCAAATCGAATCTACGCAAAGTTTACAGTGTTGTAACTAGTGAAGTTTAACATATAAAATTAAATAAATAAAGAAGTTAACAGTTATTGCAATTTAAAAATGACCAGTATATTAATTGAAAGTATTAAATAATTGTTGTGAAGTGCGGCACTGAGCGAATCGACCACATTAAAAAATACAAAATAATAAAAAAAAAGACAAAGACAAAAGACAGTCGAAACAAAGAAACTTAATGTCAAACAAACAAAACAAAACATAATAAACGAATCAATAGTACAGTCAAGCGCGAAAAATAATATAATTCGCAACTAAAATAAGTAAAATATGTCAAATATGTATTATGTGAAAATAATAACTAACACTATATTGCTCGTTACGCAATTACTTTTTAAATCATCACTTAGCGCGACTGCAAGGTGAGTGGGGGTACTGAAGAACCAAGTTGCGTCGTGGTTCGTATAGCAGGTCGACTTTGTTTTTTTTTTTAAATGAAAACAAACCGGAGAGTACCAGCATGAACACGGAGGTAGAATATCACGCAACAACAAACAAAAGAAAAGGTGCTCCGAAAAATTCCATTGTGACCCGAAGTAAAACCACGAAATTAACAATGGAGAAAAGAGAACAGCAAATGGAGGAGGGTGGATAGGTCCCCTCCCCCTTCAACTTATTGTATGGGGCAAACAATTCATTCGCTTCTCTTGCATCCTCAGAGAAGAAGAGGAGATACGTCAATTGGAGGCGAAACTTGCGGTGGCAAGAGCCCGACTAGAAGAGGGACACCGGAAGTAAAAAAAACAAATAGCGGCGCTCGAACAGAAAAAAACCAAAAGTCGGCCAACAGCAACAGTAACAACTTCAACATCAACATCAACATCAACATCAACATCAACATCAACATCAACATCAACTACCAACACAAAATCGCCCACCCGAAACAGCAAGTAGCACAGCAGCAGCAAAACAACAATAACAACGGAAAAATAAAGATGCCACCAATCAACACCATGGATATTGAATGTAAGGAATTGGTAAGCTAGCTATAAGAAACAATTTTGTAGTTAAAAGACTGGCAGGTAACAGGCATGCCGTCCAAACCTATGCGGTGGCAGATCACGACAAAATTAAAGAGGTCTTAAAAAGAGCCACCGCGGAATTTTACTCGTTCACGCCGAAACAAACGAAGAGCGTAACAGTTCTATTAAAGGGCGTCGACCCTGAAATGGAACCGAACGCTCTGCTCGAAATGCTTCAAAAGCTGAGGCATGAAGATCTCGAGTTTACTGTGGTTAAATCGTTACCCAATTAACAGAAGTTACCCACACTTCGACGGGCGTGAGGTTGAGAGAGCAGACGCGTGATCTCTTTTGGTTGTCCTGTGTTTGGAATGAAATACGAATTTCACCCCTGATTCGAGTCAGTCACTATCCAACTACAGTAGTGAGTACATGCTACGTCGCGCGTTCAAAAAAATCTAATTCCACCAGCAATACAGAGTGCACGTGTCCGGAGTCATCTCTACGGTTGTCGTTAAAAAGAAAATAGTATTTTTGAATTCATTCGTAGTCATTTATACAGAAAGATCAATTTCATTTGTTTGAGTATAGAACCTGTTAGTATGAGTGAAAAATTGGTTGTGGCTCTGCAATAAGTGCGAGTATTTACTAAATGTAGCATCTCGTTCGTAATAGATCTATAAAAGAAAATAAAACATTGGAATTTTGTGCAATAGTCTAATTAATAGAAAACGTGTAAAGAAACGAATAAAAAAATTTATGTATACGAAACAACAAATTCTATATTAAATCAAGATATCAATTTTCAAGGAAAAAAAAGGACAATAAGTGAAATAAAAATTAAAAATATCAGAAAAACTAAACCCACTCCAGCTTTTTATTTCTCATTTCCTTTTTTGTGAACGTGCGTTCGGTGCAACAAGTGTTGGGGATCTAAGTGAATACGTTGGCATCCGAAGTTTCTACCCCCACAACGGAATCGACAAATACATCCAACAAATGGACGAAACCGTAAAACAAACAATGGACAAAACAATTGCCAAAACAACAGTTACAGATCACATAAACATGTACAGAAACACCACAATAAACACACTCCACAAGAAAAAGAGCAGACTGCTATCGAAACTAAAACAATTACACAGACAGTTTACAGACAGACAAGACCCGAAGATAATATATAATAATAATATCGCGATTAAAAACTGTAGATTAGCAAAAAATTTGAATTGGAACAGAAGAATTCGAGCTATAAAAATAATAACCCGAATACGTTCCCACAAATAAATAAAATACTCAGGAGAAATAATCAAAACGAGATTCAGTGTCTCCAAATGCCACGGACCGGTGTAAACAAGCTGCTGCTAATCGACATTGGCATAGATACAGAGAACGCGATCCTCAATAGTGAGCTCTTCGTGATCGAAGATCCTTTGGAAAAGGCGAACTAGATAAAGTACCTAACATTGTACTCAAGAACCTGGCCCCAAAGGCGATAGATATATACACGGTCCTGTTTAACAACGCGTTGGAAAACGGCTATCATATATCCCATCCCAAAAAGGGCAAAGACTGTACAAACCCAATGAACATGCGTTCGATAAGTTTACTCCCAAGCATCAGTAAAGCATTTGAAAAGACTATTTACAAAGCTCTGGTAAAATGAGTAAACGAGAATAACATTATTCCGAATAAGTTTGGCTTTAAGACGGGTCATGAAACCACACATGCCGCAGCTAAACTGGTCTCCGATATACAATGGAATAAATGCAAGAACCAACGCACAGGTGCCTGTCTGATCGACTTGGAAAAAGCGTTTGATACCGTCTGGATCGAAGGGTTGTATTACAAACTGGTCAGACATGGCATACATAAGCCTTTACTATATGTACTTTACGATATGTTAAAGAACAGGAGGTTCGTGGTCAAAAGTAGTAATGTGACCTGTAATAAAACGTATAAGATCAAGAATGGCTTGCAACAGGGCGCGGTACTTTCTCCGATTCTTTTTAACATTTATATTAGCGATTTGTTGCGTGCACTTCCGCAGGCTATTGCGTACGCAGACGATCTCATAATTTACAGACCAGCTCCGAAAGTTAAGATCACAAATAGTTTACTACAGCGAGACTTCAACAAACTGCAGCACTATTGCGACGACTGGAATCTTAAGATCAACTTCCAGAAATGTTAAGCCATTCTATTTAGAACCCCATTATATAAAGCCACGAACGACACAAGGAAAAACTGGCGAAAGTTAGTTATCGTGGGACCGCATGGAGATAAACTGGAAACCAAGAGTGTAGTTAAATACCTTGGCATCTGGCTAGATCAATATCTATATTTCAACAGACATGTAGAGGCTGCTTTGGACAAAGCGAGGAAAACTTTTGCTATGACAAGGAGGCTATTTCACAGTAGCCAACTTGACAGTAGGGTAAAAGTCATATGCTACATGACGCTAATCACGCCAATATATGGTTGTCCAGTATGGTTTAACATAGGTCCAAATTTGATGGAAAAGATTCGGGTGTTTGATTAAATTAATCAGAGGACATATTCCGAGATCAATAAGCTCGTCCAATGACCTAATTTTCGGGGCTTATTATCCAAACACTCTGTACTATGAGAGCATGCGTCGCAACGGTATTGTTCCACCAGAGGCGTTCTTTGATTTGGACATGAAAGGGCTTATACAGGATAGATCCGGAATTCAGCTGATATATGATGTAAGTACATCATCCGTAGACGGGCGATTGTGCTACGACCGGGAAGGAACGCGCACCGAAGAAGAGCTCTTGCGCTTCAATAGGGCTATTTCCCACAGAGATCGGAACGATAATATTAAACAGCATCAGGAGTTCTGGTGGTTGAATGGCAAATAAAGACCTGGATACCAATGTCGGTAGAATAACAGTATCATCAGCCAGCTTACATAGACTTAACTTTTCTAGATTTGGGGTAGTATAAGATTTAAGTTAAGTTCTTTTAAAAAAAGTTACGAAAATAAATTGAAGTAAGTTAAATTTTAAAAAAAAACAAAAAAACAAAAAAAAATGTCGACACAAAGTTTTCACAATTTTTCTTTGTCATACAAATAATCATAAATACAGCCATAAACAAAGTTCTGTCGCCGAAAGGCAAATTATACAATAGTCATGTAATGTTTAGCTTAGTGCGTCTGCGTTGTACCAGTAAGTTATAATATAAGATAAACAAGCTAGAATTTAAGCATTTTTTGTCTAGCATGTACTTTAGAAACTAAGAATATAAAAAGAAAATAAAAAAATGTAAAAATGAAAATCCTTTTGTATATGTATTAATTTTAATTGAAATATTTTTTGTAATTACTTTTCAACATGAATTACAAAGTCGGTGCTATGGATTGGCCATCGAAGTCCCCTGATCTTAACCCAATAGAACACCTATGGGCCATTTTTAAGCGCAAGATCAGAGACTGCACAGCCAAAAATAAGGGAGAACTTTGATCCAAAATAAAAAATGAATCGTATTCTATACCACCCGTGACTTGTACCAAACTAGCCAATTCCATGGGACGAAGATGCTGATTAATATATATATATATATATATATATATATATATATATATATATATATATATATATATATATATATATATATATATATATATATATATATATACATATATATATTGTTGGCAAATGAGCTGGCAACACGTAGTTTGATCTATGCCGACCGATGAATGTCGTCGGGGAAGATTTATCCATCATTCAATGTAGTGTCTCCTGTCGTGCAGCGATTGTTGTGCTGAAGCACCGATAAAAGCAAAACAGTTGCAAGAGGAAAAGAATACCAATTGAATGAGCAGCAATCCAGGAAATAAGCTTCCTCCAGAATACCTCAATAAAATGTGTTGGTTTTATACTATTAACAATTTAATTTATTTAATTGATTAGATAGATTATAACTGATGACAACGTGTCGTTCAAATAGTTTACGAAGAAGAGAAAGTTGGTTGTTGTTTGACAACCAACAGAATTTATTTTAATATGTCAGTCTGATTGCTGACATTTGTTACGTTGTTGCTACGGGCAGCATTCGGTTGCGAATTCGCTGGTTGTGTCCAGTGCGAATCCGCAATGATATATATACATATATATATATATATATATATATATATATATATATATATATATATATATATATATGTATATATATATACATATGTATATATATATATATATTGCGGATTGGCAATTGAATGTGCTGGAATGTACTGGAGAAATCTAGTACATTCGCGGTGTATACCAGTTACGCAGCAGCTGGCACCAGCTGGCCGAGTATCACCATCGATGACGTCATAGCGTCCCTATTTGAATTGGCAGTTATGCCCAATGAGTCAGTCTGCATACAACCTTCATCAAGTATACACCATCGGTTCTCGTCCGATCAACATACATTAAATAATAAAAGTTAATCTCAAGGAGAAAAGACTTCATCTTTTCTGGCAGTGTCTCCATCGTTTCACTTCATGCTCTTGGGCCTTGATTCCATCGTTTGACTTCATCTTCTTATGTGCTGATTTTATCGTGTACTTTCATTTTCTTGGGCGCTAATTCTACCGTTCGACTTCATCCTCGGAACGCTTTCTCCTGGACGGATCTAACCTCTCGGCCGCCCCTATTACAACATTTATATATATATATATATATATATATATATATATATCACTTCACGTACCCTCACCAGAAAAAGTGTTGCGGTGCCAAATGCCTTGGTGAATAATTCATGTCACCTTATCTTGAATTTACGCGGCTACATTTCGTTCGACAGAAAATTCTGGCCAAAAAAATCGCTGAGCCTTTGACCATAACAAGGAGGATTGGCGATAAGATTCACACCTTCGTTCGCAAAAGTACATTCTAATGATGGCACCAGACCACCACGTACACAAAATAGTCAGTTTTCGTGGATGCAACAGCTTCTCCACAATTACATGTGAATTTTCAGATCCCAAATATATCAATTTTGCTTATTCAATTTTTCGCCGAGGAAGAAGAAAACGCATTAACGATGAAGAAGGTTTTCTTAGAAATTTCAACTGGTTGTGAAACCACCCCATCGAGGCATGTGCGGCGGATTCCTTGTTTGACAGGCTTCAATTCTTTTGTTATTTGAAGTTTATAAGGATGAATATCCAAGTCCAAATGCAAAATAGGCCGCAATGAGCCGTAGGACAAGCCAAGTCTTTAAACGCTGAGGAATTGATTTGCACTGCCTGCAGCGGTCTTATCGTTGACAAAGCGCTCCGATGATACCATTCCGTAACGGACGGACATGGAAATCCCTGTGTTGAGTGAGAATCGTCCACACTGATAAATGAAACGGAACATCCTGCAACTTTTAGTAAAATACCTATAAAAAGATGCACTGACGATGGAGAAATTTACACAATAGTCTTTCGCAGGCTTGCACAATGGTGAATTTTCTTCATGCGTAATAAAAGTATTATTCAAATAGTATATAAATTATATGTGTAATACTATACGTAAACTAACACCAAATGAATTATGTCGGTATGAAAATATGATACAGACAGCTATAGAGTACAATTATTACTCACAAATAAATACCAGATTGTTGTTATCCATCTTGTATAGAGTTGAGTTATCTGCTTATTTCGAATTTTTCAGTCCTGACCAATATATTCATCTTCAATTGAACTCAACTTTCTTTTAGTATATGAAGAATATGTCTTTACTAAACCGTTTGAACCGCTATTTGAATCTAACAATCCACTGCATATAAATATCATTAGGAAATGGCATTCAAAAACAAAAAAGGAAAATATACTTAAAGTAAACAATACTTTTTCCGTCGACTTACACCGACGTCTTCAAGAACAAACTTTTAAATTACAAATGTCTTGGCAACAATTTTCTCTCTGTAACGCTACATCAGGGTTTTTTTAATTGTTCGATCTATTAAATAAGAAATACGTACTTCCGTTCTGATTTATAGTTCCTACTTAAAGTTCAGCTCACAATTTATAAAGGTTAAACAAACGTTCCACTAAACTAAAGTTATTTAGAATGAACAGATAATTAAGCCGGATATTTTAAATTCACTGCCCTTGTATAGACTATTTACTTGAAAATGGTATTTTTAATAAATGCACATTTTTAAGTATATACTAATGCATCGCGCAAGGTATTTACCAGTGACTTCATTTATACTTTTTGTGGTTGTATAATTGTTGAACTAATGTTTTCCCATGTGTCTACGCTGAATGTTCAGCTATTGAACATGTGTTGATGTGAAATTTAGTTGAAGAATATTCCTGCTATTCGAGTGGTTGGTTTTCCACTCATAATATAGGATATTCTTTGCTACAGAAATGTATAGGTTTTAGCAAATTTAGAGTAGTCTAAAAGCATAACGTGGTTCTTAGGCGGCCCCGTTTGTCTTATTATAATGATTGACCTTGGATGACAATAATATTTTAGGCCAACAGCCAAGTGGGCATCCCGGTGGTAACGATCATTTTAATCTTTCATCCAAGATATTTGTTTTTGGGGCCTGTGGTTGATAATTTTTGTTCATTTTAATTTTGTTTCTAACGTGTACCACGATCAGCGCATTACGTACCCTCCAAACATCGGCCAACCCGGAAAATTAACCCTCTTCATGACTCTGAAATTGCTTGCCAAACAAACTGTAAACGAATGCGAACTGAATTACTAATACATACCAGTGATTAACAACAGCAACAATAATAGAAATAATAAGATACTCGTTTGCTATGAATTAGCTCGAAACTTCGACGACCACAAATTTCTGGAAAATCTAATTGTCACATCACATACGTTGTCAGTTGATAAATCTAGCACATTATTCGTGTAATATTTACCTACTTTATTTGGGGTTACATTGCAAGAACTTTGGCTTTTAATGAACAGATTTTGATAATTAAGCATCAGAATGGGTAATACGAGTATGTTAAAGGTTATTGTTGCGCACTTCTTCGTATAGCACAACAAACGATGTTTGGAAAACTAAGAACACACTATCTCCATATCATCCAAACCAGTATATTATTTCCTTGAATTAGGACCTGATCCAGAAATTATTTGCAGATAAACATATCTGAGAGTCAGATATACTATAAGTACATTGGTACTAAAAGCTTTTGGTCTTACAAGTAACTTTTGTTTCTATTGTGTTAATGTAATCGGAATACAACGCTTAGGAAAATATAACAGGAGTGACTAAACAACGCATTAATGAAAAGAAAAAACAAAATCTGGGGAGCGGAATTGACTTAATTTAGATTTCATATACCATATTGTATTTATCAACATCAAAAATTATACAGAAGTTATGTTTTGCTTTTAAAACTATATAAAATACTTTTATACATAAATTAATATATATTTTCGCTTTATTTATTTTCATCCCTTCCCGTTTTATCTAAATTTATAAAAGAATTGAATTGAACGTTTTCAATTGGTTATTGATGATTTTTATTGCCTTTCGAATGATTTTGATTAAAAACGGTCGCCTTCCAAGTGTGTGCTAGTTAAACCCTCATTCGTATTTTATTATACGTTTTTGCAACACCTTGAATCAGGCTGGTTTTTCTTTAAAAGTCGTAGACGAATTTGCAAGAAAAAAACATTATTTATTCGCTATATTGACTTGTGTCACAAAGTATTGTTAAAACAAATCCAGACTTGTGTTAGTTCAAAAAGTGACATGTCACGCAAAAAAAAAAACCGAACATATTTCGGAAAAACATTTGTTTTGGTGTTATCCATAAAAACTACTTACATATTATTCTTAATAAAGCACAAATTGCTTGTAATTTCTTGACGTTATTTTTTTATTTAACAGAAATTATGATCCATAGTAATTGCATATGGAACAAAATATTAAACATATGTCCACTTCGACAGTGTCTGCAGGCATCAATTTGAATACGGACATTTTTAGTGTTTTGTTACTTTTCGATGTAATGTTGGAGTTATTACACGAATTGCAGCTTGAATGCTGTTTTTTATATTGTTAATTGTTTGCGGCTTGTTTGCATATACTCGAATACTGGGGCTGGTTGCGTTTCTGTTAGTTCGGCTTTTGTCACAGGTCATGTTAATATACGTCAATGATCGCGGGGCGGTATGAAAGCGATCCTCTGACTCTTTAATCGACTGAGAGTATGTTTAAAAACCATATTTTTCATTTTTAAACATCCAATGCAAGTACGCCTTTGCTGCTTGCAATAATTGCAAGGTTTTTGATAGTGGGACCACACTGAATGAGACGAGGGTTTTGTAATATATATTTATACATTCCCACGAAGTTATATTTTTGCCCCATTCTTACAGCTAAAGATTGTTTTAAACGAACTTAGTTGAGAATAAGATTCTGTTAGGTAGCTTATAGTTTTTTTTTTACCAGAGCCCAGTAGTCCCCCGCAAGTAACCAAACTTTTCTTAACAAATCCCCGGTCTCTTGAAAGACTAAAAGCGAAGTGGATGCAAATAACAGATAAGCTTCTCCCAGTAACCTGGTAAGAACGATTTTTAGGAGGTACTCTAGGTCTTTTCTGTAGCAACTCCAACTGTCTGCAACTCTAAGTCAAGTGGGAAAAAGTTTCTCCTAGAATGTAGAGTGCCGATAGATTCTCGATTTTGAAATAGTCCATAACCGTAGAGTTGAGATCTAAGAAATGAATTGGATGTGTTTTTTTTTCATGAACTGGGATCCGTTTAAGTCGGATAAGTGGGATCTGTCCAACTTAGTGCAGTAAGTATCGAGTTTCTTTATAAGATGTTTTGATCCCTTCGTCAAAATACAAATTTGTATTTTATTTTCAACTTTCTTTAAACACAAAGTGGACTAGGTTAACTGCTAGATTTAAACAAGTAAATGCAGTAGTTTACCGCGAAATACAGTTACATATTTATTAATATACATATATTCAGAACTATGTAATAGAAGAACTAAAAAATGTTTTTTTTTATTATTCTTGATTTTATTAATTTACTTTTTTTTTAATTTGTCTTTTCACTGAGGCAGCTTTCATTTTAGTTTATAACTTTAAATGTAGTTTGTTGAATTAAATTTCGTTTAGGTTGGAAAGATAAGTAATAGATTTTCGATGAATTTACAATATCTCTCTTTAGAGTCAGACGGGGGCAATGGTTCGGCGTCGTGTTCTAGTTCATTTTATGATTATTATTTGTTGTTTAGGAGCTTTTGCGAGTCTTCGTGTCGTATTTTTAAAACAACACTCAACGAAGGGTAAACGGTGGTTTTTTTTTTTAATAGCAATAAAATAATAGATCATTTTACAAATTTAATTAATATTATTAAGATTCAATACAAGTAAGCCTTAATTTTTGATCGTATATAGAGAAGATTGTTAGTACGTAGATTTTCACATTACGTTCACTGTATTCATTTTATTAGACTTTGGTACTTTTGGGCATTTTTGTATATTTTAAACTTATTAATGCTAATATTATACAGTTTATTTTTATGATCTAGAGAGAGCACGAGGAAACGATAACCATCTTTTTCTACAATATGTTACAATATGTCAATCACACTCCTTTTTCTTGTTTTAAATTTTATTTGTTTAAAACATTCCTGAAGCCAATTTTGAGTTATAGTTATTCTACACTGGCGTTTAAACTGTTAATACTATTACTATTGCGAACTACTGTTCGATAAATGTATTTTAAACCATTAGTATTACTCTTAAGACATATTGTTTTTTGTTTTGATTGCTTGTATTTATTTAACAAATTCAGTTTTTGGGTGTTTTAATTTTTATTTATGTGTCAAAAGTTGACTTGCATTTGTTGAATACCGCAAACTGTTAATATTATTATTAGTTCCTACTATTTTTGGCTGTTTTAATTACTATCTACAAAATGCGATTCGTCTGTAACATCGCATTCCACCCATGAAAAGAAGGTCGATTCATGCCCAATGTGGCTTTGATACCAATATTATTTTTAGGATAGCACTTAACAGTCCTTTAGGAACAGAACAGCAAAAGTTTTTCATAATTGACCAAAATAGTCTGCCTTTCGGAATGAGTAAAATATAGCGACTTGATTAGTTTCTCTATTTTGAGAAGCATACAACTTCAATGCGCCAAAACGTCGTATAAGGAGACTATTTAGCAATAGTGCGGTTGACACTGAAGTCATCGTATATGGAGGTTGTCGGATCTATTATTGTGTATGGGTGTCCTCCATTGGCCACTAAATTTTGTTTCCTTACGGAAACATTTCGTGTGCCCAAGCGACAGTGGCTGCGTACCTGTCTCTTGATGAACAAAGATTCACAATTTTTTTTTTTTTTTCAAAACTGTATTTATTAACCATAATTAGAATTCGTACATTTAAGTAATACAGTGACTTAAAATTAATTTGTAACAATTGCTTACATGTAATTATTATAATAATATATACATTTTCCAAACAATATTTTATGAGATATAAGATAGATGCGTGTTTATAAATTTAGTGGTATTATCTTCCTGGAAAAGGTCAGAAAACCAGGAATTTGTTTTTTTCAACTTTACTCTAATCTAAACTTAATCCGAATTATATAAATAACTTAACCTAATTTAGTCTGATTACAGTATGATTTTCATAAAGCCATAAACAAAGTTTTATAATTAATGGGACATATGTTATGAATTAAAGAATGTGGAATGAGGTCAGTTATGGGTTAGAGGTAGAGTATTTCTCTCCAGTTGTTCGTTGGAAAAGCGTAGGATGTTGGAAAATGGTTGGACGTTACAGTATTTGAACTGGTTAGGGGTAACTTCGGTGTTGTGGTATATGATCTCATTTGAATCATTTACCAGTCTGCGTGAGGCGAAGATAGCTCTGGTGTGGAGACAGTTGGGATAGTTAGTTCGGATATCTAGAGGGTTCTCTAAGAGCGAGGTTATTATGGGATTGGGATTATTTTGTAGGTTTTCGATAAATTTGATAGACAGTTCGAGGAATCGTCTATCGAGGCGCTCGATACCAGCGGTATTGTAGAGTTCGACGTTACTATAGTACTTATAGGAGTTAGGACGACGATGTAACCCAGAGACATACCTAAAGCATTTTCTTTCGAATACTCGTAATTTGTCCATTTGGGAGAGAGTGATATGGTACCACAATGGGCACGCGTACGTGAGTGTGGGCCTGATAATTTGTTTGTAAATGAGCAGTTTGACTTTGTGAGAGAGACTATTAGGTTTCCACATTACTCTTCTACAGAGGTTTTGGAGACCAGTTGTAACATCGTGTGTAAGTTTTAGTAGAGCATGACATGTGGATTGTCGCTTACGAAATCCGAACTGACAGTTAGGGATGAGGGCATTCTCATTCGCAAATGGGAGAAGATTTTGGTAGATCTTGCGTTCCTGTATCTTACTTAGTGTACTTAATAGGCATATTGGACGATAATTGCAAGGGCTATTACTACTACCGGGCTTCTTAATAGGAATTACTACCGCAGTTTTCCAGTTCTCTGGGAAGTGCGATGCATTAATTATATGATTAAGAAGAATGAGGATGGGAAGTAGATTCGGTGGGCGCAGCCTTTTAAATAGAAGACGTGGGATTCCATCTAATCCAGTTGACTTTTTGTTATTTCCTGATCTTACGATCTCGGATAATTCGTCCGCAGTTAGAAAATTTGTAGTGTCTAAGGGGTGTGAAGCTATGTTTGTGTTGTTGAATTCACCGATGAAAGGAGTAAAAGATGGGAATAATCTGTTTGAGATGTATTCGTTTACTGTGTTCTCGAAGCCAGGAGTTGAGAGACAATTATTTTGCTCATGGATCTTTGCAAAGTGTTCTGCGAGGCAATTTGCAATGTCCGAATCGGACTGGGCAATATTATTGCTGATCGGGTTAATGAGATGGTCAATTCGGGATTTATATTTACGACCAGTTAATTGGTTGATGTTTTTGAAAAGATCCCGATTTGGTTTGATATTTTTAAGTGTGGAGATGTAGTTTTCATCTGCGAATTTTTTCAACTGCTCATTTATCAGAGTGGATAGGAGTTGGATTTGGCTTTTAATAAAGGGGCAGTATCTTGTATGAAGTTTACGGCGGAGCTGCTTTTTAAGGCGCAATAATTTGGTTAGGATGCTGGGCAAAGGCTTTCCTAAATAGTTATGGGGAATGGTTGTCGGGGTGTTTTTGCTGAGAGCCTCCTTAAGAATTTGCTCTATTCTTAAAGATGCTTGATCGATTTCAGTAGGGAGTAAGTTAGATGCTTCAGGGATATACAAGTCAGAGAAACTTATCGCTATGTCCCTATTGACTTTTCTCCAATTTGTTTTGGTGAAGTTTGGGACAGGGTTTGACGAGTATAGTGGCTCGAGAGAGGGGATTTGGATCGTGGTGTGAACGGAACCATGATCAGAAGGAAATATAAAGGAGACTGTAGGTGGACCCGCTGAATAAACATCGTCGGACTTGAGGAAGAAGTCGATTGTTGACCTGGCTGAGCTAGAGACACGAGTTGGCTGTAATGGGGAGTCAATGTAAGTATATGGATAAGACTGGAGGAGGGCTAGCAATTGGCGACCATATTTGTTGCATTTATTATCATTGAATGCTGTGTGACGAGCATTCCAGTCTCCTCCGATTATAAATGGAGCGGGAACGGACTGTTGGATAATCTGCGAAATGTCAGTATCTGGGAAATCTGGTTGTCGTGAAGGGTGAATATAAATGGATGCTAAGACGAGCACTTTATTGTTCTCACAGAAAAGTTTTACTGCTGTGTATTCAATGCTGGATACACAGGTGAATCTAATTTCACTGAATTGAAATTTTTTGTGAATTAATATGCCGGTACCTCCATGAGATCCATTAGTTCTGGGGTTAGAAACTAAAGTGTAATTGGGAATTGAAACTCGGGAATTTGGTTTGAGCCAGGTCTCTGACAGGAAGAGGACATCTGGGGAAAACTTTTCAACAAACAACCGGAGGTGTTGCTTACGTATGTTAGAGTAAATGGATTCTGTGTTGAGGGAGAAGATTCACAATATAATAAATAATATACTATACTAGGGATTACGAAGCAAAGGAAATTAAAATTACTTGTGTCCATCTTCCTGAAGTGCTTATAAACTTATCATTTGTCGCGAGTTACGTTTCTCCAACCGATATTATCTAGTATGCTGGAATTCCTAAGATAGGCTATATTTTCAATAAAGTAAATAAATCGATAAACGAAATAAATCTAATAATTATAAACTTAGGTAAAGAAAGATGTTTTGTCGCACATTTCTCTTACTCTAACTTTTTGCTATTGCAAATGTATTAATATAACTAATTCAAAAACAAAATTAATATTCAAGCGATTACGGAACAGTACATGTAAGTTAAAAAGCTTGTTAAATATGTTGACTTATTTTCTAATATGTGCGTTGTCATATTAAAACTTAACTTAAGAATACCACGAAGAAAACTGCGAAAGCGGATTTCTTTAAAAATAACTATGATCTGTCTATGATATATTTCGCGAACATTTAGAACTTGTTTTGCAAATTTGATATTTCCAATGAAATCATCGTGTCGAATGTATTCATGAATTTTAAGATTGTCGAGTCGAAGATTGCATTAAAACTGTTTACTTCAGAAAATTAAAGCACCGCCCATTTCAATTGCCTGAATTCTTCTCTGAAATATTCATAATGGATTTACCTATTATAAAATACCGGTTCTAGTGGATTTCCTGGACTGGTCTTGGCTCACTTTATAAAATCTCCCATACTAGGATGTGGTAGACTGAACTGTGTTATTAACTGCTGCCGTGTTATGCGCCTTCAAAACCTTGGTAAAATTGAATCCTTAGGCAAGGAATCCAAACAATGATTTGTTTCAAGCTGTGTGAAGAGCAGATAATCGCAGATGATATGTTTGGCGCGGACTGACCCTGGTATCTTGGAAATCAGGTTTGCTAGTTGCAACTGATGCAGGAGTCGTCTGCAAGGAAAGTCACGGTAGCGTGTCTCTGTACCTCACCACTAACTAATGATAAAGTTTGGCCGTGCGGTTATTGGGTTTGAGCCCATTGTGACCAGATTGATGTCATTTGTGACTCCGTTTAATAATTTTCAGCAATAATCGGATGAACGCTGTTTAGTCTTCACTGGTGTCGTAAAACATTGACTTGAGATGCATGGAATTTCTCAGTCTAATCTTTGGTTTATAACATAGGTAGGATGGTTATTGGATTGATTTTAAGCATAAATAGTGAACAAATGTCTGTACTATAGTGTTGCGGTGCAATCCATCGAGACATTTTTCGTGTGTGAGAGTATCCAAGCAGAACAAAATATTGTATATCTAAAGAGACCTTTAGGGATAATGGAACACTGGTAATTTTCAATTCCTCCAAACTCGTGCCTATTTGAGGAATTTCAAATGTTATCCTGATGTAACCTTGGTTTGAACAGTCAATAAAAAATGTCAAGTGCCCAGAATCAAAGTCAAACCAATTTCTTAATTTTTGTAAACTCCAAAACTCATCCGTAGCCTCGCCTTTCGTCTAACAATAATTTCTCAAGAAAAACACATTTCATCATCCTCATGGCAGTGCCGATATAGGGATTAAATTTCAATATAATATGCGACTGGTGAAATGTAGTGACGAGGTTAATGATTCGCCGAAGCAACTTACAGTTGTATTGTATATCCATTCGGCACGAGGCGGCGTCGCCGTGGTCTGCCATATGACTTGTGCAGTCATTGCCTCATTCTTCCATGGGCAATGAAACAATTTTGTTAGTTGGGTGTTATACGCACGTGCATGTGCGTATCGCACAAAGCTGCACGTATGAGGCTAACGTCGGCCTTGACTTGGTTTCGATTAATTCACGAGCCAAGAAAGTATTTGGCTATGATTAGGGAGTTGGTGCTATTGCTTTAACTAGCACTGGGCAAGCAATCCGCGCACTTGTGCTCAATTTTCTGTTGTTGGGGACATATGATGAAACAGTGGCTCTGAGCAGTGTTTCAGATTGGCTGGAACGTATTGGGGCTTACTCCCTACGTTTTACACTGTTATTTCTACTCATAAGAAGTATTCATTAAACTTCAGAAAGATATGTATAATTTAAAAAAAAAACCTTTAAATATAACTGGCAAATTGGTGTCTAATTGAAGGATAGAGATTACAATTAGACATGTGAAATACGTTAGGGCATTGTTTAGTTATTCCCTTTAAAAAGTCTGTGAATCGTTTGAAGCAGAAAGAGAGTCTAACTAACAGAAGAAAAGGTCGATGAACATTAGTATTGGGTTGATTAGATTAAAATCACGGGAAAGACGTTTCTGTTTATCAGTTCATTCTACAGTCGTGTACTTAAGGTACTAGTACACATTACACCGGCGTTTTTTAATATATAAATTTTCAGATTTTTTTCTCAAAACCTTTATTACTTATCGTGATACATTTTTTATCGAACGATTCCGGAGACGCTACAACCATGAATTGTACGCGATCTACCTTGAAGCTATTATTGTAAGAAAAATCAAGCCCGGTAGACTCCGGTGGGCGGGACACCTAGCTCGAATGAGCGAAGAGGAGCCTGCCCGGGAAGTCCTTTGTGGTAGGATGTATGGAAGGAGACAGCGCGGCAAACCTTGCCTGCGATGGAGGGATGGCGTAGGGCAGGACGCCCAGAGCCTAGGAGTGCCAAACATCGGCTTGAAATCGGGACCGGTGAAGAGATTTGTTAAATAAGGCCAAGACGTTATTATCGTTCCAGTTGGCCTTCTCATGGAGTTTTACTGTATTGATCACCACAAATAAAATACACGTGGTATCCCGGCGTTCCAGGAATAACCGCCTAAGTCATTTACGAATTAAGTTTGGAATCATCATCATCATCATCATTATCGGCACTACAACCGGGATCCGGTCTTGGCCTTATTTAACAAGTCTGAGGCTTGTTAAATTTTCCATAATAAATTGATTTTGCGGGCAAGGTTATTAGCCTTGCGCCAATAAGTTTGGTATAATGGACAGAATTAGATTGTTGTTTAACTTGACGAAGTCCTGAATAGAGTTGACTGTCAAGAATAACAAGCAATGCATATTAAAATCACTCGCAATAGCAAGTTGTGTGTGATTATGGGCTAAACTCATATCAATGGAATCAAATAGAGTATAGAATCAAATACATATAAATATAATATGTAAGAAAATAAATTCTAAACGTAAAAAAAAAAATTAAAAAAATATTATGTATTAACTTTAAATTATGGACTTGATGTTGGGAAAAAATGTAATATATCCGTATTAACCCTTTTCGTAAATTAAACTTCTAAATAAGCAAATTACTCTACCCCACACTCTATTTTCTTGTATAGGAGGCTCTGGTAATATTAACGCAGATTGTTACCCGTGATGTCGCTCTAATAACTAGCAAAAGAATTCTTGTCTTGCGGTCGGACAAGTGGACAGTCACGGCGGAAAAATTGTACTGCCTCAGAAAGCCCGTCTCTGATCGTTAACCTTATATATTTTATGCCACACTGAATCACTCTAGAATCTTAACCTATTATTTTTCCGCATATTATACTACTTCCAAGCACAACCTTGGATTATTATAATAATATTTCCATCTCGCAATAGATGTGACTGTATATACTGCCCTGTGAATAGGGCGTTAGAATATACTCACAGCTAGGCCAGCTTATCGTAAGAGGTGACTAAAGGCCGAGAGGTGTGTAGGGTCCCGACGCCCTTTCCCTCGGTAAAATACCACCCTATCAAACTATAGGCTCCATGAAATAAATGGTCGGGAAAAATCCCTTCCCATCTTTCAGAGCTTGGCTGATGGATCGGTCCGAGAAAGGGTTGGTTTAGGTGTTAGTCGGTCCCAAGGTAAGATAACACACCGTCACGCTATGCATTCCGCTATATCGTCGAGAGAAATCTTCGTCTATATTTCGGATGTCTGGCCCCGACTGATACGGAGATAAGTATTGATGGTACCTTCTGAGATAAAGCACTCCGGAGGTAAACTAGTTTTCCATTCGGATCTCCGGGGGGGATTATGTCATGGAGAACATCATGCAAATATTCTGATAAATACGCGAACTTAAAGACGTCATGTCGCTTCAGTCGACGTTAGACTGATAACGGCATTTTGTAACATCAGGGGCATCGGTTTCACAATACGACTGTAAACGTCGTCCACCAATATTTGCAAACAGCGAAACCTGATATCTTGGCCCTAACTAAGGCCCAGTTCGATTCGTCAACTGATTCGACATATCTTCGTTGCGTATGATATGACTTACATTCGAGATTCCGTTTTAAGCGTGGATTTTTCGTCTTCACGTGGCTCGATCTGGCTTGGATGGAGGCGTTGGAACCCAATAACTTGGACATCATGTCGTTGAGGGTCATGTTGAGGAATTCTGTTAAATTACTTTCTTGTCTTATCGATCGCCGCATGACGGTGGACCGGCGACATTCTTCAAACATCTTTCAGTTACCGTCGGCTGGATACAGATCAACCGGCTTCTGAAATTGTCGTCCTTGGCGATATTAATGTACATAATTCCGGCTGGTTGGAGCAAACTACGCGAGTGCCGGATGCTCGAGGCGATTATGCGAATAGTCTAGATCTGTTTTTGACATCCGAGTATTAGATCACTGCTTGGTATCTGTCACGCAACCACTTACATTCCATAATCGACCTTCGCCAAGTGTGGAGGTATGAGGCTGCTTTGAAGACTCCGATGTTAATGCATATGTGGAGTCGATCAATGCTTTGAAACAATCGCCCCCCACCCCACCGAATTTAACAGAACGGGCCTACGACGACAAAGTGATCAATAAACTCCTTGAGCGCCCAACTGGTACCTGCTGGTCAATGGCAGGGGCTGTTAGCACTGCCTTCTCTTTTCCCCTGTTACTGGCGGACAGCGGGACACTTATCACAAATTCAAAAGATAAAGCTAATGTGTTCGCCAATTTATTTTTATCTCGATGCCGGCCTTTTGGAGCCGCCAGTGATCATGGCAGTACGGTCTTCGATGGGTAATGTGAAGTTCGGCCGGCGTACTATTCAGCTGATTCTACGTGGACTGGGCTGTAGGAAGGCAACCCGCCCGAACGGAATACCAGCAATAGTCCTCAAGAACTGTACTCCAGAAGTATCCCCGGTCCTTGGGAGACTCTTTCGTTAACATTTCCTAGCCCAAAAAGAGGAAAAAAGTGTCTCCCACAAAACTTCCGCCGATTACATTTCAGCCTGTGCTATCTAAAGTGATGGAAAAGGTCATCAATGCTGAATTATTTAAGTATTTGCAGTGCAACGGATTTCTGAATGATCGTCAATACGGTTTCCGTACCGGTGGTCCACGGGAGACCTTTTGACCCTTATAACCGATATATGGACATCTGTGATTGAGGGGCATGGTGACTCGAAGGCCGTACCATTGAAGATCTCCAAAGCTTTTGACCGCGTCTGGTATGGGGCATTGCTGAGCAAACTTCTTTCATATGGACTTTTCCAAAAGTTTTGTTACTGGGCGCAGAGCTTTCCCGAAATTCAATCGATCGGGGTTGTTGTAGACGGCGAGTGTTCGGATATATATATATATATATATATATATATATATATATATATATATATATATATATATATATATGTATATAATCTCAAGGATTTTTCGACACAGGATTAATTATTGCACGAATGCAAATGCAATATATATATATATATATATATATATATATATATATATATATATATATATATACCTGGCGTTGGAGAAAGCAATCCGTTACCCTGGCGTCGTTACAACAAGAGGGACTATTGTCACCAAGACCAGCCAGATACTTGCCTACGCAGATGACATCGACATCATCGGTAGAACCGAATCGGCGGTACAGAAAACCTTCACCCAGATCGAGCATGTGGCACAAAAACTCGGACTGCACATAAATGAGGGAAAAACTAAGTACATGGTGGCAATTTCTGCGGAGAGAAGACCTAACGTTGGTCAAACTATCAGGGTAGTGGAACGAATTTGAAGTAGTGCAATCCTTTAACTACCTTGGGTCAATAGTATCAGCCAATAACAATATGGAAGAAGAAATACGCGAACGGCTGATTAAATACAACAAAGCCTACTATGGTCTATCAAGGCTCTTTAAATCCCGAAATTTATCCAGAACATCCAAACTACTACTGTACAAGACCATGGTCATACCAGTACTCATGTATGGATCCGAGACCTGGGATAAAAGGCACTCTGACCTCTTAGCCGCGTTCGAGAGAAAGGTCTTAAGGATAATTGTTGGCCCTGTATGTGAGGGAGACGATTCCGGAAACGCCACAACCATGAGTTGTACGCGATCTACCTTGAAGCTAATGTTGTAAGAAAAATCAAGCTCGGTAGACTCCGGTGGGCGGAACACCTAGCTCGAATGAGCGAAGAGAAGCCAGCCCGGAAAGTCCTTTATGGCAGGATGTATGGAAGGAGACAGAGCCTGGGAGTGCCAAAATGGATGACATCGGCTCGAAATCGGGACCGGTGGAGAGATTTGTTAAATAAGGCCAAGACCGGATCCCGGTTGTAGTGCCGATGATGATGATGATGATGATGATGATATCTATATATGTATGTATATATATTGGGTTGTACCACATGCAATGTCTGATTTTATATTAAAAATGTAAATGGCAATATTATTTACCATAAATTTGTATTCAATTAAAACAGGATCCGTTGGCGTCTATGACATTCTTCCAACGAGCTAACTTTTTGAGGCAATGAAATCTTCAAAGGCTTTTATGACTTCTGCTCAGTTCCGGAAAACCTTCTGCCGGCAAAATGAATCCAGATTGCGGAAAAGATGGTAGTCCGTTGGGGAAATGTAAGGAGAGTACGTTGGATGCGGAAGAATTTCAAATCCCAACTGCAACTGTTTTTGCACCTTTACTTGTGAGGTATGGTCATGCAAAAGGATCCGGCCTTGCCTATTGACCAACGCAGGTTGCTTTTCAGCCAATTTGGCATGCAATATGTCGATTTCCTCAATATATATGATGGCGTTTGTCGTTTCTCCTGCTTGAAGAAATGAAAAGTGGATTGGTCCTTTCGATGTCCACCAAATTGTCACCTTTTTTCGGGTGAAGATCGGGCTTGGGGATGTGTTTTGGTTTTTCTCCGGCATCCAACCACTGCCCAGGTCTTTTACGGTTATCATACAGAATCCACTTTCCATCACAGGTAACTATCCGATGCAAAAACGATTCAGTTTGGTTTCTTAATCTAAGCGATGCGCAGATTTCCAGGCGCCGTAGTTTATGGGACTCCTTCAGTTCATGAGGTACCCACTTATCGAGTTTCTTTACCTTTTCTATGAGAGAATGGTGTCGACTTATTGTCATTGGGGATACTCCCATGCTTTTTGCAATCTCCCGGGCCGATTTCGTTGGGTCCACACCCACCGTGGCTCTTAAAACATCGTCGTCAATTAACGTTTCCGGGTACCCACGTGGTTCATTTTCGAGTCTGAAATCTCCCGAACGGAACTTTCTAAACCACGTTCGTTTACCGCTACATACTCAAATGCGTCATTCATGTTTTTCATTGCCAATGACGAATTATGTCCCATTTTTAATTCATAAAGTATTTGAACTGCCGACAGCAAGGTAAAAAATTCATAGAAAAAAATAACTGTACTTGTAGCGAACCCCAACGTCATTTTTACAACATTTTTTTTTTTCTTTTTATATTCTTAATTTCTAAATTAAAGGCTAGACAAAAAATGCTTAAATTCTAGCTTAATTATCTTATATAATAACTTACTGGTCCTTCGCAGACGCTCTAAGCTAAACATTACTTAACATTTGTATAATTTGCCTTTCGGCGACAGAACTTCGTGGCAGTACTGATAATTAGTTGAAATACAAAGAAAAATTTGAAAAACTTTGTCAATTTTTTTTTTTGTTTTTTTTTTCTTAAAATTTAACTTACTTAACTTACCTACTTTTTTTTTTTTTTTATGTAAAAGCACTTAACCTAACTTAACTTAAATCTTATACTACCCTAATTCTAGAAAAGCTAAGTCTATGTAAGCTGGCTGATGATAGTATGATTCTTTACCGACTTTGGTACCCAGGTCTTTATATGCCATTCAACCACCAGAACTGTTGACGCTGTCTAATACTATCGTCCCGGTCTCTGTGGGAGATAGCCCTACTGATGCGCAGGAGCTCTTCTTCGGTGCGCGCTACTTCCCGGTTGTAGCACAATCGCCCGTCTGCAGATGATCTACTTACAGCGGAATTCCGGATCTATCCTGTATAAGCCCTTTCATATCCAAGTCAAGGAACGCGTCTGGTGGAACAAAGCCGTTGCGACACACGCTCTCATAGTACAAGGTGTTTGGATAATAGGCCCCGAAAATTAGGTCATTGGACGAGCTTATTGCTCTCGCAATATGTCCTCTGATTAATTTAATCATACAATTATCCACCCTATTTATGTACGCTTCATTATATAAAGTCTCATTTGAATAATACTTTTTATAGTCCGATTCCGGTGTCCGATATAATCTGAGACAACTTCTGAGACACTTTCTTTCGAACACCCGAATCTTTTCCATCAAATTTGGACCTATGTTGAACCATACTGGGCAACCATATATGAGCATTGGTCTGATTAGCGTCATGTAGCATATGACTTTTACCCTGCTGTCAAGTTGGCTACTGTGAAATAGCCTCCTTGTCATAGCAAAAGTTTTCCTCGCTTTGAGCAAAGCAGCCTCTACATGTCTGTTGAAATACAGATATTGGTCTAGCCAGATGCCCAGGTATTTAACTAAACTCTTGGTTTCCAGTTTATCTCCATGCGGTCCCACGATAACTAGCTTTCGCCAGTTTTTCCTTGTGTCGTACGTGGCTTTATATAATGGAGTTCTAAATAGGATGGCTTCACATTTCTGGAAATTGATCTTAAGTTTCCAGTCATCGCAATAACGCTGCACTTTGTTGAAGTCTCGCTGTATTAACCTATTTATGATCGCAACTTTCGGAGCTGTTCTGTAAATTATGAGATCGTCTGCGTACGCAATAGCCTGCGGAAGTGCATCTAATAAGTCGCTAATGTAAATGTTAAAAAGAATCGGAGAGAGTACCGCGCCCTGTTGCAAGCCATTCTTGATATTATACGTTTTATTAGAGGTCACATTACCACTTTTGACCACGAACCTCCTGTCCTTTAACATATCGTAAAGTACATATAGTAAAGGCTTATGTATGCCATGTCTGACCAGTTTGTAATATAACCCTTCGATCCAGACGGTATCAAAAGCTTTCTCCAAGTCGATCAGACAGGCACCTGTGCATTGGTTCCTACATTTATTCCATTGTATGTCGGAGACCAGTTTAGCTGCGGCGTGTGGTTTCATAACCCGCCCTAAAGCCAAACTGGTTATTTGGAATAATGCTGTTGTCGTCTACCCATTTTACCAGAGCTTTGTTGATGGTTTTTTCAAATACCTTCCACCGCGTCGAACCTCCTTCAGACTTCTCCTCCCGACAGTCGTTCCTGTTCAAGTATAGGGACGTATGGAGCCTCTGGGCTCCACCCACCAATGGTCGTGCACCTCCGAGCTAAACGAGCTCGAGGATTTAAGGCAAACTGCCAGTGCAGATCCAACTAATGGGCACCGGCTGCGCCACTGTGGCAATATGTATCCACAGAAAATTTAATATATATTTGAATGCAAAATTGATTACCTGGTTCTGGGGGAGGACTGCTTCCGTGGCTCCGAATTGAGAATCGGCTGTGTTTCCGTGATTCCAGGCTTTATGCTCGCAGCTGTTGTACACGACTTTAATGAGGCTCCTCAAAGGCGTTTTCCAAATAAAATCGTAGAATAGGCATCTTATATTAACCACACGAGATTCCGCTGAGCACCGCAAATAGTTACTGAACAAATTAATTATTTAAGATTCAGTTGCATATCACGAACAATATGATTGATAATTATCGACGTCTCACTTGGGTTTACAACCAATGTTCGAGGATTAGGATTGTATCAGAAGCTTTGAGATAGACAATACAAATTTCACTTGTTCGGAAGTTATTCCAATTCGTTTAGTTTTATTTTTCTTGTTTTTTTCTACTTTTGTTTTTCTTTCGACATACAAATTTTTCAACAACGGGGACAATCTCACTTTCTTCCTTTTTTTTGCAACTGCACACGAAACGTTTCTTCTTCTTTACGGGACTCTGTTTATTCTTACTTTTTCCTCCGTTGTCAAAAAACGTCAACAACGGAATTCGAAACCGTATTCCAAAAACATTTACCCACCGTCTCTCTCGCTCTCCACTCACGTCCACTTCGAAAACCGAATTCGAACTCGAAGAACTGCACGATCCACACCCGAATCGGGGCGTGTTCAAAAACTCACTTCTGGATCGTGCAATTCCTCCACCACCTTACCATCATACTATCTTAAAACAAAATTATATTAAATACAAATTATCAAATGATGGTGGTGGCCGACGTACGTGACAAACGCGTTGTTAAACAGGACCGTGTATATATCTGTTGCCATTGGGGGCAGGTTCTTGAGTACGATGTTAGGTACTCCATCTATTCCCACTGACTTTTTGCTTCTTAATGAGTCGAAGATACTCTGGATTCCTTCCCTTGTTATTAGAAGGCTATTAGCCACTACACCATTGGCATTAATGTCAATTGACAGATTATCTTCACTGAATTCGGTAAAACCCGGATTCTCGGATTGCCAAAGTGAAATTTCATTCCGGAGGTGCAGGTGATTGAGTAGAACTCTGTCCTCCAGGTCGTGATTTCGGTGAATGCTTTCATTCACCTTGTACACGTCCTGAAAGACAGCTCCCACAGCGTTCACCTTTTCCAAAGGATCTTCGATCACGAAGAGCTCACTATTGAGGATAGCGTTCTCCGTATCTATGCCAATGTTGGTTAGCAGCTGCTTGTTAACCTCAGTACGTGGAATTTGGAGACACTGAATCTCATTTTGATTATTTCTCCTGAATATTTTATTTATTTGTGGGAACATATTCGGGTTATTAGTTTTTATAGCTCGAATTCTGTTGTTCCAATACAAATTTGTTGCTATTCTATAATTAGCTTTAAGTAATTGTTGGAGGTTTTTTAATTGAGATTTCAGTGATATTATCTCCTGGTCTTGTCTGTCTGTAAACTGTCTGTGGAATTGTTTTAATTTCGATAGCAGTCTGCTCTTTTTCTTCTGTAGTGCGTTTATTGTTGCGTTTCTGTACATGTTAGTGTGATCTGTAACTGTTGTTTTGGGAATTGTTTTGTCCATTGTTCGTTTTACGGTTTCGTCCATTTGTTGAATGTATTTGTCGATTTCGACATTAGTCAGGTTTCTGTTTACTGGCAGATTAAAGTCATTCGAACGAAGTTCTTTTGTTAATGATCTGGTGAACATTGCCCCGTAGTTATAGGGTTGCGGGATCACGAATTCCTCCAGATCTGCGAGCTCGTTCGGAAGCTCTATTACTGCCGTGAATGCACAGTGGTCACTATCGTATTCAATTGTCCGTAAACAGTTTGTGTTTCGTCTATTGGTGTTAAGTAATCTCAGTCGTGAGTCGATTAGCAAGATATCTAAGAACGATCTACCTCTAGGGAACGATGGATATTCGGTAGCTAGCAGGTCAGTTCTATATTCAATATGAAACTGATCTAACCAGCCAGCCAACTGATTTCCTCTGGCATTAGATGTATAATTTCCCCAATTTCTATGCTTGGCGTTCATATCTCCCCCTAGAATAAAGTAATTTTTGCCCAGGTGCAATTGTAAGCATCGGAAGAGAGTCTCGAGCTCTGCTATAAATAGATTATGTTGGTGCTCCTCAGGTGCGTAGACCGCAATCGCATACAAACTGCTTCCTTGCTGAAGGGGTATCCGTACGATACAGGCTTCCAGCACCCGGAACCTGCGCACTTCTCCACTATATATAACTTTATGAGGGATCCCTTTTCTAATAAAGATTGCGACACCCCCCCCCCCCGCCCCTTGAGAGGAGTTAGGTCGATCTCTTCGTATAATATCGTAGTTTTTATGTCCTATCTTATGTCTCTGGTTTAACTTTGTTTCCCCCGCCAGAAGTACATCAGGTTGTTCCTCTTGCAACAGGTTAAAAAGATTGGCTCTTCTCTCAGTTCTTATTAGTGAATTTACGTTCACGACAAGAGCTTTTATTGATGTTGTGGTTAGAGGGTTTATATTGACTTTTTGTTTAGATTGGGCAAGTACGAGTAGATCTCGTTTATTTGATTTTGCAGCTGTGTCATCTGTCTCTGCAGATTAAGCAGAACCGTGACCACATCTGCTTGCGATGTTGTGTCAGTCTGTGTGGGAGTATTTGTGGCTACCAATGTTGTAGCTTGGTTTCATGGTCTCCCACCCGACGCAACTTGTGCGTACGACCGCTGCGATGTTACGGGCATTGTTGTAGTACGAGCTGGCTCTGTGTTTTTTTGCCGAGTCACACTTCTTGCCATTATTTCACGGAATTTAGGACATCCTCGATAATTAGCGGGGTGTCCCTCATTCCGGCACACTGCGCACTTTAGAAGGGCTTTGTCTTCTACCCTTTCTTTTCCCAGAGGGCATTCTTCTGCCTTATGGTCTCTTCCGCATTTTACGCAACGGTGCTGCATTTCACAGTTCGCCGCCGCGTGACCAAACCTTTGGCAGCGGACACATTGCAGGATGTCTCTGCCTTTTTTTAACTTATCCCACGTGACACTTTGATGGTCCAAGACTGTAATCTTTCTTAGACTACCAATTCTGCTGCTGGGCGTTAGTTGAACCAAAAAGAAGGGTAGCTTGCGGTTTGTCCTTCTTGCCTTGGTTGTGGTGAACGGTTTTACGGAGATAAACTCGAGATCGTCGTGCCTCCACTTTTGAAGCATCTCGAGCAGAGCCCCCGGTTCCACCTCATGGTCGACACCCTTTAATAGAACCGTTACCCTCTTTGTTTGCTTCGGCGTGAACGAGTAGAATTCCGCGGTGGCCCTTTTTAAGACCTCTTTAATTTTTTCGTGGTCTGCCACCGCATAGGTTTGAATGGCATGCCTGGTACCAGCCAGTCTTTTAATTACAAAATTGTTTCCTATGGCTAGCTTACAAAGACTTACCAATTCCTTACACTCAATATCTATAGTGTTGATTGGTGGCATCTTTATTTTTTGGTTGTTATTGTTGCTTTGCCGCTGTTGTGTTGCTTGCTGTGGTCGATTTTGTGTTGATTGTTGCTGTTGATGTTGATGTTGCTGTTGCTGTTGGCCGACTTTTGGCTTCGGCTTTTGTTGTTGCGAACCCCAACGTTCTCACACGTCAAGCACACGTACCATTTTACTTCATAAAACAAGAAAATTAACGTTCTGGTACAGATGTTCACTCGAGAACTTCTCATTTTCGGCTGAGCGAAAATCGGACATTTCATGTGGTACAACCCAATATATATGTAAATATAAATATAAATATATTATATAGTCTTTTCACAAACGTCTTTTAATATTATATTTACACTTAAAATGCATTTCAGTATTTTATCTGTCTTTTAATATTTTCACAAACGTCTTTTAATATTATATTTACACTTAAAATGTATTTCAATATTTAATATTTACACAAAACGTCTCTTAATATTCTATCTACTCGATAACTTTATTATTTTATATGCTGGACTATACAGGGGATCTGCATCAGTCGGCGGCCAACTTCTTCTCCTCGACTATTGAAATTCCTTTTCGCTTCATGCTTGGTTTTTCTTTTCTGGCTGACTATCTCAGCTGCTTAACATGCAGATACATGCTGCCGCCAACTCCCATGAGACTTGGGTTTCGGCATAAGTCACTTCTGCTTAATGTGCACAATATTGCTGTCGACTCCTATGGGATGTAGGTTTCACGACCTGGATCATTCAAACTATTGGGACCTGGACTTTAGAATTGCTTAATGAGCAAAGCGGAAACCGTTGCTTGGCTCTATGGGATTCGGGTTTCAGAAATTGCTTCTTGTGGATCATATAAACTATGTGGCTTGAAATTTAGGATTGATTAATGTGCAAAATGAAACTGTTGCTGACTCTATGGGATTCGGATATTAGGATTTGCCTTGATATCTTGGATTGACCCGAAGGACTCCCAGCATCCATAACAATATATATACATATATATATATATATATATATATATATATATATGGGCTCCTCGATAGTATAGTGGTTAGTATACCCGCCTGTCACCCGGGAGACCGGGGTTCGATTCCCCGTCGGGGAGCCCCTGGCGCAAGACTAATGACCTTGCCCAGACAAAATAAATCATTATGGAAAATTTAACAAGCCTCAGGACTTCCTAAATAAGGCCAAGACCGGTTCCCGGTTGTAGTGCCGATGATGATGATGATATATATATATATATATATATATATATATATATATATAATTTATCTATTGTTTTGGCTGTGTACAGTAGTATAGCGCCGTTTTTCCGACGTAACAAATGATTTGGATTCTCGTTTAAACGCTGAACATACTGATGAGAAAGTTATTTCTTTTATTTTTTTAACAAATCGTCTACAATATATTGTAAATTCTTCTTGTAAAAAAAACCCTTTATGGTATTTACTTTTACAAAAGTTAGTACATAACATTAAATTAATTTCATATTTTTACAATGCCATGGAGCAAGAGTACTGCAATTGTATATCCCATAGATGATATCACTACCAATGAAATTAGTTATTTGTTGTATTGACACCATTTTAAAGAAAGGATATGTATACCGTTAAAAGAATTGAAATTCTATGATGTTTAGCTCGATTAATTTTCTTGAAGTAGTTTTGCAAATTGATTACGTGTTCGTCTGGCTAACTGTCTTCCAGGATAACATATGGACACAATTTCTAGTTTTGTCTACCTATTTACGACATGCACCCTTATGCTCTCATTATTCTACTATGTTATGTTAAACAGACAACAATCAAGCTACTGTACCAGTCGCTTCAAAATGAAAATGCATTCCTTATATCTTATCCTTCTTAGCGAACTTCGTTTAACAGCTGATGTAAATATTAGCACACCAGAGTCGGTGGATTAGTGAAACTTAAGCTCGGAAAGTGGTTTTTAAACAAATAAAATAAATTAACAAATCAATTTTGACAACAGCATGAGTCCATGTTGGAGCATAGCCTTCTAAACTTGTCTGCATGGGTAAAGAGCTTCCTGATAAAGTAGGTATCATCGCGATCTCTCCGTCTGAGAGAGAGAGAGAGAGAGAAAGCAGAACTTCCCGACCTGTATTCACTCTCTAAACACATTATCTGTGGGAGACTATAATTTCCGTATAGGATTAGTGTGGGTTTTAAATAATTAAGATGAATATGTATTAAGTAGGGACATTAAACGCCATTCTTCGCAAACAAGGATTGTAGTGCAAAAACGCCATTTCAAGGTCCCTACGTGTGTCAATGTTTGCCTCAAAGTTACTAACAGGAAACCTTGGTAAAGGCCGCAAAGAGCTGCAGCTAAACAATGATCTTGCGGAGTAGGCTATTCGCATACCTCCACATATGAATGTGGCCATATTAACTTAAAATTCTCTCCTGTTTTTATCAGTCGCACTCGGTATATTATATAGATTTCGTTTTTTAGTTGTTTTTGATTTTCCCCTTTCAGCTCTTTTTTGTTTTATATTTTACTAATTTTCAATTCTAACAACGGTTGATGATTTGTGGTTAGTTTTTCGTAGGAAAGTAAAAGTACACGGCGATTGCCGCCAAGATGATCGCTAATAATTGTGAGGTTGCTATTCCAGTTGTTAGTAAATAGCTGAAGCCATTATCCTTTTACAGAAACTCTATAGATTCCGCTTGTGCGGTAAAGTCTTATGCAACAGATTTCGTTGCAGCATATTTTATCTAGAGAGGGGCGTCTCACTAAGATCAGTGATTACAGCAGCGCTTCGACTATCAAGATTTACCATTCGGCTTATGTTTGTCTGTTGTAAATAGCTCACCATAGAGTCGATATCCAATTTTGTCATGCATCATTTATATGGAGAATATGTTGTCCAAGAAAATTGTATTAAAGAGAAGTGGCATAGGTTTTAGTAAGGCGATCCATACTGCTAATATAATATCATTTTATCGCAACAAAGTAAGTCTTTGTTTTTGAATTCGCTTTGAGTTGAATGTAGTACTAGGACAATCGCGTTTAACTAAAATCCTAGATAAAATTATTTTGCATTGGGTTTACAAATTTACGTTTCAGCGCAATAGTTACTGGTTTTCCTTCAGACTTTCTTTTTGTAATTCTTAGCAAACTCCTATTGGAGATTCTCTAAACGGTTGTCAAAATATTCCAGTCTACGGTTCCGAGTTAAATGTACAATGAAATTATAAAATCAACATTGTAATAAGGATGCCTTGACAACAAGTTACATGCGATTCCATTTTGATACTTTACTAATTTACTATGATTACTTACTTTGATAATTTACTATGAAGTAGTGCTGATAATACTCTTGTTACTTAACAAAATATAAACAAGCCCGCCAAAACAGACAGAATGATTTTAGATTTACCTGTAAATGCAACTGTAATAATAATAATAAATATATACAATCCAGTAAAATAACAGATATCGAAAATATACTAATGCCAAGAACACTTTGTATTACCAGGTTCCTTGAAGTTGAATTTTAATAATTTTTTTCTTTTGTGATAACATTTCTGAGATTATTTATATTTTCATATAATTAAATGAATGAATGAAAAGTTATATTTTACTAGCAATTAATTTACTAACTAAATGGAATCTGGTTTTCTTGTTTTTCATATTTTTTGTGCGGCAGTGTTGCTGAAATTTTAAAAATCAGAAAAACCAACAAATGTTATTTGAAAAATTAACAGAAAGAAATAAAAATTATATATATATATATATATATATATATATATATATATATATATATATATATAGATATATATATATACACATGGTTGGACTGAAAAGTTTCCGACTTCAACGTGAAGATAACAGCCAATTTGGACGCGTGGTTTTTATTTGACAGTTGTTTGAGTGAATCTATGTGAGTGTTTTTGTGAAAATGGACAAATTTCAGTATCAAGCTGTCATTAAATTTTTGTTTTTGAAAGGTAATACTATACTATTACTACTACTACTATTTATTGGACTATAAGAACTCGGAAATTCATGATCTCACCGACTCGACTCTGCCATCGTTCCCTGTCCTGTGCACTCTTCTTCACGCTTGACTACCTGATCCGATCTCCTCAAGGTCAAACCTTACATTGTCCTCCCATCTCCGTCGCGGCCGTTCTCTCGGTCTCTTTCCCGTTGGTCAAAGAATTCTACGCACGGTCCTATTATTGCCCATTCTCACCACATGTCCGGCCCATCTTAATCTTCTCAACCTGATTACTCTCACTATTGTAGGTTTGCGGTAAAACTCTTCCAATTCGTGGTTAAGAAGTTTCCTTCATTGCTCTGCCTCTTCATTATATTTACCGCCAAAGCTACTCCATACAATTTTATTCTCAAATACGCGAAATTTGTCTTCTTCCCGTTTTGTGAGAGTCCATGTTTCGCATCTTGATAGAACAATCAGCATGGTTATGGTTCTATAGACCGGGAGGTTTATATTACGTGTTAGCAGTTTAGGGTTTTTTACTGACTGTGTGCCAACTAGCGTTGCCGAAATGCCGGCTTTTCTTAATTTCCTTGGACATTTCGTTACTGACCTTCAGTATTGTTCCCAGATATTTAAATTCTTTGACTTTTTCAAATATCTTGCCCCTGACGATTATGTGTCTCCCCTGAGGTCCACCTGCTCTCGCCGTAATCATGTATTTTATTTTATCTTCATTAATTCTTGGGCCCACCACTTCGGCCACTTGCATGATGATTTCATTGTTTTTAATTACAGTTCTAGATTATCGCCCAACACGGCGATATCATCCACATATACAAGTACTTGTGTGAGCCCATTCAGGGATGATCCGAGCATGTTGTCGTCTTGTACCTTTCTGATGACATACTCGAGCACAAGGTTAAAAGAACATGGTGTGACGCCATCCACCTGTTTTAGTCCGTCCGGGATTTTAAATGGTTCTGAGAGGTCTCGACTCGTCCTTTGTTTTCATTCATTCAGGTTTGAATGAGGGCGGCATATTTTTTCTGAATTCCTAGCCCAACCACAATATGGCACAGTCTTTGCCTTGCGACTGAGTCGTAGGCTTTTTTGAAGTCAACGAATAGTTGTTGAACCGTCTCTTCGTATTCCCACTTCTTTTCCAGCAGTTGCCTTATTGTGAACATTTGGTTGCTTGTTGACCGGTTCCTACGGAATCCGCATTGGGAGTCTCCCAGTATTTCTTCTGCGTACGGTGTGATTCTCCCCACTATGACATATGTTAGTATTTTGTATGTGGTTGCGAGCAATGATATTCCTCTGTAATTTTCGCAGTCAGATCTGTCACCTTTTCTGAAACTGGGGACGACTATTGAGGTTTTCCATTCTTCTGGAGTGCGTTACTTTTCCTATATTGTTTCAATTAGTTGATGGAACTTTCGAGCGGTCGCCTGCCCCCCTCCACGCTTCATAAGCTCTGCCGGTATGCAGTCGACTCCTTTACTGCGTCTACAACTTCATTGAAAGAGGGCTCTGGGATCTGAGGCTCGGCTGTATGTGCGTATGGTGCGTTTATTTGTGGTTGATGGGTGCGCAGATTAAGCAGGTTTTCAAATTACTGCTTTCATCTTGTGGTGATGTTGTTTGTTTCTGTCACCAGACAAACATTTGTGTCTCGAATTACTTTGGCTCTCCCTCCGTACCCATTTCTAATTGAATTTATGCATGCATACATACCTCTGACATTCTCTAGGATTTTTTCGATCCGAGTCTTCTCTCATTCGCGTTTTTTGCGTTTGAAAAGTCTCGTTGTCCCTTTCCGAATTGTCGCGTATCTTTCTGCGTTGATTTCATTATATCTTTCCAAGTGGATCACTCTAAGTTGTTTACGTTCTTCGATCTTCGCCCTGCACTCATCGTCAAATTAAGGTTTGGACTTAATTGTTTTCTTAAATCCTAATACCTTTTGGGCTGTTTGTTTGATCGATGTCCACCCAGTGTCCACAACATTGGCTTCCTCTTCCGCACCGCTCCCATTCTCCAGAATGCTAAATCTATTCGTTAGTTCGTCTTGATATTCAGCCCGTTTGCGTAGGTGTTTTAGTTTATCAATGTAGAACTTTTTGCTTGTCTCCCGTGACTGCCCATGTAGGTTTGCTGCGAGCCCACTCCGGATTTTGCCCATCACTAGACGATGATCGGAGTCGCAATCTGCTCCTCTATATGATCTTACGTCAAGGATAATCGAGTGGTGTCTTTTGTCTATGAGGAAGTGGTCTATTTGGTTACGCGTTACGCCGTCGGGTGATATCCATGTGGCTTTATGAATTTGCTTGTGCTTGAACATCGTGCTTTTCACTACCAGATCTTTTGACTGCGAACGTAATAATTCGAATTCCATTACCATTTGAAACGTCGTGTAGACTTTCTTTACCTATAGTTGGTTGGAAGATATCTTCCTTTCCAATTTTCGCATTGAGGTCCCCAAGCAGGATTTTAACATCGAATGATGCGATCCCATCAAATACTTCCTCTAGGGTCTCGTAGAACGTGTCCTTCGTTTCTTTGTCCATAGATTCTGTTGGGGCGTGTACGTTTATAAATACATAATTGTAACATGGTCCCTGTATTTTTAGCACCGACATTCGGTCATTAATAAATTTCACATCTTTTACATGGGGCGTAATCTTCTTGCTTGTGATGAAAAGCAATACGCCTACGCAAATCAAAGATGAGTTGGACTCTGTGAATGGGGACTCTGCACCATCATTTACCACTGTGAAATTTTGGGCAGCTGAATGTCGACGTGGCCGTAAGAGCTTGAGAGACGATTAACGTTCGGGACGTCCAAAAACTGCAACAACTGACGATAACATCGCTAAAGTTCACCAAATGCTGCTAGACGACCGCGGAATTAAAGTGAGAGAGATAGCAGAGGATATGAAAATGTCTAAAGAACGCTTTTGTCACATATTATATAAAGATTTAGCCACGAGAAAGCTGTCCGCGTGTTAGGTGTGTCAGTGACATCATAGATAAAGATGATGTTCATGAGGCCATTGATTCACCTAAACCAAGAAAAGCCAGCCGATTCTAAATTCGAATGACCCCCACGGTACGACAATGCATTAATTGCATATGCCAGAACGCTTGCCTAATAATGCAAAAGCAATTAACTGCATATTCCGGAATAATTAAATTGCAGAAACGTTTAAACTGCATGTTCCAGCACAATCAAGTACGAAATAATTAATTGGGTCAGTTCGCAACTGCGGATACGGAACTGTGATGCAAGTCAATGAAGAAATATTGACCAACACAGCAGTTTGAAGCAATTACGAATCAAAAGCCATTAATCGGCAATTGGGGCAATTAAAATTGAATTGCATTGTCGTCACCGGGAGGTGTTGACCCCGAAGTGACGAGAAAAGGTAAGAGCAAATCAGGAAGTCAGTCGGTGGTTGGTCAGAGTCGGTGGTTGGTGATAGAAGCGAAGGCTACTTTGGAGAACGGAAGTGAAAGTTCCTTGGATCGTGAAAGTTTAATAAGGGGTGATGAATCGCGGTAATGAATAGAAAAGAATTGAATAGAAACAAGAAGTCCACAGAGTAAAAGATCAGTGAAGGATAAAAGAAACAAATAGATTATGAATCAGTGACGTAAGAAAGAGAAACCTAATTGTTTCGATAAATAATAAAATAAGTGATCAATTAAGAATAGCAGAAGTGCAGTTAGTGATAAGACACATCAAGAACTCATAACAAGAGAAAGCACCATTTGTAAAGAGCTAGGCTAAAGTGCACAGAACAGTGAGAAAGTGGTAAAGTAGTAAAGTAAAGGCTTTTGGACAACAATGAATAAAACATACAATTTGAATTTATGTTATTTACTTTAAGGACCATTGTGAACTACAAGTTAAGTGAAAGTATAGCTTAGAAAAAGTGTAAAGCCCAAGAAAAGAAGTTTTAATAAAGATAATAAAAATAAAAGAAAAGAGTGACTAATATAAACAGGTATTCATTTATCCCTGGAAAGTTTGAGTTAATGTTACTAACGCTAAGGATCATAGTGAACCTTATGTTAAGTGGAAGTTTGTTAGTAAAAGCTTGGAAAAAGGGTAAAGACTAAGAAAAGAAATTTTAATAAAGTTAATAGAATAAAACAAAAGAGTGACTATTACAAACTAGTTTTTATTTATACCTGGAAAGACTCGTAGAACCCATAACTTGCGCTTTAGGTGCCGCATTTGCTCACGCTAGACCAAAAACGTGTTCGAATGAACATTTCCAATGCTCTGTTGACTCAGTTTAGGCGTAATAAATTCGAGTTTGGCGCCGATTAATTACTGTCGATGAAGCTTGGATACACCATTATACGCCCGAAACAAGAATACAGTCAAAACAGTGGACTGCAAAGGAGGAATCAGCTCCAAAAAAACCTTTCCGCTTTTTCGGCTCGGAAAGTGATGGGGACTGCTTTTCGTGATAGTCATGGAATTAACTATTACAGGATAATACTAAGCATTATTACTTGACCAACTAAAGGCAGAAATTGCGGAAAAACGGCCACATTTGCAGAAAAAGAATATCCTGTTTCACCAAGACGGCGCATTGTCTCACACTTCAGCGGTTGCCATGGCGAAAATCCACGAATTACGGTTTGAACTGCTTGACTCATAAGATCTAGCCCCAAGCCACGTCTTTTTGTTCCCTAATCTAAAAATTGCGCTCCGAGGACAGAGATCTTTGATAAATGAGGAGGCAATCACCTTCGTGAACAGTTATTTTGTAGAGAAAACCGCCGAATACTATTTGGACGGGTTAGAGAGTTGGGAGCATCGCTGGGAGAAGTATGTAGAGCTACAAGAAAAAGTTAGAAGAAATTTAAGAAAATTTAAGTAATTTGTATCTTGGTTAGGTCGGAAACTTTTCCGTCCACTCTCGTATATATATACATATTTGTATATATACATATATATTTATATACCATTTAGAGAAGATATATATACATACATATATATATATATATATATATATATATATATATATACATACATTATTTTTTATTATTTATTGGCCTGTAGGAACCCGGAAGTTCATGACCTCACCGACTCGGCTTCGCCATCCTTCCCTGTCCTGGGCACTCTCCTTCCACGCTTGACCATTCGATCCGATCTCCTCAAGGTCAAACCTAACATTGTCCTCCCATCTCCGTCGCGGCCGTCCTACCGGTCTCTTTCCCGTTGGTCTACCGTCAAGAATTCTATGCACGGTCCTATCGTTCCCCATTCGCGCCACGTGTCCGGCCCATCTTAATCTTCGCGACTTGATTACTCTCACTATTGTAGGTTTGCGATATAGTTCTTCCAATTCGTGGTTATGGAGTCTCCTCCATTGTCCTGCCTCCTCGTCATATTTACCTCCAAAGATGCCTCTCAAAACTTTATTCTCGAATAGACGGAATTTGTTTTCTTCCCGTTTTGTGAGAGCCCATGTTTCGCATCCATATAGAACAATTGGCATGATTATGGTTCTATAGACACGGAGCTTTATGTTACGTGATAGCAGTCTGGATTTCAGCAGTTTACTGACTGCGTGCCAACTCGCGTTGCCGGAATGCAGTCTCTTGTTAATTTCCTTCGACATTTCGTTACTGGCCGTCAGTATCGTTCCCAGATATTTAAATTCTTTAACTTTTTCAAAGATCTTACCTCTGACGTTTATATGTGTTCTCTGAGACCCACCTGCTCTCGCCGTAATCATGTATTTTGTTTTGTCTTCATTTATTTCTAGGCCCACCTCTTCTGCCGCTTGCATGATGATTTCACAGTTTTTACTAACAGTCTCTAGATTATCGCCCAGAACGGCGATGTCATCCGCATATGCGAGCACTTGTGTGACCCCGTTCAGGGATGATCCGGCCATGTTGTCGTCTTGTACCTTTCTGATGACATACTCGAGCACAAGGTTAAAGAGACACGGTGATAGACCATCTCCCTGCTTTAGTCCGTCCCGGATTTCAAATGGTTCTGAGAGGTGGTTTTCTATTCTAACTCGCCCTTTGTTTTCGTTCATGCAAATTTGAATGAGCGCGGCATATTTTTTTGGGACTCCCAGCTCAACTAGAATATGGTAGAGTCTCTGCCTTGCGACTGAGTCGTAGGCTTTTTTGAAGTCAACGAACAGTTGGTGAACCGTCTCTCCGTATTCCCACTTCTTTTCCAGCAGTTGTCTTATTGTGAACATTTGGTCGCTTGTTGACCGGTTCCTACGGAATCCACATTGGTAGTCTCCCAGTATCTCTTCTGCGTAAGGTGTGATTCTCGCCAGAATGACATTTGTTAATATTTTGTATGCGGTTGGGAGCAATGATATTCCTCTGTAGTTTTCACAGTCAGATCTGTCGCCTTTTTTGAAAATGGGGATGACTATTGAGGTTTTCCATTCTTCCGGAGTGACTTCCTTATCCCATATTGTTTGGATGAGCTGGTGGATCTTTCGAGCGGTTGCCTCTCCTCCATGCTTCACAAGCTCTGCCGGCATGCAGTCGACTCCGGGAGCCTTGTTGTTTTTCAATCGATTTATTGGGTCTACAACTTCGTTGAGAGACGGCTCTGGGATCTGAGGCTCGGCTGTATGTACGCTTGGTGCATTTATCTGTGGTTGATGGGTGCGTACATTGAACAGGTTTTCAAAGTACTGCTTCCATCTTGTCACGACATTGTTTATTTCTGTGACCAGACAGCCGTTTGCGTCTCGAATTATTTTGGCTCTTCCTCGGTAGCCATTTCTAATTGAATTTATGCCGACATACATACCCCTGATGTTCTTTGCCCTAGAATTTTCTAGGATTTTTTCGATCCTAGTCTTCTCCCATTCGCGTTTTTTGCGTTTGAAGAGCCTCATTGTCTCTCTCCGAATTGTCGCGTATCTTTCTGCGTTGGCTTCATCATATCTTTCTAAGTGGATCACTCTGAGGCGTTTACGTTCTTCGATCTTCGCCCTGCACTCATCGTCAAACCAAGGTTTGGACTTAATTGTTTTCTTAAATCCTAATACCTTTTGGGCTGTTAGTTTGATTGTGTCTCTGATCGATGTCCATTTAGTGTTCACACTATTAGCTTCCTCTTCCTCACTGCTCACATTCTCTAGAATGCTAAATCTATTCGTTATTATATACATACATATATATATATATATATATATATATATATATATATATATATATATATATATATATATATATATTGTTATGGGTGCTGCGAATCTATCGCAGAACAAAATCATATCATTCAAAAGAAATATCCGCTTAATCCAAAAAAATATCCTCATGATAAAATATGATACAAAAGAAATATCCGTTGGTCATGAAACGTTCGAAATCCTAACCCTGCATCCATCCAAGAGAAATATCCGCTTAATCCACAAAATATTCCCATGATAAAATATGATACAAAAGAAATATCCGTCGGTCATGAAACGTTCGAAATCCTAACCCTGTGTCCATCCAAAAGAAATGTCGGCTTAATCCACAAAAATATGACGGGCCAAATAGTTTACACGATCCCTGGGAGATATTCTGCTTGGCTCGGGAAAATGACTTGTCATGCGATCAGTTTATGTGGCTCGAATCCCATGGAGCCGAATAGCGGTTTCCGTTGTGCACATTGTGTAGGCGCAACGTATGCAGAAACCCGAGCCCCATGAGAGTTGGCGACGACATGTTTCTGCATACTAAGCAGGTAAAGTAGCGCTGAGATGGGCAGCTAGGAAAAAGAAATCAAGTGCAGGCGAAAAGAGAATGATTGGGTTGAGTAGACTGAGTTTGATCGCCGAACGCACGGTACCGTACCGAAGAGTTAAGAATCAAGAATAAAGAAAAGTTATATTTCGATTACAAATTAAGTGTAAATATATGAAAAGTTATATTTCAATTACAAACTAAGTGTAAATGTATGAAAAGTTATATTTCAATGAAGAACAATTACAAAATATATATCCAAATAAAAAGTTTATCGAGCCGAGTTATCGGGCTCTCAAAAAAAAAAAAAAAATTTTTACTTTTCCTCGTTCTCCGTGTGCCCTCCGAATAACTGGCCCGAAGGTAACGCCAGAGGCTTTCCCGCGACCTATATCTGGCCTGAGGGCCCATCAGTGCCCAAAGCGAAGGTGTATATCCGGTCCAGGCATAACACCAATTTCTGGTGGCAGCGGTGGGATTAGCAGCACTGATACTACGGCGAACACATGGAGCTATTCATCGGAGTATTTTTGTGAGTAATTTTATGTTGTTTGTAATGGTTTTGATAAATTTGAAGATAGGAAAAGAAAATTTTTTGTAAATCCGAATATAAGAAGAAAAAGGGAAATCCTCAGTTAAGATACTCAGGGTGCTGTGCGGTCGGGGATAACTCATGTTCTCAAATTTGCGTGCTTCTCTGGGCTCCTTGAATCCTCAACCCGCGAACGAAGTCGAAGTCGAAGTTGGTGAAAGCGAGGATCCGGGTTTGGATAACAACGGCGAACGTGGGGACTCGCGGTACGAAACCAGTTCCACCGATAATATGACGGAAATTCCCATAAATGTACTGATCTCCTTTATCCCTACCTTTAATGGTACAGGCGATGAGGTTTTTACCTTCATCGATGCGTGCACCGATGCCATCGAATTGGCATCCGAGGCCCAGAAGAATGTGCTCTTCAAGTACATTAAAACCAAAATTCGTGGGAATGCCACAACAATATTGATGAATAAGGAGATCACGGATTGGCGGACGTTAAAGGGGGAATTGATCGCGGTCTTTAGAGAACCCCACAGTGCACTACAGTTGCACAGAGAGTTGATCTCGATTAAACAAAGCAGGGATGAATCCGTGGTGCATTATTTGCAGCGGGTCGAGACGCTACAACGACGACTTCTCCAAAGTAGGCTTTCGGACGTAAAGAGGGAGCATAGGGAGGGTCAGATAGAGTATATTCAGAATGAGACCCTATCGATTTTTATAAATGGTCTTCAGGAGCGATTGTCGACATACGCTATAACTCAGCGACCTAGAAATCTCGCTGAGGCGAGCAGGTTCGCCTCTGAAGAGGAGCAGCGCATCAATCTATTTAAGTCTAATATTCAGAGGGATCTATACGTCAAGGAATCTGGCTAAGATTAATTTTCAGCAGGTTAAATGTTACAATTGTGGCAAGTTGGGTCACATCGCAAGGAATTGTAGACTCCCGAAAAAGGAGGACGGTCGACCTGCTGGGAACCCCTTTAGACAGAGTGAAAAACCACCTTTGGGCCCAAACAAAGTGAACCTCAAGGAAAGAAATTTTCAATAGGCTGCATGAAGTATGGGGCACTCATGCGGCTCAGAGTCTCGGATAAATCGGAAAGTCCCCATATTTTGGTCACTATGAACGGGGACGTGAGGAGGTTCATGATAGATACGGGGGCTGAGATATCACTCATCAAATCAAATTGTGTCTATAAGGATGAGGTGGATGCCGGAAGGGTCTTCAGATTTAGTGGGATAGGTGGCAGAATGTGTGCCACATTGGGGGTGGTTAAGCAGAAGGTTGAATTTGGCCAAAGTAATGGCAGCATCAGAACGGGTGTAATGGAGTTCCACGTGGTCGCGGACACCCTTTTGGGAGATTATGACGGATTGATCGGAAACCATTTCCTGCGAATGGGTGGTTTCACGATCGATTATAAAAATGATGTAATAGCGGGGCATTTTGGGGAGATACTGCTAACGTATCTCAATGAGCTGCGATCTGTTATGGCCAGATCCGAGGTTTTTAGGAGCGTCCAAGTGCAAGGAAACTTGGACAAGGAAATAGTAATACCTAGACAGGAAATTACCGAAGGTATTATTGTCCCCAGTTGCATAACCAGGAATAGGGATGGCCAATGTCTGGTCTCGGTTTTGAACACCACAGATAAGCCGTTTGACTTGAAGGGATCATCCGTCAAGGGTTCAAATTTGAGTGACTTTAATGTCGCAGAAAAAAGGACCCGGAAAGTATCGGGGAACGTGCGAACCGGCCACTTGAATGAGGAGGAAAAGGAGAGTCTCATGAAAATTGTCCAGGAGTTCAGTGATATATTTAGTGTTGAAGACACCAGACACAGGATTAGGACCGAGGATTTCTCGGAACCCACCTTTACCAAGACTTATAGGTACCCTAAGGTCCACGAAGAGGAAGCCCGCGAACAAATTAGGAAGCTCAAGGACGACGGGATCGTGCGTAACAGTGGCTCACCATGGAGCTCGCCTTTGTGGGTGGTGCCAAAAAAGGCCGATGCAAGGGGTAAAAGGAAGTGGAGCATGGTTGTTGATTACCGCAAGCTAAATGAGATAACGATTTCGGACAATTACCCCTTGCCCAATATAAACGAAATCCTCGATCAGTTAGGAAAAGCTAAATACTTTTCTACTTTGGACTTAACGTCCGGATTCCATCAGATTCCAACGATGTGTTGTATATTTCGCCACAGAAAATTGGGGGTAATTTAAAATGAACGGGTTACCTGTTTTTGTGTGCAGGAAGCCTCTTTAAGTCTCCCTTCCTTCGTAGCGATCCTTCTGTGACGATTACGCATTCCAGATCATTTGTTAACCCTTTTCACCGCCAGCACTGTATTACTAATCGCCTTTACTTAAGAGTCGCCATATTTCATTCCTTTCTTCGATCTCAAGTCCTGTAATCGCTGGTAAATGTTCAAATTGCTGTAAGGGATACCACGTTCCCTCTTCACGTTAACAAGGGGATACAACCGAAGCAAAAACTCGGACTTTCTTTACTTGTTTTCAGAATAAACAATACTCTTTCATTTCTTATTCATTACAAAAAATCGAAAATTGCTTTTTAAGTTTTATCTTTTTTTCTTCGCAACGGGGACGTTACTCCCTTTTCCTCCTTTTCGGCCGCACTCAACTCTAACTCTCCTTTTATCTTTTTTAAACGGAAAACTCGACTTGCAAAAACTGTCAACAACGGAATTCAAAACCGTATTTTTCAATCTATTAACCCGTTCCCTCTCTCTCGCTCTCCCTCAACGTCCACTCCGAAAATCGAAATCGAACTCGAAGAGCCGCACGATCCACACCCGAATCGGGGCGTGTTCGAAAACTCACTTGTGGATCGTGCAACTCCTCCACCACCTTACCATCATACCATTTTAAAACAAATTATATTACATAGAAATTATCAAATGATGGTGGTGGCGGAAACCGCACGTAACAGATGGAGGAAGGAGACATCGAAAAGACGGCTTTTACCACACCATATGGTCATTTTGAATACACTAGAATGCCATTTGGATTGAAAAATGCTCCCGCCTGCTTTCAGAGGCTGATGAACACCGTCTTGGCCGGATTGCAGGGAATCAAATGTTTCGTCTATTTGGACGACATCGTCGTCTACGGACAGAACCTGTCGGAGCACAATGAGAAACTCATTGAAGTATTTGAACAACTTAGAAGGGCGAACTCAAACTGCAGCCCGACAAATGTGAGTTTCTGCGGAAAGAGGTCTCCTACTTGGGGCATGTCATTACGGACAGGGGTGTTAGACCGGATCCGGGGAAGATCGAGAGTATCCTACGGATGGAGAAACCCAGGAACCCCAAGGGTGTAAAATCATTCTTAGGAATGAGAGGATATTATAGGAAGTTCATAAAGAACTTCAGTCAGATGTCCGGACCACTGAATAAACTTTTGAAGAAGGACGCGGAGTTTAAATGGGGTGCGGAGCAGCAGCGGTCCTTTGACGCGTTGAAACAAGCTATCACAAGCCATCCCACCTTGCAGTATGCGGATTTCCAAAAGACTTTCATAATAACTACCGACGCGTCTAATGGCGGCATAGGTGCTGTCTTAAGTCAAGAACATAATGGTAAGGACCTACCAATACATTTCGCCAGTAGAACGCTTAATAAGGCCGAGGTCAATTACAGTACAACGGAAACAGAATGTTTGGCCATCATATGGGCCACAAAGCAATTTCGGCCATATGTCTGTGGAACCAAGTTTGTGATTCAGACGGACCACAGACCATTGGCGTGGTTGTTCCACGTCAAGGATCCTGGCAGTCGGCTTGTGAGATGGCGCCTCAAGCTTGAGGAATTTGACTGCGTTATAACCTATAAGATAGGTAAGGAAAACGTAGTTGCCGACGAACTCAGCCGAAATGTCAGGGTTATCGAAAGGGAGCAAGGGAATGTCGACAGCGGCGACACCGGCGTCGGGCCCAACGATGAGATCGGTTCGGGTGTCGTAGCCGGGCCCGCTGCTGGCGATGAGAGTTCGAGCACTCGGAGTGGGGCGTCGGGCGGCAAGGAAGAGGTGGTTGACACAGACAGGAGGTTGGCGATTTTGAGGGAATACCACGAGGGCTTAATAGGAGGTCATACGGGTCAAAAGGCGACCTATGCTAGGATTAGAAAGAGATATCGGTGGAAGGGTATGCAGGGGGATGTTGAGAGCTTCGTTAGAGGTTGTCCCCATTGCCAGACGGAAAAGGTTAACCGGACACCGACCAGAAATCCCATGAAGATAGTTAGTTCGGCCGATAGGGCATTGGAGAAAATTATGATTGACATTATAGGACCGTTCCAGGAGACGGAGGAGGGTTACAAGTTCGGATTAACAATCCAAGATGATTTGTCGAAGTTTATTAAGTTTATACCCTTGAAGAATAAAGAAATGCAAACAGTGGCGCGAGCCCTGATGGAGGAGTGGATAATGAATTTTGGCATGCCCAGATTGATTCTTTCGGATAACGGCCAGGAGTTCTGCAATGAACTCTTTAAAGAATTTTGTGACCTAACAAGTCAATTGAAAAGTCCCCGGCCTGGCACATAGCTGGCGGCACTAGAGTTAATGATTTTTAGTTAGCCCTAACCTTCCAAAAGACGCGTGTATAAATTCGATAGATGTCGGATCATTAGTTTGTGAATTATAGTATTTTGAGTGAAGCAACTTCTGTTATTGTGAAAAAAATGGATAAAAAGGAATTTCGCGTGTTGATAAAATATTGCTTTTTGAAGGGAAAAAATACAGTTGAAGCAAAAACTTGGCTTGATGACGAGTTTCCAGACGCCGCCCCAGGAAAATCAACCATCAAGGATTGGTATGCTAAGTTTAGACGTGGTGAAATGAGCACCGAAGACGGTGAACGCAGTGGACGCCCAAAAGAGGTTGTTACCGACGAAAACATTAGAAAAATCCACAAAATGATTTTGAATGACCGTAAATTGAAATTGAATGAAATAGCAGGCACTCTAAAGATATCAACTGAACGTGTACATCATATCATTCACGAATATTTGGGTATGAGAAAGCTCTGTGCAAAGTGGGTGCCGCTCGAGCTCACTTTTGACCAAAAACAACGACGAGTTGATGATTCGGAGCAGTGTTTGGGGATGATCAAGCGTAATAAACCCGAGCTTTTTCGTCGATATGTGACAATGGATGAAACATGGCTCCATCATTTCACTCCGAAGTCCAATCGACAGTCATCCGAGTGGACTGCACACGATGAACCCGCCCCAAAGCGTGGAAAAACGCAACAGTCGGCTGGCAAGGTTATGGCGTCTGTATTTTGGGATGCGCGCGGAATAATTTTCATTGACTATCTTGAAAAAGAAAGGGCCATCAACAGCGACTATTACACAGCTTTATTGGGCCGTTTGAAGGACGAAATCGCCGAAAAACGACCGCATTTGAAGAAAAAGAAAGTGCTGCTTCACCAAGACAATGCACCGTGTCACAAGTCAGTGAAAACGATGGCAAAAATCCATGAATTGGGCTTCGAATTGCTTCCGCATCCACCGTATTCTCCAGATCTGGCCCTATTTCCTGTTCTCAGATCTCAAAAGAATGCTCGCTGGGAGAGGACTTTTCAATTGACCTGTTATTGGGAATAGAGCACATAACAACATGTGTTGCTTACCCACAGGCTAACGGCAGTGTGGAGCGAGCCCATTGTCGATTGCTTGAATACTTGAGATCCACGGGAAGGGAGTTAAACCAGATAGAGGATTGGCATAAACGAATGTCATATGCCGGGTTATGTTACAACAGTACAGTTCACAGTGCGACGGGCTACACGCCCTATGAGATAGTTTTTGGTAACGAGGCCAACCGGCCTAGCGCGGTGGATGCCCATGACGAGAAAACAGTTTTCGACTATATCGACGAACTTAAAGCCCACCACTTCGAGACACAGGAGAACGTTAAGGGAAATGTCGGGAAATGTAGAGAGAGGTCGAAGGTAAGGTACGATAAGAAAATAGGAAGGCCAATCGAGTATAGAGTTGGTCAAAGGGTTTTGATAAAAAATGAAGTAAGGGGCAAACTCCGAAGTACATATAAGGGACCTTTTACTGTCCTCGAAGTTCATCAAAATCACTTGGTGATACAGCTTCGGAATAAACAACAAAGATTGAATAAGGCTAACGTCAACCCCTACTTTCCAGGATCTCGTACATCTGCACAGTAAAAGCAGGAAGCGTGGACGTGCGGAGCCTGCGGGAGCATTCGGGACTGTATTTCAACTATATCGGAGATGGAAAAGAAATGAACAGCAAATTGACACTGGTTGCACACCTGGACATAACTATTCTAGAGCAGACAAGTTTGAATATTAGAAATATGATTAACTCAATAGATAAACATTGCATACAATCCAAAGTAAAATGTAAACAATTCCAAACTTTAGCAGAACAAGAAATAACTAAGGCAGATCATAGAATCAATATAATCTCTGGTATAGTGGGAAAGTCGAAAAGAACAAAAAGGGGGCTGGCAAATGTGATAGGTTCGGGTTTTAAGGTTTTGTTTGGTACAATGGATAATGAGGATGCTGAATACTATTCGACAGCAATTCATAGTGTTCTGGAAAACGAGAAGAGAATCAAGAACGGCATGAAAGAGAACATAAAGGTAATGAGTCACTTGAATAAACAGGTCCTTGAAAGCGTAAAGAACGCAAACGTTACATTGAAGAAGGTTAACGAAGTCATTGACGAAATTAATAGGGTTAATACAAGAGAGGATTATCTCAACAGAACTATTATTTTGACCTCTTACTACGATGAAATAGCCAGCAAAATTAATCACAAGATCATGCGACTCGAACTGGAAATAGAACAAATATTGGATAGCTTGTTGTTCATTCAATCCGGAATTATACACCCAAGAATTATAGAACCAATTCATTTACTTAAGGAATTGAAAGAATTCGAACACAATAACTTACTGGCCATAGAACCAAATTTAGAAAATTACCCCGAAATTTTGAAATTAATCGAAATTAAAGCTTTCACCGAGGGTCGCACTATCATCTTCATTATTCATATTCCGACAGTTACAAAAGAAACCTTTGATATATATGAAATAAACGCTCTCCCAAAGATCGTGCCCAATGGAATCGTGGTGCTGGGATTGAGTAACGAGTACTTAATTATAAACAAGAATAGAGAGGACTACGGGTTGAGGTCAAGACTGGATGATTGTAAGCTTTTTAATGAAATATACGTTTGTAAACCACAACTTCTGCGCAGTACCTTGAGTGACTCAAACTGCGAAATAAACATATTCATGAGAAATAGAGCCGAAAACTGCAATGCCAGGGTCATAAACTCCCAGGTCGAAATATTCCACAAAATTAAGGATGACTCTTTCCTGTATACAATAACAACAGAGACCAGTTTTGAGTGTAAATGTCGGAATGGGACGGAAGTAGGAAAGCTCCTGCGTACAGGAATTATTACAATTAATGGGTACTGCAGGCTGGAAACATATGACATGACTATAAACACGTTGTTAGTTGGCACCGAAAAATCGGTAAGAGATAGGCACTTGTATGGCGAATTGGAAAATTGTTGCGCTAACGCTAAGCTGCGCGAAATAACAATCGAAAGGGAACCAATGTCCAAGATTTCAGCAAAGAGCATCCATGAGCTGCAGGACCTGTCCCTGGAAATACAGAACCAACAGACCTTCTGGTCAAGGGCTCTACAAAAGATACTAGAACGAACACAGGGGATCCTGATGTCTGTAACTGGAGTTTTCAGTCTGGTGAGGATTGCCTATGTCATCTGGAAATGTGGCTGTGGACCTGGAAGAACAACCATAACCCTTTTTAACAGGTGCTTTAACAGAAGGAACCGAGTTGACCCAGACCTGAGGTTGGAGGTGGCAAGAACACCAGAGCCACCCAAGTTGGCGGAGATTTTCGAGTTGAAGACACCCAAGTCCAATCTAAGGGTAAGGTACCCTTAGATATGTCTAAAGGGGGGACGTGTTATGGATGCTGCGAATCTATCGCAGAACAAAATCATATCATCCAAAAAAAATATCCGCTTAATCCACAAAATATTCCCATGATAAAATATGATACAAAAGAAATATCCGTTGGTCATGAAACGTTCGAAATCCTAACCCTGTATCCATGCAAGAGAAATATCCGCTTAATCCACAAAATATTCCCATGATAAAATATGATACAAAAGAAATATCCGTTGGTCATGAAACGTTCGAAATCCTAACCCTGTATCCATCCTGTAATGCAGACGCCGTGCTTCCTCTGAACTCGAGGGAAGAGCGTAGCATGCGTAGTAAGATCAAAACTACTATTTAAGTTTAGGATGAATGAAATTAAATACTTTTACACTTATCAAATTCTTTATTCATTTAAAGTTTAAGTTGCCTTCTTATGGCGTGCGTCGTAAAATGTGAAAATGACGATGATCGAACGATCATCGTCGACTGGCAAAACTAAAAGCTACCTGAAAACATATTAGTTTTCCTTTTTATACCTGAACCCTGAAACACATGAAAGTTGGTTTGGCCTATCATATTCGAGCAGATGCCACTGTTGCTCGATATGGATTTTGCTGATTGTATCAATCTGCTGCTAGGGTTTTCGGATTGGGATGCATAGGAGTTTGTTATTTTGAGCAGCTGTTGGTTGCTCGATAACGATTCGGAAATCGTTTTGATTATTTGGGTGTATGTTATATCGAGCAGCTGCTGTGGTTGTTCGATATTGGTTATGGACATTTTTGAATTATTTGTATGTTATATCGAGCAGCTGCTATGGTTGTTCGATATTGGTTATGGAATTGTTTAGAATTTGTATGTTATATCGAGCAGCTGCTGTGGTTGTTCGATATTGGTTATGGACATTTTTGAATTATTTGTATGTTATATCGAGCAGCTGCTATGGTTGCTCGATATTGGTTATGGAATTATTTAGGTTTCATGGGATTTAAATGAATAATATTAGGATGATGGGATATGTATGAAAGCGGGAGGATATTAATGGTAGGGCTTTCTGGAGCACTACATCCTCCCCTCTTTCAAGAAAAGAAAATTAATCTTGAAGAGAGAATATTAGATGGTGGCATATTTTAACGCGTATTTTCCTTTCATGTGATCAGAATTCTTGTATAAAACTAAATAACATTATTTTACAAATTTTTTTGTTTGTTTTTACATGTTTAAATGTTTTTTGTAAATGCTATTATTGGCATAACAAATATATTTATAATTTCCTTAATATTTTATTTTCTGTATTGTGGTTGTTTTTTATTTATGTTTTGTTTTTTTTTTTTTTTTTACGTACTCGTTTGAATTTTACTTTATTATTATTTATTTTTTATTTTTACATACTTGTTCGACTTTTACTTTATTATTTAATGTTTAAATCTAATCTTACATACTAACAGTCATTACTTTTTTTTTTGTTTAAGTGTGAACAAAAAATTGGTTTTTATTATTAGTATTAATTTTTATATTTACATACTTGTTTTGGTTTTTACTTTATTATTTAATATTTAAATTTATCTTACATACTAACAATTATTAGATTTTGGTTTAAGTGTAAAAAGATTGTTTTTCATTATTAGTTTTAATTTTCATATCTACATACTTGTTTTGGTTTTTACATTATTATTTAATATTTAAATTTAATCCTACATACTAACAATCATTACTTTTTTTGTTTAAGTGTGAAAAAAAATTGTTTTTTATTATTAGTATTAATTTTTATATTTACATACTTGTTTTGGTTTTTACTTTAATACTTAATATTTAAATTCAATCTGCTATTCTATACATGCATATATATTTGAAAAATGTGTTTGTGTTTTGAAAAAGGAAAAACGGAATATTGTGTGTTGGGAAATCTCTATTTTCATACTTTGAGCTGAAAAGGGTTAGTCTATGAATGGTTTTAAATTGTTGTTATGGACCACGCGTGTACCTTTTCCAATCTTGAAAATTGTGTTTTCCCCGGATAAAATTTTTATAACTTCATAGGGGCCTTGCCATAGGGAGGTTAATTTGTTGTGTCTGGCGTGGTGTCTTAGCAGTACCCTATCACCGACGTTAAATTTTCGACTTCCCGAAGTTTGATCATAATGCGCTTTGGACTGCTTTTTTCTGCCGAACAGTATTTCCTTTGCGGTGCGATAGCCGTGTTGCAATCGCACCTTTCGCGTAATAATCATAGTTATATGTACCTTCGGGGTTTCGTTTAAGTGAAGTGGGTATATCGGCTGGAAAACCGTATAGTAGTTCGTGTGGCGTGTAACCTGTACTACTGTGGGGTGTAGTATTGTAAACGAACATAGTGTATGTATCCAGGTATCCCAAGTAAGGGTATCTTGGTTAACATAGTGACGGAGATATTCTGCCAACGTCCTATGGCTTCGTTCTAATGCCCCGTTTGTTTGTGGATGATAGGGTGATGTGTTTAGTTTTTTTGTTTTGAGTAGTAAGCAGATATCCTTAAAGAGTGTGCTTAAAAAATTTGTGCCTCGGTCGGTCAATAGAGAAGACGGTATGCCGTGGTGACAGACGATATTTTCCACGAAGATCCTGGCCACGTCCTTGGTTTCGGTACTGGCCAAGGCGTATGCTCCAGAAAACTTGGTCAGATCGTCCTGGAAAGTTAACAAGTATTTGTTTCCGTTGTAGCTGACTGGCAAAGGTCCAACTATGTCTAAAGGGACCCTCTCGAATGGCTTCGAGCTTGTTGTTGTTATTTTCATTGGCACACTGGGATTTTTTCTACTTTTGTTTATTTGGCAGGAGGCACATTTACGGATGTATGTCGTGATGTCGGTTTTCATTGATGGCCAGTAGTATTTTGGCATCATGCGTTTGAGCGTTCGCATGATTCCTTGATACCCCTCAAACGGTGAGTCGTGGTATTCCGCGAGCAATTTCTGCACGTCATCTTCGTTCGTTATTAGTTTTCTTTCGTCGGAAAAGATAATTACTTGAGTGCTAAACTGCCCAAAAACATCTTTGAGAAGAGCTGTAAAGATTGTTTTTGACTCTTCATCCATTGTGGGTATCGACAAACCAATTTCGTCGAGGTTACGGTCGCGGCATACTTGGCTAAGGCCAGATAAGCATTCTCTGACGACATTTCTGTCGCCTACACTTCTGAAGGGTAATGGTAGGGTAACAACGCATGCCTTCAGGTTATCATAATCTGTCTTCTTTCCCATCTCGGGTTTTGTAAAATGTTTGATCTTCTTAGCCAGGACGCTTTCTTCGAGAGAATTTGTCAGAGGAAGTATTATTACACGAAACTCTAGTTTCTTCTCGGAATAGATGGACCCTTTTTGTTTATGTAATAAAAAATCAGGTTTATTTTTGTGGCCATGAATTTCCTGCGGATCTCTTTCGTTTTTTAACTGGCCCCGTGTGGTTACCAAAACATGTTTGTTAGGGTCCGTGGTGTCTTCGACAATTATTCGGCTAAGGGCATCGGTATTGGTGTTATTTTTTCCCTTTTTGTGGATGATGGTGTATTCATATTCTTCTAGGAGAATTCTCCAACGCATCAGCCGAGAAGTAGGATCTTTTCGTCCTATTAGCCACTGTAAAGAACTGTGATCTGTGACGATGGTAAACCTTCGTCCATAGAGGTATGGTCGAAATTGAGCCAGTGCAAAAATAACCGCCAGTAGTTCTTTCTCGGATGTGGTGTACCGGGTTTCGGCATCATTTAAAGTGCGGCTAGCAAAAGAAATGGGTTTGTCCTGGCCTATTGTACCTTGGGAAAGTACGGCTCCTAGGGCAATGTCGCTCGCGTCAGTTGTTACGATAAATTCCCGATTGAAATCTGGGTATGCCAGTATTGGTGGGGTGATAACTTTTTGTTTTAAAATAGTAAATGCCTCATCACAAAAGGCATCCCAGTGGAAAATGACGTTTTTCCTGAGCAATCTGCTTAATGGCTTGGCTAATTTAGCGAAATTAGGGATACATTTTCGATAATAGCCAACGAAGCCAAGAAAAGATTTTACATCCTTCTGTTTTTTTTTTTGGTACAGGGAAGGTTTTTACTGCCTTCGTTTTTTCAGGATCTGGTCTTAAGCCGTCTTCTGAAATGACATGGCCCAGATAAGTGAGCTCTTTTCTTATAAAGTGGCATTTCTCCGGTTGTATTTTTAAATTATGTTCATGTAGGCGTGAATTATGATCGTTCAGATCATAGCCGTAAATCACGATGTCGTCCACATAAACGAAACATTCGATTCCCTGAAGACCCATGAGAACATTGTTCATAAGTCTTTGAAACGTCGCAGGTGCATTTTTCAACCCGAAAGGCATACGATTATACTCGTAGTGTCCGAATGGAGTGCTGAATGCTGTTTTATTTTGTCTTGGTCTTTCATGCGTATCTGGTGGAAACCTTTGGCCAGATCAAGCGTGCTGAAATATCTAGCTCTACCTAATTGGTCCAAGATGTCAGTGATGTTGGGCAATGGGTATGCGTCTCCTATGGTTATTTCATTCAATTTTCTGAAACCGACGACCACCCTCCATCGTTTTGTCCCATCCGGGCCTGGCTTTTTGGGAACCAATAAAAGGGGAGAATTCCAGGGGCTAAAACTTGGTTGTACTACACCATTGTCCAGCATTTCGTTCACCTGCTTATGAATTTCCTGCTTGGAGCTATCTGGGAGGCGGTATGGCCTTAAGTAAAGGGGCGCTTTCCCATTTTCTGTAATGATTCGATGTCTTATGGCATCGGTGTAAGTGAGATGATCACCCTCCAGAAAGAAAAGATTGTTGTATTTGCGACAGATATCTAGAATAGACTTTTTCTCCTCTTCATTACAATGTTGCAATTCCAAGAGAGATTCCAATCGCGCAAGCCTGTTCTTTTGGTGGTTCTTTGATTCGTCCGTCTGAACCACATCGTAATTTTCCAGCCTTTCCCATTCGATTTTGATATCATTGATTTTTACTTCTTGGCTTGAGTCCAAGGTATTCATAATGAGTATCTTGATTTTATTGTCCTTAGTCACCGTTAAGATGTCGCCTAGATATATGCCTGGCCTGACATGCGTCTTTTTGACTATTACATTTTTTTCCGTTTTTTTCCTAAAGGGAATTTCCACTATTTGTTGTGCTCGGGGACGCATTATGATGGAGTCCAATGCAGGTTCGCGCTCATTGTTTAGGAGTTCTCGTAGGGATTTATTGGGTTTTAGATTTTCGTCAGAGTTATTTTCTGCTAGGACTTCTTGTTCGTCTGGCTTATCCCTTGTTTGGGTTTTCTGTCGTTGTCCAACGTCTTCAACCAATCCATTAGCATTATCCGGAGTTTGAGAAAGAGAGAGCGAATGTGGTTTCGGGATAACTTGTTCGACTGTATTCGTTGAAACATAAGATCCGGCCCGTAGGCAAACGGATTCAGATGTTGACCTGCATGTTTTATCCTTAGTAACCACTCCCGATTTTTGGGAGACATCTAAATTGTCATGCAACAGCCTTCCGATATCCTTATTACCAGTAAGTCCGTGGACGTCACCTCGTAAGGTGTGGCATTTTCCTTTTGCCTCTTTACTTTCTGTAATTCCGAGATCTGGTCAGGTGTTCCCATAGTTCCCCTTTTTATAGAGACCTGGATAAATCTATTTTTATAGTCAATTCGGCACTGGAATCTAGTGAAAAAATCATTTCCCAAGATCCCATCGTATTGAAGGTTAATTTTTTCGTTCATGATTTGGAAAAAAAGTTTGAGGGATATGGTGTGGTCGTTAGTTTCGAATTCTAGTTCGCCTTCTAATTCCCCACTTGTGTTTAAAGCTTCCCCTGTGATTGTGGATATTGTTATGGGATCTGAAATATGTGCAGCTTGTATTCGAGCATACTCAAACTTTATCAGGCTGATGTCTGCACATGTATCGATGAGAAACGTAGAATACTGCTTATCCGATGGATTGAATTTGACTCGTATTACTGGCTCCTTGAATTCAGGGCAGAAAGATACGAGCATTTTAAAATCTACATCGGGGTGAGGTGTACGTCGGCAATTGTTTGTACCCGGGAAGGAGTGCCGGTGTTCACTGCCCGGGTTAATTCGTTTCCCTGCTGGAGTACGTTAGGTGTGATTCGACTTCGCCTAATGTTTCGGGTTTTTTCCTGGGGGAAACTTGAGGATATTCCATTTAGTGACGTATTTGGTGTATTTCTGAAAGGGTTTCGAGTTACTGGGACCTGGTTTTGGGTCTGAATGTGCGCCATTCTAGTTCTACATTCTGCCTGAGAGTGGTTAAATCTCTTGCAGTATGTACATTGGAGGCGTTCGACCTCTGTCTTAATGTGTTGGGGGACGAAGTTCGGAAAATTGGTGCTGCGATAACAAGTCGCAGAAGTATGTCCCCTTTTATTGCACGTCTGGCAAGTTAATTGTTGATTTCCTCTTAGGGTGTTGGCCGGAGTTGTCGCTGTATTAATTCTGTCCAATCTTCGGGATTGTTCCAGTGCGTAGTTGATGGCTGTCTTTAGGTTTGGAGCGTTGTGTGACTTGACTAGAATCTCGAGATTTGAATTTTTCAGTCCCTCTTCAAATGCGTTTAGTGCGACTTTTTGGTTTTCCTCCAAAAGGTGCGCTCGCACCACAGGCTCAACGGAACTCGCGAATGTAGCTCTGTCCAATTGATGCAGGAGGTGTGTGAGTCTGTTTCCAAACTCCTTTACACCTTCTTTGCTATCCTGCTTTGCCGCCACCAGACTATTTTGTGCCGTGGACCTGGAGGTGAGACTTTTGAACTCTTCTTTTTGTTCCGATACGAGGTCCTCCCAGGTTGGAATGGTCTTGTACCGAATGCAGTCATGTGCCGGTCCTTGTAGTCTTGTTTTGACTACTTGCAAAAAGAAAGACTTTTGGTTATCGTCCCGTGCTTGTGAGAATAGGATATCTCCACGGGAGATGAATCCCTCTAACTCGTCTGGGTTTCCGTCGAAAACCGGCACGAATCCCAATATGTCGCCCAGTCCTATAGTGAAATTCATCTTGGAAATTTTCTCGCGTTTTTCAGTGGGCAGTGCTTCCTGAAGCTCCACCTCGTGTTTCTTTGACCGGGTAATTATGTTTGCGTCTTAGGCGGATTGACCTTCCCAAGTATAAGTGAAGCGAACCCAAAAGTAATCCACAAAACACCAATGAGAGAGTCAAAAACCCAAGTAAAAATCGATCCTATTAAAGACACCGGGAGTAAGAATAGAAAAGGCCCGAACAGATAAAAGGTCCCGCAGCAGACAAAGGGTCAACGTACAGAGATTGAATTTAAAAAATTCTTTGTTTTAGAAATACATGTAAGTAAATAATATACCTTCTGTTTTTAATTTGTTATAATATTAAGTCTATACGTTTTCCTCACATATGTTACTGTGTTCATTATTTATGTTTTCTGTTGTTTTTTTTAATTTCTTTTCGGGAATCAACTGTATACATTTTGCATTTTCGATTCAAAAGCAATCCAATATTTAATAATAAGACACTAATTGAAATTAATGAACTACCTTAAAAGAAACAAATAGAACAAAGTACAATTTCCGAATTCAGCAACGTTCATCAAATTTTTGTATAACATTATCTACACAGCTGTGCTAGAGAAATTATTTGCACAATTTCAAATATAATAACCACATCACAAATCACATCTGATAATCTAACATTTTTGTTTTAAATCTTGTACGTTTACGTTGGGGAATTCTTATTCGCCCCGTTTGAAATCAAACAACATATCAAAATATTCATAAATACCTTGTTAATGCCGCTGCTCTGTGGGTGTTGCTGCATCTAATGTTGGGTGTGGTATTAGTGTAGACGACTGTGAATCTTGTTAATGTTGCTGTGGCGGTTGTTCCAGGATAATCGATTGGGTGTGCTGATGTTGCGCTTGCTGTCTTCACTGCAGTTTTTGTTGTTGATCGGAGCTGCCACTGATTATTGTTTTTTCCTCGTTATATTTTTCTTCTTTTTGTTGTTCTGTTCTTTGTCTCTTTTTTTTCCACTTTGAATTTGTTTTTACTGCCAGGTAAGCTTCGCGCCCTATAGTTGGTTGGTCCGCCCTGGTCTTTTTAATGTTTGTTTTCCGGAATGCTGATACGTTTCGCAGATTCTTCCTTCTTCTTTTTTTTTCTTTATTTAACTTGTTTTCCTTTTTTTTGTTTTTATTGTCTTTTTTTCTTCTTTGATTCGTGTTTTTTTCACTTTTTTTATTGCCTTTTTATCTTTGATTCAATCGTTGTGTTTCTCCACTTTTTTTCTTTTGATTATTGTCTATTATTACTTCACTTGGTTTTTTTCACCTTTTTGTTATTTTTTTCACCTGTTGTTTTTTTGTTTCTTTGATTGAACTGGAACTGCTTCGTGATGTCATTCTCAGGAAGGGGGTGTTGGTATTCCAGTCATCTCTTCAATGGTAGGTAGCATATCCAAGATCAAAACTACTATTTAAGTTTAGGATGAATGAAATTAAATACTCTTACACTTATCAAATTCTTTATTCATTTAAAGTTTAAGTTGCCTTCTTATGGCGTGCGTCGTAAAATGTGAAAATGACGATGATCGAACGATCATCGTCGACTGGCAAAACTAAAAGCTACCTGAAAACATATTAGTTTTCCTTTTTATACCTGAACCCTGAAACACATGAAAGTTGGTTTGGCCTATCATATTCGAGCAGATGCCACTGTTGCTCGATATGGATTTTGCTGATTGTATCAATCTGCTGCTAGGGTTTTCGGATTGGGATGCATAGGAGTTTGTTATTTTGAGCAGCTGTTGGTTGCTCGATAACGATTCGGAAATCGTTCTGATTATTTGGGTGTTTGTTATTTCGAGCAGCTGCTATGGTTGCTCGATATTGGTTATGGAGTTGTTTAGAATTTGTATGTTATTTCGAGCACCTGCTATGGTTGCTCGATATTGGTTATGGAGTTGTTTAGAATTTGTATGTTATATCGACCAGCTGCTGTGGTTGTTCGATATTGGTTATGGACATTTTTGAATTATTTGTATGTTATATCGAGCAGCTGCTATGGTTGCTCGATATTGGTTATGGAATTATTTAGGTTTCATGGGATTTAAATGAATAATATTAGGATGATGGGATATGTATGAAAGCGGGAGGATATTAATGGTAGGGCTTCCTGGAGCACTACAATCCAAAAGAAATATCCGCTTAATCCACAAAAATATTACGGGCCAAATAGCTTACACGATCCCTGGGAGACATTCTGCTTGGCTCGCGAAAATGACTTGTCATGCGATCAGTTTGTGTGGCTCGAATCCCATGGAGCCGAATAGCGGTTTCCGTTGTGCACATTGTGTAGGCGCAACGTATGCAGAAACCCGAGCCCCACGAGAGTTGGCGACGACATGTTTCTGCATACTCAGCAGGAAAAGTAGCGCTGAGATGGGCAGCTAGGAAAAAGAAATCAAGTGCAGGCGAAAAAGAGAATGATTGGGTTGAGTAGACTGAGTTTGATCGCCGAACGCACGGTACCGTACCGAAGAGTTAAGAATCAAGAATAAAGAAAAGTTATATTTCGATTACAAATTAAGTGTAAATATATGAAAAGTTATATTTCAATAAGGAACAATTACGAACTAAGTGTAAATATATGAAAAGTTATATTTCAATAAGGAACAATTACGAACTAAGTGTAAATATATGAAAAGTTATATTTCGATTACAAATTAAGTGTAAATATATGAAAAGTTATATTTCAATAAGGAACAATTACGAACTAAGTGTAAATATATGAAAAGTTATATTTCGATTACAAATTAAGTGTAAATATATGAAAAGTTATATTTCCATGAAGAACAATTACAAATATATATCCAAATAAAAAGTTTATCGAGCCGAGTTATCGGGCTCTCAAAAAAAAAAAATTATTTTTTACTTTTCCTCGTTCTCCGTGTGTCCTCCGAATAACTGACCCGAAGGTAACGCTAAAGGCTTTCCCGCCTGAGGGTCCATCAGTGCCCAAAGCGAAGGTGTATAGCCGGTCCAGGCATAACAATATATATATATATATATATATATATATATATATATATATATATATATATATATATATATATATATAAATATATATATATATATATATACATATATATATATATATACATATATGCATATACTATATATATATAAATATATATATACATATATCTTTCTATTGTATAGAAACCTTAACATCTCATACAATATTCTCCTCGCTGTACCACTTGAATGCCCAGAACCGTATGCTAATGAACTAACTTGGGCCTTAGTAGTGATCCCAATAAAGTCCTTAAAACTTATCAAGCCCAAATAAGCAATTATCACATTTTTAATAATTTAAAAGCCTTATATAACTATGTCCATTTTTCACATCGCTGATAAAGTCTATATTCCAATATATTTGGGAGCATGATATATGACAGCAAAATTACTAATTAAAATGTGATACGTTTACATATTGTATTAACTAGAAAAAAATCATAACTAACAGTAATATTTTATGCTCATCGGAATATACCACTTACATATTAATCAATCCCTATTTTTCCATCATATATTAAGATCGATTCGCTTAAACTATCTCCTTAAGACATTGGGAACATATTTTATATTTTAGGGCTAATGCCATTATCCAGGTCTGCATTTAAGAATAATTGCAACATGTAACCTGTAATAATCTCCCCCGCTTGGTAGAAACCTTGACGCATTGCGGGGGCTTAAATTACAATGAATCACTCAGGCTATGTTGGCGGAACAATACGCTTCCAATAGGGCCACCCATGTCACACAGGCTAGCGAGGAGTAACACACAAAGATCTAACCCAGGGTATTACGCGACACCGTGCCCATGGTATGGATTGCAGCCAGGGGTATGCCGGCTGTATTATAACGGAGCCTCGCTAACACCGGGTCGAATCAGAGCAGTAAGCAGTCCTTACCCTATCAAAACGGGGCTCTGATATGGCGGAATATTTGAAACCCCAAAAACTCAGGGAACAAAAAGGAATGACCAATATACACAAAACAATCCCACGAAAAACCCGGTAGGCGTAGGTGTGGCGAGCCGACAGTACCGTAAGGGAACAAATCATCAAGAAAACTCTGACACAACAAGACGAAGATGTAGGGAAATCGGCAAAAGCGAGATATACGCGTCGGCACATGGAATGTTCGAACATTATATAAACCAGACGCGATACAGACGGTCATCGAAAACGCGAAACAATATAAAATGAACATCGTCACGCTTCAGGAAGTCCGACTCGCACAACAAGTAATCGAAACCAACGGATTTACACTGGTGTGTGGAGGTACCGATACACATAACCTTGCAACGATTCGGGAAGAGACAGCGAGACTTTTTAAACGCGAATGGGAGAAGACTCGGATCGCAAAAGTCCTAGAAAATTCTAGAGCAAAGAACATCAAAGGCATGTATACCGGCATAAATTCAATTAGAAATAGCTACCGAGGAAGAGCCAAAGTAAAGAGCTGGCCATCTGGTCACAGAAACAAACAATATCGTCACAATATGGAAGCAGTACTTTGAAAACCTGCTTAATCTGCGCACCCATCAACCACAAATAAACGCACCAGACATACATAAAGCCAAGCCCCAGATCCCAGAGCCCTCTTTCAGCGAAGTTGTAGACGCAATAAAGCGATTGAAAAAGAACAAGGCTCCCGGAGTCGACTGCATACCGGCAGAGCTTTTGAAGCATGGAGAAGAGGAGGCAACCGCTCGAAAGTTCCATCAATTAATTGAAACAACATGGTATAAGGAAGGCACTCCAGAAGAATGGAAAACCTCAATAGTCGTCCTCTTCTTCAAAAAGGCGACAGATCTGAGTGCGAAAATTACAGAGGAATATCATTGCTCCCAACCACATACAAGAAGAGCGGCAGAAGAGGTGGGCCTAGAAATAAATGAAGACAAAACAAAATACATGATTATGGCGAGAGCAGGTGGATCTCAGGACAGCCACATAATCGTCAGGGGCAAGATATTTGAAAAAGTTAAAGAATTTAAATATCTGGGAACAATACTGACGGTCAGTAACGAAATGTCGAAGTAAATTAACAAAAGCCTGCATTTCGGCAACGCTAGTTGGCACACAGTCAGTAAACTGTGAACTCCAAACTGCTAACACGTAATATAAACCTCCGGGTCTATAGAACCATAATCATGCTGATTGTTCTATAAAGATGCGAAACATGGACTCTCACAAAACGGGAAGAAGACAAATTCCGCGTATTTGAGAATAAAATTGTATGGCTTAGCTTTGGCGGTAAATATGATGAAGAGGCAGAGCAATGAAGGAAACTTCATAACCACGATTTGGAAGAGTTTTACCGCAAACCTACAATAATGAGAGAAGATTAAGATGGGCCGGACATGTGGCGAGAATGGGTAATAATAGGACCGTGCGTAGAATTAAGACCGATAGGACGGCTGTGACAGAGATGGGAGGACAATGTAAGGTTTGACCTTGAGGAGATCGGATCAGGTAGTCAAGCGCGAAAGAAGAGTGCACAGTACAGGGAACGATGGCGGAGTTTGGGCAGTGAGCTCATGAACTTCCGGCTTCCTATAGACCTATAAATAGTATAGTAATAAATTACTATCATCATCATCATCATCGGTACTACAACCTGGAACCGGTCTTGGCCTTATTTAGCAAGTCCTGAGGCTTGTTAAATTTTCCATAATGATTTGTTTTTTCCGGGCAAGGTCATTAGTCTTGCGCCAGGGGCTCCCCGACGGGGAATCGAACCCCGGTCTCCCGCATGACAGGCGGGTATACTAACCAGTATACTATTGAGGAGCTATATATATATAACTATACTATATAAATTACTATACCTTGGTGTAATAAAAATTCAAAAAATTGCAAATTGAATGAGTGCAAATTTCCATTAAAGATAACTTTCATTAGCTCTAAAAAGGATGATATACATACGGCAATTGAGTTAATCAATTGTTGAAAAAAATCAAACAAAAATTAACGAAATTTTGCGTAAACTCATTAGTAGTCAATAACTGTGGGTTGTACCGAAGAGACATGAGAACCTCTAGTGGAGACAGCAAGTATATGTCGCTACTAAACTTTCAGTTGAATATTGTTAACGAGTTACTGAGCGTAAAAAAAAAAACAGCCCCAAGGACGTCGCTCAGTGATGTAGTAAGATCCACCATCACTCCATATCCAAAAAAAAAAAAAATTTTTAGCCATGCCCCAATTGCATGAAAGGGTTAAGAGCAAAAGTGTAATTAAGGAAGATCGTCACTATAAAAACAGAATTGGTTCCTATATTTGTATTGCAGACGAAAAGGTCAAAAACAGCCCAAGTGTCACATGCAGTCTGAGAGAAACGATAAACAAAACGAGTTAAAACCCTAACTAGCTAAACCTAGAGCATGCATGCTACATTTGTGTGCACATTCGTACTCTCGCAAGGGGAATAATCTGAATGTTGAACGTAATGAACGTAGTAAATGTACGTGTATTTACAAAAATCCTAATTTCCGTCGCATAGTTCTTAAAAGTCGTTACTATAAAGACGTGCCCCAATGTCAACGGCTTAGCGTTAGAGCAGCTACTGACCTTGATTTCAGCATAGCCTTGGACAATTTACTTATTGTGCCTGTCCATGTGTATTGCGCCTATACGTTACAAGCATTAGCTTCGAGTTGTAAAACGCGTCTATTGTATTTGTTGTTTTTAAAGTTAAATCTATAAATGTCTAAGCGAACGTTCTCATTTGAATCCAAAACAGAAATGCGCGCTCCTTGACAATGTAGTGTCTATCTGTAGCAACGGAATGAATACTGGCCTCTGTGAAAAGCTAACTCTGTGCGATCAAAAAATCGAGTACCCTGGAGTGCTAGGCGATATTATGTGTAAGGCCGCTTCAGACGTTAAAAGTTCTGAAAGTTCAATTGTCATTAAGATCATATCAATATTTACTCCATCACGTGCTAATGTAAAGTTGCCGTCGCAACTTCTGCCCAATGGCATGTTTGACGGGTTTCGTCTGAGATATTATATCAATCCGGTTAAAAACCGAATAGTAATGAGGACGCCCAATATCTCGAACATTGCAGCTTGCTTAATTATCTTATGACAACGCCTGTTAAATCCAATTACAAAATACGAGCGTTGCAATTATTTAGGGTTTTTCCAAACGAGATTTTGGATGAGTTTAGCAGTCAGTGTCCTAAAGACAAAAGCGGGGATATTCCTCTCAAAGCTCATCCTCATTATTTGCTAACTCAAGGCTCGCCATTTGCCAACGTTAAGTAGTTCTGAATAACCCAGGAGGGGATTTATTAAGCGGTAGAATGAATGGAATTGATAGACGGCGCACCCCCATACCCATAGTCATTACACATCACGTGTCGTCCCGCATGCTAATGCCAACCAGAACATTTTGTCAGAATTTCAGATTCATCATCTGGATTTTATGCGAAGCGGTATGACGCTTTTATCGTCTTTACCGCCCACTGGCGTGACACTCGTATAAATCTCAAACGTCTGGGGTTTCTTCGCGGTAGATTGTATACCCATTTATTTTTTCTGGTTGCTGAACTCCTAAGACGAGATTGACTGAGTCGGGCCTGACCGGTTCACCTGTTACACATGAGGACAGAGTATTGCGTGAAACTTTGCACACGACCTGTATGGTAGCAGAAAGAAAAAGTATTGATACGAAGTTGTTCTTTACCTCTGCATCCGTGTTTAGGCATGAATATTCTAGAAGACTCGATGATAAATTACTTAAGTTGGGTATTCTATTATGCTTGCGTAGACGCTAATTATTAGTTTAAACACGTATGCCGTGAATCTACTCCCCGCGGATTGTTTGCCGGAATGAATTCGAATTATTTTCTTTGGTGTTTACTTTTTATTTTATTGTATCTTATTTCATTTTATTTCACTTTGAATTTCGTCTTTCAAACGAGGAAGTTATAGTTTCAGCTAGGGGGATGACATGAAGCAGAGAATTTTATTTAGTTTAATTTATAAATTATGTATTCTGAAGAGAGTCTTGGATCAGATAAACCGACAGTGAACTGTCGGTACATTAGTCTTATTCTTGGAGTTTGTTAGCATTCTGCCACAGAGCGAGAGATGTGAATCGTTTGAATTATCAAGGTGCAAATATGATGACTGTATTAAAGTTCACTGACTGTGCATGCTTAAAGAGCTCGTGTTGCTGACAAGGAACTTCCGTTGAGTCAATTTGATTAAAAATTATTATTTACTTATTGAAGTTTTGAAAATCGGGAAGAATGTTACGAGTGTTATTCAAATTAAAGGTACGCAGGTTAATGCCTTTTAGAGTTGGCATATTGGCACTCGGGAAGACAGCAAAATAGCCTTCTGCAAGCGGTAGTAATTCTTAATTTTCTCGTTTCAAAAATAATTTTTTCGTCTTCAAATAGTTCAGGCACTCGTTCCGACCACTTACCTCCCTAATGTAGATATTGCACGTCTTCTAAAAAAGAAATTTATTTTCGTCATCTTTATTAAGTATATGTTTGTCAAACTGTTATATAATTCTTTTTAAATAAAAGTAATTGATACAATCTGTGGACAGCTATTCACCGAATAGCAGGAAGCACAATCCACATTTTATCCCGGTCGTCCCACTACGTTCAAGTATTAGCCTTAAGCCTTTCAATATCGAGTGAACCCAGTTTGTCACAGCCTTTCCCGACAAGTGATCTAAATATCTCGTCAACCGGAGTCTAGTGAGTTTAATTATTGAAGCCTATATATATCCAACCATTTTATCATCAAAATTTGTCCTATTTCATGTACTATACATTCCTCTCGAATACAGCTAAAAGATTAGTCGAATCCACCCAAATATTGGGGGATGTTGTTATAGATAAGTTTCGAGAGCTACAAATTGTTGGCAAGCAATAATGGGGGTAGGGCTTCTCGATAATATTGTGGTTAGTATCCCCGTCTGTCACGCGGGAGACCGGGGTTCGATTCCCCGTCGGGGAACCTCTGGCGAAAGGCTAAAGACCTTGCCCGGAAAAACAAGAGCTGTTCCCGGTTGTAGTGCCGATGATGATGATGAATGATGGGGATAATTGTATTTGTAGGTGTATTTCTAGTTATATATCGTTTGTTTGGAGAAAGGCGCCGATTTAAACGTGAAGGAAATGCAAGAAAAAGTCTATCAATAACACATATCATCATCATCATCGGCACTACAACCGGGAACCGGTCTTGGCCTTATTTAGCAGGTCCTGAGGCTTGTTAAATTTTCCATAATGATTTATTTTGTCTGGGCAAGGTCATTAGTCTTGCGGCAATAACACATATCAACCTAGGAAAAATGCTGGGTTAATTTAAAACATAACACTAATATCCACGTTACAATCGCTATGACATTGAAGGCGCGGGATCGGACTTTCCATCTCTTACAGACATCATTACGAAACGTGCTACAAAGGTTGTACGATAAGTGCCCGGCCTTTGCCAAAGGTATCGCTGACATTTTTCGTAATTATTCAATAATCTTCCAGTTGCGTGGTTTATTTTAAATAAAACAACCTTTCGTGATTCTGTGATGTCGAGGCCAGGTACTTATCACATAGTCCTCGTATCATTCTAAGGATTTCTATATATTTCCAATCTATTCGACCAACCCCATTAAATAAACCTTATATCAAACTGACTGGAATTTTTTGAGAAAAACGAAGTTTGTTAAATACAAGTGTTTTATGGTTTAGACAGCGATCCATGTTCTTCGGCATAGCTTGTCATATTAGCAACGGTTAAGCTACAAAGTGGATTCAGTTTAACGGCGATCCGGAATTCACTTCTGTCTTTGTATCGGGTGTTTCTCTTTGGACTTTATGATAGTGTAGTGCTCCAAGAAGCCCTACCATTTTCCTCCCACTTACATTTGTACCCACCTACTATATCATGCATCCATATCCTCAAACTAACAATCCAATGTTCAAATATCTAATCCATCGTAAAAACTAAACACCAGAATGCATATCTTCATATGCAAACAAACCCATATTAAAAGATATTCATTTCGTTCCCATACACACAATTCTAAAATCCTTATCTCCATCTGGACTGTAACCAGATGTGTACATTCTAAAAATAGATATCCCATTCCTTTTCTCCAGTTTCTCACATCAAATCTCAATGAAGATTTGTATAAAAGGGCGATGCATTTTAGATTCGATGATCTCTCCTTCCCATCCTCGTTCTTCTTAATCATATGACTAATGCATCACACTTCCCAGAGAACTAAAAAACTGCGGTAGTAATTCCTATTAAGAAGCCCGGTGGTAGTAATAACCCTTACAATTATCGTCCAATATCCATATTAAATACACTAAGTAAGATACTTGAACACAAGATCTACCAAAATCTTCTCTCATTTGCCAATGAGAACGCTCTCATCCCTAACTCTCAGTTCGGATTCCGTAAGCGACAATCCACATGTCATGCTCTACTAAAACTTACACACGATGTTACAACCGGTCTCCAAAACCAAAGCCTTACTGTGTGTATATCTCTCGATATTTGTAAGGCGTTTGATTGCGTCTGGATCTCAGGGCTTCTGTACAAACTGCACTCCAAATTTAATCTAAACTCTCACACAACAAAGATCTTAGCCTCTTATCTTTCTGACAGAAAGTTCGTTGTGAGAATAAATTCTTCCATCTCAGAAACTCGCAACATAACCGCGGGTGTTCCCCAAGGCTCTATTTTAGGACCAATCTTATATTTGATATATACCTCAGATATTCCTCAACCCGTATCTCCTAATGTTGTAATGCTGAATTATGATGATGATACATTAATTTACTCGAGCAGCAAATTTGTTAAGGCTGCAAGAAACCGCATTAACAACTTCCTCCCTAACCTATCAACATACTTTAATAAGTGGAAAATTCACCGTACCCCAAATAAAACGCAGCTCATAGTGTTCAAGGGCAAAAACGAGCACTGTACAAACAACACTAGACGCTGCCACAACAAAATTAAAAGTAAAGTAAACAACACTCTGATAAAACCCTCCAAAACCCTAAAATATTTGGGAATAACTTTTTCTAATAACTTTTCTTTTTCCCCCACATTAAAAATTCCCTTCATAAAGCCACAATTCAGCTTAATCTCTGTAGAAGAGTCATGTGGAAACCTAAAAGTCTCTCTCACAAAGTCAAACTGCTCATCTACAAACAAATTATTAGACCCACACTCAAGTACGCGTGCCCATTGTGGTGCCATATCACTCCCTCCCAAATGGAGAAGTTGCGAGCATTCGAAAGAAAATACCTTAGGTATGTCTCTGGATTACATCGTTGTCCTAACTCCTATAAGTACTATAGTCACGTCCAACTCTACAATATCGCTGGTACAGAACGCCTCAATAGACGATTCCTCGAGCTATGTATCAAATTTATTGAAAATATACGAAATAATCCCAATCCCATAATAACCTCACTCTTAGCGAACCCTCTAGATATCAGCACTAACTATCCCAACTGTCTCCAAACAAGAGTTATGTTCACCTCAGGCAGACTGGTAAATGATTCAAACGAGATCATATACCACAGCACTGAACTTACCCCCAACCAGTTTAAATCGTCCAACCATTTTCAAACATTCTGTGTTTTTCCAACGAACAACCGGAAAGAAATACTTTACCTCTAACCCATAACCTACTTCACTCCACATCCTGTAATTCATATATCTCCTTAATTATAAAACTTTGTTTATAGCTCATTTTATAATAATCAGACTAAGTTAGGTTAAGTTATATTTATAATTAGGATTAGGTTTAGATTAAGTAAAGTAAAAATAAGGAATTCCTGGTTTGCTGACCTTTTCCAGGAAGACGAAACACTACTAAATGTATAAACACACATTTATCCTGTAACTCTTGAAATATTGTACTATTGTATGTATGTACTATTATAATAATTACATGTAAACAGTTGTTGCAAAATTAATTTTAAGTCACTGTATCACTTAAATGTACAAATTAAAATTACGGTTAATAAATACAGTTTTAAAAAAAAATAGATTCGACGATCAGTCTCAGTTAGCGTCCGAGCTGTAAGGACGCCAAAAACTAAATTTATTGATAAATTTAAATTTAAATAATATATTTTTCGTTTTAATTGAGCCTGGCGGACGCCCAGGCACAAATTCAACAATCGGTCGTCACTCTTCCCTCATATCTAAGGAAGCACGATGGCGACCGCAACTAGCCTTCACAGGAGCGGTCTTAAGAGATTTTAATTTTTTAAGATTTTAAGATTAAGATTTTTAATTTTTAAGACACGCTCCCTGAGTGAAAGGCTACAACAATAGATCAAACTGTTAAACTGGCTTGATTTTTTTGTTCGGTATTGTGGCCAATGCAGGAAAGACTTAGCTCGGTTGATACAAATTATTCTGTTGTAATACTGTGTTACGTGCACTTAGAGTAAGAACTTAAAAAAACCGTGTGGTATAACTTATCGCCCCTGCTTGGTAGAAACCTTGACGTGGTGCGGGGGCTTAAACTACAATGAATCACTCAGGCTATGCTGACGGAAGCATACGCTTCCAGTAGGCCCACCCATGTCAGACAAGCTAGCGAGGAGTAACACACAAAGATCTACCACCCCTAATCCAGGGTGTTACGTGTCACCGTGCCCATTGGATGGTTTGCAGTCAGGGGTCTACCGGCTGTATTATAACGGCGCCTCTCTGACACCGGGTCGGATCAGAGCACTAACCGGACCTTACCATATCAAAAGGAGGCTCTCATATGGCGGACTATTTGAAACCCCAAGACTCGTGGGAACAAAAACGAATAATCAATATAAAAAAGCAAGCTCACGAAAAAACCGGTAGGCGTAGGTGTGATGAGCTGACACTATCATAGGGGAACAAATCATCAAGAAAACACCGACTCCGCAAAAAGAAGACGCCGGGAAAAACTGAAAAAGCGGGATATACGCGTTGGCACGTGGAATGTTCGAACGTTAAATAAACCAGGCGCGATACAGACGGTGGCAGAAAACGCGAAACAATATAAAATTGAAATCGTCGCGCTGCAGGAAGTCGGACTCCCACATCAAGTAATCGAAACCAACGGGTTTACACTGGCGTGTGGGGGTACCGATACACATAACCTCGGGACTGGCCTCATCATAAGCAAGAAGATTACACCCCATGTAAAAGATGTGAAATTTACTAATGACCGAATGTCGGTGCTAAAAATACAGGGCCCATGGTATGTATTTATAAACGTACATGCCCCAACAAAGTCTACGGACTAAGAAACGAAGGACACATTTTACGAGACCCTAGAGGAAGTATTCGAAGGGATCTCATCATTCGTTGTTAAAGCCCTCCTCGGGGACCTTAATGCGAAAATTGGAAAGGAATACATCTTCCAACCAACTATAGGTAAAGAGAGCCTACACGACGTTTCAAACGATAATGGAATCGAATTATCACGTTCGCAGTGTCAAAAGATCTGGTAGTGAAAAGCACGATGTTCTAACACAAGCAAATCCATAAAGCCACATGGATATCACCCGACGGCGTAACGCGTAACCAAATAGACCACTTCCTCATAGACAAAAGACACCAGTCGACTATCCTTGATGTGAGATCATATAGAGGAGCAGATTGCGACTCCGATCACCTTCTAGTGATGGGCAAAATTAGAAGTCGGCTCGCAGCAAACCAGTGGAGGTTCTCTATACCTCATGGAGAACCAATCCACAACTCCATCCAATGTTGACTGTTAAGAGCGCGCCACCATAACCTAAATCTGCAATCTATTCGCAAACATTCAAGGAGCTCACTCCCCATACGACACGCCCTTTCAGAGTCTCCAACCGCATCAGCGATCGTGTCTTCGAGATAGATATCCGAGGCAAATGATCCACGGTCAGCGTTTAGAGTCTCAAACCTTGTTTCTCGGAGGCTTCAGCTTCAGATCCTCAGTCGATTCGTGACCACGGAAGTGCACACACTTCTATTAGAACAAAATCTCTGCGCGGGTGCAAAACCAGTCCTTACCAAGTTAAATCTCTGCACGGGTGCAAAAACAGTCCTTACCAAGTTAAATCCTTAATTCCGCATCTATACTCTTTTAAATATACATAAATTAGAACCAATTAATAAAGCGACAAACAGTGTCGTGAATATACCCAAGAAAGGATTAAATATTCCCAGCGCTGCGGAGTTAAATTCCGCCCCTCAAGGAGAGGAGTCGCCTTTTACCAAACCCGGAGTGTTGTGCTGAATCTAGTTTTGGTTCCGCCGGTTGGTGTGCGGTGGAAATATAAAATAATTTGAAAAGAGATTATAAAGCCATCGGTGATCGTGATTCGTAATACTTAAATAATATTAATTAAGTTAGCCTTTCTGCGAAACAATAGCAAGAAGGAAAGCGATTCTGTGTAATGATTCATAATCAACGGAATTAATAGACGTTTTTAAACATACAGATAAGATAAACTCAAGATCAGGAGTACTCAATTAATGTTAACAATAACGAAAAAAAAAGAGAAATAAAAAAAAAACATTAACAATAAAACTTCCTCAGTGAATCTTCATTTATGCTTTATCCCTTTTGGTGAACAACGTTCGGCGGAACTTTTGATTGTTGGGGAATAGGAGTTTCCCAGCCCCGTGCCGGCGGGAAACGACCTAGACCTCACAAACCCACATGGGCAATCACGGGAGACAAGCAAAAAGCTCGACATTGATAAAGTAAAAGACCTGCGCAAAAGGGCTGAATATCAAGAGGAACTAACGAACAGATTTAGCTTCCTAGAGAATGGGAGTAGTGAGGAAGATGAAAACCAATAATCTGGGCACTAAATGGTCATCGACCAGACATACAATCAAACAAACAGCCCAAAAGTACCTTATGTTAAAACAATTAAGTCCAAAGTGGTTTGAATATGAATGCATGGCGAAGATCGAAGAACGTAAACGGCTCAGAGTGATCTCCTTACAAAGATATGATGAAGTCAAAGTAGAAAGATATAATTTTGATGTTTCGAGAAAGGAAAACCCGTGCGAAGGCCGGAGGATGTCTATTAATTTATTCTTGGATAACACTTCGCTGACAAGGTTATTCGGCCAGTGAAACTGGCTGTCTTAATTAAGGGGTGCGTTTTCCTATACCAAGAGAGACGTAAAGTCTCTCTTTGGAGTAACTAAACCGATCTCATAGAGGAGATCTTCACGATACACAAGTGTGTGTGTACGTCGGTTCTTTTCATAGACCAAAGTCATGATGAAGAACCTGAAACACAAAGAAAGGGAAAAGGATCGTAGATATCTTTGTTTATATGAGAAGGTTACTGGGAAACGGATCCAGAACTAAGTAGGATAAAAGCGATTTATGACCTGTGAGTTCAACTGAGTGATCAAGTTGCAATTCATTAAATGGTAGATGCATCTGGGATACTTGGTGATTGGATTGTTTGTGCATGGCCAGAATGGCTGCTGGTAGACAGCGTTCTTTTGTTTGCCCTTAGTGCATTAGTCATTAGTCTCAACGCAGACGGTGCTAATTACATGCATCTGCGTTGGACTGTTCATCGCTGGCTAAAAGGGGTCGCCAGCCGATGTGTGTGTAGATAGTTTTTTGTACACACATCGAGACTAGGAAAATAGACGGCGCAATATTTATGATCCCTGTCACGAAGGTTACATTGTATGTAACCCGAATCATTTGTTTACAGGAATTCGCCTAGGTGAATTTGTCTGGCAACGTAGATGCTGAAATTGGTTTGAAATTCCTGATAAGCTAATCAAGAAATCTTACAGAGAATTGGTATGCGAAGAGAATGGCATGAGAGGTAAGTTTTCTTTACAGGGACTTAAAGATCATAAATTTGATCTCTTTAATGCGTGAAGCACTTTCAGGTGCTTAATGCGATTGTATTGGCGAAAACGTATGCGTCTTGGGATGAGGTAATGGGGGTTTTTAGGTAAGTGTACCGTGGGGTTTGCCGGCACCGCCACACATAATACTTCGAATCCCCACAATAGCGGTTTGGATTTCAGCAGTTTACTGAATGCATACCAACTAGCGTTGCCGGAGTGTAATCTTTTGTTAATTTCCTTCGACATTTCGTTACTGGCCGTCAGTATTGTTCCCAGGTATTTAAATTCTTTGGCGTTCTCTCGCCATAATCATGTATTTCGTTTTGTCTTCATTTATTCCTAGGCCCACCTCGTCTGCCGCTTCCATGATGATTTCACAGTTTTTCCTTACAGTTTTTAGATTATCGCCCAAAAGCGCGATGTCATCCGCATATGCGAGCACTTGTGTGACCCCGTTCAGGGATGATCCGGCCACGTTGTCGTCTTGTACCTTTCTGATGACATACTCGAGGACAAGGTTAAAGAGACATGGTGAGAGGCCATCGCCCTGTTTTAGTCCGTCCCGGATTTCAAATGGTTCTGAGAGGTGGTTTCCTATTTTAACTCGTCCCTTGTTTTCGTTCATGCAAATTTGGATGAGGGCGGCATATTTTTTCAGGATTCCTAACTCAACTACAATATGATAGAGTCTTTGTCTTGCGACTGAGTCGTAGACTTTTTTGAAGTCAACGAACAGTTGGTGAACCGTCTCTCCATATTCCCACTTCTTTTCCAGTAGTTGCCTTATTGTGAACATTTGGTCGCTCGTTGACCGGTTCCGACGCAATCCGCATTGGTAGTCTCCCAATATGTCTTCTGCGTACGGTGTGATTCTCGCCAGTATGACGTTTATTAATATTTTGTATGCGGTTGGGAGCAATGATATTCCTCTGTAATTTTCGCAGTCAGATCTGTCATCTTTTTTGAAAATGGGGATGACTATTGAGGTTTTCCATTCTTCCGGAATGACTGCCTTATCCCATATTGTTTTAATCAGTTGGAGGATCTTTCGCGCGGTTGCCTCTCCTCTATGCTTCACAAGCTCTGCCGGTATGTAGTCGACTCCGGGAGCTTTGTTGTTCTTCAATCGAATTATTGTGTCTACAACTTCATTGAAAGAGGGCTCTGAAATCTGAGGCTCGGCTTTATGCACGACTGGTGCGTTTATTTGTGGTTGATGGGTGCCCACATTGAGCAGGTTTTCAAAGTACTGCTTCCATTTTGTCACGATATTGTTTGTTTCTTTCACCAGACAGCCGTTTGTGTGTCTCTCTCTCTCTCTCTTGTTGCTATATAAATAAAAATATAAATAATGTTATATAATGTAAAATGTTAATTTGGAAAGACGGATGAGGCTGAAAACCCCTAAGACGTCTTTCCAGGTCTTGAAGCCGCCTATAATATCATAATCAGAGTAGAACTATACAATATCTTAAATCTAAAGTAAATAAAACGTATTTTCACGTGTGTACATTGTCAAAAAAAAACACCTATTCATTCTTTGAGCAATATTTTTGTCGCACCTGTGTTGTGCCGAAGCATTAATGGTATTTTTCATGTGATATGAGAGTGACGTAAGAGACTGAGTTTTCGCAGGAATGCAGGGATGTTGCAATTTGGAGTTGTATTGTACGACGACGCTAGAGTTCCACGTCAACCAGCGCGATATATGTGCCATGAGATGAAATTTTTGGTAGTTTCTAACAACGACAAACTGCCTGAAGATATCTTATTGCCTCTCTTATTAACATTTCAAATCATATCCACCTGTTTTCGTGATTTTGCTAGTCGGCTTGTACTACAGTATCGACCATATCCCAATCCTGAATCTAACTTCTCGTTATTTCTCATTTCTTTCTCCTCCTTTTATATTAGTTTTCATTTTGTTTTCGGTTTTATTGCAATTTTGACGTTGTACGTACTTTTTGTACACATAAGTCCGTGTCATATTTGAATTGGCTTTTTTCTTATCTCTCATCCCGTTCTCCTCTTTTGAAGAGTTTTACTCTTTGTTTTGTTCTTATTTAAGGATTTTGTTGGTACGTAGTTGTATTTGTAAAAATATAGAAATCTCCCTTGTAAAATTTACTGCCATTGATTCAGCGGAATCTTTTAGTGGAGCTGAAACACGACATAAAATATTAAAAATATCACCTGGGCTACCATTAGCAGAGCTTTAGTTACAAATTAGATATATTACAATGTTGCTGAGAAACCTATACACTCCCAATTACTAGGATGAGGCCACAAATTTTGCAATTAATTTTCCCCATTTATACCTGTTGGAAATTTTGTAGAGGGGGAGTGTATGTATCGAATAGACTGTGTGTAAAAGAACATGACTAATAATGAAGAATAAATTGATTGTCTATTGACCGGGTATCAAAAAGGAAACATAGACAATGTTCCTACTTTAATGTCCAAAAAAGATATAGACATGCCATTCGTATTGAAAAGCCTATAAATTGTAGAGTTTTGTAACGGTTGGTTCATTACTTAATTCGAAAGATACTATATTAACACATGGTCAAATGTATCTACATGTAATAGTAGAGCTGGGATAAAGATTCACGATTCAGTTCTTAGGTAAAAAGTTCGTTAAGAGCATGGTTTTTAAGGAAGTATTAATGGAAAAATAATATATACAAATACCGGAGCCTTACCTAATGGCAACAAAAATGTTACACAGCTGTCACAAGAAGATGGATCTCCTGAATGATGCCAAATAAAAAAGATCGGATCAATAGACTGACAGGACGCGGGTGTTTTAGACAATATTTGCATAGATCTACGCCAGGTACAAGATACAAGATACAATATACAAAATATGAGATACGAGATACGACATACAAGATACGAGATACCAGACACCTATCCCTTAAGCCGTTCATGTTGTGTAACATGTGGGACACGATATGATATATAAGCTCACGATAGAAGCAAACATATTTTGATAGTTCGAACTGGTCTTAAAGATTTTATATTTAAAAATATTTCTATTTTATAAAACAGTTTTTTCTCCGGGGGTCAAAAAACTCTAACGTCCGGCCGGAGGAAACTGAAGTTCCAGCCCCAGAGGACAAAATAAATGTTACCGTGTACCAGGCAACCATAAACACATACCAGGTGTACCGGTGTGCAGTGAGCGTCAAGAGAGAAATGTATCGATAGGGAACGTTTGTTGTGAACGAGAACTTATATATTTTTCATTTGGTTGCTATGACATCTATTAAACATATTTAGTATGCATCAAGCCATTGTACAAACAACAAAATTTTTTTATAATTCTGTTAAAAATGTCGAATTTTGTACCAGAAAATGATGATTTGCTGAAATCATTAATTTTTTGTTTTCATTTGAAGAAACGTGCTGCAGAGTCGCATCGAATGCTTGTCGAGGCTTATGATGATCGTGCTCTATCGGAAGCAACATGCAAAAGATGGTTTAAGCGGTTCAGAGGTAATGATTTTGATGTGCGAAATGAAGAACGTGGAAGAGCACCAAAAAAGTTTGAAGATGCCGGATTGCAAGCAATATTGGATCAAGATGACACTTTAAGTCAAAAACAAATGGCACAAATGTTAAATGTTGCACAACAAATAATTTTTGACCGTGTAAAAGCTATGGGAAAGATCCAAAAATGTGGAAACTGGGTGCCACATGAATTGAATGACAGGCAGATGGAAAAGCGAAACACCACATGTGAAACGTTGCTTCTACGACACGAAAGGAAGTCCGTATTGCATCGAATTGTGACTGGTGATGAAAAATGGATTTATTTTAAGAGTCCTAAAAGCAAAAAATCATGGGTACATCCAGGAGAAGCGTCAACATCGACTGCAAAGCCTGATCGGTTTGGAAAAAAGACAATGCTCTGTGTTTGGTGGGGCCAGAAGGGGGTGGTGTATCATGAACTTCTAAAACCTGGCGAAAATGTTGATGAGCAACGCTACCCACAACCAATGATCAATTTGAACCACGTATTGATCGAAAAACGACCAGAATGGACCACAAGACACGGAAAGGTAATTTTGTTGCATGATAATATACCGAGTCATAGAGCAAAACCCGTCAAAGAAACAATAAAAGCTCACGGTTGGGAAGTGTTACCGCACCCGCCGTATTCACCAGACTTGGCTCCTTCCGACTACCATTTGTTTTCATCGATGGGACACGCATTGGCTGAGCAGCATTTCAATTCCTACGAAGAAGTCGAAAATTGGGTCTCAGAATGGTTTGCCTCAAAAGACGACCGGTTTTATTGGCGTGGTATCCACAAATTGCCAGAAAGGTGGTCGAAATGAGTAGAAAGCAATGGCCAATACTTCGAATAAAATGTTTTTTACTTTCCCATTTAAAATTAGTGTTTTATTTAAAATATATGTATATGGTGCACTCAATTCATTTCATTTTTAAAACATTTTTTTTATTTTCTTTTTATCTTTTAAGTTTCTAGATTACATGCTACACAAAAAAGCTTAACTTCTAGCTTAATTATCTTATATTATAACTTATTGGTCTTTCGCAGACGGTCTAAGCTAAAAATTACATAACAATTGTATAATTTGCGTTTCGGCGACGGAACTTTGTGGCAGTACTTATGATTATTTGAAAAACTTTGTGTCGAATTTTTTTTTTGTTTTTGTCTTAAAATTTAACCTACATAACTTTTTTTTTTATTTTTTTATTTAAATGAACTTAACTTAACTTAACTTAAATCTTAAACTATCCTAATTCTAGAAAGGCTAAGTCTATGTAAGCTGGCTGATGATACTGTGATTCTATATCGACATTGGTATCCAGGTCTTTATATGCCATTCAACCACCAGAACTGTTGACGCTGTCCAATACTATCGCCCCGGTCTCTGTGGAAGATAGCCCTACTGAAGCGCAAGAGCTCTTCTTCGGTGCGCGTGACTCCCCGGTCGTAGCACAATTGCCCCTCTACGGATGATCTACGTACATGATAGATCAGCGGAATTCCGGATTTATCCTGTATAAGCCCTTCCATGTCCAAATCAAGGAACGTGTCGGGTGGAACAAAGCCCTTGCGACGCACGCTCTCATAGTACAGAGTGTTTGGATAATAAGCTCCGAAAATTAGGTCATTGGAAGAGCTTATTGCTCTCGCAATATGTCCTCTGATTAATTTAATCATAAAATTATCCACCCTATTTATGTATGCGTCATTATATAAAGTCTCATTTGAATAACATTTTTTATAGTCCGATTTCGGTGTCCGATATAATCTGAGACAACTTCTGAGACACTTCCTTTCGAACACCCGAATCTTTTCCATCAAATTTAGATCTATGTACCGCCGCCATGGTACAACGGCACACTCCGCGCTCTTAGGAACAAGAGAAATAACTTGTGGAACATTTTCCTCAAAACGCGTTTCTTCCAAAACTACTCCAACTATCTCGGTTCCTTTTATAAATTTTCCGAGCTCTACAACTCCCTCTACACCAACTACCTCACAAAAACACAATCTAATTTGATCAAAGACTCCAAATCTTTCTTCCACTTCATAAATTACAAACGTAAATCCGGCGCCTATCCTATCACCCTTTCTTATGGCGCGACCACTTCAATCGACCCCCTAACTACTGCCAATCTATTCGCTTCGTTTTTCAATAAATCCTTCACAGGTAGCTCCTTCGAACCCAATCCGTCTCACTTCAAAGACTTGCCCGAATTCTCCCTCGGCACCTTCACCCCTCAAATTATTCAGCGTCACGTAGTTGAGGAGAAATTAAACTTACTCAAAGACGAGTTCACCCCTGGGCCTGATGGACTCCCGGCTGTATTTTTAAAGAAATGTTCCACTTCTCTTTCCCTCCCGATATCAAAGATATTCAACATACCCCTATGTCACCCCCATACATAAAAAGGGACCGAAAAACGATATAAGTAACTACCGTCTCATCGCCAAACTGTTTCATATCTCCAAACAGTTTGAAGGAATTCTTTACAACGCGTTATATTTCCGTTGTAAATCCATCATCTCATCCAACCAGCATGGTTTCCTCTCGGGTAGGTCGACCACAACGAATCTGATCGAGTTCTCATCCCATACTCTCGATGCCTTAGAGAATGGCAACGAAGTCGATGTAATCACCACCGATTTCAGCAAGGACTTTGAGAAAATCTCCCATAATCTCATCCTTTTTAAGCTGTCCTCCCTAGGTTTCGAACCCCTATTGATCAAGTGATTATCTTCTTATCTGAAAGATCGATCCTATTGTGTCAAATTCAGATCTTCCCTGTCCAATCCTTTTCTTCCCACGTCAGGGCTTCCGCAAGGCAGCCATCTAGGTCTCCTCCTATTTATCCTTACCATCAATGAAGTTGACTCCATTATTAAATACTCATCCATCTCCCTCTATGCAGATGATGCCAAACTCTACAAAACGACCATCTCTCCTCTCGACTCCCCACTTCCCCAAACGGACCTCGACAGCTTCTCAACTTGGTGCCGTAATAACTGCATTGAACTCAACGTTGTCAAATGTCACTCCATCACCTTCTCCCGCAAACGCCCCCCTACCCACCCACTTCCTACTTCCTGCTAAACCAACAGATATCATTTGTACCCTCGATACGCGACCTCGGGATCTTATTTGACAGGGCGCTTAGCTTCATCCCGCATATTGATAATATTATTCTTAAGGCCAACTCTGTCCTTGGGTTTGTGAAACGTTGGTCTAAAGAATTCTCTAATCCCCACGTTTCCCGTTCTCTCTACATAGCCTTCGTCCGCCCCCTTCTTGAATATGCCAGTCAGGTCAGGTCTCCACACTACTCGAAAGAATCGAAAGCGTGCAACGTCGTTTCCTGCGTTTTGCCTTCCGAAGACTGAACTGGGCGAATCTTCGGATTCTCCCCCCATACACAAGCCAGCTCCATTTGATCAACTTCAACACACTTGAGGAGCGCAGAACTCATGCCGATGTCCTTTTCGTCCATCGTCTCCTTTCAGGCACAATCGATTTCCCAAGCTTGCTCTACATCATTCCACTTCACACTAACCCCCGTAACCTGCGAAACCCTCATATCTCTTCTATCAGCCCATCCACCACACGTTTTCCGGCTCTAACGAACCCATTTCGCGAATGCTGCGGCGGGCAAACTCCTACCCCACCTCCTTCGATTTCAACTTTACCTCTACTGTTCTCAAACTTCATCTTCTCTCTTTCCCCTCCTGTCCACGCCCACTCTCGGTCTATACTCTTACGTACTAAGCAAAATAAATGAATGAGTGATAATTGATGGAAAAACCCAGTAACCAACTCGCCCAACACCCCCCCCCCCCCCCCCCCGCCTTTCTTTTTTTTTTTCGTTTTAACCATAGTTTATATTCTTATATATAGTTTTAAGATAGTTGTTAAGTTTTATCGCTTGTACAAAGTTGAATATATGAGGGTTCTGCCCTCACTAAACTATGTTAAACCATACTGGACATATATATATGAGCATTGGTCTGATTAGCGTCATGTAGCATATGACTTTTACCCTACTGTCAAGTTGGCTACTGTGAAATAGCCTCCTTGTCATAGCAAAAGTTTCCCTTGCTTTGACCAAAGCAGTCTCTACATGTCTGTTGAAATACAGATATTGGTCTAACCAGATGCCAAGATATTTAACTAAACTCTTGGTTTCCAGTTTATCTCCATGCGGTCCCACGATAACTAGTTTTCGCCAGTTTTTCCTTGTGTCGTTCGTGGTTTTATATAATAGGGTTCTGAATAGGATGGCTTCACATTTCTGGAAGTTGATCTTAAGTTTCCAGTCATCGCAATAGCGCTGTACGTTGATGAAGTCTCGCTGTATTAAACTATTTATCATCTTAACTTTCGGAGCTGTTCTGTAAATTATGAGATCGTCTGCGTACGCAATAGCATAGGAAGTGCACCTAATAAGTCGCTAATATAAATGTTAAAAAGAATCGTGCTGCTCCCCGTTGCAAGCTATTCTTGATATTATATGTTTTGTTAGAGGTCACATTACCACTTTTGATCACGAACCTCCTGTTCTTTAACATATCGTAAAGTACATATAGTAAAGGCTTATGTATTCCATATCTGACCAGTTTGTTATATAACCCTTCAATCCAGACGGTATCGAAGGCTTTTTCCAAGTCGATCAGACAGGCCCCTGTACATTCGTTCCTACATTTATTCGATTGTATGTCAGAGACCAGTTTAGCTGCGGCATGTGTGGTTTCATGACCCGCCTTAAAGACAAACTGGTTATTTGGAATAATGTTGTTGTCGTCTACCCATTTTAGCAGAGCTTTGTAAATAGTCTTTTCAAATGCTTTACTGATGCTTGGGAGTAAACCTATCGAACGCATGTTCATTGCGTTTGTACAGTCTTTGCCCTTTTTTGCGATGGGTTGAATGATAGCCGTTTTCCAACGCGCGGGATAATATGCATTATTCAACGCGTTGTTAAACAGGACCGTGTATATATCTATTCCCATTGGGGGCAGGTTCTTGAGTACGATGTTAGGTACTCCATCTATTCCCACTGACTTCTTAATGATTTGAAGATACTCTGGATTCTTTCCCTCGTAATTAAAAGGCTATTAGCCTCACCATTGGCATTAATGTCAATTGATAGATTATCGTCACTGAATTCGGTAAAACCTGGATTCTCCGATTGCCAAAGTGAAATTTCATTTCGGAGGTGCATGTGATTCAGTAGAACTCTGTCCTCCAAGTCGTGATTTCGCCGAATGCTTTCATTCACCTTGTATATTTCCTGAAAGACAGCTCCCATAGCGTCCACCTTTTCCAAAGGATCTTCGATCACGAAGAGCTCACTATTGAGGATAGCGTTCTCTGTATCTATGCCAATGTTGATTAGCAGCTGCTTGTTTACATCAGTACGTGGAATTTGGAGACACTGAATCTCGTTTTGATTATTTCTCTTGAATATTGTATTTATTTAGTATATGGTGCACTCGTGAGGGGCATGACTAGAGAGACGGGAGGACTATGTATTACGAAATTTAGCGTATGCTTGTTGCGTATTTGCCGAAATGCATCAGTTGACACAGGTAGCAAGATATTTCAGTATAGGTTAAACTGTCAAAAGCCGTTAATGGAAAAAAATTGTTATGCCTAGTGCTACTAGAGCCTCTGTGTAGACCATTCTGAATAAGATAGTCTCCGCCTTTTTGAGAGGTGATATAACTGTAATATTGAATTGAATACCAGTGGTTGTGTAAAAATGTATACGCGTTGACGTATGTAGTGTGACGTTATCGGATCAGTTGTATAAATATGCATAGGTAAATACCGCTATATAGTTTAACCTAATATATACAATACAAAAATAAAAATTTATTGTAGATAAATCATTTAGGCTAAATTTCAAATATTTTTGTCTTGACATTAGAAAATACAAAGTTTCCATAAGGAAAAACAAAAACAAACCGTGAAATTTATTTTATATTCTCTAAGTTTTAAGTGAGAAATGGTAAGTGTATTGACCAAATTTCGCAGTAGTCTACCGTACGCTCAAGGCTTACCAACTACTCTACTGAGGTGGGTTAGGAAACGTATCTGAATGAAAAGCTGGTTACTTTATACCAACCAATCACAGGCAGCAGAATTAATTTGTAGTAGTTTCAGTGGCTAACCAGAAGGTATTGACTTGTGGAATACTAATGCCCGTATTGGATTGATAGTTATACAAAATACTCGTAAAATACTTTACTGATCACAAGCTGCCACAACATCCTGCATTGATACTTTAAGATACCACCACTTGTCAGAAATGAATAACCAGTATTTACGGGTTTCAATGACACGCTCATCAATTACGCCGATACATCGCACGTGACCTAACTATTCTGTGAACTCTATCTTATAGCTGATGGGTACCATAAAATGTTATATTAGTTCATATTCATATGACCGACTTTCAAAATAAATACTTGCCAGATTATTTATACAAGTCTAACATGTAAAACAATACCATGTAATTTTAATGGTTATCACAGTGCGTTACGGAGCTCAATTAGTGCAGGTTTTGAAAACACCATACACCAATTCATCCTGAGCCACATTATTCTTTTGAAAACGCTGCATGGTGAAATGTAATTGCTAAGTGATATAATAACCTACTTCGATGCTATTTCACACTGTAACCGACTTGAAATCGCACATCAAACTTCTCATACAGAGACATACTTCAATTCTTTGCAGAAACTTAGTCACAAGCCTAAGACACCAAACGGAGTTGCGGTAGCCAAGAAATGGCCTCACTTGTGTAGAAAGCAAGTATAGATAAAACCAAGGCATCCCAACTCATGCAGTGCCATATTATGCAACACTTTGCTTCAAGATTATTAAAAGTTTTCACATGATACGGTTACGTAGTAAACCACTGAATTGTGGCCATTTTGTCACAACTACGTGTCGTCGAAATTCTCAAAATGGTGAACAAATGGCTTAGAAAATACGCGCCTCAAGGCTGTCACCGGTTCAAATGACATCGGAGGCGGAAATTAATGACGCGTCTGACCTCAAAATTTGGAGAGAAGCTCAAACAAGCAGTTCGGCTAGTGTTTATAATAACAGCGTATTCTTTGATTTTCAGACCGCTTACGTTTGGTTTTTTTTTAAATTTTTTATGGTTAATTAGTTTGATTAGTGCGCGCCGCATTTTAATGTCCAAAATAAAATAAGTCACCAAGGATATGAGAGAAATACAGATTAATTGTAAATTCTTTTTCTCAACACCAAGGGCATTCGCTTAATGCGCAGTTAGCTCAATAGAGATTTAAGCACGATCAGGGGGCTTGATATGTAAGGTTTGCAGTTACAAGCCACAATTACGCAGGTATATTAAGTCATATTTAAATTACAGATCTTACCTATCGTGAACGAATGGAAATTCCCCTGCACAATGAGACGCAATCAATCTTTTAAGATAACTATTTTTCACAGGCGTAAGAGAGAAGTAATTACCAATAGTTTATGATAGCAATTGTAAAGTGTAACATCTTGCATAAGGCCTCTAGAAATTACGCTCTGACCACAGTGATTACGAATGTGATCTTTAGAAGCGTCACATTAGAATCATTAATATATGATCAATTTGATTACCTTAATACATGTTGCAGGTAATATTAGTTACACTCTTGGGAGCCGATATAAACCGCCCCAAACTACAAATTCCAAAGTATATTTATTTCTGTATTGCCTGCTAAATACGTCTGACATTTTATTGCAATGGACAAGCACTTAAAGGGTTGTCAAACCATGTATACTACGGGCTTAAGTTCCACATAACATAATTGTAATTTTTGAATTGATATGAACAACATGATTTGTACTCAGACTTTGTACAAGTCCAGTAAGTGAACTTTTGATGCGGAAATTCACACTGGATTAGAATCTGTAGACAGTATTTATTGGGGACTCAATATTCACTAACAACCTTGACTCATTCAATTACCACTTCACACTTTCTTTTTTCTCAACTTCTTCCATTGATTTGATGTGACCTATTCGATTTGCTGTTACCGAGTATATGAGCATATCGAACCTTGTCGCCTCTGTGCGGGGCACCTGCGACTTAAATATGCACCTACCACGATGCTATGGCCACATGAAAGATATCATATACCGATTTAGTGATTTTTATGCTAAACGTGTAGTCTTATGTAACCCGCTCGAGGCATTTGATATTATACTAAAGTAGCGCAACACGTCGAGACTTTTGAGTTGTTGATGTAGATATTTAAGCAATTGATGACCTTCAACAGATGTATCTCACATTATATTACAAAGCCGTAATTTATAAAACAACCCACCCGACATATAACCAACTTACTTCATTAATAACTGAATATTTTTCGCAGTAATTTAAATTGTGAAAACCAATTCTATTTTCATTTCTCAAATTCCATTATGGTTACGATTTATGCCACTACGCCAAAATTCGAACGGAAAAATTGTGTAAGATCTTTTCTGGCCAAGTGCTGCAGTTCAAAATTGTACTAAAGATGCCTGATTAGCTTGTGTCTTTTAAGGAGAGATGTACAATCAGATCGACTAAAAAATCGATTTTGTTTTTTAGCCTTAAAAGTTAGGAAATTTCCCGTAGAAAACGCTCGTAAAAACTTGCAAAATGAAATTCGACCTCCACTTATATTTTTCCGACGATTTTTGAAAGCGTCTTTTATAGCGCGCAACAGGTAAAATGGAATTTTACTCTACAATACCTAGAGACGGATTTATATATTTAGATATTATATATATATATATGTGCGTGTTAATATTGGAAAACTCTTGCAGAGCGTTGCGAGGGTGGTCACACGCAAAATGTGAATAAGAGCTTTAACAGTACGATTTGGCGCTTGGCTCCTAACCCTCTACACTGCGGTGTTAAAATCGTTGATATTGCAGCTTTCATCCCAGCTGGAGTATTCAATGAAGGATTCTCGTCCATTTTAAGACTACTGAATGCCATGAACATCATCGTCGATGGGGAGAGACTTGATTTCGCGCGATTGGAAGATTCGAGTCAGATTCAAAGGCAAAAGACTAAGACCTCTTTAAGCAACAAAGAGACACATAAAGCTCACAATGAACTCTACAAGTTGAATGCGTTTTGTACGGTCTTGGGATCGCTGGTTAAGATGTAAATACTATTTTTCGGTAGTCCAAACTTTAAATGGGTTTTTATCGAAACAACATTTTTCAAATTTAGATCGATTTGGCTGAAACTTTGAGGATATCATCTTTATATAAGTAGCTTGTCTGCGTTTTTTTTCACTTTTTCGAAGTTTTCCGACAAACCGTGAGTATTTTCAACAAAAATATTTTATTTTGTGTTTTTCAGGTCTCCAGAGTGCTCGTAGTTTTTTTATGGCTCAACTTTACGCCACTACACAGCCGTCATTTTGGTTTTATAACTTACAAAAACATTTTTTTATTGTTCTATACTCATATTAACAAGTCTTAAAATTTTCATTATTATGCAATATGCATTTTCAATCCATCAAATGCCTAAATAAGCATATCGTTGGAGAATGTTCATAGGGCAAAGAACAGCTTCCGCCTAGAAATAAATTATCCTGTGCCTTTTGTAATACTCTGCTAACTTTAGAGGTTGCTCTAAATACCAAAAGAATGAAAACTTATTCTTACAGCAACTTCGTGGCGCCTAATGCGTCATATGCTCAACTGGCAGGTGGTGTGAAGAATGCACCAATCGTAGAACGACCAGGTAATAATATAAAAACGCCTGCTCCAGAGGCGTTATTATTATTATTATTATTTATTGGCCTGTAGGAACCCGGAAGTTCATGAACTCACCGACTCGGCTCCGGCATCGTTCCCTGTCCTGGGCACTCTCCTTCCACGCTTGACCATTCGATCCGATCTCCTCAAGGTCAAACCTAACATTGTCCTCCCATCTCCGTCGCGGCCGTCCTACCGGTCTCTTTCCCGTTGGTCTACCGTCAAGAATTCTATGCACGGTCCTATCGGTTCCCATTCGCGCCACGTGTCCGGCCCATCTTAATCTTCGCGACTTGATTACTCTCACTATTGTAGGTTTGCGATATAGCTCTTCCAATTCGTGGTTATGGAGTTTCCTCCATTGTCCTGCATCCTCGTCATATTTACCACCAAAGATGCCCCTCAAAACTTTATTCTCGAATACGTGGAATTTGTTTTCTTCCCGTTTTGTGAGAGCCCATGGTTCGCATCCATATAGAACAATCGACATGATTATGGTTCTATAGACACGGAGCTTTATGTTACGTGATAGCAGTCTGGATTTCAGCAGTTTACTGACTGCGTGCCAACTAGCGTTGCCGGAATGCAGTCTCTTGTTAATTTCCTTCGACATTTTAAATTCTTTAACTTTTTCAAATATCTTACCTCTGACGTTTATATGTGTTCTCTGAGGTCCACCTGCTCTCGCCGTAATCATGTATTTTGTTTTGTCTTCATTTATTTCTAGGCCCACCTCTTCTGCCGCTTGCTCCAGAGGCATAACAGCAATTTTACTGTCCACACAAAGGAAGTTCGCTGCATTTGACAAAAAATGTGAAAAGATAAAAAAAAAGCTGACGAAACAAGTGGCTTGAATTGATAAATTCATTCGACACTGTTTCCAGATGACTCCGCACTCTAATCACAATTTGCACTTCGGCAGAGTTAACCTGTAAATGTTAACTCACTAATCCGCATGGAAAGACAGGACATCTACTGGAAGACAAACACCCAGATGTGCTTTTGGCTAGCGAAACAAAGCTAAACCAAAGGCACAAATTGGGACACCAAACTCCAATCAAGGGGTCGGGGACGCTGCCTTAGTTAAAAAGGGTCTACAACACAAAGTTGTTTACAGCACAGATGTATACAAATTCTAGGTGCTAGAAGCTTGCACTATAGATATTCCTTTGAAAAGTCCAAGGAATCTATATGTGATCTCTGTTTATGCTCCTCAAGCTCTGTAGTTTACACAATTTTTTAATGAACTTGATACCTTTTTCCGAAGTCTCAAGTTAGACTTGGAAAATAATTATTACCTTACCCCGGGAGAATTCAGTTCCAAACACAGTGCTGGGCTTATCTCGAACACACGAGGCAATGCGGTCTTTGACTGGTGGCAAAAAAACGCCATCGAACATAAACTAAAATTGCACGCTACTAGAACGCCGTTATCTAAGAGGAAATACCTTCTTGGATTTACTTTTGCTGAATGAGCGAATACAATTATTAGACACGTTTCTAACTATTTGAAATTGTCTCCGTTCAATCCGGTACGATAGCCATCATTATCGACTAGGCGCCGTAACTCATGTTCCAAACGAGGACTCACTACTTGAGAAGTATGACCAGATACATTCTTTTAATTACTCTCCAATGGAGTGGATCCACCAACTGACAGAAATCTTGACGATGAACAACATTGTTGCTAATACAATGAAGCGTTCCATCCCAAAATTAACTCACATGGAGGGCTGTATAAAACAAAACAAAATTCAAAGATTGACGCTCTGTATAGGCAAAAGAGCATTCTGCTCTACAAGGTTAAACTGTTTTATAGACAGTTCAGCGATACAAATAGCCAGGAAATAAAGACAATTAAGTCAAAAACCTTCAAAAACTGATCCGTGACAATTACATATCAGTAATCAATGAAGACTGAAGAATATGTTCCCACAAACGAATAACGTATTTAGAAGGAAAGATTATAATGCTATTCCATATCTGCGAGTTTCGCGGACTCCGGAGAACTGTCAAACTATGGTAATCGCAGGACTTACCCTAGAACACACCAACTCCAACTAAGGGCTAATATTGTTCGAGGATCCGCAAGACAAAACGAACTCAATTAGTACCTGTTTCGAGGTAGTGTACAGAGTGAACGAATCCGTTCATCCTAACCGCAACTTCAAAACTAGAGCTCTCCAAATCTATATTTTGCTACGCAGTGAGTCGACGTTTTACTACATTTAGTGAAAACAATAGAGCGGATTCTGCGCATAGAAATATAAATAATTGTGCACAAGGATGAACTTACGGACATCCTTAGATCTATAAAGAATAAGAAATCTTCTGGAATATATAGTATTCCAAACACTGGTCTAAAGCACTTGCATCTTACACTGTTTTATTAAATAACGCTCAAAATAATGCATATTATCCAAACCGTTGGAAAACTGTAGTAGTCCACCCCAAAAGGGCAAGGATAGAAGCAACCCCACCAGTCTTCGCTCGTTTAGTTTGCTTCCAACATCAGCAAGAGTTTCGAGAAAATTATAAATAAAGCATTGAAAAACTGGTGTGATGAAAATGGTATCATTCCGAACAATAAGTTTGGGCTTAGATCGCAATACAAATCTGTTCATGCTGAGACGAAAATTGTTTCAGACATACAGTGGAACAGGGCAAAGTGATAATGCATAAGAGTTTCTTTAGTTGACTTTAAAAAGACTTTCGACACCGTGTAGTTAGAAAGTCATGTATATAGGTTAGTAAATCTAGGTATGCCCGAATATTTGTTATACATTATCTATGATATCATAATGGATAAGCAGTTTGTAGTAAAATGTGGGGATATAATCTTCAACAAGACCTTTTACATTAAAAACGGCTTACACCAAGAGCAGTAAATTCTCCCATTTTATTTAACATTTACACTAGTAATCTAGTGGGTTCTCTCAACCATACCATTTCATACGCCGACGATACTATGGTTTTTTTTTTGTTTTTTTTTTTTGTTTTTACATCATTTTTTATTTCGTCCTCTTATTATAATTTACTTATTCGCTAGACAAAACTGATTAAACTCTAGCTTATGCTATCTTATTTCCTAACTTACTGGTCCCTTGCGGACTCTCTAAATTACATGCATACGCTTAAAGCATGAAAATTTGTTTTTCGACATTATGATTATTTTGTTTACATGAATTTTAAAGAACTTAATTATATACAAAGACAATGAAGAACAGAAAAAACTTTGTTTTTGTTATTGTTTTTACCTTATATCTAACTTAAATACTAAACTAACATGTTTTTTTTTTTTTGTTAACTCTATCCTAAACCTAACATCAAAACTAAATCTTCGAAATGTTAAATCTACGTAAGCTTTCCGTTGTTTGTTGGGGTTTTTCTTTTTCATTATTATTATTATTATTGCCCCCCTTTTTTCAGATTTATAAGGAAACAGGTTGTTAATTGCCACTCAGCCACCAAAATCTCTGGTATTGCTTATTCATGTCTTTTCGGTCTTTCTGTGCTACTGCCCTACTGAACTGCAGGCGCTCTTCATCTGTGTGCGAGTTATGTTTTTTCTAAATTGCACTTAAGTGAAATAATAAAACAACATTTTTTTTTATAAAAATTCATATTTTTATTTTAATTTCAATTGGAGTCAAGAAATCGTCTGCTCTTCAGAGAGTCGCTTCTAAAACTAAATTTATTTTTACATCAAATCTTTTTCTTGGCCTTATCTTTCTACATGATAGATATTATATTGCAATTTGCTTAATTGCCTATCTCGTGATTCCACGAAGTCTTGTTAATTACCTTTTAATTACTTCTTAATAGGTTTTATTTCCATCATATGTTGCAATAGACATTACATTGCAATTTTTATATTTTAATGTTTCTATTTAGAGGAATGTGTAATTAAGTTACACATTTCGATAGATAGGTTTTTTGGTCGTCGAAGGATTCTTTGACGTAACACCTCCCCCTTTTAATTCGAAACTATCCTGAATTTTGTTTTTAATTCTATTTAAAAATGCTTATGACTATTAGGATTACAATTATTCAAATTTGGTAGGTATTTTCCATTTAACATAATTAGTCTATCGTCACATGAACTCTTTGACATTGTTTTATTTTGGTTCATTAACAGTGTGAATTAATTTCAATTTTTTCGATTTTCTATTCTTATTTTTAGGTAATTGTTTTGGTATATACACATTTTGGATTCAATTTACATTTTCGTCAGAGTTATAAGTGGTATTATTTACAATTACAAATTTTTTTTTGTTCATTCTATGTTTCTTTACTCTTATTGAAAGTTCTGTTGAGATGATTATTAATATCTATGTATTATTAAGGTTGGTGATTATGTTATGGTTATTTTCGTCAATTGTTCCTAAATGTTCCTGTCGTGGTGTGGGTTAGTGTTGTTACTGTCATTATTGTAAGAGTTAGCGTCTAGTTGATCTAAAAATTTCGTGGGTCGTTTTATATTTGTCGGGTGCATATTTTCTAGTTTATTTTTCTATATGTGGGTTGGTCTTTGTGCCCTAATGCTTTATCGTTTTTTACGTAGCATTCATCTTGGTTTGGTCTATAGGTTTCTCGTTTTTCATTGCGTTTGTTAATGGTTTTTTCTTTGTAATCTGTTAAAAGTTTTTCTTTTTGTTTTCTATCGACTTTTCCTTCTATTACGTCTATTGGCTTTGCTTTAATGACGGAGTGAATAGATTTATTATACCATTCTACACATTTGAAAAGTCTTTCTTGAATTGATAATTCGGATTTTTCGGTTTCCAAAACTCTAAGTTTTTCTCCTAATGTATTATGAAATCTTTCAATATCTGAATTACCTGTATGACTATTTGGTTTTGTGAAGTGTGCTTCTACTTCTTCTAAACTTAAAAATTCCTTGATGTTAATTGAATTGAATTGGTTGTCTAAAATGATTAATTTGGGTTTGCCTTTAATGGAAAAGTATAGTCGTAATTTTTCAATGATTGTTTCGCTATTTCTATCTTCTAAATTTAGTATTACTGCATGTTTTGAAAATTTTTCGATAAATGATAAAAAGCTATGTATCTTGTTTATGTATACATCGAGGTGAAGTATCTGATTTAAGTTATTGGGGGTTTCGGTTATATGGAACTTTGCCTTTATTGGTTTCCTATCATATTTTGCTTTATTGCAAGTGTCGCAATTGTTAATATACTTTTGGATATGTGTTTTTAAATTTTTAAAATATATAAGTTTTCTTAATCCTGCGTAATTTTCATTAATTCCTGTATGTCCTGTTTCGTTCCAATGATATTTTGCAATGTATCTATATGTTTCGTCTTCATTCGTCATGTCTTTTGCATGGTGGGTGCATTTATAAAATTTCAATTTTGTATTAAATAATTCGATTAGTTTTTGTTGTACTTTGTTATATACATGGTCAGAGAGTTTATGGGGGTATAAGGAGTGATGTGCCAACGTATGGCACGCAGTTCTTCCGTATCCCCATCGATCCGTAGAAAGAATATTGTTCGAATAATAACGTCAGAAAAAAGTTGCTCGAAACCCCAGGTTTGTCGTATAGCCATTCGTCTCTCAAAGTGCGGCATCGCTGATTTGATTATAAACGTTATTATCGGCTTTACTGGCGAAGTACCTTCTTCCACACATTTATGTTCACATTTATTGAAGAATGTGTAATTGTAAACATTTATGGGACGCACGTCCACTTTCTGATTGTATCGAATCCGATGAGCATATTGGACGACATCACCTTCAAGTGGATAGATAAATAAACGATTGAAGTCTAATTCAAATAAGTGAGTTAAGACGCCAAAGTAATCAATAAGAAAGATAACAGATAGTACTGCCAGCAAGCGTTTTAATTTATAGAAAATATTCACTCGCGGGAACATTCCGATGCCGTCACACAACACATAACTCAGATAATATTTCTAATAATTATTAATCGTCACTTTCAACCATACAACGTACAAATTTGACCGACTTATTTAACATAAATATTGAATGTCCGCGGACGAGCGTGTGCATAAGCATGCACACGCGGCGGCGGTTAGCGACAGAACCTCACTGCCTTAATCACGTTAATCGACTGACTTAAAAAGGGAAGAAATTGGATACAACCAAAAGAGAACATACTTCTGCTCTCTCATTGCCATGTTCTTCGATGTGTGGTAGGTTACATCGGTAATCTGATGATCGAAGAGAGCGGGACAATGAGAGAACAGAAACACGATGTACGATTACTTGGGGTGGATTTGGTTGTATGTGCATGAATCAATGTAGTTCTGAGCGGAACCCATTGACCTGATTCGGTAGTATGGTGAGTTCAAAGTACATTGATCTGTACGACGAACTGAGAAAGAGAGGAGAATTAAGGTGATGATATTCACCTGCAAAAAGAGAGCATTGATCCCCAGCGAATGAAGTCCGACGGCGTAACGCGTAACCAAATAGACCACTTCCTCATAGACAAAAGACACCACTCGAATATCCTTGACGTAAGATCATATCGAAGAGCAGATTGCGACTCCGATCACCGTCTAGTGATGGGCAAAATTAGAAGTCGGCTTGCAGCAAACCCACATGGACAGTCACGGGAGACGAGCAAAAAGTTCGAGATTGATAAACTAAAAGACCTACGTAAAAGGGCTGAATATCAAGACGAACTAACGAATAGATTTAGTATCCTAGAGAATGACAGTAGTGAGGAAGAGGAAGCCAATAGTGTGTACACTAAATGGGCATCGATCAGAGACACAATCAAACAAACAGCCCAAGAGGTATTAGGATTTAAAAAAACAACTAAGTCCAAACCTTGGTTTGACGATGAATGCAGGGCAAAGATCGAAGAACGTAAACGCCTCAGAATGATCCACTTAGAAGCATATGATGAAGTCAACGCAGTAAGATACGCGACAATTCGGAAAGAAACAACTAGACTTTTCAAACGCAAACAACGCGAATGGGAGAAGACTCGGATCGAAAAAATCATAGAAAATACCAGAGCAAAGAACAGCAGAGGTATGTATGCCGGCATAAATTCAATTAGAAATGGCTACCGAGGGAGAGCCAAAATAATCCGAGACACAAACGGCTGTCTGGTGACAGAAACAAAAAATATCGTGACAAGATGGAAGCAGTACTTTGAAAACCTGCTCAATGTACGCACCCATCAACCACAAATAAACGCACCAGACGTACATACAGCCGATCCCCAGATCCCAGAGCCCTCTTTCGACGAAGTTGTAGACGCGATAAATCGACTGAAAAACAACAAGGCTCCCGGAATCGATTGCATACCGGCAGAGCTTGTGAAGTATGGAGGAGAGGCAATCGCTCGAAAGATCCACCAACTGGTTAAAATAATATGGGATAAGGAAGTCATCCCGGAAGAATGGAAAACCTCAATAGTCATCCCCATTTTCAAAAAAGATGACAGATCTGACTGCGAAAATTACAGAGGAATATCATTGCTCCCAACCAGATACAAAATATTAACAAATGTCATACTGGTGAGAATCACACCGTACGCAGAAGAAATATTGGAAGACTACCAATGCGGATTGCGTCGGAACCGGTCAACAAGCGACCAGATGTTCACAATAAGGCAACTACTGGAAAGGAAGTGGGAATACGGAGAGACGGTTCACCAACTGTTCGTTGACTTAAAAAAAGCCTACGACTCAGTCGCAAGGCAAAGACTCTACGATATTGTGGTTGAGCTGGGGATCCCAAAAAAATATGCCGCCCTCATTGAAATCTGCATGAACGAAAACAAAGGGCGAGTTAGAATAGAAAACCACCTTTCAGAACCATTTGAAATCTGGGACGGACTAAAACAAGGGGATGGCCTCTCACCATGCCTTTTTAACCTTGTCCTCGAGTATGTTATCAGAAAGGTACAAGACGGCAACACGGCCGGATCATCCCTGAACGGGGTCACACAAGTGCTCGCGTATGCGGATGACATCGCCGTTCTGGGCGATAATCTAGTGACTGTAAATAAAAACTGTGAAATCATCATACAAGCAGCAGAAGAGGTGGGCCTAGAAATAAACGAAGACAAAACGAAATACATGATTACGACGAGAGCAGGTGGACCCCAGAGAACACATATAAACGTCAGGGGCAAGATATTTGAAAATGTCAAAGAATTTAAATATCTGGGAACGATACTGACGACCAGAAACGAAACGTCAAAGGAAATTAACAAAAGACTACATTCCGGCAACGCTAGTTGGCATGCAGCCAGTAAACTATTATAATCCAAACAGCTATCACGTAATATAAAGCTCCGTGTCTATAGAACCATAATCATGCCGATTGCTCTATACGGATGCGAAACATGGGCTCTCACAAAACGGGAAGAGAACAAATTCCGCGTATTCGAGAATAAAGTTTTAAACGGTATATTTGGCGGCAAATATGACGAGGAGTCAGGACAATGGAGGAAACTCCACAACCACGAATTGGAAGAGCTATACCGCAAACCTACAATAGTGAGAGTAATCAAGTCGCGAAGATTAAGATGGGCCGGACACGTAGCGCGAATGGGCGATGATAGGATCGTGCATAGAATTCTTAACGGTAAACTTACGGGGAAGAGACCGACAGGAGGGCCGCGACGGAGATGGGAGGACAATGTTAGATTGGACCTCGAGGAGGTCGGATCGGATGGTCGAACGTGGAAGGAGAGCGCACAGGACAGGGAACAATGGCGGAGCCGAGTCGGTGAGGTCATGAACTTCCGGCTTCCTACAGGCGTAAATAATAATAATAATAATATTTGTCGATGTCATCGTTGGATATGTTTCTGTTGGTAGGAGGGTTAATATCTGTTAAGTAAATTTCTCTTGTTAAGGTTCTCGTGAAACGCGTCCATCGCATACCCCGTAGTTATAGGCTTGCGGTATCATCCATTCACCGAGTTTCACAACTTCGCTTAGTATTTTTATCACGACTGATAGCGCACAATGGTCGCTGTCATACTCAATTGTGCGTAGGCAGTTTATATTTTATCTGTTAGTATGTGTATGTTTAAGTCGTGTGTCAATAAGCATCATATCTAGGAACGATCCACCTCTGGGGAAAGAAGGATATTCTGTAGCTAGCAGGTCAGCCTTATATTCAATGTGATGTTGATCTAGCCAACCAGCTAGTTGATTTCCTCTCGTGTTGGGCGTGCTATTTCCCCAATTTGGGTGTTTAGCATTCAAATCCCCACCTACGATGTAATAGTTCCCTTCAGAGTGAAGTTGTAAGCATCGGAAAAGAGTCTCTAGCTCCACTATAAATAGATTTTGTTGATGTGCTTCTGGTGCGTCGGCAGATATCACATACATCCCCCTACCTTGTCGGAGGGGTATGCGGATGATGCACGCTTCAAGCACCCGAAATCTGCGTATCTCACCACTATATATTACCTTATGTTTGATTTTTTTTTTTACAAAGATTGCCACCCCTCCTCCTTGTGTGGAGTTGGGTCGGTCTCTTCGTATAATGTCGTAGTTTGTGTGACATAGTTTATGCCTCTGGTTCAGCTTAGTTTCGCTACCCAGAAGCACGTCAGGAGTTTCGTCTTGCAACAGTTTAAGGAGAGCGGCTCGTCTCTCGATTCTGATAAGTGAATTTACATTCACGACCAAAGCCTTAATTGTGCTTTCTGTTCGGAGGTTTATATTGACGGCTGGCTAGACAACTGCGAATAGGCCCAGTCTCGTCTAGTGTCCTGGTCCTTTATTTGTTTTTGCGTTTGTGTCATCTGCGTCTGAATAGCGAGCAAGGTTGTGAGCACATCTGCTAGTGTTACTGTTTCTGGTGGTCCAGTATGTTGCGGCGGTACCCGTGTGGTGGGTTGTGGCGTGTTTCTCCTACCTGTTACTTGAGCATACGAGAACTGGGGTGTTACATTTAGTGCTGGTCGAGCTTGAACTATCGGGCGTTTGTATTTTTCGTTGGCGTGAAAAGTTTTTTTCCTGTATTTCGCAGAATTTAGGACAGCCTCCATAATTAGCGGGCTAGCCTTGCTTCAAGGTCGCTGATTTCCTCCGCCTCGTCCTCAGTCTCGGTAGTCGCTAAACATGCAAACATGTTATTTGTTACATTGCCGTCATTATATGGAATCGGGGGGAGTGAGTTGTCCTCTTCCATTTTTCGCCTTTTTTCGAGAAAGTATATTATTGTCTCGTTGTTGTCGCTCGTGTTACTGGGGAGCTCGCAGGGCGTTTTATTAACGCGGACTTTGGTTTTAGCTTTTTAATGACCATTTTGCATATTTGATTTACGTCCATAATATGGACGTGCGCCACTTTTTTTTGCCTTTTTTTTTATTTTCGTTTTTTCTTTTATTGCGCGAAGCAGAAATAGATTGTGGACTCGCGCACACCCCCACAAGGTTCGCGCGCCACACGTAAACACGGTTCACACGTTTGATTTTTATAGGTATTGACGATACTATGGTGTACAGAAATTGATGTAATCAACAGACTTCTGCAAGATGATTTCAATCAATTCAAATGTTTTCGCGACGACTGGAAATTAAAGATCAACTTCCAGAAAACAGAAACTATCCATTTCAGAACCCCCTTGTTCAGGGCATCGAGGGGTACCAAACAGAATTGGAAAAAAATGTTCCACTGTAAGAAGTAATAATCTTCCTCTACAAATAAAACCCGTAGTCAGATACCTTGGTATTTGGCGAGATCAGTATCTTTACATTTATGAGCATATAACAGGTGCCCTTTCCGCAGCTAAAAATGCATATTATATCACTTTCTTTCCTAATAGTCTTCTGGACACCAAAAGCAAAATGCAGGGGCAGTTTGATAAGTCATTGAATTTCGAATAAAAGATTTTTTTTCGGCAAACAAGCATTTTATTTCTCATTTAAATTCTCTATATTTTCTCATTTATATTATTTATAGTCTCCTTTTAGCTCGATATATTTAATCCACGATTTTTCGATTTTTTGTATTCATTCCAAATAAGAGGTTTCCTAAGGGCCCTCAAAATAGTCGTTAGATTCTGTAATGAGTTCTTCATACGACCGAAATCTCTTACCGTCCAGCCATTTCCTCAGATTTGGAAACAGGAAATAGTCGCAGAGGGCTAAATCTAGAGAATATACTGGATGGGGTAGCAGTTCATAGCCCAATTTATGGATTTTGCTTGATTGTGCTTAATCAACACACGAAATTAACTGTTTTCGATTTTCGTTAGAATTCACGAGGTTGTCTGCTTTCAATGGTAGTCTATTTATAGATGGCAGTTGAGGGGAGCAGTGTTGCATTTACTGCGCGGGAAATTCAAAAACTAACTGATTTTTCAAACTGCCCTCGTAATTTCATACTAAGCATTCATCAGACCAGTATTGGCGTATGGCTGGCCGGTATGGTACAACATATCCCCATTCTACCCGGAGAAGATCGCGGGTTCAAGCGGTAGTGTTTGCGTGCTTGCTTTAGTATGTACACAACACCAGAGTCGCAACATAAGAAATTGTACTATTTAACTTGATTTGCATTATTCAAAATATCTCTAATATCCAGAAGCCTCAGTCATAGCACAAGAAACAGTCTAAAAAACAAATTGCGCACGTAGGCCGAGCGTGCTGAATTGGAGACATGCAAGTGAAGGATTGAAATTTTGATTGTCAAATATTATTTCCACAAAATTACACATAGTGAAAACGACGTCATTGGTTTAGGTGGTGACATTACGAAAAGTGCACCCGCAGATTTTAATTATAATAAGGCAAATTCAACAATAACAACATTGCAACGGTGATCACAAAAGTGGGGTCAAGTCCAGAAATGCAGCCAACTGCCTGAGTCAAGTGCAAGGTTTGCATGCGTGCAGACAGGCACTAACCCAGCAATCTCTCAGAAACGTGTTATAAGTGCTAGTGACTACATCCACCCGAAAGACTTCATTTATATTTGAGTGTAGTGTGAAGTAAAATGGAATTGTGCACAGAGGGGAGGATTCCGGCAAGGTGAGCTGCTGGAAGTCTCTAAATTAATTTACATTTATTATCACTCCGATTTCTTGTTTTTATCATCACCACACAGTCACAGCAGACGGTCGGAGGACAGGCAGTTTGCATAAGCAGGAAAACTGATGGGATCAACATCAAAGTTTAAGTTAATTGTACTGGTTTCCTTTTTGTCATGCCAAGACTTCTTTTCAGTTCGTCGCAACCCTTCCGAGCTGTCAGGTTTCGCCAGAAGCCTCAAAGAATATAGTTAATTCAGTGCATTTCCCGACTACAGCAGAATTGTTGCCAAACCTGTTGCATAGGATGGGGAATCGAATTGTCAGATATTCAAGGACAGCGAATAAATTAAAAAAGAAGTTCCCTTTCTTCCACCAAAGATCTGCAATAAAGATCGTACAAAATAATATAGTTTTACCATTTTAATGTCAGAAGCCAATTTGTGTGACGTAAATTTGTAATGCAGATGACTTTATTCAAATGGCGACGAGGTGTTTGAAAAAATAACGGGCATTTTGTTTTCTCTATTTTGTAATATCTCTTTAGTAATTAATTTTTATAAGTGAATCATTTTTGACCCCTTCACATATATCACACATATGCCAGATTTTTTTGGAAAACTGAAAGCAATTCTGGGATTTAATATTAATCGATTTCTACATAATTAAGCAGAGTATTACGCATTTTTTTATTCATTTCCTTATAACGGTTTTTGGCGTTGATCTTCGAATTAGAACACATCGTTTTTTTTTTTCTCACAATTTGTAGAATTTTAACCGTCGGCCAATTTCATATATATAATTACTTAACATATAACGTAAACAAACACGTAACCACATATTTCTTGATATTAATTTCAAGTACCAAAGTTGGCCAACACGGTGGAAAATTAAAAAAAGTTATTCAAAAAAGGCAACATACAAGTTTATTCATAAAAGTTGATATTATGTTTGGCACTGATGGCAAGTACTGGCCTTGATCGTGTTCGATCTTCGAATTTTCCATTGTATCTTTTCGGCTGCTAAAACGTGATCCTGGCAGTGGTTTTTCCGATTCGATTGAACAGAAGGCAATTACAAAGAAACGAACTGGATGAATTCGGCGGCTATTGGTTGTTATTCGTTTCATTTTTGGTCAAAAATTCCCATAATGATGGTGGGTTGTGTGACGGCGCGTTGTCATGGTGCAAAATGCACGACTTGTTTATCCGTAAATGACGGTATGGAAATCATGTCTTTTACGATGACAGCGCGGCACCATTTTTGCAAGAAGTTCATGTATGTCCTTACTAGCTTTGCTGTATGTTATGAAAACCAAAATCAGGTCTGAATGTATCCACAAACATCGTTCAAATTCTCTGCTAGTTTCTGGTGATTGATTAGCGGTTATTGATAAACATTGCTTTCATTTTATTGATACTTCTGTCAGGGTTCGACCAACGCTGCGACATTTAGAATCATAGTAAAATTAGAAAGACGTCCTTAACACATCAAACCTCCGCCACTTGTACTTCGACGAAGTATTTTCTCAACTACTATTTAAACTTTGGGATGTGTTATGTTTTAGCTATCCTCCCAGCCTCATGTGCTCTGTTTAAATGTTATGCCCTGGGCATTTGCATCCAAGCGACGACATGGTAATAGATCTTAGAAGAGTCAACGGACGATTCTCCATTTATTATGCTTTTTTGACAAGCTAATGCTATCTTAAAATGTAAAATGAAAGAACTTACATCTTACTTAAACGACTTTTAGCTAAATATTAACTAGTTAATGTGTTGTAATGCGTTTTTCCATTGACAAATTATATCAGACTACAGGAGCACGCAACCATTTTTAATCGGAACATCACACGCGGGTGTATATTGCTAACCGGATTTTAAAATTCGTATTTATGAAACCGAGTTTTCTAGCCGACATTTCCGTTTCAAGTCCAACATTTGAGGTGTTTCGCTAACGGACCCGCGATTTTTTCTGAGAATCTTCATATGGAAGACCATATTGGTGTCAGTTTATCTCTGGGATATCTTATATCAGACGGACCAAACTTTTAAATGATGCCCACCATCCACGCTTCGAAACATGGTTAAGGATTTCTTTTGTCCATTTTACGGAGGCTCCGGCACAATGCTGTGGTATCACACTGGAAAGCCGTGCGTTGGAATAATACCACTTAGGCTTAGTCCAATAATTTTATTGCTTAGGTTGACCTCTAGTAAGATGCAACACATTTTACTGTCGGTAAAAAAAAAGCGTACTTACGAATTTTGAAGTATTGGACACATGTTGTTTAGTAACTCAGATATATGATCTATACATTTCTTTTTGTCTTGAGTGTGCCGAAATTGAACAATACCTTTCTCTTTGTTAAAGTGCTGTTGAAATCATATAATGCACATATCGTTAAATTCGTAGAAAAAATAAGGTTTCGAAGATTCGCATTTTGTTGATATAAAAGGTGACACGGTGAATACTCAGTGTTTGTTTATAACTCTAAGTAGTACGTGTGTAAACCGATAAAACTCTGTCATAGGAGACAGAACCACAAGAAAGGCAAAACTGTAGTTAAGAGTAGCTTTATTAATAGACGTGTTGATGGACAATTATTGACCGATGGTGTTTATTCGGTGAATGTTGATTGTAGACGATTGTAACGAGCCCGTCGAAGGTTGATTGCAGACTGACTAATTGGCATAACTGCCAATTCAAAAAGCGACGCTATGACATCATCGTGGTGACAATGATGGCCAGTTGACGCCAGCTGCTGCGCAACTGGTATACATGTGAATGTACTAGATTTCTCCAGTACATTCCAGCACATTTAATTGCCAATCCGCAACACTCAGAAACAAAATACTTCGGAAGATCACATATTAAACCCTGAAAATGGTGTTTTGACTTAAGGATACGTACCATGCTCAATAAAACACAGTATCATTTGTTCGCAATCTCTTCATAGTCTTACTATCGAATTTGGACAGCACCCACGGCTATTTATAGAAACAACCTTGTAGGGGTTTCTCTATCCTATAGGAGAAACAACCCACAAATTCAACCACAATACCTACCCATTTCCTTGATAAGTTACCACCTGTAAAACATGTCAAAGGGACGCATAGCTAAACTCATTATTCTATGCAGATAATGCATAATTGAGTTTAGCTACAATCTTCGCCATACGGCAACACTATTGCTCTAGCCATGGAATTTCCACCGGAAATTCCATTCGTATTGGTTAGCAACAACCAAGTCAAACCAAGCGACGCGGTTGCATCATAGTCGATCGGCTTGGGTATTTACCGAACATTCCACAGAGTTTCCCCTATGGTATTATATCCCCAGCCGACGCAGCGTCCTATTGACTTTTCCCAGATCACCCATTCGCTTGGGTTCAATGATCTCTTTTTGCTGGTGAATAACCTTAGCTAGGTTTTCCTCTCTCTCGTATTTCTGTCTTGCTATAGTGCGATGACCCAAGAGATCATCACTAGGTCAGTAGAACAGCAGCATACACGGCACTGACGCACACACGCTAAGCCAGATCAACCCTGGGTTATTGTGCTTTCCCTTTTGATTTCTCCATTCTGGCTACGCCCATCGACGTCGAACGAATACACAAGTACGTTTCGACCTCGGTGAGTGTGGTGAATTAGGGAACACACAAGAGGGCATGATTACCATTAGCGGATCAATGTGTAAAAAGCAGAAATCACGATTTCCACCCTAATTCAAATCAGTCACATCTCAATCGCATAAGTGGAAGGTCGCGTCGCAGAGTTCATCTATAAAAGAACTAACGAAATAAGACGAAAAGTTATTAATGTTAAGCTTTCTTTAGAGTGTCAAACAGTATATTGCGTGCATTTCGAATACATCTGGTTAAATAAGGATACCGGTGAACAGACTGGAGCTGTAAATAAAAAATATAAAAAAAACTTTAAATAATTAAAAAGGTGTTTTCCATTTCCTTCGAAGTAACAAGTGTCGGGGGATTCTAAGTGAAGCCGTGCCATACGTTGGCATAATACTACAACCCCCACAACCTCATACATGCATAAAAACAAATTCATGTCTTCCTGTAATTTGTGCAAAAATATACCGGAAATATTTAACCTGAAACTGCACGGTAATACCTGATTTCAAGTTAATATTTGTGCAAATCCTTTTTCAGTTTCATTTTATTCAAGGTTGATGAGGATCTCGATTACAGAAATATATATTGGTTCACGATTCTTTACTAATGCAAAGACAGCTGCTTTTTATTGAAATATTGATATATTTTTTATGGTTTCTCCCTGTATGATTGTGTTTATAAGTTACTCTTATATCTTCGCACATTTTTGTGGAAGTTACCTAATGCAAGAACAAGGTACTTCAACCTTGGCCAATCAACAGAAACTAAGTATATATATATTTGGTTTGTCAGTAGGGACAAATCAATTTTTAAATTAAAAACACAGATTACTCGAAATGTGGGGGTGAAGTTTATTCCATATTATTGTACATATAAGTACGTGTGCGGGTTCTTTTTAGCTTACCCGAAGAACCCCCATACCTACAACACAACCTCCATAGTTTCCCGCTAATGCAATTGCATTAGCACCTGTAAATGCTTCACGCATCAAGGTTATCTAACGCATAACCTAAAAGCTCTCAGAAGAGAATTCTTACCTTTGAGGCATCAATTCGCATTCAAAATTCCCTACAAGAATTCTGTCCACCTTATCGAATCATAAATCCAAAACCCAATTCGGCAACTTCGGTTGCCAGGCAAATCCCAATCTTGCCATATGCATTTTCCCTAGATGAATTCCTGTAAAGAAACAATTCGGTTCACATATATTGTAACCATAATAACCAAGGATAACGATCATCGCGTCGCCTATTCCCAGCCTCACCATGTGTACAATAAATTCCTTATATACACATTGGCTGGCGACCTTTTTCCAAAGGGACAAAAGCAAATACACGCATCTTGCGTCTAAAGGCATACACCAAATCCTATAGCATAAACAAACGCAAATAGGAATTGTGTACTTACCCTTGGGAGCGATGCCATAAACACCCTATCCCTTTTGATCTTTCAGCCTGTTCTCATGGCTTTGTTCCATGAAAAAACCAATGTGCACACATACATGCATATCACCATCATCTTCTCTATGAGATCCGGTTACCTACCCCAAAGAGGGACTTCACGTTTCTCTTGTAATAGGAAATGCATCCCTTATTCAAGAGAGCATGCACCACTGGCCGAATATCCTTTCCTAGCCAATTCACATCGCGGAGTCTTATTACACCCACCGGAGGAGTTGGTCATGCCTTCCACCATCCACCGTAACGTCCGCCGGTACGGTGAGTACACACAAGTCTCCGCGCGAGTTCAGCTAACTAGTTAGATCCCCATTTCCACGTCAATCCTCCGTAACGTGCATCGAATTAAAAACACAAATCAGTTTCAAACAGTGTCGAGTGTTGCTTATAACAACACCAATTATAAAAGTATCCTGTCAATACATATATTAAGAGCCAATTTCGAGTAAACTATGCATGTGCCGTTATCAAGAAAATCCGTGAAATAAAGAAGAACTTTTAAATGGCGATCAATCCTGTGTGTTTTATTCGCTGTGCTGTGTTGGTCCTGTGTTTTGAACTTGATGCTTGGTGAACCTTTTTGGTGGCGTTTCTTTTGCAGTTTTACACAGTGAATGTACGATGGGGATGGAACTGAACCAGTGCCGTACGTCGACGCACCATACTTACCCCCCACATACGGAACTTAATCTCGTTTATATGAGCACCATTAACGATCGATTCTTGGAGCCAATCATGCACTACCCGTACACACATATCGGCCGGAACGTAAGTATGAGTCAAATATCAACGGTAATTTCTCTTTATACATTTCTTGAATAATGTTACGCACTAACTCCTGTGTGATCTGCACGTTTTTGTCATAGATTTGGAATCTTTAATACCCCTTATTCGTAGAATGATTTAGGGCGAGTTTTTAGCCACTTTCGCACATGCTCCTCGATTCCTTCATTACTTTCGAATTTGTTTCTTCCAAGTGATTCCTTCAAGGGTGCAAGCAAAAAATGGTCTGGGCTATAGAGAGGGTGTTCGAGGGTTTCCTAGTCCAATTCTTCCACTGTATCCCATGTCAAGGACGCGGTATGAGGCTTGACGTTGTCATTAAGAAGGATGACATCTCGAATGTGCTTACCTCGTCTTTTGTTTCGATATGCACCCGACTGCCAATAAGCTCGTGAACGGCATGGCTGTTGTCATCTGTCATCTTTTCGATACGTTCTCGCCCAATTTTAAATTCTCTGTTCCACGTATACACACGATTCTTAGACAGTGTTTCATAAAGTCCACCCAATTGTGGCCAAAACATGGCACGACCACAAACTCCATTTTCATCGCCGAAAAAATACAGTCCAATCACAACGTCGGCATAAAATACACACAACACGTTCACTTATTGTAGATATAATGGAGTCTTTTAAAGCACAAGTGAGTTTTGTTGGTGTCTAATAACGCATGTTTTGCTTTTTGACAAAGCCATTAAGACCAAAATAAGCTTCATCGCGGAAGATGATTTTTCGATAAAATGTATGATATTTTTCAAAGGGTCACGACCTTTCGACATTGACGTGTAGCGTAAAAATAAGATGAGTATGCGAAATAAATCATTGAAATGAATTGTCCCAGTTACTGTTTACAAGTGTCGTATGGCATGCATTCGGTACAGGCGGTGATTCAATGATACGGAGGCCAATCATAGACTTGAATTGCTCCAGTTACTGTTTGCAAGTATCATACATGCACTCAGGGCCGGCAGTGATTCAAAATTAAATAGGTCAACTTGTGTCATTGTTATACGATACACTAAGCAGGTGCTAGAAGTAAAAAAAGCATAATAAGCAAATTTGTAGTTATGAATGAATGAGCAATGATTTTTAATTATTTGTGTGAATGATCGATGGTATAAATACTCCGGTAATTTGTGAATAAAGTCAATCTTAGCCAGTCCTTGGTTTTGATTCTTACATTGCGGCATTCTTAGCACAATAGGAAAATTTAGTTTTCATCAGGACGGCGATCTTTTGGACCCCATACGGTATATTGGTGATCCCTACCTCACATAACTCCATCATGACCTTATATTTTCATGGCGATCCTGCCAACTTCATACATTAATTAAAACGAAGTAATAGGTCTGAACCAAATGACGATATATTCGCAACAGGATCTAGATGAGGTATTTACCAGCCTAGACGGACCACTGGAATACACAAGCGAAGAAGGAGAAGACGAGTACATACCAGAACGTTCACAAAAGCTAATTGTGTTACCAAATAAAATACGAAGGGATTGGCAACCCCGTCCAACTTCGAATTACCCCAGATGGATGAGCGATCAATATTCCCATTCCACATACACGATCCATTTTTTTCCCAAAAATCTTGGACAACTCCCTGGCAGAACAGAAATAAATCGTATGTCAAAAAACAATATTGACTAACACTAAATCTTATGTTAACAAATTTCAACAAATTGATAAAAAAAAAAAAGAAAGAACAAATTAGAAATGATTATATAGTATTATATGCCCTGCCCGATGAAAGTAAATTAACAACCATGTAAATAACTATACACGCCGCTTAACAATTATATATGTAAATAAAAAAAAAAGCAATTGAATTTTACAAACATTTTATACGAAATGTGCTTATTTCTATATTATACCATTATTGCAATGGAATACATTGTTTAGGCTTATTTAAAAAAAAAATAATAAAAAAAAAAACAATCTTTGCTTGTATTTTTATAATCTCTATTAAAAATAGAATATTATTATTATAATAATAATTTCCTTTTTAGTTAGTAGTTAAGGAAATATTTATTCTTAAATCAATAATGTATATCAATGAAAACCGCATAAACTTTAAGAAAAACTAAAACAAATATAGTAATAAGTAGAACAGAACATAAAGAGAAAGATGAATTTCTGCGCCTATATATAGTAAATACATAAAAAGAAATGTATGTATAAATAAGAATAAAGACACAAAAACATGTAAAACATATAAAAATATTTTATACGTCTATATATGGCAAAGACATATAAACAGAAAGTAAACGAAATATTATACAATTATCCCAACATTTGTAAACAAAGTATGGAACAAAACACCAACAAAAATTATAATAATATTTTGTAAACCCGCATGAGTTAACGTTTACCGTTTACTTGAGAAAAAAAATTATGTTTTCTCTGAGACTAGAAGTTAAAATAAAAACACTTGTTTCTTTTTATTTGTTTCGTGATCCCCTGCGGGACGATTTATTTATATTCACGTAGGAGAACTTTGCTCACGGAATCTTTCCTAAGACTGACTATATTTCTTATTTTTATAGATCATAGTATGTACCTCAGGTAGTTACAAAATGGCTATCTGTGTATTTTTCAATTCAATTTTTATTTGGTAGATAATTACATTTATGGTATATTTTACAACTAGTACTTAAGAGATTTAGGATAGCAATTCCTTTACAACTATAATCTGAAATCTATATAACGACAATAGCACAATTTTAATGAATAACAAATAATAAATTAAGGGAAAACTACAATAAAAAACCCTTATTTGAATCTTAAGACTAATATTGCACGAGCTTCCGGTTATTTTATATAGTAATGACCTCGATATAATTTTCATAGACAGGGTACATATGTAGTGATTTAGGATAACGCAAGACGGGAAACGAGAACATTATCAGAAAAAGAACAATTGACGAAGAAGTTTCGATTGATTTTGCCAATAAGGAACTCTACCGGTTTAACGTTAGCGTTTTCATGTAGTTCATGTGACGAATAATGCCATGGCAAATTCAGCAACATTTTCAATATTTTATTTTGACACCTTTGCAATTTTATTTTGTGTGTGCGAGCACAATTACACCATACAGGGGCCCCGTACAGGAGTATCGCTTGAAAAATGGTTTTAAATATTATAATTTTATTTTCGATGCTAAGCTTTGACTTTCTACACACTAATGGATACATAACTCTTACGACTTTGTTTATTTTGTCAATTGTGGTAGTGACGTGTTTTTAAAAGATAAGTTTTTTATCTAGAATAATACCTAGATATCTACAGTCTTCGGACCAATCAATATCAACTGCACACATACTGAGTTTAGTGCCATTTGGTAGGTAGCAGTGTTTCCTACATCTCGAAAACCAGACAGCTTGTGTTTTATTACCATTTATTTTTATTTTCCATTTCCTGTAATATACTGCTAGCTTGTCAAGAGCTGCTTGCAAAGAGTTGTAGACACTAGTGAATAAGGCACCCGAAGAGAAAATGGCCGTATCATCGGCAAACATAGCTACCTGAATGTTTTCACCTAGACATGGTAAATCTGCGACAAACAATGTAAATAATATGGGACCAAGGACCGAGCCTTGGGGTACACCATGGTGGATTTGGTGAGTAGAGGATATGTCGGTTCCTAAACTCACAACATATTTTCTCGAACGAAGAAAGCTCTGGATAATTTTGATAAGCGTTATTGGCAGCTTAAGTTTTAGTAGCTTATAAATCAAGGCATCGTGCCATATCGTATCAAAAGCTTTTTCGATGTCTAGAAGAACCAGCCCCGTTGACTCCTTGTCGATGAATTTACCAGCTATGTGGTTTTTAATGCGCAAGACTTGGTGGATTGTGCTGTGACCACTACGGAAACCGAACTGAAAGTTTGGTAAGATGTTATTGTCTTCCACAAAACGATCAATCCTTTCCTTAATGATTTTTTCTAAGAGCTTACTTAGACAGCTAAGTAGACTAATAGGTCTGTAGCTTTCGGGGTTGTTCTTCGGTTTGCCGGGTTTCGGGATAGGTATTACTTTTGCTGTTTTCCAACAGTCCAGCTATCTGTGTATATGTTAATAGGTAATTAAAATATAATTACACTATAACGACATATAGCGTATGCATGTCGGGTTTTATCAATTGGTCTATGCCATGCGATTAGGGAACAAAAAGAAGTAGCTTGAGGCTAGATCTGATGAGTCAAGCAGTTCAAACCGTAATTCGTGGATTTTCGCCATGGCAACCGCTGAGGTGTGAGACGGCGCATTGTCTTGGTGAAACAGGATTTTCTTTTTCTGCAAATGTGGCCGTTTTTCCACAATTTCTGACTTCAGTTGGTCAAGTAATGATGCGTAGTATGCTCCTGTAATGGTTTTTCCTTTCTGAAGATAATCTATTAAGGTAACTCCATGGCTATCCCAAAAAACAGTCGCCATCACTTTCCCAGCCGAAAAAACTGTTTTTGCTTTTTTTTTAACCGATTTCCCCTTTGCAGTCCACTGTTTTGACTATATTTTTGTTTCCGGCGTATAATGGTGTATCCAAGTTGTATCGACAGTAATTAGTCCACACCAAAACGGATTTATTGCGCCTAACCTACGCCAACAGAGCGTTGGAAATGTTCATTCGAACACGTTTTTGATCTAACGTGAGTAAATGCGGCACCTAACCCGTAGACAGCTTTCTCATTCCTAAATCTTGATTTAATATGTGACAAACACGTTCTTTGGACATTTTCATAGCCTCTGCTATCTCTCTCACTTTAATTCGGCGGTCGTCTAGTACCATTTGGTGAACTTTAGCGATGTTATCGTCGGTTGTTGAAGTTTTTGGACGTTCATCGTCTCCCAAGCTCTCACGGCCACGTTTAAATTCAGCTGCCCAAAATTTCACAGTGGTAAATGTTGGTGCAGAGTCCCCATACACAGAGTCCAACTCATCTTTGATTTGCGTAGGCGTATTGTCTTTCAAAAACAAAATTTTATGACCGCTCGATACTCAAATTTGTCCTTTTTCACAAAATCATTCACATCGAGTCACTCAAACGACTGTAAAATAGAAACTACGCCTTTCAAATGGCTGAAATTTTAGTGAGTAACTGTCAAAAGATGCACAACTATATTCACTAGCTTTTATTAACGAGTGCTGCTATCTTCACATTGAGGTCGGAAACATTTCAGGTCATCCATGTAGCTACACTTTAGCATACTCCAATTTATTTTCTCGGAAACCTTGTAGATCCACAACAATTTTGGGTTTTTTCATTCATAAAGTTACTCTGACTACGAAAAACCAAATGACGTAATCTTTCCCCAAAGTTCTATGGGTCTAAAAACAAAGGATGCACAACTACATTCACTAGCCTTTATTGACGAGTGCTTCTATCTTCACGTTGAGGTCGGAAACTTTTCAAACCACTCTCGAACATGATATAATTCCACTTTTTACAGGGTTTTCTTATTTTCTATTAATCCATTAGTACAATTATTAATCGGGATGCGTTTACAGATCGTCACGTCTAGGATCGTGTTAGAATTTTCTGTCCCGTAATATTGTATTTTTACAATTTGTAATTTTTTGTGCTAGTTGTACGAGGCCATTGGATATTTGTAAATGATAAAAATATTTTCTTTATTTCGACATGCATGGATTTGGAATGAGATAGGCTATTTATTACAGGTATATCTAAATTTTCTTGTTGAATAATATTTTGAACTTCCTTCAAGTTTAAAGATCCAGTAGGATATGTGCCTAGCTTTTCTGCAGAAATGGAGTCCACTATACCATCTAACATGTACATAACAAAATTTACAAAAAGACTTTATCATGGAAGAAACTCAACACATATTAGCAGAAAAGCTAGGCTCATATCATACTGGATCTTTAAACTTGAAGGAAGTTCAAAATATCATAATAAAAGAAGCGGATTGTAGAAGTTCGAAAAGCTGTCTGTTATTTACGGTTTGTTTATTATTATCTTCTGTTAATGCGTTAAGTGTCTTCTGAATTTCTATCATATCGTTATGGTCTTGAGTGCCGGTGATGAATTTTAAAACTGATCCTAAAAAGTTTAGTCCTGGTCTTTCTATGGAATGTTTGGCATGTAATTATGCGTACAAGTTTTCTATGTTATGTATTAAAATACTCTGTTTTGTAGATCTTTCTTGTAGTCCGTCCATAAGTTGTTGATATGGTCCCATGATTATTGTTAGGTTAAATAGATGGATTCATGGCGCAAGGCTAATAACCTTGCCCGTAAAAATAAATTATTATGGAAAATTTAACAAGCCGCGAGATTTGCTAAATAAGGCCAAGACTGGAGCCCGGTTGTAGTGCCGATGATGATGATGATGAAATAGATGGATTACCATTTCAGTTTTTTCGTAAATGTGCATATCGGGTGTTCTGATGGCGATCGACTTTTTATTATTAATTGGTGTTATTATTGACACCGGCTTGGTTGGTGTAATACTCCGCGCCGGGCTTTATCGTAACTCGAGAGAAGAGCGCGAAGTGTTGTGATAGGTGAAAATGAAAGACAGTAAGGAGGTTTAGTTGAAACGATCCCGGTAAGCTTTATTTTATAATATTTGAATTTAAAAGTGATTTTCGGATTGGTGATCGGCCAGCGGTTCGGGCTTCGAAGAGAGACTGATCCCGAAATTGAAAAAGCACTGCCCTTTTATAGTTTTTACAGTTGACTTTTGTCAACTATTTTATTGTCGAAATTCCCAGAAGCACACATAATGACTTTGTGCGTTTCAATTTGAGTTGTGTTCTGGGAATTTGTTAGAGGCTTTAGTTGGATGGGTTCTGGGAAGGGAAATCATGAAATGCGTTTTGAATTAAGCATTTCATGATGTCAAGGTTTTTAGGAATTGAGTCAATGTATGATGAATTAGGGCTCCTCGATAGTATAGTGGTTAGTATACCCGCCTGTCACCCGGGAGACCGGGGTTCGATTCCCCGTCGGGGAGCCTCTGGCGCAAGATTAATGACCTTGCCCAGAAAAAATAAATCATTATGGAAAATTTAACAAGCCTCAGGACTTGCTAAATAAGGCCAAGACCGGTTCCTGGTTGTAGTGCCAATGATGATGATGATGATGATGAATTAACTTTTGGTTAAATTCATTGTACATGTGACTCAATATGGAATTTGAATATGAAGCAATGGAAAATTTGGGATTTGGGTTTATTATGTGGAATTGAATCAATGTGCGACAAATTGACTTTTGGTTTAATCTATCGCTCATTGATTCAATATGAAATTGGGATTTGCGTTATGGGATTGTTCGATGATATTGGGGATTTAGATAGGGGTAGCGATTTAGGATCGCTACACTGGGATCACGATTTTTAATCCGAAATCTTTATGTATGACAGTATTATTGTTCGCCGTTACTGTAGTCCCGTTATCCGTTTTCACAATTAGTTTTAAGTATCGTCTAGTCTCTTCGCCACGTCTAATTTTCTGAGGGAATATTTTTTGTCCACCCTGTCTTTGTTGTGTTGTGTGGGGTAAGAAGTATTGCACCAAGCACGGGCGCACGATTCACTTCTTCCCCACTGCACCGTCACTGCGAAAACAATAGTTCGCCCGAAAGAAATGGAAAACGAAAACACTTTTAGTTTGTTGTTTTTTTTTTAATTTTAATTTTTTCTTGCAGCTCAAGTTTAGCTATACGTCCGTTTAACATGTTTTACAGGGGAATAACATATAAAGGAAAATGGATATGTATGACGCGCTGAAAGCGGTCGAAATTAGGTGCAATTGTGGTTGGAATTGTGGTTTGGTTCTCATGTAGAATAGAGAAACCCCCACAGTGTAACCTAAGTTGTTTCTCTTGGGAGGCCTCTAATTCTCTGGTTAGGTCGGTTTCTTTTTCGCCACAAAATATTTCGATCGGTTTTTGTTTCGTTACCATGTGGATTGTTTGATTGTATTGCCGTACCTCGTTAAATATTTCGTCCTTACTGTCGTGCTGTGTTCGTGTGCCAAAGCTCGACTGATTTCAATGTACACGTTCTATATTAGAATTTGCCGTAGAGTGTCCAACTGGTGGGCGGATGTGAGTCACTCCCCTCTGTTTAAACATGCACTCCGTGCCTGGCGTACAGGGTTCTACATGTATATTCGCATAGCTTTAAATTAATAACAATTTAATCCTTCTATAAATGCGCGTCTTGGCCAGCGTTTTGTCTTTTCTCCATTTGAATTTTGGTGAGTACCAAATTTAAAGCTCTGTGGGTCTCATTGAAGAATTCTGAAAGTGTATTTCTCCCTTGTGCCATCTCTCGCAGTTTGTCTTGCAGAACATAAATGAGTCTCTGGTCAGCGTATAATATCTCGTATCTCCCTAACAATAGAATAGCCTTTAATCACTTATCAGCAAACATGACATCATGTAAATAGAACCATAAGCAACATAATCTACAAACGATGACATCATCATCTCTTATCAATAAAGGTTAATAGAATGTAGGACAAGCTTGTAGATAAACGCTGCATATAAATAAACACCAAGTCTCAAACACAGCATTCAATATTGTACCTGCCGTGACACCGTGTAATACACACCACTTAGGATTAAGTATTTTACCATTTTTCTTATAAAAAATCAATAGTGTAAAATAATAACTCACGCTAACATTAAGATTTTCTTACACTACACTACACCTGTATAAACTATTTTAGACTTTATTTGTTCGGTAGAATATTTACGGTTTACTCTGTTCACCCATAAGAACCTTTCTTCAGAATGTACCGGAATACGTGTAGACTTAATGACATTAACATTGTATTCAAAGAAGGAAAAATGAACACAAACGCGGATGAACTTTCGACGGTAAAAATAGATTCAGAAAAATTTAAAGAAGTAATGCCAAAACATAATAGTGATGTTGTCACCAGAGCAATGAAGAGAAGCGATGAAATAACGAGTATCAATAAACACTGTGCTGAAGCCTTAGACTCAAATGTGGGGACTGATCACTTTCACATATGGGACTGTATATCACCAACGGACATAAGGCGATTGAACACAATTGAGTGTAGGGAAATAAAAAGTATAAGCATAGAGGCCCCAAGAAATAAAGTTATATTAGCAGCAAACACTGTAATTGTGGAATTATCAGCGATAATTTTTTAACAGAGTTAAAATTGATCTTGAGGAAGCTGATATTCATTATAAACAATGCAGGTGTGACTAAGGTAGCGCTAGCAAGACATAGTTCATTATTTAAAAATGTGAACGTGCACGAATTCAAAGCAATTATTAAAAAGCTGCAAAAGAAGAGAAACGTTAGTGAATGTATAGATATTTTATTACATGAACCACCAAAACAGTTTACAAATGAAGAAGAAAAGCACAGATTAATTGAGGAACATCATAACTCTAGAGTGGGAGGACATTGTAACATTCGAAAATGCATCAGACCTCAAAAAGTTTAAAGGTGTTTTTCTTTGAATATAGAATTATAATATTTCTTTTGAAAAATCCCAATGTAGTATAAAGAAATCCATCATTTTTATATCAAATTAAAGGATTTATTTAGCATAGCTAGAATGATTTATGTCAAATATGCAGCCTTTTGATCAATAACTTGTTGCCATTTCGAAGGTAATTTCATTATGCCTCTCATAGAAATCTTCGCCCCTTTTAGCAAAAAACTGGAACAGTCGATTTTCACAAACTTCTCTTGAGGCGAATTTTTCACCAGCAAAGTCATCCACTAAAGACAGGAACAGGTGATAATCACTTCGTGCTAGGTCCGGGCTATAAGGTGGATGCATAAGAGCCTCCCAACCGAGCTTCCGGAGCTTTTGACGAGTCACCATCGATCCTGGCCTTGTCACCGCTTGCGCCGGCTCGCCGCGATTCAACCACGGCCGTTTTCGTTTGACGCTGTCGTAAGTGGCCCACTTTTTATCACCATCCGCTTAAGAAATGTGTCAATTTTGTTCCGATCCAGCAACGTTTCGAAAATGGAAATTCGTTTTTTTTTGTTGCGTTTTTGTCTGGTGAGGCCAGAACCCTCATTTATTTGGCTTAATACAAGCAATATAAATAATCTTACGAACTAACTTAAAATCTAGGTAAAAAGAAAAAACAAATCGTCTGGCACCCATACATCGAGCTCGTTTTTTTTTTCTCTAGCGTTATTCAAGTGGTCTCAAATGGTTTTTCGTGCAATGTTTAGCTCCTGGGCAATCGAAACAGTGAGTGCGTAGATGACGGTCGGACTCGATGATTGTCATGATTTTATCGACATTTGCGACAATTTTTGACACCAATATTACCGGAAGGGAATCGACGAAGCCAAAATACCGCCTGATTGGCGACTACAGTATCAGGACCATACACACTATTCTCATTCAAGAAGAACAGTAAAAAATGGCGTATTTTCTCTTTGGTGGTGTCCATATTTGACGAGGCCTCAAACAGAACTGAGTCAAGCAATTAGAAAACTGTCTGAAAAGTTTTTTAATACGAAATTTTATCTTTGTAATACCATCAAACTCGATCGCGCTTAACTACGCGAGATACAAATTTCTAAAGCTTTCTTCTTTTTACTACATTATATATATATATATATATATATATATATATATATATATATATATATATATATATATAATGTATATATGTTTCATAACACAACCCGAATTTGAAAGATAAATATCTTTGCTGCGGATTCGCACTGAATGCAGTCAACGGATTCGCAAGTGAATGCAGCCCATGAACAAATAATAAGAACTGTCAGCAGACAGCTGACACAACAAAATAATTAATGGTTGAGCTGTCATTGTGTAGAAAAATGGCTCTTTGAATTTTCCTCTGGTTTTGTTCGTGCACTTAATCCAAATAAATCTTGTTTATCCTAAATAAAAACGTTAATAAAATTAAAGAGTAATAGCAGCCAATATAGTGTGGTTTGTGTTCTTTGATTGTGTAACATCGGAGTTTGATTTGGGTCTCTGTTTGATTCACTTTGATAACTAGTACATTGGAATGCAATTCTGTAACATTAAGTCAATACACGTATGCCATTCGTGCTAATCGAGTTACCAGGCGACGTTTGCTTGTGTTTGTGTGGACTCCACTGGAATTGAATCAATTGAAATCCCCCGCACCATGAAGGATAAATCTGAAATGCAGATACAATCTCCCAACTAGCAGCATTTACAACGGACACCTGGCGGCCCTGATCATCAGACCACCGTTACAGAATACGGTGACCCACATCAAGCGGATCACCATATAGAAAAACCAGAGTGGACTGTAATAGAGGATTGCACAACTCATCCTCGATGCATCAATAAACCAAGGTAATGACTTTATTTTCCCCATAACTCAACTCCGTTGCTTCCAGACTACGGACCACAACCAAGATTCGGCACGGAGTGCTGCTAAATATCCGGCGCTATACATTCATTGCCGGCCGTTCGCTCGCCGCTCATTTTTGGTCTCGCCGGAACGAAATATATTCGTTGCTGGGCGTTCTCTGCGGCTCAATCTTCGAATTGAAAAAGTGCCCAGGACTCGTTCGCTCCGGAAAAAAACGAGGTAGTGTGGAGAATTCGGGCACACAATTTCGGTGGAATTCGTCAGCAGCAGAGAGTGAAAGTACAGAGTGTGTCAATATTGACCCAGGTTACGGGCGGTATATAGAAAATACATTTGCTTTAAGAGCACGATGGATCATCAAGCAGCCAGCATTTCGTATTTTTTACGAGAAAGACGTCACCGGATTTAAGGTGAGGTTTCTGAAAGTGAGCTAGATCACGAATAAGCTAAGGAGCAAGTGTCTGGGCCCGAGGATGCCGATGAAGACTCGGATTTCGATGTTAGAAAAGGAGAGCAGCACAATATGGACGATTCGGCCACATACGAAGAGAAAACCTGCCCAGTGCGGCGTCCTAGCTCGATCATAAAAGGTAAAAGTAACTAACGCTGGACAAAACTGCTCTTGAAACACGTGGTCGTCGTTCTCTGTGCACATATACAACTGCTTTTAAAAATGGGGCACAAACAGTGCTGGATTACCCATTAGGCCGGACTAGGCCATGGCCTGCGGCCCCTGACGAGCAAGGGCCCCCAAGAAAATTTGTCATGATTGTTTTGTGGAGCGATATTTTGAACAATTTTCGGGCAACGAGCAAAGCATTGCAGTCAGTAGAAATTGATTTGAAAACCTGCGCGTTAATGTACTCGTCAGTAGAAAATTTGTTAGATGAGATGAGAGATAAGTTCGAAGTGTTTGAAAACAAAGCCAGATCCATTTTACCTGAGACAGATTATGCGAATGTTGCATCGCGAGTTCGACGAAGAACAAGACAGCCAAACGATGGCGATGCTCCAGAGGTTGCATTAAGTCCGCGCGACTATTTTCGTGTAAACGGTTTTTTGGTAATCATCGATACGCTTAAGATTGAAATCAACAGACGAAGCAAAGTTTACTTAGAGGTTTCGGAGAGATTTTCGTTTTTGGCTGATTTTGATTTGACCGAAAATGTGTATTCCAAAAAGATTTCCGATTTAGTTGACTTTTACTCTGACGATTTAAAAGAATTTTACCCTGAACTCATACAGTTTCACGCTTTCATTAACTCAAAATTCCCAATGAAACTTAAGTTCACTCACGCTGACCTCTACGAAAGTTTGATTCAAGATCATCTTGAATTAGTTTTTCCGAACGTTGAAATTGCTCTTCGCATTTTTTTTAACTCTTATGATCACGAATTGTTCGACAGAGCGCTCTTTTTCAAAATTGAAACGCATAAAAACGAGCAAAGAAGTTTTATGCGTCAAGAACGATTAGACATGCTAAGTCTGATGTCCATTGAATCGGACATTCTTCGTCAAATTGATTTTGAAGAAATCATCAATGATTTTGTTGATCAAAAATGTAGAAAAAAAGTTTGTTGAAAACGAGCGTCGCTTTCATCTTCCAAAGAGATGTCCAAAGATTATTTTATAATTTAATATACTGTTAATTATTTTTAATCAAAAAATATATAATTCAACTGAAAAATATGTTTTCCTTTATTTTATTGTATTTGAAAACCTTAAAATGATTAAATTATACAAATGCATCAATAACGATTAATTTTACGATTATTAAAAAAAAGAGGGCCCCAAAATTTGAATGGCCTAGGGCCCCCGATTGGCTTAATCCGGCACTGGGCACAAAGTATTCAAATGCCAATAAAGACGCGTGATTTTTGCTTTTTACCGAGGAAATTTTAGCAGTAATTGTAAAATATACTAGTGAAAAGATAGATCGTTAATTTCTGTATGCAACTTTAGGAAGCGGTTTGTGAAAAGCATCGCTCTAATAAATGTTTGTCATCCACAAATTCTTTGACAGGTTACTTTCTACCTCTAAACTACTAAAACCTTCATCATCATAATCGGCACTACAACCGGGAACCGGTCTTGGCCTTATTTAGCTTGTTAAATTTTCCATAATCATTTGTTTTTTCCGGGCTAAAACCTTCACTTTTCGTAAAATATAATCATTATATGTTATATAAATCTTCTTAAATGATTTTGTATGATTTTTCAATAAAATAATGTGTAAAACGCCATTTTCAATCTTAAAAATAATTATACTTTTTGAAAGTATATAGTTTCTTTTCCTTAACAGAACATACAGTTACCTATAAAACTCCGTTGGAATTTTTCATTTTGATAAAAAAATCAATGAGGGACCGTTTTTTTTTATAAAAATTAATTTTGTTAATGATTTTTGCATAAACAATTCCTTATAACAAATTTTGTTTATTACAACTAGCTCAATAAACTTGTGGAATATAAAGTGGGATAGTATACAAGCATTACAGAATTTTTTCACCGTTTAACGATTCAAAACAACGCCTGGCAATTAATGACCCAGATTAAGGACGGTGGCAGTAAAATTAAACATTACAAGCGAAGGGATATACATGGGTGACCTGAAAAGTTTCCAATCTCAACGGGAATATACCAGCACTCGTTAATAAAAGCTAGTGAATGTTGTTGTGCGTCTTTTGGCAGTTACTCACTAAAATTTCAGTCATTTTGGACCCCTAGTTTTTATTTTACAGTCGTTTGAGTGAGTCGATATGAGTGTTTTTGTGAAAATGGACAAATTTGAGTATCAAGCTGTCATTAAATTTTTGTTTTTGAAAGGCAATACGCGTACGCAAATCAAAGATGAGTTGGACTCTGTGTATGGGGACTCTGCACCGTCATTTACCACAGTGAAATGGGTAGATGGTTGGGCAGTTGAATTAATAATGGTTAATAACGGAAAAAAAGAAGAGGACCCGAAGTTAGACTAATAGCCTTTGCAATTGACTAGAAGGGGGGCGAACTATCAGTTGGGAACTCAAACAATTTGTTGGACACTTTGCCGAGGTGCCTTCTTCGGAGTATCAGTCCGTTGACCTCCGTGAGATTAGGGCGCCATTGTTTAACAGGTTTTTTTTTAATGCTTTTTTTTTTATCAAACTGCAATTTATCAGATGATTTTTGTTTGACTGAGTATGGAATGTGGAGTTCTATAGTGAGAAGGAAGATTTCCGACTCACTTAGTCGGTAACTTTATCTACTGCCTTTTTTACCACTTTATTTTAGAAAGTAGTATTATTATTAATTCCTTTCAGAGAACTGTATGAGGGTAATGGTAAGAAATTATTATAATTCTATTTTCTACACACGAAAAAATTTATTTGCGCTCCTGCTTTCTTTAATTGAAAATAGAACACCAGTGAAAAAGCAGTTTTCCCGTGAGTTTTTAATTTGTTTTGTTGTTTTTTATCTTTTTAATTTCGACGAAAAATTATTTTGAAATTGGATTTCAAACTAGGTATTTTACCAATATTCATCCAAATTATCAATCTACTGCAACACAAAATAATGAGATCACTCAATCATTTTAAATTTAGTCATTGGATAATAATAATTCAAATCCTGGGTACCGCCTATACAGAGATCAAAACCTTTAAATATGATAAATGGAATGATCAGACTTATTTGATAACAAAACATTAGTGGCATGTTGATAATAATGCTAAAAATTGTATAAGATCAGAATTTAATTTAAGACGTAACGTCAGCCTTCATATATACACTAGGACAACTTAAACTATAAAATATGTGAGAATAACTTACAATTTCAATTACGGATTATGATTAAAAAGATTAAATTAAGTACCAACAATTTATAATTTGTACCGCGTTGGACGTAGAAGGATCGATTTCCATAAATAACAAAAACTAGTTTCAAACGAAGGAAGTTAGAGTCGCCAATACAGACTAATTTTTGTTTTTAATGTAATTTAATTTTTTCACATTATATTAAAAAACGACGTTTCGATCATTGTATTTGATCGTCATCAGGTCATCAAGAAAGTGGAAGCAGGAAAATTACAATATAAATTAGTTTCACAACAATATTGAAAATAAATTGAAAAATAAATTAAATAAATAGAATTTACTCTGACAATAAATTTGAAAGAGAAGTCAATTACTAAAAACAACATTAATCAATTATTGATTCTATTTATTTAATTTATTTAGTTCAGTTTAATTTCAATATTGTTGTGAAACTAATTTATATTGTAATTTTCCTGGTTCCGTTTTGTTGATGACCTGATGACGATCAAATACAATGATGTATGGCGACTCTAACTTCCTTCGTTTTAAACTTATATAATAACAGGCGATTTTAACTTTACAATACACAAAAACTACTTTCTTTGCACAAGTAAATAAAATTTACTCAATAGTTTCATTACACGAGTGAATAAAATTTACGCATTACTATCCGTATGCATTTATTGTTTTATTACAAATTTATACCACACTTATTTGGTTAAAACAAAATTTTGAAAGTTATCCTCATAAAATAATTTCTACAACACGGCAAAGCTCCAAGTTTCTTCCACAAACTTATCCAAAGGAATTGCTATCAAACGTACTCACCTTTTTACGTGAATTGTTTTAATTTTTGTTGTTTTAATAATAATAAATGAAAACCCGTAAGATTAAAAAAATGTTCGTGAGCAATAAAAAAGTAGTCTCGCCTAAAAATTTAAAATTACCAACGAATGTAAAATTATACTTGATGCGTTTCGTACTTATACGGGTATCGGGGAACGAGGTAATATGTCAAAACTGGATGCGTGTAGAACTACGTTTGGTATAGGGAGCTAGTTAGCGAACTATTGTCTGGCATTATGTGCTTGATCCTGCCTTGAGGCGTGTTCGATTTAAATACACTTGCAAGCTTTACGGCATGTACTTTAATTAACTCAGAAATTTATGCGTTTCGCGCTCTTTCCCGTGCGAACCTATCACTCATGTATGGATACGACAATTTATAATTAATCTTTAGTGAGCCGCTAGGCCCAAATGGAACACCCGATTTATACGACTAGTTATAGCGCACAAAATGCCACGTTGCGTTGGACGACAGTCGCATAGTGTATGTTTAGCAACATCGTAAGTGCATTCGTAAATATAGGAGAAACATTTATTGAATGCGGTAACGGATTACAACTTAATCATTGAGGTATCAAATGATTAATATGGAATTGGTTTAAGGGTAAACACTTGCCTTTCCCAGGTCGTAGTTTACCTAGTTCGAATTTTATCAGAATTTATATATTCATATATGTATATATTGCAAATTGAATGCACTGAGTGAAATTTCTAGACAAACGCTAATGTTAATGATTCGAAAAGGTATGCAATATGTGCTCGTGAAATTATATAAATATTTATTTGCATTAAACAACACAAATAAAAAAATTAAAGTTATTTTGTTGTGTGGTAAGTTGTGCCATCATTAATATTTACAAATGAAATCCTAATCAGGCTCATTGACCCTTGAATTTGCTTTTCATGATACGCACATTTTTATACAGTCTTGTACCCGATCTCGTTAATATTTAATTTTTAGTACAATCGTTGCCACTTTAAATGCAAGAAGAAGATTTGTAATTACCCCACCTTAAACAGTTGGGGCAATTATAAAATGGTCCACCAAGCTTGCTTAATGTGTGTATATCCCTACACCACCCAGTAACCTTTTGTAACTAAACTGACCAGTAGCCTTCAACGGACACATTACGGAAATCTATTGTATTTGAAAGAAAACAAAGACAATGCCTAAAATATAAAAAAGATATAGATTTTATTACGGATTATATAGCTATTTTAACTTCTATGACTTATTTACTTCTAAATATGAAAAATGATTTTTTGACATGGTGTTCAGAGCATACATTCCAATTGAATTTATCACAACACTACTCAAGGTTCTGGATATTTACGAACGAGAAATGAGAAAACGCTTCTTTCTTTTCAGACGGTTGAGATTCAGATGATTTGATTTTATGATGTATCACTAACTCAGTTGCGATATTTTTCAACAAGCATCTTCGTTGCACATTCTTTCTCCGTTCGGTCCCAGTAGAGTATAAATATTTCCATATCGTTAGCGATGCGTTGACAACTACATCCAAAGTATTTTGAAAAAAGGAACAGGCCATCTGAATGTTTTACGGCGAACTGTATACTGATGCATCATCTTATCAACCACAGCAAACCCTCTTTTGGCGGATTTATACAATATTACAAATTTTTTTCAGATTTGTTTTTATTCTATAATTTAATTCTTTACTGTGATGCATCATAGATTAGAAAATAACAACACGGTATATTCGCCACTCAAAACACCAAAAACCCTCCAAAGATTATAAATCAATCGAGAGTATCGATGCCTGAGGGGCGCAACAGGGGTGTGAAAGAGAGTATATATAATATATAAAATTAAATGAATAATAATTAGCTTTAAAACTCGAATGCTATAGAATGCACTTCCAGGAACGTCTTCAGTTACCATTTTACTTGATTGGTTAAAACTATTGAACTATTGATCTCTTTTTTTTTTTTTTGTTACACTAACGCGCGCACAAAAGGGGATTTTGAAGTACCCTTAAATTTCAGAGCACAGTGCGAGCGGATGGAGAGGAAATGGATAAGGAAAGGAGGTGCCGATGTATATTGGTCTTGAATGTCTGGACATCACAACAGCCAGGAAACACATGATCAGGCAGAACATTCCACATTCATGTGGTTCGGCTAAAGAATGGCTCTCTATGTTTATTTGTGCGCCTGAAGTCCACTTTCAAGGTGAACTGATGCGCATTCACAAATTGACGGGTACCGCGGGAAAATGTCTGAAGGGCCGGAACACATTCAGCAAGTTCAGTTGAGCAGCGACTGTGGTAATACCTATAGAAAAGAGATAGCCATGATACGTCGTGCCTGTGTTCTAAGGGCGGAATTGATCGACTTACGGCTGAGTCCCCAATAAGTTTCACTGCTCGTTTTTGCATCATGTCGAGCACGTGAAGTACAGTTTTGAATGCGGCTGACCAAATATGGGAGTTGAACTCCATTTTTGGACGAATATACGCCTTGAAAATAGTGGCCAGGTTGGATGGAGTGAAGTATTTTTTGCATCTCTTAAGGAACCCCATACATTACCCCGCACTTTTCGCAGCTTCAAAAATGTGGTCGCCTCAATTAAGAATCGAATTAATTCGAGTGCCGAGGATTGATAGTTCCTTGACTTCGTCGATGCAAGTGCCGTTCGTCGACAGTATATTTATTTTTGGGCTCGCCTTTGACGACAAGAGGCAGCAGTGAGTTTTTTGGGTATTGAATTCTACTCGGTTAGATAATCCCCACTGATATATGTTGTTGATGTGTGAATTCAATGTATCAAGCATAAGTTGCTGGTTGGTAGTGATGTTCGAAGAGTTTGGACGGGGGTGTTCGTATGAGTATGAGAAACTCAACGTGCTATCATCAGCAAACGAGTGAATTGGGTTATGAGTAATTGACAAGAGATCATTTATAAAGATGAGGAAGAGAGTGGATGAGAGTACCGAACCCTGGGGAACACCTGCATTAATTTGATGGGAGACAGATTTGACACCATCAAGAACCACTTGAATTGAACGGCTAGAAAGATAATCTCTTATCCATTGGATCAGGGAATTGTCCACTCCATATGAATGCAATTTTGACAAAAGGGCTACATGCCAAACTTTGTCGAAGGCTTTTGAAATATCCAATGCGACTACCTTGCTTTCACCGAGGTATTGGATGGAATGGCTATACTTTTCGGTAAGGTACGCCATCAGATCTCCTGTGGACCTGTTGCTACAAAAGCCACATTGGCGGTCATTGAGGAGGTTCGATTCCAGATATTTCGAAAGTTGACGGATGATAAGAGAGTCCATTACCTTGGAGAGAATAGAAGTTAGTGCTATGGATCGATAAGAAGAAAGGGATGATTTGTCACCCTTTTTGGGAATCGGCTGTATGTTCCCTGACTTCCATCTAATTGGGAAACGGCCAGTAGAATAAGACAAAAGAAAGAGTTTCCGCAGTGGTTTAGCGAATGAAGAGGAACATCTCTTCAAGAGGATTGGGGGAATGCCGTCCGGACCAGCGGATTTGTGGGCGTTTAGCTCTTTGAGTGCGCGGGCAACAGTACGCATTCGGAAGCAAATCTGGGTCATGGCGTGCTGGTTATGCTCAAGTTGAGGTGGTATCAGGCAGCGCTGAGTTGGCTGCAAAATGTGCAGCAAGTAGATTCGCCTTCTCTATTGCACTCGTGACTAGTTTGTCATCGACTATAAGCGATGGAATAGATGAAGAGACTGAGTTTTGAATGTTATTCACGAATGCCCAGAAGTTTCTACTGTGGGAGAGTGTAGTATTTTTTGTCTCACTCTCTTGTCATGCAAGAACTTGGCGCGTTGAATATACGCATTGCAGTCATTCCTAGCTCTCTTAAATCTTTTCCGGTTTTGTTCAGTATTGTTTGATTTATACAACCGAAAGCTCAACTCTTTAGCCTTATTGGCTTCTCTGCACCCAGAATCGAGCCACATATTTCTCTTGGGTTTGATACTCTTTACTCTGTGTAAAATAAAGGTCCGCATGGCAAGTAGAATCGTGTCTGTCAGTATGTCTGCTATTGAGTCAACATCGTTATGGAGGAAAAATAACGATCAATTTAACTTCCCAAAAAAGTCGTTCGGACCTTCCCAGTTGGCTTTTCGTAGAACCATACTGTTCTTTTGGGAGCTTTCTCATTAACGTTACTGTTGGTTAGAGGAAATTTAGCTGACACGACACAGTGGTCTGAAGTCCACAAGGGCGAAGAAACTTCAATTGTGTATTTGTTTGGGTGGGAGGTGAGAAACAGGTCCAGTGTGTTGGCGGAATGACCATCTATATCTGATACTCGTGTTGGATCATTGACGAGTCGAGTTAAATTATTTGACTCAGCAAAGAGCTGAACATACTGACCTGCAGGTGTTGTGCGCCCGGAGTGGCGAAGCCACTGAGAGTTGTGCACATTGAAATCAAACACAATAACGATTTCAGTGTGCGGATATAGGGTCAAGATCTTATCAATAGAATCAGATAGAGCATCAAATTCGTTAAAGGATGCCTTTCTGCCCATGTTTGGGCTTTTGTAAAGAAAGCAGTAATGTATGATATGCCTACAAACGTGAAGTTTAGCCACGAGAAATTAAATTCTGGATTGGAGCAGAGCCCATATTGTGGCAGAAGTTTATAAGCAATATCATTTCGTATGTATGTGGCTAGATCACGATGTGGAAAGAACAAAGGCACTAAGTTATAACCGGGTATAGTAAAATCAGAAATATCTGCGTCAGTTATTACCTGAGTCTCGGTAAGTGCAAGGATAGTTGGTTGCTGGTTACAGGAATTGCATCTTAGGGCACGAATGTTGCAATGATCGACGTGTATTTCCCGTTCCATTGAAATGGCGACAGAAAACCAATACAGCCTCAGAAAAGGATGCAAGTTGGACCCGGCGATAGATCACGAAAGCAACCACTACAGGTGTTATGCCCGTGTAGTAGGTCAACCACTAGATCCGTGCCGAAAACCTTGTCATATCCCTTTCGTGACGAATATTACGGCACTCAAAACACCAAAAACCTTCCAAAGAGAATAAACCAATCGAGAGTATTCAACTCTGAGGGACGCAACAGTGGTGCGAAAAAGAGGATATATATAATATAAAATTAAATGAATAATAATTAGCATTCACTTCCACGAAGGTCTTAAGTTACCATTTTACTTTATTGTTTAAAAAATATTGAACTATTGATGCTAATATTGGACTTTTGGCTAATTGATTGAGCAATAAAAGCTAGTGAATGTAGTTGTGCATCTTTTGGCAGTTACTGACCAAAATGTCAGCCATTTTGGACCGGCAGTTTTTATTTTACAGTCGTTTGAGTGAGTCGATGTGCGTGTTTTTGTGCAAACGGACAAAATTGAGCTCTCATTAAATTTTTGTTTTTGAAAAGCAATACGCTTACGCAAATCAAAGATGAGTTGGATTCTGTGAAATTTTGGGCAGCTGAAAATTAAACGTGGCCGTGTGAGCTTGGGAGACGATGAACATATTCTATTCACTATCGTCATAAAATCCTCTTCTACGTTATTTTTTTTCGAAATTCATACCGCAGCAGACGTAGATAACGTCCCAAACTATATCAACAGCACAGTTAACCATTGTGACGTCTCATGACATTCGCATTTGCGTGTTCCAATTTTTGATGCTATATATTTAATGTTGCCCTTATTCACTGCCAAATCACGTTGCATTGACTGCTTTGCAAAACTTGCAAGAGGACCGGTTCTAGTTATATGGCTGTATTCGACCAATAACGATAATGTCATCAAAAAAAAAAAATGGGTGACGAGGGGCCGACTTTGGCGAGACAAGGACAGATGTGTCTTTCATCTTGTCTCTGGCTTCTGGTCATCTTGGATAACCGGAATCACCCACATCCGTGAGGATGTTGGGCTCGGTCTCGAGAAATCTGAAAAAGAAAAAGGGGGCGGAGGTGTCTAAGGATAGTGTGGACTTGGATGGAGGGATGGTGGGAAAGAAATAGTAGATGACCGGTAGGTCTTGAGTTGGGTAGTGAACGCAGATCACGTCTTTGGTCGGTGTGTGTGTATGTTTGTGCTGTCTTGTACTGTGTGTGCATGTGTGCGGATGGTATGTTAGTAGTATACCCTATGGGATGGGTCCAGGAATCCTCTATTAAAGAGGGGAATGTTGTTGAGAAGGGTGCTTTCTTCAGTTTTGTACAGAAGAAGAAATTCTGGTGGTCTGATCCGAAGAGGTCGGGAGAGAGAAGGGTCAAGAACGCAAGAGTCCCGTACAAGTAGGTTCTCGCTGTTCTGAATGCGTTCGAGGTATTTGTATGGTAATTGTAGTAAGTACTCGTCGATAGGGGTAATGGAGGCACCTTCGTATAGGTAAGAGGTCGGATAATGGCGACCGTCTGGCCATCTAAAGTGGTTGATGCACCTTCTTACGAGGTTTCTTTCGAAAACTCGAAGTCTTTCCGTTTGAGCCGATGACATGGAGGACCATATGGGAAAGGCGTACGATATTCCAGATCGGATTAGCTGCTTATAGCATAGAAGCTTAACTTTGGTGTCAACTTTGTTGCTCCACTTCAAGATGTTGTGCAGTTGCTTAGACCGACCGAGACCCCTTTGAAGAATGTGGGTCACATGTTTGATGAAATTCATTTTTGGGGTACAGGTGACCCCAAGAGATTTCATCCTGTCCTGTGGTCTAACCGTAGTACCTCCTATTTGTATTCGAATATTCTGTGAATATCGAGAAGTAGGTTGGGAGTGTTTACTACTTAGAATGGAGCTACTGCTTTGGATGGGTTAAGTCGGATTTTCCATCGACTGTAATACTGATACAGTTCGTCTAGGTAACGGTTGAGTCGATTTGTTGCGAGTTTAGGGCTTTTGGATGACGTGTATACTAGGACGTCATCCGCATAGCATATCTGGTTTACTCTCCCGTCCACAGAGCGATGAATATCTGAGGTGTAGATATTAAATAAGATAGGGCTTAGAATGGAGCCCTGTGGTACGCCTGCAGCGGCGTTGAAAGTTCGGGAAAGCTTTCCATTCACTCGAACTTGGAAGGTTCTGTTTAGAACGAACTGTTAGAATGAGACCTTCGATCCACGTCGTGTCAAAAGCCTTTTCGATGTCCAAGCTCACCGCAATGGTGGGTTCCTTATTAAAGAGGCGCACGCAGACGTGATTTTGAAATATGTTAAGAGCCATGGTGGTGCTATGCGCTCTTCTGAATCCAAGTTGGAAATCATGTATTAGATTCCTGGCACTGATAAAGTTATTTAGCTTCTGTATATGAGAAGCGAAATAGGACGAAAGCTTGAGGGGTGAGTTCTGTTCCTATTTTGACACACAACCTTTATATACACTTGCTTCCGATTTTTGTGGGGCATTGAATGATTTACATTATAAAGTATGTGAATACTATAGAAAGGGCACTTCGATCGAACGGGTCGCGTCCCCCGGAATGGCTGTGAGGACTTATAGCTGGCGGAGGAAATATGGAAGGGCTGGAACAATTCGTTAAGACGTTTGAGTTATTTTCCCATGCCTGATTAGTACACAACATTCAGGTAAAGAAACTGCGCGTCAATGGGCTCCGAGTCGGGGCGAACGTTAAGGCAACGCGTTGTTTAAAAACCGAACCTGATCTTCTCTAAATTGAACTGAATTCGTGCGAAAAAGTTGTACGAGATAAATAGGTTTAGTGGAGCGAGCGAATCGACATGCTATGTATAGTATAGTACCGTGCAAGGATTGGACCTTAGCGACGGTGAATCGAAACGAGAATTACAAGAATGAGTAGCGAAATAAAAAACAAATGGGATGTGGAAGAAATATCGATAAGAAGTGAAGGTTTTACCAGTAGGTCGCTGCGTGAGTCCATGGGAATGTGGGATCGACCTACAACGGATGTGCAGAGTTGCATTGGTGTCATGCCATCGGTCGTTTGCTCTGAAGGAACTAATGCCTTGGTGTGATGCCATTCTATTAGATTCTCAACGTGGTCGCATCTTCTTCTTGCGTCCTCTTGAATTTCGTATTGGTTTCGTTTTTTAATTTCATTTTATGACAAGACTAGATATTCGTTTGAAAATACTTAAAAACTAATATTTAACCAGCGTCGTTCTTAAATAAATGATAATGGGTAAGAGCTGCCACTCGAATTTGGTGACGATATGGCTGGCGAAGGCGAATGGCAATCTTGTTTAGGATGGACTCTGCTTCAGTGGGATGATAATCAATTAGACTTTGTGGTGAGACTTCACAAAAAGGTGGAAGAGTGAATGTCGGTGATATCAGAACATGTCCCAAGTTTAGTCGGAATGGGGGATGAGGCACAGTTGGAATCGGATATATCAGGACCGGCGTATGAGGTTCCCCGCCGCATGGTGTGGATGATGATAGGAAGGATGTCGGTACATCAGGCCAACTGATGAAATTATTTCCATTGGGGGTGGTGCCCTTAGAATATGGTGCAATGTTTTTCTGAATTTAACTCGTTTAACTCGTTTTTTTTTATTTTAATTGTAGATTAAGCAAAGAATTAAGGATTTTTGGTGAAATTCGACTCCTTTTGAAATGTTTTTATATATAGACATTTTCAATAGGTAACCAGTTCTCTATGATATCGGTTGATGCATTTTTTTATATTAATCGTTATATGGGGCTGTTGCATAATTAAAAACCCTCAAATCATTGAGCTGATTCGCGTCCGTAAGTCTGAAAAACCGATCTTATATTGCAGTTTCCAACATCATCCATTACGCTGTTTTCCAACGGCAGAGCATCGGCAAACGAGACTGTTTTCACATAGCGAAACATTTTTCTAAAGCCAATGTTACCCTCTTCACGTGCAAAAAGTACAGGCTATTCACTTATGAATAGTTTCGACATCCGGTGAAAAGGGTGCATGAGTATACTTCTCAATCCTCTCTATTTCCCCATCTCACAATGCACACCGTAATTCTTCTTTCCAAGAATTACTCAAGTCTGTAAACGAAGATCAAAGCAGTAAGTGGAAACATACACACATACACGAAGCTTATCCGTGGGTATTGCTTTCCTTTGCAAGCGAAACCAAATCAACTTCCCAAGCTACTCTCTTTTGCAATTTTACACATTCTCTGTGAGTTCATTGACTACTGAATGAATCCGCGAGAGTTTTTCGCGGATTTATCTTTTAGTCGTAGATGTTCCGCCGAACATGGTCCATAAAAACAAAACGACACCAATAAAACACTGGGATCCTTCGTCTTAATTTGTGGTTTTTATTTAATTGTTTGAATGTTTCGTTTCTTTAGTTGCACAATTATTTTTACTTTTATTTTTATTACAAATCACTTAACGTCTAAATACACAAACTAGGGTACGGCTTGGATATTCTTTGTCCTGTACCTTTGATACCTCCGCGTCGGAGTTCTCTAACTGTACTCTAATTTGACTATTCTTTGTCCTGCGGTTTCCTGTTTCGTCACAGGTCAGATGTGCGGTTGCACCCGCACACACAGACGCGGATGTTGCTGCCTGTGTGGCCGAAGATCTTCCTGGGAACCCGGAGTTCACACCTTCTGTCGAATCGATCGGTGTATCTTTAGTGTGGTTTATTCTTCCTAGCGATCCCTTTTTGGCCACAATAATTATCTTCGGTTGCGATAATTATATTTGTTTTTCCTTGTGGGAACAGTGTTTTAGTTAATTGCTGTATCTCCGCAATGGATTTGTTTGGACACGTGCGCTTTTCGGTTTTGGGATCTTGCAAGAAATTAGAGGTGCTAATTGCTATTAGCTACAAGAGAAGATATGCGTTATTCTGTTTGTTTTCAGAAAAATGTGTTTCATGGATGAATTGCGTGGATGAATTGAATTCAATATTAGGAAATTTTAAACGTTAAGTTTGATTGGTTTTTACTATTGAATTCAATGTTGGGGTATTTGGTATGTTACCTTTGTTTCAGGCGGAAGGAAGGACTTTGAGGAACGTGTCTGTGGGCACGAGTAATGGATATAGGTGAGTATGTTCCTTGGTGGAACGACGGTATCTCAACCTATAGTGGATTGTGTGGTTCGTAGAACCGCCACAAGTTTATTCACAATTAGTGGGTGGGGAAATGGGAAAATGAGGATGAGTGTGCGATCAGTATAAAATGGACAGAGAACTCTCTCGTGTGTGGTGTTTAAGATTGTTGTACGACGTCTCCCAGGGAAAAACCAAATAAAACCAAATAAAAGTGTGAACACTAAACGAACATAATCTTAAATATTTAGTTGAATATCTAACTAGACATTTTAAATGTCGAAAGAAACCCAAAATATTGAGTCCGGGCTTTCTGGCAGTAATAAGAGTAACACAAAGGATTGAGTTGCCCATAACTTAAATCTTGCATTGGATAAATAGAATCCGTTATATTCACAACAATCGCTATCAATCGTGGTAAATGATTAGGAAGGCTTATTACAATCAAAATTGGTTGTGGGGGCATCCCAAAAATATTCAGTTCTATCGCGTTTGAATAGAGAAGTGTTTAACACAGTTTTATATACAACACCGTCCCAGCGAAAATACGACTGTTCAATCAACTCCACGGAACATCAACGACCGAGAACCGTGAGTACCCATTTTATATATATTTATTATTCTGCGACAGATAACGGTGTAACAGGACTGAAAACCATCTGCATAACGAAATCTTTCTGCACGGTTTTGAAATGGTGAAGCAATAAAAAATCTGATGCAAAACGCCAAAGCCAATTGACTTATTTTACCGCCAATGACAGCGAAACCGAAACCGTCACGGCGATTTGTGTGGCTTTGCTATCATTTTCCCATTCTCGCTGACTCCGTTCAGGAAAAATTGCTTCGTAATTTTATGGTGGCATTAAATTGCGGTATAGCGATTTGTTTTTTAAAAGGCGGTATGATTCCAATTCGCCGGACTACCCTTAAATGTAAAGGGGCATTTCCTGCGCAGATAAGTCAAAAGAGATTGTTTAATTAGGGAGATAGAATATTTCCTAAAAGCATTCAGTGCTTTCTAAAGTGTGACGCATCTATCAGCGTAATGGTGTCGAACTCAGCAATAATACGTATTGTTGCATACGCTTTACTGAGGTGACAATTCTCAAGAAATACAGGTTTTTATTATACCAACACTTCCCTTTTGTTTTTAGAGTATTGAATAAAACAAGGTTGACATTAACACTATTTATGTCCAACCGTGTTCTTGTTTCTCTTAGTAAAAGTATATTCGAAAGTAACAATACACAATCTTGAATCCAAGACTAATTTTCTGCCATTAGTCATATCATTCCTTAATTAAAAACAAACTTTTAAGAACTAGCCACACGTAATTTATGGATCGACCTTCCCTGACAGGAGTATATTAAAAAAGTGGCGCATGTATTTAAAAACGTTTCACTGTCAATTTCCTTTATATAAATAAGACCCTGGTACTGTGCAAGCGAGTTTTCAAATGTTATAACCTTGAACAGATCTTGTATGCTGAATTAAAGTTCAATTGCCGAAAAGCTGTATTTATACAAGAATTAATTAAAATCGCTTCACCCTACAATATTCAATTAAATGACGCAGATTATCCCCTATATTTTGCGCACAGTGAAGCCTTTTGTTGAATGAATCTGAAATTGCACTACTTCAAATAATTTCATACAAACGAATTTGTTAATTCTTTTTATCTTCATTGGCAAATAACTGGCGATTTTAACGTCGGATATATATTTAAACTGTTAGAGTATTTGTTGTTATGTTATAGTATTATGTCTATTCCCGAATGCCTTTTGTATTAAATTATATACACTAAAATATGAAAAAAAAAAAAAAAATACGCAGGAGGAACTGCTAATGTATAGTATTCATATTAGCGTATATAATTTCGTACAAGTTATAAAACCTAATTAAGAGAGCTGGGAATTAAAATATAATTGATGAACAAGAAAATCTGCTTAACAAATTGTGTCAGCTAATCCTTTTCATATATTCTTCATTTCTGATCTTGTTTTAGTTATTTTTTATATATGCAAGGTTAATTTAGTTTTGACAGGAATCGTACATCGTGGTTCATATTGTGAATAAATCCATACTGAATTTGATGAAGAAATCAGCAACCATTATCTGCCGAATACTTATTATCAATTGTTAATTAAAATCGCTTCGTTTTCGATTGCATTAAAAACATACTTGAATGCATCCATATATGTAGCTTGTTTATTTGACCAATAATCAATATTTACATTAAGTACTACAGCTTACTTATAATTCTAGTGATACAATTGTTTAGATGCATACATTACACATTTTTCAAACATAAATGAATGTGTGAATTTATATTATAATAAGTTAAATATGTAATGTGAATTGGGGAATATAGGGATTGATGGTTAAGGAAGTAGGTTGGCGTGGGATATGGTCAGTTAGTGGTTTCGGGTGCGGTAACACTTTCCGGTTGTTCGTTAAAACGCAGAATGTTGGAGAATGCTTGTATGTTACAGTATTTGAACTGATTGGGTGCCAGCTCGGTGTTATGGTACACTACCTCGTTGGAGTTTTTAACCAATCTTCCACAGGTGAAGAGAATTCTGATGTGGAGACAATTCAGATAGTGAGCCCTGTTATCTAGAGGTGTTGGTAGTAGTGAAGATATTATGGGGTTGGGATTATTTGCGAGGCTTTCAATAAATTTGATAGACAGCTCTAGGAAGCGTCTATCGAGAGGGTTAATATTAGCAGTATTGTATAGCAAGCTGTTATTGTAATACTTGTAAGAGTTGGGTTGTCGGTTGAGGCCAGGGACCAGCCTGAAGCATTTCCTTTCGAAAGTGCGTAGCTTCTCCAGTTGGGCTTGGACACATATGACTTCCCCCAGCCACTCTATTCGCTTGGGATCAATGATCTCTTTTAACAGGTGAATAGCTACAAACCAACTTCCATACTCATCTCATTTCCCCTTACCACAGTACAACGTACTCAGAGATCATCATAATATCCTAATTGGGTCACTAGGTCAGTTTCAGAATAGCATTGCGACATACATGCTAAAACTAATTCCACCTCGAGATCATTGCACTTTGTGTTCTGGTTCTCTCGTTCTCTCTTGTCTGTCGACTATTGAATTAACTGAGGCGTTTATCTACCTCGATAGGCGGAGAGAATGAGAGAGCACATATGTAGGGATGATCTCGATTGGTTGTTGGTCATGCAAATCCAATTGCCCATATTTCACCCCTAATTTGAGTCAGTCACATTGTAGCGATTCTAACAGATACACACGATTCACAAGCGAAATAGTGAAGAACACGAACGAAAAATCGAATAAGTAAAATACATCAGAACCGTATACCAAGCGATAAATAAAAATAATTCACACCAGTGGAATATAGTCGAGTTTGGAAATCAAATTCAAAACACGGTCAGTAGCCTGGTGTGTAACGCTTAAGTAAAATTTTTTTCGAGATTCGAGCTGTCATCGCGTCAGTTCGAATCACACGATCTTCTTCACTATTATTTCAAACGCTATAACATTTCAACCACTGACGTTGTAGGTCACCACGTTGAGGCACAAATCAATTCGTAATTAATTATTCGGGTTGCTTAATATCCACCAAAACGATGTTCATGAGTCGAGTTTTGAATAACGTGAGCAAGCGAATTTTCTTAAACTCCACTGGAGTGAAATGAAGGAAAAACAGTTCTAAATAAAATGTATATTTTATTCAATTTTGAATTTAAGAAACGTCTGCTCTTCAGAGTGCCGTTTTGTAAACTCAACTTACTCTAACATAAAATCTTATATCTAGGTTTATTTCTTTACGTTGCAATATAATATTGTAGCGACCTTAGGGTTCGCTGGATTGATTATTTTGAATAAATAAGAGCCGTTAAATCGATTTTTAATTTAATTAATATAACACTCAACGATTTTCTTTTCTATCGCTTGCTTCGCTTTACCCCCTCCTCTTGTCTGTCACCATCAGCTGTCTCAACGTCTTTCTATCGTTTTTCACATTCTCATTTCGTTTCCGTCCGTTTCATAATCTTGGATGTTCTAGTCTCCAGTTTTCCAGTACTTTATAGAATATTCCAATGCTTGTTTTGGACTTTCCCGAATATTCCAGTACTGACTGTCATATGCGTCACACTACCCTCCACCTAGATTAGTTCGTCTCGAACTAAGTTCACTGGTCTTCTGGGTTAACAAAAATCGCCAGTCGGTCGCGATGTACCACTTTCATCTTGGCGTTCGGTCTTCGCTGAATCCTATAGACAACGTCGTTAATTCTTGTGAGGACCTTATACGGTCCTTCCCAATGTTGCTGCAACTTCGGGGATCTTCCTCTTTGCCGGTGAGGGTTGTAGAGCCACACGTTATCGCCTGCATTAAATCCCAATGCGTTGGCTCGAACGTCGTACCTTGTTTTCATCCTGTCACTTGATACCTTGATTTGCTTTCGAACCAAATGATGAATCTCGTCGAGGCGATTTCTCCATTCGGCTACGTAGTCTTCGGTCTTACCTATGGCGTCTGGAGGTATTCTGAATCGCAGATCGGCTGGTAATCGTATCTCTCGTCCAAATATGATTCTTGCTGGAGAATGGCCTGTCGTCTCGTGATTAGTCGATCTATAACTCATGAGAAAGGTTTGTACATATTTGTCCCAGTCTCGTTGGTGATCACTGACGACCTTCGATAAATGTTCTTTCATTGTTCGGTTGAACCTTTCGACCATTCCGCCTGACTGCGGATGTAAGGGTGTGGTCCTGGTTTTCCTTACGCCCAGTGCCGCACAGATGCCTTGAAATATCTGTGAATCGAAATTTCGGCCTTGATCGAAATGAAGCTCACAGGGAACTCCATATCTGCTGATCCAATTATTGATAAGCTGCTCAATGACGGTTGTTGCTTCTTGGTTTGGGATTGGAAGGGCTTCCACCCACTTGCTGAAGTAATCCATGATGACCAACATGTATTTGTTGTTGTCGTTTGTTTTTGGGAATGGTCCTGAGATATCAATCGCAATTCGCTCGAAAGGGGCACTCACGTTGTACTGCTTCATAGCGCTCCTTGGTTTTGCTGTTGGTCCTTTGGTCGCAGTGCAAGTTGTGCACTTCCTACACCAAGACTCGACGTCATCTCTCATGTGAAGACAGTAAAATCGAGATCGTAATTTTGAAAGTGTCTTATTAACTCCCAAATGTCCACCGGAGGCCCCGTCGTGCATTTCTGTTAGAACATCTTTCACTTTTGATGGTGGGACTAGAATCTGCATTCGATAGGATTTTCCGTCCGCGACATCCCATTTACGCTTTAGAAGTCCATCTTCCACCAGCAAGGAATTCCATTGTGCCCAATATGCCTTAAATGTTCCACTCTTGTCGGAAATATTGTTCCAAGTTGACCGCTCGTTCTTTTCTTTGTATTTCAGGATTAGCGACATATCTTCATCCTGAGTTTGAGCTGCGCGTATAGCCTCACTCGTCCACCCATTTAGTACTTCTACTTGTACATTTCGCAGGTCGTACGCCTCTTCTTTCTCTACCGCTCTATGACAATGTTTACAATCTGGCTTACATGGTCTTCTTGATAGAGCGTCAGCGTTATTATGTACCTTCCCTTGACGGTAGGAAATTTGGAAATCGTACGTTTGAAGTCGTTCGATCCATCGAGCTATCTGTCCTTCCGGATTCTTAAAATTTAACAACCATTCCAGGGCGGCATGATCCGTTCGAAGGTGGAATCGACGTCCGTAGAGGTACTTGTGGAAATTCTTAACGGCTTCTACGACAGCCAGCAGTTCCAATATAAACGAGCGATCCGATCTTGGGAATGCCAATGGAGTGTTACATAACTCGGCCTTCAATGTGTTGAATGCTGCCTCACACTTGTCTGTCCAATTGAATTTTTTGTCTTTACCCGTTAGTTCGTGTAGGGCTTTAGCCACGTTAACGAAACCTTTAACAAACCGTCGGTAATATGTGGCTAGTCCCATAAAGCTTCTTAACTGTTGCTTATCTTCTGGAGTAGGCCACTCTTGGACAGCTGCTATCTTATCAGGATCCGTTTGGACTCCTGCAGATGAAACGATGTGTCCCAGGAATTTTACTCTCCTTTGGAAGAGTTCACATTTCTTCGAATTGAGCTTTAAGTTGGTCTGTCTTAGTCGTTCGAAGACGTTGCGCAGACTGTTGATGTGTTCTGGTAAATTCCTTCCGACAACGATGATATCGTCCAGGTATACGAGACACGTCTTCCATGTAAGTCCCCGTAGAACACTTTCCATTAATCGTTCGAACGTTGCTGGAGCATTACATAATCCAAACGGCATCACGTTGAATTGATAAAGTCCGTTTCCGGTAGTAAACGCTGTCTTCTCCTTGTCCTCCTCCTTCACTTCCACTTGCCAGTAACCGCTTTTTAGGTCCAATGTTGAAAACCACTGAGCTCCAGAAAGGGTATCCAGTGTGTCGTAGATTCGAGGAAGTGGGTAACTGTCTTTCTTCGTAACGTCGTTTAACCGGCGGTAGTCGACACAAAATCTAGTTGTCCCATCCTTCTTCTTGACGAGCACTACCGGCGAAGCCCATGGGCTCGATGATTTCTCGATGACTCCTTGCTCTTCCATATCTCGAATCATGTTGCCTACTTCTGATTGTTTGGCCAACGGTAGTCGACGAGGTGGCTGTCTTATAGGTATTGACTCACCCGTGTCAATGCGATGTTTAACTATACCGGTGCGTCCGAATTTATCATTTCCTGTCACAAAAATATCAGAAAAATCGTTCAGGAGTGATTCAACGCTTGTCTTTTCTTCGTCTGTTAATCCGATTTTCTGGGGCATCAGCCTATTAATCACAGGGGTTGCACCAGAGGGCTGTTGAATTGAGTGGTCCTCTCCCCTTGTCTGAATTGAGCTTATCATTGACACGGGTGCACATTCTGCGACTACCTCTCCTTTTCTTATTGCGATCGCCTCCTTGGACTCATTTAGTACTCTGACGGGTACGATGTGCTTCTTCGCATCGATAAGGGCTTTCCCAACAAGGATGTTCCCCTTACACTGATTTTGTACGGCCTGGGTGATGTAAAATCGTTTGTCACCGGGATCACTCTCGAGACTGGTCCAAATTACCGAGTCCGAACGAGCTGGGATCTCATCCTCCTCACGCACATAACATTTCAATCTTCGCAATTGTTCGTCCTGCAGTGTAATAACAACCTCCAAGTTACCAGTTCGGAGTGTTCTTTGCCCGATATCTAGAATAACTTGGTGCTCCTTCATGAAATCCATTCCAAGAATGCATTCATCCGTAATATCTGCGACCAAAAATTTGAGGCAGATGGAAATATTGCCCAGCGCTATTATGCTCACGACTTCTCCGTAGACTGTAGAGCATTCTCCTGTAGCAGTCCTCAAAGCGTATCTTCTATGTTTATTAAGGGCAATTTGGCCCATGACGTCCGGCCGAATTCTGGATCTCGTTGCTCCAGTGTCGATTGTCACTGTTGTCGTCCTTGCATTAACAATCGTAGTTATAACCAAACTTTGGTTATCCCGTTGGAGTTGTGATACAGTTACGATGCTGGGGTTACACATTCCACCAGGCGACTTTCGCCCCTTAAAGTCTGCCCTTACAAGTTTCCCGAGCTATTAGCCTCAAGTTGGTCCGTTGATAGTCTCCTCCTATGATTAGCGCATGAACAACAATTCTCAATTGATGTTTCATTCGTTCGTCGACGTTTCCTACAGTCAACAGAGATGTGGTCAACTTCGCCCCATATCCAACACTTCATGTCAGGTCTCAGGGTTCTCCGTTGTACATGCCCGATTCTTTGGCAGGAACATTCCTGGACGGATGTTTCTCGGATTCTATATGTACTCCTGGTAGCCAGTTTAGCAGATTCATATGCCAATGCGAACGCCAGTATTTCGTTAGTCGTCTTCTTTCCTGCCAAACGAACGGCCTGTTGCAAGTCCCGATCTTGGAGTACGTTTATAAATGCATCCATTGCTACCTCGTTTAGAAATTCCTTAGTCATATTTGAATAAGACAAGTTTGCCAATCGCTCAATGTCTGCCTGCAGTTGTTGAAGATTTTCTCCAGGTTTCTGCATTCTGCTCCGTAGTTGCATGCGCTAGACCTGCTGCATGTGGTTGTCTCCATACCTAGCTTCAAGGCCGTCTCTTACCGCTTGGAAATCTGTTTGCTTCTCTGCTGGTATGGTTTGTAGCAATTCTGCAGCCGCCCCGCGGAGTGACAAGATAAGTGATGTTGACTTTTGCTCATCCGACCACTTATTATAATTGGCCGCGGCGTCAAACTGACGTATAAACACGGAGAAGGGTCCCGTTCCATCGAAGGTTGGCGGTTGCATCCTTGTATCTTTGTAGTCATGTTGATTGCCTGGCGATGTCTTATTTCTCTCAACACACTCAAGTCTCTTTTCGATTCGCGTTATTTCATCGGTGACCTTTATATCCAGATTTTCTACTTCGTTTCGAATTTTTGACTGAATTTCTTCCTTAAAGTGCTGAAAATTACATTTCATCCACTGCGTTCGGGCATCCAATTTTGCATTCAGATCTGCAGCTTGTGCGTCGAATTTTGGGGTTTGGGCGTCGAATTTTAAATTTTGGACATCCAACTTTGCATTAACATCTGTAGCTTGTGCGTCCAATTTTGAATTCTGGGCGTCGAATTTTGAATTTACGGTGTCGAATTGTGCATTAACATCTGTAGCTTGTGCGTTCAATTTTATCATCATCATCCTGAGCATCTCCGAAATGTCCAACTATGGCGAACTCTTTTCCATCCGGACAGTCTGGCGCAATCGCAAAAACATATGTGTCAACATTAATACCCTCTTCCTCCATTGCTGCTTGTAGGCGCTGTCGAAGAATTTGCTTCTGTCCTCTGCTATCCAGATTCCGGTCCTCAAGTTCCTTCTTCAACTCAAGAACGCGAAGATCCTCCAAATGTCGATCTGACATTGTCACAACACGATTTCGCAGGTTATTTACTTCACCAATAATCAATCCCACTTCTGACACCAATTGTAGCGAGCTTAGGGTTCGCTGGATTGATTATTTTGAATAAATAAGAGCCGTTAAATCGATTTTTAATTTAATTAATATAACACTCAACAATTTTCTTTTCTATCGCTTGCTTCACTTTTTCTCCTCTTCTCGTCTGTCACCATCAGCTGTCTCCACGTCTTTTTATCGTTTCTCACATTCTCATTTCGTTTCCGTCCGTTCCATAGTCTTGGATGTTCTAGTCTCCAGTTTTCCAGTACTTTATAGAATATTCCAGTGCTTGTTTTGGACTTTCCCGAATATCCCAGTACTAACTGTCATATGCGTCACAATATCTTTCTCACAATGGATATTATATTGCAATTAGTGTAATATTCATTTTCGTGTTTCCACGAGTTCTTGCTAATTATCTTTGAGGTTGTTCATCTGGATGAAATGTGCAATTAGGTAACATATGCTGTGATATACATTATATTCTAATTTGGTTTTTCCATATTTTATGTTTCTTTTAATTTTTGGTATTTGTTACCTTTTGAGTTTTCTTCTTAATCTGTCTGGACAAAATGTATAATTGGGTTATTCCATATTTTTATGTTTCACTGAATTTTTTGTAGTTTGTTAATATACCTTTTGAGTTTCGTTCTTAATAGTGTTTCTGTCTAGACAAACTGTGTAATTAGGTTACACATTTTGGTTGATGGGTTTTTGTGTCGTCAAGGATTCTTTGACGTAACACGCGCACTCAAAGTCAAGTGCTAATACTAAATTTATTGAAATCATTTTCATAACTTAACGTGTCCTAGAAAATAGTTTAATGAATAATAATACTTCTTATTGTGTAAAGTATTTAACCTGTTGTACCAAAAGGAATGAAATAATAAAAAAAAACAACATCAAGAAGCGCCTGGTCATTTTAACTCTTATTAACTTTGGATTTACTGCGAATAATTTGCTACGGATCATCGTTGGGGATCAAGTGAACCCTGTACCATATGTTGGTACCGTGGGGTACGTGTGAAGTGCCAACGCATGGCACGCAGTTCTTTCGTATCCCCATCGATCCGTAGAAAGAATATTGTTCACACGAGAAGAGGAAACAAATACACACACTGAAAGTTATTTTAATGTTTATGTTTTCTTTTATTTCACTTGTTAATTCTTTGTTCTTGTAAATATGATCCCAGGATATATATATGATGAAGCAGCAGGGTATAAGGCACGCCAACACACTAAGTAAATACTCCACGGTGGCTTTTCCACGAGATAAAGCGGTATGCATTATGAAATTGAGCAGTAAAAACTTGCTGACCGAAAAGAATTGAAATGGATCTAATTTAAACTCAAACTCCTTTTAACTTTTTAATGGGAATGGTTGTTAATACTCAAAAAGTATAAGCACACGCGACCGCGGTGATGGTTATCGAATCACTAACTCGAAAAGGGATGAAATCGGATAATTTTAATTTTGCACTTGACAGCCAAAAGAGAACATACTTCTGCTCTCTCATTGCCACGTTCTTCGATGTGTGGTAGGTTACATCGGTAAACCGATGATCGAAGAGAGCGGGAGAATGAGAGAACAGAAACTCGATGTATGATTACTTGGGGTAGATTTGGTTGTATGTGCATGCATCAATGTAGTTCTGAGCGGAACTCATTGACCTAATTCGGTAATATGGTGAGTTCAGAGTACATTGATCTATACGAAGACAGAACTGTGAAAGAGAGGAAAATTAAGCTGATGATATTCACTTGCAAAAAGAGAGCATTGATCCCCAGCGAATGAAGTGTCTGGAGAAAAGCCGAAGTAACGCTAGGGAAATATAATGTGATTCAATCGAATGTTTTGATAATTTTCCCCAGCGGTTCTACAATGATGCGACAACTTCGTCCGGCTGGATTTGGTTGTCGCTAATCGACATGAACAAGAGTTGCCGTATGGCAAAAAAGGGAAACTAAACTCAGTTATGCATTGTCTGCGTGGAACAATTAGTTTAGCTATGTGTCCTTGGTGGTAACATGCTTTGCAGGTGAACAGGTAAGTAGGGGGGAATGGGTTTGGTTTGACGCGCTGTAAGGTGGTCGAAATTGGATGGGATTGGCCGGGAATGGTGGGTGGTTCTCCGTGTAGTTTAGAGAAACCCCCACAGTACCACAACTACCCCCACAAACCCACCATCGAAGCAACAAAATTCAACACGACAATTCCATCGCCGAAGGGTGTATTCCGTTTCTTTGCTAAATTATTAATATCGACATTACAACGGAAAAAGGCACTCGTACGATACAACCGTTTTTCACGATGATGTGCTGTTCGATAGCACGGGGCTTTTGATCGGATGACATTAACGGGGAACTATGGATTACGAGGTATATTAACGGGCGCATGGAGCAATTTCGCTTCTTCTTCATTTTACTCTGGTTCAATTCAAATCCGTTTTTTTGTTGTTCTTTTAAGTTATTCAAAGTGGCCATTGAAGTGGCAAACTAAATTAGGTGAATTTAAAGTTTTGAAATTGTATTTCTTCTAAATTGGATTGGTACGAAGTGTGAATAAATATATAAGAATGGCTGCAATAAAAACCTCTTTTTTTGATTGATGAAATTTGGCTGTCCTGGTCGAGTAATCGACCACGGAAAAACAACCCTTAAATACTAAAAGTTGGGTTTTATCAGTATTTAGGCGAATTTTCCCTTTATTGAAGTATGTTGACAAATTTGGGAGGAAGTTATTAATGCGGTTTCTTGCCTCTTTTACAAACTTGCTGCTGGAGTAGACTATGGTGTCATCAGCGTAATTCAACATTACGGTATTGGATAATTGAGGCAGCGGTATGCCTGAAGTATAGAGGAGGTATAATAGTGGTCCAAGAATTAACCCTGCGGAACCCCTGCGGTTATATTATACGATTGGGAGATAGAAGAGTTTATTTTGACCATGAATTTTCTACCAGAGAGGTAGCAAGTGAGAAGTTTGGGTAGTGCAGCTTGTAAAGCAGTCCTGAGATCCAAACACAGTCGAATGCTTTAGATATGTCGAGAGAGATACAGACCGTCGGGCTTTGGTTTTAAAGATTAGTTGTGACATCGTGTGTAAGTTTTAACAGAGCATGACAGGTGGAGTGCTGTGAGCGAAAACTGGGAATTTGGGATAAGAGTGTTGTCATTAGCAAATGAAAGGAGATGTCGATATATCTTGCATTCCAGTATCTTGTTTAATGTGTTTAATAACGATATCGGACGATAGTTGCAGGGGTTGCTGAAAGGACTGGACTTATTGATAGGGACTAAAACCGTAGTTTTCCAGTTATCTGGTTGAGAAGAACGAGAATAGGGACTAGATTTGACGGGAGAAATCTTTTGTAAAGACGGTTTGGAATTCCATCTAAGCCTGTCGACTTCTTGTTGTTGTGTGATGTTATAAATTTAGATAATTCGCCTGCTGTTACGAAGGTCCCATTATCTAGAGGATGAGACGCTTTGTTTGTTTCGTTGAATTCCGCGATGAAAGGGGGAAGGATGGGAACATTGTGCGTGAGATGTGGTCGTTTACAGTACCTTGAAAATTGGAGACTGAGAGGGAGTCGTTTTGGTGATGGATTTTATAAAAGTAATTAGCTAGACAGTTTGCTATGTCAATATCTGATTGGACTGGGTGATTGTTAGTAGGGTTGATAATGTAATCGATTCGGGGTTTGTATTTTCGACCCGTTAGTCTGTTGATATTTTTGAATAAATCACGATTGTGTTTAATATTTTTAAGTATAGACGTGTAAGCCTGGTCGGCAAATTGTTTTAGTTGTCCATTTATCAGGGTAGTCAAGATGATTTTTAATAAAAGGGGAGTAACTGCTATGTAGTTTTCGTCTAAGCTGTTCTTTTTTTTACACGTAACAGTTTTGTAAGGATGTTGGGTAAAGGTTTTCCTAGGTGATTATGAGGGATGGATGTAGGTGTGCGGCTGAAGAGGGCATTTTTTAGTATTTGCTCTATTCCTAAGGCTGCTTGATCAATTTTTGCCCTGTGAGTAGGGCGTTAGAATATACTCACAGCTAGGCCAGCTTGTCGTAAGAGGCGACTAAAGGCCGAGTGGTAGCCGGGGTCCCAACGTCCTGTGCGCCCGGTGAAATACCACCCCATCAAGCTTTAGGCTCCGTGAAATGGTCGGGAGAAATCCCTGGCCATCTTTCGGAGCTTGGCTGATGGACCGGTTCGAGAAAAGGTTGGTTAGGTGGTAGTTGGTCCCAAGGTGAGATACCACCCCGTCACGCTGTACATTCCGCGATATCGCCGAGAGAAATCTTCGACGGTGTTTCGGATGTGTGGCTGGTGGCCCGGACTGACACGGGGATAAGTCATGATGGTGTCTTCTGATATAAAGAATTCCGGAGGTAAACTAGTCTCTCATTCGGATCTCCGGGGGGGACTATGTCAGGAGGAACATCATGCAGATATCATGATAAATAATGGAACTTTGAGAGGTTCGTCATCGCATAACCGGGCTAGCTCTCGAGGCTCGGCCCACGCTCGACTGGTGACGGCATTTTGTAACATCAGGGGCATCGGTTTCACCAATACTAATGTAAACGCCGTCCACCAATATTTGCAAACAACGAACCCTGATATCCTTGCTCTAACTGAGACCCAGGTCGATTCGTCAACTGATTCGACATATCTTCGTTGCTCAGGATACGACTTACATTCGAGATTCCGTTTTAAGGGTGGAATCTGCGTCTTCGCACGGTCCGATCTGTCTTGCGAGAGGATGGAGGCATTGGAGCCCAATAATATGGACATCATATGGTTGAGGGTCGTGCTGAGGAATTCCGTTAAATTTCTTTGTTGTCTTTACGGCTCCCCGAATGACGATTGACCGGTGACATTTTTCGAACATCTTTCATATACCGTCGACTGGATACAGATCAACCACCCAGCTTCTGAAATGGTTGTCCTTGGCGATTTTAATGTGCACAATTCCGTCTGGTTGTTACATTCTAACAGAACCGACGAGGCTGGGAGGCTGGCGGAGATGTTTGCTGTAAGCCACAACTTGACTCAACTCGTGGGGGAACCAACGCGAATACCGGATGCCCGAGGTGATTGTGCGAACACCCTGGATCTGATTTTGACATCCGAACCGAGTATTTATACCGTAGAGGTTTTTGCGCCACTGGGAAACTCAGATCACTGCTTGGTATCTGTCGCGCAAGCACTTGCATACCAAGCGAATAACCGGCCTAGGCAGCTTCGCCATGTATGGAAGTATGGGGTTGCTAACTGGGACGATATGCGAGATTTCTTCGCATCCTTTCCATGGGCCGAGGTGTGCTTCGGAAACTCCGATGTTAACGCTTGCGCGGAGTCGGTGTCAGATGGGGATGGAGATGTATATTCCACATTCCATCAAACGAAGTTCGTCTGATAAACCTTGGTTTGACAAAAAATGCGAGCTGATTACAGCGGCAAAAAATAGAGCTTTTAAGCAATGGCGCTCCAATCCCACCGATGTTAACAGAACGAATTTTGTTAGAATCAGAAACGTGTGCAACCAGGCGATTGATAGCGCGAAGAAGGCTCACAACGACAGGGTGATCAGTAAGCTCCTTCGGTGCTCAACTGGTTCGCGCTCCTTCTGGTCGGTCAATGGCAAAGGCTGTCAGCAATAACTTTGCTTCCTCCTCTTTTCCTCCGTTGGTGACAGACAGCGGGACGTTAGTCACGAATCCAAAGGATAAAGCTAATGTGTTCGCGAATTTATTTTCCGCGAATTCAAACCTCGATCCCGGCCTTTTGCAGCCACCTGTGATCTCGCCGGTACAGTCTTCCATGCGGGATGTGAGATTTCGTCCGCGCACTATTTAACGCATTCTACGTGAACTGGATTGTAGGAAGGCAACCGGCCCGGACGGAATACCAGCAATAGACCTTAAGAACTGTGCTCCAGAACTATCGCCGGTTCTTGGCAGACTCTTCCGCTTATCTTATGCACGGAGGACCTTTCCTGCCTGCTGGAAAATCGCTCGAGTTCAGCCAATCCCAAAGACGGGAAAAAAGTGTCTCCCACAAAATTACCGTCCGATAGCATTACTGTCTATTTTATCTAAGGCAATGGATAAAGTCATCAATACAGAGTTGGTTAAGTATTTGGAGTGCAACGGTCTTCTGAATGATCGTCAATACGGATTCCGTGGCAGGCGGTCCACGGGAGACCTTTTGACACTTATAACCGATATATGGACATCTGCGATTGAACGGCATGGTGAGTCAAGGGCGGTCGCATTAGATATCTCCAAGGCTTTTGACCGCGTCTGGCACGGGGCATTGCTGAGCAAACTTCGTTCATATGGACTTTCCCAACAGCTTTGCGACTGGACGAGGAGCTCCCTCGAGAATCGATCGATCCGGGTTGTTGTGGATGGCGAGTGTTCGGATCTGTATTCTGTTAGTTCGGGGGTGCCCCAGGGTTCTATTTTGGCTCCAACCTTGTTCTTGCTTCACATAAATGATTTGTTGGAGACAACGGATAACAAAGTGTTCAGTTTTGCGGATGATAGTACGCTTGTTTCCTCCTTTTCGAGTGATCGGCCGATTGGTGCATCAACGTCGCACCAGCTGAGATGTAGACAGATTGACTCTCTGAACCGGGATCTAGATAGGGTCCTGCAGTGGGGAAAGGCCAATCTTGTCGACTTCAACGCAACGAAGACCCAGTATACAACATTCACAAAGAAAACCGGATCATCGGTTCCACAGCTGATGATGAATGGCCGGGCCCTCGAGGCTGGGGAAAGTTTGAGATTGCTCGACGTCACGGTCTGTGGGAATGTATCATGGCATAAACACGTATCGGGTATCGCCAGATCAGCCTCAGGAAAACTGAGTTATCTTTTTAGAGCCAAGAAATATTTTACTCCGGTCCAACTTCTTCTCCTATATAAATCTCAAATTAGACCCGCGCTCGAATATTGCTCTCATGTTTGTAGCTCGGCTCCTAAACATACCCTCGACCTACTTGAGAGCGTACAAAGACGAGCGATCCGCCTGATCGGGGACTCGGCGCTGACGTCGGGACTACAGTCGCTATCACATCGAAGGCGCGTGGCCGACATCTGTCTGTTTTACAAATATTATCACGGGTGCTGTTCTTCGGAGATTCTTGGCATTGTTCCACGCAATTCGGTCTATATGCGCTCCACAAGACAATCCGACGGATCGCACCCGTTTGTGGTTCATCTTCCGACAGCGCGAACATCCCTGTATCAGAACTCGTTCCGTTACAGAGCGGGGAAGCTGTGGAACTCCTTTCCCACACGAGTGTTCCCGGAGCGTTACAACCTGCAACTGTTCAAAAAGAACTGCAACAGTTATTTGATGGCATCTCGGGGCGCCCACTCGACGCTATAGGTTCGCCTCTCCCGAGAGAAGTCTAATTAATAATAAAAAAAAAAAAAAAAAAAAAAAAAAAAAAAAAAAAAAAAAAAAAAAAAAAAAAAAAAGTAGGTTTGAAGTCTCTGGCAAAGTATAGTCTGTAAAACTGGCAGCAATGTCCCTATTGACTCTTTTCCAGTTTGTCCTGGAGAAATTCGGGATCGGATTGATTGAGTAACATGGTTCGAGGGCTGGGATTCGGACAGTGGTGTGGACGGACCCATGATCGGAAGGGAATTCGAAGGATGTAGGGAGGTTAGGTGAGTGGGCGTCTACGGATTTTAGGAAAAAATCTATTGTTGATTTAGTAGTATTGGAGATACGTGTTGGCTGTAATGGACAGCCCGCATAGTTATATGGGTGGATTTTATAAAAGTGATTAGCTAGACAGTTTGCTATGTCAATATCTGATAGGACTGGGTGATTGTTAGTAGGGTTGATAACATAATCGATTCGGGGTTTATATTTTCGACCCGTTGGTCTGTTGATATTTTTGAATAAATCACGATTGGGTTTAATATTTTTAAGTATAGACGTGTAAGCCCGGTCGGCAAAATGTTTTAGTTGTCCATTTATCAGGCTAGTCAAGAGTTGGATTTGATTTTTAATAAAATGGGAGTAACTGCTATGTAGTTTTCGTCTAAGCTGTTTTTTTTTTTTTACACGTAACAGTTTTGTAAGGATGTTGGGTAAAGGTTTTCCTAGGTAATTATGAGGGATGGATGTAGGTGTCTGGCCTAAGAGGGCATTTTTTAGTATTTGCTCTATTCCTAAGGCTGCTTGATCAATTTCAGCAGAGAGTAGGTTTGAAGTCTCTGGCAAAGTATAGTCTGTAAAACTGGCAGCAATGTCCCTATTGACTTGTGGGGCTTTTCAGGGCCCGAAGAGCCATGCATCGCTCGATCCCCACCATTCCCAGCGATGCGACTTACCTTGAAGTCGAATTTTCAGCAAGATTATGCAACCTTGCTACGGCATTAACCGCCAACCAATTCGCTGGAATTAATTCGGTTATCCCCAAGGATAACCGACATAAATATATATTAGGCAGCTTACCTTTTTTGGGTGCTTTTCCAAACCTCTTCCCCAGGGTCATTCCTAAAAGCATAATTCACGGCAAGATTATCATCTTGCCATGACATCAATTCATCAACCGAGCTTCCGCGACCGAACAATGGATGGCACATATCCACCAACACACGCTGATCTTTCCGTGTGTTATTTTCGTACCCATTCATTGACCTAGCATTATTTCGGGTTGCTTGCACAGCTGCAAGCCAGATTTCCAACGGCATGTCTATGATCTATCTTTCCTTAAGTAAAGAAGATCAAATCAAACATTGGCCTTCCAGGCGCGCATATTTTGCTTGGATCTAAGCATGACCGATTTTATGATCCGTTGCCGTTTCTTGGAACTATCACCAGCATCGGTCATGGCCACCAATTTTAGTTTACACAAAGTAAACATTCAAGCGGATACTTTCGCCTGACGGTGCCTTTCAACGGGATTAACACATCCCTAACATAACATGCATCGAATCATACGACCGAAATTTGTTTATGCTAGATGATCTAACAGCGGCCATGCCGAATGTTCGATACATTTTTCCAAGATAGATTTCTGCCTTCGGCAAGGGTTTTATTGACTCGCGTCAATCAAGAATCTATCCCTTGCGTATGGCGGCAGTTTATCTTGCCCAAACATGTAGCAGCCGATTCGATCTGCTACATGAGTTTTTCCCTTTTCCTTTTGTTTGGACCTTCGCCATTGGCGGCGAATCCTTTAGGTTCGTTTTCGTTGGATGTCTGTAAAGAGACATCCAATAACCAGTCAGATTTTCACCTTCCAACGGGGCAGAAGCTCGTCGCGATCACCAAAATATATTGTACGTCGAGCATCGAAGTGGAGTTAGTGTCAGTGTAGAGAGTAAATTAAATAAAACGCAAAACATATTGTACATTCTACCATCTAATTGGAGTTCGTGTCGGTGTAGAGATTAAATTAAATAAACACAAAATATATTGTACATTCGGGCATCAAAGTGAAGTTCGTGCCCGTTTTCATTAAATTAAATACAGAGTGAACTTATGTCGCGAAGTTTGCTAACATTAGAAATATGACCTGGAACCAAACTGTTGTCCTCTCCACTGATTACAATAAAGAAGTGTTAACAATAGAACCAGACTGCGTTTTTATATCATATTTCCTTCCTCGTCGGTGATAGTACGGAGTCCTGTTATACCAGAGTTTGTGAACAATTCCAGTGTGTGTTTTTTTATAGAACCCGCATCCTTGTCGATGCCTACGTAAAAAAACTACCACAGACTCCTTTCCAGTTTGTCCTGGAGAAATTCGGGATCGGATGGAATGAGTAACATGGTCCGAGGGCTGGGATTTGGACAGTGGTGTGGACGGACCCATGATCGGAAGGGAATTCGAAGGATACTGTAGGGAGGTTAGGTGAGTAGGCGTCTACGGATTTTAGGAAAAAATCTATTGCTGATTTAGTAGTATTGGAGATACGTGTTGGCTGTAATGGACAGTCCGCATAGATATATGGATGGAGTTGAAGGAGTGCTAGAAGTTGGCAACCATATTTATTGCATTTAGTGTGTGCACATTTATTCCTATTATGAAAGGTGCAGGTAGAGACTGTTGGATTATCTCAGTGATGTCGGAACTAGGGAGGTTTGGTTCCCGAGAAGTGGGAAAGTATACGGACGACAGTACAAGCACTTTGTTGCTTTTGCAAAATATTTTAATTGCCATGTACTCAATATTATTTATATTGGTGAACCTAATTTCGGAAAATTGGAATTTCTTGTGTATTAGAATTCCAGTACCTCCATGAGCTCCAGTGGTTCGTGGATTAGAAACAAGTGTATAGTTAGCGATAGATATGCGGGAGTTTGGTTTAAGCCACGTTTCTGAGAGGAGGAGGATATCTGGGGAAAACTTGTCAACGAACAATCGGAGGTGTTGTCTGCGAGGTCCATGAGGTCCAGTGGGTCCTGGATTAGAAACAAGTGTATAATTAGGGATAGATATTGGGGAGTTTGGTTTCAGCCACGTTTCTGAGAGGAGGAGGATATCTGGAGAAGACTTGTCAACGAACAATCGGAGATGTTGTCTGCGAATATTGGAATATATGGACTCTGCGTTGAGGGAAATTATGGTTAAATTACCCAATAAGGGAGAGGATATGTAAAGTTATAAGAGATAAAATCTGACCTTTTTTTTCTATTTCTGAGCTGTGCATCAGCGTGGGCAGTATCTTCTGTAAGCTGCTTATGTATCCTGTGATGTCCAGATTATGATCGTTACAGCTGGATTGGTGGTTTCTTGTCATGTTATGGGAATCCTTGACAACCTTAGCGTATGACATTCCTGGACTTGTAGGATTTGTTGATCGAGGTGATGTTGTTTTGGTTGGTGAAGGTTTGCTCGTTGCCATGGGTGTTGTTCGCCTTTGTAGAATCCTCAGCTTATGAGGACATTGGGAGAAGTTGGCAGGATGGGGTCCTCCGCAGTTACAGCATGTCACTGTGATTTTCTGCGTTGTAATGGATCCATCGGGGTTTGTTGTTTGAATTGTGAATAGATATTTTATTTGTTTGAGCCGGGTGACATCAGTTGGAGGAATTTGTATAATGCGTAAATGCAGAGTCTTCTTAGTCCGCATGTATGGCGTTTGGAAGTAGTCCAACCTGTTTATTTTCAGTTCCGGACAGATCCTGAATATTTCTGCTGCAAGTTCCTCATTGGTCCATGCTGGATCAATATGTCTTAAGATGAAAGTCGCTGGTTTCAACTGTCCATGTTGAAAAGTGAAAAAGTCACGCTTATGTTGCGCAAGTTTTTCTACCGCCTTGTTGTGATCCGTTAAAGTTGTTGTTGTGATGAAAGTCGAAGCTTCTCTTGTGTTTGTAGTGAAATTGCGGTAGCCTAAGGTACTTTCGAGCATTCTAATTAGTTCTTTGATGTTTGTTATATTTTTAATATAGATAGGTGGTGGTCTTGTATTTTTGTCGTGTGTGTTAGGCATTTGATTCCCGGCTGTCTTCTTTTGTTGGGGAGATAGTGTTTCGGGGGACGATAATTGTTGGTTTGGAGATGATGGGGCTAGTCCCGGGTGTTGAGCAGGCGTTTCTTCCATGCAGACGTCATCTCTGATTTTATTGCTTGTTTTTAGGGAGCGAATTTCCTCGTGGAGTTGTTTCGTCTGTAGTCGCAGTGTATTGATATAATCCACGGCTTCCAGATACTTTTTTTGTTAGTCCATAGCTTGTGTCTCCATAGTTGTTGGTTTCTTTGTTGCACTCAGTAAATCGTCGGTGGCTCTTCTTTTACGCTCTATGATGAATTGTTGGTCATCACTGGGGCCGTCGCCCAGCATTTGTTACTGTTGGTTTTCACTGTTTTATTACTAAAAGTATTTTTACACGTGCATTTCACACACTTTTACTGACATGTGCGTTTTACACACTTTCACAAACACGTGTTTCATCTATGCTCTGAAGTACTCGATAAGAATGTTTTTATGACAACGTTTTAGTCATTTACAAGTCGTCATTCTGTGTGCATCAGTTGTATAAGAGATGGATGTCGACAAGCAACATTTATGCCATTGCATTCTATTCTGTTTGCAAATGAAAGTTGAATGCTGCTCAAGCTATGGAATTGATTAATTCGACTTCGGGGGAACATTCTGTGTCATTCAACAGTAAAAAAGTGGTTTGCAAGATTTTGTGAAGGAAACTTAAGTCGTGAGGACTGAACACCACGTCCAGGTGCAGTAAAAAAATTTGGCGATAAGGAACTTCGAGTTTTACCAGATGAAAATCCATGTCAAACTCAAGAAGAGCTTGCAGAACAATTAGGAGTATATCTTTGTATAAGTATCTTTTCAAATAAAGTTGAATTGGTAAAAAAGCCAAGTTTCTACTTGCACATCTTTCTTTAACGGATATCAGATCTACCAAACTACTTGTTCAAACATATTTACAAGTTATATTTCTATATTAAGAACACTTTAATAAAGCAACCTACGATATGTCGCACAATTCTTTTCTAATGAAATTTTATTTGGAAGTTTACTTCAACGCTTGGAACTGCGGAAATAAAAATCGTTAACGTTTAACCAACTCTTCGAAAATCGTTGTTATTGTTTTGATTTCTTTTACACTACGAAAATTAACAGCAACAAGCCATATGGTCTCCAGCAATTAAGCAATCAAAACATTATATTTATATCATACGTAATTACTCGTATTTGCAGTTGGGATGGGAACGAACATACAGGGCAAAGTCTCTGATTGCCTTCAACGCGGCGAATGCCAGGACGATCCTTGTCCCTGTTCAATCCAAGGTGACATGTAGTGTCCACGTGACACACCTGGATAGCTACTTTGGCACCCGCCAAGTAGTGATCCAATGAATACAGCGACATCCTGAGAAAGGTGGGCGCAAGGAAAATAACCTAGCCCGCAAAAACATATTATTATAGAAAATTGAACAAGCCTCGGATATGGACCGGATACACGACGACGACCACGGAAACGAAAATGGCTAAACGATTTAAGAATTTTCTCATGGAGCGTCCGCTCACTATACAGAGCTCGAGCTGCACAGCAGCTGGCCGAAGCCCTGTCCGAATATAAGACTGACATAACAGCATTACAAGAAATAAGATGGATGGGGAGTGCTGTTATTCAAAGAAACGAGTATGACATTTATTACAGCAGTCAAGCAAAACACCATGTGCTCGGGGTAGGCTTTCTAGTCAGCCAAAAACTGAAGCCTGCCATCATCGGCTTTAATGCAATAAACGAAAGGCTATGCACTCTTCGCGTGCGAGGCAATTTTAAGAACATAAGCCTCATAAACGTTCACGGACCTACAGAGCAGTCCCCTGACGAGGAAAAAGAAGAATACTACGAGAACGTCGAACGGGGCCTCAATGCCTGCCCAAGATGCAATGTGAAAATCGTTCTTGGTGATTTGAATGCCAAAATAGGTCGGGAACCGGTTTTCAGGCACTACGCAGGTTCCCATAGTTTGCATGAGAACACTAATGAAAATGGACTTCAAGTCCAATGGCAGCATCAAAGAACTTGGTCGTTGCGAGTACTAGGTTTCCGCTTAAAGATATAAACAAAGCCACCTGGGTATCACCTGATGCAGCCACGCGCAACCAAATTGACCACATGTTGATAGATCGGGGCTCCTCGATAGAATAGTGGTTAGTATATCCGCCTGTCAAGCGGGAGACCGTGGTTCGATTCCCCGTCGGAGAGCCTCTGGCGCAAGACTAATGACCTTGTCCGGAAAAAACAAATCATTATGGAAAATTTAACAAGCCTCAGGACTTGCTAAATAAGGCCAAGACCGATTCACGGTTGTAGTGCCGATGATGATGATGATAGATCGCCGCCACTCTTCGAGCCTGATGACGGTTTTTTTAGTTTAGTTTTAAACCACATTTATTTTCCTAAATCTTTTTACATATTATGTATATATTTGGGGTAAATGTTAAAACCTATTTTACAATTACAGTCCTTAAATTAACTTACTGGCTCTATGCGAGCTCTCTAAATTACACAGTATAAATTGATTTTTTTATTTATGCCTTTCGGCGTACATTTCTTTTTGGTTTCTTTCTTATATATATATGAACATTAAATAAGTAATATATTAGAGGGACTCCTCGTTTACATCTATACGTATAATTTTTTTTTATTTTTTTATTTATGTAACAAACAAAAACATCAAAACGAAACGAAAAGGTAAATAAAAATAAAACAAAATAGGAACAAAATAGGTAATAAAGGTAATGTAGGAAGGAGTACAAGGTGAGGGGGACAAGAGGAAGGAGAGCCTTCTATATCTGAGGAAGCGAAATCCTCTCCTCGTTGACAAGCCACCACCATTTGGGAGATATTCGATGTTCGGCTGATTTATCTCTTTCACTGATCGCCGTGCTAAAACGCAGGCGGTCTGGTGCATTGGGGATATCACTATCATGGAGAATTCGTTTGTCCCTGGCACCACGGAGAGCGTGGTAAATAATCGGGACTCCATGCACGTCTTAGATAAGGCTTTGGCGGATATTTGTCTTTTTGTTATACGTTGACGCAGTGTTCCGCCTGAACACTGTTCGCTAAAGCAACACACGAAGAGAATACAGCCACAAAGTAAAACGCTGTTAAATTATTTTAAGATACATTTTTATTTATTTTCCTCAATTTTTAGTTTAGGACATCTGTTTGGCGAGAGCTTACAAGCTTTGTCACTGTTTTAAGGTTTCGACTCTTTTCTTTTATTTTTCGTTTCACGTTTTAGCACAGTAAACCAAAAGAAGGTGAAGTAAAATGTCACACGTTTGAATCCCGCGATAATTCCACGATGAGAACACTGTGTCAATCTCCGTATTGACTGGCAGCCTTGGTTTTGATTGTCTTTCGAACACTGTAATTAATCGTAAGCGATATCCTCGCTGAGGATCACAAGCCTGCGCGCGTTGAAAGTTGTATGTGAACGCCGAATATATGCATTTACGGTGTTTGCCCTTTGGTGGCAATTCAAAGGAGGTATTCAAGTATGAATGCCCTTGTAGACGCAATTCTTTGTAGGAATTCTATGTAATGCTTGTATGCATTAATGTCCTTGGAAAGGGAAATATTTTCAGGTGCCAATGCGATTCCATTGGCGGGAGACAACGGGAGTTGTGTTGCGGATATGGGGGGTTTTTCAGGTAAGAGGGCCGTGGGGTTTGGTGGAACCGCCACAAGGCCTATTTGATCCAAGAAAGGGAACGCTTCTGGGGGAATAAACCCATTCTGGAGCGTATTCTCCAGATACATATCGTTGGAATAGAATGCTCTCGAAATAAGATTATTGTCGCTGGACATTGCCCTTGCTGTGTGACCACGAATAATTTTAATTATGAAATTGTCTATCCTAGTTAACCCTGATTTGTTATACAGGATTTTGTTGCGATAGCATTTTTGTATTGCGACTCTGGTGTTCTATAAAGTCCGAAGCAGGAACGCAAACACTGCCGTTCGAACGCACGAAACTTCTCCATATAAAGTGGAGATATATTATACCATACTGGGCAGCCATAAACCAAAACTGGTGGGATGAATGCCGAGTACGAAATTATTTTGACTCTTGGATTAAGAAGACTAGTCCGGAATAGACTTCTTGTCATAGAACATGCGCTTTTAGCTGCGGAGAGGGACGCTGCTATGTGCTTGTCAAAATATAAATACTGGTCTAGCCAGATACCAAGGCATCTAACTAGAGCTTTCACTTGCAGTGGAAGGTTATTGTTACCTACAATAGAAAAGTGTTTCCAGTTGTATTTTGTATCCCTCGAGGCCCTGGATAGTGGCATTCTGAAAAGGATAGTCTCAGTTTTCTGGAAATTAATCTTTAATTTCCAGTCGTCGCAAAATTGTTTTATTTTGTTGAAGGTGCCTATTGATGACGTCTATTTTTCCTCCTGTTCTGTACACCACTATGTCATCGGCGTACGCAATGGCGTTTTCGAGACAACTCACTAGATCAGTAGTGTAAATATTGAATAGAATGGGAGAATTCACAGCTCCCTGCTGTAAGCCATTTTTAATTTGGAAGGTCTTGTTGGAGAGTATGTCCCCGCATTTCACCACAAAATGTTTGTCCATTATCATATCATAAATGATGTATAACAAATATTGCGGCATACCCAGGTTTGTTAACTTATAGACAAGTCCTTCTAACCATACGGCGTCGAAAGCCTTTTCAAAGTCAACCAAGCAGGCGCCTGTACATTGTCACTTTGCCTTGTTCCACTGTATATCGGAAACAAGTTTCGTCGCTGCATGAACTGTATCATGTCGCGCTCGAAAGCCAAACTGGTTGTTGGGGATGATATCGTTTTCATCACACCAACCTATCAATGCTTTGTTTATAATTTTTTCGAATACCTTGCTGATGTTGGGAAGCAGGCTGATCGAGCGCAGATTAGCTGGATTGTTCTTATCCTTACCCTTTTTGTGGATAGGGTGGACTACTGCAGTCTTCCAATGGGTTGGATAGTGTGCATTGTTTAGAGCGTTGTTAAACAAAGTAGGGTATATGTTCACTGCTCCGCGAGGCAAGTGCCTTAGAACCACATTTGGAATGCTATCTATTCCAGATGAATTCTTATTTTTTATTGAGCCAAGTATGTTTCTAAGTTCATCCTTGCGCACAAACATATTTGTATTTTCATTTCTGTCTGGAGAATCCGCTCTATTATTTTCGCCGAATGTGATGAAACTATGGTTTTCGGATCGCCAGTTGTGAAGTTGATTGCGCAGCGAGCAATGTCTTTGACGGGCATTGCTTTCAATTTCAGGCTCCAATTGAATTCGCTTTCTTTTGCGGATCTTCGACTACTATTACTTCATCATTGGAGTTGATGTGCTCTAAGGTGAGTCCTGCGTTCAGCATTATCTGACAATTCTCGGGAGTCCGTGGAATTCGGAGACAGGGAATGTCATTGTGATCTTTTCTTCGACATATTTTCTTGATTTGTGAAAACATGTTCGGTCCGTTTGCTTGAACGGCTCGAATCCTGTTGCTCCACTCCTCATTTATTACTGCTCGGTAATTATCCCGGATCAGTTTTTGAAGAGTTTTAATCAAGGACTTGATTGTTTTGATTTCATTGCTATTTGGGTCACTGAATTGCCTATAGCACAATTTCAGCTTTGAGAGCAGGGTGCTCTTTTGCCTATACAAAGCATCGATAGTTGCATTTCTGCATCGGAAGGTATAGGCATTCATATGAACTACTTTGGGGATGGAACGATTCATTGTGTTAGTAACAATATCGTTCATAGTTATGAGGTAATGATCGATTTCATCATTACGAAGGTTTCTATTAGTCGGTGGGTGTATGCCAATGTTGGGTATTTCTCTTTTTACTATACGATCGAAACGCGACCAATGTGCTTTTCGAAAATCGAGAGAGTGTATTTGGTCGTACTGCTCAAGTAGATAGTGCTCCTTGGGCACGTGTATTACGGCCGTAGTGATCGCTATCGTACTCAATTCTACGAAGACAATTTCGAGTAGTTACCTCGGTATCTGGTAACTGAATTCGATCATCTGTCATTAGTAAATCCAGGAAGGAGTTACCTCTTGGATAAGACGGTGTACTTGTAGCGTATAATACTAGTTTATGCTCTATCGCATTTATTTGCCACCAATCAAACAAGGCATTTCCTCTGGTGTTCGAGGTCAGATTGTCCCAGGTACTGTGCTTGGAGTTAAAATCACCCGCCCATAAAAAGTAATTGTTTTCCGAATGTAACTTGAGGCTTCGGAAAAGCGTGTCGATTTCACTGATAAATTGGGTACACTAAACAGATTCAGGAGCGTAAGCAGCGACTATATATAGATGCCTTTGACCTTTTAGAGGAATATCTATAATGCATGCCTCTAGCACCTGGAATTTGTGTACTTCCGTGCTGTAAAGGACCATGTGGTGAAGACCTTTCTTAACTAAGACAGCGACCCCACCCCCTCGAGTAGAGTGTGGTCGATCTCGTCTAATTATGTTATAATTTTTGTAGCCCATTTTGTGCCTTTGGTTAGCTTAGTTTCGCTAGCCAAGAGCACATCTGGGCGTTCGGCTTGGAGCAGATTGCCTAAATTATCCCTTCTTTCAATGTGGATTGGTGAATTTACATTCACAGCAATAATTTTTTGTTTTAATATCTATTCGTGCCTTTTGTTCAGTCAGTGTTTTTTTGAAATTCGGCAAATTATCCTTGCATGGTTAATAACATTGTTATTATTTCTGAATGTGCCTCTGGCGCAGGCATTCTTCCATTACTATGTGTATGTTCCATGGATGATGGTTGCTTAGGAGCACCGGTCATTTGTACATATGCCAACCAAACGACCATAGCTTGTAAACGAATGAACGAAATGTCATGAAACTTCATACATAAACTAGTGACAAATGAGCCTCTCTAAATCAGCTATGTTTATTGTCTAGTGGCGCCACCTGTTGAAAAATCCCGGGACTTTTCAGCCCATGTACTACAGACAGTACTGACAGTAAATACCAGGAGATAATATTACTGAAATCCCGATTAAAAAACCTCTAACAATTACCAAAAACCGACTGTAAATTAGCAACGAATTTGTATTAAAACAACAGAATTCAGGCTATAAAATTTAGTAACCCAAATATGTTCCCACAAATAAATAAGATATTCAGGAGAAATAATCAAAACTAGATTCATTGTCTTCAAATAGCACGCACCGACGTAAACAAGCAGCTGCTAATCAACATTGGAATAGATACAAAGAACGATAATCGCCAATAATGAGCTCTTCGTGATCGAGGATTCCTTGAAATAGGTGAGCGCTGTGGCAGAAATGTACAAGGTGAATGAAAGCATTCACCGAAATCACGACTTGGAGAACAGGGCTCTACTAAATCACCTACATTGAAATTTCAATTGGACAATCAGAGAGTCTCGGTTTTACCGAATTCTATGATTATAATTTGGCAAATAACATAAACGCAAATGTTAGGGCTAATAGCATATTAACAACGAGGAAAGAGACCCAGGGTATCTTCGACTCATTGAGAAACAAAACATCAGTGCAAAGACTGTACAAACCCAATGAACTTGGGTTCGATAAGTTTACTACCAAGCGCAAGTAAAGGGTTCGAAAAGACCATTAACAAAGCTCTGTCAAAATGGGCAAATGACAACAACATTATTGCGAATAACCAGTTTGGCTTTAAGGCGGCTCACGAAACCCCACAAGCCGCGGCTAAACTAGTCGCCAACATACAATGAAATAAATGTAAAAACCAATGTACAGGTGCATGTCTGATCGACTTGGAAAGAGCCTTCGACACCGTCTGAATCGAGGGGTTACACTGCAAGCTAATGGGACAAGGTATATATATAAGCCTCTCTTATATATACTTTATGATATGTTAATAATGTAGCAAAATGGCCTCCAATATGAATAACGTATAATATCAAGAATGATTTCCACTTCCCCATTATATTACGTACGGTCTCACAATTAACAGGACAGCTCCCAAAGTTAAAATTATACGCACTTTACTATTGCGTGACTTCAACAAGGCAACGCTATTGCGACGACTGGCAGCTTAAGACTTCCAGAAATGTGAAGCTATCCATTTAGAACCGCATTGTATAAAGTCACGAATGACACAAGATATATATGGAGAAAGTTAGTTATCGTGAATCGGCTTGAATGTAAACTGGAAACCAGGACTGTTTCTCAATAGCTTGTCATCTGGCTAGAAATCTGTATTTCAACATACATGTGAAACCTACTTTGGCCAAAGCTAGATACACTTTTGGTATGATAAGAAAACTATTTCACAGTAGCAAACTGGAGAGCAGGGCAAAAGTTACATGCTATATGACACTAATCAGGCCAATGATTATATATGGTTGCCCAGTATGCTTTAACATAGGTCCAAATTTGATGGAAAAGATTCGTTTGTTTAAAGGGTAATGTCTCAGAACTTGACTCAAATTATATTTAACACCGAAATCGGACTACAAAAAGTACTATCCAAATGAGACTTTATATAAAAGACTGGTTAAAAAAAGACTGGAATAATTTTATGATCAAATTAATCAGAGGCCATATTGCGAGAGCCATAATCTCGCTCAATGATCTAATTTTCGGGGCTTATTATCCAAATACTTTGTTTTGAAAGGGTGCGTCGCAACGGCTTTGTTCTAACAGAGGCGTTCCTCGAATTGGATATGAATCGTCTTATACAGGATGGATACGGAATCCAGTTGATCTATTATGTATGTAAATCCTCCGTGTCCGATTGTACTATAATCAGGAAGTCACCCGCAACAAAGAAGAGCTTTTGTGGCTCAGTAGGGCTATTTCCTATAGAGACTTTGATGATAATATTAAACAGTTCTGGTGGTTCAATAGCCAATAAAAGTATGTCTATCAATGTCGGTAGAATAACTACATTATCAGCCTGCCTACAAAGACGTGGGCTTTTTTGTCGCTGAATAGTAATAGTACGACATAATAGTAATAGTATTATAATATTTTGCTTAGAGCATCCGCAGTAGGACCAGTAAGTTATAATACACGATAATGAGGCTAGAATTTAAGAATTTTTTGTTTAGCCTGCAATTTAGAATCTAAGAAAAAAAAATGTGCAAAAGTGAAATGAAATTACATTCTTGAAACTTGAGCTCATTCTAACTCGACCTTTAATTGGAGTGACCACATGGTTGAAGAGTCACAAAATGTCAATTTGTATGGAAAGTTAAACACAGAGGATCATTTTTAAACCGAAACACACAAGCGCAAAAGGCTGTATTTGTTCATGTGTTCCTAAAAATTAAACTGTGGAAGCAATATAGGCCAATATGTGGCATGTTGCATTAACATAATTATGTGGCGTAACTGCCTGCAACAGCGGCGACTTTATCAAGTGTAGCCACCTCTGAATATGAGTTTTTGGGTGATTGTGCAACTCATTCTTTTCTTATTAAAGGGAATACATACCGAAGACTCAGTTATTACTTTAAATTTTCTAAACAATTAAAACCTTACAAAGATTGATTAGTTACCCTTTTATTTCGATATCAATTTCACCCCATTCACTTCAATTTCCTTCGCGTTGTCTCTCTCTATCATTATATCTATGTACCTATATATTTGGCCCTATATCAATCTATCTAATCATTATATTATATCTATCTATAAAATTGCCTGTAAACATATATTTTCCACAATCCTGTTGGCTCATTTCTTAATATCCTATCTAAAACACAATGCATTTAGGCCTAAATATACCCAGTACCTCTCTCCTTATCTGCCATTCACTCTTCCGATATCTAAATCTTTCTACCTATGTATTTCAATTCCATTATAAGATGATCCGCCTATCCTAATAAAAACCGTCAGGTAATCCACCCTTTACAAGTATATCTATAAATATCTTGTGTCATCATTAATATCCACCCTTTCTTTCCTCAGAAATGTTGCTAAGTGAAGATGTCAATTAGCGCTAACGAAAAACAATTAAGTACCATTCATCTCAAACATTATATTATACAGCAGCATTCATATGCCAGGCAATTGCTATGGAAAATTTCTCAACAGAGTACCAGTTTCATGCATTTGGTACTTTTTCACAGTCAAGCTGAAACTTCGACTAGATCACCTCACTTGTAGATGCAGGTTTTGCTTTCAAATTCTTGTTCGCAATGTTCATCCGACTTGCAGTCAAGAAACTTGATAGACTTTTAATGATGTCAAAACAAGGACCTTCTCCATTGCCATCTGGAACTACCGCATAAAACTGGTTTTGCAAAGGTTGCATGCGCAGGTCAGTACCCACTGAAGATGCGTCAAGGTTGCCGTCGGATATAGCCATTCTTTCCTTCTTGATCCGTAGCTTTCTGTTGGAGTCGAATTATTGTTTGCGCGAGTTTTCAAAGTTCGTTTATTGTGATTCACAATTACGATTTCAGCACCGGTTTAAATTTCTCAATCCAAAAGTTCACGCACTTAAGCTGCATGACCTTGGCATTCTCTACCTGTGCCTCTTAAAGGCTTACGGTGATCGTAAGGGATTACAAGGATAGCAAACTTCTGAACGAGTGTTTTGTTCTTCTTCCTTTTAATATTATTTATACAATAGTTGTGATGAAATAAGTGTTTTTTGTTTTTGCAGTAGTCGAAGCTAATATAATTGAATGCAAAGCAAATTCTACTAATGGTAAAATATTTGCCTTACCAATTCGCATTTAATTTGTTGGCAAAATGCACTCACACTTTGGTTTTGTAATTATTTTGTCTAGCTTCTGAATGCGACTTAAAATAAATCGCATGGATATTAAATCCAATTATTGTGCTGTAAGTTAAGTAGAGTTATATAGATAGAACAGCGCTAAATACTGAAAGAAGAATATCTAGAACTCAATCAGATCGTTAATGTTTTGTGGGACGGCGAGCAAGAGTGTAAATTATAAACCAAGTCTCTTCACTATTATTCCTCATACAATACAACATTCTTAAATATATCTACATAAGATGTTAAATACAAATGTTGAAAGCGAAAACAGTATCTTATCTTACAATTTAACGAGGTTATCAGAATCTATGCAGAGGTAGTTTGTAGTCTTCTTTGTTTTTATTTTTTTTTATTTTCAGTTGCTTCGGTTGAACTGGGTTACAAACTTTGATAACACTTAATAAATATTGGTTCCGTTCCTTCTTTTAACTTTATTAAGAACTCTTCGGAGTGTCCGTGTACAATTTGTTCAAACCCAACCCGATATATAATTTCTAGAAAAGCTAAAAAAATTGTCGATCTAGAGTAAAGCGTGGATTATCAGACGCCGAAGACATAATCTGCGTTTACTACCGGATTCAAAGCCTGGCGGTCTTGTATGATTTCATTTCCACCATCCATCCACCCAAGTAGTTAGATAGTTGAACTAACTCCGTAGAGACCTCCCGCACCCTTTTAATTTTTCAGATATCTCGAGACCGAGCCCAACATTCCCATTCTGGTTGTCGCAAGATGGTAAGAAGGCAGAGAGCCGACGAAGGACACACCTCTTGTGGTCGTTTGCGTGGTACTGCTGAAATACCGAGTGCCACGGGGGCACAGGTTCACCACGCTTATCCAACGTCGTTGTACACGATTTTATTTATATTGAAACAAACTTTTCCACTTAGGAATTTCAATTCATTTATTGTTCGCTAATTTATTAAAAGTAACTCAAATGCTCGTACATACGATGTCGGTCCAAATTTATAAATACAACTGAAGTGTTCGCACATACAATTTCGGTACAAATTTATCAATACAACTTAAGTGTTCGCACATACAATTTCTGGTGCAAAATCTCTAGATACAACTCAAGTGTCCGCACATACAATTTCGATACAAATTTATAGATACTATTGGATCCGTACCACACCCTGTCAAATGCAATCACCGACTAACTGAACATCCTTTTCAGATTCCCGAAAGTTACCTCCTTTCCTTCCCCTATTGTGCAATCCTTGGCATTTCATCCTTCCAACCCTTTTTTTCTTTTCTTTTTTGCCATCGAAGCGCCAGAACTCAAAAATCCCAGGCGTCGCTTCGATGACCATATTTGGTGCTATTACCCCCATCATCGACACGCAAAACATACGGTGGTAATTGAGCAGGTAAGCAGTGGCGTTCGAAAGAACCGCCACACTCTCATTTTCCTTTTTTCAAAATTTGTCGTTCGATTAAAATAAAATCAGTTCTATGGAAATAGATACATAACAAACAAATTCTTGGGAAGGACGATCATGAAATTCATCCGATGATGGGCATTAACAATTTGGAATTTCTTAAGGTATTGCCGTCGTATATCACAACAATTAGCATAGAATCGCAATGCAGTATATAATGTTCGAGAATAATATATAATCTTCTACACGAGGTGGTAGTCTGATGTGTTGAATCTTTCATTCTATCTTTTACTGTGATTCTAACCGTCAAAGCCTTGGTTCGAATCTAATTCTCTTCACTACCGTCGCAAATAGCTATAATTAGTGACTTCGTTGTTATCTGTACACAGCACTCACTTTCACTTTACGTGATCACTTATTATTATTATTTATTGGCTTGTAGGAACCCGGAAGTTCATGACCTCACCGACTCGGCTTCGCCATCGTTCCCTGTCCTGGGCACTCTCCTTCCACGCTTGACCATTCGATCCGATCTCCTCAAGGTCAAACCTAACATTGTCCTCCCATCTCCGTCGCGGCCGTCCTACCGGTCTTTTTCCCGTTGGTCTACCGTCAAGAATTCTATGCACGGTCCTATCGTTCCCATCTTAATCTTCGCGACTTGATTACTCTCACTATTGTAGGTTTGCGATATCGCTCTTCCAATTCGTGGTTATGGAGTCTCCTCCATTGTCCTGCCTCCTCGCCATATTTACCTCCAAAGATGCCCCTCAAAACTTTATTCTCGAATACGCGGAATTTGTTTTCTTCCCGTTTTGTGAGAGCCCATGCGTCGCATCCATATAGAACAATCGGCATGATTATGGTTCTATAGACACGGAGCTTTATGTTACGTGATAGCAGTCTGGATTTCAGCAGTTTACTGACTGCGTGCCAACTCGCGTTGCCGGAATGCAGTCTCTTGTTAATTTCCTTCGACATTTCGTTACTGGTCGTCAGTATCGTTCTCAGATATTTAAATTCTTTAACTATTTCAAATATCTTACCTCTGACGTTTATATGTGTTATCTGAAATCCACCTGCTCTCGCCGTAATCATGTATTTTGTTTTGTCTTCATTTATTTCTAGGCCCACCTCTTCTGCCGCTTGCATGATGATTTCACAGTTTTTACTAACAGTCTCTAGATTATCGCCCAGAACGGCGATGTCATCCGCATATGCGACCACTTGTGTGACCCCGTTCAGGGATGATCCGGCAATGTTGTCGTCTTGTACCTTTCTGATGACATACTCGAGCACAAGTCCCGGATTTCAAATGGTTCTGAGAGGTGGTTTTCTATTCTGACTCGCCCCTTGTTTTCGTTCATGCAAATTTTAATGAGCGCGGCATATTTTTTTGGGACTCCCAGCTCAACTAGAATATGGTAGAGTCTCTGCCTTGCGACTGAGTCGTAGGCTTTTTTGAAGTCAACGAACAGTTGGTGAACCGTCTCTCCGTATTCCCACTTCTTTTCCAGCAGTAGTCTTATTGTGAACATTTGGTCGCTTGTTGACCGGTTCCGATGGAATCCACATTGGTAGTCTCCCAGTATCTCTTCTGCGTACGGTGTGATTCTAGCCAGAATGACATTTGTTAATATTTTGTATGCGGTTGGGAGCAATGATATTCCTCTGTAGTTTCGCAGTCAGATCTGTCGCCTTTTTTGAAAATGGGGATGACCATTGAGGTTTTCCATTCTTCCGGAATGACTTCCTTATCCCATATTGTTTGGATGAGCTGGTGGATCTTTCGAGCGGTTGCCTCTCCTCCATGCTTCACAAGCTCTGCCGGTATGCAGTCGACTCCGGGAGCCTTGTTGTTTTTCAATCGATTTATTGGGTCTACAACTTCGTTGAGAGACGGCTCTGGGATCTGAGGCTCGGCTGTATGTACGCTTGGTGCATTTATCTGTGGTGGATGGGTGCGTACATTGAACAGGTTTTCAAAGTACTGCTTCCATCTTGTCACGACATTGTTTGTTTCTGTCACCAGACAGCCGTTTGCGTCTCGAATTATTTTGGCTCTTCCTCGGTAGCCATTTCTAATTGAATTTATGCCGACATACATACCCCTGATGTTCTTTGCCCTAGAATTTTCTAGGATTTTTTCGATCCGAGTCTTCTCCCATTCGCGTTTTTTGCGTTTGAAGAGCCTCATTGTCTCTCTCCGAATTGTCGCGTATCTTTCTGCGTTGACTTCATCATATCTTTCTAAGTGGATCATTCTGAGGCGTTTACGTTCTTCGATCTTCGCCCTGCACTCATCGTCAAACCAAGGTTTGGATTTAATTGTTCCCTTAAATCCGAATACCTTTTGGGCTGTTAGTTTGATTGTGTCTCTGATCAATGTCCATTTAGTGTTCACACTATTAGCTTCCTCTTCCTCACTACTGTCATTCTCTAGGATGCTAAATCTATTCGTTAGTTCGTCTTGATATTTAGCCCTTTTGCGTAGGTCTTTCAGTTTATCAGTGTCGAACTTTTTGCTTGTCTCCCGTGACTGCCCATGTGGGATTGCTGCGAGGCGACTCCTGATTTTGCCAATCACTAGAAGATGATCGGAGTCGCAATCTGCTCCTCTATATGATCTTACGTCAAGGATATTCGAGTGGTGTCTTTTGTCTATGAGAAAGTGGTCTATTTGGTTACGCGTTACGCCGTCGGGTGATATCCATGTGGCTTTATGAATTTGCTTGTGCTTGAACATCATGCTCTTCACTACCACATCTTTTGACGCTGCGAATGTGATAATTCGAATTCCATTATCATTTGAAACGTCGTGTAGACTTTCTTTACCTATAGTTGGTTGGAAGATATCTTCCCCTCTAATTTTCGCATTGAGGTCCCCGAGGAGGATTTTAACATCGAATGATGAGATCCCATGAAATACATCCTCTAGGGTTTCGTAGAACGTGTCCTTCGTTTCTTCGTCCGTAGATTCTGTTGGGGTGTGCACGTTTATAAATACATAATTGTACCATCGGCCCTGTATTTTTAGCACAGACATTCGGTCATTAATAAATTTCACATCTTTTACATGGGGCGTAATCTTCTTACTTATGATGAAGCCAGTTCCGAGGTTATGTGTATCGGTACCTTCACACACCAGTGTAAACCCGTTGGTTTCGATTACTTGATGTGGGAGTCGGACTTCCTGAAGCGCGACGATGTCCATTTTATATTGTTTCGTGTTTTCTACGACCGTCTGTATCGCGCCTGGTTTATATAACGTTCGAACATTCCACATGCCTACGCGTATATCCCGCTTTTTCCGTTTTTCCCTACGTCTTCTTTTTGCCGAGTCGGTGTTTTCCTGATGTTTTGTTCCCTTATGGTAGTGTTGGCTCATCACACCTACGCCTACCGTGATCGCTTACTAAATATAAATTCACTCTCCCTGTTTCGACGTTCGCTCGGTCGCTTCGTCTGCTCCATCATTCCGCGTACGAAGTTGAACGTAACGAAGTTACTAGCGTGGGAGTATTGTGGCGCTTCTAACAGATACACACGAATACCAAAATCATAGTGAACAACACACTACGAAAATATATGAGACTAATGATTCAAAACTTACCTTACACGTAAAGCCGACTTAACTTTTCGTAATTTGTTTTGAAGACAATATTGAAGGATGTCAACTTTCTGCTGGTTACGAATTCCACCTCGAACAAATTCTTTCAGATGAAAACTGTCGTTCCTGTATAAAAACCCCTTCTTTATATTTTATGTAAGACAGTTATATTGTATAAGTAAGGTATAATATGGCTATCTTGTAGCTTAAAACATACATACATCATCATCATCAGCACTACAACCGGGAACCGATCTTGGCCTTATTTAGCAAGTCCTGAGGCTTGTTAAATTTCCCATGATAATTTGATTTTCCGGGCAAGGAACAGTACATTCGTAATTCATAAGATCTTCCACATTGCATTGGTTGGTAAGATATTTTAGTCTTTGAGGTCTCGATCATGCCGAAAAAAAAAGCAATAGACTGAGTTTCCACATTCAAGTTGCTTTTGAATCGGATCAAAATCAAGTGATTTTGAAGTATATGATAATAGGTGTGGTGGAAGAAAAAAATGTAGATCAAATAAACAGTAGCAAACCCAGATTTGACTGCATGAATGGTGTTGCTGTGTGGGGGATTACAAGCATATCACACATTACAAGCTACTACCGCCTAGCCAAACGAATTATACTAGTTTCTACTACCAGCAATTGAGATGAGAATGGCAATGATCCGATTAAAATAGGAATATTTTAGATGGTAAATTTTGATAGATTTCTGACATCAAACCATCGTAACATCAAACAGGTGTAACATTTTGTATTTATTTCAGTTCTTCAAAGATAAAGTTGCGAAAGCTGGACGAGAAGTGGCAAAAGCACAGTGCAATATTTCGATAAATAAAAGTGTTTTGGAGCAAAAAAAAAAAAATGGTATAATTTTTTACTAAAAAATCATTAATATGTTTTCCTCAACCCAAGCAAACAACTTACTTAGATCCTAACGCCATCAGTTAGAAATGCTCTTGAACAGATCCTTACTGACATTTTACAACTTTACAGAATTGAATATTACATTTACTGCTCAACCTCAAAAATGATACAGAATCGTTAATAGAAATTATGTGTAACTAAACGCATTTGCATTATCTTCAACAGCATGGAGACGAATTGCCATATATCAAGAGTTTTCATTTCAGAAATGTGTTCGAAACCAGTTTCGTATATGGCGATCGAACGATTAAATTTGGCCTATTTAAAATAGTATCTAGAGCGATTCGGAGCTGTACACATTCTACCTCGCCCGTGTTGAAGTCATCATTATCAGTATATTAGTTTGGAAAAAAAGGAATCCAGTATTTTTACGTTATTTCGGATTATCCGACTTGGGTAAAATGCGCCCCCTTTTGTTTTATATTTTGTTGCCATTTTAAATGTGATATTTAAATGCTGCTCTTATAGAAGTCCTGATCTTTAGGGACGAAAAACTCGTACAAACGATTTTCATAATCTTCACTTCAATTTCTTAACACCGAGGAAATTTCGCAGTGATAAAAAATAAGGAAATCGTTTGGTGCTAGATTGTATGTGTCTCATTTCTTAACTCCACTCACCAACCGTTTAAGAAATGTGAAGCGCATCGTAGGTGGAAATTCGATTCATGTTTTTTTATGTTAATTGTGCTTCACCCAAATATCGAGCAATTTTTCCAATTCAGGTGTATATAGACGGTTAAAAATAGATTGTTGTTTTTGGTCGATTTTCAGCTCCTGGATAAAGAAACGATAGGTAACGTGCCAGTCTACTTCAAACATTTCTCTGGCTTTGTCGACGTTTTCGATGGTTGCCATATATATGTGACGTGTACCTTTTACATCGAAAATACCGGAAGGGAGTCAACGAAGTGGAAATTGTGTGTAACTGACTGTGTAATATCCATACCGCCACACCGCATTTTCCCTTCGTTAAATTCCATATCTTTCACCCTATAATTGAAAACGGAATCGAGCAATCAAAAAACTGTCAATGATAATTTTGTAGTACGGAATGTGTCTTTCCGATCATCACAAGACTGATTTGGTTTGATCAATACTCTACTAGATATATATAACCACCGCCATCTAACGAAAAAATAATGGATTTCTCTTTCTCGAAACTACCATAATATTATGAGTGATTCATGTATAGTTACTTTACTCAAAGAACGAATAACTATAAAAATTCCATTCTTTTGGGTGTTTTATATTTACTTTTTAGAGATCATTTCTTTTAAATCTTGACCGTATTTGCACTTAACGTGGATCATTTTGATGACGCCTTTGGTTTTCGATGACACGTCCGAACTTTTCAAATTGTATTTGGTGCACAGCGTAAGTAATTTTGACATCCAATGCCTTAATCGTAACCGGCTTATTCATATAGACTTTCGACTTTACATATCTCCAAAGGAAAAGTCTAGAGGTGTGAAAGCACATAATCACCGAACTGTTCCCGCAATAATACTGTAGCGAGCTTAGGGTTCGCTGGATTAATTATTTTGAATAAATAAGAGCCGTTAAATCGATTTTGAATTAATATAACACTTTATTAGTCCGTTAACCACAACCGTTACTTTTACCGTACACAACGATTTCTTGACTTATCGCTTCCGTACTTATCCGTATTTTACTTCTTACTTATAGCTTGCTTCTCACTCGAGACTTATTACTCTCTACTTGTCCCCATGAGTTGTGTGCGACGTATTTATACCAGTTCCCCACATTCTGATTCGGTATTTCGTTTCCGTTCATTCCATAATCTTGAATGTTCTATTATCCATAGTCTCCAGTTTTCCAGTACTTTGTTTTGGACTTTCCCGAATATTCCAGTACTGACTGTCATATGCGTCACACTACCCTCCGCCTAGATTAGTTCGTCCCGAACTAAGTTCACTGGTCTTCTGGGTTAACCAGCCAGTCGGTCACGATGTACCACTTTCATTTTTAGGTTCGGCCTTCGCTGAATCCTATAGAGAACGTCGTTAATTCTTGTGAGAATCTTATATGGTCCTTCCCAATGTTGCTGTAACTTCGGAGACCTTCCCTTTTGCCGATGAGGGTTATAAAGCCATACGCTATCGCGTGCATTAAATCCGGATGCGTTGAAATATCTGTGATTCGAAGTTTCAGCCCTGATCGGAATGAAGCTCACGGGGGACTCCATATCTGCTGATCCAATTATTGATAAGCTGCTCAATGACGGTTGTTGGTTCTTGATTTGGAATTGGAAGGACTTCCACCCACTTGTTGAAGTAATCCATGATAACTAACATGTATTTGTTGTTGTCGTTTGTTTTTGGGAATGGTCCTGAGATATCAATCGCAATTCGCTCGAAAGGGGCACCCACGTTGTACTGCTTCATAGCGCTCCTTGGTCTTGCTGTTGGTCCTTTGGTCGCAGTGCAAGTTGTGCACTTCCTACACCAAGACTCGACGTCATCTCTCATGTGAAGCCAGATCGTAATTTTGAAAGTGTTTTATTAACTCCCAGATGTCCACCGGAGGCCCCGTCGTGCATTTCTGTTAGTACATCTTTTACTTTTGATGGTGGGACTAGAATCTGCATTCGATAGGAATTTCCGTCCGCGACATCCCATTTACGCTTTAGAATTCCATCTTCCACCAGCAAGGAATTCCATTGTGCCCAATATGCCTTAAATGTTCCACTCTTGTCGGAAATATTGTTCCAAGTTGACCGCTCGTTCTTTTCTTTGTATTTCAGGATTAGCGGCATATCTTCATCCTGAGTTTGAGCTGCGCGTATAGCCTCACTCGTCTACCCATCTAGTACTTCTACTTGTACATTTCGCAGGTCGTACGCCTCTTCTTTCTCTTCCGCTCTATGACAATGTTTACAATCTGGCTTACATGGTCTTCTTGATAGAGCGTCAGCGTTATTATGCACCTTCCCCTGACGGTGGGAAATTTGGAAATCGTACGTTTGAAGTCGTTCGATCCATCGAGCTATTTGTCCTTCCGGATTCTTAAAATTTAACAACCATTTCAGGGCGGGATGATCCGTTCGAAGGTGGAATCGACGTCCGTAGAGGTACTTGTGGAAATTCTTAACGGCTTCTACGACAGCCAGCAGTTCCTTTCTTGTTGCGCAGTAATTTCTCTCTGGCTTAGATAGAACTCGACTATAATATGCGACAACTCTCTCTTTACCATCGATTTCCTGTGACAACACTGCTCCAATTCCTGTGTTACTTCCATCAGTATCCAATATAAACGGGCGATCCGATCTTGGGAATGCCAATGTTGGAGTCTTACATAACTCGGCCTTCAATGTGTTGAATGCTGCCTCACACTTGTCTGTCCAATTGAATTTTTTGTCTTTACCCGTTAGTTCGTGTAGGGCCTTAGCCACGTTAGCGAAACCTTTAACAAACCGTCGGTAATATGTGGCTAGTCCCATAAAGCTTCTTAACTGTTGCTTATCTTCTGGAGTAGGCCACTCTTGGACAGCTGCTATCTTATCAGGATCCGTTTGGACTCCTGCAGATGAAACGATGTGTCCCAGGAATTTTACTCTCCTTTGGAAGAGTTCACATTTCTTCGAATTGAGCTTTAAGTTGGTCTGTCTTAGTCGTTGGAAGACGGAGTGCAGATTATTGATGTGTTCTGGTAAATTCTTTCCGACAACGATTATATCGTCCAAGTACACAAGACACGTCTTCCATGTAAGTCCCCGTAGAACACTTTCCATTAATCGTTCAAACATTGCTGGAGCATCACACAATCCAAAAGGCATCACGTTGAATTGATAAAGTCCGTTTCCGGTAGTAAACGCTGTCTTCTCCTTGTCCTCCTCCTTCACTTCCACTTGCCAGTAACCGCTTTTTAGGTCCAATGTTGAGAACCACTGAGCTCCAGAAAGGGTATCTAGTGTGTCGTCGATTCGAGGAAGTGGTTAACTGTCTTTCTTCGTAACGTCGTTTAACCGGCGGTAGTCGACACAAAATCTAGTTGTCCCACCCTTCTTCTTGACGAGCACTACCGGCGAAGCTCATGGGCTAGATGATTTCTCGATGGCTCCTTGCTCTTCCATATCTCGAATCATGTTGCCTACTTCTGATTGTTTGGCCAACGGTAGTCGACGAGGTGGCTGCCTTATAGGTCTTGACCCACCCGCGTCAATGCGATGTTTAACTATACCGGTGCGTCCGAATTTATCATTTCCTGTCACAAAAATATCAGAAAAATCGTTCAGGAGTGATTCAACGCTTGTCTTTTCTTCGTCTGTTAATCCAATTTTCTGGGGCATCAGCCTATTAACCACAGGGGTTGCACCAGAGGGCTGTTGAATTGAGTGGTCCTCTCCCCTTGTCTGAATTGAGCTTATCATTGACACGGGTGCACATTCTGCGATTACCTCTCCTTTTCTTATTGCGATTGGCTCCTTGGACGCATTTAGTACTCTGACGGGTACGATGTGCTTCTTCGCATCGATAAGGGCTTTCCCAACAAGGATGTTCCCCTTACGCTGATTTTGTACAGCTTCGGTGATGTAAAATCGATTGTCACCGGGTCCGAACGAGGTGGGATCTCATCCTCCTCACGCGCATAACATTTCAGTCTTCGCAATTGTTCGTCCTGCAATGTAATAGCAACCTCCAAGTTACCGATTCGCAGTGTTCTTTGACCGATATCTAGAACAACTTGGTGCTCCTTCATGAAGTCCATTCCAAGAATGCATTCGTCCGTAATATCGGCAACCAAAAATTTGTGGGAGATGGAAATATTGCCCAGCACTATTATGCTCTCGACTTCTCCGTAGACTGTCGAACATTCTCCTGTGGCAGTCCTCAAAGCGTATCTTCTATTTTTATTAAGGGCAATTTGTCCCACGACGTCCGGCCGAATTATGGATCTCGATGCTCCAGTGTCGATTGTCACTGTTGTCATCCTTGCATTAACAATCGTAGTTATAACCAAACTTTGGTTATCCCGTTGGAGTTGTGATACAGTTACGATGCTGGGGCTACACATTCCACCAGGCGACTTTCGCCCCTTAAAGTCTGCCCTTACAAGTTTCCCGAGCTATTAGCCTCAAGTTGGTCCATTGATAGTCTCCTCCTATGATTAGCGCATGAATAACAATTCTCAATTGATGTTTCATTCGTTCGTCGACGTTTCCTACAGTCAACAGAGATGTGGCCGACTTCGCCGCATGTCCAACACGTCATGTCAGGTCTCGGGGTTCTCCGTTGTACATGCCCGATTCTTTGGCAGGAACATTTCTGGACGGACGTTTCTCGGACTCTATATGTACTCCTGGTAGCCAGTTTAGCAGATTCATATGCCAATGCGAACACCAGTATTTCATTAGTCGTCTTCTTTCCTGCCAAACGAACGGCCTGTTGCAAGTCCTGATCTTGGAGTACGTTTATAAATGCATCCATTGCTACCTCGTTTAGAAATTCCTTAGTCATATTTGAATAAGACAAGTTTGCCAATCGCTCAATGTCTGCCTGCAACTGTTGAAGATTTTCTCCAGGTTTCTGCGTACTGCTCCGTAGTTGCAAGCGGTAGACCTGCTGCATGTGGTTGTCTCCATACCTAGCTTCAAGGCCGTCTCTTACCGCTTGGAAATCTGTTTGCTTCTCTGCTGGTATGGTTTGTAGCAATTCTGCAGCCGCCCCGCGGAGTGACAAGATTAGTGATGTTGACTTTTGCTCATCCGACCACTTATTATAATTGGCCGCGGCGTCAAACTGACGTATAAACACGGAGAAGGGTCCCGTTCCATCGAAGGTTGGCGGTTGCATCCTTGTATCTTTGTAGTCATGTTGATTGCTAGGCAATGTCTTATTTCTCTCAACACACTCAAGTCTCTTTTCGATTCGCATTATTTCTTCGGTGACTTTTAGATCCAGATTTTCTACTTCGTTTCGAATTTCTGATTGGATTTCTTCCTTAAAGTGCTGAAAATTACATTTCATCCACTGCGTTTGGGCATCCAATTTTGCATTCAGATCTGCAGCTTGTGCGTCGAATTTTGAGGTTTGGGCGTCGAATTTTAAATTTTGGACATCCAACTTTGCATTAACATCGGCAGCTTGCGCGTCCAATTTTGAATTTTGGGCGTCGAATTTTGAATTTACGGCGTCGAATTTTGAATGTTGGGCATCCAACTTTGCATTAACATCTGTAGCTTGCGCGTCCAATTTTGAATTCTGGGCGTCGAATTTTGAATTTACGGTGTCGAATTGTGCATTAACATCTGTAGCTTGTGCGTCCAATTTTAACATCATCATCCTGAGCATCTCCGAAATGTCCAACTGTGGCGAACTCTTTTCCATTACATTGGCGCAATCGCAAAAACATATGTGTCAACATTAATACCCTCTTCCTCCATTGCTGCTTGTAGGCGCTGTCGAAGAATTTGCTTCTGTCCTCTGCTATCCAGATTCCGGTCCTCAAGTTCCTTCTTCAACTCAAGAACGCGAAGATCCTCCAAATGTCGATCTGACATAGTCTCAACACACTTCATAGACTTATTCACTTAAACAATAATTAATCCAACTTCTGAAACCAATTGTAGCAAGCTTAGGGTTCGCTGGATTAATTATTTTGAATAAATAAGAGCCGTTAAATCGATTTTGAATTAATATAACACTTTATTAGTCCGTTAACCACAGCCGTTACTTTTACCGTACACAACGATTTCTTGACTTATCGCTTCCGTACTTATCACGTATTTTACTTCTTACTTATCGCTTGCTTCTCACTCGAGACTGATTACTCTCTACTTGTCCCCATGAGTTGTGTGCGACGTATTTATACCAGTTCCCCACATTCTGATTCGGTATTTCGTTCCCGTTCGTTCCATAATCTTGAATGTTCTATTATCCATAGTCTCCAGTTTTCCAGTACTTTGTTTTGGACTTTCCCGAATATTCCAGTACTGACTGTCATATGCGTCACATTTTGTTCGAAGCAAATGTCGTCAAGGTAACTGGGTTTAATCTTCGACATTAAATAGTTTGTTATCACATCGACAATAACAAATATGTAACGATGACTACTTATTAACTACACCAAACCGTTCTGGTTGCTCTTAAGCCAAAAGCTGGGAATGGCCCCTTCGCTGACGGATTTCCTTCACACTTTTCAAGACCTGAAAGACTGAAATGGTGAAGAACTAAAACTTTCCATGATGGAATATCAATCTATACTAAATAAAAGTACCTAGATAATTTGACAGTTTGATACATCATAAAAATCCTTTTGTAAAAGCACCTCCAAATGAATCACTCGAAATATATTTTTGAAAGATTTTTTTTTTTACTTTACGTTGGTCAAGGAACGTGAACATTTTTTACAGTAGCTGATTTTCAAACTGTCCACAAATAATATTATCATAACAGCTAGAGTACATCCGAATGGCATTCCCCCATTCTTGAAGAGATGTTCCTCTTCACTCCCTAAACCACTGCGGAAACCCTTTCTTTTGTCTTATTCTTCTGGCCGTTTCCCAAACAGATGGAAGTCAGCGAACATTCAGCCAATTCCCAAAAATGGTGACAAATCATCCCTTTCTTCTTATCGACCCATAGCACTAACTTCTATTCTCTGCAAGGTATGGAATCTCTTATCAACCGTTATCTTTCGAAATATCTGGAATCAAATGGCCTCCTCAATGAGCGCCAATATGGCTTTCGTAGCAACAGGTCCACAGGAGATCTGATGGCGTACCTTACCGAAAAGTGTAGCCATTCCATCCACCACCTCGGTGAAAGGTAGTCGCATTGGATATTTCAAAAGATTTCGACAGCGTTTGGCATCCAGCCCAATGGATGAAATGATCCAATGGATAAGAGACTTTCTTTCTAGCCGTTCAGTCCAAGTGGTTCTTGATGGTGTCACACCTGTCTCCCATCAAATTAATGCAGGTATTACAGTGCTGCCTCTTGTCAAAGGCGAGCCCCAAAGTAAATATTCTGTCGATGAACGGCACTTGAATCGACGAAGTTAAGGAACTATCAATACTCCGCACTCGAATTAATTCGACTCTTAACTGGAATGACCACATATTTGAAGCTGCGAAAAGTGCAGCCAAATTTATGGGGTTCCTTAAAAGATGCAAAAGATACTTCACTCCGTCCAACCTGGTCACTATTTACAAGGCGTATATTCGTCCAAAATTGAGTTCAACTCCCATATTTGGTCAGGCGCATCCAAAACTGCACTACACGTGCTCGACAGGATGGAAAATCGAGCCGTGAAACTTATTGGGGACTCAGCCGTAAGTCGATCAATTCCCTCATGCTTACTTGATCATGTTAGTTGAGTTTTTGGCCAAAAACTTTCTTAAAATTGTAGTTTTGTGAAATGGGGCATTATCGTGGTGCAAAATCCAAGTTTTATCATTCCACAAGTCTGCCCTCTTCTGACGAATACTTTCTCGCAAACGCCTAAGTGGTATTCCTTATTCAGTGTTTGACCTTGCGGAAGGAATTCATAGTGCACCAGATCACGATAATCGAAAAAAAAGTGGGCATAACTTTAAATTTTTATCGACTTTGTCGTGGTTTTCTCGGTTTCTGCTCGTTTTAGTAGCACCATTCGGGTGATTGTTGACTTGTTTGCATGTCATACTAGTTACCTCATGTCTCGTTACCAGTTATGATGCGTCGCTTGGATGTAGAGATACTGCCGACTTGAGAAATCTTTACAACTATCTTTTTGCAAAAAAAATGCAGCTCTTTTGGTACAAACCTTGCTGCGACGCGTCCCGTCTCCAAAATATCGGCCAATATCTTACGAACTGATTCGTGTGAAATGTTTAGCTCTTGTGCTAGCTCTCTCGAACTATAACGACGATTTTCAAGTACCAATTCTTTCACTTTAGAGATGTTTTCCAAAGTCACAGCCGTTCTTGGAGCGCTCGCGCGAGGCAATTCATTAACGTCTTGACGACCACTTTTGAATGCTTTGTATCATTCATACACTTGTGTTTTCGATAGGACTGAGTCGCCAAAAAATGTTCAACTAAGTGGTAGTATGTTCAACGATTCCGCACAAAAATACAAAATTTAATGCAAGCTATATGCTCAACTAAATCATCCATTATAAAAATCGAAAAACGTACTTTAGGTGAACCAACAAAATCAGCCCCCCGCTTGGTAGAAACCTTGACGTGGTACGGGGGCTTAAAGTACAACGAATCACTCAGGCTATGCTGGCGGAAGCATATGTTTCCAGTAGGCTCACCCATGTCAGACAGGCTAGAGAGGAGTAATACACAAAGATCTACCACCCCTATTCCAGGGTGTTACGCGTCACCGTGCCCATTGGATGGTTTGCAGCCAGGGGTATACCGGCTGTATTATAACGGCGCCTCTCTGACACCGGGTCGAATCAGAGCAGTAAGCAGACCTTACCACATCAAAACGGGGCTCTGATGTGGCGGACTATTTGAAACCCCAAGTCTCGTGGGATCAAAAATGAATAACCAATATACAAAAAACAATCACACGAAAAACCCGGTAGGCGTAGGTGTGATGAGCCGACACTACCATGAAAAAATCATCAAGAAAACACCGACTCGGCAAAAAGAAGACGTAGGGAAAAACTGAAAAAGCGGGATATACGCGTCGGCACGTGGAATGTTCGAACGTTATATAAACCAGGGGCGATACAGACGGTCGTAGAAAACGCGAAACAATATAAAATAGACATCGTCGCGCTTCAGGAAGTCCGACTCCCACATCAAGTAATCGAAACCAACGGGTTTACACTGGTGTGTGAAGGTACCGATACACATAACCTCGGAACTGGCTTCATCATAAGTAAGAAGATTACGCCCCATGTAAAAGATGTGCAATTTATTAATGACCGAATGTCGGTGCTAAAAATACAGGGCCCATGATACAATTATGTATTTATAAACGTACACGCCCCAACAGAATCTACGGACGGAGAAACGAAGGACACATTCTACGAGACCCTAGAGGAAGTATTTGATGGGATCTCATCATTCGATGTTAAAATCCTCCTCGGCGACCTCAACGCGAAAATTGGAAAGGAAGATATCTTCCAACCAACAATAGGTAAAGAAAGCCTACACAACGTTTCAAATGATAATGGAATTCGAATTATCACATTTGCAGCGTCAAAAGATGTGGTAGTGAAGAGCACGATGTTCAAGCACAAGCAAATCCATAAAGCCACATGGGTATCACCCGACGGCGTAACGCGTAACCAAATAGACCACTTCCTCATAGACAAAAGACACCTGTTGCGGATTCGCTGAATGCAATCAGTGAATTCGCAATTGAACGCAGCCACAGCAACTAACTGACGTTTGGTTGAATTTCTGGTTGTCATGGTGGCACAAAAACAAACTGTGTGTCACATTATTTCCTTCTTCTTCGTTAACACCTTGAACAGCCAAGCCGAGTTCTTTCTTTGAATCAAATTAAATCTAGTCAATCTTATAAATAAAGTTCATTATTATTATAAGGAAGCAACCGGCGTGTAATTGATTCCATTGGATGAGGATTATTTCTGCATTCATAGGTAATCTTTTGTCCATAGACAACAAAATATTATTAATTGATTCCAGCCCACGGAAGCAAAGTCGCTGCACGCCGTGCTCCCAACACAACCACGCCAGGAGACACCATCGTGTTCCTGATATTCCATCATCAAACGCCAGGAGACACCATCGTGTTCCTGACGCGTGTGTTCAACGCTTGTTGGACACACATACAACACCACTCGAATATCCTTGACGTAAGATCATATAGAGGAGCAGATTGCGACTCCGATCACCTTCTAGTGATGGGCAAAATTAGAAGTCGGCTTGCAGCAAACCCACATGGACAGTCACGGGAGACGAGACACGAACGGCTGTCTGGTGACAGAAACTAACAATATCATTACAAGATGGAAGCAGTACTTTGAAAACCTGCTCAATGTGCGAACCCATCAACCACAAATAAACGCACCAGACGTACATACAGCCGAGCCCCAGATCCCAGAGCCCTCTTTCGACGAAGTTGTAGACGCGATAAATCGACTGAAAAACAACAAGGCCCCCGGAGTCGATTGCATACCGGCAGAGCTTGTGAAGCATGGAGGAGAGGCAACCGCTCGAAACATCCACCAACAGGCTAAAATAATATGGGACAAGGAAGTCATTCCGGAAGAATGGAAAACCCCAATAGTCATCCCCATTTTTAAAAAAGGCGACAGATCTGACTGCGAAAATTACAGAGGAATATCATTGCTCCCAATCGCATACAAAATATTAACAAAGAATCACACCGTACGCAGAAGAAATATTGGGAGACTACCAATGCGGATTCCGTAGGAACCGATCAACAAGAGACCAGATGTTCACAATAAGGTAACTGCTGGAAAAGAAGTGGGAATACCGAGGGACGGTTCACCAACTGTTCGTTGACTTCAAAAATGCCAATGACTCAGTCGCAAGGCAAAGACTCTACCATATTGTGGTTAAGCTGGGGATCCCAAAAAAATATGCCGCCCTCATTGAAATCTGCATGAACGAAAACAAAGGGCGAGTTAGAATAGAAAACCACCTCTCAGAACCATTTGAAATCTGGGACGGACTAAAACAAGGGGATGGCCTCTCGCCATGCCTTTTTAACCTTGTCCTCGAGTATGTTATCAGAAAGGTACAAGACGGCAACACGGCCGGATCATCCCTGAACGGGGTCACACAAGTGCTCGCGTATTCGGATGACATCGCCGTTCTGGGCGATAATCTAGTGACTGTAAATAAAAACTGTGAAATCATCATACAAGCAGCAGAAGAGGTGGGCCTAGAAATAAACGAAGAAAAAACGAAATACATGATTACGGCGAGAGCAGGTGGACCCCAGAGAACACATATAAACGTCAGGGGCAAGATATTTGAAAATGTCAAAGAATTTAAATATCTGGGAACGATACTGACGACCAGAAACGAAACGTCAAAGGAAATTAACAAAAGACTACATTCCGGCAATGCTAGTTGGCATGCAGCCAGTAAACTATTATAATCCAAACTGCTATCACGTAATATAAAGCTCCGTGTCTATAGAACCATAATCATGCCGATTGCTCTATACGGATGCGAAACATGGGCTCTCACAAAACGGGAAGAGAACAAATTCCGCGTATTCGAGAATAAAGTTTTAAACGGTATATTTGGCGGCAAATATGACGAGGAGTCAGGACAATGGAGGAAAGTCCACAACCACGAATTGGAAGAGCTATACCGCAAACCTACAATAGTGAGAGTAATCAAGTCGCGAAGATTAAGATGGGCCGGACACGTAGCGCGAATGGGCGATGATAGGATCGTGCATAGAATTCTTAACGGTAAACTTACGGGGAAGAGACCGACAGGAGGGCCGCGACGGAGATGGGAGGACAATGTTAGATTGGACCTCGAGGAGGTCGGATCGGATGGTCGAACGTGGAAGGAGAGCGCACAGGACAGGGAACAATGGCGGAGCCGAGTCGGTGAGGTCATGAACTTCCGGCTTCCTACAGGCGTAAATAATAATAATAATAATATTTGTCGATGTCATCGTTGGATATGTTTCTGTTGGTAGGAGGGTTAATATCTGTTAAGTAAATTTCTCTTGTTAAGGTTCTCGTGAAACGCGTCCATCGCATACCCCGTAGTTATAGGCTTGCGGTATCATACATTCACCGAGTTTCACAACTTCGCTTAGTATTTTTATCACGACTGATAGCGCACAATGGTCGCTGTCATACTCAATTGTGCGTAGGCAGTTTATATTTTATCTGTTAGTATGTGTATGTTTAAGTCGTGTGTCAATAAGCATCATATCTAGGAACGATCCACCTCTGGGGAAAGAAGGATATTCTGTAGCTAGCAGGTCAGCCTTATATTCAATGTGATGTTGATCTAGCCAACCAGCTAGTTGATTTCCTCTCGTGTTGGGCGTGCTATTTCCCCAATTTGGGTGTTTAGCATTCAAATCCCCACCTACGATGTAATAGTTCCCTTCAGAGTGAAGTTGTAAGCATCGGAAAAGAGTCTCTAGCTCCACAATAAATAGATTTTGTTGATGTGCTTCTGGTGCGTCGGCCGATATCACATACATCCCCCTACCTTGTCGGAGGGGTATGCGGATGATGCACACTTCAAGGACCCGAAATCTGCGTATCTCACCACTATATATTACCTTATGTTGGAGTTTTTTTTTACAAAGATTGCCACCCCTCCTCCTTGTGTGGAGTTGGGTCGGTCTCTTCGTATAATGTCGTAGTTTGTGTGACATAGTCGGATGATCGAACGTGGAAGGAGGGTGCCCGGGACAGGGAACAATGGCGGAGCCGAGTCGGTGAGGTCATGAACTTCCGGGTTCCTACAGGCCAGTAAATGATGATGATGAACAAAATCTGCAGCTGTAAACAAACTAATTGACAAATAGCGCTCATGACTTGACGTGATTATATCTCACACTGGGGCCAACTAAGTGGTAAAATAGACTTTCGCGGGAATTTTAAATGAGAATTACCCGTAGATATTAGTTCCCATTATATGCAACAATATTAAATGTGAATGGGATACAGTTTTAAAACTACTGTTTTCATTTGATAAGTTCAGTCTTTGGCAGATTAACTAAGCAAATATTAACAATTCAGGGACGTGTTAAAGTTATTGAAGCATATTATGAGAATGCACTTCACGCAATTTGTGAGTTTTTGGTCAACATAATCGACCAACTGACCGTGAAATTGCGACCATTATTGCAAAATTAACAAAAAAGAAACCGGGTCGGTAGCAAATGTGAAAACTCTAGCAAAAATATTAATGCGGTATGTGAGAATGTGGTCGAGTATTCAAAAACCTCGATTCATCAGCGTATGAAGGAGTTAAACTTCCTCACGATCGAATCGCATCGAATTTTGAGAAAAGATTTGTGTCTATACGCTTAAAAGTTCAATTAACACAAGAATCCTACGGATGATTTTTAACGCTGTGCGGCCACCAATTGGATGCAAGTAAAGACATATTCATGAGAATTTTTCTTAGAATATCCCTAGTGATGAACTCAGTTTTCATTTTAGTGTTTTTATTATCGGGCAATGTTGAACAATATCAGCAATATGTGATTTCAACAGATCAAACGTAACCCATGCCACCATTACTTTATTAAATGAAATGTTTCTTAGTCGTGTAATATCTTGAACCAGCAAAGTGGGGCCGCCAAAATCGTACGATATGACGTTTTCGAATTTCTGTCTTTGTAGATATCTTAAGAGTAAGACCTTTGGCCAATAAGTCTACGACAGTTCAATGGTTGAAGGATAGGGTAATAATGCATATTGGTAAGACCGAGCAGCATTTGTGTAGTGATGCTATGAGTAATTTAGACCATAAATTGGAGGTTTTCAGACATACTTGCCATGGACTAAATGAAGTTGTCTTATCTTCATTTAACATCTTTCCTTCTAATTGGAACAACCTTTAACACACTTTGGTTTTTATTCTACACGATATGATATCAATTTATTAACTCAAGTGATAAGCCACTGCCATATTGAAACGACTTCCTATTTCACGAAACTTGGATCCCCTAAGTCTCTCCTCCACAATTCGCCCGACGTTAATGTATATGTTTCCGGTGTAAATACAAATATTCTTATGCATTTTTGAAGAAATCAAACAATCAGAAAAAACGTATAACAGTTGTATAATAATAAAACTACCTTCGTTTCCTCCGCTGTTAGATCTCTAATAAAACACCATTGAACGACATTTACCAGTTTGTCTTTTAAATCTATATCACACATTCGGATATATATAATTACTATTATATTTTTCCTCTATATTATTATTATTTTTCTTTTGATATTAGTCTATCTACGTATTTGCTTAATGTCAACGCACTTTATTCTAATCACATCGGACTTTCGACTAATGAAATGTTAAACAGGCTGGAATTAATAACTTTGCTGTTGCGAAGACCCCATTGGATTGATATTGAATATATGCTGACGTCCCCATTCATTTTAATTAAAAGGATTCATTTAAAAAACATGAGAAAAAATGCATCAATTCTTAAGATGTATTTCATTTATTTTGAAAGTTGCCTTCTACGTCACCTACAAGATCAATAGTTCATAGCGTAAGTCTAAAAGGTGTTGTGCGCCGTCATAAATAAATTGGTCATTTGTGGATATGACAAGTTACAGTTAGGAGTTGCACACCAAGAAAAAAAAATATTTTTCAACTTTTGCTTTAGCAAACTCCCATTGGTCACGTTTGAGCTTTTGTGGTAAACAAAGACATTACGATGGGAAATGAATTTAATAACATGAGGATTAGTAAATATTTCAGAAAGGTGCTGCAGATTATCCAACCAAAACAAAAATTGTATTTCAGAAAGGTGCTGCAGATTATCCAACCAAAACAAAAATTATATTGATACTTTTGTTTAAGTGGGGCGAATTGTTTCCTTAATTCATTGCACAAGTCGTTAAAAACTTAACGTATTTATGCAGACAATAATTTTTATTATACTCTATTTCTTATGACATTTGATATTTGAAGAGAGTTTTATAATAAATGCTCAAAATATGTTCCACCTCCTCGAATACATGGTAGACATCTAAGCTAAAATACATTTTTTAAAGGTTCTCAGGCTAACTGACTGAATTACCCGAGCTGCTTGATTCATTTTTTTGGCCGACTTCTTCTTATTGTCATTCGGTTTCGCGTAGACTCTATCTTTAAAAAATTTAATGGGTTGAGGTCAGGTGCCCAGAAAATTTGCCCCAATCGCCCAATTCATATATTGCGATAAACTTCATTTTGTTAAGCTCTCACCTCGACGCCATAGTGCACAGGTCATCCATAATTTTGAATCCACATGGTCGTCTCAGCTCCAATGGAACATCTAGCAATAGCGGTAACTGTTTTGGCAACAATTCCAAATAATTTTGCAAGTTCAAAGTAGGAGACAACTCCGCTGGGCCCACAATTTGTGCTCTCAAAATTCCAGAGCACAAATGTATTTCAAATTGACAAAGTGATCGATCTTCCTTGAATTCGTGAGAGTACTCCAAATGCCATCGGAGTCCAGTCTTTTTCTTGTTCACCACATTTGCTCAAAATTGACCGATGACTATTAAAGACAAAGTTGCTATTTTCCATTTGACAGAATAGTTATTCACTAACTTTAAAAAAATACTGTAGATGTCATAATGTGGTAATTCCATTAAATTTTCTACGACAAGGTGTGGTGATTCCGAAACTTTGAAAAAAAAAATCCAACTCGAAAATGGTGCGACTTTGACTAAAGTCGTATTTCGTTTTACTTATGCCATAGATGTATTGTATATATATGGCTTTTTTAGCAGGTACACACGACCAATAGTGAAGAACAACACCACCAAAGATAAATAGATAGATCACAAGAACATCCATTAAAGCCGTATACCATAGTAATAATATAGCATTTCCACATCAGTTGAGTGTACTTGAGTTTAGGTTCTATCTTTTAGTAATTCTAACCGTGATAGCATCGGTTCGAATCACACGCTCTTCACTATCGTCGCGAACTTTTGGAAATGCTTAGGACACTCTTGGGACATACTTGGGATACCCTAGGCACATCTTTGAGACACCTTGGGCAGACTTTAGGGCATCCTTGGGATACCCTTGAGCAAATCTTAAGTACATGCTCTGAATGCCCTTGGGGCATCCTTGGGACATGCTTGTGACATTTTTGGGACACGTTTAGAACATGTGCGCCACGTGAAAACTGTTGTAGGCATATGGATCGTGTTGTGTAACCTACAATCGTGTTGTGTAACAGCATTCTAACCCAGTTTTTTTTATTATAACGTGTACATAATTAACGCGCTAATCGCCTAATATTACATATTTTCCCGATGTGTTCTTCGATTTTTCGTTCCTGTCTCGAACAGAACTCCACACCAATGATTATCGACTCAAGCTATAGAAAACTATGTTTGCTTTCGTGACTTTGCCAAACATCTAAAATTACGCTGAATGAGGTAAGATCATTTTGAGCAATATCACTCAAATCTTGATTGTCTAAACACATCCAAGGACAGATGATAGTATTTCTGATGTTTTATATAATATTGATGAAAGTTATATGAAACTAATAAGTTGACGGCAGAATCACAATTGTCAAGCCCGATTGATAGTTATACGAGTAAACGCCCGTGACGAGCCATTAAATATTATAAAAGTACTAGTGATACAATTTTGTAATATTATCAGCGAAAAACACAATTTCCAAGTTCAATGAGCACAGAAGCAATTATAGAAAAGTAATGCAAGTAAGTTATATTAATTGTTTAATATGTAAATGCGTTTTTTGCCTTAACATGTTTCTAATTTACAAAGATATTTAATGGGATTGTTTCTTTTTTCAGAATTTTCTGATTAATTGCGTAAACTCATTTGACGTCTGAAGCATTGATGACGACTGACAATAAATTAACAAACAAAAATCATTAACATAGTTGCTAAATTGAACATTCATGGGGTTAGGTTATCTTCTTCTTTTTCCTACATCATAAAAAATCTATGAATGCTCATGAAAATATCTCTAGATGAAATATAATTGAGATGGGGTATAAGATGGCTTGCAGTGTTTTAGGGTGATACCAGGAAATGTCTGTAATAAATGTCATACTGGTTTCTTTGAATAACACCACTCCCCGTCCATCTTATTTTTTGTAATGCTCTTATGTCAGCCTTATATTCGGACAGGGCATCGGCTAGCTGCTGTGCAGCTCGAGCTCTGTATAGTGAGCGGACGTTCCATGACAAAATTCTCAAATCGTTTAGCCATTTTCGTTTCCGTGGTCGTCGTCGTGTATCCGGTCCACATCCGAGGCTTGTTAAATTTTTTGCCATAATAATTCATTTTTACGGGCCTGGTTATTAACCTTGTGCCAACCTTTCACAGGATGCCGCTGCATGCATTGGTTCAGTATTTGGCAGGTGCCAAAGTGGCTATCCAGGGGTGTCACGTGGACACTGCATGCCAACCTGGATTGAACAGGAACAATGATCGTCCTGGCCTTCGCCGGGTTGAAAGCCATCAGTAACTTCGCCCTGTATGTGGATTTGGGGGACCGTTGCGACGGTTGTTTTGAAAAGTTTAGTTAACGAAGTTGCGGTGCAAAGAAGCAAGAAAAAACCTTCGGTAATTTTTGCGTTGGTAACATCTTGTGATCCGTGTAAAAAGTGCCGTACATCCAACGAGTAAATGTTGAAAAACTCATCTTAAGTTTTGAGCGTATAATTGTAATTGGTTCTTGATGGTGATCGAAAACGTTTGTTTTGTTCAACGTTATACGTGCCGTGATGTAATTAATTAACTGTCGGACGAGTAAAAGAAAAGGAGAAGGAAAGGGAACAGGCGCCGCTGTGTGTAGGACCGAACAAGGAAGTCTTGATTACATATTCTAATTAACCAATGTTAAGTCAAAAAGGAATGTACGAATATACAAATGATTCTAATTGAAGTTACCAAATGTTAAATCAAAGAGGAATGTACTAATATACATGTAATTCTAATTGAAGGAAGTTTCTAATATACGTATAGCCCGAAGTGAGAATGGAGAACCGAACAAGAACGTTTTTAATATATATGGAATGCGAATTGAGAAAAATTACGCAGGGGGACTTTTAAATTAATGAACCGGTCAGAGTACACGGAACTACTTGGGTGGTGTCCGACTGCATTGCTGCATCAGAGTCCAATTAGTGGAGTGTGACCGAAGGCCAACAGGTCGAGGTTGTTGAAGCTGATCCCGGAGCTGAGACTGGATTCTTCCTTGTGATCATCAACTGGAACGGCAGTACCTGCGGAAAGGTGCTACCAAGGTACGTTACTATTGAAATTACGATCCGACGAATTAAATATATTATATCCCATACAACAATCACCATACCACAAATTATATGTTATATAGAACAGCACAATCGCGGTACTACCAAGAGCATAGTGCCTGCGGCACAACAGGAATATATGTAGAACAACCGAGGACTACAACGTCTAGAAGTACAACTGTCGTCTACTGAAGACCATAATAAAGTGCAGCACTATACGCTACGGCACCTTTGCGGCAGACCAATTGTACACCGTGGAGAATGCAACCATGACATTGCACTCTAAATATATTGTACACAACTAAAACTCAATTTGAAACTCCTCACACTTAATTTAAATTTACACCACATAAAAACAAATCACATTTAACGCAATTTTACATCACATTGGTCCACCTAATTATATACCACTCTGGCCATAATAACACTAACGACTAACACCATACTTTTTCACATTCACACAACACTTTATATATCACAACCCCGTTACATATTTCCCTCTCGGCACAGCCCGACAACAATAAAAAATTGTAACATTGTAAAACTCCAACATTGTAACATTAACAACAAAAGTGTTACCTTAAATTGTTGTTAATACAAACACATATTGTAACAACTCATATTCGTTAATATTTCTGGAAATAAATTATCAGATTAAACAAGAAATTAAACAGATTTATAAATATATTTCTTATCTCCGTCTCAAAGCTTAAATTATACAGTTTATCAAGACTAAAATTTGTAAAATATGGTATAATTACACGAAAAAAGAAATAAAACGGGAAACTAAATATATTGTTCCCTTATATTTTATTTGGTTGACCCTCACACAAACGCTTTATGTTTATTTATTTTCTAGATCAAAATGTATAAATCCCTGAATAACAAAACCACACACTCTCAATAGTGTGAAAAAATAACCTTGTACTACCCACATGATGAAATTAATATAAATTTTTGTTTTACTTTTCTGTTTTCTATTTGTTGTTCATTTTGATTCGAGATTATCTGCTTTCATTTACAGATTGATTTTGAAAGTTGAATTGTTTGCGAATGAGTAAAAGTTTTGACTTAAATACATAACTCCTCATTCACTTACATAATTTAACGTTTATGTGAATTTGGACACAAAAATCCTGATTTTATAACGATTAGAAATATTGATGTTTATGTTTGAAAACAAATTCTCCTATTGCTAACATATAACAATATATACCATATACTGTGCGCTGTAATTCCTGAAGCATCTGCATGTTGCAAATTTTGAACTTAAATCTATTGACTTTAAATTTGTATGTAAAAATAATTAAATACTAAAAAAAATATTTTAGAATTCAACGTTTTACTTCCAAGAATTTAGCTGAAATGTTTTTCATGCATGTACAGTGTTTTGTTACTTTACGACGATACAGAAAAGCATATCTTACGCGCGCACAGAATGTACAAACATTAACAATATTAAATAATAAGCATTTTGAAAGTAATTAATCTTTTCTTTGTTTTCCTTTTTAATCTTGTTATCTTGCAACGGTTGCAGAATTTTTTACTAGGCGCGTAGATAATAACTTTAATAATTTTCTTTGTCTTGTATTTTGTTTAATAAAGTTTTTTTCTTATTATTTTGGATTACTAGCTATATAAAATGATTATTTAACGTGTCTATAGTGCAGACTAGAGCTGGTTGTGTCATTCATGATCTGGCTGTTTGATGTTATAGGATTCCCGTTCGCAAACGAATGGCCATTTGCATAACCATTCTTATACCCATTGGATAAAGTTCCATTTATGTTATTGTCATCGTCCAAAATCGGCTGAAATGTAAATATAAATGACGTATGTTTAATAGATTTATCCAAACTAAAGTCTTCAAAAAGATTAAAACAGTCATCTTGTAACAATAAAGGCGAACAATAAATATTTTTACAAGCACTTTCACCATTTATATTTATGTCGTACATTCTGTCAAACGCCTGCCCCGAATTTCCCAATAAAACAACAAATTTGAATTAATCATCAACATTTATTTTATCGTCTTCAAAGTAGGCCCCTTCCGAGGCAATACATTTAATCCAACGATTAATTCAATCATTAATACACATTTTATAGGCCGCGGGCGGGATCGTTATTAGATATTTCTTCAATATGTGTTTTATGGCTTTGTTACGGCCACAACCATCCATCCAATAAAACACCCCTTTGGAGCCAGTACCACTAACGGCGATACACGCCAAAAACATCCACTTAAGGGATGTGACATTCATCATCATCATCATCATAGGCACTACAACCTAGAACCGGTCTTGGCCTTATTTAGCAAGTCCTGAGGCTTGTTAAATTTTCCATAATGATTTGTTTTTTTTCCGGGCAAGGTCATTAGTCTTGCGCCAGAGGCTCCCCGACGAGGAATCGAACCCCGGTCTCCCGCGTGACAGGCGGGTATACTAACCAGTATACTATTGAGGAGCTGATGTGACATTACCTAAACCAAAAACATTAGCCCATACACCAAATGGTCCCACATAAATGGATAGCAAGCAAGTTCAATTTGCTCACATAAAAAACTTAGACATAATCATCGAACCAAAGGTTCACCACAAAAACCCGATGCCGTCTTTCAAACGAAATCGCTGAGAATCCTAAAAATGCGCGCCAGCAATTTTATGATCCCTTAGAAAAATGGTTACCTAAAACCATTAAAACAACCAGCGCCAGTTTCCGTTTTAACCAAACTAAGTTAAAACAAACAACAGGCAATAAAACAAAATGCACATTCGCCTGGGCGCTATTGATCTTTCTTTCAATCGGTTTCCCACGGAAAAAATCCTTGCCCATTCCGTTAAAGAAAACAACAGGCGCAATAAAAGCACTATCGATTTTTCTTTACCGAAAAAAGGATCAGGTGGGAAAAAGCAGATATCCTTTTATCTGCCGGAGGAACCAGATGTCGTTCCTAAAGAAAAAAAAAATGAGAAAACCTCTAGCGATGGTTGGGACTACGGGTTTTGGGACGACTCCAGAACGGACACGAGAGTTGGTTTTCGAATGTTGGCCGAGACGGTCATCAGTGAGTGGGTTTCTGATTATTGACCGAGACAGTCAGGATGTTGTTCGATTAGGCGCGGTACAGTGTGTCGCCTTAGTAACTTCAAACAATGACTAGTATATGTTCGATTTAAGATAAAAGAAATATTAATGAAGGAAGGAGTAAAGTGGTGCAGTGTGTAGTCTTAGTAAATTAAAAAAACATGACTAGTATATGTTCGATTTAAGTTAAAATAAATATTAATGAAGGAATGAATAAAGAACAAACAGTGTTTAATTTAAAGTGTGTGTGGTGTGCAAAGAGTGTTGAAATAAAGTTATTACAGCTTCAATCGACTCGAAACGTGTTCGTCGAAGTGGCAATTGTAGTTTTGAAAGAAGGCGTAGGGTACATCTGGTGAACACGGTGCTTACTCGATCCTATTAGTTGAGTTTTTGGCCAAAAACTTTCTTAAAATTGTAGCATTGTGAAATGGGGCATTATCGTGGTGCAAAATCCAAGATTTATCATTCCACAAGCCTGGCCTCTTCGACGAATACTTTCTCGCAAACGCCTAAGTAGTATTCCTTATTCACTGTTTGACCTTGGGGAAGGAATTCATAGTGAACCAGATCACGATAATCGAAAAAAAAGTGGGCATAACTTTAAATTTTTATCGACTTTGTCGTGGTTTTCTCGGTTTCTGCTTGTTTTAGTAGCACCATTCGGGTGATTGTTGACTTGTTTGCATGTCATACTAGTTACCTCATGTCTCGTTACCAGTTATGATGCGTCGCTTGGATGTAGAGACAGTGCCGACTTGAGAAATCTTTACAATTATCTTTTGCAAAAAAATTCAGCTCTTTTGGTACAAACCTTGCTGCGACGCGCTCATCTCCAAAATTCGTGTGAAATGTTCAACTCTTGTGCTAGCTCTCTCGAACTATAACGATGATTTTCAAGTACCAATTCCTTCACTTTAGAGATGTTTTCCAAAGTCACAGCCGTTTTTGGAGCGCTCGCGCGAGGCAATTCTTTAATGTCTTGACGACCACTTTTGAATGCTTTGTATCATTCATACACTTGTGTTTTCGATAGGACTGAGTCGCCAAAAAATGTTCAACTAAGTGGTAAAATAGACTTCCGCGGGAATTTTAAATGAAAAATTCCAGTAGATATTAGGCGGAATGTACAAAGGGTGTTCCTATTATAGGCAACAATATTAAATGTGAATGGGATACAGTTTTAAAACTACTGTTTTCATTTGATAAGTTCAGTCTTTGGCAGATTAACTAAGCAAATATTAACAATTCAGGGACGTGTTAAAGTTATTGAAGCATATTATGAGATTGCATTTCACACAATTTGTGAGTTTTTGGTCAACATAATCGATCGACTGACCGTGAAATTGCGACCATTATTGCGAAATTAACAAAAAGGAAACTGGGTCGGCAGCAAATGTGAAAACTCTAGCAAAAATATTGATGCGGTTTGTGAAAAGGTGGTCGAGAATTTGAAAATTTCGATTCATCAGCGTATGAAGGAGTTAAACTTCCTCACGATCGAATCGCATCGAATTTTGAGAAAAGATTTGTGTCTATACGCTTAGAAGCTCAATTAACACAAGAATCCTACGGATGATTTTTAACGCTGTGTCGCCACCAATTGGATGCAAGTAAAGACATATTCATGAGAATTTTTCAGTTTTCATTTTAGTGTTTTTATTATCGGGCAATGTTGAACAATATCAGCAATATGTGATTTCAACAGATCAAACGTAACCCATGCCACCATTACTTTATTAAATGAAATGTTTCTTAGTCGTTTAATATCTCGAACCAGCAAAGTGGGGCCGCCAAAATCGTACGATATGACGTTTTCGAATTTCTGTCTTTGTAGATATCTTAAGAGTAAGACCTTTGGCCAATAAGTCTACGACAGTTCAATAGTTGAAGTCTCTCCTCCACAATTCGCCCGACGTTAATGTACATGTTTCCGGTGTAAATACAAATATTCTTATGCATTTTTGAAGAAATCAAACAATCAGAAAAAACGTGTAACAGTTGTATAATAATAAAACTCCCTTCGTTTCCTCCGCTGTTAGATCTCTAATAAAACACCATTGAACGACATTTACCAGTTTGTCTTTTAAATCTATATCATATATATCATATATATAATTACTATTATATTTTTCCTCTATATTATTATTATTTTTCTTTTGATATTAGTCTATCTACGTATTTGCTTAATGTCAACGCACTTTATTCTAATCACATCGGACTTTCGACTAATGAAATGTTAAACAGGCTGGAATTAATAACTTTGCTGTTGCGAAGACCCCATTGGATTGATATTGAATATATGCTGACGTCCCCATTCATTTTAATTAAAAGGATTCATTTAAAAAACATGAGAAAAAATGCGTCAATTCTTAAGATGTATTTCATTTATTTTGAAAGTTGCCTTCTACGTCACCTACAAGATCAATAGTTCATAGCGTAAGTGTTTTTGGGAGCAGCTCTACGTAGCACAAGATGGTGTTTCCTCTGTGGATGTCGCTTGTAGAAATTTAGAAGTTTCCAAAAACCAAGAAAAGAAAACAAATTAAAGGGATTCTATTTAATACTAATTGTTTGTTGGTTCTACGTAGCACACGATGGTGTTTCCTTAATTGTTTGGTGGATAGCTCTTGGTGGCACACGATGGTGTTTCCCTTTTGACTGCTGATGGTAGAACGAGCCCGTTGAAGGTTGACTGCAGACTGACGAAATGGCATAACTGCCAATTCAAAAAGTGACGCCATGACATCATCGTGGTGGCAATGATGGCCAGTTGGTGTCAGCTGCTGCGCAACTGGTATACATGCGAATGTACTAGATTTCTTCAGTGCATTCCAGCACATTTAATTGCCAATCCGCAACATTCCGCCCGCCTTCGCCAATCATTGGCGAATCATTTCGTTCCAGGGAACGGTGGCCAAGGGCCGGGAGTGTGCGGTCTGCTGGTGGCGGTTGGTCTTGGTCGGCTGTCCACTTTCACGTTGATGATCGGTTGAGAGGGGGCCGCCCGCCCTGAGGAGCGCTGGAGGCTTGAGGGTCTGGGGTGACCCGTATGAGCGATGGCGACAGGAACCTCTTTCCCATCGCTGATGTCCGTTGCCTCTTGTGGTCGCGCGACCGACCAGTTGATCCGGGTTGGAGTTGTAAGGTCGCAACCCACGATCAATGACCACGTGATGACTGGTGATGGGTCTAGCTATGTCGAGACCGGTGGTGGTGCCATGTACTGCGCACGTTGGCGCCCGTCTGGAGTGAGTGGCCGGCAGGTTGCGACCGTTGGGGATGTGTGCTGTAACGTGGAGTCGGGTGCGGTGTCTACCCTGGCACTGTCCGCGTGTCCTTTCGTAGTGGCAGTCACGGGCCAAGTGCCTCCCGGGGTCGTCGGAATGCAGCCTCTGTGGATGCACAGAGGGGCGTGCTTTCTTGCTGGAGTTCGAGAGACCGCTGGTTGCTGGGTAGCGCCGCCCGCCAAGCGAGGCATTGCGCGCTCCTGGTCCTGTTGTGGTGGCTACAGGTGGTAGCGGTTGGCCTGGGTAGCTTTGGAGCTGGGCAGGAGCTTGACCACGTGGTGTCCTGGGTGTGGTGGGATGCCTTGAAGTGTTCGAGTGGGTAGTCTCCTGGTTCCTCGATTGCCCCTTGCCCCTGCAATGGTTCAGCGGGCGGGGGGTATGTCTTGTAGTTGGGTCGCGCAAGTGATCGGTGGCTGGTAGTTGAATGGGCTTCGTAGGTGGCCACCGCGGCCGATGCCGGCGAGACGTCCTTTGGGTTCTCTGATGGAAGCCGCGGCCCTCAGTCGGAAGGACGACCAGTTCCTCTGGGTCGGAGTTGTAAATTCGTAACCCACGAGGAATGGCCATATGATGGCTGGTGACAGGCCTTGTCACCTTTGCGCTGGATGACGTGGTGGGTGCTGCGCCTGTTAGCACCCATCCCAGTTCAGTGGCCTGCGCGACGAGGCCGGAACGTTGGTCCTTCCTGAGACCTTCGACGATGATGTTGGGGTATATGTCTGCCCCAAGGATGATGTCCACCTTCTCGGCGGAGGCGATGTTCGGATCTGCAAGTTCCAGATCCGCCACGAACGAGAGATCCCTTGTCGTTGATCCTGGTGGTGGTGTATACACTGAGAGCCCGGACAGGATGAAGGGCCTCAGTGTCCATTGTCTCGAGCCGTGGAGGCGAGAAGTGATTCTGATGGCGGCCTGAGTCCTGGTGGCAAGGCCACGAGTGCCCCCAACACCGTAGGTGGGGACGGGCGATGCTTGGCGTCGGAGGTGCAACCTTCGGGCGAGTGATGTTGAAATGAAGGTGCCACTGGAGCAGGGGTCCAGCAGAGCACGGACTTCAATCCTCTGTTCGGTCTCAGATGTCACGATAACTCTGGCTGTTGGCAGCAACGCGGAATGCTGTGAAGGGGTGCTGATTGTATGTGCGCAGACCCCTTCCTGGCGGTCGATCCGGGGGGCGGATCCTTTGGCTCGTTGTGGCGGTGATGTTGTCCTGTCGATGGCGGTAGACCGGACATGCAGCAGGCTGTGATGTCTCCGCTGGCATCGACGGCACGTCTTGTTGGAGTGGCAGTCGCGCAGGCGGTGGCGACCCAAGCAGTTGGTGCACAGGTTTCTTTTGTGTGCGAAGGACTTTCGACGGCCAGGTGTGAGTGATCGGAAGCCCTCGCAAGCGTAAATGGTGTGTGAGGCCCTGCAGAATGTGCAAGCACCCTGTTGCTTTACGGGTGTCGGCGGTGTTTTGTGCATCGGGACACTGGGCTGGTTAGTCATCGGGCCGGCTACTGTTGCTGGAACAGCCGAATTCGTGGAAGGCATTGGCGTTGGATCTGACACGGATCCTATGTACGCCATGCCCACTGCTTGCTCTGGAGTCCGTGTGATGGTGGCCAGTTCCTCTGGGTCGCAGTTGTAAGTTCGCAACCCACGAGGAACGGCTATGTGACGGTGTGCCCCACAATGCGTGCGCGGCATCGTCTTCTGTGACGGCTTCGGCACTGGGTCGATCATCGGGACCTTGGGTAGGTTAGGCTTTGGGCAGGCGGCACTCTGGTCGGCGGCCTGCTCACTCTTATCCACTATTCTGGGGTGCAGTTCCGTTTCTGATGGCTTGATGTCGGCCATTGGCAGCTGCACTGGGGACAGCTCGCTAGGGTGAAGGCGGTTGGTGCTGTTGACCATGGTTGGGGAGGCTGACTTGAGCGCGTACTGGGCCTCAAGGAGCTTCGTCTCTTCCTCGAGGTATATCTCTTCGGTTTCGCCGAAACAATCATCCGCGAAGTACGCGTGTTGCAGATCCTCAGGTGCCGCCAGGTAGAAGATGTCGTAGTGCCGCTTGGAGAAGGCTTCCCATTCGGCGCGGAGTGCGCATTTGGTTGCCTCGATTGCTGTCGGACTTGGTTGTCCCTTTTCCTGTATGTTGAGGAAAGTACCGGAGATGGTGGCCTGTGCCGCGAACTGAGCGGCGATGAGTTCCTTAATCGTGGTCGGTTGTTGTATTGGAGCAGCTGTCAAAGACACGTTGGTTTGAACTATCGTTGTAGAAAGTTCGTCACCCTGCTTTCGTTTTGCATCAACAGCGGTTTCCATTGAATTTTTCTCCAACAAATCACTTAGCGTTTGATTTGCAATGATCATCTGGCGGCCGCTGTCCTCTGATCCACGACTTAAGGAATCCTTGGAACTGTCATCTTCTTTTGTGCATGTCCTTACATTTGTACTCGACTCGGGTTGGTGATGAACAGATGTATGATCTCTGCCGACCGAGGAATGTCGTCGGTCGAGATCTTTGGTGTTCCGCCGATTGAGGAATGTCATCGCGGAACCGTTGTCAAAGTTGTCGCCGTCGCCGCCGCCACCACTGCCGTGGTGATTGTCGGCTCCGTTGCGCATAGTGTAGCGAGAAAACGTATGATCTCTTCCGAGCGAGGAATGTCGTCGGTCGAGATCTTTGTTGTTCCGCCGACAGAGGAATGTCGTCGGGGAACCGTTGTCCCTACGGGGGGAATTTTCCGGGTGCATCATCCGTGATGGCAATCCGGGTGGAGGGCCGAGCGGCATATTAACTCCTAATTGCCGAGGCAAGCCGCCAAGGCAGGGACGAACCGTGGTTGGGCCGGACGGCATTCGCATGTCAAGTCCCGACGGAGTTTCCGGGCGCCGTAGAGGTGGCCGGAACATCATTGGGGGCGAACGACTTGCTGGCGGGGAGATGGCCGGTGCACCAGTCCGAGGAGCATCGTTACCAGGTTTCGACGTCGAATCACTTTCCCCGTCACCAGCTTCACTCGATGTATCACTTTCTTCCTGCTTGTCACTCTCACTGTGGTTAGGCTTAGGGCCCTGTTCCTTTCCTCGTTTCCTTTGAGCACTCTCCGTTCCCTTCGGGGATTCACCAGCATTTTGTCCGGATATTGCCAGCCTTCGCTGTTGCACTGGGCGCAGCTTCGATGGATCGGCTTCTACCTTTGCCTGTGGTTTCCTTTCACATATTTTTGTTGCCAAGTCCTTTTGGCTCAATCCTTTCCCTTGGCGTCCCTGTTGAATGATCTTGCCGACTTCTAAAGGTATTTTCTCATGTTTAGGTTCATCAGTTTCCCTGTCCAATTTAGCCGTGTTTTTAGTGTTGATGTGCTGCTTATTAGTACCGGCACCAAATTTCTGTTGAGTATCCGCTTGAACGCCCTGACGACGTGCCTGATTAATAGCACTTTTTGTTTTGAGGGCAGGTGGTTTCGGAGCCCGCTTACGTAAAACCGTAACTGTGTCCCAATCAGACATCTTGTGTTTGTTTCACAGACGATTGGAGTTTAGGAATACCTTCAGATCCTACAGGTATTATGATTTCATGAGTGTTGCAGCTTCAGCTCCTTGATTTGTGTCGAGTCAGGTTGCAGTGTCTATGTGCCGCGAACTGGGCGGCGATGATGCTAATCCAATGAAGCACTGGATCCGTTTCGAAGGACCAGAAATGTTTTTGGGAGCAGCTCTACGTAGCACAAGATGGTGTTTCCTCTGTGGATGTCGCTTGTAGAAATTTAGAAGTTTCCAAAAACCAAGAAAAGAAAACAAATTAAAGGGATTCTATTTAATACTAATTGTTTGTTGGTTCTACGTAGCACACGATGGTGTTTCCTTAATTGTTTGGTGGATAGCTCTTGGTGGCACACGATGGTGTTTCCCTTTTGACTGCTGATGGTAGAACGAGCCCGTTGAAGGTTGACTGCAGACTGACGAAATGGCATAACTGCCAATTCAAAAAGTGACGCCATGACATCATCGTGGTGGCAATGATGGCCAGTTGGTGTCAGCTGCTGCGCAACTGGTATACATGCGAATGTACTAGATTTCTCCAGTGCATTCCAGCACATTTAATTGCCAATCCGCAACAGTAAGTCTAAAAGGTGTTGTGCGCCCTCATAAATAAATTGGTCATGTGTGGATATGACAAGTTACAGTTAGGAGTTGCACACCAAGAAAAAAAAATATTTTTCAACTTTTGCCTTAGCAAACTCCCATTGGTCAAGTTTGAGCTTTTGTGGTAAACAAAGACATTACGATGGGAAATGAATTTAATAACATGAGGATTAGTAAATATTTCAGAAAGGTGCTGCAGATTATCCAACCAAAACAAAAATTATATTGATACTTTTGTTTAAGTGGGGCGAATTGTTTCCTTAATTCATTGCACAAGTCGTTAAAAGCTTAACGTATTTATGCAAACAATAATTTTTATTATACTCTATTTCTTATGACATTTGATATTTGAAGAGAGTTTTATAATAAATGCTCAAAATATGTTCCACCTCCTCGAATACATGGTAGACATCTAAGCTAAAATACATTTTTTAAAGGTTCTCAGGCTAACTGACTGAATTACCCGAGCTGCTTGATTCATTTTTTTGGCCGACTTCTTCTTATTGTCATTCGGTTTCGCGTAGACTCTATCATTAAAAAATTTAATGGGTTGAGGTCAGGTGCCCAGAAAATTTGCCCCAATCGCCCAATTCATATATTGCGATAAACTTCATTTTGTTAAGCTCTCACCTCGACGCCATAGTGCACAGGTCATCCATAATTTTGAATCCACATGGTCGTCTCAGCTCCAATGGAACATCTAGCAATAGCGGTAACTGTTTTGGCAACAATTCCAAATAATTTTGCAAGTTCAAAGTAGGAGACAACTCCGCTGGGCCCACAATTTGTGCTCTCAAAATTCCAGAGCACAAATGTATTTCAAATTGACAAAGTGATCGATCTTCCTTGAATTCGTGAGAGTACTCCAAATGCCATCGGAGTCCAGTCCTTTTCTCGTTCATCACATTTGCTCAAAATTGACCGATGACAATTAAAGACAAAGTTGCTATTTTCCATTTGACAGAATAGTTATTCACTAACTTTAAAAAAATACTGTAGATGTCATAATGTGGTAAATCCATTAAATTTTCTACGACAAGGTGTGGTGATTCCGAAACTTTGAAAAAAAAAAATCCAACTCGAAAATGGTGCGACTTTGACTAAAGTCGTATTTCGTTTTACTTATGCCATAGATGTATTGTATATATATGGTTTTTTTAGCAGGTACACACGACCAATAGTGAAGAACAACACCACCAAAGACAAATAGATAGATCACAAGAACATCCATTAAAGGCGTATACCATAGTAATAATATAGCATTTCCACATCAGTTGAGTGTACTTGAGTTTAGGTTCTATCTTTTAGTAATTCTAACCGTGATAGCGTCGGTTCGAATCACACGCTCTTCACTATCGTCGCGAACTTTTGGAAATGCTTAGGACACTCTTGGGACATACTTGGGATACTCTAGGCACATCTTTGAGACACCTTGGGCAGACTTTAGGGCATCCTTGGGATACCCTTGAGCAAATCTTAAGTACATGCTCTGAATGCCCTTGGGGCATCCTTGGGACATGCTTGTGACATTTTTGGGACACGTTTAGAACATGTGCGCCACGTGAAAAATGTTGTAGGCATGTGGATCGTGTTGTGTAACCTACAATCGTGTTGTGTAACAGCATTCTAACCCAGCTTTTTTTATTATAACGTGTACATAATTAACGCGCTAATCGCCTAATATTACATATTTTCCCGATGTGTTCTTCGATTTTTCGTTCCTGTCTCGAACAGAACTCCACACCAATGATTATCGACTCAAGCTATAGAAAACTATGTTTGCTTTCGTGACTTTGCCAAACATCTAAACTTACGCTGAATGAGGTAAGATCATTTTGAGCAATATCACTCAAATCTTGATTGTCTAAACACATCCAAGGACAGATGATAGTATTTCTGATGTTTTATATAATATTGATGAAAGTTATATGAAACTAATAAGTTGACGGCAGAATCACAATTGTCAAGCCCGATTCATAGTTATACGAGTAAACGCCCGTGACGAGCCATTAAATATTATAAAAGTACTAGTGATACAATTTTGTAATATTATCAGCGAAAAACACAATTCCCAAGTTCAACGAGCACAGAAGCAATTATAGAAAAGTAATGCAAGTAAGTTATATTAATTGTTTAATATGTAAATGCGTTTTTTGCCTTAACATGTTTCTAATTTACAAAGATATTTAATGGGATTGTTTCTTTTTTCAGAATTTTCTGATTAATTGCGTAAACTCATTTGACGTCTGAAGCATTGATGACGACTGACAATAAATTAACAGACAAAAATCATTAACATAGTTGCTGAATTGAACATTCATGGGGTTAGGTTATCTTCTTCTTTTTCTTACATCATAAAAAATCTATGAATGCTCATGAAAATATTTTTAGATGTAATATAATTGAGATGGGGTATAAGATGACTTGCAGTGTTTTAGGGTGATACCAGGAAAAAAACCGCAAACCACATACAGATGTACTGCTCTATGTAACAAAAAAATCAAAGCCTGCTCTAAATAGATATTGGTAGGACGTAGCTGGAACACCCTTACATATGGGGCAGACAAAGGTTGGAGGCTTTTCAAGAAATGCAAGAAATTTTCCACATCTTCTACTGAGCTTGATTTATATAGCGTACAATGTGTATGTTTGTCCAAAACTGGGCCTCATAATATACCGAGAGCTAGGCAAAATTGTCGTAAAAGATGAATAAAGCCTAAGTGGCAAGTTGGACCTCAGTCGCATGGGAAAAAATATCAGCCGGCTAAGTTATAGTTTCGGTGAAATGGAGTAATCCGTGACTATCCTTCGTAGCCTGATCGGTGTTATGTTTGACGTACTTTTGTTTGGGTTAAATATTCCTTTAAGAGTTTGCTTATCACTAGATAGTGGAAATTTGTGCCCGTATAAATATTTGTGAAACTTCTGCACCCCAAAAATTACAGCTAATGCCTCTCGGTGTACTTAGGAGTATCTTTTTCCTGATTTCGATAGCGTAGTTGACCCGAAACTTTTGGGTCTCTCTTGACCACTGACATGATGGGCTGTATAAGCTCCCACATCTTTAGGGCTCACAAAATAGACTAACTGGTTTGGCCGGATATGGATTCCCAAAATGCTTTATCAATGGCTTTACAGTTCGTGTTCTTTAGTCATTGAGAGTGAGAAACAATGTCAGTAACAAAACAGATATTTATTTTGTGATTTACCTTCCTTTCTATATGAAACACTAATCCTCACATGACTACAACCTCTCTAATTTAACACAACATGAACAATTATAACCTTATTTTAACCATTAAACCGTCCATTAATTATTTTAATAGCTTCATATCCAGAATTTTTTGAAAAATACTTGCATAGGAATATTGAATTTCTACTTACTTTAAGCGGGATCTGCAAAAATTGTATAGACTCAACAAACGAAACAAGGTAATTATTGGTGGTGATCTAAACTGCAGACATCAGACGTGGAATTGTCTTAGGGCAAACTGCTGGGGTAACATTTAACTAGATGTTTTTTCCATACTTTATCCACTTCTCCCCACATATATCCCAGCGAGTGCTAACAAGAACCCCTCAACTCTCGATCTATATATCACTAATATTCCAAATTACTGCTCAATACTATTAACTCTAAATGCGTTAAGTTCAGACCACCTTGAATCATATAGTATCTGTAAATCGCACCAGTTTATACCACAACTATTCCGCCGCCAACTGGAATTGTTATAAATCATATATAAACACAAACTTGGTTCTAGGTGATACCAGACTAAATTCTATAACCTGCAGCGAGCACATTGATATCCTATGCAACAATTTTGTTTCTGTTATCAATAGAGCGGCCGATCTTGCGATACCTAAATGTTCCACTGCTCAAGTTGATAAGGCACCGCTTCCTGAAAATATCTTACATCTGATTAGGCTACGAAACTCTGAAAGAAGAAAATGGCTGCGTTATAGAATCGATTGTTTTCTAGTTAATGTTAAAGTCTTAAATAATATCATTAAAAGCGAAATCTCAACATATAGGAACAAGTGTTGGAATAAACACCTTTCCTCTCTTGACAAAGCAAGCAAACCGTTCTGGAAAATATCAAAAATTATGAAAAAAAGAGGGTCAGGTATTCCTCCGTTTAAAGTTCACGACAAGCTGTTTATTTCTTCAGTGGAGAAATCGAACCTACTTGCTAACACGTTTAGTAAGAACCACTCCATATCTATTCATCTAAGCGACGCGTATACTGAGGCTGAAGTTGCTAACACTATCCATGTACTTTCTCAAACACCAGCTGAAAGTACTTACGCAACTAATATCAGCAAAGTTAAAGAATTGATAAAAAAAAGAAATCAAAAAAGGCTGCGGGTCTCGATAATATTAACAACAAATTAATCAAAGCACTTCCACCTGCTGCAAGTAACTATTTAACGTTCATTTGCAATGCTTGTCTTAAGAATTGTTATTTTCCGGACTGTTGGAAAACAGCAAAAGTAATACCTATCCCGAAACCCGGCAAACCGAAGAACAGCCCCGAAAGCTACAGACCTATTAGTCTACTTAGCTGTCTAAGTAAGCTCTTAGAAAAAATCATTAAGGAAAGGATTGATCGTTTTGTGGAAGACAATAACATCTTACCAAACTTTCAGTTCGGTTTCCGTGGTGGTCACAGCACAATCCACCAAGTCTTGCGCATTAAAAACCACATAGCTGGTAAATTCATCGACAAGGAGTCAACGGGACTGGTTCTTCTAGACACTTCTCTAGCTCTTGACAAGCTAGCAGTATATTACAGGAAATGGAAAATAAAAATAAATGGTAATAAAACACAAGCTGTCTGGTTTTCGAGATGTAGGAAACACTGCTACCTACCAAATGGCACTAAACTCAGTATGTGTGCAGTTGATATTGATTGATCCGAAGACTGTAGATATCTAGGTATTATTCTAGATAAAAAACTTATCTTGCAAAAACACATCACTACCGCAATTGACAAAATAAACAAAGTCGTAAGAGTTATGTATCCATTAGTGTGTAGAAAGTCAAAGCTTAGCATCGAAAATAAAATTATAATATTTAAAACCATTTTTCAAGCGATACTCCTGTATGGTGTAATTGTGCTCGCACACACAAAATAAAATTGCAAAGGTGTCAAAGTAAAATATTGAAAATGTTGCTGAATTTGCCATGGCATTATTCGACACATGAACTACATGAAAACGCCAACGTTAAACCGGTAGAGTTCCTTATTGACAAAATCAATCGAAACTTCTTCGTCAATTGTTCTTTTTCTGACAATGTTCTCGTTTCCCGTCTTGCGTTATCCTAAATCACTACATATGTACTCTGTCTATGAAAATTATATCGAGGTCATTACTATATAAAATAACCGGAAGCTCGTGCAATATTAGTCTTAAGATTCAAATAAGGGTTTTTTATTGTAGTTTTCCCTTAATTTATTATTTGTTATTCATCAAAATTGTGCTATTGTCGTTATATACATTTAAGATTATGGTTGTAAAGGAATTGCTATCCTAAATCTCTTAAGTACTAGTTGTAAAATATACCATAAATGTAATTATCTACCAAATAAAAATTGAATTGAAATTGAAGCTCCTTCTACTTTGGAAATAATTTATCCAATCCTGGGCGACCCAAAAGTGGCCTCACTAACCGTTCTGCCTTTATCACTATTAATACAAAAGCGCATTTTTTACCAGCAACAGACAGACCCATCAAAATATCTTCCTACCTGTTGCAGTTAAACAAATTTTATTTCAATGCTTTAACTCAACTGTACTAAATTTACTGTTAAACCCATCTTCCGTTATAACTCAGATACATGTCCCCGTATCCACTTCCATATCTATGTAGGTGTCGTCTGTACATACTAGCACAATTACCTATCATCATCATCGGCACTACAACCGGGAGTCGGTCTTGGTCTTATTTAGCAAGTCCTAAGGCTTGTTAAATGTTGCATAATGATTTGTTTTTTCCGGGCAAGGTCATTAGTCCGAATCCCGGCCACCCGCGTGTATACTAACCAATATACTATCGAGGAGCACAATTGCCTATACTATTACTATTTATTGGACTATAGGAACCGGGAAGATCATGATCTCACCGCCTCGTCTCCGCCATCATTCCCTGTCATGTGCACTCTTGACCATCCGATCCGATTTCCTCAAGGTGTAACCTTACATTGTCTTCCCATCTCCGTCGAGGCCGTCCTGTCGATCTCTTTCCCGTTGGTCTACTGTCAAGAATTCTACGTACGGTTCTGTCATTACCCATTCGTGCCACATGTCTGGCCTATCTTAATCTTCGCGACCTGATTACTATCACTATTGTAGGTTTGCGGTATAGCTCTTCCAATGCGTGGTTGTAGAGTTTCCTCCATTGTCCTGCCTCTTCGTCATATTTACCGCCAAAGATAGGCGTTCAGGGGATAAGGTGTCGTCTTGTACCTTTTTGATGACATACTCGAGCACAAGGTTAAAAAGACATGGTGGGAGGCCATCCCCCTGTTTTAGCTCGTCCCGGATTTCAAATGTTTCTAAGAGGTGGGTTTTTATTCTGACTCGCCCTTTGTTTTCGTTCATGCAAATTTTAATGAGGGCGGCAAATTTTTTCGGAATTCCTAGCCCAACTACAATATAGTAAAGTCTTTGCCTTGCGACTGAGTCGTAGGCTTTTTTGAAGTCAACGAACAGTCGGTGAACCGTCTCTCCGTATTCCCACTTCTACTCAGTAGTTGCCTTATTGTGAACATTTGGTCGCTTGTTGACCGGTTCCTACGGAATCCGCATTGGTAGTCTCCCAGTATTTCTTCTGCGTACGGTGTGATTCTAGCCAGTATGACATATGTTAATATTTTGAATGTGGTTGCGAGCAATGATATTCCTCTGTAGTTTTCGTAATCAGTTCTGTCGCCTTTTTTGGAAATGGGGACGACTATTGAGATTTTCCATTCTTCCGGAATGACTTCCTTATCCCATATTGTTTTGATGAGTTGTTGGATCTTTCGAGCGGGTGTCTCTCCTCCATGCTTCACAAGCTCTGCCGGTATGCAGTCGCCTCCGGGAGCTTTGTTGTTTTTCAATCGATTTATTGCGTCTACAACTTCGTTGAAAGAGGGCTCTGGGATCTGAGGCTCGGCTGTACGTACGTCTGGCGCGTTTATTTGTGGTTGATGGGTGCGTACATTGAGAAGGTTTTCAAAGTACTGCTTCCATCTTGTAATGATATTGTTAGTTTCTGTGACCAGACAGCCGTTTGCGTCTCGAATTATTTTGAGTCTCCCTCGGTAGCCATTTCTAAGTGAATTTATGGCGGCGCACATACCTCTGATGCTCTTTGCTCTGGCATTTTCTAGGATTTTTTCGATTTGAGTGTTCTTCCCTTCGCGTTTTTTGCGTTTGGAGGGTCTCATTGTCTCTTTCCGAATTGTCGGGTGTCTTTCTACGTTGACTTCATCATATCTTTGTAAGGGTACCACTCTGAGGCGTTTACGTTCTTCGATCTTCGCCATGCACTCATATTCAAACCAAGGTTTGGACTTAATTGTTTTGACATTAGGTACTTTTGGGCTGTTTGTTTGATTGTGTCTCTGATCGATGTCCATTTAGTGTCCACACTAGGCTTCCTCTTCCCCACTGCTCCAATTCTCTAGGATGCTAAATCTATTCGTTAGTTTGTCTTGATATTCAGACCGTTTGCGCAGGTCTTTTAGTTTATCAATGTCGAACTTTTTGCTCGTCTCCCGTGACTGCCCATGTGGGGTTGCTGCGAGCCGACTCCTAATTTTGCCCATCACTAGAAGATGATCGGAGTCGCCATCTGCTCCTCTATATAATCATACTTCAAGGATATTCAAGTGGTGTCTTTTGTATATGAGGAAGTGGTCTATTTTCATGTGGCTTTATGAATTTGCTTGTGCTTTAACAGTGTGACTTTCCGTACCAGGTTTTTCCAAGCTGCGAATGTGATAATTCGAATTCCATTGTCATTTGAAACGTTGTGTAGGCTTTCTTTACCTATATCCCCCTTTTTCCGTTCTTCCCTACGTCTTCTTTTTGCCGAGTTGGTGTTTTCTTGATGATTTGTTCCCTTATGGTAGTGTCGGCTCATCACACTTACGCCTACCGGCTTTATGTGGAATTGTTTTTTGTATATTGATTACTCATTTTTGTTCCCACGAGTCATGGGGTTTCAAATATTCCGCCATATCAGAGCCCCGTTTTGATATGGTAAGGTCTGCTTACTGCTCTGATTCGACCCGGTGTCAGAGAGGCGCCGTTATAATACAGTCGGTATACCCCTGGCTGCAAACCATCCAATGGACACGGTGACGCGTAACACTCTGGATTAGGGGTGGTATATCTTTGTGTGTTACTCCTCGCTAGCCTGACTGACATGGCTGGCCCTACTAGTATACTTTCCATTATAAGTTGTAAGCTCGTCGAATTGAAATGTTGGCTGCTTCTTTTCCTTAGTACCCTCAGTAGTAGTTTTTGGTCTTGTTGATATATATATGAAAAATTCACAAACGAATGTCTTGGAGAGGAGTATCGTATGGATTTCACACAATAATGCTCACAACCGAATATGGGAATTGAGTTTAAGATGAAGACAAATAAACAATTTGATGCCAAATCGGATAGGTAACGTATTTTTCCTCCTCTAAAAAGTCTCGAACACTTGCCGTTTTCGTAACTTCTGTTATATGGTTATTCTTATCAAATAAAAAATTCATTTGAATGTCGAAAATTGGCGTTAAAATTCCCTCTATTAGATAACCTCCATTACTATATACCTTTGTGGGTATAACTGACAGAGAAAATTATACCCTGTGCTTAATAATGAAGGCTGAAGAGTTTGATCGAGCGTGTTCAATTTTGGAAAAGGGCGGCCATATTTCTCTATAGATCTCTAAAATTAACTTTTATTATATCGACGTCACAGATGAAATTGTTTTGTAATAGTTATTTAGGGTGGGGAATAAGAAACAGATCCAGTGTTACGCACAAAACCCTCCACCCTCTTAATACCTGCCTCTTTGGAGCTAGTCTCCACCATTAATCGCGCATACATTAAATATCGCGGTATCAATTCAATATCAAACAAATTGAACTACACGTTCAATTTGCTTATATTGAATTGAACTTAAATCCAAGACGTGATAAATGAACCACATGTTCAACACGCAAAATCCCCTGGACCCACATCTGCGGACCAGATGACCAACTTTCAAGTAAAGTTGTTGAGAATCATAAAACGCGCGTCTTCAATTTCATGATCCTTTATATGCTTTTCCATTCTCCATTCCCAAGTTAAAACTTGGTTAAAACTTGAGTTCGGGTAATGACGACCGTCAGGCCGTCTAGAGTGATTGGTGCATCTTCTGAGGAGTTTTCTTTCGAAAACTCGAAGTCTTTCCATTTGAGCCGAAGATATGGAGGACCATACGGGAAAGTCGTACGATATTCCAGATTGGATTAGCTGCTTATAGCAAAGAAGCTTAACTTTGGTGTCAACTTTGTTGCTTCACTTCAAAATGTTGTGCAGTTGATTAGACCGGCCGAGGCCCCTTTGAGGAATATGGGTCACATGTTTGGTGAAGTTCATTTTTGGGGTACAGATGACCCCAGGATATTTCATCCTGTCCTGTGGTCTAATCGTAGTACCTCCTATTTGTATTCGAATATTCTGTCAACATCGAGAAGTAGGTTGGGAATAGGTGTGGCAAGTGTGGGTGGTGTGAAAAGATATAACACCAGTATGTTAGTGGAATGAGCACCTGCGTCTGGTACTCTGTCAGTTCATATACGAATGGGATTAAATTATTTAAATCGGCAAAGAGGTAGACGGACCATAAGTGGGCATTGTCTGTCCAGAACTGTGAAATCGCGGAGAGTTATTTACATTTAAATGACGCACAAGAATCATAGATATCGGCTTGAATTGGATGGAGCATCGTAATCGTGTCAAACTGCATTTTGAGTAATGAAAACTTAAATCGAACTTGGAACATGGACCACATTCAAATAAAAGCTTATAAGCAATATCGTTTTGCATTTATGTGGTTGCGTGTAGAAAAAAAAAGGACACACGTTTATGTATAGCAACTGGAAATCTAAAATATCTGTATCAGGGAGTACTTTGGATTCTCTAAATTAGGGATCAGATATAGCAGAAAAACCGGAAACTTAAACTTAAACGGCTGTCAGACTGGGTCGGCATAAGAAACAGTTGTCAGAATTTTCTATTGATTTTTTTTTTAACAAATTCAGGTTAATTTTTTTCTTATTCTCGTCCAAAGTAATTTACAAAATTGACTGGCTGTTAACTCTAAATTTCTAGTGTAACTTGGCCAAACATTCTTTTTGAAATTTGTATTATCAACTATAATCTTGATTGCCTGGAGAAAGAGAAAATGATTATATGTTTTCGGTTCGACTGGAACTCGCTTCCCCGTGTTTATTCATACTTCTGAATGGATGCGCCTTTTCTATGTGTCAGATATCGCAAAAATATATTTGAAGATGCCAGGAATGCATTCATCAAATTTTCATTTGGGAAACGACAGATCCCAAATAAGTTTCTCTGTTCGTTTTTACATTCTATGTAGCAAGCAGATATAAGTAGAAGGCTCACACCTTCCTCACATATAACCCATAAAGTCCCTGATTATCGAGCCCAACAATCATGATCATAATAAAAGATATATAGCTAATTTTAACTAAAAGTCGGTAACTAATCTCAATTAACTAAGAAGATCTTTCATTCAAAAATTTCCTTACCATACATGCTCCTCTGTTACTTCCAGTAGAACCATTAAATATTACGTTTCCATTTGCAACAGAGCCGTTTGCAGATATCAGCTTAGCAGTCTCTTTGTCAGTTTTTCTTGTGTACTTAACTTTATAGAAGTCTGAGAATAGGAATAGGAACATAACTCCATGCAGGCCAATCCAAATCATGAACTCTTTTGGATAATCACATTCTCTGAACAACAACTGGAACTGATGAGTAAATATAGCTACGAATTGAATCTACAATTTAAAAATAAACAATATTAGTTCATGTTATAAGAATAACTATATAAAGACGAGATTACCATTTGGAACGAGGTCAGGTATTTTTTCCACCAGATGTACTTTTGATATTTTGGACCCATTGCGGAAACCATGTAATAGAAATACATGATAATATGTACAAATGCGTTTAACAGCGCAAAGAATGTACTGTGGCCACCTACAGAGGAATGTGAGAACAAAATGTAAGTTCAATTAAAAGAGAGAAGTGAGAATAAACATGACTTGACCCTAAAATTTAAATTTTAACATATTTATGAAAATTGCTCCAGTAAAATAACTTATTTTTAAAGTAATATAAATTTCCGCTTATAGCACGATTTTGATTTCAATGAACACACAAGGTAAACCCAAATGTTCAGTGGTACGCTTACTGAATGCACTCATGGAGATGGGTTTGCGAATGCCAGCATGTGGCGTTAGTTAATAATTCGGCTATTTACATAAAAATGAGTCGTCGGACGAAACTTTAACAATTTATCCGAGAAATTTATTTTGCTGGACACGTCTGTCTATATGCTTAGCCAGATCACACACTTGCAAGCGGGACACAAACCAACATTTTAGTTCGGCAAACGTATTTTCACAGACATTGACCTTGCTTGTATTGCAATCTCTTAAATAAATGTTTGGTAAATAAGAATTCGGTACACTCTGTATATCAAAAATTCACATTTTAGAAGAGGCAGGTGGATCAACTTGATACTCAAAATGGAGGTAATAAACACATAGGTGTATGACCGCGCATTCTTCATCTGAACCTGACGAATATGCTTTGGGTGTTGGGGTATAATAATGGATACCTGTATTTTGACATTTACGAGTATCACGAAAATTCAAAAGCAGGCCTGTTATTTATTATACGAGCATTATGCATTGCAATCTCTCAAATATATGTTTGATAAATAAGGATTCAGTATACTCTGTATTTGAAAATGTTGTAAGTGGGAGGTGGATCAACCTACAATTTTTAAAAACTAAATGGGAAGACAAGCCAGTCTTGGAAAAATTACAAAACCCTGCACTGGAGAACGAGTGTACCTCTCTTTCTCTATCCTGCAATATTCCGCATTGTTTCTTTCCGATCAGAAAGAAGCAGTGCACACCAATGACTTGGTTCATGTTTTATTCAATCTACGGACATTAGAAATGTTTTATTTATTAATTATTTATTTCATGAAACTAATTTGGGGATTATAGAGGATTATTGCGACTGACCCGAATCGGCCACATTATTTAAAATGCCTCGTCTCTTTGCTCCTAAAACTGTTGGACTTCAGTTTTTGAAAAAAAAAAAGAAAAAAAAAAAAAAAAAAAAAAAAAAAAAAAAAAAAAAAAAAATCTAAAATTATATATTGCGGCCCCCTGCTACAAAGGACTATCTGCCATTCCCAGTTCTCAGTTGCATTAAAGAACTCGACATTCAAGCTACATTGTCGTCTATTAAACGTCATCGCACAATTGTAAGCTTCGCATTGTGCAATGTTATTTAACTCTGAGGTTTGTGGATATGTTGTTCACTTTAAATGCAGTTTCCCACATTCGTTTACCTCAGCCAAACCCCAGAAGAGTTGAGTAACTTTTATGGACGTAAGGAGAGTAGTGGTACGTCTACTTAGCCATCCAATTGTGTTTTTTTATGCATTGGCTTATACGTCGATGAGTGTAAAACGTTACGAAAGAAAGTGCTTGGCATGTGATTAGATTTTCCATATATATGTGTATGTATATATTTTTGTAGTTTGAATTTGTTATGTTAATGGGTTTGCCAACCGGAAGTTTGTACAATATCAGATCATAGCCAGGTCCGGTATCGATGCCAAACTCCATAATTAGCTTCGTTCAATATTGTATTGTTAAATTATGCAAACACGATAATGTATCGTTTATTGGTCGTTAATACGGTATGTAGTTATTTCGATTTCTTACTATAAAAATATGCTTTTAATATAAATACTGTAAGCAAACAACTGTAAAGGAGCTTTTCGAGGTTTTCTATGTAAAAATTAATTTACGAAGTGTGACGAAAATCCCAAAGCTGTCGGTTAAGAGGCGGATATTTTTTGGGTATAATTTTGTCTAAAGTTTGGAGAAGTCCACGATGAAGGAACTCGGGCTAGTTTAAGAGTGAATTTAAATGTTTATTCAATATTGATGAATTGAAATATTTGGTATAGGTAATGTATGTTTTTCCATTTGTATTATACTAATGTAATCGGAATGCAGATGTAGAAAAATACGAGGACACTTCGCGTTTGCTATTGTAATCGAAGTCAAATTTTGATAAAAATTAAGTGCGCTACACTTTATTGCATTATTTACGAAGCGAATATAATTAACTACTTACATACATTTACAGGAATAAAGGGTAAGTTCATTGCCTGGTCAGCACAAAAGGAGAGCCATCAGTTGGAGCTGTAAAGAATTCAGCAGTACCAAAACTGAACCGAAAAAAAAAATCATCAGAGCCCTATACCATAACATTAGAGTAGCAATATACAGTTGGCGTAGCAAATTATTACAATCTTATGTACACACGGTCGTGGTTTGACGCATCGGACCTATGGTCACATACTACACTATTTCGCAAAACGCTATAAAACTATTAGTTGGCTCCGCCATTGACAAAATAAAGATTAATCATCCCAAAGACGACTATTATTTTTGGTCATGTTTTTAGTATCGTTAATCAAACGCTTACCCCACAACGCCTAACCACACACTATTGGCTTTCGCTAACGGCATACGACGTTTTTTTAAACATTTGGAAAGATTCTTATATCACACAGATTAACAAAAAAAAAAAAAATAGTAGTAATAATGAAATTAGTAATTTCCTCCTTATCACTAATTTGTTTGCTTTTGTCAAATCTTTCTCAAAATAACATCTGCAACACTACTCCAGGCACAGGAGACAAACGCCGTATAAGCCGCAGGATACTAAGGTTTGAGTTTCCTGAAGAATGCTACAATGTAAAATAGATCTCAATATAATTATATATAAAGCACCAGGTACCTAGTTCTAAAAATGGAGGCAAAACAGTAAAATTTTACCAAATCTTCATAACACGAAGTTCGATAAGTACCGAGGCTAACTCAGAGATGGCGCCTGTAATGAAAAATGGATATGACTAAACTTTAAACGATATGTGTCAAACTTTCATGACTATAACGTACTGAGTTATAGCAATGTATGTGACACTACTTTTACAACTGTTTGGAACAAAAACGACAACGGATCTATGATTCAGAGCCCTGTTTGGCACTGTTTACTCGGAAAAAAAGCATTTTATGGATCGGTATAAAAAAAAAATTTTGGATTCACCATTTCACTCCAGGAGTCAGCTGAGTAAAAAGCAGCCGGTGAATGCCGGCCAAAGCAACCGCCCGTTGTTTTTAATATCGTATAAATAGCGCCACTTAAATTATCATAACGCAGTATGTTATGTCATGAAATTTTGGCGCATATCGTCTGAAGATTAGTACTTCGTAGAAGTCATAAAGATCTTCATTACAGGCGCCACATCTGAGTTAGGGTCGGGACTTTTTGAACGATGTATTAATCGACTTTACAGAACGGTTATTTTGACACTACGTCAATCGAGTTCGATACTACAGTATAGAGAGTTATTTATCGCCGTCACATCTGACAATCCCAATTAAATTAAATACATTTTACGACCTATCTCTTACATAATTTAATAAGCTGTGAATAATATTTCTGTATATGTTCCCTGTTACTAGGAACTATTCTCATACCTTTTAGCTTTCCTGATTAAATTAGCGGAAAACATTTACTCGCATATTTTCATAATGAGTATGTATGAGCGGAACATTTTTAGCCCAATAGATCTTGCTGATTAGTTTCATTAAGCCTTTGAATAAATTTCAAGTGGTCTAATTTCAAGGCGGTGCGATTTCTTATATTTCTTGGGTGCTATGCAGCAATTGTTATTAATATAGAACTCGTTTTCAATTAGCATCAAAGCTGCAAGCATAATCTTACGCCAGACTTCGTGTGGAAGATTAGATACTTAAATTCTAACTCAATAGCCCCCCGTCTCAGAAACATCTGAAACACATTAACATAGTAGTATGAAATATTACCGTTGTTTAAATTTGTCATTTTGGGGACCAACTGAATAAACCGATTGAATTCAATAATAACTCTTGAATAACAAGGTCGAAGTCCAACTTAAAGCGATGATTTGCTATTATCGAATTAGTCGTCCGATTTAAGGAATTTGGAGAAAAGTTCTAACAGTAATATTGCATGATTTAAAAACAGCATTTCGCCTTGATGCAGTATGCATAACCGCAAAAATAATTGCACCTACGTGCGTGTGTCTCGAGTAACTATATTGTTTTATTACTTGATTGCATGCAATCAATATGAATCTCAACAGCCTCTACCTGAGGGTTCAAACTTGTAATTCTGTATGATGTGAAACATAATCCTTAAAAAACCCGCCTTCAGAGAATGCATTAACAATCATATATTACTTCGTTAAATGAAGTAAACTGTGAGACAGAAAAAAAAAACATAACACAAAAATCCTAAAGTAAAAATTAAAATAAAGTTCAACTCAAACATTACCTGGTGCAAATTTCATGCCCATCCAAACTGAAAAAGGCATGCAACCATGATGAATAACATGCAATGTTGAGACATGTTCCATTTTCTTGCGCAAAATGAAAAATAGCGTATCAAAGAATTCTGTGAACTTAGATATGTAGTACCACCAACAGGTGCGAGTCATCTACAATGAAACAAATTAAAACAAAATCAAACAAATGATAAAATTTCTAATTAACACATGAAAACTCACAGAAACACAAGCAAACAGAACAATTTAATCTTAATTTAGTAAATATTTATTTGTGTAACTATATCTACCACCTCATAGGTAAGAAATTATCAGAATTATGTAGTTATCAAATTGCAATTGACTTTATTGGTTACTTTGGGTAAGTTTTTATAAAAAAAGTATGCTTGCGGGAAACTCACCCTCATGGCCAGCGGGCTGCGTGAATAATCTACCGGTTGACACTTAAAACTATAATGCCCCCACCATCCGCTTTGTAGATACTGTGGAGAAAGTAAAAACAATTAAACATTGAATGTTATTAAACATATGATCAGATTAAGGCAAACAATTCATCGATTTCCAGTATGTTTCATGTTGAAGTAGTACATTTAGTAAGCTGCATATGGCAAGTCTTTTCTTTTATAATAGATCACCTAATCATAGGTGACAATTCTATTTAGGTCGTTTCATAGAGTTAAAAGCTACTGCTAGGCAAAGAAGCCTAAGATTTTGGAAAAAAAACACCGCATTTTAAAGTCTTACTGCGATCAAAAAAAAATTGCGATACAGGCTTATGAAAAGATGTGTGATGTTTATAGTAAAGGTCCTCTACCACTATTTACGGCTAGAAAGTTGTTCTCTCGTTTACGTTCTGGATGATAAAGGTGATGAGAAAGATGCACTTCACTCTAGGTGATTTGTCGTCGAAAAAGTCATATAGTACGCAGAATCGAGAGCATTCAACGTAGTTTTTTACATTTTACTTTCCGTCGATTGGGAAGGGAAAACTGTCTGATCCTGACTCTTTACACTAACTACTACAAATTAATCTGAAACTCCATAATAAACTACCTAAAATAAAATAGGCACATCAATCAGCTGCAACACATCCTAAAAATATGAAGTCAATATTTAGTATGAACAATATCAAACTAGGATTAAGAGTATAATTATTAGTTGTTAGTTATTGGTTGTATTAGATATAAGGTAGTCGACAATGTAAAAAAGCCGTCTCGGGAGCAAGGGTTATAAGTAAATAAGGTTTAAAAAAAAAAATAATTATAAGAGAAAAAGAGAAAATCGAAGACCTAAACCCACGATATGTATTAAATACGAGTAGTTATGTAAGATTTTTTAATTCAGTAGACAATAGATAGTTTCTTCTGAACATGGAAAAAAGACATTATATAACCCGAAAAACTAACGTCCAATACTGGACAATATTCTTTTCATTCACCGACTTCTCTCCCTCGGTCGACTGTGCCAATCTTCTCAACTCATATCTATTCAACACAATCCCTCATAATGTACGTAATCCTAGCTTGCCCCCCAACCACAACACTTACAGCTGCAACGAACCCATCTCCCGAATGCAGCGAAGTTTAACTGCCTTCCATTTCCCGTACTACCCGTCACTATCGTAGGTAAGTTATTAATTCAACCTTAGAGTAATTAAGTCAGCTTGTAAGTTAGCCTATAAGAATTTTATTGTAAGATTGCTCCAAGCTAATAAGTTTAACTATACTAGTTATGGATAGGGTTCAAGCAAATGACTGGTCATATGTAAGGCCCCAGACCCAAATGGCTCACAACCATTTCTGGTGTAGCTAGTAACAATAAAGAGTTTGATATAAATTTCAGTATTGCTTGGTTCAATTTCCTAATTTTTTTTCGAAGGAGTGCGTATTTTAATTTGGGATTTTTAAATTAAATGAACACACTAATATATATATATATATATATATACATACATATATATATATATATATATTTCTATATATTTATTTATTTATTTATTTATATTTATATATATATATATTTATTTATCTATATATATTTATATATATATTTATTTATCTATATATATTTAATCATCTATATATATTTATATATATGTATATATATAGCTGATAAACGAATAGACGAAATGTCAAGAAAACTTCATACGTAAACTAGTGACAGATGAGACTTTCAAAATGAGTCATGTTCATTTTCTAGTGGTGGCACCTATTGATAAATACCGGTGCTTTATATATATATGCAGCTTGCACCATCTTTAATATCGGTGTGTGAATATTGAATAACTTTAAAAAAATCTGATTTCTATATATGACGTATTTTTATTTAATTGGGTTCTTGACAATTTATTTGAACTAATTTTTGAATACAGCATCAATCAAGAAGCCGCCTCTATTAGCTATAGCAAAATGTGCCTTTTTTGCTGCGTTTTCCATCACTTTTTCGCGCATATCGGGTGGTATAGGGATGATTTTGGCATAAGTTGGCTTGAGCTCGTCAAAGGTCTGAGACTTGTTTTTCAAATAACCCTATAAAAACAAGTCTGGAGGGGTCAAATTTGGAGATCTGGGTGAACAGCCAATGCCGCCATTTTTTGACAGCACACGTCCAGGGAATTTTCGTTGTAGAAACTGCATTGTTTCTTTGTCAGTGTGGCATGGCGCACCATCTTGTTGAAACCATTAACCGTTCCGATCTTTTTCACACTTATGGGCAGACATAATCAGCCAACATCCACCGATATCGATTCCCGCCGACTGTCTCGCCTTCTTTGAAGAAAAATGACCCAATGATGATTTTGGCGCAAACGCCTGCCCAACAGTCACTTTTTGGTCATGTAATGGTGTTTCATGGATCTGGTGTAGATTCTCCGTTCCTCAAATGAGACAATTTTTTTTGGTAACGGCACTAGAGTGTGTGAAATGCGTATTATCGGTCATCAAAATTTGCTTCAAAATATCAGGTTCAGTATCAACCATTCGAGCGACTGTTAGATCGTATTCCAAGCGACGTGGGCGGTCTGTTCTCTGAGTCAATCGCACTTTATACTTCAGAATGCTTTGTCATCCTTCAAAATGCGTTACTCGGTGGTTCCACTGACGCCAAAATGCTGAGCGCGTTGACGATACGACACATGTGAGTTCTCGGCAACAATCGCTTCAACCAATTCATTGGTACATTTTAATAACTTTGAACCAAAAGAATTCTTTCGGTGTAGTATCAAAACGAATTCCCTGTTACAACCGACGGAAATTACATGCCTACTTTTTGCTAAAACCAAATTCCCATCATGGAATAGCATATGCTATGACTACACAGAAATTTCCCATTCATCATCATCATCATCATCATCGACACTACAACCGGGAACTGGTCTTGGCCTTATTCAGCAAGTCCTGAGGCTTGTTCAATTTTCCATAATGATTTATTTTTTCCGGGCAAGGTCATTAGTCTTGCGCTTCAACCAATTCATTGAAACGTTTTAATAACTTTAAACCAAAAGAATTCTTTCGGTGTAGCATCAAAACGAATTTCCTGTTACAACCGACGGAAATCACATGCCTACCTTTTGCTAAAACCAAATTCCCATCATGCAATAGCATATGATATGACTACACAGAAATTTCCCATTCACATAACTAAAATTGCAATTCTGCAATTCCCGCATTCCATCAAGCAACATCTAAAAATGTATTTCTGCAATGCCCACGTTCAATCCTAGCGCTTGCCTTCTGTTCACATCACCGTGAATCGGTTGAGGCCTGGATCCGTTGGCCGGAATTGTCCCATAGCCTTGGGGTAAAGCTGCAGCCAGAGTAGATGTAAGGTTGCCATCTCAAGGTGAATGACGACAATATTGCAACGTTGCAGTTCCCACCGTCGTTGACATGGCCTGCGATTGGGCTGGCATTAGATAACTGTCTCAAGGTGAACGATGCGATCGTGGGAAGGAATGTAACATCGGGTTTGATTTTGGAAACATAAAAGGGGTTCTGTTAGAGGCACACGAGCCGTCGTAAACTAAGAGTAACTGGTTGCAGCCTAGCATTGGAACAGCGGGCCTGTTACTCTAAATAAAGTAACAAAATAATGTGAGTTCTTCATTAAATAAAATAATTAAAACTAAAAAATGGACCGCCCTCAGCCAGTCAGGTAAGGTCTTAATCAGTAACCTTACTAGCTGGCAGAGCCGGCATACATACAATAATTAATGTTTATACCTTTTTTGGTGTTACACGGTTGATAAATGGCAAAGATATTCAATGTGTACATACCGATATAAAATATGGCGCACTAAGCGATTTCTGTTTTTTTATCATTACAAAACTTCCTTAGTGAAAAAAATTGATCTTAAATGTCTTAATCGAGTTTTTCGCTACGTCTTATATGAGAGATGCCTTATGAAGTCACTTTTAAAGTGCCCACAAATTATAAAACAAAACTGTAATCCAAATCGGATAATTCGAACAGTACAAATGTTAGGAAATAATCTTGATTATTAAAAAAAAAATTATACGCCAATCGGGGCGTCAATTTTTACAAATGCTATGAAACTAGAGTGTTTGTGAAGAGCCAGTAACATATTATTAATTGATAATAATTATAAAAACACATTCATTATTTCAATCTAAGGATATAAATTATACAATTGTATGTTTAGTAATTGTGGGATTCAAACCAAAAGAACAAACAAGATAACATTTCGTCATCGTCATAGTTAGAGATTTAACTCGAAGGACCAAATTGCTAGTGATCCGGCTCGAAGGACGATTTGTTTCTTATCTGGCTCGAAGAAAAAAAATGTTTCTGATCCGGCTCAATGGACCAGTTGTTTGTGCTGTTCTAGTTAGAAGCGGGTTCGCAAAAACCTTAACTGTGAATTGGACTGTGTTTCTCCCAGCGGTAGCTGGTCAAAGGGATAATTGAAAAGAAGCACGCCAAATGTAGAGGAACACTTTCCCGTTAAATCCTAACGCCGATTCGACAACATGTCACCTACCCTAAATACCGTGGCAAAGCGCCTATTGCTAAGACCTGCACAAGTAATATGTCTCAAGCATCTTGCACCACTGGTGGGGAGAAGCGTTCTAGAGTTCGTGAAAAGGAAGGAAGTAGTGGATTGAGAGGAACAACTTTACTTTAAGAAACATACGAAATATTTCCTTATCTGCTTATAACATTTATTTATTTGTAAAAATTGGAAGAGAATTCGACTACGTACAATTTTTCCTGTCCTTGCATAATATTCGGCAATCGTCCCAATGCGCAATTGGTGTTCCCAATTGTGCGCTAGTATTGCGCCGGGAGCATCATCCCGGGAATCTCTAGAAATTGTACGATGCGTCGCCAACAATCATCAAAACGATGATCAAAACAAACTTAAGGATATTTCTATCCAAAAATCAATCAGGTTTCAACAGAAGGCAAGAAGGATATTTAAAAACTTCGAGGAAGTATGTTATTTTTTTGTGCCGAACATGCCACAATCGTAGAGAAATATATGGTAAATACTATACCATATATTGCACAGCCTCTTTTATGGTACTGTACTTTCCATTGCACTTATGGCCAACCGCAAGTATAACCCATGTTAACGAAATGTTCCATTCAAAGGAGTTCACGTTATTTATGAAGGCATAAACAAACCCTCAAAGTCGTCAGTGGTACATTACGTAAAGGAGTTGGGGCTTGCTTTTGTTTGTACGCTACTACTAGGTAATTTATAGTACATGATTGCACTTGTATTAAAAAAAAAAAAGGTGAAATGTCAAAGAATTTATAGTACATTGAATGGGCTAAATGTAAGCAGCAACAGAAATCAAATTGATTTGTCGGGTAAGTGATCACAACCGTGGCCAAGTACAAGTTATACCTATTAGCTCACTTATTACCTCTCTGATTTCGTATTTAGAAATGAAAATTGTTCTTTTCAATATATAAAAGTGTCTATTTTTATAGTTCAAAATTATTTGATGTGATTAGATTAAAATAAAACTTACTTCATAAAATATCCAAGCACTGAAAAGGGTCTGGAACAAATTGTAATAAATGAGAACTTTTCTAAGATCCATTGCTTTTCTGTTAGCCATTAGTCTTGGTGCTAAGTATTTACTAAAGTAAACGTAGAATATACACAGTCCTAGTGTAGGAAAAGGTGAAGACATCATTGGCCAGTCTTTTACTCGAGGATCTGAAAATAGACAGAATAGTAGAAGATTTACCGATAGGAAATAAAGCATTTTTTCTCAAAAAGGATGTTACATCACTGATGGGATTTGGCTAAAGAGAAAGGGATAAAATGTGACTGAAAAAAACTAGATACCGCTCTTCGATTTTAGTAGAAAATTTTCGGTGTTGGTTTTAAACGGCGTAAAACATTTGATCGTATTGAGCATATAAAACGATAACTACTTCACATGGGTATACAAATAAAGTTAAACCACTATGAAATCGGACTACTCGTACATTAGCGATCACTAAAAAGCGCTAACAACAGCAAGTAGATAAATAGCTGCGGCAAAAACTATTCAGATGACAAGATCTTCGACACACATTGTAACAGTAGCGCTTTTGGATGTAACATGAAAAGACGATATTTGTTAAATTTTTGGCCGGATCTTGAAATAGGTTCAGATCCCAAAGCTGACCCAACAAAGGTGAAATACGTTCAACTGCGGAAAATAAACAGTAACAAGAAGGAGGAACCTGTCAGTGAAAGCAGCAAAGGAATGCATTTTATTTTTAAAAATAAAAATTTTATATACATTTTTTTTTATTTTGATTTTTTTTCTTTCTTTATTATTTATGTTTATAAATAATTCTCATTTTATTGTTGTTTTTGCCACCAATCGTGTTTTAATTATTGTAGGTGTTTTTTTTTTATATCTTTTTTCTTTCTATCATCATCATCATCATCGGCACTACAACCGGGATCCGGTGTTGGCCTTATTTGGTTAACAAATCTCTCCACCGGACCCGACTTCGAGGCGATGTCATCCAGTTTGGCACTTCCAGGCTCTGAGCGTCGTAGTCTACACCATCCTTCCATCGCAGACAAGGTCTGCCGCGCTGTCTGCTTCCATACATCCTGCCACAAAGGGCTTTCCGTGCAGACTTCTCTTCGCTCACTCGAGCTAGGTGTCCCGCCCACCGGAGTCTACAGAACTTGATTTTTCTTACAACATTAGCTTCAAGGTAGATTGCGTACATCTCATGGTTGTAGCGTCTCCGGAATCGTCCTCCCTCATATACGGGGACAACAATTCTCCTTAAGACCTTCCTCTCGAAATATCTGAAATTCAGCCAAGAGTTCAGAGTGCCTTTTATTGAGCACCCAGGTCTCGGATCCATGCATGAGTACTGGTAAGACCATGGTCTTGTACAGTAGTAGCTAGGATGTGTGGGGTTGTAGTATATATGCCAACGTATGGCAAGTATTCACTTCACCCTCGACGATTATGTCTGGTTAGAAAATAGTTCACCCCGCAAAAAGACGATAAATGAAATGCACTGTCTTTACTAAAAGTTAATTTTATTTTTTTTTGTATTTTAATTCTATTATCACGCTATAATTTCAATACACAAGTGGCGCGACCGTCTGATTTGATTATTCGATAGTGACTGATCTGAATTAGGGTGGAAATCGGGATTTCTGCTTTTTACACATTGATCCGCCAATGGTAATCATGTTCTCTTGTGTGTTCCCCAACTCACCACACTCACCGAGGTCGAAAAGTACTTGTGTATTCGTTCGACGTCGATGCCAGAATGGAGAAATCAAAAGGGAAAGCACAATAACCCAGGGTTGATTTGGCTTAGTGTGTGTGCGTCAGTGCCGTGTATGCGGCTGGTCTACTGACCTAGTGATGATCTCTTAGGTCATCGCACTATAGCAAGACAGAAATACGAGAGAGGAAAACCTAGCTAAGGTTATTCACCAGCAAAAAGAGATCATTGATCCCAAGCGAATGGGTGATCTGGGAAAAGTCAATAGGACGCCGCGTCGGCTGGGGATATAATACCATCGGGGAAACTCTGTGGAATGTTCGATAAATACCCAAGCCTATGGACAATGATGCAACCGCGTCGCTTGGTTTGACTTGGTTGTTGCTAACCAATACGAATGGAATTTCCGGTGGAAATCCCATGGTTGGCGCAATAGTGTTGCCGTATGGCGAAGATTGTAGCTAAACTCAATTATGCATTATCTGCATAGAATAATGAGTTTAGCTATGCGTCCCTTTGACATGTTTTACAGGTAAATAACTTATCAAGGAAATGGGTAGGTATTGTGGTTGGACTTGTGGGTTGTTTCTCCTATAGGATAGAGAAACCCCTACAGATGTTCTGGATAAATTTCGGGATTTAAAGAGCCTTGATAGACCATAGTAGGCTTTGTTGGATTTTATCAGATCTCCCACTCCTTCTTAAGTTGGTCTCCGACGAACCTGCCTTTACAACTGATTAAAGGTAAAGACAGCGCGCTTCTCAATAAAAACGGGGAAGCAACTGAAAGAAAACCAGTCAGGCTCACCCTGGCCCACGTCCCTATCTTTTTGACCCCCAACAACTACGCCAGAAGACCCCCAACCTTCGCCAGCTACAGGGGGTACAGCAGAGAAAAGACACATATCCTCAGTTGATCCACCAAAACCTACTAACACAATATTGGGTATGGATAAAATAATAGACCAGGTCTTAAACACGATCACGGTGTTCTCTGGGCAAAACGGTGTTCTCTGCAACTATTGAACTACAAATGTCCGCAGGTAATTGTAAAAGGACCCTTAGCTACTTATCCGTGGAGGAGGACCAGTGTTTCCTTAGGTGGTTCCCCACAAGATTAAGCGGTGATGCTCACCGGTTGATAAGTGAGACAGCACCGGGGTCTTTCTAAGAGTTTGAGCGCCTTCACACCGCATAGCTGCCGCAAGAATCGCATGTAGAGCTGTGTTCACAGCTCTTTATAACGCGACAACTCCCTGCGGAAGACAGCCCAGGCCTTGTTTCTCGTGGGAAGCAGGCCATTGTCCATTGCAGGGAGACAACGTGGCGTTAATATGGATAGACAAACTGTACCATTTTCGCCACCCAGATCGTAATAACGGGTGCTAGAGAGGACTACTTCATGCATTATTTGCTAGCTTTCAGGGATGGGCATCTCGAGCACATTATAACAGGTTTCCTCCAGATGGAAAGGACTCAAAAACAGATGTTGCGCTAGCGCGATTCCTTATTCATGGGAAGATCGGCTGGGGCTGAAAACTACACAACACCTACGAAGGACTCTAGAATTTTCAGGCCTAGTCGCTCTGTCGACGACTCTCCATGACCATACCCCAAGTCAGATAGATGCTACGACAATTGACCCTACCCACACACAGATAGATCACCACGGTATTCGCAAGAAGCATATAATAGGCAACCCGTTCCTGTGAATACTCCACCCGGTACTTCGTCTCACATCTGCGAAAGACCATTGGACACCATGATGATTTCTGCATTTCAAAACCAGTTTTCACAGGGGGGCCGCCTAACAGACAATATTTGCTTGGGAATGAAGCGAGTTATACAACAGGGCGTATTTTGGTAGGTTGTCCGACGCTGCCCAGACGTCTACAGGTCAACCCGGTGTGGTCAACCATCAGTCCGCCATCCCAAATCCAAGGCACTCGCCCATCGCATCCGCTAGCAACACGCTTAGCTTGCAGCTTTTACCAAAAAAAGGGTAATTTATATGACAAGTGCCTAAAAAGGCGAAACACTCCGTTCTATCGGAATTGTAGGGAATGTGGACATGACATAAAAAATTGCCATGCACTTTATACACAGCCACCACGCCATCTCAGGCCTTCAAAACAAAATAGGCCACAGAATCAGCAGAGAGAGTTCCATAATAAGACATACCAATGACCATATCAAACCTCTTGTTCAACGACGCCGGCAGCATCGAACCATATTGTTTACAGTATTCGATGTTGTTATGAATTTTTGATTCTTCAAAACCACCTCTCAGAATCATTTGAAATCCGGGACGGACTAAAACAGGGGGATGGCCTTATCCTGGAGTATGTCATCAGAAAGGTACAAGACGACAACATGGCCGGATCATCCCTGAACGGGGTCACACAAGTGCTCGCATATATGACATCACCGTTTTGGGCAACAATCTAGAAACAGTAAGTAAAATCATCATCATGCAAGTGGCAGAAGAGGTGGGTCTAGAAATAAATGAAGACAAAACAAAATACATGATTATACATTATTACAGCGAGAGCAGGTGGAACTCAGAGAACACACATAAACATCAGGGGCAAAATATTTGAAAATGTCAAAAAATGTAAAAATCTGGGAATAATACTGACGGCCAGTAACGAAATGTCGAAGGAAATTAACAAAAGACTACACTCCGGCAACGCTTGTTGGCATGCAGTCAGTAAACTGTTGAAATCCAACTGCTATCACGTAACATAAAGCTCCGTGTCTATAGAACCATAATCATGGCGATTGTTCTATATGGATGCGAAACATGGGCTCTCACAAAAAGGGGAAGAAAACAAATTCCGCGTATTCGAGAATAAAGTTCTAAGTGGTATCTTTGGAGGTAAATATGACGAGAAGGCAGGACAATGGAGGAAACTCCACAACCACAAATTGGAAGAGCTGTACCGCAAGCCTACAATAGTGAGAGTAATCAAGTCGCGAAGATTAAGATGGGCTGGACACGTGGCGCGAATGGGCAACGATAGGACCGCGCATAGAATTCTTGACGGTAAACCAAAGGGAAAGAGACCGACAGGACGGCCGCGACGGAGATGGGAGGACGATGTTAGGTTGGACCTCGAGGAGATCGGATGAGATGGTCGAACGTGCAAGGAGAGTGCACAGGACAGGGAACAATGGCAGAGTCGAGTCGGTGAGCTCATGAACTTTCGGGTTCCTATATCCAATAAATAAAATAGAATATGAATTTTTGCCGAAAGGGTCACACGTGGGAGGGGTTCAGATACTTGGCAAATTGGAAAAAAAACCGAAATTTGCGATCAACCCCAAACGACTAGGACTATGCGTTGATGCTAAATCCCACAGACCTGCACGGTCGATTACCAGTGGCACGAGGTCAAAAGGAACAAAAACCCAAAGGGCTACGGAAATACAAGCGGCTAGGACTCGAAACGGCAATGAGGACTCCGTCAGCCTAAGGAAGGGCGAAGCTGCTCTAGCTCTGCCAGCACGAAGTCTAAAAAGGTTCAAAAGCAGAGCGACGCTTCCCAAAATAAGTTCAATAAACGGAGCAAATTTTGCGATCGACAAAACACACGGTGACAGGGTGTTGACAAAATGCGAAATGGGGGAAATCGGAAAACTCGCAGCGGCTGGTTCGGGAAACCCCAATTCCATCGGTCTAAACTCGCAATTCAGTCAAAGCTGTTCTCAGCTTTCGCCGACCAAAGTCCCAGTTGTCCAATTCCCTTTAGACATTGGCCATAATAAAACTATGTGCCTAATTGTGAACACTGGCACTGAGATCAGCCTCTTAAAGCTGAAGGCACTCCCTCCGAAACATGCAGTGGATGCCCAAAAAGCAACAACCCCCCCCCCCCCCCCCCCCCCCCAAACGCTTTTTGGCAAGGGAAAGCCTGGGGGATGCTGCTAGGGAAATTTCGAATCACATCAGGAAATTCCCTGCAGATTCCAAATAATAGATTTCTTCTCGGGGTTGTCGGAAGACGACTTGTTGGGTAACGAATTCCTGTCAAAAAATTGCAAGGTAAATGGACCGGGTGTTTGTCTGAAATTTCCCCAAACAAACATAAATCCTGAAAGTTTCTTCGTTGTCTTTGCAAATAATAGTACACGAAAGGTTCGGCATAAGGCAGTGGAAAGGGAAACAGCGCCAAGGGGACCGGTGAAGGTCCAGACCCACATGGGAATGGCTGCGAAATATTACCTAGTCTCAATTACCCTAACAACAAGGTCAAATCCTGAAAAGCAAAAGGGAAAAAAGAAGGAAAGCGTTGCTACAACGCACACCAACAAACCGCTTGGATATAGAAATCTTTTTGAGAAAATCGGTCATAATACCAGGGTGCTCACAAAAGATAATGGGCTTCCAATAAAAAATTGGGAGGAGGTAATCTTCGTGCCAAAATAAGTACAATCATGGATTTGACTCCCTAATTGTATTTTCAAAAAGGCGAAGAGTGCACAAATAGCGGCACTCAATATAATCGACTACTCCCAAACCATCGACCGGATAAAGGTGGAGTTGCACCCAACCAGGGAATATTCCATAATTCCCTTGGAGAACTGGGGGAGCAAACACGTCCGGACACAAGTAAGTACGTCAACGGGACTTAACTCTGATGATAAATCGAGAAATCCCGAATCCGAGATCAATCCTGCGGAGGAAGAACACGTCCAATACATAAGACATTTTTTCCTGTTTAGCGAGTCGTCAGATGAATCAACACAAGAGTCAAGGTTGGTACAATTATGTGAGGAACTCCAGTTAGGAAGAAACCTTGGGCAATAGTAGCCGTAGCTAAGCATCTAGATGACCTGGAGAATATTTGTTCCCAAGCAATCCAGAGCATTAAATGCTGGCTAGATAAGGCCGGACTAAAACTAGCTGGACATAAGACGGAGGCAGTTTTAATAAGCAGCCACAAGAAAGGTGAACACCACATCTAGTCCCTATATTAAATATCTTGTTGTTATACTCGACAACAGGTTAAGCTTCAAGGAACACCTGAGGAAAACGAGTGAAAAAACTGCAAGAGTATTCAAAGTTTTGGCGAGACTGCTAGCTAATGTTGGGGGACCTCGGCCCCACGTAAGGAAACTGATAATAAGTGTCAACACCACCATTATAATGAATGCAGCTCAGCATGCCCGTTCCGCTTGTTCGATGGACTTTATCAGAAGATCGATCCTACTACATCCCCCCTATAGCACTGAGTCGACACTCGAGATGCCACCAAATAACTGTTGCAGTTCTTTTTTAATAGTTGCAGGTTGTAACGTTCCGAAAACACTAATCTTCTCAACCACTGACAACCACCACCCACCTCTTATCCTGTCCCCTTTTCATATAATCGCTGTTTCAAGCCACCTTGCCCTGAGATCATTATTCATATGATTTCTCCAAAGCGGATTTTCATCATATTAATGACTGCCTTCGCAGATTCTCATCCGGTTTTCATAAACACCCAATTGTAGAAGAAGCTATTTCAAATCACTTCAAAGAAATCTTGAAATCAATTTCCTACTATGTTCCCTATTCGGGACATAAAACTTCAAAATCCTCACCTCCTTGGTATAACCGAAAGCTTCGCTCATTATGAAATAAAATAAATAAAATATGGGCTACTTTCCTTTGTAGCCGCTGTATCTACGATACTTCAATTATCCACGTTCCTATTTCAACTTTACAGAACTTTATATATCCCTCTATGAAAGTTACGTAATAAAAACACAGCCAATTTGATAACCGACATGAAAACTTTCTTCTAATTTGTTAATCATAAAAGTAAATCCGATGGTTATCCCGCCTCGCTTGCCTTTGATTTCTCATCGGATCCAAATGTTATTTCAAACTTCTTTGCTTCTTCGAGAAATTTTTCACTGGCGAATTTCTTGTTCCCGGCTCCTCCTATTTCAAATACTCACCCAATTTCTCCCTTGGTCCATTTGTATGTCATGCACCCTCAATGTAAAGGAAGCTAACCTAACTTGAAGATGAATTCACTCTCGGCTCAGATGTTCTCCCCACTATTTTCCTTAAACATGTGCCTCCGCTCTTTCATGCCCCCTTTCAATAATTTTCAATCTGTAGCTAAAAGGCATACTATTTTTAGAGACGTGTAGTTCTTTATAGAGCGTATTTCCATCGTATGCAAAGCTTCTTTCATCTCCCCTGTACATAAAAAGGGTTCCAAATGTGAGGTCTCGAACTATCGTCTTATAGCTAATCTTTTTTACATTCCTAAACTTTTTGAAAGCATTACGTATGAAACGTTATCCTTCCGCTGTAAGGATCTTATCTTATTCAGTTTTCTTGCTAGTAGATCTAACACCATCAATTTAATGGAATTTACTTCCCACACACTCCAGGCTCAAGAGAACGGCAACGAAGTCGACGTTACCACAACCGACTTCAGTAAAGCCTTCGACAAAATTTCGCGCAAGCTTCCTAGGCTTTGAACCCACATTAACTAAGTGGATTTCTTCAATTAAACAATCCGTTCTCCACATGCTTCTTCCCTTCTCCCAATCGACCTCGAGAGCTTTTCGGTTTGGTCCCAGAAGAATCCCTTGGAAAGCGCAAACTTTTCACTCCCGTTCCTACTTCATAATGAATAATAATTATGCCCTCCTAACTCATAATTCGTCCTGTTAATACCTTAACCAGATTCTCTTATAAAACTTGGTTTCCTCGTCTTATCCACGGTCTTTCCCAATATTATCGCTGTTTATCCTTCATCCATAATGTTAACTTAAAAACTGAAAAATTTTAAATGGAAACCATTCACTTTTTCTTTTCCTTTCTCTCTTAGGCAAAGTTAGTCAAGTTATTTAAAGGTTTCATAAGTTTTCTTAATTTAATAAATTTATATTGAGGGCATGTACTAAGCTAACAAATGAGGCAATTACCCCACTAAATTAAATTATCTCCTACCTCTTGCATCAATTTTTCTCCGCCTAGTTAAGTTTAAATAAAATTGTTTCCCCTTCTTTATTATACCTTAGTTTTAAGTAAGTTGTTAAGTTTATTTATCGCTTGTATTAAGTTAAATATATGATGGTTCTGCCCCCATCTAATTGAAATATACACATTATGGTGGTATTGGATAATTTCATGCAGAAGACGGGGACAGTACGGGAAAGTCAATACGTTGTTAACACTGTCATAACCCCAACAACAAAAAAAAGAAACAATTTACAACAGAGATCAACAAATCAGAACAGAAATTGCAAGTGTCCTTATAAATTATCAATTCAGGGAAGAAACCAGGAAGTAAAAGGGTGTGACCTAAAGGATCAATTCGAATGTATTGCATTTCCTGAGTCAGTAATCCTGTAAAAGGCCAACAGAAGCTTAAAAAATTATCAGAACAAATAAATCAACAGCAGTTGATGTTTTCCCACACAGCAAATACAATAAAAATCAGTTATCTAAGGCCCGAGTTAACAATAGAATGACTGGACTGTTGCGCTAGTTCAGTAAGTAATGTAGATGGATTTCAATTAAGTGTTAGCGATGGCGATTTGTAGAAAAAGAAACATGACACATAAATCCTATACATGGGTGGTTTTTGAATAATTTCTATGTAATCGAGGTATCACAATATGCACTGAAAAATTCTTGACCGTGATATATTGCGCAATCTTGCTAATGTTTCATGAAAACGGTCTCCAACCTTAATGTAAATTTATTATTTATTTTTATTAGAATTTTCACATCAGAATAATTATTAGTCAAAGGAAAACCTTTGGACATTGAAAACCACCACACGTTGAAAGCCATCGCGTGTTAAAAACCATTGTGCATTCGCTTATGTGTGGTTATAAATTCGGCTTGTCCAATCCCTTTTAACATTTCACCATGATTATGAACCATTACATTTTTTGGTCTACATGTGCTGTATTTCTTGAGGACCAATGTATTTAAGGTCATAAGAATTCTGTTCCCTCTACGATCATGAAGATGTTGAGAAACAATCAATGTATAGTATATCTAGAAATGCTAGAACTGTTTCAGTACAATTGCAGTAATAAATTAAATATATCTTCATATCACTCAGTGGCCCAAGATTGTTACATTTGATGGCTCAAAGGGTTTAGTGCGCGGATGGTCCATTTATCCTTTGTGACAAAGAGCTTAACTTACTCTCTCACATTGAAGAGACGATCCGGAAAGCCAATTCTACCATCGCATTCGTGAAACAATGGTCTAAGGAATTCTCTGACCTTTACTTTACTCGATCCCTTTACCTTACCCCCGTCCGTCCACCGATTGAATATGCTAGCCAGGTATGGTCTTCTTATCACAAAATCCATATCTGTAGAATCGAAAGTATTCAACGTCGTTTCCTTCGGTTCGCACTTCGAGGGCTTAGATGCGAAAACCCCTTAGTCCTTCCCCCCGTACATTAACCGCCTCAAATTAATCAACCTCAGAATCTTTGAGAAGTGCAGGGTCGGGGCTGACATAATGTTCACTCATCGAGTCTTCTCCGGCTCGTTCGACTGCGCCTACCTCCTTAACTTAATTCCTCTAAACATAAACGAGCCCCTTTCGCAGAGGCTGAGAAATGTCAACTCCAATTCTACCTTGTTCGACTTCGACCTCTCTACCCATAGTCTCAAGCACCGCCTCCTAAACCATTCTCACCATCAATCTTAAGCGGCGCTTCTACACTTTACTATAACCTGCCCCCACCTGTCGCCCCTTCTCCGGCCTTCTTAATTTGTTCTGGTGACCTTAGGTTAAGCTTAGTTAAGATAGTTCTTAAGCTCCCTAGTTTGTAACCTATATATAAGTTGTAGGTAATGGTAATTATATTGCTTGAATGAAGCCGATAAATGGGGTGGTAGCCCCACTAAACTTATTAATGAAAACAATGGAAGAATGGACAACCTCAATAGTCATCCCTAATTACAAAAAGGGCGACAGATCTGAGAACTACAAAGGAATATCACTGCTCTCAATTACATACAAAAAACTAACAAATGTCATACTAACGAGAATCACCATATGCAGAAGAAGTACTGGGATACTGCCAGTGTGGATTCCATAAGAATCGGTTCACAAACGCTAAAATAATCTCAATAAGGTAATTATTACAAATGAAGTGGGAATACGGAGAGACGGCCGACCAAATTTTCATTGACTTCCCTACAAGTCCGTCACAGGACATAGACTGTACCATATTTGTAGCTGAACTGGGAATCCCCAAAACTATACCGCATTCGTTCAAGTCTGGATGAAATAAAGGAAGAGTTAGAATAAAAAACCACCTCTCGGTTCCATTTGAAATCCGCGACGGCTTAAAACGGGGGATGTCCTCTCGCCATGGCTCGCATATGCGGTTGACATCGCCGTTTTGGGCGGTAATCTAGAAACAGTAAGTAAAAACAGTGAAATCATCATGCATGCTGCAGAGGAGGTGGGCTTAGAAATAAATAAAGACAAAAAAAAAAAGATTACAGCGATGGACCTCAGAGAACGCTCATAAACGTCATCGGCAATATATTTGAAACCGTTAAAGAATTTAAATATCTAGAAACAATACTGATGGCCAGTAACGAAATGCCAAAGGAAATTAATAAAAAACTGCATGCCGGGAACGCTAGTTGGTACGCGGTCAGCATATTATTGAAATCGAAACTGCTGTTACGATTTTAAGGAATATCTTTGACGGTACATATTGTGTCGCATATGACAATCAGTACTAGAATATTCTAGAAAGTCCGAAACAAAGTACTAGAATATTCTAGTAAGTACTGGAAAACAGGAGACTATGAGTAATAGAAAATTCGAGGCTATGGAACGGACGGAAACGAAACACCGAATCAGAATGAGGAAAAACGGTATAAATACGTCGCATGCAGATCAGGAAGATAAGTTAGTAAGTAAGAAGTAAGCAGTCAAAGACGCGATAAGTAAGGAAGCGATAAGTCAAGAAATCGTTAAGTGTACGGTAAAAGTAACGGTTGTTATTAACAGACTAATAAAGTGTTATATTAATTCAAAATCGATTTAACGGCTCTTATTTATTAAAATAATTAATCCAGCGAACCCTAAGCTCGCTACAATATGATGAAGAGGCAGGCCAATGGGGGAAAGTCCACAACCGCGATTTGGAAGAACTGTATCCTAAATCTACAATAGTGGGAATAATCTGGTCGCGAAGAATAAGATGAGCCGGGCATTTAGCGAAAATGGGCACCGACCGAACCGTACGTAGTATTCTTGAGAGGATCCCAATGAGAAAGAGACGGCTGGGAAGTCTGCGACGGATGTGGGAGGTCATTGTAAGTTGCGACTTTGCGGATATCGAAAAAGAGGACGAAGCGTGGAAGGAGAGTGCACAGAACAGGGAACGATGGTGCAGTCGAGTCAGTGAAGTCATGAACTTCCGGGTTCCTACAGGCCAATAAATAATAGTAGTAGTGTGGACTGAACATTCATTATTATAAAATCTAATATTTTTCATCATACCATAAAAGTTGTTAAAAAATGAGTTGAGCCTGATTATTTCAGTGAACATAAAAAAAAAACCTGGATTTTTTTCCAAAAAATAAAGAAATAAAACTGGATTTAAAAAAGGAAACCAGCGACTAATAAATAAAATAGAGATTTAAGAAACAAAAGAATAAATAAGTTCAATTAAAGGGGAATTTTCAAAGATCGCATTTTTAAGCTGGAGGCGTGGTGGCCACATCAATTGAAAAAAAAGAATCATTACTGAAGCTGTGTCATTTTTAAATCGCACGTTGACTGTGATAAAAATGGACCCTATAAAGCAATGTTATAAGTAAGCGGAATTGGAAATAAGCACGCGAAGGATTGGCCTGATTGCTAAGTTCGATTGATGAGATTTTAAGCTACTACCGCTCGACAACGTAATTAATTCGTAAAAAATAAAATAAGAATCTCCATCTTTGGCTAATCACAAGGAAAACGTCCTTCACCACTATACGCCAATACCCCATGTTGCCACACACTGCAGTAATTTAGGAGGGAAATCTTGTTACACCCATCTTACTTCCCAGACCTGGCAAAAAAAAAAAAAAACGCGGATATTTTACGAACAAGAAGTCCGCCAGATGGTTGGATGTTGGAAAATCATTGTACAAAGCTATGCGAATTATATTTAAAAAATCGATATAAGGTGTGTTTGTTCAGCCATAACACTCAAATTTGAAATACCTTTTCAGTCATCATCATCATCATCATCGGCACTACAACCTGGAACCGGTCTTGGCCTTATTTAGCAAGTCCTGAGGCTTGTTAAATTTTCCATAATGATTTATTTTTTCTGGGCAAAGTCATTAGTCTTGCGCCAGGGGCTCCCCGACGGGGAATCGAACCCCGGTCTCCCGGGTGACAGGCGGGTGTACTAACCACTATACTATCGAGGAGCCTTTTCAGTCATAGTCTTCCATTATTGGGCTTTGGAGTTGTACAAGGCAAATGTTTGTCAATATCTGTCCTACTACACGCCCCCTCTAACATCCAAGACCCAACACGAAATCATAAGAAAGGGAGTTTTCCTGCAATTCTGAAATTGCTAAAACTAATTATAAAATTGCGTAGGTGATAAGCAACTACTACCACAAATGCTATTCCTTAGTTCTGTCCATTATGATATGAGTGAAATTTCTGGCAAAAATAAACAAACATTATTAATTATTATTCATTAGTTACTTACCACTGCGGTTGTCCATTGCGTCTCTGTACCAATCATAAATATCATGTAATATAACCGCCATTTTTGTGTTGTATATCCTGTAATCAGCAATAAAAATAATATAAATGTATGTCCTGTAATCAATAAATAAAATAATCTTTTATTAAATAAACACATTTAAGGTAATAGATAGCTTGTGATGGAGAGACGATTAAGACGTAAATTCATTAATATTTTATTGACATTCGGCAGCTAGTTTTAAACGTATAATTAGTAAGAAATTTAAATCACAATCTAATACATATCAACTCAAAATATAATGATTGGCCGTACTAAAGTCAAGTAGTAAGCAGACGTAGAAGTTAATTTATCTTTTATTACATAGTATTATGGTATCTAAATATTTTCAACCTGCTCTAAATGTATATATTTTGCATCATTGGCAACATATTTGGGAAGGAATGGCTGAAATAGTAATAACTAATTCGTATGAAGTTTAAAAAGGAAGCAGTGCTCAGTTGTACATTTTTCAACCTCATGCTGACTGTAAATATGACCTTAATAGGGACACGCATAAAAAAAATGTAATGGCAAATCTTGCAGAAGGGTTTTTCACACCCGTTTGGTTGAAAGTGTGACATTACACTAAATTTGGGCAGGGTAGAGGAGTGTCTGTCAATTTATTTTTCTTCTTTAAAGAAATATCGTCTTTTATATACACCGTCTAATTCACACTTCCACTGATTGTAAAAGTTTCAAATGCTCCTCCTAGTTCGAAGGTCACGAGTACAATATCATCTACGCTTAGCATACAATTCAATACATGTTCTTGCACTCATTTGAAAATTATACATAATTGAAATAACAGTAACAATACTGTCATAGTTTATCGACTATTATATAGAACCACTCACTACTCTACGGAACAAATAAAAAAAAAAAAACAATATAATCAACACATTTTTCTAGAAATTCCAGTTTTTTGTCGGTATAAAAAGCTTTTTATAGGTAATAAAACTGATTTTAAACATTTGCTGAATTGTGGAAACGACTTCTGACTTTTAAATAATCAGGTATTGTGGGTAAATTATAATTAACATTATGTGTTATATGGTCCAAGGAGGGGATTAGAACAACGATTAAGTTTATACAGAAAAATATATGCAATTACACATATAATGCTCGTACTTTATAATTTCCTAAAAACCTGCAAAAATTCTTATCAAAATCTACGTATCATTTTCTATACCAAATGAAGCGATGAAAGGTTCCGGGATTTTTAAAGAAAACAAGTGTTTTTTTGGGCAGAGTTATATTTATTCCTCAACATAGTTGCCTTCGAGGGCGATAACGATTTTCCAACATTTCGATGCCGTTCTGTAGTACGAAACGTCCAAGTCTTCGAAATACGCATTGGTTTATGTGATGATTACATCATTCGATCTGAATCTCTTTCTATGGAGCCACCGCTTGAAGTTTGGGAACAGATAACAGCCACTGAGGGCCAAGTCTGGGAAAAGAGTGGATGAGCAACCAATTCAAATCGTAATTGGGCATCCCAGTTTTCAAGGACGTATGTGTCGCGTCCGGAACTTTTTACTTCGCCATATGGGGCCGCTTTTCTCTATTTCGTCGTTCAATTTGTCCAATAGCGCTACATAATACACTCTTGTGACTGTTTTTCCCGTCTGCAGGTAATCGAAGAGGATTATGCCACGCGCAAAAAAGGGAGGGCATAACCTGCCCCGCCGACTGTTGGTCTTTCGGCCGTTTTGGTCGGCTGTCGTGGCTTTCCAGCCACTCTGTAGATTGCCTATTGGACTTAGGCCTATGGTAACGGGCCCGCGTTTGATCCATCGTCACAAAACTTCGAAAAAAGTTCACTCGATTACCCTGCAACAACTCCAAACTGGCCGTTGAATCATCAAAGCGCCACTGTTTTTGGTTGACGATCAGCAAATGCGACACCCATCACGCCGATAGCCTGGTCATCTCCAAAAGATCGTGCAAAATGTATCCCGCCCGTTCTTCTGAGATGCCCAAGGCCTGTGCTAATTCGCGCTTTACTTTCCGATCACTCAAAATAATCCGATGCACTTGCTTTACTATTTCCGACTTCGTAGCCTCTTTTGGCCTTCCAGAGCGAAGTGCGTCTTCGATGCTTGTACGACCCATTTTAAATTCACTAATACGCCAATAAACTGTTGTTTTCGAAGGAGCAGATGTGGTATAACATTTCTGCAACCGTTGAAATGATTGTGCAGACGTTTTTCCCATCAAAAAGCAATGGTTTATCAAGATGCGATATTCCTGTTTTTCCATTATTTTACGAAGGTGACAGTAGCCCCACTCAAACGACTGTAGCTTGTAAACGAATGGACGAGATATCACGAAACATAAATTCGTACATAAACTAGTGACAGATGCGACACTCCAAATGAGTCATGTTCGCTTTCTAGTGGCGTCACCTATTGAAAAATCCCGGTACTTTTCAGCCCATTTAGTGCTGGATGTGTGGGGGTTCTCTATACTACATGGAGAACTAACCCACTATTTCAGCCTTATTTCGACCGCTAACAGCGTGTCAAAGCAACCCCAATTCCCCCCACCAACCTATTTACCTGTAAAAGAAGCATGGCCGGGAGTCATTTATTCATTTAGTTAATGCACAACTGCATTTAGTGTTTTCTTGCCATACGGTAACACTGCTGCATTAATCCAAGCGATTTCCACCGGAAATTCCAGTCATTTTGGTTGGCAACAACCATGTACGACCAAACGGCGCGGTTACATAATCATGCAACGGCTGGGGTAATTCCAAATTCTTCTAGTTTGGTTCTCACGATAATATTACCCTAGCCAATGTAGCGTCACTTCGAATTCGCCAGACACGCTATCCGCAATGTTCTCGTTTTGCAGGTGAATAACACCAGCCATTATCCACTCCTTCCCATTTTTATCTTCCTACAGTTCAGTGCACTCTGAGATCACCACATTCACCGAATTAGGTCAGTGGGCTATCCTCGGTGTTGCATTGATACATGCACACAAAAATCCAATCCACCCCGAGATCATTGCGCATTGTGTTCCGATTCCCTCAGTCTCGCTCGTCCGTCGACTTACGAATTGACCGAAGCGTTAATCCACCTCGATGGGCGGGGAAAACGAGAGAGCACAATGTAAGGATGATCTCGATTAGTTGCTCGTTGTGCAAAATCAAAATAACCCAATCATCCCTAATTCCAGTCAGTCGCTTCACATCGACCTCCGGTGACGGTCACGCCGAACCGAGTCAATATCCATACACCTCCGCATACACATGCTACGTTGGACATTCACATGAGATTAGCAATTCATTCACCGCTGAGCGCGCATTATTTTCAACCTATCGGAGTTGAAATACCCCACGGGAGTTCGTACACTTGAGGAGTCGTGTTAATAACCAAAAGTGGATTATAGTGCCGCCTATCATTGTTGTTAAAGAAAACTAAATAATACCGAGTTCCGTTTAGTAAAATCGAATTATGCTGATCCTTTTGTGAAAATCCAACAATACTGAGTTTCTTTCGTTCAAAAATCAAATTATACTGAACCTGTTTGTTAAACCCAATTCAACATTACAAGAAATGAACAAACCACCGAAGACAGAGTGTTTTATTTTCCATTGGAGATAAGATGGCGGCAAAAAGTGCTGGGGCGTAAGTGAACCATAGTGCCCGTGTCCGGTACAACTACATTCTACCCCCACAGTTCTCTATATTACGCTGAGAACCAACCCACAATTACAACCACAATTTCGCCCGTAGACCGCGCACAACGTCAACCCCAATCCCTTTCGATGGCCTATCCCACCTGTAAAGGTACCCTTCCAAAGGTTGCATTACCTGAATTCATCCTTCCATGCAGATAATGCATCACCGAATTCAGCTTTTTCAAGCCATATGGCGGCATTATTTGATATACCACATGAGATTTCCTATCGGAATTCAAAAATCTCATGTCTGGAAACGGCTTGGGTTATCGCTAATTCCTTTAGTCTTTTTCCCACGCCGATATTATCCCAAGCCGCCGCGGCGTCCTTTGACCTGCGCCAGCCACGGGTATTCGCTGGGGATCAAAAACCCAGAGTCAGGTGAAAAGTATAAGAAATATACCTTTCAACCCACCCCATTTTCCCTTCTCGGAGCACAATTTTGGTTCTGCACTCTGAGAGCAACTCAAATACGAAACGGGGTCATGCGGTCACCAGTTGGTTTCGCTTTCGTTGCAAGCGAAAGCAAATCAACCCTGAAATCGTCATGCTCTCTATTGCAGTTTTCCCATTCTCCCTAAGTTCATTGACTGTTGGGTAACTTCGCAAGAGTTTATTCACCTTAATGGGCGGGGAAATGGAAGAATGAGGAAGAGTGTGCGATCAAGAATGGGTGATCGTGTGGGTAGAGAGGGTCCCGAAGTAAGCTGCCGAAGGCAGTCAAAATCCAACCACTGCGGCGTGCGCACGGGAGTGCGCACACCCTTGAGTGTTATACGAAGTCGAGTTTCCTACTCCGTGGAGTGCGACCGCCCAAGGGTCTCACCTCATTTAACGAGTCGTAGTTTGATGTGCCTTTGAAACGGGTAGTTTAATTGAACGAATCTTGCGGTTGATATTGAAAATTGCGCCCAGTGTCGTGTAAGAATGGTTATGCCAATAACTAACTCAGTGCGAAAGTTGTAAAGCGGCTTAATTAAAAGACAAATCCTAACCATTTATAAATTTCGTTAATTGTGATTTTTGTGAAAACAATTAAACCAGACTAAATTGAAAGACAAACCCTAACCATTTATAAATTTTGTTAACTGAGATTTTCAAAACTGAAAAGTAAATGAAATTCCCAACTAGACGCATTTATTTGTTGAAGCGTGTTTCCTGTGCTACTGCTTAATCAAACGTAAACTTTGCGAAACAAAAAAAAGGCAGAGTTAAAAATAAAAAGAAAACATTAATTCAAAACAATATCCAGGTGTTTCATTGATTAGTGTGTGAACAGAGTTCGACGGAACACAGTGTGTGATAACTAAACCCGTGCCCGTGCTGGCATCACAACTTTTAAACCCCACAGATGTTTTGCCTGAGTGAAATATCATTTAATTGAACACGGCCGAATAGCTTCCATTGCAACGTCCATGTTTTAAAAAAATCGCTTTGCTGGGACTCTTTGTTCCTCAGTCTTACGCTTTGCTGGGACTTTTTGTTCTGCAGTCTTGTGCTTTGCTGGGACTCTTTGTTCCTCAGTCTTACGCCTTGCTGGGACTTTTTGTTCCGCAGTCTTGTATTTAGCTGAGATTATTTGTTTCCGGGCTTACATTTTGCTGAGAGTTCTTGCTTTTGAATAGTCCGACCTGGTCTTTCTAGAGATTTATTATTTTTTCATTTTTTCACTTTTTCCACTCTTATTGATCTTTTAATGGTATCTCACATGCTTGTGACTAATGTTCTGGTGTGGACGGTCTTTATAGTTGTATTCACGACACTTCTTAGTTAAATTATGCATGATCACTGTGTTGTCGATGGCATCTTCAGGAAGGGGGTGTTGGTATCCCAACAGTCTCCCCGCAACTGCTAATCTCCCTAGTAGGGGATGTTGGTATCGCACCGCTGCCACCAATTTGTTATGCTTACGCCGCGCTTCCTCTGTGATTAAGGGAAGAGCGTAGCATCCGGAATTTAGACTTTAAAGTAAAAACTGTTTTTCTTATTTAAAAAAAGATATATTTTAATAGTTTGTGCACATAGTGTGTCGAAACTGTAATTATAATAATGAGAATGATCATGATTGAATGATCATGATTGACTGACTGAATGTGATTGAATGAATCTTTAAAACTTGTTTGTTTTCTTTTTTATAGTCGAACTCTCAAACATTGAAAGTTTATTTGGCCAATCATATTCGAGCAGCTGCCACGGTTGTTCAATATTGATTTTGCTGATGGTATTCAATCAGCTGTACAAGACCAAGGTCTTACCAGTACTCATGTATGGATCCGAGACCTTGGTGCTAAATAAAAGGCACTCAGAACTCTTAGCCCCGTTCGAGAGGAAGGTCTTAAGGAAAATTGTTTGCTCCATATGTGAGAGAGGACGATTCCGGAGACGCTACAACCATGAGTTTAAGGCAATCTATCTTGAAGCTAATGTTGTAAGAAAAATCAAGATCGGTAGACTCCGGTGGGCTGGACACCTAGCTCGAATGAGCCAAGAGGAGCCTGCCCGGAAAGTCCTTTGTGGCAGGATGTATGGAAAGAGACAGAGCGGCAGACCTAGTCTGCGATCGAGGGATGGTGTAGACCAGGACGCCAAGAGCCTGGGAGTGGCAAACTGGATGACATCGGCTCGAAATCGGGACCGGTGGAGAGATTTGTTAAATAAGGCCAAGACCCCGGTTGTAGTGCCGATGACGACGATTATTAGAAACTTGTACGGCATATGTGTTCGTATGTCACCGTTTTCATGTTTGCCCTTTTCATTCGTTTACGCATTATTGTTGGTGCCTTTCTGGTTGCTCATTGGATACTTTCTTTTCTTTTCGCTTGGACATTGTATGTCTTCTACTCATTGGTCTTTTTGCTCTCATAGTAATCTTCTATTATTTCTTTTATTCAGGTACCATTACTCTGGTTTTTTTTCTTCTACGTCGAATAAATCTTTCATTTTTGTCGAAAAAGCATTTTTGAAAATCCAGGCGCACACTATAGGCGCAAAATTGTTGTTCTGATTGTCACTGTGTTCGCTCTTTCCGTTGTTCCGTTTGACTCCACTTTGTTTTAATTTATTTGTATTGTTGGTTTTAGTCTTCATCCACTTTCTAGATTTTCATACTTCTTTTCACATTTGCATTAGCGTTACGTCTCTTTCTCTTTTCGGTTAAGTTTTCCTCTTCTGTTTTAACCACGTGTTCGTCTTAAATGAAAACGAGGCAGCAAAAGAAGGCAGACTAGACCCAATGTCCCCAAAAACTTCAGCCGAGGAACTTCACTCTATGGTCGAAATACCGGTCCCCAGGGATGAAAGTAACTATAAAATTAAAATATTATGTTATCACTAACTTTATTTCTGTGTTCAGTGATTACTACATTAACAAACAGTACACTATTTCAATTGTTGCGACACGACTATATAGTATCATGAGTAATTACTTTTACGGGTGGCTCCATGAATAATTTTAAACCCTAAACTGGGATTCTATGGGACGCGGCGCCATCGAGAATTATTACCCTTTATGTAGTTGTGAGTAGGGCGTTACAATATACTCACAGCTAGGCCAGCTTGTCGTAAGAGGCGACTAAAGGCCGAGTGGTAGCCGGGGTCCCAACGCCCTGTGCGCCCGGTGAAATACCACCCCATAAAGCTATAGGCTCCGTGAAATGGTCGGGAGAAATCCCTGGCCATCTTTCGGAGCTTGGCTGATGGACCGGTTCGAAAAAAGGTTGGTTAGGTGGTAGTCGGTCCCAAAGTGAGATACCACCCCGTCACGCTGTACATTCCGCGATATCGCCGAGAGAAATCTTCGACGGTGTTTCGAATGTGTGGCTGATGGCCCGGACTGACACGGGGATAAGTCATGATGGTGTCTTCTGATATAAAGAATTCCGGAGGTAAACTAGTCTCCCATTCGGATCTCCGGGGGGGACTATGTCAGGGGGAACATCATGCAGATATCATGATAAATAATGGAACTTTAAGAGGTTCGTCGTCGCATAACCGGGCTCGCTCTCGAGGCTTGGCCCACGATCGACTGGTGACGGCATTTTGTAACATCAGGGGCATCGGTTTCACCAATACGAATGTAAACGCTGTCCACCAATATTTGCAAACAACGAAACCTGATATCCTTGCCCTAACTGAGACCCAGGTCGATTCGTCAACTGATTCGACATATCTTCGTTGCTCAGGATACGACTTGCATTCGAGATTCCGTTTTAAGGGCGGAGTCTGCGTTTTCGCGCGGCCCAATCTGGCTTGCCAGCGGATGGAGGCGTTGGAACCCAATAATATGGACATCATATGGCTGAGGGTCGTGCTGAGGAATTCTGTTAAATTTCTTTGTTGTCTTTACCGCTCTCCGAATGACGATCGACCGGCGACATTCTTCGACCATCTTTCCCATACCGTCGACTCGATACAGATCAACCACCCAGCTTCTGAAATTGTTGTCCTTGGCGATTTCAATGTGCACAATTCCGACTGGTTGTTACATTCTAACAGAACCGACGAGGCTGGGAGGCTGGCGGAGATGTTTGCTGTAAGCCACAACTTGACTCAACTCGTGGGGGAACCAACGCGATTGCCGGATGCCCGAGGCGATTATGCGAACACCCTGGAACTGTTTTTGACATCCGAGCCGAGTATTTATACCGTAGAGGTTTCTGCGCCACTGGGAAACTCAGATCACTGCTTGGTATCTGTCACGCAAGCACTTGCATATCAAGCGAATAACCGGCCTAGGCAAATTCGCCATGTATGGAAGTATGGGGCTGGTAACTAGGACGATATGCGAGATTTCTTCGCATCCTTTCCATGGTCGGAGGTGTGCTTCGGAAACTCCGATGTTAACGCTTGCGCTGAGTCGGTATCAGAGATTATTCTTCTGGGGATGGAGATGTATATTTCACATTCCATCAAACGAAGTTCGTCTGATAAACCTTGGTTTGATAAAAAATGCGAGCTGACTACAGCGGCAAAAAATAGAGCTTTTAAGCAATGGCGCTCCAATCCCACCGATGTTAACAGAACGAACTTTGTTAGAATCAGAAACGCGTGCAACCAGGCGATTGATACCGCGAAGAAGGTTCACAACGACAGGGTGATCAATAAGCTCCTTCGGTGCCCAACTGGTTCGCGCTCCTTCTGTTCAACGGCAAGGGCTGTCAGCGGTAACTTCGCTTCCTCCTCTTTCCCCCCGTTGGTGACAGACAGCGGGACATTAGTCACGAATCCAGAGGATAAAGCTAATGTATTCGCGAATTTATTTTCCGCGAATTCAAACCTCGATCCCGGAAATTTGGAGCCACCTGTGATCTCGCCGGTACAGTCTTCCATGCGGGATGTGAGATTTCGTCCGCGCACTATTCAACGCATTCTACGTGAACTGGATTGTAGGAAGGCAATCGGCCCGGACGGAATACCAGCAATAGTCCTTAAGAACTGTGCTCCAGAACTTTCGCCGGTTCTTGGCAGACTCTTCCGCTTATCTTATGCACGGAGGACCTTTCCTGCATGCTGGAAAATCGCTCGAGTTCAACCAATCCCAAAGACGGAAAAAAGTGTTTCCCACAAAATTACCGTCCGATACTGTCTATTTTATCTAAGGTGATGGAAAAAGTCATCAATACAGAATTGGTTAAGTATTTGGAGTGCAACGGACTTCTGAATGATCGTCAATACGGATTCCGTGGCAGTCGGTCCACAGGAGACCTTTTGACACTTATAACCGATATATGGACATCTGCGATTGAACGGGATGGTGAGTCAAGGGCGGTCGCATTGGATATCTCGAAGGGTTTTGACCGCGTCTGGCACGGGGCATTGCTGAGCAAACTTCGTTCATATGGACTTTCCCAACAGCTTTGCGACTGGACGAAAAGCTTCCTCGAGAATCGATCGATCCGGGTTGTTGTGGACGGCGAGTGTTCGGATCTGTATCCTGTTATTTCGGGGGTGCCCCAAGGTTTTATTTTGGCTCCAACCTTGTTCTTGCTTCACATAAATGATCTGTTGGAGACAACGGATAACAAAGTGTTCAGTTTTGCAGATGATAGTACGCTTGTTTCCTCCTTTTCGAGTGATCGGCCGATTAGTGCATCAACGTCGCACCAGCTGAGATGTAGACAGATTGACTCTCTGAATCAGGATCTGGATAAAGTCCTGCAGTGGGGAAAGGCCAATCTTGTCGACTTCAATGCAACGAAGACACAGTATACAACATTCACAAAGAAAACTGGATCATCGGTTCCACAGCTGATGATGAGTGGCCGGGCCCTCGAGGCTGGGGAAAGTTTGAAATTGCTCGGCGTCACGGTCTGTGCGAATGTATCATGGCATAAACACGTATCGGGTATCGCCAGATCAGCCTCAGGAAAACTGAGTTATCTTTTTAGAGCCAAGAAATATTTTACCCCGGCCCAACTTCTTCTCCTATATAAATCTCAAATTAGACTCGCACTCGAATATTGCTCTCATGTTTGGAGCTCGGCTCCTAAACATACCCTCGACCAACTTGAGAGCGTACAAAGACGAGCGATCCGCCTAATCGGGGACTCGGCGCTGACGTCGGGACTACAGTCGCTATCACATCGAAGACGCGTGGCCGACCTCTGTCTGTTTTACAGATATTATCACGGGTGCTGTTCTTCGGAGATTCTTGGCATTGTTCCACGCAATTCGGTTTGTATGCGCTCCACAAGACAATCCGACGGATCGCACCCGTTTGTGGTTCATCTCCCGACGGCGCGAACATCGCTGTATCAGAACTCGTTCCGTTACAGAGCGGGGAAGCTGTGGAACTGCCTTCCCACGCGAGTGTTCCCGGAGCGTTACAACCTGCAACTGTTCAAAAAGAACTACAACAGTTATTTGATGGCATCTCGGGGCGCCCACTTGACGCTATAGGTTCGCCTCTCCCGAGAGTAGTCAAATAAAAAAAAAAAAAAAAGTTGTGTTTTCTTATGTTGGTCAATTGCAAATTGATCAGATATAGAGGAATTCACCTTAAGTGAGGAAGCCGAGGAAATGAATATTTAATGGTTATGGGTTCCTCGACGTAGCAATGCGCGTTCCTTGTTCTATTTTCGGACTCTGGATAATAAGCGGAAAATCGACTGAATGTCGAGTGACACTCGCTTCAAAAATACCAAAGTCAAATAACGGCAGGACTGTTGTAGTTATTGTATCAAACAATTAAATAGTAAATGGCTTCTAAAATATGTGATTCAATTTTTCCCTGAGATAGTTTTTCCGTTTCTTGGCCACTGGTGGCGTCAACAGAATTTCCCTTACAATGGTTGAACAGCAAAAATCAACTGACACGCAGCAGAACACGGGTGATTGCTTAGCAGGTTGAGTTTTTGTTATCATAAAGGTACTAAAAACCTTTTAATGCGAGCTCCTATAACATATTTTATTTCCATCTTAGGAAGAAATTCATACTTTAATAAGTGCGGAAATAACAAATTAAAATGAACGTGTTGGACATCTAATGTTGTACATTAGTGTACATCCGATGCGTGCACCAGCCACAATGAAATTAGTTGAACTTGACGAACATCCACCATTTTGCTTTTCGTCAAGTTGCAAAGGTTTCCTGATGATGTACGTGCACATCATCCCACCCTTCGTCATCAACCAGGCGCTTCAGCGCACGTCCATCCAACCACGTGGTAGCCTCCCTCGTCTCTACTACTCTACAACAGGTTATGGGCCCAGGCATTCACCAGAGCACTGCGAAATAGAGTCACGGTTGGATAAACGCGTGGAAAACCTACAAACAACATAGGAAAGCTAAATTCTCGTCTATCAACAAAAATGGCGCCATCCACAGCGAGCATCGAACAACTGCGGAAGGATAATTTCGACACTTGGAAGCTGCAGATGGAGGCGATCCTAGTAAAGAACGACGCATGGGGCTATGTGACTGGAGAAATCGTGAAACCTGAATCGATGGAGGCGCGCACAGGCGAGATCGAGCAGTTGAAAACAGGAGACAGGAAGGCTAAGGCACACATCATACTAGCGATTGGACCATCGGAAGTCTAGATCATTAAAGGGTGTGAAACTTCCCGAGAAGCATGGGAGAAACTCATCGCCGTCTACGAGTCAAAAGGTCCGGTCAGGAAAGCCAGTCTACTGAAGAGACTGGCACTTCATCGCATGAGCGATCACGACGACGTGCGAACACACTTAAGTGACTTCTTTGACACCGTCAATAAATTGAACGACATGGAAATCGAAATAAACGACGTTCTGCTATGCATCATGCTTCTGTATAGTCTCTTCCCGAAGTTCGACAACTTCAGATGCGCCATAAAATCCCGAGACGAGTTACCTTCACCGGAGGCGCTACGAATCAAGATAATCGAGGAAAGTGACACCAGGCGCACCGACGAACGACATTAAGCGGAAGGCGCGATGGCCGCCAAACAACGCGACACGAGAATGGAGGATAAACGCCATGGACGCAATCACCGCGGAAACCGACAAAAGCCGTTCTACAAATGCTACCATTGCGGAAAAGCCGGGCACAAGGTCGCCGAGCGCCGCTCTCTCAACAGAAAAGGACCGGGATCTTCTAAAGATCGCGGAAAGGAAAACAAGACGTACAACTACGGTACAAGTGTACTAGCTTACACAGCGCAACACGGATCAGGCTTTTAAGTCGACTGTCAGTAAGGGGGGTGCCTGGACACCGGAAGCACATCCCACATGTCGAGTAACACCGAAGAATTCGAAGGATACAACGAAATTCATCCGATAAAACTAAACCTTGCCAACAGTGCCTCAACCGACATCACCGGACGAGGCGACATAAACATCATCACCCAGTACAAAGGCAAATATCGAAACGTAAAAGTGGATAACCTTCTACAAGTCCCCGATCTGCGGGCGAATTTAATGTCTGTGAGCAAAAGTAACGAACTCAAAACGGGAGGTCATGTTCGAGGCTGTAAGGAAAAACGACCTGTACTTCGTTTCAGCAAGCCTGAAAGAAACCCACGCAGCCGCCGATACAACCATCCCGGATGTATCACTACTGGAAACCTGGCACCGGAGACTGGGTCACTTGAATGTAAAGGATTTAACTTCGAGCCACAGAAACGGGACTATACGAGGAATGTTTTTCAGGCAGCCCACACAAGACATGAAGCGCGATATTTGCGCTCTCAGGAAAACAACGAGTCTTCCATTCCCGAAGGAGTCAGCGCGAAAAACCGGCATATTTGACCTGGTTCACACAGACACTTGCGGGCCAACGAGCATCAAAACATTGGGCGGGTCTGTATACTTCGTCACGTTCATCGACGATTGTTCTAGGTGCTGCGAGGTTTTAAACGCCTTCAGAGATTTCAAAGCGTTTGCCGAAAAACAGACTGGAAGGAAGATCAAGTGCTTACAGTCTGACAACGGGGCCGAGTACGTCAACAACGAATTCAATACCTTCTTAAGGAAAAACGGCATCCACCACAGACTATCTGTGACTCACACACCTTAGCAAAACGGAGTAGCCGAAAGAAAAAACCGGACCCTGGTGGATATGGGTAGATGCCTCTGCATACAAGCAAATCTGGACACAAGATCTTGGGGAGAAGCATTCGACACAGCAAACCACATCATAAACAGAAATCCCACCAACACACTCAACGGAAGATACCCATACGAAGTGTGGACTGGAAACGCGCCAAACGTAAGCCATTTTCGTGAATTTGGATGCGTTGTCTACTCGCTAGAACGAGCACCAAGCAAAGGTAAATTCAGCCCCAGGTCCAAAAAGAGGAACGAATGAAGAATCGAAATTGCGAGGGACGTGAAGTTCTTCGAAAAACATAACCACCGGAGTCCCGCATCCAACGATTTCCGCCCAACAAACAACAAGTCTGATACGGAAAGTGCCATGGTCCAAGTCATCACACTGGATAGAACACATACCGAAACTATGGCGAGAGATGAACAACTCGAAGTAACAAGAAATGAATCAACCGGGCAACCAACAACCCCAACCAGCAGACCTGACACAATCATCACAAGAAGAGGACCAGGAAGACCACTGATAGAAAGGACTGGATTCTGGGTAAGACCTCGAAAACTATTTCAAGAATGCGACATCACTTCGGAGACCGCGGGAGCAGCCGAAGTTCCTATAAAAGAAGCAACAAGCGGTCCAGACACCGAGGAGTGGATAAATGCCATGGCGCAAGAAATCGAGGCCATCATCAGAAATGACACTTGGAGTCTGGTAGATCGGCCTAAACAAGACAAAGTCATCGACAGCCGTTTTGTCTTGCGGAACAAATCGAATCACGACGGCACGCTAGAACGAAGAAAGGCGTCCGACATCACTTCATCCGTGAAGCACTGGACAGCGGAACACTCTCGGTCGAATACATGCCCACGGAACAAATGCCTGCGGACATTCTCACTAAGGCCCTATCCAAACCGAAGCACGAGAGGTGTCTCGAAAATTTTTCGCACTGGTGCGCTCATCGAGGGGAAGTGTTGGACATCTAATGTTCTACATTAGTGTACATCCGATGCGCGCACCGGCGACAATGAAATTGGTTGAACTTGACGAACATCCACCATTTTGCATTTCGTCAAGTTGCAAAGGTTTCCTGATGATGTACGTGCACATCATCACACTCTTCTTCATCAACCAGCCGCTTCGCCGCACGTCCATCCAACCACGTGGTATGCTCCCTTCGTCTCTACTAGTCCACAACAGAACGAAAATTTGCCATTGCCACCATTGTAGACACAAACTGTTTTGATTAAAATTTACGCCTGCCAAAGGAGTCAACGATCTCTGAAAAGTTCTGAAAATTAGGAAATGGGAAGGATGAACTGAACAAAATGAGTGAGTACATATATATTTCCAACTTGAAAAGTTGAAGAGAATAATGAACTATTGTCAGCTCAATGATTGTAATTAATTACATCGAAAATGATTGAAACATATCCTAATCTTAAGTGTCACTTGTTTGTGGCCTTCATATAATGTACAGTTATCAATAACGAATTACAGAAAAAATAATTTAAAAAAATTCTTTTCAAGCCAACAAGCACTTTGCTGTACCATATAAGCATGTCTCCCATTTTTGTTAACTGGCATTTATGTATTCATTTATTTGCAACGCAGTACGTTCACTTTGCCCTTGGAATATTTATTATAATATATATTAAGCGATTAGCGCATTGAACTCCAAAATCTCATAATATGGTAGGCGGATTGAAATGATTACCAAACCCTTGACCATAAATACATTTTTGGCAATAAACTAGTATCTAGTCGTGAACGTCCATTTATATAACGATCATGAGCGTCCCCGTAACATACTCATTGATGATTTAAATATTTGCGTCCAAATTTATAATTATTATACTCATGTTCTGGAATTGCGAACAATAATTTTAAATATCCACCAATTTACTTTAATAATTAACCACGGTTATAGCTTTAAGTTTGTATAAGAATTCATAAGCTTGGGTAAGGTGTAAATTATGACACTTACGGCATTTTACCTAATAAAGATCTTCCATTACACGCGTCTCCCTACATTTTGATACTTTTGATATCACTTAAAATAAATGCCAGCTTCTATAGCTTATTACTCTTTAAAAATAAGGAATAAATAGTAAAATTAATACCAAGCCACCTCTAGTGAAAAAGTCGTCACTTGAATCTACTTAAGTATACCCAATTTGGAGCGATCGTGAAACTAGGACACGTTTTTATTGCTAACACACTACAAAAATACATAAGTGTTTTACCTTATAATTATAAATTAAAGGAAAAATGACTACTATCTGCCAGCTTCAAAATTTCTTGGTAAACGTCTATTTCCAAAGCAATTATCCAACTTCTTCAAACTAAGTAAATCTGAAAAAAAGGAAAAAAGCCTTCGGTTAGAAATACTACACTTGGGTTTTGAATAGCAAAACTATAATTTTATTAGTTAAAAATATCGTTTTTAAAAATCGCAAGACTTCGTTCTTCAGTCGAGCCACACTAATGTAAAGCTACAATATTATCGGGTATAGCAACTGTCCACTATCAAAGCTTTAAACAATATATAAAATTCAAGCTCGATGATCTCGACATTTTCGTAGGTTGCCATGTTATGGGGAAAGTCCGATTTGCGTTGTGTACTTATCAACATGAGCAATGAGGTGCATGAGGTAATATTCTCCGAGTTAAAAACTTTGATATATATATATATATATATATATATATATATATATATATATATATATATATATATATACATATGGAAGTGATATAAACATGGAAATTTCAAATCTTGTTTAGATGTGCAACTGAATTTCAAGACGAGTTAGTTGCGGAACAACATACTGGAGAAATACGATATATGAGAGTCAGAGAGTCAACACACCTGCTGGAAAAAATTATTTCTAGAAAGATGCTGACGAAGCTCACAGCATCGTATGTGACTGAACTGTTACCTTAAAATGCCTGAGAATGGAATATCAACTATTTGGAACCACTGTGTGTTGGAAACTTGTTTTATGACCCGTTTCGTATTCGGCATTTGCCAATTGTGACAGACGAAAATTATATATCAGCTATTGGACACACATACTTTCCGCGTGGGGATTCGTGCATATTTTTGAGAACAATCTCGAGAGCATTCGAGATAAATATTTGTTCGAGAATCAAGTTTATTTGCTTACTTATTTATTGAAGTATTACCCTATTTATGTATATTATTATATATACGTTTTATTTACCTTTTTCATTTGCTTATTCATTTTTCTTTATTTATTTTTTTATTTATTTACTGGTATATACATTTTTGTATATATATTCGATCTGCGCTATTGCTATATATATATATATATATATATATACGGATCTGTGGGGACTTTTGATTTACTTTTTTAATTTAAAGAAATCTGCCATTGAGGTGCATCGATTGCTTTTGAAGCATATGGTGAGCCTGCTTTGAGTGAGAGAAGTTGTCCAGAGTGGTTTCAAAAGTTTAAAAACGGTGAGTTTGACGTGGACGACAAAGAACGAAGTGGAAGGCCGAACGTGTACGAAGACAAGGAATTGGATGCAAAATTGGAGGAAAATCCACCCCAAACGCAAAAAGAACTTGCACGTACATTAGATGTGACGCAACGAGCAATTTCACATCGTTTAAAATCGTTAGGGATGATTCAAAAACAAGAAAATTGGGTTCTATACGAACTGAAGCCGAGAGACGTTGAACGCCGACTTTGCATAAGTGAAGTGCTGCTTGCCAAGCAAAAACAAAAGAGTTTTGTGCATCGTATAGTCACTGGGGATGAAAAATGGATCCACTACGATAACCCAAAGAAGAGAAAATCATGAATACCATTGGGCCATGCTTCAACATTGACAGCAAAACGGAATATATATGGGAAAAAACTCATGCTGTGTATTTGGTGGGATCAGATTGGTGTCGTGTATTATGAATTGCTGAAACCGAGTGAAACCATCCCTCGAGTTGTCTACTTTTAATTCAGACGTCTACTTTCAACAATTGGACCATCTGAAGGAAGCAATCGCCCTGAAGGGGTCAGCTGCAGCTAATAGGAGGGGAATTGTGTTCTACCAGGTCAACGCCAAGACACAGCCATCGATAGTGACTCACCAGACTTGGTTAGAAGGGTCTTATGCATCCACCTTATAGTTCGGGCGTGGCACCAAGTGATTACCACCTGTTCGAATCACTTGGCTGGTGAAAAATTCGCCAGAAGGGAAGCTTGTGAAAATCGACTATACCAGTTTTTGCCAATAGGGACAAGGGTTCCTATGAGAAAGGTATAATGAATTTACTTTCGAAATGAGAACAAGTTATCGGACAAAACAGTACATATCTGACCTAAATCGGATCGTTCTATTTATGCTAAATAGAGCCTTCAATTTTATGCAAAAATAATATATTTTTTTTACTACATCTTATGCTATCACTCGCGGTTTCGAACAAATATTCTTTATCGAATGCACAAATGTGTCATGCTACTAATTTGACAAAAGAGATATACGAGGTATCCTTGCAGAGAACCCAGCGACATCAACCTAGATAGAACGGACAGATTCAGTTGCTAGTATGCTAAAGCGGATTCTGTTTTTCAGATTGATACACGTAGAATGAAAGCTTATTGTCACTTACTCTCTTCAATACTTACAGGTTTGATTGCCCTCACCTTGTTTGCCTGTCCACAAGATAGGATTCAACAACAGAAAGTATTATGTATCTCATTTTACCCGTAAATATTATAAAAAGATAAAAATAAGGCAAATGAAGATAGATAGAAAATTTAAGTTTATATTACAATTTTAGGTTTACTTCAGCTACATTGTCACAGATTGGAACATACATACCAACATGTATGTCACAGCAGTTCTTCGAACTAGTCTTCTAGACTGGTTCAAAGGACTTTACAAAGTCATTATTTTATTTTATATTAAACGCTATATTTAGGTGGTTAAATATGGTATTTGATTGAAAATCTAAGTTTTTCACCTTACCCGATTTCAGTTTGAAACACAATAGTAAAAAAAAACGATGTCTTAAGACCGAAATATCACGAAATGAATTATGTTTACTGCTCAAAGAACACTGTTACAAAGTCAGTTGAACATACGTATACGCAAATAACTAAATGCAATAATGTGCTTACTTCATTGGGGTGGGTACGGTATGAAAATTAAAAGCGAAACTTCCTCCTATCAATTCTAGTTCTGGGAGTTTTTTATACCAGTATAAATAAATTTATTCCTGTGATCACTCATCTACAGAGGAACGTTGATTTTATTTTCTCGCAACTCTGAAAATCAAAAAATTGAGCATTGAAAATGTTTACTCAACAACATTTAAAGATCAAGTTATATGCATCATTCTGCGATTTATCAAATATTCATGAATCCCGTTGACAACTTTCCTTAACAGAATACTTTCTTTTTTGAATATATTTTCTATAAAATGAATAATACAAGCTATTGAGGCTCTATTGAGGCTAAAGACGACGTGTTAGCTTGCTAACTAGATAGGAATTCACTGCGACCTACATATTTAATATTTAGTAATCAGCAGAAGCATGTCATGCCGACAAATATAGAACACACCACGATTGATACCACGACTACATTTGTAAAAGTAACTATTAACTGTAATAATCTGATTTTAGAATAAATATTTAATCAAGACAACATTTTTAACCAACATGAAATGATATTTCGAGGAAATTATGTCCTATTTCAGACGTGCGTTTGTCACGAACACAGTTCAAATCACAGATATATTGCGTCGCACTTCTATAAAAAAAAAAGTATATTTCAATACATAGCGAAGTTTAGTTATAGCGATTATATTAACTCCCTCGATAATAAAAGTTCTATTCATAAGCAGGAACTTACTGTTAACCCAAGATTGACTAGGTTATATAATTATTTTTACTGAAGTGAGCCAATTTGACTCCTACAAGAAAATTGAAATATTTTGCGAAGAAAGTAGTTCCAAATCAAAAACGAAAGATTTATTATTCAAAATTTCATTGAAAATATTTATTGAAATACATTTGCCGCAGACATTTAGCACAAAGGATCTTAGATCTCTTAATATGATTCTTGAACTTGACTATTCTTCCGTGCATCACAAGTATGCATTTTTTCACTGGAATGGTAGTGCTCCAGAAATCTGCTCTCTATTTACTTCTTAGCTTTTTAGCCAATTAAGAAATGCATTTTTTTCTTTTTCCTACAACCGTAAAAATAGGTACACCACATTCGATAATGAAAAGTGAAGTGCCCTATTGGAGAGAGGAATCAAAACGAACACTAAAAACATATGTCTTTAAAAAAATAATATTTAAGTTTTATATATATTTACCAAATGTTTAATTATTCTACCTGACTCAGTTTATAAATGTAGTATTAAACACTCTGTTTATCTTCTTTTTTTTTTTAAACGATGATTTGTCCATTTTTCGCAAACCAAAACAAACTTTATTATCAATCAGCAGGCAATGCTAAACTCATTGAATTACGATTTCAGTAATGGGAACGACCACATATTTGAAGCTACGGCAAGAGCGGCTAAATACTTTCCCGCAGTACGCTTCAATCACAGAGTGCGTATCATTTCACGTTCAAAATTATCCTTAGATGTGTGGATAAATAGAGAACTTCATTCTTCAGCCGAACCACACAGGCGGGAAATAATCTGCGTGCTCATGTACATATACCGGTGTCATAATAATTGACATGTATTCAATACAAATGAACATAAAAATCTCCTTCCTTTTTTTATTTGGATACCCCAAAAAAGTATTTTTTTTGTTGTGAGATGTGGAATGTAAAGCATCATGTCAAGAGGGGTCATTTCTGTTTTTATCATAGCACAAGCATTAACGTCTTAGTTTTCTTCAGACTATGGAAGAGCCATGCAAAAATCTCGCACCTCTACGGAATATCTATAGTCATGGTTTGATATTTACTCAGTTCGACCTAACATATTGTTGCAGTATAAGCCAGACATTTGGATTAGGTTTTGTTGCCTAGAAGGAGGAGTTACGTTAAAACGTGAAAATCACAAAGATAATAGTTTAGGTAGCTCCTCAATAGTATACTGGTTAGTATACCCGCCTGCCACGCGGGAGACCGGGGTTCGATTCCCCGTCGGGGAGCCTCTGGCGCAAGACTAATGACCTTGCCCGGAAAAAACAAATCATTATGGAAAATTTAACAAGCCTCAGGACTTGCTAAATAAGGCCAAGACCGGTTCCAGTTTGTAGTGCCGATGATGATGATGATGATGATGATGTATTCTGATTGTGTAAAAGAGAACCTTGAAAAGAGTTTGGAGAAAGATATACATAACATAGGCAATTAACAGAACAAATTGAAAAGATTATTCAGGCAAATACCGCCAAGTTTATTAGATTCTAATAACTCTTCTCTTGTGAAATCCAAATCTAAACGGATGGAGCAATTAGTGACGCCCCTTTTAAAGTTCAGTTGGTTGTTGGATTATTATGAGTAAAATATTCTTGATACTTATTTACATTTACTATATATTACCAAAACCGAGACCTTTAACTTAGTGAATCAAAGTTCACCGGTAAATGTATTTTATGCCATTTTGTAGTGTCGTCACGGATTGCTTGGTATCGAAAGTCTGAATCATAAATTAATTTTCAGAACTATTACCCGAAGGAATGAAGAATTGGTTCACCACCGAAATTCTGAGAAAGGCGATATTCACCCATAAACAAACACTTTTTTATTTAGATTATTATTATTTAGAGTTTTGTTTTAACGATCTAACTTAATTTTCTTAGTAGTACCTTTCCGATCAGGTATTATTGCTGCTGGTGCTTAGTTGGGAGTTTGGTGGGCAATAATCCACTTAGTTATTTAGCACCAATCCACATCAATACCTTTTTATTTGGTTGCGTCAAATTAATGTGTCACTGTTCTCCTGATGAACTGGATTTTGGATCAAATCGCGGTTCTTAAGCACTATTCCTCTTCGATAAAGATATTGCTACCACTCAACTCCTTCTTAAACGTCCCACTAATCATTTGAAAAATGAACTAAACATTTTGCAATCAGTTCCTGTTCAATAACACATGGCTGATTTTTTCACTTCCAATTATTATTTAACAAATTTAATTCAATATCATTAACGAAAGGTATCGAATGAAGTTTCACCCAATTACGTAGCACTCACGCTGCGATACATGTACCCATATGACGGCCGACAAAAAGATAAAAGATAAAGAAAGGAAAAAGTTTCGTCTGGGCTTAATATCGTAGTTTAATTACTCACATAAGTCGCAAGACTTCTGTTTTTGGCTGACAGGTGCTTGGATCCACATTAGTTCGGTTTCTGGTCTCGCTTTTGGTCATCGCCGTTGCGGTTCATTTCCGGTGGCTCAAACTGCGTTCTAATTCAAAGTTATCTACTTATGGCCTTAGCCAATGGCCTACAAATTTAGTGTGTACTCTTTTTTAAATCGACCGCGAAAAAACCACGCCGAACCTTTCAGGCGTGAGGTGAAGTATTCTGCCGTGTAACACAAAAACGAGACGACAAAGGTAAAACGAAAACAATGTGCGCCATTGTGCCCACGTACACCTGGTGCTGTTGGTGTTCCAGAAAGTAAAGAAAAAAGTATAATATACATAAATAAAGTAAAAAATACGTAAACAAATTTTCGCGATTTCTGCTGAATTAATTTGCAGTTGTTTTCCCTATGACTGTATGTGTTTTAGTCTTATGTGTTGTTGAAGTTCGATATTAACTTGTACGGGAAAAACGATCCAATGTTTACTAAAAGAAAGTCGACAAGAGTACGGTTTTCTATTCACTGAAGTCGGCTCGATGTGATTGAGTTCCCGATTCGAATAGTATTTCGGGTCAAACTTATTACATATTCCAAGGTGTTTGATGCGTTTTTTTTTTTGATAATAAATTTAAATTTATCTGTTCTATGGAACTTCGAACATGAAATAATTGATGATTAACACAATTACTACAATTAAAGCAGTGAGGCAGAGTGCCTACAAAGTAGATTTACACAATCGACCTTTTTCAGAATTTTTCAAAATTGTCACAACGATTTTATATTTTAATACGAACGTAACCTACAATTATTTCCTGGATCTATCAACGTCAGCCGGGGTTTACATTTTATCATCGTAAAGTTCAGGAACCGGCAACGTTTAGATTATTAAAAATTGCTACGGAAATCCTGAGTCGGGTTAAGTGTGTTATTCCTTGTTTCAGTAATAATCGTCCCACCAAACAAGATGTGAATAGTATAGTATATAGGTTTGAGTCAAAATATTCAGTATTGGATGTAAGTAAGTCAGTGTATCAAGGCATTGGTCGAAATACCAAATATATCGTAGCAATAAATCCGTCAGTTCAAAATGAGGCAAATCTGTCAATTCCATGCCGTTCACGGGAATCGAGGACCACTCAAACCACATTGTGGCCAAATATGCCAGACCGCCACAAAAGAGCTAAATGTCAGTGTTTATCATCCTTAATGGGAATAGTGAGGGATACCAATAATGTGGACAATTAATGGATATCAATCAGATACGTAATCAAACGAACAGCCCAAAAGCTATAAGGATTTAAGAAAACAATTAAATCCAAACCTTGGTTTGACGATGAGTTCCGGGCAAAGATCGAGCAACGTAAACATCCACGAGTTATTATACACTTAGAAAGTCATGATGAAGCTAACACTGTGAGACAATTCGGAAAGAAACAACGAGACTTCTCAAACAGAAAATAAATCCGAATGGGCTGGAAGTCGAAAACTACATCCAAGAGATTGCATAACATGCATTATTTAGACCGTTGTTGAATAAAAGCTTCACTCGTTCAAGAAGCAAGTGCTTTAGAATAATGTTTGGAATTTATTCCAGAAGATTTTATGTTCTAAGGATGTCCGTAAGTTCATCCTTCTGCACAAATATTCTCGCGTCTATATTTCTAAGAGGGGAATCCGCTTTATTGTTTACACTAAATGTAGTGAAACTTCGACTTTCACGATGCCAATTGTAAACTCTGTGCCGGATTCAAATACGGTTTTGAAGAGCCCTATTTTCCAGGTCGCCGTTAGGTTTAACGGATTCGTTTACTCTATACAGTGCCTCGAAACAAGCATCAATTGAGTGCGATTTCTTTTGCGGATCTTCGATCATTATTAATTCTTCGTTGGAGTTGACGTGGTCCAAGGTGAGTATGCGTATATCATTCGTTGACAATTTTCCGGAGTCTGCGGAACTCACAGACATGGAATGATATTATAATCTTTCCTTCTAAATACTTCATTTATTTGCGGGAACATATTGGTCCACTTGCTTAAATGGATTGGACTTTGTTGTTCCAATCTTCATTAATTACTGATCTATAATTGTCACTGGTGACTTTTTGAAGATGTTTGATTATCTACTGATCTACTCCATCGGAACGTAATTCTATTTTTATTAGCCGATGGAAATGCGACCACTGTGCTTTTCGAAATTTAAAAAAATGATCTGTTCATACTGTTCATGTAGTGAGTGTTAGTTTGAAACATGAATTACGGCGTCAAATCCGCAATTATCACTATCCTACTCGATTGTACGAACACAATTTCGAGTAGTTAGATCCATGTCTAATAATTATATTCAGTCGCTCAGCAAAAATAAATCCAAGAAGGAAGGCGTACTTGTAGCTTACAACTCTAGTTTTTGTTCGAATGCGTTTGTTTGCCACCAGTCGAACAAAACATTGCCTCTTGCGTTCGAGACAAAATTACCCCAAACACTCTGCTTAGCTTTGAAATCTCCTGCCATAAATATGTAATTATTCTCCGAGTTTAACTTGAGACTTCGGAAAAGAGTGTCAAGTTCATTGATAAACTGTGTGCACTGACGAGCTTCAGGAGCATACACAGAGACTACATCCCCCGTTTGGTAGAAACCTTGACGTTACAATGAATCACTCAGGCTATGCTGACGGAAGCATCGGCTAGCGAGGAGTAACACACAAAGATCTACCACCCCTATTCCAGGATGTTACGCGTCGCCGTGCCCATTGGATGGTTTGCAGCCAGGGGTATACCGGCTGTATTATAACGGCGGCTCTCTGACACCGGGTCGAATCAGAGCAGTAAGCAGACCTTACCACATCAAAACGGGGCTCTGATGTGGCGGACTATTTGAAACCCCAAGACTCGTGGGATCAAAAATGAATAATCAATATACAAAAAACAATCCCACGAAAAATCCGGTAGACTTAGGTGTGAGGAGCCGACACTACCATAAGGGAAAACTTATAAAGAAAACACCGACTCGGCAAAAAGAAGACGTAGGGAAAAACGGAAAAAGCGGGATATACGCGTCGGCACGTGGAATGTTCGAATGTTAACGCGAAACAATATAAAATAGACATCGTCGCGCTTCAGGAAGTTCGACTCCCACATCAAGTAATCGAAACCAACGGGTTTACAGTGGCATGTGGAGGTACCGACACACATAACCTCGGAACCGGCTTCATCATAAGCAAGAAGATTACGCCCCATGTGCAATTTATTAATGACCGAATGTCGGTGCTAAAAGTACAGGGCCCATGGTACAATTATGTATTTATAAACGTACACGCCCCAACAGAATCTACCGACGAAGAAACGAAGGACACATTCTACGAGACTCTAGAGGAAGCATGGGATCTCATCATTCGATGTTAAAATCCTCCTCGGCGACCTCAATGCGAAAATTGGAAAGGAAGATATCTTCCAACCAACTATAGGTAAAGAGAACCTACACAACGTTTCAAATGATAATGGAATTCGAATTATCACATTTGCAGCGTCAAAAGATCTGGTACTGAAAAGCACGATGTTCAAGCGCAAGCAAATCCATAAAACCACATGGATATCACCCGACGGCGTAACGCGTAACCAAATAAACCACTGCCTCATAAACAAAAGACACCACTCGAATATCCTTGATGTAAGATCATATAGAGGAGCAGATTGCGACTCCGATCACCTTCTAGTGATGGGCAAAATTAGAAGTCGGCTCGCAGCAAACCCATATGGACAGTCACGGGAGACGAGCAAAAAGTTCGAGATTGATAAACTAAAAGACCTACACAAAAGGGCTGAATATCAAGACGCACTAACGAATAGATTTAGCATCTTAGAGAATGGGAGTAGTCAGGAAGAGGAAGCCAATAGTGTGGACACTAAATGGACATCGATCAGAGACACAATCAAAGAAACAGCCCAAGAGGTATTCGGATTTAAGAAAACAACTAAGTCCAAACCTTGGGTTGACGATGAGTGCAGGGGAAAAATCGAACAACGTAAACGCCTCAGAATGATCCACTTAGAAGCATATGATGAAGTCAACGCAGTAGATACGCGACAATTCGGAGAGAGACAACCAGACGTTTCAAACGCAAAAAACCCGAATGGGAGAAGACTCGGATCGAAAGAATCATAGAAAATACCAGAGCAAAAAACAGCAGAGGTATGTATGGCGGCATAAATTCAATAAGAAATGGCTTACGAGGAAGAGCCAAAATAATCCGAGACACAAACGGTTGTCTGGTGACAGAAACAAACAATATCATGACAACCACAAATAAACGCACCAGTCTTACATACAGCTAGGCCCCAGATCCCAGAGCCCTCTTTCGACGAAGTTGTAGACGCGATAAATTGAGTGAAAAACGGCAAGGCTCCCGGAGTCGATTGCATACCGGCAGAGCTTGTGAAGCATGGAGGAGAGGCAACCGCTCGAAAGATCCAACAACTGCTTAAAACAATATGAGACAAGGAAGTCATTCCGGAAGAATGGAAAACCTGAATAGTCGTCCCCATTTTCAAAAAAGGCGACAAATCTGACTGCGAAAATTACAGAGGAATATCATTGCTCCCAATCACATACAAAATATTAACAAATGTCATACTGGCAAGAATCACACCGTACGCAGAAGAAATATTGGGAGACTACCAATGCGGATTCCGTAGGAACCGGTCAACAAGCGACCAGATGTTCACAATAAGGCAACTGCTGGAAAAGAAGTGGGAATACGGAGAGACGGTTCACCAACTGTTCGTTGACTTCAAAAAAGCCAACGACTCAGTCGCAAGGCAAAGACCCTTCCATATTGTGGTTGAGCTGGGGATCCCGAAAAAATATGCCGCTCTCATTCAAATTTGCATGAACGAAAACAAAGGGCGAGTTAGAATAGAAAACCACCTCTCAGAACCATTTGAAATCCGGGACGGACTAAAACAGGGGGATGGCATCTCCCCATGCCTTTTTAACCTTGTCGTCGAGTATGTTATCAGAAAGGTATTTACAAGACGACAACACGGTCGGATCATGCCTGAACGGGGTAACACAAGTGCTCGCGTATGCGGATGACATCGCCGTTCTGGGCAATAACATCGAAACTGTAAGTAAAAGCTGTGAAATCAACATGCAAGCGACAGAAGAGGTGAGCCTAGAAATAAATGAAGACAAAACAAAATACATGATTACGGCGAGAGCAGGTGGACCTCAGAGAACACATATAAACATCAGGGGCAAGCTATTTGAAAAAGTTAAAGAATTTAAATATCTGGGAACGATACTAACGGTCAGTAACGAAACGTCGAAGGAAATTAACAAAAGACTACACTCCGGCAACGCCAGTTGACATGCAGTCAGTAAACTGTTGAAATCCAAACTGCTATCACGTAATATAAAGCACCGTGTCTATAGAACCATAATCATGGCGATTGTTCTATAGGGATGCGAAATATGGGCTCTCACAAAACGGGAAGAAAATAAATTCCGCGTATTCGAGAATAAAGTTTTAAGGGGTATCCTTGGCAGTAAATATGACGAGGAGTCAGGACAATGGAGGAAACCCCACAACCACGAATTGGAAGAGCTATACCGCAAACCTACAATAGTGAGAGTAATCAAGTCGCGAAGATTAAGATAGGCCGGACACGTAGCGCGAACGAACGATGATAGGACCGTGCATAGAATTCTTGACGGTAAACCAACGGGAAAGAGACCGACAGGACGGCCGCGGCGGAGATGGGAGAACGATGTTAGGTTGGACGTTGAGGAAATCAGATCGGATGGTCAAGCGTGGAAGCCGAGTCGGTGAAGTCATGAACTTCCGGGTTCCTACAGGCCAATAAATAATAATATAATAATAGTAATAACAGAGACTACATATATATGCCTTTGACTTTTCAAGGGAATATCTATATTGCACGACCTCGTTTTGTAACTTTATAATTTTTGTAGCCCAACTTGTCTCTTTAGGTTAGCTTCGCTACCTAAAAGCACGTTTGGGCCCTCAGCTTCCAGCAGATTGTTCAGATTATCCCTTTTTTGAGGATTAGTGAATTTACCTTCACAACAATAATTTTAAGGATTCACTCAGCCGAGGTAAAGATTCTGACTAGTGTATTGAATTACCTGGAAAGTACGTCGAGTAGATATTATCTTGCAGAGTACGCAGGATAACATATTCCTATCCGGGAGCTGTTCTTTGTCCAACGGGCATTCCTCAATAACGTGGTCGTTTAGACACTGCATATTGCAATTCGATACCACATGGCCGAAGCGTTGACAGTACACACATTGCAATACACGTTCAGACTTCTTTATTTCCTCACAACTTATTGTTTGGTGGTTTCGATATTTAATATACCTAAGCCCATCAACAGCTTTATTGTCGGGGCAACACAATAAAAAAAGGCTACTTGCGGTTGGGATTTCTAGAGCTTGCGGCGGAGAATTGTTTCACACCTATAAACTTTAGACAAGTAATGGTTCTGGGGAAAAAGAAGGATGAGCTCCCCTTAAGAGCATGGATATAATTTTCTCCGATTTTGGAGTGTACGTGTAGTACTCGCTATTTGCGCTACCCAAAGCAGATTTAATTTTATGGTAGTCCTCTGAATCACTACACATTATACTAATGTTTGCATTATTGATGCGTTTAGTTTTAAGCTCCATGCATATTAACTCACCGAGTTTCCATGTGACTGACAACGATGGCAGGTATTTTCTCCTTCCTACCGAATTGTTGTTTCTGTTGCTGTTTTTCCTGCTGCTGTTGTCGATGTTGTTCTTGTTGTTTTTGCCCACATCATTGTAAAAGCAGCATATTCCTTTTTCTAGAGGTGCTTCTAATTCTCTGCACAGCTCATCTCTTTTTTTGATAAGCGCGGCGATAATCTTGTCGAGTTCATCATCAGACTTATTTACCACTGGCTCCTTAACGTCCAGGTCTTTGTATTTGTTACGTGCTCCAGAGTTGGGATACAAGTTTTCATCATGATTGCGCATTTCACGATCCTCGTTCGCATCTGATTTGTGCCTTTTGGCGGTAAAATTCGGTTGAAGATTCAATCTCATCCTTATGTTTTTACATATGACCTTCCGTTCATGCGTCACTTTTTTTTAGTGTTTTTCGCGGATTTTTTATTTTAAATTGAAGTTTGTTTGATGAAACATGTGATCGAACCATTAAATATTTACTTATTAAACATGTGCACTCGCGCACTCTCTCCAATGCAGTCACACTTTTTTTTGTGATTAACGTGTATACAACGTCCGCACTTTGTTGTTATTTGCTCTGCGAGGACACACACACACACACGCACACGCGTGTATGCGAACAATACTTTTAATTTTTTTTTTTTTTTTTGCCGAGAGACGATCGATGTAATTCGTCCAACGACCTTTCGAATACTGTCATTGACTTCCCTACGAGTCCATCGCAAGGCATAGATATTTGTAGTTGAGGTGGATATCCCAAAAAAAAAAAATATACTGCACTCCTTCAAATCTATCTGAACGTAAATAAAGGAAGAGTTAGAATAGAAAGCCATCTTTTAGATCTATTTGTTATCCGAGACGGATTAAATCAGGGGATGTCCTCCCACCATGTCTTTTTAACCTTGTGCTCAAGTAAGTGATCAGAAAGCTACAACACAACAACATTGCTAATCACACAAGTGTTCGCATATGCAGATGACATCGCCATTTTGGGCGATAATCTAAAAACAAAATATATGATTACGGCGTACAGGAAAACGTAAACGAAAGGGAAAAGATATTTCAGAATGTTAAAGAGTTAAATATTTGGGAACAATACTGACGGCCAGTAATTAAATGTCAAGGGAAATTAATAAAAAACTGCATTCCGATAACGCTAGTTCGTACGCTGTCAGCGTTGAATCGAAACTACTGGCACGTAATATATATGAAGGAACTCCACAGCCCTGAATTGGAAGAGCTATGCCCGAAATTTAAAATACTGAGAATAATAAGGTCGCGAAAATTAAGGAAACGATTTGCAACTGAGTCAGTGAGGTCAAGACTTCCGGGGTCCGACAGGCCAATAAATAATCATATAATAATAATTACTGCCCAACAAAGAAGCCGATCCGTACATACGGATCAATTGTACAACCTGTTTTGGGTATCTTAAATAAACAAAAAATACCCAATTGCACTATATGTTCGCGCGAGTTAACGTTAAGTTAAGATAGATAAAGTTAACGCCACTATTGACATGAGTCATTAAGATAGATAACACAATGTACCCTCAGTAGCTAATGCCACTGTTAACATGAGTCATCATGCTAGATAAGACTATGTAACCTCTTTAGATAACATAACTCATGTGACTCACTCATGCTATTACCAGAATAAGTATACTGATAAGATTAAAGGCATAATCAGAAAAATAGATATAAATAGAAATGTAAGAACCGAGAGAAGCAAGTAGTTTCTTGGCACTAGTATTGTAAGCATAGAAATAAAACGGCCATAGGCTAACGAAAGAAAAGTTTTGTTTTTTTTTATTTAAACGAGCAAAACAAACATTAATTCGCGTCAAGTCTTCTGTGGGATCCGAAGTATACAAACGGATATCCATACACTCGTCCGAGTGTAGTGCAGTTATATCTATGGGATTCGCGCCATAGTGTCAAAATTGTGTGGAAATGTACAGTGGGGGAAAACCTCATACTCATTACTATCCCTCTGTCTGTTTTTCCTCTTTCTCCCCCCTCTGTTCCGTCGATGCTGTCGATTGATTTATCTTTGCAGAGTTTTTGGTGTTTGAGTGGCGTAATATTCGTCATGGAAGGGATGTGACCTGAATTTTGGCGGGGATCTAGGTGGGCATCTACACTGATGGTGTCAAATCTGCCTCACATCAAATAAATGCAGGTGTTCCCCAAGGTTCGGTACTCTCACTCGCTCTCTTCGTCATCTTTATACATGATCTCTTGTCCATTACCCGCAACCCAATTCACTCGTTTGCCATTGATAGCACGTTGAGTTTCTCATACTCATACGTATATTCCCCACCAAACTCTTGGAACTTCATTACAAAACAGCAGGTTATGCTTAATACTTTGAATTCCGAACTCGACAAGATATATTACTCGGGATTATCTAACCGAGTAGAATTCATTGCCTTAAAAACTCAGTGCTGCCTCTTGTCGTCAAAGGCGGACCCCAAAGTAGAATAAATATACTGTCGATGAATGGCAGTTGCATCGACGAAGCCAAGGAACTATCAATCCTGGACACTCGAATTAATGTGAGCACATATCCAAAACTGGGAAAACGGCGAGGTTCCTTAAGAGATGCAAACAGTTCTTCACCCAATCTACACTCGCCACTATTTACAAGGCGCACGTTTGTCCCAAAATGGAGTTCAACTCGCATATACGGTCAGGCGCATTCAAAATTGAGCTACATGTGCTCGATAGTATACAAAAACGGCCAGTCAAACTTATTGGGAACCCAACCGTAAGTCGATCAATTCCGTCGTTCCGTCTCTTTTCTATAGATATCATCACGGTCGTTGTTCAATTCAACTTGCTGAATGTGTTACGCCTCTTCAGACATTTTGCCGCTATACCCATATGAGAATGCGCATCTGTTCACACTGAAAGTCAACTTCTGGGGCACAAATAAACATAGAAAGCCATTTCTTATCCGAACTACACGAATGTGGAATGCTTCACCTTATCATATATTTCCTCATCGTTGTAACTTCCAGCTATTTAAATCCAGTGTACATCGATACCTCCTTTCCTTATCCACTTCCTCGCCGTCTGCTCGCGCTGTGCTCTAACATGTAAGGGAACTCCAAAAAACTCTTTTCTGCGCTCGTTGGGGTAAAAATAAATCAATGAAAAGATACCGTGTGGTGTAGATTTCATGCTGAAAGTGTGAATGGGCCATATTTTTTCGATAATGAAAATGATCGGTTCACGGAGTTTGCTATAATGGTAAATGGAACGACTTTTTTGGCCCATGATTGGATGGCCTTAATATCAGTGATTTCAACTAGATGAATTTGTGGCGTTTCTTAAAGATACACACACAATACACAAGCAAATAGTTAACAACACCGAAAGAAAATCGAATAAGAAAAAACATCAGCCATATACCAAGCAATAACATACCAATTCCACATCAGTTGAGTGTACTTGAGTTTAGAAATCGTATTCGTACACGCGGCAGTGGCCTGATGTGTTGAGCATTGGTTACATTTTTAATGATTCTAACCGTCATAACCTCAGTTCAAATCACAAGTTCTTCACTATCGTCGCAAACGCCATAATTGGTGACCCCGACGTGATCTCTATACTATTCACAACACACAATCTCCCATAGGTAAACAGGACTTTACTACTACGGTCCCAAAGAATTGGCTCCAAGGAATCGACTGTTGCCAACGATTCAACGAAATTGAATTTCGTGCTTATGTGTAACATGTGTACTGCATCTGGAATAAATATCTCAATTATTCTGTGTTTTATTTAAATACAAAATTGTTATGTGCTTATTCATAAATTCGATAGTATCCCGATGACCTTAATTTGGTTGTAGGCCACAATTTCAATAACTAAACTAATAAGATAAATTTGTATTATATTTACTGACATGTAACTTAGACAAAGTAACGGTATTATAACTCACGTAGGAGCAAAACCTCCTAAAATTAGTTACTCGTTCCGTAACTAGCCGCCTTTACGAGAGTTAAAAGTAAATTAAAGCTCAACAATACTGTTGACTCGGCAGTTGAAACTATGCATACACAATCCACCACATGCAGTCATTTTCTTACCGTCATCCCACCTAAGGACGGTAGGCTGAGTTCACAACTGTATGAATTTCATACGGATTTGGCCCTTCTTGGGCTACATTAAAATTGGAAATTGTTAAATTATTTGAAAATAATACCAAATAGTAACGGTAATGAAAGAATAAATAGGGAACTTATTCGGGATAGAATGTCATATCGAGAAATATTCGTTTATGAAAATAATCCTACTGTTTAAATCTTGAATAGATTAAGAACCAGGTCACTGGAGGTTTGAATTGACGGAATATAGGTAAAAAATGTACACCTTCTCGAAAAGTTTCTTAAATAGATTCTCTTTCCATACATCTTGCCACAAAGGACTTTCCGGACAGGCTCCTCTTCGCTCATTCGAGTTAGGTGTCCAGCCCACCGGAGTCTACCGATCTTGATTTTTCTTAAAACATTAGCTTCAAGGTAGATTGCGTTAAACTCATGGTTGTAGCGTCTCCGCAATCGTCCTCCCCCACATACGGGGCAAATAATTCTCCTCAAGACCTTCCTCTCAAACGCGGCTAAGAGTTCAGAATGCCCTTTATGGAGCGCCCAGGTCTCGGATCCATACATGAGTACTGGTAAGACCGTGGTCTTGTACAGTAGTAGCTTGGATGTTCTGGATAAATTTCGGAATTTAAAGAGCCTTGATAGACTATAGTAGGCATTGTGGGATTTGATCAGCCGTTTGCGTATTTCTTCTTCCATATTGTTATCGACTGATACTATTGACCCAAGGTAGTTAAAGGATTGTGTGGGGGTAAATGTTGGTATACCAATACACGGGCACTGTTTCACTTCACCCGCCAACAAGTGCGTCGCCAAAAATTGTTCGGGACAAAATGATCCAATTGAGAAAGAAAAATAAAGATGCTGGAGTTGTTTTATGGTTAATTAATTATTTAACTTAAAACTCCACACAAACGTTCACTTAATACATACGATACAGTTTCTTGATTTAATAAATTCTTTGATATATACCTTTATTTTTTTTTTTTTTGCTTGTTCTATTCTTGTTTACACAGCTTTTCGTTTTTTTTGTCTTACCCTGGTGAGATATGATGAATTATACACTAATCCAGTTTTATTTAAAATGCCGATGGCAAATTTATTGTTATTTGTTTTTTTATAAAAGAAAAAAGGATTTTAAAGCAAACACTAAGGAGAAATTAAATTTCACTAAACTCTCTTTAATGACATTGTCGACCCACGACCACTGAGCGTATTTTCTTAGTCCAACTATGAGGTAAAACTCAACTATTTACGAGACCGATCCCGGTGGCGGTTAAGATTTGATTTTGTATCAACGCCCAACCTAGCTCTCAAATGGTTGATAAATGACTTCTACAAGGCGTGACATGCCGCGGTGGTGGTTGAGTAATGACTGATCCCAATTAGGGATGAAAATTGGGATTTTGGATTCGCACGACGATCAGCCAATCACCGTCGTGCTCTCCCATGCATCCATTAAAATTCCTGGCTCATCGAGGTGAATAAACACTTGCGCATTCATTCAACCGTCGATGGGCATAGGAAGAATGGAGAAATCAAAAGGGAGAGCACAATGACCTAGGATTGGTTTGGCTTGTGCGTGCATGCACTAATGCAAATCTGAGAATGGCCGAGTGACCTAGTTCGTTGACTGTGCTGATCTCAGAGTGCAGTGAACTATGAAAAGGTGAAATGATATGGGATGTAAATTGTTTGCTGCTATTCACCTGACAAAAGAGATCATTGATCCCCAGCGAATAGAGTGTCTGGGGGAAGTCGAAAGGGAGGCTACATCGGCTAGGGAATTATGGCCGTGGGAACCAAATTACATAATTCGATAATTTCCCCAGCGGTTGCATTGCGATCTTAAAAAAAAAACATTTTCAAAGTACAAACCTTTTGAAGCTAAGTTTTTTTTTACACCCATCAATGCTGAGCACGCTTCATAAGTTTGAAAACATGGAGAAATTTGGTAATAGTCTGTTTCGAGCAATACTTTCATTTATACGGTCTTCTTCAAAAACGTATCAAAGCAATCTCCGCTCTTGTTCATAAACAATAAAATAATGGGTACTCGAATTTAAACGGGGCTGGTGAGGTACGCAGCTGATGGAGTATCAGGCAGCGTTGATTTGGCAGTGAAATGTGCAGTTAATGTTTGTGTCTTGCGTTGATGATTGGTTTCTCATCAACTATAACCAAAGGAATGAAGGAGGAGAGAGCATTCTCCTGCCTGTGACAATGATTTTGTTTTCGGACCGACTACAATATTGGATTGGTCGATGTCGCACTCTTGTATGTGATTTTGATTTTAATTTTAATGGGCGGAAAGCTCCAATTTATTAGGCTTAATAAACGAGCTATAATTGTTTTGAAAACTACATTAAAACTAAACTACTTTTAGGTTGTACAAGTTTGTACATGGTGAATATGTGGGAATGATTAAATTAAAATTGACGCACCGCTGCAATCGAAAGATATGTTCGTTGGAACCGTAAGAGGTGTGACGTAAATTGCAAGGGTTGGTATTAAAAAAGTAGAGTTTAAAAGATGTTCACAGTCAACCGAAACTAAGAGAAGTCGGTGGACGGAGAGAATATCGGTTCGATTTCTAAGTTACTCCAGGATATTGCAATTTGAGGCGATCTACATATATAAAAGGGCAGCATCAAGAGGTCTTCCCATCTCAATCGTGGAAAAGCAAATTGTAAAAAGCGTCATTGGATGCACTCGATCCTGCGAAAGTGAATCCTATAATGTGACCGGGTCTCACTGGTATCTTCCAGCAATGGGCGCTCAAGGTAAATGTATACGAATTGGTTCAGAATTCATAAGATCAACGTCTCACAGAATCAAGATTTGGATAAACCTTTAGGATTATTTCTTCAATATATGATAACGAAGGATTGATTATGTGAGGAATAAAGGCGAGAAGGGGAATGGATGCGCTTCCAAAAAAAGTAATGCAATCAAATTTAGCAATGTTAAGCTCCAAGCAATTCTTAGAACATCAAACTGAAAAGTCGTTGAGATCGATTTGAAGGAGGGCAGAATCAAGTAGCGAAGCTGTAGACTTCCAAATGTTAGACTGCAATGAGCAGTCGAAACAAAAGTATATGTCATTTTAATTTTAAGTTTATCGCGTCTTTTACCGCTTACTTATCCCTTGCTTCACTTTCTTACTTATAACTCCTTACTTCTTTGATATGTGTGCCGTATTTATACCGTTTCCTCCTTCTGATTCAGCGTTTCGTTTTCGACCGTTCCATAGTCTCGACTTTTCTATTCCAGTTTTCCAGTACTTTCTAAGATAATCTAGTACTTTGTTTCGGACTTTCTCGAAGATTCCAGTACTGATTGTCATATGCGTCACAATACCTTTGTTTAAAATGTTTTAATGGAATACTGGAATTTCGGGTAGCAAGTTAAAATCTAAATTTGTGTATATAGGGTGAAAATAATAATCTACCAGAGCATATGAACTAGTGAATTCTAGATTGCGAATTCCGCAATTTTTATCAAAAGTTTATCGCGTAATCAACGTAACAGAGCTATCACTTCCACCTATGTCCAAGCACACACATCTCATATCTCAGCACAGTAGCAAATGAAGGTCTAAGATGACTGATGGAAGAGTAGAACAAATATTAAACCAATTAATATTTTGCTTATTACCTGGCCGTTAAGTGGAAAACACATATATATATATTTGCCTGTAAGTGTACTGTTTTTCACAGTGCTACTTGCGTTAAAACAGTTAATTCTCTTTCTGATTTATTTCTTACTGTTACATAGTTAGGTTAAAATAGAAACGTATTGGCGAATATTTTTTTTAATATGAAAGATGTCAACGTATTATATCGGAGTAAAGAAGAGAAAACCAATTCACAGATCGGCTTGACACATAGATGGCGATACTTATTAAAATATAATGACTGTGGTGGATAGAATCAGTTTCAAGTTTGAAGACGCTACGTTGTCTATTACTTATTTGACAGCCATCAATAGAGATACTAGTTTGACAGCCCTCAATACTGAACGGTCTCAGTGAATTTATCAACATGGAATCATGTTCACACATCCGTTATTGCAGTGGCCGAAATCAAGGTTTTGAAATACGAATTACTTCTTTAGCACCCTCGAACTATTTTCTATTTCTAAACTTGAAGAAATAATTCGATGGTAAATTTGAATTTTTCCCATGTTTACAAATTCACTGAGAGTGTTCAGTATTGATGGCTGTCAAACAAGTGTGACACAACCACAACCCTACCATTAGACCGAATCCCTCTTGGTGCGTACAAGTCAAAGATACGAGTCCCAAAAATACACTGAAGCGGTTGATTATAATAACAATTCGGAAGTCAAAAGGTGTAGATACGATTTATTTAAGTAAATACTTTATTTTCTGTTATTCATATCCAAAAAATACAAAACATTAGTAAGGGCGATATAACTGAACGCACTTGACAACATCGACATCCGTCCGCTACGATTCGCAACTTCAACTCGACTCGTCGACTCATATATGGTAACTGAGAATATAATCCATCTGGTGATTTGAAGGTATTCACTAACAGAATTGGAAAGTTTGGGGAACCACCATGAACCATTGGAGGATCTCGGTCAAGGGGCGAGCAACTATCGGGAATCGAGAAGAGATCTCTAAGTTTTAATAAAAATATTCGACGACAAAGATCCGGAAGTTTGAATGAAAACACTCAATGACCTTGAGCGTGTGAATCTCATGAAGTCGATTGGGGTGCCATGCTAAGGACGGTTGGACTTCATAGCGAACCGTCGCAGGTGGCCTGGGTTATTACAATATGAAACCGCTTGATAAGAGTTGCAGACGCTTGACAACATCGTGCACTAAATCATATTGATGCAGCCATGTTTGAGGAATAAGGCTTAATGAAAACACGCGGCGGCGAATTAATGTAATTAAAACGCTCGTCCTGCTGCAAAAAAGAAAACCATCAGAAGAACAAATAATTGTTCGGTGAATTTGTAGCCACCGGAAGGGAATCGCTCGGTACGCAATCGTTGCAGTGTGCTGTAACACTTACACCTCTATCAATATTTCTTATTAATCTTTATGTGTTTATATCTCTGTTTTATTTGAACCTTGCCTTCGAAAGAGTTTTTGAGGCATGTTATCGGGTGTATATGGTTTCAAAGAAACTCTCAAAAACCTTTTTACGTGACGTTCGGGTAAGAAGTTTTTTCTCACATTAAAAAATCGTCGTTTGTTATACTATTTTAGTAAAATTGTATTAGTAAAATAGTTTTATACGTTGGTACTCTAAGTTCACATAAGAGGACAGGTTACAAAAAACCAGAAACAAATGTACATGAAGCGACATCCAGTTTTAAGATATTGTACTTAAGCTTACTTTAACTTCTTGAGGCAATGAAAATAAGTACAAATTCTATTGAATAATGAAGCACTTCGGTCCAGTCACTGGTAAATGTAACTTTTTTTCAGATATATTGTACTTAGCAACACCACTCCTACCGAGGCTGTGAGATCGAGTGCTGTTTGAATTTGACACCTCCAGTTTGTCACATACTATGTATCACATAAAGCTTTGTAAATGAATAAGATAATTACTACTCACATCAGTCTAATGATTTTTTGTGCCAAAGTTAAATCGCCAGAGTTGATGTATACAACTATAAAAATCGATTTATTAATGAATCTGACAAATATGGTCATAATATTCACTTTATTGGCTCAAATATATAAATACATTAAGAAAGAATATCTGTTTGAACACACTGAGTTGACATTCTTAACCAAAACACTCTAAAAAGTGCTCAAGCGAACATTAAATCTACTCAACCAAAATTCTATTGGTAATCACTAAAATAGCATTTGTACGCCAAACCCAACAAGAAGATGCCTTCCCTATCCCAAAAAGACGTGATGAAAGATGAGATCATATTCGAGAGGCCGAACTTATATAAAGGCAAACAATTATAAATGCACGTACTTATTAAGACAGTCCCGCATGAAATTAATACGCAAATTATAAGTTGATACGAGGGTCGTTCAATTAGTTAAATTTCTAATATTTTACAAGAAAATATTCTCCGGGCGACAAAAACTTTATTCTAAGACAGAATTGGAGCAAGGCATAATTGGGACACTTTATACCAGCAAACTGTAAATTAGAAAACATTTTGCGAAACATGTTCTGAAACATATTGGCAAAGTATGAAAGTAATCGAGACTGATGAGTTTGGTTTGGAAGTTTTTGATTCGAATGAAAATTATTAAAAATGAAATAGGAATGAGGCGAAAAAATACCAAAATGCTGTGGCGCATATTGAGGTCAGAAAAGGCTCAGCTAGTGATAGCTTTCAGGGGGTTATTATATATCTTTCTATATTATAACAACATTTTCTCCAGGCAACAAAAAATCCAACGTCAACCGGGAAATTGGAGTACCAGCCCCAGATAACAAAAGAAATGTTGCCGTGTACCGGGGGACCCCAAAACGCATATATACATATATTAGATATGTGTACATGGCGAAATCGAGATGAGCGTACAAAGGCAATTGCACATTCGCATCATTATGTACAAATATCTTTTCTGAATAACACCATCAGTTCAGTAAAAATCACATGTCTATTCTGAGAGAGATTATTCGTTTCGCTTTTGGTTTTTGTTTAATTTTTAACAGGCCCTGGATGAAGTATTTATTTTTCCTTATTTCTCTTTTTTTCCTTATTTCTCATATCTATTTTTCTGGTATAACTTAACTTAAGTGTACGTGGTCGATTTTGTACAAATTGATTGTTATTGGCCATATATTAACATACTGGCTCTTCACAAGCACTCTAAATTGTACAATATGTCTTTTGTTATGCCTTTTGACTTCTTCTTAATTAACGTGTAACGAAAATACGTAATGAATGTATCAATATATAAAAAGTCTTCCTCCTGTATATCTCTGCTTCATTGTTTTACTATTATTATAATTTTTTTTTTTGTTCAAACACGCGAACATTGTAGAACCAAGCGAAACCAATTAAATTAGATTTGAAATAAAAAAAGTGAAAAAATATTAATAAAAGGAATGAAATTTATAAAAAATAAATAAATAGAAAATAATCAAAAAGAAATATGAACTAAATGAAATCAGATTTATCTCTTTCACTGATCACCATGCTTAAACGTGGGGAATCTGGGTGATGAATTACTGTATGTGTGGTTTATTTCACATTTCTATCTCCTTTTTCTAGTTTTGGACCTGAGGAACACTTACATAACCTCTTGATAGCGGAGCTAGATACACTCTTTCGATGCTTGCAACTACACCTGAAAAAAAACGAGTTTATCGTAGCAAAAAAATTTGGGGAAATTAAATATTTAATGTCGGAGGAAGTTAACTAGTTGGTTAGATTTGTATATATTTGTATCGCATAGAATAAGAAATTGACCTGCTGGCTACGGAATATCCATCGTTCCCTAGAGGTAGATCCTACTTAGATATTTTGCTTACTGACTCAAGATTGGGGACTACTTAACACTAATAGACGAAACAGAAACTGTTTACGGGGTATTGAATACGACAGTGACTACTGTGTATTCACGGCCGTAATAAAGCTTCCGAACGCACTGGCAGATCTCAAGGTATTGTGGTCCCACAATCCTGTAATTACGAGGCAATGCGATGGATACGGTTCACCAGATAATTAACAAGAGAATTCCGTTCGAATGACATTAAGCTGCCAATAAACAAAAACCTGACAAATGACGAAAGCAACAAATAGATTGAACAAATTGATGAAACTATAAAATGAACAATGGACAAAACAATTCGAGAAACAAGGAAAAAGGGCTTTCAGAACTAAAACATTTATACAAACAGACTCGACCAGAAGACAATATCACCGAAATCTCGATTAAAAAACCACCAACAATTACTAAAAGCTAACTTCAGGTTGGCAAAAAATTTGTATTGGCTATAAAATCTAACCCCGAATATGTTCCCGCAAATAAATGAACTATTCAGGAGAAATAATCAATACGAAATTCAGTGTTTTCAAATACCACGTACCGACATAAACAAGTACCGGTTAATCAATCCTTTGGAAAAGGTGAACGCGGTGGAAGCTGTCTTTCAGGAAATATACATGGCGAATGAAAGCATTCACCGAAATCACCACTTGGAGGACAGAGCACTACTAAATCACCAACATCTTCGAAATGAAATTTCATTTGGACAATCAGTGAGTCTTGGATTTACCACATTTGTCAAATGGCCAATAGTCTTTTAATAACGAAGTTCACCAGATCATTAACAAGAGAATTGCCAATAGATGTATACACAGTCCTGTTTTACAACGCGTTGAATAATTGCACACTTTCCTCCGAGATAAATGTTGTTATTTTAAAATTAGTCCACAAAAACACAACCTGTAGTTTGCTCTTAATTTTATTCATAAACATAATTTTATTCTTAACAAACTTTATTTACTAATAACTAATTCTACTTTATTTTAGATTATCTCCGACTGGAGGGTAGGGGATGACTAACTCTTTATTCCAACTTAAAAACTATTTCAACTCAAAACAATAAAGATATACCAAAGGAACTGATTTGAACTAGTGTTTACATATTCGAGATAACATTTGATAAAGGGAATTGAATTCAGGTATTGTATACATATTCGGAATAACCCAGGATAAAGGGAATGGCTTCAAGTGTTGTTTGGATATTCAAGATACCATAGAATGCCAGGATTGAGTTTGAATCTTGTTTACACATTCGAGATAACGTGGGATAAAGGAATTGGGATGAAATATTGCTTACAATGTGTGAATGCAATGCAAAAAAGACTAAAGATAAAGTGACCATATTTTGGGAGTTAAGACAAATAAGTTGGGACGAAATTATTTTTATTCTTATTATTTTGTAGTTTGGCACTTAGGCTTTTGATGATCTTAACATGTGCCTAGATCAGCGCACAGTTGAGTGGTAGGTATGGTTGACATAACCCGCCCGCTGGAAATCGGCAAACATACATTCCATCCCAAAAAAGGGCAAAGACTGTACAAAACCAATGAACATGCGTTCGATAAATTTGCTACCCAGCATCAGTAAAGTGTCCGTAAAGACCATTAACAAAGCTCTGCTAAAATGGGTAGATGACAACTACTATACTATATGTACTTTATAATATGTTAAAGGACAGAAGATTCGTGGTCTAAGGTGGTAAAGTGGCCTCCATATCAAGAATGGCTTGCAACAAGGAGCGGTACTTTCTCCGATTCTTTTTAACATTCATATTAGCGAATTATTAGACGCACTTCCAATTGCCATTGCGTGAGACGATCTCATAATTTACAGAGCAGCCCCACAAGTTAAAATTGAAAATAGATTACTACAGCGAGATTTCAACAAAATGCAGTGCTATTGCAACGACTGGAAACTTAAGATCAACTTCCAGAAATGTGAAGCCATCCTATTTATAACACATTGTATAAAGTCATCAACGACACAAGAAAAAACGGGCTAAAGTTAGTTATCGTGACACCGCATGCATGTAAACTGGAAACCAGATACCGTGGTATCTGGCTAGATCAATATCTGTATTTCAACAGACATGTAGAGGCTGCTTTGGCACACATTATTATTATTTTTATTTTTCTTTGTCATACAGATAAACATAACTAAAGACAATAACAAAGTCTGTAGCTGAAAGGAAAACTGCACAATAGTCGTTTAATGCTCAGCTTAGATTTTACGTACTGATGTAAACAAGCAGCTGCTAATCAACATTGGGATAGTTACAAAGAACGTTTTCCTCAATAGTGAGCTCTTCGTGATCGAAGATCCTTTGGAAAAGGTGAATGACAGCGTTCACCGAAATCACGACTTGGAGGACAGAGCTCTATTGAATCACCTGCATCTCCGAAATGAAATTTCACTTTGGGAATCGGAGAATCCCGATTTTACCGAATTCAGTGAAGATAATCTGTCAATTGACATTAATGCCAATGGTAGGGCTAATAGCCCTTTAATAACGAGCGAAGGAATCCGGGGTAACTTCGACTCATTGAGAAGCAAAAAGTCTGTGTGAATTGATGGAGTACCTAACATCGTACACAAGAACCTGCCCCCAATGGCAATATATATATACACGGTTCTGTTTAACAACGCGTTGAATAATGGATACTTTCCCGGGCGTTGGAAAACGGCAATCATACAGCCCATTCCAAAAAAGGGTATAGCCTGTACAAACCCAATGAATATGCGTTCGATAAGCTTACTCCCAAGCATCAATTAAGTGTTCGAAGAGACAATTAACACAGCTCTGCTAAAGTGGGTAGACGACAACAACATTATTCCGAATAACCAGTTTGGCTTTAAGACAGTTCATGAAACCACACATGCTGTAGCTAAACTGGTCTCCGACATACAATGGAATAAATGTAAGAACCAATGCACAGGTGCCTGTCTGATCTACTCGGAAAAAGCCTTTGATACCGTCTGGATCGAAGGGTTATATTACAAACTGGTCAGACATGGCATACATAAGCCTTTACTATATGTACTTCACGATATGTTAAAGGACAAGAGGTTCGTGGTCAAAAGTAGTAATGTGACCTCTAATAAAACGTATTAGATCAAGAATGGCGTGCAACAGGGAGCGGTACTTTCTCCGATTCTTTTTAACATTTATATTACAGATTTGTTGGATGCACTTTCGCAGGCTATTGCGTACGCAGACGATCTCATAATTTACAGAATAGCTCCGAAAGTTGAGATCATACATAGTTTAATACAGCGAGACTTCCACAAAGTGCAGGCCTATTGCGACGACTGGAAACTTGAGATCAATTTACAGAAATGTGTAGCGATTCTATTTAGAACCCCATTATATAAAGCCACGAACGACACAAGGAAAAACTGGCGAAAGTTAGTTATCGTGGGACCGCATGGAGATAAACTGGAAACCAATAGTGTAATTAAATACTTTGGCATCTGGCTAGATCAATATCTATATTTCAACAGACATGTAGAGGGTGCTTTGGAAAACAAAGCGAGGAAAAATTTTGCTATGATAAGGAGGCTATTTCACAGTAGCCAACTTGATAGTAGGGTAAAAGTCATATGCTACATGACGCTAATCAGGCCAATGTTTGTATATGGTTGTCCAGTATAGTTTAACATAGGTCTAACTTTTATGGAAACGTTTCGAGTGTTCGAAAGGAAGTGTCTCAGATTATATCGGACTATAAAAAGTATTATTCAAATGAGACTTTATATAATGAAGCATACATAAATACGGTGGATAATTTTATGATCAAATTAATCAGAGGACATATTCCGAGAGCAATAAGCTCGCCCAATGACCTAATTTTCGGGGCTTATTATCCAAACACTCTGTACTATGAGAGCGTGCGTCACAATGGCTTTGTTCCACCAGAGGCGTTCCTTGATTTGGACATGAAAGGGCTTGTACAGGATAGATGCGGAATTCCGCTGATCTATCATGTACGTAGATCATCCGTAGACGGGCGATTGTGCTACGACCGGGGAGTCACGCGTACCGAAGAAGAGCTCTTGCGTTTCAGTAGGGCTATCTCCCACAGAGACCGGGACGATAGTATTGGACAGCGTCAACAGTTGTTTGAATGGCATTTAAAGACCTGGATATCAAAGTCGGTATAGAATAACTGCATCATCAGCCAGCTTACACAGAGTTAGCTTTTCTAGAATTAGGGTAGTATAAGATTTAAGTTAAGTTCTTTTAAATAAAATGAATTGTTTCAGTACCTGCTAAGTTTTGTCTTGCTAAATTGAACTTTTACCAATCAGTGCTATTGATCTACACTAGCTGGACTCTCCCCCAGCACGAGATGGGTTATATTAAACGTGAGTTATATTATCTATCAAACAGAGCTCACAGTAATTGGCAGACAGACAGCTCTACTCACCTACTACATTTGAGTTGGGCAACGTAAGAGTTTAGTGTATAACTTATAATATATATAGGAGCAAAATTCCAGAGCAAATTAGTGGCGATTCATGATCCATAATTGTTCAAAAAAAAAAAAGAAAAGAGATGCGAAATCCAAGGGTGAAAGGCTCTAAAAAAGAAACAGGGGAAGCCAACTTTTAAAAAAAGGCCACATTCGAACCCTATAATACTCGTAATACCCGAAACAGGGAAAAAACATATGCGGCTATATTGAAGTTTATGAAGGCCAAGCCCGAACTAAGTGAACTAGGAAATAGCGTGAATAAAGTTCGAAAGACAAAAAAAGAGGAATTGCTGTTAGAACTGAAACGTCGACCAGAGGCCACCACTTAGTCACTAAAAGCAAAAATACTACAAGTATTAAAGAAAAATGCTAGTGTGGAAACAGTGACACAGGAAATTACGGTCGAGTGTCGGGATCTAGATGAGGTTACCACTGTATAGGAAGTCCTGACAGTGAGTGTTTTAGAGTTTCCCGCACTGAATGCGATCCCAAAGGAAGCGGTAAAGGGTTGAAGAGGTAAATCAGATGGCACGCAGGCTACCATGATCCGCCTACCGAGAGAAAAGGCTACTATATTACTGGCAACCAGTTTCCTACGGGTCGGATGTCTGAGAAGCAGACTACAAAAGCTCATCACACCCACACGATTCTTTAGATGCGGGCAATACGGGCATGTACCGAAATCCTGAAAATACGAAGCAGATCGTTGAGACAACTATCTGAAATGTGGAGTATTATGCCCCAAGCGATGGACTGTCAAGCACAACTAAGATGCATTTTCTGTTAATCAGGGTACGAAGGCGGTAATGAACACTCAACAGTGAGTTACAAATGCCGAGCATTTAAAAACACGATGACCAATCTTCTGAATAAAAATGGGCAGGTTTAGGTGCATTCAAATTAACTTAAACCATTGTGGAGCCGCACATGGTCTTCTTTCCCAAATGGTTAAGGAATATGGAGCCGACGTGGTAGTCATCAACGAGCAGTACATGATGCCTGGCACTGACACAATTACATGGGAAGGACACAACAGCGGAACAGCGGCCACCTAGACAATTGTAAATTCCCCCACAGAACATAGATTTGACCAGTGGCAGGTAGGATTCGCCTATGCTAAGATAAGAAGAACTCATTTCTACTGTTGTTACGCTCCACCGGAATGGGAAATGAAAGAATTCAAATTTTTTTTAGACCGAGTAACCCAAGAAGCTAAAGCTAAGAGCCCCCTTATAATTGCTAGAGATTTTAACGCATGGACGGTGGAATGCGGAAGCGCCAGGTCCAAGAGTAGATGCCAGGCACTACTGGAAACCTTCGCAGTCCTAGATGTAGTGCTACTTAATGATGGCGCTGGAGACACCTTTATATACGTAAGATGCTGCTCCAAAATCGACATCACCATTCAACTAGTCAGTAAAATGGTGACAATACCTACTATTATAGTTCACAATGCACCTATGTTGGCATCTATGACATTATTCCAACGTGATACATGGTCAAATATTCCTTTTTCGTAGAGGTGCTGACTTTATGAGGCAATGAAATCTTCAAAGGATTTTATGACCTCTCCTCCGTTCCGGAAGACCCTCTGCCGACAAAATGAGACCAGATTGGGGAAAAGATGGTAGTCCGTTGGGGAAATGTCAGGAGAGTACGGCGGATGTGGAAGAATTTCAAATCGCAACTGCAACCGTTTTTGCACCGTTATACTTGTGAGGTATGGTGTCTAGCATTGTCATGCAAACGGATCGGGCCGTGCCTATTGACAAACGCAGGTTGCTTTTCAGCCAAATTGGGCATTCAAGATGTCGATTTCCTCACAATATTTGATAGCATTTATCGCTTTTCCTGGTTGAAGGAAAGTAAAGTGGATTGGTTCTTTCGATGTCCACCAAATTTATACCATCACCTTTTTTGGGTGAAGATCGGACTTGGGGTGTGTTTTCATTTTTCACCTGCATCCAATCACTGCCCAGGTCTTTTACTGTTATCATACAGAAACCAATTTTCATCACAGGGACTATCCGGTGCAAAAACGGGTCAGTTTGGTTACTTAATCTAAGCGATGCGCAGATTTCCAGCCGCCGTCGTTTTTGTGACTCCTTCAGTTCATAGGGTACCCACTTATCGAGTTTCTTTACCTTTCCTATGAGAGAAAGGTGCCTATTTATTGTCATTGGGGATACTCCCATGCTTTGTGCAATCTCCCGCGCCGATTTCGTTGGGTTGATATTCCACCGATGGTACTTTCGAACGAATAAAAATCAAATCTCCATTCAAAGTTCATATAAGTTTTATTACACTACACTGAATTTTTTGTCAAATTTTTATTCAAATTTGTGCACATATGTCTGGATTTTGTTACATTACTTTAAAACCGGTCACAAGAAAATATCATATCAATAAAAGAAGAGAGTTGAAACAACTTATTTTTTTCGTTTCTTACTATTTCTTCACTGTTTCTATCCATCACCTTAATTCAATAAAATGCTATTTGGGAAATTCAACATACGAATGCCGAATTTTGCAACTAAAATTAACTTTCCACTCGCGAATTTATCGACGCACATCTTTACTCTCAGCTGACCAGATTAAGACTTCCTGGTGACGTCCCTCTGCTCTGGTGACTAAAATCTGACTGGTTATTGCATGTCTCTTTACAGACATCCAACGAAAACGAACCTAAAGGATTCGCCGCCAATGGCGAAGGTCCAAACAAAAGGAAAAGGGAAAAACTCATGTAGCAGATCGAATCCGCTGCTACATGTTTGGGCAAGATAAACTGCCGCCATACGCAAGGGATAGATTCTTTGATTGGCGTGATTCAATAAAACCCTTGCCGAAGGCAGGAATCTATTTTGGAAAAATGAATCGAACATTGGGCATGGCCGTTGTTAGATCATCAAAAATAAACAAATTTCGGTCGTATGATTCGATGCATGTTATCATAGGGATATGTTAATCCCGTTGAAGGTACTGTCAAGCGAAAGTATCCGCTGGAGTGTTTACTTTATGTAAACTAAAATTGGTGGCCATGGCCGATGCTGGCGATCGTTCCAAGAAACGGCAACGGATCATAAAATCGGTCATGCTGAGATCCAAGCAAATATACGCGCCTGAAAGGCCAATGTTTAATTTGATCTTCTCTACTTTAGGAAAGATAGATCGTAGACATGCCGTTGGAAATCTGGCTTGCAGATGTGCAAGCAACCCGAAATAATGCTAGGTCAATGAATGGGTACGAAGATAACACACGGAAAGATCAGCGTGTGTTTGTGGATATGTGCCATCCATTGTTCGGTCGCGGAAGCTCGGTTGATGAATTGATGTCATGGCAAGATGATAATCTTGCCATGAATTATGCTTTTAGAAATGACCGTGGGGAAGGGGTTTGGAAAAGCCCCCAAAAAAGGTAAGCTGCCTAATATATATTTATGTCGGTTATCCTTGGGGATAACCGAATTAATTCCAGCGAATTGGTTGGCGGTTAATGCCGTAGCAAGGTTGCATAATCTTGCTGAAAATTCGACTTCAAGGTAAGTCGCATCGCTGGGAATGGTGGGGATCGAGCGATGCATGGCTCTTCGGGCCCTGAAAAGCCCCACAGTTCATTTTCGAGGCTGAAATCTACCGAACGAAACTTTCGAAACCAACGTCGTACTATGCGTTCGTTTGCCGCTACATCCTCAAATGCGTCATGAAGGTTTTTCATTGCCAACGACGCATTATGTCCCATTTTAAATTCATAAAGGAAGAGGGTTCGAATTTGAACTGCCGACAGCATGGTAAACAATTCCTAAAAAAAACAGTACTTGTAACGAACCCTAAAATTCTCACACGTCAAACACATGTATCACTTTACTTTATAAAAAAAAAAGAAAATTTAACGTTCTGGCACAGATGTTCACTCGGGAACTTCTTATTTCCGACTGAGCGAAAGTCGGATATTTCATGTAGTACACCGCAATAATTATGAGAATCTAATTTTAGTTTTAGCTACATAAAAAATAAATCGAGTTATATTGTAACGTATTGCAGGTTTGATTTACTGGAAAATAAGCTTTAGATTAAATGATCGGCAAAACATTTACGTTGTGAACAGCGAGTAATTTACTTATAAGTTAAATCCAATCTATAATAGAGCCACAGCTATTCAAAAAGAAATAAAATGCGTGTGAACCCTGTGTAAATAATAAAAATCAGTGCTAATTTCAACTATAACATTATATTTATTAAGAATTACTAAAATGACTAAAAAGTGGGCGGATTTGAAAGCACCTTGAATACCAACCACGATGAGTGGATGACTCAAAACCACCAAGGCTAATAATTGATACTAATACGACTTGCAATGTGGTTGAGACAGCTCATTACATGGGCAATCGTATAAATTGCAACATGCATAGTCGTCCTATTATAGCCACATCATAAGAACTCCGCATCGCAAAATTACATCTGGTAAACTTTCCTGTACGTTTGCCCAATTGAGGGGATTGAATATCACAACAAGATGCTCTCTCTCATACAACGGTCGCTATGTACAGTAAGACATTAAAAACACTGAATTTCTGACGTCAATATGTAATTAGTTCTGTAGTGCTAAATGAGTTCCACTTAATAGTGTTCACTGGACGCTGTCAGAAAATGTCAATTAAAACACCACGCACAAAAATCAATTCATGTTCGAAAACGTGCTTGGTAATAATGTAACTCAGAAGAATAATTACAACATCAGTATTATTGGTAAATACCAGATTCTAGGGTGCAGCATTTGTGGTGATCCCAATCGAAAAAAAAAAATGTAATTCTGAGCATATGGTATTATTTAGTTATAATTATATTTACTACATCTACTACGAGTATTATATCAAGGAAGTGTTTTCCAGAAAAGTGTCCTGAACAGTGGTTATAACTATTAAGTATCAATATCTAATACTCTTAGTCTCATTGATTTGGTGCTATGTGATCGATAAAGTCAACTGGCATTGTTGCCCATATTGATATGAAGGTTTTTCGAGGTGATGCCTGATCAGTTGCAGTATAATATTGATGGTACCCTCTAAGGAAGTTTGATAATCTCGCTTAGTTTTTGGCAATACTGAATACATGATCATCCCAAATGAGATAGACATTGATGTACATATCGGTCAGTATAACTATGAAATTTTAACTACCACCTGTCACTATCAAGTACAACCTGAATTCAACAAACAGAAAAGTAGTCACTATTGCTTTCAAAGAAAAGTTAGCCAAATCCTATTTTGGAGATATTCAGAGCGACTGAATCAAATCTTACTTTGAGCACATCTCATGAATTGATCATTTATTAATGAGTCCATTACTTTTGAAAGAAGTCAGTGCTACAGAGGAAGTGGGACATGAAGAGTTACCCTTATTAGAAATCGATTGGATGTATATTCACTGCTTTCCATCTATTTGTGAATTTTTTATATGAATACAATAAATAGTAGCATGTGCAACTAAATTGTCCATACCTCGAATGTATGTCTCTATGTAGAACAACGAAAAACGGAGTGTGATATAAGCTGATGCACTGGCTAGAACCCTCCTATTTTAACTCTTGAAGTTTCTACCTTCCAACGTATAAAATTTCCCATGAGTTACCCACGTATCTTTTTAACGGAAATGATTATGCACTGTAGATTTACAGCAAGCATATTTTTGATTACATTGACCGACGATTCCAGTTTATACGTCAACTTTCACCACATTTTTATCTTTTGTTTATTCTTTTACGTTTCAGAAGACTCACTTTTAACTGAAAGTGACAGGGATCTTTGTACGTGGTATTGTACTTAGTTGCGCGAGTTAGTATCTTTCAGCGTTGCTTAGCATCGTCCTTCACATTACGAGAATCTGAATGGAATTCAATGTCATATAGTATAATAACTTTCAAGTGAAACAGGTCAAACTTTATACCACTATAAACCGTTTCCTATATACCTATTTTGTATACAGAACATTAGTTAGAACACAAGTTAATTAATTCTAAATCCTTAATAGTCCGATTAAATGTCTTTCGAACACCCTCCAGACCTCTTAAAAAAAAAAAAACAACTGACTTTCTAGATCGACAGGCAATAAAAACATATAAATTAATAATGAAACAGTTCCACGGTCTGGCAATAATGGTACATGGGGAGACCATGACCCATGAATCGTATCCGTGGATGAAAGTTATAGAATTTGTGTCGTCGTTTTTTTTTTGTGTAAGCGTTCCTCTCTTCCGTGGTTAACCGAGCGATGTCACCTGTTTGATGTTATTCAACCTATGGTATCCAAGTCAAAAGCGACCGAACATTGGTGCCACTTTCTTTACGATGAATCTGAGCATTAAAGAAAAAAAAATAAAAGACCTCAACACGTCTGTTCGTCCAGTGGCCGAAAACTGGCTACGTTACTTGTGCCATGGAGTCGTTACAGTCGTAAATGGGTTCCATGGATACGCTCTAGTCATTTACGTATTTTTTGACTATGAGAAAAAAGGTCAGAAAGCAGAGGAATGTCGCGAAATTCCTTTTGATTAGTTGTTCGTTTTTGATATGATGTGTTACGAGATTAAGAATAAAAGATACAACGGAAGTTTATTTACGAAAAGTTGTGGAAGGTAAGTGTGAATGGGAATCGCTTCAAAAAAAGATAAATAAATAGATCGTCTACCGATGAAAGTATCTTCGCTGCTCCAGTTGATCGATGTGAATAATTTATTAGAAGAGTATTTAAACATATCGTATGGAAGGTGTTTATTAACGTTTTAACACGTAACTCCACTTATTCTATACGTTCTATACGTTATGTAATCAATCTCTTAATTGATACAATTTTAAAGTTCTGATGAATCATCTTAAGGTAGCAGCAATCCAAGACAAGAAAATAAAACAGTCATGTCAACTGGAAATAAAATAGTCATGTCAATTGGAAATAAAACGTTGAGACAAGGAATTAGCCTTTAAACTGTGTTGATCTATACAATGTTGTAGATTAAAATCCTCGTGCAAGGTCGAAATTAATTTTTTCCTGATGTTATTCATATGTTTGTGTTTTATGTTACTTTCGTTCGAATTGCATATTCATTCTTTATAGAATCGTTTACAAAGGTGCATATTAATGGAGGACGCTGACTCTTTTTATTCCATGTGCAAATGAACTAGCTAATCTTGTGGGTCGACTCCCCTAGCATATTTCAGGCAATAAATAAATGCAGGCTACACAAGGTAGTTTAAGGAACTTGCATGTATTTTGGAATGCTGCATAATTGTTTGGAAGTACACAATGTATACAGAATTCTGAAATGATGATTACATACATTTCGCCTTTTTTTTATAATTTCATTTATATACATATGTCATAAGGTGTGATGGTAGCCTAACTAAGCTCGTGAAGAATATTGGATTCGTTTAATTGTGTTTTGTGTAATTAAAAAATATGTACTGTACTGTACTGTGCATTGTGGTCTCGTTCCGTTATAACTGAAGCACATTGCGATGCTATCCTGCGGCAAGTCGCGACGTTACGATCCTTGAAATTTTAGCGAAATCTGGAACATACATAAGAATAAAGTTTACAGAATCATATCAAGTTTTACATCACTAAATCGATTGTATAGCACAGTTAAGAAGAGCGACCAATGACCCAGAGATGTCTGAAATACCTCTACCACTTTCAATAGTTTGGTGTCAAGAGAAAACCTGGACGTCATAAGGTTCCCCTTAAATTATCTAAAATATGTACAGGAACTTTCACACTACGGCGATGTCTTCACAGTGCATCAACCATATATATTCACTTTCAAGTTAAAACTAAGATCACACAGTAAAGCATAAGATACCCTTACCAATATTGGGGATCCGGTCTTGGCCTTATTTAACAAATCTCTCCACCGGTCACGATTTCGAGCCGATGTCATACAGTTTGGCACTCCCAGGTTCTGGTCGTCCTGGTCTACACCATCCCTCCATCGCAGACAAGGTCTGCCGCCCCGTCTCTTTCCATACATCCTGCCATAAAGGACTTACCGGGCAGGCTCCTCTGCGCTCATTCGAGCTAGGTGTCCCGTCCACCGGAGTCTACCGAACTTGATTTTTCTTACAACATTAGCTTCAAGGTAGATTACGTACAACTCATGGTTGTAGCGTCCCCGGAATCGTCTCCCCCACATACGGGGCCAACAATTCTTCTTAAGACGTTCCTCTCGAACGCGGCCAAGAGTTCAGAGTGTCCTTTATTGAGCACCCAGGTCTCGGATCCATACATGAGTACTGGTAAGGCCATGGTCTTGTACAGTAGCAGCTTGGATCTTTTGGATAAATTTCGGGATTTAAAGAGCCTTGATAGATCATTGTAGGCTTTGTTGAATTTGATCAGCCGTTCGCGTGTTTCTTCTTCCATATTGTTATCGGCTGATACTATCGACCCAAGGTGGTTAAAGGATTTCACTACTTCAAATTCGTGCTCCACTACCCTGATAGTTTGACCAACGTTCGGTCTTCTTTTCGCATAAGTTGCCACCGTGTACTTTGTTTTCTCCTCATTAATGTGCAGTCCCAGTTTTTGTGACGCCTGCTCAATCTGGGTGAAGGAGTCCTGTAAAGCCGAATCGGATCTACCGATGATGTCGATGTCATCTGACTAGACTTGGTGATAGTAGTCCCTCTAGTTGTGACACCAGAGTCACGGATTGCTTTCTCGAACGCCAGGTTGAGGAGGAGACAGGTCAGGCCGTCCCCTTGTCGGAGTCCATTAAAGATGTTTATTAGTTTGGACAGCAATCCCGCTATTTCTACTTAACTAGTTACATTGGCCCTGGTCAACCTACAAAGTCGTATCAATTTGTTTGGAATGCCGAACTCTCTCATGGAATTATATAGTTCTACCCTGGCTATACTGTCGTAGGGGGCCTTAAAGTCTATAAATAGATGATATAATAGAATCTTAAATTCCAGACATTTTTCCATCGCCTGCCTAGGGGTGAATATCTGATCAATCGCTAGTTTCCCTAGGATGAAGCCACACTGATATTGGCCAATGTTGACTTTAGCGTATGAAGCTATCCGATCTTGTACGATAGTGAAAAGTATCTTATAGGCTGTACTCACCAATGTTATACCCCTATAGTTGCTACACAGTGTGATATCTCCCTTCTTATGTATGGGACAATTTATTCCACGACGGCAATCTTCCTCTCGAACGCGGCTGATTAGCTCAGTTGGTATGGCATCAGCTTCGGGGGCTTTATTTAATTTGAGCTGTCTTATGGCTTTTAATGTTTCCTCAATGCTTAGTGGCAGCAGCATTTGGTCTTGATCTTGCATTGGTAGAACCTGCAATTCTTCTGTGAGCTGACGATTTAGCAATTCATTGAAGTGCACTTCCCATCGCTCCAGAATGCCTTCGGGATCGGTGATCAGATTACCCTCTTTATCCTTGCAGTAAGTGGAGAGTAGTGTGTACCCCGTCATACTCCAGATTATTTGGTAGAACTTCCGCGCCTGGTGCGGACCCCGCTCTCTACTCTTCTCTATTTCACAGACTAGATTTTTTTCCCATGCACTTTTCTTTTGTCTGTGAAGTCTTTTTTCGGATCTTCTGAGCTCTTTGTACTTCTCCTCGCGTACCCGCGTCCTATGACACTGCTGCATTGCCCAGTATGTAGCATCCTTACCTTCACTCGCTAGTTTGCATTCATCATCAAACCAGTCACTCCGATCTCTACGACTACTGCCTAAGATAGAGTTGGCAGTACAAATGATAGTATTCTTAACGCGTGTAAATTCAGTAATTGACCACTATCCGGTGTAGACGTGTCGACAATCGACAAATGATAGTTGATGAACCGTTCAATGGAACGGCCTAAAAAGTGAAGTGTATGTAAAATTATTATTAAATTATTGTTAGATTAGTATTTTTAAATTAAACCGCGTTGCACATTTTAAATGAGTACGGGTTCGCTTGGGCCTTCTCTGCATCCAAAATAATTAAAAAACAATTAGTGCCGATACGCGACATACGAAGTGTTCCGTTTATGTATGTGCACAATATAATAAATAACCTCTTGAACGTGATTTTCTATCTGTCACTCACGCAATAAAAAAAACTGAGAACACGTGGTCATATGGACCTAAATCAAATGGATGCCAAAATGGTGCTTCGGAGAAGGCAAAATACAGACGTAAATTTAAAAGCTAAACGCCTTAAAACCAATGAAAACAAAGATACAGACACGCTGAGTGTCAACGGCGACGACGAAGACAACGCACGTGGTGCCCAATACTCAGGGGTTGGAAACCAATTCCAAGAACTAGCTGTCGGCGAAACAAATGCAGACGCCAGCAATCAGGTCGAGGTCCTCAACAGACTCATCCATGAGATTAGTCTTAAAAAACATGAACTGGATAAACAAATGGAGGAGGTTGTTAAACTAAAAAACACTGAGCCAGAATGAGCGGAAAACGAAAATGGTACAACAACAACAGCAAGAATAAAGACAACAGCAACCCACGAAGACAAAGAAAACACGACAAGACAAGGAAACTCAACAGCAGGAACTATCACAGCAGATGCCAATCAAAAAAAAAGAGAAAGTACCTCCTATCTATGCAGCTTTCCACCAAGAAGAAAAAAAGAATACATACAAAAGAATACAAAAGAAACAGTTGGAGGTGGCAGGTGATCACTGCTTTTCATTGTTAATATTTGCTTTTTAGATTTACAGTTTAGATTTTTATTTGGGTACCCTATTTGTTAACTTATTTTTATATTTTTTAAATTGCACTTGATATGTCCACATAATATTTCTCTGGTTCGTATTAACAGTTTCTTAATGATAAACTATAGTCCATGTTTCAAGACGTCTCGTACTGAGGAATAAAACTTCTTTAATTCACTTTAATAAGGGCGCTTTATATTGTTAATTTGAATATATTCGCGACACGGTTAATTGATTAATTATTAGGTTCAATTCGACGCACGGTGAACAGGGGGAAGAATGGAAAAATAGATTTCACTTGTAAGGAGGATCTTTAGTACTCGCGTAGAGACTTTATTGGATCGGGGTATGCGCACACCATCGGGTATGAAAAACGACTCTTTGCGTGCACACTCTCTAAGGGTTGAAATTCGACTCCCTGGTTATATCCACACATCAACCAATCTCCATCGCACACTCATCCGCATTCCCTCATTTCCCCACCCATCGGGGTGAATAAACTCTTGCGAATTTATCCAATAGTCAACGGACTTAGAGAGAATGTGAGAACTGAAACGGGGATCGTGATGATCCCAGGGATAATTTGCCTTCGCATGCAACGAAAGCAAAATCAATGGTGACCGCATGACCCAGTTTGATATTGGATTGATCTCAGAGTGCAATGTACTCCGAGAAGGGGAAATGGGGTGGAATGAAAAGTATATTTTTCGTGCTATTCACCCTACTACTGAGTTTATTGATCCCCAGCGAATAGCCGTGTCTGGTGGAGGTCGAAGGACGCCGCGATGGTTTGGGATAATATCAGTGTGGTAACAAAACTAAAAGAATTTTATATTACCCAAGCGGTTTCGCTATATAGCAACAGCGTCGCTTGCCCAGACTTTGCTGCTGCTAACCAAACATGAGATTTTTTATTTCCGGTAAAAATCTCATGTGATAGGCCGACGGAAGGGATTGCGGTTGGGGTGGTCCGCGGTTAGCGGGCGAAATTGGGTTGTAATTGTAGGTTGGTTCTCCGCGTAATATAGAGAACCCCCACAAGGGCTTGTATATAAGTTATCAAATCTAGGTATGCCCGAATATTTATTATACATTATCTACGATATGATAATAGGTAAACAATTCCTAGTGAAATGTGGAGATATAATCTCTAACAAGACCTTCCACATCAAAAATAGCCTACAACAAGAAGTCGTGAATTCTCCCATTTTATTTAACATTTACACTAGTGGGTTCTCTCAACCATGCAATTGTGTATGCCGACGACATTGTGGTGTTATAGATCTGGAGAAAAGATTAATGTCATCAACTTCTGCAAGATGATTTCAACAATATCAAACGTTTTTGCGACGACTGGAAATTGAAAATAAATTTCCAAAAAACAGAGACTATCCTTTTCCGAACGCCCCTCTCCAGTGCATCAAGGGACACTAAACGGAATTGAAAAAAAATGTCTATTGCCGAAGTAATAATCTTCCCCTAAAAGTAAAAACTGTACTCAGATACTTTGGTATCTGGCTTGATCAATATCTTCACTTTGATAAGCATACAACAGTTGCTCTTACAGCAGAGAAAAACGCATATGCAATGACACGAAGTCTCTTCCGTAGTAGTCCTCTGGACCCCAAGGTGAAAATAATTGCATACTCGGCATTCATCCGACCAGTATTAGTGTATGGCTGCCCGGTATGGTACAACATATCCCCATTCTACATGGAGAAGTTTCGGATGTTAGAGAGGCAGTGTTTGCGTTCCTGCCTCGGAATGTACAGAACCTCAGAGTCGCAATACAAGAAATACTATCCCAATAAAGTCCTGTATGACAAATCAGGACTAAACAGAATAGATACCTTCGTTATCAAGATTATCCGTGGTCACACAACTAGGGCAATGTGCAGTGAAAATGATCTCATATTGGGAGCATTCTATCCCAATGATATGTATATGAAGAGTACTCTCCAGAATGTGTTAATTCCCCCAGAAGCGTTCCCTTTCTTGGATAAAAGAGGACTTGGGGCGTTTCAACCAGATACACACAATATGCAAGCAAATAGTGAAGAACACCGAACGAAAGTCGAATAAGAAAATGCATCAGAGCCGTATACCATAGCGATAACATAACAATTCCACATCAGTTGAGTGTACTTGAGTTTAGAAATCGAATTCGTACACGTGACCAGTAGCCTGATGTGTTGAGCATTGGTTCAATTTTTGGTGATTCTAACTGCCATGGCGTCAGTTCGAAACACACGTTCTTCACTATCATCGCAAACGCTATAGACTTATCCAAGACAAACATGGAGTCCCTATTATTTACCACGCTTTCCGCCGTGCCAGGGATAAACGAATTCTACATGATAACAATATCGTCCCCAATTATAATATGCCTCTTAGGCGCACCGGTTTCCTTCCCCCTACCGCCAATTCCGAATTATTTTTTTCTTTTATTTGTGTTTTTAATTTAATACATTTTTTTTTTTTGTATTCCTTGTTTATGTTTGTACGTTTTGTTTGGTTTTTTTTTATTATTTTGCTTGTCAACCCCATATATGTGTAATTAAAAAAAAAAAAAATTATAATAATAAATAATACATGACATAGAAAGAATAGAATACATTTTATCGTGACATGCTATAAAAACATTAGTTATTGTACGCCGAAAGGCATAAGACCAATGATAATGTATAATTTAGAGTGCTTGCGAAGAGCCAGTAAGTGATATTTGTAAAATAGTAGTTAACATTCAGTAAAATCTGTAATTGAATTGTTAAATAAATGTGGATATAAAACAAAAAAACAAAACATACCAGTCAAATTCAATTAGAAATGGCGCACTAGCCTAATGATTAGTTGTGCAACGAATGGAAACACTACCGAAAACGTGTGATTGCTTGAGTGTTTTTGCTGCATGCCTAGGTAGAAAACATGTACACTGGCCTTAAATCAAGCGTTCTTACTTTTTCTTTACGTCTGTGTAGTAGCTATAAGCTACTGATCTCGTTAAATTCAATGCGGTCTACTAAACTAATGAGTGATGGTGCATGATGAAGTTCTAATAGGAAATTCTAACACACGCCAAACTGACGTTACGATCTTAAGTCGCGATCTTGAACCTTAAATCATATTCAGTAGTAATTAGGGTAAAGATGGTAAAACGTCGTTACATGGTTTTTGGCGACCCCGAACAAGTCTTGCAGACATCTAACACATCAGATTGACTCCTCAAACACGAACAAAAACTGATTCAGAGCGACCACTAATTGAAAGGTAAAGTCACTGAAAATAACCCAACGAAACCGAATACGCTAAATGATTTTTTGGTCAGGTCGTGCAAGATATGAACTCTAAAAGAAGAGTTCAATTATCGAAATCCTCCGACTGCTCCAAGCAGACATTACGCTCCCAACCAGAAAATGCGTTTTTTTTTAGATTTGGTTTAAAGCATATATTCTTTGGCTTGTTTGTGTCGGATATCCTGATAAATTACTTATTATATTATAAAATATAGTATAAAATATTATACAATCTTATTTGCTAAAGGAAGTTACGAATTGTATTATACAAGCTGTAGATACATCATGAAAACGAAGAATTAATTAATGGAAAATACAAAATAACAGCGTAAATCAAATACTATTATTTCATCAATGCCATCTTTAAGTGTTAGTCGTTTCAACTCTACGTCAACAGAAATATAACCATTAGGGTAATTAGTAATCCCAGAGAATGTTTATTTATATAGCAAAGCCTAACCTTCCATTACCTCATGCACTTTTTACGCTATTTCTTAAAGATGTGTTTGAATTTACTTTTACATTAGCGCGGAGATTACAGTTACACTTACAATAAGCGATTGCTTTCAGTTTTATCGTCGTTGCCTACGATTTTCACTAAAACAATTCTAACCCACTTAATATTGTATTTACCCACTAAATATTCATATGTTCTTAAATACTTCACAGAGATCATTGGGTCACGACGAATGTGTGTGTAAACCAATATGGTCACTGTAATGACGACAGCGGAACATTTAGTATCCAAATTGGCTTAATCCATGATTTTTCAAAAATTCGGGTAAACAAAACATGAAAGCAAACGGTTTAGAATAAAACCATCTCAATTCCATCTCAAAAATAGCCTCAATTTATATACATACATATATATATATATATATATATATATATATATATATATATATATATATATATATATATATATATATATATATATATATATTTAAATCGACTTAATCCAAGTGTTTGTTGTATTTTTTGTTGTTGTCGTTACTGTTTTTTTGGACAAACGCCTCAGGCAATCTTGTAGGACAACAGATATGAGTGGTTAATATAAAATACATTACGGCTTACAAATATGTCCAACAAATTTCAAGGAATAAAACATAAGTTATATTAGTTCCACATACTTATATTTATGAAAAGCTACGATCTGCAAAAACAAAAAAAAATTATTTTTATCTACTCACATCACACCATATCATCAGACAAGTTTAAAAAACGGAAACAGCAACCAAGGGTATTTTTCTACCTTCCAATATTCCAGAATCAACTACTATTTCTCTTTTCGACTTTGATTTTATTGTCAAATGTCTTTATATTTATCAATCCATTCAGATAACAAAAGGATAGTAGAAAGGATAGAAAGTTTAGTGACGAAAAAGTGTAGCGAAGGGAAAAAGTATAGTGGTGGAAAATACGATACTTGAAATCACATATTTTGGTTATTAAAAATATTTCGTAAATGATTCTTCACACATATTCGTGTGGGGAAACAATAAATCCATTATATTTTTATTACATGGGTGCAGTGAGATACAATATGTCTCGCGACGTATTGACCAAATAAATTCACATTTATACTCCTTGGACGAAAGACATTCCAAGCTAAAAAAAAATTGATAAAGGCGAAATTTCAATCCGCATGTCTGAAATTCTGAGTGGGGCTACGGCTAATTACGCGCAACTTTAGGTTTGCCGATGCCTTCGCGTTATTTTTGATATTAAAGGTATACTTCGTACAGATAAACATATCAATCAAGTTTTGAAAAGATTAAAGTAGACGGGTAACCAAACAATCGTAGCATCACCGGGAAGCTACAGATCGGCCAGAAAACGGTTTAAACCATCAACCTGACTAAGAATTTCTATATGAGACCCATTTCTCAAACGAATGGTGAACTGTGGGGGCCAACGGGTCACATACAATAACTGTTGTGGTGAAGTACGGTGAAGCAGCTCAAGCATTGGCCAAAATAAAAAAAATTGCCAATAAACTTTTGCTGTTATTTCTTATTTTGAACTATTTCCATAAGGCCAAGCACTAAATTCAGACCTCTGCTGTCAACAATTAAACCGTTCAAAGCTAGCAAGTGGCTAGCTAGGTGGCGTAAACACGTCTTTAAGGGGTAATATCATATTTGCGGATTTGCAAATTATACCAGTCGAAAGTTCTAATAGATTGCCAGCTGCCAGCCGCCCTCTGATAATGGGTGGTCGGTGATAACCAAACAGTATATACAGATCACCCCGTTGCTGATCTTTATTAACAGTCATAGAGAATTAAGGAGTTACGGTGAAGAGCAAAAGACCCAGGAATTACGGTGACTTTGAATCCTAGATCTAACAAAGGAAATCGAAAAGCTATCACGAATTATCTAAAATATCTCTATCGAAGTTACGTAGTAATTATGTTAATTCAATTCAAAAGTCTAATCTGTAACCTAAATGAATACAAACCGCGAACTAAAATTAAGTTAATTCCATTCAATAGTTTAAGCTGTAAACTAAAAGAATTCAACCTTTGAACCAAAATTAAATTAATTCAATTCAAAAGTTACCCTGTAAACTAAAAGTATATATAAAAACAAATGTGCGCAAATTTAAATAAAAATCAAACACTAAAACCATAGTTCTCTCTAGTGTTAATTCTGGATTAATGAGTTTTGATGGACTCAGTAGCAAAATAAGTGGTTGTCGAATGCACAAGGACTGTTAAAAGATGGCAAGTATATGTCGAATGGGGAAAACATCAATTCTTGTAACTCATACCAGAATATTATTAATTTTTGTGTGCACGCAAATTTGGAGTCCAACATCGATAAGAATAATAAAACTTTAATATTCAAAACGGGAAGGGACAACTATCCTCATTAATAATTGGTACGACTTAAATTGCCGACAGAATTTTATTGAAGCGGCAGCTACGTCATATTCACAAGCGGCAGCACTACCTCGTCACCACAGGATAATTAACTAAGGAATCAGCGGGCGGAACTATCTTTCAACTCAAGAAGAAGCTCCCAGGTAAACCCTTTTAGTTGTCTAATTTGTCGATCTTTTGGCGAAACGTTAACCTGCTGCTCGAACCAGATTTCGTTTATCTCGGAGTCGACTTGACCAGACTCTTGGCGATGTTTTAACCCAAAAGTGAGTCAAAAATTAGAGGTTTACGAGTGGTCGGAGTCTTTGTTATTCTATAAATGAATTATTCTGACACATATCAGTTTCTAGATATTAATTTTGACTAATAGATGTCTCTTCTACCCCACTTTCAACGCTGAGCAAACACCTGTTTAGAGAATGTACATTAAAACTACTACTACCGTTAAAACTACATAACTTTAACTTCAAATATCTCGCCTCCACGTTTTTTCAAACTGGGCGCTTTACTAGCTCCCTCAATTTTTATCCGATTGACTTGAAAATGTTAACTGCAACTTTGAAACAATATTCTCTACCACGATAACGATATCTCTAATTTTCCAGAGCGCCTGCGTTTTAGTATGGTGATCGGTGAAAGAGATAAATCAATAAAAGATCGATCCCATCCCAACTGGTGGTGGATCACTGATGAAGAAAGGACTACACGTCCCCAAACATAGTATGCCTCTTAGGCGTACCGCTTTCCTTCCCCCTATCCTCAATTCCCAATTATTTTTATTTTCTTTTTATTTTCGTTTTTAATTTGATTTTAATTTTTTAGTTTTTTATTTTTATTTGTATTCCTTGTTTATGTTTGTCCGTTTTGTTTCATTATTTTATTTTTTATTTTTTGGGTGTCAACTCCCTATATATGTAATTTAAAAAAAAAAAAAAAGAATACATTTAAGAAAGAAAACATATCCATTATTGTGACATGTTATAAAAACAGTTATTGTATGCCGAAAGGCATAAGAAAAATAATAATGTATAATTTATAGTGCTTGCGAAGAGCCAGTAACTTAATGTACGATTGATATTTGTAAAATAGAAATTAACATTTAGTCTTAAGAAAGATATGTAATTAATTTGTTAAATAAATGTGGATATAAAACAAAAAAAAACAAAAAAAAACAATATTTTCTAGTGAACGTCGGATGATTTTTTTCATAAATTGATTTTTAGAGATTTTATAAGCGATTTTCGGCCAATTGTTTTGAAAAAAAATTAACGCAATTTTTCGAAAAAGTCCTACAATGTTCACTACATTTTGGACCATACTTTAAGAAACTTTTTGGTTTTTTGTCCTAGATTAAAAATTGTGATCTATAGCGGTGCGCTCCTGTGCAGCCATTTTGTATCGTAAAATTAAAATAAAACATATTTTTTGTAGGCAAAGACTAGTACGTTCACATGAATAAATATCTCTATCTCTTTTCTAACATTCGTGGCACGTGAAATTTAGTAAAGACAAGATGATACGAGGGTAGATCAATAAGTCCTTAGAAACGCCTACGATGGCGCTCGTGGCATCGTTAATGGTCTGTTTCTAGTAAGCTTCATTCGTCACTAGGTATCTGTCAATTTTCAATTTGTTTCATGTTTCTATTTTGCATGATAAATTGTATATGAAAATAATATCTGCGAGATGGATGTCGCGTTTGCTCTCAGCTGAGAGCTTTTGGAGCACATACCTCGCAACCCAGATAAGTTTCTGCGCAGATTAGTAACTGTGGATAAAACATGGATAAACCACTACACCCCCGAGACGAAAGAACAGTCAAAACAGTGGATTGGTAAGGCCGAACGGGCTCCAAGGAAGGCAAAGACGGGGAAATCAGCTGAAAAGATTATGGCTACTGTGTTTTGGGAAGCATATGGTATTATCTTAATTGACTATTTGGAAAGGGGACAAACCATTACTGGACAATATTATGCGTCATTATTAAATGAGAAAATAGAAGACAATCGTCCTCATTTTCTAAAAGCTTATTGACCTGCCCTCGTATTACCCCTGTAGTGATCCTAAATGACTACTCTCACCAAATTCCCATTAAGCCTCAAGTACAGTAGTTTTACCCCAAAAGACGCGCCACGATACGAACCTTAGTTTCATACTGTGCGTTAAGTAATTCTCCAGAACGAAATGCGTATCTTCAAATGCGTTTCATGGTTGTGCCTTCCGGCAAGTTACGCAAACCAAAACCGCAATCATATCCCCTAAGTGAATCATATGCGCAACAAATTAAACCAAAAATCTATTTGTCGCACATTGATTCAATTTTTATTAAGCCTAACATCATGAAATGCCGAACTCCAAATGCATTTCATGATCTACCCTTCCGGGAATTTTTTTGCATAAATTCGTTTGACTTTCCAGAATTTCATCCCGGTCGAAGCACACACAAATCTTGTTTGTGCTTCCCGGCATTTTTATACACATTTTTGAGGCAAAACTCTGGAGATCCAGGGTATAAAAGGGCCGCCACACACCGACCAAAGCTCAGATTATCAGACGCAAAGGCGTGATCTGCGTTTACTACCGCACTCAAGACCCACCGGTCTTGTACGATTTATTTCCCACCATCCCTCCATCCAAGTAGTTATACAGTAAGTATAACACTATCCTTAGACACCTCCTCCCCCTTTTTTTCAGTGCCAGTGACAAAATGAAGGACACATCTATCCTTGTCTCTCTAAAGTCGGCCCCTCGCCACCCCATTTTGTTATTTTTTTTTTTTTGATTCGAGATCAGTCGAAATTCGGAGGCCGAGAACCCAAACAAATAGTAACGCCTATTATTTCATCCGGCCACAAAGACAACCGGAACGAAGCGACACTGTCTCCCCCAATCCAGTTGCCAGAGACTTGGAAGGAAGTCACGGAGGTAAACAAGAATTAACTCAGAATATAACCCGACATCCCTTAATACCACGCTAGAAACTCCGTAAGGTGGGTTGAGATGTTTTTGATCCATCCACCTTGTAGTCAGTCCGGGGCTACCAACAAGCGATTAATATTTTTATTTTATCATTGCAAAACTTTCTTAGTGATAAGAAATTGGTACTAAGAGAAGATTGTGAAAATGACTTAGCCGGGTTTTTCGGCAACTTCTATCAGTGAGATAAAATAACCTTCGGAGAAACCAGCTGTCAGATTGCGCTCATTGTTTATCATTATTCATTATTATCATTATTAGTAAGATGCAGCTAATGATTTATTAAATTTTAACGTAAAATAGTTTTAACAAGGGGTTTTTGAATTTCCCGCGCTGTAAATCAGCTTGGTGGCCGGAATGTTAAAAAGGCCGTACTCTATACTGTTCCTGTGGCCTGGCAATTAATCTATAAAACGGGAACAGTTGGATAAGTCAGCGACTTTTTGAATTCCCTGCGCAGTTACTTTAAAATCAACACTGCTCCCTTTAACTGCCATCTATAAACAGACTACTGTCAAAATTTGAACAAGCTGCGCCATTTAGTTTGTGTTTGACGGTCATTGAAAGCAGACAACCTCCTGAATTTGAACGAAAATGGAAATAAGTGAATTTCGTGTGCAGATTAAGCGTAATTAAAAAAACCATTACCAAAACCAAGGAAAGACTTGATAAATACTATGGGGACTCTGCACCACCAATTTCAATAGCTAAGAGGTGGTTCCGTTGTGGATGTACCAGCACAAGTGACGCCGAACGTTCAGGCCGCACAAAAGAGGTCGTCACACCATAAGTCGTCGATAAAATCCATGGACTGAAATTGGACGATCAGAGAATGAAACCGCGTGATGTGGCTGAGGCTGTGTTTCATATGAATATTTGGATATGAAAAAAAATTTCAACGCGATTGCTTGCATAAGCGCAACCCTGTGACCACTTCAAAAGGATGTTTGGCGTTGTTCAATCGCAAGCCAAACGAGTTTTTGCGCCGTTTCGTTACCGTGGACGAAACCTGAATCCATTCTAGCACACCAGAGACCAGGGAACAATCGAGACAGTGGGTTTTTCCAGGTGAACGTGCGCCAAACGAGGCCAAGTTGGGTCTGTTAGCCAACAAGGTCATGTCCACAGTTTTTTGAGATGCACGCGATTACCTTGAGAAGGGTAAAAGGATCACCAGCGATTATTATTTAGAGCTTTTGAACAGATTCGATATAGATTTGAAGCAGAAGCGCCCGCATTTGTCAACGAAAAAATGCATGGATGCACATGTGTGTTGTAGCCTAGGTGACAATCCATAAATTAGGCTACGAACTGCTACCCCGTCCAGCATATCCTCCATATTTAGCCCCACCGACTATTTCTTGTTTCTAAACCTGAAGAAATTGCTGGGCGGTAAGAGATTTGGGTCGAATGAAGAGGTCATCACAGAAAGTAACCCCTATTTTGACGTCCTTGAGCAAACTACCTTTTGGTAGGAATAAAAAAATTGAAAAAACGCCGGACTAAATGTATAGAGCTAAAAGGGGACTATGTTAAGAAATAAAATGCTTATTTGCCAAATAAAAAATCTTTTATTCAAAAGTCACCGACTTATCAAATTACCCTGGTGCTAATTATTCTTATGAAATTGTTACAAGTTCAACAACCTGAATTTAATATGGAAGTTTTGTTATACAATTAGTTATAATGCCATCTAAAAATCTTGTATTCTGTGAAGATCTCGAAATAAGCAAGAAAATAAAACTCGAAGCTATCGGATTCGAATCGATGCGTACTTTGCATGAAAACTCTATTGACTACAAACTGATACAAATCATAACAAACCACCTGGATATCCCTCAATAGATTCACTTGCAACCAACTAAAGCTTATAACAATACCAACGAACGTGTTCAGGTGTCGACCTCGTTTGGAAATCGCCTTCAGTCTTTAAGAATGGTGTCAAACATTCTAGATGTCAATGGAAGATAGACAATCGGAATTATTATAATAGTTCGACGAATTAAGAGCCATACATAATCTCCGAGAGCACCGGGGCGATTAGAAGAATCTACATAGCTCAGAAGAATCGAAAAACGAAACCACAAACGAAGGAAAGTAATAGAAAGGAATCTCAACTATAAACTTGAGCTGTACAGACAATCCAAGCCAGGAATAGAACATCTAACGTATAGACATATGGCAAGAGTAAAAAAGATAATCGAATAGACGAAATCCTTAAATGTTCGTTATATATATATATATATATATATATATATATATATATATATATATATGGGTTCCTAAGAACGGCGAGAAAGTGCTATAAGAGTAAAAAAAATACAATGTCTGGATTCTAATCTTTATTCCCGTAGGATTATTAAAATATGGGGATGTTCCCCACGGATTTTATTTTTATTTTATCGTAACGAATTCACTTTTCATCAGCCTTGCCAATTCGACCAAGAAAATGTGTTATTTTGTAGAATTGGAGAACTAATTCCAGCGTAGAAAATCCGTTCTACGTCCTCCGAATTTTCGTGGCTTTTAGGTGGAAGTAAATAGCTTGTATACTGGAATTTAACATTCACCTTGATCCAATAAGGCCCTTAATTTGTCAACTTGGGATGTATCCGGCTCTCCTCTACGATTTTTATTATTGATGTCAAAAATATCCCTTTGAACCTTCAACAAAACTGACTGCGTTAATTCAATATATCTTTACGTCCTGATTATGAATATGATAATAAAAATTAAATTCGGGCATATTGGGAGCATCATTTTCAAAACAAAAAAACAAAAAACAAGAAAAGTTTATACAAATATATATATATATATATATATATATATATATATATATATATATATATATATATATATATATATATATATATATATATATATTAGGGGGCTTTGCCTCCTGCTCGCTACGCTCGCCAACCCCCGTATCAGTTTTAATGTAATTATCAACCATTTTAAATTAATTTTTGGATGATAAAGAGCACTCAATATTAATTTTTGTTTTTTTTTTGCCCGCTTATTTGCACGATATTGTAAATCTAATTGACGTTTCCTTTGAATTTGTTCGTTTGTCATGTTTTCTATGTGCCTTTTTGCTACCTGTTCTATAGACATATTTGCTATGCGCCTTTTTGAATTTATTTCTTCTTTTTTCTTTTCATAATATCGTTTTTTTATTGCCAACTGACGCTCGCGATATTCTTCGGGTGATATATTTGGGACTTTTTTCGACGTTTTGTGACGATGGATGAATCGTGGGTCCACTACCAGACGCCTGAGTTCAATAGGCAATTTGCACAGTGGCTGGAAAGCCACGATAGCCGACTAAAGCGCCTAAAAGACCAATCCTCGCCTCACTACCACAATTGACAAAATAAACAAAGTCGTAAGAGTTATGTATCCATTAGTGTGTAGAAAGTCAAAATCAAAATTTTTAAAACAATTTTTCAAGCTATACGGCGCCCCTGTATGGTGTAATTGTGCTCGCACCCACAAAATAAGATATTGAAAATGTTGCTGAATTTGCCATGGCATTATTCGACACATGAACTTCATGAAAATGCTAACGTTAATTCCCTCAACGCAGAGTCCAGATATTCCAATATTCGCAGACAACACGTCCGATTGTTCGTTGACAAGTTTTCCCCAGATATCCCCCTCATCTCAGAAACGTGCCTTAAACCAAACTCCCGAGTATCTATCCCTAACTATACACTTGCTTATAATCCATGAACCACTGGACCTCGTGGAGGTACTGGAATTCTAATACCCAAGAAATTCCAATTTTCCGAAATTAGGTTCACCAATATAAATAATATTGAGTACACGGCAATTAAAATCTTTTGCAAAAGCAACAAAGTCCTTGTATTGTCGTCCGTATACATTCACCCTTCTCGGGAACCAAACTTCCCCAGTTCCGACATCACTGAGATAATCCAACAGTCTCTACCTGCACCTTTCATAATAGGAGGAGACTGGAATGCTCGTCATATTTCATTTAACGACCCTAAGTGCAATAAATATGGTTGCCAACTTCTAGCACTCCTTCAACTCCATCCATAAATCTATGCGGACTGTCCATTACAGCCAACACGTATCTCCAATACTACTAAATCAACAATAGATTTTTTCCTAAAATCCGTAGACGCCTACTCACCTAACCTCCCTACAGTATCCTTCGAATTCCCTTCCGATCATGGGTCCGTCCACACCACTGTCCAAATCCCAGCCCTCGAACCATGTTACTCATTCAATCCGATTCCGAATTTCTCCAGGACAAACTGGAAAAGAGTCAATAGGGACATTGCTGCCAGTTTTACAGACTATACTTTGCCAGAGATTTCAAACCTACTCTCTGCTGAAATTGATCAAGCAGCCTTAGGAATAGAGCAAATACTAAAAAATGCCCTCTTCAGCCACACACCTACATCCATCCCTCATAATTACCTAGGAAAACCTTTACCCAACATCCTTACAAAATGTTACGTGTAAAAAAAAACAGCTTAGACGAAAACTACATAGCAGTTACTCCCATTTTATTAAAAATCAAATCCAACTCTTGACTAGCCTGATAAATGGACAACTAAAACATTTTGCCGACCGGGCTTACACGTCTATACTTAAAAATATTAAACCCAATCGTGATTTATTCAAAAATATCAACAGACCAACGGGTCGAAAATATAAACCCCGAATCGATTATGTTATCAACCCTACTAACAATCATCCAGTCCTATCAGATATTGACATAGCAAACTGTCTAGCTAATCACTTTTATAAAATCCATCAACAAAACGACTCCCTCTCAGTCTCCAGTTTTCAAGGCACTGTAAACGACTACATCTCACGCACAATGATCCCATCCTTCACCCCTTTCATCGCGGAATTCAACGAAACAAACAAAGCGTCTCATCCTCTGGATAATGCGACCTTCCTAACAGCGGGCGACTTATCTGAATTTATAACATCACAGAACAACAAGAAGTCGACAGGCTTAAATGGAATTCCAAACCTTCTTTACAAAAGACTTCTCCCGTCAAATCTACTCCCTATTCTCATTCTTCTCAACCACATAACTAACGCTTCACATTTCCCAGATAACTGGAAAACAACGGTTATAGTCCATATCAATAAGTCCAGTCCTTCCAACAACACCAGCAACTATCGTCCGATATCGTTATTAAACACATTAAACAAGATACTGGAATGCAAGATATATCGAAATCTCCTTTCATTTGCTAATGACAACACTATTATCCCAAATTCCCAGTTTGACTTTCGCTCACAACACTCCACCTGTCATGCTCTGTTAAAACTAACTCAAGACGTTACAACAATCTTCAAAAGCAAAGCCCGACGGTCTCCATCTCTCGCAACATATCTAAAGCATTCGACTGTGTTTAGATCTCCGGACTGCTTTACAAACCGCACTACATATTTGGTTTAAACACCCATACCACCAAACTTCTTACTTCCTACCTCTCTGGTAGAAAATTCATGGTCAAAATAAATTCTTCTATCTCCCATTCGTATAATATAACCGCAGGGGTTCCGCAGGGTTAAATTCTTGGACCACTATTATACCTCCTCTATACTTCAGACATACCGCAACCTCAATTACCCAATACCGTAATGTTGAATTACGCTGATGACGCCATAGTCTACTCCAGCAGCAAGTTTGTAAAAGAGGCAAGAAACCGCATTAATAACTTCCACCCAAATCTATTAACATACTTCAATAAATGGGAAATTCGCCTAAATCCTGATAAAACCCAACTTATAGTGTTTAAGGGTAAAAATGAGTACCGCACAAACAACACAAGGCGCACCCACAACAAAATTAGACTCAAACTAAATAACACCCAGATAAAACCTTCTAAAACTTTAAAATATCTGGGAATATAAGGTTATTGAAATAATAGTGAAGAAGATCGTGTGATTCGAACTGACGCTATGACAGTTTGAATCACCAAAAATTGAACCTAAGCGTTACCCAACAGGCTACTGGCCGATTTTAGAATTTGATTTTCAAACTCGACTATACTCCACTGATGTGAATTGTTATGTTATCGCTAAGGTATACGGCTCTGATGTATTTTCTTATTCGATTTCTCGTTCGGTGCTCTTCACTATTTTGCTTGTGAATTGTGTGTGTATCTGTTAGAGTCGCCACAACCTTTGCCAATAACCTTTCATTCTCCACCCATTTCAAAAATTCTTTACGTAAAGCCACAATACAACTGAATCTCTGTAGAAGAGTGATGTGGAAACCCAACGGTCTCTCTCACAAAGTCAAACTGCTCATCTATAAACAAATAATCAGACCCACACTCACATATGCGTGTCCACTGTGGTATCATATAACACCAGCCCAAATGGAGAAGCTACGCACTTTCGAAAAGAAATGCTTCAGGCTGGTTACCGGCCTCAACCGACAACCCAACTCTTACAAGTATTAAAATAACAGCTTGCTATACAATGCCGCTAATATTGACCGTCTCGATAGACGCTTCCTAGAGCTGTCTATCAAATTTATTGAAAACCTCGCAAATAATCCCAACCCCATAATAACTTCACTACTACCAACTCCTCTAGATAACAGGGCTCACTATCTGAATTGTCTCCACACCAGAAGTCTCTTGACCTCTGAAAGACTGGTTAATGACTCCAACGAGGTAGTGTACCATAACACCGAGCTGGCACCCAATCAGTTCAAATACTGTAACATTCAACCATTCTCCTAACTGACCATATCCCACGCCAACCTACTTTCTTAACCATCAATCCATATATTCCCCAACTCACATTGCATATTTGACTTATTATAATATTAATTAGGTTAAGCTAGATTAAGCTAGATTGCGACTCGGATCATCTTCTAGTGATGGGCAAAATCAGGAGTCACCTCGCAGCAATCCCACATGGGCAGTCACTGGAGACGAGCAAAAAGTTCGAAACTGATAAACTTAAAGACTTGCGCAAAAGGGCTGAATATCAAGACGAACTAATAGATTTAGCATTCTAGAGAATGGGAGCAGTGCGGAAGAGGAAGCGAATAGTGTGGACACTAAATGGACATCGATCAGAGACACAATCAAACTAACAGCCCAAAAGGTATTAGGATTTAAGAAAACAATTAAGTCCAAACCTTGGTTTGACGATGAGTGCAAGGCGAAGATCGAAGAACGAAAACGCCTCAGAGCAATCCACTTAGAAAGATATGCTGAAGTCAACGCAGAAAGATACGCGACGATTCGGGGAGAGACAACGAGACTCTTCAAACGCAAAAAAACGCGAATGGGAGAAGGCTCGGATCGAAAAAATCCTAGAAAATTCAAGAGCAAAGAACATCAGAGTTATGTATACCGGCATAAATTCAATTAGAAATGGTTACCGAGGGAGAGTCAAACTAATGCGAGATGCAAACGGCTGTCTGGTCACAGAAACAAACAATATCGTGACAAGATGGAAGCAATACTTTGAAAACCTGCTCAATGTACGCACGCATCAACCACAAATAAACGCACCAAGCGTACATACAGCCGAGCCTCAGATCCCAGAGCCCTCTCTCAACGAAGTTGTAGACGCAATAAATCGATTGATAAACAACAAAGCTCCCGAAGTCGACTGCATACCGACAGAGCTTGTGAAGCACGGAGGAGAGGCAACCGCTTGAAAGATCCACCAGCTCATCCAAACAATATGGGATAAGGAAGTCACTCCGGAAGAATGGAAAACCTCAATAGTCGTTCCCATTTCCAAAAAAGGCGACAGAACTGAGGGCGAAAACAACAGAAGAATATCATTGCTCCCAACCGCATACAAAATATTAACAAATGTCATTCGGCGAGAATCACACCGTACGCAGAAGAGATACTGGGAGACTACCAATGTGGATTCCGTAGGAACCGGTCAACAAGCGACCAAATGTTCACAATACAATACGGGACGGACTAAAGCAGGGAGATGGCCTATCACAGTGTCTTTTTAATCTTGTGCTCGAGTATGTCATCAGAAAGGTACAAGACGACAACATGATCGGACCATCCCTGAACGGGGTCACACATGTGCTCGCATTTGCGGATGACATCGGCGTTTAGGGCGATAAGCTAGAAACTGTAAGCAAAGACTGTGAAATCATCATGCAAGCGACAGAAGAGGTGGGCCTAGAAATAAATGAAGACAAAACAAAATACCAGATTACGGCGAGAGCAGGTGGAACTCAGGGAAAACATATAAACGTCAGAGGCAAGATATTTGAAAAAGTTAAAGAATTTGAATATCTGGGAACGATACTGACGGCCGGTAGTGGAATGTCGAAGGAAATTAACAAAAGACTACATTCCGGCAACGCTAGTTGTCGCGCAGTCAGTAAATTGCTGAAATCCAGACTGTTATCACGTAACATAAGGCTCCGTGTCTATAGAACTATAATCATGCCGATTGTCCTATATGGCTGCGAAACATAGGCTCTCACAAAACGGGGAGAAAACAAATTCCGCGTATTCAAGAATAAAGTTTTAAGGGGTATCTTTGGCGGCAAATATGAGGAGGAGGCAGGACAATGGAGGAAACTCCACAACCACGAATTGGAAGAGCTATACCACAAACCTACAATAGTGAGAGTGATCAAGTCGCGAAGATTAAGATGGGCCGGACACGTAGCGCGAATGGGCAACGATAGGACGGTGCGTAGAATTCTTGACGGTAGACCAGCGGGAAAGAGACCGGCCGGACGCCCGCGACGGAGATAGGAGGACAATGTTAGGTTTGACCTTGAGGAGATCGGATCAGATGGTCAAGCGTGGAAGGAGCACAGGACAGGGAACGATGGTGGAGTCGAGTCGGTAAGGTCATGAACTTCCGGGTTCCTACAGGCCAATAAATAATAAATAATAATAAAAGCTAGATTAAGTTAGAGTTAGTTAGAGTTAAGTTAAGTACTACATTAGATTAAATTAAAAAATAAAAATCCAGGTTTTCTGACCTTTTCCAGGAAAACTGTTAATATTAAAACCTATAATACTCGTATAGTTATTCACACATTCAGTTATGTTTGAAAAATGTGTAATGTATGCATCTTCTGAAATTTTTGTCCTTGGCGATTTTAATGTGCACAATTCCGACTGGTTGTTACATTCTAACAACCGACGAGGCTGGGAGGCTAGCGGAGATATTTGCTGTAAACCACAACTTGACTCAACTCGTGGGGGAGCCAACGCGAGTACCGGATGCCCGAGGCGATTATGCGAACACCCTGGATCTGTTTTTGACATCCGAGCCGAGTATTTATACCGTAGAGGTTTCTGTGCCACTGGGAAACTCAGATCACTGCTTGGTATCTGTCGCGCAAGCACTTACATATCAAGCGAATAACCGCCCTAGCAGCTTCGCCATGTATGGAAGTATGGGGCTGGTAACTGGGACGATATGCGAGATTTCTTCGCATCCTTTCCATGGTCGGAGGTGTGCTTCGGAAACTCCGATGTTAACGCTTGCGCGGAGTCGGTATTAGAGATTATTCTTCTGGGGATGGAGATGCATATTCCACATTCCATCAAACGAAGTTCGTCTGATAAACCTTGGTTTGATCAAAAATGCGAGCTGATTACAGCGGCAAAAAATAGAGCTTTTAAGCAATGGCGCTCCAATCCCACCGATGTTAACAGAACGAATTTTGTTAGAATCAGAAACGCGTGCAACCAGGCGATTGATACCGCGAAGAAGGCTCACAACGACAGGGTGATCAATAAGATCCTTCGGTGCCCAACTGGTTCGCGCTCCTTCTGGTCAATGGCAAAGACTATCAGCGGTAACTTCGCATCCTCCTCTTTCCCTCCGTTGGTGACAGACAGCGGGACGTTAGTCACGAATCCAAAGGATAAAGCCAATGTCTTCGCGAATTTATTTTCCGCGAATTCCAACCTCGATCCCGGCCTCTTGGAACCACCTGTGATCTCGCCGGTACAGTCTTCCATGCGGGATGTGAGATTTCGTCCGCGCACTATTCAACGCATTCTACGTGAACTGGATTGTAGGAAGGCAACCGGCCCGGACGGAATACCAGAAATAGTCCTTAAGAACTGTGCTCCAGAGCTATCGCCGGTTCTTGGTAGACTCTTCCGCTTATCTTATGCACGGAGGACCTTTCCTGCCTGCTGGAAAATCGCTCGAGTTCAGCCAACTCCAAAGACGGAAAAAAGTGTCTCCCACAAAATTACCGTCCGATAGCATTACTGTCTATTTTATCTAAGGTGATGGAAAAAGTCACCAATACAGAATTGGTTAAGTATTTGGAGTGCAACGGACTTCTGAATGATCGTCAATACGGATTCCGTGGCAGGCGGTCCACAGGAGACCTTTTGACACTTATAACCGATATATGGACATCTGCGATTGAACGGCATGGTGAGTCAAGGGCGGTCGCATTGGATATCTCGAAGGCTTTTGACCGCGTCTGGCACGGGGCATTGCTGAGCAAACTTCGTTCATATGGACTTTCCCAACAGCTTTGCGACTGGACGAAAAGCTTCCTCGAGAATCGATCGATCCGGGTTGTTGTGGACGGCGAGTGTTTGGATCTGTATCCTGTTAATTCGGGGGTGCCCCAAGGTTCTATTTTGGCCCCAACCTTGTTCTTGCTTCACATAAATGATTTGTTGGAGACAACGGATAACAACGTGTTCAGTTTTGCCTCAGGAAAACTGAGTTATCTTTTTAGAGCCAAGAAATATTTTACTCCGGCCCAACTCCTTCTCCTATATAAATCTCAAATTAGACCCGCGCTCGAATATTGCTCTCATGTTTGGAGCTCGGCTCCTAAACATACCCTCGACCTACTTGAGAGTGTACAGAGACGAGCGATCCGCCTGATCGGGGACTCGGCACTGACGTCGGGACTACAGTCGCTATCACATCGAAGGCGCGTAGCCGACCTCTGTCTGTTTTACAGATATTATCACGGGTACTGTTCTTCGGAGATTCTTGGCATTGTTCCACGCAATTCGGTTTATATTCGCTCCACAAGACAATCCGACGGATCGCATCCGTTTGTGGTTCAACTCCCGACGGCGCGAACATGCCTGTATCAGAACTCGTTCCGTTATAGAGCGGGGAGCGTTACAACCTGCAACTGTTCAAAAAGAACTGCAACAGTTATTTGATGGCATCTCGGGGCGCCCACTCGACGCTATAGGTACGCCTCTCCTGAGAGAAGTCTAATAAAAAAAGGGTTTTTTCTTGTAGTTTTCCCTTAATCATTTATTATTTATTATTCATTAAAATTATGCTATTTTCATGATATAGATTTAAGATTATAGTTGTAAGGGAATTGCTGTCGTAAAACTCTTAAATACTAGTTGTAAATTATAAATGTATTATCTACATAATAAAAATTGAATTGAATTGAATAGTTGTGCACGTAATGTATATATATTGGAGCAAGGCTAATGACCTTGCCCGGAAAAACAAATTATTATGGACAATTTAACAAGTCTCAGATATGGACCGGATACCGGTGGAGAGACTTGCTAAATAAGGCCAGGACCGAATCCCGGTTGTAGTGCCGATGATGATGAATATATATATATATATATATATATATATATATATATATATATATATACATATATATATATATATACATATATATATAAATATATATCCGTAAAAATTAGATTAATATACATCGAAGGAGGTGAAATTTAGAATAGCAAAAGACAGCTGTTATCATATCGATGGTTAGTGATATTAAACTGGCCATACACCAAAGGTTTTGTTTTGTGACCGCACGGGAGACACCGTATAGTGATAACTTCCAATTAGAGATGGTCGCACTATTCAACGCATTCTACGTGAACTGGATTGTAGGAAGGCAACCGGCCCGGACGGAATACCAGAAATAGTCCTTAAGAACTGTGCTCCAGAGCTATCGCCGGTTCTTGGCAGACTCTTCCGCTTATCTTATGCACGGAGGACCTTTCCTGCCTGCTGGAAAATCGCTCGAGTTCAGCCAACCCCAAAGACGGAAAAAAGTGTCTCCCACAAAATTACCGTCCGATAGCATTACTGTCTATTTTATCTAAGGTGATGGAAAAAGTCACCAATACAGAATTGGTTAAGTATTTGGAGTGCAACGGACTTCTGAATGATCGTCAATACGGATTCCGTGGCAGGCGGTCCACAGGAGACCTTTTGACACTTATAACCGATATATGGACATCTGCGATTGAACGGCATGGTGAGTCAAGGGCGGTCGCATTGGATATCTCGAAGGCTTTTGACCGCGTCTGGCACGGGGCATTGCTGAGCAAACTTCGTTCATATGGACTTTCCCAACAGCTTTGCGACTGGACGAAAAGCTTCCTCGAGAATCGATCGATCCGGGTTGTTGTGGACGGCGAGTGTTTGGATCTGTATCCTGTTAATTCGGGGGTGCCCCAAGGTTCTATTTTGGCCCCAACCTTGTTCTTGCTTCACATAAATGATTTGTTGGAGACAACGGATAACAAAGTGCTCAGTTTTGCCTCAGGAAAACTGAGTTATCTTTTTAGAGCCAAGAAATATTTTACTCCGGCCCAACTCCTTCTCCTATATAAATCTCAAATTAGACCCGCGCTCGAATATTGCTCTCATGTTTGGAGCTCGGCTCCTAAACATACCCTCGACCTACTTGAGAGTGTACAGAGACGAGCGATCCGCCTGATCGGGGACTCGGCACTGACGTCGGGACTACAGTCGCTATCACATCGAAGGCGCGTAGCCGACCTCTGTCTGTTTTACAGATATTATCACGGGTACTGTTCTTCGGAGATTCTTGGCATTGTTCCACGCAATTCGGTTTATATTCGCTCCACAAGACAATCCGACGGATCGCATCCGTTTGTGGTTCAACTCCCGACGGCGCGAACATGCCTGTATCAGAACTCGTTCCGTTATAGAGCGGGGAGCGTTACAACCTGCAACTGTTCAAAAAGAACTGCAACAGTTATTTGATGGCATCTCGGGGCGCCCACTCGACGCTATAGGTACGCCTCTCCTGAGAGAAGTCTAATAAAAAAAGGGTTTTTTCTTGTAGTTTTCCCTTAATCATTTATTATTTATTATTCATTAAAATTATGCTATTGTCATGATATAGATTTAAGATTATAGTTGTAAAGGAATTGCTGTCCTAAAACTCTTAAATACTAGTTGTAAATTATAAATGTATTATCTACATAATAAAAATTGAATTGAATTGAATAGTTGTGCACGTAATGTATATATATTGGAGCAAGGCTAATGACCTTGCCCGGAAAAACAAATTATTATGGACAATTTAACAAGTCTCAGATATGAACCGGATACCGGTGGAGAGACTTGCTAAATAAGGCCAGGAACGGATCCCGGTTGTAGTGCCGATGATGATGATGATGACTATATATATATATATATATATATATATATATATATATATATATATATATATATATATATATATATATATATATATATACATATATATATACATATATATATACATATATATATATATATATATATACATATATATCCGTAAAAATTAGATTAATATACATCGAAGGAGGTGAAATTTAGAATAGCAAAAGACAGCTGTTATCATATCGATGGTCAGTGATATTAAATTGACCATACACCAAAGGTTTTGTTTTGTGACCGCACGGGAGACACCGTATAGTGATATCTTCCAATTAGAGATGGTCTATTACATTAATGATTCATTTTGGATCACAGAGAAATATTAGGAGACGTACTAGGAAAAATGTACAGGGGTGCACACAAACTGAACACTAATGCTTTTTGCTACATCTACCTGGTAGCTACCGTATACTAATTTTGTCCAGCTTGATTCGGTCTACTAACGCAATGACTGATAGTGAAGTAAAAGGATACACTGCCGGAAATAAATGATTGAATTAACTGAACTCACAATACACTGAATCGAGAGCTTGAACAAAAGGTCTTATTGAATTTTCAGTACCTGTTAGGTTAGAGAAGGAAAGTTGTCGAAAGAAGAGTCCTTGAAAACTGTTTTCGAAAGCATCCACTTATTTCCAGTAAAAGTCTTCCTAGTGATAATTTCGCAGCGAAACGAAGTAACCTCAATGACTTTTAGGCCTGCTCGAAGAATATAGAGACTCTCAAAACACCACATGTATGTTGTGTACAAGCCCGATAACAAACAGATGACACATATTGTCCAGAAGTTTATCAGTTAGTAGCAAATTGATTAATAAAATAAAGATGTGTCCAATGCAACGAATCTTCTAGCCTCAACACTATGTGACGGAGAACTTTCCAAAAGCAACGGTTCAGATCTATTCTTATTAAAAATTTCTAGAGCAAATTTTTGCCGCAACTCCCCACCTCACACTGGCATATGACACAATCTTATTTATTACAAAAAAAAATTAGAAAAGCTACACACTGTTGCAGTGAAGTACTCTAAACAAGCCCACGGCAATTATCACTCTGATAAGATAAATAGCACAATGCGGGCTCTGTCTATCGATTTAATCACACACAACAAATGATGTAACCGATTCGAATTCCATCAGATTATTCCAGTTGAGTAGGACCAAGAAGCCTCGATCCTTTACCAACGAAGCGTCAACATCATTAGAATCCACCTTCTATGGGTTCCACAAGATCCAGCTATCTTCTTCGCTCCCATTGCAGACTGCCGTTAAATTATTAAAATCACATTCCAATGATATTCAACGAACCGTTATCGCAACCGCTACAGACACCAATCCATGACAGTCTGGTGAAAGTTGTAAAACCGATTCGTTATGTAAATACAACGACCGAAATATGTTTCTCACATAATTGATGTTTTAGCCCCCTAGTCTATAGACACCCAGCATCTCCCTCCCATCGATTGTTGGCAGTGAAAAGAGAAAATACGGGCGGACAAATACACAACACGCAAGGACACTGGATGTGTCATCCGTGTCAAACATGAAATACGAATAATAACAGCACACCAACAAACACACATCCACCGGCGGTTGGCCTCTTCCCAAAAAAAGGGCAATCCAAGATGAAGAATTCCTTATCCAAACTAGGCAAGTCGTCTTGTTTCTCTTTATGAATTAACCAACAAAAAAAAAAAAAACACAGAAAATCGGAAATTAAAACTTACATTAAAGACTTGGTAGGATTCCACTGTAACTATCTGGGTATAAAGGATTTTCGCAAAAACGAAGCACTGTGCAGTTTGTTTGAAGGAGCAAGAGTTCTTTTGGATGAACTCCGCCAAAACGGAAAACCCGAAAAAGGGAAGAAATAAAAAGACAAGCCCGACAAATTAAACCGAACGCCGAAGCCAGAGGGAAAAACTGAAACACCGAGGAAGAGGCTAAGTGGCGGTATAGACAGCGTCAACAATCGGCGGCGGCGATAGTATTTCTCGCAGTCGCGGATAAAATCAAACTCAACTCCGATCGGCGGCTGAACATCGGTTTTAAATTAATCCGCTTCACCGTTGTGTGAATAATCGAAGTGTGTTCGAGCTGCGGGAATCAAGCGAATACAACCGCGACCACGGCCACGACCACAACAATGAGCGCGACCACGAGCACGGGCAAGGGAAGAAAACGGCGGCAAATCTCGATGAAAAGAGTGGAACAGAGCGCGCCGTGGTATAAATTTGTTCTTCTTAACGGTAAAACGCGTCCACTGAAGAGATATATGCGGAACTGACGTCACACCTGCTGGGAGGTTAATTGCCAAGAGCCTGCGGAAAGCCTCCTTCCCCGAGTTTAAAACGACATGGATGAGTTAATACTGGAAGAATTTTTTATCAATAGAATGAGATAAAGTGCGGGTGGATTCCCATGCTGGTGTTGTTGCTATAATCTTATTCCATCCAGTGACAACTGGATATCGTGTACAGTGCGAAGCGAAAACATAGCATTCTCATGTTACTTGCTTTAGGGTTGGCACGCAAGATGTCTGGTAGAAATAGGCGAAGTCGAAATTGACGCGGTGGGTCGCAGTTTGCGGTTTTAATTTGATATTTAAAATTTTAAACTTTATCTTGACGTTTTCTACCACAGCCGTTACATGTGAAATGCACTTTGTAATTTACTTAAAACATAATCAATCATAGTAAACAATAACAACATTATTGTGGGGTAAATAAAAAATGTAACTAATGTTGCAATAAAGTGTAAAATAATAATATTCCAAGGATTTTTGTGAGGGTATATTTTAACTTATGAATAATAACATCAAATAGACAAAACACTATCATACTCTACTCATACGAACGTAAGCCCACATCTTTTTACAAAATAGGGGAAGATGTCATTCTTGAAAAGCCAATCTTCTTTAGCTCGTTACTTGCGTTCCGTCCTCTTATTGGTTCTGGTATCGTATAAAGTGAAATCTGAAATTTGTTAACGATTCGACAAAAGTTGATTTGAAAAAAAGAACGATTACTTTTATAAAACGTTTGGATATTAATCAAATGTTGTTTAGACACCATGTCTAGTTGTCACACAACACTAAAGACAAATGATAGCTAGTGAAATGTGTACTATTTTAAATATGGCTGCCATGACGTTGTTGGGGTATCATCAGTAAAAGCTATAAAATTGGGATGGCTTACCTTCTTTGGTGGATATTTTGATCGTCCCTGTACACGTTCCGGCTGGCGGCCGTTTTCCGCTTGAGTGGGCGGCGCAAGAAATGTGTCCTCGCAACTTCCGCCTGTGGCGTGGGAACTTACGGACGTTGCGGGCTCCTTGACAGCGAGGGTGGTCTTTTGATGTTGTTGAATAGGTCCTATTTGATTCTTATTAATGAAACTGTCAACTCTTTGCCTTATCAATTATAGTTTTATTGGTTACTTTTTAAATTTTAATTGAGTGTACATTGTTGGATTTCTAAGTTTAATTTTTCATACGGCCAGCGGTTCGACCTCTGGAGCTCGACTGATCGCGAAATCGAAAGTTACTGCCCTTTTATAGTTTTTTTTTTTTTTTTTTTAGTTGAGAATTGTCCACTATTTTAGTGTCAAAATTCCAAGAAGCACACACAAGACTTCGTGTGCTTCTATTGGAATTTTGTTCTATGAATTGTTTGAGGATTTGGTTGGGTAGGTTCTTGGAAGTGGAATCATGAAATGCGTTTTGAATTAAGCATTTCATGATGTCAGGATTTTGGGATTTGAGTCAATGTACGACGAATTAACTTTTGGTTTAATTCGTTGTTCATGTGACTCAATATGGAATTTAAATGTAGGGTACTGGGGAATTGGATTATGATTATGATAATATTGGGGATTTGGGTGGGAGTAGCGATTTAGGATCACTACACCCCCCCCCCCCCCCCCCCCTTTAGAAAAGAAAATTAATCTGGAAGAGGTTAATTTTCTAGGATGGGTGAAAAACAAAGGGCGGTGGCATTTCAATTTAGCGATAGTTTACATTTGTTTCAATTTAATATTGCATTTATTCATTATGTTTAGTATGTGTGCTACATGTTGTATTTTCTCATTTGTGGTAATGCTTCTTAAATTTATTTGTACAAAGAATGGTATGGTATTTTAATGTTTATACTTTTTTTTGATTGGGACGTAATGCTAGATTAACAAATTAATAGCAGTAGATGTGTATTTGGCTCCTCGATAGTATAGTGGTTAGTATACCCGCTTGTCACGCGGGAGACCGGGGTTCGATTCCCCGTCGGGGAGCCTTTGGCGCAAGACTTAATGACCTTGCCCGGAAAAAACAAATCATTATGGAAAATTTAAAAAGCCCCAGGACTTGCTAAATAAGGCCAAGACCGGTTCCCGGTTGTAGTGCCCAATGATGATGATGAGATGTGTATTTATTTTTTGAAAAGGGTCTACAAAGTGGATACAAAGCATATTTTGATCATATTATTTGGAATTTTTAATAGTTTCATTCTTTGTATGTATTTTAAATTTATTCTTTTTATTCAGGAGAATTTGTTAATTACATGGTAGTTTTATCTTGAGTTTATGTTTTCATATATTGTATTGATTTTGCGTATGTGTTATATGTTTCTGTTTATTCTTTAGTTTTTTTTTTTTTTGCTCGTACTTTTCGAATTTGTGAGTTAGATCTTGATTAAGATTTACATATATTTTTGAAATAGTTATTTACAATTTGTTTAGTGTTAATAAATTGTCTTCCTCGTTGAGGGTCAATGTTTGTATTGTTTTATCTCTATGTGATTTCTTTTTTGTATTTCATTACATTTGTTTTAATGTCCCTTTTTTTGTGTATAATTCGTTTGTTTCTATAATTGTTTTTATTTATCATATATTTTTTGGCAGCTTTTTGTTGTTGTTATTTTTGTCCATATTGTGTATTTATGGGTATCTTTAAGTGGTAAGTTATGGGACTGTGATACACCCTGGGGTTAGCATATGTCTGGGGTTAATAGTGGAAGGGGATTATTGGGGGTATTGGGAATTAGAAATAGGGTTTTAATCTGTTATTGTGGATCACCACGGATCTTTTGCCTATTTTGATGACCGTATTGTTCGCCTTAGTTATTCCTGTGATGAGGAAAGGGCCCTTCCAGATGGATGTTTCTTTGCCCTTGCGGTTTTTGTGCTTTATCAACACTCTGTTTCCCACTTGAAACGATTGTAGTTTTGTTTCAATTCCGGGGCATGCGGTTGCCTTTGAAGAACGGCATTCCTCGCATTCCTTTTTAATGTTTCCGAATGTCGGAGAGCATGGACGGCCACCAGTATCTTTGTCGTATTTTATTATACGACTTGGTGATGCTCAGATGTTCACCGGAAGGGGAATTATGATAAACCCTGAGTATTTCCGCGATCTCATTGAGGTTTATTATATTTCCAGGTGTTGTGGGCTTTTGAAATATTTTTTTATTTTGAGGGGAGTTAGGGCACGGGTTTGTTAAATTTGTTGCTGAAGTGTTTGTTGTCTGGTATTTGTTATTGCCACTTGACTCCGTAGGGTTTATCTTCTTCTGGTTAAGGTTTAACCTGATGGTTTTGCGCTCATCTTGGGCTTGCTCCTTTTTTCCTTTGGCGTATTTATTTTCAGGCGCCTTTTTCTCGAGGTGTGAGCATTTTATTGGCACGCTAAATACGCTAGGGTTTCTTTTCGTGCGAGGAAAAGTGATGCGTTGTTTGGGGCCCTCCACATTGCACTTCCTTGACAGGAAGTCATTTCCCAGTAGACCGTCTTCTGGAAGATCGGGCATATTGCTCACTACTTGGAACGTGCATGGGAGTTTGGGCTTACCTTTTAACTGGAAGTTCACCTTGCAGCTTCCCAAGGTCCTAATGCTTCCGAATGGCGTCTCTAAGGTGCAGGCTTCTTGCCGATTTATTTTGGAGTATGTTTTGCTAAGGCAGTTTTGGCTGATCAGACTGATTTCAGCGCCGGCGTCCACTACTAGCGTTGTGTTTTTGTTAACACCTATATCTATAGGTAGTTGGACAGTTGGGACGCTGGTTATTGGCGCGCGTGGGGTCCTGATGTGGTAGCTCCTTTTTACCACCGAAGGTTTTGACCTTCTTCGTTTTGGGCTCGAAGTGGGGGAATTTTTTGCAGGTAGGCATTGAAGTCGCGACTCCCATTTCAGCTTTTGCTGACAGGATCCTATATTGTGACCTTGTTGGCCACAGAAGTCGTAAGTCTGGCTTATGTGTAGAACTCTTTTTACCTCCCTTAATTGCCGGCAATCACGGATATCGTGATTTAATTGCTGGCAGTGTCTGCAAAAGGGTGTGTTCTTTCTTTTCACACAATCCTCATAGACATGCCCCCTTTTGTTGCAGTAACTGCAGGTTATCCTGCTGAGAGGGTCTGCATGTGTCAGGGGTATGCTGAGGGGGTCTGGTTTCGTTATTCCTTCGGTTTCCCTGTATGGTTGGTCAGCTGGCGGTATTTGCGCCTCTAGTTACGGGATCGCCTGTGCTGTTAGTTGTATGTGTGGTATTATTTCCACATCTGGGGTATTGGGCATTATTTGTGCCATAGGCTGTTCCATTTGGGTACCTAAAATCGGTTTATAGGGAATTGGAGGTGCTATTGATGAATAAGATGAAGGAGAATTAAGTAAAACCTGCGCAGAGATTAACGGCAGCTGAAGTTGTTGGATTTGTTCCAACTCCAATGTTTTATTATTTTTATAAAAATTGCCGATGGTAAGGATTTATTAGCCCCTTCATGTAGATGCTTTTTGCAAAGTCATCTAATTGTGCCTTTACTGCCTCGGCCTTTTCTGTATTTTAACTCCGCGTCTTTCCTACATTCCCTTAATGACTTCTTCAGTCGTAACTGAAATAGGATGAGTGCTTCTGTCAGTTGTTGCCGAATTGCTAGTAGCCTATTTACCATATCCTGATAATTTTCTGCTGGCAAATAAACTTTCCTTAGCAAGTCCTCGGCTTCCTGAAACGTTGCGAACGGAGTGGATGCGAATAGGGCAGAAGCTTCTCCTTTCAGTCTAGTAGGGAATATTTGTAGAAAAGCCCCGTGTTCCTCGGTCCTGAGGCAGTTTATGACCCTCTTACAACAATCCAAAAATGTTTTTAATTCTATACCTATGTGCGGATTTGGTTCCCTGGAGAAGATGGGTATTAGCTGTGCTGACAGCTTCGCGATCTAGGTGTAATTCACGGCCATATTTTAGAATAAACAGACTTGATTTAAGTTAAAGTGGAAAGTGAAATAATAGTCTACAGATCCAGAAGTTAGGTTAGTACAGTTGTAAAAGGAAAGGGGGACAACAAGGGCTGTTTTTGGAACGAGGACAAGCACTACTCCAAAGATGTTTTACAATAAATGTGTTAAAGTGGGGGTACTTCCCAAAGATTGCCGATCACACAATATGCACAAATATAGTCAGGACAGAGTTTTAAGGGCTGGTTTGTTTGAGTTTTAAAATAATATTTTTGGGACGAGCTTAGATTATAGATTATATATAAAAAAAATCTTTATGAATTATTAGTAAAAGAAAATAAAAAGCTTACTTAGATCTGTTCTTTGTTGTTCTGCTTCTGCTGCCGCTGTTGGAACTGCTATTCTTGTTGGAACGGCTGTTTTGTTGAAGTTGTTGTGTTTGAAAGAGTTTCTTTTTTGTTCTTTCCTTTATTTGTTTTTTGGGTCTCTGATTGTATTCCTTCGGCTTGCGTTTCTTCTCGGTTATTCTTCTTAATTCCGCAATTTCTTCTTTAGCTTTCTGGATCGTGTGGTGATATAGAACCTCTCTTGTCAGTCAGTTCTCTTTGATATAATTTTTTTGTGTTTTTTTTTTTTTTTAATTTCCAGGTGAACCTTCTTTCAATCCCGTGTAGTTTTATTGGTGATTTCTTATTCCTCAGATTTGATCCTTGGATTGATGTCTTTCACCGTGGTCGTTTCTGTTATTTTTTTGTTGCTTACTGATGATCGTCCAACGGTTTAGTAGATTCGTAGGATTTAGGATTTATTGGCTCTTATTAGAACCGTCCGTTCTATGGCCTTACCTAAATCATACCGGCTGCGCAATTTTGTCGGGGTATCATCAGTAAAAGCTGTAAAATGGGGATGGCTTACCTTCTTTGGTGGAAATTTTGATCGTCCCTGTACACGTTCCGGCTGGGGGCCGTTTTCTGCTTGAGTGGGTGGCGCAAGAAATGTGTCCTCGCAACTTCCTCCTGTGGCGTGGGAGCTTACGGGCGGGACACTCTGCTGTTGCGGGCAGAGGGCTCCTTGATGTTGTCTTTTGATGTTGTTGAATAGGTCCTCTTTGCTGTCAACTCTTTGCCTTTTCAATTATGGTTTTATTGGCTACGTTTTAAATTTTAATTGAATGTACATTGTTGGATTTTTAAGTTTAATTTTTCGTACGGCCAGCGGTTCGACCTCTGGAGCTCGACTGGTCGCGAAGTCGAAAGTTACTGCCCTTTTATAGTTTTTTTAGTTGAGAATTGTCCACTATTTTAGTGTCAAAATTCCAAGAAGCACACACAAGACTTCGTGTGCTTCTATTGGAATTTTGTTCTAGGAATTGTTTGAGGATTTGGTTGGGTAGGTTCTTGGAAGGGGAATCATGAAATGGGTTTTGAATTAAGCATTTCATGATATCAGGATTTTGGGATTTGATTCAATGTACGACGAATTAACTTTTGGTTTAATTCGTTGTTCATGTGACTCGATATGGAATTTAAATGTAGAGTACTGGGGAATTGAGGATTTGGATTATGATTATGATAATATTGGGGATTTGGATGGGAGTAGCGATTTAGGATCGCTACAGCGTATTGAAACATAACATTCCTATCGGAAAATTAATTACAATATACTCAAGAATAGCTGTAGCTACGGACATCATTCTCTAGTGTAATATTTTTCTGCACTATCTAAGTTCGATTGCCAACTTTGTTACAAACAGAATACAAGCTTTTACAATATACTCAAGAATAGCTATAGCTACGGACATCATTCTCTAGTGTAATATTTTTCTGCACTATCTAAGTTCGATTGCCAACTTTGTTACAAACGGAATACAAGTTTTTAGTGGATACCTCATTAAAATCAGTTGAAACCCCAGTTTTATTGTGAAAGAGATATTGTTAAACGTAAAACGAGTCATCGCTTATTGTCATCGTTAATTATATTGAAAAGATAATTATTATTTAAACAAAGTGTTGTTTATTTGAGTACACTGTGAGATGAAACATCATCATCATCATCGGCATTACAACCGGGAACCGGTCTTGGCCTTATTTAGCAAGCCCTGAGGCTTGTTAAATTTCCCATAATGATTTGTTTTTTCCGGGCAAGGTCATTAGCCTTACGCCAGAGGCTCCCCGACGGGGAATCCAACCCCGGTCTCCCGCCTGACAGGCGGGAACACTAACCACTATACTATCGAGGAAATGAAACATAGTGTGATGTAAATGTCTATGTTATATTGCATGTGCAACAGTTGTCGGACGTACAAATACGTTCTCGTTGTTCTGTTTGTTGCTCCACCTCAAAATATTGTGTAATTGCTTAGATCTACTGATAACTAAGGTGTGGATATGAGTTTGATTAGTTCTTGAAGTCGGGTATACTCGTATGAAAGATTCAATTCATCTGGATTTGAAAAGTTCACTTTTTAAGGAATTGGTAAGTGACATTACGGACCGTTTTACTGAGGACAGTGCTCAAAAGTTTGAAACCGAGATATTTGATCTAAGTCGTTTCAAGACATCCGATATCTCATTATCCTGATTTGCCGCAATGGAGGGTTCTTTCTCCAAAATTTGAGCCCTGTCGTGGTTTTCCAAAATATTGAGAGGTTGTGCGCTCTATTAAATCCAAATTGAAAATCCTCTTGTAAGGACTGAGAGCCTGGAATTTGTAACACTTGCGGATCGGATGTGTACCCGAGCACATTGAACACCTGTCGATGGTTGCATTGTGGACACGGACTGCAGAAGGTGTTCCCTTGGACTTCCCGTGAGGAATACTGGACGTAGATTGTTCCATGACATCCAAGGCCCTTGCCCTCGTAGCAAAAATTCCTCCAGCACGTCATAAGTTGGATAGTCCACGTACGCTGCAACATGCGATTCGCACAACCCGCGCGTATTGGGGGAAGTTTCTGCACTATGTGGTAGATCAGAACTCCCATGAAGTAACCGAGACTTCGAGGTTCTGGAGTGACTGCTTGGCTTCGTTTGTGGTGTCTACCAGTGCCTTGATTCCGTCAGCCGATTCATGCGTGAGTGCTAGCTGAGCGAATAATAGCCCAAACTGATTGTCCTTGAGCAACCGCAGGTTCTGATAGCGTTTTACCAGGGTTGCCCAAACTGAATCGAAGTTGCCATCGACTATCGGGGTGTTCCTCAGCAGAGCCGTTGAACGAACTGTGTCTCAGCGCGTGAGACTCGAGCTGCTTCAACTGTGACTTGAGCTTTGATGAATAGCTGTAGTCTAACTCTTTCAGCTTATGGAAGGTTAGTTCTTCCATATACTTCGTTTTATCTTCACCACTCGGAGCTGCGATGATCTTCTGGTGTAGTCCCCTCGCTTCTTCGAACGAGTGCTCCAAGTTTTTCAAACGCGCCTCGTTCATATGTATTGACTTGGATGTCTGGTCCAAAGCCGAATATGACCTATAATCGACGGTCAATTCGAATGAGACATTTTGTAGGCTGTCAATTAGAGTTGAAATCTTCGCCTTGCTCATCCTGTCTTGTGGAGACTAGAAACCACACCGAGAGGATATATGCAGTTGCTGGGACGTGCGGAGATGCAGTGGCGGAACGCGTGGAATGTTGCCGTAAATTACCCTGTTGACGATATAACCTCCTTAAATGAACCTGGTGGGATGCGAAAATGGTGGGATCGGTGCGAACATACAGGGCAAAGTTACTGATTGCTTTCAACCCGGCGAAGGCTAGGATGATCCTTGTCCCTGTTCAATCCAAGTTGACATGCAGTCTCCACGTGACACACCTGGATAGCTACTTTGGCACCCGCCAAGTAGTGAGCCAATGCATGCAGCGACATCCTGAGAAAGGTTGGCGCAAGGCTAATAACCAGGCCCGTAAAAATGAATTATTATGGCAAATTTAATAAGCCTCGGATATGGGCCAGATACACGGCTACGACCACGGAAACGAAAATGGCTAAACGATTTGAGAATTTTCTTATGGAACGTCCACTCACTATACAGAGCTCGAGCTGCACAGCAGCTAGTCGATGCCCTGTCCAAATATAAGGCTGACATAAGAGCATTACAAGAAATAAGATGGACGGGGAGTGGTGTTATTTAAAGAAACAAGTATGACATTTATTACAGCTGTCATGCAAAACACCATGTGCTCGGGGTAGGTTTTCTAGTCAGCCAAAAACTGAAGCCTGCCATCATCGGCTTTAATGCAATAAATGAAAGGCTATGCACTCTTCGCGTGCGAGGCAAGTTTAAGAACATAAGCCTCATAAACGTTCGCGGACCTACAGATGAGTCCCCTGACGACGAAAAAGAAGAATACTACGAGAACGTCGAACGGGTCCGGTACTTGCAACTACCAAGTTTTTCGATGCTGCCAGTTCGATGACTCGTAGTCCGTTGTCATTACTGTTCTCATGCAAACTATGGAAACGTGTGTAGTGCCTGAAAACCGGTTCCCGACCTATTTTTGCATTCAAATCACCAAGAACGATTTTCACGTCGTATCTTGGGTATCAATGCCTACCAAGATCATCGAACTGGCACCATCGAAACACTTGGTAGTTGCAAGTACCAGGTTTCCGCGTAAAGATATCCACAAAGCCACCTGGGTATCACCTGATGGAGTCACTCGCAACCAAATTGGCCACGTGTTGATAGATCGCCGGCACTCTGCGAGCCTGATGACGGTACGAATGTGACAAAAGAAAACTGAGTTCATCCGCGAGTCGTTCGCAAAGAAGAAAGAAAAATAAAACGCACTGGGATGTTGTTTAGCGATAAATGTTTTTATTGTTAGTACACAGACGTTTACAAAGGAAGTTTAGTTTATTCCAAAGGAAACTTTGATGCAACAGTAATTTTGACAGTCAATACAAACGTTTTATTTTGGGGCAAGTTTGGAAAAGTGCACAACATGAGCATTCGACGAAACAATCACAATAGTAAAGATTTTGTTCTTATCTTAATCACACACTCGTTTAATTTAATTGTTTTGCTTCACTTCACAGGAAGAAAAAAAGTTTTGATGGTGTCGACTGAATTAGACACATAGACACAAAATTTCCGACTCCGAGATGTACGCATCCCCGGCACGCTACGGGGAGTGTGGTGAAGAACCGACCGACCCGGTCGGTGGTTGGAAAACGACTCAACTGCGGATTGGAATCCGACTCTTGATCCAAACCCCAGTTCAATGGTGAGTTTGCGGGAAAAGAGAAAATTTCTCTCTTTGGTGAATAACCAGGGAGATGATCTTGGTGATGTATGTGTGTGTGTGATCGTGTAGATCGCATTGTTTTACTCATGCACGAATGTCATGGAAAAACGGAGCTGAAAAATTGAATGAACAAACGACATCGTGTGTAATGAGGTTCAGCTGAGTAAACGAGCTGTATCTCCTAGGAAGCATTAGATGCTGAAAGCAATTGGGATACTTTACACAATAGAGATTGTATATCGTATCGCTAGAATATCTGCGGAAGAACCGAATTCTTTTGTTTGCATGTGATGCATACTGAAGAATTCGGTTTCGGCGACAATGCGCGAGATGCGGTAATTGTTTGTCGATTGGATAAACCGATCGCCGGTCCGTATATTGCAGCTGAATAAACAAGCTGTCCGGCGTTGCTTTTTATCGTTTAGACAAAGGGATCGGCTGTGTATGTAGGTAAAATTGATAAGCTGCATTGAATTATGAATGCTTGAGAATTCTTTTAGGGAATTTCGGAAAAGGAATTCGATGCATGAATGAAAGAATTCTTGTAGAGACTTTTAGGTTACGCATTAGACAACCTTAATGCTTGTAGCTTTGCAGATGCTAATGCAATGCATTAGCGGAAAACATAGGGGTTTGTAGTTTCAGGGCAGGAAGCTTTTTGGAGGTAATTGGGAAGGTAAGTAGTGGGGTTTAGTGGGACCGCCACGCCAGTAACAGCTTTGGCCATGCGTTAAGACTCGCCCTCGAAGAGTAGGGAGAGTAAGTCCTGGGGCCAGAATGCCGGGCGTAGAAGAGAAATGGACACGCTTTAAGAATACTGTCATTAGTTCTGCCAACTCCATCTTAGGCAGTAGTCGTAGAGATCGGGCGACTGGTTTGATGATGAGTGCAAACTAGCGACTGAACGTAAGAATGCTGCATACCGGGCAATGCAGCAGTCTCATAGGACGCGGGTGCGCGAGTAGAAATACAAAGAGCTCAGAAGATCTGAAAAAAGGCTTCACAGACAAAAGAAAAGTGGCTGGGAGAAAAACCTTGTCTGTGAAATAGAGAAAAGTAAAGAGCGAAGTCCGCACCAGGCGCGAAAGTTCTACCAAATAATCCGCAGTATGACGCGGTATACACCACGCTGCACTTATAGCAAGGATAAATAGGGTAATCTGATCACCGATCCTGAAGGCATTCTGGAGCGATGGGAGGTGCACTTCAATGAATTGCTAAATGGTCAGCTCACAGAAGAATTGGAGGCTCCACCAATGCTAGATCAAGACCAAATGCTGCCGCCACTAAGCATTGAGGAAACATTAAAAGCCATTAGACAGCTCAAATCAAATAAAGCCCCTGGAGCTGATGGCATACCAGCTGAGCTGATGAAACAAGGAGGGACAGCGTTATGTCACGCAATTCATGAGATCGTAGTGCATGTACGGGAGCAAGAAGAGATGCCGGAAGATTGGCGTCGTGGTATAATTTGATCTGAAAAATATATCTCCCATACATAAGAAGGGAGATATCACACTGTGCAGAAACTATAGGGGTATAACGTAGGTGAGTACTGCCTATAAGATGCTCTCCACTATCCTACAAGATCGGATAGCCCCATACGCTAAAGCCATCATTGGTTAATATCAGTGTGGCTTCATCCCAGGGAAATCGGCAATTGATCAGATCTTCACCGTTGGACAGGCGATGGAAAAATGTGAGGAATTTAAGATTCCATTATATCATCTATTTATAGACTTTAAGGCCGCCTATGGCAATATAGCCAGGGTAGAACTATATAATGCCATGAGAGAGTTCGGCATTCCAAACAAATTCATACTTTGTAGGTTGCCCATGACCAACGTAACTAGTCAAGTAAAAATAGTGGGATTGCTGTCCAAACCAATAAACATCTTTAATGGACTCCGACAAGTGGACGGTCTGGCCTTCCTCCTCTTCAACCTGGTGTTGGGGAAAGCAATCCGTGACTCTGGCGTTACAACAAGAGGGACTATTGTCACCAAGTCCACGCAGATACTTGCCTACGCAGATGACATCGGCATCATCGGTAGAACCGAATCGGTGGTACAGGAATCCTTCACCCAGATCGAGCAGGCGGCACACAAACTGTGACTGCACATTAATGAGGGCAAAACTGAGTACATGGTGGCAACTTCTGCGAAGAGAAGACCTAACGTTGGTCAAACTATCAGGGTAGTGGAGCACGAATTTGAAGTAGTGCAATCCTTTAACCACCTTGGGTCAATAGCATCAGACGATAAGAAGAAATACGCGAACGGCTGATCAAATCCAACAAAGCCTACTATGGTCTATCAGGGCTCTTTAAATCCCGAAATTTATCCAGAACATCCAAGCTACTACTGTACAAGACCATGGTCTTACCAGTACTCATGTATGGATCCGAGACCTGGGCGCTCAATAAATGGCACTCTGAGCTCTTAGCCGCGATCGAGAGTAAGGTCTTAAGGAGAATTGTTGGCTCCGTATGTGAGGAAGGACGATTCCGGAGACGCTTCAACCATGAGTTGTACGCGATTTACCTTGAAGCTAATGTTGTAAGAAAAATCAAGATCGGTAGACTCCGGTGGGCGGGACACGTAGCTCGAATGAGCGAAGAGGAGCCTGCCCGGAAAGTCCTTTGTGGCAGGATGTATGGAAGAAGACAGCGCGGCAGACCTTGTCTGCGATGGAGGGATGGCGTACACCAGGACGCCGAGAGCCTGAGTGAAGTATCTCCCAACTCAGCAAAAATAGTTCCCCGTGAACTCGTGATGTTGGTTTGGGATATAAGCCCCGTTGAATTCTAACCAAAAGACGGTGATGAAAACTCAGCATGAAAACAACAAAACAATGAATTAATTTTCAATTTCACAAATCATATTTCCTGATCACCTTCTTCTTCTTCCGGTTGAATGTACAAAACCACTAACTTTATTCAATTCACAACAGTAACAAAATTGACAAAATACGTTACTTTTTTTCGAAAATTGTACGAATAAACAGAAAAAACTGAATTGTTCTTTTCTCTCGGAACCATTGCCGTTGAACCAAAAAATATATCGTCCGCTATGCAATAATGGTGTTCTCCTCAACGAATCCAGCAACATGCTCTGGCATCAGCTGGCTGAATTTTCTCTACAATCAGCAGCACTCCGAAAGGTGTTCCATGGCATGGCTAATGATGACTGATTATATTAGCATACTCGGGTGTTGTGAAGGTAGAATCACCAATTCAAAGGAATTAATTGCTCATCTGGTTCAACTGACAAACCTTATGTGTTGCACGGTTGCGTGTGCAACATCTTCTCGGGCCGGCGACGGTGGACCGCTGGGGTTTTCCTTGGGTATATGTGAGTCGATGACCGTTTAAGGGGTGTGGTTGACGCGGGATGTTGAAAGTGAACCAGCACGGTGCAACGGTAGGGTGGCAATTATTAGACATTGGTATCATTAGTGGGTGTGGATGATCGATTACATTTGACTTGTTATAGGCTTGTGTATTCTCATGTTGTCTTTGTGTGCGTGTGTGTGTGTTCTAGGTGGACAAGAGTCATCATTTTATGTATATGTGGTGTGTATTCTAGGTGATGACAGAGGTCATTAAATTCATGTGTGTGTGGTGTGTAATTTAATTGAGCATGGGCAAAAGGCAACGTTTCGTTATTGGGCGCTTCAGTGTTGTGGTGGCTGTTCTGATTGTAGCAACATGGATCATTGCATCGGCTCCTGGATGTGTTGCTATGACTCTACCCAATCGCCATAGGGTTGGGGGTGAATGCTCCTCGGGTAGAAGCACCATGCTACCTATTTTCAAATTTAGACCTGGTGTAAGCCATTTTGGACGCTGTTGCAGTCGAGAGAGATATTCTGTCTTCCATTTTTTCCAGACCTCCTGTTGTAACTTTTGCATTAACTGCCATCTGTTTAGGTTAGGCGTGGTTTGAGTCAGATCCCTTTCCGGTGCGGTATTGAGTGCAGCGCCAATCAGAAAATGTCCCGGTGTGAGAATAGACAAATCATCCAAATCCTCTGATATTGGGCACAAAGGACGTGAGTTCAGACACGCCTCCACTTGGGCCAAGATGGTAACGTATTCTTCATAAGTGAGAGTGTAGTGTCCTATCACTCGTTTGAGGTGATATTTCATGGACTTCACCCCTGCTTCCCATAACCCGCCAAAATGAGGCGCTGCAGGAGGATTAAAATGCCATGATATTCCGTTATCCTGTACCTGCTTAACGATATCTTCAGTCCAATGTTTCGATGCGTATGGTTGTTCTTCTTGTATCGTCTTAGCAGCTCCTTGGAAGTTGGTTCCGCAATCACTGTAGATATGCGCACAAATTCCACGACGCGCCGTGAAGCGTTTAAACGCTGCCAGAAAGGCCGCGGTGCTATATTCACTTACAAGTTCAAGAAGAACTGCCTTCGTACAGAAGCATACAAAAATAGCAATGTACGCTTTGGTGATTCTGTTGCATCTTCCCTTACATGCTTTAAGATGTACTGGGCCGGCATAATCCACCCCAGAAGTTTGAAAGGTGCGTGCTTGGTTGACCCGAGGCGAGGGAAAATCACCCATTCTTTGTTGCATTTGCCTTGATTTATGCCGATAGCACTTCAAACATTTATGTATGCACGCCTTGACGCTGGATTTAAGATTTAATATCCAGTATTCAGCTGCTGACCACCATGCAACATTTTCAGGTGAATATTGTGGATGATCAACGAAGTAAAGAAGGTGTTTCCAGGCAATATAATCGGGTGACGTTGCGAATATGGTAAATCTGCGTTTTCCAGTCGACCTCCAACTCGCAGAATTCACTTCTCATCCAATACAGGGGAGAGTCGTGCTATCTTACTTCCCTTGATGACTGTTTCTCCCCTTGCGATGCTCATAATTTCGTCACCAAAAAACTCCTGCAGCACGATCCCAATCAATCGTAGGTGTGCCGAAGGCATCTCATCTACCGAGAGCGGTCCAGTCGCATGCAATGGCATCCTAGCGGCCTTCAAACGCAAGTTGGCACAAAAACGAAGCCAATATGCCGTGGCTCGAAGGAGACGCGACAGCGAAGAAAACCGGGCAAATAATGTATTATCATCAAATGAGGTGACGTGCAGGCAGAGTTGAAACACGTTTTTGATGGGGTACCCAGATGCGATGAAGTTATTTTTTATCTTTGCAGGCTTTATGGTCTTCAATTCCAGATCCGTGGAGGGTATTTCCAGTGGGTGTCCATACGTGTTGTGATATGTCTGTAAAAACTCGGGTCCTTGCCACCATTGCCTTTCCCCGAGAATCTGCATTGGAGATAGTCCTCTAGACGCTACATCCGCCGGATTCTCCTTCGATGAAACATGTCTCCAGCAACCGGGATCTATGAGTTCCTGAATTTCCGCCACTCTGTTGGCCACGAAAGTGGTTCGTATGTGTGGGGGCCCTTGGTCCAGGCAAGTGTAATTTGTGAATCTGACCAGGCGAACACCTTCGCGGATTGAAGATCCATCCTTTTGACGTTTTCCACTAACAAATGCGCAAGCAGGTGAGCTCCATACAACTCCAGTCGTGCTAGCGATTTGCTTTTGAGCGGTGCTACTCTTGTTTTTGACACGAGCAGCTCGATTGAGGTCATTCCCTCGGTGACCGAGCGAAGATATACCGCAGCAGCATATGCCCTTTCTGAGGCGTCGCAGAATACATGAACTTCGAGCGTTGATCGCTTGGTGACATTGAACCAACGCGGAATCTCTATGTTATTGAGGACGGTTAGCTCAGTCTTTAACTTAGACCATGTTGAGACAATTTTTGGTGTCCCACTCTAGATCCTGCTTACAAATGTCCTGCATGATCATCTTGCCAATGATGACACAGGGTGATATCCAACCCATCGGGTCGTATAGGCGCGCAATGTCCGACAAAATCATTCTTTTCGTTGATCTTTTCGAACCCTGGAGACAGACTTTGAACGAAAAGGTGTCTCGTCCAGGGTGCCATTGGATCCCCAAGGTCTTCACTGTGTTACCCTTGTCAAGCGATAGTGGCACTTGAACCTCTCTATCTTCCTCCGGAATAGAAAGCATCAATCTTTCACTGTTGTTGGCCCATTTCCTGAGTGTAAACCCTCCACGCCGCAACATGGCCACGAGTTGGTCGCGTAGTTCCATGGCCTCATCCTCTGAATCTGCACCATGCATGATATCGTCAACGTAGAAATTTTTACAGACTATCTGTGATGCTAATGGGTAGTCAGCTCGTTCATCCAATGCTAATTGTTGTAGAGTGCGCACTGCTAAATATGGCGCAGCGATGGTACCAAACGTGGCAGTGTTACATTTTGGGTATGTCCGCTACGAAGGCTCTTCTGTGTCTTCGGAATCTCAGAACATGATCAAAAATGTCATCCTGGAGCCGCGGGCCATTTAGCCAATGGGCTTGAGTGACGTACCATCTGATGTTCTGCAGGAAGCATCGAAAACGATTCGTAGCCTCGTTGTTGAGCTGGCTTCCTTAATCACCGCGTGATGAGGCAGGAAATAATGGTATATATTATTTAATTATTCAATTCCTTATACTCCTTAAAAACCCTTTTGTATTCCTCCTGGAATGTACGGTCTGTTTGGAATCTTTTTTCCAACTGGAAAAATCGAACAAGCGCCGATTTGCGTGATAAGCCCAACATTGGGCGCTTTCCTTCCTTAAAGGGTAATTGGACCGTATACCTGGCATCCAACTGTCGTTGATGTGTTCGACTGAAATGAGTTTTGCATTACTCTTCCTCCTGTGACAACGGTTTTCTTTCTCTCACCTCTTCCAGTTCGCAAAACCTTTATATGATCGTATTCAAGTCGGGTCCACTAACGGTGGTGTGGTTAACCTTAATTGTGGTCTGGTTATTGGAATTTATGCTGCCAGACAGTATCCATCCAAACTTCGTCCGCTGTGTCATAGGAGCGCCCGGTCCGCTCTTGATCAGACCCTCCAATAATTTTAATGGGTATACGTCAGTGCCAAGCAAAATATCAATTTTACCGGGTTGGTGGTATGTCGTATCAGCCAGCTGTAAATGATGAATGCGTGGCCAATCAGCACAAGGAATTTGATGTGTTGGGAGGCCCGTTGTTATCTTAGGCAATACTAATACCATGAGTTCCAACTTGAAATCTTCCCTTATCAATGAATGAATCGTAAGCGCGACCTTTGTTTTGGCAATGCTAGTATTAGCCGATCCAATGCCGAGGACGTTTACATAGCTTCGTTCTCTTCTGAGACCCAATTGCTGCGCGACTGCTTCAAAAGTAAAAGACGCCTCTGACCCGGGATCCAACAGAGCTCGAAGCACCAGTGGCTGTCCTCCTGCTGTGAAAACCTTAATCAGCGCTGTGGTTAGGAGAACCGTCTTAGTGTGGCCAGTGCCAGCCATGTAGGTGTTGCATGTTTGTTTTGTGGTAAGATTAGTTTTATTTCCTGTGTTCAATAGTTGAGTACTTGTGGAGTCCGTTAACTTAGGGATCGAGATGCCCTCTGTTGAAACACTCCCTTGTCCTTGGATTGGACGTTTCTCCTGGTTCGTATGTAGTAATGAATGATGTTTTCTTTTGCAGTAGCTGCACGTAAACTCGCTTATGCATTCCTGACGTTTGTAGAATTTTGAAAAGCAGTTGATACACAACTGGCGCTTATTTACAATGTCCCATCGCCTTTTTGGACTTAAAGCCTTGAATTGATGACAGTTGCGTATTATGTGTGGGCCCGAGCACATTGAGCATTTGATTGTAGTTGAGTTATGGGCACGGACGTCATGATGTTTGTTTCTGGAAGTTCCGTAAGACGCTTTGGACGTTGTTTGTCCTATGACTTCTAGTGTTCTGATTCTTGTAAATAGAAATTCCTCTAAGACATCATATGTTGGGTAATCCACATATGACGAAATGTGCGATTCCCACAAACCTCGCGTCTTAAGGGGAAGAGTCTGGACGGTGTGGAAAATCAATACATCTTCCCACGATGTGACCGGAACTTCTAGATTTTGCAATGCTTGTTTGGCCTCACCTGTGGTATCCATCAGAGACCCGATTCCATCGGCCGACTCATGGCCCAATGAAGACTGACCGAACAATAAACCGAATTGGTTGTCCTTCAACAATCTCAAGTTCTGCTAACGTTTTACCAGTGTTGCCCAGGCCGATTCGAAATTGCCCTCAACAATAGCAGTGTTGCGCAATAGACGCCCTGCTTCTCCGTCCAGGTTTGCATTTAGGTAATGGAGCCGTTGTACATCAGATATAGAAGTGTTTCTGACGATGAGGTTCTCAAATAGAGCCTTAAATTCCGGCCACGTCTGGTACGAACCGCTGAAAGTAGGTATTTTAATGGGGGGCAATTTCAATTCCGCCGTTGGCGCCTTTGTTGTTCGCATTGAACTGTTAAATGAGTTGTGCCCCAGCGGATGCGTGTCGACTTGCTCTAATTGCGACCTAAGTTTATTCCTAAGAGGAATAACTGTAATACAGTTCCTTCAGCTTATGGAAGTGGAGTTCTTCCATGTATTTCGTCTTGGTGTCGTCGCTGGGAGCCGCTATAATTTGTTGGTGCAGTCCCTTGGCTTCTACAAAGGGCTGCTCCAAATTCCTTAACCGTGCCTCGTTCATGTGCACAGATTTGGAGGTTTGTTCCAAATCCGAATATGCCTTGTAGTCGGCTCTCAACTCGCTTGCTATGTTCTGCAAGCTGTCGATTAAGTTGGACATCTTTGTCTTAGTCATATTGCGAGGTAGTCAGGATACAAACAACCGATTTTTTTTGAATTGTCTGATAGACACGCAAGTCGGTTGGCTCACAAATTGTCCGTTACACCACCTCGCTCAATCAAACTAAAAGGACTAACCGAACGGATTCACGCAATCCAATGCCACAATCAGACGGCCGCAGAAACACACACTCTCAATAAATATCGACAAATCGCAAGAAAATCAATCCAAATCGACTGTGCTGTCAATACCGCACAATCACCTCGCTCGCTCAAACCGAAAGAACGAATCGATTAAATCACACGATCCAACGTTGCAGCCAAACCAAATACACAGAACACCACCCAGAATACATCAATACCACTGGGCAGTCACCGTTGAGCAATCACCTAATCGAATCCGGAACGTACCGTGTGAATTATGTACTTAATCTCTGCTCAGTCTTGCAACTAGCGAACACAATTTAGTCACCAACTTTTTCAAATTAAGGCCCTTTTTCTGTATTTTGATAAGATGTACTTTATTCCGCAACAGTCTCGTTAAGGACTTCAGCTCAATATCTTCCTTGTTTCTCTAATTAACTTCAACACACATCCACAACAAATCCCGATGAACTTCCAAAAATTTTCAACGGAACCACCAATGCACCACTTCGAAAATTACACACAACCAATGCCTTTGATATATTACCACTAAGGTTATATTGGAGAGAATAATTGCCACCTACCTTTTATTGTATGATAAAGTCGATGTCCAATTGCTTATCCAGCACTCCGTTTCGCTTATGAAACAACCACTGCAAACAGCCACTGTCCAACAATCCGCCACGAGATCCTATGAAGGAGTTTCCCTGGTTGATTTGGTCACAGTTGTTCTCTACCGGCAATAGCTATCCCTTGGATCGTGAATCCTTTTGTTGCTTGGATCGTAAATCCTTTCTTTGCAATTCCCCGGATCGTATTGGTCCGGCTCGAAGGACCAAATGAAGTGTCTCTCAACTCAGCAAAACTAGTTCCTTGTGAACTCGTGATGTTGGTTTGGGATATAAGCCCCGTTGAATTCCAACCAAACGACGGTGATGAAAACTCAGCATGAAAACAACAAAACAATGAATTAATTTTCAATTTCACAAATCATATTTCCTGGATCGATGATCACCTTCTTCTTCTTCCAATTGAATGTACAAAACCGCTAACTTTATTCAATTCACAACAGTAACAAAATTGACAAAATACGTTACTTTTTTTCGAAAATTGTACGAATAAACAGAAAAAACTGAATTGTTCTTTTCTCTCGAAAAAGCCGTTGAACCAAAAAATATATCGTTCGCTATGCAATAGTGGTGTTCTCCTCAACGAATCCAGCAACATGCTCTGGTATCAGCTGGCTGAATTTTCTCTACAATCAGCAGCACTCCGAAGGTGTTCCATGGCATGGCTGATGATGACTGATAATATTAGCATACTTTCGGGGGTTGTGAAGGAGGAATTTGGTAATTAACTGCCGTTAATAATATAAGAAGGTTTCAAACAGAAAACAAGCTTTAACCGGTTATCTGGTGGATCTTTTCAGTTTCAGCAGCGGGGGCTATTGCCCGGAACCTGTATTAACCATTGCACCGAAAGCTTGTTCGAGTGGCAACGGTTACAACTGAAAGTTGTTTTAATTGTGTACCAGTGCCTAAGAGCACACCTCAGATTTCTTTGCTTTCACGAAAGGCATGAAAGCTCGACTTTGACCTCCTGGTTTGCCAGAGTTAGCTTTCTGTTGCCTGTCCCTAGGCGTTGTGTGGTAAGTGTATTGGTTTGAATTTTCTGGTTGATTTGCTCTTGTAACAATGAAATATTAAAGATATCGCTATCCCTAATACCGCGAAAAGCGTGGTCAATAATAGGGACTCCGTGCTTGTTTTGATCCTTTTCTATCCAAGAAGGGGAACGTTTCTGAAGGAATAAGCCCATTCTGCAGAATACTCTCCAAACACATATCATTGGGATAGAATGCTCCTGAGATACGATTATTTTCACTGCATTTTGACCGACCAGTGTGACCACGAATAATTTTGATAATAAAGTTGTCTATCCTGTTTAACCCTGATTTGTCATATAGGACTTTATTGTGGCAGAATTTCTTATGTTGTGACTCTGGAGTTCTGTACATTCCAGGGCAAGAACGTACCCATTGCCTCTCGAATACCCGAAACTTCTCCATGTAGAATGGGGATATGTTATACTAACTGCCCCGCTTGGTACAAACCTTGACATGGTGCGGGGGCTTAAACTACGATGAATCACTCAGGCTATGCTGACGGAAGCATATGTTTCCAGTAGGGTCACCCATGTCAGACAGGCTAGTGAGGGGAACCACACAAAGATCTACCACCCCTAATCCAGGATGTTACGCGTCACCGTGCCCATTGGATGGTTTGCTGCCAGGGGTATATCGGCTGTATTATAACGGCGCCTCTCTGACACCGGGTCGAATCAGAGCAGTAAGCAGACCTTATCATATCAAAGAGGGGCTCTGATATGGCGGACTATTTGAAACCCCAGAGTGTTCCCAGGAAACGAATGAACAATATACAAAAAACAATCTCGCGCAGAACCCGGTAGGCGTAGATGTGATGAGCCGACACTACCATAAGGGAACAAATCATCAAGAGAACATCGACTGGGCAAAAAGAAGATGTAGGGAAAAACGGAAAAAGCGGGATATACGCGTCGGCACGTGGAACGTTATATAAACCAGTCGCGATACAGACGGTCGTAGAAAACGCGAAACAATATAAAATGTATATCGTCGCGCTTCAGGAAGTACGATTCCCATATCAAGTAATGGAAACCAACGGATTTACACTTGTCTGTGGAGGTACCGATACACGTAACCTCGGAACCGGCTTCATCATAAGCAAGAAGATTACGCCCCATGTCAAAGATGTGCAATTTATTAATGACGGATTGTCTGTGCTAAAAATACAGGACCCATGGTACAATTATGCATTTAGAACCTTACACGCCCCAACAGAATCTACCGACGAAGAAACGGAGGACACATTCTACGAGAGCCTAGACGAAGTATTTGGTGGGATCTCATCATTCGATGTTAAAATCCTCCTCGGGGACCTCAACGCAAAAATTGGAAAGGAAGATATCTTCCAAGCAACTATAGGTAAAGAAAGCCTACACAACGTTTCAAATTATAATGGAATTCGAATTATTACGTACGCAGTGTCAAAAGATCCGTTAGTGAAAAGCATGATGTTCAAGTACAAGCAAATTCATAAAGCCACATGGATATCACCCGACGGCATAACGCGTAACCAAATAGACCACTTCCTCTTAGACAAAAGACACCACTCAAACGTTATTGACGTAAGATCATATAGAGGAGCAGATTGCGACTCCGATCATCTTCTAGTGATGGGCAAAATCAGAAGTCGGCTCGCAGCAAACCCGCATGGGCAGTCACGGGAGACGAGCAAAAAGTTCGACATTGATAAACTAAAAGACCTACGCAAAAGGGCTGAATATCAAGACGAACTAACGAATAGATTTAGTATCCTAAAGAATGGGAGCAGTGGGGAAGAGGAAGACAATAGGATCGACACTGAATGGACATCGATCAGAGGCACAATCAAACAAACAGCCCAAAAGGTATTAGGATTTAAGAAAACAATTAAGTCCAAACCTTGGTTTGACGATGACTGCAGGGCGAAGATCGAAGAACGTAAACACCTCAGAGTGATCCACTTAGAAAGATATGATGAAGTCAACGCAGAAAGATATGCGACGATTCGGAAAGAGATAATCAGACTCTTCAAACGCAAAAAACGCAAATGGGAGAAGACTCGGATCGAAAAAATCCTAGAAACGGCCAAGCAAAGAACATCAGTGGTATGTATGCCGGCATAAATTCAATTAGAAATGGCTACCGAGGGAGAGCCAAAATAATCCGAGATGCAAACGGCTGTCTGGTCACAGAAATAAACAATATCGTGACAAGATGGAAGCAGTACTTTGAAAACCTGTTCAATGTACGCACCCATCGACCACAAATAAACGCACCAGGCGTACATACAGCCGAGCCTCAGATCCCAGAGCCCTCTTTCAACGAAGTTATAGACGCAATAATTCGATTGAAAAACAACAAAGCTCCTGGAGTCGACTGCATACCGGCAGAGCTTGGGAGACTACCAATGCGGATTCCGTAGGAATTTTAATAAAAACATTAAGGCGACTGCTGGGAAAGAAGTGGAAAATCGGAGAGACGGTTCACCAACTGTTCGTTGACTTACGACGCAAGATAAAGACTCGACCATATTGTAGTTGAGCTGGGAATCCCGAAAAGATATGCCACCCTCATTAAAATTTGCATGAACGAAAACAAAGGGCGAGTCATAATAGAAAACCACGTCTAAAAACCATCTGAAATTCGGGACGGACTATAACAGGGCGATGGCCTATCACAGTGTCTTTTTAATCTTGTGCTCGAGTATGTCATCAGAAAGGTACAAGACGACAACATGGTCGGATTATTCCTGAAAGGGGTCACACAAGTGCTCGCATATCCGGATGACTTCGCCGTTTACGGCGATAATCTAGAAACTGTTAGTAAATCCTGTGAAATCATCATGCAAGCGGCAGAAGAGGTGGGCCTAGAAATAAATGAAGACATAACAAAATACATGATTGCGGCGAAAGCAGGTGGAACTCAGGGAACACATATAAACGTCAGAGGCAAGATATTTGAAAAAGTTAAAGAATTTAAATATCTGGGAATGATACTAACGGCCACTAATGAAATGTCGAAGGAAATTAACAAAAGACCACACTCCGGAAACGCTAGCTGGCAGTCAGTAAACTGCTGAAATCCAAACTGCTATCACGTAACATAAAGCTCAGTATCTATAGAACAATAATCATGCCGATTGTTCTATACGGATACTCACAAAACGGGAAGAAAATAAATTCCGCGTATTCGAGAATAAAGTTTTAAGGGGTATCTTTGAAGGTAAATATGACGAGGAGGCAGGACAATGGAGGAAACTCCACAACCACGAATTAGAAGAGCTGTACCGCAAACCTACAATAGTGAGAGTAATCAAGTCGCGGAGATTAAGATGGGCCGGACATGTATCGCGAATGGGCAACGGTAGGACCGTGAGTAGAATTCTTGACGGTAGACCAACGGGAAAGAGACCGGTAGGACGCCGGAGATGGGAGGACAATGTTAGGTTTGAGCTTGAGGGGGTCGGATCGGATGGTGGGACGTGGAAGGAGACTGCACAGGACAGGGAGCGATGGCGGAGTCGAGTCGGTGAGGTCATGAACTTCCGGGTTCCTACAGGCCAATAAATAATAATAATAATAATAATAATAGTAAATAATGAATAGTGAACAAAACCATCTAGAAATATTCCGATCCAGCAGTCCATTTCTCGATGAGGTAAGCCCTCAGACATCTTATAAACCCGTTGCTAAAAACACCCAATGTGCTGAAGGCCGATAGTTTTTCCAACTTTCACTTTCAAAATTTGCTTGGCAAATAAAAATGTCAAGTGATTCAAGTCCCAAGTACTCCATAAAAAACGGCGTGCCATATGGGCAAGGCGTATGATATTCCAGATCGGATTGGATGCTTATAGCAGAGAAGCTTAACTTTGGTGTCAACTTTGTTGCTCCACTTCAAGATGTTATGCAGTTGCTTAGACCGACCGAGGCCCCTTTGACGAATGTGGGTCACATGTTTGATGAAATTCATTTTTGGGGTATAGATGACCCCAATATATTTCATCCTGTCCTGTGGTCTAATCGTAGTACCTCCTATTTGTATTCGGATATTCTGTGAATTGCGGATTCGCACTGGATGCAATCAGCGAATTCGCAATTAAACGCGACCATCGCCACCATTCAACAACAGTCAGCAAACGGTTGTCATGGCAACGTATAAACAACTGAATTGCTAGCTGTCAACCAACTTCTTTAAATTTAGCTCGCTTCTTCGTTAACCTTTCAAGCGACATGTTTGCATAAAATACTAATCCCGTTATAATAGACATAATCAAGTCAATAAAGTCAATTGTTAAGATAAGAAACACACCACGTTTTATTGAGGGATTCTGGAGGACGTTTATTGTCTGGATTGCTGCTCAGTTAATAGGTATTCTTTTCCTCTTACAACCAGTTTGCTTCCATAGGTGTTTCAGCACAACACTCGCTGCACAACAGGAGACACCACATTGAATGTGATAGAACTCTTCCCCGACGACATTCCTCAGTCGGCAGATATCAACCTACGTGTTGGCCGCTCAATTGCCAACATATTTATTGGTCATTCGAGCCGGGTGCAGTCTGTGGATCCAATCCACTGCTGCTAGCTCGCAGCATATAGAATGTCGCGGGACATTAACGTCCCGGCGAGAAGACCCACCGTTATCAAGTTCGTGATAACAGTTAGCTCAAAGCCCAGAGCGCAGAGCAATGTCAGCGAAGTCAAACATGACAGCTACATTGGCGGAACAACTCATCAGCGCCCAGTTCACCGCCCAGGAACGGATGTCGGGTGCATTCCTCAATCTGGAAAAGAGAGGTCCGCCCGGTGGACATACGCCAGCACAACCTCCAGATCGAATGGGAGGACATCCGAAAGAACCATGAAGAGATAAAACGCCTGGCCAGTCCTGAGATGACCAGCGGCCACCGCTACTTCGTGGACGGATTGATCGGTCAGGCCGAGGAGATATATCTGGACGAGGCCACAAAGTTTATTGAGGCAAGGAACGTTCTCACCGCTGACCGTCCGACCGCATCCAAGACTGCGACGGACATCGTCATTCAACCAACAAATCGCTTGCCGCCATTGATGTCGCAACGACCTGCAACTAACGCCGCCAAGTACATCAAGAAGCTTCCAGAGGCAGCGAAGGAAGTGAAAACGACTGCAGCAGCATCCCTTACCGCTAAAGCGACACCATACACGAAGGCTGATTTCAGCAAGAAGGTATCAGCAGCTTCCAGTGCACTAGCACCAGACCAGAAAGATAAATCCGATGCAGCCCAAGAAGGAAAGAACCCTGCTGCAGAGAGACCCGCCGAAAAAGGCAAGGATATCAAATCAACGAGACTGCTCGAGGCTCAGGTAGCGCTCCCAGTCTCCTCAATTATGGCAAAACACGCCGCTCCCTGTGGCATCAGCAGCCCCTCAGTCCGACAAACAAGCGGAATCGCACACACTCCCAGTCAGTATGCACCAGCGGGCCGCCGACCAGATTGCCGCATGCCCAAAGCTTAATCCGGCCCATGTCCCGAAGCCCCGCCGAAGCCCCAACAGAAACCGATGCCGCGCACGTATTGTGGGGCACAACATCACATGGCCGTTCCTCGTGGGTTGCGAAGTTACAACTCCGACCCAGAGGAACTGGTCCACCTTGAACACAATTCAACGACCACTAACAACATATACCAAACACTTCAATAAACAAGCTCTCTTTTCTTTTGCAAGTCAGGCTACACTGTTCGCAACTTCTGGTATCGTTATATATTAAAATAACTTAATAATTAACCAAACTAAACCAACCTGTTTCATTTTGGAATTATTGAAAAGGATTATTTCTTGGGATAGCGGCAGTCAATTAAAATAGGTATTCTTTCCTCTTTGCACTGCAGTAAATTGCGTTTGTTTCAGCACCACCACCAACATCAGTGCACGCCAGGAGACCACATTGTTTCAGCAGACATCCCTCGCGACCACATTGAGAAAAGTGGGCGATATTCCCCGACGACATTCCTCGGTCGGCGGAAATCCAAGCACGTGTTGGCCGCTCGATTGCCGACACAAACATTTTTAGTTGCGTTCAACGCACACAAGTAGGTTGGGAGTGTTTTATACTTAGAATTATAGCTACTACTTTGGATGGGTTAAGTCGAATTTTCCATCGACTGTAATACTGATACAGTTCGTCCAGATGACGGTTGAGTCGGTTTGTTGTGTGTTTTGGGCTTTAAGATGACGTGCACATTAGGACGTCATCCGCATAGCATATCTGGTTTACTCTCCCGTCCTCAGGACGAGCAATATCTGAGGTGTAGATATTAAATAAGATGGGGCCTAGAAAGGAGCCTTGTGGTACACCTACAGCGGCGTTGAAAGTTCGGGAAAGCTTTCCATCCGCTCGAACGTAGAAGGATCTGTTTTGAACGAATTGGTAGATGATACTATACAGCGTTCTACTGAGCCCGGTATTCATTAATTTAAAAACGAGACCTTCGATCCACGTCGTTTCAAAAGCCTTTTCAATGTGCAAGCTCACTGCAATGGTGGGTCCCTTATTAAACAGACGCACGCAGGCATTGTTTTGAAATATGTTGAGAGTCATAGTGGTGCTCTGCGTTCTTCTAAATCCAAATTGGAAATCAAGTATTAGGTTCCTGGCACTGATAAAGTTATTTAGTTTCTCGTATATTAATTTTTCTATATTTTGCTGATGCAAGTAAGGAGCGAGATGGGGCGAAAGCCCGGAGGCTGATACGTTGCTTTCCCAGCTTTTGCTATTGGACAGATAACAGCGTGCTTCCAAGCTTGGGAAAATACCCCATGTTGTAGGCATGATTGAACAGAATGGAGAATTTTATAAATAATAAAATCCTTCGCAGGGAGTGGTACGCCATGTTGTCAATACCGGGTGACTTCTTATGTTTCGAGATTTAACTAGGTTCTGTAGGGTATTTGGTGTGACGAAACGTGTGTCATTGAAGTATCCACTGATAGTTGGGTTAAAGAGAACAATTGGCTCCTTCAAGTTGTCTAAATTATTGTGGACCTCTGAACTAATGATCGCATTAGTATCCGGTTCGCCATCCTGGAGAGTAAGCCCGTGATTATTTTCAAACGTTTTTCCGATGATATTTACTTTATTTGTGTCATTATTAACAACTACGCCGTTGTGTATGATTGCCCCAGTGATACGAGAGTGCCACATATCTTTTTAACATTTTTATAAACGTTCTGGTTCATCTCAATACCCTTCAGTTTGTCTTCCAATTGTCGGATACGATTGATTTGGATTCTTTGTTTTATCAGTGTGCAGGGCTCAAAGATGCCTTGCCAGTTCCCCCCCTCATACATTTTGCACCTTCATCCTACAACTCCATCCATATCTTCAAATCAACATTGAATCCAATGTTGAACAAATTAAATCAAACGTTCAATTTCCGCATTGATTCAATTCCCAGAATTCTTCATATGCATTGTATGTTCAATTATAGATTTCCAAAATCCCTAAACTAAATGTGTGGACCAGATTCCCCATCTTCGAACAAATATTATTGAGAATCATAAAATGCGAGTCTGCAATTTTATGATCCTCTAAGAATTTGTTTGCACAAATTTGGTCCCACAAAACTCAAAATCCATCTACACCTCTCATATTCAAAATAAATAAATTGCCCCATAAAATGAGCCACATGTTCATTTTATCACGTATCAATATATAGGATCATAAACGCGCATCCGCAAGATCCTTTATCTATTGTTTTCTGCCGAAGTGCATTTATGACCTTTGTTCCTTTCTTTTCCTTTTTGTCTCAATCCCAATTCCAAAAGTAAACAAAATAAATGAATGGCGGGTGGCAATTGGGGCAGTCAAGATTTTGGCGTTAAGCAAGTGAATAGTAAAGACGAGTCCTGGTGGGGTGCCGTGCGAAGCAAGACGTCTCGCGATATCGAGACGAAATTAAGTTTTGTTTTATAATCCAAAAAGTTTCAGTTCTGTAACTTATTTACTTGTTTACTTATGTAAAGTAATAATTTTAAATAAGTAAGGGACAGCATTGAAAAAAAGGGTTTAATAAACTCACAAACCAGGTCGCTACTCTTCCTCAATTATGAGAAGCACGGGAGCGGCTTTTATTACAAGTGTACCAATATTGTGGATGATGGATCGCAATAATGGCTCCATTTGCGTAAAGCGGTGACGATATCTCATTCTGCAGAGCTTTTTACGGTCCCGGATGAGACGAAGAGTGAAATCGTCGTGGGGATTCTGATGTCTTTTCAAGTTTGTAGTTTGGGACATGAGTCTCCGAAGTTTCGACTAGAATCTCGTAAAGCGTTCTTGCACCATTACTTATCTCAACCGTCGTTAGGTTCCTGTCACTGGGAAAAGTGAGTTGGTGGAGTTTTTCGTTCAATGTAATATTGAAGTTGTCCCAATTTGTGCGCCTATAATAGCGTGTGTATCTAATATAAACCCGAATGCTCGATTGCCGCGGATGAACGTGGTCGCACCGTTGTGGTCAGATACATCCGCCGATACTTGGGCAGGAGTGATTTGGGGAAGTAAGTCTTTGGGCACAAAAAGGATGTCCAGAATTGAGTTACCTCGGGTGCCAACCGTAGGTGCGACTATTTCGAAGTCGAGGGCCTGAGAGTTTTTAGTGTACCATTGGTATAATTTTGTGCTATTTGGGTAAGAGACGAAGTTGTTCTAGTGGGGATGGCTGGAGCTAAAATCGCCGCCTATGGCGAAGGGTGTATGCGCCGAAAACCTTATTAATTTGCCGATATCTTCGGGATTAATGGGGCCATTATTGGTTTTAAACGAGTGGTATGCGGAGTATATATTCACTCTACCATTATTAGCCAGATACAGTTCAACTTCAGAGACCTCTATGGAATCAAAATGTGGCAAGTCAATAACTTCATGGCGAAGTCCGCTATTAACTAGTATACAAGTGCCGCCTCCGCTGGAGGTGGTGCCGCCATTGAATGTTCGATCTCATCGAATCGTGGAAAAGTTTAGGAATCCGAGACGGGAACATGGATGCCACCTAGTTTCGGTTACAAGAACCACATCCGTCTGGTTATCCTTTATGAAGTCAGAGACTATCATATGCTTTGAAAGCGAAACAAGGGAGTTGACATTTATAAGGATAACTGTAGTTTTGGAATTCATTTTGGAGTGCTCGAGTTAGCCTTGGTTGTTAGTTTCTCATATCGGGGACGAATGTCTTCAATCAGATGGGAGAAACTAAGTAGTTTCTCGAGCATTGAGGATTGCCTCCTGAGAGGCTTTTGTATCGCCACTCGAATTTGTGGGTCATGTTGGCCTTTAAAACGAGTTGCTTAAGGACTTGAATATGCTTTTGAGGGGGAGGAGTTGGGAGAGTGCTTATATTCTTTGTTTGTCGTCCTTTAAGCATATCGGCGAATGTAAATCCATTTTGGATGAAGTTTTGTGTGGCCTGTTTTCCGACGGCTGACTGGGCTATTTGCTTAGCTCGAGTCTCTTTGAATCTTTGAATTATTTCTCTATATTTAGGTCAGTTCCTGTAACTGGCCGCATGTGCTTTCTTTCCACAGTTAGAGCACATTGCCAGAGTTATTTCATCCTGCACATTTGTTGTGGGATCATATTTAGCTGGCGGTAGTTCACACCTGCCAATATCGTGGGGTTTTCACCATGGACGCAACGGCGGTTCATATTGCAGTTTCGGGAGACATGCCCGAAACGTTGACAACGTCTTCATTGAGGTATTTCACAGTTATGAAACACCTCGAAGAAAACTTGCTGATGCAAGATTGGAACCGACTTCGTCCGTTTTATAGAATCTTTGTACGTCCCTGGGGCAAGGTAAAGCTCCCATGTGTTCACCTTGCTGTATTTTTCTGGTCCGATTTTCACAAATCATTGTGGGGGACAGCATTTTTTGACGTCAGTGAATTTGACGTTTGCAATTGTTGGCTCAAGGGCAATGACGATGTCGGTCTTATCCCAACAAGCAGCGTCCCATTTGAAAAGGATGGTCTTCGGCCGAAGTGAATGTGTAATAATTCAACTCCTTGGCCTTGAGGTTGTCGTTAATCTTGCGGTGTCTCCCTATCGTAAGTTACGAATTTGTTTAGGGATGGATTTAAGGTCTTTGCCTTAAAGTTGGAAATCTCTAGTCGGCTCACGTCAACGACGAAATCCTTCGGATTGAGGTCTTATGCAAAGACCCCAAGTTGCTGTTTCTTCTTGGAGACAGGTCCGCGGACCTCAACCGCTGTGTGCACAGTTTCGGAAACATAAGCGGCCTTTGGTTTTGGATCAATTAACGGAATTGCCTTCGATGGGCAAGGCTTCTACAGAGGTACGATATTTTGCGTATTTGAGGTTATCGGTGGGATCGAAATTTTTTAGGGACAGATGGTGGTGAAAATTATGGGAGTGGTGTTGGCGTGCAGCCAGTGGCGATACGCGTACTGGAGTTACCTCCCTCGCAGCTCAATGTTGGCAGCGGCGTCTTGCGCTTTGGGGCTCTAAATGAATTTGGGCGCTAGGACTGTCGGTGACGTTTTCTAGTTCAGGCTCGAATTCTGATTGCGAATCAGAGGTTTCCAACCCGGTACTGGACGGGGATGGGGTTGATATGTGTTGCGGATTCGCAATATTTAGATGTGGCACCAGCTGAATTGAATCCGATATGTGGCATTACCGAATCAATGTCAGCAATCAGCTGACATTTATGAAGTCTGTCACTTGACAACCATTTTTGTATTTTTTGTTTACATTCTTCTTGTTTAACTGCTTGGCGACACAGATCGCAACTATTATAAATCCTGCAAAATCATGATAATTATTTAAAATAAAACGAAGTATTTCGAATAGAAAAGTTAATATCAACATTGTTTACATTCCTGGAGGAGGATTTTTAGCATTACCACTCAACGAATAGAGGTAATAATTTTCTATTTAACAACTTTCAATTAGATATTGTTTAAAGTCAGGCAATTACATCGTGACGTATCGAGCGCTGTGCATTGTTCCTGACGCCAGCCCACGCCAAATTACCAGCTTGCGGTGTGTGAAAGGTGTTCCACGCTTGTTGGACACATATTGCAATATCATCCAACGTCAGGAGACATCATCGTGTTCCTGCCGCCATTATTCCCACACCAAATTAAGAACTTTCTGTGTGTGGAAGGGTGTGTTCCACGCTTGTTGGACACACATTATTTGGTACTTCGAGCCGGATCCAGTCTGTGGATCCAGATTCACTGCTGCCAGCTCGCAGCATAGAAGACGGTCGCGGGACATTCAAGTCCAGACGGCAAGACCCCGAGTATTGTGTTTGATCAAAAAAGTTCAGTGAAATTAATCAAAATGCCGGCATCATCGAGTAACGCAAAATCGAAAACGGCAAAGGCTGAACGTGAACGCCAAAGTATCACTAGAGCGGAACTACATCCTGACTGCCAAGATAACGCTCCCGCCCAGGTGAAGCACAGAACAATGGCCAGGATCGTTGGAATAAAGACCAGATTATGGCGGAACAATTAATCAGCGCCCAGTTCGCCGCCAAGGAACGAATCTCGGGGGCATTTTCCAATTTAGAAATGAGAGGTCCGCCAACGCTGGTTGCTGTGGAAATGCGCCAAAATAACCTCCAACTCGAATGGGAGGATATCCGAAACCGAAACAACGAAATAATCCGCCTGGCCAATCAAGAGATGATTAACCGCCACCGCTATTTCGTGGAAGATTTTTATGGGGCAGCCGGGGAAACCTACATGGAAGAGGCCACCCAATTTGCAGAGGCACGTCACGCCCTTACCTCTGAGCTTCCATCCACCTCCAGGGCTGCGACAAAACTTGTGGATGTGGAAAGACTGTATTACTTGAAGTCCAGTCTCCGGGACGAGGCCGCCAGAACCATTCAAAATATTCCCGTGACGGAAGACAACTATCACCGAGCTTGGGATAAGCTGGTGGACCACTATGACAACACACGCGCCTTGATTCACTCTGCCCTGACTACGCTCCTCAACGTACCTGCCTTGGCTAAAGAGTCAGCCGCAGGGCTGCGCACACTCCGCGAAACCACCAACGATGCGATTGACAGTCTGGATGCTCTTGGTCACCCCGTAAAGACTTGGGATGACATCTTGGTTCACTTGACCATCCAACGCGTGGACCCCCGAACTAGTCGTGATTGGCAAACCTCCCAGGGCAACACCACGGACCGCCGACCTACAAACAACTGGACGCGTTCCTAAAAAAAGGATTGAGGCTTTGGAGTTCGTGGAGCTGCCCCGAAACAACAGCGAGCACCCTCATCGACACAAGAGCGATCAGCCACCCACCATCCAAAGGCCGCGGCTCTCGGTTTACACTGTTTCGCCCCCGGTTCAGAGCCCCCGGTTTATTTGCCCATATTGTAACTCCTTTCATTATCTAGGTTCATGTGAAGGATTCAAGGCACTCAATGTCGAGCAGCGAAAGGCCCAGGTTACCCAACGAAAGCTTTGCTTCAACTGCCTGGGTGGACATCTGATGCATGAGTGCCCTTCCACCAAACGATGCCGACAGTGTCAAGGACGGCTCCACACACTTTTACATGCCGGATCAGTGACATCACGGCCATCGCCAAATGTGGGACCCAGTGATAATACCAATGAATCCCAGACCCATGGAGTGTCGTCGCATACTCTTACCGCCCCACCACCTCGACCAACTTTATTGGCTACAGCACGCGTTGTCATTGGGTCAGGCACACAGCGTCGAGTGGAAGCTAGGGCCCTGATCGACCCGTGCTCTGAAGCCACATTCATATCGGAATCTCTGGCTCAGCGCTTGCGCCTCCGCCGTCGGGCATCGTTCATACCAGTTCACGGAGTCGGAGGCGCCCAATGCCACACCGCAGAAGCCCAGTCGTCAATCACGATACTGCCTCGTCTACCAGGGGCTAGGGGCTGGACGGCTAATGCTCTGATTTTGCCCCACCTGTCGGATTACGTGCCACCCCCTCGCCTACTGCCGGGCGACCTCGCCGTCGCGGCAGACCTAGACCTTGCGGACCCGGACATCCCGCCCAGGGAAAAAGTGGAAGTAATCATTGGCGCCGATGTGTATCCGGCCATCATCAAATCAGGACTTAGGAAGTCCAACCATTCAGACATCATTGCTCAGGCCACTCATTTGGGGTGGATACTCACTGGCGCGTCGCCTCCCGGCAAACGATCCAACGAATCAAATCAGTATTGATCTGGAACTGCGTGATCTTATGGAGAAATTCTGCGTCCAAGAAGAAATCCCGACCACAACCTCTGCCTTGACAGATGACGAAGAAACTTGCGAGGCTCACTTTCTGTCGACACATCGACGTGATCTTCAAGGCCGTTACTCACTCCGACTTCCCCTGAAGCCCAATGTTGATCAATTGGGAGATTCCACAAACGCCGCCACCGCTGCATTCCGCCGTCTGGAAACAAGATTCCAGTGTCAACCGCAATTCAAAGAACGTTACAAGGAGTTCATGGAAGAATACATCTCGCTTGGCCATATGAGCGAAGGGAAACCCATAGCTGCGAACACCTCCCCTCATACCACACCATGGGGTGTTCAAAACATCCGGACAAACGTCTAAGATCCGTGTTGTATTCAATGGCTCCGCCAGAACGAAAACGGGAATTTCACTCAATGAGTGTCTATACGTTGGACCCAAACTCCAAACCGAAATTTTCGACGTACTAATGCGCTGCCATCGATACGTCTTTTCAGCGGACATTGCAAAGATGTATCGCCAGATAAAGATTGATGAGCAAGACCGACACTATCAGCAAATACTTTGGCGATCTAATCCTTCGGCAGACATCAAAACATACTCACTCAACACCGTGACATACGGACTCGCAAGCTCCCCGTATCAAGCCATTCGAACACTTCGACAGTTGGCTGTGGATGAGGGTGAACGATTCCCAGAGGCGGCAAAGATTTTGACCGAAGACGCATACGTGGATGATATATTTGCTGGTTCAAATACCATCGCAGGGGCACAGATACTCAAAGGCCAACTCTCTGCGTTATTGGCAACCGCTTGTTTTCCTCTCAGTAAATGGACTTCCAATCACCCTTCAGTACTACAGTTAGCACCTTCGGAAATTGGACCGTGCCCAACTTGGACCTCTGAGGATGTCCAAACGATTCTTGGAATTAAATGGCGACCACAAGAAGATTGCTTCGTCTTCTCACTCCACGACTTAACAACTGACAAAACCAACACTAAGCGAAGGGCACTTGCTTTCATCGGCCGTCTCTACGACCCCCTTGGGTGGATATCACCCGTCGTGGTCAAATTCAAGATCTTCATGCAGTCCCTGTGGCCACTCGGACTCGGATGGGATGATCCTCTCCCCCCACCTCTGGAGTCCCAATGGCGGGACCTAGTCAACGGGTTAAAACAACTAGAAACTCTCCGCATTCCGCGATGGACCGGGCAATGCCCCGACGACCGCCTAGTTGCCGAACTCCATGGGTTTGCAGATGCTTCACAGACTGCTTACGGCGCGGTTGTCTACCTAAGAACACTCAGAGGCCCGTCGAAACCATCCTGCATCATCCTTGCGTCCAAAACTAAAGTGGCCCCGATAAAGCAGGTGTCCCTGCCCCGCCTGGAACTGTGCGCCGCATTATTACTGACGCGCCTGACGAAACGTGCTCTCTTCATCATGTCACTTCCAACATTCAACATCCACCTATGGTCAGACTCCACGGTCGCTATAGCATGGATCCATGGGACACCGAGTCGACGGAAAACCTATGTTGCTAACCGGGTCTCAGAAATCCAGACCACTCTTCCTGGCGCATACTGGCACCATGTTTCCGGCGTTCAAAGCCCTGCCGACTTAGCCTCCCGTGGAGCTTCGGCGGACCGCCTGCACGCACCATCCATATGGTTGAATGGCCCCGATTTCCTTCTTACATCAACTCCGTGGCCGTGTACCTTAACAACAGTTCCCGAGGTAAACTTGGAATGCCGCCCTGTAACCATCCACGTCACGATTCGCCCACGAGAAGACAATGACCTGCTACTGCGCTACTCCCGGCTCCCCACGCTCATCCGCGTGACGGCGAGGTGTATCGAATTTATTCAACGACTACAACAAGGAAGCCCCTCAACCAAGACGCCACGTCCAAACGCCAACCCAGGAATCATCGCTGATTTGACACCAATGCAGCTTGACTCGGCCCTTAAACGGTGGATCGCCTACGTACAAAAAACCCATTTTCCTAAGGAGATATCGTCACTCACCCGAAATTCATCCGAGCAGGTTGGCCTGTTATTACGTCTCAACCCGTTCATCGACCTCGAAGGCTTGCTCCGGGTTGGAGGAAGACTGCGCCACTCATTATTACATCCTGATGAGAAGCACCCCCTCATCCTCCCGCCCGACTCCGTTCTCTCGTTGTTGATCGCCCGGGACGCTCATGAAAAAACCCTCCATGGTGGCACGCAATTGTCACTTAATTACATTCGCCAACGATTTTGGATCCTACGTGGACGACAGCTGGTCAAAGGAGTGGTGTTTCGTTGCCTGCGCTGCTGGCGACATTCATCCCTCCCGACGTCTCAACAAATGGCGGATTTACCGGTTAATCGAGTCAGGCCAGGAAGGCCATTTTTACATACCGGTGTTGATTACGCCGGCCCCATAGCCATTCGGGGTTCCGGGTTCCGGACCCCACGCACATTTAAAGGATACATTGCCGTATTCATATGCCTCGCCACACGCGCGGTCCATTTGGAAGCCGCGTCTGGATACTCCACCGAAGATTTCATTTGAGTTTACCGCCGATTTGTGGCTAGAAGAGGAATTTGCGCCACATTAACCAGCGATTGTGGGACCAACTTCGTCGGGGCTGATCGGGAATTACGCACACTATTCACTCAGGCAACACCCATTCCAATTAGGAACATAAAATTGGGAATTAAATTAGTTGAAACAAAAGGTTAGAACAAGAGATTAGAATAATATAAAACAAAGAATAAATTAAAAAATAAATAAGAAGATATAAAATATAAAAGATAAACGATAAAATGCAATCCACGGTATCGTTCCTTTCCCACTGTATTGTCCTTTCCAAAATACAAACACTTTATGATCAAACGATTTTTTTCCACTTACAATTTTTCACTCACAATTTTAAGGTCCATTGATTACTGACTGATGAATGACTCCAAGAAAAACGTATCAATAAATACTTCCTCACCTTTGTACACAAAAAGAAAGGATGATGTCTGGTCTCAGAAAGCTCAGTAAGCTAATGGCTACTTATTAACCCCAGGTAAGTAAATATCTGCAATCTCCGTCAGGCGAAATGAGGTGAAATGAAATTGCTCTAGGTTCAGCCTGAACATATACTTAATTTTTTTTACGTTAAGAACAGAGTTAACGATTTAAATAAATTTATTTAAAAATCATGAGTTCATGCTTTATATTAAATAAATAACTAAGTAATTATATATAAATAAAAATGTAATTAGTTTCATGTATTCTACTTTTTTCTCTGAGCTACTTGCAATTTTGTCTTGTGGTACACCAAAGTTAAAAAGAAGCAAGATAAATGTACACCGAGTAGAGTGGTTACTCAGAGCCAATAAATTACAATAGAATAATAAATACATGTACTATTGTTATAATAGTGTTTCTTAATCTAATTAGTTACGAACGAATTAATTAATTATTGTTAGCATTTAGCTTATTACTGTTAAACTGTCCTCTGTTTTGTGTGAATAAATGCGTTTTCAATCAAATTTAAAATGCAACCAGAGACATTTTGTGTATCTGGACACTGTAAAAATCTGTTTTTGTTTGATCACAAAGTCTTTCCAGATACATGGATAGTTCAACGGCTTTCATAAAAAAGTAAAAACGTCAAGATGTCAGCCAACTACCTCCCATATTCAAGTTATTTCCTTTACATTACAAGTTTTTTTTTAATTCGTATTTATTTTACAAAAGTAAAAAACAAAAAAAAAAAAAAAAAAAAAACAGGTCAGAGAAGAGATTTTGGATGCGGACCGGGAAGGAGGCCGACAACGGCGGGTATTAGTCAAGTTTTTCCTTTTTAAGTTAAGTTTAATTATATGTTGTTTAAGTTTTTTTTCTTGTCTTGTTTCTTCTTATCTTGGTTCTATAGGGTGGGCCATACATTTTTGTAAATGGCAACACTTGATTTCTTCAAAACCGTTGATGGGAGGGGCCCGCGAGTGGCGGGGAATTGTGCGTTAGTATGTTTATGCGGGTTCTGGCTCAGTGATTTGTATGAAAAATGGCATGGCATTGCCAGATGCGAATTTCCCCCCAGTAAAAATGTTGGTGTGTATGACAGTTGGTCGGGTGATCGGTTTGTGTGTATAACCGTTTGCGGTTGGTTAGGGGCTCGGTTTGTGTGTATAACAGTTTGTTATTTTGAGATGGGTGGTATTTTTGTTGATTCTTTGGTTTGGTGGATGTTTGAATATGGTATTATTAGTCGTTGAGTTGGGGTACTATATATATGGGATTTTTTGTGGTTGTTGTTGTCAGATGCGAATTCCCAGAAGCAAAAAAAAAAGTGTGTGGATGTTTGAGTCATTGAGTAGAGTAGTAATAAATGGGAATTTTGTCATGATGTTGCCAGATGTGGTTGATATGACAGTTGATATTTGTGAAGTGGGTTTGAGTCATTGAGTAGAGTAGTAATAAATGGGAATTTTGTCATGGTGTTGCCAGATGTGGTTGATATGACAGTTGATATTTGTGAAGTGGGTTTGAGTCATTGAGTAGAGTAGTAATAAATGGGAATTTTGTCATGATGTTGCCAGATGCGGTTGATATGACAGTTGATATTTGTGAAGTGGGTTTGAGTCATTGAGTAGAGTAGTAATAAATGGGAATTTTGTCATGATGTTGCCAGATGCGGTTGATATGACAGTTGATATTTGTGAAGTGGATTTGAGTCATTGAGTAGAGTAGTAATAAATGGGAATTTTGTCATGATGATCCAGTTTGTGTGTATGACAGTTGATATTTGTGAACTGGGTTTGAGTCATTGAGTCGAGTAGTAATAAATGGGAATTTTGTCATGATGTTGCCAGATGCGGTTGATGTTCCAGTTTGTGTGTATGATAGTTGATATTTGTGAAGTGGAATGGATGTCAGACCTTTGGGGGTGTTGTTATCAGTTGTAGTAATCTTCTGGTGGATGTTTTTGCTGAGGCTTTTTTTTAACTGGGGATGTGAAATGGGTATATGTTTTTGCTGATTCTTAGAACAGTTAATTTGTAAATGAAAAAATGGATGGGGTTTTTTTGTTGGAACTTAAAACTGACTTCACCTAAGACGCAGACCTAAGCCAGTACCCAGCAGCTGCGATAACAGGGCGGGGCTTTTTGCTCTATGCTGAAATGGTTTGTGCTTTTGGCTTTTGTCACGGTTGTTGAGGACTTTTTATGAATATACCACTTGGGAGTAAATCTAAGATGGTTCTTAATACATGGACATTTTTTGGTGATTCTATATGCTTTTAGACTATCGGGCTTTTTGCTATTGTTGTATTCCAGAATACTACCCTTATTAAATTTAACACTGAATCTCCTAACACATCCTTAAAAACTTCACTTAACATATATTACATTCTCACTTAATACATACCATTCATAAACATTCACAATATTACCAGTTACAGCACACTTAATAACCTGCACCTTTTTATTTATTGAAAACATAGCAACTTGGATTTTCGTCCGAATTGAATGTGAAAAGTCAAAAAGAAAAAATAGAAGAGAAAAAATATTCAGTTCAAAAAGTTCGTTTGAGAGAAAAATTTGAGTTCATAAAGTTATGTGTTTCGGGGAATAATCTCTCAAGAAAAGTAAATAATAAAAAGCAGTATTACTAGATACAAAAGAACAAGAACATCTAGAAGAAATTCAAATAAGAAGAAATTAAACAATAAATACAAATTAACTTAATAATGACAAATAAAGTTAAAAATAAATTAAACAAGACGAATCTGTAAATGAGTGTTTATAAAAGGTCCAAAGGAAATTAAAATGGATAAAAAATAAAGAAATAAACAAAAAAGAAGAAAAGGAATAATAATAAGTCCACGCTCTTCCCTCATACCGAGGAAGCACGGCGTCCGGACTTCAACACTGGTGGCAGCGGTGGGATACAACCAAAGGATCCCAAATAAAAAGAAGAAAATAAGAAGAAAAAAAAACAAGAAAAAAAAAAATTTTTTAAACAAAACAAAATTTAAAACAACAAAAAAAAAAATGTTTATAAGAAGAAGAAAAAAGTAAACATAAAACAACGAAAAACAAAGTAAACAAAAAAAATTTAAAACAAAAAAAAATTAAAGAAGAAAAATAACCAAATAAGAAGAAAAAAAAACCCTCGACATAAAACAACGAAATAAAAAGAAAAAAAAAGGAAAGCAGAAAAGACCAGGATATTCAACTTCTAGGGCGTGAAGTCTGCCTGGCAAGAATAACAAAATAATATAAAATATAGAAAGGAACACAAAGAGTAACTCTACGACACAACAAAGAAGGAAAAAAAGGACAACAATAAGAAATTCAACAAGACTTCTATCAACATCTAGAGTAGTAAGAAATTTTTTCAATATTTTGTTTTTTCTCTCTTCCTTTTTTTTGTAGGAATATTTTACTTGGATTTTTTTCCTTTTTCAAAAAAAAAAAAGTGTTTTCTCGATAGAAATTTTGAAAATTCTCTTTTCAGTTTTTTTTCGACGACATTTCCGTTTCTTTTCCTTCTCGTCGAAAATTTTCTTTCTTTTCAGTTTTGGGTCCAAACCATATCGTTTCCATATATATATATTGAATAATAACATAAAGGCCATTTTTTTCATAAACCATATTTTTAAGAATTGATAACAAATTTTTGCCATACTTTAATTCAAATTTTCAATATTACGAGCCCATATTACACGAGACAGGCGGCTAGGCAGGGGGAAGAACAATTCCACTATCAACAGATACTCAGTAAAACCCCTGAAATGGCTCTCTCTGTCGGAATTTCTGATGTTTTCAGAATCGTCCCTACCTTTGACGGGAAACCCTGCGACTTAGGTAAATTTATTTCCGGGGGAGACATTTTATTTAGATCCATAAAGAAGGCAGACCCGGATATATACGAGACGTTTTTAGAGCTAGTCAAAAATAGACTAGAGGGTCATGCTTACGATCTGATTAGGTATAGCCAAATCGCTAAGTGGGAGGATTTAAAAGATAAACTCGAATCGGAATATAAAGAGGAGCAATCTCGGTCGACGGCACACAATGAGTTGATTTCTCTGAAACAACGCTACAGAGAAACCGTCCGGGAATACGGCGATAGAGTCGCGAATGCTCTAAGGACTTTAAACTCTGCCACGTGTGAAATAACAGCAGACGCGGTGGTTAGGGAATTCTTAATGGAAGAAAACAAAAAATTGGCCGTACAAACATTTGAAGATGGACTAATGAACGAACAGCTAAAGATACTAGCTAAAGTCCATGGGGGAAATAATTTAAAACAGTCGATTGCACATGTAGTATCACATGGTGCTCGAATGGACAACTCTCCCAGGTCATATCAATACAATGAAAAACCTACATTCAATAGTATAGTCTGCCAAACCTGTGGTAAGCCAGGGCATACACAGGACACATGTTATCGGAACATGCAATCCAACTTTTTTCCGAATAGACAACCCATAAAAAGGGAATATAACATTGTATGTAATTTCTGTGGACGGAATAATCACACAGAGAATGAGTGTAGATACAAGATATCTAGGAATGGATCGGCTTCAACAAATTACCAACAAGGTACAACAACGCGTAACCCATTCCGAAATAATCCTACAAACTCTGAAAATCGTTTTGGTGAAAATTCTAGGAGCACCAATAGACAAAACGATAGACAAAATGTTCACTTTTCTCGGGTGCAAGAGTCGGAAAACGAGGCCTGACGCCAACCAAAATTGATGGAAGACATACCAAATTTTTCTGTTTACAGCATTAGATCTTTGGAAATAGATAACGACCATTTTAATGAAGCTCCTAGCCAAATTTACACTGAGCCCACATACTCCTATAAACCAAGCCATATAAACGAAGATAACCCTGTCCCTAATATAAAGACTCCGATTCATACTCCCATTCTGGAAAACACTTCAGCAACCAAGACTGAAAACTCAGCAGTATTAAAGACTGAAAATTCGGATCCTGCAGAAAATATACAAACAGAAACCCCTAATATTCCGGCTATCCCAATAGACAACCACGGCACTTCAGCAACAAAGACTGAAAATTCAGCAGTGTTAAAGACTGAAGACCCAATAGTTGCAATAAAATTCGAAACCCAAGTCAGTTCAGCAGCTAATACTGATGAACAAATCTTTTCAGCAGCAAAGACTGACGGATTAAATGTTTCTACAGCAGATATAACTGAAGAAATAGTTCAAACAGCAAATAGTACTGGGAACCAAGATGTTCTAACAGCTAATAAGTCTGAAGAACTATTCGAATCAGTAAATGAGACTGAGAAACTAAACGATCCATCAGCAGTGAGTAAGACTGAAAAGGTAGACGTTCCGACAGCAGTTAAAGCTATGGACAATGACAACACTAAGCCGAAAACAATAAATATTTTAAACAACGAAAACAAACACAAACACTTACTCAAACACGAAATAATAAAAAATGAAAATAATAATTTAACTAAAATAGGTATTGTAAAGAGTAACTATATAAATACATTACAAGTCTTTTTTTTCAACAAAAAAAATTTATTCCAATGCAAAATACAAAAAAATAAAAGGTTACACCGTCATTTAAATTATTTAAGATCATTTTTCAAGAAGATTTTTGGTATTATGCATTTCTATACAATAATCATAGTAATAGGCCCAGAAAGGTTTTGGAAACTTTTCCATAAATTTAAGGAAAAGATAAACACATAACAAATGGCCTTTGTTTGATTATTCAATATATATGAAATAATCTAACAATTGTAGGAAATGACGGAAATGAAAAAAAAAAAAAAAAAAAAAAAAAAAAAAAAAAAAGTTAATGAGGGGGACGAAAGAAAGAAAATTTTAGAGGTAATATATATTGGAAATTTTAGAATTAATATATATTCGAACGGAAAAGGAAAGAAAGAAAATTTTATTGGTAATATATATATTAGAAATTTTGGAATTAATATATATACGGAAATGAGAATTTTGAAACAATAATATTAATATTATATATTTAATATAATAAGTAATAATGATTTTTAGATAAGAAAAGAAAAGAATCCAAGGAGAAATATTTAAATTTAGTTAATATATAATGTAAATAGACTATTTTGGACTATTTTTCTAGTGTTAAGAACTTTTTGAGTATTGGAAAAATTTAGTTAATATATAATGTAAATAGATTAATTTTCTAGTATTAAGAACTTTTTGATTATTGTAACCTTTGATGAAAGATTAATTTTGAAAACCTTTGTAATGTAATTGAACGAAAATCCAAGTTTTTAATTAATCTTAATTTAATATATAGTTAATAGAAAATTATTCTCTTCAAGGATAATTTTCTTTCTCGAAGAAGGGTGGGATGTTGTATTCCAGAATACTACCCTTATTAAATTTAACACTGAATCTCCTAACACATCCTTAAAAACTTCACTTAACATATATTACATTCTCACTTAATACATACCATTCATAAACATTCACAATATTACCAGTTACAGCACACTTAATAACCTGCACCTTTTTATTTATTGAAAACATAGCAACTTGGATTTTCGTCCGAATTGAATGTGAAAAGTCAAAAAGAAAAAATAGAAGAGAAAAAATATTCAGTTCAAAAAGTTCGTTTGAGAGAAAAATTTGAGTTCATAAAGTTATGTGTTTCGGGGAATAATCTCTCAAGAAAAGTAAATAATAAAAAGCAGTATTACTAGATACAAAAGAACAAGAACATCTAGAAGAAATTCAAATAAGAAGAAATTAAACAATAAATACAAATTAACTTAATAATGACAAATAAAGTTAAAAATAAATTAAACAAGACGAATCTGTAAATGAGTGTTTATAAAAGGTCCAAAGGAAATTAAAATGGATAAAAAATAAAGAAATAAACAAAAAAGAAGAAAAGGAATAATAATAAGTCCACGCTCTTCCCTCATACCGAGGAAGCACGGCGTCCGGACTTCAACACTATATATATTGAATATGGGCTATTTTTAGCGCTACAATTTTGAGTTTTTATATGGATATATTGTTAATTGCATACTTTAGGGGCTACGCATTATCCATATGATACATTAAATTCTTTGTGCTTTTGGCTTTTGTCTCGGTTAAAGTTTGGAGTAGGTTAATTGAGTGACAAAAATATAGTAATAGTGTTGTTATCAGTTGTTTTAATTTTGTTCAGATGTGATTCATGGTTGTTTGGCTTGTTTTGTATTTGTTATCAGGTGCGTACATCTTCAGTGGGTTGTGGATTTGTACTTGTTATCAGTATTTTTTCAATTTGAGGTGTGTGATGCATGGTCGTTTTGGCTTGTTGTGTATTTGTTATCAGGTGTATACACCTTCAGTGGGTTGTGTGATTAGCTTTCAAGGTTAATTGTGTGATATGAGCAGTTGGTATTTTTGAATTGTGGGTGAATATGTGATAGGTGATTCATGATTGTTTAACAGTGAATATATTATTATTCAGTCATTGGTTTTGAGTAATATATATGAACATTTTTTTTTGGGTGATTCTATGTTGAAATGGGTGTATGTTTTAGCTGTTTCTTAATATATATGGGAATTTTTTTTGGGTGATTCTATCTTGAAATGGATGCATGTTTTAGCTGATTCTATTTTGAAATGGGCGGATGTTATTTTTTCTTAGTACAGTTCATTTGCCCATGAAAAAAAAACTTCTCTAAGACGCAACCTAAGCCAGTACCCAGCAACTGCGTTAACAAGGTGAGGCTCGGGCTTTTTTGGTGAAATGGGATGAGGAGAATACTTTTATAGAGCTTACTTACCATTTTGTGTGCTGACGTAAAGTACTGTTTACAAAAAAAAAAAACGAATCACTTTAAAACAGATCAACCTCCGCATCGAGGTTCTCTATGTATACTGATTACCTTATTTCCCATATTGGTTGCTGGGCACAAGTTGCTGGGCAGTATTCTTATCTTATTTTTTGTATATTTGTTAAAGGAATGCGACACATGACCTTGTACACTACATTTTTTGATTACAGAGGAAATGAGTTTGAAGAATTTTTTGTTTTTCTATAGCAAGTTGCTGGGCAGTATTCTTATCTTATTTTCCATATTGTACAAAGAATGTCTCGTTTCCGGTATTAGAAGGAGATTTCTTGTATAAAAGGCCGAGTGTTAAAACTAATAAGTATCAGTTTACTTTAAAAATTAAATCTAGTAAACAGCTCTATCTATATATAAAAAAATGGAAGGATTAAATCAATTGGGTAAAATTAAGCCACTAGAGAGTTTAAAAACTCTAACGTTAAATAGGAAATATAAAATACTTCGAGCGATGAGATGTCAGACGAAGTATGGAGCGAGGATATTGGTGGAGTTGGACAAGAATAAGGTGTTCCTGCCGGTTCGGTTCAACATGATGGATGAGGACACCATGAAGCTGCTTTCCTCAAGTGAGATGGAGGTGCTTTAAGCAATAGGAAACTCCTTTGAATTGATGTTTGATCCTACATCAGTGGAAACTGAAGAGACGGAGTTTTTTTTTATATTCCCAACCATTTTATAATTTAAAAAATTTAATTAAATTAAGAATTATTTTTAATAAAAACCTATTTAATCATTAAAAATTAATTGATGTTTTTTTCTTTGATTATTCACAAAGACTTTGAGATAGGGCGGTTAAAAACAGGGCTCCTTTGAATTGATGTTATATTAGATTGTTGTTATTGTATTTTAGATTATTGTTTTATTGACCAAAGTTTTGAGATCTTTTGAAAGTTCGTTGTTTGTGGGGATATCATCCCATGACCTTGGATGTAATATTAAATTCTTGGTTTCTAATTCTTATTTTTGCATAGAACAATTTTCTAAGTACAAATGATTATTCAAGTCCATATTGAGCATAAAAAATGTGCTATTATCAAAAAACATGTGCTTGCTTATCAAATCCCATGACCTTGGATGCTATATTAAATTCTTGATTTCTAAGTGTTTTAATGAGTTGTCAATTACTCTTATCTTATTTTTCCCATGCGGTGCCACGAGCAAATAATGATTTCTATATAGTAAGTTGCTGGTCATTATTCCTTATCATAGATTCCATATTGCCCAAAAAAAAAATGTGCGGCGTCCGGTGCCATGAGCAAATAATGATTTTTATGTTGCTGGTTATTATTTGTTATCTTATTTTCCATATTCTACAAAGAATGTCTCGTTTCGGGTCCCACAGGCTAATGTTGATTTCTATATAGTAAGTTGTTGGTCATTATTCCTTATCTTATTTTTCCATATTGTGCAAAGAATGTGTCGTTTCCGGTATTAGAAGGAGATTTCTTGTATAAAAGGGCGAGTGTTTAAACCAGCACGTATTAGTTATATATAATAGACGCCTTAGTGCTTCACACTATTTGAATATACAGAAGAAGAAGATGGAAACCTTAAGAGATATATGGAGACCAACGCTCGAAACGCTATCATCGGCAGAGAGGTATGACCTTCAACTTCGCGACAACATCTGCAAGGGTATTGCAATTTCAGGACTCCAAGAAAATTCCGAAGCATCAAACGAGTACTGTTTAATCGAGGTCATATCGAGCCAAGTATTGGAGATGATAGCGAAAACCAGGAATATTGTCCTAAGGGTGGAGACTTCTGGGAACACGGACTTGTGGGAACACCTGGAAAAAGATCAGATCTTGATAAAGTGGTTAAACTTATTGATGAGGGCACAACTAGTATGGAATCCATCGCCAGAAGTTGCCCTAAAGCTTTTATCAGATATTCTAGAGGAAACTCTGAATATATCAAAGCAATATCACCTATCCTACCAACAGATTACAAGACAACCGTACACTATTATTACGGAGCTCCTGGAACGGGAAAATCAAAACGCACCCTTGAGTAGGCCAGAGCAACTGATCTACCAATATATTACAAACCTCTCGGAGGCTGATGGGATGGATACAAGCAGCACGGGTGCGTCATCGTGGACGACTTCTACGGATGACTTAAATACGATGAACTTCTAAAAATCTGCGACCGCTACGCTTACAAGGTACCAATCAAAAGAGGATACGAGGAATTTACAACAAAACACATCTGGATCACCAGCAACATAACCATAGAAGAGTTATATAAATTCCAAAATTACCGACCTAAAGCATTTATAAGACAATGTGAACAAATTGAAGAAATTACATAAGAAAATAAAATAAAAAACACATGCAATTAAAATTAATAAATTTTTTATTTCCACTCTAATTGAACAAACAAAACTGGGAAGTTAATTCTCTAAAGAAACACCGGTAGTCCTAACTACTCCCTTCCTTATAGTGTTTGACGACGTTGACGGTGAACCTGTGGAGGGGGGACATGATAGAGCAGAGATCAGAATATTGTTGAGATATAAGATAAATAAGCTAAATAAAAGAGTTTGTTTTAAAACGTTGTAAATGTTTGAAATGGAAATTTAGTTATTCGGCTATTGGGTAATTTTAGCAAAGGTCGTTCTATGAGTCCCACCAGGTCTGAGCCTTAGGTGAAGTCAGTTTTTTTGATGAGGAGATCTCAAGAATTCTTCAAACTCATTTCCTCTGTAATATCAAAAGGAATCCCGAACTTGTTTGAAGCGGCTAACGATTAGTAACATATAAAGTTCTACCACACCATTAGGTGGTTTGCAATCATAGACATACCGACTGTATTATAACCGCCCCTCTCTGATACCTCATCGAATCAAAGCAGTAAACAGTTCTCTATGTACCGGCTGTTTCTTCAAACAGGGCGGTTCCAAACAGGCTGTTTCTTCAAACAGGGCGGTATATCGGTATCGGTATCAACAACAGCAGTATTACCACTTTTAACTTTTTTCACGAGTTCTTTTAAGGGTTCGACTATAGGCTTAAAAGTATTTTCAAATTCCATTTCCTTAGCAGTTTTTCCATCTTTGAGAAACATATATTTTCTTTTCAGAGCTTTTTTAGTTTGTATGAGATCCTTAAGTAAATTTTCATTAACTTCCATATTTGTATAAAAACAGGGTGGATCCAAACAGGCTGTTTCTTCAAACAGGGTGGTTTCAAACAGGCTGTTTCTTCAAACAGGGTGGTTCCAAACAGGCTGCTTCTTCAAACAGGGCGGTTCCAAACAGGCTGTTTCTTCAAACAGGGCGGTTCCAAACAGGCTGTATTATAACTACCCCTCTCTGATACCGAGTCGAATCAAGGTAGTAATCAGGTCTTATCATATGATGTTATGGTGGGGCTATATTTGATACTCTAAGACTCATGGGGGAAAGATGAATGACCAATATTCGAATAATTTTCTCACAAAATTAGCCAAAGGAAAAAAACATCAATTAATTTTAATACATAAATATATTATCTATCTATCTTTTTATATCGCTATCTTTTTCTTGGAACTCTTCCAATTTTGACTTGATATTATCAATTGCCGTGCTCAAATTTTCTCTTATGTCTTCCTCTTTCTCAATCGTGTACATTTTAGTTTGCATGCTTTTTATATCTATTTGCATTATCTCATCACATTCTTTGGAGAGTTTCGCAAACTTAGCAAAAAGCTCCATACTAAATTTAAAGGCTTTCAAAACTTTCAATTCATCTTGTAGTAACTCGTTAATCAATGGAATATTTTTTTCAAATAACGTATTCACATTTACCATACTCTCATCTTTGTTGGTAATGACAAATATTTTGATACGATTTTGGAAGGCGCTTGCTATTAAGGAGACGTTTTCATTAAGGGCTTGTTGGGCTTTTGCTTTGTGTGTATTTTTTCTTTGATGTTGGAACCAAAGCTGTTCCACAACATCCACATCACAAAACAAGCATCATTTATAGATCGGCTTGAATTTCTTTGCAGGTTGTTCTCCTGACATTGTTGGTGGTTGTTGTTGTTGCCCCGTTCTTTTCCTAATATTATTATTGTTGTTATTGTTATTATTGTAGATGTTGCTGGTGTTGGCCTCGTTAGCAGACATATTTTTCTAAAAAAGTATTGAAAAAATTTACTGTTAATTCCATCGCTTTGTTACGCTTTCAGAAAAAAAACAGCTGTCTCGATGATTAAAATCCCCCAAATATAACACATAACACTTGAACAAATAAATTAAACATCCTAAAAATGATTAATAATAGGTGTTAACTTACCGTTTTTTGTTGTTGATTTTTTTTTGTTTTAATCCTATCGCAACAATTTTCCTGCTCAGCCAAATATATACCACAATGGAAACTTTTTGTGTTTTTCTTTAATGGTTTAGTGACGCAATGATTTTTAACTAGTCAAGATGGTATTATATATACCGAAATTCATTCATTATTACGCATACACACATCTCATTCGTCCGCAAATAGACTCTCTTTCTCTCTCTTTCTCTCTTTCTTTGCTCATGGCACCGGAACCCGCACATTTTTTGGGCAATATGGAACCTATGATAAGGAATAATGACCAGCAACTTACTATATAGAAATCATTATTTGCTCATGGCACCGCATGGGAAAAATAAGATAAGAGTAATTGACAACTCATTAAAACACTTAGAAATCAAGAATTTAATATAGCAACCAAGGTCATGGGATTGGACAAGTAGCCACATGTTTTTTGATAACACCCCATTTTTTATATTCAATATGGACTTGAATAATCATTTGTACTTAGAAAAATACCAAGAATTTAATACAGCATCCAAGATCGTGGGATTGGGCAAGCAGCCACATGTTTTTTGATAACAGCCCATTTTTTATGTTCAATATGGACTTGAATAATCATTTGTACTTAGAAAATTGTTCTATGGAAAAATAAGAATTAGAAACCAAGAATTTAATATTACATCCAAGGTCATGGGATGATATCCCCACAAACAACGAACTTTCAAAAGATCTCAAAACTTTGGTCAATAAAACAATAATCTAAAATACAATAACAACAATCTAATATAACATCAATTCAAAGGAGCCCTGTTTTTAACCGCCCTATCTCAAAGTCTTTGTGAATAATCAAAGAAAAAAACATCAATTAATTTTTAATGATTAAATAGGTTTTTATTAAAAATAATTCTTAATTTAATTAAATTTTTTAAATTATAAAATGGTTGGGAATATAAAAAAAAACTCCGTCTCTTCAGTTTCCACTGATGTAGGATCAAACATCAATTCAAAGGAGTTTCCTATTGCTTAAAGCACCTCCATCTCACTTGAGGAAAGCAGCTTCATGGTGTCCTCATCCATCATGTTGAACCGAACCGGCAGGAACACCTTATTCTTGTCCAACTCCACCAATATCCTCGCTCCATACTTCGTCTGACATCTTATCGCTCGAAGTATTTTATATTTCCTATTTAACGTTAGAGTTTTTAAACTCTCTAGTGGCTTAATTTTACCCAATTGATTTAATCCTTCCATTTTTTTATATATAGATAGAGCTGTTTACTAGATTTAATTTTTAAAGTAAACTGATACTTATTAGTTTTAACACTCGGCCTTTTATACAAGAAATCTCCTTCTAATACCGGAAACGAGACATTCTTTGTACAATATGGAAAATAAGATAAGAATACTGCCCAGCAACTTGCTATAGAAAAACAAAAAATTCTTCAAACTCATTTCCTCTGTAATCAAAAAATGTAGTGTACAAGGTCATGTGTCGCATTCCTTTAACAAATATACAAAAAATAAGATAAGAATACTGCCCAGCAACTTGTGCCCAGCAACCAATATGGGAAATAAGGTAATCAGTATACATAGAGAACCTCGATGCGGAGGTTGATCTGTTTTAAAGTGATTCGTTTTTTTTTTTGTAAACAGTACTTTACGTCAGCACACAAAATGGTAAGTAAGCTCTATAAAAGTATTCTCCTCATCCCATTTCACCAAAAAAGCCCGAGCCTCACCTTGTTAACGCAGTTGCTGGGTACTGGCTTAGGTTGCGTCTTAGAGAAGTTTTTTTTTCATGGGCAAATGAACTGTACTAAGAAAAAATAACATCCGCCCATTTCAAAATAGAATCAGCTAAAACATGCATCCATTTCAAGATAGAATCACCCAAAAAAAATTCCCATATATATTAAGAAACAGCTAAAACATACACCCATTTCAACATAGAATCACCCAAAAAAAATGTTCATATATATTACTCAAAACCAATGACTGAATAATAATATATTCACTGTTAAACAATCATGAATCACCTATCACATATTCACCCACAATTCAAAAATACCAACTGCTCATATCACACAATTAACCTTGAAAGCTAATCACACAACCCACTGAAGGTGTATACACCTGATAACAAATACACAACAAGCCAAAACGACCATGCATCAAACACCTCAAATTGAAAAAATACTGATAACAAGTACAAATCCACAACCCACTGAAGATGTACGCACCTGATAACAAATACACAACAAGCCAAACAACCATGAATCACATCTGAACAAAATTAAAACAACTGATAACAACACTATTACTATATTTTTGTCACTCAATTAACCTACTCCAAACTTTAACCGAGACAAAAGCCAAAAGCACAAAGAATTTAATATATCATATGGATAATGCGTAGCCCCTAAAGTATGCAATTAACAATATATCCATATAAAAACTCAAAATTGTAGCGCTAAAAATAGCCCATATTCAATATATATAGTGTTGAAGTCCGGACGCCGTGCTTCCTCGGTATGAGGGAAGAGCGTGGACTTATTATTATTCCTTTTCTTCTTTTTTGTTTATTTCTTTATTTTTTATCCATTTTAATTTCCTTTGGACCTTTTATAAACACTCATTTACAGATTCGTCTTGTTTAATTTATTTTTAACTTTATTTGTCATTATTAAGTTAATTTGTATTTATTGTTTAATTTCTTCTTATTTGAATTTCTTCTAGATGTTCTTGTTCTTTTGTATCTAGTAATACTGCTTTTTATTATTTACTTTTCTTGAGAGATTATTCCCCGAAACACATAACTTTATGAACTCAAATTTTTCTCTCAAACGAACTTTTTGAACTGAATATTTTTTCTCTTCTATTTTTTCTTTTTGACTTTTCACATTCAATTCGGACGAAAATCCAAGTTGCTATGTTTTCAATAAATAAAAAGGTGCAGGTTATTAAGTGTGCTGTAACTGGTAATATTGTGAATGTTTATGAATGGTATGTATTAAGTGAGAATGTAATATATGTTAAGTGAAGTTTTTAAGGATGTGTTAGGAGATTCAGTGTTAAATTTAATAAGGGTAGTATTCTGGAATACAACAATAGCAAAAAGCCCGATAGTCTAAAAGCATATAGAATCACCAAAAAATGTCCATGTATTAAGAACCATCTTAGATTTACTCCCAAGTGGTATATTCATAAAAAGTCCTCAACAACCGTGACAAAAGCCAAAAGCACAAACCATTTCAGCATAGAGCAAAAAGCCCCGCCCTGTTATCGCAGCTGCTGGGTACTGGCTTAGGTCTGCGTCTTAGGTGAAGTCAGTTTTAAGTTCCAACGAAAAAACCCCATCCATTTTTTCATTTACAAATTAACTGTTCTAAGAATCAGCAAAAACATATACCCATTTCACATCCCCAGTTAAAAAAAAGCCTCAGCAAAAACATCCACCAGAAGATTACTACAACTGATAACAACACCCCCAAAGGTCTGACATCCATTCCACTTCACAAATATCAACTATCATACACACAAACTGGAACATCAACCGCATCTGGCAACATCATGACAAAATTCCCATTTATTACTACTCGACTCAATGACTCAAACCCAGTTCACAAATATCAACTGTCATACACACAAACTGGATCATCATGACAAAATTCCCATTTATTACTACTCTACTCAATGACTCAAATCCACTTCACAAATATCAACTGTCATATCAACCGCATCTGGCAACATCATGACAAAATTCCCATTTATTACTACTCTACTCAATGACTCAAACCCACTTCACAAATATCAACTGTCATATCAACCGCATCTGGCAACATCATGACAAAATTCCCATTTATTACTACTCTACTCAATGACTCAAACCCACTTCACAAATATCAACTGTCATATCAACCACATCTGGCAACACCATGACAAAATTCCCATTTATTACTACTCTACTCAATGACTCAAACCCACTTCACAAATATCAACTGTCATATCAACCACATCTGGCAACATCATGACAAAATTCCCATTTATTACTACTCTACTCAATGACTCAAACATCCACACACTTTTTTTTTTGCTTCTGGGAATTCGCATCTGACAACAACAACCACAAAAAATCCCATATATATAGTACCCCAACTCAACGACTAATAATACCATATTCAAACATCCACCAAACCAAAGAATCAACAAAAATACCACCCATCTCAAAATAACAAACTGTTATACACACAAACCGAGCCCCTAACCAACCGCAAACGGTTATACACACAAACCGATCACCCGACCAACTGTCATACACACCAACATTTTTACTGGGGGGAAATTCGCATCTGGCAATGCCATGCCATTTTTCATACAAATCACTGAGCCAGAACCCGCATAAACATACTACTTGCGTTAATTCATGCAATTTTAGTCACGATGAAGTGCTTCACGGGACAACAGTGTGCTTCAGCGGGTTTTGCAAAGTTTGCGTAATTGATTGCAGGAGTGCCAACGACGAGACGGGACACATCTCGACGATGTCATTTTAAAAAAATAAATGTCAATAAACGTTTGATTACGATTACCTTAAATAAATGATCAACAAAATATAATTTGTAGTTTTATTGCTATTCATATTTCAAATGTGCCACAAATCGATTACCCACCCTATATAAGCATTACTCTCTGTTTGGCCTTGCGCAATTTAAAATTTAAATAAGCATTACATGTACTATCCCACAAGCCCGGCAGGCGTAGATGTGATGGCCCGACACCACCATTAGAGAACAAATCATGAAGAAAACACCGACTCCGCAAAAAGAAGACGTAGGTAAAAACGGCAAAAGTAGGATATACGCGTTGGCACGTGAAATATTCGAACGTTATATAAACCAGGCGCGATGGAGACGGTCGTAGAAAACGCGAAACAATACAAAATGGACATCATCGCGGTTCAGGAAGTTCGACTCACACATCAAGTAATCAAAACCAACGGGTTTACACTGACGTGTGGAGGTATCGATACACATAACCTCGGAACCGGCTTCATCATAAGCAAGAAGATTACGCCCTATGTAAAAGATGTGAGATTTATTAAAGACCGAATATCGGTGCCAAGAATACATTAAAAAATAAATAAGAAGATATAAAATATAAAAGATAAATGATAAAATGCAATCCACGGTATCGTTCATTTCCCACTGTATTGTCCTTTCCAAAATACAAACATGGTACAATTATGTATTTATGAACCTAAACGCCCCAACAGAAACTACCGACGAAGAAATGAAGGACACGTTCTACGAGACACTAGAGGAAGTATTTGATGGGATCTCATCATTCGGTGTTAAAATTCTCCTCGGCTACCTCAACGCGAAAATTGGAAAGGAAGATATCTTCCAACCAACTATACGAAAAGGTAGCCTACATGCCGTTTCAATTGAACGTTCGCAGCGTCAAAAGATCTAGTAGTGAAAAGCACGATGTTCAAGCACAAGCAAATTCATAAAGCCACATGGATATCACCCGACGGCGTAACGCCTAATCAAATAGACCACTTTCTCATAGACAAAAGACACCACTCGAACGTTATTGACGTAAGATCATATAGAGGAGCAGATTGCGACTCCGATCATCTTCTAGTGATGGCCAAATTAGGAGTCGGCTCGCAGCAAACCAACATGGGCAGTCACGAGAGACGAGCAAACAGTTCAACATTGATAAACTAAAAGACCTGCGCAAAAGGGCTGAATATCAAGACGAACTAATGAATAGATTTAGCATCCTAGAGAATGGGAGTAGTGGGGAAGAAGAAACAGATGCGAAACATAGAATTTGCCTCACAAAACGGGAAGAAGACAAATTCCGCGTATTCGAGAATAAAGTTTTAAAGAGTGTCTTCGGCCGTAAATATGATGAAGAGGCGGGGCAATGGAGGAAACTCCATAACGAATTGGAGGAGTTTTGTCGCAAACCTACAACAGTGCGAGTAATCAGCTCGCGAAGATTAAGATGTGCCGGTCATGTGGCGAGAATGGGCAACGATAGAACCGTGTGTAGAATTCTTGACGGAAGACGGGAAAGAGACCGGTAGGACGACCGCGACGGTGATGGGAGGACAATGTAAGGTTTGACATTGAGGAGATTGGATAAAATAGTCAAGTGTAGAAGGAGAGTGTCCAGGACAGGGAGCGATGGCGCAGCCGAGCCAGTGAGGTCATGAACTTTTAAGTTCCTATAGACCAACAAACAGTAAATTGTAATTTATTTTACAAACTTTCAATTTTCACTTAAGACTAAATCCTGTCCTATTTTCAGTTATTTTTCTTAATTAACTTACTGGGTCTTCACAAACACTCTAATTTGTACGTCTTTTTGTTTTGTTTTGCTTTTCGGCGTACAATATTTTTTCAATTAACACGTAATATTATCGATGTATATATATATATATATATATATATATATATATATATATATATATAGGTACATATATATATATATATATATATATATATATTTATATTATATATGTATATACATATGATTATATATATAAATATTATGTATATATATATATTATATATATATATATATATATACATATAAATATATATATTGTTATGACTGGCTGCTATACACCCAGTGTTTAGCACTAACTGGATCCTCAGGCCGGATATAGGGGGAGGTCTTTCCGGTATTTCCGTTGGACCAGGATGAACGGAGGTTGGAGCCTGAGCAAATTAGTAAGGTTCAACAGTTTTAATTAAAAGTCCGGTTCTTTTTTTTATTCTATTTTAACTAAAATACATCTTATATTTATACACAAAAGTTGATTAATGATGATTCTTTTACAATAGTTATTTATACAATAGTTCTTAGTTCACTAACACAAGAGTTTATTAACTTTCTTTAGCAATAATTATTTACACAATAGTTCATTGAATCTTAGTTTAGCAATAATTCACTACTGGACTGGATACGGGAGAGGGGTATTCTCTGGAGGTGGTTCATCTCCTCTCTTTCCCCTCCTGACCGCGCCAACTCCCCGTCTACACTCTTACATCCTGTACTAAGCGGGGTGAATGAATGAGTGATAATCGATGGATAAACCCAGTAACCAACTCGCCAAACATACCCCCCCCCCCCTCTTTTTTTTTGTTTTTAACCATAGTTTATATATATAAGAATAGTTTAAGATAGTTGTTAAGTTTTATCGCTTGTACTAAGCTTAATATATGAGGGTTCTGCCCTCACTGAACAACAATGTTTTCTTCTCCCTGACTATTAAAAGTTTTTCTTCCTTTGCACCTCGCTTCACCCCATTCATTTCGTTGCCTACCTGTGATCGTTTCCGATACCGTATCCCATGACTTAGCAATTTTAATGCCATGCATGAGAACTTTCAAACTTTGCATTTCTCGTAGGTTTCGGATTCTTATGCAGTTTTGGGTTCAAGGGAATTTCGAATTCTGTACTTCTCAAAGCTTTCGGATTTTTTATGCGGATAGTTCTAAATTCTGTATTTCTCATGGTTTTGAATTCTTATGCGGGTTTAAGTGATTCTGATGTTTAAGCGATTTTTGTGTGGATTTAGATTCAAGGGTTCAAGCAGACCTCTGATAGTCATGATACTTGATGAATTCGCGTCACCTATAACAATATAAATATAGTATATATGAATGTATATTATATATTCTATATATAAGGGGCATACATTTCTTAACTTTTTTAGGGGGAGTTTCCGGTTCCGGAGTGACTCGATAAAATTTACAAACACAGTCGAAAGATGAATAAAATGTTTAAAAAAAAATTGTTATTATATCTTTAATACTTTCTCTTAAAAAAAATCATGAAAATAACCTATTTTTTGACCCGACAAACCGGAATGTCCCCTTAATGACCTATAACTTTGGAACCGCCTAAGAGTTCGTTTCCAAATTTTAACATATTATTTTTGAAGTATAAAACTATCGATTAAGCAAAAAAAAATTGTTTTTTTGAACCGAACAAACCGGAATGTCCCCTTAACTGCTTTAACATTTTTTTATTTTTGTATTTTTTTCTTGTCCGAACACAAGCTTTTTAGAAGCAAACGAAACATCATTAGGTATCAAATTAAAACGGAGTGGATGAAAATAGTACTAAAACTAAAACTACATCTAGGGAAGGGAAAACAGAGCGTTCCGCCTGAGAGGCATGTTATATCTTCGTCACACACTCAACACCAGTTGGAATGAGATCGGTCTCTTTTAAATTTATCTCTTTCATTGATTACCATACTGAAATATAGGCAATCTGGAGCATTAGAGACATCGCTATCATGGAGAATTCGTTTATCCCTGGCAGCACGGAAAGGGTGGTAAATAATAGGGCCCCATGTTTGTCTGGATAAAACCTTTTCTGTCCAAGAAGGAGAATGCTTCAGTGGGTATAAATCCATTCTGGAGAGTACTCTCAAGATACATATCATTGAGATAGAATGCCACCGAGATAACATTATTTTTACTGCACATTGCCCTTGCAGTGTGATCACGGATAGTTTTAATTATGAAGTTATCTATCCTGCTTAGTCCTCATTTGTCACACAGGACTTTATTGTGGTAGGAGTTGTTATGTTGCAACTCTGGTGTTCTATACATTCCAAGCTAGGAACGCAACCACTGCCTCTCGAACACCCGAAACTTCTCCATGTAAAATGGGAATATGTTATACCATATCGGGCAGCCGCGCACCGGTCGGATGAAAGCCGAGTATGAAATTATTTTGACATTGGAGTCCGCAAAACTGCTACGGATGAGACTTCTTGTCATAGCATATCCCTTTTTATCTGCGGTAAGAGCTGCTGTTACGTTACCAAGGTTTCTAACTGTGGTTTTTATTTATAGGACAAGATTATTACTTCCTACAATTGAACATTTTTTCCAATTCTGTTCTGTATCCCCAAATGCCCTGGAGAAGGACGTTCTGAAAAGTACAGTTTCTGTTTTTTGAAAATTGATGTTTAATTAATTATTAATTAATCGCACAAACGTTTGATTCTATTGAAGTCATCTTGCAGAAGTCTGTTGATGACATCAATCTTTCCACCACATCTATACACCACAATGTCGTCGGCATATGCAATTGCATGATTGAGAGAACAAACTAGATCACTGGTGTAAATGTTAAACAAAATGGGAGAATTCACTTCTCCCTACTGTAAGCCATTTTTTATGTGTCTTGTCGAGTGTTGGATCTCCACATTTCACCACAAACTTTTTATCCATTATCATATATAACAAATATTCGGGCATACCTAGCTTTGATAACTTATATACAAGCCCTTCTAACCATACGGTATCGAAGGCCTTTTCACAGTCAACCAAACAGACCCCGGTACATTGTCCCTTTGCCTTGTTTCACAATATGTCTGAAACAACTTTTGTCCCGGCATGAATGGCGTCGTGTTTCAAACTGAAACCGAACTGGTTGTTCGGAATAATAACATTTTCACCACACCAGTTTATCAATGGTTTATTTATTTATTTTTTTTCAAATACCTTGCTTGTAAGCAAATTAGTCGAGCGAAGTTTTGCGTTGTTGCTTCTGTCCTTGCCCTTTTTGGGGATGGAATGGACTATTGCAGTTTTCCAACGGATTGGATGATATGCATTATAGAGCGTTGTTGAATATAACAGTGTACACCTTGACTGCTTCAAGAGGCAAGTAGTCCAGAACAATGTTTGGAATATTATCTATTCCAGAAGGTTTCTCGTTCTTAATGGGTCCAAGGATGTCCGTAAGTTCATCCTTGTGCACAGATATACTCGCGTCTAAATTTCTGAGAGGGGAGTCGGCTCTATTGTTTACACTAAATGTGGTGAAACTTCGACTTTCAAGATGCCAATTGTTAAGTTCGTGGCGTATCGAAATTCGGTTTTGGAGAGCCTATTTTTCAGGTGACGATTAAAATGAATGGATTCGTTTACTCTACACACAGCTTCAAAACAGACATCAATTGAGTACGCTTTCTTTTGCGGATCCTTGATTATTATTAACTCTTCGATGACGTGTTCCAAGGTAAGCCCTGCGTTTATTATTCTTTGACAATTTTCCAGAGTTCGCGGAACGTGTGAGTGTTCGTTTCGAACTGAATTAGGGCATCAAGTCGATTATACGAAGACAGTTTCGAGCAGTTAGATCCGTGTCTACTAATTGTATTCACTCGCCCAGCAAAAGAAAATCCAACAAGGAATTTCCTCTTGAATAAGACGGCGTACTTGTAGTTTGCAATTCTAGTTTTTGTTCGATGGCGTTTGTTTGCCACCAGTCGAACAGCGCTTTGACTCTTGCGTTCAAGATAAAATTACCCCAAACACTGTGCTCTGCATTGAAATCTCCTGCCATAAAGAAGTAATTATTTTCCAAGTCTAACTTGAGACTTCGGAAAAGGATATCAAGTTCACTGATAAACTGTGTGCACTGGCGAGCTTCACGAGCGTAAACAGAGACTACCTATAGATGCCTTTGACTTTTCAAAGGAATATCTATATTGGACGACCTTGTTTTATAACTTTATAATTTTTGTGGCCCAACTTGTATCTTTGGTTTAGCTTAGTTTCGCTACCTAAAAGCACATTTTCGCCTTAAAATTCTAGCAGATTGTTCAAATTATCCCTTCTTTCTATGCGGAATTTACATTCACAAAAATAATTTTGAGGATTGACTCAGCCGAGGTAAAGATTCTGACTAGTGTATTGGATTAGCTGGAAATTGGGTCGAGTAGATATTACCTATTCGGCCCAGCTGTTCTGTCAATTTTTTCAATTTTTCGATTTTTTTCTCAAACGTAGCAAACAGTCCTTGTATGTACAATAAAATTGCTGTTATGTTTGTTTGTGCCTTCAGTTCAGGCGTTGTAATGATATTTCGTGGTTGTTCCATGATTGACGGATTACCTGGAAATTGGGTCGAGTAGATATTACCTATTCGGCCCAGCTGTTCCGTCAATTTTTTTTTTCAATTTTTCGATTTTTTTCTCAAACGTAGCAAACAGTCCTTGTATGTACAATGAAATTGCTGTTATGTTTGTTTGAGCCTTCAGTACAGGAGTTTTAATGATATTTCGTGGTTGTTCCATGATTGACGGATTCTTTACTCCACCTGCCATTTGGGCGCATGACACACTAGGTGCCACGAAGTTGTTGGAAGAACGTGTTTTCATTCGTTTCTCTTCTGCATCTTGCTCTTTTCTGGCTTCCGACTTAATTTTTAGTTGTTGGTATTTAGGACAATCTCTAAAGTTAACAAGATGGCTTATTCTTATCCGGGAGCTGTTCTATGTCCAATGGCCATTTGTCAATAATGTGTTCATTTAGACACTTTGTTACATAACTAACAAACGGTAATTATCACCCCCTTTAGGTCATTAAAATAAATACCGCTAATTCGTGTCCCTATCCTATAAAATACACATCATATCCTAAAACAACATTGCAATCCTACATTGCAATAACACATTTTTAAAATCACATCATCCCTTACAACACATAATCCTATCCCAACTATGATAATTTGTGGTCAGAAGTTTCCATCGTATTTTACATACAAAAACTTTCCACCCTTCATCCATAAATTCGCACGTTTTGCACAGATTGCTCTCAACGGCCACTCCAAATATCATATTGCGCAAAATTCCTAACACTTCACCATAAATCCATCATTTACCGTTACGGGGTACCGTTCACTTAACGATTTTTTGTATAGCGTTGGATTTGGCCAAATCCAATCCCAAACTTAACGAATCGGTGGACGGTAAAGTAGGGGTAAATGAAATCCTGATATATAAGCTCATAAATGTGGTGAGAAAGGAGTGGTTGAAATAAAATTCGGTGTGAGCATTTTGGATTTGCCATTAAAAAGGACAAGTACTATGGGTATGACGTCCGTGTGTAGGGTAATAGTTCCGATATCTGCTCGTTATCGATGGAGCCGAAGGTCGAATTGTGAAATGCATTGCCGTAGATTTTGTTATAAGTTTGAAAGCTTTTACTCCTGTACACGTTCGCTGCTCGAGGCACACTGAATTTACTGAGCATCTTGTCGATGGGCTTTCTCAATCACTATAATCGCGTCTATTGTAATGCAATGTCACAGCACGTCATTAATAAAAGAGGATCGACTGATGAAGAAGCAGCAAAAGGATAGACGTCCAGGAATACCAATGGTGAGCAATGCACTTCCCGATAGTAGTCAATTCAAAAGAGTCGAACGAGATTAAAACACACTTTCATTCCTTTTACACAGCACTTGTTTTTATTTCACATTATTGTTAAAACAATTCACAAAGGTGGTCAAAAGGCAGTCACTGCTAACTTAGACACTCTTTTTCAATTTACTGATTTAAGTTAATATTGTTGTTAATATATTTACGAGGACTGTCACTGCTAACTTAAACACTGCTTTTCAATTTACTGATTTTAGTTAATATACTCTTCCACCGACGGTTGTTGGGCTCAGACTCGAATTATTTAACGTGGAGGCATGACTTGCCTCCACGGAATCCGTATCGCGATTGAAGATTCATTCACCGAAGACGACAGCACAGCAAATTTCGTACATTGCTTCGGTGCACGACAAGGGATGATTTTCCTTGCATTGGTCCAACAAAAAGGGGTGAAACACCCACACGATGATCGTTTCTGCTGGTCATGGCGTGTGTCCACGAGTATGCGGACCGTGGATCACCGAATTCATAAGGGGAACATTAGCTGTCATGGTTGCAGCTGGTGCAAATATCTCGACGTAGATATTTTGTGTTTAGACGATCAGCAACTGCGTACAGCATTTATGCGTCATCTCCAAGCAGTCAAATTTTCGGTGGTAATTTTCCATTTAGGAGAACTCGACTTCCTTGGGCGGTCAGCCGTATGCTTTAATGTATTTGTCGGTCGGATGACCGACCGATGTGGGCATGTATAAAAAGGAAAAGAAGAAAGATCTCCTGCACGTGTGCGGGCGACTCGTAAGGGGATATCTCATTGCTATGGTTCGGTTAATGTTGGTTGCTTGATGGTGCTTTTAAGGAACATGTCTGTTTGGTGCCGATGGATTTTGCATCAGCGATATTATGGATTTACGGCATTTCAGATATTTATGGTACAAACTATGTAAAGGTAAGTACATGCTTTCCAGGTTTTGGTGCTGTAGAGAGCAGTTACCTGGGTGGTTAATGAGAAGGTAAGCAGTGGCGTTCAAAGGAACTGCCACAGTACCATTAAAATCATCATCATCAACATCGGCAGTACAACCGGGAACTGGTCCTGGCCTTATTTACCAAGTCCTGAGGCTTGTTAAATTTTCCATGATAATTTGTCCGTCCGGGCAAGGTCATTAGTCTTGCGCCAGAACCATTAAAATAGTAATATTAAAATTGCAAAAAGATAATTGTGAACAATAATAGATTTGAACAAAAAATTACCATCTAAAATTTTATAAAAAATAAAATACTATTAGGTGTAAAACTTTGCTTCCACCGTTTTGCAATCGATGGCAGTGGTAGTTGAAATAAATAGATCATAGATGTCATACAATAAGCTTAGGTATTTGTAAACATAACGCCATCGAAATATTAGTCGATTTGTGCCTGCGTCAGAAAGTTATCCTTAGATAGATTACACATGTCACCTTACGAGCTAAATTCTCGTCATTTGTGGGAGGTTTTAATTTTCTGCTTTAATATGAATCCAGTATGCTGCCCGAAAGATGAGAGAAAGTAGTGGCCAGCGATGGACAATACTTTGAATCATAAATGTATAACCAGTTTTTTACAATAACGCCTCGAATTTCGGAAAAAAACGGCAGAAGCAAATATATATTTCAATACGCGGTCGGACTTTTTATTTTCTCCCAAGTTATTGTTTGATGGTTTAGATATTTAATATACCTAAACCCATCAACTTTATTGTCGGAACTTTGTGACACAATAAAGAAAGGCAATTTGCGGTTGCAATTCCTAGAGCTTGCGGTGGAGAATTCTTTCGCACCTATAAACTTTAGACTGTTGCTTTCAACAGTTTTTAATTCCTCGAGTAATCCTTCTGGGCAAAAGGAAGGATCAACTCCTTTTAGGAACATGGAGACAGTTTTATCCGCTTTTGGAGTCTACATGTAGTACTCGCTATCTGCCTTACTCAAAGCAAATTTAATTTTATGATAGTCTTCTAAATCACTACACATTATACTAATTTTTGCATTATTGATGCGTTTGGTTCTAAAATTCTTATGTGTTAAGCTAACGAGTTTATTTACGTCCTTGGTCTCCATGTGGCTCACAATAATGGGAGGAACTTTCTCCTTCCTTTCGAGTTGTTGTTTCTGCTGCTGTTTTTTCTGCTGCTACTGTTGTCGTTGTTGTTTTGTTGTTTTTATTCACATCATATTCCAATTAATCTTGTCAAGTTCATCATCAGACTTATTTTCTACTGGCTCCTTAACGCCCAGGTCTCTTTATTTGTTCCCTGCTCCGGAGAGTGAGCATCACTTGGAAAGAAAATTTTCATTATTTTTACTTATTTAACGTTACTCTTTCGCATTTGATTTGGGCCTTTTGCCGGTCAAATTCGGTTGAGGAGTCAACCTCCTCCTTGTCTTTTTACCTATCACCTGAACTTCGTTCATAGTCAGTGCGTCACTTTTTTTAAAATGTTTTTCGCGGGTTTTTTAATTTAAATTGTTGTTTGTTTGGTGACACACGTGATCGAACCATTAAATATTTATTTATTAAACATGTGCACTCGTGCACTCTCGAATGCACCCACACCTGTCTTTTTTGTGATTAACGTGTATACACCGTCCACACTTTACTGTTATTTCCTCTGAACTGAAGACTCACACATCCACATGCGCGTGTACATAACAATCATCATCATCATCATCATCGGCACTACAACCGGAATCCGGTCTTGGCCTTATTTAACAAATCTCTCCACCGGTCCCGATTTCGAACCGATGTCATCCAGTTTGGCACTCCCAGGCTCTGGGCGTCCTGGTCTACGCCATCCCTCCATCGCACACAAGGTCTGCCGCGCTGTCTTCTTCCATACATCCTGCGACAAAGGACTTTCCGGGCAGGCTCCTCTTCGCCCATTCGAGCTACGTGTCCCGCCCACCGGAGTCTACCGACCTCGATTTTTCTTACAACATTAGCTTCAAGGTAGATTGCGTACAACTTATGGTTGTAGCGTCTCCGGAATCGTCCTCCCTCACATACGGGGACAACAATTCTCCTTAAGACCTTTCTATCGAACGCGGCTAAGAGTTCAGAGTGCCTTTTATTAAGCACCCATGTCTCGGATCCATACATGAGTACTAGTAAGATCATGGTTTTGTACAGTAGTAGCTTGGATGTTCTGGATAAATTTCGGGATTTAAAGAGCCTTGATAGACCATAGTAGGCTTTGTTGGATTTGATCAGCCGTGAGCGTATTTCTTCTTCCATATTGTTATCGGCTGATACTATTGACCCAGGGTAGTTAAAGAATTGCACTACTTCAAATTCGTGCTCCACTACCCTGATAGTTTGACCAACGTTAGGTCTTCTCTTTGCAGAAGTTGCCACCATGCACTTAGTTTTTCCCTCATTAATGTGCAGTCCCAGTTTTTGTGACGCCTGCTCGATCTGGGTGAAGGATTCCTGTACCGCCGATTCGGTTCTACCGATGATGTCGATGTCATCTGCATAGGCAAGTATCTGGCTGGACTTGGTGACAATAGTCCCTCTTGTTGTAACGCCAGTCACGGATTGCTTTCTCCAACGCCAGGTTGAAGAGGAGGCAGGCCAGACCGTCCCCTGTCGGAGTCCATTATAGATGTTTATTGGTTTGGACAGCATTTCCGCTATTTTTACCTGACTAGTTACGTTGGTCATGGTCAACCTACAAAGTCAATTTGTTTGGAATGCCGAATTCTCTCATGGCATTATATAGTTCTACCCTGGCTATGCTGTCGTAAGCGGCTTTAAAGCCTATAAACAGATGATATAATGGAATCTTAAATTCCTATTAAACATGTGCACTCGCGCACTCTCGAATGCACTCACACCAGTCTTTTTTGTGATTAACGTGTATACACCGTCCAGACTTTACTGTTATTTCCTCTGAACGTTCGTTCAACGACTTTTTGCGGATGTTTCCATTGCAAGTCTGTACTGTCGTATCCACGACATGAGTTTCATAAAAGGAGATCTACAACATCCTCACCTTAGTTCAGTTAGCTTTCAAAACATTATACGGATTACATAGATATAGTAGACACTGGCTGCTTTAAGTTATACGTACCAAATCGTCTACCAAGTTCGATATTTCTAATCATTTAAAAGCGATCTGAGGTGTCCCAGGGAAGAACAAACTGGTCTTTGGGTGATAATCTGAAGGACAACATACGAGGGTTGCCTCTTATGTTTCGGGATTTGGCAACCCTAGTGTTGCAATCCGGCAATTGACAGCTCTGTCGTAAAGTTGGACATTTTTGAGGTTATACGCACTCAGAACGTTTTGACATACGAGCACTATTTGTGTTGTTTACAGTAACTTAAAAGATTCATCTCGGCCCAAAAATGGAATTAAATCGTCAACATTTTCGTGCGATTATTTTTTACAACTTTCGGCGTGGATTAACTCAGCAACAGTGCATGTATGAACTTAATTCAATTTTTGGCGATGAAGCTCCATCAATGACCAGTGTTTATCGATGGTATGGTGAATTCAATCGTGGTCGTAGTTCACTCCAAGATGAATTTCGTGAAGGTCGTCCGAAATCAGTTGTTGTTCCGAAAACCATTGATGCTGTAGGCGAACGAAAAAAATTTGTTCGCGTTGGATCCCACACAATTTGTCAATCGCCCAAAAAAAGGCTCGTGTCAATTGGTCGAAAGAAATGCTCAAAAAATACGGTCGCGGTGCTTCGAAACACGTCTATGACATCGTGACAGGTGATGAATCGTGGATTTACGCGTATGAGCCCGAAAGTAAACAGCAGTCGACTGTCTGGGTGTTTCAAGATGAGCCAAATCCAACAAAAGTTGTTCGCGCACGAAGCACTTCCAAGCAAATGGTCGCCTGTTTTTTCGGAAAAACTGGACATGTCGCAACCATACCACTAGAACAACGCAGAACAGTCAATTCTGAGTGGTACACAACCATTTGTTTGCCAGTTGTCTTCCAAGAAATCAGGAAAACCAACCGCCGAAGACGGATCACTCTTCACCACGACAATGCGAGCTCTCACACATCGGCTGCGACAACTTCATTTTTGAGCACCCAAAACATCGATTTGATGGGTCATCCGCCGTATAGTCCTGACTTGGCACCGAATGACTTCTTTTTATTCCCGTACGTAAAAAACAAACTGAGAGGTCAACGTTTTTCAACACTTGAAGAAGCGGTTGCTGCATTCAGAATGCATGTGTTGGAGATACCTCAATCAGAGTGGCAAAAGTGCTTCGACAATTGGTTCAAACGCATGCAAAAGTGTATAGATCTTCATGGGGAATATTTTGAAAAACAATAAAGTGATTTTCGATGATCAATATTTGTTTTTGTTCTCTAATCCCGAAATATAAAAGGCAACCCTCGTAATAAGAAAAATAAAATAAGAGCCCTAAAGAAGATCAACATTATGTATGCAAACCTCCATTGAAATAGCCATTCGTCAGTATTAATTTAAGTGAAGCATATTATTAAATCTCGTATATACTGTGAAAACCTTGGAGGTCACTACATAAGTCCATGACCTTCGATAGGACAGATGTTTGAACAAAGGATCGATGGGAAGAAAAAGATATAAACTATTAATAGGAAATTTTATTTTAGCACAATCTTATGGATGTGATGGTGGCATTCAAAATGGATGAGCTTTTGACTGACAAGGTCCTCCAAAAGAATATAAGCAGCTCGTCCAATGCCAGTGTTTGAGGAATAAGTATCGAACCCTATGGCCATAACTTTTTCAGAAATTTCCCATTTCATTAGAATATTATAAACAGCCTGAACAATCTTTTTGCGGAAATCCGATTCATTTTTAGGAGTGCCCAAGGACCTTGTCCTTGTATTGTGGTTCACAAGAACTGATATCCGATTCAAATTTGAATAAATCGGTCAAAACAGAAGTACGATTCAGGACTAAGTTATCGGTAAGAATTTACAATTTTAAAGAATTGACTTTCGTTATTGAACCCAACGCATCCGTAATTTTTAAAAGTAAAATAACTTGAATATTGAATAACTTGTCTATTACATTCGAAAATATTATCCAGCGCAATCTGATGGATGAGATGTTGATATTTATGTATGCGCACGTCATGTTTACATATATGATGAGTTCCGCATCCTTAAACGTTGTAATTATTTTTTTCATTGAAATAATAATTCAAAAGTCCCAACGAAAGTACAAATTTTAATAATATTTCCTTCGTTCAATTTTAACCAATTTATGGATCCAGTAATTACTACATGGGCTGAAAAGTCCCGAGGTTTTTCACTGGGAAATAAACATGGACTTATTTCGAGGGGCTCATCTGTCATTAGTTTATGTATTAAGATTTGAGATATTTCGTCTATTCGGTTACAAGCTACAGTCATTTGAGTGCCGCTACTTTCGACTTCGTTAAAAAAAATGAAAAAACAGGAATATTGCATCTTGACCAAACATTATGGGAAAAACTTCTGAACAATCATTGCAATGATTGTAGAAATGTTATCCCGCATCTGCTCCTTTGAGAATAGAAGTTTAACGGTATAGTGAATTTAAAACGGGTCATACAGGCGCCGAAAATGCACCTCACTCTGGAAGGCCAAAAGAGGTTACAAATGCGGAAATCGTAAAACACGTGCATCGGATCATTTTGAGTGATCGTAAAGTGAAGTTGCGCGAGTTAGCTGAAGACGAGGATATCTCCAAAAAAGGCAGGGGCGGGGGGCAATTTTGCACAATATTTTGGAAATGAAAAAACTATCGGCGCGATGGGTGCCGCGTTTGCTGACCGTCGATCAAAAACAGCGGCGCGTGATGGTTCAACGGCCTATTTGCCGTCGTTCCAGCTTAATCGAGCGGACTTTTTTCCGTATTGTGACGATGAATAAAACCTGGGCTCATTACGATACGCCTAAGTTCAGTAGGCAGTCTGCAGGATGGGTGGAAAGCCACGAAAGAGGACCAATGTGACCAAAAGACCAAAGCTCTGCCGGGAAGGTTGTGACTTCTGTGTTTTTGAGATGGGCATGTAATAATCTTCATCTATTACTTGCAGAAGTGAAGAACAGTCACAGGCGAGTATTATGCAGCGTTATTTGACAAATTGTATGACAAAAAAAAAAAAAAAACGGCCTCATATGGCGAAGAAAAAAGTTCTGTGCCATCACGAAAACGCACCGTCACACACGTCCTTGAAATTGATGGCCAAATTGGACCAATTACGATTTGAATGGGTTGCTCACCCACCGTATTCTCCAGACTTGGTTCGCAGTGACTATTCATCATCATCATCATCGGCACTACAACCAGGAACCGGTCTTGGCCTTGTTTAGCAAGTCCTGGGGCTTGTTAAATTTTCCATAATGATTTATTTTTTCTGGGCAAGGTCATTAGTCTTGCGCCAGGGGCTCCCCGACGGGGAATCGAACTCCGGTCTCCCGGGTGACAGGCGGGTATACTAACCACTATACTATCGAGGAGCCCAGCGCAGCGACTATTATCTGTTCCCAAACCTCAAGCGGTAGCTCCATGGAAAGAGATTGAAATCGAATGAGGAAGTTACCACGGAAATCGGGAAATCGAGGGGTATTTCTAGGGCTTCGACATTTCATACTACAGAAAGGGTATCGTAATATTGGAAAATCGCTATACCAAATGTATCGGTATCGAAGGCAACTACGTTGAGGAATAAATATAACGTTTCTCAAAAAACGTTTGTTTTCATTAAAAATCTCGGAACTATTCAGCCTATGTAGTATTCTTAGATCGTCTTGGAATTTTCCAGATATTTTTTTCCACTGATTGAAATCACCATTTAAGAAGACGTCCCAACAAATTACGGCTAGAGTCTTGCATTGGTCAAAGTTTTTATTTTAGTAATAAACCATCCAGACTGTAGTAACCACAATTTAATTATAGTAAAACTCTCCTGTACTATTAAGGTTTCAATTTCTCGGCCATTTTATTGTGCCACTTATAGTAATTCGTTAATTCCAAATTAACTTTAACGCTAATTATTCTACGCATCGAACTAACGTGAAAACTAAAGAGGTTTTTAATTATTGTCAAAACAATTGTTATATGATAAACAAATGTATGTTTGTGTGTGTGTGTGTGTGTGTGATTTTTGTTCTTAATGTCCCTACTGAAAGAGGCATTAAGTAATGACGATCTTTTTAATTAAATCTTTTGCTTTAATTGTTTGAAGACCCAGCTCCGTGAGGTCGGTGCCTCGTCGTTACATTGATTCCATCCATCAGATGCTTCATCGTGTTTCCATTGATCTCGCTTGTCTTCAGTTTGCTCACTACACCGTTGGCAAATCCATTCAAGTTGCGTGTATCCGCCGTCAGTTTTTTTTCCTATAAAAATCATAAAGTGCATGTATTATTTAAGGACATATATTCTGAAATGATTACGTCCCACCTTTGAATCACTCTGTACGTAGGCTTTTTTGTAGAATCTTGAGAACAGGAAGTAGAACATGACTGCATGTGCTCCGATAAAGTAGGCGAATCCAATTGGGTAATTACAATCATTCTTGAAGAACAATTGGAATGAATGAACCATGACTAAGATGAATTGCACCATCTGCAAAACGGTTAGGTACTTCTTCCACCACAGGTATTTCTGAACACTGGGCCCCATTGCAGCCAACATGTAGTATGTATACATTATTATATGAACGAATGTGTTTAGAAATCCGAAGAATGTACTATGTCCACCAGGGGTGAACTTCACACCCCACCATACGGACATCGGCATAATACCATGATGAATAACGTGGAGAGTAGACACTTGGTCGTATCGCTTCCGCAGCACGAAGAAGAATGTGTCAAAGAACTCGGTAAATTTTGAAAAAAAGTACCACCAACAGCCGCTTGCTATCTAGAATGTAAAAAAAACAACAAAATAGGAAATATTGTTTAATGAACTGAGTATAATAAATTAGTATATAAGTAACTAACGAATTGAAGACCTTATAAATGCAATATTTCATGAAATTGTTGTCGGGGTGTTCAGTAGTCGATCAATTTGTGACGGTATTGTGTCAATGCTCAAAGAAACATTAAAGGAGAAGAATAAATCATTATTCAAAATATTGGAAGAGAAGAATGACGTGGAAGAAGCTAGAATTAAGTTAACAAACTATTAGGAAGGAGACATCGTAGGACCACTTTGTACAACCTCAGTAAAAGCTGTTTAAGAAAAACCGAAGAGAGAAAAACTAAACCAAAAAAAAACATCTAGATGTATTACCAGATGATGAAAAGAATGTACAAGATATAGTGTAGCTATATAGCCCAAAGCGTTCAAGTTACCATCCACTACGTCACTGCATGATAGTTTGAAAAGTATATAGTAAAAGCAATACGCTTTTGAATAAAAATTGTTATAATTTCGAATAAATCAAAGAATTTGTTTAAGCGGTTCAGAGATAATGATTTTGATGTGCGAAATGATGAACGTGGAAGACCACCAAAAAAGTTTGAAGACGCCGAATTGCAAGCAATATTGGATCAAGATGACACTTTAAGTCAAAAACAAATGGCACAAATTTTAAATGTTACACAATAAACAATTTCCGACCGTTTAAAAGCTATGGGAAAGATCTAAAAGTGTGGAAACTCGGTGCCACATGAATTGAATGACAGGCAGATGGAAAAGCGAAACACCACATGTGAAACGTTGCTTCTACGACACGAAAGGAGGTCAGTATTGCATCGAATTGTGACTGGTGATGAAAAATGGGTTTATTTTAATAATCTTAAACGCAAAAAATCACGGGTACATCTAGGAGAAGCGTCAACATCGACTGCAAAAGCCTGATCCGTTCGGAAAAAAGGCAATGCTCTGTGTTTGGTGGGACCAGAAGGGGGTGGTGTATCATAACTTCTAAAACCTAGCAAAACTGTTCATGCGCAACGCTACCGACGACAAATGATCAATTTGAACCATGTATTGATCAAAAAACGACCAGAATGGGCCACAAGACATGGAAAGGTAATTTTGTTGCATGATAATGCAAATAGTCATACAGCAAAACCCGTCAAAGAAACGATAAAAGCTCTCGGCTGGGAAGTGTTACCCCACCCGCTGTATTCACCAGACTTGGCTCCTTCCGACTACCATTTGTTTTCATCGATGGGACACGCGTTGGCTGAGCAGCATTTCAATTCCTACGAAGAAGTCGAAAATTGGGTCTCCGAATGGTTTGCCTCAAAAAAAGACCGGTTTTATTGGCGTGGTATCCACAAATTGTCAGAAAGGTGGTCGAAATGTGCAGAAAGCAATGGCCAATACTTCGAATAAAATGTTTTTTACTTAAAAAAAAAGAGTTTTTTACTTAAAAAACAAAAACGCTCACTTCATACAAAGCACAGCTCGCAAATCAGGTTGAAGGTTTAGCATGGACCAACCTCATAAAACAATAACGTGTGGAGTAGATAACACTGCTATCCAGAATTAGATGGGCCCTTTAAAAATTAACATTATTTCAACACGATAGTTTAACAAGCCTGAAAGCAATGAAAGGCTAATTTCGAATTTGTTAGGGAAGGTGACGAGTATTTCCAATGTATTGATGAAGTAGCTGCTTTAATTTTATAAGCAATTTCTTTGTTTTAAAACCTTCAACTTCAAAGGCCGAAATGTGTACTATTCAACGTCTTGGCAATTTTCATTTTGTTGGCAACTATATCAATGCTAGAAAATTTGTAGTTTTTAATACCGTTTTGTGAAAAAGGACTCGACAGCAAACCTCTAAGAACTGTACTAAGATAAACGAAAAAGCGAAAAAAAAATTATACACCCTCTATGTATCGCAAAGCTTTTCAAAATGAATTCAGGGTTCCGAATTTCACGGATTATATATTAAGTGTATTATTTTATTTTATAATAGCATAGAGTGATCAGTTGAACAACTAGCCGCATGTGTCATTTTTTCATTTTACAGTTATATAGTTTAAATGTGTGTGTTATAATAACCGATCCTAAATATTATTAATCAGAGAAATTGTTATTTTAAAACAAATATATAACCGTAATTTTTGTATTAGTAGATATTACATATTTTAAAACATAGGCCGATTTAAGATGGATTATCAATTAACAAACTTGCATGAAAATGATTTTTAGGTTGAATAGTCGCTTTTCGGGCAAACATAACATACCATAGTATTAAAAATATAACCAGTATACTCAGACTGGAAACTTACCCGTAATGCACTTGGAGAGTTTGTATAGTCAACTGGTTCGCATCTGAGATTATACCCATTCAACCAACCGCCGGAACTAGCCTACAACAAACAACACTTTCATAAACATCCAATATTTGATATCGAGTATAATAGTACCAGAGTTACCTCATAGAACAGCCATGTGCTAAATATGACTTGAATGAAGTTATATATGATAAGAACTTTTCGAAGTTGAAAAGGTTTTCTATTTTCCATAAGTTTCGGGCCAAGGACCTAAAAAAATATTAATCATTATTTTCGCCTGTATAATAATATTAATTAAATGTATTGCAAGGATATTTGAGAAGAATGAATTTAAAATCGTTACACTAATATTTAAGTCGTTTAATCAGTATTGTCATTTTAAAATTTTTGTTTTTTGCTTTAATTTTTTTCATTTTGATACAATTTTTCAATTAGATGATTTTAGCGGCCAGAGAAAGACGTACATATAATGAAATGTGCTAATATCCAAATGAACTAGTCCTTCAGGTATAGAATGATAACAAATGAAAGCTCTGGAGATTATTGTTATCCCTAAATATTTACACCTAAGGGCTCCACCATTTCGAACAATTTAACAAACTGAATTATAAAACCTATTACTTACCACATTTAAAATTAATTAATTAAAAGAAGGAACTATGTAGAATATATACTCGCGTAATAATAAAATTACCAATATCTCTTTGGCTTTTCACCCGGAAAACCAAAATATTATTTACGAACAGATTTTTCTCTACAGCTAGTCATTCAATCCCTCGTGTACCATACTATTGTAGATTCCGGCAAGTGGGTATCATCCTATACGTATCTTTAGAAGTGCGGTTTTATATTACGTGTATCATCATCATCATCGGCACTACAACCGTGAACCGGTCTTGGCCTTATTTAGCAAGTGCTGTGGCTTGTTAAATTTTCCATAATGATTTGTTTTTTTCGGGCAAGGTCATTAGTCTTGCGCCAGAGGCTCCCCGACGGGGTATCGAACCCCGGTCTCCCGCGTGACAGGCGGGTATACTAACCACTATATTATGGAGGACCCATAATACATCTATACTTCTTTCTATTCTTAATTGTGGTGAATACCGCTTCTACGGGTATTTGATAAGTCATTAAGCCACCTAATTCATCATGTTTGCAACTGCTGGAAAATAAGTGGGAATACGGAGAGACAGTTCACCAACTGTTCGTTGACTTCAAAAAAGCCTACGACTCAGTCGCAAGGCAAATACTCTACCAGATTGTAGTTGAGCTGGGAATCCCGAAAAAAATATGCCGTCCTCATTAAAATTTGCATGAACGAATACAAAGGGCGAGTTAGAATAGAAAACCACCTCTCAGAACCATTTGAAATCCGGGGCGGACTAACACAGGAAGATCGCCTATTATCGTGACTTTCTAACCTTGTGCTCGAGTATGTCATCAGAAAGGTACAAGACGACAACATGCTCGGATCATCCATGAACGGGGTCACACAAGTGCTCGCATATGCGGATGACATCGCCGTTTTGGGCGATAATCTAGAAACTGTAGATAAAAATTGTGAAATCATCATGCAAGCGGCAGAAGAGGTGGGCCTTGAAATAAATAAAGACATAACAAAATACATGATTATGGCGAGAGCAGGTGGAACTCAGGGAACACATATAAACGTCAGAGGCAAGATACTTGAAAAAGTTAAAGAATTTAAATATCTGGGAATGATACTCACGGCCAGTAACGAAATGTCGAACGAAATTAACAAAAGACTACACTCCGGCAACGCTAGTTGGCACGCAGTCAGTAAACTGCTGAAATCCAAACTGCCATCACGTAACATAAAGCCTCGTGTCTATAGAACCATAATCATGCCGATTGTCGTATATGGCTGCGAAACATGGGCTCGCACAAAACAGGGAGAAAACAAATTCCGCATATTCAAGAATAAAGTTTTAAGGGGTATCTTTGGCGGCAAATATGAGGAGGCAGGACAATGGAGGAAACTCCACAACCACGAATTGCAAGAGCTATACCGCAAACCTGCAATAGTGAGAGTAATCAAGTCGCGAAGATTAAGATGGGCCGGACACGTGGCGCGAATGAGCAACGATAGAACCGTGCATAGAATTCTTGACGGTAAGCCAACGGGAAAGAGACCGAGAGGACGGCCGCGGCGGAGATAGGAGGACAATGTTAGGTTTGAGCTTGAGGACATCGGATCGGATGATCGAACGTGGAAGGAGAGCGCACAGGACAGGGAACGATGGCGGAGTCGAGTCGTTGAGGTCATGAACTTCCGGGTTCCTACAGGCCAATAAATAATAATAAATAAATAATAATAATAATAATAATAATAATAATAATAATAATAATAATAATAATAATAATAATAATAATAATAATAATAATAATAATAATAATAATAATAATAATAATAGTAATAATAATAACAATAATAATAAAAATAAAAATAATAATAAAAATAATAATAATAATGATGATAATAATAATAATAATAATAATTCATCATGTTAACTCCAAATATTTCCCCATGTTTGCTTTTCAGAAAACCCACCACCGTGCTTCTCATGAATGAGGAAGAGTAGCGACCGACGACCTGTCCTATCCTTGTTTTGCAGGTGTGTCCTATATGGTCGCACTGAGATGCACTGCTGGCGGATTAGTTTGTCGCGTGCGAGGTCAAGTTTGTACGAATATTCAGACGTGTATCTTTGATCCTTCCAGATTGTCTAAGTGTTGCGCCGTACGTGAACAGGTGAGTTTGCAGCGGCGGTCGTCTAGCATCAGTTGGTGAACTTTAGCAATGTTATCGTCATTTGTTGCAGTTTTTGGAAGTCCCGAACGTTCATGGCCTCCCAAGCCCTCACGGCCACGTTTAAACTCAGCAGCCCAAAATTTCGCTGTGGTAAATACTGGTGGAGAGTCCGCATACACAGAGCCCAACTCATCATTGATTTCCGCAGGCGTATTGCCTTTCAAAAACAAAAATTTAATGACTGCTCGATACTCAATTTTGTCCATTTTCACAAAAACACTAACATCGACTCACTCAAACGAATGTTAAATAAAAACTACGCGTCCAAAATGGCTGAAATTTGGTGAGTAACTGTCAAAAGATGCACAACTACATTCACTAGCTTTTATTGACGAGTGCTCTAATCTTCGCGTAGAGGTCGGAAACTATTCAGGACACCATCATAAAGTAAGAGAGATAGCAGAGGCTATGATAATGTCCAAAGAACGTGTTTGTCACATATTAAATCAAGATTTAGGCATGAGAAAGCTGTTGGGTGCGGCGTTTGCTCACGTTAAACCAAAAACGTGTTCGAATGAACATTTCCAACGCTCTGTTGGCGCAGTTTAGGCGCAATAAATCGAGTTTAATGTCGATGAAACTTGGATACACCATTATTTGCCCGAAACAAAAATACAGTCAACACAGTGGATTGCAAAGGGGAAATCGGCTCCAAAAAAAGCAAAAACAGTTTTTTTCGGCTGGGAAAGTGATGGCGACTGTTTTTTGGGTAGTCATGGAGTTATCTTAATCGATTATCTTCAAAAATGAAAAGCCATTAGAGGAGCATACTACGCATCATTACTTGACCAACTGAAGGCAGAAATCGCAGAAAAACGGCCACATTTGCAGAAAACCAAAATCCTGTTTCACCGAGACAACGCGCCGTCTCACACCTCAGCGGTTGCCATGGCGAAAATCCACGAATTACGGTTTGAACTTCTTGGCTATCCCCCTTATTCGCCAGATCTAGCCACAAGCGACTTCTTTTTGTTCCCTAATCTAAAAATTGGGCTCGGAGGACAGAGATTTTCGTCAAATGAGGAGGCAATCACCTCCGTGAACAATTATTTTGCAGAGAAAAACGCCGAGTACTATTTGGGCGGGTTAGAGAGATGAGGGCATCGCTGGGAGAAGTGTGTAGAGTTACAAGGTGACTATGTAGAAAAAGAGAAATAAATTAAAAAAAAAAAAGTCTTGTATCTTTGTTAGGTCGGAAACTTTTCAGGCCACCCTCGTATGCATTGTGGTGTTCAGTTTCTAGGAATTTTGTGTGTGCATGATAAACGCACATTTGGCTCGTTTATCGCGTATTTATTTTAGGGAGCTGATTTTGATGTTGGCAATTTTATGTTTGCGAACCAAGTGAACAATTGGTACGTTTAACACGTGTTTGTTGTGAAGATATGCATCGTGATGTTTGAATTTTAAGGAATTGGATTCAATGTTCGACAATTGAACGTTTGGTTTAATTTGCTTGACATTGATGTTTGAGGATATGTACGAATGATATTATATGGGAATTTGATTAGTGGGTATAATGTATATGGGTTTCTTGGAGCACTACGATAGCATTCATTATTATTTTATTTGTTTTTACCCAAACAACGTTTTATATCTACAAAAATGCTATAGAGAAGAAGAAATACACCGGAATTTATAAAAAATAAACCGGAATTGTAGAGAGAGGGATAAAAGGGCGTCGTGAATACGACAGCTGCTTAGACACCAGCGGTGAATGACGCGCTTCGATTTAAACTGTTATAGAATCCGAGTTTCTTTAAAATCTTTAAGGAGGCGATTTTTAAAGACATCACGTTAGTCATCGGTTTTTATTGGTTCATAATTTATTAAGAATTAACTAGTTTTCTTTCTTTTGATGGTAACGTGACCCTTATCGTCTGATTTTATTTACAAATTCGGATAATTTTTTGTCGTTCACGTTCATGGTTAATGGTTAGTACCTGGGTAAATTTGTGCGATAATTAGAGTTAATTAAAGATTTTTCGTACCGATATAGGTCGATGTATTGTGTCCGTTTAAACTTTCCATATTGAATCTCCATCTTTGGTTTACAATTTTTTCTTTCCGTCAACGTTTCTGATACTCGGGTTTACTTTATGATACGTTGAAGGATGTATATCTTGCCATTGATGATGGGGCTTACGATGCACGTAAAGGTGGCTTCCATATTTCAACGAAAACCATACCATTCTACGTAAAATATCTTAGTAAAGTTGTAATTAAAATTGATATATAAAAAAAAAGAAAAAAAGGGGGGGAAATCGTATGTCTATCGAAACTATACTACTATTTATTGTCCTGAAGGAACCCGAAAGTTCATTACCTCACCGACTCGACTCCACCATTGCCAGAGTTCTACGGCGACTTCAGGGAATTACAAAACTTCGTCGACTTAGCTGACAAAATATGCCCCATTCTAAAAAAATATGATCCCATATCTCAAAGTATCTTCTCAGATATGCTGAAATCTAAATTAAAAGGTAGAGCTCGAGAAGTTATAGAAATAAATAATCATGTCACGGCTTGGGAAGACATGAAGACAATCCTATTTAATAACACGAGAGGAATTATTCGATGAATTGCGTTCTATACAATTCAAGACAAATCCCATTAAATTCTACAATGACATTAAATCAATTTTAAGAAGACGGAACGTCAAAGCAAAACAATTGATGAACGGTAATGAAGGAGCTATTGGAGCCATTATAAACCATAATAAAAATTCCGCAATAACAATTTTTCGGAATAAACTCCCAGAACCCATGCGTTGTCTAATTTTCTGTAGAAACCCAGCAGTTTAGAAACAGCAATTAATATTCTTCACGAATCGGGATACGGTTATTTAAATGTATCACAAAATATGTCACGATCTAATGGACCCCCACAAAACCAAACTTCTCAAAACAGATACCCTAAACGAGACGGACAACATAACGATAGAAACATTAACAAAGGACTTAGTAATTTTAACAGGAACAATAATAATTACAGTCGAAGTAATGAAAATTTCCATAGGCACCATAACAACTACTGTCGAAACAACAACGATTCTGACAGATACTTCAATCCTAGAAGAAACAATAATAGCAATACCTTTATATACTATAATAACAATTACAACAACGATGGCTATAATAGTAATAATCACAATACTAATACTCGAAACCAACATAATTATAATAACACCCATTTTAATAGCAACCCTTATCCTCAACACCGAAACGGATTTAACAATAATCTTACTAACACCAACTCAAACTCCTACAACTCATAGAAGAAATAATAATAATAAGGATTCAGAATCCGAACCAATGGAAGTAGATATGTTGCAAAGTAGAAGAATGATAAACAATAGTAATCAAAATCACTATAATGAAGCTTTAAACTATTCGTGTACAGGACCCAGATACGGTCTTCCCTATATACTAATTTATAAACCCGAACATATTTGACCTAAAATGTCACTCAACCTGCAAAATGTGGTGTGGCAATCTTTATTAGAAAAGGGATCAATCATAAAGTAATATATAGTGGAGAAGTGCGCAGGTTCCGGGTGCTGGAAGCCTGTATCGTCCGCATACCCCTTCAGCAAGGAAGGGGTTTGTATGCGATTGCGGTCTATGCACCTGAGGAGCACCAACAAAACCTATTTATAGCGGAGCTCGAGACACTCTTTCGATGCTTACAATTGCACCTGGGCAAAAACTACTTTATCCTAGGGGGAGATATGAACGCCAAGCATAGAAATTGGGGAAATTATATATCTAATGCCAGAGGAAATCAGTTGGCTGGTTGGTTAGATCAATATCATATTGAATATAGAACTGACCTGCTAGCTACGAAATATCCATCGTTCCCCAGAGGTAGATCGTTCTTAGATATCTTGCTAATCGACTCACGACTGAGATTACTTAACACCAACAGACGAAACACAAACTGTTTACGGACAATTGAATACGACAGTGACCACTGTGCATTCACGGCAGTAATAGAGCTTCCGAACGAGCTCGCAGATCTGGAGGAATTCGTGATCCCGCAACCCTATAACTACAGGGCAATGCGATGGCCGCGGTTCACCAGATCATTAACAAGAGAACTTTGTTCGAATGACTTTAATCTGCCAGTAAACAGAAACCTGACAAATGACGAAATCAACAAATACATTCAACAAATGGACGAAACCGTAAAACGAACAATGGACAACACAATTCCCAAAACAACAGTTACAGATCACATTAACATGTACAGAAACGCAACAATAAACGCACTCCACAAGAAAAAGAGCAGACTGCTATCGAAATTAAAACAATTACACAGACAGTTTACAGACAGACAAGACCAGGAGATAATATCACTGAAATCTCAATTAAAAAACCTCCAACAATTACTTAAAGCTAATTATAGATTAGCAACAAATTTGTATTGGAACAACAGAATTCGAGCTATAAAAACTAATAACCCGAATATGTTCCCACAAATAAATAAAATATTCAGGAGAAATAACCAAAACGAGATTCAGTGTCTCCAAATTCCACGTACTGAGGTAAACAAGCAGCTGCTAACCAACATTGGCATAGATACAGAGAACGCTATCTTCAATAGTGAGCTCTTCGTGATCGAAGATCCTTTGGAGAAGGCGAACGCTGTGGGAGCTGTCTTTCAGGAAATGTACAAGGTGAATGAAAGCATTCACCGAAATCACGACCTGGAGGACAGAGTTCGACTGAATCACCTGCACCTCCGGAATGAAATTTCACATTGGCAATCGGAGAATCCGGGTTTTACGGAATTCAGTGACGATAATCTGTCAATTGACATTAATGCCAATGGTGGGGCTAATAGCCTTTTAATCACAAGGGAAGGAATCCAGAGTATCTTCGACTCATTAAGAAGCAAAAAGTCAGTGGGAATAGATGGAGTACCTAACGTCGTACTCAAGAACCTGCCCCCAAAGGCAATAGATATATACACGGTCCTGTTTAACAACGCGTTGAATAATGCATATTATCCCGCGCGTTGGAAAACGGCAATCATTCAGCCCATCGCAAAAAAGGGCAAAGACTGTACAAACCCAATGAACATGCGTTCGATAAGTTTACTCCCAAGCATCAGTAAAGTATTTGAAAAAATCATTAACAAAGCTCTGCTAAAATGGGTAGACGACAATAGCATTATTCCAAATAACCAGTTTGGCTTTAGGGCGGGTCATGAAACCACACATGCCGCAGCTAAACTGGTCTCCGACATACAATGGAATAAATGTAGGAACCAATGCACAGGTGCCTGTCTGATCGACTTGGAAAAAGCCTTTGATACCGTCTGGATCGAAGGGTTGTATTACAAACTGGTCAGATATGGCATACATAAGCCTTTACTATATGTACTTTACGATATGTTAAAAGACAGGAGGTTCGTGGTCAAAAGTGGTAATGTGACCTCTAATGAAACGTATAATATCAAGAATGGCTTGCAACAGGGTGCGGTACTCTCTCCGATTCTTTTTAACATTTACATTAGCGACTTAGTAGATGCACTTCCGCAGGCTATTGCGTACGCAGACGATCTCATAATTTACAGAACAGCTCTGAAAGTTGAGATCATAAATAGTTTAATACAGCGAGATTTCAACAACGTGCAGCGCTATTGCGACAACTGGAAACTTAAGATCAACTTCCAGAAATGTGAAGCCATCCTATTTAGAACCCCATTATATAAAGCCACGAACGACACAAGGAAAAACTGGCGAAAGCTAGTTATCGTGGGACCGCATGGAGATAAACTGGAAACCAAGAGTTTAGTTAAATACCTGGGCATCTGGCTAGACCAATATCTGTATTTCAACAGACATGTAGAGGCTGCTCTGGTTAAGGCTAGAAAAACGTTTGCTATGACAAGGAGGCTATTTCACAGTAGCCAACTTGACAGCAGGGTAAAGGTCATATGCTACATGACGCTAATCAGGCCAATGCTCATATATGGCTGTCCAGTATGGTTTAACATAGGTCCAAATTTGATGGAAAAGATTAGGGTGTTCGAAAGGAAGTGTCTGAGAACCTGTCTCAGATTATATCGAACACCGGAATCGGAATACAAAAAGTACTACTCAAATGAGACTTTATATAATGAAGCCTGCATAAATAGGGTGGATAATTTTATGATTAAATTAATCAGAGGACATATTGCGAGAGCAATAAGCTCGTCCAATGACCTAATTTTCGGGGCTTATTATCCAAATACCCTGTACTATGAGAACGTGCGTCGCAACGGTTTTGTTCCACCAGAGGCGTTCCTTGATTTGGACATGAAAGAGCTTATACAGGATGGATCCGGAATTCCGCTGATCTATCATGTAAGTAGATCATCCGTAGACGGGCGATTGTGCTACGACCGGGAAGTAACGCGCACCGAAGAAGAGCTCCTGCGCTTCAGTAGGGCTATCTCCCACAGAGACCGGGACGATAGTATTAGACAGCGTCAACAGTTCTGGTGGTTGAATGGCATATAAAGACCTGGATACCAAAGTCGGTATAGAATCACACTATCATCAGCTAGCTTACATAGACTTAGCTTTTCTAGAATTAGGGTAGTATAAGATGTAAGTTAAGTTAAGCTAAGTGATTTTACATAAAATATATTAATAAAAAAAAACAAAAAAAAAAAAAAAAAAAGTAGATAAGTTTAGGTAAGTTAAGTAAGTTAAATTTTAAGAAAAAAAAAAACCAAAAAAAAATTGACAAAGTTTTTCAAATTTTTCTTTGTCTTTCAAATAATTATAAGTATTGCCACAAAGTTCTGTCGCCGAAAGGCAAATTATACAAATATTAAGTAATGTTTAGCTTAGAGCGTCTGCGAAGGACCAGTAAGTTATTATATAAGATATTTAAGCTAGAATTTAAGCATTTTTTGTCTAGCCTTTAATTTAGAAACTAAGAATATAGAAAGAAAATAAAAAAATATTTAAAAATGGAATGTCACTCAACCTTAGAAGATCCTATTAAACTTAAGACCCTTAAACATTACGTAGAGATAAAAGCAAAATACATATACCTATATTTAAGAAATGATGCAAATAAAAATATCGAATTTTTAGTTTATCCTTTCGATACTGGATTCGACGGTTTGATAGGTAATAATATCCTTTTAAACTCGCAAGCTAAAGTAAATTATGAGACCCACCAATTAATCACAAACAAGAGAAATATAAAATTACATTTTAGTCAGGAAGATATTGTCTGTAATATTATAGAAACGAATCTCCCAGTCTTACAAGAGTAAGGCTTAGGTTATTTAAAGGAACAAACTATAAATGACAAATTGATAGTAGAAGAAGGCATATACGAAATCAACAACTACGAAATACATGCTGAAATAAGAACGACAGAAAGTACAAAAGATATTTTGCCACTCCTAAAACCAACAGAATTAGAAAAAGTAGATGGACAAAAGTTCAATATAATAGAAATTAATGACGAAAATTCACAAGAAAAATCGTTAAGAACAGACCACTTGAGTTTAGAAGAAAACACTCAACTTACTTTTACTAACGTTATCAAGCACAGAATCCACACAATAAACGATATCCCCATTCAAAGTAAAACATATCGGTATCCATTCACCCACAAAAAAGAAGTGGAAAACCAAATCCAAGAAATGGTAAATAATAACATTATACGGCATAGTAATTCCCCATATTCAGCACCCATCTGGATCGTACCTAACAAGGTATATACCAGCGGAAAGCCTCAATGGCGACTCGTAATCGACTATCGCAAACTAAACCAAGTGTCTATCGACAAGTATCCAATACCAAAAATCGATGAAATTTTGGACAAACTAGGAAGAAGTCAGTATTTCACAACACTCAATTTAACGAAAGGATTCCATCAGATTGAAATCCACGACGACGATATACAAAAGACCATTTTTATTGGCGACAATGGACATTACGAATTTCTTCGCATGCCATTTGGTTTAAAAACAGCTCCCGCAACATTGCAACGTCTTATGAACAATGTTTTAAGATCACTAAATAATAGTATATGTTTAGTGTATATGGATGACATTATTGTCTTTTTAACATCACTCCAAGAACATATTGACTCTTTACAGAACATCTTTGCAAAATTCAAAGAAGTAAACTTAAAGGTACAGCTAGACAAATCGGAATTCCTTAAGAAAGAAACATAGTTGGGGGCACATTGTTACACCAAAATTACGAAATTCCTAAAACGTCGAAACAAATAAAACAATTTCTAGGCTTGAGAGGTTATTATAGAAAATTCTTAAGAGACTATTCAAGAATTGCTAAACCAATGACCAAATACTTAAAGAAAAATACTGAAATTGATAACCATGACCCTGAATACAATCAATCGTTTCAAACCTTAAAAACCCTCTTAGTTTGTGAATCGAAGTTTATCCTGCTTTCGAAAAGATGTTCACTCTAACAACAAATGCAAGTCAGTACGCTATTGGTGCTGTACTTTCACAGAAAGACCATCTTACGTGTTCTGCTAGTCGAACACTTATTGAACACGAAATCAATTATAGTATGATTGAGAAAGAGCTTTTGGCAATCGTTTGGCCAACTAAATATTTCCGACCATACTTATTTGGGCGAAAATTCATAATAGTAACCGACCATAAGCCTTTAATATGGCTATTCTCAATTAAAGGACCAAACTCTAAACTAGTCAGATGGCGATTGAAATTATCCGAATTTGACTATGAAATTAAATATATATAAGGCACGAAAAATAGTGATACCGACGCTCTTACCCGTATACCTAAAATCGAAATAAATTTAACGGAAAATAATGGTATACCCATAAGCAAATCTAGTTTTAACGTCTTTAAGAACCCAATCATAATTACAAAATCTCAGTCACAAAAAATAGAATATTTCAACACATTTAATAGGAAGCGACCAATAATATATACTAAGGACTTGGGCGAACAATCGGCAACCACACTATTAAAGGAACATTTTAAGCCCCATTCCTTAAATGCAATTCTTATTGAAGATGAATTTTTCTATAAAATTGTCGAAGAAACCTTTAGCAAATATTTTTCAAATAATCCCAAATTTAAAATTACCCGCTGTCTAAAATTACTAGAAAATGTAACAGATGAGGAAGATTTAACAAAAATTATAGGAAAAGAACATTTAAGAAATAATCATAGAGGTATTGAAGAACTACATTAAGAAATTAGACTTAATTACTTCAACCTGAATTTAAAGAAACGCGTAACACAGTTTATTAACAAATGTCTGTAATATCGAAAAATATTGCAGCGAGCTTAGGGTTCGCTGGATTAATTATTTTTAATAAATAAGAGCCGTTAAATCGATTTTTGAATTAATATAAAACTTTATTAGTCCGTTAATAACAACCGTTACTTTTACCGTACACTTAACGATTTCTTGACTTATCACTTCCGTACTTATCGCGTCTTTGACTGCCTACTTATCGCTTGCTTCACTTTCTTACTTCTAACTCATCTCCATGCTCTGCGTGCGACGTATTTATCCCGTTTCCGTTCCATAGTCTTGAATGTTCTACTGTCCACGGTCTCCAGTTTTCCATTACTTTATAGAATATTCTAGTACTCTGTATCGGACTCTCTAGAATATTCTAGTACTGATTGTCATATGCGTCACACTACCCTCCGCCTAGATTAGTTCGTCCGGAACTAAGTTCACTGGTCTCCCGGGCCAACAAAAGCCGCCAGTCGGTCGCGATGCACCACTTTCATCTTGGCGTTCGGCGGTGGAAGTTCTTGACCTTCTTCCAAATTTTCAACCGCTCTCCTTTTCGAGTCAGCTCTAGTCGGCCGCCATTCTTTCTTTTCCTGACGACGGAATTCCTCTTGCATTTTAGGAGTTTGCACATCACGTAAGCGATCTAGATCTTCATCTTTAATTACACGCATATCATCTGATATTGGAGCATCTGTCGATTTCATAACCGTATCCAACTGATAGTTCCGCATCTTTTCAAATAACTGGAGCGGTTTGTTCTTTGGAGCTGACAGTAAACACCAGCGTGCGTCGTAGTAATCGACTTTCCATAGATCATCATCATCATCATCATCATCGGCACTACAACCGGGAACCAGTCTTGACCTTATTTAGCAAGTCCTGAGGCTTGTTAAATTCTCCATAATGATTTGTTTTTTCCGGGCAAGGTCATTAGTCTTGCGCCAGAGGCTCCCCGACGGGAAATCGAACCCCGGTCTCCCGCGTGACAGGCGGGTATACTAACCACTATACTATCGAGGAGCCATAGATCGTTGCACGTTAATTCTGGTTTCACGTGTTCTTCTCTATACAACGCAATGAACGGCACCTCTAACTGTTGATTACGCCTACAATCTAGGGCTTGCTTGATCTTTCCCCCGTGTGTGGTGGCTTACAATAGCGGCCTCGACCTCCAACATCCGTTGATCTCTCTTGTTCGGAAACAGTTGATTTACAAAACGCATGTTTGTAAATCCATTCAGCTTCATCTTGTAGTTCATTGGGTCCCTCTGGAACAGGCGTAACCGGAACTTCGCGCAATTGCATTCGCTCAGGAATATCCGTTTTACGGATTTCATTGTCCAAATCAGTAAAGTGACCCCTTTCCAATTCACTAGGTTCGTATACGGGTTCATATCCGTCCTCGTCATAATTAGTGAAATCCTCATATTCGAAATCTACACCAAAACTGTCCTGACATTCTTGCAATGACGCGTCAGTGACTAGAAGTCGTCTTTTCTTCTTCTTCTCAGCAATTGACCTTCCTTCGTCGTCTACAATAAAATCCTCAGCATCAGAGTCCGATTCCTCATCATCATTGAAATGTTTTGCCGCCTCAGTTTCCCTGTGACTGCGTTCAGAGCGGCGTTCAACATCGTCTTCGTCGTCGAATAGCTGTTCGGCTATAGCCTCACGTGCTGAACCTTCATCGACGTGCTGTTCCTCTCCATCACTTTCTTCGTCCTGTATACGACGCAGACGCTTAGAACGCTTTCTGCGTTCGACTTTCAAACCAATATTCTCTTCAATAAGGTTACAGTCGCCGTCATCCAGTCGGTCGTCCAACATGTCATCATCATTGTAAATCCGTTTCGGGGAACGGCCTGAAGCATCAGTGTCTTCACCATCACTGCCATCCTCTTCAATCGGGTTATCATCGATGAGATCCTTCAGTTATTCACGTAACACATCATCGTCATCTTCCTCCTCTTCCTCACTGCTGTCGGGCATAGCTTTGCTCTTCCTGAGTTTCTTCCTTTCATGTGGCTCCAATTTCTCCTCATCCTCAGATTCCTCCGCTTCCGAGTCCCAGAATTATTTCATACACTGCCTTTGGGCATCCAATTTTGCCTTAAACACTGCAGCTCGTGCGTCCAATTTTGCATTAACGTCTGTGGCTCGCGCGTCCAATTTTGCATAAACGTCTGCAGCCCACGCATCCAATTTTGCAGCTCGCGCAAAAATTTCATCATCATCATCCTGAGCATCTCCGAAATGTCCAACTGTGGCGAACTCTTCTCCGTTACATTGGCACCATCTTGACTCGCTGTTTCTTCTCCACCCGGACAGTCTGATCCAATCGTAAAAACAATTTTGTCGACATCAATACCCTCTTCCTCCATTGCTGCTTGCAGACGCTGTCAAAGAATTTGCTTCTGTCCTCTGCTATCCAGATTCCGGTCCTCAAGTTCCTTCTTCAACTCAGGAACGCGAAGATCCTCCAAATGTCGATCTGACATCGTTACAACACACTTTCACAGACTTATTTACTTCACTAATAATTAATCCCACTTCTGACACAAATTGTAGCGAGCTTAGGGTTCGCTGGATTAATTATTTTTAATAAATAAGAGCCGTTAAATCGATTTTTGAATTAATATAACACTTTATTAGTGCGTTAATAACAACCGTTACTTTTACCGTACACTTAACGATTTCTTGTCTTATCACTTCCGTACTTATCGCGTCTTTGACTGCTTACTTATCGCTTGCTTCACTTTCTTACTTATAACTTTCTACTTATCGCTTGCTTCACTTTCTTACTTCTAACTCATCTCCATGCTCTGTGTGCGACGTATTTATACCGTTTCCTTATTCTGATTCGGCGTTTCGTTTCCGTCCGTTCCATAGTCTTGAATGTTCTACTGTTCACGGTCTCCAGTTTTCCATTACTTTATAGAATATTCTAGTACTCTGTATCGGACTCTCTAGAATATTCTAGTACTGATTGTCATATGCGTCACAATATGTTAGGAATCCCCATAAGCCATTATTAAAAATAACCGAAACCCCAATGAATCTAAGGGAAATCATACATGTAGATCTATTTTACAGTTTAGAAAAGTCGTTATTTCTTACCATAATTGACACATTTTCGAAACACCCTTATGCGTTAAAAGTTTCAGGTATAACTTGGATATAATTCAAAAGAGCCCTTCCATATTCTTTTAGCCAATTTGGTTACGTATAGAAAATTATAGTAGACAACGAATTAGGATTCAGGGCAATCCCAACAAAAGGGTATTTAGGAACAATTAATACAGAAATCCATTATACGTCAAATAGTAATCATACATCAAATTCTGATTCTGAGCGCTTACATAACACAGTTAATAAACACATACGATTACTAAAACACGCCGAAAAAACCAAAGACGATTGCGTTGAAGACAAAATTTTAAAAAATATAAATTATTATAATAATACAATACACTCTACATCTAACCGAAAACCCATTGATTTTGTTAACGGGCAAATACAATAAAATGAATACAAAGATATTTACGAAAACATCCTTATAAGGAAACAAAAAGCTATAGAAAAATTAAACCGAATTCGCAAAAACGATACCTTAGAAAGTGGACAAAATTTTATTAAAGAAGCTTGAGGAGGAAAAAATCATTCCAAATATAGAAAACTAAATACGCAAAAGATTGACGAAGATCATATTGTAGATACCCAAAACCATTTCAAATATTATAGAACACATATTAAACTTAAGAAAAAATATCATTAGCTCTAAAAAACTAATAAAAGCCAAGACGAAATAAAAACAAACAAATTAAATATACAAAACATTTCAGCATTCAGAAATATTTGAACCTCGAATCACTATAATTACATAAATCGAATAACCAAATGTGAAACACATATAAATAATTGTAATTAAACTAAATAATGCACGATTATATATTTTACTCCATATAATTATTAAAACTATACTTAACACATAAATAGGAAAAAGTTATGACAATTACCCTCTATTTAATTTTGTATACATTATATCATTTCTAGATAACTAAAAATATAATTCTCTTAGATAATAAAAACGAAAGAAAAAAATTCCTACCTAATTTCGTTTTAAGTACTATATGTATCATTTTGCAAACAAAACCTTTTTATTATTCTGTTTTTTTTTACACTACTTTGCTAAACATTTCGTCAGAGCCTCAATCTAACGGAGGCATAACATAATGAGTGCATCTCGTATTTTAGACCAATGGATAAAACCCGACATGCATACGCTACATGTCGTTATAGTGTAATTATATTTTAAGTACCTTTCCCCCACTTACCTGTTAAAATATACACAGATAGACATTTTGTATATTGATTTTTTTTTCTTGTAACTGCCTGAGGTACATTCTGTTATCAATCAAAATGTTTGATTTTAAGTGAAAATAAAAATATAAGTTAGTCTTAAGAAAGATTCCTTGGAGGTGAGATAGATCCCGCACGTAAACTATAAATAAAAACGACCCGCGGAAGATCCCGGGATAAAAAATAAAGAAACAACAACTTCTAAACTCATAGACAACTAGCCTGTTAAATTTAGTGTTATTTCCTAGGTTTTAATTATACAAACACACAAAGAAGTTTACCAAGATCGAATAATAGATATTGAAACCTGTAGATATATAGCTTCACAGTATCCTAATAGTGAGGGCACCCAGTCGTAAAATAAAATATGTAACCTAAAATATATTCCATTAATGTGTCCCAGTTGAAACTCCTTACTACATTCCTGATATGCTTTGTAACTCGACGTCAATGTACAGCGTCTAAGTATCATTAAACATTTTTGTATTACATTCCATAGTTTACGTCGTGTCGTTGGTCATTAAACAAGGAAAAACAAAACATCCCAGAGTGGTGTCCTTGAACGCCGTTGTATCATTTATTCAGCCCCTCGTCGTAAAAACCGGCTGAAATCCAATAGACCAACACAGTAGCCAGTGCAATAGCCTTTTACGGAGCAGTATGTCGATTACAATGATTGTAGCAAAGAGCATCTCATAACGACCCTGAATGTTTACACTCATTGAACGACACACAAGTCAGGTAAGCTGTTCTATATTCAAGCTGATTATGCACAGTGCAAAGTGAACTATCTTTCTTAATTGAGTTGCAAAAGAAAATCATTGAAACGAAATTCATTTATACTTTTGATGAAACTTACCTTTACGAAGTAAGCATATGTGATACTAATTGCTATCGTAGGAAATGGTGAACTCATCAACGGCCAATCTCTTGTTCTTGGATCCGATTTGTTATCCATCAGGTCCCGCCATCCATTGTAAAATGAACTGATGAAATTCTGGAATTAAACAAAAAAATAACGAAATCTGATTACATGTTGTAGAGTTAGAGTTTATCAGATCAAAGGTGATTTATATGAGTGAGAAGGAGTATATTCCATACTATGGAATTGATTCCTAGGTAGAATTAAGATATCGTTATTTGGATTTATACAGTGTCGAAAGAAAATTCAAATGCAATGAAGTAGCAATTTTAAATCGGTTCACTGTGGAAAGGAAAAGTTACTTATAATGAAATGATACATATCATCCAGACACATGTTTTAAGAAAAATTGAGAGAAAATGCTGAGGAGAACTAATAAATCACGCAATTTTCAGTTCTTATTTTGTACTTTACATTCATGTCAATTACAACAAAAATTGTAACAAATACACGATAGAAAAATGATGTAGTTTCCTGCAAAGGTTTTTTTTTAAATACAGTTCTACGTAAAATTATTTAAAAAGTTTTTCTCTTATTACCGAGGCTTTTAGGACATAGGATATGTTGATGAAAAAAAACACCCAGATTTAAAGTTGGCACTTGTAACTCAAAATCTAGAAACCAATAAGTAAGTTTATGCTCAAAAGTCAAAGTTTGCAATTCTAAATTGAAAAATTAATAATATTGTATTCAGAAATTTATTCGTAACTCCACATAGCGAAATTAATAAGTGTTAAATCATTAATTTTAAATACGTGTACACCCAATACAAGGTATGCAAATATACATATATATATATATGTTTCGGGATTTGGCTACCCTAGTGTTGCAATCCGGCAATTGACAGATCTGTCGTAAAGTTTGACATTTTTGAGGTTATACGCACTCAGAACGTTTTGACATACGAGCGCTATTTGTGTTGTTTACAGTAACTTAAAAGATTCATCTCGGCCCAAAAATGGAATTAAATCGTCAACATTTTCGTGCGATTATTTTTTACAACTTACGGCGTGGATTAACTCAGCAACAGTGCATGGATGAACTTAATTCAATTTTTGGCGATGAAGCTCCATCAAGGACCAGTGTTTATCGATGGTATGGCGAATTCAATCGTGGTCGTAGTTCACTCCAAGATGAATTTCGTGAAAGTCGTCCAAAATCAGTTGTTGTTCCGAAAACCATTGATGCTGTGCGCAAACTGATATTGGAAGATCGTCATGTGACCTATCGTGAGATTGAGACAACCTTAGGCGTTAGTGGGACCAGCATACATTCAATATTGCATAAACATTTGACTGTCAAAAAAATTTGTTCGCGTTGGATCCCACACAATTTGTCAATCGCCCAAAAAAAGGCTAGTGTCAATTGGTCGAAAGAAATGCTCAAAAAATACGGTCGCGGTGCTTCGAAACACGTCTATGACATCGTGACAGGCGATGAATCGTGGATTTACGTGTATGAGCCCGAAAGTAAACAGCAGTCGACTGTCTGGGTGTTTCAAGATGAGCCAAATCCAACAAAAGTTGTTCGCGCACGAAGCACTTCCAAGCAAATGGTCGCCTGTTTTTTCGGAAAAACTGGACATGTCGCAATTGGTTCAAACGCATGTAAAAGTGTATAGATCTTCATGGGGAATATTTTGAAAAACAATAAAGTGATTTTCGATGATCAATATTTGTTTTTGTTCTCTAATCCCGAAATATAAAAGGCAACTCTCGTATATATATATATATATATATATATATATATATATATATATATATATATATATATATATATATATATATATATATATATAAATATATATATATATATATATATATATTTATATATATATGCGTCATCGGTTTGCCTTTCCTGAGAGATGTTATTTATTATTATTTATTGGGCTGTAGGAACCCGGAAGTTCATGACCTCACCGACTCGACCCCGCCATCCTGTGCACTCTCCTTCCACGCCCGACTATCTGATCCGATCTCCTCAAGGTCAAACCTAACATTGTCCTTCCATCTCCGTCGCGACCGTCCTACCGGTCTCTTTCCCGTTGACTGCCGTCAAGAATTCTACGCACGGTCCTATCGTTGCCCATTCGCTCCAGGTGTCCGGCTCATCTTAATCTTCGCGACTTGATTACTCCCACTATTCTAGGTTTGCGGTATAGCTCTTCCAATTCCTGGTAATGGAGTTTCCTCCTCGTCATATTTACTTCCAAAGATACCCCTTAAAACTTTATTCTCGAATACGCGGAATTTGTTTTCTTCCCGTTTTGTGAGAGCTCATGTTTCGCATCCGTATAGAACAATCGGCATGATCATGGTTCTATAGGCACGGAGTTTTATGTTACGTGATAGCAGTTTGGATTTCAGCAGTTTACTGACTGCGTGCCAAATAGCTTTGCCGGGTTGTAGACTTTTGTTAATTTCCTTCGACATTTCATTACTGGCCGTCAGCATCGTTCCCAGATATTTAAATTCTTTAACTTTTTCAAATATCTTGCCTCTGACGTTTATATGTGTTGCCTGAGTTCCACCTGCTCTCGCCATAATCATGTATTTTGTTTTGTCTTCATTTATTTCTAGACCCACCTTTTCTACTTACAGTTTCTAGATTATCGCCCAAAATGGCGATGTCATCCGCATATGCGAGCACTTGTGTGACCCCGTTCAGGGATGATCCGGTCATGTTGTCGTCTTGTACCTTTCTGATGACATACTCGAGCACAAGGTTAGAAAGACCCGGTGATAGACCATCTCCTTGTGTTAGTCCGCCCCGGATTTCAAATGGTTCTGAGAGGTGGTTTTCTATTCTAACTCGCCCTTTGTTTTCGTTCATGCAAATTTTAATGAGGGCGGTATATCTTTACGGGATTGTCAGCTCAACTACAATATGGTAGAGTCTTTGCCTTGTGACTGAGTCGTAGGTTTATGTGAAGTCAACGAAATGTTGGTGAACCGTCTCTCCGTATTCCCACTCCTTTTCCAGTAGTTGCCTTATTGTGAACATTTGGTCGCTCGTTGACCGGTTCCTACGGAATCCGCATTGGTAGTCTCCCAATATTTCTTCTGCGTACGGTGTGATTCTAGCCAGAATGACATTTGTTAATATTTTGTATGCGGTTGGGAGCAATGATATTCCTCTGTAGTTTTCGCAGTCAGATCTGTCGCCTTTTTTGAAAATGAGGACGACTATTGAGGTTTTCCATTCTTCCGGAGTGACTTCCTTATCCCATATTGTTTGGATGAGTTGGTGGATCTTTCGAACGGTTGCGTCTCCTCCATGCTTCACAAGCGGGAGCTTTGTTGTTTTTCAATCGATTTATTGCGTCTACAACTTCGTTGAAAGAGGGCTCTGGGTTCTGAGGCTCGGCTGTATGTACGTCTGGTGCGTTTATTTGTGGTTAATGGGTGCGCACATTGAGCATGTTTTCAAAGTACTGATTCCATCTTGTCACGATATTGTTTGTTTCTGTGACCAGACAGCCGTTAGCATTTCGAATTATTTTGGCTTTCCCTCGATAGCCATTTCTAATTGAATTTATGCCGGTATACATAACCCTGATGTTCTTTGCTCTGGCATTTTCTATGATTTTCTCGATCCGAGTCTTCTCCCATTCGCGTTTTTAGCGTTTGATGAGTCTCATTGTCTCTTTCCAAATTGTCGGGTATCTTTCTACGTTGACTTCATCATATCTTTGTAAGGGGATCACTCTGAGGGGTTTACGTTCTTCGATCTTCGCCAATCCCCTCATATTCAAACCAAGGTTTGGACTTTATTGTTTTGACATAAGGTACTTTTGGACTGTTTGTTTGATTGTGTTTCTGAACGATGTCCATTTAGTGTCCACACTATTGGCTTCCTCTTCCTCACTACTCCCATGCTCTAGGATGCCAAATCTATTCGTTAGTTCGTCTTGATATTCAGCCCTTTTGCGCAGGTCTTTTAGGTTATCAATGTCGAACTGCTTGTCTCCCGTGACTGTCCATGTGGGTTTGCAGCGAGCCGGCTCCTGATTTTGCCCATCACTAGAAGATGATCGGAGTCGCAATCTGCTCCTCTATATGATCTTACGTCAATAATCTTGAAGTGGTGATCTTTGCCCTGCACTCATCGTCAAACCAAGGTTTGGGCTTAATTGTATTCTTAAATCCTAATACCTTTTGGGCTGTTTGTTTGATTGTGTCTCTGATCGATGCGCATTTAGTGTCCAGGTTATTGGTATCCTCTTCCTCACTACTGTCATTCTCTAGGATGCTAAATGTATTCGTTAGTTCGTCTTGATATTCAGCCCTTTTGCGTAGGTCTTTTAGTTTATCAATCTCGAACTTTTTGCTCGTCTCCCGTGACTGTCCATGTGGGTTTGCTGCGAGCCGACTTCTAATTTTGCCCATCACTAGAAGGTGATCGGAGTCGTGATCTGCTCCTCTATATGATCTTACGTCAAGGATATTCGAGTGATGTCTTTTGTCTATGAGGAAGTGGTCGATTTGGTTACGCGTTACGCCGTCGGGTGATATCCATGTGGCTTTATGGATTTGCTTGTGTTTGAACATAGTGCTTTTCACTACCAGATCTTTTGACGCGCGAACGTGATAATTCGAAAACCATTATCATTTGAAACGTGATGTAGGCTTTCTTTACCTGTAGTTGGTTGGTAGATGTCTTCCTTTCCAATTTTTGCATTGAGGTCCCCGAGGAGGATTTGAACATCGAATGATGAGATCCCATCAAATACTTCCTCTAGGGTCTCGTAGAACGTGTCCTTCGTTTCTTCGTCGGTAGATTCTGTTGGGGCGTGTACGTTTATAAATACATAATTGTACCATGGGCCCTGTATTTTTATCACCGACATTCGGCCATTAATAAATTTCACATCTTTTACATGGGGCGTAATCTTCGTGCTTATGATGTAGTCGGTTCCGAGGTTATGTGTATCGGCACCTGTGTAAATACGTTGGTTTCGACTACTTGATGTGCGAGTCGGACTTCCTGAAGCGCGACGATGTCCATTTTATATTGTTTCGCGTTTTCTACGACTGTCTGTATCGCGCCTGGTTTATATAACGTTCGAACATTCCACGTGCCGACGCGTATATCCCGCTTTTTCCGTTTTTCCCTACGTCTTCTTTTTGCCAAGTGGGTGTTCTCTTGATGATTTGTTCCTTTATGCTGGTGTCGGGTCATCATCATTGTGTATTGATCATTCATTTCAGTTCTACCCTGGATATGCTGTCGTAGGCGGCCTTAAAGTATATAAATAGATCATATAATGGAATCTTAAATTCCAGACATTTTTCCATCGCCTGCCTAAGGGTGAATACCCGATCAATCGCTGATTTGCCTAGGATGAAGCCACACCGATATTGGTAATAAGATTCGATCGTCTATCATGAGTAAATCCAGGAAAGAATTTCCTCTTGGATAAGACGGTATACTTGTAGCGTACAATTCCAGTTTGCGCTCTATAGCATTTGTTTGCCGCCAATCCAATAGTGCTTGCCTCTTGGGTTTGGGGTCAAATTGCCCCACACATTGTGCTTGGCGTTAAAATCACCCGCCATTAAGAAGTAATTATTCTCCGACTCTAACTTTAGGATTCGGAATAGCGTTTCAATTTCATTTATGAATTGCGTACACCAGGATTTTTGTCAGGAGCGTAAGCAGAGATCGTGTATAGATGTCTTTGACTTCTCAAAGGAATATGTATGATGCTGGCTTCTAGCACCTGCAACTTATGTACCTCTGTGCTGCAAAGGACTTTGTGGTGAAGGTCGTTCTTAGTTAACACAGCGACCCCACCCCGCTGAGTAGAGTGTGGTCGAGCACGTCTATTTACTTTGTAATTTTTGTAGCCCACTTTGTGCCCTTGGTTTAGCTTAGTTTCGCTAGCCAATAGTACATCTGAGCATTCGGCTTCGAGCAATTTGCCCAAATGATCCCTTCTCTCCACGCGGATTAGCGAATTTACATTCACGGCAATAATTTTTTGTTTTAATTCGATCGGGGGATTGAAGATCTTAATTTGGAGAGTCTTGTGTGAACAAAGTCGAATAGAGAATATCTATTCGTGTCTTTTGTTCGGTCTATGTTTTTTTTAAACTCAACAAATTGTCCTTGCATGGAAAGTAAGATTGATTTGATGTATGCATTTGCCTCTAGTGTGGGCCTGATTATGGTTGTGCGTGGTTGTTCCACTCGTGCTGCAGCCTTTGCACCAGCAGCCATTTGCGCGTATGACACACTAGGTGCTACGAAGTTGTTGTACGAACTATTTATCATTCTCTTTTCATCTTCAACTTGTTTTTTTTCTAATTTCAATTTTTGATTTTATTTGTTGGAATTTAGGACAAGCTTTAAACATCGCAGTGTGGTCTGTATTCTTACATAGTACGCAGGATTACTTCTTCCTATCCGGGAGTAGTCTTTTACCCAGAGGGCATTCCCCAATATTATGATTATTTAGACACTTTACGCGCCTAAACTGCATATTGCAGTTCGGTGGAACATGCCCAAATCGTTGACAGCGCATGCACTGCAAGACATGATCTGATTTACTTATTTTCTCCCAACTTATAGTTTAGTGAAGGAGAATTTTAATGTGTCGAAGGCCGTCAAGTTTACTGTTGGGGCTTAGTAATTGGCGATTACGATTTCGGGACTTTGCTGTGGAAAAGGGTTTAACATCCGTAAATGTCAGGCTTTCGATTTCAACCGTTTTCAGTTCCTCAAACATTTCCTTGGGTGAAAACGAAGGATCAACTTTTTTCAGAAGCATGGAGATCACCTTCTCTGATTTTTAGATGTACGTAGGGTATTCGCTGCGCGCTTTCCGTAACACTAATTTAATTTTTTTGTAATCTTTCAAGTTATCACATATTAAACTTATCTTACCATTACCAATACGTTTAGTTTAAAAACTTTTACAAGTTAACTCACCAAGTTTTATTAAGTCTTTAGCTTCGATTGAGCTAATAACTATGAGAGGCACCTTCTCTTTTTTTTTGAAATGTTGCTCCATGTGTCCTTGTGGCTGCTGTTGATGTTCATGTTGTTGGTTCTTTGTTTCTTCTCCCTGCTGTAGCTGGGGTTCATTCTCTTCTTTCTCTTGCCGTTATTTTGCGACGGTTTTTTCTTTATTTCTATTGCGAGCGTCTCATTTATTTGTTTTTGTATCTCATATCTCCTTCGCGTGAGTTCTTCGATACATTTTTTGCTCTCTTCTTCCATTTCTTGGCAGGTATTATCGTGTTTAAACTTGTTTATCACTCCAGAGTAACAATCACTCTTGGGAATTACGTATTTGTCGAAATTTTCATATTTTCCGATTGTTTTTTGCTGCTTGGCAATGAGGTTCGGCTGCGCATTTAGTTGCTTTCACAACGCCGCTTTAATTTCCGCCATTGTGCGGAGAACTTTTGTTTCTTTTTTACGACCGTTATTGAAGGCGGCCATACTGTGTGATAAGACACACACTCTCACGCGCGTCCGCACACACACTGTGTATATAATGCACACACAATGAACACGTATACAGTACACAGTTCAATATTTAACAATAAACTATACAGCCGTTCTCAGTGACGGCCACACTGTTTGCAAAATTGACACTTTCGCACACACGTGCACACACTAAAACGATGCGGGACAGGACGATAGGGCGATCCGTATCGTTCGAACGTTATCTGTTGAATCCCACTAAATTGTGTCTAGACACCCTTTACCCAAATCCGGTAAATCCAAAATAATATGCTAAGAAGCAAGCCGCATGTTCTTTTGTCGTGCATCTTTGGGACATAAAATGTACATTTGCAGACCCTTTTCAAGTATTTTGTCTACACAAAATCCTTATCCTATTGTTTCCTGCCGCAGCGCATGTAAAAAACCGTTGTCCATACTTCATTATCTCAATCCAACAAAATCCAATAAAAAAAAGGAGGGTACACTTAAGTTTCATTTTTCTTGATAGTTTTAAGATCAGTTTTATGCAGAACGTTCAAAGGAATGGACCGATAAGTTTGAATATAACTCCTGTAAAATATATAAAAAATTTTTTACCAACAAAACTCCAAGGGATACGCTCCTCCTCGGTCGTGAGGAAGCAGGACGTAGCCAGTGTTAACACACTGTTATGAAAAAACTACCTTCCTAACCCATTGTCATTGAATAGTTTCGTCGAAGCGAATGGACAATAAATTTCTGATACAAGAATTAATTCTATAATTAATTAGAATTAACTGAAATTCTAAGCCTCAAAAAGTGCAACGTACCTTTTGGGATTCTTCAAAAAACACTTAATTCCGTCATTAAAGACTCACAAATGTATACTGCTCATATGTTTTCAACATATAACCACAATGAATTTCTTTTCCTTAATTATTTCACTGAGTATCCGATAATTACCGTGAAAGTGAAGAGTGCCGCATTTTGAGCGCGCCAAATTAAAAAAAAAAAAAAAAAAAAAAAAAAACTGGCGCAAGACTTTGCCCGGAAAAAACAAATCATTACGGAAAATTTAACAAGCCCCATGACTTGCTAAATAAGACCAAGGCCGGTTCCCGGTTGTAGTGCCGATGATGATGATGAAATTAAAAAAAAAAGATTGCTTTAATTAATTTATTGATTTATTTATTTTTTCTACACCCAACCTTCACTTTAAATGTGGGAGGGAAAAAAGAATGCATTCGCCTGTAGCGAGGTTATAGGCAAGGCATATTGATAGTCTTGATCACATGCAAGGTTGAAAATTAAATTCCAGTTTAAGTACAACCTGTCACATTTTTTTGTACATATTATATTGAATAATATGCAATCTGGTCAATTTGAAAAATAAACATTCTAAGCAAATTACATTCAAAGTTAACCAGATAGATACTTATATGAATATTGTCTTTTGTTTATCGAATGTCGTAAACCAGTTTCCGTGCAGTAACATTGCGCATTCTGAATATAAACTAGTTATCTCTGTAGAGCTTATTACAATCTTGTTATTTTATATCAAAATCATCAGATTACTGTAGTTATTTATTGAGAAAAAGAAGATTTTGAATGATAAGCCTAAGTAAGTAAAACCAAAAGGGTATACAATTTTCTGTGGATTCGAATCTTCATATACGCTCTCGAGTGCATGTGTAGGAGTGCGAGCCGAAGGAAGATTTGCACGCGAGTGAAGCGGCAAATACGTTACTCCCCCTTCTTAGCATCCCATCGAGACTGCTGAATGATTTCTTATTTTTAGTGGAAAGGATGTGACTTGCGTTTTGGGATGGTTTTAGTGGTGCAGCTGTTCTAAAGGCCTTTCTTAGCTTAGCCATATTCGCACAAAGTGGGAGTACTTCTCAGGATCTGCCACAATTGAGTTCCTGTTGAAGCCCGGAATTTAAATTCCCATTGCTGAAACGTCATGTTCATCACAAACACATAATTCAATTTTGTTTCATATACTGAAGCCTAAACATATACGGAAACAGTTTGTCCAACGAATTCGATACTGTTTCTAGCATCTTGCTCCAAATATCCGCACTGAAGTCGTAATTGTGGGTGATTTAAATGTTTATAATTCTTAATAGCTTTGCAACTCTGGATACACAATTTCTGAAGGTTAGTATGTCCAGATATTTGTCCATTCAAATGTTTTAACTTACTGGTCGTAGATGGCTTGGTTGTGCCAACACTCTTGACCTGTTCCTCGTCTCCCATCCTAATAAGTACACAGTAGAAGTGTCCTTGCCTTTGGTTATTTAAGGCCACAGTTGAGAATTATGCACTGTGTTGTATCTACCAAATTTTCTGTAACCAACAACGTTAACAAAGGTGCTCTATGGGAAAGCTCTCTGGGAGGATTTAAGCAACTTTTTGGGGAAGTTAAATTGGTCGGTTTTTTTTCCAAGTGAGGATGTTAAGGGCTTAGCTGCGCTGATTAACAGGGGCAATTGTAATTAGAATGAGAATCTTTATTCCATATAGGTTAAGAAGTTTCAAACTTAAGGCGAATATGCCCAAAGTTGTTCCATGAAAATATTTGGCCATTTGTGGAGAATATCGAAAACCTTATTTGATTACTCAACGTTATAGAGAAAGCGAGTCTAACTAGAGAAAGCAACTTAATACTGCCCAATACCATATTAGCTGTACTTCAACTTGAGCACAAGCACCACTGCGGGGGTGAGGAAGTATTGCATCAAGCACGGGCAATAGGTTCACTTCTTCCCCACTACACCGTCACTACGAAAAACAAATGTTCGCCCGAAGAAAATCCAGGAAAAGAAAACGCTGCTTTTTTTATTTTTTTTATTTTGATTTAGGAGTTCTTTTTATTTTGGGTGATCATTTTTATTTGATTTGGTTTAACTTATATTTAACATAACTTATCACTAGATTTAAATTGGAGAACACTGTGTCTACACAGAAAAGGATCACAACTCAATGTAACTATCGAAAGGGTGCGTTTTGGCAAATAATACACAAATAACTAAAAGCATTATGAGGACTGCAGCGAGTATGTTGGATGGCGTTTAAGACAATTATTGGTACGTGTCTGTTCGCGATGGCAATTGAATAAAGCAAACCCGAAATTCTGTTAGCCTCGAGCGCTGGCGTGACTACAATGTCAATGGTTGAGATGCGACTGATATAAAATTCGCGAATTTAATGTGACGAGCGGCGGCGTGACCTTCCACTATGATGATTCAATAGTGACTGATCGGAATAAGGGTGGAAATTGGGATTTCTGCTTTTACACATCGATCCGCCAATGGTAATCATGCTCTTCAGTATATTCCTCAAGTCACCACACTCATCGAGGTAGAAACGTACTTGTGTATTCGTTCGACGTCGATGGACAGAATTTCGAAGGAGAGGAAAATTTAGCTGGTGGAATTCACCTGCAAAAAGAGATCATTGATCCCAAGCGAATGGATGATCTGATGAAAAGCCGAAGTGACGCCAAATTGACTAGGGTAATTTATCATGAAAACTAATTAGATATTTTGATAAATTCCCCAGCGGTTTCGCTATGATGCGACGGCGTCGTTTGCTTCGACTTGTTGTTGGTACCCGGCATGATATGATTTCCGATGGAAAACTCATGGGCTAGCAAAAATGGAGTTGCCGTATGGCAAAAGGTAGCTGAATTCAATTCTGCATTATCTGCATAGAATAATGAATTCAGCTATGCTCTTTTACAGGTAAAATAGCCGAACGGTGGGATAAGGGATAATGTGGCGCGCTGTTAGCGGTCGAAATTAGTTATAGAATTGTGGGTTGGTTCTCCATATAATATAGAGAAACCCCACGCCACACCCACCAGATTCCCCCTGGTACTTAAAGAGCTGAACAGAAACACAGCCGCTGGTCCGGATGTCATTCCTCCAATTTTTTGAAGGGGACGTTCTTTTTGAAGGAGATGTTCTTTCCTCGCTGAGCTTTTTAATCAGTCGTATGCAGCGCCAAAAAATAAATGGAAGTCATAGGAATATTCAACCAATTTCCAAAAAGGGCGACAGATCATATATATAGCAAATTTATATTATGTCCTAACTTACTAGTCCACTAAGGACAATTTAAGCTAAATTTGAGATGCCTACCGCTCGAATCTTAATTATGAATCAACAGAGTGAATTTCGACTTCAACAAGGTATACCGATTAGGATCGCCGAGTAGAATTCCATTCCTTGAAAGTCAAATGCTGCCTCTTGCCGTCAAAGACAAGTTATAAAGTAAATACATGTCGATGTACGACATTTGTGGGATCAAAGCGAAGGAACTATCAATGCTTGGCGAATACATTAATTGGAACGATCACATATATGAAGCTGCGAAAAGTGCGGCGAAACCTGTGGGGTTTCTTAAGATATGCTCTCCACCAACCTAACCGCAGTTTACAATAGAATACGCCGTAAACTAGAATTCGTGTCCCATATTTGGTCAGGGCATCAAATCCACCGCCAACTTCCAATGGAAATCAGAAGGAATATACCACGTGGAGGAAAACAGTGATGAACACAATGGGAGCATGTGAGGCAAATAGTTGGCGACGCCTCACTGGTACTATTGAAGAACAATACCGAATTCAAACTGGATGCAATATTGGACCGATTGGACTTCACATACAGCCGAACGTTCTACGTACTACGGATGGACATGGAACGCATCGAACAGGGTTCGAAAAATCTACCAAGGTACTATGACGAAGTCAACAAGTCATTAAACTTGATTATCGCAAAAATTCAGATGGAGTATAAGCACGAAGAAATAAAGAAAGCATTCATACATGAAGCAGAGCAAGAAGCTGCAAGAATATTCTCCAACGGACTAAACAACCATACAGCTAAACAAACATTATATGCATACAAAAGCACTTCACTCGCAGAAACATATGGAATCGCACTCACAATCCAACACGACACACAAAATAACATTGCAACCTGTTTGGAAAATCAGCCCACATGCAACACAGAGCCTATGTATGCGGACAGTTCCAGAGGATATAGACGACCCCAAAACATAAATAATCCTAAATTCAACAATTTTCAACGAAGACGACCATGAAAACAGCAACAACAGAAACCAACGAACGTGGACAAATCAACAGTAAGCAGAGCAAGACAAAACAACCCCTTTAGATATCAACAACGTGACATCGAGTACAGCTAGCAATATCCTGATCCACAACAGATGAATAACGACACACCATCTATGGAGAATAATGTAAGTGAAGACAATAGTATTAAAGAATCTTTTTTAGTAACGGAGTGCCAATTTTAACATTAAAAAATAAAGAACATTATAAAAAGGATAGAATTCTTATAGATTCGGGGGCATTCTACAATTATTGTAGAAAGAACCTAGATCCAGGCCACAACATCCCAATCAAAACAATCCATGGAAACAGTTTACTTAGGGATAAAAGAACCCTACAAATATTAGCGTATAGACTAACATTCCACGAACAACCAGATCTCGGGGAACATGGTCTATTGATAGGAGGCAGAAATAAATTTTGACAAATTGATACTGAAAACAGGAAATGAAACAAATATACAAATGATTAATTATGAAGAATCATCATCATCATCGGCACCAGGCGGGTATACTAACCACTATACTATCGAGGAGCCTGGAAGATGAAGAATATAAAAATAATAAAATATAATAAATATAATAAAATAAAGACCTACCATATGCCATTAATGTAGCAGCTACGATCAGAACGAAGACAGAAGAACCCATATGGTCAAAACAATATCCATACCGAATATCCTGTGAGTTCGTCAATAGGGAGATAGAAAAGCTCTTAGAGAAAGAAATAATTCACTCGTCAAGATCACCATATTGTTCATCAATACGGATAGTACCAAACAAAAAGAAGCTATAAATGAAGACGATACCCAAAAACGAAGATTACCATAGTTAATGATTACCGAAAACTAAATGAACGAACGGTTGGTGACAGATACCCCATGCCAAACATTGTACATACGATACAAAACTTAGAATCGGGATTTCATCAAATACTGATCAAAGAAGAGGATAAAGAAAAAACAGCTTTTGCAGTAACTGGCGCGTTGTATAAATATAATTAATGCGGATTGGGAATTAAATGTGCTGAAATGTACTGGAGAAATCTAGTACATTCGCATGTATACCAGTTGCGCAGCAGCTGGCACCAACTGGCCGGCTGTCACCACGATGATGTCATAGCGTCCCTTTTTGAATTGGCAGTTATGCCCATTCATTCAGTCTACAATCAACATTCATCGAATAAACACCATCGGTCAATAATTGTCAATCAATACATCAATTAATAAAGCTACCTTCAAGTTCACTTCTGCCTCTTTTGTGGTTCTGTCTCCTACGACAAAGTTTTATTGGTTTACACGCGGACTACTTAGAGTTATAAACAAACAATAATAGATTAGCATTCGGACTGACAGTTGGATGCACAGTGACCGATGGGGACGTGTTTTCAATTCGGCGAGTGAAATTAAAAAGTTGGTTTTGTGAGTCGCGTGTTAAAAAAATACCCAATAAGAGGAAAGGTATCCCGAAAAACTCAATTGTGACGCGAAGTAAAGCCCCTAAACTAACGACGGAGAAAAGAGAATGGCAAATGGAGGAGGTCAGGATTGGTGGTCTAAGGAGAATTAAATTCCTGGATCACGTAGCGGTGAACTGTGAAATGCAGCATCGTTGCGTAAAATGCGGATAGGACCATAAGGCAGAAGAATGCCCACTGGGGAGAGAAAGGGTAGAAGACAGTTTCGGAATGAGGGACATCCCGCTAACTATCGAGGATGTCCTAAATTCCGAGAATTAATGTCAAGAAGTATGACTCGGCAAAAACAAAACACAGAGACAAATCGGACAACAATACCCGTAACGCCGCAGCGGCCGCAGCGCATATTGTGACCCAAACAGGCTACAACAGTGGTAGGCACAAATACTCCCACACAGGTTGAAACAACATCGCAAGGAAACGTGTTCACAATCTTTCTCAAGCTGCAGAGGCAGATGACACAGTTGCAAAGTCAAATAAACGAGACCTACTCGCACTTGTCCAGTCTAAATAAAAAGTCAATATAAACCCTCTTATCAAAACATCAATCAAAGCTCTTGTCGTGAATATAAATTCACTAATAAGAACTGAGAGAAGAACCACGCTTTTCAACCTGTTGCAAGATGAAAACCCTGATATACTTCCGTCGGGGGAAACAAAGTTAAACTAGAAACATAACACAGGTCATAAAAACTACGATATTGGACGTAGAGATCGACCTAACTCCTCTCAAGAGGGATTTTTCGCAATCTTTATTAGAAAAGGAATACATCATAAATTTATATATAGTGAAGAAGTGTGCAGGTTCCGGGTGCTGGAAGCCTGTATCGTACGCCTACCCCCTCAGTAAGGAAGGGGTTTGTATGCGATTTCGGTATATACACCTGGGGAGCACCAACATAACCTCTTAATAGCAGAGCTCGAGACACTCTTTCGATGCTTACAGTTGCACTTGGACAAAAGCTATTTTATCCTAGGTGGAGATATGAACGCCAAGCATAAAAATTGCGGAAATTATATATCTAATGTCAGAGGAAATCAGTTGGCTGGTTGGTTACATCTGTGCAATGTAAAGTATAAAACTGACCTGCTAGGTGTGTTACGTGCGGTTTCCGCCACCCCATCAATTAATTGTATTTAATATAATTTGTTTTAATGTAGTTTGATGGTAAGGTGGTGGAAGAATTGCGCGATCCACAAGTGAGTGTTCGAACACTCCCCGATTCGAGTGTGGATCGTGGGCGAGTTCGAATTCGGTTTTCGGAGTGGATGTCGATGAGCGAGGGAGAGACGGGAGGATGTTTAAATTCGGTTTTTTGGATTCCGTTGTTGACTGTTTTTAAGAATACAGTTGGAAGAATTTTTCTCGAGTAGATGTCCGAACAGTAGTTGAAGGAGGAAGAAAAGAAAAAGAAGTTGACCCGTTTTCGTTGTTCTTTGGTTTATCGAGAAAAAATTGTAAAAGAAAGTGTTAGAGAAAACTAAAAGTTGTAAAGAAAAATGTACGAAGCACTGAGGCAAGAATTAGAATAAAGAAGGGATATTCCTCAAATTAACTTGGTTTGGTTTATAAGCGGTGTACATCAACAAATCAGAGAACGGAGCGGAGATTGGCAGTATCCGAGAACTGGGCAACCGCAGCGGAAGGAAAAGCTGCTGCACGGACCTGGGCCGAGCAGGATTGCTGAACTAGTCACCAGGGAAACAGAATAACCAGGTAACCAACTTATATTTATACTAAATTTTCTGTGGCACAAGAAAATGCTACAGGTGCGGAATATCCATCGTTCCCTAGAGGTACGTCGTTCTTAGATATCTTGCTTATTGACTCACGACTGAGACTACTTAACACCGACAGAGGAAACAGAAACTGTTTACGGACAATTGAATACGACAGTGACCACAGTGCATTCACGGCAGTAATAAATTTTCGGAGCAATCTGGCAGATCTAGAGGAATTCGTGATCCCGCAACCCTAAAGCCACGGGGTAATGTGATGGCCACAGTTCACCAGATCATTAACAAGAGAACTTCGTTCGAATGACTTTAATCTGCCAATAAACAGAAACTTGACATCGAAATCGACAAATACATTCAACAAAACAATTTTCAAAACAACAGGTACAGATCACAAAAACGTACCGATGTAAACAAGAAGCTGCTAATCAACATTGGCATATATGCAGAAAATGCGATCCTCAATAGTGAGCTCTTCGTGATCGAAGATCCTTTGGAAAAGGTGAACGCTGTGGGAGCTGTCTTTCAGGAAATGTACAAGGTGAATGAAAGCATTCACCGAAATCAAGACTTGGACGACAGAGCTCTACTGAATCACCTGCACCTCTGAAATGAAATTTCACTTTGGCAATCGGAGAATCCCCGTTTTACCGAATTCAGTGACGATAGCATTTTAATTATGTTTTACCGAATTCAGTGACGATAGCCTTTTAATTACGAGGAAAGGAATCCAGGGTATCTTCGACTCATTAAGAAGCAAAAAGTCTTTGGGAACTGATGGAGTACCTAACATCGTACTCAAGAACCTGACCACAATGGCAATAGATATATACACGATCCTATTTAACAACGCGTTGAATAATGGATACTTTCCCGGGAGTTGGAAAACGGCAATCATACAGCCCATTCCAAAAAAGGGCAAAGACTGTACAAACCCAAAGAAACATGCGTTCGGTAAGCTTACTCCCAAGCATCAGTAAAGTATTCGAAAAACCATTAACAAAGCTCTGCTAAAGTGGATAGCCGACAACAACATTATTCCGAATAACCAGTTTGGCTTTAAGGCAGGTCATAAAACCTCACATGCCGCAGCTAAACTGGTCTCCGACATACATCGGAATAAATGTAAGAAGCAATGCACAGGTGCCTGTGTGATCGACTTGGAAAAGGCCTTTGACACCGTCTGGATCGAAGGGTTATATTACAAAATGTCACACATGACATTTTGTAATATAACCCTTTACTTATGTACTTTAGGATATGTTAAAGGACAGGAGGTTCGTGATCAAAAGTAATAATGTGACCTCTAATAAAACGTATAATATCAAGAATGGCTTGCAACAAGCGCCACTTTCTCCGATTCTTTTTAACATTTACATTAGCGACTTATTAGATGCACTTCCGCAGACTATTGCGTACGCAGACGATCTCATAATTTACAGTACAGCTCTGAAAGTTGAGATCATAAATAGTTTAATACAGCGAGACTTCAACAATATGCAGCGCTATTACGACGACTGGAAACTTAAGATCAACATCCAGAAATGTGAAGCCTTCCTATTTAGAATCCCATTATATAAAGCCACGTATGATACAAGGAAAAACTGGCGGAAGTCAGTTATTGCGGGACCGCATGGAGGTAAACTGGAAACCAAGAGTGTAATTAAATACCTTGGCATCTGGCTAGATCAATATATATATACATTTCAACAGACATGTAGTGGTTGGTTTGGGCAAAGCTAGGAAAACTTTTGCTATGACAAGGAGGCTATTTCACAGCAGCCAACTTGACAGCAGGGTAAAAGTCATATGCTACATGACGCTACTCAGGCCAATGCTCGTATATGGTTGTCCAGTATGGTTTAACATAGGTCCAATTTGATGGAAAAGATTCGGGTGTTCGAAACGAAGTGTCTCAGAAGTTGTCTCAGATTATATCGAAGACCGGAATCGAATTATAAAAAATACTATTCAAATGAGACTTTATATAGAGTGGGCTATACATTTTTGCACATTTGAAACATGAATAGAAATAAAAATACTAGGGTGATTTTATTGATCATTTATTTAACGTAATAAATGTTTATTGAAATTTATTTTTTAAATGACATCGTCGAGATGTGCCCCGTCTCGTTGTTGGCACTCCTGCAATCGACTACGCAAACTTTGGAAAATCCGCTGACATATGCTGCGAGGTATGGAAATGGCTCACCCCATATAATGAAGCCTACATAAATACGGTGGATAATTTTATGATCAAATTAATTAGAGAACATATTTCGAGAGCAATAAGCTCATCCAGAGCCTTAATTTTTGGGGCCTATTATCCAAATACTCTGTACTTTGAGAGCGTGCGTCACAACGGCTTTGTTCCACCAGAGGCGTTCCTTGATTAGGACATGAATGGGCTTATACAGAATGGATCAGGAATTCCGTTGATCTATCATGTAAGTAGATCATATGTAGACGGGCGATTATGCTACGGCCGGAAAGTCACCCCCACTGAAGAAGAGCTCTTGCGCTTCAGTAGGGCTATCTCCCAAAGAAACCGGGACGATAATATTAAACCCCACCAACAGTTGCGGTGGTTGAATGACAAATAAAGACCTGAGTACCAATGATGGCAGAATAACTGCATCATCAACCAGCTTACACAGACATAGCTTTTCTAGAATTAGGGTAGTATAAGATTTAAGTTCAGTTCTTTTAAATAAAATTAAACAAAAAAAAAAAAAAAAAGAATTAAGTTAAATGTTAAGTAAAAACAGAAAACAAAATTCGCACACATTTTTTCGAATTTTTCTTTGTTAGATAAATAACTAAGGCCACAAAGAAAGTCCTGTCGCCGAAAGGTAAATTGCATAATAGTTAGTCATATTATGTTTAGTTTAGAGCGTCTGCATAGGAGCACTAATATAAGATATTAAGCTAGAATTTAAGAATGTTTTGTCTAGCATATAATTTAGAATCTAAGAAAAACGGAAATGAAAAATGTTGGTAAAAATGAAAAAAACTAGCATTCGGACTAAAAAATGCAGCGGCAATATTTCAAAGTTGTGTAGACGACATACTGCGTCTATTCATTACAAAGTTTTACTATGTATACATCGATGATGTAATAGTTTTTTCAAAAAGTAAAGAGGAGCATAAGGAGCATCTGGGGCAATATTTGAAGCACTATACAATGCCAATTTAACAATCTCGGACGAAAAGTCAGAATTTTTAAAATCGTACGTAAAAATTTCTGGGTTACACAATTAACCATAAATCTATTAATGCCGATTCTGAAAAGATCGAAACAATTAAAAACTACGCTGAACCAAAAAACTTAAAAGAATTAAGGGTATTTCCAGGTTTATCCGGCTTCCATAGGACATTTGTCAAGGACTATGCAGTTGTGGCAAAACGTCTCACTAATTCACTTTGGACGGGCCAAATAATTTCAAAAAATGAAAGTTCAAATTATAAAATTGAACTCAATAAAGAGGAAAAACAAGCTTTCGAAAAATTGAAGAAGCATTTAGAAGAATGTCTGGAAGTAGCGCAACCAGATTATTCAAAATGGTTCGAGTGGACAACAGACGCTTCAAACTTGGCAATTGGCGCTATGCTGTCACAAAACAAAAAACCTATAACGTTTGTGTCGCGAGCTCTAAGCAAAACCGAGCAAAATTCGCCTTGAACAAACTTAGACTTTACTTACAGGGAGTACCGGATCTCACTATTTACCCAGACCACCAATCACTTACCTACGCCATCCAAATATTCGGAAGATAGTTCACCTGTGTATAAATTGAAATCAACAGCAAAACCAGTGAATAACTTCAAAAACCAAAGTTGTATCGAATTTGGCGAAAATAACGAAGTCAAAACAGTTCAAGTATTCGAGAATTATAGGACACATGTGAGATTAATTAGTCTAAATGAAACCGAAGAAGCTCAAGAAAAACAATTAACTTTTCGAAACAAGTAAAGAATAAATAAGAAATTTGAACCAGACGAAGTGATCTATGTAAAAAAATTGGCGCGTGAAAAAAAAAATTCGTTATACGAAATGAGTGGAAATACACAACGATCATATATGTTACGTGTTAATAACAGCAGTAGGGATAATTCAAACTAAAACCGAAATATCAGTAATTCCATTGGACGGAAGAAAATTCATATCAACAAAATTACCCAGCGTAAACGTATACACAGATACAGGAATTCAATGTAACAAAGATAATGTATCTTTTCTGACAAATCATGGGAAATATTAAAACAATAGAAAGTATAAATACCCCTAATCAATTCAGAAGTTTTCGCTTTAAGAGAAAAAGACATCACCTTTTTAATTCATACACAAAATTAAAAGGAAAATGTGAAAGATACAAAAATATATTGTAGCATTAGACACAAAATACTGCCTAATCCAAATGACACAACAAGCAATAGTTTTAACAGCATAATATACGGAATAGATAAATGTAGAGAATTGCTGAACGAACCAATATGTAGACAGATGCACAAAAATACCTATTAACTATTGTAATAATGAGGCTACTTGTGACACGAAATGTGAAAGGCGTGTTATAATTCGTCTTGAATTGAGTCCGACGGCCGTACTTCCTCGTCTCGACCGAGGGAAGAGCGTGGCGCAAACAGACATAACAGCAATTTTACTGCCTATACAAGCACCGTATTCCGGTTTAGAGAAAAAAAACTGACAGAACAGGCGGCCCGATTGGATACTATCTATTCGAGAGTGTTTCCAAATAACCCCACAACATAGACACGATATTCTCATCGGCTGAGTTAACCCTTTAAATTATTATTGTGAATGTCAATTCACTAATCCGAATGGAAAGAAGAGATAATCTGAAAAATCTGCTAAAAGCCGAAAGTCCAGATGTACTTTTGGTTAGCGAAACTAAACTAATCCAAAGGCACAAATTGGGCTACAAAAATTATAAAGTTATTAGACGAGATCGTACAAACTCCAGTCAAGGGGTGGGGTCGCTGTCTTAATTAAAATAGGTCTACAACACAAGGTCGTTTACATCACAGATGTATACAAGTTCCAGGTGCTAGAAGCCTGCATTATAAATAATCCTTTGAAAAGTCAAAGGCATCTATATGTGGTCCCTGTTTAGACTCCTGAAGCCCCCCAGTATACGCAATTTATCAACGAACCTTTTTCCGAAGTTTCAAGTTAAACTCGGAAAATAATTATTTCTTTATGGCGGGCGATTTAAATTCCAATTTATCTTGAACACAAAAGCCAATGCGTTGTTCGACTGGCGGCAAACAAATGCCATCGAACATAAACTAGAATTGTACACTACAGGTTCGCCGTCTTATCCAAGAGGAAATTCCTTCTTGGATTTACTTATGTTGGAGGAGCGAATACAGTTTCTACATACGGTTCTAACTACTCGAAATTGTCTTCGTACAATCGAGTGCGACTAGGCGCCGTAATTCATGTTCCGAACGAACACTCACTACATGAGCAATATGACCAGATACATTTCTTTAATTTCCGACAAGCACAGTGGGCGCGCTTTCATTGGCTAATAAAAAAATAAATTAGAATAATCAAAGGAGTAGATCACCGACTGACAGGAATCTTCGTAGTGATGAAATTGGTCATTATCTTTTAATTTGTTACATTAACATTGTTACTAATAATTATGAATCGTTCTATCCCAAAAATAACTCACATGGAGGGCCGTACAAACCGATACAGAAACTCGACGATCGACGCTCTCTATAAGCAAAAGAGTATTCTGCTCTCCAAGATGAAACTGCTTTATAGACAGTTTAGCGATCCAAATAGCCAGGAAATAAAAACATTTAAGTCACTAATCAAAAACCTTCAAAAACTGATCAGTAATTAATGAAGACTGGAATAACAGAATTGAAGCTAGTGGACCGAATATGTTCCCCCATATAAATAAAGTCTTTCGAAGGAAAGATTATAACGATATTGCATGTTTACAAGTCCCACGTACTGCCGAGAACTGTCAAACTCTGCTGAATGCAGGACTTACTCTTGAACACATCAACCCCAACGAAAAGTTCATAACAGTCGAAGATCCGCAAAAGAAAGGGAACTCAATTTGTGCCTGTTTCGGGGCAGAGTAGAGAGTAAACAAATCCGTTCATTCTAACCTTGACCTGGAAAATAGGGCTCCCCAAAACCATATTCTGCTACACAGTTAACATTTGCTGTCTTGAAAGTCGAAGTTTCACGACCTTTAGTGAACACAATAGAGGGGATCCGCTCTTAGAAATCCAAACACGAGTGTGTTTGTACACAAGGATGAGCTTATACATATATATATATATATATATATATATATAGATATATATATATGTATGTATATATACATATATATACAAATATATATATATATATATCGCCAAATCTCACACAATCACCTTCTCTCGGAAGCGCTCTCCCACCCAGCCATGCTCCTATCTCTTACTGAACCAACCGTTAACATCGTCCTTCCGTATCAATTGTCTCACATTTGCATGATTCAGGGCGTTCAACGTCGTTTCTTGCGTTTTGCCCTCCGTGGACTAAACTGGGAAAATCCGCTGACTCTACCACCGTACACAAGCCGGCTCCCTCTAATCAATCTCAACACACTTGAAGAGCGCAGAATCCATGCCGACATCATCTTTGTCCATCGCTTAATCAATTGCCCAAGCTTACTCGTCACTTTAACATTTCATACAAACCGCCGTAACGTACGCAACCCTCGACTGTTTTACGTGCCCGCTCATTACACTTCTAGCGCTAACGAACCCATCTCGCGTATGCTACGACAGGCCAACTCTTTCCCCACCTCCTTCGATTTCAACACCTCTCCACTCCCGCTCTCAAACGACGTTTTAGAAGACACCCGACCTAACCCCGCCCCTTCCCCCCAATAACCCCCCGACCCTACAATCCTACCTCTCCTCTCCTTACCTCAAACTAGTTCTACCCTACAGCTTTCCAACCCCACACATAATTTCAACCTCTCCCCCTAGCTCACCAACCCCGCCCCCTATCAATCCGTACACATGCCCTTCACTGTCTCACAAATGCCACATTTACCACCCCCACATATACTCGCTCTTCTCTGGCCTCCTACCCCCCCTATCGCCCAGTCATCTTCACCTTCCTGGTTTATTTTCTCCTTTTTTTCGTTTTAGTAATGTCTTAATTACTACTCTAGATTTCAAGATAGTCTGTAAGGTTTTATGTTAATTTAATTTGCTTGCATTAGGCCAAATAAATGAGGTTTCTGTCCTCACTAAACTAAACTTACGAACACAGTTAAATCCATTAAGAACAAGATATCTTCTGGAATAGATAGTATTCCAAACATTGTTTTAAAACATTTACCTCTTGAAGTAATGAAGGTTTACACAGTTTTATTCAACAACACTCTAAAAAATACATATTATCCAATTCGTTGGAAAACTGCTGTAGCCCATCCAATCCTCAAAAAGGGCAAAGACAGGAGCAATCCGGCCAATTTTTGCTCGATTAGTTTGCTTCCAAACATTAGTAAGGTATTCAAGAAAACTATAAATAAAGCATTGATAAACTGGTGTGATAAATTTGTATCATTCCGAACAGCCAGTGTGGTTTTGCTGCGACAAAACTTGTTTCCGCCATACAGTGGAACGACGGTAAGCGACATTGCACAGAGGCCTGTGTGGCTGACTTTGAAAAGGTCTTTGACACCGTATGGTTAAAGGGCTTGTATATAAGTTATCAAATCTAGGTATGCCCAAATATTTGTTATACATTATCTACGATATGAAAATGGCTACACAATGAATTCTCCCATTTTTTTTAACATTTCAGCCTTTGCGCATGACTAATGACCTTGCCCGGAAAAAAAACCAATCATTATGGAAAATTTAACAAGCCTCAGGACTTGCTAAATAAGGCCAAGACCGGTTCCGGTTGTAATGCCGATGATGATGATGATGATACAAAAAATCGATGAAACCATAAAATGAACAATACCAAAAATTACACATACTGACAACGTAAACATGTACCAAAACGCTACTATCAACACACTGTGCACGAGAAAAGAAGACTGCTGTCTTTTTGCGTTTTCCCATCGATTAAATTGAGAACCCTTGCTGTCATAGTATGGAGAAGGCTCTTGTGTAACCCAAGCAACTTTAAAACTCTTACACCAAATTCCGGGATTAGCACTCGGTGTTCTGTAGCGCACAAATATTCAACAAATAACTGCTGCTAAGGATAAGACCCCTAGTTACAAAGCCTCATTCAACAACTGTGATACAACTTCCCCTGAATGCAAGATAGAGTAGGATCGATTGTTGGGTTGCTGCTACTTAACAGGTAACCTTTTATTATAATTCCACCGAAACTGCAGAATCCACGACCTTGGTACAAATAACTCTGCGATCCATTACGGAGTCAGTAGCTGTGTGGTACAAGGAGAAAGACCTTGGGTTAAAGCACGAAAGCTGCTGCGTTCAACTCACGCTGGAGATTTTGTGCACCTGCTTCTTCTTCTCTTTGTTTCCATATATAGTTTTTTTTTCTTTTCTCTTTTTTCTTTTTATTATTATCTCTTATACCGTCATGTATATATATATATATATATATATATATATATATATATATAAGTATATATATATATATATATATATAACTTTTATTTGTTTAATATTTTGTAACTCATATTTTTTTCGTATTCTTGAATTGTTATTTTTTTCTGTTTTGATTAATACTTGTCACCTTGTTATTTTAATTTTTAATTCGAATGTTCATCAATTTCTCTTTTTATTTTGTACGTTAAGTCCTTTCATTCTTCTCTTATTTTTGTCCTCCATCGAACTTGATGTTAGATTTTTTTTCTGGAATTTTATAACTTATTTACAATCTTTATCTTTATCTTTATCTATATTTTTAAATATTTAATTTTTTGTTTTTTTAATATATGTTTTTTTCTTTTCTAATCATTAATTATTTCATTAATTTTTATCGTTGCTTTATTCTACTTTCTATTTTCCTATTTTGAATTTATCATTGTAAATAATCATTTTTCCATTATTTCTCGCATTGTCACTTTACCCTCCTGTCTCCTCCTTTTTCTCTTTTCCTTGCTTCATTTTTCCTAAGCCGTGAATCTTCCTTTACCGTTGACGTGTACTCTTTGATGGAGGGCTGCGGCAAACCGGAGTGCATAGCCACCGAAACCGGTGCAAAACCTAATCTCTTGCGGTGGATTATGTAGTAAATCTTTTCACCCTCAATGCACTGGTCTTGGGAAGAGAGCCGCCTCGTGTATCAATGAGTACACCCGAAGCTTTACTTTTTATTGTGACGAATGCAATAACATCTCCCTATCGCACATACTGCTCGCCATAAAATACCTCAACGAAAGTCTCACTCAGACTTCTGCAGACTTTAAGCTCTACCATAAAAAGGGCTACAGGAGCTCCAAAGACTAGACGAGATAGTAAAATCTGCTGAGGAGGTAAGCCTCCGAACTCAGCGCCAACTTGGTTAAAATCCACTCCAAACGTGTCGAAGATCAAATTCGATCTAACTGCGAGTCTTTAAAAGTCTACGTAAACGATCCCATCAGCAACTTATTTAGTGATCTTAGAATACATCTACCTACGCAACTCAAGGCCAAAGACTTAACCGAAGGTATTAATTATGTCAAAACAAATATCGATCTTTTTCTCCAAAGCTCTTCCCCCAACTCTCCACCAACCACGCCCCTGCCAAGTTGAATCATTACTCTCCGAGCTTGTAGACAGAATGATGGATATGGGGAATGATCTTGCTCTGATGGGGGTTCTCATCAGCGACCAAACTGACTACATTAAGTCGTTATCAAGCCATACAGCCGTAGTTCCAGATAAGGTCAGCCCTGCGCTTAAAAACGTGAGATCATTGCAAATAAGCCCCCACCCACGCACACCCCTGTAGTAAATCAGTTCGGGTCAACGTCGACCTTTAATGAATGGAAAAAAAGGCTCCGCAAATTAAGCAATAACAACCTGTCCGCCTTACTATCACCGGCATCCCCAAAAACACTGATGCTTCTTGGGTATCCAGCTTCTTCTTTGACAACTTCGCTATTCGCATCAAGAATGTCAAAAAGATCCCAAAAGCCAACTCATTCCGTTTCCAGATCCCATTTCCCTATGAATGGCACTTCATCAGCCAAGATGGAGCCATTCTAAAAATGGGCAAAAATGCCGTTACCAAAGAGTGTATCAGTGATGATAAGACATCCCACCATAAGCATAACGCTACTAAAAACCATCCCAACCCTAACAAAAAATTCCTCATATTCCCCACCGATCCCTCATCAAGACACTTCCATCCTTCCCACTCTTCCAACTTACCTAGCTTGCCCGTCCATACCCGCCCGTCTAAATTTCCTAACCGACCCAAGCTTAGAAACGGACTCACTTCTAAGCCTACCAGTAAATCAGTTTCCTTTAAGCCTAATCCACTACTAACTCTCTTCCTCTTTTCGATCTTGAAACAGGAGCAAAATATCCCAACTTTATCAGCTCCAACTCTCCTCACCTCAACCCTAAAATCTCTGCCCTTACCAGATCCACCCACCCATCGGCCCGTCTGAGAACATCCCCATCTCCTCGTACTTCAACTTCTTCTTACCCTACCTCAATTTCTAATTCCACTCGCCCAATATTCGACCCGCTCCTTTCCCCAGCGGTAAAAATCATTCAGCAAACTCTTAACTCGTCTGATTGTCGCTACACGCTTTCCAAATTGAGATATAAAAACACGTACGAAAATATTCGTCTATTCCTGGCCTATCTCCATGACAACCCAGACACAGTCTGCTTCGAGGGAAAAACCAAAATCAGCGTTATGGATGCCATTCATCAGGAAGGTTTACCCACTGACGTCCCCACCCTTCGTAAACTTTTCATCAAATTTCATGCCAATCTGAACTTACCACCACATAAAGTCTCTAAGGACCTCCGGGCTTTCGGCCAACACGTCCAGTCATTGAGTTTTAATCTTCAACGCAATAGAGCTGACCGTAATACATTTTTTTCGATCTTGAACTGTCACCGTATCTTTCTCCCATCATAGCCCCTCATAATCTTCCTCCGACCTTCTATTACCAGAATGTAAGAGGTCTCCGTACTAAGTGTCGACACCTCTTGCAGATGACACACTCTTCCCCTTTTGAAATTTACGCCCTAACTGAAAACAACCTAATACCCAGTATCAACAATCTAGAATTATTGTCCTCTCCTCTACTGTATATTGCAACGACGTAGCTAATCGTTCCTCCATCTAACACCACTAACCCAGTTGAATTTACTTTCCAAACACTCCTAGCCCTAGAGAACAGAAACGAGGTCGACATGGTTACTAGGGATCATCCTAAAACACGAAGATGGCCTATCACCGTATCTTTTTAACCTTGTGCTCGAGTATGTCATCAGAAAGGTGCAAGACGACAACATGGCCGGATCATCCCTGAACGGGGTCATTTGGCGTATTTTTAAACTGTCGATTGGGTAATGTGCTCCGCCGAACACTGTCCACAAAAATGAAACACGGAGATTTTTGTTTTTATTTTAATATTGTCTTATGGTTTTTTGTCGTTCGTTTTTACATTCAGCACAAAGAAAAAAAATTGTGAATTAAAATTGACAATGTCAAACTGTACACGTTAGGATACAACGAAAGTGTCACGACGAGGATAACCACGTCAGTCTCCGTATTAACTGTCCACACTTAATTTAACTACTTTAGAGAACAGCCGAATTAACCGTTAAATAAATTTCCGATGTCCTTAGTGAGGATCACAGCCCTGCGCACGTTGAATTGCTGTGCGTCGAACGCCGAGTATATACGTTTATGGTGTTTGCTTTCGGCGACATGGTTCTATTCACCCCATAGTTCTCTTTCCCTTTCGTTTCCCTTCTCCTGGTGATTCCCTCTTAATCAAGAATCTCTCCACCAGGGAAGATCGCACTCACACACTGCCTGTGTGGCCGTAGATCCTCTTGGGATCGCCAGACTTTCCACACTTTCTGTCGAATTGCTTTTGTGTACATTCGGGTGTGCGGTTTATTCTTGGCGATCCTGGGATCGCGGTAATTATCGTTGGTTATGATAATTGTATTTGCTTTGCCCTATGGGAACAGCGTTTTAGTTTATTGCTGTTTCTCCGCAATGGCATTTGCTTAGGCGAAGTGCATTGCGGTAGGGTCAAAGGTTTAGCCAACGGATTGCTTTATGGCAATTTGCTTATCGCTGGGGATTTGAAGTTTGTCGACATCTGGCGCAGCTGTGCCAACCACTTGTGTTTATCCAGCTACTGGATCGATACACAATTTCTATACTGGGTCGTGTCCTTCGATCGCCGTGCAGGCGTAGGGAAATTGTTCGGGACTCGGGGCCCACGTATCTGTGATCCGCGACGGAGATGGGAGGACAATGTTAGGTTTGACCTTGAGGAGATCGGATCGGATGGTTGAACGTAGAGTCGGTGAGGTCATGAACTTCCGGGTTCCTACAGGCCAATAAATAGAAGAATAGATAGGGTAGTGTTAGGTAAGTTTTAAAAATAATATTAAAAGAAAAAATGTGTAATCTAAATTTTCTGTGTTGTGGTAAGTTATTAATGAAGAGTGCAATGTGTATAAAAGAAACTAAGCCGAAAGGCAACAATACATCACAATAGTCACCCCAAGTTTAGGTTAGAGTATCCGCACGGGACTAATAAGTTAGAATATAATTTAAATAAGCTAGAATTTAAGCATTTATTTGTCTAGCTAGTAAGATAAATATAAGAAAAAAAAAAACAAAATAAAAAGATGCGCTTAAATTGGAAAATAGAAAAAAAAAGACGTGCACCTAATTTGTTTGTTAAAGACTGCAACAATTCAATTAATGTGTTACTTGCTTACCGACTTCTCACTGGCTCCATCGATTGTGCCCGTTCAACATCCCTTGTCCCCCTTATGGTGCCGAGGAACCCGTCTGGGGAATGCTACGAAGTGTCAACTCGAAGTCATCCACCTTTGGCTTCGATTTTAACACCCTCACTCTAAAACACCGTCCCCTGAATAGACCCCTTTAACTTTTTTCATCTTCCGCTTCGCCCGTCATCGTAGTTAAGTTAAATTAAGGAACTAAACAAAGATGGATACAATAATAGTATAAGTAGTAGGACAGGGAACGGCGGGGATAACCCGGATCCTAGGATGTGAGTATGAGTGTGGAAGGAAGGATGGAACCTGAGAGTAGGCGGTGGATGTAGATGAGTTCGACATGAATTCTGCGCTCGTATATGAGGGTAGAATCAGCGGAATCAGCTCCAAGATGACTGCCCTGGGGCACTACTGACGTGGGAAGAAAAGGATTGGAGAGGGTGGATCTAAATCTGACACGGTAGGTTCAATCGTTAAGATAGGAAGAAATCCACTTAATCAGTAGGGGTTCGAAGCCAAGGGAGGATAGCTTAAAGAAAATGAGCTTGTGGGAGATTTTGCCGAAAGCCTTGCTGAAATCGGTTGTGATTACATCGACTTCAATGCCGTTCTCTAAGGCACGGAGAGCCTAGGATGATGAGAATACAACCAGGTTGGTGGTGGTCGACCTACTCGTAAGGAAACCGTGCTGGTTGGGTGCGATGATGGATTTGCAGTGGAACCATAAGGCGTTGTAAAGAATGCCTCCAACCCGTTTTGGAATATGTGAGAGTGGCGATGGGACGGTAGTTACTAATATCCTTTTTAGGCCCCTTCTCATGTATGGGGGTTACAAAAGAGGAATTTTCAAATATTTGGGAAGACACTTTGTGTAAGGGATAGATTGAATATCTTTGATAGCGGGAAAGAAAGAGAAAGAGGAACATTTTTTTAAAAGCCGGAAGTCCATGAGGTCCAGGGCTGAACTCGTCTTTAAGCAAGTTTAATTTTTTTTCAACTATGTGATGCTGACTAATTTGAGAGATGAAGGGGCCAAGGGAGAATTCGGGCAGGTCTTTGAAGTAAGACCGGTTAGGCTCGAAAGAGTAGACATTTTGTATATCGATCCTTTTTTCTTGTAATTACCTGAGGTTCATTCTGTTATTAATCAAAATGTTAGATTTTAAGCGAAAATAAAAATATAAGTTAGTCTTATGACAGATTCCTTGAATGTAAGATAGATCACCCACGTAAACTATAAATAAAAACGTCCCGCGGAAGATCACGGGATAAAAAATAAATAAACAAGTGTTTTTTTTTATTTTTATTTTAACTGTTAAGCCCTAAGCCGTTTTTGTGACACCACACCGAATAGTTGTCAAGCTCTGCTTGTAGTAATGTAGAATGAAGTGGCATCACAGTCTTATGGAATTTTGTGTCGTCACCATAGAAAGACGCACACATACTACTCACCCCACTGTTTCAAACTATTTGGCTTGCATTCCTCACTTTCATCATATTCATATGGCTTACATTTCTCTTCACATGATGGGCTTTACGTCATAAAAAAACCACAATATGCTGTAAGAAAATAACAACACATACTGTAACAAGTGGGATATATAGATCTTCAAACGTATTTTTTATAACGACGGAAACATTTCGGTGCTGAACTTCTTCTCTCCCTAGTGCAACATTTCCAGTTATTTGATATATTTATTCATCATCATCATCGGCACTACAACCGGGAACCGGTCTTGGCCTTATTTAGCAAGTCCTGAGGCTTGTTAAATTTTCCATAATGATTTGTTCTTTACGGCCAAGGTCATTAGTCTTGCGCCAGATATATTTATTCACTAGTTTTTTATATTGTTTACGCTGTACATTTCAATATACAGTCCCTGCAATGTCACCATTTCTAAAGAATAAGTGAATTATTTGAATCTACTGGGCGATTATGAAAATTACTGATTTCAAAATGTATTATTGCAAACATTTGGCACTTACGATTTTTAACAATTCTGGATTACACCAGTGTTTTTGTTATGTTCAGAAGAAACCCTTCTACATGCAATTTTACACAACCATCCCAACGACGCTTAGCTATACAAAAACAGGAACTTTTCACACATCATTCAACAACTGTCGTCGCCGACTTAGTTGCTGACTTGATATCATATTCAGCTGCTTGTTAATTTGGGTTTTTCTTTTGTTTGTCCCTGAATGTTGCTCAGATATCTGAGATGACAACGAGATGACTTATATTGATGTATCTCAATGGAAATACTGACAGTTTGTTTTCTTAATGAAATGCTTCCGAATGACTCATTTTGTATCTTGGACTCAGCACAATGCAATTATATGGACTCTTTAATTTCCTGTCGAACTTGTAGTCGACTCACATGATTGCTCGCTTGTTCAATTGCGTTCTTTGTTTGAAATATTCACATCCGCGACAATAACGCAACTGCTAAGGAAAGTTTAGATCGCAAAACCCTACAACAAGCTTATTTAAGTTATGTAGTTATCTAATAGAATTATTTACCATAAAAATGAGTACTTGTAATTGATTATTGACTTTCTTGATCGAGTCGGTTGTATTTTTCCATGTTATTATATAATACACCTAATGGGTTTTATTAGACACCAGTCATAAGTCTTATGGAGCATTGCTCACGATATGACCGTGTAGAGACTGGCTGAATGTGGATTGGGACATTTACTCGCCGCTATAATTGCAACTTTCAATTGTGAATCTCACGATTCTCTTATTATTCTTCCCTTTGGATTCATTTATACTTCGAAGGTGTGTAGCCTATAAATCAAATTACCAAATTATTCGGCTCGTGCTAAATTCAGTTTCCTTTCTCCATCAGTTAACTTGCTGTTACATAAACGATATATCTATGATTCAAGTTTAAACAAACAAACATTCGCCATCTCCATCATTTGGGAAAGATACTAACCGGTGAAAAATAAGCAAAATAACAACCGAAATCGCATTTTCAATGCCCTATAAAACCTCAAACCGCTGCACGCATACATCTAATGCAAGTTATTCAATTAAATTTCACTTTATCTGAAGAAACAAAGACAATTCAGAATAAGATTCCTTTTCAAGTTCACACGCGCTTAAATACTTCCACATCCAATTGTTTGTACTGTATTTTTTTTTTCTTCAGCTGTTTATTTAAAAATGTTTACGATGCTCCTCCTCTGTTGTGGAGATTTAGATAAATATGCATACCATGTGTCGGGGGCACATCGTGGCGTGGAAAATATGCGTAACAAAGTTTTCGGCAAAAAAATACACCCAAGAAACGAAGCTTATAATTACACCAGAGTTAGGCATCGTAAAGCAGCAACAATCAAAATGTGACTCCGAATAAATACTTTAGTAAGTAGATATGAATAGGGCTGGGAGCGACCGACCTATGCAATCAACAGCCAATTTAAGATTTTGACGAGTTATCGCGTACCAAAAACTTTCCCAAACAGCGATCTCACGTACCAATCTTAATTAGATTTTTAACACAGAGATTTCATGAGGCCGGATGGGACAGTTGTAGCCAAAAGGTGAGAAGACGAACGGACCGGTAATTAGTCGATTATATGATGGCCATAAGTGACGTTACGTAACAATTGGACTGAAAGATTTGGGCGACGTGTTAGAGGAGAGGTTCACCTCTTAGTCGGTTTTCACATTTCTTTGGTGTCGCTCGATCTGTGGAAGCGGCATAAAAGTTGCGGTCAAGCGTTGTAATTGAGTTGAGTAATGCATAATTTTGGTTACTTTAAATTGATTTAATCGACTCACCATGTGGATGTTTGTCTACCATATCGATAATGTTTATATTATTGAATTAACTGAATAAGAGGCATCAAATGCGTTTTAGTAGTTTGGGTATGAGTGACAACACACACTTCCCAGGTAAGGAACAACATCATATTGAAACAAAACTGACTGAATTGAACAAAAGTTTACCAGTAGATGGTATTAGCAGTTGACTGTCATTTATTAATTATAAAATGCAAATCCTTTTCTTTGAAAAACGACAAACTGATTCAACTGACTTGTTCTACCACACGGTATAATGAAAAGTGCATATTTGACAATAGTTTGACAGGGAAAAGAAGTATATCTATACATATTTTTACAATGGAGAAAAAGAAATATTAGTACTTGGCTGCATTGGTATAAATCGCAAATAACTTAGATGCGTATGTGTATTGTCTCATTGAACGATTTGCATGTTTGACAGAAGTAATAACACACCTATAATTGGTATATGGACGAATTATCACAAAGCGGGATTTGCCCATCTGATCTATTCCGACAATTCCAACATCACCCAACTAAGCATATTTCAGCATATTACTATGTTTTATACATAAGTTTAGTTTGGCATTGACTAAAATTCAGTTTATCGGCCCAAAATATGCAGTTGTCAAGTAGAATCAACCACATGTATTTCCCAACAGTCGTAAATACTTTACCTTAGTAGATAAATATCTTTTTCTCTTGATCTTAATGACATGTTCTTTACGCTGTCAAGATCTTTGCAGAAAGCTTCCAAAGCCTTTTCACCCACTTTCGTATATTGCAAATTACACAATTAATTTTAAAGATAGTTGAGATACTTCTTTCCCAGGCTTCGTTTAATTCCGAAATTAAGGAAACTATATGGGCTGACAAGTCTCGGGATTTTTCAATAGGTGGTGACATTAGATAATGAAAAGCACTTATTTTGAGAGGGTCATCTATGACTGGTTTGCGTATGAAGATCTGTAATATTCCGTCTATTCGTTAACAAGCTACAGCCATTTGAGTGACGCTACTTTCGACTTCATAAAAAAATGGAAAAACAGGAATATTGCATCTTGATCACAAATATTTTTTTGATGGGAAACACTTCTGAACAATCACTGCAATGGTTGCAGAAATGTTATCCCACATCTGCTCCTTCAAGAACAACGGTTTATCGGTGGTTTAGTGAAATCGCTCTGGAAGGCCAAAAGGAGTTACAAATGCGGAAATCGTAGGGAAGTGCATCGAATCATTTTGAGTCATCGTAAAGTGAAGTTACGTGAATTAGGGAGGTCATGGTAATCTCAAACGAACAACGGGATACATTTTACACGATCTTTCCGAAATGAAAAAAGCATCACCCAAAATCCCCCAAAATCCCCCTCTCTACCTCGATAGAGTTATAATTGCGCCAAGTAGTAAATTTGAATAAACTACATTATGCAAATTTACATAAACTACTTGGCAATAATAAAAAATAAAGGAGTTGGCGTTGAAAAACATAAGGAGACGTCAAACGACTGAAAATAAAAAAGGGATTGATTGAAAAGGTTTGCACGAAGCGAATCGTAATCGCCGTATCGTAATCAAAAGAAAATTTAAATAAATACGAAACAACCCACCGCGAGTGAAAGTAAAAGTTTTCACACACCACGAGCTTTAACCGATAACAAAACTGCACCGCCCCGAGTGAAACGGGAGAACAAACCGCCGCGCCGGAATAATCCACTGAGAACAGGGGATTCAAGAAAACTTCAACCCCTGCAAATAAAGAGCCGACTCGTCGACCGAGAAGCGTTCCGACAACGACAACAAGTAAGTCCCCATTTTTATCCTTTTTTGAGTAATTTGTTAAAGAACCATAACAAATTTGGCGCAGCCGGTGACCACCATCTGCGGACTGTAATACAGCAAAAAAAACTCTTTAAATCCTAGTCGGAGATACAGGTCCAGTGGTGGGTAGAGCCCCGAGGCTCTAACGTTCCCACACCGCCGTTCTAGTGGTGAGGTTAAGAAAATAAAAAGTTCAGCCAACAATAATAAAAATAATATAAAAAATAAAAAATATTATTTCCATTTCAGAGGAGAGAGGGGAATGAACAAAAGAAAACATATTATTCCAATTTTATTGTACGCTCTATGGTACTTTCCGTTGTTTCTTTTGTTTCTTTCCAGCTTTTGTCTTTTTTTTCCCCTCATTTCATTCCTTTTAGATTTGACCAAGATAGGACTTAACACAAAATGACTCACTTGGAAAACAAGATAAGCATACATATAAATACAAAATATAAGACCCACAACGAGGTTCATCGGTCTACGTGACTAATTCATTTTTTTTTTTTTTTGCACCAACACAGAATTAACTGCCGATCCTGCCAGGAGATCAGAAAAAATGTTAAGTGAAAAAAACACATAGTGTAGTTAACAAAAAACTATTTCTTCAGTAAGCGGACCACAACCCCTGTTGGAAGTTATCGCAGCAACCACTCACGACTCGAAGGAGCACAGCCCGGATTCACACTTGATAAGAGACAACAGCGTCTTTTGCTACATAGGGTAAAAGACCAACGAAGCTCTGACGTATAGTGCTGTGAAAAAAAAAATCGTGAATCATCGGAACAAAAAACCACATTGTGGAACATACATACAAAAATATAGTGAACATACATAGTATGAAAACTGAGCAAATAAAAGAAAACTACAAAACAACGACTTCTATCCATTCTCTCTGCGATCGTCGAAGTGTGTAGACGCGTCCTACTACTGCTTTTGAAAAACAAAAGAGAAAAGAAAAATTAAAAGAAAACACGTGTGCGCGTGCAGACATCAATGTGTGACCGTCATTAGGAACGGTCTGTGGCCGAACAATAGTGTATCGTGTATAATATTAAGTGGAAAATTTTGAGAAATTTCTGCGCGACATTTTAAAATTTAAGTAAAATTGGTAAACCAAAACATAAAATCAGCGACCGCATCCGGAGTTTGCGTTCGCAGATGCTGGTCAGCGGCCCCAGTACTGCCGAGCTACCTACAAAACGAAAGAAAAGAACTGCTCACAGTCCTCTGAACGCACCGAAGAAAGTAGCTACAATGGCTACTCAACTAACAACGGAATACCACAAAAAATACGATGACGCGATGGAAACAATAAGGATACTAACAGCCCAAATGGAACAACTACAAGAAAAAATTCGCTCTCTTCAAGCGCAAACCAAAACCAATGTCGACGTCCCCATGAAGGAAGTTCCTCCCCAACCCATCTCATTAACATTCAACAATAACCCATCATCATCGAATATCTCGCCACCACCCCAAGATACCCACAAACCAGAAGACCACTGGCAAACAGTTGGACAGAAATCTACAAATAAGGTGAGACCACCCCCAATTTACATTAAAAATCCTAATAGTACCAAAGAAGTCATCAAGACGCTTGAGAATGCCCTTGGACACAGAAATTTTACCACGGACTCAAAAGGATCTTCGATCTCTATCAAGACGATGACTCTAATGGATCACGACATGGCAATAAGAAAACTCTCAGAGAACAAACACGAGTTCTTCACATTCCAACATGCCCAGATAAAACCAAAAACATTCATCATAAGGCACATTGATCCAGCATGGACTACCGAGGAACTTACACTCGAAATCTTGAGGATATGCCCGTCAATGAAAATCCACAGATTGGACTACTTTCAAACCCCACACATGAGAGAGAATAATATTAGGAGCTTGCGAATCATACAGATCCCACCGAACGGTGATGTCACCCAACTTAAACAAATAAAATATTTGTTCACACACAAAATCACGATCGAGGAGCCATATAAACAGAGCATTCTCCATTGCAAAAGGTGTCAAGGATCAGGACACCTAGCAATTGCGTGCCACCTAAGTGCACGATGCGGAAAATGTGCCGAACAGCATATACCAGGAGAGTGCAAAGTGAACCCGCCTGGCACAGAACCATCAATAATTCAGCAAACAAACGCCGATGGATCAACACCCACGAAAAAAATTACCATAACTTGCTGTCACTGCGGAGGCCCACATCCAGCTAGTTTTTCACAATGCCCCGAAAAGCTACGGATTCTGGAGAGACGTTCGTTACATACGGTAACTAATACGGCCAAACCAGCTGCAACGAAACCCTTATCACCACAACCATCCCATCTCAGGGGGTCAGGAACATCATTTGCAGAAATTACGAAAAGTTCCCGTAGCTGCCCGAAATCTCAACAACCCAACCCCAACGTTCTCAACCTGGATATCTTGGGATACATCAGGAGCCTGGAGACACTACTACCAACCTTAAAACACAGTTCCGAATTGGAGAAAAAAGGTCAGATCTTAAATTTAATAACTTCCCACATCCTTTCTCTCAACGTATAACTTAACCCTTATCTGCCTCAACTCAGAGTCCATTTATTCCCACACCCGTAGACAACACCTCCGACTGTTTGTTGAAAAGTTCTCCCCAGATATTCTTCTGCTTTCAGAAACTTGGCTGAAATCCACTTCTCGAGTCTACATACCTAATAACACATTTGTGTCCAACCCACGAACCTCTGGCCCTCATGGAGGTACGGGAATCCTAATACATAAAAAATTCCAATTTGCTGAGATTAGATTTGCTAATATAACTAGTGTCGAATACACGGCTGTTAAACTTTTCTGCCGAAATAATAAAGTACTGGTCTTGTCCTCCATATACATTCACCCTTCTCGTGAACCAAACTTCCCTAGTGCAGACATCTCACAAATAATCCAACAGTCTCTGCCAGCACCTTTCAAAATAGGAGGAGACTGGAACGCACGACATACTGCATTTAATGACATCAAATGCAACAAATACGGCTGCCAACTCCTTGATCTCCTCCGACTTCATCCATATGTCTGCGCAGGCTGCCCGTTACAACCTACTCGAATTTGCAGCTCAACCAAGTCAACAATCGATTTCTTCCTAAGGTCTACAGATAGCTATTCATCTAATCCCCCCACAGTGTCATTTACATTCCCTTCGGATCATGGCTCTGTCCACACCTCGGTTCAAATCCCCTCGCTTGAACCACTCTACACTCTGAATCCTATTCCAAATTTCACCAAAACAAACTGGAAAATAATAAGTCAATAAGGATATTGCTGCTAGCTTTGCAAAATGTTCTTTACCGGAATCTTCTAACCTGCCCCCTACACAAATTGACCAAGCAGCGGCCCAAATAGAGCAAATACTGGGAAATGCTCTCTTCAGCCATACTCCCACTATCGTTCCTCATAATCACTTAGGAAAACCCCTACCCAACCTACTCACAAAATTATTACGTATAAAAAAACAACTCCGACGAAAATTGCACACTAGCTACTCACCTTTTATTAAACAACAGATACAGCTATTGACCTCCCTGATAAATGGACAACTAAAAGTTTTCACTAATCAGACCTACACATCCACCTTAAACAGTATCAAACCAAATCGCGATCTATTTAAAAACATAAACAGAATAACGGGTCGCAAACTCAAGCCTCGAACAGATTATATTCACCCAACTAATAATAACATCGTCCAATCGGACACTGATATAGCAAACTGTCTCGCTGAACATTTCTGCAAAGTCCATAAGCAAAACGATACCCTCCCAGTAACAAATTTCCACGATACCGTGAACGATTACATTCCACGCTCACTGGAGCCACCCCTCACACCATTTATTACTGAATTCACCGAAACCAATAAAGCATCACACCCCGTAGGAATCGACACATTCCTAAGCCTTGAAGAACTATCCGAAGTCATTACTTCACGTAACAATAAAAAATCGACTGGCCTAGATGGAATCCCTAACCTCCTATTCAAAAGACTCCACCCAGGCAACTTGCTCCCGATTCTCGTTCTTCTCAACCACATAATAAACGCTTCACATTTCCCTAAAAGTTGGAAAACAGCGGTGATCGTCCCTATTAGCAAATCTGGGCCCTCCAAGTACCCGGATAACTTCCGTCCGATATCGCAGCTAAACTCGCTTAGCAAGATTCTTGAATGTAAAATCTACAAAAATCTTCTCTCATTTGCCAGGGATAACTCCCTCATTCAGAACTCTCAATTTGGCTTCCGCTCACAACACTGCACTTGTCATGCTCTCTTAAAACTGACACATGATGTGACGACCCACCTCCAAAACCAATCCCCAACGGTATGTGTCTCCCTAGACATAGCTAAAGCATTCGACTATGTCTGGATCGCAGGACTGTTATACAAACTTCATTCAATGTATGGATTAAACATCCACTCGACAAAACTTCTCGCTTCTTACCTCTCTGATAGAAAGTTCATGGTGAAAATAAACTCAACTCTCTCGACACCTTATAGCATAACCGCAGGAGTTCCTCAAGGATCCATCCTCGGCCCACTACTATACCTTCTTTATACATCAGACGCACCACAGCCACTGTTACCCAATACAACAATGCTCAACTATGCCGACGACATCTTAATTTATTCAAGCAACAAGCTTGTCAAGGAGGCAAGAAACTGTATTAACAGATATCTCCCAATCCTGTCAGCCTACTTTACCAAGTGGAGAATTCAACTAAATCCAACCAAAACTCAGCTCATAGTTTTTAAAGGCAGAAACGCAAGTTGTACAAACAACACTATTCGCTGCCATAATAAAATCAGAATTAAAATAAATAACAATATAATTAAACCCTCCAAAACCTTAAAGTATCTAGGTATAACCTTTACCAACAATCTGTCATTCTCCGCCCACATTAAAAATACGATTCGTAAAGCCACAGCCCAACTGAACCTCTGCAGAAAAGTCATGTACAAACCGAATGGTCTCTCTCCCAAAGTCAAATCACTTATCTACAAACAAATAATCAGACCCACTCTCACATATGCATGCCCGATATGGTACCATATCACACCCGCCCAAATGGAGAAGCTACGCATTTTCGAAAGGAAATGCTTCAGACTTATCACTGGCCTCAACCGACATCCTAACTCCCACAAATATTACAACAGTAGTTCGCTCTACTATGCCGCTAATATTGAACGTATAGATCGACGCTTCCTCGAGCTGTCCATCAAATTTATCGAAAATCTTCCCAATAATCCCAATCCGATAATAAATGCGCTCACATCGACTCCGTCAGACAACCGAACTGCCTACCCGAACTGTCTCCACACCAGAACCCTCTTCACCTCTGGCAGGTTGGTCAACAACTCCAATGAGATCGTATACCACAATACTGAACTCTCACCTCACTAGTTTAAATATTGTAATATACAACCCTTCTCTAATATCTTGCGTTTCAACGACCAATCGGAAAGTGTTCCCCCAACCCATATCCCCGACTCATAGTACCCACCCTAACCCAAATTCCACCCATCAACCACTATACCTCCCGCCCCACCCTACTCTAACTTATTGTAATAATAATAGATTTAATAATTAGATAAGCTAGGCTAAGCTAAGTTAAGTTAAGTTAAGCAAATTAGTTATAGGTTAAGTAAATAATTATATCCTGGTTTTCTGACCTTTTCCAGGAAGCCCCACCTACTCCTATCTTGTCCACCCATGAAATATATAACTTTATAATAATGTTTGAAAAATGTACTAGCAAGTATGTGTAAACGATTAAAGCTAAGATAATTATAAGTTATCTGTATTACTTATTGTAACAAATCATTTATGGTCAATAAATACAGAAATGTAAAAAAAAAAAAAAAAACGACTTCTATCGACGAATCCAGAAAGGAAGTGACAGCAACAGTGACGAGGAGCCCAACCAAGCACAAGCAAAGCTGTAACGATGGCACGAGAGACCGTAACTTTGGAAGCCGTACTCACGCTGGTCAAACAACACTTAAGTGAATTAATGAAACAAGTGCAAGTGATGACACAGACAAAAGTTCAAACTGAATCTAGCGCTCCAATATTGGAAGGACTACCTAATACCACCATAGCCTTTTCAATCTTGAACGAAATCGACTTGGAAGCTTTTAAAATGTTACCAAACTCTGAAGGAAATACACAACATTTTAGAGTATGGAGAAAGAAAGTTGTACGAAAAATGGACATAATAAAAATACGGATTTCTGGACCACTAAATCGGATTAGCTCTAGGAATAGTTGGGAGCAAAATAAAAATTGAAGCAGCCTGAATCCTGACGAACAATTATACGCCCTTCAATTGTCAACCTATCTTAAAGAGACTCGATTGTACATATGCCGATACGAGCGGGAAGTAACGCGCACCGAGGAAGAGCTCCTGCGCTTCAGTAGTGCTATCTCCCACAGAGACCGGGAAGATAGTATTAGACAGCGTCAACAGTTCTGGTGGTTGACTGGCATATAAAGACCTGGATACCAAAGTCGGTAAAGAATAACAGTATTATCAGCCAGCTTACATAGACTTAGCTTTTCTAGAACTAAGGTAGTATAAGATTTAAGTTAAGTTACGTTAAGTTTTTTAAATAAAATTATATCAAAAAAAAAAGTAGGTTAAATTTTAAGAAAAAAAACAAAAAAAATGTCGACACAAAGTTTTCAAATTTTTCTTTGTCATTTAAATTATTATAAGTACTCCCACAAACAAAATTCTGTCGCCGAAAGGCAAATTATATAGTCGTTATGTAATGTTTAGCTTAGAGCGTCTGCGTAGGACCAGTAAGTTATAATATAAGATGATTTAAGCATTTTTTGTCTAGCATGTAATTTAGAAACTAAGAAGATAAAAAGAAAATAAAAAAATGTTTTAAAATGACACACCCGTTGTATCAGTTGAAGAAAGAAATGAGTGGTATAACTCAAGGAAGACTAACACTAACGGAATACCCAAATAAAATAAATCAGGCATTGATAATTTCGAAAATCGTCATGTCAAAATATCAATCACTTGTAATCGAAGCATTCATCCATAAAGCTAACGAAGACGCGATCCGAACATTCGTAAACGGACTCACAAACAACTTTATAGGATCTACACTTTACCGCCACAAACCCAGAAACCCTTTAAAATAGCTGCATCAGTCGAAAATGACAACCGACATCGCAACTTGAATCTGATATGTGATTTTCCACGGCAAACAAATCATCATAAGAATGATCATCACCAAAGAATACCCGATATCAGGCAACAAACCCAACATCAACCATTTGGATTTCAACACATAGACCGCAGCTACCGAGACCCGAGGCAATGGATGTAAATCCAACAATACGAGATATGCCCAAGAATAACCTATTTAGAGAACATCAGCAAGCACCAACGCAACAGTCAACCGACTAAAAGGTGGTAACCTCCATCTTTTAATAACCAAAAACAACAGAGATCAGAGAAAGATCCAGAAATATGTAGGACAAAGAGATTGTATAGATCATTGTCTATGATTGTGCATTGCAGCTGTATTGATAGACCGCAATGCTGGTGGACATGGTGCTAATTGGTTTTACCATATTCACTGGGAATTGGTGTTTATGGCATCGCTGTTTGCATTTGCTTATGCTATAGATTTGGGTTTCAGCGTCATTTGCGCCAATTGTGTGCAGCTGCGTTGGATTGTTTATAGTAGGGAGGAAAAGGTCGCCAGCCAATGTGTATGTAAAGTGATTTATTATACCATGGTGAGGCTGGGAATAGGCGACGCAATGTTTATGATCCCTGTTATGATGGTCACATTATATGTAGACCAAATTGTCTCGTTTTCAGGAATTCGACTAGGAAAAATGCGTATGTAAAATTGGGATTTGCCTGGCAACCGAAGGTGCCGAATTGGGCTTGGGATTTATGAAGTTTGGAACAGAATTCTTATAGGGAATTTTGAATTCGAATAAATGAATCTAGGTAAGAATTCTCTTCTAGGAGGAACCCGGTAAATATAACACATTGGTGTTGAGCCATACCCCGCAAAATTGTGACGAGACTCCCGCACTACAAAGGTGCAATGTAATAACCCGCGCCCAAGCTAAGAAGTTGAGGCCAAGCGAAGCAACTCAGGAAAGTTCAAAAGACGACTGCTCTTCACGAGGATCCTATTTCGGTCTGCACGGAAAAAGGAATGGAGATAACAAATCCTGACGAGATCCAGCATTTACTACGGCATTACCATGACCACCCTTTAAGTGGACATCAAGGGATGAGCAAAACATTACAGGTGGAAGAGCATGATGCGCGACATCAAACAGTACATCAAAGTATGTAAAACATGTCAAACCATTAAATCTTCACCGACCTTAAATATGCCCATGGTAATAAGCGACATTGCAAAGAGGTCTTTCGCGTATATCTAGATATAGTAGGTCCTCTTGATCGAACTCCAACCGGCAGTCAGTATATACTCACGTTTCAAGACAATCTGTCTAAGTATATAGATTGTGTTACACATAACATGGCACCTTGCTGTACGCAAACTGCCAATACCCTCCATATAAATCTGTTAAAAAATTTATAATAAAATTTCATGCATTAATTAATATTAAAACCGAAAGCAATTCTCTAAGTGTAGCATCAATAAATTCTTGCTACAATCCATAGAATTCTTTCAGTGTAGCATGTGAAACCTAATCACATGTCTACACATTGCTAAACACATTGCATACCCCAAAAAATGCATTCTTGCATTCTCCCACATTTTTCGTATTCCAAACGAATAACCTTGAATGCATTTATTTCCATACTCCCCCCTAAAATTGCAATTCTGCAATTCGCACGTACTCACCTGGACGATCGCATCCGACACCCCATCAGCGCGCAGGTAATCCTACCTGCACATCAGATTCACGCCACCGTGAATCGAAATATTTTCATGGCCTTGGGGAAAGAATTTTCGCAACGCTGCGATTCTCACCGTCGTTGGCCTGGCCTTCGACTGCGACCGGCGTCAGGTGACGTGACGCCGTGACCGTGAGACTGCATGTGGGGTTTTTTGTTTCTTTTACCTCAAATTAATTTATGTAAAAAGGGGAGCTCCGTTAGGAGATTATTAATTAGAATCCGACAGCCAAGAGTGGCACACCTTCTTATTGGACCATCAATAAAATAAAATAGAATTACAACAAGAAAAAACCAAGAAAGAGTCCTTTTTATTGAAACATCATCGGCTCATCGGGGTCCCATCAAGAGGTACCCCAGAGGAGGAGACCCCAACCAACGCCCCTCAGCTGAGGAAGGTCAACCTCAGGGGAACCCCCGGAAATGGAGCTGCCTGAGTCGTGAGATGACCAGTCGGAACGTGTGCTGAGGAATCCCATTTATACTCACCGGCTCGTGAGACGAACTCTTGAAGTCGGAAGCCGTCTACTAGGTTGGACGCAGCCAGACATAACCTCTCTCGCTTCTCCAAGGGAGAGGTCACATTTACGGTCCAACAAGCCGGAAGCAGAAGAACACGGGCTAGCCAGCCGGAAGCCGGTAAGTTGTGTGATAGTGTGTATTTAAATGTTTATACAACAATTGCTACGCCCCCCCCCCCCCCCCCCCGATGCGGAGGCAGAAACGGTGGTCAGTCACAGTCTTCTTTGACCAAATATTTGCTCGATGTGGTGTTCCGAAGCAACTGGTCACCGATCAGGGAAGCAACTTTCTAAGTAGATTGTTTAAAAGCGTGCGCAAACTGCTCCGTATTCAAAAACTACCACCCACAATCGAATGGAGCCTTAGAACGAGCCCATCGTCCACTCGTAGATTACCTACGAAGAATTGCGGATGGAAATTCTCAATCATGGGATCAATACCTGAGGACGGCAACATTCGTTTACAACACCAACGTATACGATGGTACTAAACTTACGCCAATGGATTGTCTCTTTGGGTTCACCCCGGAGGTACCGACTAGTATAAAACAACCTCCTGAACAGGTGTATAACCATCACAGTTACCATAAGCTATTGAAGTACAAACTTCAACATACGTATGAGATAGCAAGGCGTAACCCATTAATTTTCAAAAGGAAGTCCAAAGAGTACCCCGACCGTAAGACACGCCCATTCACGTTCCTTGTGGACGACAAGGTTCTAATACGGAACGCGCAGAAACAAGGAAAATTAGCTCCCATATGGAGATGTCCCTATAAAGTAGTGCAAATAAAAGGCCCGCTGAATACCGTAATAAAGGTAGGGAAAAGGAACGTGTTGGTACACAATAACACGCTGAAGCCCTATTACTAATAAAGGAGGAGAAGAAGGGGTGAACCACAACAAATAACGGATTATAACGCACCAAAGAAAGTGCTAAGACCAACTGTACGAAGAAAACATTTCGAGTTGGGCTTCATTCCTCTTCTAAAAATGAGACTACTTTATGCAAATTTGCATAAACTACTTGGCAATAATAAAAAAACTATATGAGTCGGCGTCGAAAAACATAAGAGGACGTCAAACGACTAAAAATAAAAACAGGATGGATTAAAAAAGTTTGTGTGGGAGTAGAAGGAATATTTGCGCCAGACGCGGGCGCGCGGTTCACTTCCTTCCCCACGATGTTGTTGGGATTCCTAGTTCAATAAAAGGCACTGGTACACAACATTAAAAAAGGAGTTTCACTTTATTTGTAAAGATAAACAAACCCTAAGCACTTTCATTGAGCATTTTATAATCGCAATGGGCGGAAACATGACAGCAGACAGTATTTTAGCTTTTCGTTGAGATATTATTTTTTTCTTGTTGTTTCATTTCATTTTATCCGACACGAACTGGCTGAAGGAAACCGAATTGAATTTGGATATTTTAACAGCGGTGCACATTATGAAAATCCGATTTCAGCAGAGAACTTGTGGCATCTCTAACAGATACACACAATTCACAAGCAAAATAGTGAAGGACACCGAACGAAAATCGAATAAGAAAATACATCAGAACCGTATACCTAGCGATAACAAAAATTCACATCAGTGGAGTATAGTCGAGTTTAAAAATCAAATTCTAAACACGTTCAGTAGCCTGATGGGTGACGCTTAGGTTCAATTTTTTTCGTGATTCAAACTGTCATAGCGTCAGTTCGAATCACACGATCTTCTTCACTATTATTTCAAACGCTATAAACTGATGGTAGTATTTGTGTAGTAACCGTGGTATCTTTCGCGTAACTTTTTTTTATTTCAAAGTACAAATGTCGTTTACTAATCAGTAATTCTTCTTCGATTGGGTAACGGGACACTTCGCGCGCGAACGTGTGCAACAGCATACACACGCTGCGGTAGTTGGGTATGTCTTACTCCGACGATGGCTGTAAATCGACTGAATCAAAAAGGGATGAAGTTGGGTAATTTAATTTTTGCACTTGACAACCAAAAGAGAACATACTTCTGCTCTTTCATTGTCACGTTCGTCGATGTGTGGTGGATTACATCTGTAAATTGATGATCGATGAAAGTGGGAGAATGAAACAACAGAAACACGATGTACTGTGATCTCAGGGTGGATTTGGTTGTGTGTGCATGAATCAATGTACTTTGAGGATAACCCATTGACCCAATTCGGTGAATTTGGTGATCCCAGAGCACATTGATCTGTACGAAGACAGAACTGTGAAGAAGAGGAAAATTAAGCTGGTACTATTCACCTGCAAAAAGAGAGCATTGATCCCCAGCGAATGAAGTGTCTGGAGAAAAGCCGAAGTGACGCCAAATTGGCTAGGGTAATTTATCATGAAAACGAATTAGATATTTCGATAAATTCTCCAGCGGTTTCGCTATGATGCGGCGGCGTCGTTTGCTTCGACTTGTTGTTGCTAACCGACATGATGTGATTTCCGATGGAAATATCATGGGCTAGCAAAAATTGAGTTGCCGTATGGCAAAAATGGTAGCTAAACTCAATTATGCATTTTCATTTTCATTTTTAAAACATTTTTTATTTTTCTTTTTATATTCTTAATTTCTAAATTAAAGGCTAGACAAAAAATGCTTAAATTCTAGCTTAATTATCTTATATAATAACTTACTGGTCCTTCGCAGACGCTCTAAGCTACTCAATTATGCATTATCTGCATAGGATAATGAGTTTAGCTATGCGTCCGTCTAACATGTTTTACAGGTATAATAGCTTATAAGGGGAATGGGTAGAAATGACGCGCTGAAAGCGGTCGAAATAAGGTATGGAATTGTGGGTTGGTTTTCCATGTGGTATAGAGAACCCCCACATTTGTAGGAAGCGAATCGTAATCGCCGTATCGTAATCAAAAGAAAATTTAAATAAATACGATACAATCCGCCGCGAGTGAAAGTAAAAGTTTCCGCACACCACGAACCTTAACCGATAACAACAGTGCGCCGCGCCGGCGCGAGTGAAACGGCAGAACAACCCCCCGCACCAGAATACTGCTACGGGACCCTAGGAGCCGCATCACGAAGCTTAACCTATAACAAAAGTGAACCGCCCCAAGTGAAACGGGAGAACAACCCCTGCGCCCGACTAATCCATAGATAACAGTCGATTCAAGAAAACTTCAACCCCTGCTACCTGAAGAGCCGGCTCATCGACCGAGAAGCGATCCGACAACGACAACAAGTAAGTCCCTTTTTTATCCTTATTTGAGTAATTTGTTAAAAAACCATAACAGCAACTATGTTGAGGAATAAATATAACTTTGCTCAGAACACACTTATTTCGATTAAAAATCCAAAGATTTTTAAGGCTATGTATAGGGTTGCACCACATCAAATGTCCGATTTTATAGTAAAAATGTAAAAGCCAATATTATTCAATCAAAATAGAATCCATTGGTATTGTGGGGGTAGAAGTTTGGTACCAACGTATGGCACAGGATTCACTTTGTCTCCAACGATGTTGCTGCGCGAAATGATCGCCAGGTAATCCAAGGGAAATTAAATTAAATTTCGCGGTGGTTCTTTTTGTTTTGGTTTAGGAGTTCTTTCTTTATTTGTTTTATTTTAGTTTACACAAATTTTTGGTAATTTATTTGTATAATACGGATTTAAACGAAAACTATGAGAAATAATTATATTTCACTAAACTTTGATACTCGCGCGGAGACGTACTTCGATGTGGTGTAAGCGAACCTCAGTGAATAAAAACTCGGCTTCACTCCGGCAACGGTTGAAATTCGACCCAACGTGTGCACGCAGCAGTGGACGGATATCGACTTGATCGAATGTAAGCGAAATTAACTCGGGCGGCGACGTGACTGCTCACGATTGTAGTTGGATAGTGACTAACTCGAATCAGGGGTGAAATTCGTATTTCATTCCACACACAGGACAACCAAAAGAGACCACGCCTCTGCTCTCTCAACGTCACGCTCGTCGAAGTGTGGGTAACTTCTGTTGATTGGGTAATTGACGGAGTTGGAGAATGAGAGAACAAAAACATGATGTGCTGTGATCTCGGGGTAGTTTTGGTTGTGTGTGTTGGTATCAAATGCAGCTACTGACATGACCTACTGACCCAGTGGTACATCTATGGTGTAGTCAGAGAACATTGAACCGTGGAAAGACAGAACTGCGAAGGAGAGGAGAACCTAGCTGATGTTATTCACCTGCAAAAAGAGATCGTTGATCCCAAGCGAATGGGTGATCTGGGAGAAGACAATAGGACGCCGAATCGGCTAGGGAAATAATACCGTGGGAAAAACTCTATGGAATGTTGGTAAATACCCAAGCCAATGGATGATGCTGCAACCGCATCGCTTGGTTTGACTTGGTTGCTGCTAACCAATACGAATGGAATTTCCGGTGGAAATCCCATGGTTAGAGCAATAGTGTTGCCGCATGGCGAAGATAGTAGCTAAACTCAATTATGCATTATCTGCATAGGATAATGAGTTTAGCTATGCGTCCTTGGGGAAATCATGTATTTCAGGTGAATAACATATAAGGGATATGGGTATGTATGACACGCTGCAAGCGGTCGAAATAAGGTGGAAATTGTGGTTGAGATTGTGGGTTGGTTCTCGAGTAGAATAGGGAAACCCCACAGTATCTATGACATTTTTCCAATGGGATACAAGGTCAAATATTCCTCTTTCGTAGAAGTGCTGACTTTTGAGCCAATGAAATCTTCAAAGGCTCTTATGACCTCTGCTCGGTTCCGGAAGATCTTCTGCCAGATTGCGGAAAAGATGGTAGTCCGTTGGGGAAATGTCAGGAGGTACTGTGGATGCGGAAGAATTTCATATCCCAACTGCAACAGTTTTTGAACCGCTAGTTGTGAGGTATGGGGTCTAGTATTGTCATGCAAAAGGATCCGGCAGTGCGTATAGATCAACGCAGGTCGTTCTTCAGCCAATTTAGCATGCAATATTGATTTCCTCACAATATTTGATAGCGTTAATCGTTTCTCCTGGTTGAAAAAATGAAAAGTGGATTGGCCCTTTCGATGTCAACCAAATTGATACCATAACCTTTTTTGGGTGAAGATCGGGCTTGGGGTGTGTTTTGGTTTTTCATCTGCATCCAACCACTGCCCAGGTCTGTTACAGTTCTTCTTTCATCACAGGTGACTATCCGGTGCAAAAACGGTTCAGTTTGGTTTCTTAATCTAAGCGATGCTCAAATTTCCAGGCTCCGTAGTTTTTGGGACTCGTTCAGTTCATGGGGTACCCACTCATCGAGTTTCTTTACCTTTCCTATGAGCGAAAGGTGTCCACCTATTGTCATTGGGGATACTCCCATGCTTTGTGCAATCTCCCGCATCCGCCGTTGCTCTTAAAACATCGGCGTCAACTAACGTTTCCGGCTTCTAACGTGGTTCATTTTCGAGGCTGAAATCTCCCGAACTGATCTTTCGGGTTTTCCAATAGGGACTTGACAACTTTTTTTTTTTAAATACAACGCAAACCATTTGAGATATTTTAAAAACTTTATATATATATAATATATCGGGTTTTCCAATAAGGACTTGATAACTTTGTGAACGCACCCTTTCGCGGTGGCCATATGAACGAACTCGAGTTCCATTCATAAATGTTTTGATTGTACTTCAAGCCGATAATAAAGTTTTTGAAATATCTCAAATTGTTTGCGTTTTATTTTAAAAAAAAAGTTGTCAAGTCCCTTTGGAAAATCCGATACTTAAATGAGTCATTAATGTTTTTCATTGTCTATGACGAATTATGTCCCATTTTAAATTCAAGAGAGAAGAGGGTTCGAATTTGAACTGCCGACAGCATGGTAAACAATTCCTAGAAAAAAAACTGTACTTGTAACGAACCCTACCGTTCTCACACGTCAAGCACATGTACCACTTTACTTTATAAAAAAAGAAAATTTAACGTTCTGGCACAGATGTTCCCTCGGTAACTTCATATTTCCGACTGAGCGAAAATCGGACATTTCATGTGATACAACCCAATAGTAGTTCAGCGTACTGATTTTTACGAGGAAATGATGACGTTGTAACATGAATACAGTTTCAAGATAGTCCGATACGATTTAATACTAAATATGTTATCTGTTGTAGAACCTTCAAAACTTATTTGTACCAATATTTTACTCCAACAACCAGAAAAATTATTAATAGCTTCAACTACGATGCTGGAAAGGCAATTGTATTTCGTTCAGTAATTTATGAAATGATTTTGGAAGTTGTTCCCAGTGTGTGGGGTATAATTTCGTTGTAATTGATAATTGGTATATAAATTATTTCAATTTTTTCCCTAATTTTTTATATGTACGACTAAGTTGGACCAAGTGATTTATTCAATAGACAAAAATCTTTTGGGGAATTGAACACTCTTAAAAATGTGCGAACTTTATTTAGGTTGTCTTAGCAGATGCCGTTTTCTGTAGATGTTTTTATTTTGTTAGTGAAGAAGTTATTAAAAAGAAGTAACTTTCACAAGACCGCTAGAATATTTAAGTAACTAAGGCATAATGTTTATCAGCTTTTAGTTTATTTTTATTCAAGACGTTATATGGTCATCAAACTTAGTCAACTGCAAAAACAGGCATTTAAGAAGAAAGTTCAGCGGCAAAATACACATTACCTAATAAAAACTTAGCCGTTTTCAAAATAAGGAGAAATAGGGCAAGCTACAGTGAAGTTTTTACAGAATACGTATTCGCACATTCTTCTAGACTTCACCATACTTCCAACCCGATTGGGGTATTGGTGTTTTGTTTCCCAGGTTGCAATGTGGTGACCAGTGCAACAGTCACGGCTTGAGACACAATTTCTCTTCTGACTTATTGAACTACTGACTAGTTGGATTTCATTCTGTATGAATAGTTAGTTACTCTGTTTTACCCTGATCCTAGCGTGACCAATTAAATAAAAAAATATATTACCTACCAGTTTCAGCAACAATGTAGTTTCCTTCCAAATTAGGATTTCAAGTTTCTCTAAATGAGGCTGCGCCCGCAAGCATATCGGTCACTATGACCTATTGAATAACAAATTATTGCTTAACCACACAGCTGGATAACGAATGTTATTGATGGACCAATTATTATTTTCACCGATAAATTTATTATTTTTATACTGTTTATTGCTATAACATAAAATGCCGATGGTTTTCTAAACTAATAAATTTATCGCGTAACCACTACAAGGGTGCAAAGCGGTATATGCAGTCATCCGCATTTTGTAAGCCCCTTGCTAACTTAGTTGCAGAGGTAAATGAAACTAATTTCAGCTTACCTCCTAAAGAGTCAGAATATACACAATCCGAAAAAACGCAACACACCTTAAAAGAAAAACAAATACAAACAGGTTAAGTTGTGCTCTAATTAGGCTGTGTTGCCTAATAAAGGTTAAAAATTACATTTATGATGGTTAGTAACGAAATATTAAGGTAAATAAAGAAAAGGCTCCATTCCAGAGAAGCTAATTTGTACGCAGTCAGCAATCTACTAAAATCGAGACCACTGCTTGTGTAATATATAGATTCATGTATATAGAAAGATAATCAAACTAATTATTTTATACGGATACGACACATTAGCCCTTACAAAACGAAAATAGATACCACATATTGACAAATAAAGTATTAATTTCTTAATCTTATCAACAATGCATTATATGAGATAATTTATCAAAAATACGATCCGCATTTCGAATGATGATGCTGAAAAAATTAGTCCGCATCGATACTCCACGGAAAAAAGGTACGATTCAGGTAGATCGAAAGTTTTGACAGTATAGAAGCCACAGCTTCTCTTTAAGGAGATTTACCTCATCGTAACGACCATGTCGTTTTATTTCCTTCTTTTTTTAACGTATAAAGTGTTAATATTAATACACTTACTGAGTATTCAGAACTTTGTGTTAACCAGTAATTCAGATTACTAAACATTACCTGAAAGCCATTTGCGTTTAAATTCGTATTACTTTGATTTTTGGTTCACGAAATCGGTAAGTTCCGATATGAATATTTCTCTTTCATATTTTCATTAAACTGTATAATGGTTCACACTTTATTTTTTTGTCCAGTACACATTGGTAATTATGGAATTTCAAATCGATATTGGCCCATTGTATTGTTTTACTTCATAGTCCTTTAAAATTGGGCCAACGTACTGAGCTACAAATTTCGCCCCGGATTGTTTCAGATATTTATATATAAGAGCGACATATCATGTATTTCCAGGGAGGGGTAATTTCAAAGCAAAGGTTGAACAACCAATAACACAAGGTCGTATTGAGGTCATTTTGGGTTTTTATGCGATACATTGCCAGGATCCGGTAGTTCGTGCATCTATTTAATGGTAAGATAGCATTCCACACAAAATTTGAAACATCTACTTGAATACAATTCTAACGCAGGCTGTTAGCGTCCGGGTAAATGGAATTATAATTCAATAAATCGCTTCCTACAAAAAAAAAAAAAAAAAAAAAAAAAAAAAAAAAAAAAAAAAAACACCATTATTACTCTCGCATTAATATAAACATTTAGAAATCATACGGATTTTTTATAAATTGATATATACCCCTTAAGATAGCAAACTGTCAATATTATTTTCGATTGCTAACAAGGTAATTTATTCGTGGTTACTATTCAACTGTCGTGAGTCAATTACTATTAATTAAATTTGAAACCAAAAGCTGGAAGTACAAGTATAAACTAGACAAAACAGCCATAATGCCGCTGTACTAGAGTTTAGAACCTTATACACTAAATGCCATAAATTTTCCACGACGCGCCATGCAACTGCATTGCCATCACAGCAACCTTCATATGACGATCTGATCAACTAGGAAAAAATTCTCTCCACGGCATTCATCGACGGGTAGCCAAGCTCTAACACTCCGGAAATAAAATTACTTCTAATTATTGCGTATACAGGCGCGGCTTTTATTGATTCAATGGACATGGCTCGAAATGGCATCTTCGAGATAAATCGCTAGCATTTGAGAATGGAATAAAATTTACTGGACGGAGACTAGTGTCGCACTTTCGTTGCTGATTCATCACAGAATATCATTAATGTGCGCTTGCCGGCGCGGAATTTTATTGTGGACCTCTTAGAGTAGCGAAACGCCACTGCCTTAATCAGTCTAACACCTCTACGCTCTACGGTCTATTCGAATTTATCAACGGTCAACCGTAAAGAAAGGCGCGAATGTTGCGTGCACTACCAAAATTTAACGAAAACTACTTGACTTTGGAAGCTGCTAAATAAACACTGCTCCCGTGCGTAAAAAATGTTGTATATGTAAGTGAGATTGGTGTTATAAGAAAAGCACACAGTGGCAACTACTCTTGGAAGTTAATATTCGCAAGGCTAACTGCAACTGCTATCGTAAGATTAAAGTATCGTCAAAACATTGGTGGCGCATCTAAGAAGTATGCCGGGAGGGGTTTTCGCCAGAAGCAAATTACGTTGCATTGGAAAGGTGTAATTTTGATGGTGAAGCATTTCGAAACTATGTGAAATGTACTGATACTATGGAATTCAATGTCGGAAAAATTAGAACCACTTGCGAGGAATGTCTTGTTGAATTTTATTTCTAATGTGGAAGAAGTCTTATAAATACGAGGGAAGTTTGATAAGTCAGTCACCATTTGAAAAAGTTTATTTTTTTCGGAAAATAAGCATTTTATTTTTCAACATACTCTCCTTTTACCCCGATACATTTAGTCCAGCCTTTTTCAAATTGTGTATTCTTTCCAAATAATAGGTTTCCTCAAAGCCCTCAAAATATGAGTTAGTTTCTGTGATGACCTCTTCATTTGACCGAAATTTCTTACCGTCCAGCCATTTCTTCAGGTTTGGAAACAGGAAATAGTCGTAGGGGGCTAAATTTGGAGAATAAATGTGAGTGGGGTATTAGAATATAGTCACAGGTAACCCGGCTTGTTGTAAGAGGCGACTAAAGGCCGGTAAAATACCACCCCATCAAGATATAGGGTACGTGAAAAGCCTGGTTTAGGTGGCAGTCGGTCCCAAGATGATATACCACCCCGTCACTCTGTACATTCCGCGATATCGTAGGGAGTTATTTTCTGACGCGGAGATAAGTCGTGATGATACCTTCTGAGAAAACGAATTCCGGAGGTAAGCTAGTTTCCCATTCGGATCTCCTGGGGGGACTATGTAAATCATGTAAATAATTTGATAAATAACCGAATCATGTAAATAATTTGATAAATAACCGAACTTCAACAAATTCGTCATCTCGTAATTGGGTCCGTTTTCGAAACCCTGTCGAAGTTTGACTGATAACGGCATTTTGTAACATCAGAGGCATCGGCAATACGAATGTAAACGCCGCCAAAACAATATTAGCAAACAGCGAAACCTGATACACTTGCCCTAACTGAGACCCAGGTCGATTCGTCAACTAATTTGACCTATCTTCGTTTGTCAGAATACGACTAGTATTCCCAGATACCCGAGATGATTATGCGAACACTCTGGGCGTGTTTTTGACATCCGAGCCGAGCGTTTATATCGTGGAAGTTGCTGCGGCAGTGGGAAACTCAGATCACTGCATGGTATCGGTCGCGCAACGAATAACCGACCTAAGCAGCTTCGCCATCTATGGAGGTATAGGGCTGCTAACTGGGACGGTTTGTGGGATTTCTTCCCATCCTTCCAGTAATCGGAGGTGTGCTTTCCAGACTGCACTGTTAACGCATGCGTGGAGTGGGTCACGGAGATTATTTTGCTCGGGGTGGAGATATACATTCTGCATTCCCTCAAACGAAATTCCTCTGATAAACCTTGGTTTGATAAAAAATACGACCAGATTACAGCGGCAAAAATATAACTTTTAAGAAATGGGGCTCCAATCCCACCGATGTTAACAGAACGAATTTTGTTAGAATCAGAAACCCATGCAACCAGGCGATTTATATCGCGAAGAAGGCTCACAACGACAGAAGGACCAATAAACTTCTTGAGTGCCCACCGCCTCCCTTCTGGTCAATGGTAAGGGCTGTCAGCAATAACCTCGCTTCTCGCTCTTTTCCTCCGTTAGTGATGGGCAGCGAGACACTACTCACAAATTCAAAAGATAAAGCTAATGTGTTCGTGAATTTATTTTCTGCGAATTCAAACCTCGATGTTGGTCTTTTGGAGTCACTTATGTTCGCCCGCATACTATTCAACACATTCTACGTGGACTGGACTGTAAGAAAGCAACCGGCCCGGACGGAATACCACCAATAGCCCTTAAGAACCGTGCTCCAGAACTGTGGCTGGTTCCTGTCCGGCTCTTCCGCTTATCTTATACACGGAGGACATTTCCTACCTGCTGGATCCCAAAGAGGGGGACAAGTGTCTCCCACAAAGTACCGGCTGATAGCATTACTGCCTATGTTGTCTAAGATAAAGGAAAAGGTCATCAATGACGAATTAATTAAAAATTTATTGTGCAACGGACTTCTGAATGATCGTCAATACGGATTCCGTGGCAGGCGCTCTACCGGAGATCTTTTGACACTTATAACCGATATATGCAATTAGGGGGCATGGTGGGCCAAGGGGGTCGCTTTGGATATCTTCAAGGATATTGACCGTGTCTGGCACGGAGCATTGCTGAGAAAACTTTGTCATACGGACTTTCCCAGCAGCTTTGCGACTGGACGAAGAGTTTCCTCCTTCTGTGTTATTGTGGACGGCGAATCTTGGAATCTGTATCCTGTTAATTCCACGGTGCCTCGTGGTCCTATTTGGCTCCAACCTTGTTTCTGCTTCACATAAATGATTTGTTCGAGACAACGGATAACTAAGTGTTCAATTTTGCGTATGATAGTACGCCGGTTTCCTCTTTTCCGAGTGATCGTGCGATTAGTGCATCAACGTTGCATAAGATATAGACAGATCAACTCTCTGAATCGGGATGTGGATAAGGCCCTCCAGTGGGAAAGGCCAATCTCGTCGACTTCAATGCAACGAAGACACAATATACAACATTCACCGATGACCCGGTTCCACAGCTGATGATGAATGGACAGGTCCTCGAATCTGGGGAAGGGATGAAATTGTTTGGCGTCACAGTCTGTGGGAGTGTACCCTGGCATAAACACGTGGCAAACATCGCCAGTACCGCCTGTAGAAAACTGAGTTATTTCGTTAGAACCAAGAAATATTTTACTCTGGCTCAACATTTTCTTCTGTATAAATCCCAAATAAAACCGGCGGTCAAATATTGCTCTCATGTTTGGTGTTCCGCGACTACAGTCACTATTACGTCGAAGGTGCGTAGCTGACCTCTGTCTATTTTATAGATATTATCACGGGTCGTGTTCGGAGATTCGTGGTATTGTTCCGCGCAATTCGGTTTATATGCGATATGAGATCGACGCGCCACACCGGTTTCCGGTTCATCTTCCGACGGCGCAAACATCTCTGCATCAGAACTCGTTCCGTTACAGAGCGGGAGAGCTAGGGAATCCCCTCCCCGCGCGAGTGTTCCCTGAGTGTTACAACTTGCAACTCTTCAAAAAGAACTGCAACAGTTATGTTATTTGATGATGGCGCTATAGCTTCGCCTTTCGCGAGAGAAGTGTAATAAACAAAAAAAAAAAAAAAGTTCGTCGCCCGATTTATGGATTTTGTTTGATTATGCTTAATCAGGACACGAAATTCACGTTTTTCCATTTTCGTTAAAATCCACAAGGTTATCTGCTTTCAACGGATGTCAAACACAAACTAAATGACGCAGCTTGCTCAAACCTTGATAGTAGTCTATTTATAGATGGCAATCGTCTGTCGCCGAAAGGCAAATTATACAAATATTAAGTAATGTTTAGCTTAGAGCGTCTGCGAAGGACCAGTAAGTTATTATATAAGCTATTTAAGCTAGAATTTAAGCATTTTTTGTCTAGCCTTTAATTTAGAAACTAAGAATATAGAAAGAAAATAAAAAAATGTTTAGAAATGATAGATGGCAATTGACAAGGGCAGTGTTGCATTTAAAGTTACTAACTTAACAAACTGCTTTCGTACAAAGTGAGGCACCGAATTGAAATTGTACGAAATATTTGATCTTAACTCGCATTAATTTTCAGTTTTTACGCTTGACACTTGGCATATGGTACCAAAAATGCATTCAGGGAAAACACGTCGAGAGAATCACGTTGTTTGCCGCTCGTCCACAACAAATTTACAGTTTTGTCGCGTACACGTGTGTGTGTGTATCTTCCTCAAAGAGGAAACAAAAGTGTGTGCTGACGTGTCTACCGCCGTGTATATACCGAGCGTACAATAAGAAACTGTGTGTGGGTTAATGTGCATGTGTGTGAAAGCAGATGTCCCTGCATGTTGCTTTACATATAAAACAATAGAACTAATGGCGGAAATTAATTGCTTATAATAGAAAAAACAAAAGCAGTGTTTAAAGTGATGTCAAAGAGGATGCCCAAAGCCCAGCCAAAAACTGGCAGAGAAGGAATGCCCACTCCTGACAACGCAAATTAATCAGGAGAAGGGAATAAATTCAAAGAACTGGCAACAGAAGACCACAAAAACAGCAGCACAGAAATGAATGACACAGATGTCGAACGTGCTCAATTTATTGCGGAACTATATAAAAAGAAAGAGGAGCTCTCCAAAAAGAAGAACGATTTCAAGCGACAAATTAAAGAAGCCCTTACTTCACGTACACACGTAAATCGGAGAAAACTATCTCCATGTTACTAAAAGGAGCTGATCCATCGTTTTCCTCCGAAGAACTCCTCTCGGAACTACAAACTGTCGAAACTGACAGTTTAAAATTTACTGATGTGAAACCATTCTCCACTTCGCACAAACCCAGTGCTTGGGGTGATATCACACCGAACACAAGAGGTGGCAGACAAATGCAACAGATTATAAACTAGAATTGTTCGCTACAAGTACACCATCTTATCCAAGAGGAAACTCCTTTTTGGACTTATTTATGATAGACGAGAGACTACAATTACGAGCAGTACGACCAGATATATTCGTTCGTTTTCCGGAAAACACACTGCTCGCGCTTTGATTGCATAATAAAAAGAGCACTACGCTCCAATGGCGTAGATCCTCCGACTAATAGAAACCTTCGAAATGAGGAAATAGACCATTATCTCTCAACGACGGACAACATTGTCATCAAAGCAATGCACCGTTTCATTCCAAATGCGTCTCACATGGGGGCGCATAGATACAGAAACTCAGCTATTGATGCCCTGTATAGACCAAAAAGCGCTCTGCTCTCCCACCTGAAACTGCTCTACAGACAGTTCAGCGATCCTTATAGCCAGGAAATAAAGACAATTAAGTCATTGATTGAAAGCGTTCAAAAGCTGATCCGTGACAACTACAGATCAGTAATTAATGAAGAATGGAAACACAAAATTCTATCCAATAAAACCAGTGGTAGAAATATGTTTCCGCAAATAAATAAAGTATTTAGAAGAAAAGATCATAATGGCATTCCATGCCTTCGAATGCCGAGGATTCCCGAGAATTGTCAAATACTGCTGAACGCACGACTCACTCAACTCCAACGAAGAACTAATAGTAATCGAGAGTCTGCAAGAGTAAGCGAACTCAATTGGCGCCCGTTTCGAGACAATGCACAGAGTGAATGAATCCATTCTTTCTAACCTCGACATCGATCCAAAACTATATTTCGCTGCACAATAAACGGCAAAGTTGGCATTCCGAAAACAAAAGTTTCACCATCTTCAGAGAAAACAATAGAGCTGATGTGCCGATTAGAAATTTGCACACAAATATATTTGTGCACAAGAGTGAACTCCTCTGGAACGGATGGTATTCCCAATACTGTTCTTAAACATTTGCCTCTGGAATCGGTGAAAATAATGCATACATTCCAAGACGTTGGAAAATAGTAGTAGTCCACCCCATCCCCAAAAACGGCAAGGACAGGAGTAATGCCGCCAATCTTAGCTCGATTAGTCTGTTTCCAAACATTAGCAAAATATTCGAGAAGATCATAAATAAGGGCTTGATAAACTGTGTGATGAAAATGGCTTTAGAGCGGGGCATGACACAGTTCATGCAGCTACAAAACTTGTTTCCGACATACAGTGGAACAAGGCAAAACGACGATGCACAGGCGTATGTTTGGTTGACTTTGAAAAGGCCGAATATCTCTTATATATAATTTACGATTATATAAGCAATTTATGGTAAAATGTTGGGAAAAAATCTCCGATAAAACTTTCCAAATTAAAAATGGCTTACAGCAGGGAGCCGTGAATTCTCCCATTCTCTTCAATATTTATACTAGTGATCTAGTTGGCTCTCTTAACCATGCTATTGCATGACGATATTGTGGTGTACAGATCAGAAAAAAAAATCGATGCTATTAACAGACTTCTTCAAGATGACTTCAATAAAATCAAACGCTTTTGTGACGATTGGAAATTGAACATTAACTTCCAAAAAAAAGAAACTATCCTTTTCAGAAAACCTCTTTCTACAGCTTCAAGAGATACAAGGGATAATTCGAAAAACTTTTCCATTGTAGAAAGCAATAATCTTCCGCTGCAAATGAAAACTGTTATTAGGTACCTTGGTATTTGGATGGATCAATACCTATACTTTGATAAGCACTTAGCAGCTACCCTATCCGCAGCTAAAAGTGCATATGCAATGAGTGAGGTCTGTTCCGAAATAGTCTCCTAGATCACAAAGTTAAAATAATTTCGTGCTCAGCATTTATCCGTCCAATATTTGTGTATGGTTGCCCGGTATGGTTTAACGTTTCCCCATCCTACATGGGAAGGTTTCACAAGTTCGAGAGGCAGTGCCTCCGTTCCTGCCTCGGATTACATAGAACATCTGTGTCTCAATACAGGAAATTCTATCCTAATAAGACACGGTATGACAAATAAGGATTGAATAGGATAGACAATTTCATTATCAAAATTATTCGTGGTCACACTGCAAGGGCAATCTTATCTCGGAAGCATACTAACCCAATGACATGTATCTGGAGAATACACTCCAAAATGGGTTTACCCCACGTTTCCTCTGTTGGACAAGCATGGAGTCCCTATTATATACCACGCTTTTCGTGGTGCCAGAGACAAACGGATTCTTTATAACAGTGAAATATCTAATGCTGCAGTTCACTTGCGCTTTAGCATGGCAAGAGGCGATCGAGATAAATCTATAAATGACCGATCCCATCCCAACTGGTGGTGTATTGACAATGAAAAAAGGACTTAACATCCCCCAATATAGTAAGCTCTTCAGACGCTACGTTTTAACTTTCCATTGCTCATTTCCCTTTTTATATATTTGTTCTTCCTTTTCGTTTCCATTATTAATTTAGATTTCTTTTCCTTTTCGTTTTAAAATCTCTGTATGTTAACATTTTGTTAATAATTTTTTTCTTATTATTAAAAATAAAAAAAGAATTATAGAGAGAGAGAACTTTTTCCTAAAATATTCAGCTAACAAAAAATGTATAAAAATATAAAAATATAAAAATATTATTGTACGCCGAAAGGCATTACACAAACCTATATCGTGCAATTTAGAGTGCTCGTGTAGAGCCACTAAATTATTTTAAGATTAAGAAAAGTTTGTAAACTAGGATTTATCATTTAGTCCTAAGTAAACATTTGTTAAATTATTGTACAATAAATGCTTTATGTATCGTCATCATCATCACCAAAAACAAATTGTGGGGTGATTTGTTCATAATTTTTTTAGCAAAAATTTCATTTGTTTATTGCTTGTTAAGAAAGTAGTGCGGTCTGTATTATGCAAACCAGTCTAAGTAGACAATATCAATAGAATAGGGGAATTAACATGTGTTAAATGATATTAACCACTCTCCGTAATTACTCTGGATTTGTAAAGGGTGATCATGAGATTATAAGATAAAAAGGATGAGGTTGACGTGGGCCTAATATCACCATAGGCTAAAAGAGATTACTACGAAATCATGTGAAAACGATTGCCTTCAACATAAAATGAAAACCAGAAGGGGGTCAATTTTCTTCTTACCTCTATGCACCTAACATAAAACTCATGCCACCCAGTATCTAGCCGATATCCTGTACATAGCTATATAACAAATTTGGTGGTCAGGAGATGGGGTCTTACATTGATTGTGACATACCTTACATCTATCATCCAAATGAATGTGCTCGATGTGGGTTTCCCCAATTGTCGACTGTAAACCATTACATGACCATTGTGACTCACTAAGAGAAAATATTCGGAACGGTGTCCAAACATTTGAACACATGTAAGAGATTCGGCACGCTTTCCTTCAATCTAGCGTTTGTAATCTGAGATACAGATGTGACAACACAGGTGCAATTTTATATAAAAATACTGACTTATGCAAGTAGAAATGGTATTATTAGAAGGGCATTATCAAGAGCTTCACAAGAGGTTTTACATACACGGAAACTATGATTTGACACCCCTTCTATGGGAAGACCAAGAATGATTGCGCAAGGAAAGTGGAGGGCCACGAAATAGTGAATTCCCTCATTTACCTTATATTAACAATAGCAGCTGCAACATAAAAGTAATGGAAATCACAGCTTTTTAATCTGGACCAGTCTACTAAGATTTGCAAAAGCTTGGTAAATAATAAAACCCAACTTTAAAATGCAAATTAAGTTGAAAGGAGACAATGATGTTACAATGTTACATGTCGGTCTAACGATTTCAATGTGAAACAATTTAATTTTATAAAGCATTAGAACAGTAAACCGAGCACCTATTATTAAGCCTGCTCAGAAAGTCATTTCTGGTTGAATTTAAAAGTAAGGTGTGATAGCTTCAAATCAAGATGCAAACGTAGTGTCATATGGTAATTTTATACTGCCTTAAAAGAGGAAAGCAGCAGCAAGCGTCTAAAATTTCCGAAAAATTCTGGCGGTGTTGGCATTATCCTGATTGGCGACAAACTAGGAGTCAGTTGGCTTCGGCCACTCAATCTCGGCGGTTGTTGTGCGCGCGGTGCAGTCGTTTACTTACAAACAATGTGCTATTCAACATTTTAAACGACAAATGGTGTGTTAGTTAAACTTACAGCAGTTATTCCATTTTATAACATCCCGTTGAACAATAACAATATATTTCAATTGTGATAATACATTTATATTTTACAACTAGTATTTAAGAGTTTTAGGACAGCAATTCCTTTACAACATTTTACAATGATATCCAAACAGCATCAAATATTCAACTTCATATTGTGATTTATAAACACTAATTGAGTGATTTATGAAATCGTCGCTGGTAATCCTCAAGGGACCGCTTCGGACAATGTAGTAAGAAAGTTCATTGACAACCACCATAAGGGTATTATATATTATATAATTTCAACTGAAATACAAAAAGCAGTCAAACTGACGAACAGTATTGCCAAAAGTGTCAAACTTTTTTGAAATAATTTATAGCTTTAATGCTTAACTATCTATATGGCACATACACACTTGCGCGCTAAACAGCTGTTAATTACGCTGAAGCGGTAATTGACTAAGCGCTTCAAAAATAAAAGAATATATTCTACAAAGACGTTATTTAAGCGAAGGCACCAATAATCATATATTGGTGGGTGGCAAGGAAAAAATAGGCAGACGAAAATTATCCCCAAAATACATTACGGACAAAATGACAACAAGAGGTTCAGATTATTGTACACACTACTACTACTTATCGGTCTATAGGAATCCCAAAGTTCGTGACCACTCCATCTCGGCCACTGTTTGCTGTTCTATGCCCGTACGCTACGCCACCTGAACCAATTTCTTCAAGGTCACACTTTATATTATTATTACATATGTCAATGAGACAAGGTCTTTTCAGTGGGGAATAGGCAGTTAATATTATCAGTAAGATGAATCATGGGTCAGTAAGGTAATTTTAGTGAAGTTAAAGCAATAGCAACAAGCATAAACTAAGAACATCAAGCCACTGGAGTTGTTTGATAGGGATCAAAACGGTGATGCTACGTCAATTCGACAACAAACTATCTATTATAATTGCAGAAAATCAAAATATTACAAAAATTCTGATACGCAGCCACTAATACTAAATTATGTTGTGCTTACCCCATTCAATGCCACAAACCAATCATTTATACATAGTATGATTATTGTATTCGTTATCTACCCACCGAGTGATGAGGAGTTAAGTGTTATAAAAAGTATCTGCAAATCGCGCGCACGAATATTTAAGAAAGATTGTATTATTCGACCATGAGATTCCAATGACTTTATACAAATTATGTAATCTTGAATTCAAAAAAAAAAGTCAAAGATGTTAGCGTAATAAAAATCAAAATCCAACCGAAAAAAATATAGTAAGTTATCGAACTTTGCAGCTCTTTCGCTATTATTTGCAGATCTTCGGTAATTTATAGAGACATGATTCACTTTCGTTAACTAGGGCATTAATCAAGATGCTCGCGAAGAGCTGTTGGGTCTTTGAACTATTGCCTTTAAATATATGCACACATATGTAGAAATATCAATGGAATAGGTAATTGAAGATATTCAAATTTCAGAAATAGGGAGATTTGAATCTTGTGCAACGTGCTAGCTCGTTTTATAGTAAATAAATCTATTCATATTGACACAATTTTATAGTGTTGAAAAATTAGTGTTGTAATGAAGATTCGTATTAAATATGATTGAGAAACAATGAATTAAGCCGTAATTAGCGTAGTGGTTCAAGGGTCACGACCCAATGTGCATGGAAAAAAATGGTTTGTTACCCTTTAGATGTTTTTTCATTAATTATTGCATCAAGTGCTTGCTTTTACGCGAATAAATAAAAAAAGTCAACGTCTTCCCTTAAACTATATCTAGTAAATAAATATAGTAACCCTTGATCGCGTCTTCATATGTTCATTTCTTTTCATGCATTTTAAAAGATCCAACTTTTCTTTTATACTCATAGAGAGAGATAATTGATCAGGAGTGGGACTTCAAATTCGTCTTGACACTTAAGCCAATGTAATATATATAAAATATTCTGGTAAAGCGTTCATACTGTTGGCAATGCTAGTCGGAACTGTTCCATTAATTAAACTGCCAATTTTTTGTTTGAATATTGGAATAGTTTGAAAAAAAGAGAAAAAGATAGTAAAAATGAAAGACATTTAAAGAAATGCTAAAGTCGGTTTGAATTAATTTTTTCTGCTATCATCGGTTAAAAAGTAATGAAAGTTTTTAATTCATTTGATACTTTATACAGAATGAATTCGAGAGAACACCGAGTGGATTATCGGGAGAGAGAGAGAGAGTGATTGATGGGTGGGGGGAGAAGGGAGGAGAGGGAGAGAGAGAGAGAGAGAGAGAGATACGGGCAAACAGAGCCAGACAGACAGACAGATAGAGAGAGAAAGAAAGAGTAAGAACAAAAAAGATTAATATACTTACATGTTTACCTAACGTAACATAAACTACAACAAGAAGGTAAAATATTGTAGGTATTGAAATAGCGTTCTTGTCAGTTCTCCAACTTTGATCAGACCTCCCAAATGCCACTAATATAAAATAATATTTTGTTTCGAGGTGGGATTTTTACTCGCTTGGTGATATCGAGTGTTGTACCTAGTCTATTCACGAAATGTGCTTTAATCTTCTGGTCTTACTTATTCATGTTTGCCCCACCAAGGGTTGCTTGAGAAAAACGTCTGTGTACTCGCCCATGATTAAAGCAGGACTTAGGGAGTCTGGCCACTTGGACATCATCGCCCAGGACACTCATTTGGAATGGACACTGATGGGTGCAACTTCACCCGACCTCCCTCCTGGTCCCACTGTCGGACATGCCACTCAACCGCTGAACCGGCGCAAGAACAACGGGCAATCGAAGAGCCGGGAGCCTCGCCACCCAAAGGCTTCACGGCAACACACAGCTACCACAATAGACCAAGGAGCGGGTAATGCCCCGCCTGGCGGGCGGCGCTCCCCAGTATCCAGGGACCGACCGAGTCCCAACCGCAGCATTCGACTAAACGTTGCGGTCTCTCGCGCCAACGACCGCATGTCGCCGGCCGCTAACTTCGGACGGGCGCCAGTGGACGCAACAATCGTCATCACCACTGGTCTCGATGTAGTGAGACCAATCACCAGCCAGCACGTGGTCACTGATCGTGTTTTGCGAACTTACAACTCCAACCCAGATCACATGGCCAGTTCCGTGACCACAACAGAGAACAGCCTCCAGCGACGAAAGGGACATCCTTCCACTGGAGGAGGAACCCCCGACCAAGCTCCGGACGACCATCCCCTGGAGCCAGATGATTCCCCAATGATTGGCGAAGGCGGGCGGAATGTTGCGGATTCGCACTGGATGCAACCAGCGAATTCGCAATTGAATGCAACCATCGCAACCATAAATAACAAATGTCAGCAACTAGCTGACAGAAGAATAATTTTGGTTGTCAAGCAATTAAAATAAGCAAACTTCTTCTTCGTCAGCGCTTGGCGACTACGGGTCATTATTCATTTTGTTAATCAGTAAAAATCTTCTCCATCAGTTAAATAAAGCAGAATAATTGTCCATTTTTTTTTTTTTTTATTAGACTTCTCTCGGGAGAGGCGAACCTATAGCGCCGGGTGCCCCGAGATGCCATCAAATAACTTTTGCAGTTCTTTTTGAACAGTTGCAGGTTGTAACGGTCCGGGAACACTCGCGTGGGAAGGGAGTTCCACAGCTTCCCCGCTCCGTAACGGAACGAGTTCTGATACAGGGATGTTCGCGCCGTCGGGAGATGAACCCCAAACGGGTGCGATCCGTCGGATTGTCTTGTGGAGCGCATATAAGCCGAATTGCGTGGAACATTACCACGAATCTCCGAAGAACAGTAGCCGTGGTAATATCTGTAAAACAGACAGAGGTCGGCTACGCGCCTTCGATGTGATAGCGACTGTAGTCCCGATGTCAGCGCCGAGTTCCCGATCAGGCGGATCGCTCGTCTCTGTATACTCTCAAGTAGGTCGAGGGTATGTTTAAGAGCCGAGCTCCAAACATGGTCTAATTTGGGATTTATATAGGAGAAGAAGTTGGGCCGGAGTAAAATATTTCTTGGCTCTAAAAAGATAACTCAGTTTTCCTGAGGCTGACCTGGCGATACTCGACACGTGTTTATGCCACGACACATTCCCACAGACCGTGACGCCGAGCAATTTCAAACTTTCCCCAGGCTCGAGGGCCCGGCCATTCATCATCAGCTGTGGAACCGATGATCCACTTTTCTTTGCGAATGTTGTATATTGTGTCTTCGCTGCATTGAAGTTGACGTGATTGGCCCTTCCCCACTGCAGGACCCTATCTAGATATTGCTTTAGAGAATCAATCTGTCTACATCTCAGCTGATGCGACGCAGAGGCACCAATCGGCCGAACATTGGAAAACGAAGAAACAAGCGTACTATCATCCGCAAAACTGAACACTTTGTTATCCGTTGTCTCCAACAAATCATTTATGTGAAGCAAGAACAAGGTTGGAGCTAAAATAGAACCCTGGGGCACCCCCGAATTAACAGGATACAGATCCGAACACTCGCCGTCCACAACAACCCGGATCGATCGATTCTCGAGAAAGCTCCTCGTCCAGTCGCAAAGCTGTTGGGAAAGTCCATATGAACGAAGTTTGCTCAGCAATGAGCCGTGCCAGACGCGGTCAAAAGCCTTGGAGATATCCAATGCGACCGCCCTTGACCATGCCGTTCAATCGCAGATGTCCATATATCGGTTATAAGTGTCATAAGGTCTCCTGTGTACCGCCTGCCACGGAATCCGTATTGACGATCATTCAGAAGTCCGTTGCACTCCAAATACTTAACCAACTCTGTCTTGATGACTTTTTCCATTACCTTAGATAAAATAGACAGTAATGCTATCGGACGGTAATTTTGTGGGAGACACTTTTTTCCCGTCTTTGGGATTGGCTGAACTCGAGCGATTTTCCAGCAGGCAGGAAAGGTCCTCCGTTCATAAGATAAGCGGAAGAGTCTGCCAAGAACCGGCGATAGTTCTGGAACACAGTTCTTAAGGTCTATTGCTGGTATTCCGTCCGGGCCGGTTGCCTTCCTACAATCCAGTTCACGTAGAATGCATTGAATAGTGGGAGGAGGAAATCTCACATCCCGCATGGAAAACTGTACCGGCGAGAGCCCAGGTGGCTCCAAAAGGCCGGGATCGAGGTTTGAATTCGTGGAAAATAAATTCGCGAACACTTTGGCTTTATCCTTTGGATTCGTGACTACCGTCCCGCTGTCTGTCAACAACGGAGGTAACGAGGAGGATGCGAAGTTACTGCTGATAGCCTTCGCCATTGACCAGAAGGAGTGCGAACCAGTTCGACACCGAAGGAGTTTATTGATCACCCTGTCGTTGTGCGCCTTCTTCGCGCTATCGATCGCCTGGTTGCACGCGTTTCTGGTTCTAACAAAATTCATTCTGTTAGCATCGGTGGGATTGGAGCGCCATTGCTTAAAAGCTCTATTTTTGCCGCTGTAATCAGCTCGCATTTTTTGTCAAACCAAGGTTTATCAGACGAACTTCGTTTGATGGAATGTGGAATATACATCTCCATCCCCAGAAGAATAATTTCTGATACCGACTCAGCGCAAGCGTTAACATCGGAGTTTCCGCCAGCCTCCCAGCCTCGTCGGTTCTGTTAGAATGTAACAACCAGTCGGAATTGTGCACATTAAAATCGCCAAGGACAATAATTTCAGAAGCTGGGTGGTTGATCTGTATCCAGTCGACAGTATGTGAAAGATGTTCGAAAAGTGTCGCCGGTCGATCGTCATTCGGGGAGCGGTAAAGACAACAAAGAAATTTAACGGAACTCCTCAGCACGACCCTCAACCATATGATGTCCATATTATTGGGTTCCAACGCCTCCATCCTCTGGCAAGCCAGATTAGACCCCGCGAAGACGCAGACTCCGCCCTTAAAACGGAATCTCGAATGTAAGTCGTAACCTGAGCAACGAAGATATGTCGAATCAGCTGACGAATCGACTTGGGTCTCAGTTAGGGCAAGGATATCAGGTTTCGTTCTTTGCAAATATTGGTGGACGGCGTTTACGTTCGTATTGGTGAAACCGATACCCCTGATGTTACAAAATGCCGTCACAAGTCGAGCGTGGGCTGAGCCTCGAGAGCAAGCCAGGTCATGCGATGACGAACCTCTCAAAGTTCCATTATTTATCATGATATCTGCATGATGTTCCCCCTGACATAGTCCCCCCCGGAGATCCGAATGTGAGACTAGTTTACCTCCGGAATTCTTTATATCAAAAGGTACCACCATGACTTATCCCCATGTCAGTCCGGGCCATCAGCCACACATCCGAAACACCGTCGAAGATTTCTCTCGGCGATATCGCGGAATGTACAGCGTGACGGGGTGGTATCTCACCTTGGGACCAACTACCACCTAACCAACCTTTTCTCGAACCGGTCCATCAGCCAAGCTCCGAAAGACGGCCAGGGATTTTTCCCGACCATTTCACGGAGCCTATAGCTTGATGAGGTGGTATTTCACCGGGCGCACAGGGCGTTGGGACCCCGGCTACCACTCGGCCTTTAGTCGCCTCTTACGACAAGCCGGCCTAGCTGTGAGTATATTCTAACGCCCTACTCACACAAACTATTGTCCTTTTTTGGAGAAAGATTTCTGGGAACTATTGTCATATTTTGAAGGAGTATTTCTGGGATTGCCACAGACTAACCGAGGTAATCATTTCAGAATTAAAAGGTTTTGTTACGAGCTCAGGGTTCGCTGGATTAATTATTTTTAATAAATAAGAGCCGTTAAATCGATTTTGAATTAATATAACACTTTATTAGTCCGTTAATAACAACCGTTACTTTTAACGCACAATATTCTAGTACTTTGTTTCGGACTTTCCCGAATATTCTAGTACTGATTGTCATATGCGTCACAGTATTAATTCATTCCTTATAGACAACGATAACCGAGTGTTCCTGCACGCCAGGAGACTACATTGTTCCTGACGTCATCCCCCCGGCCCACTAACAAGATCCAGTTGTTGGTGGAAGTTGCGTTCGACGCTTATGGATCGCAAAGATTTGGTGCGACTCCTATTTAAGCTGAAAGATTTATCGTATTTATTGCTACGGTATACTAATGCACTGACGATTTATTAGTCAACTTTTTCTATTGTTTGAGTGTTCGCATGCGTCGTCCCTGTTTGAATGGGTACAGCTGCTTGCTCCTCATTCGTGAGGAATTCAAGTATAATCAGCGGTTGAAAATTTATCTATAATAGTTAAAAATAGTGTTTTCTCCAAACATATGTTGTTAATATATTCCTGCAACACGTTCTTTATTAATCTTTGGAACCCTGTGACAGCTATTTTTAATACGAAGCAATTCGAAATGTCCCCTTTCAATGCTGAAGGTGCGGTTGTGTACATCATCTTCGTGCGTTTCGATTTGGTTAAAGCCCTTGGAAGAATGGGAAGTTGTGAAATATTGCACTCTTTCTAATTTATCTAGTATTTTGTCGACGTTGGGTTTTGAATATTTGTCATTAATGCCGTTTTATTCAGCTTCATCTAGTCAACTTGGTTTTACTACTGGTATATTCCTCCTTAGGACCAATCTATATATGAGCCCAACAAGGGGAAGAATAGCTTTGTATAATTCTGTCATTAACATCTCACAGATTTGCTTCTCGACGTATTGTGTGTGGGGGGTCGGTTCTCGACGTATTATTTAATTACATTAGAAAAGGTAAGATTTTTATCGTACTGGTAGAAAGTCGCCTCGTATTTTTTTCACTAAGTTCAATTTGTTCTGTTTTTGCTTGTTAGGGTACTGTTTGTATAATGTTCCAAAGGTTATTGTTGACAATTAATCCGCCATTCTAAGAATTCTACCATTGCCTCGGTGGTACCGATTTCTGTGATTAAGGGGAGATTCTCACCAAGAAGTTCTAAAAAATAGATTTTTTTTCATTTTCTGATAGCCTTTAGTGTGTAGAATAAGTTCCCAAAACTGTTTTGGCGAACATAATTTTATAAAAAAGTTACAGCATAAAACGGTGACCCACGTTTTTACGTGAACATTGAATTTGCGCGCTAGCACGTACATTACCTCAACAGATTAGAATTTCTCACCAATATGACCATACTAAGGTAATAGTAATTAATGTATTTGTCACCAGAGGTCGGAAATATACTATGACTCAGTCATTTTTGTGGGAAACGCCTCTACGTACACGAATATTCATGGTTTTAGAAAGTGGCGTCTATTTGTAGTTAACCACGTACTGGGTTACCAAAACTTTAAACGTGTTTTTCTCGAAACCATGTTTTTCACATTAATCTCCACAATATCTCAAAAACTACTCGATGGATCGGTTTTTTTTATTTTATTTTAAAGTAAAGTAAATTTATTGAAATCTGAACCTAAATGTGATGATTTTTTCATAAATTTGTTTTCCTATTCAACGTTAAAAAGCAAGAAAAATGCGAAAATCGCTATCGAAAGTTTGCATGTCCGACATTTTGTTTATTTCCCTTTTTTTCAAAAAACTTTTTGTTGCATGATCACAGACGATTGCAAACAGCGCTACGACAGAGACCGATTGGGCACTTTTTTCGAATTGTCACACTGCACCATCTATTAAATTGACAATTTTTTATATTTTTCACTAAACCAAAATGTTTATGTACACCCAAATGCTTAATAAATATGTGTACAAAATTTGATACTGATATTTGGTTCCATCTTTGATAAAAAAATTCAAGAAAAACTTGTCATTTTTGGGTATCTAGTTGAGAACCTCCCCTTAAGGATATGTGTTTTGGATGAAGTGTTTTTGTACCTATTAGGGGTATAGATGTGTGGCACTTATGGCTACAAAGTCCACGATTTATAATAGAACGAAATGTCCGGATGTCAATTAAAATTATTAAAGGATGCAATTTTGTATGAAACGGTATATAGGATAGAGGCAGACGACGAAAAGTTGTTCCTATTGCCTATTGTCCTTGGAACAAGGTTTTGAGTTTTAGGAATGCACGTTAGTGTATTTATAGCCATTGTAAATGTCGGATAAGAAGCATGGATTACATTATTTGATGGTCGATAAGTTCTACATTTTCTAGGGTTGTATGTATTGTCACTTGTTTTGGGATTGACATTGTTCCTGTGGTCAAGGTGTAACCGTTTTATTATTTTCCTCTTTTTTCACATCAACAGAGCAACTCTTCCGTAACACTATGTGTTTTATTTAAGTATTGTAATTATTAACACGATAAAGGATTTTTTTAAACTTTATTAAGCACATTTTTACACTGTAACATAGCGCCGATTGTCTTTATTTTCACTTTTGGTTGAAACTTCGGTTTTCATGGTGAGAAGACAACTATAAAAAAATCACCTTCTTTCACCTTCCACGATTTTTAATGGGAGATTTTAGTTTTAATGAAACTAAAAACCCTGTCACTAGCTTAAATAGCTACACGATTAAAAAAGATAAAAAATGGGACGGGGCCAAACAAAGGGAAACGATTCGGTGAAATATGATCATCCGGCACAGACGCGTAAATTATCCTACGGGTCATCGAAACCGCCTTGGGTGATCGGCAAAACGTTGACCTGGCACCTCCGACGTTGTTGCATGTACGCTGCAACGGTCCACGAGAATTGCACCAACAGCCGAATCGATGGACCCGAGCCAAATTGCACAATGTTTTAGTGGAGCACGAAAAATTTCGGTGCGATATTATAACGGTTATAGTCAAAAGAGGTGATTTGGCATTCCGTAAGATTCAAGAGGTACATTCGTTATATATACGAGGACGATTCAAATATAAAATTTGCTTAACAAGTTGCCGGCTAGATAATTTTGTACGTAAATATTGTTTGGTTTATGAAGAGTAGGGGAACAGGTTTGGCTAGCGGTCGCGCTCCAGTTTGTAGTCAATACAGCCGTGAGCGAGCAAGAAGTACATACGTCTGTTGCGCAGCGGATTATTATAAAAATTTTAACAGATGAAGGGGTTAAACCCTCGGAAATGTTTTCTCGATTAAAGCACAGTTTTGTGATGATACACTGTCTCATAATCGTGTGTATACGTGGGCCAGAGAATTTTAAAGTGGGCGAAGACGTATCGAAAAAGAAAGTCATGATCGATGCTTAAAGACAACTCGTACAGATGACAACCTCCATACCATTCGAGAGCTTATTGAAAGTGATTGCCATTTAATTGTTGGAGAAATCTCATCAGAAGTTATCAGCTATGGAACTGTTCAGTTCATTATCACTGATCTTAGCTTCAAAAAAATTACTGCTTGAGAGGTTCCTTGATTATTAACCGTAAATCAAAAACAAGTGAGGAACGCATTGGAAGAAATGGGCTGGGAAACCGTCAAACAACCTCCTTATAGCCCAGACTTGTCTCCCTATGACTATTTTTTTTCCCATTCTTGAAGGAATCACTTGAAGGCAAAACTTACGAAAGTAAGAAGAAGTCCAATAACATTCGCAATTGGATAACAACTCGCACAAAATCTTTCTACGAACAAGGTATACCAAAGCTTCCAAATCGGTAGCTAAAGTTTTCAAAAAATATTGAAAAATCTTCATAGTATAATTAGTGCGTAACATTATTCAATAAATGTATAAACAGAAATTACCGTTATTATTTATATATATTCGTATATGTATATATATAAATATATATATATATATATATATATATATATATATATATATATATATATATATATATAATTTTTTAAATAATAACAATATCTATAGTAATTTCATTCACCACCCGTCTTTACGTCAGTGAAAATAGAAACAAGTATACGTAACCACAATAAACTAGTTTAGCGTAACTTACTGAGCAAACTACTGTTTTTGAATTTGTATTTTATGAAAAATATTACTCGAACTTTACTATTGTTATAGGGGATTATGTAACAACATTAACGATAGTTAAAGCAAAAACTAACAGCGTTTGGTAAAACTGCATTTAACTGCATTCTCGTCATCTTATAATGACCCTTTGCAGCATTAAAATAACACTTAATGAAGGATAATCCGTAGTAATTGTGACATTCTCAAGCTGTTTAGTGAAATGTTGTTTCTTGTAGAGCTTACTCATAGTAAACTATTTAATGATTATAATATAAATTTAAGGCTCTTCGATAGTATAGTAGTTAGTATACCCGCTTGTCACGCGGGAGACCGGGGTTCGATTCCCCGTCGGGGAGCCTCTGGCGCAAGACTAATGACCTTGCCCGGAAAAAACAAATATTATGGAAAATTTAACAAGCCTCAGGACTTGCTAAATAAGGCCAAGACCGGTTCCCGGTTGTAGTGCTAATGATGATATAAATTTAAGTGACACATAAGTAATGAAAATGTAAACTCAAGCCACCAATATGCTGTATAGCATTTTCGATTTTACATTATTGTATTGCCAAAAGGCTATCGGAAAACCCATTATCTATCACCTCCGAGTTGTATCATTCAAATAGAAACCAACTTTTGAATCGATTGCATTCAAAGTAAAAACCTCATGGAAACATTTCTTTGCCCGGCTGTCAGTTATCGAGTTCCCATTCTACTATAAACCCATAATGGATATCGTCTACTAAACTAGTTTTACACCTGAATACTTTCAGAGACTGTGCATTCTTCAAGATTTTCCTTAAATAAAACATAACGCCACGAAATTTGTAAGCTATCTCGTGGTTATAAGAAAGCACCAATGTCGATGTGGCTGTAAGCCTAACTTTTTCGTAATACGTATAATTAGAGCAATTTTGTATTTGGTATAGGGAGAATTTTGATGACCTTAATGAATATAATATTCAAATTATGTAGTTATATATTTTAAAATAAATGTAATTAATCTCAATCAAAAACGAACCACTTCTATGAGTCAGTAAATCAGATTTACACGTTGACATCGCAATCAATTGGACAACACGACTCCACGGGAGTTACAGTTTAGGTGAAATCCAGGGTTATTATTAAATATGAAAAGTCATTCTCGGAGTTGTTTTTATTTTTAACTACTATATATGGCACAGAGTATCTTCTTGATTAACACATATCTTATTGAAAACCACTCCACACTATGTGGTTACTACTGCGTGTTATGCAGCTTCTTGCGATTTATCCACCCACGATTTATCGAATTCTTACGAAATGACTGCATGTTAAGAAGGAATCTTGACAAAACGCTTTAAGTTATACACTTCGCTAAATTATATTTAGTATTTACAGTATGACTTTGCTGATCCATCAGCTAAATGAGGAAGGACTGTCTAGCAATGGACTATGCCACTTTAGTTTCTGTATAAGGCACTTTGTATGTATGTAATATAATAATATAATAACATATATGTTTATCTCATAGCACATAAAGAGGTGCTCACATTGACGGTTGTAGCAGTACTGGTAGATCCTGCTAATCTAAACATTGCAATGGCGCGAAAATTATACGTCGAACAGTGCAATATTCATGGCATGGAGTAGATTATCCCTATTTGTCCAACCGCAGACCAATAATTTTTTAAGTTGAGTGGTTTACAAGGTCTTTATTTCAATCCGTAATTCAACTTTTTGTGGTCAACACCTCGCATATAAAGCATCGTTTAATAAGTCCCGGAAGTAACTCAGAGATGCCACCTGTATTGAAAAATCGTATGACTTTTAGGAAGTACTATCCTTCAAATGATATGTGTCAAAATGTTATGATAATAGGACCATAACATACTGAGTTATAGTAATTTAAGTGATACCATTTTTATAATATTGTAGCGAGCTTAGGGTTCGCTGGATTAATTATTTTTAATAAATAAGAGCCTATAAATTGATTTTGGTTAATAACAACCGTTACTTTTACCGTACACTTAACGATTTCTTGACTTATCGCTTATTTCTTACTTCTTACTTCTTCATCTGTGTGCGGCGTATTTATACCGTTTCCTCATTCTGATTCGGAGTTTCGTTTCCGTCCGTTCCATAGTCTTGAATGTTCTGCAGTTCATAGTCTCCAGTTTTCCAGTACTTTCTAGAAAAGACTAGTACTTTGTTTCGGACTTTCTCGAATATTCTAGTACTGATTGTCATATGCGTCACACTACCCTCCGCCTAGATTAGTTCGTCCCGAACTAAGTTCACTGGTCTCCTGGGTTAACAAAAATCGCTAGTCGGTCACGATGTACCACTTTCATTTTGGCGTTCGGTCTTCGCTGAATCCTATAGACAACGTCGTTAATTCTTGTGAGAATCTTATACGGTCCTTCCCAATGTTGCTGCAACTTCGGAGACCTTCCTTTTTGCCGATGAGGGTAATAAAGACACGTTATCGCCTGCATTAAATCCGGATGCGTTGACTCGAACGTCGTACCTTGTTTTCATCCTGTCACTGGATACCTTGATTTGCTTTCGAACCAAATGATGAATCTCATCGAGGCAATTACTCCATTCGGCTAGGTAGTCTTCGGTCTTATCTATGGCGTCTGGAGGTATTCCGAATCGCAGATCGGTTGGTAATCGTATCTCTCGTCCAAATATAATTTTGGCTGGAGAATGGCCTGTTGTATCGTGATTAGCCAATCTATAGCTCATGGGAAAGGTTTGTACATATTTGTCCCAATCTCGTTGGTGATCACTAACGACCTTCGATAAATACTCTTTCATTGTTTGGTTGATCCTTTCGACCATTCCGCCTGACTGCGGATGTAAGGGTGTGGTCCTGGTTTACCTTACGCCCAGTGCCGCACAGATGCCTTGAAATATCTGTGATTCGAAGTTTCGGCCTTGATCGGAATGAAGCTCACAGGGAACTCCATATTTGCTGATCCAATTATTGATAAGCTGCTCAATGACGGTTGTCGCTTCTTGGTTTGGAATTGGAAGGACTTCCACCCACTTGCTGAAGTAATCCATGATGACCAACATATATTTGTTGTTGTCGTTGGTTTTTGGAAATGGTCCTGAGATATCAATCGCAATTTGCTCGAAAGGAGCACCCACGTTGTACTGCTTCATAGCGCTCCTTGGTTTTGCTGTTGTCATATACCAACGCCGTGCTTCCTCGTCACGGCCGAGAGAAGAACGTGGAACGTATTTAGAATCAAATTTAACTCTTATAATAAAAAACTTTTAATTTATATTTATCACGAGACGTCCGCACACGTCTGTGTTTGTTTTATTTTTCCTTTTTAATTTCTTTTCTTTCAATAAAATATTACACGACACGACCTTCCTGATTGGAAGTCTGATTAGTTCTCTTTTCTCAAATCAAATATTACAAAACATTCTTCCTTTTCATATTTACGATTTCGTATGAACGAAATCAATCTGTTACCCCTAGTTACCTACATGGGGGTGGTTCATCATTCTTGTTAACTGGAACTATTGCAGCTGTTTAGGAATTTCGAATAACGGGGATTGTGTTCAATGTTATCATGTAACGGATAGTTTGAAATTTTGTATGTGTATGTTATGTTATGATATGCAATTTGGGAATTAGGTATGATGAAATGTATTTCTAATGTATGAAGTATTGTATTTCTAATGTAATGGAAATATGGAAATAGGATTGATATGCAAATGTATGAACTATGGAAATTGAATTGATTAGTATGCAAATGTACCGGTAGGCGTAGGTGTGATGAGCCGACACTACCATAAGGGAACAAACCATCAAGAAAACACCGACTCAGCAAAAAGCAGACGTAGGGAAAACTGAAAAAGCGGGATATACGCGTCGGGACGTGGAATGTTCGAACGTTATATAAACCAGACGCGATACAGACGGTCGTAGAAAACGCGAAACAATATAAAATGAACATCGTCGCGCTTCAGGAAGTCCGACTCCCACATCGAGTAATCGAAACCAATGGGTTTACACAGGCGTGTGGAGGTACCGATACACATAATCTCGGAACTGGCTTCATCATAAGCAAGAAGATTACGCCCCATGTAAAAGATGTGCAATTTATTAATGACCGAATGTCGGTTCTAAAAATACAGGGCCCATGGTACAATTATGTATTTATAAACGTACACGCTCCAACAGAATCTACGGACGAAGAAACGAAGGACATATTCTACGAGACCCTAGAGGAAGTATTTGATGGGATCTCATCATTCGATGTTAAAATCCTCCTCGGCGACCTCAATGCGAAAATTGGAAAGGAAGATATCTTCCAACCAACAATAGGTAAAGAAAGCCTACATGACGTTTCAAATGATAATGGTATTCGAATTATCACGCTCGCAGCGTCAAAAGATCTGGTAGTGAAAAGCACTATGTTCAAGCACAAGCAAATTCATAAAGCCACATGGATATCACCCGACGCCGTAACGCGTAACCAAATAGACCACTTCCTCATAGACAAAAGACACCACTCGAATATCCTTGACGTAAGATCATATAGAGGAGCAGATTGAGACTCCGAACACCTTCTAGTAAGTTCGAGATTGATAAACTAAAAGACCTACGTAAAAGGGCGGAATATCAAGACGAACTAACGAATAGATTTAGTATCCTAGAGAATGACAGTAGTTAGGAAGAGGAAGCCAATAGCGTGGACACTAAATGGGCATCGATCAGAGACACAATCAAACAAACAGCCCAAGAGTTATTAGGATTTAAGAAAACAACTAAGTCCAAACCTTGGTTTGACGATGAGTGCATGGCAAAGACCGAACAACGTAAACGCATCAGAATGATCCACTTGGAAGCATATGATGAAGTCAGCGCAGAAAGGTACGCGACAATTTGGAAAGAGACACCCATACTTTTTAAACGCAAAAAACGCGAATAGGAGAAGACTCGGATCGAAAAAATCCTAGAAAATGCCAGAGCAAAGAACAGCAGAGGTATGTATGCCGGCATAAATTCAATTAGAAATGGCTACCGAGGGAGAGCCAGAATAATCCGAGACACAAACGGTTATCTGGTGACAGAAACCAAAAATATCGTGACAAGATGGAAGCAGTACTTTGAAAACCTGCTCAATGTGCACACCCATCAACCACAAATAAACGTACCAGACGTACATACAGCCGAGTCCCACATCCCAGAGCCCTCTTTCGACGAAGTTATAGACGCAATAAATCGACTGAAAAATAGCAAGGCTCCCGGAGTCGACTGCATACCGGTAGAGCTTGTGAAGCATGAAGGAGAGGCAACCGCTCGAAAGATCTGTGGGGAGGAAGTATTGTGCCTAACACAAACACTCCGTTCACTTCCTCCTCCATTATAAATTGTTCGCCGCGTAAAACACCGAACCGAAAGTCAATCACAAATAAATGAACGAATGCCCTCGCCGGGACAAGGAAGACATTCCGGAAGAATGGAAAACCGCAATAGTCATCCCTATTTTCAAAAAAGGCGACAGATCTGACTGGGAAAATTACAGAGGAATATCATTGCTCGCAACCACACACAAAATATAAACAAATGTCGGACAGGCGAGAATCACACCGTACGCAGAAGAAATACTGGGAGACTACCAATGCGGATTCCGTCGGAACCGGTCAACAAGCGACCAGATGTTCACAATAAGGCAACTGCTGGAAAAGAAGTGGGAATACGGAGAGACGGTTCAACAACTGTTCGTTGACTTCAAAAAAGCCTACGACTCAGTCGCAAGGTAGAGACTCTACCATATTGTGGCTGAGCTGGGGATCCCGAAAAAATATACCGCCCTCATTCAAATTTGCATGAACGAAAACAAAGGGCGAGTTAGAATAGAAAACCACCTCACAGAACCTTTTGAAATACGGGACGGACTAAAATAGGGGGGTAGCCTCTCACCATGTCTTTTTAACCTTGTCCTGGAGTATATTATCAGAAAGGAACAAGACGACAATACGGCCGGATCATCCCTGAACGGGGTCACACAAGTGCTTGCATATGCGGATGACATCGCCGTTCTGGGCGATAATCTCGAAACTGTTAGTAAAAACTGTGAAATCATCATGCAAGCAGCAGAAGAGGTGGGCCTAGAAATAAATGAAGACAAAACAAAATACATGAATACGGCGAGAGCAGGTGGACCTCAGAGAACACATATAAACGTCAGGGGCAAGATATTTGAAAATGTCAAAGAATTTAAATACCTGGGAACGATACTGACGACCAGAAGCGAAACGTCGAAGGAAATTAACAAAAGACTACACCCCGGCAACGCTAGCCGGCATGCAGCCAGTAAACTGCTGAAATCCAAACTGCTATCACGTAACATAAAGCTCCATGTCTATAGAACCATAATCATGCCGATTGCTCTATAGGGATGCGAAACATGAGGTCTCACAAAACGGGAAGGGAACAAATTCCGCGTATTCGAGAATAAAGTTTTAAGGGGTATATTTGGCAGTAAATATGACGAGGAGTCAGGACAATGGAGAAAACTCCACAACCACGAATTGGAAGAGCTATATCGCAAACCTATAATAGTGAGAGTAATCAACTCGCGAAGATTAAGATGGGCCGTACACGTAGCGCGAATGGGCGATGATAGGACCGTGCATAGAATTCTTGACGGTAAACTAACGGGAAAGAGACCGACAGGACGGCCGCGACGGAGATGGGAGGACAATGTTAAGTTGGACCTCGAGGAGATCGGATCGGATAATCAAACGTGGAAGGACAGCGCACAGGACAGGGAACAATGGCGGAGCCGAGTCGGTGAGGTCATGAACTTCCGGGTTCCTACAGGCCAATAAATAAAAAATAAAAAAAATAAAAGTATGCAAATGTATGAACAATGGAAATTGAATTGATATGCAAATGTATGAACTAATGAAATTGAATTGATGAGAAATTTGTTTGAGGAAAGAAATATATTAGCGGATATATTTACTAATATAAAGTGTATAAATGTATATTATGGGATTTTATGGTGAAATTGATATGTTAGGATTGAGGTTAGGATTTTGGGAAGACAGTAGGGCTGCGGAGCACTACATCCCACCCTTCTTCGAGAAAGAAAATTATTCTTGAAGACGATAATTTTCTTTGTATTATGAGAAGCGAATATAAAATTTGAGACCTTTTTGTCTCTTTATTTAATACTTAACTATTACTGCAGATGATTTCGTTCATTTACAATATTTGGGGTTCCTTAATATTACCTAATCTTATCATTTTACAATTTTCTATTCTATTAAGTTTATTTACAATATTGTTAATTAATAGACTCTCCATTGAGTAACTAAATTTTGTTATTTTAATAAGTTTCCTATTCTAATGTGTTTAATTTACAATTTTACTCTTTCTAAGGTATATTAAAGTTTTCTATTTTAATAAGTTAAATTAATAATTTTTCTTTTTCTAAGATATATTCAAATTTTCTATTTTAATAGGTTAAATTAATAACTTTTCTTTTTCTAAGATATATTAAATTTTTCTATTTTAATAAGTTAAATTAATAATTTAATAATTTTCCTCTTCTAAAATATATTAACACTATTTATAATTCTTTACGATTAAATCAAAAAAAAATTTTTTCTCTCTCTCTCTCTTTTTTTTTTCATTTAAATTTATTACTGTTTGCATTTCGGTTTTATTATTCATATGTTCATATACACATATTAGGATAATAAAAGAGAAGCCAGTTGTTTCATTTTAAGTTTTTTCTTTAACTTTATGGAAAATTCTCCATAATCGTTTGGGTTCTATTTTTAAGATGATTGTTTTAAATTGTTTATGTTGAGTGTATATTTTATTTATTTATTCCGAAAATATTTTTATATTATTATTGTGTAAAATGTTAAATTTCTTTCCTATTTTGATTTCCGAGTTCTCGTCTGATATTTTTTTGTGTACTTCGTAAGGACCCTCCCATAAAGAAGCAAGCTTGTTTTTTCGGGTATGATTTTTTATGAGGACCTTGTCGCCAACGTTGAATGTTTTATGGCTTGCTCCTTTGTCGTAACACGCTTTAGCTTTTTCCTTTTTGTCCTCCAATATGTTCTTAGCGACCTTGTAGCCGTACTGTAGGCGGGCTTTTAGCTCGTTAGCGTAGTTGTCATAGTTGTATGAGGTTTGCGGATAGAATTCGGTATCCGTGCAGGAAAACCATAAAGTGATTCAAAAGGGCCAAGTGCGGTACTACTATGAGGTGTGGTATTATAAACAAACATTGAATATGGTAGCCAGGTATCCCATGAAAGTTGGTCATTGTTAACGTAGTGTCTGAGATATTCGGCCAACGTCCGGTGGCTACTTTCTAAGGCTCCATTTGTTTGGGGATGATAAGGTGTTGTCTGTATCTTTTTGACTTTCAGAATCTTACATATTTCCTTAAAAAGGTGGCTCAGGAAGTTGGTGCCTTGGTTAGTTAATACCGCGTCGGGTATTCCAAAACGACATATAATTTTCTCCACAAAACTACGAGCTATGGTGGGTGCTTCCGCATTAGGTAGCGGCATAGCTTCAGTGAACTTTGTTAAATCATCTTGAAAGTATAGGATGTACTTATTATCTTCGTAACTATTTGGGAGTGGGCCGACAATATCCAAAGCCTCGCGTTCGAAGGGGGTTGTACTTGTTGTTGTGATTTTCATGGGGATTTTCCTATTTAGTGTTAATTTATTTCTTTGACATGATTCGCATTTGCGAATGAATTCTTTCGTATCTTTTACGAGGGTTGGCCAAAAGTACCTTGTTCGAAGACGTTTAATTGTGTGGGAGATTCCCTGGTGCCCTCCAAAAGGTGAATTGTGGAAGTTACGGAGAATTTTATCGATATCCTGCCAGTCTTTGATATACATTCTTTTGTCTGAGTAGAGATACAAGATGATCTTGGTGGCGAATATTTGTATAATGGCATTTTTGAGGCGAGGGTTTATTGGCTCTTGTTTTGGGATTGAAATATCGAGGTGGTTTACCTTTTCTTTTATGCAATAGTTACGAATTTTTATAAGTGTTCGTTCAAAGATGGATTCGTCTCCTATGTCTAGCGGCAAAGTAGTGACAATATATAAGGGGGATTTTATTGTGTTTGGGTATATTTTTATTTCGTTTGGGTTCGGACGTGTATAGTTAGAGATGTTTTTAAGTGATTTTTCGTCTTGGCATTCTTCATTAGGTAGTATAAAGATCTGAATAGGTGAACGGGTTTTGGCATACTCTATGGGTTAAGAAATTTCGATTATGTTACATTTGGTAGGTCGGTAAGTAATTTCCTCACTTGCGGCTACTAATGTTTCATCGGTGCCTTGACCTCTCGTTTTGCTTCTAGTGGTAACTAGTATCTTGCTTACCTCTTGTGTGGCTTGGTGGTTAATAGGGATGCGGCTAAGTGGATCTGCGTTGGAGTTGTATTTTCCCACTTTGTAAATGATTTGGTATTCATATTCGTCTAACAATATTCTCCAACGAGCCAATCTTGATGTCGGGTCCTTCAGATTCATGAGCCACTGTAGTGGCTTGTGGTCGGTGCATATTGTGAACTTTCGTCCATAGATATAGGGGCGAAATTGTTTGACGGCGTAGATAAATGCCAGCAGTTCCTTTTCTGTAGTGCTGTACCGAGTTTCGGCGTCGTTAAGGGTGCGACTAGCACAACAGATTGCTTTGTCCTGGCCAATTTCCCCCTGTGATAAGACCGCGCCTATTCCAACGTCGCTAGCGTCCGTTATTACTATAAAGTCTTTATTGAAGTCTGGGTATGCTAAGATGGGGGGTTCTATAAGTGTATTTTTTAGAGTATGGAATGCTTCATCACAGAAAGGATCCCATTTAAATGCCTCGGTTTTTTTAGTAATTTCGTTAGTGGCTTTGCTATGGTTGAGAAATTGTCTATAAACCGTCGGTAGTATCCTATGAATCCGAGGAATGATTTTACTCTCTTTGCGTTTTTGGGCGTGGGGTATGTTATAGCTGCTTTTATCTTTTCGGGGTCTGGTTTAAGACCGTGTTCAGAAATTATATGACCAAGATAGATTAGTTCCTTTTTCAGAAAATTACATTTATCTGGTTGGAGCTTTAGGTTATTCTGACGTAAACAATTGAATATTCGTTTAAGCTTGGAGTTATGTTCTTGCAGGTTATACCCGTAAAGGACTATGTCATCGATGTATACAAAGCAGTCAAATTCCCGCAATCCAATCAAGACGTTGTTCATTAAACGTTGAAAAGTTGAGGGAGCGTTGCGTAGACCAAATTGCATGCGATTATATTCATAATGTCCATATGGGGTTCTGAAGCCGGTTTGGCACCTGTCTTCATCTCCATGAGGATTTGATGAAATCCGCTTGCCAGGTCGAGGGTGCTAAAGTAAGTTGCCTTCCCTAGCTGATCCAGTATGTCCGTGATATTTGGTAACGGGTATGCATCGGCAACAGTTAATTCGTTTAACCTACGGAAACGACCACAATTCTCCATCTCTTGTTACCTTCCTTGTCGGATTTTTTTGGTACCAAGAGCAAGGGTGAGTTCCAAGGATTAGCACTGGGTTGGATAACTTTCTAGCCTGTCTTTCACCTGTTTATGTATCTCCGTTTTTTGTGTGTCAGGGAGCCTGTAGGGTCTGGTAAATAAGGGTGGTTTGTTTGGGTCAGTAATGATTCTATGTTTCAGTGCTTCTGTAAACGTGAGGTTGTCACCTTCGAGAAAAAAAGATCATTGTATTCTCTACAGATTTGGAGAATTGATTGTTTTTCTTCACCATTTCAGAAAGTGTATAAATGTATATTATGGGATTTTATGTTGAAATTGATATGTTAGGATTGAGGTTAGGATTTTGGGAAGACAGTAGGGCTGCGGAGCACTACACTGTTGGTCCTTTGGTCGCAGTGCAAGTTGTGCACTTCCTACACCAAGACTCGACGTCATCTCTCATGTGAAGCCAGTAGAATCGAGACCGTATTTTGAAAGTGTCTTGTTAACTCCCAGATGTCCACCGGAGGCCCGGCGTGCATCTATGTTAGTACGTCCTTCACTTTTGATGGTGGGACTAGAATCAGCATTCGATGGGATTTTCCGTCCGCGGCTTCCCATTTAGGTTTTAGAACTCCCTCTTCCACCAGCAAGGAATTCCATTGTGCCCAATATGTTTTAAATGTTCCACTCTTGTCGGAAATATTGCTCCAAGTTGGCCGCTCATTCTTTTCTTTGTGTTCCAGGATTAGCGACATATCTTCATCCCGAAGTTGAGCGGCGCGTATACCATCACTCGTCTACCCATCTAGTACTTCTACTTGTACCTTCCGGAGATCGTACGCCTCTTGTTTTAAGCGATCAATTTCTACTTCCGAATCCTAAAGGCGACGCTTTAGGGTCAACATTTCAGATTGCCTCTCTGCTAGATCAGTTGATAAACGATTGTTGTCCTCAATGACCTTTTCTCGGCTGGTCTTAAGAGCAATTATCTGTTGATGCAAGGATTTACATCGTGGTGCTGTCCAAGTCTGAATCACGCTGACGGCTTCTCTTGTGATTAGCGCATGAATAACAATTCTCATTTGATGTTTCATTCATTCGTCGACGTTTCCTACAGTCAACAGAGATGTGGCCGACTTCGCCGCATGTCCAACACTTCATATCAGGACTCGGGGTTCTCCGTTGTACATGCCCGATTCTTGGCAGGAACATTCCTCGACGGAGGTTTTTCGAACTCTATATGTACTCCTGGTAGCCAGTTTAGCAGATTCATATGCCAATGCGAAGGCCAGTATTTCATTAGTCGTCTTCTTTCCTGCCAAACGAACGGCCTGTTGCAAGTGCCGATCTTGGAGTGCGTTTATAATTGCATCCATTGCTACCTCGTTCAGAAATTCCTTGGTCATATTTGAATAAGACAAGCTTGCCAATCGCTCAATATCTGCCTGCAACTGTTGACGATTTTCTCCAGGTTTCTGCGTTCTGCTCCGCAGTTGCATGTGGTAGACCTGCTGCATGTGGTTGTCTCCATACCTAGCTTCAAGGCCGTCTCTTACCGCTTGGAAATCTGTTTGCTTCTCTGCTGGTATGGTTTGTAGCAATTCTGCAGCCGCCCCTCGGAGTGGCACTAGTAGTGATGTTGACTTTTGCTCATCCGACCACTTATTATAATTGGCCGCGGCGTCAAACTGACGTATAAATGCGGAAAAGGGTCCCGTTCCATCGAAGGTTGGCGGTTGTATCCTTGTATCTTTGTAGTCATGTTGATTGCTAGGCGATGTCTTATTTCTCTCAATACACTCAAGTCTCTTTTCGATTCGCTTTATTTCATCGGTGACTTTTAGATCCAGATTTTCTACTTCGTTCCGAATTTTTGACTGAATTTCTTCCTTAAAGTGTTGAAAATTACATTTCATCCACTGCGTTTGGGCATCCAATTTTGCATTCAGATCTGCAGCTTGTGCGTCGAATTTTGAATTTTGGTCATCCAACTTTGCATTAACATCTGCAGCTTGCGCGTTCAATTTTGTGTTAATTACTGTAGCTTGCGCGTCCAATTTTATCATCATCATCCTGAGCATCTCCGAAATGTCCAACTGTGGCGAACTCTTCTCCGTTACATTGGCACCATCTTGACTCGCTGTTTCTTCTCCATCCGGACAGTAAAAACGTATGTGTCGACATCAATACCTTCTTCCTCCATTGCCGCTTGCAGACGCTGTCGAAGAATTTGCTTCTGTCCTCTGCTATCCAGATTCCGGTCCTCAAGTTCCTTCTTCAACTCAGGAACGCGAAGATCCCCCAAATGTCGATCTGACATCGTCACAACACACTTTCACAGACTTATTCACCTCACGAATAATTAATCCCACTTCTGACACCAATTGTAGCGAGCTTAGGGTTCGCTGGATTAATTATTTTTAATAAATAAGAGCCGTTAAATTGATTGGTTAATAACAACCATTACTTTTACCGTATCAAAGTATTATCCAGACGGTATCAAAGGCTTTTTCCAAGTCGATCGGACAGGCATCTGGGTATTGGTTCCTACATTTATTCCATTGTATGTCGGAGAGCAGTTTAGCTATGGCATGTGTGGTTTCATGACCTGTCTTAAACCCATTTTAGCAGAGCGTTGTTAATAGTCTTTTCAAATACTTTACTGATGCTTGGGAGTAAGCTTATCGAACCCATGTTCATTGGGTTTGTACAGTCTTTGCCATTTTTTGGGATGGGCTGTATGATTGCCGTTTTCAAACACGCGGGAAAATATTCATTATTCAACGCGTTGTTAAACAGGACCACGTATACATCTATTACCATTGGGGGCAGGTTCTTGAGTACGATGTTAGGTACTCCATCAATTCCCACAGACTTTTTGCTTCTTAATGAGTCAAAGATACCCTGGATTCCCTCCCTCGTAATTAAAAGGCTATCTTCACTGAATTCGGTAAAACCGGCATTCTCCGATTTCCAAAGTGAAATTTCATTTGGGAGGTGCAGGTGATTCAGTAGAGTTCTGTTCGCCAAGTCATGATTTCGGTGACTTGTACATTTCTCGAAAGATATCTCCCACAGCGTTCACCTTTTCGAGAAGATCTTCGATCACGAAGAGCTCATTATTGAGGATAGCGCTCTCTGTATCTAAGTCAATGTTGATTAGCAGCTGCTTGTTTACATCAGTACGTGGAATTTGGAGACACTGAATATCGTTTGGATTATTTCTCCTGAATATTTTATTTTAATTAGTTGTGGGAACATATTCGGGTTATTAGTTTTTATATCTGTCCCAATACAAATTTGTTGCTAATCTATAGTTAACTTTAAGAATTGTTGGAGGTTTTTTAATTGGGATTTCAGTGATATTATCTCCTGGGCTTGCCTGTCTGTAAACTGTCTGTGTAATTGTTTTAGTTTTGATAGCAGTCTGCTCTTTTTATTGTGGAATGCGTTTATTGTTGTGTTTCTGTACATGTTTATGTGATCTGTAACTGTTGTTTTGGGAATAGTTTTGTCCATTGTTCGTTTTACGGTTTCGTCCATTTGTTGAATGTGTTTGCCGATTTCGTCATTTGTCAGGTTTCTGTTTAGTGGCAGATTCAAGTCATTCGAACGAAGTTAATGATCTGGTGAACCGTAGCCATCGCATTGCCCCGTGATTGTAGGGTTGCGGGATTACGAATTCCTCTAGATCTGCCAGATCGTTCGGAAGATTTATTACTGCCGTGAATGCACAGTGGTCACTGTCGCATGCAATTGTCCGTAAACAATTTCTGTTTCGTCTGTTGGTGTTAAGTAGTCTCAGTCGTGAGTCAATAAGTAAGATATCTAAGAACGATTTACCTCTAAGAAACGATAGATATTCCATAGCTAGCAGGTCAGTTCTATATTCTATATGATACAGATCAACTGATTTCCTCTGGCATTAGATATATAATTTCCGCAAGTTTTATGCCTGGCATTCATATCTCCGCCTAGGATAAAAAAGTTTTTGTCCAAGTGCAATTGTAAGTATCGAAAGAGTTTCTTGAGCTCTGCTATAAAGTGGTTATGTCGGTGCGCCTCAGGTGTATATACCGAAATGGCATAGAAACCCCTTCCTTACTGAAGGGGTAGGCGTACGATACAGGCTTCCAGCACCCGGAACCTGCGCACTTCTCCCCTATATATAACTTTGTGATGGATTCCTTTTCTAATAAAGATTGCGACACCTCCCTCTTGAGAAAAGTTAGGTCGATCTCTACGTACAATATCGTAGTTTTTATGACATGTCTTATGCTTCTAGTTTAACTTTGTTTCCCCCGACGGAAGTATATCAGGGTTTTCATCTTGCAACAGGTTGAAATACATGGCTCTTCTCTCAGTTCTTATTAGTGAACTTACATTCACGACAAGAGCTTTGATTGATGTTTTGGTTAGAGGGTTTATATTGACTTTTTATTTAGACTGGACAAGTGCGAGTAGGTCTCGTTTATTTGATTTTGCCTCTGCAGCTTGAGAAAGATTGTGAACACGTTTCCTTGCGATGTTGTTTCAGTCTGTGTGGGAGTATGTGTGGCTGCCATTGTTTGAGCCTGTTTTGTTATTCTCGCGCCCGACGCAACTTGTGCGTACGACCGCTGCGATGTTACGGGCATTGTTGTTGTACGAGTTGACTCTGTGTTTTTTTGCCGAGCCACACTTCTCGACAATAATTCTCAGAATTTAGGACATCCGCGATAGTTAGCGGGTTGCCCATCGTTCCAACACACTGCACACTTTAGAAGCGCTTTGTCTTCTACTCTTTCTTTCCCCAGAAGGCATTCTTCTGCCTTATGGTCCAATCCGTATTATACGCAACGATGCTGCATTTCACATTTCGCCGCTCCGTGACCAAACCTCTGGTAGCGGACACATTGCAGAATGTCTCTGCCTTTTTTTAATTTGTCCCATGTGACAATTTGATGATACAAGACTTTAATTTTCCCTAGACCAACAATTCTACTGCTGGGTGCTAATTAGACCAAAAGGAAAGGTAGCTCCCGGTTTTCCCTCCTTGCCTTGGTTTTGCTGAACGGTTTTACCGCGATAAGCTCGAGATCTTCATGCTTCAGCTTTTGAAGCGTTTCGAGTTGAGCCTCCGATTCCATTTCAGGGTCGACGCACTTTAATAGAACTGCTACGCTCTTCGTTTGTTTCAACGTGAACGAGTAAATTTCCGCGTTGACTCTTTTTAGAACCTCTTTAAATTTGTTGCAAACAATGCTTTATTTTCTGCAGCATGTAAATACAAATGATCTAAATTTCTAGAATTCAAATTAATTTTTCATTTCTCTCCAAAGAGCCCTACCTGCCAAAGACTCGCATTTTGTCAGATAAATGCCAGTGTGAATAATGAACAAAAATATTTTTATGGTGTTGCAGTTATTTCGAGCATTTTTAGTTTATTTCAAGGGGCTTGAGAAAGCCTAATTGCATTTCTATTTGTGCTATATTCGGTTGTGAGTGAACATTTTATTCATGCGTACGAATATGTTTCCGAAAAAGACCCATATTGGGAATATAATAGGTATGCAAGCAGAAACTCGGCTTTTTTTATCAACTTCAACATTATTGGAAAATATACTTATACAGAGATTAATGATCGAAATATTCGCCATTGCCATCTACAGGCTTGTGCCATTTATCGGGTAAATGATGAATACCTTCGCGGTAGAAACTTGGTGATTTCGAAGAAAAATAGTCTTCATTTAATTGGATGCGTTCAAGCATGTTTTTAATACAACCAACTTCAGACCCAAGTCTCTATTTCCCCACTTATTAGGCAGTGGTACTCCAAATTTTATAAACTGTCCCCTCCGGGGAAGCTTAAGTTAGGCATCCTACAATCTACGAATGCTGCTATTTTAAATATGAAATATTTTTTCGTGCAAATCTGATCTCCAGCGTGTAGTTTTTGATTTAGGTTTGATTTAATGTCCGGGAATTAAAAAAAAAATCTATTTTTTATGAAGTTCCGCTAAAAATATAAAAAAATGTAATCATGGATTAATTGCGGTTAAAATGAAGTGAAATAAAAATTGTTCTGTACCTTAAGTATCCAAAAAAGGATACTTATTCACTTTTATTTATCTATTGTTACTCTTGCTAACAAAATTTTTTCAAAGAGCACATTTTCATCGCCGTTGAATGCGTATGAGGCCTTCACTTAAATTTATGTCTTCCGCTTTGGCAAAATTTAAGTGATAGTAAAAGTCTAAACATTCTTCTAGCATGTGAATAAATTCAACAATTAGCCAGGCAGAAAATAACTCAAAGACGTCGGCAACACACACTTAACAAGCCATTTCTATTATTTGGCAATTATTCCGGATGTACAATCGTCTGCAAACAAGGTAAACAGACAAACACATCATGTCTTCTCGCCGCACAAATATCTAACTAATGGTCCCTTCGGTTTGGTCCATACGGGCACTATCGATAATTTCTATTCATTCAGCTTAGCTTTTAGGTAACACCATCTCAAATGGGATGATATAACAGCTGACACATAGGCGCAGACACACAGACATACTCTAATCGAACACAAAGTTCATCTCGCCTAATTTTCATGCAATGCATTTGTTATCTTTCCCCAAAACAGATATATAGATAGACAGATAGATGAGGTATTACACAATCTTCAACAAGCAAATAGAAACGAAAAAAGGTAAAAGACAACAAAAATAACGGGGGCCTTTACAAAATGAATTCGGATCAAATCAAGAGAAAGAATGCCGAAGAAGAGAGGGGATTGGTAATACTGATGATAGTTATACTGTCAGCGTTGCTAACGGCTATGGAGCATATGGTCAAAAATGCGCAACAGTCTTGTTTTTTATTCGCTTTTAACGGCAATTAGTTTCCATTCTTATATTGTCGGCAAGCCTTAACAATCCTGTCGCAATACATCCTTGTCACTTGTAAACTAACACTACCAACGTCCTACCAATAGCTTCAATAAGTACTCCTTACGCAGTTCAAATATCTAATGGCTAAGAAACCAGAGAAAAAGATATCTGTGGACCACACTTTCGTTTTCTTCACAGCCTTTGTAGGTCAAGTTGAAACAAGCCAAGTATTTCAGTGGAATAAAGATGAAGTGGTCGATACTTCAGACCTTGTCAAGGGGAAGCGAAAGAGGTGCGTGCTTATGCAACTGATGGTTTTAATGTCGCTTTAATCGATCCAATGTTTGGACTTTTATTGACGGGATAGACATTAGCAGTGTAATTCTTTAGATTTTTGTCGGGTTCATTAGAGATGCAAAAACCAAAATGCAAACAAATAAAAGAAAACGTTTACTATTAACAGTGCGGGTTGATCCCTCTTGTCTTATACCAAGCACGTCAAAGAAGATTTCATATAACTGTTGCGATTAAATCTCATTAAGCCATATCGATTTTTAGTTTGGCCTTAAAACAGCCCTTTCGGAACTATCCAATATGGTTTCGCTACTGAATGTCCACAAATTCCAAAGTACCATTAAATTCTTATAACTTCTTTTATTACCTAAGCACTGGCCCCAACATAAAATATTTATTCTTTATTGTAAATAATTTTGCTAGTAAAGCAATTAGTGGAGGTCGATAAAATCTTATAGAAACGCGTGTATTCATTTTATATTATTCCAGGGCCACGTAAGAGTTCTGTTGTGTTTGTCGTTAAAACATGCTTGTCCAAGAGACATCTGATACAAAACCAATTATTATTCGGGTACTTAACAATACGTAATGAATTTGCAAGTTGTATAAATGATGAAGCTTAATGAGAAAAACATCAATGGATTCCAGAGAAACTCAAATGTAAACCTTATTATTCTCAGGAGAACTAGAATCAGTAAGCTTTACAATATACACTATGTAAAGGACTCAAAGCACTTGTCAGCAATGTTCTTGGCCACTGTAAGAGCGGTTTCACCATCAAAAAGGGGACACAGACATCGTATCTGCATCTGTATCTGAGCACAGTGTATCTGTATCTGAGTAAAGTGTAATTCAAAGTGTAAATTCAAAGTGTAAATCAAAATATAAATCAAAATATAATTCAAAGTGCCGTACATGCTGTGCAGTAATGCACCAGCCCACGAATATTTAATAAAGCGAAAAAGAAAGGCTATCGACTTTCTTCGCAACCCCCCTAAAAAGACGGCAGCTATCTTGGAAAATATGGAAAATATGACTTCAACACACGATCAAAGACTCCAGCAGGCCTTGGATCACATCAAGGCCCAGGAGAAGCTTATCAAAGAATTAACCAAGAGAATCGACGAATTGGAAAGCAGCTCTGCAAATTTTCCTGAAATGTTGGACGAGTCTGACATGGAGGAGCAACCGTCTCATCTATCAGCACCAGCTGCCAAGCCAACACTAAAAATCTCCAGTATCCAAAAAATGTCTGAAAACGTTTATAATACGGCACATCGACCCTGCTTGGACTAATGAAGAAATAAGCGCTGAATTGACTAGACTAAGTCCTGACTTGAAAATATCCAAAGTCGACTACTATCAAACTCCTCACATGAGGGTGAGCAACATATTCAACCTACGGATCATCCAATTGGCACCAACCGAAGACACTAACAAGCTGAAACAGATTAAATATCTCTTCACCCACAAAATTCAGATAGAGGTACCTCACAAGCAGGAGCTTCTCCACTGCAAGCGATGCCAGCTATCAGGCCATCTCTCATCTTCGTGTCACCTACCAAGACGATGCGTAAAATGCGCGCAGGAACATGAGCCTAACCAGTGTAAAGTAAAAGCACCGGGGGAGGTCCCAGAACAAATACACACTGACAATTCTGATGGCTCCATCTCCATGAAGGAACTATCAGTCGAATGCTGCAACTGTGGAGGACCGCATCCTGCAAACTACACAAAATGCCCGCACAAGCTCCGCTTACTGAAGCAGGGAGTGCCTCCAATCAAAAACAACACTGGCCAACTTAAGCAACCAACAGCAGCAGTTACTACAACAACGAAATCGAAATCCTATGCGGAAATTACCAGAGGAAACAACGCACCCTCATCACAACCAGGAACAAACCTAGGACTCGACATAATGGGATACATCCGAGAGTTGCAAGCTCTCTTACCGACGCTAAATGGATTAAGTAACTTCGAAAAAAAAGGTCAGATACTTTCCCTTATAACCTCACATATATTATCCCAAAATGTCTAAGTTAAGTGTAGTTGCCCTCAATGTAGATTCCATTTCGTCAAACATACGGAGGCATCACCTCCGACTGCTAGTGAAGCAGTTTTCTCCAGACGTCCTCCTTCTTTGTGAAACTTGGCTCAAACTCAACTCTCGCATTTCTATTCCTAATTACCAACTTGTTTCAACTCCTCGAATTGACGGTGCAAAAGGAGGTACCGGTATCCTTATTCATAAAAGATTCCAATGCAGTGAAGTCAAATTTAGCAACATCTCCTGTGTCGAATACACTGCTGTCAAACTGCTTTGTGACAACAATAAAGTCTTGGTTCTAGTAGCCATCTATTTACAACCCAAGAGGTACCCTAACTTCCCATCTTCAGACTTCGATGAAATATTCCGTCAATCCCACCCCCACTCATTCATCATCGGAGGCGACTGGAATGCCCGTCATACCGCCTTCAACGACACCGCTTGCAGTAAATTTGGCAAACATTTGCTTGCTTTCCTACCTCTCCACCCCTACGTCTATATCGACTCCCCTACGGAACCTACTCATTGCTCCAGCTCTACTCAATCAACTATAGACTTCTTCTTAAAATCTGCGATCCTACGCTCTGTATCTCCCCCTACTGTGTCGCACTTCTTCCCCTCGGACCATGCCTCCATCCACTCTGTAATTGACCTTGGCTTCTTAAATCCGCTTCAATCTCTCAACCCAGTCCATAATTTCTCCAGAACTAACTGGAGAAAGGTCAACAAATCCGTTGGCGATATGTTTCAAACGCTTCCCATCACAGATACGAATAACTTGGATCCTAACGAAATTGAAGAAGCAGCTTGTAAGATGGAAGGGATCTTACAGCAAGCCCTGTATTCTAATACCCCTACAGGGATGCCACACTCCTTCGTAGGTAAACCACTTCCATATCTCACCCTCAAACTCATCTCATTAAAAAAAAAGCTCCGCCGAAAACTATTTCGAAGATTTTGTCCCCTCCTGAGAGTACAGGTTCAATTATTGTCTACCCTCATTAACCAGCAGTTAAATGCTTTCGTAGAGCAGAACTACATCTCCACTTTAAATAGTATCAGGCCCGATCGTAATCTTTACAAAAACATCAATCGCCTTACAGGACGAAAAATACAAACCTCAATAGACAGACTAATTGGTCCTAGAAATAATATTCTGTACTCTGATTCTGAAATAGCAAACTATTTAGCGGAACACTTCTCCCAAGTGCATAGGCAAAATGATAGCCTAGGCAACTCCGAGTTTGAGGAAGTGGTCAACCGTTATACATCCCATGAACTAATCTCCTCATTCACTCCATTCATAACTGAATTTAATAATGACAATAGAGCATCTCAACCCACCGATACAAACTTCTTTTTCCAACCGCAGGAATTTAACCAAATGATATCTTCTCGTAGCAATAAAAACTCAACCGGCGTGGACAAAATTCCACATGTGCTTTTCAAAAACCTCAACCCTTCAAATCGACTATACATCATGACCCTGCTAAACCACATAATAAATGCTGGTCACATACCGGAGTCTTGGAAAACTGCCATAGTCATCCCCATTAAAAAATCAGGCGCATCCCTGATGGCGGCCAATTTTCGACCCATCTCACTACTTAATAATTTAAGCAAATTACTTGAATTAAAAATTCACCATTACCTACTCTCCTTCGCGGAAACTAACTCATTACTCCCTGATTTCCAATTCGGTTTTCGTGCACAACACTCAACATGTCACGCTCTCCTCAAGTTTACTCACGACATCACTATGGCTCTTAACGACCAGTGCCCTACTGTGTGTATCTCCCTTGACATATCCAAGGCTTTCGGCTGCGTGTGGACTGCGGGTCTTCTGTACAAATTACATTCCACGTATCGTATCAACAATCACACTTCCAAGTTTCTCTACTCGTACCTATCAAATAGAAAATTCATGGTCAAGATAAATTCCACCCTTTCCCAGACGTACTCAATAACAGCAGGAGTCCCCCAAGGTATATTCCTTAACCCGTCTCACCGAATACTCGAATCCTCAAATACGCAGACGATACCCTTGTCTACTCCAGCAGCAGGCTCGTATTATCTGCCAGAAACCGCGTAAATGAATTCCTCCAAATTCTTTCCTCCTACTTCCTAAAATGGAAGATCCGCCTAAACCCCAACAAAACTCAACTGATTGTATTTAAAGGTAGAAACGTTCACTGTACCAATAACACGGTACGTAACCATTCAAAAATCCAACTGAACCTCGGCAACACCCTCATAAAACCATCTAAATCACTAAAATACTTGGGCATTACTTTCGAAAATAATCTCTCTTTCACGACTCACATAAACAATGTCATCCGCAAAGCGGGGATACAGCTGAACCTTTGTCGGAAAGTAATGTGGAAGGCAAATGGTCTCTCTCAGCAAGTCAAATTTCTACTTTATAAACAAATCATCAGGCCCACACTTACTTACGCTTGTCCCATCTGGTTCCATATCTCTCCCTCTCAAATGGAAAAACTTCGTATCTTCGAAAGGAAGTGTTTCAGACTAATCACAGGGCTACGTCGACAGCGCGACTCCCACAAATATATCAGAAGCCTTACGCTATACCACTCCGTCGGCCTGGAGAGATTGGATAGAAGGTTCCTGGAATTGTCGATAAGATTCATTGAAAACCTGTCAGCCAATCCAAACCCTGTCATCAATTCCCTTAGCCTCCCCAGCCACAATGCAGCAAATCCCTATCTTCATGCACTTCATTTAAAAGCTCTCTTCTACGCAAAAAGATTAGTAAATGATGCGAACGAAATCATCTACCATAACAGGGTAACCGATCTTAACCACTTCAAATACTCAAACATTCAACCCTTTTCTCGGGTTCTTTCCTTTAACGAGCAGTCGGTGGAGAGACCTCCCTCTGCAGCTCCCTTCCCTCGTTAGGTTATGTAAAATATGAAATTTCGACTTAAGCTTAAGACTAGGCTAAATTGTACATGGCGAAATGTGAATTTATTAAACTACCATTAGATATAAGCTAGATTTAAGTAGAGGTAAGTAGTTTTTAAGAATATTTATTCTAAACATAGATAATCCATCCTGGTTTTCATGACCTTTCCAGGAGTCCTACTAGTAAATTGTATCTGGAATAAATCTCTATAGACGTAAGACCTCAAATTAAATAATACTTGAAAAAATGTTCTAGACATTGTAAGTAAAATTGTCACAACTTAGTTAAGCTAGCTGTAAACTTATGTAACTAAACTTATAATGGTCAATAAAGACAGCGTTATATAAAAAAAAAAACCATCAAAAAGACAACAATATATGAAATCTAAGGCATTATTGACGGTATGAAAAAGGATTAAGAGTTAAAAAAAAAATGAAAAGATGCACCTATTATCCTCAGTGTGTATTTCAGGTATAGATACGCTAAACATTTTTTCGCTCGTTATCGCCATAAACTCCATTATTAAATGGCTGATAGAAATAATTAAAATAATGAAACATTGGGCTTGGCTTATGTCACCAATGTTGACTCATTTGCGCTATTATTTATTGCGCTACCATTGTGAATGAATATATATTTGAGTAATTGTGGAATTCCGACCAAAACCCAATTGTGAAAATCATCATGTTATTATCCCTTTAAACTCCTACAATAGGCAGTTATCATACATTCACACGCAAACACCACTCCACCGACATCAGCGTAAAACCCAAGCTCCAGAGAATTCTATCAACTGCGTTACATCCTTTCTAAATAAACACCCGCTACTCGCCAATTGCTGTTCGATTCAAGACTTGCTGCTCTAGATCTGTGGATTTGTGCATACCGAACGGTGAAGCCAATGTCCAAATAAAACCATCGAAGTGGTGAATTTGTCGGTTTTGTTGATTTTGGTGTGATAATTACGCTTTATTAGTATTTTGCAATTATAGTGGGGCTGTATTTGAAAATGCTACTCTTAAGAATGATAATCATTTTGTTCATTTATTAATTTATTCGTGCATAGAAAAGTAATCGTGAAAAGAAAACGTGCAACAAAAGAAGTTTCTTCTGTTCGAAAACTAGAATCATTAATACGTTATAATAAAATATGCCACAATACCCATCAAGTTCCATTTAATAAAAAAAAGCTGTCCGTCGATGTGTTGCATCATATCACCACGTATTATGCAATGTCGAATTGTCTTGTTTTATAAGAGATTATATTTATACAATGTTCTACCGTTCATTCTATATACCATATATTTATTCTACTAATTCGTTCTGCCGCCACATCACATAAACACATACTGCACGTCGATATTGCACATCCTGTATGACCACCCTGAACATCCCCAATAACCATGCGGCTTCCATAATGAATATTCAACCGCAAAAATAAAAAAATACTCGCCACCCATGGACTTTAACTTAGTTTCTCTTTTGATACACGTTCAAGGTTTAATAATCCCCTTCAGGTTTCTTAAAATCAAATAATCGTTGACCGGTACATTCGTCATACTAACCTTCAAGCAGCATCTGATGTGGAAATACCGGATGAAAATCTATTCATCTATCGATGCAAATAATTGCGGCCAGGTGTGAGTTACTGTTATTAAACTATCTCAATCCGTTTATTGTAAGTAAACAGACTTTATAATTACACAACCAAATAATAAATCTTAGATTTCCGTGTGATCAAGGTTCCTATTTATCATTTTGTTCGTCTTGAATGATTCCTTTCAAAATATTCTTTAGTAATGTAGAAACAATTTTAAAAACGTGAAACAATTGCAAACGTCGTTGTCGAATCTCAAGGCTTCATACAATGATTCTTAACATAGACTATATAATAGCCACTACTACAATATTCACTTTCGATTTTCGGTGACATCTCTTCGCACACTGAAAAGAAAGACCATCTACTAATAGGCAACCTTAAAAAACATCAATAATGTTAATTTAATGTCAAGGACATCAACTGACTTAAAGTTATAAAGTCAAGTTTGCAACAATAGATAAATGACTAATTCGACAAACTCGAAAATGATTTTGAAAAAAGGTGGATTTTGGTAATCCCAGGAGAATATTAAACAATAACGTTATGATGTTATTGTTCACTTTCTGCACATAAAGGAAGTTTACTTACTTTACACAACTACAAGTTCGATTGACGTTAATTTCTTAAATGTGTACTTAAATAATTCCAGCAGGACGGGCAGTAATACGTCAGTGTGATAGGCACTGCAATCCCGATCTCAGTGCTGCATTTTCTTTCAGGCGGATTGCCCGTCTCTGTGTGCTATCAAATAGATCAAGGGTATACTTGGCAGCAGAGCTCCGATCATGGGAAAAGTATTCGAGCGTGGGTCTAATTTGAAATTTGTAGAAGAGAAGAAGGTTGACCGACATAAAATATTTGTTTGCCTCGAAAAAGATAACTCAGTTCTCTCTTCTTTGCATTGAAGTCTACGAAATTGGTTTTTCCCCATTGTGGGATTTTATCCAATTCAAAGAGTCGATCTGGCTACATCTCAGCTGGTGCGACGTTGATGTGTTAATCGGCCGGCCGTTGATTCCAATAAATCATTAATATAAGGCGAGACAGGATTGGCGCCAAAATAGAACCCTAAGACATCTGGAATTATATTAATTAAAGTGATTCGGAGTCACGCCGTCTACAACAACCCGATGCGATCGATTTTCGAGAAAGCTCTTCATCCAGTCGCAAAGTTGTTGGGGAAATCCATAAGAACGGAGCTTACTTAGTAACGTTCTATGCCAGATGCGGTCGAAAGCGTTGGAGATATCTAATGCGCCTTTAATTCATCATGTTTTTCAATGGCAAATGTTCAGATATCAGTAACAAAGGTCAAAAAGTCTTCTCTTGCTACGGAATCCCTATTGGCGAACATTTAGAACGCCATTGCATTGCAAGTACTTAATCAACCGTCACCTTGGCTTACATAGACAGTAATGCTATCGATCGGTAATTTTGTTGGAGACACCTTTCCTTTCTTTAGGATTGGTTGAATTCGAGTGGTTTTCTAGCAGGTAGAAAAGGTCATTTCACGCAGCCTACAGATTGATGGGGCGGGCGGGAGACTGTGCGTTAAGAGGCATTTGGTGTGATATTACAAATAGTACGTGGAATGTTATGTGGGGAGATGGGAGCGAACATACAGGACAAAGTCTCTGATTGCTCTCAACCCGGCGAAGGCCAGGACGATCCTTGTCCCTACTCAATCCACGTTGGCATGCAGTCTCCACGTGACACCCCTGGATAGCTGGGAGGACGCCACTTGACATTGCAGCTAAAGAAAACGCTGCATTGCATGAGGTCTCCCAAGAGTATCGTCGGAAAATGCGGTCACAATTAGAGCTCTCAAGCCTAAGAGAATGGCAAAGAAGGTGGGATTCTTCCACCAAAGGAAGATGGACCCACACAATGATACCTGATATAGAAACATGGGTGAAAAGAAAACATGGCGAGCTGAATGACCACTTGACTCAGCTAATATCAGGACATGGATGCTTTTGGCAATACTTGCACAAGTATAAGCTTGTGAATCACCGATACTGCTTGTATTGCGAAGGCAAAATTGAAAATGCGGAACACGTACTCACAGAGAGCGTGAGATTCGAGACCGCACGAACGATTTTGGAGAGACATATGAGACGGACAGTTACTCCGGCGGGAGTAACAGAATAAATGCTGAGTTCCATGGTCCGTAACAAATGGCATTCTATGGGACTCCGTCCCGCCCCGAAATGGAATATCTAAAAGAAAGTTCCGCAGGGATCAACAAGAATTTGTGCCTGGCGGGAAGTGGTTTTAGTCGGTAAAAACCCGGCATGCCTCTGGATCGGTCCAGAGGTATCTTTTGAAGATTTCCACCTTCCTACCAAAACAAGAAAAAACCCTGGATAACTACCTTCGGCACCCGCCAAGTAGTGAACCAATGCATGCAGCGACATCCTGAGAAAGATTGTCGCAAGTCTAATAACCTTGTCCGGAAAAACAAAGTATTATGGACATTTTTGCAAGCCTCGGATATGGACCGGATACACGACGACGACCACGGAAACGAAAATGGCTAAAAGATTTGAGAATTTTCTCGTGGAACGTCCGCTCACTATACAGAGCTCGAGCTGCACAGCAGCTAGCCAATACCCTGACCGAATACAAGATTAACATAACAGCAATACAAGAAATGAGATGGAAGCGGAATGGTGTTATTCAAAGAAACAAGTATGACATTTATTATTGCTGTCATGCAAAACACCATGTGCTCGGGGTAGCCTTTCTAGTCAGCCAAAAACCGAAGCCTGCCATTATCGGCTTTAATGCAATAAACGAAAGGCTATGCACTCTTCGCGTACGAGCCAAGTTTAAGCACATAAGCCTCATAAAAGCTCACGGACCTACAGAGGAGCCCCTGATGACGAAAAGCAATAATTCTACGAGAACGTTGGACGGGCGCTCAATGTCTGCCCAAGATACGATGTGAAAATCGTTCTTGGTGATTTGAATGCGAAAATAGGTCGGGATCCGGTTTTCAGGTACTACGGAGGTTCCCATAGTTTGCATGAAAACACTAATGACAATGGACGACGAGTCATCGAACTGGCAGCATCAAAAAACTTAGTCGTTGCGAGTACCAGGTATTATCCCCAAAGGCACCTGTGTATCACCTGATGGAGCCACTCGCAACCAAATTGACCACGTGTTGATAGATCGCCGCCACTCCTCCAGCCTGATGACGGTACGAACGTACCGAGGTACCAACGTCGGCTCGGATCACTATCTTGTTGGTACAGTTTTCCAATCGTGGATTGCCTTAGGGGGGTTCGAATCAACACGGCTGCCTTACGCAATGAGAATACCAGTAACACCTTCGGTCGTGCGCTAGGACTCTCCCTCGGAGAGCTCGACGAAGGGAGAGTAAGTTCTGGGGCCAGAATGCCAGGCGTAGAAGAGAAATGGACATACCGTAATAATACTCTCACTAGTACTGCCAACTCCATCTTAGGCAGTAGTCGTAGAGATCGGAGCGACTAGTTTGATGATGGGTGCAAACTACCGACCCAACGTAAGAATGCTGCATACCTGGGAATGCAGCATCTCATAGGACGCGGGTACGCGAGGAGTAATACAAAGAGCTCAAAAGAACTGAAAAAAGACTTCACAGACAAAAGAAAAGTGCCTGGGAAAAAAACCTTGTCTGTGAAATAGAGAAAAGTAGAGGGCGAGGTCCGCACCAGGTGCGAAAGTTCTACCAAATAACTGGAGGCTCCTGCAAGATCAAGACCAAATGCTGCCGTCACCAAGCATTAAGGAAACATTAAAAGCCGTAAGACAATTCAAAACAAATAAAGCCCCCGGAGCTGATTGCATACCAGCTGAGCTGATCAAACACGGAGTGAGAGCGTTACATCACGCAATTCATGAGATCGTGGTGCACGTATTGGAGCAAGTGGAGATGCCGGAAGATTGGCGTCGCGGAAAATTTGCCCCATACATAAGAAGGAAGATATCACAATGTGCAGTAACTATAGGGGTATAAAATTGCTGAGTACCGCCTATAAGATACTCTCCTCTATACTACAAGATCGTATAGCCCCATACCGTAAACTCATCATTGGTCAATATGAGTGTGGCTTCATCCCAGGCAAATCAGCGATTGATCAGATATTCACCCTTAGACAGGCGATGGAAAAATGTCTGGAACTTAAGATTCCATTATATCATCAATTCATAGACTTTAAGGCCGCCTAAGACAGCATAGCCCGAACTATATAATGGCATGAGAGAGATCGGCACTCCAAACAAATTGATTCGACTTTGTAGGTTGACCACGATCAACGTAACTAGTCAAGTAAAAATAGCGGAATAGCTGTTCAAACCAATAAATCTTTAATGGACTCCGACAAGGGGACGGTCTGGCCTGCCTCCTCTTCAACCTGGCGTTGGAGAAAGCAATCCGGACTCTGGCGTTTATTATCACCAAGTCCAGTCAGATACTTGCCTACGCAGATGACATCGACATCATCGGTAGATCCGATTCGGCTGTTCAGGACTCCTTCACCCAGATCGAACAGGCGGCACGAAAACAGGGACTGCACATTAATGAGGGAAAAACTAAGTACGTGGTGGCAACTTCTGCGAAGAGGAGACCTAACGTTGGAAAAACTATCAGGGTAGTGGAGCACGAATTTGAAATAGTGCAATCCTTTAACTACCTTGGGTCAGTAGTATCAGCCTATAACAATATGGAAGAAGAAATACGCGAACGACTGATCAAATCCAACAAAGCTTACTATGGTCTATCAAGGCTCTTTAAATCCCGATATTTATCCAGAACATCGAAGCTACTACTGTAAAAGACCATGATCTTACCACTACTGGTGTATGGATCCGAGACCTGGGTTCTCAATAAAAGGCACTCTGAGCTCTTAGCCGCGTTCGAGAGGGGGTCTTAAGAAGAATTGTTGGCCCCGTATGTGAGCGAGGACGAGTCCGGAGACGCTACAACCATGTGTTGTACGCGATCTACCTTGAAGCTAATGTTGTAAGAAAAATCAAGACCGTAGACTCCGGTGGGTGGGACACCTAGCTCTAATGAGTGGAGGGAGCCTGCCCGGAAAGTCCTTTGTGGTAGAATGTATGGAAGAAGAGAGCGCGGCATACCTTGCCTACAATGGAGGGATGGCGTAGACCAGGACGCCCTGAGGTTGGGAATGCCAAACTGGATGACATCGGCTCGAAATTGAGACCAGTGGAGAGACTTGTTAAATAAGGCCAAGACCGGATCCCGGTTGTAGTGCCGATGATGACGATGATGATGATGATGATGGAATGTTATATAGTTTATTTACAAAATAATGGAATGGCACAAAGACAAATTGCCAATAAAATAAGTCGCTCTCGAGGTGCAGTGAAGAATTTTCTACAGGCCGATATTAAAAAGAAAGATTACGGAAGAAATAAGCGATCTGGGAGACCAACAAAATTTTTCGACAACGGTAAAACGAGCCGTTCTACATGAAATGTCCAAAACAGGAGCTTCTTCGTCCCAAATGGTTCGACGTTTCAATTTATACTGCGATTCTGGAGGAATGGACGCCAAAAAGTACCAAGGTGTGTTGGAACAGTATCTTCTTCCTTTAATAACCCTAACAGAAGACGAAGATGTCATATTTTAACAGGACAACGCTCCTATCTATACAGCACGAACAACAACGGAGTGGTTTCAAGAGCATGAATTAAATTTCTACGGTAGCCAGGTTTAAGTTCAGACATAAACCCCATTGAGAAACTGGGTAGGGTCCTGGCAAGGGCGGTTTACGATCAGGAAAAGCCAGAAATTCAAAACGTGGAACAACTCAAAGAAAGAATTGTTGAAGCATTGCTTAATATACAGAACAGCACTTTAAACAATCTTATATCCAGTCTACTACGAAGGTTTTTAACTATTATAAGAAATAACGGACAAACCGTTCCATATTAAATAAATTATTATACAAAAAATTAAAATATAAAGTAAAGGAAGTGAACTAAACAAGGTTGGTTGTAGTTGATCGGCTATTGAAAAAACCATGTTGCCTTGGTGAAATAAAAGATTTGCAACGAAAACTATGAGATTCGTATAGAATGCTTTCGACAAACTTAAGTAAGCGGGACAGTTTAGCCATGGAGCTATAGTTCGCGACATCATTTTTGAGGCCGTTCCTGTGAATGGGAGTGATGAAGGAGGTTTTCCAAATGTGGGGAATACGCATTGAGAGAGTGAGAGATTGAATATCGTGGAGAGGGGAGCAGAGGGACTGGATAAGTATTTCTTGAGGAGAATTGCAGGGTACCGGCAGGGCCCGCGGGAAACGCTATATAGGTAGTTAAAGTATTACGGATAAGGAACAAAGGAGTCATTAGTGAATGACTATTTGAAGTAAGCGACGAACAGGTTACCAATAGTAACAGGATCAGGTGAGGTGTGGGAGTTTAAGGTGAACGATGTGGGGTAACTGAATGAAGGTTTTGTGGTCATTTCAGAGATTGGTCTGAATTTTGATAAGATAGTTCTGATAAAGGGTGTTGTAAAGCTCCGTGATTTGGAGGTAACAGCTGGAAAAGTTGGAGTAGTGGGAAACAGTTCGATTCGGAGAGAAGGTGACACATAACTTATTCCTTTTGTTGCGTAGGGAACGAAGCGTATGATTGTTTCATGTATGGAACGGAAGTTGAACGGAAGGCGGCCTACGAAGGCGAAAGTTAACTTTATGGACATTGTAGGCATATTGATTGGAAGCGAGGACAGACGGTAGCGATTGGAGTCGAAAGAAGGTCATGAGAAGATGGGTGAGACTAATGTATTGATAGCGTCTGTTGTAAAGATGAGGTCTAGCTGCCTACCCAAGAGGTTTTGAACGTTGCTGACCTAGCAGAGGCAATGTAGAGGCATTCCTTACCAGAGGTGGGGTGGAGAGTGAAGAGTGATTGATCGTCAGCTATAGCCCAATTGAGTAGTGGAAGATTAAAATCTCGAAAGCCAATGATGTCGTCCTCGTAATTACTCAGCTCGATTATATGGTCGATAGTATTAAGAGAAAACTCGTAAAGTTCGATAGGATGGGATGGCAAGATATAGAACCGAATGACTTGCGAGAAAGGGTGATTTTAACTGCCACAGAGTTCAGCTTGGAGGAGGTAGTGAGAGTGTACGTGGGGGGAATAGTTCCATGGTGAGTATTAAGTTCGTTTCGCTTAAAGCGAAAATGTCAATAGGTTGGGCATGGGAGTTCTACAGAATGGATTTTGTCGGAGATATACTATCGGTTTTGGGAGAGAGTGAGGGAGGTAGGAGTTTAGGAACGAAAAAACCTGTTGAGGTCGGCCTTACTACGTTGAAGATGTGATAACGTTCTGGAGTGAACGAAGTGGCCGAAAGCCTTAAGGTCATTCGACACTTTATTAGGGGATACACTGAAAATTGCGTGGAATCTTACAAATAGTTTGTGGAGCCTGGGAATGTCAGTGCGTAAGCCTCCCTGTTGAATAGAGAGTTTGACACTGGTATTGGTTTTGCCTTCGTAATAGATAGAATCAGATTTGTCGTGGAAATACGCTAGAAAGAGACGAATATTTTCATATGTTTATCTGCCTCTAATTTTGGACAGTGCGTAGCGGCAATCAGTTGATTATGAGGTGAGCTATGAGGTTTTAGTGGGGGGGTCGGACGTGATGGGTGGTAGGGGGTCGGCTGCGGCGTGGTAAAAGCCTATGTTTATGAGAAGTTTTGGTGGAGATCTTGTTGAGTTACAGTTGGGGAGAAGGGGACGTTTGTCAGTGATGCTATCTTTATGAATAAGGGCAATGTTGATGTTAGTATCGTTTTGAAAACGGAAAATTTACCCCGTTTAAGTGCGTCCCTTGCCCAGTGAAGGAATAGCCATTCATAGGAAGAGAGGATGTAAAAACGCAATGAGTTGAAGGCCTGATTTGCGATCTTGTTGGCGCTAATGATGCTGATAGCAATATGATGGCAGGACGTAATTTTAGGCAGTAAAAATCCGACATGCATATATTTACTCATCCCTACGAAGATGCTGGGGAAGGTTATTAAGCACAAGCCTTGCTAATCCCATTGGAGTTGAGATGTTTTCCGTGAATAAATTTCTGATAGCACCATTTTGCCTATCGGTCACTTTTAAAGTTTGGTTACCATCGCTTTACTTTACAGAGGGATTACCCTAGCTGTGGGGAGACTTGCCCATTCGAATATGTTTTGTTTCTCGATCGATCGATCGATAGTGCAATCCGATGCAGGGTCTAAGTACCGTTTTTCTAGGTTTCTAAGTTTTTTTGATATTGTTTTTCTAGGTTTCTTACTACTGTGGATGAAATTCCACATAACAAAACCTATATGAGAATAGTTCTGACAATACTTTTAAATATATTGAAGTGTTTCCAAAAAAAAAAAAAAATTGAAATAATCATTAAAGTAAACAAATGGTCACTTTGTATAGTACCTGAAACCTACCACCGATCTTTACATAGAAATATTCAAATGCGCCTGGCGACTATAAAACCAAATTATTTTATGAATAACGGGAAAACTATAGAATTCCCACCAGGCGCAAAAGTTTCCGGAGCGCTACAATTTATAATTATCATATTGGAAACATTTTATATATTGTGGACGTTTTTCATTTATTTATTTTATTTTTATTTTTTCTCCAGAATGTAAATTCGATAATCATTGGAAATAGTATTTTCCGTTCTAATTCGAAAAAAAAAAACATGTAAAAGATATCCGCGATATTTAACATTTCTCCAAAATTTGTTTAGTGTATTATGCAAAATTTCATCGACTCAAGAGGTATCAATTTCCGAATCATAGGTAATAAGTATTCAAAACACGCACTTTAAATGCAACTGCAGGAGCTTAGATTGCAACGATCAAAGTTTCACTCACAACACCTACGCCACATTAGGTCAAGTTTAATTACTCCTCGGATGTGAATAGTAATTAAGATAAATTATGTCTCCGATTCCGTTCATGGAGAGCTATTGATAAAACACGATTTTTTCAGATGCAACAATTTACTAAACACAAACACACTGTCCAGGTGCGTGATGGTACACTGATTTCGAACTTGTACCTTGCATTTACACTGTGTATTTAGGACAGAATTGTTTGAAATGTGTAATATACTTCGTTTGCATCCACAATTTTACAGAATATTCGATGTATGGATTTCTTGTATTTATGTATGTATGGTATTTTATGTATTTATGGTATTTCTCAACCTTCGTGAATATCTGGTATATACACAACGAAAACGAACAAAGCCAAAACCCACTTTAATTAGCTAATTCGTTTGCAACAACGCCGAGTGGAATGTAATATAGTCGTTGTTTTGAAAGTCATTACTATTTTTGAATTGTGTTCGGATATGTCGACGATCAAGTAAGTTCAATTTAGCACTATATCCGTATCAGATGTGGCTCCACGTTGAAATTGTAGCTATAACTTCAATAGGTTTTTTTTTTTTGTGAGTACAACCAAGTACAAGCAATTTCTTTCGACGAAATTTATAAACCATAATAATTGTGGCGACAGCTGTTGATGTTTCAATGCTTTAATATGCATTTATCTTTATTGAAAAGACATGCTGCATTATGTTCTCGATTTTATCGTCATTTTAAATTGCTAGCAGCTTATATGGTTTGTAACCGAATAGTTTATCGTTCTACGATCAGCAGGTAAGTAATTAATTATTCCTAATTATAAAAGCTTTGAAAGCAACTTACTTGGGATACACAAAATAAAAAAATAGTTTTTTTTTATAATACACAATGGCGGCATTCTTCTACAAAGCTCACTCACAATCTTTTACAATGCCTATCTGTTCGTTGCTGTCATGTACCACCAATTCATATATATCAGTTTATAGCCTTCTGAATATCCCTTACAACGCCTTATTCGTACGACTAAAACCCTTGAAGTATAATCATCACAACAGTTTGGGCGTTCTTGTTATATATTCAACAAGAGTCGTTATATAGTAGTGGTTTAGTAAAAGTGGTATTTCTTGGTATTAATTTATTTGTTCAAACAATACATTAGGTAGGAACAAATTCAATAACGTAAAACTAAAACATAATAAATGTACATAGGTTTTATGTTCGAATCACTGTCTTACAGAATTTACATATGAGCTCCGCTTACTCTTCAACTCAGCACTCGATTGTAATAAAGTTACATTGTGATGGTTTTATTAAAATAAATTCTATATTACTCCATTTTTCGCAAAAACAAAATGTAGGTTTTTTACCCAAGAGACTAAATTGTCAATGAAATTGTGACATATGCACCTGTGTGGACGCAGGTTCAAGTGATGACTATATGAAGATAAAGGAACAAGCTTTGTGTTGACGCTGATATAATTGGTAAGTAATAAATGACATACCCCCGACTATACGTCCGCAAATTGACCCCACGTCAATAAGCTGATCGAGTACTAATTAAATTGTACGTTACCAATTATTGTTTTTCCCTTATGCCTTAAATTTGATAAGATTAAAGGATATCATTTGAAATTACACACGACCGCTTGCAAGTCTCAGCCTTTATTATTAATATTCAATTGAGGTGGGATATTTACAATTCGTTTCAGTAGTATAGAATCCAAATTCATTTGACATAATGTACTGTTCAAACCCATAAAAACTTCACTTCCACCTTTAGCCTTAGAAAATAAAATTATAATTTTAATCGAAGATACGATTCCATATGAACTGCATATCGATTGCTGCGTATTCGCCCTGGACCAACAACCGGCGAATTCGCAATTAAATGGTACCTGTGGCACCACCCTAAACAATGTCAGCTATCAGCTGACATTTTAAAATTAATTCTGTTGGTTGTCAAATGACAACCATTTTGCTTTTCTATTTTATCCTTCTTCTTCGTTAATCTATTGATGAGATAAGTCGCAAGTCAATTTTGAATCCTGGAAAATATATTTCATCTAATAAAATAAACCTGTTATTATTACATCAAATCAACCGGCGTGGATTATTCTTTTGTTGGGGACAATTCTGTTGAGAATTCCTTTATATTCTGGATTGTTTCTCACTAAAGGTATTCGTTGCTATTTTTTACAATAATATCCAAGTTATTTTACATCCAGCATCAAACGCCAGGAGACACCATCGTGTTCCTGACGCAACCATCCAGCCCACACCAAATCAACAACCCTCTGTGTGTGGAAGGTGTGTTCAATGCTTGTTGGACACACGTCGATATTTCCATTCCATTCATAGCGACAAATTAAATTCCCTTACTGCGCAAACACCTCAAGCATGTAATTGAAGAGTGCGGAAATATTGGGTAAAATGAACGAACGGTTTCAAAATACTTATTATTGTTTGCGGGATATTACGTCGGTTTGGACTGAACACGGGTTTACATTAACGAAACATTTGGTGGTTTCTTAGTTCCTTCTCGCGTAGAGAGATGTACTCAAAATTATGGAGGTATGTATTAAATATCTCTGTTAGGTTTTAAACTTTGTATGTGTGTTTGTGGATTTTTTTTATCACTTGGACAGTAAATATGAAAACTTTAAATCCTTACGCTAGTAATGATAATTCGACATGTTTTTTTCTTGCGAATTAGAAAACAACTTATCTGCACTGAAAAACAATGAACTAAACTTTTGAAACCGAAATCGACCGTCTATGAATTAAGATGTTAATTAAAACTCACTTTCAGCGCCGTTCATTTACACAACCGTTTTACACCAACTGTCAATAAAAAAACGGTGCGATACCACCGGCTCTTTTGTTTTTTATCCACCGTTATCTCAACGAGAAAACTGGGTCAAACCACTTAACCTTTATTGCGTGATCCAATCAACGGCGGTGATCGATCTTGAGTTTATCGGAGATGTTATCGCCGATGAAATAACTGGGATTTTCTATGCGGCAATTCTATGTTTAATGTTTTAATTTTATGTTTGTATAAATGTTTGTTGTGTTATATGTGTAATTCCAAATGTAAAATGGGTTTTGTATTTAAGTTTAATATTTGTGTAAGGTAAAAATGTAGTAAGTGTTTTGTGTGTAATTAAAGTGTTGGTTATTATATGTCTAATTTGAAATGTGAAATATAAATGAATGTTTTCTGTGTAATTTAATGTTTTGTGTATTATATGTTTAATTTAAAATGTTCGTAATGTTAAAATGTAATATGTGCTATGTTTTTAATGTTTAAACTGTTTAATAGTTTTTATATGTAGTTTAAAAATGTGAAAATTCAATTAGAGTTTTCTGTGTAATTTAATGTTTGTATAAATGTTTTATATTTTATGTTTTCTCAGTGGGATAAAGGTGATGGGGGAGTTACTACGTAACAACACATTTCACTTTACACCCACACTGTAGTCAGTAAGACACACTAATCTTAGTTTAGACCTAAACTTTATTTTGCACAAAGCTCATTAAAGGTGACGCCACACGCATTGTTTCATTAAAATGACATTTCATACACGACACGACCCTACATACGTTAGTCTTTTTGACGGGTACCGTATACAATATTGTATTTTGTTAATTAAAGCGCGATAGGTTTTAGGAATCACGTTCGACGCGGAGTCGACTCTTTAAATTACTAAAATTTAATTAAAGCGCGAAAGGCTTTATATCTGCATCCGTCTAGGATGATGCCAAGGATTGGACTCTACATGTCCGTTCTGGACAATGGGTACAATATGACTTATCGTTTATATTTAAAATAAGCTTATGAAATGGGGTTCGTCTAGGACAGCGATTGGAATCAAACTCTTCTTCTTTTCTGCGCTCTCTGTTTTCTCTGTTTTTTATTTACCCTTTTGTTTAGAGTATTTCCATCATACAACAGAAGCATATCTCGCACTACATTGAAAATGTTTACGATCTGTGATTTCTTGATTGTATACATGTGCGTAATACAATGTTTAGAACCGAGTATTTACACAAGTGTTTACTTATGTTCAGCGATAGCAATATGTCTCAATGTATAGTTTCCATGGGATTGGTCACTCTTGTGAGTAGCACAATCTGTATTATTTTTATTTTTGTGCCGTGCTGGAGATTTCCCAGATGTGGTTTCTGGATTCTAAGACCCGCCTGCGCATGCATTAGGGATCACATGTCGTTTTACAGGTACTCACAAATGTATTACATATGTTGATTAAGATTAATCAACATGTTGGGGTTTATATGGATATGAATCCGATTAATGGTAGGGGTATCCTCCAAAGGGTAAGTATTAGGTGGACGTAGTTTTTGCATGTAATAATGGCATATTTAAAAATCAACGCCATTCGAGTAATAGCTGAGGTTCTAACAGGAATATGCCATGCAATTATATCATTAATACGAAGCTTTGATAAGTCAGTGACTTCTGAATTTCCCGCGCAGTAACTTAAAACTGCCATCTATAAATCGACTACTGTCAAAGTTTGAGCAAGTTGTGTCATTTAGTTTGTGTTTGACAGTCATTGACTGCAGCAACCTTGTGAATTTTAACGAAAGTGGAAAAAAGTGAATTTCGTGTGCTGAGTAAGCATTATTTTTTGCGTAAAAAACCATCACAGAAACCAGGGAAAGGCTTGATAAATACTATGGGGATTCTGCATCATCAATTTCAATGGCTAAGAAGTGGCTTACTGAGTTCCGTTGTAGATGTACCAGCACAAATGACGCCGAACGTTCAGGTCGCCCAGACGAGGTCGTCACGCAAAAATCGTCGATAAATTCCATGGAATGATATTGGAAGATCAGAGAATGAAAAGGCTTCAAGTGACTGAGGCTGTAGGCATCTCAACATCACATTTTATATGAATACGTGGATATGAAAAAACTATCCGCGCGGTGGGTGCCCCGACTGCTCGATTAGAAGCGCAACCGTGTGACCACTTCAAAAGAGTGTTTGGCGTTGTTCATTCGAAACGAAATTCAGTCGTGGACGAAACCTGGATTCATCACAACACACCAAGGACCAAGGAACAATAAAGACAGTGGGTTGAAGTCTCCGGATGAAGGTGCACCAAAGGAGGCCAAGGTGGGTCTGTCAACCAACAAGGTCATGGCCACTGTTTTTTAGGGAGCACGCGGTGTTATTCACGTCGATTACCTTGCGAAGGATAAAACGATTACTGGCGAATTTTATTAGGAGTTTTTGAACGGATTCGATATAGATTTGAAGCACAAACCACTGTATTGCGCAAACCGTTATTACCTTAGGCCTAGTCTAGTAAGTTAGTTCGTAATCTTGCTTGTAAGTACGTTTGTAAGCTTCTGCGTAAATTAGTTCCCAAAACTCTTTTTGTAAGTTTGTTCTAAGCTAATATATGGGACGATAGCTACATTCAATTAAATTATACGGAACGCCCAACTGGCAAATTTTTCTATGGAAATTCCGGCGTTAGCCCCTGAGCAGAGTCAATCAGTGAAATTATTATCCTAGGTACTGAACTTCACATTCCATTTTACATCAAACGAAATTCATCCAATAATATTTCGTTTGAGAAAAATTGTGAATAGCGATATTTGTTACAATTAAAAACGCTTACAACCAATCGATTGAAACCACGAGGAATGTCCACAACGACAAAATAACCCACAGACTATTTGAATTGTCAACTTCCTCTTCCTTGCCCCCAAATTTCCCCCGCCCTTCAACTTCTTCCTTCCCCATTAGTTACCTTACCTAAATTTTTAATAATTAAAATGCAGTTACACTAAATATGAATTAGCATACCAACGGTACGCAATTGCTCAAAACATAATGATTAGCACAACATTTTAACTTTTCACTTTGCTGTGATTATTTGTTTTTACATATAACACCTAATCACATTTAAATGTATTTTAAGTTTTAAAACCAGAATTTAATGCCTAAACACATTTATATGCTGCTTTAAGGTTACATATGTGAGCAAGCGACTGCTACCTGTAAGGTAATTGGTAAAACCTTAAATGAATTTGGGAGTAGAAGTTACAGTAAACGAGAATCAGGTTTCAGTATAATTGAACTGGATCACACAACAACCGAAATTAATAGAAACGAAAGTAAAAGTAATTAATTTCCCTTCCGTTGCTTGGATGTATCACACTTTGCGAAAAAACAATAAAAGCCAGTTGTCTTACAACCCTCGTAATGGGCTGTAAATATATGCCAACTGCTAACTGAAAGGTAATTGGGAAACCTTAAATGAATTTGGGAGTAGTAGTAATAACAAATGCGAATTACCTTAAAAGATCCAGGTTTCATTCGACAGTATAATTTATTTGCATCAATACAATAAAATAAAAAAGTTGATAGAACTGAAAGTAAAAGTAAATTGTTTCGAATCCATGATTTGCACGTGCCACACTTTGGAATAAAATACAACCAAAGTCAGTTGTAACCCACGAATAGAGTTGTAAATATATATATATATATATATATATATATATATATATATATATATATATAATATTTTTAAAGTTATACTTGGTTCTTAATGCCAATCTAAGACAATGACCACGAGATGTTCTAAGTTAAGTTAATTTTTTTTAAATGTGTATATGCCTCATTTTAACTTATGTAAATCGGTAAGCAAACGGGTCAGGTTAGGGAATAGAGAACATAAGAGATATTCGCGAACAATTTTTTTTTTCCAGTGACGAGTTAATATTTAGAAACATTTTTTTTCGCAAATGACGAACCCGGAACTGTTACTGATATTGCCGACCGATAGCTTTTAGTTTTGTTACTATTTCGTGAAGTTTCATTGGTGTCAATGGTTATTTATTTCAATGTACAGGTACACATTGACAGAAACGATTCTATTGTACTTGGCATGCGAACCTTTTCCCCAGATAGTGTAAAGAGTAACAAATCTTAAAGGAAATATGTGGTTCGATTCCGGGTGCAGGGAAGCCATTTAAAAGTTGAGCTTCCAGTTGTATAAATCAAACGATAGTGAGGAAAACCATAAAAGATGTCAGAGAGTTAAAAATGACCGCAATGCGCATATCCAAAGTTCCTGCATGACCAGAAAGTGAGACAAAAATACTACACTCTCCCACAGGTATTCCTGAAAAACATTCAAAACACGATCTCCTCATCCATTGCTTCACTTATAGTCGAGGTTACCAACGCGATAGAGAAAACATCAGTTCCGAATCAACTTGAGCATAAATAGCACCCCATGAGACAGATTCACTTCCTATGTTATATTACATTAGATTCCGGATTTATTTTACAGAAAAAAACTAATAACATTTTTACTGTACATTAAATCCTGCCCTATTCACGGTTATTTTTCTTTTTTTAACATGCTGGCTCTTCACAACCACTCTAAATTGTACAATGTCTTTTTATTTTGTTCTGCCTTTCAGTGTACAAATTTCCTCAATTATAATTTAATATTATCTATGTATATATAAAGCTCCTCGATAGTATAGTGGTTAGTATACTTGCCTGTCACGCGGGACACCGGGGTTCGTTTCCCCGTCGGGGAGCCTCTGGCGCAAGACTAATGACCTTGCCCGGAAAAAACAAATCATGGAAAATTTAACAAGCCTCAGGACTTGCCAAGACCGGTTCTCGGTTGTAGTGCCGATGATGATGATGTATATATAAAACCAGTTGGGATGGTCTCTTTTAGATTTAACTCTTTCACTGATCACCATACTGAAAGGTATGCGACCTGGAACATAAGAGATATCGCTTTCATAGAGAATTCGTTTGTCCCTGGCACCACGGAAAGCGTGGTAAATATTAGGGATTCCATGTTTGTTTTGAATAAGACCTTTGCTATCCAAGAAGGAGAACGCTTCTGGGGGAATAAACCCATTCTGGGGAGTATTCTCTCATTGCGAATGAATGCTCCCGAAATAAAACCATCTTCACTACACATTGCCCTTGCAGTGTAACCACGGATAATTTTGATTATGAAGTTATCTATCCTGTTTAGTCCTGATTTGTCGTACAGGATTTTATTGGGATAGAACTTCTTCGGTTGCGACTCTGGTGTTCTATACACTCCAAGGTAGGAACATCCGAAACTTGTTCATGTAGAATGGGGATATGTTTTTACATACCGGGCAGCCATACACCAATACTGGTCGGATGAATGCTGATTATAAGATTATTTTGACTTTGGCGTCTAAAAGACTGCTACGGAAAAGACTTCTTGTCATAGCATATGCGTTTTAAGCTTCGGTAAGAGCTGCTGTTATGTGCTTATCAAAGCAATGGTACTGATCAAACCAGGTACCAAGGTATCCAACTACTGTTTTTACTTGTAAGGGAAGATTATTACTTCCTACTATGGAAACATTTTTCCAATTCTACTTTGTACCCTTCGATACCTTTGACAAGGGCGTTCTGAAAAGGATAGTTTCTGTTTTCTGAAAATTGATGTTTAATTTCCAGTCGTCCCAAAAACATTTGACTCTATTGAAGTCATTTTACAGAGGTCTATTGATGACATCCATTTTTTTTACAATGTCGTCGGGGTATGCAATGGCATGGTTGAGAGAACCTACTAGATCATTAATGTAAATATTAACCAAAACGGGAGAATTCACTGCTGCCTGCTGCAAGCACTTTTTGATATGAAAGGTCTTTTTGGTTGTTATTTCTCCACATTACACCACAAACTGTTTATCCTATATCATATTGTGGCTAATGTGTAACAAATATTCGGGGATACCTAGATTTGATAACTTATATACAAGTCCTTCTAACCATACGGTATCGAAGGCCTTTCAAAGTCAACCAAACAGGCCCCTGTGCATTGCCGCTTTGCCTCGTTCCACTGTATGTCCGAAACAAATTTCGTCGCGCTATGAACGGTGTCGTATCTCGATCTGAACCCGAACATCAAACCAGTTTATCAATACTTTATTTATAACTTTTACAAATACCTTCCTGATGTTTGAAAGCAAACTAATCCCGAAGAATATGCATTCTTTACACCACTAGCCATTTGGGCGTATGACACACTAGGTGTCACGAAGTTTTTATAAGAACAAGTTTTCATTCGTTTCTTTTCTTCAACATGTTTTTTTTTTTATTTCCAATTTTACTTTTACTTGCTGGTATTTAGGACAATCTCTAAACTTAGCAGAATGGCCGTATTCTTGTGGAGATCGCAGGATAACTTTTTCTTATACGGGAGCTTTGCCCAATGGGCATTCTCCAATAATGTGGCCGTTTTGGCACTCTACACATCTAAATTCCATATTGGAATTCAATGCCACATGGCCTAAGCATTGACAGCGCATACACTGTAATACCCGTTCGGAGTTTTTTAATTTCTCCCAACTTATTGTTTGGTGGTTTAGATATTTAAAATACCTCAGCCCATCAACTTTACTGTCGGGACTTAGTTATACAATAAAGAAAGGCAACTTGCGGTTGCAATTTCTAGAGCTTGCGGTGAAGTACCGTTTCACACCTATAAACTTTAGACTGTCGGTTTCAGCAGTTTTTAATTCCTCAAGCAATTCTTCTTGGGAAAATAAAATCAAAGTCAATGAAATAATGGAGACAGCTTTCTCCGCTGGTCCGATGACATTCCTCCAATTCTCTTAAAAAGATTGTGGGGGTTCTGGAATACCATATTTCCCAAAGGCCGCTTAGCTAAACTCATTATCCTATGCAGATAATGCATAATTGAGTTTAGCTACCCTTTTTGCCATACGGCAACTCCATTGTATAATTCTGTTTCCATAGGGTTCAATGCTCTCTGAGATCACCAAAGCCGTAATACTAGAGCAGTAGGTCATTCTCAGAAACAGCATTTGATACCAGCACACACAACCAAATCCACCCCGAGATCACAGTACATCGTGTTTCTGTTCTCTCATTCTCCCACGTTCGTCGATTATCAATTTACTGATGTTCACCACTTCAAGGGGCGTGACAATGAGAGAGCTGAGGCGTGATCTCTTTTGGTTGTCCTGTGTGCAATAAAACAATAAAAAACATTCACCCCTGATAAGAGCAGTCGCTATTCAATTTCCACCGTGGTCGGTCACAGTGTAAGGGAAAAAGTATATAAATCAATTAACCATAGTGAAGCGATTCAACTTGTATATACATTTACGTAATTCAATTTAACAATACGAAGTGCTCGAAGTGTTCCAACTTATTTAGAAATCATATAAAACAATTCACCAATATTTAAGCAATTCAACTTGTATATACATGTACATAAATTAATTTAACAACGCCAGTGTTACAACTTATATAAAACTACATAAATCAGTTTAATAATCTTAATTATAAGTTCTGAGTGGAATAAAAGGAAAGGATCATTTGTCAAAGCAAAATAAAGAAAAAAATTAACCTCAGCAATTTTTCAGGACATCGTTGGTGCACATCACGTTGCAGTGGAATATTTGTTAGGGAAAGAAAAGTGAATTCGTGCCCATGTCAGGTACGATACATCTTCACCCCCACCAGATATTCTTCTTCGTTCGATAAACCACTGCGGAAACTATACCGTTTGTCTTATTCTACTGGCCGTTTCTCAAACAGATGGAAGTCAGAGAACATTCAGCCAATTCGCAAAAAGGGTGACAAATCATCCCTTTCTTCTTATCGACCCATACCACTAACTTTTGTTCTCTCCAAGGTAATGGAATCACTTATCAACCTTCAACTTTCTTCTTATCTGGAATCAAATGACCTCTACAATGACCACTAATATAGCTTTCGTAGCAACGGGGCCACAGGAAATTTGATGGCGTATTTTAAAAGCCTTTGACATGGTTTGGCATCAGCCTTTTTGTCAAAATTGCTTTCCTATCGAGTGGACAATTCCCTGATCCGATGGATAAGAGGCTATCTTTCTGGCCGTTCAATTCAAATGGTTCTTGATGGTGTCAAATCTGTCTTCCATTAAATAAATGCAGGTGTTCTAAAAGGTTCGGTACTCTCACCTACTCTCTTCCCCATCTTTATAAATGATCTCTTGTCCATTACCCACAATCCAATTTAATCGATTACTGATGATAGCTTCATAGGAACATTTCCGACCAAACTCTTCGAACCCCATTACCAATCTGCAGGTTATGCCTATTACATTGAATTCCGACCTCATCAAGATATATCAATAGGGTTTATCTAGCCGAGTAGAATTCAATGATTAAAAACTCAGTGCTACCTCTTGTCGTCAGAGGCGAAATCCAAAATAAATATACTGTCGATGAACGGCACTTGCATCAACGAAGCCAAGGAACTATCAATCCTCGGCACTCGAATTAATTCGGCTCTTAATTGGAGCGTCCACTTATTTGAAGCTGCGAAAAGTGCGGCCAAATGTATGGGGATCCTTAAGCGATGCAAAAAATAGTTCACTCCATATAACAACACTGCACTACACGTCTTCGATAGGAAGCAAAAACGAGCAAAGAAACTTATTGGGGACCCAGCTGTGAGTCGATCAATTCCGTCGTTACATCATATGCACAACGCATCATGCCTATCTCTTTTCTAAAGATATTATCACGGTCGTTGTTCAATTCAACTTGCTGAATGTGTTCCGCCTCCTCAGGCATTTTCCCGCGATACCCGTCAATCTGAGAATGCATTTCAGTTTACGTTGGAAGCCAACTTCAGTCGTGGAATGCTTTACTTGATCATGTATTTCCTCATCGTTGTAATGTCCAGGCATTTAAGACCGATGTGCATCGATACATCCTTTTCTTATCCACTTCCTCACCGTCCGCTCGCACTGTGCTCTGACATTTAAGGGTACTCCAAAACCCCCTTTTGTGCGCGCATTTGTGTAAAAAAAAACAAAAATCGGCTGATAATTGTTTACACAAATCGTGTAGAAGGCATGTATCGTTTATCATAATCTTTTCACAAATAAATATCCCGCCACTCTCTGTCATCATCATCAACGGCAGTACAACCGGGAACCGGTCTTGGCCGTATTTAGCAAGTCCTGAGACTGAGATAGTAAAGAATCCCATTTTGAACTATTGTTTAAGGGTCTTAATAAAAATTGTGCGAATGAATGGAATATGAATATCCCTAATTAACTTAAATCAACTATAATCTTAAGATCGATTAAATCAAAATACTTTACAATTTGAAATTTGGCTAACCTTCCATGACTTTTTACTTTTACCTATAAGATTCAAATTAACTCTAAAACATCCTATAAATACAAACCAGTTAATAATAAGCACAGTTTTTGGAAGGTTTTGAGCCAAGTATTGAGCACACTTTCGGTGCAATGAGAATGCGAGCAGAGAGGACGGAAGATCACCAATTTTTTTATGCCAGCTTTTACCAACGTAAAGCGTTCTTTCTTTTTCCATTCTTGCAAACATATTGAACCGATTATGTTAGTCATGACTTTACTACATTGCGTAAAAATTGGTGTTACATGAAACCTAAATTTCGTCTTTACGCAACTGCCACCACTCTTCCGTTTTGCCACCATATTTACCAGTAAGGGTTTTTCGGAACATTATATTTTTGAATACACGAAATCACTTATTCCTTTTTTTATTGAACATTAATCTATCTTCGATTAATTAAACCATTTCATGGTCAAATAAAAATACGACGCTGCACACTAAAGTGTTCATTTAGTGGGAACAGCAACACAAAGATGGCTATGGGTATTTTAGTCGTGGTATGGAAATATCGGGTGCCACAGGGGCACAGGTTCACCACGTTTGCCCAACTGATTCGCTTCGATATCCGACTCCACTAATTGAAACGCAGTCTTTATTCAAAATTGATTTATTCAGGTAGCCTCAGGAAAACAATGTACTTCAAAAAAAAAAAAAAAAACACAGAGTAGATATAAATTATAAGTTCGTAATTCGTATGTACGTGTAAATTAAGGCAAACAATGTAACTTTGTAATAACACGATGAAGATATTAATTATAAGTTCATAAATCGTATGTATATGTAAATTAAGGAAAACAATGCAACTTCGTAATAGCACTATGTAGATATTAATTATAAGTTCATAAATCGTATGTATATGTGAATTAAGAAAAAGAAGGTAACTTCGTAATAGCACTATATGGCGCACCACTTGGTCTTAGCCCGAATGATATTTTACTCAACTCTCGTGATTTCAATTGACGACTGACTAAATTAATAAATTCCTTGGGACGCCCCACGAGGGATGCATATTAACGTGAGGGCGCAACCTGCCCTCACGGAATCCGAATCGCGATTATACTAACTTCATCGAAGCGATAGAATACCACATATTCAATCATCGCCTCGATGACCATATAAGGTAAGATATTCCTTTTGCGTTTTGTTCAACACAAAAGGGGTTGAAATACACACATGATGATTGCTTCTGCAGCTCAACGTGTGTATCCCCTAGTATGCAGACATAGGATCATCTCAATCTACATGATTGCAGGTTCGCAAAGGGGTTGAAATGTTTACACGATCAACGACTGCGTAAAGCATTATTGCTGGTCGTGTACATTTCGCGGATATATCCTCGCAGTCGAATTCTGGCGGTAAATATCCATTTGCGAACTCGACTGCCTGGGCGTCAGCCGGATGCCCTCGTGTATTGGTCGGTCGTGTGACCGATCGATATGGGGCGTGCTATGCTGAGGACAGATACACATTCAGTTTGTGCCTCTGGAGCAGGCGTTTTAATGATATTACGTGATTGTTCTAAGATTGGTGCATTCTTTACTCCTCCACTACAACTTCGTGGCACCAAGTGTGTCATACGTCCAAATGGCAGGTGGAGTAAAAACTGCACCAATCTTAGAACAATCACGTAATATCATTAAAACGCATACTCCAGAGGCACAAACTGATATAACGGCAATATCACTGTCCATACAAGGACAGTTTGCTGCGTTTGATAAAAAATTCGAAAAGATCGAAAAAAAACTGACGGAACAAGTGGCTCGAACGGACATTATATATTCGACCCTGTTTCCAGACGAACCCACACTCTAATCATAACGTTCACTGCGACTGAATTAACCCTAAAAATTATTGCTGTGAATGTTAATTCACTAATCCGTATGGAAAGAAGGGATAATCTCAGCAATCTGCTGGAAGCTCAACGCGCTCAGATGTGCTTTTGGCTAGCGAAACTAAGCTAAATCAAAGGCACAAATTGGGCTACCCAAATTATAAAGTAATTAGAAGAGATCGTCCAAATTCCACTCAGGGGGGCGGGGTCGCTGTCTTAGTTAAAAATGGTCTACAACACAAAGTCGTCTACAGTAGAGATGCATACAAGTTCCAGGTACTAGAAGCCTGCGTCATAGATATTCCTGTGAAAAGTCAAAGGCATCTATATGTGATCTCTGCGTATGCTCCCGAATCTCCACAGTGTCTACAGTTTATCAATGAACTTGATACCTTTTTTCGAAGTCTCAAGTTAGACTCGGAAAATAATTATTTCTTTACGCTGGGAGATCTCAATTCCAAGCACAGTACTTGGGTTAACCTTATCACAAACACAAGAGGCAATGTGTTGTTCGACTGGTGGCAAACAAATGCTATCGAATTAGCATGTTATCCAACCCAATGGAAATCTGCAGTAGTCCATCCCATCCCCAAAAAGGGCAAGGACAGGAGCAATCCAGTCAATCTTCGGTCGATTAATTTGCTTCCGAACATCAGCAAAATATTCGAGAAAATTATACATATAACATTGACTAACTGGTGTGAGAAAAATGGTATTATTCCAAACAATCAGTTTGGTTTCCGTTTGCAACATGATACAGTTCATGCTGCGACAAAACTTGTTTCCGACATACAATGGAACAAGGCGAAGCGACAATGCACAGGGGCCTATTTGGTTGACTTTGAAAAAGCTTCCGACAACGTATGGCTAGAAGGGCTGGTATATAAGTTATCAAATCTAGGTATGTCCGAATATTTATTATACATTATCTACGATATGATAATGGGTAAACAATTTGTAGTGAAATGTGGATATACTCTAGCAAGGCTTTCCACATCAAAAACGGTCTACAACAGGGAGCAATGAATTCTCCCATTTTATTTAACATTTACACTAGTGGTCTAGTGGGTTCTCTCAACCAGGCAATTGCGTATGCCGACGACATTGTGCTGTATAGATCTGGAGAAAAGATTGATGTCATCAACAGACTTCTGCAAGATGATTTCAACAAAATCAAACGTTTTTGCGACGACTGGAAATTAAAAATAAATTTCCAGAAAACAGAGACTATCCTTTTCAGAACGCCACTGTCCAGTGCATCAAGGGATACAAAACGGAATTGGAAAACATTTTCCATTGCAGGAAGTAATAATGTTCCCCTACAAGTACAAACTGTAGTCAGATACCTTGGAATCTGGCTTGATCAGTATCTTTACTTTGAAAAGCATACAGCAGCTGCTCTTACAGCAGCTAAAAACGCATATGCAATGACACGAAGACTTTTCCGTAGTAGTGTGCTGGACCCCAAGGTGAAAATAATTTCATACTCAGCATTCATCCGACCAATATTGGTGTATGGCTGCCCAGTGTGGTACAACATATCCCCATTTTACATGGAGAAGTTTCGGGTGTTCGAGAGGCAGTGTTTGCGTTCCTACCTCGGAATGTACAGAACCCCAGAGTCGCAGTATAAGAAATACTATCCCAATAAAGTCCTGTACGACAAATCAGGACTAAACAGAATAGATAACTTCATTATTAAGATTATTCGTGGTCACACAAGAAGGGCAACGTGCAGTGAAAATGATCTTATAGCGGGAGCATTCTATCCCAATGATATGTATATGGAGAGTACTCTCCAGAATGGGTTCATTCCCCCAGAAGCGTTCCCTTTCTTGGATAAAAAAGGACTTATCCAAGACAAACGCGGAGTCCCTATTGTTTACCACGCTTTCCGTGGTGCCAGGGATAAACGAATTCTCCACGATAACGATATCTCTAATTTTCCAGAGCGCCTGCGTCTTAGTATGGTGATCGGTGAAAGAGATAAATCAATAAAAGATCGATCCCATCCCAACTGGTGGTGGATCACTGATGAAGAAAGGACTACACGTCCCCAAACATAGTATGCCTCTTAGGCGCACCGCTTTCCTTCCCCCTATCCTCAATTCCCAATTATTTTTATTTTCTTTTTATTTTCGTTTTTAATTTGATTTTAATTTTTTATTTTTTTATTTTCATTTGTATTCCTTGTTTATGTTTGCCCGTTTTGTTTCATTATTTTATTTTTTATTTTTTGCGTGTCAACTCCCTATATATGTAATTAAAAAAAAAAAAAATTAAATAGTTCATGGTGTAGAAAAAAAATAGAATACATTTGAAAAAAGAAAACATATCCATTATTGTGACATATTATAAAAACAGTTATTGTACGCCGAAAGGCATAAGAAAAATAATAATGTATAATTTAGAGTGCTTGCGAAGAGCCAGTAAGTTAATGTAAGTGTGATATTTGTAAAATAGAAATTAACATTTAGTCTTAAGAAAAATATGTAATTAATTTGTTAAATAAATGTGGATATAAAACAAACAAAAAAACAGATACACATTCCTGCAGATGTACGGCTGGCGCGCAAAAGAATATCGTGCAGATATTGCACGGGCAATATTGGTTGCCAAGAGGCGCTTAAATGTAGAGGAATGCGACCCGAGACATTTACTGTGTATTTGGTTGGATTCATGTTGGTCGCGTGATGGTGCGACCAAACTGCTTTCTAGATCTTTAGCATTGTTGCTGGTGGCATTTTATGTCCGCAATCATTACTGTTTTACAGGTTTTTCCTATGGGGTAAGTACACGCTTTTCATGTTGTAGGGCGCGCGAGGACGGTTACCTGGTGGTAAATGAAAAGGTAAGCAGTGGCATTCGAGAGAAACGCCACAAGGCTGTTATCGAGAGAACATCATAAATTAGTGGAATATGAGATCATAATTTTTTGCCTTAAACATTATAAGAGGAAATTAAGTATGATACATGTAAGCGCAATCTGCTTGGAACCATTTATCAACGATCTTTTCCGCTACTAAAAGAACGGCTTCAGGCACAAAAATCCACAATAGACGAAATCTAAAGCAGATTTGGAAAGAATCCATTGGATGTCCAAATCCTTACTCACAATCAAAAAATGATTTGAATTGGATGGTATCCTAGAAGAAAGTTGCAAAATGTAGTCGCCGTCCGCAAAAGGAGGAGGGGCAAAGTGCTCCAACCCTCAAGGTTTCACAAACTCATTGATAAATATAAACGCGTTTTGCTATCGACAAAAGAATTTTGGTTTGTTTTATTTTTTCCTCAACTCATGCTAAAACTGAGTATAACATTTAAAGTTATAGAATATGTTAAGCATGGTCTCAATTCTATGTGTAAAAAAAATCCAGAACGCAAAATTTCCTCTTGCATAGAAAGAAGAATAACAAAACCACCCTTATTGGAGCCTGCCTCCATCTTCTGATATACACCCGCTGTAAACAAACAAAATTTGACGACGATAGCACGAACACTCCCGTGTGAAGGGCGCATTAAATTGCGCCTGTAAAATTCAGATTCTAAAGCCTTTACTCAATCGACTTTTATTGAGCACCCGTTGTATATAAGTTCGTATGATGTGTCAAATACAAGCACAATATAATGAATTTTCTGTAATTTACTTACATGTACATGAATCTATGATCCACACGATGAGGAAAAAAAAACGTCAAATATAATTTTATTTAATTTTATATAAACATGGTCAAAAAAAGGCAAAAATGACTCATGATGCATATATCCCTTCACTAAAAGAGGTGACCAGAAGAATATTACTTTTTTGAAAAAATGATAACTATAATCGGAAGTTGACTATCTTTTTAATTTCTTTTTATCCTCTTTAATATAGAAAAAGAATCGGTCGGAAGAAGGGGGAGATGGTAAGGAAAAGTGTATTTCAACACTTTGAACTTAAACACCTGAACTCATATGCTGAAAAACAATATTTATCCGCTCTTCTGAAGTCAATTTAAAAGAGTTAACCGGCACGCTTGTGGGTTGATTCTCCATGTAATATAGAGAAACCCCACAGTGTGATCACTGAATGTTAAATAAAGAAAGCATTAATATCCAATCAACACCAGTGCATTTCATTTATTCTTATTGATAGACAATTTTGGACAGCGTAAGTGTTGGCGGGTAAAGTGAATACGTGCCATACGTTGGCATCCGCACTTTCTACCCCCACACGCTTGTTGGGTATCCCAGGGAAATATTTGTAAATATAGGCTGCATTCACCCAGGACCAACCAAAATAAGTGGAAAGTTGCGAATATGTTATAACGATGAAATCGAATGGCTTGCACCTTAGTTCCCAATGTTTTACGCCACGTTCTTTTAACTGTTTATTAAATTCCAAGTTCAGTTAATTCCGGTACCAAGAATTATTCGTTGGCTTTAGCGACAAATCAGCATTGAATTATAAATCATTTGAATTCCCCTCAATTACAAAATCCTCATTAGTACTCATTACCCAACTGTTTGAAAAGGAAGTTCGACTAGATTTGTTGCAGGGGCGGATGCAACGCCGGAATTTATAAATATAATGTGAAATCATAATTTAAACCTCTCGTCACAACAAAGTATTAATAACTCTTCAGGACAACATCAACCTCTTGTGAAATTGATTTCTACTTTCCTATATGATAAAGCCGAATCTACATAGGGTCCCCTATATAGCGATTAATATTTCAACATCATTCCGTAAAGAGAATTGATCAAGTGGACATCACTTTTTTGAGATGTGAACTTTATATATATAAAATATGATGAGACCAGATATAGAACCCATCATAATACAATGAAACTGATTATAAAGAGAAAAAAAACTTCTACAGCAAAAAAATTCCCTCAATAAATTGGATTGCCTAAGTTACAATGACTTTGAAGACAAATTAATTTCATCTTATTATGGCTTCTAACAACTAACATCTTTGTCGACTAGCAAATACAGCACTGTAATGCAAAAGTAACTTACTTCACATATTTCCTTTATTTCCCAAAACTTGAAAATCAATGCGAAGAGGCGTGAGCATATTTAAATTAAAATTCCACCCTCGAGAAAGATATTCTTGATCATACGAAACGCTATATTTTTCAATATTGCAATCAACTCATACTTCCACGTTTTCCACTTAGCTTCAACCTTCCGATGTCTTGAACTAATTTGCTAGAATTGTAGCACACCATAGAATGAATTGTATCGTTTATCAAACACCCAGAAGCACCGAAATATGCAGGTGTGTGCATCCCTAACCACAGACGAGTTACTGCATTAAAATTGTCTTACATCTGCAATTTGAAGCTTGAGTTACAGTTCATTTTTAATTGGATGGGAAGTATCCATTTTGATTATTTGGCGGTTTTAGAGTGACTGTAATTTGAATTTGTCAGTTCTTCGTTCCACGATAAGCAAAATAATTGCAAATAATTTCACAGAATTTTTTTAAAATCACATTTAACTGACAACTCACCATTTCTCGAGTTAATTTTGTTGTTTCTTGAATATTTTCCTTTGTTTTTGTTTTCTTTTTTGTACTTTCGAGGTGAACCGAAAAAACAACTAGTTAATTTTATTCCACGAACTACCGTCCTTATGCCTTATATTTACTTATTTTTTCACGGTTCCGCACTAAAAAAACCTTCACTAAACACCAGCATGTGATATCTATTTCAAAGATCCTTGTTTATTTGGATGCAAATATGTTAACTCGACTAAACCGGGAGTTATAAAATTTGCCGACACTTATTAAATATCACATAAAATTTGAATTGAAAATGCAATTTCCAAAGCACTTTTAAACTAATCCTTTACTCGTATTCAAAGGATTCATACGAAGAGCAACCAATAAAAAATAAATATCTTCTGGATACCGAGGTAATGAAGATCCTTTTCACCTGCCTGCCAACCGAACCGCGACACCACAAAGGCACACACAAGACAACGTTGGAGTAAAATTGGAAACACTGAAATAAGTCGCCGCCAAGTTTGACAATTGGTTTTTATATGAGCTCACCCCACCTCCGGCCGAAGACTCCATAATTCTCGACTTTAATTCATGCTTCGCTATCGTTAGTATCGATGTTGTTATCGTCATTGATGTGTGATGGTTGCGTTATCGCGTGAATTGGCATTTGGATGAAAAATTAATCTCAGTGATGTTGACGAGTTCAGCTAGCAATGTGGGCTGAAGGCACCCTCTTATAGTTAGCATACCTATAGTGAAGTTAAAACGAATCTTGCTGAGCTTTAACAAATTAAAGTTAAATCGCACTCCCAGTATAAGAGTTGAGATGAAATGAGTAACCAAGTCACTCTCTTTGTGATGAATTTTGTAGATCGCGTCAGTTGAGAGTTCATCTATTAACGAATCGAAGCGGTTTATCTGCCATACGATACATACGCGATGAGTTTCAAGTCAGTTGCAGGAGTTTTAAGTCGGTTGACCTCCGACAATTTTGCAAGGTATCTGTAAATAAGGTGCAGCAAATCCTCTAGGTGATTTTGAATAGACTGTAATCATGCTGAAGGTAATAAAAATGAATTAGTGACCAATAATGCCAAAATTCTGAACAATGTGATGTTCTGGTAAAAGTTCCAAGATGTTTGGTGTGTTTTGTTTAAATTTTCAAATAGTTTTTATTGCTAATGAGTATGGTATTTATTTATATCCGGTAATAGGAATTATTATTTCGGCTTTAATAGCACGACTTGTATGATCGATTTTTGTAATATGCGTTTCTTTTCAATATAATTATCATAAAAATGGTTGAATATGGATGCAGTGAAAATACCTGATATTTTAATTCCTCCTACACTCATTTTATATATAAATTTTACGGACTACCTAACAATATCAACCAATCATTGTTGTTAACAATAATTGTTGCGCTGCTAACTTGGTGAGTCATATTGAACAATTTTCGGTTATCCTCGGAATCATTAAGAAATTGTCATAGCTGAGTGACATGAGGTCTTCTCTTTCGATGACATATTTGCCATGTCTATTATTATTATTATTTATTGATCTGTAGGAACCCGGAGGTTCATGACCTCACCGACTCGGCTCCGCCATTGTTCCCTGTCCTGTGCGCTCTCCTTCCACGTTCGACCGTCCGATCCGATCTCCTCGAGGTTCAATCTAACATTGTCCTCCCGTAGGATACGAGATCGCGACGCCGCACGGGCGAGAGTTCTACCTCGTCCCCACAATTCACTTAATGAGCGCACTCAGTCAATGTCGAACAAACAAAACTCCACAATGCAACGTGCACACAGGAAAAGAAAACACACACTCAAGAAATAAGACGCACGGTTATTGTTTGTAAGGAAAAGCTAGTTTATTGATTCTTTATAATTTTAACATTTTAAAAGAGAGTGCTGATACAAAAAAAAAACTTCTTGCACTTTACATATACGGCGCACATACATTTAGTTGACACCTTTTGGTGGGTCCGGAATGTCTTACACAGAAACGGCAATTTAGAGTTCATTGTTTTAAAATGACGTTACTACACAAACTTAAAACTCACGACCGCGGAGAGAAAACTGGGGAGGAAAAGCGACTTCTATATAACCCACCGCACCGGCCCCGGTACGGTGGATGGGGGGTGACCCAACCGCCTTGCTGGTTGAATTACGACTCAAAAATTCAATTCGCTGCCTAAGCAAATTCTGGGTGCATTCGCTTTCACTGTGGTGATAACCGGATCTCATTAGAGGAGATCGTCATTGTACACATTTATATGTGTACGTCGGTTCATTTCATGGGTCGAAGCCATGAAGGGACATAATATGCATCCAGGAGATGTGTGTTCGTTGAAACAATCAAAACGAATTTCGTGGGATGCTAATGGGTTTCTGTTTGTTCAGTGCCGGTAATCATGAGAAACAGTGGTCTTTGTTTACTCATGGTGTGAGTTGGGAAAATAGGCTTCAGCGTCGATTGCGCTAATTGTATGCAGCTGCTGGTTGTTGATCGCTGGTTAAAAGGGTCGACAGCCGATGTGTGCATAGATAGTTTTTATGTACACATATTGAGGCTGGGAATAGCCAACTCAAGGGTAAGATTCCCTGATATGCGGTCGTATGATATGCGAACCGACGAATTTTATTACAGGGAATTTAGGATAAGGAAAGTAAGAACTCTTACGGGGGATTTGTAAGCGAAGGAATGTTTGAAAAGGTAAGAATTCTTTTGCAGGTACTTGTAGGTTGTAGATTTGATCTATATAATGCGTGAATCATTTAAGATGCTTATGCAGACTGGTTTGTGGTTATGGGGGTTTTTCAGGTAAGTAGGCAGTGAGGTTTGGCGGAACCGCCACACTCACATCTCCGTCGCGGCCGTTCTGTCGGTCTCTCTCCCGTTGGCTTACTGTCAAAAATTCTATGCACGGTCCTATCGTTACCCATTCGCGCCACGTGTCCGGCCCATCTTAATCTTCGCGACTTGATTACTCTCACTATTGTAGTTTTGCGGTATAGCTCTTCCAATTCGTGGTTGTGGAGTTTCCTCCATTGTCCTGCCTCCTCGTCATATTTACCGCCAAATATACAGTTTAAAACTTTATTCACGAATACGCGGAATTTGTTCTCTTCCCGTTTTGTGAGAGCCCATGTTTCGCATCCGTATAGAGCAATCGGCATGATTATGGTTCTATAGCCACGGAGCTTTATATTACGTGATAGCAGCGTGGATTTCAACAGTTTGCTGGCTGCATACCAACTAGCGTTGACGGAGTGTAGTCTTTTGTTAATTTCCTTCGACGTTTCGCTTCTGGTCGTCAGTATCGTTCCCAGGTATTTAAATTCTTTGACATTTTCAAATATCTTGCCCCTGACGTTTATATGTGTTCTCTGAGGTCCACCTACTCTCGCCGTAATCATGTATTTTGTTTAGTCTTCATTTATTTCTAGGCCCACCTCTTCTGCTGCTTGCATGATGATTTCACAGTTTTTACTTACAGTTTCGAGATTATCGCCCAGAACGCGGATGTCATCCGCATATGCGAGCACTTGTGTGGCGCTGTTCAGGGATGATCCGGCCGTGTTGTCGTCTTGCACCTTTCTGATGACATACTCGAGCATAAGGTTAAGAAGACATGGTGAGAGGCCTGTTTTAGTCCGCCCCGGATTTCAAATGCTTCTGAGAGGTGGTTTTCTATTCTTACTCGCCCTTTGTGTCATTGCAAATTTGAATGAGGGCAGCATATATTTTTGGGATCCCCCGCTCAACCACAATATGGTAGAGTCTCTGCCTTGCGACTGAGTCGTAGACTTTTTTGAAGTCAACGAACAGTTGGTGAATCGTCTCTCCGTATTTCTACTTCTTTTCCAGCAGTTGCCTTATTGTGAACATCTGGTCGCTTGTTGACCGGTTCCGACGGAATCCGCATTGGTAGTCTCCCAATATTTCTTCTGCGTGCGGTGTAATTCTTGCCAGTATGACGTTTGTTAATATTTTGTATGTGGTTGGGAGCAATGATATTCCTCTGTAATTTTCGCAGTCAGATCTGTCGCCTTTTTTGAAAATGGGGATGACTATTGAGGTTTTCCATTCTTCCGGAATGACTTCCTTGTCCCATATTGTTTTAACCCGTTGGTGGATCTTTCGAGCGGTTGCCTCTCCTTATTTGTGGTTGATGGGTGCCCACATTGAGCAGGTTTTCAAAGTACTGCTTCCATCTTGTCACGATATTTTTTCGGTTTCTGTCACCGGACAACCGTCTGTGTCTCGGATTATTCTGGCTCTGCCTCGGTAGCCATTTCTAATTGAATTTATGCCGGCATACATACCTCTGCTGTTCTTTGCTCTGGCATTTTCTAGGATTTTTTCGATCCGAGTCTTCTCCCATTCGGGTTTTTTGCGTTTAAAAAGTATGGTTGTCTCTTTCCAAATTGTCGCGTATCTTTCTGCGTTGTTCTGAGGCGTTTACGTTGTTCGATCTTTGCCCTGCACTCATCGTCAAACAAGGTTTGGACTTAGTTGTTTTCTTAAATCCTAATACCTCTTGGGCTGTTTGTTTGATTGTGTCTCTGACCGATGCCCATTTAGTGCCTAGATTATTGGTTTCCTCTTCCTCACTACTGTCATTCTCTATGATGCTAAATCTATTCGTTAGTTCGTCTTGATATTCAGTCCTTTTGCGTAGGTCTTTTAGTTTATCAATCTCGAACTTTTTGCTCGTCTCCCGTGACTGTCCATGGGGGTTTGCTGCGAGCCGACTTCTAATTTTGCCCATTACTAGAAGGTGTTCGGAGTCTCAATCTGCTCCTCTATATGATGTTACGTCAAGGATATTCGAGTGGTGTCTTTTGTCTATGAGGAAGTGGTCTATTTGGTTACGCGTTACGGCGTCGGGTGATATCCATGTGGCTTTATGAATTTGCTTGTGCTTGAACATAGTGCTTTTCACTCCCAGCTCTTTTGACGCTGCGAGCGTGATAATTCGAATACCATTATCATTTGAAACGTCATGTAGGCTTTCTTTACCTATTGTTGGTTGGAAGATATCTTCCTTTCCAATTTTCGCATTGAGGTCGCCGAGGAGGATTTTAACATCGAATGTCCTTCGTTTCTTCGTCGGTAGATTCTGTTGGAGCGTGTACGTTTATAAATACATAATTGTACCATGGGCCCTGTATTTTTAGCACCGACATTCGGTCGGTTTGCCATGTCTATAGACACATTAATCTGGCCATGACCTATGTCTTTTTTTCTTTGTAAATATCATACGGATTTTGGAATCGCTACAGTAACGAATATGAATCTTGGAATCGCTACAGATTGTTATTAAAAGAAGTAAAAGAAGATGTTATGGACGATACACAACTGAGTCGCGTTTCACCCAAAAACCGGATAAAAATATTGCAAAAATCGGTAATAAAATTCGATCTGACCGGCTCGACTCTTCATGCGATTGTTGAAACGGTGGCAACCGACAAAGAATGCTTAACGCAAATTTTACATAACAATTTCAACATACAAATGGTACGTATGAAAATGGTGGCTGAATTTCTCACATTCGCATAAAAGTATAAGCTCATGGAAATGTTTGTACTGACAGTGTGAATTCAATGTAGAATTACACGAATTTCTTTGAAAAGGGTAAGAAATCAAAAACGATTTCATTTATGATACAGAATTATCCAATGCATCCAATATGAGACTCCAACCCCACCGAGACCTAAAAACTCAAAGCGATGATGGTTTTGTTTTAGTACTCGTGGGATTAGAGCAAAAAAAACTGATATTATATAATGACGGGAAAAAATAATCGACTAACGTCCTTTTACTTGAAAGTATATATATATATATATATATATATATATATATATATATATATATATATATAACTGTATTCCGATGTTATGCGAAAAGCGTCATACACAATGTACGTGCCTGCCATGTCGAGATTTGTTGTCTGAGAGATACAAAATTTTGAGCTTCATAAGATAATGCTCGATGTCACCCACAACATTTGAGTCATCCCAGCATTTGGGAGCACGCATTTGCAGTAGTGCAATCCTTTAACTACCTTGGGTCAATAGTATCAGCCGATAACAATATGGAGGAAGAAATACGCGAACGGTTGATCAAATCCAAAAAAGCCTACTATGGTCTATCAAGGCTCTTTAAATCGCGAAATTTATCCAGAACATCCAAGCTACTACTGTACAACACCATGGTCTTACCAGTACTCGTGTATGGATCCGAGACCTGGGTGCTCAATAAAAGGCACTCTGAACTCTTAGCCGCGTTCGAGAGGAAGCTCTTAAGGAGAATTGTTGGCCCCGTATATTAGGGAGGACTGTGGGGAGCAAGTATGTACCAGCATGGGTACTTAGTTCACTTCCTCCTCCATCAATCAAAAGTTCAGCCGCAGCACGAATGAACGGAACGCCACCACGTTTGTTCACAACCAACCAACCGAATGCCAAAATACAGACGAACAACAACAAGAAACTAACGCAAGACACAGGAACCCCTGCCGGAAAATTAAACACACTGGTTTGGTTTGATAGTTCGGGAGCACTGGTTATTTATTTTACTTATTAATAGATTTGCAGAAAAAAAAACTACTTTAAAAAATATGCACTATTAATGTCTCCGCTAATGTAGACATCGCACTTTCTCGGACTACGGACACGCTTTATAGGCGTTTGCCATTTTACACACACACGACTGGGATTATACGCTTCTCCGCAGCTTGCGGAGTGCGGGAGAAAAATCGACCGTCACGATCGGTGGTTGTAATAAGACTCCGCGATAATTATCTCGTGCAGAGATCACTCGCTAATCTTGATCATGGTGGTATGTGTGAGTGAAGATCACATTATCGTGTTTATCAATGCATTCCAGCAAAGATAAACAAAACCTACAGCTAGGGAAAAAGAACAAAGGAGAAGCGACCTAATGCATCGGTCTGTGATTAGGGTCAGCTAAATAAATAAGTTGGAACTCGTTACGTGGGAATTGCATTTAGGATACCGCGAACGATGTTTATGGTATCGCCAGAAAACCTTTGAAGGGCAGCGTTCTTTTGTTTGCACATTGCGTGCTAAAGAAATTCGTTTCAGCGTCTATTGCGCTAATTATATGCAGCTGCTTGGGTTGTTTATTGATGGGAAAAAAAAGGTCGCCAGCCAATGTGTATGAAAAGGTATTTGTTGTACACATGACGCGGCTGGGAAAATAGACGGCGCAATATTTTTGGTCCCTGTCATGACGGTTACATTGTATGCAAACCGAATCATTTTGTTTACAGGAATTTGTCTGGTACCGAATTGGTTTAGAATTCCAGATAAGCAAAGAAAGAAATCTTACGGAAAATTGTATGCGAAGGGATGCATGAAAAGGTAAGTTTTCTTTATACGGATTTTTTAAGATCATAGATTTGATCTATATGATGCGTGAAGCATTTCCAGGTACTAATGCTGTTGCATTAGCGAAGTCAGGATTTTTGCTGAATGTTATGGGGGTTTTACGGGGTTTGGTGGAACTGCCACAGGACGATTCCGGAGACGCTACAACCATGAGTTGTACGCAATTTAGTTTGAAGCTAATGTTGCAAGAAAAATCTGTGGGTGGTATGCTAGAGGCGTCAGCACGGACGCAGGTTGAGCACAACATCACAGATTGTTCACTGATAATTGTCCACCGACCAATAAGTCATAAAACATAAAAACAAAGTTCGCCCGAGAGAACAGGAAACAAATGAAACACACTGATATATCCAGCGGTAATAAAACACACACGTAGTTTCGTTGTGGTGATAATATTTATTTGTGTCTCAAGAATTGTAACACTACTTGCACTTGTTATATGGTTAACACTAATTACCGTTTTGTTCTTAAAACTAAATTAATCCTTATTGTAGTTCCTTTTTATTACATTAATTTTCACTGAGAACTATTTTGGGTGGATGATGTTTCGTTATAGTCAAATGTAAATTAGCAGCACGAGAAAAGTTGATAAAGAATCTCGACACGAATAGCTTTTTCAATAGATGGCGCCACTAGAAAACAAATTTGGCTCGTTTGGAGTGGCTCATGTGTCACTAGCTGTACTTTATCAAATGTCATGACATTTCGTCTATTCGTTTACAGGCTATAGTCGTTTGAGTGACGCTACTTTCGCTCCATAAAGAAAAAAGTTCGTACAATCACGATAAAGCGTTGGCCAAATTGGACCAATTACGATTTGAATTGGTTGCTCACCCACTGTATTCTCCTGACTTGGCCCCCAGCGACTATTATCTCTTCCCAAGTCTCAAGCGGTGGCTGTGAGGAAAGAGATTCAAATCGAGTGAGGAAGTCATCGCAGAAACCGAGGCGTATCTTGAGGAAATTAAGGCAACAATCTTGAAGAAAAAATATAACATTGCCCGAAAAGGCTTGTTTTCATTAAAAATCCGAGGACTTTTCGGCCTATGTTGTAACTACAATACATGAAAAAATTTAAAATAAAATATTTTATCGCATTAGTCACGTTGTTTATCTATTTATTTATGTGATTGTTTGTTTATTTATTTATTTAATTATTTAAATATGTATTTATTTATTTATTATTTATATATTTTTGCCATTTATTTATTTGTTTATTTATTTATATTTATTAAATAAGTGAAAAATTCAATAAATATACATATTTATTTATTTATTTGTTTGTTTGTGTCCTTATTTGTTTCTTTATTTATTTATCTATGTATTTACTTATTTATTTATTATTTATTTATTTTCGCCACAACTCGTCTGACACTAAAATTCAAAACCTTGTATCGATATTTTTAGTTTTTCGCAGGAGTTTCTTATACGTAAACAAAACGATTTTTTTACAGTCCTAAGAAATTCGGTGTGCAGAAGAGGGATAAGTAAAGAAAGAGTCATTGGTTTTGAACAATGTACAAAGATGATCAGACAAAGCCTTCGAATCAGACACGTCTGAAGATCTATTTGAAAGTGAATTGCTGCGAGGGTAATGCGGTAATACTGGGAAAAGCACGATACATTCACCATATTCAGTTGCGAAACGACATTGGTAATAACTACAAAGAAGAAACGGGCGATATACATTCTGCCTATCTCCAAGTGACAGAACTGAATACCTTTTGTATTTACATTTGTATTTACATTTGCTTTCGGTTGATACACCTGTCTAAACATGGCAACTTCAATTTTATCATAACACATGCAAATCATAGGTAGAGGGTATAGGGTGTTCTTCTTCTTTTTTTTTTGCAAATGAATACGTTTATATTTCAATTCAATCAGTTCGATCATCCGTTCTTTAAGCTAAGAATTATTGGAAGGTAGATTCAAAACTAGAAAAAAATATCATTGTAATTTTTCTAAAATTAGTACTGTGGTGACTACAATACACCTGTCGGTGGTGATGAGACAAATGTCTGGTGTATTTTTTTAGTTTAGCTTTTCTGAAGAAGCAGTATTAATTAAAAAAAAAAAATTATTAAATGAATAAACGTTTTTTTTTCCTTGTGTTGTCGTTATACCTCAATAAAATCGCCAAATTCGCCTGCTCTGTCATTCCACACACGAAGTTAAGCGTAACAAAATGTGGCGGTTTAATCTGGAAAAAAAGGCGGTAAAACTAAATCGTTAGAGCCGTATATCACCTTAATTAACATCGCAAACTCGCAGCAGTAAGTAATACACGACAAATACCCTACATGTGGCAGCGGTCTGATACCTCATTTCTGAATCAGTTCTGTGTGGATTCGATACCCCGACGCCAATAATATAATAAATTACTTGTGGAAAGTTTTCTGGCCTGCCAACATTTTTGCAGAGAGGCCTGGTTTTTACCAATGACTTACAAAAGTAACAAAAAGAAAGATTTTTTCTGATAAAAAAAATTTTTTCTTTTATTAAAAAAAAACCATATTGTCTTTAACTAATCTATTCCATTTATTGGCCTGTAAGAACCCGGAAGTTCATGACCTCACCCACTCGACGCCGCCATTGTTCCCTGTCCTGTGCGCTCTCCTTCCACGTTCGACCATCCGATCCGATCTCCTCGAGGTCCAATCTAACATTGTCCTCCCATCTCCGTCGCGGCCGTCCTCTCGGTCTCTCTCCCGTTGGCTTACTGTCAAGAATTCTATGCACGGTCCTATCGTTGCCCATTCGCGCCACGTGTCCGGCCCATCTTAATCTTCGCGACTTGATTACTCTCACTATTGTAGGTTTGCGGTATAGCTCTTCCAATTCGTGGTTGTGGAGTTTCCTCCATTGTCCTGCCTCCTCGTCATATTTACCGCCAAAGATACCCCTTAGAACTTTATTCTCGAATACGCAGAATTTGTTTTCTTCCCGTTTTGTGAGAGCCCATGTTTCGCATCCATATAGAACAATCGGCATGATTATGGTTCTATAGACACGGAGCTTTATATTACGTGATAGCAGTTTCGATTTCAGCAGTTTACTAACTGCTTGCCAACTAGCGTTGCCGGAATGTAGTCTTTTTTTAATTTCCTTCGACATTTCGTTACTGGCCGCCAGTATTGTTCGCAGATATTTAAATTCTTTGACATTTTCAAATATCTTGCTCCTGATGTGTGTTCTATGAGGTCCACCTGCTCTCGCCGTAATCATGTATTTTGTTTTGTCTTCATTTATTTCTAGTCCCACCTCTTCTGCTGCTTGCATGATGATTTCACAGTTTTTACCTACAGTTCCTAGGTTATCGCCCAAAACGGCGATGTCATCCGCTATATGCGAGCACTTTGTGACGCTGTTCGGGGATGATCCGGTCATGTTGTCGTCTTGTACCTTTCTGATGACATACTCGAGGACAAGGTTAAAAAGACATGGTGAGAGGCCATCACCCTGTTTCAGTCCGTCCCGGATTTCAATGTGGTTCCCGGTTCTGAGAGGTGGTTTTCTATTCTAATTCGCACTTTGTTTTCGTTCATGCAACTTTGTATGAGGGCCGTAAATTTTTTCGGGATTCCCACTCAACTACAATATGGTAGAGTCTTTGCCTTGCGACTGAGTCGTAGACTTTTTTTGAAGTCAACGAACAGTTGTTGAACCGTCTCTCCGTATTTCCACTTCTTTTCCAGTAGTTGCCTTATTGTGAACATTTGATCGCTTGTTGACCGGTTCCTACGGAATCCGCATTGATAGTCGCCCAATATGTCTTCTGCGTACGGTGTGATTCTCGCCAGTATGACATTTGTGAGTTTTTTGTATGTGGTTGGGAGCAATGATATTCCTCTGTAATTTGGCAATCAGATCTGTCGCCTTTGTCGAAAATGGGGACGACTATTAAGGTTTTCCATTCTTTCGGAATAACTTCCTTGTCCCATATTGTTTTAACCAGCTGGTGGATCTTTCGTGCAGTTGCTCTCCTCCACGCTTCACAAGCTCTGCCGGTATGCAGTTGACTCCGGGAGCTTTGTTGTTTTTCAATCGATTTATTGCGTCTACAATTTCGTTTAAAGAGGGCTCGGATCTGAGCCTCGGCTGTATGTACGTCTGGTGCGTTTATTTGTGGTTGATGGGCGCGCACATTGAGCAGGTTTTCAAAGTACTGCTTCCATCTTGTCACGATATTGTTTGTTTCGGATTCATAATTATATGCTCGGGGAGAATCTAGTACATTGTCTAGTACTTTTCCCGACAAATATTCACCACACCTGCCGGCAACACGATGACAGTGTGCAAACAACTATCTATCAACATTCAACTATACTAACGTTCTCGTTTACTGTTTTTGGTGCTGGTTCGGCTTCTTTCTGCAACTGTCAAGACTTATACGGCTTTTTTTGGTGCTCAATTTAATATTATGAACATTTATAACAACATTTATATTGTTAGTCGCACGCCACCATGTGGCTTTTTAGTATTTAATAAATAAAGTTGTCTCCATCGAGAACTCAGTCGAACTTTATCTATATTCGTCTAAAGGCATGCGCCAGTCGCATCGGCTTTACTTCAAATTTAGTTAATGAAGTTTTAATTTTCCTACTTAAACACAAATTCCAACAAATTATCGATACATTCAGTGTGAGAAGGAGAAGCGATAAAACTCAACCTCGTGATCATCAACATACGGAGGGACAAGCAATTTCATCAAACATCGATTCAGCGCGGGAACTTCAAGCTGAAACATCGTCAACAGGTATTGCTGTTCCTTAAACTTATAACACATTTGGTTTCAGGCAACGTTGATCAATTCATTCGCAACGTGCTCCGTCGTTCGCTATTCCCCAACGACATTCCTCGTTCGGCGGAACATCAGCAACGATCTTGGCCGACGACATTCCTCGTGCGCCTTCGAGATACAACGCACATTGTTTGTTTCTGTCACCAGACGTTTGTGTCTCGGATTATTTTGGCACTCCCTCGGTGGCCATTTCTAATTGAATTTATTTATGCCGACATACATACCTCTTATATTCCATGCTCTCGCATTTTCTAGGATTTTTTTGATCTTAGTCTTATCCCATTCGCGTTTTTTTGCATTTGAAGAATGTCATTGTCTTTTTCCGAATCGTCGCGTATCTTTCTGCGTTGACTTCATCATAGCTTTCTAAGTGGATCACTCTGAGGTGTTTACGTTGTTCGATATTCGCCCTGCACTCATCGTCAAACTGGATTTGGACTTGATTGTTTTCTTAAATCCTAATACCTCTTGGGCTGTTCTTTTAATTGTGTCTCTGGGCCTCATCCTTGCTGCTCCCATTATCTAGGATGCTAAGTCTATTCGTTAGTTCCTCTTGATATTCAGTCCTTTTGCGTAGGTCTTTTCGTTTATCAATCTCGAACTTTTTGCTCGTCTCCCGTGACTGTCCATGTGGGTTTGCTGCGAGCCGTCTTCGAATTTTGCCAATCACTAGAAGATGATCGGAGTCGCAATCTTACTTCAAGGATATTCGAGTGGTGGCTTTTGTCTATGAGGAACTGGTCTATTTAGTTACGCGTTATGCCGTCGGGTGATATCCATGTGGCTTTATGGATTTGCTTGTGCTTGAACATAGTGCCTTTCACTACCAGATCTTTTGAGGCTGCGAACGTGATAATTCGAATTCCATTATCATTTGAAACGACTTTCTTTACCTATAGTTGGTTGGAAGATATCTTCCTTTCCAATTTTCGCATTGAGGTCCACGAGGAGGATTTGAACATCGAATGATGTTATACATCAAATACTTCCTCTTGCGTCTCGTAGAATGTATCCTTCGTTTCTTCGTCGGTAGATTTGTGGCGATTCTCGCGAACGCCACTGCGTATCCATTCATTACCACCAGGTAATCTCCCTCGCGTGCCCTATATCATGAAAAACGTGTACTTACCCCATAGGAAAAACAGCAATGATTGCGGACATAAAATGCCACCAGCAACAATGCTAAAAATCTAAAAAGCAGTTTGGTCGCGTCATCACGCGACCAACATGAACCCAACCAAATACACAGTACATGTCTCCTGTCGCATGCCTCTGCATTGAAGCGCAATTTGGTGTGCCTCTTGGCAACCAATATTGCCCGTGCAATATCTGCACGATATTCGTTTGCACGCCAGCCGTACACCTGCAGGAATCTGTCATGCGACAGACCTGAGGCATCCGGCTGACGCCCAGGCAGTCGAGTTCGCAAATGGGAATTTACCATCAGAATTCGACTGCGAGGATATGCCAGTGAAATGTGCACGATCAGCAATAATGCTTTACGCAGTCGTGATCGTGTACACATTTCAACCCCTGTGTGAACTTGCAATCATGTAGATTGCGATGATCCCATGTCTGCATGCCAGGGGATACACACGTAAGCGACAGAAGCGATTGTCATGTGTATGTTTTCACCCTTACTTTTTTTCTTGTGCTTAACCAAAGCTAAATCGCACCATATATGGCCATCGAAGCGATGGATGGAATTTTGGTGTTCTGTCGTTTCGATGGGCGAGGTTAATCTAGATTCGGATTCCGTGAGGGCAAATGGCGCCCTCACGATAATTTACATCCCCCTTGGGCCGTCCCAAGGGATTTATTAAACTCAGTCGTTGAGAAGATTTGAAAAGAGTCAGTAAAACCGTTCGGGCTAAGACTAAAGTGATGCGCCATATTGTGAATATAACTTATATCTACACAGTGTTATTTTTCTATCCGAAGTACATTGTCTGCCTAAGTTACCTGTGAATAAGAATTACGAACATATAATATATAGTTACCTTGTTTTTTATCCGAAGTACATTGTCCGCCTAAGTTACCTGTGAATAAGAATTACGAACATATAATTTATAGTTACCTTGTTTTTTATCCGAAGTACATTGTCTGCCTAAGTTACATGTGAATAAGAATTACGAACTTATAATATATAGTTACCTTGTTTTTTTATCCGAAGTATATTGTCTGCCTAAGATACATGTGAATAAGAATTACGAACATATGATATATAGTTACCTTGTTTTTTTATCCGAAGTACATTGTCTGCCTCAGTTACCTGTGAATAAGCATTACGAACATCTAATGGATATCTACAGTGTTTTTGAAGTATATTGTCTTCCTAAGTTACAGTATATTGTTTTCCTAAGTTACACTTACATGAATAAATAAATTTCGAATAATAAGGCGTTTTAATTTTTGGAGTCAGATACGAACTGAACCAGTGGGGTTACGTGGTTAACCTGTGCCCCTGTGGCACCCTGATTAACACGCCACGTAACATTAAACTACAAAAGACCCATAGATTCTGTTGGGGCGGGTATGTTTATAAATACATAATTGTACCATGGTCCCTGTATTTTTAGCACCGACATACGGTGATTAATAAATTGCACATCTTTTACATGGCGCGTAATCTTCTTGCTTATGATGAAGCCAGTTCCGAGGTTATGTGTATCGGTACCTCCACACACCAGTGTAAATCCATTGGTTTCGATTACTTGATGTGGGAGTCGGACTTCCTGAAGCGCGACGATGTCGATTTTATATTGTTTCGCGTTTTCTACGACCGTCTGCATCGCGCCTGGTTTCTATAACGTTTGAACATTCCACGTCCCGACGCGTATATCACGCTTTTTCCGTTTTTCCCTACGTCTTCTTTTTGCCGAGTCGATGTTTTCTTGATGATTTGTTCCCTTATGGTAGTGTCAGCTCATCACACCTACGCCTACCCGGTTTTTCGTGAGATTGTTTTTTGTATATTGATTATTCATTTTTGATCCCACGAGTCTTGGGGTTTTAATTAGTCCGCCACATCAGAGCCCCTCTTTGATATGGTAAGGTCTGCTTACTGCTCTGATTCGACCTGGTGTCAAAGAAGCGCCGTTATAATACAGCAGGTATACCCCTGGCTGCAAATCATTCAATGGACACGGTCTCGCGTAACACCCTCGATTAGGGGTGGGAGACCTTCGTGTGTTACACCTCGCTAGCCTGTTTGACATGGGCGACCCTACTGGAAACGTATGCTTCCGTCAGCATAGCCTGAGTGATTTATTGTAGTTTAAGCCCCCGCACCACGTCAAGGTTTCTACCAAGCGGGTGGTATTGTCTTTAACAATTAATAAACTTCATTACCACTTTATGGAATGATATGCCGTAAACATTTGTAAAGATCTGTAGTTTAATTGGATTTTCATATAATTCCCTGGTTCTGTCGTCTTTAATATATAAATTTAATTTAATTATAATTTTCCAGCGGGTATTATAATTTCTTTTTTGAGAGAATTATCTGGCTCTGTATATTTCTTTAATTCATATGTTAAATTTATATAAATCATATATTTCTGTAATTCTTAGTGTACCGTAGGACATTTGACCAATGAGATTTGTTTAACAAAAAATTCGATGAAAGGCTTGCAACAATTGCTGTTTGGAAATCTGTACAAGATTTTCGCCTCCGCCTTTGTTAAGTGGTGTTGTTTTCATGTTTTGAGTGGCTATATTGTGTTGAGATGGGATTTTCCGTTGGACGTAATATACAATTGTTTCTATGTGGACCTAGAGCAGTTTGGATTATCTATCGCTTCTTGAATTCCAACCTAAGTGAATTTGCCACTTGACAAATTCAAACAAATATACTATATATACAATTAACAATAAAGAATAATAGTTTATTTTACCCAAACTCCCAATATACTCAAAACATTTATTATGATACATCAAAATGCAGAATAATAGTTAACTTAATGGTGGTTAAATGGCTTTTGAATTATACAGCTGATAAGCTCCAATGTTATGATAAACTCTGCATTGATCAATGGCACAATCAATCATCCCACTAACACATCTACTGTGTAAACTTAACTAATCTGCCATTGCACTTGTCCATGTTCAAATATAAATAAGCACAAATATGCAACATAGAAGTCATCGGCTAAGATTTGACTATTTTAATCCAATGCCTTTTCGACGAAAAATAATTGCAAACTATAATTTCGTAACCCATAAATACTGATTACAATAAACTAATCTCCAAAAGCAAATCTGTTTCGCGTTCCTAAATTGAGAATCTAATAAATTGTGGGTTTCGATAGCCTTCATGCCATTCAACTGCATTCGATCTTGGTGTGGACTACTGCTATATATGATTCATACCGACCTGTGGTTCCCTTGACCATTTTCATTATAAAGTGAATATGGTCTGGTATGCCATAATCAGGCAAACAATGTTAAATTTTATTTCCCTATTGATCTGTAAAGTTGAACAAAAAATAGTACGTCTACAGATTTACTGTTCTGTGCAGATGATGATGATCACATCCGGGGTGCGCTATCCCTGAAAATAGAAATAACTATAACTTAAAATAGAAATAGGAATATTTCGAAGATTAGATGTCACAAGGTGAAAACAGCTGAACTATTTGGTTTTACGAATCGAAATATAGCAATTAAACCAAATTATTCAAAAACTAATACGTGGATAATAGTATAGATATAGGTAAACGTAGATTCATTTAAAAAGAGTAGTAAATATAAATATTAGAAACTGTGTGGGAAATCAAAGGTTGTAATTCTCACTAACATTATAATTACACATTATTATGTTGTAATTACCTCAGCAAGCAAATTTCTGTTTTTTTTTTCCAATTATTAATAACGGTGATATTTTTAAAAGGGTTTTTAATAAAACTGGTACAACTTAATTAATAGTTTATAATTGAAATCAACCATAAAAAACTATCCAGACAAGTCCCTTTTAAGCTATTTTAAAGTTCTATCACCTTGTACAATAAGAGTAATATTAAGAAGATAAAACAAAGGGAAAGAAAAGTTTGTACGACTCAATTCTTTTCTATTTATCATCATCATCATTATCGGCACTACAACCGGGAGCCGGTCTTTGCCTCATTTAGCAAGTCCTGATGCTTGTTAAATTTTCCATAATGATTTGTTTTTTCCGGGCAAGGTCATTAGTCTTGCGCCAGACTTTTCTATTTATTGGTCTGTAGTAAATCGAAAGTTCATGACCTCCTTAACTCAGGTACGCCACTGTTCCCTGTCTTGTGCACCTTCCCTTCACGCTTTGATTATCCGCTTATCTCCGTCTCGTGAATTGCCTCCTAACATATTATCCAATTTGGTGAGGCTGCTTATTTTGATTACTCGTTAGAGATCTAGGTGATTACGCAACCAATATCACGGAAGGCACAACCAAATTTTTTTCGGACCGGTCGGGCAGCCAAAAGATGGTCAAGAATTTCTCCGGACCTTGATTGATAGGTGGTCCTTCACTGGGGAGGAGAGCTGCCTCCACCTGCCACTTGACCTTTACTCGCGTTTTACGACAAGCCGGCCTCGCGATGGGTGTATTCTAAGGTTCAACCTATAGGGCAGAAGACGTGGCAAATTTAGTTAACCAACCTACTAAATAATCACCATTACGTGGTGGTTGAATTTTACAACAATTCGGCACACTGTGAGTCCACCCTAACATATTGTGACGAGCTGGCAGGACTCCAAAACAAAGTACTGGAATATTCTGGAAAGTACTGGAGAACTGGAGACTATGAGCAAAAAGAAGCGAGAGGGAAAAACGATGTCTCCATGACAGAAGTGTCACTTTTGACAGAGGAGTAAGAAGTGTACGAACGGTTGTCAAGAGCAGAAAAATAAAGATTGAGTAGAAAAATTGATTTCACGGCTTCTTTTGTGTGAATAATTAATCCAGCGAACCTTAAGCTCGCTACAATTGGTGTCCGAAGTGGGATTAATTGAAGAAATAAGTCTGTGAAAGTGTATTGTGACGATGTCAGATCGACATTTGAGGGACCGGAACCTGGATAGCAGAGGAGAGAAGCCAATTCTTCGACAGCGTCTGCAAGCAGCAATAGAGGAAGAGGATATTGATGTCGGCACAGATGTTTTTTCGAGTGGGCCAGACTGTCCGGATGGAGAAGAAACAGCGAGTCAAGATGGTGCCAATGTAACGGAGAAGAGATTGCAACCGTTGGACATTTCGGAGATGTTCAAGATGATGATGGCAAAATTGGACGCGCGAGCTGCAGACGTTAATGCAAAATTTGACGTGCGAGCTGCAGACGTTAGTGCAAAATTGGATGCGCGAGCTGCAGAGGTAATGCAAAATTGGATGCCCAAAGGCAGTTCTGGGACTCGGAAACGGAAGAATCTAAGGATGAGGAGGAATGGGAGCCACATGAAAGGAAGAAACTCAGGAAGAGCAAAGCTATGGCCGACTGCAGTGAGGAAGAGGAGGAAGATGGCGATGATGTGTTACGTGAAGAACTGAAGTATCTCATCGATGATAACCCGATTGAAGAGGACGGCAGTGATGGTGAAGACACTGATGCTTCAGGCCGTTCCTCAAAACGGATTTACAATGATGACGACGAGTTGGACGACCGACTGGAAGACGACGACTGTGACCTTATTGAAGAGAATTTTGGTTTGAAAGTCAAACGCAGAAAGCGTTTCAAGCGTCTGCGTCGTATACAGGACGAAGAAAGTAATGGAGAGGAACAGCACGACGATGGAGGTTCAGCACGTGAGTCTATAGCTGAACAGCTATTCGACGACGAAGATGATGTTGAACGCCGCTCTGAACGCAGTCACAGGGAAACTGAGGCGGCAAAACATTTCAATGATGATGAGGAATCGGAGTCTGATGCTGAGAATTTTATTGTAGACGACGAAGGAAGACCAATTGCTGAGAAGAAGACGAAAAGACGACTTCTAGTCACAGACGCGTCATTGCAAGAAGGTCAGGACAGCTTCGGTGTAGATTACGATTATGAGGATTTCACTAATTATGACGAGGACAGATATGAACCCGAATACGAACCTAGTGAAGTGGAAAGGGGTCACTTTACTGATTTGGACAATGAAATCCGTAAAACGGATTTTCCTGAGCGAATGCAATTGTGCGAAGTTCCGGTTACGCCTGTTCCAGAGGGATCCAATGAGCTACAAGATGAAGCTGAATGGATTTACAAACATGCGTTTTGTAAATCAACTGTTTCCGAACAAGAGAGATCAACGGATGTTGGAGGTCGAGACCGCTTTTGTATGCCACCACATACGGGAGCAAAAATCAAGCAAGCCCTAGATTGTAGGCGTAATCAACAGCTATAGGTGTCGTTCATTGCGTTCTATAGGGAAGAACACGTGAAACCAGAATTAACGTGCGACCATCTATGGAAAGTCTATTACTACGACGCACGCTGGTGTTTACTGTCGGCTCCAAAGAACAACCGCTCCAGTTAGTTGAAAAAAATGCGGAATTACCAGTTGGATACGCTTATGAAATTGACAGATGCTCCAATACCAGATGATATGCGTGTAATTAAAGATGAAGATCTCGATCGCTTACGTGATGTGCAAACTCCAGAAGAGCTTAAGAGTGTGCACGTGCATTTTCTCTTATACTATTCGCATGAGATCCCTAAAATGCAAGAGGAATTCTGCGTCAGGAAAAGAAAGAATAGCAGCAGACTAGAGCTGACGCGAAAAGGAGAGCGATAGAAAATTTGAAAGAAGGTCAAGAACTTCCACCGCCGAACGCCAAGATGAAAGTGGTACATCGTAAGCTCGCTACAATATGATGCAGGGCATTTTAATTTGAATAATTTTCATTATCTTCTCTATTTTGAACAACCAAGGGCTAAAGTATGGTACGTTCAGCTCTTCATGTTAGATAGATAGTCATCCAATACACTCCAAGCCGTCCTCATCTCCCCCCATTTAACGCACTTCACCCTGGAACTTAGTAACTCGCAGTGGTTTGTCAACTGAATTTCCATTTATAAAAAGGGATATTAACGTATTTGACGTGTAATGATGATATATCCGGAATAGATGACGCAATAACTTAAATTACTTCATCGCATGTGAAGATTTTCGTCAGAGAAGGAGAAGGTCACTAAATCAGTATCAGGTTTATAAGCGCTCCACAAGACAATCCGACGGATCGCACCCGTTTGTGGTTGACGGATGACGCAATAACTTAATTACTTCATCGCATGTGAAGATTTTCGTCAGAGAAGGAGAAGGTCACTAAATCAGTATCAGGTTTATAAGCGCTCCACAAGACAATCCGACGGATCGCACCCGTTTGTGGTTCATCTCCCGGCGGCGCGAACATCCCTGTATCAGAACTCGTTCCGTTACAGAGCGGGGAAGCTGTGGAACTGCCTTCCCACGCGAGTGTTCCCGGAGCGTTACAACCTGCAACTGTTCGAAAAGAACTGCAACAGTTATTTAATGGTATCTCGGGGCACCCACTCGGCGCTATAGGTTCGCCTCTCCCGAGAGAAGTCTAATAAAAAAAAAAAAAAAAAAAAGTTCAACTCCACTTCAATGAAGGGCATTAAGCCAATGGATTTAAATTCTCGATTATATAAATCGAACAACACACAATTTGCCACCTCGTTAACAATCCCATCGTCCAAAGTTGATGATAGTTTAGAAAGCGAATACACGTTTGCAGACAACTCAAAGCTCCCTAACATCATTTTACCAAATCACACCACATCAAATAACCAAATTTACTTTCGAACTCGTCTTGGTGCCCAAACAATCACAAGTCCGTCAGTCCAGTTGTCAGTCTCTTTATATTTTTTTAACATATATTGCTTTTCATACTAAACTAAAGCAAACGTGCTTTCATCTAACCTATTCAATCAGTTAATTCACAAATAAATGTAACTCAATGAATAATCAACCACCTCCCCATAAAAGGGTGATTCTTCATATCCCTTTTCTATCGATCCATATCACGAACTATCATTTTATCGGGCCATTAATCAATCATTTTCTTTCGAAAGATTCTTTCATTTGAGTAACCGTCAATATGGGTTTTCGTTGACTTTCCTGACCGAAATGGTACTAAATGCACCGCTTTTGTAAAAATTTCGTGGATGTATCCGAATCTTTTATCAAAATTGTATTCATATGAATTTTACAACAATCTTAATGTATAAGAGGCTATTCTTCCACGATGTAAATTCAAGTGGGGCAAAAGAGAGGACATATTGCGAGAGCAATAATCTCGTCCAATGACCTAATTTTCGGAGCTTATTATCCAAATACTTTGTTTTATGAGAGGGTGCGCCGCAACCGCTTTGTTCCACCAGAGGCGTTCCTAGAATTGGATATGAATGGTCTTATACAGGATGGATCCGGAATTCCGCTGATTTATCATGTAAGTAGATCATCCGTAGATGGTCGATTGTGTTACGACCGGGAAGTTACGCGCGCCGAAGAAGAGCTCCTGCGGTTCAGTAGAGCTGTTTCCCACAGAGACCGGAACGATAATACTAAACAGTACCAACAGTGGTGGCGGTTGAATGGCAAATAAAGACCTGTGTACCAATGTCGGTATAAATCCATCATAAGTCAGTTTGCACAGACTTAGCTTTTCTAGGATTAGAATAGTATCAGGTTTCAGTTAAGGTTCATATGCAAGCATAAAAAAGTAAATAGAAGTAAATTAAATTTTAAGTAAAAACAAAAAAAAATGGTACAAACTTTTTCTAGTTTTTCTTTGTCATACAAATAATTATAACTAAAGACACAAAAAAAGTTCTGTCACCGAAAGGAAAACTGCACAATAGTCATATAATGTTTAGTTTAGAACGTCTGCATAGGACCAGTAAGTTATAATATAATATAATTAAGCTTGTCTTGCCAATGATTCTGATTCTAAGAAAAATGTAGGAAATAAAAAAGTGTCGCAAAAATGAAAAAATGAAAATGAGACTAAAACTGGAATCCAACTCCCATATTTGGTCAGGCACATTGTTCAATAGAGACTCATCTTTTCCATAAGTACCACTATAGTCTTCCTACAACTAAACTTGGCGAATGCCTTCCACCTCCAAAAATAATTTCCGGCGAATGCCAATTTAAAAGGAAACTTCAACTATCAACACAGAGATTCGTCTTTCAATCTTTAAAACGTGAACATGTCTTTACTCTTTAAAGCATAAATCGGTTGCATATATCTAAAGCTTACATTTGACATATTACGTCCAATAAATTAATAGTATTTTTTTACTATTCCTTGGGGGTAATCTATTGTACTTAGTTAACAATTCTAACAAGTTTCCGGTCATAATTAGTTTTTTTTTTTTTTTTTTTTTATTAGACTTCTCTCGGGAGAGGCGAATCTATAGCGTCGAGTGGGCGCCCCGAGATGCCATCAAATAACTGTTGCAGTTCTTTTTGAACAGTTGCAGGTTGTAACGCTCCGGGAACACTCGCGTGGGAAGGGAGTTCCACAGCTTCCCCGCTCTGTAACGGAACGAGTTCTGATACAGGGATGTTCGCGCTGTCGGGAGATGAACCACAAACGGGTGCGATCCGTCGGATTGTCTTGTGGAGCGCATATAGACCGAATTGCGTGAAACAATGCCAAGAATCTCCAAAGAACAGCACCCGTGATAATATCTGTAAAACAGACAGAGGTCGGCCACGCGCCTTCGATGTGATAGCGACTGTAGTCCCGACGTCAGCGCCGAGTCCCCGATCAGGCGGATCGCTCGTCTTTGTACGCTCTCAAGTAGGTCGAGGGTATGTTTAGGAGCCGAGCTCCAAACATGAGAGCAATATTCGAGCGCGGGTCTAATTTGAGATTTATATAGGAGAAGAAGTTGGGCCGGAGTAAAATATTTCTTGGCTCTAAAAAGATAACTCAGTTTTCCTGAGGCTGATCTGGCGATACCCGATACGTGTTTATGCCATGATATCTGCATGATGTTCCCCCTGACATAGTCCCCCCCCCCCCCCGGAGATCCGAATGGGAGACTAGTTTACCTCCGGAATTCTTTATATCAGAAGAATAGGTCAGTTCTATATTCAATATGATACTAATCTAACCAGCCAGCCAACTGATTTCCTCTGGCATTAGATATATAATTTCCCCATTTTCTATGCTTGGGCTCCTCGATAGTATAGTGGTTAGTACACCCGCCTGTCACCCGGGAGACCGGGGTTCGATTCCCCGTCGGGGAGCCCCTGGCGCAAGACTAATGACCTTGCCCAGACAAAATAAATCATTATGGAAAATTTAACAAGCCTCAGGACTTGCTAAATAAGGCCAAGACCGGTTCCCGGTTGTAGTGCCGATGATGATGATGATGATGACATTCGCACAGACCGTGACGCCGAGCAATTTCAAACTTTCCCCAGCCTCGAGGGCCCGGCCACTCATCATCAGCTGTGGAACCGATGATCCAGTTTTCTTTGTGAATGTTGTATACTGGGTCTTCGTTGCGTTGAAGTCGACAAGATTGGCCTTTCCCCACTGCAGGACTTTATCCAGATCCTGGTTCAGAGAGTCAATCTGTCTACATCTCAACTGGTGCGACGTTGATGCACCAATCGGCCGGTCACTCGAAAAGGAGGGAACAAGCGCAAAACTGAACACTTTGTTATCCGTTGTCTCCAACAAATCATTTATGTGAAGCAAGAACAAGGTTGGAGCTAAAATAGAACCCTGGGGCACCCCCGAATTAACAGGATACAGATCCGAACACTCGCCGTCCACAACAACCCGGATCGATCGATTCTCGAGGAAGCTCCTCGTCCAGTCGCAAAGCTGTTGGGAAAGTCCATATGAACGAAGTTTGCTCAGCAATGCCCCGTGCCAGACGCGGTCAAAAGCCTTGGAGATATCTAATGCGACCGCCCTTGACTCACCATGCCGTTCAATCGCAGATGTCCATATATCGGTTATAAGTGTCAAAAGGTCTCCTGTGGACCGCCTGCCACGGAATCTGTATTGACGATCATTCAGAAGACCGTTGCACTCCAAATACTTAACCAACTCTGTATTGATGACTTTATCCATTACCTTAGATAAAATAGACAGTAATGCTATCGGACGGTAATTTTGTGGGAGACACTTTTTTCCCGTCTTTGGGATTGGCTAAACTCGAGCGATTTTCCAGCAGGCAGGAAAGGTCCTCCGTGCATAAGATAAGCGGAAGAGTCTGCCAAGAACCGGCGATAGTTCTGGAGCACAGTTTTTAATCACTATTGCTGGTATTCCGCCCGGGCCGGTTGCCTTCCTACAATCCACTTCACGTAGAATGCGTTGAATAGTGCGCGGACGAAATCTCCCATCCCGCATGGAAGACTGTACCGGCGAGATCACAGGTGGCTCCAAAAGGCCGGGATCGAGGTTTGAATTCGCGGAAAATAATAGTTGACGTGGTAGATCTTGTTCTTTCAACGCTAGGGCGGAATATTAATGAACATAGTTTTTCCAGAACACCACAATTAGTCCATATATTAATCAAGTCTAAATATTCCAAACAAAGGATCCAAATATTTGGCAAAACCATAATATTTTTTTTCCCACATATGGTCGGAAATACTAAATTGGCCAATGAAACTGACATCTATCTCTTACTTACGTAACCAATAAAAATCCAAGCATCAGCAATAATGATATATCATCATTATTATTTAGTCGATTGTTATTCGATGGCAGTCCCAGAATTAATCGGTTTAACGACGAAAACACAAACTATTTGATAAAAACACTAGCTATTTCTCTACATAGTCTCCCTTTAGCCTGATACACTTTTCCCAGCGATGTTCGATAGCTTCAATGTCTTGTTTATAGTGAGAAACCATGAGCTTCCCAAAATAGCAGCATAGCCATTGTTACGGCCAAAACAACCCATCTCATAATAATTACCGCTTTGGAGCCAGTCTCCCCCACTAATTGCGATACACGCCAAAAACATCCACTTAAAGGATGAGACACTACCCAAGCCAGAGCATTGCCCCATACATCAAATGGTCCCACAGCAATTGATACCAAACAAATCGAACTAAACGTTCAATTTGCGCTAATCAAATCAATTTTAAACAAATTGAACTAAACGTCCAATTTACTCACATTGAAAGCTTAGACTGGATAATCGGAAAAAATCCCCTAATATCCAAATGTGCGGACCAGATGTCTCTCTTCTAGCAAAATCGTTGAGAATCATAAAATGCGCGTCAGCAATTTTATGATCCCCTAGAAAAATGGTTACCTAAAACCATTAATACAATCAGCGTCGGTTTCCGTTTTAACTAAACCAAGTTAAAACAAAAAACAGGCAATAAAACGAATTGCACGTTCGACTAAAACAAACAACATAGAGAATCATAAATGTGCATTAGCACAATTCTCTATTTGATTTTTCCTTTGCATCGATTTCCCACAGAAAAGATCCTTGCCCATTCGGCTTAAACACACAACATAGAGAATCATAAATGTGCATTAGCACGATTCGTTATTGATTTTTCTTTTGTGTTTCATCTATCGATCCCAATCTGGGGAAGATAAAGAACAAAAAATGGTTCAGCCAGGAAAAAGGAGAGATTTTACCCGCAGGAGGAAACAAAGGATTCCTTTCCGATGGGAAAATAAAAATGAAAAAAAATTAGAGACGGGTGGATTCGAGAGACCTGCTCGAGACGGTCTTACAGAGTTGGTTTTTGAATCTCGACCGAGACGGTGAGATATAGGAGTTGTGTTGAGAGTTTCGACCGGGACGGTGTGTAAAGGAGATCTTGGTTTTGTGGGAGAAATTAAAGTGTATATAACTGTAAATTAACATCGTAATAATAAATTGTATGTACCTATAAATTAATATCGTAAAAATAAAGTGTATGTACCTATAAATTAATATCGTAAAAATAAAGTGTATGTACCTATTAATTAAAATCGTAAAACTAAAGTCTGAATTGTGAAAGATTGATTAAACTGAAGTTTGAACAGTACAAGATTGACTAAATTAAGGTGTATGTAACTATTAATTAATATTGTGTCAATAAAGTGAATAGTAAAAGATCAACTAAATACGGTAAAACTATTACTTAATATTGTGTAAATAAAGTAAATAGGAAAAATCGACTAAATTAAAGTGAGGAAGTGTAACTTTTAATTCATATCATAAAAGTAGACTGAATAGTACAAGATTGACTAAATTAAGGTATATGTAACTATTACTTAATATTGTCTTAATAAAGTGAATAATAAAAGATCGCCTAAATAAAGTGTATGTACCTATTAATTAAATTCGTAAAACTAAGTTGGAATAGTGGAAGATTGATTTAATTAAAGTTTGAACAGTACAAGATTGACTAGACTAACATGTATGTAACTATCAATTAATATCGTAAAAATAAAGTTACTAAAGAAAAATATGTGTTTAACTTCAAGGGGTACCCAACGTGTGTGTGTGGTGCTTAAAGTAAGTGGAAAAGAGTTACTAACACCATCTACTGCAAACATCACCTCTTCATTATTGGCAAATCTTTTACCACCGACCCATTTTCTCTAATTTGGAAAGAGAAAATAGTCCGAGGGTGCTAAATGGTGAATAGGGTTCATGAGGAAGTAGTGGGTATCTCAAATCATTGATTTTGTCCACTGCAATAACGGACGTGTGAACAGGCGCGTTGTCATGATCCTACAACACCTTCTTTATCGCCGAATGTGGCCTTTTTTCCATAATTTCATCACTCCAACTCTGCAATAAGTTCCGCATAATACTCACCGTTAATAGTTTTTCTTTTTTCAAAATAATCAATGAAAATTATACTACGTGCATTCCAAATAATTGAATCCTTGACCTTGCCTGCAGATGGAACCGTCTTTGCGTTCTTTGGAGCCGATTTTCCCACATTGTTTTGACTGTTCCTTCGTCTCGGATGTGTAGTGAAGGACCCATGTTTCATCCATAGTTATAAATCGACGCAATAGCTCGTCTTGTTGCAGCGCAACATGATCAAACACTCGATATAAACATCCCCACGATGCTGTTTTTGTTCGATTGTTCCACCAAACGCGACACCCATCTTACACACAGCTTTCTCATGACCAAATGTTCAGTCGATATGCAAAGAAAAGCACATTTTTTAATGCCTATCATTTTTGCTAACTCGCGCACTTTTAGTCCACGGTCATCCAATGCCATTTTGCCAGACTCTCCCAAACTAGAATCTAGCTCTGTTTTGATATTGGTTGTACTATGTCCTTTCAGAAAGGTGAGGTGCTCATTAGACTTTGGTGAAGTATAACCTACTGGGTAAGCTTTCCGCATGTTAAAGGTCAATGCTAGATAACTAGAAGAGAACTTTAAATAAACTTTTTTAAACACAACCTAAAGACTAATCGAAATTTTTTTGTAAGAGTGATGGAACTTATGATAAAAAAATCAAATCTGTTAGTTGAAACAAAATTAGGCATCAACACCTTTGATGATATATTTGCTGAGAATAGTATTCAGGCCTATATATATACATACATATATATATATATATATATATATATATATATATATATATATATATATATAAGCCTATGCATAAGTTTCTTCCAGTTTAACTAAGAGATGAGGCCAGCAAAAACTACGCAGCGTATTAATTTGGAACATACGTAATTTTGTTCGTCTGAGATTTAACCACAAACACACACAAATTGTGTGCGCCAAAAACCAGCGTCTCTATTTTATCGTTCAGTGATCATGTCGACTTTGCGGCACGCATTGGTTTCCTTATTTAATCAAAAGAAAAAGCCAGTTGAAAATCATCGTTTGCTGGTAGAAACATGTGGTGAACACGCTCCATCAATTAGAACATGTGAGACATGCTTTCGACAATTTAAAAGTGGTGATTTCAATGTGAAAGAGAGTGAGCGCTCTGGTAGATCACAAGAATTGAAGACGAGCAATTGCAGGAGTTATTGGATGATGACTCAACTCAAACTCAACGGCAATTAGCAGAAGCATTACATGTGTTACAAGAAACAACCAGCAGACGTTTACGAGCAATGGGGAAGATCAGTACTAGGTGTATGCACACGTTTCTGGTATAACTAAGAGATGGCGCCAGGGAAAAGTGCGTAGCACACAGCAAAACTAGTGAAAGACATCTTGAAATCGCTTGGATGGGACATCCTTCTACACCGGCCATACTTCTGAGACTTGGCCCTATCTGACTATCACCTCTTCGCATCTATGGCGCACGCGCTCTCAGAGCAGCACTTCAGCGATTTCGGGGTTGGAAAATGGCTCGGCGAATAGCTTGCCGCGAAAGACAGGCTTTTTTTCTGGCATGCTATTCATAAATTACCTCAAAGAGGGGCAAAATGTGTGGAAGCCGGTGGCGAATATTTTGAATAAAAAAAAAAACAAATCTCTCTAGAAAATTACGTCTTTTTTAACCAAAGAAACCGGAAAAAACGTATGCAAACACCGATATATATATGTATATATATATATATTTACATATATATATATATATATATATATATATATATATATATATATATATATATTACGTGGCACCAAATTGCAGTTTATCTCCCGACGGCGGGATCATCCCTGCATCAGAACTCGTTCCGTTATAGAGCCGGGACGCTGTGAAATACCTTCCCCGCGCAGGTGTTCCCGGAACGTTACAACCTGCAACTGTTCAAAAAGAACTGCAACACTTATTTGGTTTCATTTCAGGGCGCAGTGCCGGCGGTATCTTTAAAAAAAATTATATATATATATATATATATATATATATATATATATATATATATATATATATATATATATACGAGGGTGGGCTGAAAAGTTCCTGATCTAAGTAAGATACAAGACATTTTTTCTTAAAATTTATTTTTATTTTTCTCCATAGTCTCCTTGTAACTTTACACACTTCTCCCAGCGATGCTCCCACCTCTCTAACCCGCCCAAATAGTACCCGGAATTTTTCTCTGCAAAATAACTGTTCACTAAGGTGATTGCCTACTCATTTGACGAAATTTTTAGATTAGGGAACAAAACGAAGTCGCTTGGGACTAGATCTGGTGAGTAAAGCGGAGGCTGAAGCAGTTCAAACCGTAATTCGTGGATTTTAGCCATGGTAACCGCTGAGGTGTAAGACGGCGCTTATCTTGGTGAAACAAGCTTTCTTTTTCTGCAAATGTGGTCGTTTCTCCGCAATTTCTGCCTTCAGTTGGTCAAGTAATGATGCGTAATATGCTCCTGTAATGGTTTTTCCTTTTTGAAGATAATCGCTTAAGATAACTCCATGACTATCCCAAAAAACAGTCGCCATCACTTTCCCAGCTAAAAAACAGTTTCATTTTTTTTTGTGATTAATTGGCACCAATTTTTTTCCGCCTAAGCTGCACCAACGGAGCTTTGGAAATGTTCATTCGAACATGTTTTTGGTCTAAGGTGAGCAAACGCGAGTTATGGTTTTGGGGTTTATTTCTCCGCACTAGGCTTCTCACCGCAAAGAAAGAAAAACAAATGTTCACCTCTTATCTTTTTATTTACTTTCTTTATTAACTCCTTCCTTTTTCTCTTTGTTCTTTACACTCTATTTCACTCTGTACGATATTACATCACTTAATCTGTAGTTTACATTGAGTTCGTCTTAGAAGTTACAATTTGTGTTACTCGGTACTTTTATACAAAATTTATTACAATTACTTACATTGGCTGTTCTTTTTTGTTTTTGTTGTCTTTACAATTACTTCTATTACTTAATGTTTTTGATTCACTTGTTTTGTTTTTTCTGCGGCACTCTCTATCGTTTCGGTGTTTATCACCATTCTTCCCCACTTCTACCACGATTTTTCAACTAGTTTTACTTTTTCATATCCACTTCCCCGTTCACTTAATCTTGACCACAATCTTCCTTGATCTCTAACGACTCTCCGAACTCAACTGCACTTCCTCACTCCTATTTTCAACCGCTTCCAAAAACAACCTTTGCGTTTGCTATCTTAATTATTTCTCCTTGCTATTTTTCTTTTACCCCTGCTTGTTACCTTTGGGGTCAACACCCCCCGATGACGACAATGCAATTTCGCTCCCCATCGACCTACTTTCTGGTTAGCAATTCCAATTTGCAATTGCGTTGAAATGCGACGTCAGCCGATATGCCTTCTTCGGTTTCCGTCACAGTTCAACGTCCGCGATTGCAAAGTGACCCAATAAATTTTGATGTGCAACTACACAATTTCCATTTCGACGGTTGTGGCGAAATGTGGCTCAATTAATTGCATTATCGCTCTGTGGGTCATATGGGTTCAGAATCGGTTGGCGTTTTTTGGTTTAAGTGCATCAATGACATCATGTACAACACCTTTATCTAGGTCGTCATTGATACACTTAACACGCGCCTCCCAACGCGCGGAGAGCTTTCTCATGCATAAATCTTAATTTAATATGTGACAAACGTGTTCTTTTGACTTTTGCATGGCCTCTGCTATCTCTCTCACTATAATTTGGTGGTCCTCTAGTACCATTTGGTGAACTTTAGCGATCTAATCGTCAGTTGTTGCATTTTTTGGACGTCCCGAACGTTCATCGTCTCCCACGCTCTTACATCATCATCATCGGCACTACAACCGGGAACCGATCTTGGCCTTATTTAGCAAGTCCTGAGACTTGTTAAATTTTCCATAATGATTTCTTTTTTTCCGGGCAAGGTCATTAGTCAAGCTCTCACAGCCACGTTTAAAATCAGCTGCCCAAAATTTGACTGTGGTAAATGATGGTGCAAAGTCCACATACGCAGAGTCCAACTCATCTTTGATTTGCGTAGGCGTATTCCCTTTCAAAAACAAAAATTTTATGACAGCTCGATATTCAATTTTGTCCATTTTCACAAAAACACTCATATCGGCAAGAATCTGGCTGGACTTGGTGACAATAGTCCCTCTTCTTGTAACGCCAGAGCCACGGATTGCTTGCTCCAACGCCAGGTTGAAGAGGAGGCAGGTTGGTTTGGACAGCAATCCCGTTATTTTTACTTGACTAGTTACGTTGGTCATGGTCAACCTACAAAGTCGTATCAATTTGTGTGGAATGCCGAACTCTCTCATGCCATTATGTTGTTCTACTCTGGCTATGCTGTCGTAGACGACTTTAAAGTCTATAAATAGATATAATGGAATCTTAATTTCATCATTTTTTCATCGTCTGGCTAAAGGTGAATATCTGATCATTCGCTGATTTGCCTGGGATGAAGGCACACTGATATTGACCAATGATGACTTTAGCGTGTGGTAGTGTTGATTACTATGGCATTGACAGGAATGCATGATTCAATACAAACCACGTACAACACGCAGCGAAACAGAAACAAAAAACCGCAACGCATCTATCACCATGAGTAAGTAAAAGTCACTGATTGGTTCTATTGTTCTTTTTATTTCGACGATTCGAACTTATATATTTGACACTTATCAGCTAGTTTTTATTTAGTTTAGTTTTACACGAGTTAACATCTACGGATTTAATTTTATTAACTTATTAAGATTCTTTATTTATCATACAAGACACTAACCAACTCCGGCATTTAACTTAAATATATCTACGGCGACAGTCCACGGAATTAAGAATGAAATAAATTTGGGCTCCTCAACCGAATGGAACTCCGATACACCACGTTCCGATACTTGTACCTCGTTCTATAGATAATATCTGACTGGTGACTAGAGCTCACCAAGGAAACGGAAAACCTCACAAGAACTGCAAAAGGAGGAGGGGCCACACGATTAACTCGAGGGAGTTAATCGTGATTGGACCGGACAGAATAGGCATACATTACGCATGTGTGCGTATGCCATGCATACGATCGTTCGGCGACCGTGGATGGAGGGCAACATCGCTAGTGCATTTTCCAAGAATGCAAACGCTAGCATCTGGGGTGTGAAAGACCCAAACCGAAGATTTGGTCATCCTAATGGGAGGCCATAAATCATCATTTCGGTTGCCGATGATTAAACATTGCAACGAACATAGGGTGCAGCCATTGCCAGATGTTGAAAGTAAACATTTTCTGGCTGCATCATGTTCGTTGCTTGGTTGCGATCCCTGAACGTGGGGACCGATAATTGGAAGCCAGCGATTGCTGGTAATCAGGGAAATGTTTGGTTTGCGTCAGCAGAAACCTTGTCGGCGGTAGCAAACCAATAGGAGCAAATAGCCGCATGCGAGAAGTGCCATGGGCAAACAAATAAAACGAGTCAACAAGGAACTCCTTGTTGATGTTGTTTCCATAGCATAAGGCTATGGAAACAAGCTGCCCTGGCAGAATGCATGCCTAAAGATAGGATTTCAAATGCCACGGCAATGTGATGATTTTGCCGTGGACTTATGCTTTTTTTAGGAAATAATGTATGCCCGAGGGTGAGTTTTCGATGCCACGGCAAGGTGATAAGCTTTGCCGTGGACTTAATGTCTTTTAGGAATTAATGCCTGCCCGAGGGTGGGTTTTTGATGCCACGGCAAGGTGATAAGCTTTGCCGTGGACTTAATGTCTTTCAGGGGTGGTGTTGGTGAAAAAGGGGTTTAGAAGGAAAAAAACCCCCCACAGAATAGGTAAGCTGCCTAACAGAAATTCAAAACAGTTATCCGATTGGGTAACCGTATTAATTCCAGCGATTTGGCTGGGGGAAAATGCCGTAGCAAGGTTACGCAACCTTGCTGAAGTTCGACCGAGAGGTAAGTCGTTCGCCTGGAAAAGTGGGGATCGAGCGATGCATGGCTCTTCGGGCCCTGAAAAGCCCCACATCACTCCCTCCCCAGTGACGTAGTCACGAAACAGGTAAGGCAGTTTAGGGGGTGGTAAGTTGGTTATGGGCGCGCGTATGAGCGCGAGTACGGGGAGGTTGTGCTGGTGGAGTAGGAGCGGTGTCAGTAGATGGAGGTGATTCTGGAGCGGAAGCTTCCAGAAAACAGGGCTTAAGCCTTTCGACGCTGACCGAGGATCGCTTGCCTCTAATGTCGATCTCGAAGACGCGGTCACTGATGCGGCGGAAGACTTTGAATGGGCCATCATAAGGTGGGTCGAGGGGTTTTTTGACCTTATCCACCCTGACAAAGACGTGCGTGCAGCTGTGCAGTTCAGGGTGGACGAAAAGTTTTTTGGAGCCGTGCCTGGTTACAGGGGTTGCCCTAACCTTACGTAGCAGGTCACGGAGATGTCCCAATTCACGAAGTTGGTCACGCGGTGTTTCGCCATTCAGGAAAAGTTCTCCTGGGAGAAGGAGGTTGGTACCGTAGGTAAGCTCTGCTGCCGAAGCACCCAGGTCCTCCTTAATGCTTGTCCTCAGGCCGAGGAGGACAGTTGGAAGGGCGTCAAACCATTGTGTGTCATTATGACACATGAGTGAGGCTTTAAGAGATCTGTGCCAGCGCTCTATCATCCCATTTGATTGCGGGTGGTAGGCGGTGGTACGACTTCTTTGGCAGCCGAGAAGATTTGTTAGCTGCCTGAAAATTGTCGCCTCGAATTGTGGACCTCGGTCCGAAGTTATGGTGGTTGGTACACCGAAACGTGTGACCCAAGTTGAGTAAAAGGCCTTGGTGACTGATTCGGCAGTAACTGCCCGGAGAGGTGTCGCCTCTGGCCATCGCGTGCAGCGATCCATCATAGTGAGGATATAAGAAAATCCTCTTGATGGAGTAAGCGGTCCCACTATGTCTATGTGGACATGGGCGAAGCGTGCCGTGGGAAGCTTGAATTGCGCTGGCTCCAGTACATTATGTCGCGCTACTTTGCAGCGCTGGCACTGGAGACAAGCACGGGCCCAACCGGTGAGGTCTTTGTTCATCCGGGGCCAAATGAATTTGCGACGGACAGCAGCGGCTGTTGCTCGGCCGCTGGGGTGGGCTGGGTTGTGGTAAACCTGGAACACGCCCTTACGAAGTTTCGCGGGAATGTAAGGTCTAGCGGTTCCAGTGGAGACATCACACCAGATTTCGCCCAAAGAGTCGCGAAGGGTAATTTTCTTGAGCTAGGGCAAGGTCAGTGTTATTCAAGGCGGTACGCAAATGAATCGTATCGATTCGAGAAAGGGCGTCCGCCGTGACATTCTGTTTACCGGAGATATGCCTGATCTCCGTAGAATATTGCTCAATGAGGTCTAATTGACGCTCTTGTCGGGGGGAGGCATTTCCCGACTTCTTCCGGAACGCATAGACCAATGGCTTATGGTCTGTTAAGATAGAGAGTGAGCGACCTTCTATCATATGACGGAAGTACTTAACAGCGCTGTAGATCGCGAGTAATTCACGGTCGTAGGCGCTGTAACGTCGCTCAGTGGGACTCAGCTTCCTTGAAAAGAAACCAAGTGGTTCCGGACGGCCTTCAATGTCCTGTTCAAGGACGGCTCCGATTGCGGTATCCGATGCGTCGCATTGGATAGAAAGTGCCGCTCCCTCGAGGGGGTATCGGAGTAAGGTGGCGTTTGCCAATTGTTCTTTGGACAGTTGGAATGCTCTGTCAGAGACTTCTGTCCAATTAATGGGGCGCTTATCGTTGCGCTTGGCTCCTTTTAAAAACTCATTTAGGGGAGCTTGAATCTGGGCAGCATTCTTCAGGGTAGGACGGTAGAAGTTCAGCATGCCCAAAAATCGACGAAGCTCACTCACGTTAGTAGGCCGGGGATACTTCATGAGGGCCTCCACACGGTCTGGTAGTGGGCGAATGCCCTGGTTGTCAACGACATAACCCAGATAGGTGATTTGCTCCTTGGCGTATTGACACTTATCTGGGTTGATGACAAGACCGAATTCACGGAGGCGCTCTAGGACCTGACGTAAGTGGCGCTTATGTTCGGCGTGGTCTTTGGAGGCGATGAGAATATCATCAAGATAAGCATGGCAGCAATTAAGACCACGTAAAGCCGTGTCGATATAACGTTGGAATGTCTGTGCGGCATTCCTGAGGCCGAAAGTCATCACTTTGAACTCGAAGAGTCCGAAAGGTGTAATGACTGCGGTCTTGGGGATGTCTTCTGGTGCCACCGGAATTTGATGGTATGCCCTGGTGAGATCCAGGGTAGTGAAGACATTGCACCCTCGTAACTTGTACGAAAAATCGTAGAGGTGTGCAATTGGGTATCTGTCCGGGACAGTTGCTGCGTTCAACAGCCTGTAATCGCCACATGGGCGCCACTCACCAGAACGTTTCTTCACTAAGTGGAGTGGGCTTGCCCAGGGACTGTCCGACGGTTGGCAGATACCTAGTTCGATCATATGCTCGAACTCCGCGCGCGCCGCACGTAATTTTTCCGGGGCCAGTCGACGTGGACGCTGGCTCACCGGGGGACCACGTGTTTCTATATGATGAAACACCGTGGCTTTATGTCGGCGTTGGTTAGGTAGAGGAATTGTTGTACTCACAAATTCCTGTACCATAACCTGGAATGGGTCTATGCACTCTGTGGCCCCTGAAGTTGCCGCTGGTGATGCCGTCATGGGCAAGGGGGGTGCGGTTGGAGCCACAAGTCTGTTATGGGTCGAATCGACCAACAGATTATGTGCACCTAATAGGTCGGAACCTATCCTGGGTTCATTTACGTCCGCAATGACGAAACGCCAAGTGATCGGACGACAAAGACCCAATTGAAGTGTCAGCTTTTTACGTCCGTACGTAAGTATCGGCGAATTATTTGCAGCTGACAATTTAAGTGCGCCTGGCACGCGGTTGCGCGGAGCAAACGATCGCGGGAGGACTGAAATATCGGCGCCGGTATCGACAGTAAAAGCGATATTCAGTTTCGAGTCCCGGATGGTTAGGCGACTTATCGTATGGGTGCCGGCCGATTGCGCGAGGGTGTCGGTCGGCAAAATTAGTTTAAAGAGCGCCTCTGGTTGGTGGAAGGTTGCGTCCAACCACAAGGCGCTTTGCAATTGAATGCGCGATCACCATATCGTTGGTGATTGGCGCACCAAGGCAGAGTAACGGCATTATCAGGTATATTCTGCCTATTAGTATTGCCGTTACGGGGAGGTCGAGCCGGAGCTCGCTGGGAATTGGCCCGGTGAGGGCCATTTTGGGTGGGATTGGCCCTTTGTGGGGCATTTTGGGAGAAACTTTGCCGATTAATAGGACGGCTCGGCATGGCTCGATTCTGGGCGCTTCGAGGATTGTTCCTCACCTCCGCACGCAAATGAGTTATCTCGCGGAGGAGTGAGGTTTGGAGCGCCCGAAGGTCAGCGGGGGTTAATTGTGGTGGCGGATTTCTTTGATTAAGTAAGTTGGGGCCTGCCTCTGGATTCCCCTGAGGGAAATTGGTTGAGGCGGGCCTTCTAAGAGGTAATTGGGTTTGAGGAGGATGGAGGGTTGGGACCAATTGAGGGGCTGAGAAAGGCAGATGAGGGTGCCGTGCAGGCCGGGCGGCGTGTTGAGAAACCGCCGCTACTTGGTACGCAGGAGGCTCAGAATACTGATCTGAGCTTTCCATAATTGCGTCCGCAATTTTGGATAAATAGCCCAAACTCTGATTGGGTTGGGCTATAAGTGCCGAACGGGCATGCTGGGGAAGACACCTCAAAAAGTGAGGCTTTATTAGGTCGTCCCCAATCCTGGTCCCCGCTATAGAGCGTAAATGGGTCAGGAAAAGAGATGGTCTCATCCCAGAAAGGTTGGTTACAGCAGCTAACCGTTGTTGCCGCACACTTCCAGGTTCGTCCAAAGCGTCGAGCAAAGCTTGACGCATGTTGCTATATGGGTTGCGGCCGGCCGACCTTATTATGTGGGCAACATGCGGTCGCTGAGTGCGGTCAAGCACTTTCAACAGCTCGACTGCACGAAGTTGTTCGTCGTGCAAAGCTGAGGCCTGGAAGATGCGGTCTGCCACTGCAAACCAAAGGTCTGGGTCCTCCTCATCGAAGGGGGAAGTCCTATATTAGCAGGACGAGTCCCATTCCCGAGGCTAGAAGCATCGTGGAATTCTTGGGACTCTGAAGGTCTTTGGATTTGTTGTGAGGTGCCGGCGCGAGATGTGGGCATGATAATGCCAGAATCCACCAATTGGCCGGCACTAGGGGTGTTAGAAGAGGTTGGGGGAGCGTTGGAAGGTTGGGGTCGGTTAACGACACTGGGGGCAACCAGTGGTGCCAGAGGGGTAGATTGCGCCGGCAAGTCTTGGTCAGCATTGACTTGCTCAGCAGGGAAATCGACGCTGGAGGCGTCGTGAAATTCAAGGGGCTCGGGTTGTTCCTGGGCCTTTCTGGCCGTGGTGTTCCTCGTGTTGACCATTATAGGTTGTAACGTGAAACGGGAGTCGAGGGCGTAAGAGGACGCGAAGAAAGGTGAAAGGAGGCCAATGGGTGAAAAGGAAGTCGCAGGAAGTTGAGAAAACCGTCGAACGTCCCAAAACAATGGTTTTCACTAGTCAAAATAGGTCGAGCGAAGGTCGGAAGTGGAGTCAAGTGGAGCCAAAAGAGTTAAATGGAGTTGTGTAAACCGCTGGAAAGGTTTGCGCGTGTTTAATCAGTGTGACTAGTCGATCCGTGTAATTTGTGTTCAACTATTATTAATATATTTTGTGTGTCTCCTTTTAGTATAAATATATTATCTTGTTCTTTAATTAAATTGCTTTGTGATATAAATTAGTTCACAATTAATTTTTAATTGATAAATGGTTATAGAGATGTACGATGGTTGTTGAAACGATTGGGCACTGCTAAATACCCTGAAGGGGCTTACAGTTTTTATTATGATAACAGAAAACCGATCACAATTGTGTATACTTTACATAAAAACGTTTCTATAAATGTTCTAGTGTGTGTTGCTTTCTTTATATATTACATAGAACGGTGCGACAATCTAATTTAGGGGTACTATTTTCTGTGCAACGAAAATAAACGAGAGGGGGCGAAAAGAAAATTATTATTCACACTAAAATATCTACACGCTTAGTTTAATATCATTTAGCGTTAAATCTTAGGTATAATACTACTTGGCTCGTTCCCTCTTGGAGGAATTATTATTTAAAATGATGTTGGTTTGTCTATTTTAATCTTGTGCTTATTGCTAGAATATTTAATCTCTATGTTTCATACTTTTTCTATGGTGGTTACAAAACTGTACCTTTTGTTTATTTACCTGAGGGAAAATTGAGATTTCATCTGTTAGTAAGCTAAATTATTTTTAAGTCCTAGTTTGGCAATTCGTAAATTTAATCGTTTCACTTTTAACAAAAACCAAATCTTTAACATTTCAAAAGGAGCAAGACATGAAGTTAACGAGACATTTAATTGCGTTTATTGAAGTTGTCTGTGATAAATAAATGAATTAGTTAAAACTCCGTTCGCTTTGTGTTTACTGTCGTTTTTTGCTAGACTTTGGTTGCAAATACTTCGAAAGAGGTTTGTTTCGATTTATTTATTTCTCCTTAATTTAAATTCGAATTAAATTTCAATAGAACATTTCCATCATATTTTTTACTCTTTTTGGATATCGGTAACAGTGTCTTTGGATAGCTAATTAATTACTTAGGCACAGCGTTGATCATAAATTAGAAAATTATAAACATTAGAGCTATGTACCAGTAAAGGAGAAATTGGTGATACTTTAGATATTTACTGTGGTTGTTATCTTAAACGTTAGTCATGGATCTCTTTCAATGGATACAATTGTTATTAAAATTTATCAGAAGGTAGTAAATGTGTAACCTTTATGTTTAGGGGGCCCGGAAGGGGCTCGCCAAGAGAGAAAAGAAGATAGGTTTTATAAAGGACGAAAATAAAAAAATATTTCAAATAACTAACCAAGAAAGGAAAATAAATGATATTTAAAAGGAACTTGCGATTATTCCTGGTTATCTGCAACTGTTGTGGCGTTGGTCATACGGCAGCTACTGGATCGTTGAAGTTGGGGCAGATGTGATGTGGTCAGCTGCGTTGAAGCCCTGGGTCTCCTTTAATTGTCTTTTGCGTCACTTTTTCACAACACAATAAAAAAGTTGTCGCGTAGCACCAAAGTCATCGTTTGAAGTCCGAAACTCGAAAGTTGCGCGATTTTAATTTGCACTGTAATTTGTTTTTCGATCGGAAGGCGCGATTGTTCTAAAGTCGCGGGTCGCCAATGTGGTAGTGTTGATTACTATGGCATTGACAGGAATGCATGATTCAATACAAACCACGTACAACACGCAGCGAAACAGAAACAAAAAACCGCAACGCATCTATCACCATGAGTAAGTAAAAGTCACTGATTGGTTCTATTGTTCTTTTTATTTCGACGATTCGAACTTATATATTTGACACTTATCAGCTAGTTTTTATTTAGTTTAGTTTTACACGAGTTAACATCTACGGATTTAATTTTATTAACTTATTAAGATTCTTTATTTATCATACAAGACACTAACCAACTCCGGCATTTAACTTAAATATATCTACGGCGACAGTCCACGGAATTAAGAATGAAATAAATTTGGGCTCCTCAACCGAATGGAACTCCGATACACCACGTTCCGATACTTGTGCCTCGTTCTATAGATAATATCTGACTGGTGACTAGAGCTCACCAAGGAAACGGAAAACCTCACAAGAACTGCAAAAGGAGGAGGGGCCACACGATTAACTCGAGGGAGTTAATCGTGATTGGACCGGACAGAATAGGCATACATTACGCATGTGTGCGTATGCCATGCATACGATCGTTCGGCGACCGTGGATGGAGGGCAACATCGCTAGTGCATTTTCCAAGAATGCAAACGCTAGCATCTGGGGTGTGAAAGACCCAAACCGAAGATTTGGTCATCCTAATGGGAGGCCATAAATCATCATTTCGGTTGCCGATGATTAAACGTTGCAACGACCATAGGGTGCAGCCATTGCCAGATGTTGAAAGTAAACATTTTCTGGCTGCATCATGTTCGTTGCTTGGTTGCGATCCCTGAACGTGGGGACCGATAATTGGAAGCCAGCGATTGCTGGTAATCAGGGAAATGTTTGGTTTGCGTCAGCAGAAACCTTGTCGGCGGTAGCAAACCAATAGGAGCAAATAGCCGCATGCGAGAAGTGCCATGGGCAAACAAATAAAACGAGTCAACAAGGAACTCCTTGTTGATGTTGTTTCCATAGCATAAGGCTATGGAAACAAGCTGCCCTGGCAGAATGCATGCCTAAAGATAGGATTTCAAATGCCACGGCAATGTGATGATTTTGCCGTGGACTTATGCTTTTTTTAGGAAATAATGTATGCCCGAGGGTGAGTTTTCGATGCCACGGCAAGGTGATAAGCTTTGCCGTGGACTTAATGTCTTTTAGGAATTAATGCCTGCCCGAGGGTGGGTTTTTGATGCCACGGCAAGGTGATAAGCTTTGCCGTGGACTTAATGTCTTCCAGGGGTGGTGTTGGTGAAAAAGGGGTTTAGAAGGAAAAAAACCCCCCACAGAATAGGTAAGCTGCCTAACAGAAATTCAAAACAGTTATCCGATTGGGTAACCGTATTAATTCCAGCGATTTGGCTGGGGGAAAATGCCGTAGCAAGGTTACGCAACCTTGCTGAAGTTCGACCGAGAGGTAAGTCGTTCGCCTGGAAAAGTGGGGATCGAGCGATGCATGGCTCTTCGGGCCCTGAAAAGCCCCACAAGCGTATGCGGCTATCCAAATTTGTAGGATAGAGGAGAGTATCCTACAAGCGGTACTCACCAATGTTATACACCTATAGTTGCTACACAATGTGATATCTCCCTTCTTATGTATGGGGCAAATTATTCCACGACGCCAATCTTCCGGCATCCCCTCGTGCTCCCATACGTGCACCACGACTTCATGAATTGCATGATGTAACGCTGTCCCTCCTTGTTCGATCAGCTCAGCTGGTATGGCATCAGCTCCGGGGGCTTTATTTGATTTGAGCTGTGTTATGGCTTTTCATGTTTCCTCAACGCTTGATGGCGGCAACATTTGGTGTTGATCTTGCATTGGTGGAGCCTCTAATTCGTCTGTGAGCTGGCCATTTAGCAATTCATTGAAGTGCACTTCCCATCGCTCCAGAATGCCTTCAGTATCAGTGATCAGATTACCCTCTTTATCCTTGCAGTAAGTGCAGTGCGGTGTGTACCGCGTCATACTGCGGATTATTTGGTAGAACTTCCACGCCTGGTGCGGACCCGACTGTCTACTTTTCTCTATTTCACAGACAAGGCTTTTTTCCCAGGCACTTTTCTTTTGTCTGTGAAGTGTTTTTTCAGATCTTCTAAGCTCTTTGTATTTCTCTCGTAGAATTCTTCATTTTCATCGTCATGGGACTCCTCTGTACGTTCGTGAACGTTTATGAGGCTTATGTTCTTAAACTTGCTTCGCACGCGAAGAGTGCACAAGCTTTCGTTTGCATTAAAGCCGATAATTGCAGGCTTCAGTTTTTGGCTGATTAGAGAGCCTACCCGAGCACATGGTGTTTTGCATGACAGCTATAATAAATGTCATACTTGTTTCTTTGAATAACACCACTCCCCGTCTAACTTATTTCTTGTAATGCTGTTATGTCAGCCTTATATTTGGTCAGGGTATTGGCTAGCTGCTGTGCAGCTCCAGCTGTGTATAGTGAGCGGACGTTCCATGAGAAAATTCTCAAATCGTTTAGCCATTTTCGTTTCCGTGGTCGTCGTCGTATATCCGGTCCATATCCGAGGCTCGTTAAATTGTCGATAATATTTAATTTTTTCGGGCACTTGCACCAATCTTTCTCAGGATGTCACTCCATGCATTGGTTCACTAATTGGGGTGTGCCAAAGTAGCTATCCAGGGGAGTCACGTGCAGACTGCATGTCAACTTGGATTGAACAAGGACAAGGATCGTCTTGGCCTTCGCCGGCTTAAAAGCAATCAGTGACTTTGCCCTGTATGTTCGCTCCCATCACCCCATCTGCTCAATCTACGAGGTTCTAAATAGTCGACGTATGAGTACAGATTAGGCAAGTCAGTTTGTTCCATATATAATACTAAATAATACGCAGTAAAATATAATTTTAAAACCGTAAGCCGCGTCAAAGTTCATAGTTTCAATAACTTATAATGCCACGTGGAATATTGGTACTAAGCGCCAATGTAAGTGAGTAAGTAGTTCTTGGAATTTTTAGGCTCATGGTGTACTTATTTAGACATACTTCATAAAATATTCAAACAGGTTCGAGAACGCGTTAAAGATATACCAGACAGGTGCAACAACTATTGGCACAACACGTTAATCAGATCAAAGATTTGGTACTAAAACTTCGTCGATTAACAATTCGAAACGTTGCTGAGAACATGGACATGTCAATTAAATGCTTACTAAACCAAAACCACAATATTCACCTGATTTAGCATAATGTGACTTCTGGGTATTCCCAAAAAATAGAAAGGGACCGCGCCGGGGACACCGTTTGAAGAAATATAGATGTTCTGCTGTGCGTTTTGAAGGCCGTTCCAGAAAAGGATTTACAAAAGCAGTTTGATAAGTCGGTGCCTTTTTGAATTTCCCGCGCAGTAACATAAAACTGCCATAGACTGCTGTCAAAGTTTGGGCAAGCTGCATCATTTAGTTTGTGTTTGACAGCCATTGAGAGCAGACAATCGAAAATGGGAAAAGTAAATTTCGGGTGCTGATTAACCATAATCAAACAAAACAAAGAAATGGCTGGGCGGAAGGAGATTCGCGTCGAATGAAGAGGTCATCACAGAAACTAACGCCTATTTTTAGGGCCTTTGGAAATGCTATTGTCTGGAACGAAGGCAATATTTGGAAAAACGCTGGACTAAATGTATCGAGCTAAAAGGAGGCTAAGTTAAGAAACAAAGTGCTTATTTGCCGAAAAAAAATTGTATTCAAAAAGTCACTTATTTATCAAATTACCCTCGTAACAAGTGTTTCGAAGATTAAAAAAGTGTATTGTATTGCCATGAGCCTATTGAATCTGAGGAAAATTACTTTGAAGGTAACGAAATAGATTTGGAATAAAAATAAAGATTTGAGAAACAATAATTAAAATTGGGCCATACTTTTGGGATACAGTATATAAGCTTGGATAAAGTACAAAACAAAAAAACTTAAATGAAACGTCAAACAGCGATGACAAATTAATCAAATCTACAAACATCGGAGTCTAACACACGAAAAGTATTTCATATCAATAGATATTAACTATGTTTGAGCCAGGGCATTCCAATAGAAATTAGCGATTGGTGGATGATTAAGTTAATAGACTAACCCGCCTTGTGGTGTGAACATATCATATACGACTGTCTATGTTTGAAAAACGACACAAAATGTTCTCTGTCGCCTTAGCTTGATGGCATGGAGTTACTGTTTTCCGGATATATTTCTTATCCCTGCTTTCTTCAGATATACGAATCAGACGGTCAAATAATAATAAGATGAAAAATATGATAAAAGAGTGCAATACTTTTGCATAATCGACTTCTAGTACTTTTATTTGCAAAATACTCGTACAATATTTAACCGTAGATTCAAACATTGTTGGCCTAACAACGTATTCGATTGACATGCGGGAAGCGTAGTAGCACAATATTTTATTTTATTCCTATCATAACATCCCATAAATCAAAGACTTCCTTTCACCCGTAACAATCAACCTAAACTCGAAAAACATATTATCTATATCATATACATATTTATATTAAATCAACTAGTCGAAAGGTGTTGATAAACTGCAACAATATACATCAAGTTCTCTACCCACATATCTTAAGTGCTTTTTCCTGAACCACACTACTTTATATGACGGATGTATACGAGTACAATTAATTTCACAAACTACCTTACTCGATGCAACACCAAGGTTCTGAAGTGATTCTACTGGATTTTCCACTAAATATCATTGCGTATACATTTTGTGTTTTGAATGCAGTTTGCAATTACATGATTTCTTTAAACAATGAAACTACCAGCCAATGGAAGATGTATTTGAAAGTAGGAAAAGAAAATCGCAAGGTCAGTGTCGTATTATTTGCCAGAACTTGGAAATAACGATGTCCGGAATCGTATTCCTTCCACTGCTCTAGTAGCACTCTTTACTTTACTGTAGATTAAATCAAATAGCAATTTAGAAGTGACACTGAACCGACGATTATCGTAACGATACTTTCCACTTATAAAAGTAACTAAACTACAATATATTGAAATAATATAAAGATATAGTTGCCTAGACAAGGTTTAAGTTACTGACGACATGGAGTTACGTTCCCGTTCATTAATCATAAAACCAACTGTGTATATAGTACTGAAAGAGTTGCATCGCGGTATCAAGCGATCAGTATGGGTCCTCAATGACATTTGGGTATTAAATTCACTACTGAGAGATAATGCATGACTCCATAAATGGGGAAAGTAGAAAAGCACCATTTGTGATACTTCATCAGAATTTAAAAACGGAAGATGGATTTAAACAACTTTGCACACCGTTTTGGAGTTTGGTCATTTATATCTCAAATTGTACCCTTTTGTGTTAAAATAACACGTGGGTGGTGCCTTACTATTGGCCATATATCAACCTTTTTTCGAAGATGATCCGCGTCTCATACTTGTGTGATCGCATCCCTTATTTGGTAATTAGATGGGAATTTAAATAAATCTTTTATACGAATTCAATGTCATTATAAGTTTACGCCTACGATTGGTTCTCAAAAACGAAACTTAAGGCAGAGCACTTTTATTACGCAGTTTAACGCCAATGTCATCTTTTAAGGTAACTCGACAGATGTCTTGCTTTTCGGAATAACATATCAACAACTAGTTCACTTATTTTATTTAAAAAAAATGAAGAAATATTACAATATTGCCGTTTAAAAATGGGAAGGAATGTGGTTAGTGATTCTATGTTCGTTGGTAGAGATTTTTAGAAATTTCTAGAGATATGGAATTAATTCGCAACGAGATTGACCAATAATTTAAACATTTCGTTTATGTATATTTTTTAAATAAAAAATAATAATAAAACGGAACGCTAAAATTAATGAAATAGCCAACCGCTATCCTCAATTATATCGGTTGTTTAAAAGCGTAACGGTCAGATAAATTATAATCAATTCGTGCTTATTTTAAACAAAACACAAACGGCATTTTGAGGAACCATTAAATGTCAAAGCAGAATATAAGCGGAAGGGAATATGCAGGGGAGACTATAGATGTACATTGGCTTTGAATGCCAACAAGGAAACACTTGATCTGGTACAGCAGTCCATTTTCATGCAGTTCAACTAAAAAATAACAACTGTGGATTAATTTGGTTGGGGAGATGGGAACGAGCATACAGGGCAAAGTCACTGATTGCTTTCAACCTGGCGAAGGCCAAGACGATCCTTGTCACCGTTCAATCTAAGTTGACATCCAGTCTCTACGTGACACCCCTGGATAGCTATTTTGGCACCCACCAAGTAGTGAACCAATGCATGCAGCGATTACTTGAGAAAGATTGGCACAAGGCTAATAACCTTGTCCGGAAAAACAAATTATTATGGAAGATTCAACAAGCCTCAGATATGAACCGGATACACGACGACGACCACGGAAACGAAAATGGCTAAACGATTTGAGAATTTTGTCATGGAACGTCCGCTCACTATACAGAGCTCGAGTTGCACAGCAGCTAGCCGATGCCCTGTCCGAATATAGGGCTGATATAACAGCATTACAAGAAGTAAGATGGCGGGGAGTGGTGTCATTCAAAGAAACGCCTATGACATTTATTACAGCTGTCATGCAAAACATCATGTGCTCGGGGTAGGCTTTCTAGTCAGCGAAAAACTGAAGCCTGGCATTATCTGGTCTAGAATTTTGAAAAAAATCGATTTTTTTTTATATCTTCTTGTAGTCTATACTTTTAAGAATATGATGTCCAAAGGAAATTTTTAATTTCCAATAATATACGAAGTTACAGCTGCTTTAAAGATGCGGCAACTAGACCGGTCCTGCCGGAATGAATCGAACAATAAACGGTACATACTCCCCAACTACCTGAGCTCTCGAGGTCCCTTCATACAAACTCTTTGTCTCGGAAAAATGACTTTGAAATGAATTATAACGCTATTCTGTGACGTATTTTGTTGAAATATTTTCATGTTTAGTGTTCAGTTGAGATCAGTTTAGTTTAAATCTTCAAGCAACGAAGTTCTCTCTGTGTAGTTATAATGGATAGAAAAACTGAAGCAGGAAGTAGTGTGCGGCCAGATAGATAAAAAAAACAGAATTTAGAGGGAATCAGCATACTGTGGAAGCATATACTACTCTTACTAGTGCATCAGCAGCCAAATTAAAAAATTCGGAAGATGAAGAGGTTATTGTAGGAAATAAATACGGCTAGTGTATTTTAGAATTTTTTTCTGTGTCTTCATTAGTGTTATGTGCTTACATTTTCTCGAACTGCTCCTTGTGGATTAGGACATAAAATTGCATTGCAATGCAGTTGTGAATATATAAAACACATTCCATCATCTCCATTCATCAATAAATCATTTGAAATAAATCGAAGAATCGTAACAGCAATGAGACTTTTAGTAGCCGGAAAAGAAGGCATCAATATATTCTGCAGTATAATGGATATTTGTCAAGGTTTGTCAATTAGTACATATTACAGTTGCCTTGAAAATTAATATTCTGCCGCATCAGCTGTTTATAATCAAATCATTTCAATGCTATTGAAGAAAAGAAAGAACTAACATTAGCCTCTGATCCTGATGCTAATCCAATACATTTTACAGTTTCTGGAGATTGTACTTGGAAAAAAAAGGATTCACCTCACTTTTTGGAGTTACTACGCTTATCGGTACATACAGCAAAAAAGTTGTCGATACAGTACTGAAACCGAGTTTTTGCCAAGCTTGTAACGTATGAAAAAACACAAAACAATCAGACATCGAGGCCTACGAAGAGTGATATGCAGACCACAAGGATTTTTGCACCATAAATCATCATGGAAGCGCGGGGAAAATGGAAGTTGGGCGTTCAGCGGAGATATAGGAGTCAAATATGTCAAATATATAGGAGATGGTGATTCAAAGACATTTAAAGGTATTATTGATATTAATCCTTATAATGATGATCCTGTAGTGGAAACAAAAAGAGTGTGTAGTACTGTGGCGGTTCTTTCGAACGCCACTACTTACCTGCTCATCTACCATCAGGTAACCATTTTCACAAGCGTCTTATTTTCATGAAATGCACGTACTTACCTGCCTTAGACAATAATCACAGAAAGACCTGTGAAACATAATGTCTGCTGATATGAAAAATATATCAGCAACAACAGACATTCCCTACAAGGGCATAGTTGTGCGAAACGCACCATGTTCACCAAAGGCAAATCCGGTTGCACATGCAGCAATCAACATTGCCCAACAAGTATCAAAGAAATACCTCCTAATGTGTCTACCACATACCACGGGAGATATTTCTTCCTTTTTGTAGTCGTCTATACCCACATCGATCGACCACCCGACCGACAAGCGAAATTGTTGGCACCAGCCAAATGCCCTTGAAATACGGTTCGATACAACATCACGTGTTCGATATAATTCCCTGACATTATCCGTGCGCATAAGAGGAAAGCATTTTCGCACACACGCGCATGGCGATTTATACCAGGGGACGCCAGCAAAGCGCGCCCAAGCAGCGTGAAGTTCCACACCATGATGTGGAAGGAACATATCCTTTTATGGAAATGGAAAGTGCACGATCGGCAATAATGCTTTACGCACACGTTGATCGTGCAAACACTTCAACCCCTTTTGTAGCTGAGATACTCGCACCTGCTGCGAGCTTTGAATGGGATCTGTGCTGTGTCTGTGTACTTGCGGACACACATGATGAACCGCAAAAGCAATCATCGTGTGTGTATTTCAACCCCTTTTGTGTTGAACAAAACGCAAAAGGGTAAATTACCAAATATGGTCATCGAAGCGATGATGGAATATGTGGTATTCTATAGCTTCGATGAGTTTATTTAATCGCGATTCGGATTCCGTGAGGGCAGGTTGCGCCCTCACGTTAATTTACATCCCTCGTGGGGTGTCCCGAGGGATTTATTGAAACATTTAGTCTGAGATTGCGGTTGAGAGAGTCCGGCAAAGAGCCAATAGCGCATGTTTGAATTGTGTACCAAAACGAAGTACCATTTACCTGGTGTACTAACTTTAATATGTCATGCGGAATTTTGATTGTTTAAGTTAATAATATTTGAATTGTGTACCAAAACGAAGTACCATTTACCTGGTGTACTAACTTTAATATGTCATACGGAATTTTGATTGTTTAAGTTAATAATATTTGAATTGTGTACCAAAACGAAGTACCATTTACCTAACTAGCTAACTTCTAATTTCATGTGGAACTTTGATTTAAGTTAATAATATTTGAATTAAGTTTGAACGTTTAGTTTAGTTTAGTAAACAAAAAGTGAGAACACATAAAAAACAGTGGGCGTTTTAATTCAACGAAGAGGACGAAAGAAAACGTTGTATAAGCGTGGTGAACCTGTGCCCCCGTGGCACCCGGTATTTTTGCCATACCACGTATCTACCACAATACACGTGCAGAAACGTATGGACTCAAGATTACGTAAAGCAAAAAAAGACAATAAAGGTCTTGGTGACAGAGGTGATGGTACACTAACCGATAAAGTTATCAATTATCTAACTGTATACTACGGTTTGGCTATTCGACGAAATCCACATTCAATAGAAGAACTGAAAAACGAAATATGGGCAACTTATCATCATAAAAGCTCAAGGATAAAAATCCTCAACACATGTATTGCCTACCTGGTCCATCAAGTTGGTGCAAATTGGCACAAAGCAAAGGCTGAGGGTACATTAGATGAGTTTGTCCTCGAAAATCCGTCTCTAAACGTTCAAGTCTTAGAAGTGATAAAGCCAATTTACGATGATTTATCAAAAGAGAGTTTATTGAATTGATATTTGGGTTCAGAAACGCAGAATAATAATGAATCATTTAACTCATTAGTCTGGACTTTCGCACCAAAGCATATCCATGCAGGAACACGAACCACCGAAATTGCTAATTATATAGCCGTGTGTATTGTTAATGAAGGCTTTTTGCCTATTTTGTAAATAATGGACATTATGGGTGTCACTATTGGTTCTGAAGCCCATACGTTTGCTTTTAAAAGAAACGAAAATCGGATTGATCGCTCTGAAGTACGAGCATCTGCTGCTTCGGAGGAAACTAGAGCAGCACGACTATCAGAGAGAAGTTTTGGAGAATTTGCTTTTTAAAAAGAAGAAGGCCCATTGTATGGACCAGAAATTGCTGTGTAAGTATAACGCAACAAAGTGGAAGTATAACGCAATATCACTTGAAGCTACTATACCCTAAAATTTTTAAGCGCGGTTTTCTCGAATCCACTTTTTTCAAGTCTATTGACACGATATCTCAAGTTCTAATGAACCGATTGACTTGAAATTCGTACACACCTTCTTGATATAACGCTCTAAATTCCCTACCAAGATTTAAAAAAAAAAATTAGAATTTAAAAAAAAATTAATAGCGGAAAAAAATAATGGGAAAAATCAACATTTTTTCAGTTCCCGGCAAAAATCCGAACATATAAATATTTTTCGTTTTTTTTTTTAACACAATTCCAAAAAAAAAATTCAAATATAAATGTGAAAATCGTTATTGATGATTTGAATGCGAAAATAGGTCGGGAGCCGGTTTTTAGGCACTACACAGGTTCCCATAGTTTGCATGAGAATACTAACGACAATCGACTACGAGTCATCGAACTGGCAGCATCAAAGAATTTGGTCGTTGGGAGTACCAGGTTTCTGCGTAAAGATATCCACAAAGCCACCTCGGTATCACCTGATGGAGCCACTCGCAACCAAATTGACCACGTGTTGACAGATCGCAGCCACTCCTTGAGCCTGATGACGGTTCAAACGTGCCGAGGTGGCAACGTCGACTCGGATCACTATCTTAATGGTATAGTTTTCCGATCGCCTACCTTACGCAATGAGAATACCAGTAACACCTTCGGTATGCGCTAGGACTCGCCCTCGAAGAGCTCAATGGAGGGAGAGTATGCCCTGAGGACAGACTGGCGGGCGTAGAAGAGAAATTGACACGCTTTAAGAATACTGTCATTAGTACAGGCATTCTGGAGCATGGGAAGTGCACTTCAATGAATTGCTAATTGGTCATCTCACAGAGGAATTGGAGGCTCCACCATTGCAAAATCAAGACCAAATCCTGCCGCCACCAAGCGTTGAGGAAACATTAAAAGCCATAACGCAGCTCAAATCAAATAAAGCCCCCGGAGCTGATGGCATACCAGCTCAGCTAATCAAACAAGGAGGGGAAGCGTTACATCATGCAATTCATGAAGTCGTGGTGTACGTATGGGAACAGGAGGAGATGCCGGAAGATTGGCGTCGGAGACTAATTTGCCCCATATATAAGAAGGGAGATATCACGGTGTGCGGCAACTATAGGGGTATAACATTGCTCAGTACCGCTTGTAGGATACTCTCCTCTATCCCTCAATACCGAATAGCCCCAGACGAGAAAGTCAGCTTTGGCCAATATCAGTGTGGCTTCAGCCCAAACAAATCTGCGATTGATCAGATATTCACCCTTAGGCAGGCGATGGAAAAATGTCTGGAACCTAAGATTCCATTATATCGTCTATTTCTAGACTTTAAGGCCGCCTACGACTTTAAGCATAGCCAGAGTAGAACTATATAAGGGCATGAGAGATTTCAGCATTCCAAGCAAATTGATACGAATTTGTAGGTTGACCATATATCAAACCAATAAACATCTTTAATGGACTCCGACAAGGGGACGGTCTGGCCTTCAACCTGGCGTTGGAGAAAGCAATCCGTGAGTCTGGCGTTGTAACTAGTGTTACATGATTAAACCACCCCCTCGAATCATTAAATTGATTCGCATTAATATTGGCCTGAAAAAGGGTCATCCTTTGACTCCCCCATAAGATTTCCAACCTGAAACCAAAACCCCATGCCTGGTTAGCAACGCAAAGCGTGGGTAAGCGACGCTGTTGCTACATAGAGAAACAGCTTCGTTTATCGGAAATTCCTTTTGCGCATTCCCACGCCGATATTATCCCAAGCCCCATCACCGTTCTCTAGTGGAGTGCATTTTTGGTTCTGCACTCTGAGAGCAATTCAGATATGAAACGGGGTCATGCAATCACCTACTTGGCAGATCAACCCCGAAATCACCATGCTCTCCGTTGCGATTTTCCCATTCTTCCTGAATTCATTGACTGTGGGTAGATTCGCAAGAGTTTATCCACCACGAGAGCACGATGGTTGCAATGGTTGTGCGTCGAGTGTGTTATTTATATTAAAAAGACAACTCAGTCATCTATATTAAAACGACAACAGTGTCATCTATATTAAAAAGAACATTTAAGAAGAAGTTTAACAATAAATAATTAAAATTAGTTAAGTGCAAATCCAATAGAACATATAAGACAACCAAAAATGCCAGTGAATGGTACCCTATATATGTACAGTAAGACCATTTAGAAATCTTTTAAAAGGGAAAATAAAGGAGATTAGAACTAATTTGTGTTGGGATAAATTAATACTTATCATTTTTGAAAGAGAAGAAGAAACAAAGGGCATCAGCAGCAAAACTATCTTAGCCAGTTCAGCAACAACTACGTAAGTACCCGGTATATGTGTACATATAAATATTTCAGTGCACAACGTAAAGTGTTACATTTAACAAGTGAAATTATATAGCAGTGGTACACTAGAGGGACTATTGGCACCAAGTCTACCCAGATACTTGCTTACGCGGATGACATCGATATCATCGGTAGATCCGATTCGGCTGTACAGGACTCCTTCACCCAGATCGAACAGGCGGCACAAAAACTGAAACTGCACATTAATGAGGGAAAAACTATGTATATGGTGGTAACTTATGCGAAGAGAAGACCTAACGTTGGTCAAACTATCAGGGTAGTGGAGCACGAATTTGAAGTAGTGCTGTTTATGAGAGCATGCGGAGCCATTTGTGTGGTGCCGCCGTTCTTTTTCATTCGTTACATTTCAATGCCACATCCCAGCCATTGTTATGTGTGTGTGAACTAGTTGTCCAATTGCGGCCGTATTTGCATTCCATGCATTTAAATGCCACGTCTCAGCCATAATTTATGACTGGGCAATAACACAAATTCAACGTCATGCCGCCATCACCCCCAACAGGATCTGCATTTTCCCGCAACCGGAAAATTCCAATTTGCCATCAGCAAACATTTTTAACAGCAGAAGGTGATAATTGAATTGCCGCCAACTCAAAAAGGGACCACCATAAATATAATATTTCTGTTTTCTTTGTACAGGAATGTGCATTCCTTTTATCTTTTGTTTTCTGTGCACACCAGTAATTTGTGTATCTTAAATGTATATTGTCTTTCAGCTTGCTATTGTATAACTCTCTGTTAAGAATTTTTAGATGCTACCTTTTTGTGTGTATCTCGTAATGCTTTGTATCTAAGTTTCATGTATGTATTAGTAATGCTCTATTGCGAGCATGAATTCTGTATTCCTTTAGATGTAAGAGTACTAGTATAAGAAAATTTGTATATATAGTTTAAGAATTCGAAAATAAAATTAGAATGCAACGATAACTCTGTGTGCTCTCACCTAATTTTTGGCTTTCCTTTTCAGGTAATTTTTAATTCTACTTTGAAATATTTAGTGGCGTTGCGCCCGAATTTTCAAAGATAGACCTTTTAGATGTTTAGTGGCGTTGCGCCCGAACATCACCCCAAAAATATCACACTGAGGGTGTTGCACCCTAGTGTACAGCAGGGCGTTAAAAGTTGGGTGCTTAACAGGCAATTAAATATCAGGTCAAAGGAGGCCTGATTCAACAATCCTTTGACTACCTTAGGTCAGTAGTATCAACCGATAACAATATGGAAGAAGAAATACGCGAACGGCTGATCAAATCCAACAAAGCCGACTACGGTCTTTCAAGCTTCTTTAACTCCCGAAATTTATCCAGAACATCCAAGCTACTACTGTACAAGACCATGGTCTTACCAGTACTCGTGTATAGATCCGAGACGTGGGTACTCAATAAAAAGCGCTCTGAACTCTTAGCCGCGTTCGAGAGTAAGGTCGTAAGGAGAATTGTTGGCCCCGTATGTCAGGGAGTACGCAATCTACCTTGAAGCTAATGTTATAAGAAAAATCAAGCTCGGTAGACTCCGGTTGGCGGGACACCTAGCTCGAATGAGCTAAGAGGAGCCTGCCCCGAAAGTCCTTTGTGGCAGGATGTATGGAAGGAGACAGCGCATATATATATGATCCACTTAGAAAGATATAATGAAGTCAACGCAGAAAGATACGCGACAATTCGGAAAAAGAAAACGAGACTTTCAAACGCAAAAAACACGAATGGGATAAGACTCGGATTGAAAAAATCCTAGAAAATGCCAGAGCAAAGAATATCAGGGGTATGTATGCCGGCATAAATTCAATTACAAATGGCTACCGAGGGAAAGCCAAAATAATCCGAGACACAACCGGCTGTCTGGTGACAGAAACAAAAAATAACGTGACAAGATGGAAGCAGTACTTTGAAAACCTGCTCAATGTGCGCACCCATCAACCACAAATAAATGCACCAGACGTACATATAGCCGAGCCTCAGATCCTAGAGCCCTCTTTCAAGGAAGTTGTAGACGCAATAAATCGATTGAAAAACAACAAAGATCCCGGAGTCGACTGCACACCGGCAGAGCTTGTGAAGCGTGGAGGAGAGCAACCGCTCGAAAGATCCACCAACTGATTAAGACAATATGGGATAAGGAAGTCATTCCGGAAGAATGGAAAACCTCAATAGTCGTGCCCATTTTCGACAAAGGCGACAGATATGACTGCGAAAATTACAGAGGAATATCATTGCTCCCAACCACATACAAAATACTACCAAATGTCATACTGGAGAGAATCACACCGTATGCAGAAGAAATACTGGAAGACTGCGGATTCCGTAGGAACCCGCATATATATATATATATGTTTATACATATATGTATATATATATTTTTTTTTTATATATATACGTTAATATAAGACTTTATATAGATTATTTTTTACTCATGCAAAATATATTATGTCAACTGAAGATAGTATAAACGAACAGGTAGAAGCTATAATAGTGCAAACTGCCAAAATTTCGAATATTCTCAATAATTTTTTCCTACCGAATGCAATATGTTATCTCTTAATATATCAATTTTAAATATATCAATTTTATAATAATACCGTACATTCTACAACTAGACCTCGTTAATGGAAAAATTCGCAGAGAAGATTACAAAGAAATCTATGATGATGTAGTGGTAACGAAGAAACAAAATATTATCGAAAAAAGAAATCAAAACCGAAAAGACATCCCTTTAGAAGAAGGTCAACATTTTATCAACGAAATAAGAGAGGAAAAATCATTTAAAAAAACATAGGAAAAGTCTCACAACTAAGCTGACGAATATCGCGTAATTGACGCAAACAATCAAAACAAATACTATAGGACACACGTTAAATCTAGGAAGAAATATCAGAACACAGACAAACCAACAATTGAAGGTAACAAACAAAAATAAACAGAGTAACAACTTTAGAAGACGAAAAATCATGCGGACGATATAGAACAAATATTTTTTAACAAATTAGGCTTGCTCACTAACAACATATTATATCAACAAGAGTTAGAATTAATTCCAAATATAGAAAGTTGTTGCGAAATAAAAGTGACAGTGACATTTTGCAAGGACCAAACTACATCATCCCACTCGTATCCCACATATCGGATCAGGTTATTTCCAAATTCTCATAGAACCACTTTCAGACTACATAGGTAAATCAATTGATTTGAAATATGAAATGAAAATTTCGATTGAAAAAGTAAATACGGTTTTTGACTATATAATAAAAGATAACATTAATGAATGAATGAATGATTGAATACGAATGAATAAAGGGCAGAACCCTCAGTTTATTTCGCTTAGTACAAGCGGTATAAACATACGAGTATAAACTTATAAATAGACTTACGAATTACCTTAAAAACTAAGGCATTCTGGTTGACGGTGGGGCACTAACTTTAAAGTAACTTAAAAATTGCAACAGGGAACTAAACAAAGATGGATAGAATAATAATATAAGTGGTAGGACGGGGAAGAGCTAGGGTGTGAGTATGAGTGCATGATAGTGTAGTGGGTGAGCGCGGTTGGGTCAGGAGAGGTAAGAGAGGCGACAACGTTTGAGAGCGGGAGAGGTGAGATTGAAGTCAAAGAAGGTGGGGTGAGAGTTTGCCCACCCCGCATTCACGAAATGGGTTCATTAGAGCCGTAAGACGTGCGATGGGCGGTTAAATAGAAGAGACGAGGGTTTCGCAGGTTTCGGGGATTAGTGGAAAATGTGATGGTGATTAAGAAAAACCTTATAGCAATAACTGATACCTGTATTGTAAATATTATTCGCTTATATGTGCAAAAAAAAATGTATATATAGAAAAAAAAATATTAAAGAAATGGAAATAACACAAAATTGTAATATATGAAACTTAAAGGAAGTTACTTAATAGATTAAATAATTGTAAAATATTAATACAAAACAGCCTATATGAAAATTTTGAAAGGAAAATATATGACAAAATTGTACTATCAAATTTTTGCAAACGTAAGAGAAGATAAAGTAATACCCGATATAAAATTAGATGAATTGTATTTAGAACATTTAAATAAATAGAGAGTTAATTAAACAATAAAATTCAAAATATCTCATCTTTGTAAAAACATAAATGCCTCTATAACCACCCTACTTTCTGTAATTGTTATAATTTATATCGCTAAAGTATTTTAAAAATAATCCATTCTACATATTTCGCCGGAACCGCATTCTAACGGTGAGGGAGTTATAGATTGCAACAGAAACGTCCTATATAAAAGTCACCAACACAACAGAACCTATTAAAGTATTATAATTTTCTTACCATGCACCAATACTTCCAAAGAAATGCAATACCTATGATATCAGGCACAGAGAAACATCAGGTCACTGTCGTGTGTACGAATTAGATTTCTAAACTCAAGTATATTTAACTGATGTGGAATTGTTATGTTATCGCTATGACATGCGGCTCTGATGCTTTTGCTTATTCAAATTTCTTTCGGTGGTCTTCACTATGTGCTTGTATATTGTATGTGTTTTGTTAGAAACGCCACAGTAGCAATAAGTTTCGCTTCAGGTATCTAATAATTATGAAACAATTTAAAATCAGTTTAAAGATAGATTCACGAGAGCGAAAACGTTCTCGATACACTTAAAATAAATGAAAAACACAGAAATTGTTTCTTTTTTGTCGTAATAAAATCCTTTGTGGAAAGTATTAACCTGACTTTTTATTGTATTTCATCGCTTATATGTTCAGTTTCTCTATTCAACGGCTCTAGTTAAAGTACAGGATTCAATTTCTTTGCCACTACACTATTGTTAGATCATATTCATCAATTAATAGATTAAACAAACTCTTCGAACCTATAAAGCATAAAGGTTTGGTCAAACCCTTGAATTTGGAGCTCACCCAAGTATGTTAATGGGGATTATTTAAAGTAACGAAAGGGGTAAGCTATTACTCGATACACAAGAAATATTGATTCTCATATTAGCTCAATCGCATCTGCATGATTAATTTATTTTCCATTTATTTTCGCTTTTATAGATCCTATTCAACTTTTTCCTGTAATACTACTATCGCGCTGTTGACTAGACCGAAGATTATCAGTCCTTACCTCTTGGGGAGTCCGTTGATGTAAGTTCGCTGGTGATTCTCGACAATTTGATTTGATTTGATTTGTCGCTAAGAGTGTTATTGGAAATTCTTCTCCCTTAGTAAGATTCTCTGGAGCTTTTGATGGTTAATTGATTAATCAACTGCGAATTAGGGAATTCCTCTTGTGACTTGTGCGTCCAGAATTCAGGTTTTGGTAAGCAGTAATGTCAATCTGAGGATGTTGATGTCAAAAATGTTGTACTTTCTGGTTAGTAATGTAAATTCTATTTAGCGTGTCACGTACTGTAAAAGAAAATCACTGCCAGTTGTTTCGAGAATATTTGAATTCCAATCGAATTGAATAAAGTTAATTTCGACGATACGAAGGCTGAATCACTATCGGAAATCGGAGCTTCTAATTGTGGGTACTGATATTAGAAACTGATATCGGAGGATTTGAGTGGTCAGAATTGCACTTAAAACTTTGTCTAACTCGTTTTCACCATGAAATAAATACTTAACAATAGTCTGTTTTCTTCAAAACGGATACCGAACAAAAAACGACCACGTCCTACTCAACAAAGTTTGTCGACTTGTTTGTTAAAATAGAAATCCAGCGTCCGATATACATTCTAGAATTGTTATCGGACGCATTTTTTTAAAATCAAAATCAAAACAAAATCCTTAACTACACAGTAATATAACATTGCCAGGCGGGAGTATGGTGAATCTTGTTATTACCATTCAATAACAAGTAGTAAGTTTATCGCCCAACCGGGAATTGGATGTTACGAATAATCGCTCCCGTGTCAAAACTTACATTCAAACCAGTCATAAAACGTCGTACATAATTACAAATTTATTACCTATCTTTTTAATTAAAAATTTATTTGTTTCAAATTAGTATCCTTCTGCAACTTCAACTCCCGAATTTTTTCTACATTCTTAATTCTTTACTATAGATTTCTAGCTCTTATTCCTAAAAACTGCGCTATTTTTCCCACGAAAGACAAAAATAATAAATAGTGGCAGAGAAAAAAAATGTACATATATATGTATATATATACATATATATGTATATATATATATATATATATATATATATATATATATATATATATATATATATATATATATATATATATATATATATATATATATATATATATATATATATATCTGGCGCAAGACTAATAACCTTGCCCGGAAAAAAAACAAATCATTATGGAAAATTTAACAAGCCGCAGGACTTGCTAAATAAGGCCAAGACCGGTTCCCGGTTGTAGTGCCGATGATGATGATATATATATATATATATATATATATATATGTATATATATATATATATATATATGTATATATATAAATGTTTTATACAAAGATTGAACCCATCAATTGACTTTTCATCACACCAATGAGAGGAAAGCCAATAAAAACACTAAGTAAGGTAAGAGTGTCAGAGATCCACGCGAGTGCTAATTATTATTTTGTTGTTTTTCACGATTCACCGATCACCTTAACCTTTATACTGTATTTTTCAATAGTTTACGTTATATGGGTATATCGCGATATTCGTCAAATTGGAAGAAAAAACCGATATTTTCGAATTCAAAGTCAGTTTTATTAGTGGTAAAATTGAATTTTTCAAAATTTCCTAACCTCGAAATCAGGTATCTCTTATTAATTCTGTACGAATTTCTCAATAAATCCGCTTCTCAAAATTCAAAATTGAAAATTTAAAATTACAAAACAGCTCCACTCGTATCTGATCGTTGCCTCTGTCCATATGAGATTAGTCTAGAGGCGTTCAGTTTGCACTTTGTGCAACGGAAACTGCAAGAGAGATACGAAACAAACGGCTTGGGATTTATCCGTCGTATAGTATCCACTATTTGGCGTCTAGTGCCGACTATGTTTACACATGTATGACGTGATATAATTTTCCGGTTTTTTTTCCTCTTAATTTCATTTCAATCGCTGGTGTCAGTTTTTGATTTATATAGCTTGACGCAAGCTTTCGGTTTCATGGTCAAACGCATTTAGAAATAATGAAGCAAATCGTTTATTGGTCAATTTGAATGTGGATTGATTGGTAATATTGCGGACTTTAAATTTGATCAGTGACTTCTGTGTATAATCGGATATCATCTGTGTATTCCACTTGCAAGTCTAAAAAGTCAATATGATTACCGATGGGAGTTAGCGTTTGTTTTCAAATGTAAACATCTTTATGCAGATACCTTGCAACACTTCAAAGAAGGTCAATTACAGACCCTGAAAACTGAGGCAACAATTGTAAAAATGTTTAGCTGTATCATTGTGAGGTTGATGAGTCATATATTTACTTGTAAAAATAATGTTGTTTGAGTGGAAATGTATTCATACCACAAAAATGTAGAAACTTATTCAACTTTTTTTTTTTGGAAACCTTATAAGCCGAAGTGAGTATGTTATTTCTCTGTGTTTATTCATACGCATACTACCGTATATTATGCTACCAGATGCACAATTTATGATTAATGGACGGGACAGAGCATCGAAGGCTCATTGAAAAGAATAAACCGGTTTTTGTTCCAATTTTGATTTCTTAATAGTGCAAAAGGAACCAATTATATCCTTATAATTATAATATCAAAATATACGGGACGGACAGAAAGGAAAGAAGAAAAGTGATAACATGTGAGACTATCAATCAGAGCTTCGAAATGACGAATTTCGATAAAATATCATAAATTATATATGCACATCTCTACCTGAAAATTCGATCACACCAATAAATTGTCGTATAAAGTAGTAGCTCTATGCTATTAGTTATTTTATTTATTTAGAAACGCATTTATTTAAGGGAGAATATTTCACGTAGTTAAATTAATAGCTAAACCATTTTCAACAATTATATATTTATATAATCTAATTTACTCATCACGAGCCCTCTAAATTATATAATTTTAACTATTCCCCATTTTACTAAGAAGAGCCTAAAAAATCCCTATTGACTATTATACCCTTTTCTGATAGTGTATAAAACTAACCCGTACCGACAATAGATAGGCAAACCTGCTATATGATTAGTTATGTATTATATGGAATACTTAGTCCCCGTTTTACGATAATCCCGCCCAACTATGGCTGCATTTTCATGTCCTACCTCTGCGTTACTGCATATAGAAAGTTCTACACGTACGCAGAGTAAGATCTAAAATAATTCTCATTGGAATATGAGTATATTCCGAATACTGGATTCGCGTCATATGGACCAACGGTTTATGGAAATGCTAGAAGTCTCATAAGTATTTTCAATCGTTTTGGTGAAAATGTTCCTTTGCACGTTTGTCAGATATATGCCTTTGGGCGGAGTTAAAAAAATGCGAAGAAGCTGTAGTGAATTCACTGAGAGATTCACTTCTTCTTAAAGGAACAGGTCTCCTTAGAGATTCTTTTGAGCTCAAGTTGCAGTCAACCATTGTGCTTCCTGCATCCGGAGAGACGACGGGTGACATGTCTAATATGATTATATTCAATGGAGTTTTATTTTAATCACATCCCATATTTATTTGACTGATTTTGTCTATATATGTGCTTTAAATCATGCTCCAATTTGTATATAAAATATATACAATTATATATATGCATACATATATATATATATATTTATATATGTTATATATATATATTGTGACGAATTTACGAACATGAAGCACGCCATCTAGTGCGAGATAGACGACATAGAGAAGCAGGCAAACTGACAGCGGAATAATAAGTGTCAGTGAAGAGTCAAGAAGAAGAGAACTGACAGCGTAACACGAGGATCGATGTTAAGGGAAGTGTAAATAACACGTGTAGAATAATAAGTAAAAAATAAAGTAAATCCATTAAACCAGGAAGAACGAGCTTTTGGAGTTTGATTTAAATTATTTCGCTTCGGTTGTAAATTCGTCACAATATATATATATACATGGGTGGCCTGAAAAGTTTCCGACCTCAACGTGAAGATAGAAGCAGTCGTCAATAAAACCAAGTGAATGTAGTTGTGCATCTTTTGACAATACCTCTCCAAAATTTCAGCCGTTTTGGAAGCGTAGTTTTTATTTGGCAGTCGTTTGAGTGAGTCGATGTAAGTGTTTTTGTGGAAATGGACAAAATTAAGTATCAAGCTGTCATTAAATATTTGTTTTTGAAAGGCAATACACCTACGTAAATCGAAGATGAATTGGACTCTGTGTATGGGGACTTTGCACCATCGTTTACCATCTTGCCAGCTATGCTCTCGTTAGACCAAAAATGTGTTCGAATGAACATTTCCAACGCTCTGTTGGCGCAGTTTAGGCGCAATAAATCCGAGTTTTGGCTCCGATTAATTACTTTCGATGAAACTTTGGTACACCATTATACGCCCGAAACAAAAATACAGTCAAAACATTGGACTGCAAAGGAAGAATCGGCTCCAAAAAAATCATAAACTGTCTTTCGGCTGGAAAAGTGATGGCGACTGCTTTTTGGGATACTCATGGAGTTATCTTAATGGATTATCTTCAAAAAGGAAAATCCATTACAGGAGCACACTGCGCATCATTAGTTGACCAACTGAAGGTAGAAATTGCGGAAAAACGGCCACATTTGCAGAAAAAGAAAATCCTGTTTCACCAAGACAACGCGCCGTCTCACACCTCAGCGGTTGCCATGGTGAAAATCCACGAATACGGCTTGAATTTCTTGGCCATCCCCCTCATTCACCAGATCTAGCCCCAAGCGACTTTTTTGTTGTTCGCTAATTTAAAACTTGCGTTCGGAGGACAGAGATTTTCGTCAAATGAGGAGGCAATCACCTTCGTGAACAGTTATTTTCCAGAGTAAAATGCCGAGTACTATTTGAGCGGGTTAGAGAGATGGGAGCATCGCTGGGAGAAGTGTATAGAGCTACAAGGAGACTGTGTAGAAAAATAAAAATAAATTTAAAGAAAAAATGTCATGTAACTTTGTTAGGTCGGAAACATTTCAAGTCACCTTCATATATATGTGTATATATATATATATATATATACATATATATATATATGTATACGAGTATATATATAATATATATACTTCTAGTTATTGGTATGTACTGTACGTACTCTGAAATTTTATTTAAAATGGTAGGCGTCCTCAACAATTGAACGCCAACATAGAGACTGACCATCGAAACCGTTTTTTTTTTTATATTCACTGCATTTATTTGACCAAAAATGAAGACTTACAATAAGTAATACAGTTAACTTATAATAGCTTGGTTATATAATAATTAATTACATGTTATTTGTTAACGTTTTCCAAACAGTTTTGTTTTGATGTGCTTAGGATTTAATGAGTATATATTTGTAATTTTTATTTTTAAATGGAAAAGGTCAGAAAAAAACAGGAACTGTTTACTTTAACTTAGCCTACTTAAAATTACATAACATAACTTAATCTAACTTAATCTAATCTTATTTACAATTTACAATATTTGATATTGCGATGATAGTGACAATTTGATTATGGTTTGTGGTTTGGATTTTTCCTGGTTCCATACCCTGTGGATTGACCTTGCATTCTCCTGGTTGATGTTCATCGGCACTTCTCCCGCATCGTATATTTAGGTGGCAAGCCACCGCCAAGTGTCCCGAGCCTTGGCATCTCTCGCAATGGAGGATGCTATGTTTATGAGGCTCCTCGATACTGATCTTATGCGTAAACAAATACTTAATTTGTTGGAACTTGTTGGTGTCTTCATTTGGAGGGATTTGAATAATAAGTAGGTTCTTACAGCTGTTTTCTCGCAACACAGAATTTGAAAATAGTCTAGCATGTGGATTTTCAGCTCTGGGCAAAACCTGAGGATTCTGGCAATCCCCTACAATATGCGTCTCTCTCGACATAGCAAAAGCATTCGATTGCGTTTGGATTGCAGGACTGCTCTATAAGCTACATTCAATGTTCGGATTAAACACCCACACCAGAAAACTTCTCGCTTCCTACCTTTCTGATAGAAAGTTCATGGTGAAAATAAATTCAACTCTTTCGACACCATACAGTATAACCGCGGGTATTCCTCAAGATTCCATTCTCGGACCATTATTATACCTCCTTTATACTTCAGACACCCCGCAGCCACTGTCACCTAATACAGTAATGCTGAATTATGCCGATGACACTTTAATTTATTCAAGCAACAAGTTTGTCAAGGAGGCAAGAAACTGTATTAACAGCTATCTCCCGAATCTCTCTGCATATTTTACTAAGGGGAAAATCCGACTCAACCCAGCCAAAACTTAACTCATAGTGTTTAAAGGCAGAAATGCGAATTGTACTAACAACACCATACGCTGCCATAACAAAATCAGAATCAAGTTAAATAACAATATAATTAAACCCTCCAAAACCTTAAAGTACCTGGGAATAACCTTCACCAACAATCTGTCCTTCTCCGCCCACACCAAAAACTCGATTCGCAAAGCCGCAATTCAACTTAATCTCTGCAGAAAAGTGATGTACAAGCCGAATGGTCTCTCTCCCAAAGTTAAATCACTTATCTAAAAACAGATAATCAGACCCACTCTCACATATGCATGCCCGATATGGTACCATATCACACCCGCCCAAATGGAGAAGCTACAATATTACAACAGTAGTTCGCTCTACTATGCCGCTAATATTGAACGTATAGATCGACGCTTCCGCGAACTGTCCATCAAATTTATCGAAAATCTTCCCAATAATCCCAATCCGATAATAAATGCGCTCACATCGACTCCGTCAGACAACCGAACTGCCTACCCGAACTGTCTCCACACCAGAACCCTCTTCACCTCTGGCAGGTTGGTCAACAACTCCAATGAGATTGTATACCACAATACAGAGCTTTCACATCACCAATTTAAATATAGTAATATTCAACCCTTCTCCAATATTTTGCGTTTCAACGAACAAACGGAAAGTAGTTCCCCAACCCACATCCCTGACTGACAATATCCTCACTAACCCATTGATCACTATGCTACCCCCTTCCACACCACACTAACTTATTTCAATAATAATTAGGTAACTAGACTAAGTTAAGATAAGTTAAGTAAATTAGCATAGGTTAAGTAAATAACTATATCCTGGTTTTCTGACCTTTTCCAGGAAGCTCTACTCACTAAAATCATAATCCATAACCAATATATAACTTTTATCATATTGTTTGAAAAATGTACTAGTAAGTATATGTAAACAATTATAGCTAAGGTATCATAAGTTATCTGTATTGCTTATTGTAAAAATTATTTATGGTCAATAAATACAGAAATGTAAAAAAAAAAGAGGATTCTGGCGCTAGTTCTTCGTTGGTCCAACTTGGGTCATGTGCCTTGTGATGAATGTTGTTGGTTTGAGCTGATGGTGTTGGAAAGTAAAAAAATAGTGTCATAGTTCCGCTCGTTTTTTAACGGTCTTGTAGTGATCAACCAGAGTTGTTGCAATGGAGATAGAGGTGCCTTTAATGTTAGTGGTGGAGTTGCTTCACCTATGTTGTAAGTTGTTTTATGTATTCCACGGCTTCGTAGATTTTTTTTTCGTAGTCAATGTGTTTTACTTGTCTTTCCAGTTTCTGGTCTTCTTCGCTGAGTTTTGTAGAGTTTCGATGGCTCTTCTCTTCCGTTCTAATATGTAGTCCTGGGCAGTGCTCGGATCGTTATTTGACATCGTTTCGACTACGACATCCAGCGAAAATTACACGTGTTTGTAAAGTTTTTGTTTTGTTTTTGCAATTAGAACACTCAATGCTGCGCAAACACAAAACCTATGAGAGACCCAAAAACGAAAATTACCGTACATCTGGTCGTATTAGATGTCGAGTTGCATGAATATCCGAAATTTCAAGTTCGCATGGAACGACACCAAATGCAACAAATGTAACGCGATCATAGGTACCCAGTGAAAGAAATGAGGTCAAAGTAGGTGTGAAGTAAGGATTAAATTCGATTTGCGAAGAGAAGTCATTACGTCCCGGTCATGAGAGCATCTCGTCCCTCGTTCTTGTCAAAGTCCAAACGAAATAAGATTTAAAAGTTGAACTATAGATCGATGTTGTCTAAATCCCAAGTGTATAAAATAATGTAAAATTGAAAATTAGAATGATTCTAGAATTTGAATAAAGGATTCAGCAAATGATAATATTACTATCTAAATATTGTAACTAGCTTAAGGATAATTGTGTTTAATTTATAATGACTATAGAACTTGAATATGACGCAAGACTAATGACCTTGCCCGGAAAAAACAAATCATTATGGAAAATTTAACAAGCCTCAGGACTTGCTAAATAAAGTCAAGACCGGTTCCCGGTTGTAGTGCCGATGATGATGATAGAACTTGAATAAGATATATACATACACATATATATATATATATATATATATATATATATATATATATATATATATATATATATATATATATATATATATAGTACATATATATATACAGTACATATAGCCGACCCTCAGATCCCAGACCCCTCTTTCAACGAAGTTGTGGACGCAATAAACAACAAGGCTCCCGGAGTCGACTGCATACCGGCAGAGCTTGTGAAGCGTGGAAGAGAGCAACCGCTCGAAAGATCTTCCAACTGATTAAAATGATATGGGATAAGGTAATCACTCCCGAAGAATGGAAAACCTCAATAGTCGTGCCCATTTTCAAAAAAGGCGACAGATCTGACTGCCCAAACTACAGAGGAATATCATTGCTCCCAACCACATACAAAATACTAATAAATGTCATACTGGAGAGAATCACACCGTACCCAGAAGAAATACTGGGAGACTATCAATACGGATTCCGTAGGAACCGGTCAACAAGCGAGCAAATGTTCACAATAAGGCAGCTAGTGGAAAAGAAATGGAAATATGGAGAGACGGTTCAACAACTGTTCGTTGACTTCAAAAAAGCCTGCGACACAGTCGCAAGGCAAATACTCTACCATATTGTAGTGCTGGAATCCCGAAAAAATACGCCACCTTCATTCAAATTTGCTTGAACGAAAACAAAGCGCGACTTAGAATAGAAAACCACTTCTCAGAACCGGGAACTACCTTGAAATCTGGGACGGACTAAAACCTTTTTAACCTTGTGCTCGAGTATGTTATCAGAAAGGTACAAGAGGACAACGTGGCCGGATCATCCCTGAACGGGGTCACACAAGTGCTCGCATATGCGGATGATATCGCCGTTCTGGGCGATAATCTAGAAACTGTAAGTAAAAACAGTGAAATCATCATGCAATCGACAGAAGAGGTGGGCATAGAAATAAATGAAGACAAAACAAAATACATGATTACGGCGAGAGCAGGTGGACCTCAGAGAACACATATATCCGCCAGAGGCAAGATATTTGAAAAAGTTAGAGAATTTAAATATCTGGGAACCATACTAAAGGCCAGTAACGAAATGTGGAAGAAAATTAAAAAAAGACTACATTCCGGCAACGCTAGTTGGCACGGAGTCAGTAAACTGCTGAAATCCAAACTGCTATCACGTAAAATAAAGCTCCGTGTCTATAGAACCATAACCATGCCAATTGCTCTATACGGATGCGAAACATGGGCTCTCACAACACGGGAAGAAAACAAATTCCGCATATTCGAGAATAAAGTTCTATGGGGTATCTTTAGCGGCAAATATGACGAGGAGGCAGGACAATGGAGGAAACTACACAACCAGGGATTGGAAGAGCTATACCGCAAACCTACAATAGTGAGAGTAATCAAGTCGCGAAGATTAAGATGGGCCGGATACGTAGCGCGAATGGGCAACGATAGAACCGTGCGTAGAATTCTTGACGGTAGACCAATGGGAAAGAGAGCAGCAGGACGACGGCGACGGAGATGGGACGACAATGTAAGACCTTGAGGAGATAGGATCAGATGGTCAAGCGTGGAAGGAGACTGCCCAGGACAGGGAACGATGGCGGAGTTGCGTCTGTGAGGTCATGAACTTCCGGGTTCCTACAGGCCAATAAATAGTAATAGTAGTAAATAGTATATATATATATATATATATATATATATATATATATATATATATATATATATATATATATATATATATATATATATATATATATTGAAAGATAAAATACATGGCTAAATAAAGTACAGTCTCAGTGGAACTCGACATCCATAATCTGAAAAGATAACAGAAATTTTTTTTTTTCAAATTCCAAACTTGTTATAGAACTACCATCGTATCTAATGCCAGAAATATGGTTCACCCCATTCTTTATTGTTCCTACATGTAAGTTGAATAACTCTTTAATGAGGTAACATACCTGCATCAATGCATCTACGTAACACATATGTTTACGCGGGAAGTGTTGAGGGGAGTTACAATAGCCCGATTGTAGGTAGACAATGAATTTAAATTTCGTATTCGATTGGAATATAATTCCTTCGATTTTTGTTCGGGACCACCAAAAATATATCCCGTCCACAGTATCATTGCACAAAGTTGTCCAACAAATTCTCAACAACTCGTAAATGTTCATTCAAAATGAATTCCCGTTTTCAAATAATTTCAATCATATGGAATAATAAAAACATTACTTAATCAAATTTCCATAAACTACTTTTTGGCGATATTACTACACTGCATTGATTAGGGAATGTCCAGCTAAATGCATTCCGCGACTTCATCAAAATGTCTGAGTTCGCAGTAGACTTATTTGTACTAATTTACATATTCACTGTTTTAACTTCGACATAATATAAACGGTCATGTTTTCCGTACCGCAATGTATTTTATCTAGAGACAAGCGAATGTTATTTTCAAATATACAACATACAGTAAATAGTTTTAACAATACAGTAACTACTTTCTAATCCAAACAAACAATCTTGTAAGTTATCATAAGACCAACATTCGCGAATAATGATATCCGTCCTTCAAATCCACTGAAATACATATCTGGAATTCATTACTGAATTTTGCGGCAGCCCATCCTGCTCTGGCCGTATCTCGTCTTTACGTGAATACATTAATTGCCGCCGCTTTGGTAGAAATAAATGCATATAAATTAGCATAGTTTATAAAGTAAAAGTTGTGATTTCATTAAGGTTGGCAAGGTCGTAAATTTTTAGTCGCTACTCGTATCAACATTATTATATGTCTTAAAAATTGAGCTCTATTGAAAATGAGCCGTAACCTCCTATGACGAAGACCATTTACTTTATCTAATTCCCTGTATTTAACTGGCTTTGTTCTGGTATTTATTTAATACATTTTTTTAATTGATTTCAACTTGTTAATAACTCAAGGAATAGGGAATAGTTATCCGGCTCTATAAACGGAATCCACTATGGGGGTCTTCTGTAGCTCTCGATCATGAGCTAAGCTAATCCATCATGCTACTTTTTGTACCCTTTTACCAACGACACAGATACACGTTTGAGAAATTTCCACGCAGGACAAAATTCCTATGCTGGAGCAGTTTGGATTTAATTGATAAGATCCGGGAATAAGGAAGCTTATATAGCCTATAATATACTTGACAGGCATTTAGCAACCGGACACATATCACCGGCTTAATGGGGTGGTATTTCACCTGGCGGCTTTGGGACCGCTCAGTAATTGTGCCGAACTGCACAATAGCAAGAGTCATCATTTGATCCTACATTTTGACAAGTCCATCAATAGCACGACAGAACCTCCATTCCAATTCAGCTATTAAGGCGGCACGGAATTACTTATCACTTCATAGGATACCAGATAGAAGTGTAGGGATGACCAGAGATATGTTCCCTTCACTTTTAACATTAGCCATGGCTACGCAACATTATCTATGTCAGTTTATCAGGGACGTCGAATGTTCCATGGTTTTGTGAGTTCTGCTCTGGCTATGTTATTCTGGGCACCTTAAAATCATACGATATGTAGGTGCTAGCAGAGCATTTTGAAGATCTAAACAGTTTTGCTTTGCTTGATCTGATCTGTTGTTGATAGACCTAGGATAAGGTCACACATTTCAGTATAGGGAAGAATAATTTCTAAACGGCGCTCAACAAGATCATGAATTTTATGATATTATCTTTCTTATACAATGGCTCATTTCAAATCTTCTAACAGTGCTTTCACACTTGCAACATTTTTACACAAATCACCTGATCTTTTTCAGCGCCTCTTTATGTTAATAATGCTATAAGTACGTCTGGTCGTTGTACGCCCAAAGACATAAGAAAAACAAAAGATTGCTTAATTTAGAGTGCTTGCGAAGAGCCAGTAAGTTAATGTAAGAATAATATTTGTAAAATAGAATTTAACATTTAGTCTTAAGTAAAATCTGTAATTGAATTATAAATAAATGTGGAGATACAACAGAACAAAAAAAACACCTCTGGTCGTACGACTTTATTAATTTTGCTCCAAAATGTTTTTTGAATTGGAATTAGTTAAGATTAATCCCTTTCTCTTTATAATATCTCTCATATTATTGTTTGTACTGTTTCATCAAATTCGCGGGAGAAATCTTAAAATTCACAGATGCGATGTTTATCTTTTTTTTTTTTGTTCTTACTTTCGTTTACGAACCCGTTCTTAATTATTCCTATGCTTTTTGTAACAATTCTTCTCGGTCAGTATTAAATTTGCATTTGGGCTCCTCGATAGTATAGTGGTTAGTATACCCGCCTGTCACCCGGGAGACCGGGGTTCGATTCCCCGTCGCGGAGCCCCTGGCGCAAGACTAATGACCTTGCCCAGAAAAAATAAATCATTATGGAAAATTTAACAAGCCTCAGGACTTGCCAAATAAGGCCAAGACCGGTTCCCGGTTGTAGTGCCGATGATGATGATGATTAAATTTGCATGCAGTGCTCATTCCACCCGTTGATGCTCCTCTCTATGCAATAGGTACTGTATACTAGGCAGTTAAGGTATATCAACATTCCATTCATGTGTGGTCTCTCTGACCGAGGGCTTACCCTCTTACTCTATCCATGAGAGCATGTTTTGAAGTACACTCTAATTAGTTTTGAAAGTTTAATATCTCAAACCAGCCGAGTTGATGAGGGCTTAGTTCATAATACCATATGCTTCGGAAATGTATTTTAAAACTTCGGTGGGGAATCCAAGTGGCTTTGCCATTATCCTTATGCTGCCATCTGTATGAGTCATCCATTATCATTGACATTGTCGCAAATTTTATGAGACTTCTGTATACAATTAAAAATTAATGCGAATATTTATAACATAAATTCTCGTGAAACTTTTAGGATCTGTAACTTGCAATACCTTATACAAATGTAGTGTATTATATATACATTGCCCAATTACACCACCGAGGTGCTAGAAAAATTGTAACATATGTATTAAAACGTATTCGAATGCAGATGGGTCAACATATACTCCGTAATCGAACACACGTCGATGGAGACGAATTTCTCATTTCTCGTATGTTGGTCTTTTAACCCTGAAATGATAATAAACTACTTGTTAATTTGTTGCGCAAACGGCCTTAATTCAAAGCAGACATTTCTAACTAAATAAACAAATGAATCAAATATCTAATTATGGAAATAAAAATGTAAGTTTCCTTGTAATCCAATTATCTGCAAGAAGTTTGAAATTACAGATTAAATAAACAAGGTTAATAATAATTTTGTACCTTGATTATAGTGAATATGAGGAAGGTATAAACTCTGAACTGCATCGAACTCACATGCAAATACGAGTGAGTTCAATGCCGAACAGCACCATTTACAGAAATATGTGTGGTAATAACGGCTGATATGTCGTAATAATTTAAATTTACTTATTAGCAAAATTATGGTATTATATAATTCTCTGCAACTATAGTTTCATTGCACTTCCTTTGCAATCTAGTTGATATACATTTATCTGCTTGCTGACATTTTTAAATATATTTTAATAAATCTGAAATATAATACAATGCAGAACTAAAGTATAAAAATTACCTTTTTTGTAGCACTCTCATTCACTCGGTTCACATTTGTAAAAGTTAACAACGAGCTGATGTTCAGCTACTCAATTGTAGTTGCAAGTAATAGTCCGCATTTGGTAATCCTAGACCATAGTATTACCCCGTGTTTAAGCGTTACTATGAGTCTAATTACCAACAGAGGTCACATTTGGACCTATTCAAGCAGAGCCGACGTCTGTTGCTTTGTTAATTTCAAACTTCATCATTAAAAATCTCTATAATGAACTACCAATAAATCAGTTGCAACACGTCCACCTCATTGTGCGTTCTTTAGGGTACCTTTGAGGAAATGTATATTTATTGCCACTGGCCCTCGGATGAAAATGCATGTGACCAATTCGACGGCTAGTTTGGTAACATTTTAGAGGGTTTGTAATGCAGTCATGTGAAGTGCTCAAACGGGTGTCTTTCAATAGTTTGTTGCTGGTGCATAGTTCGAACCTTTTGCAGCTTATATTGCGGTACTTACCAAAATCACGTTGTCTGCTACTAATGAGGCTTGCACCTGGGCAGGAGTGTTCGAAAGCACCTCAAGTAATTGCATCAAAATTGCAGTAGGTATGTATGTTATTGGTTAGCGGCCAGGAAAACTAAGGATGAATGGAAATGCAATATTTGTGCATTGATACTGAGAGTATACCACTGGTAGGAGTTAAACAAAACTGTAAAATTAAGATGATGTTGAAAAATATTTTTCTTTTGTATTTGTAATAAAATTGTTTTATACTTTTTCTTATTTATTTTATTTCATAATTTTTTTTTTAGGTATTCGATGCTCGATATACTCTTTTTTCTACTTTAAACCAACGAAAAGTTATGAACCAATTAAGTGTGAAACAAATTTGTAATTATTAGTCACCTGAATGTATTTGAATAACGATAAGCTCCAACTTTTGGAATATCCGATATGTTGTTTTATCAAGTTGACCAGAGAACACCAATGACCTTAGACATGAGTAATCAACTTTTGCAACAAACACCAACTCAGTAATGAATGCAAGATATGCCCAGAAGGGCATTCATAACGCCACCTGGATATCCCTCGATATCAAATCACGTTTTGAGTAACCGTAGTATGAACGTAGATCTGCAGCTGTTTTGAGTGACGAAATAGCCGAGGCCGTACTTTGGAAGTCTACTAAGTTACATACAGCAGACAAGTGTGCCATCGAAATGTCTTAAAAATATCATCATTAACACTGATGTTCCACCCTAAGCTGCAATGATTAAGAAGATTGATTCAAAGACGAGTGCAGACATTGGCAAATGAACATAACAATGCTTACCGTCTCAACCAATCTCAAAAGTCACTGAAGCGATATAAAGATGTCGGGAAATTGAGTGGAAAATCTAATTAATGGATGAAAGAACGAAAATCTGGAGAAGAAAGTCATCTGTACTCATAATAATCCTTCATTGCACCATATATCAAAATTATTCTGGACAACTACAATAAAAGGATAACTTGACGAGAAGAATCGGACAGATGCGTAACACGAAGAAGCTGAACACATTTTAAACATAATATCATTGTTACCGGCGGCTCCATCTTAAATTGCATACAACGAGTACAAGTTAGCAACTGAATGTAAAAATGCTGCCTACCATCCAATGTAACTGTCCCACTAACACCTGTGGAGTTGTATACAATGATCAGTAAAATAGAAAAATGATGTCAAAGAACTGTGGAGACGAGTGACATCTCTGAACTGAAATGTAGAGAGTGCAACGATATCAGACAAGGGACTTCTACCATACAATTAGTAGTACGCTGCTACGTACATCGATCGGCATTATCATATTATAATGAATGGAGTAATGTGATCAGCGGTCGTCAAATTCGTCGTAGAGCGATCACTAAGTCAATAATAGCCATTGACTTTACCAATGACGACAAAGACGTTACATCCCCACAATGAAAGAGTGATTAGCAAAGTTAAGAAACTAAATCAAAACAATAAAGCTTTGTGGTCAGATCGAGTTCTTGTGAGATTACCTGGAGAATTATACCTCACAAGAACTCGATCTCTATCATTCTCCTAATTAAATCGTCCATAGTCAAATATAGTAAAACCCGTGTTGATTAATATCCTACATATCGTTTCTTATTCAATAATATCGCAACTGTTGTATTCGTGTTCTTAATTCGTGGGTGCTTCCAATATCGAGTCATAATCTCGCTGACAATGTTGTGCCCATTACAAAAAAAAAAAAAAAAAAAACATTTGTTTCCCTACTCATTAAATTAACACTAATTTTAAGCTCCTGCTGTAATGATTTGTTGTGAGTTGGGGCCTTGCAGGGATTTAGTGGAGTCAAAGCGATATTAGTCTTTTGTGTTGGGCCGATGCAATAGCCAATTAATTTCGCATTAATCAATGAATCATCAATGACTTGAGATATAATTGCCCAGCTGTATCTGCGAACGCCAGGTAGTCACTGAGACCAATACTTCGACTTTCAATCTTTCTAAATTTTCTACGCGTCGTGTCATGGCCATTTAGCCATATCGCCCGCCAGCTTTAATCACAATGTGATCCCAATAAATGGCTACCATATACTTTTAATGTTCCACGGCGATGTTTTTTTAATAAATACAATTTTACAACTTACATGTATATTTTACTGATCGAATATAAAATCTTTAACATTAAGAATGAAATGTGATGCCGGTGAAGTCTGACTCTCCCCCCGTTACAAAGGCAAGCTCTTTAAGCACATCTTTCTTAACAATTTCGCAAACATTCGGTGTTGTTTCAGCAAATTGGTTAGGAATGTTGTCTTTAGCCGAGGTTGTATTTGGCTTGTAGGGGAATGCCTTTTCCTTTAAGTAGCCCCCACAAGAAGGGTCAAATCAGGGGGTCGTGGGGAACAGCCGATATCGCCGCTTTTTGACATAATTCTTCCAAGAACATGTTCTAACAAAATTTGTACTATAGTTGTGTGCGATGTGTCCCCGTCTTGTTGGAACCAAGTACTGTGTTGGCTTAAGTGATGCAATTCGAACACAAGAAAGTCTTCATGTCCTGGTAGCGGTCACCAATAACCGTTATAGAATTACCCATCATTGTTATGTAGGAACTCCCCCACCACCTTTGCCCCACCGAGAAAACATAAAATACACACCATCCTCAAAGAAATATGGCCCACTGATAACGCCGGCCCCGTTCACAATTGAACAATTGTTTAATAAAAAGTCTTAATAATTTTTAGACGTTCTTGTGACGTAAGCTATTCTGTAATAAAATGTTGCCGACAATTACCTTCTGATGTCAAATCCTAACTCACAAGTGTCATGCAAGCTGAAATGGCGACAAAAGAAAAATCGAACTGCAACATGAAAAACACTCTACTGGTAAACTTGAGTTTTCGCTTTTGTATACGAGGTGTGCTTAAAAAATGACGGCAATTTTTGAATGTAACAACTATTATTAATTCGATTTAAAAACATTTTTGGTACACGTATTTCTGATGTATTTTGACATTTATTTCCAATTCATTTTCGACAGTCGAAAAGATTGTACATGGTTTAGGTTAAATAACAGACATAGCATGGGTGAAAAATCGAACTGCAACATGAAAAACACTCTACTGGTAAACTTGAGTTTTCGCTTTTGTATACGAGGTGTGCTTAAAAAATGACGGCAATTTTTGAATGTAACAACTATTATTAATTCGATTTAAAAACATTTTTGGTACACGTATTTCTGATGTATTTTGACATTTATTTCCAATTCATTTTCGACAGTCGAAAAGATTGTACATGGTTTAGGTTAAATAACAGACATAGCATGGGTGTAATATCCATGAAAAATTACCTTAAAGCGGACAAAATTGATTCGTTTAAAAAGTTCAATTAACAAATAAAAATTCTTTTAAAAACAAAGAAAGTGCCGTTATTTTTTTAACACATCTCGTATGTATTCTTCTTCTGTCTTCTTATATTGTGATGGATTGAGTTCGAAAATAAAACAGATTTTATTACTAGAACTAAGAAGTATATTAATTGAAGCAGGAAATTCTGTACTAAATTTGTGTTAAAAGCAATTGTAACAAGTTAATAGTTTTTGAATTTTGATATTAATTGCACGACTTATGTGTTTTTACGGAACTACCTCAGCAGTAGTTACTTCACGTCTTGACACTTCGCATACGCGACGCCCACAGCTATGTTCTTTACACCGATCGGAATCTAAACGAAACATTAAAAACAGTTGCTCCTCCAGCCATTCGATGTTACAACTCAGAGTACTAGGTTGTTCATTGAATTTTGTCATTCGATAAGATATGGCGCTATTTGGAAGGTCAAATGCTGTTTTGGGAAATCATTGATTAGTTGAGAAAGATTTAGTAGAAGCCAATTTTTGTTGAGGTTTTGACGTAAAGCACATTTGAGTGCGACTTTTCAGCAATATTTGGAGTGTTTTACTAACGCAAAAAAGAATTTTGGAAGTAGTTTCATCACCATGGATGAGATTTTGGTTTACCAGGGCAGTTTGATAAGTGAGTGCCTTTTGGAATTTCCTGCGCGGACACTCCTCCAACTGCGCAACACTGCTCGCATCACCTGCCATCTATAAATAGACTACTGTCAAAGTTTGAACAAGCTGCGTAATGTAGTTTGTGTTTGACAGCCATTGAAAGCAGAAAACGTCGTGAATTTTGACGAAAATGAAAAAAAGTGAATTTTCGTGTGCTGATTAAGCATTATTTTTTGCGTAAAAAAAAACATCACCGAATCCAAGGAAAGGCTCGATAAATAATATGGGAGCTCTGCACGATCAATTTCAATGGCTAAGAGGTGGTTTACTGAGTTCCGTTGCACACGTACCAGCACAAGTGACGCCGAACGTTCAGGCCGCCCAAACGAAGTCGTCACGTAGAAATCGTCGACAAAATCCATGGAATGTTATTGGGCGATCGGAGAATGAAAGTGCCTGAAGTGGCAGAGGCTGTATACATCTCAACTGACTGGGCACATCACATTTTTCATGAATATTTGAATATGAAAAAACTATCCACGCGATGGGTTCCGCGATTGCTCACACTCGACCATCAGCGGAATCGTGTGAACATTTCAGAGGAAAGTTTGGCGTTGTTCAGTCGCAAACCAAACGAGTTTTCGTACTGTTTCGTTACCGTGGACGTAAGCTAGATCCATCACAACACACCAGAGACCAAAGAACAATCAAGACAGTGGGTTTGTCCGGGTGGACGCGCACCAAAGAAGGCCAAGATCATGGCGACAATTTTTTTGGGATACACGCGATGTTATTCACATCGACTACCTTGAAAAGATTAAAACGATTACCGACGAATATTATTCAGAGCTTTTGAACCAGTTCGATATAAATTTGAATCAGAAAAGACCTCATTTTTCGAATAAAAAACTGCTGATTCATCAGGACAATGCACGGCTGCACACATGTGTAGTCACGATGGCAAAATCCGTAAATTGGGCTACGAACTGCTACCCCATCTAGCATATTTACCAGATTTAGCCACCTTCGGCTTTTTCCTATTTCCAAATCTGAAGAAATTGCTGGGCGGTAAAAGATTTGGGTCGAAAGAAGAGGTCATCACAGATACGAACGCCTAATTTGAGAGCCCTGAGGAAACCCATTATTTCGAAGGAATCAAAAATTTGAAAAACGCTGGACTATATGTATCGAGTTAAAAGGAAACTATGTTGAGAAATAAAACGCGAATTTACCAAAAAATATCTTTTATTCAAAAAGTCACTGACTTATCAATCTGCGCTCGTCATCCTGAATCAAAGCAAAAGACGAAGGAGTGGTGTGAAGCGAGATGAGGTCCAAAAACCGGTCAAGAAGGTGTTAGCATCAGTTTTTTCGGATGCAACTGCATGCAGCGACATCCTGAGAAAGATTGGCGCAAGTCTAATAACCTTGCCCGTAAAAATGAATTATTATGGCAAATTTAACAATCCTCGGATATGGACCGGATTCACGACGACGACCACGGAAATGAACTAGTTAATCGATTTGAGAATTTTTTCATAGAACGTCCCCTCACTATACAGAACTCGAGCTACACAGCAGCTAGCCAATACCCTGACCGAATATAACGCTGACATAACAGCATTACAAGAAATAAGATGGACGGGGAGTGGTGTTATTCAAAGAAATGAGTATGACGTTTATTATAGCTGTCATGCAAAACACCATCTTCTCGGGATAGGCTTTCTAGTCAGCCAAAAACTGAAGCCTACCATTATCGCCTTTAATGCAATAAACGAAAGGCTATGCATCTTCGCGTACGAGGCAAGTTTAAGAACTTAAGCCTCATAAACGTTCATGGACCTACAGAGGAGTCCCCTGATGACGAAAAAGAAGAATTCTACGAGAACGTCAAACGGGCCCTCAATGCCTGCCTATACTTAAGAAGTATAACATTGCCGAGTACCAGCTATAAGATACTCTCCTCTATCCTACAAGATCGGATAGCCCCATATGCTAAAGTCATCATTGGTCAATATCAGTGTGCTATCATCTATTTATAGACTTTAAGGCCTCCTACGACAGCATAGCCAGGGTAGAACTATATAATGCCATGAGAGATTTCGGCATTCCAAACAAATTGATATGACTATGTAGGTTGACCATGATCAACGTAACTAGTCAAGTAAAAATAGCGGGATTCATGTCCAAACCAAAAAACATCTTTAATGGACTCCGACAAGGAGGCGGTCTGGCCTGCCTCCTCTTCAACCTGGTGTTGGAGAAAGCAATCCGCAACTCTGGCGTTACAAATAGAGGGTCTATTGTCACCGAGTACTGCCAGATACTTGCATACGCAGATGACATCGACATCATCGGTAGATCCGATTCGGCTGTACAGGATTCCTTCACCCAGATCGAGCAGGCGGCACAAAAACTGGAACTGCACATTAATGAGGGGAGCACTAAGTACATGGAGGAAACTTCTGCGAAGAGAGGACGTAACGTTGGTCAAACTATCAGGGCAGTGGAGCGCGAATTTGAAATAGTGCAATCCTTTAACTACCTTGGGTCAATAGTATCAGCCGATAACAATATGGAAGAAGAAATACGCGAACAGCTGATCTAATCCAACAAAGCTTACTATGATCCATCAAGGCTCTTTAAATCTCGATATTTATCCAGAACATCCAAGCTACTTCTGTACAAGACCATGATCTTACCAGTACTCGTGTATGAATCCGAGACGTGGGTGCTCAATAAAAGGCACTCTGAGCTCTTAGCTGCGTTCGAGAGGAAGGTCTTAAGGAGAATTGTTGGCCCCTTATGTGGGGGAGGACGATTACGGACACGCTATCACTATGAGTGCGATCTACCTTGAAGCTAACTAAGCGGGACACCTAAGTCGAATGAGCGAAGAGGAGCCTCAGCGGAATGTCCTTTGTGGCAGGATATAGGGAAGGCGACAGCGCGACTGACCTTGTCTGCGAAGGAGAGATGGCGTAGTGTAGGACACCCAGAGCTTGGGGGTGCCAAACTGGATGACATCGGAATCGAGACCAGTGGAGAGACTTGTTAAATAAGGCCAAAACCGGATCCCAGTTGTAGTGCCGATGATGCTGATGATAAAAATTGAGTAGGTCTGTTATGCAGTGACTCCCCCACCAGCTTTGTCCCGCTAAGAAACCGAAACATAAACTTAATACAAAAAACATACATCACCGTTTCAGATTATACGCAATTTACATTGTTAAAGTAAACTCATAAAATATAAACCGGAAACATGAATTGGCGCATACAAGCGCCCAGTTATGATACCGGCGATGATGTGTCAGATAAACTCGAGATCATTCATCGGCATTGAAAACATCATGCGATGTAACGGTTACATCGTATGTTCTGGTTTTCTCAATGGATTTACGACAACAAAGAAGAGAACTGGTGGCCTCGCATCTTTCGATGTGTGAGTCGATAAAGGGAGTCAATTATAACTTATAGTCGTGTGGGAGGTATCTAAAACTTGTTGAGTTCCAGCTGTCTGGCGAACCCTGGGTTATTTATGTGCCGCAATTCCTTACACACTGTGAATAAAGAATTTATAGCAAAAAGAAGAGAGAAAAACATATAACGAGTGTTTCTTTTTAAATTAAAGAGGCTAATTGATGGAAAACGGTAAACTGCGTGTCTTTTCCAATACAAACATCAAACAAAAACATTTTTCAATTCTTCCGTCCCGGTTGACAGTGAATGTGTACCTGATATCGTTTAACACTTCACGCATTTTTAACCAGAGAGAGAAACGAAAGCCCCGACAGGAGGTATTGTGTACAAGAGCCAGTTAAAGTGACCTAAGTTTAATAAAGCTAATATTAGTTGGACCGATAGAAAATCGGTGACAATTAAATAACAACGACTCAACCAGGGACCAAGAATCAAAGAAAACATCAAACCGTAGGGGCAATTGGAAGCCGTCTTCCAAAGTTTGGTAGTAGGTTACCTAGAGTTGACTGATGGCACATTTTTCAGCGCAAACCGGATCCTCGAAGAGTCATTAATAGTTAGCGCAGATATTCCCACTGTGTGGAGGAGGGCTAAACGATGCCCTTTGGTAGAAGATCCCCAAATGTCGCTTTGATGGCGGCGAGATTGTCGCCACTCAATCTGCGCGGAAGTTCGATGTCCGGTGAAGCTGTGATAGAGATGGTGTGCCTTACCTTTGGGCCCGGAATTAGGGCGGGGCCGGCGTTGAGGGTAAAAACATCAGTTCAAGAAGTTCCATAGAGCGTGCGCCAACTTATCAGTGTCGAAAGATCCAACGATTGCGGAAACTGAAAGCAGTGCTGTCGGGGCAATAGTTCCGTATGATGCTATCTCAGTGAGTGGGTAGAATAAGTGTTTATTTTTGACGTTGGCCATGAGTCCCTGTTTCCCCAGGAAGTTCACCCCTGGTATGGCGTGGGGAACATCTGCGATGATAAGGATTAGGGCGCTTGTAGGGATTATCTTAAAATTAACTTAAAATTGAGGGCTGGGGAACTAAGGAAAGTAGAGAGACGGTGGTTGGAGAGCCAGGACAGGGTAGGGTGGGGATAGACCGGAAGCTTGGATGTGAGAATGAGGATGGCCATGAGTTGTGTGAGTGTAAAAGTGTGGGGGGTGTGGGGTTCAGAGGGGATAACGAGACGAAATTCAAGAACGGAAGAGGTTAAAATCAAAAGAGGGGGCGAAAGAGTTTTGCCCACCCCAATATTCGCGAAATGGGTTCATTAGAGCTGCAAGAAGTGTGATGGACGGGCAAAAGCAGAAGATACGAGTGTTCCGCCTATTTCGGGGGTTACTATAAAACGTAATGAAGGAAAGCAAGCTTGGGCAGTTGATTAAACCTGAGAGAAGCCGGTGGATGATGACGATGTCGACATGAGTTCTGCACTCTTCAACTCTGTTATGCTTAATTAGGAGGAGACGGCTTGTGTATGGGGGTAGAATCTGTGATTTTCCAATTCAATCACCGGAGGTCAAATCATAAAACCGACGTTGATTGCTTTCGATCCTACGAATGCGGGGGGAATAATAAGAGTACCAGATCGACTAGAATATTCAAGAAGAGGACGGACAAACACTCAGTAGAGCGATCGAGTAACGTGGGGATTAGAGAATTCTTTCGACCAGCGTTTTACTAAACCAATGGCAGAGTTGGCCTTGAGGATTATATCGTCAATATGTGGAATAAAGCTAAGCTCCCTATCTCATAAGATGCCTAGGTCATGAATAGATTGTACGGGTGATTAAGTAAGAAATAGGCACTTCGCGGGGAAGGGGAGCGCTTACAGTAGAAGTTGTTTGAGTGACACTTAGCGGTATTTCGTTCAAGGCAGTTGTTTTGCCACCAAGTTGAAAAGCTATCGAGATCCGTTTGGAGAAGTGAGGAATCGAGAGGAGAGCGAATCGTCTCGAAGAGTTTAGTGTCATCCACGTAGAGAGACGGAGGAGTGCTTGATACTGGAATCTATATCGTTAATGGGGAGAATAAATGGGAGGGTACCAAGATGACTGCCCTGGTGAACCCCTGAAGTTGGGAGAAGAGGATTGGAAAGAGTGGATTTAAATCTGACACGGTAGGTTCGAGCTCCTCAATAGTATACTGGTTAGTATACCCGCCTGTCATGCGGGAGACCGGGGTTCGATTCCCCGTCGGGGAGCCTCTGGCGCAAGACTAATGACCTTGCCCGGAAAAAACAAATCATTATGGAAAATTTAACAAGCCCCAGGACTTGCTAAATAAGGCCAAGACCGATTCCAGGTTGTAGTGCCGATGATGATGATGATGGTAGGTTCGATCATCAAAATAGGAAGAAATTTACTTAATCAGTAGGAGTTCGGATCCAAGGCAGGATAGCTTAAAGTGGATGAGATTGTGGGAGACTTTGTCGAGGGCCTTGCTGAAATAGATGGTGATTACGTCGACTTCGCTGCCATTCTCAAGGGCAAGTTTAGTTTAGTTTAGTTTAGTTTAGTTTAGAGTAGTTGAGTTTAGTTTAGTTTAGTTTAGTTTAGTTTAGTTTAGTTTAGAGTAGTTGAGTTTAGTTTAGTTTAGTTTAGTTTAGTTTAGTTTAGTTTAGTTTAGTTTAGTTTAGTTTAGTTTAGTTTAGTTTAGTTTAGTTTAGTTTAGTTTAGTTTAGTTTAGTTTAGTTTAGTTTAGTTTAGTTTAGTTTAGTTTAGTTTAGTTTAGTTTAGTTTAGTTTAGTTTAGTTTAGTTTAGTTTAGTTTAGTTTAGTTTAGTTTAGTTTAGTTTAGTTTAGTTTAGTTTAGTTTAGTTTAGTTTAGTTTAGTTTAGTTTAGTTTAGTTTAGTTTAGTTTAGTTTAGTTTAGTTTAGTTTAGTTTAGTTTAGTTTAGTTTACTTTAGTTTTGTTTAGTTTAGTTTAGTTTAGTTTAGTTTAGTTTAGTTTAGTTTAGTTTAGTTTAGTTTAGTTTAGTTTAGTTTAGTTTAGTTTAGTTTAGTTTAGTTTAGTTTAGTTTAGTTTAGTTTAGTTTAGTTTAGTTTAGTTTAGTTTAGTTTAGTTTAGTTTAGTTTAGTTTAGTTTAGTTTAGTTTAGTTTAGTTTAGTTTAGTTTAGTTTAGTTTAGTTTGGTTTAGTTTTGTTTTGTTGCAGTACAGCAACAAAGCATAAAATGATTAAAGATCTAAAATAAAAGGGAAACATCAAGCAGCCTCAAATGCCAGACTGGTTTCTGGAGCGTGACATTAAAATGCTAGCAGTAATTCTAAATGACAAATTGATATCAGATGCACTGCTCGGCACATTACCAATCAAATCAGAACATTCCTACAGTTTGAATTAAGATGGTGACTCTATGCCAAACTCACCGAAATATCTACACATAAAGATTTTTTTTTTTTTTTTTTTTTTATTAGACTTCTCTCGGGAGAGGCGAACCTATAGCGTCGAGTGGGCGCCCCGAGATGCCATCAAATAACTGTTGCAGTTCTTTTTGAACAGTTGCAGGTTGTAACGCTCCGGGAACACTCGCGTGGGAAGGGAGTTCCACAGCTTCCCCGCTCTGTAACGGAACGAGTTCTGATACAGGGATGTTCGCGCTGTCGGGAGATGAACCACAAACGGGTGCGATCCGTCGGATTGTCTTGTGGAGCGCATATAGACCGAATTGCGTGGAACAATGCCAAGAATCTCCGAAGAACAGCACCCGTGATAATATCTGTAGAACAGACAGAGGTCGGCCACGCGCCTTCGATGTGATAGCGACTGTAGTCCCGACGTCAGCGCCGAGTCCCCGATCAGGCGGATCGCTCGTCTTTGTACGCTCTCAAGTAGGTCGAGGGTATGTTTAGGAGCCGAGCTCCAAACATGAGAGCAATATTCGAGCGCGGGTCTAATTTGAGATTTATATAGGAGAATGGCCGAGCCCTCGAGGCTGGGGAAAGTTTGAGATTGCTCGGCGTCACGGTCTGTGGGAATGTATCATGGCATAAACACGTATCGGGTATCGCCAGATCAGCCTCAGGAAAACTGAGTTATCTTTTTAGAGCCAAGAAATATTTTACTCCGGCCCAACTTCTTCTCCTATATAAAAGATAGATGATATGGACGAAGAATGTTATCCTGCCATATCAATGAAAGCTGCTACCAACAACACACGTCGTCTATTCGACAATACACTCAAGCATTTAGCGCCTAAGCTTATACCTCAATAAAAATCAAACAATGAGGTTACAGCAGAAAATTCTGTGGTGGCACTGAATGCTGCTAGTTGCTGAATAGAGGAAAAGAAAAAATTGTCTATTCATTAACAGTTTTCATTGTTACTGTTTGACACAGTTTTGGTTTTGTTGTTACGGTTTTAGAGACAGTATGTGTTTTAACGTTTTTCATATAGAAGATTTTATACGGACCCCAACCAGGGAGCATGCCTCTCAGTGGATCAACAGAAGCTGTACTCCAACGGCCCAGGGATGCACTTGGTTCGCAACTGCCATTCCGACAGGACACGCGCCAAGGTTAACCCCGAATCCGACTCCGCGCTGATACCGCCTCACACACGCACGACCGCATCTACCAACGGGCGCAGCATCTATCACGTCACCCGATACCGATGTAGCGAGACTCATCACCAGCCATCACATGGTCACTGGGTGTGAGTTGCGACCTTACAACTCCAACCCAGATCAATTGTCCAGTTCGGCGACCACAAAAAACAACGGACCCCAGCTATGGGAAAGAAGTTCCCGTTGTCATTGGCCCTACGGGCCATCCCAGACCCCCAAGCCTTCAGGGCCCCTCGGGGCGGGCGACCTCCTCCCAACTTCCCACCCACATGAAAACAAACAACAACATCCAACAGACCAGCGAATCAACCACCCTCTCAACCACCAGTAGCAGACCACACACCACCGGCACCAAGCACACCCCGACCCCGGGCCTCCTCCATCTCGAACAAGATGGTTCGCCAATGACTGGCGAAGGCGGGCGGAATGTTGCGGAAACGCAACTAAATACAGCGGGAAGAATCTAGTACGTTCACCGTCTAGTACACTCCCCGACCAACATACTCACCACACGCCTGTCAGCCGGCAGTTGACGATGCGTCATCGCCTAGGCACGCCATCGGACTGTCATCTAAAATGGGACCAACGGTTTTTGGTCACCATACCAGCTCGTCGTTGTGTGTACACCGTTCGCTCGTAATTGAGTAATTCATGTTCTCTCGCTCCAAACAGCGTCACGGTACTGAATCCATACAAACTCCTTAAAATATGATTAATTTATGTACTTTACTAAGCTAATTACCGAAAATAAAAAAGATAGACATTGTTGGTTGCAGTGCAGCTAGTTTGTTTGCGTGTCCTTGAGTTTATAACTGAAAGTCAGTGATTTGCCGAAGAGAATTATAGCGCATCATCTTGGACCTCACCCCCCTGGTCGCCTCACTTCCCTTGTGTAATTCGTAGCCGTTCGTTCGCCACCAGAACTCTTATCTCAAAATACAAACATTTGACTTCAGCCAAGTATCTTTTTCGAGATTATGCTCGCATTTTCATGCATTCGGGATACAAAATCCCGATAAGATTTTGAATAAAAGGGTAATGAATTTCAGATTCGGAGATCAGTCTCGATTGGCGTCCGAGGTGTAAGGACGCCAGAAAATAAATTTCCTAATAAAAGAAATTTAAAGTATTTGAAAAGCATTTTTATTGGGCCTGGCCGATTCCTCCTATTCAACAATCGGTCGCCACACTTCCCTCAGGTCCGAGGGAGCACGCTGGCGACCGCAACGAGCTTTCTAGGGAGCGATCTTAAGAGATCCCTCATCCTTTTAAGGACAAGGAGACACGGTCCCTGAGTGAAAGGCTACAACGTTTTATTATTATTATTTAAACGAGACACATGTACACATTTCCAAAAGTTGAAAAAATTCTTCAATAATTCTTGTTTAGTACTCCGGAAACGACCCCGACCCATAGTACGTACTTTGCACTACCCAAACGTTTAATTATATATTTCGTATTCACAGAATTTAAATCACGACGCAATTTAAAATTATAAACAATTACATTTCTGCTTTCTCGGAAAAAATTGATGTGCACACCTCGGCACTTGGGCAAGGAATGGAAACAAACTACCGACTAAAAACCTTGAAATCAATGTGGTTGCCCAGAAAAGTATCAACTGTACCTTTGGCATCGTGTCAGCTGGGTTTTGGACGATAGCGTTTCCGGAAGTCCAGGGGATGTATATTTCGATGCCGTTGTCTGGTGAGAGCGAGCAGTCCTTAGTTGTTCTAGCACCTTGATCGTTCCTTTAAATTTGAGATCACCGCTTTGGAGTTCGTTTTCTTCAAGCCTTTGGCCTTGATCGGCGTCTGTACTGGTTATGTTCTCGGCGTCAGCTAGGGCTGAAGTATGTCCTCTCCCGACGGCGACCCGAACTGAAATTTGCGGCGGATGATCCCCGCTTGGCCGCAAGATTAAAGACCTTGTCCGCAAAAAACAAATCATTATGGAACATTTAACAAGCCTCAGGACTTGCTAAAGAAGGCCAAGACCGGTTCCCGGTTGTGGTGCCGATGATGATGATGATGCTGATCCCTGCTTGGTGGCGGCTGATGATGGGATGGTTTGACTTACAAATATCGACGACAGATGGTCCTCCGTTGATGATGCCTAACGCTGGAGTGTAGTTTATCGCATGGTTCAACTGCGGTGGAGGCTAGCATCGAAGTGAGTCATTTCAGCCAATTATCATCCCATTTGGTGACGTCATGCAAAGTTGGTAGGGTAATCAGGCGTCGGCTTTCGTTGCACGTGTGAGCGATACACACGTAGTGTCGCTTTGACTGCACGCAAATTAAACCATGCTTTCATCTGTGTGTGGGAGTGACCAAAACTGCGCCTGACTTAACTAATCGAAAAGCATTTTTGGTGTGTCTTTGCTTTCGGCGATGGCGTAGAGGTTGTGGTCTGTGTCGAGCCACAACACCGTGATAAATTGTTTTGAATTAAATAAAAAGGGCACAAACATTTGCTTGAGTTTTTACGTTGCTTTGTCAGCAGATTCACGCACACTTTTTGTTTATTATTACTGTTGGCCAAGCAAATAACGTTTTATATGGACGATTTATCAATATTTTTGTATGACTAGATAAAACAGTCCGGTTGCAAATCGTAAAATTACCGACCAAAACCCTTAATGTCCGACTTATCAAAAATTAAGAATTATTTAAATATTGGGTTGTACCACATGAAATGTTCGATTTTATAGTAAAATTTAAGAGCCAATATTATTTTTCCGTAAATTTTTATTAAATCAAAATAGGATCCGTTGGCATCTATGACATTCTTCCAACACGATACACGGTCAAATATTCCTTTCCCGTAGAAGTGTTGACTTTTTGAGGCAATGAAATCTTCAAAGGATTTTATGACATCTGCTCGGTTCCGGAAGACCTTCTGCCGACAAAATGAATCCATATTGTGGAAAAGATGGTAGTCTATCGGAGAAATGTCAGGATCGTACGGCGGATGCGAAAGAATTTTAAATCCCAACTGCAACCGTTTTTGCAAGGTTACTTGTGAGGTATGAGGTCTAGCATTGTCATGCCAAAGGATCGGGCCGTGCCTATTGACCAACGCCGGTTGCTTTTCAACCAGCTTGGCATGCAATATGTCGATTTCCTCACAATATTTGATAGCGTTTATCGTTTCTCCTGGTTGAAGAAATGAAAAGTGGATTGGCCCTTTCGACTTCCACCAAATTGTTACCATAACCTTTTTTGGTTCAACATCAGGCTTGGGGGTGTGTTTTCATTTTTCACCTGCATCCATCCACTGCCCAGGTCTTTTACTGTTATCATACAGAATTCACTTTTCATCACAGGTGACTATCCGGAGCAAAAACGGTTTAGTTTGGTTTCTTAATCTAAGCGATGGGCACATTTTCAGGCGCCGTAGTTTTTGGGGCTCGTTCAGTTCATGGGGTACCCACTTATCGAGTTTCTTTACCTTTCCTATTAGAGAAAGATGTCGACTTATTGTAATTGTGAATACTCCCATGCTTTGTGCAATCCAACGCACCGATTTCGTTGGGTCCACATTCACCGTTGCTCTTAAAACATCCTCGTCAACTAACGTTTCCGGCTTCCCACGAGATTCATTTTCGAAGCTGAAATCTCCCGAACGGAACTTTCCAAACCAACGTGTATAGTGTGTTCGTTTACCGCTACATCCTCAAATGCGTCATTAATGTTCATAATCATTGCCGATGACGCATTATGTCCCATTTTACATTCATAAAGGAAGAGAGCTCGCATTTGAACTGCCGACAGCATGGTAAACAATTCCTAGAAAAAAATAACCGTACTTGTAACGAACCCTAAAATTCTCACACGACAATCACATGTACCACTTTACTTATAAAAAAAAAGGAACGCTCTGGCACAGATGTTCACTCGAGAACTTCTTATTTCCGACTGAGCGAAAATCGAACATTTCATGTTGTACAACCCAATATTTGGAATTATAATTTGGAATGTTTATCCTTGTGATTATTAGAAGAGAATCAGCAGTTGAAAAATATGGTGAGTCAAAAACAGACGTATTCAATATAATCAAGGCTTTTAATCACTTCTAGCAAAGAGCCCTGACTTCTCTTTATTAATTCTTGGCCACACGATAGCCCTATATTAATGTTCACTCTATTTATTTTTAATATAAACCATCTGTTAATCTTAATGGATAGTGCACTCTGTTTTTTATTATTTTAATTTTCGAATGATCAGACAGCATATATTTGTTCAAATTCGCAGAGGTAGTTTTGAAGCTTATATAAATTTTGATCGTCTAAGTTTAATTTTATACATAGGTCAGAATAAGCTTAAAAAAGAGTAGATTTTTTTCATAGCTTATAGTGTGTAGAAGTCCCCAAAATCGTTTTTGCGTAAATAATTTTATTTGAAAAAAGTTACACCGTAACGAGGTAGGCGCAGTAGGCTCTCAAATGTATACTAACAGACCAATTGTACTTTAGAACCTGACATAGTAGTTAGACGTGCTGGTGCCATCTGTAGGTCAGGTCGGAAACTTTTCACCCCACCCTCGTATTGCGTTTTGAAGTTTTAAACACGTTTTTCTTGAAACCATGTTTTTCATATTGCTCTCCACGATATCTCAAAAACTACTTGAAGGATCGGGTGGCCTTTTTTTCTTTTTTTTTTTAATTTTTATTTAGATTTAAGTCATTGGAATCCTTACTACAAAAAGATGAAATATCCATAATTTGTTTTAAAGAGAAAAAACTCCTTTTACAGAGAAAAAATTGTTAAAAGTCGTATTAAAAAATTTAAAAGTGTCCCATTTTGTTAACTTTCGACTTTCATGGATGATTCTACCAGGCGCTCCAACTACACCCATATGTTGGGTTACACCACATGAAATGTCCGATTTTCGTTCGGTCGTAAATAGGAAGTTCTGGAGTGAACATCTCTGCCAGAACATTAAATTTTCTTTTTTACTAAGTAAAGCGGAAAGAGTGCTTGACGTGTAAGCATTTTAGGGTTCGTTACAAGTACGGTTATTTTTTTCTAGGAATGGTTTACCAAGCTGTCAGCAGTTTAAATTGGAAGCCTCCTCCTCTATGGAATTAAAAAGGGACATAATCCGTCATTGGCAATGAAAAACATTAATGACGCTTTTGGCGATGTAGCCGTAAACGAACGCACTATACGACATTGGTTTGGAAAGTTTCGTTCGGGAGATTTCAGCTTCGAAAATGAATCTCGTGGGAACCCGGAAGCGTTAGTTGACGACGATGTTTTAAGAGCAGCGGTGGATGTGGACCCGACGAATTCGGTGCGAGAGATTGCACAAAGTATGGATGTATTCCCAATGACAATAAGTCGACACCTCTCTCTCATATGAAAGGTAAAGAAACTCGATAAGTGGGTGCTCCATGAATTGAACGAGTCCCAAAAACTACGGCGTCTGGAAATCTGTCCATCGCTTAGATGAAGAAACCAAACTAAACCGTTTTTGCACCGGATAGTCACCTGTGATGATAAGTGAATTCTGTATGATAACAGTAAAAGACCTGGGCAGTGGGCCGATGCAGGTGAAAAACGAAAACACACCCCCAAGCCTGATGTTCAACCAAAAAAGATTATGGTAACAATTTGGTGGACGTCGAAAGGGCCAATCCGCTTTTCATTTCTTCAACCAGGAGAAACGATAAACGCTATCAAATATTGTGAGGAAATCGACATATTGCATGCCAAGTTGGCTGAAAAGCAACCTTCGTTGGTCAATATGCACGGCGCGATTCTTTTGCATGCCAATGCTAGACCCCATACCTCACAAGTAACCTTGCAAAAACGGTTGCAGTTGGGATTTGAATTTCTTTCGCAGCCGCCCTACTCTCCTGACATTTCCCCAATAGACTACCATCTTTCTTTGCTATCTGGTTTCATTTTGCCGACAGAAGTTCTTCCAGAACCGAGCAGAGGTCATAAAATCCTTTGAAGATTTCATTGCCTCAAAAAGTCAACACTACTACGGGAAAGGAATATTTGACCGTGTATCGTGTTGGAAGAATGTCATAGATGCCAACAGATCCTATTTTGATTTAATAAAAATTTACGGAAAAATAATATTGGCTCGTAAATTTTACTATAAAATCGAACATTTCATGTGGTATAACCCAATAGTTTGTGAAAATTCTTCGATTATTAATTTTTGACCATTTTTACAGGTGCAAGAATGGCCAACAGCAAGGCCCCTTTTTTGTGAGACGGTCACATAACAAGACATCTCAACAATTATTGTCACCACATTTTTTAATAAACCTTTTTTTTTTGGACTTTAGAGGATATTAAACAAGTAACAAAAAGTTTGAGTTCTTTATTTATTTCCTTCTATGAGAAAATTATTGTTTTTGAGGCTCTCAGATGAGAACCTTCCATTAAGTCCAAAGACATCTTGCTGTGACTACAAGTAAACGATAATTTTAGAAAACTTGTAAAACTTAGGACAAAAACCAATAGTTTAAGGCTACCTCCAACTTAGAGTACCTGTGTGGAAGCAGTGATTGTGGTGAAGGTAAGGAAGGTAGAGTTCAAACTTTTTTGTGTCCAGTTAGAAAATCTAAAGTTTAGAGAAAATTAAATAAGAAAAATAATATAAGATAATTGATGAAAATTGTATAACTAACAAGTACGTGTGTTTGCTTCTTTACAAAGAAACCCATTTATAACATACCTGACGTAGGCTGTCAACTCGTATTGAGGAATGGTATGACAGAAGGTGTACACTGACACTTCGCGTAATTGACGTTTTGATGACATTTCCTTCACAATTTAATCGAATATGTTTTTGCTTTTTTACTTTTAAGTTGCTTCATTTATAATAAAGTATTAGTCAATAAATATGTTAAAGCAACATATTTTAATCGAACTCAAGCAGTTTATATCTGCAATAGCTTCACATCGTGTGGATTCGAAAACCATCAATTCCGCACATTTGGCTCGGACCAGCCTCCATTTATTGGATGATCTTCCGGCGTCCCGTGAAATTGTCTTCGACTACTTTGCTTTGGTATTTGATTTAACCGTAGGAAATTATGTTGCAACTGTCGGGTCGGAGGGAAAGAATCCACCTCCTCAGGTTGAGGATGTATGTAATGATATACAAGAAGCTTTGGAAAGTTTAGTAACCAAAGGGCCACCAGCTTGGTGTCCACTAATTGCATCGTGGTGTCTTAACTTGGTGGGGAAATTATCTGATAAGTATCCAATAAAAGTACAAATGTCTATCGGACAAACATGCAATTTTTGGATCAACTGCAGCACCATGAAAGGTTTACTCAGTCTCATTAGCTCGTGCTTTAGGAAGATGACAAACACTGAAGCTGAATCCTGTGTTGAGACACTCCTCGGTGAGTAAATTCATTTGTCGTGTGCGGATATACAAATAATTTCATTTTGTAGCTGTTTTTCAGAGATTCCCCATATCATTTGACTGGGTGGTAGCGCGTCTCGGTGGTTGCTTCCCGCGTAAGATCATTTCCCAGATACTCCAGTGCGGGCTAAAGAAGTTTGTGGAAGATATTCGCTGTCACTTTGACTCGGAGATCGGAATTCTTGACTACTTGACGTACGCTCATGAGAAAGAACTCATGCTTGCCATCCATGACCTCTTCGAGGTTTGATGAGCTATAATCCATTATAGAGATTGACTCTTAATTCCAAATTTGTTTTTGATTCAGGATGGCTTTGCCCCGAAGAAATCTATCCATATACAAGTTGTGCCATTTTTGACGCAGATAGCTCGTTGTTCTCAGAATCTTCTGCAGTGCATAGTATCGGTCTTCCTGGAAATGTGTAAGTTTGAATAGATTAAGTCTATGCCCGCTCTTTGACAAATAAGTGTTTACAATGATTTTCAGACGATGATTCATTGGTAGATTTGATAGTGCGCCAGTCGCCAGCTTGGTTGGCCAATAAAGTGTTCGCGGAGTTACAACCATCGTTTGGGAATTTAATTTTCGGACTTAAGATGAGTGGGCCGAAGATACTGATAACTGTCGCTAGACTGGCCGAGAAGTACATGTGGTGTCAAGACTTTTTAGAATACAATTTACAGGAGTTGGAACAGATCATCCTCTTGAACACGGAATGCCCTTTGGTTACTCACTTGAACAGCGATGCCATTAAATATTTGCTGTGGAAGGCGAGCCTAAGCACGGACATGATCGAGCAGCAAACCGCCGTGCGATTGCTGTTGTTTTCTTGTAAATACAGTTAGAATCGATTCACGAAAGAAGCAAATCGTCTTACTTGATTGCGTTTTTTAGCCACAAAGTTTCCCTACATATATCATCAGACCATCTCCGAGTTACTACGAAAGTCATATGTTGTTAACCAGTCAGGCATCGGAGCTCTAATTCGGATGGTGGGTGGACAAAATGGTGTGGTGGAGTTTCCTGGTATAAAACAGGGTATTCAAATGCTTCTGGAAGATGTTCTGCTCAAGCTACAATTCCACAGTAAAGACAAGCAAAGCCAGGCCCTCAGCACAATTCAAAACTTAATCACCCTAGCAAAGTAAATAGTCAGTATGTTGTTGCTCTGAACGCTGGCCTAACTTCTCTTTCATTGCAGACTGGAAAAGAAGAATATCCTTCCCTATTTGAAGCAGCAAAGTATTGTAACTATCTTGAACGAATGCTTTAGCAAATTGCTCCATATACTCTGTTGTGCTCTTACCAAACTAACGCTGGATGTGGAGGATTTCGTAGATATGGGATTTGAGATCAGCAAGAAATTTAAGAGTCAAGCCGAGGAAACCGAAGTCAACCACGGTGATCATGCCTCCATTGCTCACCTCGTCATCGAACTTTTCAATATCATAGAAGCGGGCCATAGACAGAATGTGATGAGCACACCGGACGTTTTAAAACTTGCTAGTTTGACCGTGAAATATTTCTTCTGGTGTCTTTTGGAAAAAAGTAAGTTCAGAAAGTGATTGAGTTTAGTAGGAACTTTATGTTGGTCCATCGTAGGCCCAACGCTTCGATTGGTAGCGGCAAATCGCGCATTCACACTCTTCCAAAGGCAGTGTAGCGCCAGGAAATCTGCTAGAGCGGTTTGCTTAAGAGAATTAGTTGAGGGAGCCCTCTTTTTCCATGGCAACCTTTTTGGGGGAAGAGAGGAGATGGACGACGACGATGAGTCTATTACTCATAACGATATGTTGATGTATTCCAATCAAAAGCAAACTGGTGGACATAATGCTAACCGGACAGTTTTGCACGCAGGTGTTATTGGCAAAGGCCTGCGGCCTGAAGTGACGAATGTTCGGACAGCGATTGCTGATCCTGAACTGCAGGGTATGCTGCTGAAAGCGATTGATTCTTGTTGTAATGATGTGGTGAGCAGCTTTCCTTAAAGCAGTGAAACTTTGATGTAATAGAAGATCTTTTCAGGATAAGCCGAATCAAAGCTACGAGGGTTATTCCATGGTGTCTTTGTTGCTCGTAGAGATGGTGTCAACAGATATCATGTACAATGGATTACCATTCCCCGATGAGGAATTTACGAAAGTTACAATGGAGCGGGATCTACGAATCCGTGGAGCGTTCACTACATCCCCTGTCTTATGGGCGTTATTAGGATTTATTGCTGTTCACCGCCCAGCACTGTGTTTCTCGTCAGTACTATTGCGTGCCCTCTGTGCAACATGTCTACATCAATGGAGAGCTAGGAACGGTATGTATTCTCAATCAGCTTTGACACAGTAGCAACTATAAGGGGCACTATACGGGTTACCATAGCATAGCAAGTTCCGTATTGCTTCCTGTGAAGAAGTGCCAAAGGTGTTCTACGATCAAAATCGTTATTGCAGTTCAACTCAATTTGCATAATTCTCAATAGCTACGTTATTCTAAAACGACATCAACTGTTTCTTACCATCCGCCCTTATAAACACAGTGTCGAAGTTTCTCTGCCTTTAAATGCTACAAACCCCTGTGTTGTCAGTTAAATTTCCTTCGACCAACAGTGGCTATAATGAAAAACACTCAAAAGAGTAGTATGTGTCTATGAGAAATCTAAATAGGGCAGTCTAAACGACTTTCACTTGGTGTGAGCACATTTATTTTATTCAGAATGAAGCGTTACAAAACCAAATAGAATATGTGGTTCGGCCCTTTTGCAGGGACGGTGTTGGAACTAAAAAGTCGCAGCTCGCGACATCAACTTCATTGAAATGCACTTCTATAGAGTAAAAACCTTGTGGACTCTAGCTTCTAAGACTCTGTTAATTCGTTGGTATAATTTACAGTTAAATAGAATTTATGTACAAGACAACTTTACGCGACAACATATAAATCGTAACATTAATTTTTGTTTCAAGTTAACAAATTCCAGCAGATCGACAAAAGTGACGAGCTGATGCAGTGCACCATAAATGTTCTCCAGATAATGGCGTTGGGGCAACTCTTACCACCACCATTGTCTAACCTTCACAACGTGATTGGGTACTTCGATGCCCCAGAGGTAGGTACTTGTATTTTTTTTTCACCCTAAATTATTGCATTTATGCTTTTTTAATCTTCTCTAGATCGCACTTATCCTAAAAGAATGTGTGTGGAACTACCTTAAGGATAATGTTCCATCTCCAGTGATGTTCACGTGTGATTCGAATGCGCTGCATTGGCGCAATCCGAATGCAATAAAGGTACCTGCGCAATATGTCGACATCTTGCGCAATATCATGCAAAAGAAACTCTCTAAGCTGGGAACCCATTATTATCAAATGTTCCACATGTGCGAAGTGGACAATCCGGCAACCGAATCCGCCGAGAAATAACACGATAAAAGAAGCTGCACATTTCTGTAGTCTGAGCAAACCATTATTTTATTTCAAGGGAAAATTTGCCTGCTCGTCAGTGAACATTCCTTCTGATCTCAATTAGAAGGAATGGAAACAATCCACTATAATGTAATTAATACAAACAATCGTTCCATCCAACAACCTTGAAGTTTTATAAATGTCGTAATAAAACATTTCCCGCTTCAGCTTCTAAAATTTCTATTTATTGAATTTAACAATAACTTCCAGTCTGGGTTCTCGTTGTAGTTGGTGTGCAGTCATCGATCAATGTGTATTCACTCTGTGGATTTCTAGGTCAATGTTGATCCCAATTTGATCTCTGACCAGCAGCGAACTTTTAGGTATCTAGAAATCTTGGATGTGTGCCACAAGTGAATTATGAATCATACAATGATGACAATTTGGTTCATATTTTGTTTAAAACCCAAGAACATAGAGGTACACTAAAAAAGTTTTTGTTTTTGGTTGTTTCCGAATTTGTATAACGACGACGATGGGATTTCAAAGCGCTGGAAATGTTGTAGCTTGGGACTTCCCGGGAGCTAAACCCGTATTTATGCTGTGGGCGGCGGAGAGACTATTAGTGTCAGCAGGATATTTCTGAAGTTTGTGACTGGGAACGGCGACAACACTAACAGGACGAAACAAGGAGCAATTACTAAAAAAGTTTTAATCGAAATTCGTAAATTTTGTAACTAATGAAAATTTTGAGGGCGTTTTTTTTTCTTGCCAATAGAACATAAAAAGTATAGAATGTGAGAAAATGCGTGCAGAATGAACACAGAAAAGAGAACCCGAAGCAGACGAAGTATAAAATGAAATGAAATTAAAAGCAAGGACAGTGAAACAGAAATCAAATGGCAAATGTATGAGGAAGGAGACCGCCACGGGGTGTCGTCTCAAGAAGGCCGACAATTTGTTAGTCTTCTAACCGATATACACGATGTGAGCTTCTTTGCACGCCTCTTTAGTGAAGAAGACGAAGTCGAGTGTTGTTTTTTGTTCTCTTTTAGACTGTTTGTTGAAGTAGCTGCCGCGGAATTAACCACAGCCACAGACGATAATGTAGGATTCGATATGGAGGCAGCATTCTTTTGGGCTCTTATTTCCGCAGCAGCAGCTGCTGCTTGTCGAGCGAGTTCCTCTGAAAGAACAAAGTCTAGAGCAAATACACATTGAGAAATTAAAAAGGAAACACTTACGATTAAGATCGTGTTCCGTGAAATAGTTTTCTTCCTGGTCGTATTCACTTTCATAATGGTAAGCATCTAGGTAAGGCAGTACTGTAGATCGGCGATATTTGTCGTTTTTAAGCGGTGGAATTGCAATCGGTGGTCCCTTTTCCTCCGGGGCTGAGATGAACCATCTGCAAAATAAAATGGTTATGCCGTTAAAATGTAGCATGATTTCTCGCGTTGCTTCTCCACCAAGTCGCATATCCTTTCATAGGATTGGGAATTGCGTGCTATGATGCGAGGTTTTAATCGACTGGAATTAGGCGAGCTAGAGTGAACCATTTTATTATGATCATTTGGACGATATAAATCGGTTAAATAATTTGTGTGTTGCGGATTCACAATTATCTGCAGCGGGGAGAATCTAGTACGTTTATCGTCTAGTACACTCCCTAACAAACATATCCACCACACCTGTCAGCAACCAGCTGACAATGCGTCATCGTCAGGGGACGCCAGCCAGCTGTCATATTAATTCAAATGTGACCAATGGTCGGTCTGCAACCAACCTTCACCGCGCTCACACAGTCAAACCGAACAGCAAGTTATTCCCAGTCCTTGCAATTAACCAAACTTACAATTCATTGTGTATTATAACGTTCCTTAAGCATGAAACATTACAATAAGGAATAACTTGATATTATTAATTGGTTCTCGCTCAATTGGTAACGCGCTCTTATACATTGACCGCGCTGTTCTCTCCCCTTTGCGCCGGACGAGTTCGACAGCCATTGTTCGTTGTGATCGCCCATCGGCGGCCAACGAAACGCGTACCACTTCAACGCACATGTGACTTATATAATATAGCAATTATTTCCTGTGTTTTTTATCTGTCCACCTACAGTCTAGAAAATGAATCCCAAGCAGTTGCTGATCCCGACATTTCGAATTTTAATCTACCTCGTTAAAACTTAGTCGCGAGTTTATTCATAACAAGAAATAATATTGCTTATCAGCTTCTGCACCACAAATGGTGTCTTCCCCTCCATTCAAAAGAGAAAATGTATTTGCTGCCCTTTCCGAAAATTTCATGGCACCATTGTTACATTATCTCGGCCTCTACTTGAGTAAAATACTTTCGAACACATACAAGTGCGAGAGTGCCACTAGTTTAATAAGAAGATGGAGATGATGGATCCCCACTTTGCATTACCATATAAAAATAATATATTCCCTGCAAACACAGTAAGGAACTTTCGCAGCGGTTGAGATGAAAAATACCTCCTCGCATTTATAGGGAGGAATACCATCTGCACCGGCGAACGCGTGCACATTCAGCTCCGGGGACACTCGGACAATTTTACGAGCTTGAACGCAAATTTCGCTCCATTATGATCGATGTAATGGATGAGGTACTTTTTAATATCCCTTAGATGCCCAGACACTTCTGTTACCAGGTCAAGCAGGATTTTTGATGCCTAAATAAGTGTTTAGTCATTCTTTGATTTCTTATATATTATATCTTCTCGTGTTCCTCTACATTATTTCGTTTATACAACCACAAGTTTAATACGATTGCTCCACTTTTGGTTGAGTGCTCCTCATTGTGTGAAATGAAGGATCTATACCACGATTTGCCCCCAAGCTGGGTTAAAGTACCTCGAAATCACAGTTTAAGTAAGTGAATAGGGGCGGTCTGAATGGAATATCGGATAGATTATTATCCATGTTTAGGCTTTGGTAAAAGAAATAATATCTAACGCTATTTATCATTAATTTTAGTCACGAGAACTTAAATTTCGGAGTGTCACAGAAACCTCATTGCGGTAGAAGTTGAAAAGAAATAACTTTGGTTCATGAGCAGTTGTACAGCATTGATGGAAGCGTAGAGGCAGTGAAGTTGAAAAGAAATAACTTTGGTTCATGAGCAGTTGTACAGCATTGAGGGGGTAGAGGCAGTGGACTTCTTAACAACGGTAAGAGTGATTCCTTGTTTCGCTTTGTGCAAGAATTGTCTCTCTATGACTAGTTTTGAATGCATTCAGTACGTATGGGAAACGTGAAATATTTGAGTCGGTTCCACTAATCAATACCACCTCGAGATAACATGCTTTGCATTGGGTGAGTTAAGGTGGGCACTACAGTTGTTAAAATTGCTCCACTCAAATCCTGGAAAATGTTCAACCATTGTGCATTGAAAATTCCTCTATTCGCCAGTCGTAATAACATTTTTTAATGTGCGGAAAGTATTGTGCCAGAAGGATGGGTTATTTTCCAACAGTGAAATTGACACAAACATATTCGTTTTCCCCGACGCACATATATTGAGATCTTTTTCTTAATTTCAGATATCACACAACAGGAATTGCGCGAACCGACATTTCCAAACGACAATCCCATTCTCTTTGGTTAGGATATTAATCTATTAGTATTACTATTTATTGGCCTGTAGGAACCCGGAAGTTCATGACCTCACCGACACGACTCCGGCATCGTTCCCTGTCCTGTGCACTCTCCCTCCACGCTTGACCATCTGATCCGATCTCCTCAAGGCCAAACCTTTCATTGTCCTCCCATCGCCGTCGCGGCCGTCCTGCCAGTCTCTTTCCCGCTGGTCTATAGCGTTTGAGATGATAGTGAAGAACGTGTGATTCGAACTGACGCTATGACAGTTAGAATCACGATCGGGCCACCGTCGTGTTTAGAATTCGATTTTTAAACTCAAATATATTCCACTGATGTGAATTGTTATGTTATCGATATGGTATGCGGCTCTAATGCATGTTCTTATTCGATTTTCGTTCGGTGTTCTTCACTATTTGCTTGTGTATTGTGTGTGTATCTGTTAGAGGCGCCACACTACTCCCTCCTCAGTAACTTTGTTACGATCAGCTTCATGTGTGAACGACGGAGCGACCGGGAGAACGTCGGAACAGGCGAGCGTGCCTGTGCTCTATGCGGAAGTCGTGATCGTGTCGTGAAGTTCTGTTTACTATGGGAAAGTGTGTGCTGTGTGCACAGATCACGTCGGTGAGTCACCAATTATAGCGTTTGAAATAATAGTGAAGAACGTGTGATTCGAACTGACGCTATGGCAGTTAGAATCACCAAAAATTGATCCAAAGCGCAACCCATCAGGCCACCGCCGTGTTTAGAAATCGATTTTTAAACTCAAATATATTCCACTGATGTGAATTGTTATGTTATCGCTATGGTATACGGCTCTGATGCATTTTCGTTCGGTGTTCTTCACTATTTGCTTGTGTATTGTGTGTGTATCTGTTAGAGACGCCACAGGTCTACAGTTAAGAATTCTGCGCACGGTCCCATCGTTGTCCATTCGCGCCATATGTCCGGCCCATCTTAATCTTCGCGTCCTGATTAATCTCACTATTGTAGGTTTGCGGTATAGCTCTTCCAATTCGTGGTTGTGGAGTCTCCTCCATTGTCCTGCCTCCTCGTCATATTTACCGCCAAATACATCCCTTAGAACTTTATTCTCGAATACGCGGAATTTGTTTTCTTCCCGTTTTGTGAGAGCCCATGTTTCGCATCCATATAGAGCAATCGGCATGATTATGGTTCTATAGACACGAAGCTTGATGTTACGTGACAGCAGTTTACTGACTGTGTGCTAACTAGCGTTGCCGGGTTGTAGTCTTTTGTTAATTTCCTTCGACATTTCGTTATTGGCTGTCAGAATCGTTCCCGGATATTTACACTCTTTAACTTTTTCGAATATCTTGCCTCTGACGTTTATATGTGTTCCCTGAGGTCCACCTGCTCTGGCCGTAATCATGCATTTTGTTTTGTCTTCATTTATTTCTTCTGCCGCTTGCATGATGATTTCACAGTTTTTACTTACACTTTCTAGATTATCGCCCAGAACGGCGATGTCATCCGCATATGCGAGCACTTGTATAACCCCGTTCAGGGATGATCCGGCCATGTACCCCCGCTTGGTAGACGTGGTGCGGGGCCTTAAAGTACAATGAATCACTCAGGCTATGCTGACGGAAGCATACGCTTCCAGTAGGGCCACCCATGTCCGACATGCTAGCGAGGAGTAACGCACAAAGATCTACCACCCCATAATCTAGGGTGTTACGCGTCATCGTTCCCATTGGATGGTTTGCAGCCAGGGGTATACCGACCACCGGGTCGAATCAGAGCAGTAAGCAGACCTTACCATATCAAAGAGGGGCTCTGATATAGCGGATTATTTGAAACCCCAAGACTGTTCCCACGAAATGAATAATCAATATACAAAAAACAATCTCAGAAAAGACCCCGTAGGCGTAGGTGTGATGGGCCGACCCTACCATAAGGGAACAAATCATCAAGAAAACACCGACTCGGCAAAAAGAGGACGTAGGTAAAAACGGAAAAAGCCGGATTTACGCGTCGGCAGGTGGACTGTTCGAACGTTATACAAACCAGGTGCGATACAGACGGTCGTAGAAAACTCGAAACAATATAAAATGGACATCGTCGCGCTTCAGGCACTCCGACTCCCACATCAAGTAATCGAAACCAACGGATTTACACTGGTGTGTGGAGGTACCGATACACATAACCTCGGAACCGACTTCATCATAAGCAAGAAGATTACGCGCCATGTAAAAGATGTGCAATTTATTAATGACCGAATGGCGGTGCTAAAAATACAGGGACCATGGTACAATTATGTATATATAAACGTACACGCCCCAACAAAATCTACGGACGAAGAAGTGAAGGACACGTTCTACGAGACCCTAGAGGAAGTATTTGATGGGATTTCTTCATTCGATGTAAAAATCCTCCTCGGGGACCTGAATGCGAAAATTGGAGAGGAAGATATCTTCCAATCAAGTATAGGTAAAGAAAGCCGACACGACGTTTCAAATGATAATGAAATTCGAATTATTACGTTCGCAGCGTCAAAAGATCTGGTAGTGAAAAGCACGATGTTCAAGCACAAGCAAATTCATAAAGCCACATGGATATCAACCGACGGCGTAACGCGTAACCAAATAGACCACTTCCTCATAGGCAAAAGACACCACTCGAATATCCTTGACGTAAGATCATATAGAGGAGCAGATTGCGACTCCGACCATCTTGTGGTGATGGGCAATATCAGGAGTCGGCTCGCAGCAAACCCACTTGGGCAGGATATTAATCAGTAGTTTAAATCTAGAAACAGGTCAATACGTGCATTTGAGAAAATTCAGTAACATCATTTACCTAGAAACCAATCTTTGGTATAATTAACGCGTCTGTTTCTTATTATTCGAAAACAAAACCGGGTTGATTCAAAAAAAAAAAAACAGAACTCATGAAAGTGATACCATGAACTTTAAGATGTAAAACCACTTACGGTTGATAGCGAATTTGTTGGATGGTAAAACGCTTATCTGGGTCTGATTGCAACATCCCAAGCAACAGTTCGGCAAGTTTATCATCCAATTTGTACAGCCAATCTGGTGCTTGCCATTGGCCCCGACCAATATTCTCTAATAGCCTATAAATGTTGTCTCCTTCGAAAGGATAGAGACCGGTGGTTATATTGTATCTGAAAAAAGAAAAGAAAAGGAAATTAAGTACCATAATGCTCCATTGATGTAATCTTAAATAGACCGTACAACGTAACTCCACTGCTCCAAATGTCAACTTTGAAGCCAGAGAATGCCTCTTGTCCATTTGCAATTTCAGGGGGCTGAAATGCCGGCGATCCTTGGCCTGTAGTGCAGGTATCATCATCAGCAAACATGTCGAGTTGTTCTGCGACACCAAAGTCGGATATCTTCAGCGTTTGATCCAAGGTCAACAACAGATTCCCCGGCTTTATGTCCTTGTGTATGACCCGGCAACCGTGCAAATACTCCAGACCATTGATTAATTCTTGAAAGTACCTGTGTGCTTGATAGAGTGGCAACTTTTTCTCGGGCGCACTATCTAACAGTTCCTGCGATAACAAATTAATGTAATTATGTAGTTCTAAATCTGCCAACAAACTAACCTGCAATCCCCCGACACAGTACTCCATAATAAGGTACATTTTCTGTTTCTCTTCGTTATACAGTACGTCTAGTAGCTCTATGACATTCCTGTGTTTGAGTTTCTTTAAAAGTTGTATCTCACGCTGGACGTTTTGTTCTCCATTTGGAATTCTTCTTAACTTCCTCTTTGTTAAAATCTTCACGGCTCTTCGATGCAGGTTTTCCGAGTCCAACACCTCTTTGACTTTACCATAGGATCCTTCACCCAACACGTCACCCATCACATACTTTCCGACCATTTTCACGTTTTTCTTCTTCGGCTGGTATATAATCTCAGTGCTGTCTACACGATTGAAAAACATGTGCCCCACATCCAAGTCTAGGATCTCGTCATCGTCCAGCCATGTCACTTGGTTCTGTGTGTCGTTCCATGCGTCCATGGATCTCTCTTGCTCCCCATAGGTGTGCTCTTCGTTCTCAACTTCAATCTCCTCAGCACTGCAACTCCGATGAAAGTTGTCGTTTAGAAGCAATAACTTTGTTTCATCTTCATCCTCTTCCTTATCTAGGCACGGGGCCGAACAACTCGTCTTTCCAACATCCATGGGAATCTGGAATACATGTGTCGCTGTCGTCGTTGAAGCTGGAGTATTGACCTGTGACTTCACTTCCATGACATGGATTGTTGTGACTGTCATTGGGGGTGATCGTCCCGCGTCCGACTCTTCGCCAAAAGTAAATCTCGGATTGCTATGTAAATTTATTCACAAAACAATTTCTTTTCTCACAGTAACAACAAAACATGGGAACGCGTTTCCCTTCACCAATGTTTATCTTCACCGCTGTTGCTGGATTTGCTACCACACTTAAATATTTTCCCGTTGTTGTGCTTCTTTCAATTATGATACAACAATGTATTAAGCAAATTTTAAACGTTGAACTACCAGAACTGACCACAGGCGATTCGATTTGTTGGCGCTTGTCGCTATTACTGCTGCCAAACGCGATGATCTAATCAATATTGTAGAGTGTAGTGTTTGTTCAGGCGACCGCAGGCTAGAAACTCGATTACAAAGGTTCTCTAGGATCTGCGAATCACTTCTCACGTGCGTTGCTGTTATTTCAGGTCTTTCATGTTTGTTTTATGATTGAAAGTCGACGAAAATTGTAGAAATGTCAAAACAAAATGCCTAGATTGAGGAAAGAAAATTGATTTGTTTTCATAGATTTTCAGAAGTAAGTAAGAGCGAGATGCAGGGAGACTTAAGAGAAATCGACTCAAGTGACAGTGGAGACAGAAGCTTACAGTGGTTTCAATCTTAACAACTGATAACAGTGGAGTTCTGTTTGTTTTTGAATCAATATAAACTGTTATACTCCTGCATAAATTTTTCACATTAATCCACGTATATATTTATGGATGAGATACTTCCCTTGGATCATGCTTAAATATATCATATATCCTGTCAAGAAAAATTAAAGCTACAAGGCAATCATTGACAAAGCATTAACGTTATGTTTAGCATTTAGTTGTGTTTCATTATTTGACTTAAAATGGGAGTTTCAATTCGTGGTGTTAGGTAAATTTTATTAAGTTTTTATAATCTTGATTTTAAACGGGTTTTTTATTCTTATCAATAAATTGAAATATTACTGTTACGAGAATCTCGTTGCCGAGCGAGGAATGTCGTCGGTCGAGATCGTTGAGCTTCCGCCGACCGAGGAATGTCGTCGGGGAAGCGTTGTGTTGAAACACTGCTCGAAGATGCGCCAATGTTATTTATCCCGCTCGAAGGACCAGAAAATGTTGATTATCGCGATGCCGGACGAGGAATGTCGTCCGTCGAGATCCTATTTGATGATGATCTGATCCGGCTCAAAGGACCAGAAAATGTGTTGTAATAGTGACGGGCGATAATGAGGTTGCATCCAAGAGGAAAGCGTTCCACGGTTAAGGCATCCAAGAGTGGTGTATTGGTCTGTATTGGAGGGCAGCGTCCAGGAGCGGTGAGCTGCATTCAAGAAGGTAGCCGAGATCCTTCCTTTGTTCTACGTCGGTTGTTGGGTTGGCTGCACAACACAACACACGCATCGAAAGCAAACCTCGCTGATGCAAATTACGAGAGGAAAAGTCACTGGAAACAGTTCGGTATCAGTTGTTTATTTGACTGCGCACACAACACACGTATCGAAAGCAAAAGGCTGCTAATGTAAATTACAAAAGGAAGAGTCAATGGAAACAGTGATGAGGAAAGGCAAAATCAACGTTGTGATCTCGAACGCTGGACTTCTTGGCGGTGTGTACGCGTTTGCGGTTGAATGCAAACTGACTCATTGGGCATAACTGCCAATTCAAAAAGGGACGCCATGACGTCATCGTTGGTGACTATCGGCCAGCTGGTGCCAGCTGCTGCGCAACTGGTATACACTGCGAATGTACTAGATTTCTCCAGTACATTCCAGCACATTCAATTGCCAATCCGCAACAATTACTGCGACGGGACTGTTTGGAGTTGTCCACTGTTCCCGTGTAGAGAGGAACCCGATGAAACTGGCAGCAAAACGGAAGCACAAGAAAACCGAAACTGAACTCGAGGTGGATCTTTAATTCTTTATTGTTTAAGTCGCATGCGACTTGGTTAACAATTTAGTAACAACGCACAACAATTCAATTGCTCTACATGAGATTGAGTTAATTTATTTCATAATTTATGTTGGATCAGCAACAAAGGCTCGGTGTGCGCGCGATAATAGCTGGTAGCAGACTGACTTTGTGGGCATAACTGCCAATTCAAAAAAGGGAGGCTGCTGACCTCATCGTTGGTGACAATCGGCCAGCTGGTCCGTGACAGCTGCCGCGCAACTGGTATACACTGCGAATGTACTAGATTTCTCCAACACATCCCAGCACATCCAATTGCCAATCCGCAACATTCCGCCCGCCTTCGCCAATCATTGGCGAATCATTATGCCCAGGGGAGCGATGCCGGCCGGGATTACGGCTGCCGTCGGTGATGCCCACCCGCTGATTGGGACTGGTCCGATGTTCTGTCCTCCTCAAATGGGAGGATATTTAGTTTGGAGACGCGTCTCGTTAGGGTGCCGGCAGCAGTCCGCATCATTGCCACCCTCACGAGCCCGCCTCGGCCAGGGTGCACCTTAAGGATTCGCGCTAGGTGCCACTTGCAGGGGGGTGCCAGCTCAGTCCTGATCCCGCACAGTTGCCCCACTGCGACGTTGGGGGTTCGGCTCTGCCACTTTGGCCTGTGTTGTAATTCCTGGAGTTATTCTGCGGACCATCGCGACCAGAAATGCTCGTACATATTCCGTAGTAACTTTGATCGCGACAACCGAGATATGGGGGGTTGAAGTGTGTAAGGCTCCGTGATGGTCGACGTCGGGCCTCCAATAAGAAAGTGCCCGGGTGTGAGCGCGGCCAGGTTGGCCGGGTCATGCTTCAGCGGGTGGAGGGGGCGCGAGTTGAGGCAGGATTCCACTTGGGACAGCAGGGTGGAGAGCTCGTCGAAGGTTAGAACTGCGTCACCGATAATGCGCCTCAAATGGAACTTGGTCCGCTTTACAGGGGCTTCCCAGATTACCCCGAAGTGAGGGGCTGATGGCGGGTTGAATCGCCACTCGGTACCCTCATTGGCGAGGAGGTGGGCAATCTCGGTGGTTTGCCTTGTTGCCTGGGCGAATAACCCCCGTAATTCTTTATCCGTGCCGACGAAGTTGGTGCCGCAGTCACTGGTCAGTGTTGCACAGATTCCTCTCCGAGCCACGAAGCGGCGGCAGACCCGGAGGAAAGCCTCTATTGAGTACCCGGTGGCGGCCCCCAGGTGCACCGCGCGGGAGGCGAAGCATACAAACACGGCGATGTATCCTTTGAACGTGCTCCTGGTTCTACTTTTTGAGCGCCTGATAGCCATTGGTCCGGCGTAGTCGACTCCGCTGTGTAGGAAGGACCTGGTGGGTCGCACTCGGGTAGCCGGCAGGTCCCCCATGAGTTGAAGGGTCGGGGAGGATGAGTGTCGTGGAAACAGCGAAAGATTACTCCTTTGACCAGTTGTCGTCCTTGGAGAATCCAGAATCGCTGCCGTAGATGCTTGAGTGACAGCTGCGTGCCACCGTGGAGGATCCTGTCGTGGGCATCTCGGGCGAGGAGCAGTGAGAGGAAGGATCTGGAAGGGAGGATGAGGGGGTGTTTCTCATCGGGGTGTTGTAGGGGGTGGCGCAGTCTTCCCCCGACACGCAGAAGGCTGTTCGGGTCGAGGAACGGGTTGGGGCGCATGAGCAGACTGTCCTTAGCGACGGATGAGTTCCTGGTGAGCGATGCTATTTCCCGGTGGAAGTGGACTCTCTGCACATAGGAGACCCAGGGCTTGCGTGCTGAGTCCATCTGCGAATGAGTTAATTCGGTGGGAATGTTTGGGGCGGGGCTCGGGGTCGGTTTCCTCCCCGGCGTGGTTCTTTTCTGCAGTCGCCGGGCAAATTCGACGCATCTGGCCGTCACGCGGAGGAGCTGGGAGTATTGCATCAGCAGCTCGTTGTCCTCTCGTGGAGCGCTTATGACGTGGCTGGTTGTGGGGCGGCATTCCAGGTCCACCTCCGGGACGGCGGTCCGGTCCATCGAGGGATGCAATGTGTGGGTAGTTGCCGTAGGTCCGCGACGAGTTCACGCCACTGGGACTCCATGGAAGAGGGCGGGAGTTCGTCCCACCCGAGTCCCAGGGGCCACAGTTCCTGCATGAATATCTTGAATCTTACCACAACTGGGGAGATCCATCCCAGGGGGTCGTAGAGGCGGCCGATAAATGCGAGGGCCGCCCGTTTGGCGTGAGCCGCGTCGCCCGTTGAGTCTCGGAGATGGAATGTGAAGCCAGTCTTCCTGGGGTCGCCATTGGATTCCCAAAATTGACTGGGCCTCAGCTGGGGGCCAAGTGGGGCATGTGTCGAGCTCGTCTGGTTGGCAGGGGAGCAGCGACGGGTGATTGGAGGTCCATTTGCTGAGGGGGAATCCGCCCACCGACAGTAGTTCGCTGAGCTACTGCTTCAGTAGCTCTGCGCCTGTGAGAGTGTCGAAGCCAGCGAAGATGTCATCCACGTATGTGTTCTTCATGAGCACTTGTGCTGCTAGGGGGAACCGTGCGCCCTCGTCGAGAGCCAACTGCCTAAGCGCGCGTATTGCCTGATACGGGGAGCTCGCGACTCCGTAAGTCACAATGTTCAGCGAGTAGATCTTAATGTCGTCGCTGGTTGACGGTCGCCATAGGATTTGCTGATAGTGGCGATCCCGCTCATCGATCCTTATTTGTCGGTACATCTTCGCAATGTCCGCGGAGAAGAAGCATTGGTGCGCGCACCAACGCAGAAGGACTTAAAAAATGTCACTCTGGAGCTTTGGCCCAACGTAGAGGCATTCGTTGATTGAGACTTCAGTCTCTGGCTTGACGGAACCATTGAACACCACGCGGATCTTGGGTGTCTGGTTAGATGCTTTGAACATCCCATGGTGTGGGATAATGAATCCATGTTCCTGAGTCTCCGCGCTCGTGGTGTCCACCTGAGTCATATGGTCAAGTTCGATATATTCCTCCATGAATTTCTTGTAATGATAGCGGAGCTGAGGTTGGCGTTGGAACCTGCTCTCCAGTCGTCGAAATGCTGCGCGGAGGACGCTGCGCGAATCCCCCAGCTCCGTTGTGTTGGGCTTCAGAGGCAGTCGAAGTATGTAGCGGCCTTGCCGGTCGCGTCTGGTAGTTGAGGTGAAGTGAGCCTCGCATGCTTGCTCCTCCAAAGTCAGAGCGGTTGGGTGGGGAGAAACCTCCTCCTGAATCCAGAACTTTTCCAGGAGGTCGCGCAGCTCGCGGTCGACACTGATCTGGTGACTGGTCAGAGGGCGGCTGGTGTTGGTGTGCCGTGTCCCGTGGGCAGCTGCACCCGTTAGTATCCACCCAAGGTGCGTAGACTGGGCGATCACGTCGGAGTTTGTGGCCTTCTTTAATCCGGCGGTAATGATCGCCGGGTATGCATCTGCGCCAATGATTAAATCTACCTTTTCTGTTGATCAGACGTCTGGGTCTGCCAACTCCAGCAATAGAGAGATCGCTTGGCAGGAGACGTGGAGGTGGCACGTGGTCCGACAGATGGGGCAGGATGAGCGCGTTGACTGTCCAGCTTTGCGAGCCCTTGGTCCGGGGCAGTACGGTGACGGAGGATAGGGACTTCGCCGTCTGGCAGCGGGCGCCCCCGACTCCATGGACTGGGATGAATGATGCGCGCCGGCGGAGGCGCAGTCGCTGGGCTAGTGATTCCGAGATAAAGGTGGCCTCTGAATAGGGGTCGAGTAGGGCCCGAGCCTCCAGTCGGCGTTGGGAGCCCGACTGGACGAGGACGCGTGCTGTGGATAGGAGGATCGCCCGGGCGGGCGGGGTGCTGAGTGTGTGAGAAGACACTCCGGGGATCTGGCCGCCTTGAAGCTTGGGGCTTGTGCCCCTTTCCGAATCCAGGTTGGTCGTGGTCGTTGTAGTATGCAGCAGGGTCTGGTGCTGCCCTTGGCACTGTGGGCATCTGGATGTCGATGGACAGCCACGGTGTAAATGCCTTCCTAGGCAGTTAAAAGAAAGGCCTTGTTTGGTGACGTGCGACCTTCGCTCTTCTGGGCTAAGAGCCCGGAAGCCCTCACACGATCCGATGTAATGATCTGATCTGCAGACCGAGCAGCGGGCAGGGGGCTTCTTGGCAGGTGGTGAGGCCGTATGCACTGAGAGGCGCTCTTTGGCGTTGTGCTCCGTCTGGCCGTATCTGCTACGCTGGGGTTGATCGATGGCGGTCCGGGGGAGCTCGACGAATTCCAATGCTTCGATCCTTGTCGTCAGGAAGTCATCGAGCTGGTGGTACGTGGGTGGATGGTTGGTGTTATCTTGTTCCGTTTGCCAGTCACGGGCGGTGCGGGGGTCCATGCGCTGTGTTATCAGGTGAACCAGTATGTCATCCCAGGCGGTCACGGGGCGGCTGAGTGCATCCAAAGTTTCGACTGCACCATTCGTAGTGTCGCAGAGATGGCGCAAGCCGGCAGCAGATTCCTTTACGACGGCCTGTACCTGGAAGAGGATACTCAAGGCAGAGTGGACCAATGCACGAGTATTATCGAAGTACTCCACCAGCTTGTTCCAGACTCGCTGGTATTTCTGCTCCGTGACGGGAATGTTTTTGATGGCCCGGGCGGCGTCGTCGCGGAGGCTCGACTTCAAATAATAGAGTCGTTCGACGTCCGTCAGATCAGGGTGATCTGCCAATACTGCCTGGGACAAGTCCTTAAATGGCCGCCATTCCGAGTACTTCCCGGAAAATGTCGGCAATTGCACTGGGGGCAGCTTGTGGGGATTGGCGCGGGGTGTCACCGCTGCAGCCGCGGCCTTGGATCTTGTTGGCGGTTCAATGTTGAGGCCACGAAGCTCTTCGGCGAACTTCGCCATTTCCTCCAAGTAGACCCCCTCGGCTGACTCGAGGAAGTCCTCTGTGAAGTAGCGGTGGTCCTTTGTCTCCGACGTCGCCAGCTCCAGGATGTCGTCGTGCCGGTCACGGATTTCTTTCCATTTGCCCTATAAGTCATGTCTACGGGTTTCCACAGCACTTACCCTTGATGGCCCTCACTTCTTCAAATTGGCGAATGCGCGCGACGTTTGGCCATGTGCCGCGTACTGCGCGGCGATTTGTTTTTCCATTGCTGTGGCTAGAGATGTTCCCGACTGCTGCTGTCGCGTTGTTCTTCAGGTGTTGGTTGTTTTTCACTTCCTTGATCGGTTCTATCAGTATCAATTTGTGTCGAGGTGACTGGCCATTGTCGATTTAGTTGCAGTATCTACAACTGATGGTGCACTATCTGTAGTGTGTTGTTGAATATCGGCTAACTCTTTTGTCCTCACAACATTTGAATCGTTTTTCTCGTCTTTGTTTTAGGACTATCAATCATCAGAGAGTTTTACTGAAGAAGATGTATTATGCGATGAAGCTCGAGAATTCTGAACATAGGGTTGGTTCGTATCCTTCCTTAATGGGGTTGAATTGTTGTTACCTATGTTCAGCTTGTTGCTGATGTTGAGCTGCCTGGGTGTGTTGTGCCGCGAACTGATCGACGATGAGTGGATCCAGCTCGAAGGACCAGAAAAATGTGACGGGGATGTTTGGAGTTGTCCACTGTTCCCGTGTAGAGAGGAACCCGATGAAACTGGCAGCAAAACGGGAGCACAAGCAAACCAAAACTGAACTCGAGGTGGATCGTTAATTCTTTATTGTTTAAGCCGGATGCGACTTGGTTTACAATTTAATAACAACGCACAACAATTCAATCGCTCTACATGAGATTGAGTTAATTTATTTCATAATTTATGTTGGATCAGCAACAATGGCTCGGTGTGCGCGCGATAATAGTTGGTAGCAGACTGACTTTGTGGGCATAACTGCCAATTCAAAAAAGAGACGCTGCTGACCTCATCGTTGATGACAATCGGCCAGCTGGTCCGTGACAGCTGCCGCGCAACTGGTATACACTGCGAATGTACTAGATTTCTCCAGCACATCCAATTGCCAATCCGCAACAAACCAATAAATTGAAATATTACATTTTTCTTTCATAATATAATAAATGTTTTTGAAGTGACAATTTCTTTAGAACAGTTGTAATTTGAAACTCAATCAAAGCACTCAAGACAGACACAACGGGCTTAGGATTTAGCCTGGGTGAGAATGATATAGAATACATTATAAAGTGTTACTTTATCTGGTCCGAGCGTTCTAAGTATGTTTATTTGTACGTGTGTGGGCGCGCGTAAACGATGAGCTCCATGACGTTGCCGCCAGATTTCCAGAAGCCTATCCATTCCAATCACCAATGACAATCCAAATTCGAACGTAAACAGTGATTTACGCTTAAAGACACTGAACCCGGGGCTTCATGGCGTCACCGACTCGACTCCGCCATCGTTGCCTGTTCTGTGCACTCTCCTTCCACGCTTGACCAGCCGATCCGATCTCCTCAAGGTCAAACCTAACATTGTCCTCCCATCTCCGTTGCGGTCGACCTGCCGGTCTCATTCCCGTTGGTCTACCGTCAAAAATTCTATGCACGGTCCTATCGTTGTCCATTCACGCCACATATCCGGCCCGTCTTAATTTTCCCGAACTGATTACTCTCACTACTGTAGGTTTGCGGTATAGCTCTTCCAATTCATGGTTGTGGAATTTCCTCCATTGTCCTGACTTCTCGTCATATTTACCACCAAAGATACCCCTTAAAACTTTATTCTCGAATACGCGGAATTTGTTTTCTTCCCGTTTTGTCAGAGCCCATGTCTCGCATCCGTATAGAGCAATCGGCATGATTATGGTTCTGTAGACACGGAGCTTTATATTCTGTGATAGCAGTTTGGAATTCAGCAGTTTACTGACTGCGTGCCAACTAGCGTTGCCGGAATGTTGTCTTTTTGATAATTTCCTTCGACATTTCGTTTTTGGCGTTCAGTATCGTTCCCAGATATTTAAATTCTATAACTTTTTCAAATATCTTGCCCCTGACATTTATATGTGTTCCTTGAGGCCCACCTGTTCTCGCCGTAATCATGTATTTTGTTTTGTTGTCAATTATTTCTAGGCCCACCTCTTCTGCCGGTTGCATGATGATTTCACAGCATTTACTTACAGTTTCTAGATTATGGCCCTGAACGGCGATGTCATCTCCATATGCGAGCACCTGTGTGACCCCGTTCAGGGATGATCCGGCCATGTTGTCGTCTTGTACCTTTCTGATAACATATTTGAGCCCAAGGTTAAAAAGATATGGTGACAGGCCATCCCCCTGTTGTAGTTCGTCCCGGATTTCAAATTGTTCTGAGAGGTGGTTTTCTATTCTTGTTTCCGTTCATGCAAATTTGAATGGGGGCGGCATATTTTTTTTTGAGATTTCCAGCTCAACCACAATATGGTAATGTCTTTGTCTTCCGACTGAGTCGTAGTCTTTTTTAAAGTCTTCTTTTCCAGCAGTTGCCTTATTGTGAACATTTGGTCGCTTGTTGACCGGTTCCTACCGAATCCGCATTCATAGTCTCCCAGTATTTCTTCTGCGTACGGTGTCATTCTCGGCAGCATGACATATGTTAGTATTTTGTATGTGGTTGAGAGCAATGATATTCCTCTGTAGTTTTTTGCAATCATATCTGTCGCCTTTTTTGAAAATGGGGACCACACTTGGGGTTTTCCATTCTTCCGGAGTGACTTCTTTATCCCATATTGGTTTGATGAGTGGGTGGATCTTTCGAGCGATGCCTCTCCTCCATGTTTCACAAGCTTAGGTGCCATTGCCAAGCGGAAGGAAGATGTGATGCCTAATGAACAATATTGTGACGCATATGACAGTCAGTACTGGAATATTCGGGAAAGTCCAAAACCAAGTACTGGAAAACTGGAGACTATGGATAATAGAACATTCAAGATTATGGAACGAACGGAAACGAAATACCGAATCAGAATGTGGGGAACTGGTATAAATACGTCGCACACAACTCATGGGGACAAGTAGAAAGTAATAAGTCTCGAATGAGAAGCAAGCGATAAGTAAGAAGTAAAATACGCGATAAGTACGGAAGCGATAAGTCAAGAAATCGTTGTGTACGGTAAAAGTAACGGTTGTGGTTAACGGACTAATAAAGTGTTATATTAATTCAAAATCGATTTAACGGCTCTTATTTATTCAAAATAATTAATCCAGCGAACCCTAAGCTCGCTACAATTGGTGTCAGAAGTGGGATTAAATATTGTTTAAGTGAATAAGTCTGTGAAAGTGTGTTGTGACGATGTCAGATCGACATTTGGAGGATCTTCGCGTTCCTGAGTTGAAGAAGGAACTAGAGGACCGGAATCTGGATAGCAGAGGACAGAAGCAAATTCTTCGACAGCGTCTACAAGCAGCAATGGAGGAAGAAGGTATTGATGTTGACACATATGTTTTTGCGATTGCGCCAAACTGTCCGGATGAAGAAGAAACACCGAGTCAAGATGGTGCCAATGTAACGGAGAAGAGTTCGCCACAGTTGGGCATTTCGGAGATGCTCAGGATGATGATGATAAAATTGGACGCACAAGCTACAGATGTTAATGCAAAATTCGACACCGTAAATTCAAAATTCGACGCGCAAGCTGCAGATGTTAATGCAAAGTTGGATGCCCAAAATTCAAAATTCGACGCACAAGCTGCAGATCTAAATGCAAAATTGGATGCTCAAACGCAGCGGATGAAATGTAATTTTCAACACTTTAAGGAAGAAATCCAGTCAGAAATTCGAAACGAAGTCTGGATCTAAAAGTCACCGAAGAAATAATGCGAATCGAAAAGAGACTTGAGTGTGTTGAGAGAAATAAGACATCGCCTAGCAATCAACATGACTACAAAGATACAAGGATGCAACCGCCAATCTTCGATGGAACGGGGCCCTTCTCCGTGTTTATACGTCAGTTTGAGGCCGCAGCCAATTATAATAAGTGGTCGGATGAGCAAAAGTCAACATCACTAATCTTGTCACTCCGCGGGGCGGCTGCAGAATTGCTACAAACCATACCAGCAGTGAAGCAAACAGATTTCCAAGCGGTAAGAGACGGCCTTGAAGCTAGGTATGGAGACAACCACATGCAGCAGGTCTACCGCATGCAACTGCGGAGCAGAACGTAGAAACCTGGAGAAAATCTTCAACAGTTGCAGGCAGACATTGAGCGATTGGCAAACTTGTCTTATTCAAATATGACTAAGGAATTTCTAAACGAGGTAGCAATGGATGCATTTATAAACGCACTCCAAGATCGGGACTTCCAACAGGCCGTTCGTTTGGCAGGAAAGAAGACGAGTAATGAAATACTGGCGTTCGCATTGGCTTATGAATCTGCTAAACTGGCTACCAGGAGTACATATAGAGTCCGAGAAACGTCCGTCCAGGAATGTTCCTGCCAAAGAATCGGGCATGTACAACGGAGAACCCCGAGACCTGATATGAAGTGTTGGACGTGCGGCGAAGTCGGCCACATCTCTATTGACTGTAGGAAACGTCGACGAATGAATGAAACATCAAGTGAGAATTGTTGTTCATGCGCTAATCATAAGAGGAGACTATCAACGGACCAACCTGAGGCCAATAGCTCGGGAAACTTGTAAGGGCAGACTTTAAGGGGCGAAAGTCGCCTGGTGGAATGTGTAGCCCCAGCATCGTAACTGTATCACAACTCCAACGGGATAACCAAAGTTTGGTTATAACTACGATTGTTAATGCAAGGATGACAACAGTGACAATCGACACTGGAGCAACGACATCCATAATTCGGCCGGATGTCGGGGGCCAAATTGCCCTTAATAAAAATAGAAGATACGCTTTGAGGACTGCCACAGGAGAATGTTCGACAGTCTACGGAGAAGTCGAGACCATAATAGTGCTGGGCAATATTTCCATCTCCCACAAATTTTTGGTTGCCGATATTACGGACGAATGCATTCTTGGAATGGACTTCATGAAGGAGCACCGAGTTGTTCTAGATATCGGCCAAAGAACACTGCAAATCGGTAACTTGGAGGTTGCTATTACATTGCAGGACGAACAATTGCGAAGACTGAAATGTTATGCGCGTGAGGAGGATAAGATCCCACCTCGTTCGGACTCGGTAATTTGGACCAGTCTCAAGAGTGATTCCGGTGACAATCGATTTTACAAGCTGTACAAAATCAGCGTAAGGGGAACATCCTTGTTGGGAAAACCCTTATCGCTGCGAAGAAGCACATCGTACCCGTCAGAGTACTAAATGCGTCCAAAGAGCCGATCGCAATAAGAAAAGGAGAGGTAATCGCAGAATGTGCACCCGTGTCAATGATAAGCTCAATTCAGACAAGGGGAGAGGACCACTCAATTCGACAGCCCTCTGGTGCAACCCCAGTGGTTAATAGGCTGATGCCCCAGAAAATCGGATTAACAGACGAAGAAAAGACAAGCGTTGAATCACTGCTGAATGATTTTTCTGATATTTTGGTGACAGGAAATGATAAATTCGGATGCACCGGTATGTTGTATTCCAAAATACTACCCTTATTCGCTTTAACACTAACTCATGTCCTTTCAAACACAACCCTTAAAACTACATCCTCACATATCTTACATTCTCAGTTAATACAGCACATTTCATAAATAAACAGACACTATATTCTATATGCAGTCACTTACAGCACATTTCATAAATATGCCCCTTTCCATAACACGCACATTTTTCATTTCAAAACATGGCCACTTTGATTTTCGTTCAAAGTTTATTCAAAATTCTAAGTCACAGAGACTTCTAGATTGTTTTGTTCAGTTTATACGCCACAGTCAGTTAGAACAAAATGTTCTATATAAACAAGTAAATTTATATGAAAAAAGTAGAAAGAAGAGAGCTCAGCTTGAGATAGCTGAGTTCAATAAAATAAAAATAAAACAAATATATAAATAAAAGAGATCTTTTATTCTTTAATAAAAATAATAACCTCCACGCTCTTCCCTCGAAAGAGGAAGCACGGCGTTGGAGCCGTAACACTGGTGGCAGCGGTGGGACCCACGAAGACTGGTGGACTCCCCGAAGGACGACTCTATCCTCGAAGGAAGACCAATCCTCGAAGGAAGACCGATCCACGAAGACTGGTGGACTCCCCGAAGGACGACTCTATCCTCGAAGGAAGACCGATCCACGAAGACTGGTGGACTCCCCGAAGGACGACTCTATCCTCGAAGGAAGACCAATCCTCGAAGGAAGACCGATCCACGAAGACTCCTCGAAGGAAGACCAATCCTCGAAGGGAGACCAATCCCCGAAGGACGACTTAATCCTCGAAGGAGGACTCGATCCCAGAGGAAGATTAGTGCAAGATAAAACCCTAAAGAGGGAAGGAAGGTCCTCATTTTCGACTTGGATGGCGGAACATTCGATGTATCGAGTGCAAATAACTTCGAAATTTCCTGTGCCGATGAGTTCCAGAGGAAATCTAAATTAACCTCAGTGGCAGCAGATGAAAAAAAAAACCCACAAGAAGACAACACCTCAGAAAAAAAAGAAGAACAAAACATCAATCAACATATATTAGTAGTAAGAATCGTTAGCGAAATATCAATTTTTCTGTTCATTTTTCCGTAGGAATATTTTTACCTTGGAACTTTTAACTTTTCCTTTTTACTAACAATTTTAACAATTTTGTCCGATAGAAATTATTTCGAATATTCTCTTTCCAGTATTTCGACGACATTTCCGTTTTGTCTTTTTCGCCGAATTTTCTTTCTCTACAGCTTTGAGACCAAATTAACTTTCTTTTTCATATATATTGAATAACTAAAAGAAAGGCCATTTTTATATACCGTATTTTTAAGAAGTGATTTTGCCATACATTGATTTCAGAGTTTTCAAGATTACGAGTCCATATTACACGAGACAGGCGGCTAGGCAGGGGGAAGAACAAATCCACTCTCTACAAATACACCATAACCCCCCTGAAATGGCTCTTTCTGTCGGAATTTCTGATGTTTTCAGAATCGTCCCTACCTTTGACGGAAAACCCTGCGACCTAGATAAATTTATTTCCGGGGGAGACGTTTTATTTAGATCTATAAAAAGGGCAGACCCGGAGATATATGAAACATTTTTGGAGCTAGTCAAAAATAGACTAGAGGGTCCTGCCTATGATCTAATTAGGTATAGCACAATTGCTAAATGGGAGGATTTAAAGGATAAACTTGAATCAGAATATAAAGAGGAGCAATCTCGGTCAACGGCACACAATGAGTTGATATCCCTGAAACAAAACTTCAGAGAAACCGTTCGGGAATACGGAGAAAGAGTTGCGAATGCTCTGAGGACGCTGAACTCTGCTACGTGTGAAATAACAGCAGACGCGGTGGTTAGAGAATTATTGATAGAAGAAAACTCAAAATTGGCAGTGCAAATATTTGAGGATGGTCTCAAGAATGAACAACTGAAAATCCTAGCCAAAGTCCATGGGGGAAGTAGTTTAAAACAGTCTATTGCACATGTAGTATCACATGCTGCTCGAATGGACAACTCTCCCAGGCCGTATAACTATAATGACAGATTTAATCGAATAGTCTGCCAAACCTGCGGTAAGCCAGGTCATTCTCAGGACACTTGGTATCGGAACATGCAGTCCAACAATTTTCCGAATAGACAACCAATAAAAAGAGAATATAACATTATATGCAATTTCTGTGGACGGAATAATCACACAGAGAACGAGTGTAGATACAAGATATCTAGGAATGGACCATCCTTAACAAATTACCAACAAGGTACAACAACGCGTAATCCATTCCGAAATAATCCTGCAAACACCGAAAATCGTTTTAGTGAATATCCTAGAATCACCAATAGACAAAACGATAGGCGAAATGTTCACTTTTCTCGGGTGCAAGAGTCGGAAAACGAGGCCTGACGCCAACCCAATTTTGTGGAAGACAGACAAAATTTTTCTATTTATAACATTAGATCTTTGGCAATAGATAACGACAATTTTAATGAAGCTCCTAACCAAATAACTAAAGCGATACAGATAAACGAAGAGAAAACAAGCACTAATATAAATATTCCGATTCATACTCCAAGTTTGGAAAATAATTCAGCAACACAGACTGAAAATTCGAAATTTTCAGCAGTAGTAAAGACTGAAATCCCTAATATTTCCGATATCCCTATTGACCACACAGACACTTCAGCAACCAAGACTGAAAACTCAGCAATATTAAAGACTGAAAATTCAGAACTTGCAGAAAATACACTAACAAAAATCCCTCACATTTCGGCTATCCCTATAGACAACCCCGACACTTCAGCAACAAAGACTGAAAATTCAGCAGTGGTAAAGACTGAAGATCCAAAAGGTGCAATAAAAATCGAAACCCAGGTCAGTTCAGTAGTTAACACTGAAGGACACCATGTTTCAGCAGCAAAGTCTGAAGGATTGAAGGTTTCTACAGCAGATATAACTGAAGAAATAGTTCAAACAGCAAATAAGACTGGGAACCAAGATGTTCTAACAGCAAATAAGTCTGAAGAACTATACGAATCAGTAAATGAGACTGAGAAACTAAACGATCCATCAGCAATGAGTAAGACTGAAAAGGTAAACGTTCCGACAGAAGTTAAAGCTATAGAAAATGATGACATTGAGCCGAAAACACTAAACATTTTAAATAACGATACTGAACAGCAACTCGAAGTAATGAAAATTGAAAATAATAATTCAATTAAAGAAGTTAAAGCTATAGAAAATGATGACAATGAGCCGAAAACACTAATCATTTTAAATAACGATACTAAACACCAACACGAAGTTATGAAAATTGAAAATAATAATTCAATTAAAATAGGTATTGAAAAGAAAAACCTTATAAATACCTTACAAATTAAATTTTACAACAATAAACACGTATTCGAACACAAAATAAGAAAAAATAAAAAGGTACACAGTCATTTAGGACAACTGAGATCATTTCTTAAGAAAATGTTTGGTATTATGCAATTCTATGCAGTCATCATAATAATAGGCCCAAAAAAGTTTTGGAAAATTTTCCATAAATTTAAGGAAAAGATAGACACTTAACAAATGGCCTTTGTTTTTATTCAATATATAAAACAATTGTAAGAAATGACGGAAACGAAAAAAAAAAAAAAAAAAGAAAAGGTAAAAAAGGGGAAGAAAGAAAGAAAATTTTAGAAAAAAAAAATTTTATTATATACTGGGATATTATACATTTTAAAATATATATTGGGATATAATTCGAACGAAAAAGAGAATTTTGAGAAATAATATTAATTATATATATAGAAAAAAAAAAAAGTTGTTGGATAATAAAAGAAAAGGTTCCAAGTGGAAATATTAAGTTAGTTAGAAATATTTAAAGTTAGTTAAAAGATAATGTAAGTAGACTATAAGTAAACTTTTAGATTATTGTAACCTATTTTTCTAGTATTAAGAACTTTTGGATTTTTGTAACTTTTGATATAAGATTAACACTGAACGCCATTGTAATTGAACGAAAATCCAAGTCGGTAATTAAACCTAATCTAAGCAATAGTTAAGAGAAAATTATTCTCTTCAAGGATAATTTTCTTTCTCGAAGAAGGGTGGGATGTTGTATTCCAAAATACTACCCTTATTCGCTTTAACACTAACTCATGTCCTTTCAAACACAACCCTTAAAACTACATCCTCACATATCTTACATTCTCAGTTAATACAGCACATTTCGTAAATAAACAGACACTATATTCTATATGCAGTCACTTACAGCACATTTCATAAATATGCCCCTTTTCATAACAAGCACATTTTTCATTTCAAAACATGGCCACTTTGATTTTCGTTCAAAGTTTATTCAAAATTCTAAGTCACAGAGACTTCTAGATTGTTTTGTTCAGTTTATACGCCACAGTCAGTTAGAACAAAATGTTCTATATAAACAAGTAAATTTATATGAAAAAAGTAGAAAGAAGAGAGCTCAGCTTGAGATAGCTGAGTTCGATAAAATAAAAATAAATATTTAAATAAAAGAGATCTTTTATTATTAAATAAATATAATAACCTCCTCGCTCTTCTCTCGAAAGAGGAAGCAAGGCGTTGGAGCCGTAACAGGTACTCGTATAGTTAAACATCGCATTGACATGGGTGAGTCAAGACCTATAAGGCAGCCACCTCGTCGACTACCTTTGGCCAAACAATCAGAAGTAGGCAACATGATTCGAGATATGGAAGAGCAAGGAGTCATCGAGAAATCATCGAGACCATGGGCTTCGCCGGTAGTGCTCGTCAAGAAGAAGGATGGGACAACTAGATTTTGTGTCGACTACCGCCGGTTAAACGACGTTACGAAGAAAGACAATTACCCACTTCCTCGAATCGACGACACACTAGATACCCTTTCTGGAGCTCAGTGGTTTTCAACATTGGACCTAAAAAGCGGTTACTGACAAGTGGAAGTGAAGGAGGAGGACAAGGAGAAGACAGCGTTTACTACCGGAAACGGACTTTATCAATTCAACGTGATGCCTTTTGGATTGTGTAATGCTCCAGCAACGTTTGAACGATTAATGGAAAGTGTTCTACGGGGACTTACATGGAAGACGTGTCTTGTGTACTTGGACGATATAATCGTTGTCGGAAGGAATTTACCAGAACACATCAATAATCTGCGCTCCGTCTTCCAACGACTAAGACAGGCCAACTTAAAGCTCAATTCGAAGAAATGTGAACTCTTCCAAAGGAGAGTAAAATTCCTGGGACACATCGTTTCATCTGCAGGAGTCCAAACGGATCCTGATAAGATAGCAGCTGTCCAAGAGTGGCCTACTCCAGAAGATAAGCAACAGTTAAGAAGCTTTATGGGACTAGCCACATATTACCGACGGTTTGTTAAAGGTTTCGCGAACGTGGCTAAAGCCCTACACGAACTAACGGGTAAAGACAAAAAATTCAATTGGACAGACAAGTGTGAGGCAGCATTCAACACATTGAAGGCCGAGTTATGTAACACTCCAACATTGGCATTCCCAAGATCGGATCGCCCGTTTATATTGGATACTGATGGAAGTAACACAGGAATTGGAGCAGTGTTGTCACAGGAAATCGATGGTGAAGAGAGAGTTGTCGCATATTATAGTCGAGTTCTATCTAAGCCAGAGAGAAATTACTGCGCAACAAGATAGGAACTGCTGGCTGTCGTAGAAGCCGTTAAGAATTTCCATAAATACCTCTATGGACGTCGATTCCACCTTCGGACGGATCATGCCGCCCTCAAATGGTTGCTAAATTTTAAGAATCCGGAAGGACAAATAGCTCGAAGGATCGAACGACTTCAAACGTACGATTTCCAAATTTCCCACCGTCAAGGGAAGATACATAATAACGCTGATGCTCTATCAAGAAGACCATGTAAGCCAGATTGTAAACATTGTCATAGAGCGGAAGAGAAAGAAGGGGCGTACGACCTGCGAAATGTACAACTAGAAGTACAGATGGGTGGACGAGTGATGCTATACTCGCAGCTCAACTTCAGGATGAAGATATGTCGCTAATTCTGGAATATAAAGAAAAGAACGAGCGGCCAACTTGGAACAATATTTCCGACAAGAGTGGAACATTTAAGGCATATTGGGCACAATGGAATTCCTTGCTGGTGGAAGATGGAATTCTAAAGCGTAAATGGGAAGCCGCGGACGGAAAATCCTATCGAATGCAGATTCTAGTCCCACCATCAAAAGTAAAAGATGTACTAACAGAAATGCACGACGGGGCCTCCGGTGGACATCTGGGAGTTAATAAAACACTTTCAAAATTACGATCTCGATTCTACTGGCTTCACATGAGAGATGACGTCGAGTCTTGGTGTAGGAAATGCACAACTTGCACTGCGACCAAAGGACCAACAGTAAACCAAGGAGCGCTATGAAGTAGTACAACGTGGGTGCCCCCTTCGAGCGAATTGCGATTGGTATCTCAGGACCATTCCCAAAAACAAACGACAACAACAAATACATGTTGGATATCATGGATTACTTCAACAAGTGGGTGGAAGTCCTTCCAATTCCAAACCAAGAAGCAACAACTGTCATTGAGCAGCTTATCAATAATTGGATCAGCAGATATGGAGTCCCCTGTGAGCTTCATTCCGACCAGGGCCGAAACTTCGAATCACAGATATTTCAAGGCATCTGTGCGGCACTGGGCGTAAGGAAAACCAGGACCACACCCTTACATCCACAGTCAGACGGAATGGTCGAAAGGTTCAACCGAACAATGAAAGAGTATTTATCGAAGGTCGTTAGTGATCACCAACGAGATTGGGACAAATATGTACAAACCTTTCTCATGAGCTATAGATCGGCTAATCACGATACGACGGGCCATTCTCCAGCAAGAATTATATTTGGACGGGAGATACGATTACCAGCCGATCTGCGATTCGGAATACCTCCAGACGCCATAGATAAGACCGAAGACTACGTAGCCGAATGGAGAAATCGCCTCGATGAGATTCATCATTTGGTTCGAAAGCAAATCAAGGTATCCAGTGACAGGATGAAAACAAGGTACGACGTTCGAGCCAACGCAAAAGGGAAGGTCTCCGAAGTTACAGCAACATTGGGAAGGACCATATAAGATTCTCACAAGAATTAACGACGTTGTCTATAGGATTCAGCGAAGGCCGAACGCCAAAATGAAAGTGGTACACCGTGACCGACTGGCGACTTTTGTTAGCCCAGAAGACCAGTGAACTTAGTTCGGGACGAACTAATCTAGGCGGAGGGTAGTGTGACGCATATGACAGTCAGTACTGGAATATTCGGGAAAGTCCAAAACAAAGTACTGGAAAACTGGAGACTATGGATAATAGAACATTCAAGATTATGGAACGAACGGAAACGAAATACCGAATCAGAATGTGGGGAACTGGTATAAATACGTCGCACACAACTCATGGGGACAAGTAGAAAGTAATAAGTCTCGAATGAGAAGCAAGCGATAAGTAAGAAGTAAAATACGCGATAAGTACGGAAGCGATAAGTCAAGAAATCGTTGTGTACGGTAAAAGTAACGGTTGTGGTTAACGGACTAATAAAGTGTTATATTAATTCAAAATCGATTTAACGGCTCTTATTTATTCAAAATAATTAATCCAGCGATCGCTAAGCTCGCTACAATATTATGAGCTGATGAAAATGACAAACCAAATTCAAAAGGATCTTTTGATGCAATTTATTCACAACCTTCAGTTATAAAATCCCTCTCCGTTGCAAATATTGTTCACGGGACCTGCCGGATGTGGTAAAACTTTTGTGATCAGACTATTGAGGGAAATTTATAATCGTATTCTCTACAAATAAATCTCAATGCACAACAACTTGAATCGTTATCTGTTCAGCTTCATCCACGAGAATATATTAAAGTACACACCAGAAGTATCGCGGAATCTTAAAAAAGATAATAACAAAATTCCAATGATTTTAAGTGGGGATTTTAATATGATTTTTACAGTTTACAGCGCTCTCTTTGATTGACTTCCTGAATACCAAATCAAATTTTAAAATGTGCAGCAGTCGCACTGAATTAACAATAAGATCGAATACAGTAATTCACGCAGTATTTTAAAGATATATGGATCAAGTTCAAACCAAAGCATTTATTTCATAGTTCAGTTACAATCAATTGTCATTTGTTCGAAATGAAAACTCGGAATATGTAGAATAGAATATAACATAATTGTTCAACTTGGTAACAATATTATAATAAATAAACCATACAATTATCCTACTCCTGACACTCGACATTCGTCTCATTCTTTCGAACTTTAGTTTTTTGAAGTCTTCGCTTTGACCGCGTATGAACTGTATACGTCTTTTTTTATGATTAACATGCCCGGCATTATAAGAAACTACAGTCAAATCTAATTTAGGGTAATTATATAATCCAGAATTAACTTGGGTTGCACCACATGAAACGTCCGATTTTCGTTCAGTCGGAAATAACAAGTTCTCGAGTGAACATCTGTGCCAAAACGTTACATTTTACATTTTTATAAAGTAAAGTGGAACGTGTGCTTGACGTGTGAGAATTTTAGGGTTCGTTAAAAGTTCTGTTATTTTTTTTTTCTAGGAATTGTTTACCACGTTGTCGGCAGTTCAAATTCGAACCCCCTTCCTTTATGAATGTAAAGGGGGACATAATCCGTCATTGGCAATGAAAAACATTAATGACGCATTTGAGGATGTAGCCGTAAACGAACGCACTATACGACGTTGGTTTGGAAAGCTCTGTTTGGGAGATATCAGACTCGAAAATAAGTCGGAAACGTTGGTTGACGACGACGTTTTAAGAGCAACGGTGGATGCGGACCCAACGAAATCAGTGCGGGAGATTGCACAAAGCATTGGAGTATCGCCAATGACAATAAGTCGACGCCTTTCTCTAATAGGAAGGGTAAAGAAACTCGATAAGTGGGTACACCATGAACTGAACGAGTCACAAAAACACGGCGCTTGGAAATCTGCGTATCGCTTAGAAGAAGAAACCAAACTGAACCGTTTTTGGACCGGATAGTCACCTGTGATGAGTGGATTCTGTATGATAACCATAAAAGACCTGGGCGGAGGATGGATGCAGGTGAGAAATTAAAACACACCCCCAATCCTGATCTTCAACCAAAAAAAGTTATGGTGACAATTTGGTGGACATCGAAAGGGCCATTCCACTTTTCATTTCTTCACCCAGGAGAAACGAAAAACGCGATCAAATATTGTGAGGTAATCGACATATTGCATGCCAAATTGGCTGAAAAGCAACCTGCGTTGGTCAATAGGCACGTCCTGATCCTTTTGCGTGATGCAATGCTAGACCCTATACCTCACAAGTAACGGTGCAAAAGCGGTTGCAGTTGGGATTTGGAATTCTTTCGCATCCACCGCACTCTCCTCATATTTCCCCAATGGACTACCATCTTTTCGGCAATCTGAAATCATTTTGCCGACAGAAGGTCTTCCGGAACCGAGCAGAGGTCATAAAAGCCTTTGAAGATTTCATTGCTTCAAAAAGTCAACACTTCTACGAGAAAGGAATATTTGATCTTGTTTCACGTTGGAAGAATCTCATAGATGCCAACGGAACCTATTTTGATTGAATAAAAATGTACGGAAGAATAATATTGGCTTTTAAATGTTTACTATAAAATCGGACATTTCATGTGGTACACCTAATATCGGGTTTTCAAATAGGGACTTGACAACTTTTTTTAAAAAATAAAATGCAAACCATTTGAGATATTTCAAAAACTTTATTATCGGCTTGAAGTACAATCAAAACATTTATGAATGAAACTCGACTTCGTTCATATGGCCACCGCAGGCACGTTTGCAGCGGTCGATTCGTTGGATCCAATTTTCGATGACTCGGCCACACATTTCGGCCGAAACGGCCGCTATTTCGCGTTCAATGCTGGCTCTGAGATCTTACAATGTCGTAGGCTTGTTGGCATAGACCAATGACTTGACGTAGCCCGAAAGAAAATAGTCTAGAGGCGTTAAATCGCACGTACGAGGCGGCCAACCGACTGGCCCATTTCTAGAGATAACACGGTCATCAAACTTACTCTTCAGTAAATCGATTGTATCGTGTGCTGTGTGGCTTGTGGCACCATCCTGTTGAAACCGCATGTCTCCCAAATCCATATCTTCCAATTCGGGCCAAAAATAATCGGTAACCATGGCGCGATAACTATGGCCATTCACAGTAACGTGACGATCGTTATCGTCGACGAAAAAATATGGCCCAATGACGCCGCCGGCATGCCAACCGCACCAAGCAGTTAGTTTTTGTGGATGAAGTTGTGATTCATGAAGCACATGTGGATTTTCACCCAACCAATAACGCATGTTTTGCTTATTGACGAACCCATTGAGCCAAAAATGAGCTTCGTCACTGAAGATGATTTTGCGATGGAATTCATCATCTTGGCGCATCTCTGCCAGAGCCCGATCGGACAACGTATAGCGCATGTTTTGCTTATTGACGAACGCATTGAGCCAAAAATGAGCTTCGTCACTGAAGATGATTTTGCGATGGAATTCAGAAGAACGTGTGAGTCGAACTGACGCTATGAAAGTTAGAACCACCAAAAATTGAACCATGAATTGGTCTGGGCGATGCCCAATTTTTGAGAACGCCGTGGAATTGACTGATTTGGATCGTTTGCTACGAACGCCTGAACGGCAGCGATATTTTCGACACTTCGACCAACCCGTTGTCTTACTGGCACGGCAACATCACACAACGAATATGTAGACTCAAATTTTTGCACTAAACTTATTATTGCCTGTCTACTAGAGCGAGAATTACGACCGAAAATTGGAGTTAACGCTCTTAAAGTTGCGGTCACCGACTCCAAATTTCGGTAGTAAATTTTTATAATCTGCAGATGTTATTCGTTCGTCTTATTAACCATAATGAAAATGTTGAGTTTACTGAATAAATTGACAGTGACAGTTTGATGATTAGTGAAAGGGTGCGTTCACAAATTAAATTTAAAGTTGTCAAGTCTCTATTGGAAAACTCGATACAAGTTGTGGTTTTTTGTAGTCCCATTCAGACTTGGTGTCAATATTAATAAACTGACAATATATAAATTGTCGAGGAAAGATTGGTGAAAAAATTTAAAAGGTCCATTGCATGCCAGGAAAATGTATCTGCTATGCTGCAGAAAACTGCGATATCCACTTCAAGGTCGGCAAACAAATTAAGATTACCATAGGTATAGTGGAGAAAAACTTGAAAAGCCCATCGCGTATTGTATACAAGCTTTGGATACATTGTAGCAAACTGCAGTGTATGTTTACATCCGCAAATGTGCTCTGGAAAAATAATAGAGAAATGGTTAAGAAAAATCCTTAACCATTTTCGGAGCTTGGCTAAAGGATCCTGAGACTGGAGACTGAGTGATAATGGTTCTCTCCAAAAAAAGGGCGAGGAATGGATGACGTAGAGTACAGAGAACACTTTATGAAACCAAATATTCGATTTGTTTGGCATTTTTTTTGCTCATATTTCAATTTTGTCTGCTTATCAAGGGTAATGCGATAGTCGTTACATACAGTAACTAATAGAATTGGGTCGTTGCGATTTAAGAAAAGTCCTGATGGTTGAGGGAGAACGCTCGCGAGAGTAGGAAATATACTATCATTTAGAAGTCTTGAGATCTAAAAATTCTTTTGATACCAGATCGAGATGATATCTCTAAGTCAATGAGTAATTGGATGACATCCGCGGGTAAGTTATCCTTTTAGATATTTGCATGTTGTCCACGTAAATATATAGATCCTACTTTTTTAAAACATGTACGTAGTACATAATATATGTACCAGGGGACCGAGATGCCTCATAATTTAATCGGAAAAATGACCCAAAAATTGGTCGGCAAAGCGGGCATCGAATCGTATTTGGTACATGTGTGGCTTTATAGATCTCTACACGTAAATCGTATACTCCTAACAACCAAACTTTTACGTTGAGTCTGATACAGAAAATGAATTTCTATTGGTCTAATTTTTCTTTTTCATGGATCTGGACAGATGTCTTCGGCAACCGTGTGAATGCGTATAAGATTGGTGTTTTTTAAGAAGCAGTTTGTGAAAGGTTGGTGTGACAAGAGTATGTCGATGTCCTAACAAGGGACAATTACGTCCCTTTCCTGGTGCGCATGTTTAGACACAAACTATATAGCACCAACTACATATATCTTGATCACTCCCCACGCATCATTATTGATATTTCCATATCGAACAGCCTACATTAATATTCCAATTTTTCGAGGCGAGCAATAAATTCATTGAACCCGGTATAATAATTGAGACGATAGCTGCATACGCAGATATATATCCAGAATGAAGATTGAAAGGACGGCTTACACATTGTTCCGAGATTTTCGTCACAGCCGGGAGTGTACACTTAAAGGGAGTTCAAGGAAAATCGGAGGACTGTGAAAAGTGAAATGATCCATTTTCGTGATAAAGATTATGAATTTTAATAATTATCTAAAAGAAATTGTATGTGCATACATATTGGGAAATTTCTCTAAGAAACATCTAATATCACAGCAGTCGAGGTGTAATCAGTATCAGAAGAAATTAATTCCATTTTACGAAACTTGCCATAATAAAAAGAAATAAATAGTAAGTTTACAGTCCAACCACAATAATGGAGTGTGTTCAATTGAACCAGAGTGGTTAGTATACCCTCCCGTTACGTGGGAGACCGGGGTTCGATTCCCCGTCGGGGAGCCTCTGGCGCAAGACTAATGACCTTGCCCGGAAAAAACAAATCATTATGGAAAATTTAACAAGCCTCAGGTCTTGCTAAATAAGGCTAAGACCGGCTCCCGGTTGTAGTGCTGATGATGATGATGATGATGCAGTCATATAATAGGTGTGCAAGTAGAAAAAATTTCGTTCACAAAATCTTGCAAACCACTTTTTTACTACTGAATTACTCACAGAATGTTAACCCAAAGTCGAATTTATCAATACCATAGTTTGAGCAGCATTTTATTTTTTTTTATTTGACAACAGAATAGTGTCTAAAAAACTGTAATGATAAAGGTACATATATCCAAAATGGTGCCCGATTTAGATGCTACAAATATGTTTCTAAATCAATCATTTGCTTACGACGAGTTATTGCATTCATTTCATTCATTCATTCATGGAAGGTCATTTATGCCCCTTTATTGTGCACATTTTGTAATAATAATTTAATGAATGAAAACCACCGAATTGAGGGCTATACACTTATTTGATTTTTGATTTATTTATTTTATTCAACAAAAATATTATATACACATTTTTATAGTTTTTCTTAAAGACGTATTTCATACAGATATAAATATACATTGATACAAAATTTGTTGTCTAAGACTAGGATAAAATATTTAAGAAGACACACGATTGACGATAATTTTTGTACATGTAACATGTCTAAATTCATACGTAAACTTAAGAAAAGACTTTAAATGTATAATTTCTGCACTTAAGTTATTATAGTATACTCTGTAGGAGAATTGTCGTGACATATTTGACGTTTTTGTTCTTTGTGACTTTTTGGCCTCATATTTGATATGATTTAAAAACATTTAATATTACTCCAACTATTAAAAAATAAGCGCAAACAAAAACGAAAACAAAATATACCAAGATATAAGAAACGCAGGCTTTAATCTTAACCAAATTGTGTTTTACATCAAATGAATATTATACATATATTTTTCACCTATCTATACCTTTATACAATCGTTAACAGATTCATATTTGGTTTCATATTTTCGTGTTGCGACAAAAGATTAGAGACAGATTATGCGCGAGTTTTTCTCTTGCGATTATGTGCAAGCCTAATGTATTTCCCCTGCTTAAACATTTCACAGATGCTCCTCTGTCACACTGTATACTGTTACGAATTATTTATTATTTACAAATGAAACCCGGTCAAAATATCGTGTTATTTATCTGCTCTAAAACTTAAATGAAGATTGTGTTAATTAATTTATCTTTGAAGGTCTGACAAATTAGTTGACTTTTTGTTTAAGATGTTCGATGGATTTGGAAGAATTATCGTCATTTAGCACCTTTTCGGCTGGTTTACTAGGCGATGGTTTCTTGTAACTCTGTACATAGAAGTTCATAAATAAACAGAAGAATATTGTTGAATTGAGAAAAAGTAAGCTGGAGATGAACTTAGAAAATTGACATTGGCCAGAAATGAGCGCTCTAGTCGTGTGTACTATACACAGGATAAATTGCACCTGAAAAAGAAATAGTTTGATTAGTGACGAACTGAATTAATTTAGAAGACTTAATGCACCCGTTACCTACAAAATATTATAAAAACCAAATGAAGCCGATAATAAATAGACAACAACAAAATTTACTCCGTCAAAGATTCAAGATTAAAACAATCAACTAACCGACTGGTTGGTAGGATTCCAGTGTCAAACAACCCGCTGAAACATCATCCCATTGAGCTATAGGGACAGCCTGATCTCTCAGTTATTCTAGTTTTTATTTAAATACAAAATTGTTATGTTCCTTTTGAAAATATGTATATACACAAGGGGGCTTGGACCCCTGCGAACTATTGCTCGCTAACCCCATGCTACGCTCCACCAGGCGTCTATTCAATTGTTTATTTATTCATTTTTTTTTTTTGGTTTGTGACCCGAGTTTATATGCCTGATTTTTTTTTTTTTTCAAAACTGTATTTATTGACCATAATTAGAAATTGTACATTTAAGTAATAAAGTGACTTAAAATTAATTTCGTAACAATTGCTTACATGTAATTATTATAATAATATATACATTTTCCAAACAATATTTTATGAGATACAACATATATGCGTGTTTATAAATTTAGTAGTATTATCTTCCTGGAAAAGGTCAGAAAACCAGGAATTTGTTTTTTCAACTTTACTTAATCTAAACTTAATCCTAATTATATAAATAACCTAACCTAATTTAGCCTGATTACAGTATGATTTTCCTAAAGCCATAAACAAAGTTTTATAATGAATGCGATATATGAATTAAAGGATGTGGAATGAGGTCAGTTATGGGTTTGAGTTCGTTGGGTTCGTTGGAAAAACATAGCATGTTGGAAAATGGTTGGACGTTACAGTATTTGAACTGGTTAGGTGTAACTTCGGTCTTGTGGTATATGATCTCGTTTGAATCATTTACCAGTCTGCCTGAGGCGAAGATAGCTCTCTAGACAGTTGGGATAGTTAGTTCTGATATCTAGAGGGTTCGCTAAGAGCGAGGTTATTATGGGATTGGGGTTATTTTGTAGGTTTTCGATAAATTTGATAGACAGCTCGAGGAATCGTCTATCGAGGCGCTCAATACCAGCGGTATTGTAGAGTTCGACGTTACTATAGTACTTATAGGAGTTAGGACGACGATGTAATCCAGAGACATACCTAAAGCATTTTCTTTCAAATACTCGCAACTTCTCCATTTGGGAGGGAGTGATATGGTACCACAATGGGCACGCGTACGTGAGTGTGGGTCTGATAATTTGTTTGTAAATGAGAGAGACTATTAGGTTTCCACATTACTCTTCTACAGAGATTAATCTGAATTGTGGCTTTATGAAGGGAATTTTTAATGTGGGAGGAAAAAGGCCAGTTATTAGAAAAAGTGATTCCCAGATATTTTAGGGTTTTGGAGGGTTTCATCAGAGTGTTGTTTAGGTTAAGTTTAATTTTGTAACGCTGCCACAGTCTAGTGTTGTTTGTACAGTGCTCGTGTTTGCCCTTGAACACGTTTTATTTGGGTTAAGGTGAATTTTCCATTTATTGAAATATGTTGTTATGTTAGGGAGGAAGTTGTTATTTTATTGCAGCCTTAACAAATTTGCTGCTAGAGTAAATTAATGTATCATCAGTATAATTCAGCATCACAACATTAGGAGATACGGGCTGAGGAATATCCGCGGTATATAACAGATATAAAATTGGCCCTAAAATAGAGCCTTGGGGAACACCCGCGGTTATGTTGCGAGTTTCTGAGACGGAAGAATTTATTCTCACAACGAATTTTCTGTCAGAACGATAAGAGGCTAAGAGCTTTGTTGTGTGAGAGTTTAGATTAAATATGGAGTGCAGTTTGTACAGAAGCGCTGAGATCCAGACGCAATCAAACGCCTTAGAAATATCGAGAGATATACACACAGTACGGCTTTGGTTTTGGAGACCAGTTGTAACATCGTGTGTAAGTTTTAGTAGAGCATGACATGTGGATTGTCGCTTACGGAATCCGACCTGAGAGTTAGGGATGAGGGCATTCTCATTTGTAAATGAGAGAAGATTTTGGTAGATCTTGCGTTCCAGTATCTTACTTAGTGTATTTAATAGGGATATTCGACGATAATTGCAAGAGCTATTACTACGAGTACTACCGGGCTTCTTAATAGGAATTACTACCGCAGTTTTCCAGTTCTCCGGGAAGTGCGATGAATTAATTATATGCTTAAGAAGAATGAGGATGGGAAGTAGATTCGGTGGGCGTAGCCTTTTAAATAGAAGGCGTGGGATTCCATCTAATCCAGTTGACTTTTTGTTATTTCCTGATCTTACGATCTCGGATAATTCGTCTGCAGTTAGAAAATTTGTAGTGTCTAAGGGGTGTGAAGCTATGTTTGTGGTGTTAAATTCACCAATGAAAGGAGTAAAAAATGGGAATAATCTGTTTGAGATGTATTCGTTTACTGTGTTCTCGAAGCCAGGAGTTGAGAGAGAATTATTTTGCTGATGAATCCTTGCAAAGTGTTCTGCGAGGCAATTCGCTACGTCCGTATCGGATTGGGCAATATTATTGCTGATTGGGTTAATGAGATGGTCAATTCGGGGTTTATATTTACGACCAGTTAATTGGTTGATGTTCTTGAAAAGATCCCGATTTGGTTTGATGTTACTAAGTGTGGAGATGTAGTTCTCATCTGCGAACTTTTTCAACTGCTCATTTATCAGAGTGGATAGGAGTTGGATTTGGCTTTTAATAAAGAGGCAGTATATTGTATGAAGTTTTCGGCGGAGCTGCTTTTTAAGGCGTAATAATTTGGTTAGGATGCTAGGCAAAGGCTTTCCTAAATAGTTGTGAGGAATGGTTATCGGGGTGTTATTGCTGAGAAGATCCCTTAGAATTTGCTCTATTCTTACAGATGCTTGATCAATTTCAGTAGGGAGTAGGTTAGATGCTTCCGGGATATACAAGTTGGAAAAACTTATCGCTATGTCCCTATTGACTTTTCTCCAATTTGTTTTGGTGACGTTTGCGACAAGTTTGACGAGTAGAGTGGGTCGAGAGAGGGGATTTGGATCGTGGTGTGAACGGAACCATGATCAGAAGGAAATATAAAGGAGACTGTAGGTGGACCCGCTGAATAAACATCGTCGCACTTGAGGAAGAAGTTGATTGTTGACTTGGCTGAGCTAGAGACACAAGTTGGCTGTAATGGGGAGTCAATGTAAGTATATGGATAAGACGGGAGGAGGGCTAGCAATTGGCGACCATATTTGTTGCATTTATTATCATTGAATGCTGTATGACGAGCATTCCAGTCTCCTCCGATTATAAATGGAGCGGGAACGGACTGTTGGATAATCTGCGAAATGTCAGTATCTGGGAAATCTAGTTGTTGTGAAGGGTGAATATAAATGGATGCTAAGACGAGCACTTTATTGTTCTCACAGAAAAGTTTTACTGCTGTGTATTCAATGCTAGATATACCGGTGAATCTAATTTCACTGAATTGAAATTTTTTGTGAATTAAGATGCCGGTACCTCCATGAGATCCATTAGTTCTGTGGTTAGAAACTAAAGTATAATTGGGAATGGAAACTCGGGAATTTGGTTTGAGCCAGGTCTCTGAAAGGAAGAGGATATCTGGGGAAAATATATGCCTGATTCACTGCGTTTTTACTTATCCGACAGGGGCTACGGACTAAACCTACCCCCATAAGACCATTCCTGTTTCTTCCCCGGGGAGTCGTCTTGACAAATTTCCGTAGACAGAGTCGACGTATTTCGTATTCTATATAATGTGATATGCCCTGGCGATTTTCCATCCGTTGTGTGAGCTTTACATTATCACTCTTGTATTGATCGCATCTACTGTCCCGGTAATGTGCTCTGGAAGCACACGGCGCTCCTAGTGGAATCTACCGCGTTCGGTTAAGATGTGTTCCATGTTTTCTGTAGTTCTCTTGTCTGGTGGGAGTTAAAGGTCTTCCTTATACATGGATTTGTACAAAGGTTGTCTAGAAAGATCATGTCCTGTCAGGTATTGCTTTCGGGTATAAGCTTTCGAAAATCGGCCACGCCGTGTAGTCTATTCCCATTCTTTAATGTGTGGTATCATTTCATAGGTCCATCTTCCTATAACAGCTGGGTTCCGTTTCTGTTGTCATTAGGTAAAGCTTCGCTAACGGCTCAATCGAACGCCCTTTTTAAAACTCTGATTCATATTTCTTTTTTAACAGAGTTAACGCAAAGTTTAAAATTTCCCAAGTATGTAAACTCTTCAATTCAGAAATAAGACAAAGATATCACAGGAAGATGGGCATGTGAAATGATACCAAATATCAAAGAATCGACGAATAGACAACACGGTGCCGCAGATGTTTACAAGGTTGAATGCCTGATAAGACATGGGTGTTTTAGACAATATCTGCACAGACCCAAGTACAAGGAAGAATTGTAATGCCCGCCTGGAAAGATGTGTGTATAAAATGTGAAATACATCTTAACCAAATGAGGTAGATTCCAGTAGGGGCGCAGTATATACTCAGCGACACGACAACGTGGCCACACCACCTTCTAGGAATTGGCGAGAAAATTATATTATGGTTAAGGAAGATACGAGGGTTGGTCAATAAGCCCTTGGAAAAGCCTACGATGGCGTTCGTAGCATGGCTAATGGTCTGTTTTTAGTATTTTCTCACTCATTTTTTAATCATTCCTTACTAAGTATCTGTCAATTTTCAATTTGTTTCATGTTTCAATTTTGCATGTTAAATTGGGTATGAAAAAAACATCTGTGAGATGGGTGCCGCATTTGCTCTCAGCTGAGGACTTTTTGAGCAAATGCGTCGCAACCCAGATGAGTTTCTGCGCAGAATAGTAACTGTAGATGTAACATGGATATACCACGAGATGAAAGAACACTTAAAACAGTAGATTGTTAAGGCCGAAAGGACTCCAAAGGAGGCCAAGACGATGAAATCAGCGACTGTGTTTTATTCTACTCTATTGAACCGCAAAAGCTCTTCTTCGGTGCGCGTGACTTCTCGATCGTAGCACAATCACCCGTCTACGGAATATCTACCTACATGATCAATCAGCGGAATTCCGCATTCATCCTGTATAAGACCGTTCATATCAAATTCGAGGAATGCGTCTGGTGGAACAAAATCCATTGCGGCACACCATCTCAAAATACAAAGTATTCGTATAATAGCCACCGAAAATTAGGTCATTGGATGCAGCTATAACTTTCGCAACGTGTCCTCTGATTAATTTGATCATATAATTATCCACCCTGTTTATGTAGGCTTCGTTATATAAGGTCTCATTTGGATAATACCTTTTGTAGTCAGATTCCGGTGTTTGATATAATCTGAGACAAGTTCTAAGACATTTACTTTCGAACACCCGAATCTTTTCGATCATATTTGGACCTATTTATATTGAAACACACTGGACATCCATATATAATAATGGGCCTTATTAGGGTCAAATAGCATATAACTCTTACCCTGCTATAAAGTTGGCTACTGTCAAATAGCCTCCTTGTCATAGCAAATGTTTTCTTGGCCTTGACCAAAGCTGCCTCCACATGTCTGTTAAAATACAAGTATTGATGGAGCCAAATACCAAGATATTTAACCACACTTTTGGTTTCTAGTTTGCGTTCATGCGGTCCCATGATAACTAACTTTCGCCAGTTTTTTCATATATAATTTGTAGCTTTATGCAAGGGGGTTCTAAATAGAATAGTTTCAGATTTCTGAAAGTTTATCTTAAGTCTCCAGTCGTCGCGATATTGCTGCACTTTTTTGAAGTCGCGTTGCAGTAAACTGTTTATGATTTCAATTTTGGGGGCAGTTTTTTTAATTGCGTCTGGAAGTGCGCTTAATATGTCGCTAACGTAAATGTTAAAAATAATAGAAAAGAGTACCACTCCCAGTTCTAAACCATTCTTGATATTATACGTTATACTGGAGGCCACTACATATCTTTGGCTTTTCTTATGTGTACGAGTATGTAACTTTCAATGCTTTTTTCTCGAAACTATGTATTTCGACATGGTTGCGCGTATATCTCAAAAAATATATTTAATCAAAGTGCATATTATTCCTCGATACTTGATACTTTGGCATGAACTAGGATCTTGTGGTTCCGCAATGTATTTTTAAAATGGCGGCGGTTTATAGTCGAGAAAAAGCGGTGATTTTTAACTACTTATTTTTAAAATGAAATTTCTTGCTTTTTTTCCCTAGATCCTAATCAGTGCCATAACTATATATGTATATTTTCAAAAAATTCCTGAATTTTTTTATTTCAGAACGCGTGGAATCATGAAGGTGGACAAATCTCCCAGCGTCGACTTTAACATCATCTATACTTAGTTCATTTTTGAATAAAAAAACATTTTTTTTTTTATCTCAAGACATATAGAAATAATGTTGTATATTTAGTTTTTCTGGTGAATCTTTCCTTAAAGCTTTTCTGTTCTGCTGTTGTGGGGGTTGTTCCTCAGGAAGCGCGTTTTCTTGTCCTGAAAAGGACGTTAGATCTCTTTGTTGATTGTTCCTGACACAACACCCTCCAGCAGCAAGGGGTCGTTGCCGTGCTTCCTCTGACCCAGAGGGAAGAGCAACGTTCTGATTGTTTGTAGGACGTAACTTAGGGGATAACGTCCTTGTATGCCAACCTCAGTACCGGTTCCTGTACCGATTTTCGGAGTCGTCCTCGTACACAAAGGAAAAGAATCGTCCAGCGTTGGTGACAACACACAATTTCCAAAGAAAGTTAGCTTTAATTTTTGGTTAAGTTTTATTTGGATTTTATGTTAAAGTATTACAACTAGAATATGTAAAATCTCTGCTCTGTGGCATGAGGATTTAGATACTGCCGCCTCGAGATCGTTTTACTATCCTTTTATAAAGGAAAACACTTCGAAAATTGTATTCCAAAGATACACACTTTCGTGCAACAATCTGGATTTTTTGGGTATTTCGAGCGATATGTTGTATTTACTTAAGATAAGAATGAATTCTTACGAAACTATTGCGCAGATGTGGGAATGTATCTGCTTTTGGTTTTTGTTTGTTTTTCTGAATGGAAAATTTTCAGATAGAGATAATGATCTCTGAATTTTTGGATTTGGGTGATGGTGTGGGGCAAATGTGAAAAGTAAACGAATATTAGATTCGTTTATTGTAACTTTTAATTTTAATTTGGATTTTGGGTTAATAATGCCGTGGGGGCAAATGTTAGTCTATAAACGAATGTTTGATTCGTTTATTGCGAATTTTGGATCATGTTTGGGTTTTTTGTGGGTTTTCATATGTTTTTTGGTTTTAGCTTAAGATAGCTAGGATTTGGATGTAGGAATGGGGGAAAAAGGTAGTAGGGCTTTTTGGAGCACTACATTTCTAAGAACAGACAATGGCTATTCGTTTACTTAAATAGTATTAGGAAATATTACAATTACAACGAGAAAGAAGACAACTTGTTTACTATAGCATATTTGGCGAAAGTTTTTGTACATTTGTTTTTATTATTTTGCTATGTGGAAAAAAAATACGTAGGTAAGATTGGCGAAAGAAAAAAACCAAGGGAAGTGAAAAGCATTTTGCTCACAACTGAATGAATGTGGAATGTGCAGTTTCTCTTCTTCAATAATCTACATCAGCTACCTCGTACCTAATGCCCTGTCCAATTTGATATACCTCGTTCTAATTATTAATTTTCTCAAGGATTTCTTGGATTTAAGAACAGTAGTTACGTTAATTTAATCCACTATTGGTATTTATGTGATGACCTTCAAAAACTCCTCAAGCTACTTTGATTACCTTGGCCTTGGTCAAAGACGTTCCGTAGTCACATAATATAACAATTTCGTTAAACTTATCCAATCGGAAGTAAAAGACCTGTTGATTAATGAATAATCAATTGTGTGTTTTTTCTTCTCTTTTTTCGATGTCAATAATTTGATGGTATTTCCATATCTTTTAATGTCTAATTAGTTACGTATATGCCGCTTTGTTGTATACTTAAATGTTTGGTCGAGCTACATAATTTTGCTCATCGTTACGACTTTAACTAATTATTCATGCATCGTATCTATAATCACTGACATCAGTTAGTTCTAATATTTTTATTCGTTTTCTACTCATTCGTCGTAGGATGGTATGCTTCTAGTGACTATGACTTAGTTTAATGTGTTATGAAAGAAGAAAAAAATCTAAAACTTATTTTATGTGTTTACTTGGGCACATTAAACTTATTTATTGTAACAGCATTTTGCTTAAATGATTAGTTCTGTTTATATTCATGAGCTCTATTTCATAACGATTTAAATTTGGGTTACACGGTAAATTTATATTTGTCTGGTTTTAATATATATTTTATCTTTAATTGAATAGCCGAGAATATGCCGATAATTGAGGATTGATTGAGAGCACAGCATTAATATCATCACCACAGCTATTGAGTCATAGAATTCCTTACACTATTGCGCGCACCAAAGGGCATTTTGGAGTACCCTTAAATGTCAGAACACATTGCTTCGTTTGCAGATATCACTACGGAAATCGTTATTTATGGATCCATGATATCATTCCATTGAATTCGGTTTATTTGCGCTCCACAAAGCAATCCGATAAAACCCAACAATTCGAAATTTAAACTCGTTTTGCTACAGAACAGGAATTCATTGGAGCTCGTTTCTGGTGCGATTATTTTGAGAGATGTATAGATTTCAATTTAATCCAATACATATACAGTGGTAGAATAAATAATAGAAACAAACGTTTAAATAACGATCAACAATCAGTAACTGCATACAATTTGTTTTTTTTTTCGACACCAATTATACTCGTATACTCCAACTGTGCCTAACAGTACTTTGATATGGTGCATCAATTTGCTCTTACCAGTTTTTTGTTTTTGGCTAGTAGTAAAAAAACTCAAGCGAAAAGGATATTTTGCCTGGAAAAAATAATAGAAACAAACCATCACCACAGTCTTCAATCGTGATTGTGAAGTAAACTACTGGTTCTTATTTATTGAAATCTTCGTAAATTGACTTGTGTTTTAGTTTGTTAGAAAAAAAAAATTGAAATAAAATTTTGTGAAAATGGGTCGTGGAGTACATTGCACCAGTTCCGATCGTGGATTGATAAAAAATTTAAGAAATGACGGGAAAACAATGGATGAAATAGCTAAGCTAATGAAGTGCTCTAAGAAAAAAATATTCACAGCTCTTCATGTAGATCCCAAAATGGAAACCAGAGGCAGAAAAAGAAAAACAACCTCACGATTCGACGAACTGCTAATCCGACTATCCACGAACAAGCCGTTTTTTTCTTCAACGGATTTAAAAAAACGACTTAAACGCACCTTGTACGAGTCGTACAATTAGAAATAGACTAATAGAAATGGGTCTTCCTGGAAGAAGTCCCAGAAAAGTTCCTTACTTAGGCAAGAAAAATATAAAGCAGAGACTCGTTTTTGCCAAAAAAAAAAACCTCTACCGTGCGAATTGGAATAACATCTTATGGTCGGATGAAACCATGATTAATTTGTTTGGTTCCGATGGAAAAATGTAAAAATGTAATTCAGACGACCAATGAGCTCAGAATTCGATCCAAAGTATACGAAAAAGACATTGAAACATGGTGGAGGCAATTTAATGATTTGGGGGTGCTTTTCAGCATCTGGTGTTGGTCCAATTTTTCTTATAAAGGACAAAATGTGTGCTAAAGATTATGTATAAATCTTAAACACCGTTATGCTACCATTTTCTGAAGAGGACATGCCTATTAAATGAGAGTTTATGCAGGATAATGACCTCAAGCGCACCTCAAAATTGGATAAAGAATGGTTTCTTCAAAGCAAAGCCGATGTTATGGAGTGGCCATCGCAGTACCCTGATTTTAACCCAATAGAACACCTATGGGGCATTCTTAAGCGCAAGATCGGAGACTGCAAACCCAAAAATAAGGAAGAACTTTGGTCCAAAATAAAATATTAATGGTACTCTATACCACCCGCGACTTGTACCAAACTAGTCAATTCCATGGGACGAAGATGCGAAGCAGTCATTAAAAACAAAGGTGCAACAACTAAGTATTAAAAGGATATGAAACACTTTTACTGTAAATTAATTCTTCAAAAAACCCAAACAAAAAACTAATTTGTTCCTATTATTTTTTCCAGGCAAATCCAAGGAAAACCGGAATCAATATTTTTTTTTCACTATTTCTCACCTTTTTTTATTAAAAATTTAGTATTTCAAATCTATTAGTATATTTTTAAATCTTATTTTTCCCCAAATACATTTTTTCTTCACGATTAATGTCGAAGAACAAGCTTGTATCTATTATATATATATACATATACATATACATATATATATATATATATATGTATATATATATATACATATATATATATATATATATATATATATATATATTCAAGGTTGTGCCGATTTTATAGTAAACATTTAAGAGGGAATATTATTTTTCCGTAAATTTTTATTCAATCAAAATGGGATCCGTTGGCATCTATGGCATTCCAACGTGATACGAGATCAAATATTCATTTTTCGTAGAAGTGATGACTTTATGAGGCAATAAAATCTTCAAAGGCTTTTGTAACCTCTGCGCGGTTCCGGAAGACCTGTGGCGGTTTTGCCAAACCCCACGGTCCACTTACCGGAAAAAACTCCCATAACTGCTACCCAACTTCCTTAAGTTCGCTAATGCAATCACATTAGCACCTTAAATGCTTCACGCATTAATGAGATCAAATCCTTAATCTAAAAAGTCCCCGGAAAAGAAAACTTACCTTCATGCATCCCTTCGCATAAAAATTCTCTGTAAGAATTTCTTTCTACCTTTTCAAGAACCCCAGGCAAATTTCAAATTTCCCACACCGCACCGCAATCTACATCCAGCACACCTGAAACATTTCCTTTTACAAGGACATTTAATGCATACAACGTATTATCTAAAATTCCTAGAAATAATTCTCTATATGGCATCATGAATCCCAAGCCAGTCGGCACCCTTTTTCTGTGTTAAAATCTTATGTCGGACAGCTTCTTTTTACAGCTGCAATAAACCAACCCGCGATTCGTTTGTACAATCGGCAAACAATCACCGCATCTTAGGCATTATCAACGAAACCAAATTTTCTAGCATTTCCTGATGCAAACACGAACCCGGTTTCTACTGCAGCCAGAGATGCCATAAACATCCAATTTGCTTTTAGCACCATTCCTCGGATGACTAGCGGTTTATTTATTCAACTGCAATGCACATTTTCCCTTTCCTTGTTTCAGGTTCATTCCCATGGCCTTGTGTATTAAAAAAACCAATGTGATCTTCACTCGCACATACACATACATTGCCAAGTCTTTCATCCTTGTTTTCACCACGAGAGAAACACTTTCTTTCTTGGGAAAACTCACCCCAAAACGATTAAATATCGTAGAGTCCTTTACCATCCGCTGACGACAATGGTCATGCTAACTACCGCTGTCTGTAGCGCTGCAGACACGCTAATTTCAATCGTGATAACACCCGGGGTCGTGGGACGTGTTTCGAACTTGTCGGTTTCCAATTGTTTGGCGAGTTTTTGCCTCAATTCGTTTGTAATAGTTAAAGTAAATAGAATTTGTCGTGAGTTATCGCTTAAAAATAAAACCAATAACCATATAATTGTGAACACCCCGAATTGTAATCAATTTAAATAAATCGAAAACATTGCAGAACTACAACCAGTGTTTTAATTTGCCGTGCTGCTCTTCCTGAGAGTGTTTTCCTTATTCTTACTTGGTTGATCGTGTTTTCCTTACTCCCGGTTGTGGACAAACGTAGCGGCGTTTCGTTCCTTTACTCGGCGGAACTTTAGTGGCAATCGGATGGGGATAGGAGTGAACCGTGTGTCCGTGTTTAACACAAAACTCCTACCCCACACACCTTCTGCCGGCAAAATGAACAGATTACAGAGAAGATGGTAGTCCGTTGGGGAAATGTCAGGAGAGTACGGTGGATGCGAAAAAATGTCAAATCCCAACTGCAACAGTTTTTGGGAACATCCTTTGTCGTCAAGTTCATTTGACACTGTTCAAGTAAAGTTGTAATATTTTCGGGTGCACCACCGTGCTTCCGGTTCCCCGGAAAGAGTGGGCTACCGTGGTTATCCTTCATGGATATGTCGAACTCGTGTATATTTGTTTTTCCGAACAAAATACCGAAGGTTTTACCGCACTTTACATTGAGCCACTAGCGACGTAAGTGCCTTTACACACGCGAGAAAAACGCTGTTTGGTAAAGAAACTTTTTGTTGAGCCGTAAAGTAAAAAACAGACTGATTCTTTTTAAAAACTAATTTATTTTTAAGTTTTATTCTTAACCTTTTTGAGGAGGTCTTCTCCTCAAGCGCGCTACTGACTGACTCTTCTCCTCTAAGCGACTCCAGTCAAGTCACTCTTCCAACTCAAAATTCTAATTCTTAAATATCTTTATTCTTTCGAAGGTCAAGACGCATCGCTACTTATCGTTTAATCCTTTGTTGGGGTTTTTCTTTGTATTAGCCATCTGGCTAATGCAAACAAGAATTTTCGTGCATTTCAAATAGGTAGCACAAGATCCGTGGAAATTGGTTGTTAGTTTAGGATCTGGGAATCCGTGTCTATTAGCAAGTCATAAAACATCTGGTGTGTGAAAATATTATGTTTATGATTGCAAGAATTGTGTGTCGGCGTATCGAATAGATATGGCTTTGTTTGGAGACATGCACTTTTAGGTTTTGTATCTTGTAGGTTTTTTAGGTGCTAATTGCTTTTAGCATACCTGGGAAAATAATGCATTATGCTGTTTGATTTTAGGAAATTGAATCGAACAAATGCATTAAATTGAATAAATAAATGTGAATTCAATAAATGAGAATTTGAACGTTTAGTTCGATTTGGTTACAATGTTATGTTTGGAATATCAAATGGATTTTCTTATAGGTGGGAGGAAAATGTAATGTGGGAGGTAAATGTAATATGGGAGAAAAATGTAATGTGGGAGGAAATGTAATGTGGGAGAAAAAAGGTAGGGCTTCTTGGAGCACTACAAAGTGGAGTCAATTGAACTCAAGAGGTTTTATTTCAAGTTAGCCAAGTTACGTTCAGCTCAGTTCTCCTTTGAGTTTTGTCTTAAATACATTGAGTTTTAGTTGTGAAAGCACAATCCTTTGGCCATTGTCATACTGTCTACTGTGCGAAAGAGGATTACGTAGGACACTGTCCGCAACACCAACAGCCCATCTTATTCTTCTCATGAGTCAAAAGTTAATATTGTCTTGGTTATTCTGGAGTTCCAATTTTATCATATTTACATTTGATGCCAGAGAAGTTGTTTTTCTCCTCCGAGTAAAATGTTGTGTCATCTGCACAAAATTATTTATTTATTAAAAAAAAAAAAAAAAAAAAATTATATATATATATATATATATTTATATATATATATATATATACATATATATTTATATATATATATATATTTATATATATTTATATATATATATATATATTTATATATATATATATATACATGTTAAGTAGGATTGTGTTTATTTTGTGCCGTCCTTCTGTGTGTGGTGGCATTTGTTAATTGATATGTGAAATGAATTAAATGCGATACGACTTTCGTAAAATCCTGTGTGATGGGTGTAAATTATAATACATCCAACATATTCCGCAGATTATTCTAACAATATTATGAAGCAACATAAAGTATGTGCTTGTGTAAACGAATATGTACTAATTAAATTTCTTTGAATGTGTCTATTTGAAAATTCAATTCAAAGTGAATTCGATAATTCAATTTCGACAACAATCTATCATCATCTTTCAGTTGCTCAAGAACTTGTAAAATGTATGAACACATACCTTCATTAGTTGATTAGTACTCGTATTATATTTTTTGTTTCTGAACATCACATTTTCTAAAGTGAGTATGGTGTAAATTTATTGCACATGAAGGTAAACAAATCGCCGCACCTCCTCCTCAGAGAGTGCAGCAGTTCATCGTGTGACCTAGAAAACAATTCGTTGGTCATCGGAGCGATGAGGGTACTATTAACAGACAAGTCGGCAAACACGCAAACCCACTAACAAGCATCAGTTACGCAACCATCTAGTTAAAAGTGCGATCAGCTCGGACGTAAGTACTAGAAGAAAATCAAAACAGAACTGTAGTGCATTGCACTTGCAGCATGCTTCGCTGCGCATTAAAAAAAAGAAAGAAGCAAGATTGCAAATGGACCAAAGCCAGATCAGGTCGTGTGAACACGCATACACAGTCCCTGGCGACAATCCTTGTGCAGTTGTCATAATTGTGACTTTCAAGCTTTCGCCACAGTTCCAGTCTTTATTGGCTACTGCGGCACTCGGTTAATGATGTAAAGTTCAGGTAAGAGATAGAAAGAAAAAAAATTAATCAGTTCAGTTGAGCACAGACGATAGCAGTGGGTTTCCCCACTACGGGCAACACGCTCCCTACCGTGAGATATTTCGATCTACTGATCAACAAAAATAGAGGGAGGAAGTGAATTGTAATTAACAAATGATTGGATTTCTATAGTTCGCGTTTTAAGAATTGTCGGTACAAGGTCTTTTTGTCGGCAATCAATTCACGTATATTCGAGTTGAAAAACTACAGTATTTAGGTAATTGTGTGTAAACCGTATAAGGACTATCGACTAAGCTCTGGATATGTTTTTAGATAGTAGATAAATTAAAACAAGTTTGTATTTGAGGACTGCATGATTTCTATATTTTTATAAGCAGAAAAGAAACACCTTTTGTTTCAAAATAATTGATATTAGTCAGAAATTTATGAGTGTTGTATATTAAGTTCAAATGCCCTGAAATAAATTAATCGTATGATTTCTTAAAAAGCTGCGTATGAGAACGTAATCAATTTCTTAATTTTCTAGGGATTAAAATGAAAATAAGGGAAAAGCGTGAAACTAATAAAGTTGATCATATCTTACCTAACTTACCGTAAGTTCATACAAAATAAAAAATTTGATTTATTGACCAACTGCTTCAATGACAACAATCAATGGAGCCCACGCTCTAGTGCGAATGTAACAGTTTCTCTATATACACCACCGCATTAGAGAAAAGAATGTGAATCACGAGTAATCATTTATTTGCAATTCTAATAAGAGACTGTCTCTATAAAATATCTCGTAAACTTCATTTTACTATTAACTATTTATTGGCCTGTAGGAACCCGGAAGTTCATGACCTCACTAACTCGACTCCGCCATCGTTTCCTGTCCTGTGCACTCTCCTTCCAGTCTCGTGAACTTCATATAAATAAAACCTATTTGTAGACGACCAATAGTAAGGTTCTCCATTATAAGACTATTTTACGGTCCATTTTTATTTTGTAAGAATGCATTTGTTTGATGAAAAATCAAATTTACTAAATCAATAAGTTTCTCTAGAGCACGTCGAATTACATCCATGCATATAAATTTGTTCACTACACACTACGTGTAGCATATGCAACACTTACACCAATACAAACATTTCCTTTTAAAGGTCCTAAAAGACTCAAAAGTATTTGCCACGTGAGAGACAAGTCTCACTCGTTCCTACAAAAGTTAATATCTAGCACGGTACACTGGGTCAGGGCCTTGCTGAAGCGATACACTCATATTACAACAAAATTCCAGTCAGAAGCAGGTTCAACGTATTCGATTTTTACCTATCTGCATACTTACCTCTCGATCCTAAGTGGTAACGATTAAATAAGCATTCTCCATATATTGGCCTCTTCCACTAAAACCAGAAATAATATGTTAGTATGAAGTGATTGACCAACTACCAAATTTGATTAACATCCGCTCAAAAATGCAGCAGCAGTACCTTTGATATCGGCCAATCACGACCTGTTGTAGCATTCTTCAGTAACTTACAAACAAGCAAACGTACAATTAGTAATAAGCTTGGATTAAAAAAAAAATGTCGTGCCAAACTGGAAGCTTAAAATTTCGCAAGAGTTTTTTGCACAACGGAATACTGAATGCTGATAGAATACTCGGAATAAACAACATTTTATATGGGCTCGCAGCGAATGCTTAGTCGTAGCTGGTTGTTGCACTTTCAGATATTTCTCAATAGGCTTGAGAATAAGCGCTTGGTTAGTGCCGATAGTATGAACTATCGAAGTGGTGCCGATCTGATTCCGGCGTGTGCTAAGTATCATGTGAATTAAATAGAATGCGGCTAAAATTGTTGCCATTAGATTAGCCATTCGAGCAACGGGAATGAAGTTTGAACGAAGTCAGGATTACGATTGGTATCACGAGATAGACTGTGGCCGACCCCTTACGCAGGTTCAAATCATTTGTACCTTAACCTTTAAGTAAGTTGTTTGTCAAGTTTATTCTTACTGAAAACCACCTACCAACCACATCTTTGCTATTTACGTAGGAATTTCCTCCTCGGGCAAGCGATAATTGATATTGGAACATGATATTGTACTTTAAAAAGTCTTACCTAAGGATTTAAAAAGTCTGCGCGCCAATCTGTAACCGGTATTAAAGGAGGACTGACCCACTTTACGCTTATTCTACGCACATAGTTTACTTCCACTCACTTCAGCACTTTCAAGAGTGTATGCGCCTGACTGGTTTTCGTCCTCCTTTGGAACATGCAATACCATGCTGCAAGCAGATCTAAAGAACGAGCTACAAAAGAGGACAGGTGAAGTTGAACGTGAAAAGTAAACGTCCGGATTGCACTTTCGATTTCATCACAAACCTGCAGAGCAAGATTGTTGGACATGGCGCTCGGATTGAGTCAATGGGAGATCAACGACAAATACCGTTAATTGATTGGTCTTTTTATGCCATGGTTGGACAAGAAGCGATGTACGGCTGGCGACTAATTTCAATTGTTCAACGGCAATAAAAACAGAGAAACCCGATTTGAGTATAGTATTCGTCGCGACTCTTATTGAGGCACTATTTTTTCAATTACTGTGTTTACACAAGCAAAAGGTACTAATCTCCGTAAATGAAGCTCTGAAGCCAGTGGGTCTAGAATAGTGCATTCTAAATGGGTGTGAATGAATATTATGAACAGGTTGGTTGGCAGGCAATTAAATATAAGCAACTTACTCAACGAAATGGAAAATTAATTGATTGCAGGTTCAAGAAATGCCTACCTCGGGAGTTACTTACAGTTAGGTCGGCAATAGTAAGAAATGAGAGAGGAGTGTGTTGAATGGTAGGGGAGGCTTTGGTGCTAAGCTTATTGGCGAGTTTAAGTCAGAATCAGTTAAATCTTCTCGGAATATGGTATTCACAAAGTATTATAAGCAAGAAGAATCTAACTTTCCAATTTAGCTGTAAAGGATTCGCCTTTTGGACAGTCATTATAATTAGCTATACGTATGTGTATAAATGTTTGTAATGTAGTTTCAAAACCATACAGCGAAACTACATATTAGTGGCGATAACTATGCTCAGAGGTACAAACTTTGCAGACCTTCTATATACTACTGCTAATTTTCACTATTGTGGGTTAGAGGTATATATCTTCCAATTCACGGTTGTGGAGTCAGCGATACTTCTTAAGACTTTATTCTTGAAACACGAAATCTGTTTTCAAGATATTGTAGATTTGGGCAACTGAAAATAGTTTATACACATTTTTGCCTTACATTACCTTACCACATACTTTACCATACACAACTTTATAATTAAACCAGTTACTCCATTTTCTTGCCCCCCCTTGGTAGAAACCTTGACGTGGTGCGGCGGCTTAAGGTACAATGAATCACTCAGGCTATGCTGACGGAAGCATATGCTTCCAGTAGGGCCACCCATGTCAGACAGGCTAGCGAGGAGTAACACACAAAGATCTACCGCCCCTAATCCAGGGTGTTACGCGTCACCGTGTCCATTGGATGGTTCGCAGCCAAGGGTATATCGGGTGTATTATAACGGCGCCTCTCTGACACCGGGTCGAATCAGAGCAGTAAGCAGACCTTACTATATCAAAGAGGGGCTCTGATATGGCGGACTATTTGAAACCCCAGAGTGATCCCATGAAATGAATGATCAATACACAATGATGATGACCCAACACCAGCATAAGGGAACAAATCATCAAGAAAACACCGACTCGGCAAAATGAAGACGTAGGGAAAAACGGAAAAAGCGGGGTATACGCGTCGGCACGTGGAATGTTCGAACGTTATATAAACCAGGCGCGATACAGACGGTCGTAGAAAACGCGAAACAATATAAAATGGACATCGTCGCGCTTCAGGCAGTCCGACCCCCACATCAAATAATCGAAAATAACGGGTTTACACTGGTGTGTGGAGGTACCGATACACATAGCCTCGGAACTGGCTTCGTCATAAGCAAGAAGATTACGTCCATGTAAAAGATGTGCAATTTATTAATGACCGAATGTCTGTGCTAAAAATACAGGGCCCATGGTACAATTATGTATTTATAAACGTACACGCCCCAACAGAATCTACCGACGAAGAAACGAAGGACACATTCTACGAGACCCTAGAGGAAGTATTTGTTGGGATCTCATCATTCGATGTTAAAATCCTCCTCGGCGAAATAATATGGGACAAGGAAGTCATTCCGGAAGAATGGAAAACCGCAATAGTCATCCCCATTTTCAAAAAAGGCGACAGATCTGACTGCGAAAATTACAGAGGAATATCATTGCTCCCAATCACATACAAAATATTAACAAATGTCATACTGGCAAGAATCACACCGTACGCAGAAGAAATATTGGGAGACTACCAATGCGGATTCCGTCGGAACCGGTGAACAAGCGACCAGATGTTCACAATAAGGCAACTGCTGGAAAAGAAGTGGGAATATTGAGAGACGGTTCACCAACTGTTCGCGGACTTCAAAAAAGCTTACGACTCAGTCGCAAGACAAAGACTCTACCATATTGTAGTTGAGCTGGGAATCCCGAAAAAATATGCCGCCCTCATTCAAATCTGCATGAACGAAAACAAAGGGCGAGTTAGAATAGAAAACCACCTCTCAGAACTATTTGAAATCCGGGACGGACTAAAACAAGGGGATAGCCTCTCACTATGCCTTTTTAACCCTGTCCTCGAGTATGTTATCAGAAAGGTACAAGACTACAAAACGGCCGGATCATCCCTGAACGGGGTCACACAAGTGCTCGCGTATGCGGATGACATCGCCGTTCTGGGCGATAATCTCGAAACTATAAGTAAAAACTGTGAAATCATCATGCAAGCAGCAGAAGAGGTGAGTCTATAAATAAACGAAGACAACGAAATACATGATTACGACGAGAGCAGGTGGACCTCAGAGAACACATATAAACGTCAGGGGCAAGATATTTGAAAATGTCAAAGAATTTAAATATCTGGGAACGATACTGACGACCAGAAACGAAACGTCAAAGGAAATTAACAAAAGACTGCATTCCGGCAACGCTAGTTGGCATGCAGCCAGTAAACTATTAAAATCCAAACTGCTATCACCTTATATAAAGCTCCGTGTCTATAGAACCATAATCATGCGGATTGTTCTATATGGATGCGAAACATGGGCTCTCAAAAAACGGGAAGAAAACAAATTCCGCGTATTCGAGAATAAAGTCCTAAGGGGTATCTTTGGTGGTAAATATGACGAGGAGACAGGACAATCGAGGAAACTCCACAACCACGAATTGGAAGAGCTATACCGCAAACCTACAATAGTGAGAGTAATCAAGTCGCGAAGATTAAGATGGGCCGGACACGTGGCGCGAATTGGCTATGATAGGACCGTGCATAGAATTCTTGACGGTAAACTAACGGGGAAGAGACCGACAGGAAGGCCACGACGGAGATGGGAGGACAATGTTAGATTGGACCTCGAGGAGATCGGATCGGATGATCGAACGTGGAAGGAGAGCGCACAGGACAGGGAACAATGGCGGAGCCGAGTCGGTGAGGTCATGAACTTCGGGTTCCTACAGGCCAGTAAATAATAAAAAAAAAAAAATTAACTCCATTTTCTTGTGTGAATTGAGATCGATAAATGTTTGTAAAATTATAGTAATTATTTGTAAACCGAACTTCAGTTTATACTTCCGGTTTGCAGGTCATCTCTAATTAGTTTATTTTCCCAGTTATGAAAAACAAATTAATATTCACAGCAAAATCTCTGAAGATAGATTCAGCCAGGAGATCCATTATGATTACGGCATGGGGTGTTTAAAAAATAACGAATACATTAAATCTATTCAAATCGCTTGAACGTTTAGGTATTTTTTCAAACATGGACACTGTTAAAAGTGTTATTCTACGTAGAAGTGTGAACCTGATGAGGACGCTTTTGCAGTAAGTATTGGCGGTAATGATTCTAGTTTATGTGGACTTGCCATTTCAGCGAATAACGCTCGTGTTATAAACACGAATTGGAATGACGTTGCGTTTTTACTAATTTACTTTTATCTAGTGATTTAACTTTATTAACTATAAAAGGATTAATTCAATACGAGAGCGTATCAATGAGTGGTTCGTCTGGGTGTGGCTGCGAGTTCAGGAACATTCAATCGGTGCCGTCAAAATGGGACATTTCGAGAACCTTTTTACAGCGTATTTTCACGACAGAGGTAATATCACCGAAACGTATTTCTTTGAAAATTCGGTTGGGTGGTTTTTCTTTTCTAAGTTGTTTCGTACGAAAATGGGCAACAGTTTCCAAACTGTTACATGTATGCTGTACAGTCCAAAACACAATTCATTTATCGCGTGAGTTATTTCTTGAGCGACCAACACGTGCGATTTAATACCGTTTTTTCTGTTCTCAATCACACACGCTTGGGAGGAACAAATTGAGCTATTAAATTCATCACAACAATGAATCAAAAATATGTCTTGCAGGAATTTTCATACTGCTGGTAGAGGTGAAGGGGCGTTTCTTAATCTAGAGAATCTCGAGTTATTGATCTATTAAGGAATGTTCACAACATTATTCTTATGCAGAAACAAGTTGGTGTCTTGGTTTTCAACAGGTGATATTGTTCTGTTATCATTGTTGAAAACGGTAAAACTTTTCAGAGCATCTACTACTGAATTCGTTGTCACCCAATGTCATTGTGACATTTTCGTCGAGATACTATATTTATTATTTAGTCTACTTTAATGGCTTGAACTTTGCTAGTCATTCTAGTTATGTTCTATGCTAGGACATTCATTGATAAGTAATCTATAGTTTGCGTAGATCAATTGATCTGATTTTTTATCAGTAGTACAAAACAATTTCAGCTCTGAGAGTAAAATGCCCTATTACCCAACCAGAGTACCGGTGAATTGCTCTATCGACAAACATTCGCCCTTTGTATGAGCAATTTTAACATTGTTATTTTTTACCAGGCGATGGGGCTACGGGACTTGACCTTCTACTACGTGGTCTAAGGGAGTACATTTAATGTGATTAATGTTGTGGCGTCTCTAACAGACACACACACAATTCACAAGCAAAATAGTGAAGAACACCGAACGAAAATCGAATAAGAAAATACATTAAAGCCGTTATACCATAGCGATAACATAACAATTCACATCAGTGGAGTATAGTCGAGTTTGAAAATCGAATTCTAAAATCGGCCAGTAGTCTGTTGGCTAACGCTTAGGTTCAATTTTTTGTGGTTCAAATTGTCATAGCGTCAGTTCGAATCACACGTTCTTCTTCACTATTATTTCAAACGCTATAATGTGTTCACTACCTCTCCTGTGCAAAGGTAATTCTGTATAGTTACATCCAGATCTAATAATTATATATGCTTATTAAATTAAAGTAGGTTTGAGAAGCAGTGCTTTAGTAGGGAATTTGTAGCACCCAAACCAGTTCAATGGTGTTTATTTGTCGCTAACCCAAGTAATGTTTTCTTCCAATATTCAGGATAGAATTGTTACAATCACAATGTAAATGAAATGAAAACTTCTACCATAAGAAGAATTATTTTCCGAATTAAACGTGGGTATTAGAAAGAGTGTGTCAAGTTCATTCATTAATGTAGTATGACGATGAATTTATATAAAAACCAGGTTTAGAAGCCTCCAACTTTTGCAGATACGACAGGAATACGGTTACGTATACGGTTTTTGGGTCAACGCAACAAACGATTTTGTGTGGAATGAAGTTATGTAGCCCAATTTGAACTTCTGGTTTTGATTGGTTTTATTAGCCGAACTAGCGAATTGACATTTGTGGCAGTCTGAGAACATGGTCTAATAGATAGTATTTGGTCGAACCACTGATTTATCCATTTCTTTTTCGATCGCCACCTCAGGCGCTGGGTTAGTAATGAAGTTGAGTCATGCGTTGGATTCCACGTAGTTCGAGAGAATTACTGAGTGATAGGTTGGGTCCCACTGTTCAGACGCCGGGTGAACTACCAGCCCATTAAGTTATAGGCTCCGTGTAGTTTATTTTTTAGTTTAGTGGGGCTACCACCCCATTTATTGGCTTAATTCAAGCAACATAATTACCTACATCTAAAGTATATATAAGTTACAAATTAGAGGGCTTAAGAACTATCTTAACTATGCTTAACAAGAACGTTATCTTCGCAATCAGCGGAAGTGTCGAAATTAGCTCCCACAAATAAATTCCTTAAAAGGGTTTCTGTAACAAAACCACTTAAAATTTAATTTCATTACTCTACTCTAATAAGTAACCATCTGTGTAAAACAAAGTGTTTACTCCATTATTTTGGTATCCACTTGGTTAACTCTGTAAAAGTTCTCGGAGCACCGTTTTCCTGTGCAATCAACTTAAATTCACTTTCTCGTCTCGGAAAGTGGTCTACTGAGCATCACCACCATCAATTTACACTAAAATTAGTTAATAATTGAAGATTAATTAAAATTTTAATTAAAGTTAAGGCTACTGTGTAACTGAAATTTTCACAAGCAGCACAACAGTATAAGTGCCGTGTGCACCTAAACAACGCATCTCCAGTCAAAACAAAAGTTATATCCAAGGCAAGGATAACAAAGATAATCTTCACAACAAAATTAAATTCTTTATTAACACCGAAACTAGCACCAGCAACGCCAAAGTCTTAGAAAACTTGGATTACTCTACCGAAATCGAATCACTAACCGAAACTGTAGTTATTGCTGAACAAAATCAATCTCACTTGTGACAAGTGCAACAAAGCATCTCCTCCCGTAAAGAGCTACGAGAATTGTGAGAATATCTTTCAACAATAAGTTAATCTAAAACAACACGAACGAGGGCACACGGCTATATCATTTCTTCTCTATGGATTCCTTTTCATATCGCAGCACCCCACGATGGAGGGTTAATCTCTTAAATTTACCTGTCATCTAAGGCTGCTTACTGCGTTTTAAAAAGACACATCATTTAGACTACAGCTACGGCTCTGTGTTGAGTCATACATAATTTTTAATAATAAATAGAAAAGGCTGTACAAACCATTGCTCGGTTACTGCCTGAGTGCCACATCGTGTATGGGCGTCCTATGCGACAACGAGCTCAAATTTACCGCACATATTGATGAGATAATCCTTAAGGCCAACGCCGCCCTCGGCTTTGTCAAACGCTGGTCGAAGGAATACCTAAACCCCTACGTCACCCGATCACTCTACACAACTTTTGTCCGCCCACTACTCGAATATGCTTGTCAGGTCTAGTCCGCGTATCAATTGTCTCACATTCGCAGGATCGAGGGCGTTCAACGTCGTTTCTTGCGCTTTGCCCTCCGTGGACTAAACTGGGAAAATCCGCTGACTCTACCACCATACGCAAGCCGGCTCCCTTTAATCAATCTCAACACACTTGAAGAGCGCAGAATCCATGCCGACATCATCTTTGTCCATCGCCTTCTGCTAGGCTCAATCAATTGCTCAAGCCTGCTCTCCACTTTAACATTTCATACAAACCCCCGTAACGTGCGTAGCCCTCCACTGTTACGTGCCCGCTCATCACACTTCTTACGGCGCTAACGAGCCCATCTTGCGTATGCTACGACAGGCCAACTTTTTACCCACCTCCTTCGATTTCAACCTATCCACTCCCGCTCTCAAACGACGTCTCAGAAGAAACCCGTCCTAACCCCGCCCCCTACCTCCAATAACCCCTCTACCCTGCAATCCTGCCACTCCTCTCACGCTCTCAAACTAGTTCTCCCCTACACCTTTTCAGTCCCACCCACAATTTCAACCTCTTCCCCCCAGCTCACTAACCCCGCCCACCTCCCAGTCCGGACACGTGCCCTTCACTGCCACTGTCTCACAAATGCCGAATTTACCCCCACATACACTCGCTCTTCCCTAGCCTCCTACCTCCCCTATCGGCCAGTCATCTTCACCTTCCTGGTTTTTTCTCCATTTTTTTCGTTTTTAATAATGTCTGAAGTACTACTCTAGATTTTAAGATAGTCTGTAATGTTTTATATTAATTTAATTTAAGCTTGAATTAAGCCAAATAAATGAGGGTTCTGCCCTCACTAAACTAAAAAAAAACTAATACTAACCAGGAAAAATTAAGAAGGCAAGAGAAGGAGCGAGAGGTGGGGACAGGTAGTAAAGTGTAGAAGCGGCGCTTAAGATTGGTGGTGGAAATGGTTTAGGAGGCGGTGCTTAAGAGTATGAGTAGAGAGGTCGAAGTCGAACAAGGTGGACTTACTATATCTCAGCATCCGCGAAAGGGGTTCGTTGAGACCATAAGAGATCCATGAGGGGGAATGTAGAGAAGGTGGGGATTTCGCGTATTTCGAGAGTTTGCGTTCAGAGAAATTAAGTTATGGAGGTAGACGGAGTCGACCGAGCCGGAGAGGACGCGATGAATTAACAATATGACAGCCACGACCGCGCGCTCCTCAAAGGTTCTGAGATCGATTAATTTGAGGCGGTTAATGTACGGGGGATCAAGGGGTTTTTCCATCCTTGCACTCGGAGATCGAACGACAAAAGCTCACACATTATGGATAAGCTTGGGAATCAAATTCATATCTTAAAATATCCTACCTGCTTAGTGATCACTAATTTGATTTTCAAAACAGTTATTTTGCTGGAAATCGTAAGAAAGTATATGTATTTTTACAAACTAAAAAAAGTAAGAACTAAGTTATTTATTATTATTTATTGGCCTATAGGAACCCGGAAGTTCATGACCTCACCGACTCGACTCCGCTATTGTTCCCTGTCCTGTGCGCTCTCCTTCCACGCTTGACCATTCGATCCGACCTCCTCTAGGTCAAACCTAACATATTGTTCCCATCTCCGCCGCGGGCGTCCGGCCGGTCTCTTTCCCGTTGGTCTACCGTCAAGAATTCTATACACGGTCGTATCGTTGCCCATTCGCGCCACGTGTCCGGCTCATCTTAATCTTCGCGACTTGATTACTCTCACTATTGTAGGTTTGCGGTATAGCTCTTCCAATTCGTGGTTGTGGAGTTTCCTCGATTGTCCTGTCTCCTCGTCATATTTACCACCAAAGATACCCCTTAGTACTTTATTCTCGAATACGCGGAATTTGTTTTCTTCCCGTTTTGTGAGAGCCCATGTTTCGCATCCATATAGAACAATCCGCATGATTATGGTTCTATAGACACGGAGCTTTATATAACGTGATAGTCTGGATTTCAGCAGTTTACTGACTCCGTGCCAACTAGCGTTGCCGGAATGCAGTCTTTTGTTAATTTTCTTCGACATTTCGTTTCTGGCCGTCAGTGTCGTTCCCAGATATTTAAATTCTTTGACTTTTTCAATATATCTTGCCTCTGACGTTTATATGTGTTCCCTGAGGTCCCCCCGCTCTCGCCGTAATCATGTATTTCGTTTTGTCTTCATTTATTTCTAGGCCCACCTCTTCTGCCGCTTGCATGATGATTTCACCGTTTTTACTAACAGTTTCGAGATTATCGCCCAGAACGGCGATGTCACCCGCATATGCAAGCACTTGTGTGACCCCGTTCAGGGATGATCCGGCCATGTTGTCGTCTTGTACCTTCCTGATGACATACTCGAGCACAAGGTTAAAAAGACACGGTGATAGGCCATCTCCCTGCTTTAGTCCGTCCCGGATTTCAAATGGCTCTGAGAGGTGATTTTCTATTCTAACTCGCCCTTTGTTTTCGTTCATGCAGATTTCAATGAGGGCGGCATATTTTTTCGGGATTCCCAGCTCAACTACAATATGGTAGAGTCTTTGCCTTGCGACTGAGTCGTAGACTTTTTTGAAGTCAACGAACAGTTGGTGAACCGTCTCTCCGTATTCCCACTTCTTTTCCAGCAGTTGTCTTATTGTCAACATTTGGTCGCTTCTTCACCGGTTCCTACGGAATCCACAGTGGTAGTCTCCCAGTATCTCTTCTGCGTACGGTGTGATTCTCACCAGAATGACATTTGTTAATATTTTGTATGCGCTTCGGAGCAATGATATTCCTCTGTAGTTTTCGCAGTCAGATCTGTCGCCTTTTTTGAAAATGGGAACGACTATTGAGGTTTTCCATTCTTCCGGAGTGACTTCCTTATCCCATATGGTTTGGATGAGCTGGTGGATCTTTCGAGCGGTTGCCTCTCCTCCATGCTTCACAAGCTCTGCCGATATGCAGTCGACTCCGGGAGCTTTGTTGTTTTTCAATCGATTTATTGCGTCTACAACTTCGTTGAAAGAGGGCTCTGGGATCTGAGGCTCGGCTGTGCGTACGTCGTACGTCTGGTGCGTTTATTTGTGTTTGATGGGTGCGTACATTGAGCAGGTTTTCAAAGTACTGCTTCCATCTTGTCACGATATTGTTTGTTTCTGTGACCAGACAGCCGTTTGCGTCTCGAATTATTTTGACTCTCCCTGGGTAGCCATTTCTAATTGAATTTATGCCGGCATACATACCTCTGATGTTCTTTGCTCTACAATTTTCTAAGATTTTTTCGATCCGAGTCTTCTACCATTCGCGATTTTTGCGTTTGAAAAGTCTCATCGTCTCTCCGAATAGTAGCATATCTTTCTGCGTTGACTTCATCATATCTTTCTAAATGGATTACTCTGAGGCGTTTACGTTCTTCGATCTTCGCCCTGCACTCACCGTCAAACCAAGGTTTGGCCTTAATTGTTTTCTTAAATCCTAATACCTTTTGGGCTGTTAGTTTGATTGTGTCTCTGATCGGTGTCCATTTAGTGTCCACACTATTAGCTTCCTCTTCCTCACTGCTTCCATTCTCTAGAATGCTAAATCTATTGGTTAGTTCGTCTTGATATTCAGTCCTTTTGCGCAGGTCTTTCAGTTTATCAGTGTCGTTGTTTTTGCTCGTCTCCCGTGACTGCCCATGCGGGATTGCTGCGAGGCGACTCCTGATTTTGCCCATCACTAGAAGATGATCGGAGTCGCAATCTGCTCCTCTATATGATCTTACGTCAAGGATATTCGAGTGGTGTCTTTTGTCTATGAGGAAGTGGTCTATTTGGTTACGCGTTACGCCGTCGGGTGATATCCATGTGGCTTTATGAATTTGCTTGTGCTTGAACATCGTGCTTTTCACTACCAGATCTTTTGACGCTTCGAACGTGATAATTCGAATTCCATTATCATTTGAAACGTCGTGTAGACTTTCTTTACCTATTGTTGGTTGGAAGATATCTTTCTCTCCAATTTTCGCATTCAGGTCCCCGAGGAGGATTTTAACATCGAATGATGAGATCCTATCAAATACTTCTTCTAGGGTCTCGTAGAACGCGTCCTTCGTTTCTTCGTCCGTAGATTCTGTTGGGGCGTGTACGTTTATAAATATATAATTGTACCATGGGCCCCGTATTTTTAGCACAGACATTCGGTCATTAATAAATTGCACATCTTTTACATGGGACGTAATCTTCTTGCTTATGACGAAGCCAGTTCCGAGGCTATGTGTATCGGTACCTCCACACACCAGTGTAAACCCGTTGGTTTCGATTATTTGATGTGGGGGTCGGACTGCCTGAAGCGCGACGATGTCCATTTTATATTGTTTCGCGTTTTCTACGACCGTCTGTATCGCGCCTGGTTTATATAACGTTCGAACATTCCACGTGCCGACGCGTATATCCCGCTTTTTCCGTTTTTCCCTACGTCTTCTTTTTGCCGAGTCGGTGTTTTCTTGATGATTTGTTCCCTTATGGTAGAGTCGACTCATCAAACCTACGCCTACCGGGTTTTTTGTGAGATTGTTTTTTGTGTATTGATCATTCATTTCATTGGATCACTCTGGGGTTTCAAATGGTCCGCCATATCAGAGCCCCTCTTTGATATGGTAAGGTCTGCTTACTGCTCTGATTCGACCCGGTGTCAGAGAGGCGCCATTATAATACAGCCGGTATACCCCTGGCTAAGTTAACTAAGGTTAACCTAAGGCGAACAGTGGGTGGGGGCGGGATGTGGGGCGTGGTGGAGAGGAAAGTGTGGAAAACGCCGCTTAAAATAGGTGGTGAAAATGATTTAGGAGGCTGTGCTTGAGAGTATGGGTAGAGAGGTTGAACTCAAACAAGGTGGAGTTGGAGTTGACATTTCTCAGTATCCGTGAAAGGGGTTCGTTGCAAAAATTTTAGGTGCGGTGAGGGGGAATGTAGAGAGAGTGGGCACTACTCATATATCGGAGGTTTGTGTTCCGAGAAATTAAGTTGAGGAGGTGGGTGCAGTCGACCGAGCCTTGCATTCTTGACCTCTCTCTCTCTCGATCTCTTCGGATCAGACCACCACAATTTCTTCTTCAGTACAAAACTGAAGAAAGCACTTTTACCAACAACATTCCCCTCTATAATAGAGGATTCCTGGACCCATCCCATAGGGTCTACTGATAACACACCACACACACACACGCACGCACAGAACAGGACGGCACAAACATACACACGCACCGACCAAAGTGCAGATCATCAGACGCCAAAGACGTGATCTGGGTTTACTACCGCACTCAAGACCTAACGGTCTTGTCCATCTAAGTAGTTAGAGAACACCTGAACTAAACCCCGTCCACACTATCCTTAGATACCTCCCCCCTTTTTCTTTTTCAGATATCTCGAGACCGAGCCCAACATCCTCACAGATGTGGGTTATGCTGGTTATCGCAAGATGACCAGAAGCCAAAGACAAGGTGAAGGACACATCTGTCATTGTCTCGCCAAAATAATAAATGCTATGAAGACACTAAGTGACGCAAGAGCATCGAAGGCTCAAGGCATTGAAGGCGCCGAATACACCAGGTACAATGACTATCCCGAAGTGAATATATTAAAAATAGTGGAAGCAGAAGAAAGGTAAGCCGAAAGCTAAACAATAAACCAAAAATATAATCTCAACAATAGGAAGAAATCCATTCAACAATCTAGATTCGAAGCCGAGGGCGGATAATTTGAAGCGAATTAGATTGTGGAAGATTGCTACCGAGGTCGGTTGGTACCATCTCGACCTCGTTACCATGTTATATTGCTGAGAGTGTAAAGGAAGAGAAGTCAATAGGATTTGCAACGAAAACCAAGAGATTCGTGTAAAATGCTTGCAAGAATCTGGGTACGTGGGAGAGTTAGGCGATGGGGTGGTAGTTCGCGACATCGTTTTTGGGACCCTTCTTGTGGGTGGGAGTGGTGAAGAAGGTTTTCCAAATGTGGGGGCATAGGCTTTGAGAGAGTGAAAGATTGAAGGGCAGTGAGAGGAGAGTAGAGAGAATGGATGAGCATTTCTTGAGGAGAATTGCAGGGATACCATCAGCGCCCGGTGTAAACTCGTCTTTGAGTTGCAGTAGCTTAGATTCAATTAAGGGCGGATCAAAGGAGTTGTGGAGAAGGGGACCGAGTCTGTAGATATAAGGACGAATGTGTTGGGCGAGACTGTTGTTTTGATAGGGTCTGTTGTAAAGATGAGGTCTAGCTGCCTACGCAAGAGGTTTCGAACGTTGCTGACTTGACAGCGGCAGATTTTTTTTTGTTATATACAAGGGCAATGGTTGGGAGAAATCTTTGATCATCTTCCCCGCATGGCCGATAGACCCGGTGGAAAAAAAATAGCATCTCAAGGCGCTTATTCGGTTCTAAAGGTTCGCCTTTCCTGAAAGATGTAAAATAAAAAAATAAGAAATACGTGCTTTTGATGTACGAGCTTTAGTTGTAGTTTTGTTTTAATACTGATAAGCTTAGGTCAACAGCTTTATAAGTATGTGCCGCATTAGGTGTCACGAAGTTATTAAATGCATTTTCTCTTATTTCCTTATTCTTATAATTTATTATATATATATTTATAAGATAAGAAGATTATAATCTTTTCCGCGGTTATTTTATTATCTTCCGAAGAGTTTTTTCATTTTTTTCAATTAAGATGGTTCCCATTCTATTTTCCTAAGTAAATTGCCCTCTGTGCAAGGTGTGAATTACTACTCAGACATAAATCTGGTAACGTGTATATTAGCAGCCCGAGCTACTTACTCATATACATTTATGTATTGCGAATAATAAGTTAAATATAGCATATTATAAAGGTCTTACACATAACAAAGGAAGTATAGTTTTTTTTAAGTTTATTTGGACTAAGAAGAAAAAAATAATCGAACAAAAAAAATTTACCTTGAGAATATAAAGGAAAAAGCAGAACTCGTGTTCTTAAAAAGCAAAATCCCTCTAGTGTTATTTAACAGCAGTTTCGTTAAGTTTGGTGTACGATAATCATAAGTCATGAATTTTCGCGTATATAAGATATTTTCGCGTATATAACCCCATAAGAGCTGCTACCTTTTCTCTGCAGAGAAAAGGTAGCAGCTCCTGAGGGGTACAACTATCTCTAATCTCAATTTTTAATTTTTAATACAATCGTACTGTTGTTAAACATCGGTTATCCTTGTACTGCTTTTTTTTGTAAATTGTTAATCCGCACAACGCACTATTTGGCCGTACAATATTACACTTAGGAGTTTCAAAACAAAAACTCGAACCATTTATTTTGTCATATATATGTATAATAAACTGATTTATGTGTTTTAATACACGCTGCACAAAAAATTCTAATTCTGGAAAAAAGCGCTCACAGAATCGTTGAATTTTTCAAGAGATGTGCGTTCGTCTGAAAATGCAAAATTTATACGGCCTTTTTGAAAAATCCTTTACAATTATTAAACTAATTCCACTTTTTTTTTCAGATGGAAAAGTGACCCAATTTGTTAAATCGAAGTTCTTACTCATCATGATATTGTAAGTAGTCAAGTAGCGACAATTGTCGCACGATTTTTTTTTTTTCGGTCGCCCTCATTCTCCAAACTTGCTTCTCTGTGAAATTGATCAGTTTTCAAATCTACAAGCACGACTGCGGAAAATTGCTAGCGAATGGGAGATTATTATGAGATGCTTACGGACACGATATATTAAAACGAAAAACCATGGGGATTGTTCTTTTACTGATCTGTAAGATATGTGTTTATGACAACGTAATGGAGACTTACAAGTCTAGGAATGTTATATAGAAGCACTCGTTTTGCAAGGAAACTCAACTGCAATCAAACTTCGATAACTTATTTACTTTAACAAAAAGTATAATGAAGTAGCAACAATAGCAAACACCATATAATATTTCTGAAATTATAATTTTGGGAATGCGTTTATGCTTGTGAAGATCTTGTGGCCCCTTGACATGGAAATGAGGGCCGTTATCGAGATATAGTTACCAATGGCATTATAGTTCATAAGAGGTCAAAGCTTTCTGAAATAAACTAATCCCAGGTTTCGTAACTTACCATAGTTTTACAATCCGGTTTCCATCCGCTTTAACGATACAGAGCAGTCTCGTCTTTTGAATCCGCATACGCAAAACTGCGCGGTTATTTCATTACCAATGCGCTGCTTAGGCGTTCAGAAGCGTTAATGGGAGCGTACCATTAATACTTAAAGAGAAAAACCGTAGCCTCCCTAATGAAATCCATATTCTGTAATAATTTTATGGGGATAAATAATTAAGTTATTGTCCATCCGCCAATGGATCTCCTTCTCATCTCGGTTAATGAGGCGGCGGACGTGAATTTAAAACTTATTTTAAGATGTGAAGGCCCTACGTGGAATTTAAGGGCACTAGTTGCTGTGAATAAAATATCTATAATCAACTGTTATATAAAATCGATCACCGTTTCAATTAAATAGTGAAGGATTAAACCTGCTCATTCATTTTTATGAATATAATGACGCTTGATAACTTCACAAAAAAATTATATATTTTTTTATATGGGAGAACTAAAAATACACTAATTACAGGCTGTCGTATAAAGGGGAAACGTTATTTGAGGATAATATTGGAATTTATACCATTCTTTTCAATTTATATCATCTAAATTTATTGTTTACATGCGTTTCACAACTTGATGGTTAATAAGTACTTACGATTTGCAGTTCAGTCATGTATTTCTTCCACCAAAGGTATTGTGCATATTTGGGACCCATCGCTGACATCATATAGTAGAGGTACATACAGATGTGAACAAAGTTGTTCAATAGATTCGGAAATGTCGCATTACCACCTATTTATTAAATAAATGGTTTGATTATCCATTTCTTTTTTTTAAGAAATATTTTACCTGCAACGAACTTCACGAGAATCCACGTCTCTAGTGGGGTGACTGAGTGATGATATACATGCAACCATGTGATTTGCGACGATTTCTTTCTTAAGACGAAGAATATTGTGTCTGCGAATTCAGTCAACTTGGATAGATAGTAAATGTAGCACAAGTTGATCATCTATAAGCAATATGAGTAAAGGATTATTCTATACTATATACACTATACTATATGCGAATAAATAACAAATGTGTTTTGATCTAATGTTTATTTTTTTTTTACTACAAAATGTATCTGCGAGCCGAATGCCATCCACGTTTTATATGCCTAACAGACTTGTTCATTTAACTTTGGTACATTTAAGTTAGTACTGAATCATTTTCTTTACTTTAAGAGCGTACTATACCCGGGGGGAAGCAGTGTTTTTTCACACTTCCTATCAATATGACCAAGGACAAACAAGATCTAAATAGAGTTTTTAATTCGCAACCAACAGGTTTAATCGGCCATTTCACGGTCATTCGTTGATTTAAATTGACATCACTCACATTTTAGAGCTATTGCGCAGGGTCGTGTCAGAAAGCCATGAGGACAAGATCATTCAGTTAGTTTAGTGTATTCTCATGGTTCTATGAAATTTTTTTCCTCCGCCATGTTAATATTTGGGCTTGTGATAATTAACCAACATTTATTAATGCAGCACTCAAATATAAGCGTTATTAAAACTGTGTAACGGCGTCAAAGGAATTTTAATAAGATAATAAAAGATTAATAAGATAACGTAACTTAGAAGTAAATTCTTAGAATAGCGCTATTTCATTGTGGTTATATGCTATCGGGCAGTATGTTGATTGCCTTTGTTGGTATGGTAAGTATTACGTAAGGACTTGTTTATATTGCAATTTCAAAACAATTACAACTACGTTTTGATTTAAATATAATTTTATTTAATTTGCCGCCTCTGGATTTATTTATTTTTAAATTAAATTCTGGAACACCAATTATTTGCAATTTTTCCACATAAATTTCCACTTATTTCACCAATATCATGAATAATGTGTCTATGGTGACTATGGTTTATTGGAATAAACAACTGATTTAAAATATTCCAGAGAAAAAGTCCAAAGTTCAGATAGACATTTCTAGTGATTAGTGGGTCACTGAATTTTCCTCAATAAATTGATGGTCTCAAAAAATCTGGTTGTGTGTTCCACTATCCTGTTGAAACCCTTCGGTGTCCATATCGAAATCATCTAACTCAAGGCAGCAAAAATCAATAGTTCTATTTTTGTAGAATTCCTCATTGAGGCTAATACTAAATCCATTTTCGTTTTCAATAAAATATTACACCTCCAGCCCATAAACCACACCAAACTGTACATTTTTGTAGACGTAAAGGTTATTCAATAACATCATGTGAGCTTTCTTCACTCCAAATGCGTAATTTTGTTTATATACGATTAGTACATTTAACAAATTTCACGGAGTGTGCGAAAAGTGACTCGAATAGATTTATTATTTTTGTAATAAACGTTAACAAATTCTCTACACTATGTAACTATATATCTTTCTCCGATAATTTCAACAAATGTGATGACGTTGGCAAAATATATAGGCTTCTTTGATCAGCCATTATAAGGATATTGTCATTAAAGAACGAACGAAAATACCATTGTCAGGTATTATATATATTTATATGAAGTCCCAACATTAATACAACAAAGAATGGGAATGTGGGCAGCTATTTATGTCACATATTTAATTTGTTGTTGAGTTCATTGTTTTACTTGCGTGGCCTGAAAAATAATGCACACGTGCTTGCAGAACGAGAGTGAAATTACCTTCAAAAACGCGTCTGGTGGTAAGTGGAAGTAACATTCCCTCTTAATACGCACACGCAGGCCCGAGGTCGAGCGTTCATTCAGTGTCTTTCGAGAGCGGAGAGTATAGCAGCGTGTTCTAGGGCTATGGCGGTACGACTTAAACAACGTAATGTTATCGAATTTTTAACTGCTGAAAAAGCGACACCTACTAAAATCCATCATCGTTTAGAGCCTGTTTATGGTGGTGATTCTGTTGGTACTATACTATAAATTGATCGGCAATAAAATTTCGTGGTTGCGAGCCTGGAAAAGCCACAATTGTTGATGGGATAAACGATTATCATCTCACCTTCAACGATTTCATTCAAAATGACCGGCGAATCACCAAAAATGGGATTGAAAACCATATTGGAATTTCCAATGGACGTGCCGGCTTTATTATTGACCAATCGAGATATTGTAAAATCTGTTCACGTCGTCTCACAGGCAAGAAAAATGGCGTCGTTTGGAAAGCTGCGTGAAACTTTTGAAACTGAAGTTTGAACAGATTCCCCAGTCTCTCACTTCCCCTGACCTCGCGCCATACGATTTATGTTTTTTTCCTCTACTCAAGAGAGACCCCAAGGGTACACGTTGGGAGAAATGTATTAGCCTCGGCAATGACAATTTTGGAAAATAAATATACGATTTAAAAACGGTGCCAATTTTCGTCCACGCCATTTGTGGCATATACAGCCACAGAAAATTGGACATTTAAATTCAAAATTGATTACCTGTGGTTAGTCAATTAGGACTCCTCTTCCTCTTCAGGGGCTGCTCCACCACCTTGGTTCTCCTTCAGGTTACACGTCCAGGGCGCCCACCGCCAACTGGCGACTTTTGAGAGAAGCACGATGGATAGATTTGGCCAATCCAAGTTTGGACACTTGCGTTTAATTTCCAATTTTTGTTTTAACAAACTTTTAGGTTTACGTTTAATTTCCAATTTTAGTTTTACGTTCAATTTCCAAAAACTTATCTTCACAATCTTCTTCTTTCTCCAAAAAATGTTACTTCTTGTTTTTTAACGGGAAAACTTTTTCTTTTTCTTCCTTCTTCAACCGTAAAAACTGAACTCTATATCAACTGTCTTCAATACCGTATCTTAAAAAACAAAAACAAACGGAATCAAAACATCTTGCCGCCTCTCTCTCTCTCTCTCTCCATCGACATCCACTCCGAAAACAGAGTTCGGACTTGCACACGATCCACACTCGAACAGGGGCATGTCCGCACCCTCACACGTGGATCGTGCGCTTTTCCCACCACCTTACCATCAAATTATATTAAAACCAAATTATAAAAAAAACCCTCTCAACAAACCACTTCAGTGCCGCCCGGCCGGCGAAATCGTTCCGCTCCTATACATTTTCTTTGATTTTCTGATTTTCCGCTCCTACATATTTTTGATCCAACCCCCAGCACTGGGGTTTGCCTTTGCAGTCTGCGCTGGAAATGCGCCTGTAGCATTAGGCCTGGCCTTAAAGATTTTTTCGTCAGACTCAATATTTGGTATCCCCGGACGAAGGTCCTTTACAAGGACGAAGATTCTGGAGATAAACCAGAGGCTGGCCAGCTGGGATCAGGGGCTCCAAGTTACAGGAAGGCTTAACCTTTCCTTAATTGTTTTTTTTTTTTTTAAATGTTGTTCACTACTATGTATTATCAACGTCCGCTGTTTGGGGTTTATCCGGATGACCACGTGGGTAGCACGTGGTTGAGCATCTTTTCGCAGCCCTCCCCTGTATGGGTAGGGTCTCCGGGCGAGTACCTGCCGCAGTATCGACCTTAACAAGCCCCCGTGACACGTCTCCCCGTTCGGCTGCCACATGTTCAACCCTTCCCGTCCCATAGTTGACAAATTGAATGGAGAATGGCACCGGATTTATGGTCGTTCGGGGAAAAACCAAACAACCATCCGGCCCGTCTACCTTACAATTCCGAGACAGGAAGTCGTACCCCAACAATCTGTCTTCCTCCAAACCCGGCAAGGAGTCCACTATTTGGAAACTGCAGGGAATCTCATGGTGCAACTTGTAACTCCCAGTGCAGCATCCCCTCGACTTGCCTTTGACAAACAGCGCTTGGAGCGTTGTCGATTTATGCACATCCATGCCATATCTAGGATGGAGTGCCTCCAGCTTCAACAGGCTGATCTCAGCGCCTGTGTCCACGATTAGGCGCGTAGAGTTCCTACATCCAATGTCCAAAGGAAGAGTGACAATCGGGACCTGAGTCGGCGAAAACTGAGAACAGCTGGAGCTGGGTTGCGTTTCTAGTGCGGTCGGGTTGGATCTTGCCGACCCGACCTTTGGGAGTTTCCCGAACTCTCCCATTTTGCCTTATGTCGACACTCTGCCGCCTTGTGAGTATGTCGACCGCAAAACTCGCACAATAATCTGCTCCTCCGTTCAGGATTGTCCCGTCAAAACAGAGGGCTAATAATTATAGATCAGTAATTCATGAAGATTGGAACAACAAAATCCAAGCCATTAAAGCTAGTGGACCGATTATGTTCCCACAAATAAACAAAACATTTAGAAGGAAAATTGTTAAACAATGTCAAACGCTATAAGCAAATCTGTAGGGGGGTGGGAGCGAACATACAGGGTAAGGACTGTGCTTTCAACCCGGCGAAGGCTAGGACGATCCTTGTCCCTGTTCAATCCAAGTTGACATGCAGTCTCCACGTGACACCCCTGGAGAGATACTTTGGCACGCACCAAATAGGGAACCAATGCATGCAGCAACATTCTGAGAAAGGTTGGCGCAAGGCTAATTACCTTGTCCGGAAAAAGAAATTATTGTGGACAATTTATCAAGTCTCAGATAAGGATGGATACCACTGGAGAGACTTGCTAAATAAGGTCAAGACCGGAGTAGTGCCGATGATGAAGATAAGCAAAATCAGTTGTTAGAAACCTAGGTACCTTTCTTGATCAGCATAGTTACTTCATATAATAGCTGAACATAACAGCAGCTCTTACCGCAGCAAAAACGCATATGCTACGACAAGAAGTTTCTTCCGTAGCAATCTTCTAGACTCCAAAGTAAAAATTATCTCATAATCGGCATTCATCCTACCAGTGTTGGTGTATAGCTGCTCGGCATTGCAAGGCATATCCCCATTCTACATGCAGAAGTTTTGGGTGTTTGCGAGGCAGTGTTTGGGTTCCTGCCTTGGAATGTATAGAACACCAGAGTCGCAACATAAGAAGTTCTACCTCAATAAAGTCATGTACGACAAATCAGAACTAAGTAGGATAGATTACTTCATAATGAAAATTATCATGAAAATGATCTTATTTCAGGAGCATTCTATGCCCATGATATGTATCTGGAGAATACTCTACTAGTTTATTCCCCTAGAAGCGTTCCTCTTCTTGGACAGAAAAGGTCTTACGTAAGACAAACATGGAGTGCCTATTATTTAACAAGCTTTCCGTGCTCTCAGCGATAAACGAATTCTCCATGATAGCGGTATCTATAATGTTCCAGATCGGTTACGTTTCCATCTAAAAGAAACCAATCTCATCCCATCTGGTGGTAGGTGTGTGACGAAGAAAGGACATTACGTCCCCAAATATAATATGCATCTCAGACGTAACGCTCTTATTTCCGTCCATTCAATATTATTTTAATACCTAGTGATGTTTTCGTTTGGTTCTAAAATTCTTGTGTGTACGGGCGACAAAAAAAGCAAATGATTATAATACTCGTATAATAATAGTATGAATTAAAAAAAAAAGGAAAAACATTTTAAAAATTGAAAAAACAAATTAAAATATATAAAAGAAGATGGCCTCTTATATATATATATATATATATATGTATATATATATATATATATATATATATATATATATATATATATATATATATATATGTATATATATATATGTATATATATATATTGTGTTATTGTGTTTCGGCGTACAATATATTCTCAATTACTATTTAATATCATGTATATACGAATTAAAAAAAAATGGAAAAAAAATTTAAAATTGAAAAAACAAATTAAAATATATAAAAGAAGATGGTCTCTTATATATATATATATATATATATATATGTATATATATATATATATATGTATATATATATGTATATATATATATATATATATATATATATATATACATATATATTGTGTTTCGGCGTACAATATATTCTCAATTACTATTTAATATCATGTATATACGAATTAAAAAAAAATGGAAAAAAATTTTAAAAATTTAAAAAACAAATTAAAATATATAAAAGAAGAAGGCCTCTGATATATATATATATATATATATATATATATATATATGTATATATATATCTATATATATATCTTGTGTTTCGGCGTACAATATGTTCTCAATTACTATTTAATGTTATGTATGATGTTCTCAATTACTATTTAATATTATGTATGTATATATATTATTCATATATATATGTATACGAGGGTTGCCTTTTATATTTCGGGATTAGAGAACAAAAACAAATATTGATCATCGAAAACCACTTTATTGTTTTTCAAAATATTCCTCATGAAGATCTATACACTTTTGCATGCGTTTGAACCAATTGTCGAAGCACTTTTGCCACTCTGATTGAGGTATCTCCAACACATGCATTCTGAATGCAGCAACCGCTTCTTCAGGTGTCGAAAAACGTTGACCTCTCAGTTTGGTTTTTACGTACGGGAATAAAAAGTTGTCATTCGGTGCCAAGTCAGGACTATACGGCGGATGACCCATCAAATCGTTGTTTTGGGTGCTCAAAAATGCAGTTGTCGCAGCCGATGTGTGAGAGCTCGCATTGTCGTGGTGAAGAGTGATCCGTCTTCGGCGGTTGGTTTTCCTGATTTCTTGGAAGACAACTGGCAAACAAATGGTTGTGTACCACTCAGAATTGACTGTTCTGCGCTGTTCTAGTGGTACGGTTGCGACATGTCCAGTTTTTCCGAAAAAACAGGCGACCATTGGCTTGGAAGTGCTTCGTGCGCGAACAACTTTTGTTGGATTTGGCTCATCTTGAAACACCCAGACAGTCGACTGCTGTTTATTTTCGGGCTCATACGCGTAAATCCACGATTCATCACCTGTCACGATGTCATAGACGTGTTTCGAAGCACCGCGACCGTATTTTTTGAGCATTTCTTTCGACCAATTGACACGAGCCTTATTTTGGGCGATTGACAAATTGTGTGGGATCCAACGCGAACAAATTTCTTTGACAGTCAAATGTTTATGCAATATTGAATGTATGCTGGCCCCACTAACGCCTAAGGTTGACGATCTTCCAATATCAGTTCGCGCACAGCATCAATGGTTTTCGGAACAACAACTGATTTTGGACGACTTTCACGAAATCCATCTTGGAGTGAACTACGACCACGATTGAATTCACCATACCATCGATAAACACTGGTCCTTGATGGAGCTTCATCGCCAAAAATTGAATTAAGATCATCCATGCACTGTTGCTGAGTTAATCCACGCCGAAAGTTGTAAAAAATAATCGCACGAAAATGCTGACGATTTAATTCCATTTTTGGGCTGAGATGAATCTTTTAAGTTACTGTAAACAACACAAATAGCGCTCGTGTGTCAAAACGTTCTGAGTGCGTATAACCTCAAAAATGTCCAACTTTACGACAGAGCTGTCAATTGCCGGATTGCCGGATTGCAACACTAGGGTTGCCAAATCCCGAAACATAAGAGGCAACCCTCGTATATATATATATATATATATATATATATATATATATATATATATATATATATATATATTATTATTATTATTATTATTATTATTTATTGGCCTGTAGGAACCGTGAAGTTCATGACCTCACTCTACTCGACTCCGCCATCGTTCCCTGTCCTGTGCACTCTCCTTCCTCGCTTCTACTACCGCCAAGAATTCTACACACGGTCCTATCTTAATCTTAGCGACTTGATTACTATCACTATTGTAGGTTTGCGATATCGCTCTTCCAATGCGTGGTTATGGAGTTTCCTCCATTGTCCTGCCTCCCCGTCATGTTTACCACCAAAGATACCCCTTAAAATTTTATTCTCAAATACGCGGAATTTGTTTTCTTTCCGTTTTGTGAGAGCCCATGTTTCGCGTCCGTATAGAGCAATCGGCATGATTATGGTTCTATAGACACGGAGCTTTATGTTACGTGATACCAGTTTGGATTTCAACGGTTTACTGACTGCATTCCAACTAGCGTTGCCGGAATGCAGTCTTTTGTTAATTTCCTTCGAAATTTCGTTACTGGCCGTCAGTATCGTTCCCAGATATTTAAATTCTTTAACTTTTTCAAATATCTTACATCTGACGTTTATATGTGTTCCCTGAGGTCCATCTGCTGTCGCCGTAAGCATGTATTTTGTTTTCTCTTCATTTATTTCTAGGCCCACCTCTTCTGCCGCTTGCATAATGATTTCACAGTTTTTATTAACAGTTTCGAGATTATCGCCCAGAACGGCGATGTCATCCGCATATGCGAGCACTTGTGTTACCCCAGGGATGTTCCGGCCATGTTGTCGTCTTGTACCTTCCTGATGGCATACTCGAGTACAAGGTTAAAAAGGCACGGTGATAGGCCATCTCCCTGCTTTAGCCCGTCCCGGATTTCAAATGGCTCTGAGAGGTGATTTTCTATTCTAACTCGCCCTTTCGTTTCGTTCATGCAAATATGAATGAGGGCGGCATATTTTTTCGGGATTCCCAACTCAACTACAATATGGTAGAGTCTTTGCCTTGCGACTGAGTCGTAGACTTTTTTGAAGTCAACGAGAACAGTTGGTGAACCGTCTCTCCGTATTCCCACTTCTTTTCCAGCAGTTGTCTTATTGTCAACATTTGGTCGCTTGTTGACTGGTTCCTACGGAATCCACAGTTGTAGTCTCCCAGTATCTCTTCTGCGTACGGTGTGATTCTCGCCAGAATGACATTTGTTAATATTTTGTATGCGGTTAGGAGCAATGATATTCCTCTGTAGTTTTCGCAGTCAGATCTGTCGCCTTTTTTGAAAATGGGAACGACTATTGAGGTTTTCCATTCTTCTGGAGTGACTTCCTTATCCGATATTGTTTGGATGAGCTGGTGGATCTTTCGAGCGGTTGCCACTCCTCCATGCTTCACAAGCTCAGTCGACTCCGGGAGCTTTGTTGTTTTTCAATCGATTTATTGTTTGAAGAGTCTCATTGTCTCTCTCCGAATCGTCGCGTATCTTTCTGCGTTGACTTCATCATATCTTTCTAAGTGGATTGCTCTGAGGCGTTTTCGTTCTTCGATCTTCGCCCTGCACTCATCGTTTTCTTAAATCCTAATATGTTTTGGGCTGTTATATATATATATATATATATATATATATATATATATATATATATATATATATATATAGATAATATTAAATATTAATTAAGAAAGAGGCAAAACAAAATAAAAAGACATCGTACAATATAGAGTGCTTGTGAAGAGCCAGTATGTTAATTAAGAATAATAACTGTAAAAAGGAAGCATTTAGTCTTAAGCGAAAAATGTAATTATTTTTTGTAAAATAAATGCGGAATTTAATATAATGTAACGATGACTCTAGGACGCGATTTTACCTAGCGCTGTATGTGATGTTTCAATTACGGACTCAGGTTTTTTGTTGGGCGTGTTGAATATGATTTTCGATTTTTTTATTATATATTCATTCCTCCATGAATCGTCGAAGACTGTGTGTTTGGTTATTAATGTTTCTACTCTAAAATGCGTGAAATTCGCGACTATACGGTTTTACAACTACAACTGCATTTGGGTTGGTACAAGAGTTATTCAATAGTGATGATAGTTATTACAACAATCAGATAAAGAAGATTTATGTTTACTCCACAATATTTTACTACTAAGAACAAAAAAATTTGGTACACGTCTTGAACAATAGTGTGGAGTTTGTAGTCCAGATTAAAAAATCTCCAACAGCAAATTTGTATTGGAACAACTAAGTGCGAGCGGTAAAATTCAACAACCCTAGTATGTTCCCGCAAATTAATAAAATATTTAGACGGAGTAATGAAAACGAGAACTGACGAAAATCAATCGTCTTTCAAGAACTGTACAAGGCAAATGAAGTAATTCACCGCAACCATGACCTGGAGGAAAAAGTTATACTAAATTATCGTCATCTTCGAAATGACATTTCACAGTGGCGATCAGAAAACCATGTTTTTATCGAATTCAGTAACAGCCTTTTGATCACTAGTGAAGACATCCATGGCGTCCCAAAAAATCTGCGATCGATCAGTTTGTTACCGAGTATTAGTAAAGTATTCGAGAAGGTTCTACACAAGGCTCTACTTAAATGGGTTGAGGACAATTACATTATTCCAAATAACCAGTTTGGTTTTTAAGCTGGTCATGAAACCACACATTCCGCAGCTAAACTGGTTTCAGACATTCAGTGAAATAAAAGTCTGAAACAGTGCACATGTGCCTGTTTGATCGACTTGGAGAGGGCCTTCGACACCGTTTGGCTAGAAGGGTTATACTTCAAGCTAATGAGACTAGGCATTCATAAACCACTACTGTATATACTATACGACATGTTGAATGAAAGGAAATTCGTCGTCAAAAGTGGTAATGTGACCTCCAACATTACTTACAAAATAAAAAACGGTCTGCAACAGGGAGTGGTGTTATCTCCGATCCTTTTTAATATTTACACTAGCGACTTGATAAGGTCTCTTTATCAGGCTATTGCGTCTGCAGATGATCTGATAATATATAAAACAACACCAAAAATTGAAATCATTAACGGATTACTACAAGGGGATTTCAATGATGTTCAGCGATACTGCGACAACTGGAAGCTCAAAATCAATATCCAGAAGTGTGAAACTATCCTCTTTAGAACACCACTGGCTGAAGCTACCAGAGACACCAGGAAAAATTGGCGAAAGCTAGCTATTATGGGAACACACCAACAAACACTGGAAACCAAAAATGTAGTCAAATGCTATGACAAGAAGACAGTTTCATAGTAGTCAACTTGACAGCAGAGTTAAAGTTATATGCTACATAGCTCCCATCAGACCGATGATCATATATGGATGTCCAGTGTGGTTTAATGTGGGACCTAGCTTAATGGAAAAGGTTCGGATTTTTGAGAGACAATGCCTCAGGACGTCTCTTAACTTATATTGGACTTCTGAATCCATTCACAAAAAATACTATACCAATGAAGCGTTGTACCGTCGGGCCAATATAAACAGAGAGGATAACTTTATGATCAAGTTGATCCGAGGGGTGCATATTATCCAAACAACACGCATTATGAGGGGGTACGTCGCAATGGCTTTATTCCACCAGAAGCATTCCTTGGTCTTCACATGAACGGCTTCATACAAAATGAATCCACTATACTGTTGATTTGTCACATGCGTCGGCCGGGTATAGATAAACGAATATGTTATAATCGAGACGTCGCGCACACAGATGAAGAACGCCTGCAGTTCAGTAGGGCAGTAACACAGAAAGACCGAAAAGACACGAATAAGCAACACCAGAGATTTTGGTGGCTGAGTGGCAATTAAAACCATGTTTGCTTATAGACCTGGAAAAAAAGGGAAGCAATAATAATAATAAAAATAATAATAATAATAATAATAATAATAATAATAATAATAATAATAATAATAATAATAATAATAATAATAATAATAATAATAATAATAATAATAATAATAATAATAATAATAATAATAATAATAATAATAATAATAATAATAATAATAATAATAATAATAATAATAATAATAATAATAATAATAATAATAATAATAATAATAATAATAATAATAATAATAATAATAATAATAATAATAATAATAATAATAATAATAATAATAATAATAATAATAATAATAATAATAATAATAATAATAATAATAATAATAATAATAATAATAATAATAATAATAATAATAATAATAATAATAATAATAATAATAATAATAATAATAATAATAATAATAATAATAATAATAATAATAATAATAATAATAATAATAATAATAATAATAATAATAATAATAATAATAATAATAATAATAATAATAATAATAATAATAATAATAATAATAATAATAATAATAATAATAATAATAATAATAATAATAATAATAATAATAATAATAATAATAATAATAATAATAATAATAATAATAATAATAATAATAATAATAATAATAATAATAATAATAATAATAATAATAATAACAATAATAATGATAACAACAATAATAATAATAATAATAATAATAACAATAATAATAATAATAATAATAATAATAATAATAATAATAATAATAATAATAATAATAATAATAATAATAATAATAATAATAATAATAATAATAATAATAATAATAATAATAATAATAATAATAATAATAATAATAATAATAATAATAATAATAATAATAATAATAATAATAATAATAATAATAATAATAATAATAATAATAATAATAATAATAATAATAATAATAATAATAATAATAATAATATTAATAATAATAATAATAATAATAATAATAATAATAATAATAATAATAATAATAATAAACCCCCAACAAACAACGAAAACCTTATAGCATTTCGAAGATTTAGTTTTGATATTAGGTTTAGGATAAAGTTAAGGTAAAAAAAAAAAATGTTTTGTATTTAAGTAACAACGTTTTTTCTGTTCTTCATTTTCTTTGTATATAATTAAGTACTTTAAAATTCATGTAAACAAAATTTTCATAATGTCGAAATGTTACGACCACAACCACCCATCCCATAAAAATTACCCTTTTGGAGCTAGTCTCCACCACTAACGGCGATACACGCCAAAAACATCCACTTAAAGGATGTGACATAATGCTAAATCAAAGCATTACCCCAAACACCTTGTCCCGCATTAATTGATAGCAAGCAAATCGAACTAAACGTTCGATTTGCGCTAATCAATTAAACTCCAAGCAAATTGAACTAAACGTTCAATTTGCTCACATAAAAAACTGGGAAACATAATCATTGAACCAAGGGTTCACCACAACAACCCCTAAGAGCCAAATGTGCAGGCCAGATGCCGTCCTTCAAACAAAACCATTGAGTATCATAAAAAATTGCGCGCCAGCAATTTTACGAGACCTCAGAAAAATGGTTATCTAAAACAATTAAAACAACCAACGCCAGTTTTCGTTTTAACAAAATTAAGTTAAAACAAACAAAAGGAAAATATTCGCCTTTGTATCGATTCCCCACGGAAAAGATCCTTGCCCATTCGGCTAAAATAAACAACATAGAGAATCAGAAATGCTCATTAGCACAATTCTCTATTTGCATTCCCTAACGTATCCTTACAAAAGGGATCCTTGCCGAGTCGGCTAGAACAAACAACAGGCATCATAAAACGAATTACACATTCGTTTAGCGCATATCAACATAGAGGATTATAAATGTGCATTCGCACGATCCTCTGTTGATTTTTCCCTTTGTGTTTCCGCGTTTGAATCCAAGCCGGGAAAGATAAAGAAAGAAATGCCATATCCTTCGACCTTCAGGATGAAGAAAAAACAGGTCTTTGTTGGCGGGTTGAATTTTGAATCTCGACCGAGACGGTGAGATAACAGGGAGTTGGTTTTTTGATTTTGGGTGAGACGGTCAGGGTTCTTTTTGAGTAAAGTGGTGCAGTGCGTTCTTGCTTGTCTTCTCGTGTAAAATTTAAAAGTGACGAGAATATTTTCGGTGTAAGTTAAAAGAGATCTAAAAGAAGGATATGGTTAAGCGAGTGAAGTGAACGAGTACGAAGTGTATCCTCGTAATACAGTATGTAACCACGATAACAATTACATTAATTGAGTTTAAATAAATAGTTTAAATAAAGAAAAAAGTGTGTTTTGATTGACAATAATTTAGTGTACACAAGTGTATAGTGAAGAGATAGATAAAAACATCATTACAGAAAGACAAATTTTCATGCTTTAAGCGTATGCATGTAACTTAGAGAGTCCGCAAGGGACCAGTAAGGTAGGAAATAACATAACATAAGCTAGAGTTTAATCATATTTGTCTAGCGAATAAGTACATTATAATAAGAGGAAGAAATTAAAAATGATATAAAAATGAATGGAAAAAACGTGTGGAGATTGTGACTTTCCTCAACATCGATGCGTACATCGGAAGTAAAACCCTGAAAAAACTTTTACTATAGGTGCATGTAATCTTTAGAATCTTTTTATCATTAATGCATGTCGAGACCATCCATATATAGTTTTTACTGTTACTATAATATTTGCACAAATGAACAAAAGCTAAGTAAAATGAAGTTAGAAACTGTATATCATTTTATAAGCTCTTATTATTTACTTTAAAAAGCTTTTGTATGTGATATTCGAGGAAGAGTTTCTATTATCGATATTTTACTTTTACTCCTAGCTTTAAATATACCTATCCTCTATTAATATTGGCGCAAGGCTAATAACCTTGCCCGGAAAAACAAGTCATTATGGAAAATTTAACAAGCCTCAGATTTGTTAAATAAGCCCAAGACCGGATCCCGGTTGTGGTGCTGATGATGATGATCTTCTATTAAGAATTCTGTACAAGTAACGCTGCAAGTACCAAAATCTACAATTTTGTGTTTAAATTTTCGAATGATAACATCATATAGTCGGATATCTGTTAAGAGCCTACATGATTGATTTTACATAACAAGAACATATGTTAAGCTAATTCTTAAATGTCATCTTTCGTATAAAGTGGGAAAAACCATATGAGTTTTTTTCATTGAAATAAAACCGACCGCACTGACCTTACACTGAATTTGAAAATTGTTCAAGGCAAATGCCCTTAAACGTATTAACACAAATATTTAAATAATTAAAATCTAATATCTGTCGAGGCGTTATATTGATTACTTACCCTTTTTGACATTGGTCCATCAGAGTAATCGACGAGCTCGCATTTTAAATTGTAGTAATTCAACCAGCCCGCCATTAGATGCTTAAAAATAAAAAAAAAATGAGAAAAATGTATTTTTATTCATAATGCAGAGTTTTGGTATTTCTTTAAAATTAATTGCAAATAGATGCAGAGTACTATGCTCTCCCTAAGAAATTTTATATATTTTTCCATGGTTTATAGCGTAAAGTTGGCATACATAAATAATTTAAAAAAAGCCTACTACAGTGTAGTCATAATTTACTTTTAGATTTTACTATCACATTTATATTCATCTAAACTAGACCAGGACCTGAACGCTTTCAGATTATGATCTAATTTACATGTGCTTAATATGTGACAATACAGGAATGGAATAGGCGTTTTCATATTAAAACGCTAACACATTTTACCTATATACTCAAAATCAGGGTGGACTGATGCCAACACAACTGCTCAAAATCACACCTACGGTTCGAAGAATTGTATTAATGCTCGACAAGTTTATCGAGTCATTTAGGGAAAAAAAAAGAAAAGATGTTTACGAGAATGATCGGTTTTCTTTTTGTTTTAAATCCACATTTATTTCCAATACAATTACAGATTTATACAGATGTTAAGACAAAATGTTAAGTTCTATTTTATACATATCATTCTTATATTAACTTACTTGCTCTTCACAAGCACTCTAAATTGCACAACATCAATTTATTTTTATTTTTGTTATACCTTTCGGCGTACACGAGAATGATCGGCTTAGAGGACGAACGCAGATCTCAGATTTGTTATAGGTGACATTTTGGCGGTTATAATCGATTCGGTCGTAAGTGTTCCGCCGAACACTGTCCGCACACGAGGAAGAACACACTGAGCGGAAAAGGCACAAATAAAAAAACTCAGAAGGTTTTGGTGTATAAATCTACTTTTATTGTACTTGCTTACAAGCAGATATTACAAGTTCACTATTTACGTTGGAATAAAGTTAGTGTCGTAGATATTGCAAGTTTACTGTTACAGCTTGACAAAGTTAGTGCACGTACGACCGTGTTGATCACCACGGAATCACTATACGAAAGGTTACGGTTTGAGCACACGACGATTTACTTAATCGACACAACTAGTTTGTTTCTAAGACGCGAATTCACACGACTCACAACTCGCGCTACTCGGATTTATTCTGTATATATAGTAACACCTCCACGATGGCGTTCCTCCTCGTTCTATGCTTGTCGTCCCGTTGACGATCAGAATTAGACTGCGTGTCTGCCCACACAGATATCCAGATTCCAAACTGGTATCTGTATCTATACGGAAAAATTTCCCTAATTGCTCTGCTAACAGAACTTCCGAATTTCTGTTAGCAGCATGTTATCACGTCCCAGGAGTGATTTTTCATTCCTGAAAGAAGAAACTCGCTCATCATCGGACATCATTATCACCATCCGTGGTGGTGGTCGAAATTCAGTTCGACGGTTGTCGATTGTATGCCGCCTTATTTACATAACACATCTGGCGCGAAGGCCGAAAGATATCCTGCAATTTGCATGGATGCATGGTTCATGGGTTTTGTTTGACTTTTGTCAATACACCCGAAATCCACTAGATCTTTCTAATGGGTGTGAAATACAAACAGACACCGTGGGATCGGAGTAGTTTCCTTGTAGGTTTTCAACCTCATACAATTTGAATTATCTCGTTGAGATAATTACTGTTGCCGTTTCTTTATGTTTGCCGATAGACTTGGTGGTCTTTATGGCAGCTACCCGCACGTGCATCGTTGGTCGGCTAATTTGCGTTGCATAGACGTTTGAAATTGCCGATTCAATGGAATGTTCCTGGGCGCAGGCAGATTGAATGTTTCTTTTTTGTTTCAGGTATGATGACTTACGAATGTTGAGCTTGGCATTAAAAGCTTTGGGGACGTTCAGTTCCTTGCTTTTTGGTGTCGGTCTCAACGTTGGCTGCGAGTTGCAGGCGCGTGCAACGCTCTCAGGTAAGTAAGTTCTTTGAAGATAGGAACCTTACCTGCGTAGAATTGTGCGTTCGTAGAACGCTACAACATATTTAGGCGAGTCGTGTTTTCAATGAATGATTGCACGCGTACCATTTTCAGAATTAAGTCGAAACCAGTATTAGCCTGATATATACCCAACAATCGTGCGATCATAGAAATCTTCTGGGATCAACGAACATGAACGGTAAAATAATCTTTGGTGAATTAAACTTGAAAATATGAAAAAGAACAATATCAACTGCGGAATTGAATGCAGAATGCATGGCACCAATTCCGACAGTTAGCATACTATGTATAAGGAAGAATATTAGTTCCTGGATCGGTTTCGCTCTGTATAGTCGAGCATTGTCGTGCAACAACATCACTCTGCGCCTTCCTTGGCTCGTAAATGTGCTTTTGTCTTTTATAGCAACACTTAACTCGATTAATTGGGTTTGATAACGTTCAGCTGTAACAGTTTGCCCAGGTTCCAGAAGCTCGTAGTAAATGACTTCCTCCCAATCCCACCATAGAGTAACACTTTCTTGACTTGAATACTCGTTTTTGCAACTGGGATTGATGGCTGGCCTGGATGCTTTTCTGCGTCTAGGATTATCCTACAAAATCAAAAAGTTCTTTCTTTTCAATTCATGCAGACAGCTCATCGTTTTTTCTTTCCTTCCAGTAGTTTATAAGGAACCCATTTCTCTATTTTCCCATTGCATGCAATCGAAGTGATATTGCTTGGTAAGAAACTCCTAACTGCCCTACAAGCTCTTCTTGAGTTTGACATGGATTTTCATCCAGTAAAACTTGAAGTTCTTCGTAGTCAAGTTTTTCTAGTGCACCTAGAAGTGGAGTATCCTCAAGACTAGAATTTGCTGAATGACTGACAGAATGTTAACCCAAAGTCAAGTTAATCAATTCCATAGCTTAAGCAGTATTTTTTTTTTTAATTTGAAAACAGAATAGAATACAATGGCGTACTATAAACGTTGCTCATCGACATCCATCTCTTATATAACTGATGCACACGGAGCGCAAGCTTGTAAATGACTAAAACTTAGTCATAATTACAGCAATGACTAAGCTACATATTTAAAAAGTGGTGTGCGAATTGGATGCATTTGTTATGAAGGCAGAAAAACATTCACATATGCTCGAGGAGAGAACTATCCGGAAGAAGGTTTGCGAAAGTTCATATCGTGAATGGCAGTGAGAAGGACCAAGGTGTATAACAACTCACGTTCGCTATCCAGAAAATAGTAGTAAAATATATTGATTATGAAGATGGAAATTTATGCAAATATTAGGCATTTTGAGTTCAAATGAAGATTCAGTTCGGACTGACACACTGGACAGTTTGACTCACTGGAAATTTTGCTCTCCAAGTAAATTTTGATGACGAAAAATAATGTTGTTTTCAAAGAGAAGGCTTGCTAAGAAATTGAAACGGAATGTTTTACAGTGTAAATCATGACCGACACAGGTTCTTCATTAAAGGTTGTATTTTGAAAGGCCTTTGGCGGTTCCGCCAAACCCCACGGTTCGCTTTCCTAAAAAACCCCCATCCCTACAACCCAGTCTGCACAAGCTTTCGCTAATGCAATCGCATTAGCACCTTAAATGCTTTACGCATCTAGGATTATCTAAGGTATAATCTAAAAAGTCCCTGTAAAAGAATTCTTACCTTTTCTTGCATCTCTTCGCATACAATTCCTGTAGGAGTTCTTTTTTACCTTATCATAAATTTCCTGAAAGAAAATTTATCGGTTCATATATAATACAACCGCATATCAGGAAATATTACCCTTGTGTCGCCTATTCCCAGCTTCATTATTTGTGTACAACAAATCCCTTTCATACACATTGGCTGGCGACCTTTTTTCCCATCAATAAACAACCCAAGCAGCTGCATATAGTTAGCGCAAAAGACGCTGAAACTAATTTCCCTAGCACGCAATGTGCAAACAAAGGAACGCTGCCCTTCAAAGGTTTTCTGGCGATACCATAAACAAGCCACATCGTTTGGGTATCCCAAAAACAATTCCCATTTAATGAGTTCCAGCTTATTTATTTAGCTGACCCTAATCACAGACCGATGCATTAGGTCGCTTCTCCTTTGTTCTTTTTCCCTAGCTGTAGGTTTTGTTTATCCTTGCTGGAATGCCTTAAGACACACCCTTTAGAGACAAATGTTCTCTCATCTGTCGTGGAGCCGTACATCCCCGGAGTCGCAGATTTTCAACCCCCGAGTCGTGTGAGTCAATCGCGCAAATGTTAGCAAGTAATTAATAACAACAACCCCTAGCTTTAGAACCGCGAGTGAAATACCATTGAGCGAAAACAAATTAAGCTCTACCGGACATTAAAAAGTAAATAAAGTTAAATAAAAACCAATATCAATAAAACAATAACCGTGTGTCGTTCTTCTTGTGTTGGTGTTTCCTTGCTTTGCATAATCGGTTCGTGACGGAGTTTTGCTGATTCTGTTGGAGAACAATTCTGGGGAAGAAATTTCTTTCGGTATCTGGCAGAACTTTCATTAAGTGAATTGTGGGGACGAGGTAGAACTCTCGCCCGTTCGGCGTCGCGATCTCGCCCCCCACCGGCCCACAATTTAAATCTTTCACGACCATCTTCGTTTCAAATGTTTAATTACAGTTTTAGGACGGTTGAAAAGTAAAGTCTTTACTGTAAGTTACAATTTGAAAAACCACTTTAAAAGTAGTGAAGATGTTGGTGAAAATATAAAAGATTTTTCGTCCCGCAATAAGTTTATTCTCGTTCATCTGTTGAGAGGTTGATATAATTTGAGATATTGCGACTAGTTACAAACCAAACCGCTAACAGAGATTAAAGGTATCACGAGTATATGGTACGCCCGGCGATAGAACCTAACTTCAGAAATTTGGTTGCTGATGACAAGAGTAAAACACATGGAAATATTGACCGTTTCAAGAGCTTGAATGAATAGAATGCAGAATTTATTTTTGTTGCAGAAGTACCCACAAACCCCAGAACTCAGTACTTGTGATGAAACTTGTAGTGCCTGATAACCTCAAGTAAAAAATCGTATAATGCGTTCTTATTACCGATGAGACACAGTTGGAATATATTTTAGTTTGGTTCCCACACTAATTCCCCCGTGGAGTACCTCTACATTAAGCTATAAGTTCCACGATATAGTTGTGAGAAATTTTAAACTATTTATTGTGGATCAATGTTATGTCATGTTATTTTCTAAGATAAAAAATTCGATAGGTAAAATATATACCCCAATTGGATCTCTCGGGAGCAATCTCAAGAAGCGCATTACTATATGCTAGGAGACCAAGCAGCAATGCATCAGGTATGCTCTCGAAAAATGCCCGATGTAACGGCAATTTGCAATATTGCAAAAATCTGTTTTTCCAATATGAACTTAATCAGCTTTCACCTACCTGATTACGTAGCGGACTGATTAACAATATTTATTTTTTTCCTCACGAAATTTCGTTCTATGAGTAGCACTGTATCTTTATCCGGGCGAATCTCGCTTGCCCAAAGGAATGAAGCATTGCGCATCACCAAATTTATGTCTTTATTTTAATATCTTAGTTTTCAACAATTTAAATTTTTAAAGAATTGGTTTAACAAATCTTTGAACTGCTACTATCAAATCATTACTAGCTCATATTTGGTCATATTGTCCAATTCCTTTAAAAAAAATTTAGTAATCGATTCCGCTATTTAGATTTTAAAATGTTTTCTTATGAACTCACTCCAAGTTAAAGTCTTATTGAGTACACAAAATTCATCATCGTACTCTAGCGTATCTTTGTATACGGATAAATTACGGCTTAAACTGGATCTGCTGCACAACATTTGGATACACTCAAAAGTAGGTGTGGCAGAAGGTAATAAAGTGAGTGAAAGTGAATGTACGAGGGCAGTTCTAGAATTAAACGGTCTGATACATAGATGGCAGTAGCTATTAAAATATAATGACTCTGTGACAACCTTAGAAAGAATAAGTTTCAAGTTTGAAGACGCTACGTTGTTTATTACTTGTTTGACAGCCATCAATAGTGAACGCTCTCAGTGATTTTGTAAAAATGGAATAAAAAGTTAGATATCCGTTATTGCAGTTTACTGCCTACCCATTTCTTATAGTTTCGAAAGAGAAAATAGTGTGAGGGTGGTAAAGAAGTAATCCTTCTATTGTTGGTACTAACTACCACAGTTATTACATTCTAATAACTACTGCAATTTATGTGCCAGGCCGATTAATTTTGGTACTGCCCCGGTACAGCAATTATGTTATAGACCCCAAACAATGTCAACTCACGAAAATGCGAAAAGGATTTGACAACTATTCAAAAAAAAGGGATGCGTTTCTGTTTATCTAGATGGCGCTAGGATTAATCTTCAACTCTACGCATTTGATTCAATAAGCAACAACACTTGTCCTTTTGAACAGAAAGCGACAAAGCGATGGACGTTTAATTTTTAGCTTTCTAATAAATTTTATTTAAAAGAATTGGATAAAAGCATTTGAAGTCCTCGTTCAGATATGATTGTTCATTTTTTTTGGTTTTTAATAGACTTCTCTCGGGAGAGGCTCTGTAACGGAACGAGTTCTGTTGCAGGGATGATCGCGCCGTCGGGAGATGAACCACAATCGGGTGGGACCCGTCCGATTGTCTTGTGGAGCGCATATAAGCTGAATTGCGTGGAACAATACCAAGAATCTCCGAAGAACAGTAGCCGTGATTATAACTGTAAAACAGACAGAGGTCGACTACGCACCTTCGATGTGATAGCGACTGTAGTCCCGACGTCAGCGCCGAGTCGCCGATCAGGCGGATCTCTCGTCTATGTATGCTCTCAAGTAGGTTGAGGGTATGTTTAGGAGCCGAGCTCCAAACATGAGAGCAATATTCGAGCGCGGGTCTAATTTGGGATTCTTATAGGAGAAGAAGTTGGGCCGGAGTAAAATATTTCTTGGCTCTAAAAAGATAGCTCAGTTTTCCTGAAGCTGACCCGGCGATACTCGACACGTGTTTATGGGATGATACATCCCCACAGACCGTGACGACGAGCAATTTTAAACATTCGCCAGGATCGAGGGCCTGTGGAACCGATGATCCAGTTTTCTTTGTGAATGTTGTATATTGTGTCTTCGCTGCATTGAAGTCTAGATCCCGATTCAGAGAGTCAATCTGTTTACATATCAGATGATGCGACGCAGATGCACCAATCGGCCGAACACTCGAAAACGAGGAAACAAGCGTACTATCATCCGCAAAACTGAACACTTTGTTATCCGTTGTCTCCAACAAATCATTTATGTGAACCAAGAACAAGGTTGGAGCCAAAATAGAACCCTGGGGCACCCCCGAATTAACAGGATACAGATCCGACCACTCGCCGTCCACAACAACCCGGATCGATCGATTCTCGAGGAAGCTCCTCGCCCAGTGCAAAGCTGTTGGGAAAGTCCATATGAACGAAGTTTGCTCAGCAATGCCCCGTGCCAGACACGGCCAAAAGCCTTGGAGATATCCAATGCGACCGCCCTTGACTCACCATGCCATTCAATCGCAGATGTCTATATATCGGTTATAAGTGTCAAAAGGTCTCCCGTGGACGGCCTGGCACGGAATCCGTATTGACGGTCATTCAGAAGTCCGTTGCACTCCAAATACTTAACCAACTTTGTATTGATGACTTTTTCCATTACCTTAGATAAAATAGACAGTAATGCTATCGGACGGTAATTTTGTGGAAGACACTTTTTTTCCGTCTTTGGGATTGGCTGAACTCGAGCGATTTTCCAGCAGGCAGGAAAGGTCCTCCGTGTATAAGATAAGCGGAAGAGTCTGCCAAGAACCGGCGATAGTTCTGGAGCACAGTTCTTAAGGACTATTGCTGGTATTCCGTCCGGGCCGGTTGCCTTCCTTCAATCCAGTTCACGTAGAATGCGTTGAATAGTGCGCGGACGAAATCTCGCATCCCGCATGGAAGACTGTACCGGCGAGATCACAGGTGGCTCCAAAAGGTCGGGATCGAGGTTTGAAATCGCGGAAAACGTCTCGCTGTCTGTCACCAACGGGGGAAGGAGGTGGATGCGAAGTTACTGCTGACAGCTTCTGCCATTGACCAGAAGGAGCGCGAACCAGTTGGGCGCCGAAGGAGCTTATTGATCACCCTGTCGTTGTGAGCTTTCTTCGCGATATCGATCGCCGGGTTGCACGCGTTTCTGATTCTAACAAAATTCGTTCTGTTAACATCGGTGGGATTGGAGCGCCATTGCTTAAAAGCTGTGGGGCTCTTCAGGGCCCGAAGAACATCGCACCATATCTACCCTTAAGTCGAATCACTGGCAAGATCACACAAACTTGCCACAGTATTCACCACTGTCGTAAAATGGCTGAAAACAATTCGGTTATCCCCTTGGATAACCGTCATAAATCTCCCATCATTACCGAGGAGCTTTTCCTCTATACCCCTCGACCCGCCTTATGATGGCCCACTCAAAATCTTCCGCCGCATCGGCGACGGCGTCTTCGAGATCGATTTAAGAGGTAAACGATCCACGGTCAGCGTCGAGAGACTTAAGCCCTGCTTTCTGGAAGCTTCAGCCCCAGAACAGCCCCCTCAACAGGACACAACACCCACCCAGCCGGCAATCGCGTCCGAGCGCGCGCCCCCACTCAGCAAACCTCCTCTCAGCCTCCCATATCTGTTTCGTGACTACGTTACTGGGGAGGGAGTGATATGGGGCTCTTCAGGGCCCGAGAACCTCGCATCATTTTTAACCCCATAAAAATCCTTTAAACCCCATATCTACCCTTAAGTCGAATCACTGGCAAGATCACACAACCTTGCCACAGTATTCACCACTGTCCTAAAATGGCTGAAAACAATTCGGTTATCCCCTTGGATAACCGTCATACATATCCCATCATAACCGAGGAGCTTTTCCTCTATACCCGACCGACGAAATGATACATTCTTGGCAGAATCAAAGTGTACACAAACACTGCCGCCATGCCCATTTAGCGTCCAGAAATACATGCCGGTCTATTTGCTGGCTTGCACATCTGCAAGCCAGATTTCTAATAGCCCTGCATTAGGACATAAAGAGTGGGATAATCCCAATGACCAATAAACCTTTTTCTTCTAGTTGCTCTGGCGAGCGATCTTCTGTGAATTTTACATCACATTAGACCCAATTGCCGCCGCCAGCATTGTTCCATTATGCTACCCGAAAAACTTCTGTCTATCCGATGTAGACAAAAGAAAACATTTTCGTCCAGGCGGCAATTTCCTACATAAACAATGTAGTCAAAAGATTCGTGCTCTCAGGCAGCCTTGGGTTTTTGCCGATATTTTTATCACCATCATGGGAAAACCATTCTCATGATTTATGACTGCATTTTCTGCCAGCCTAAATTTCCGTCCCTCTAATTGACCAGATGTGTATTGGAATTTCCCTGGTATGCCAGAGGTATCCGATACTACAAGGAATGTGGAGGACGATTGCTCCTGGCAGTCAGATAGTATTGTAATCTTCAAGTGTAATTATTGTTAAATAAAAGTCCACCATCGGACAACTCTCGGATCTAACACTGAAAGGAACATTAAAAATAATCATTGTGAACTTTATTTGTTAACACCCTAAATAAAAGTAACAGCCATCACAACGGCAACATACGAGTGTTTATTGTTTTGCTTCTGTGACAGTATCTACGCTCTGGAATCTTTTTGAGCATCGTCGGACACCGGTGGAATGCATTTTGCGAGGCGACAAGTGCATTAGTGAAACATCGTTGGAGTTTAGGTGAATCAGCGCCGTACGTCGGTGCACCATACCTTTCAAACTACCACAAAGCTCTATTTTTTGCCGCTGTAATCAGGTCGCATTTTTTATCAAACCAAGGTTTATCAGGCGAACTTCGTTTGATGGAATGTGGAATATACATCTCCATCCCCAGAAGAATAATCTCTGATACCGGCTCCGCGCAAGCGTTAACATCGGAGTTTCCGAAGCACACCTCCGACCATGGAAAGGACGCGAAGAAATCTCGCAAATCGCCCCAGTTAGCAGCCCCATTCTTCCATACATGGCGAAGCTGCCTAGGCCGGTTATTCGCTTGATATGCAAGTGCTTGTGCGACAGATACCAAGCAGTGGTCTGAGCCTCCCAATGGCGCAGAAACCTCTACGGTATAAATACTCGGTTCGGATGTCAAAAACAGATCCAGGGTGTTCGCATAATCGCCTCGGGCATCCGGCACCCGCGTTGGCCCCCACGAGTTGAGTCAAGTTGTCGCTTACAACAAACATTTCCGCCAGCCTCCCAGCGTCGTCGGTTCTGTTAGAATGTAATTGAAATAGCCAAGGACAACAATTTCAGAAGCTGGGTGGGTGATCTGTATCCAGTCGACGGTATGTGAAACATGTTCGAAAAATATCGCCTGTCGATCGTCATTCGGGGAGTGGTAAAGACAACAAAAAAATTTAGCGGAATTCCTCAGCACGACCCTCAACTATATGATGTCCATATTATTGGGTTCCAACGCCTCCATCCTCTGGCAAGCCAGATTGGACCGCGCGAAGACGCAGACTCTGCCCTTAAAACGGAATCTCGAATGTAATTCGTATCCTGAGCAACAAAGATATGTCGAATCAGTTGACGAATCGACCTGGGTCTCAGTTAGGGCAAGGATATCAGGTTTCATTGCTTGCAAATATTGGTGGACGGCGTTTACATTCATATTGGTGAAACCGATACCCCTGATGTTACAAAATACCGTCACCAGTCGGCGTGGGCAGAGCCTCGAGAGCGAGCCTGGTTATGCGATGACGAACCTCTCAAAGTTCCATTATTTATCATGATATCTGCATGATGTTCCACCTGACATAGTCCCCCCTCGGCGATCCGAATAGGAGACTAGTTTACCTCCGGAATTCTTTATATCAGAAGGTACCATCATGACTTATCTCCGTGTCGGTCCGGGCCATCAGCCACACATCCGAAACACCGTCGAACATTTCCCTCGGCGATATCGCGGAATGTACAGCGTGACGGGGTGGTATCTCACCTTGGGACTGACTACCACCTAACTAACCTTTTCTAGAACCGGTCCACCAGCCAAGCTCCGAAAGATGACCAGGGATTTCTCCCGACCATTTCACGGAGCCTAAAGCTTGATGGGGTGGTATTTCACCGGGCGCACAGGGCGTTGGGACCCCGACTACCACTCGCCCTTTAGTCGCCTCTTACGACAAGCCGGCCTAGCTGTGAGGATATTCTAACGCCCTACTAACAGGGCATGATTGCGAAAAAATGAATTTAGAATGAGTGAGATATGCTATTTGGCTTAAAATCATATTACGAGCTTTCGTTGTTTCTTTTCTATCTTTACTGCTCTCCAAGCGATAATTAACCAGCACCATTCTTTGAATATCACTCACACACATTCCTTTTGGTACATCTTAGATTATTGTTACAATTTTAATCTGTACAACTGCAACTGGTTACAGCACAGACGGGGGTAAAGCCGTATCCATCGTCATTAGACGAAATCTTACTCAGTTCGTAAAAAAAAAAACGACGATAATAATAACTCTAATCAGCATAAAATTCTATCCTGCAACAGGAATTCATGTGATAAACCCCGGGACGATAAAAAATGAAGAATGATAAAGTGAAAGCGGTGTGCCACGAAATTAGTACTTAACGCCTACGTTCGACTGCAATTTCAAATTGGTCGACTTCCAAAGGAAAAATCTCGAGGCGATGTAGCATCTACGACGATCGCAATATTTGCGTTCAATTGAATTTTTACTTGCCCTCTTATCGCTTGGGGTTTTCGAAGGTAGTCGATATCTGACAATAATGCATCGGCTGTCGTTTTTTGCTTATAATGTTTACTCTGAATTTAGATTAAAAAAAATCTTTAGGATCATATCGGTGGTCTGTAGGCATGGGGCATAAGGGGGAGATCAAAGTACTCAGGGAGCAGCGGACAAGGATGTCATTTTATAGCATCCGTCTGTGGGGGTTCTTTAAAGCATTCACAAAGAAACACACATCCTCTTTAAATCAACCCGCTTTTCTACACCCAACAAAGCTATTTTGCTTACCTGTAATCGAGCAGCGTAAGCTACACGTCAGTATCTTGCACCCGAAACATAAATCCAAGGCAAGATTGCCATCTTGCCATGTCATCAATTAAAACCATTTCGGTTCGTCTGCATGAACCGATCGGTTACTATGGGCGACCACATGCCCATCAAACACAGACCAATACTTCAGAATATTCTTGTTCGCTACAAAGCAAAGCGCAAGTCGCGCCTAACTGCCAAGAGCCGAATTCTTTGCCAGTGTAAATATTCACACTGGAATTCGACCCTCGACTCACTATGGATGCAATGCACAATTGACGTGGATACATACACAACCGTCATTGTGTAATCATTCGGATCACCAGATCAGGCCCCACGGTATCATTCCATTAAACAACTCTCGTACCATTAACCATGGTAAACAAACGCGTATCTTAGCGTTTGAACCCTTGAAATAGCGTTCTGTTGACATAACACTGAAAAATTTAACTCTGCATCAACGATCGCTATTTTAAACATGACAACCTTTTTCGGGCGCTATCCGAGCGACCATCTATTTGCACAGCTAACCTGATTTGAATTCGAATATCATTTAGCCAGTTGTTGTTGCCGCTTTTCCTTATTCGACTTCAGTTTATATTTGAAATGCTGGCCTTTCCATGTACAGGCTCTTTCTCTGGATGTGTGCAATCTCGAATAGAGATATCCGCGCGAAACTACATCTGGAATCGTCACCAAAGAGTGAGATAGTAACCACCGAGAAACGCACGCGTACCGGGGACGTTGCGTTTCCCAGGAGTCCATTTTTCCTTCGCCGCGGTGTACACACGTTTACGGAGTTCGCGTCGTGAACTTGTTCAGTTTTCTCGACCTATAGTACAATACCAGTTAAGCCAACGTCATCAAAAGATCGTTCTGCATTTTAGTGTTAGCGGTAATTAACGTAGCGCGAGTAAAACGGATACCATTGTTTAGTTTTGTTTCGTCGAATCCCATAACCAGGAGTATTAACGTTGTGCCGAAGCAACTTCAAGACAATCGAAGTGTTGGTTTAAAATACTCCACCAGTGCCGAGACAATAAGTGACGCCGATTTAGTTAATACGTGTGTGACATTAGTTGCTTTTTAATTGTCCTTAGGAGAACCCTTAGTTAAACCATTTGCCTTGTAATAAAACGAATACATCAATTAAAGAAAAAGCTAGCCCAGTGTGTTTTTATTGATCCTCCTCTTCTGTGTGACAATTTGTGCCGAGGTAAGTGTTGGGGGAATTGAGTGAACCATGTGCCCGTGTCTGGCATATAACTTATACCCCCCACACGTCCATCTCGAACATGTCTTGTATTATTTTTCTCAAATCCTTTAAAAAACACTATTTGCAGAGTCGCCTTGTGAAAAAGTGCAATATTGATTACAGCAAATTCATCTATTATATACTGTTATTATATTCACAGAAGCTTAATGCGTTCGCTTGACACCCATTCGGGTTTCTCCCCAACATTTCCTTTGGAATTTAGTTGCAAACCCTGTTTATAAATTCTGATTTATGCAAACTGCCAACAAATCGACAGTAAAAATAATTTCCTATAATTCTCATTATCACTTGTTGTTAAGCTGGCTACTTACAATAAATTCACTGGATCATGCTAAAACATGTATATAGCTATAAATGATTGTACAACGTTTGTTCTCAGGTTTTGAAAAGTATTTCAATACAGGGACTGAAGTATTGTAAAATTGCAAACCCAAAGACCAGTCTATAGCTTACCTCATAAAACATGTAGGCACTAAGCGATACCTGGAACGCATTGTAGACCACAAGCACTTGTCGTAGATGAAATGGTTTTCTGTCTCTCATGAAGAGTGGTCCGAAAACAAGTACCCAGGACAAGTAGATCCCAACTAGGCCGAACGTGTAGAGGGGATTATCCATAAAGGGAAATCTTTTCGCTCTCGGATCTGAAAAACCAAAAAAACCGAACTTATATTAGTTATGTAATTTAAGGCAATTTTATATATTATGTAGATGAAACATAAGTCTAGACAATTATGCACACATTGATTCGTCAATTCTATAGTTAAACGTGCGTAGTAGATTTCAAAGCAAACGATGAAAATTGACGTCAAGCAGAAATAAATTGCTACTTCAATTAAAAACTATAAATTTGCGGCATGGTCTGTGTACGAACGTCAGAAATTAATGACTGCAATCTGCCATAATCGACGCAGTCGATGCCTGCTTCTGAGCCATGATTTATGACAGAAAAACCTGATAACTTTTCATTAAAATAGCTTGGTAAGTTTAGTACTTGTGGCTCAGTCTCGGTCAGGTGTAACCATGGACTGTATTGCAACACGGAATCACTTTGACTTAGAGCAGTAGTTCTGTTTCCCATCTGTGAAGGTTGTGATTGCTAAAATTAACAGTAGCAATATCTAGCAAAAACAGATTTGATTATTTAGAGGTATAAATTTGTTTCCCAACTGTGCGAAGTGGTGATTTTAGGTACTTTCCTATATATCGTCAAGGTGAAGGAATCATTTACATAAGTTGCGATCCACTACCTTGTATGGAATTTAAAATGTGGTTCGCTTTTGAATGACATTAAAACAAATAATAACGATGTAAGTCCAAACTTCGTGACAAAAAATACACAATTACTTCGGAAAAAAACTTTCGCAAAAATAGGGAAACAAAATTTAAAAAAGAAACACATACATAAAATAAATGAGTTTACATTAATTTTAATTGATACTTATGGTAAAAGTATTCCTTTTTCGGTCAAAACCCGATATTTGATTAGAAAAAAAGGAGAACACGCTAATAGAAGTTTATTTAATTTACAAAACAACTTTACCCTTACAAGAGGAATTTTACCTTATCCACCGTTGTCATTTCTGTCGTAAGTCAAACCAAACTTCGCAAAGATGTAGGAGTTAGACATCAAATTATTGGAAATGTACAGTTAACAGTTTGTCGAACACCTACAACATTGCAGAAACTGGTTCGCCCTGCGACATTGATCAAGTCGTACACATTATGCAATAGATAACCAGATATTTTTTGTTTGAATGTCTCAATAGTATTATCGCGGCCATTCCTCGCCATTGAGGACAGAATAATGAGCCGGCATGTTTTTAAATAAAAGTCAAAGCGGCAATTTACTGTATTAGGTTAATTTTATTTTTTGCTATTCGTTGCCATGTTCTATACATAACTGGCTTAAAATTGTGATAAAAAAATCTTCCAAGCTATCCGGTGACGAAAATTGAATTTGACCAAATTCGATTATAAAATGTAATTGAAAAAGGTACCTCCAATAAAATCTCGATAAATCATTTACCATATGCGAAAATTCGTAATTTTCGGTCATATGGATTTTTATGTTCATGCGCGTACTTGTAAATTGTAAATAATTAATTATGAAATAATCAAAACGAGATTCAGTGTCTCCAATTTCCACGTACTGATGTAAACAAGCGGCTCCTCGATAGTATAGTGGTTAGACTACCTGCCTGTCACGCGGGAGAGCGGGATTCGATTCCCCGTCAGGGAACCTCTGGTGCAAAATTAATAACCTTGCCCGGAAAAAAAGAATCATTATGGAAAATTTAACATACCCCAGGACTTGCTAAATAAGGCCAAGACCGGCTCCCGGTTGTAGTGCCCGATGATGATGACGTCAGCAAGAAGCTGGTAATCAACATTGGCATAGATACAGAGAACGCTATCCACAATAGTGAGATCTTTGTGCTGGAAGATCCTTTGGAAAAGGTGAACGCTGTGGGAGCTGTCTTTTAGGAAATGTACAAGGTGAATGAAAGCATTCACCGAAATCACGACTTGAAGGAGAGAGTTCTACTGAATCAGCTGCACCTCCGAAATGAAATTTCACTTTGGCAATCGGAGAATCCCGGTTTTACTGAGTTCAATGACGATAATCTCTCAATTGACACTAATGCCAATTGTGGGTCTAATAGCCTTTTAATTACGAGGGAAGGAATCCAGAGTATCTTTGACTCATTAAGCAGCAAAAAGTCAGTGGGAGTAGATGGAGTACCTAACATCGCACACAAGAACCTGCCCCCAATACACGGTGCTGTTTAACAACGCGTTGAATAATGCACATTTTCTCGCGCGTTGGAAAACGGCAATCATACAGCCCATCCCAAAAAACAGGGAAAGCCTGTACAAACCCAATGAACATGCGTTCGATAAGTTTACTCCCAAGCATCAGTAAAGTATTTGAAAAGACTATTAACAAAGCTCTGCTAAAACGGGTAGACGACAACAAGAGTATTCCGAATAACCAGTTTGGCTTTAAGACGGGTCATGAAACCACACATGCCGTTGCTAAACTGGTCTCTGACATACAATGGAATAAATGTAGGAACCAATGCACATCATCTGGATCGAAGGGTTATATTACAAACTGGTCAGACATGGCATACATAAGCCTTTACTATACGTACTTTATGATATGTTAAAGGACAGGAAGTTCGAGGTCGAAAGTGGTAATATGTCCTCTAATAAAACGTATAATATCAAGAATGGCTTGCAACAGCGACCGGTACTTTGGCGTAATTTGTTTGTAATTTAATTTTTTTTTTATTGTTGTATCTTAGCACTCTCCGTTTTCGAATACTCGCGCCGACACACTCTCCGTTTTCCCGAACGTTGTATGTCTTTTCTTTTTGGATGTTGTAACTATACTAACTCAAAATCTTTCTTCAGGGAATGGAAAAACTCACTCGGTTGTTCTTCCTTTCTCTTCCATTCTCTTTTCCCTTGGTGTCCTCTCTTTACCAAGAGATTTCTCGCACCCTCACTTGTCCTACGATTTCATATTGTTCGTAGGAATACCGTGTGGATGCACCCACACACACAGATGCGTGCGTTGCTGTCCGTGTGGTCGGAGATATGACGAGGATCGTCAGGATTTTCACACATCTGCGGTATCCCTTTGTGTATATTATCCGCGTGTGGTTTATGGCCCTGGTGATTTCCTCGGCCGAAGTCATTATCTTCAGCTGCGATATTTACATGGTTTAATTTCCTTGTAGGAACCATGTCGGTTGTTTGGTTTAGTGTTTAACCTTTTGTTCCCACAATAGTCCTTTCGATAAGGAAACCAAATTGCCGTTGTCTCAAGGGAAAGTCATACATTTATTTATTCCTTGGCCATACATTTATCGCCTGAGATTTTTCCTGGCTGCCGGCATCTGGCGCCGCCGCGCCGGCAACTTGTGTTTGCCCAGCTAATGGGTCGTCAAACAATTTCTTTTCTGGGCAGTGCCCTTCGATAGCCACGCAGGCATGAGATCGGTCGAAAAACAGCCCCGAAAGTTGATATCATAAATAGACTACTACGAGGAGACGTCAACAAAGTGTAACGCTATTGCGATGACTGTAAACTTAAGATCAACTTCCAGAAATGTGAATCTATTCTATTTAGAACCCCATTATATAAAGCCACGAACGACACAAGAAAAAAACTGGCGAAAGTTAGTTATCGTGGGACCGCATGGGGCCAAACTGGAAACCAAGAGTGTAGTTAAATACCTTGGCATCTGGCTAGATCAATATCAGTATTTCAACAGACATGTAGAGGCTGCTTTGGCCAAAGCGATGAAAACTTTTGCTATGACAAGGGGGCTATTAAAAAGTAGCCAACTTGACAGTAGGGTAAAAATCATAGTCTATACGACGCTAATCAGTCCGATGCTCATATATGGGTGTCCAGTATAGTTTAACACAGATCCAAATATGATGGAAAAGATTCGCGTGTTCGAAAGGAAGTGTCTGAGATTATATCGGACTATAACAAGTATTACTCAAATGGGACTTTATATAATGAAGCATACATAAATAGGGTGGATAAGTTTATGATTAATTTAATCAGAGGACATATTGCGAGAGCAATAACCTCGTCCAATGACATAATTTTCGGGGCTCATTATCCAAACACTCTGTACTATGAGAGCGTGCGTTGCAACGGCTTTGTTTCACCACAGCCGTTCCTTGATTTGGACATGAAAGTGCTTATACCGGATAGATTTGGAATTCCGCTGATCTATCATGTAAATAGATTATCCGTAGATGGGCGATTGTGCTACGACCGGGAAGTCACGTGCACCGAAGAAGAGCTGTTACGCTTCAGTAGGGTTATCTCCCAAAAAGATCGGGACAATGATATTAAACAGTATCAAATGTTCTGGTGGTTGAGTGGCACCTAAAGGCCTGTACCAATCTTGGTAGAATAACAGTATCATCGGCCAGCTTACACAGACTTAGCTTTCCTAGAATAAGGGTAGTATAAGATCTAAGTTAAGTTCTTTCAAATAAAATTAAAAAAAAAAAAAAAAAAAAAAAAAAAAAATATATATATATATATATATATATATATATATATATATATATATATATATATTGTTACGTAAATTTAATTTGACGTTTATCGACTTTCTAGGTTCGATCTCTGGATTGTGAATAATCCAATAAAAACTCAAAATTTTGATCTTTTTACTTTGGTAGATTTATTATTTTCCACAGTTGTTATTTTCTACAATTATTAATTAACACTTAGTATCACGCTGTCAGTTTGCTTACTATGGCACGACGTATTTCGTTCAACAAGCAGATTCGAACTAACTGAGACGCCCTGGGGCCTTTTTATATGCGAGCTAACACTTGGGTGGAAGGTTCTGGAACTAGCTAGTAATTTCTTGCTCTTTCTCTTTCGCACTAGCTCGTGTTTAATGCTTGTATGCTATTCATGATTATTCACGAAGTACCTTCGAAGTACCTAGTACCATCGTGAAACTTCGATTGTAAATTCGTCACGATATATATATATAGAAGTAAGTTTAATTTTAAGAAAAAACAAGCAAAAAAAAAATTCTACACAATGTTTCCTAATTCTTCTTTGTCATACAAATAGTATTAAAAACAGCCACAAACAAAGGCAAATTATCGCCGACAGGTAAATTATACAACAGTCATGTAATGTTTAGCTTAGACCGTCTGCGTAGAACCAGTAAGTTATAATATAAGATAATTAAGCTAGAATTTAAGCATTTTTTGTCTAACATATAATTTAGAAACAAAGAATATAAAGAGAAAATAAAAAATCTTGCAAAAATGAATGAAAAAAATCAATGAATTGAAATAAAATTTACATGTATGTAAATTTTATACAGTAGACGATAGGCACATTGAAATAAAGGACTCAATTAACATACTGATATCCCTTCGGTGCCTCTGTTTGTAGAGGGAGTCTCCTTAGATTCCTTATTGAAAAGGGACTTTGATACACGGCTTAGGGGATTCGGAGATTTTGACAGGACCTTATAGGGAAAATTTAAGGTTTTGGGAGCAGGATAAAGTCAAGATTAAGTTGGTCTATTTTTCACTGAAACCGAAATTAAGTACCCTGACACATTGATATTACAATAATAGAGAAATCGTTGAACGATAATAAAAATAAATCAATTTTTCATGACTCAATCTAGAAAATGACGAACATAGATGTACATGTTACTTCGTATTTCATACACAGTACATGACCGCGGTCTGATCAATGGCTGTTCGTTGAGGAACTTATGAAATACATGAAACTATGCATACGTATGTTCAACTAATGAGACTAATGTCAGTTGAGCAAACAACTAATTGATTATTCCTGTATGTTATATTACTCAATCCATCTACGAGACAGTATGTATTTTGCTGCACGAAATCATTCGTATTCATTTAGTATGATCTGTTGTAGGTGTTCTACAGAAGCACTATAAGATGTCCCGTGCACTAATTAACTCCAACGAATTTCAACTAGATAAAAGGACTTTCAAGCCGTGGCAGATAGTTTCCTACCTTGGTGCTTGAATATTCTCGTTGTATCTGAAAGTTATAGAAAAATGATTTAGAGTATTTTTGAAGAGTCGGGAAATTAATTTAGTTTGAGCCTTAACTTGTAAAAATTCCTAAAAGCTTATGAATACATGTGTTTTAGAATAAAAAGACGGTTTTCTCGCAGCTTTGTTGTATCTTTCAAACAGAAGTTTCTTATCATAAGTGGGGTAGTGGGAGTAGTGTAATATTTGTTATGGATGAGTGTTGCCCGATTTTCTGCAGAAATTTTGTGGGCAAAATACTCTACTATAAGAGTATAACATTTATAATAGTCAGTTATACTCATTCATTGCAGATTTACACATAAATTTGGTTAATTTATTCGTAATACATCATACATTTTTAAGTGTTACGGGGCTTTTGAAAATGAAACGCAAATGAAACCATACACAGCCAATTCTTGCATTTAGCAAAACACACATGTGACATGATGTAGCAGTTGCGACGCGACGAGTAGAGTAACAGGTAAACTCCGTCCCGCCCCACGATGGAATATCTACAAAATGGAGATATTCCCGTTGCGCCTGGCGGGACGTGGTTTTAGTCGGTAAAAATTCGACATGCCTCGGGATCGGTCATATGGTACCTTTTGAAAATTTCCACCTTCCTACAAAAAAAAAAAAAAAAACCTTGTCACTGCTGTTGATATCTCATATTACCACCTGCCTGGATATAACTTCCGGGCTCACAACATTGTGTAGGTTCGTGTATATTAACATGGTTTATCAGCTTTTGCCGCTACATAATACCTATTGTAAGCATATTATACCTGAATAGAAATGGATCCTTAAACAAATTCGTATATCCTTCGTCCTTTTCGCCTCCCTACTACAAACGCCTAAACACGGGATTATGATGCATTAGAATGCTAACAACACTGGAGAGCAAGTGAAATGATGACAAGGTACAATGTGACTATTGCGAGAATATGTTTGCGGGTAACGATATCCATATATCCGCCTACGTGCCTTTTAATAGACCCAATAAAAGAACTGGTTTACATAGCAGAACAGGTGGATATGTGTTTTAAAAGAGTTTAGAATGCAGGAGATAAAAAACATCTGAACACACTGCCATTAGAAATGTTAACTTCATCTTAGGCAGCAATCGTTGATATCAGAATGAGTGTTTTGACAACCAGTGCTAATTGGTGATGAAACATAAGAATGTTGCACACCGAGCAACGGTCATCAGAATTAAAAAACACGATCACTTGCGGAAGAGTCAAGGTACCACGAAATTATGAAATGATCGAAAAAAACAACTAGATCAACTGCCACTTATCTGTCAGAGATTTTTTGTTGCCAAGCTATGGAATTGATTAATTCTACTTTGGGTTAACATTCTGTCAGTCATTCGGCAGTAACAAAGTGGTTTCCAAGATTTCATAACGGGAATTTTAGTCATGAGGGTGCTCCATGTCCTGCTGCGCTGATAACGAGGAACTTCAAGTTTTACTGGATAAAAATCCATGTCGAGCTCAAAAATATCTTGCAGAACAGTTAGGAGTTTCTCACCAATATTTTCCAATAAAGTTGAATTTAACAAACAAAAAAGTCGAGTTTCTACTGGCGCACTAATTCGTTGCCGGGAAACATACGATGCAATACTTTAAAAAAAAAAATAGCTCACAAATAATAGAACCCCTGTTCCAAATTTCGTGGAGATATTAAAATATAAATCTGTCGACGAATACACGCAAATTAAGTGTAAATCTCGGAAGCAATATCAGACGTAAAGAAGCATTTTATGCAGCGGAATTTAGAAGGTATACGTCATAATGTGCAACAGAATATTGATATGAGTTGTTGAACATAAAATATTCTCAACTATTCTGCACTATCGGAATTCTACCCTTTAACTCACAACGCCAACAAGTCATCCAATTTTACTTTTCAAATTAGTCGTCGATTCGCGCAACGTACAATTGACTTCACGATTTTTATGGCCCACATAATCGCAAGCCATCCGTCGAATTGTCAATAGATTTCGTATCACCTACTCTCTAAATGATGCAATATCTCCAACACGTCGAGAGAATGTGCGTACTGAAATGAAAATAGCTGGTTTAACGGAAAGCGTGAACGAAGGTCAAAATTTATTGATTCGTTGACGTTCACAGGAAATAGGGCTGTGTCCATTCACTTCGTGGAAATGTGATCGATTTTGGCTTACACCCATATAAGATACATGTCATATCCGAATCGAAGCCACCAAGCCATCGTAAGCGCCGTTCTTTCGCCAATTGGGTTCTAGAATAGTTGGAAACTGATTCATTTTTTGTCTGTTTGTTTGTTGTAGCATTGCTAATTTTGGCCTTAATGCAAAATTAACGCTTGTAGAGTAGTAAAATAAAAACAAGAATGTGCAGCTTGATGCAACAGACAGGTCTTAACGTTAAGTTCAATATAGATCGTTGCCACACCTTGATCAACAAATGTTTTCTTTTTTTTTTGGTTTTTTTTTTTTTTTTACCAATAGATGCCATAGAACCAATACCATAGACTTATTGGAATTACAATTTTGTGCCAAGTTATTTTCAAGACAAAGTCATGTCAATTTGCCTCTAAGGCTGCGGTTTGACGTTTCTGCACTATTTCCTGCGACCCAAGTTGCCTGTCAATGCTGTTAAACCATAACCACCAACAATTGACTTCTTGGAGCTCAACATTACTTGTGTTATTTGTGAGATAGGATCAGCAGTGCTAATAAAAATTGCACAATATTAGAGATTCAGATTGCGTTACGTGAAAAACAGCCGTGATGGTCATAATATGGCCGAAATCATGTTCAAATATAAATGCCATGTCTTTATCTTTCTCTGCAAACTTTAATAACCCCTGTAAAAACATCCCCGACGAAAAAGACCTAAGAAAGCAGCTATAAAAGAATAAAAAGATCCACAGAAAAGAAATGTGAAATCCCCGAAAAGAGAGAACAAAGTGTAGCGGAACTGACCTGAGTCTACATCAACGATTTCCTACGCACTATTCCCAAGGACGAGGACAAGGTAAAAGAGCTTACAAGAGTTTCTTCACAGGTATTTACGTATTCTCACTGATATGATAGCACTTTTTTTTAACCCGAGAAGCAACAGATTAACTAATCCCAACTTCTGTTATTCCTTGCACTCATTGAAAAAAATTCACTAAACGATAATATACGGAAAGATTACCTCAATATAAAAGGGGCTTAAGCTACAATAGTGATCGTTGTTAAACAAAGTTGAAACCTCTGAAGAACTTAAACCCAACATTGCAAGCAAACATGATTCAGAAAATTGTTGAACAGGCGGTTATTGTAAGGGTCGAAAAGCCTTTACTAGAGATAATAAAAATAACCTATGATAAAAACATTTGGCTCATGAACATACATGCAGATATTCTCATTACCCTTACAATTTATTTGCTCAAGCGCATTCGGAGCAGCTCCTCCCCTCAAGTATTTTAATTCAAAACCCAACAATCAGACAAAGTTAATCGGGTCATATTAGACGAACATATTGTATAATTACAAAGAATCGTTTTTCACTCGGATGTCAGTCCCGCTAGTAAAGTTATAGCGTTTGTCACGATAGTGAAGAACGTGTGATTCGAACCGATGCTATGACGGTTAGAATCACTAAAAGATTGAACCAATGCTCAACACATCAGGCCACTGCCGCCCGTACGACTTTGATTTCTAAACTCAAGAACACTCAACTGATGTGGAATCGCTATGTTATTGCTTGGTATAAGGCTGATGCTTTTGCTTATTGCATTTTCTTTTTGTGTTGTTCTTCACTATTTGCTTGTGTTCTGTTCCTGTATCTGTTAGAAACGCCCTCCTTAGCAACTTTGTTACTATTAACTTCGTGTGCGAACGACCGAGCGAGAGAACGTCGGAGCGGGCGAGTGAGCCGGTTGTCTGTGCAGAAGTCGGAACCGTAGTGGTAAAGTCTTGTTTACCTATGGTAGACTGTGTGGTGTTTGTACACATCATGTTGGGGTTACCAATTATAGCGTTTGCGACGATAGTGAAGCACGTATGATTCGAACCGACGTTATGGCGGTTAGAATCACTTGAAATTCAATAAATATTGAATCAATGCTCAACACGTTAGGCCACTGCCGTGTGTACGATTTACACCGTTATTCTCAACTACACTCAAATGATGTGGAATTGCTATGACATACGGCCCTCAGGCTTTGCTTATTCGATTTTCTTTCGGTGTTGTTCTTCACTATCAGCTTATGTATTGTGTGTGTACCTGTTTAGAAATGCTACAAAGTAGTCGAGACTGGCGAATAGTTAAATGTGTAGGTTTAATTCACAATTTTTTGCGTGTAAATTTGGGACTACTTACACAAACACGAATTCTGCACGTTTGACGCAGAACTTATTTTGTTTTATTTAATTTTAATGCAACAAAATAACAATGTATAATTAACAAATCCATTGCAAACATGAATGGAACGAAGTTCAAAGGTGAAGCCAGGTTAATGAGACATTTCTAAGTTCGAGAATCCCATATTAGAAAACAAAACTAAAATAAAATAATGAAATCCAATTTAATGTGTTACTTGGATGCTCGACACTAGATGTGTCAACTCATAACCACATTGAATATTAAGCGAACTACTGAAGGTAGCAAACATGTTTTCTCCGTTTAATGGATGCATCAAAGTTTTTCTTTTGTACCTTAATTACAATCTCATTCTCTCTGTTTGCTATATACACTTACACATCTTACCGTGACCTCTTCGCATGACCAAATAGCAAAAACATGTACTTGGAGGTAAAAACCGCGAGAGTATAGTGCGGCGACAGCAGTAACTAAAACTACGGGAATGAACTCGTTAACAATTATTGACATTGGCAAGGACGTCTTGTGTAATATTGCCATAACAATGCTGAAGAGATTTACAGGTTTTATCTGCTGTCACTTTGCCGGTTCAAGTTCATCATTGTTAGATGAGTGACATATTTTGAAGCTTTCAGTTATTGCCAATTTTTCTCTTCGTGAATTTGCCCGTTTTGTTTGTTCGTCTGTTTTAGTTTTTATCTAATTCTGTGTAATTCGTTTTTAATTCGAACACAAATTGAAGAGAACCTGTCTGGTGGATGATAATTAACAATTGTTCCGCTACGAGTGTTTAAGATCACATATATTCTCAAGGTGGGCGGCACGAATAATTCACTAATTCACTGAATGGTCTCGTAATGTTAAAGGAAGAAAAAAAGAATGGGGTGTAATCTGGATCCTGTTTTAGTATTTGCTCATTTAAGTACATGGTCAATATAATAATTGGGTAAAACGCTGGTTTATTTAAGAGGTTTTTGTCGTTGGCAATAAGACTATATTTGTAAGATTAGAATAGTTAATGGGGCCATAATATCTTGGAATTTGTTAAATGCTTGAATAATTTTAAAGCCTCACACATAATGTAGACAAAGCGGAAGTGGCGCGGGGGTGGGTACGGGGGGGGGGGGGGGGGGGGGGGTGTGGAAAAAGTGTAAGCCTTCATATAAAATATTGGTTATTGTCGCTATATACAAAAACGCAGAAGTTATTGTACGTCGAAAGGTATATTCAAAAAGATACATATTTAGAGTGCCTGTCAAGAGCCAGTAAGTTAGTACAAGAACAATCGGTGTAAAATAGGTTATAACCTTATAAAAATTAAAGGAACAAACCGAGGGGAATGATAACACCGTTGGAATATGCATAAGAGTCACACGCCTTAATAAATAATAAAATAAAACAAACAGATAAATATATTATAGAGACGCAAATGCCAACATTGATTGGAAACGCTACAGTGATGGTTAAATGCTCTATTTCCACCTGGGAAGAGACATATACACTCTACTTACGCAGTCATGTTCGAAAATAAGAGAAAGGACAAGGAAACATCTCCAATATTTAACGTAAGTCATAACAACTTGTCTCCATGGATTGCCCAACATTGTTAACAGTTTATCTTCTTACCAAGTCTGCGCCCATGATTGTTTATTATTTTAATCTTTTACTTTTCCGGAAACAGTGACAGACCAATTTTGTCTATAGTTTTCAAATTCACTGAGAAAACTCGATATTGATGGCCTGCACCAAAATGTCATAATTTGAATTTAAACTTGTTAGTACATTCGACCTCATTACTTTTTTACATACAATAAAACTGTGCTTTTTGAGTGACCCTCGCACACTCCCACGCAAACGAAGACCAAGAAGATTTTTAAGTTCCAGGATCGGGTGTCTGTAACTAAAGAAATGGGCTGGCAGTCAAGACAGATGATACCAGACAGTTATTGTTTGTTTCCCAATTCAATTTATTTAATTAGCTAATTACCCAGCATAGAACAGCAACGGCACACTGCGCAACACCACACATTGAGTAGCTGGAGCCATCTGAAGAGATAAAAACCAAACATCTACGTACGAATTTTTAAGGAATTCTCATGTTTGAGGTGTTTTTGTTGTTGTTTTCACACTCTCATTGACAGTGTACAGAAATTGTAATTAGCAATTTTATGTTAACATCATGTTGCGGCATAATGATTTAAATTTTTAAAAGCGTGACTTCAAATCACAGTATACACTCAAGAAAAGGGGCTAACGTTTTTTATACAAACGCGTCTTACAGAGTTTGTAATAAAGTGTACGTAAGATGAATATTCTTCGAAGCGCAAGAGCGACCCGAAAGCTGGGCTCAATGCGAAAACCAATTTCCAGAATATGAAGATTATACCAACGAGGAGTATCATTACGGTATAGAAGCTTGTTATCACTGCAATGCTTGGAGAAGAATTACCCGTAAGAAACCCGACACCTGATTGACAGTTGGGTTTAAAGGCAAAGAAGAAGCCCTTCCAAAGAACGATGGTGCTAAAAGCTTGGTTTGGATCTGAAATAATTCTCAACGAACACCATGATAATTCCTACGGGATATCAAAGGAGAACGAATGTAGGAGGTACCCCCTACGTTGAAAAAGAAAGTGCGTCAAAAATGGATTATTCCCGATTATGATCAAATATGTTTTCCCTAAATGTCCAAATTTGCCAGAATTCCATTAAAATAAAGACACGTCAAGGTTACACAGCAAAACAATGACTCTCAGGGCATACATCAGCCAATAATCCCACTCCAGGATTAAAAACCTCTTACGAAAACTACGACTGAAAGTCGATAAATGTTCAAATCGTAGAAAAACAAAGGCGATTGTTTTAAAAGACCAGACATCCGCCTAATATTCTGATTGGAAACAGTCGAGTTAAAATAGTAAAATAAGATAAATTAAACGAATATTATTCAATATTCGGGGAGTCGAATTCAAGTCGTACATCGAAACGGTGTGTTGTATCCACCGGTTTCAAGTTTCTTTTTCCAGTCGGTAGTTTGTGTCCATTTGCATAATTCTTAATCGTCCTTTATCGCAAACGTTTTTAAGTATAATATGTTCATTGAGTTCTGTTTTTATTAGCTAATATATTCATCCCTCGGTGGTATCGGCATTTGTGTCGGCTGTTGATAAAAGGGATAATTTAAAATTTGAGGAGAAAAAAAATAGAAGAATTATGAGAGTTTTGAGGAAAAGAAAGAAAAAACAATCAAGAGAGTTCGGTTCAGTTTTGATTAAAGTTAAAATATAATTCAGAAAATAAAGGAAATAATATATAAATAAAAACAAAAAAGTGAACTCTTATTTAAACTACAGCGTTTAAGTATGATAACTGTACAGCGAGGGTGCTTGTTATGCACCCCTTTTTATAACACATAAATTTGTTTTTGTGCAATGGAAATAAGTTGCATTATAATATGATTATCAATTTTGGATCCATGTAGAAAAAGCTGACATTGTATCGATAAATTGAACCAAACCTTTCTATACCTTCCATATTTTAAAATCAATATAGTTGCAATTCATAACGTTAAATTATCAAACAAACCTCCATATTCGTCTTCAATTAGACTATAATATCGTTGCACTAATCCTGTGTAGTTTCTGGATAAGTGATGTGTTTGAAATTCGTCCAATGTGATTTTGACAATATCAACAGCATACTGATAATTCGAAGTGAAATTTCGTTCCATTGCAATACTCATGACTACACTTCTAACTATATCTTTTATCACAATCGTTCTCACAACACACACGGTGATTGTGATAGTATAGATCGTCTTGGAATCCTTTTCCTTACTTCTCTATTTTTATTAAGCACACTCTTCCTTGTGTTTATAAAATACCAACATATAAATTTCCTTGGCTATGATGATTTTTATAAACCTCTAATCCGAAGGACTCATGTTCTACCGTCCACACTATAATAATGTTTAACATACAAAAGGTAAAAAAAAAATAATAATAATAAAACAAGAAAATAAACAATTTTTCTTTAAATACAACCGATTTTGGAACAATTAATTTTAAGCTAGCACGATTAACCGAACCGACTGAAAGTTTTCGTTTAACTGACTAAAAACTTCTCGACGATTATGAGTTAAAATAATTTAAGTATTCGGAAGAGACGAAAAGATACTTCGATTGGGCTGCCGGCATCACACACTACCGCAGACAAAAATTGATCCTCATATCACGGTTTCATTCAAGCACGAGTAAGAGAAAATACGGAAAAATACTAAACTTAATGCAGCTACAGCTCAAGTAAGGTTTGATAGAGGACGCTGTGAATATCAACCTTAGCACCGGGGTTTGAAACTTTACCTGTTCCGTTGTAGGCTGTTGCCTGTTGGTGAACAGTCACAAGAGAGTTAGACCCGCGAAACGAAGAGAAATCGAAAATGACCATTCTCCGAGTTTAGGGTTGTACCGAAATATGTTTGCTGAAAATGTTCATCTTTCCTTTCGCTTTCGTTTGCGCTGTTGGTTTAAAATGGTAAGCCGGTTTGGACATATCTGCTGACCTTGAGTCGTAATCAGGTCGGATGTTCAGTTTAATAAAAATGCCGGATTTCCTTAATATGCTCAATAATATCCCGTGTGTAGGTTAGATCTTGAAAAGAAAAGTGGTTAATACCGCTTATTGCTTTAGTATACAGCTAAATTTTTGCAATAAATGCTTAAAAACAATTGTTTTGATTTGTAGACTTAATGTTACATTAACAAAGTAGCTCAAAGTGTGTCCAAGATTTGAATTCTCTAACAAATAGATTTTGAATCAAGGTAATTAACTAAAATATGTATGCAATTATTTCATATTTATTGCAAAAATATTAGATACTCGTAGTTGTTAACACACGTGTCTTTTATTTTTTTGTATGTGTTTTCTTCAATAAGCCAATTTAAACTTTTCTTCGCTTCCATACACAAAGGACTACTTCTTACCGCCAATTCTAGATTTCTTCATAAAATAAGAGAGACAACAAAAATCCGCCTATATAGGATTAAATCTCCCGAGATTTGTTATAATTTTTGGGCTGCGAGAGTCACCCCTCATAGCCAAAATACCAAAAAGGACAAAAGGATCTGGCCTTCATATTAGCGTGAGTAGAGGATATGCCGTTATGAATTATTTGGCTACATACATAGTTTCGCCATACTTTCGCAAATTGAAACAAGGTGTTACTTTGCTTCTGCTTTAAAAGTTTCCCATGGGGTTCTGTTAGATGAGTAAACATAAATATCTCCAGGCGCCCCCACATGCACCTGTTTAAATAATTAATATCAGCGAACTTCCATCGAGCAATTCGCATGTGCCCCTTTCATCCTGTTATCAAGTACAGGATAAGTGGCACGCCTCAAAATATGGGCCATAATACAAAGTCGATAATCCATTCTAGGAAATCGATCGTGTAGAAGAACATAGATCTACATGCAAAATAAACATAACACATATGTTAATGAACAGTCATATTTACTCTGACGAAAAAAGGACTCTGATAGCGGGCATAATATGTGTTGGCGCTTGTTATCTCCGAAAATCGGTTGATGTAATAATGCGAACGAGTAGTATTGTTCGAGAGATACTTTGAATTGAGTCGTTTTTGTTGAGTTGGTTGATTTGTCAGGCAGTCGGTTTGTTGCTCTTTTCAGTGGGTCATCTTGGCTATATGCTTCATTGTACAGGGTGCGATGTGATGTTCGGTTTAATGTTGGTAGTTCGCTGTTCTACAGCTTACAAGTAACATGAACTTAACCACAGAATATAAATATGAATCAAATATTACAAAAGGACATTAATTAAATTCTAAACAGCATGTCAAATGAAAGTGCAAGATGATTATAAGTGCTCCATTGTTCGTTACGCCTAAGTTAAGTGTAAAAGAGAATGGATTAAAATTGCACCAAGACTCAGAAAGGACTATGCATCAAATCTAAAGGAATTCCAAACAAGCCGTGAATGAAAATAAATTGTTTTTCGTCGATATTTATTTTTCGTCAGTCAATTCGTCGACATCTTTGTGTCTCCTGGCATTGGGAAGTTGGCGCTAGTTAACGCCATCATCACGCATAAACATAACCTAACGCATGCATCTCGTCTTTTAGACCAATCAACAAAACCCGACATGCATACGCTACATGTCGTTATAATGTAATAATATTTCCCTTAATTACCTATTAACACATACACAGGTAGATATTTTGTAACTACCTGATATAGATTCTGTTATCTATAGAAATATTCGATTTTAAGGGGGTATTCTGGTCTAGACGCACGAATTTAACGCAATTTTTGAAGTGCTGTAAAAAAAGCAATCAATATTTTTAGTATTCATTTTTTATAGGATGTTTATTAATATTTCAAGAATACAGTAAAAAAAATTGTAAGTAAAAAATTCAAAATTCAAAAAGTTAGCAGTTGATGAAGTGAGGGATCTTTTTTAAAACAATACCCACGATTTTCAAGTTCTACTGAACCGATTTACTTCAAATTTAGTATATGTCTTCTCTATAGGCTTTTCTATTGCATAAACTATCCTCATCCCCAAATTTCAATGTTAACTGTTTTTAAAAAAATCGAAAAACTAAAAAAAAGTGGTACAAAAATATTTTTTTTTAAGCAGTCGCCATTTTGTAAAAATAAATTTTTTTTTCAACGTTTTTTAGTTCCAACGATAGAGGCATTTCTGTAAATTAATAATCTTTTTTTTTCAGATTGCTAGGAGGGTTGAATCGTGGGTATGGTCGTGTGCCAACTTTTTGAGATTTACTTTCAATTTTTTTTACTGTATTCTTGAAATATTAATAAACATCCTATAAAAAAATGAATAGTAAAAATATGGATTGCTTTTTTTTACAGCACTTCAAAAATTGCGTTAAATTCGTGCGTCTAGACCAGAATACCCCCTTTTTTAAAACAGGAACTAAAGTGAGTCTTAGAAAAGATTACGTGAGGAAAGGACTTCAGGTCTCAGTAAAAAATTAATAAATTTTTTTCTCATAGTAACGGTAAACGTTACCTCGCGCTGTACTTGTACATCCCGAAATTTGGCAAAGAAGGGCGCAAACTGTTTTTTTTTTTATCTAGGGCCATCTCGTTACTCACAGAGATATTCCAGTGATATGAATATTTAGACAATTCACCCATCTAAAGACGCGTTTACCGCGTACGTATTAAAGTACGTGGGCCTTTTTTTTCATTTAGCTGTTTTGTAATTGAAATACGTTATTTTTTTCGAAATAAACGATGTTAAAACAAATATTTTTTGTTTTGTGTGATGCTTACGTAAAGCACATTTACATGGGCGGGCTGACAAGTTTCCGACCTCAACGTGAAAATAGTAGCACTCGTCAATAAAACCTAGTGAATGTAGTTGTGCCCCTTTTGACAGTTACTCACCAAAATTTCAGCCATATTGGACGCGTAGTTTTTATTGGACAGTCGTTTGAGTGAGTCGATGTGAGTGTTGTTGTGGAAATTGACAAAATTGAGTATCGAGGTGTCATTAAATTTTTTGTTTTTGAAAGGCAATATACCTACGCAAACCAAGGATGATTTGGACTTTGTGTATGGGGACTCTGCACCACCATTTACCAGATTGAAATTTTTGGCAGCTGAATTTAAACGTGGCCGTGAGGACTTGGGAGACGATGTACGTTAGGAACGTCCAAAAACTGCAACAACTGACGATAACATCCCTAAAGTTCACCAAATTGTGTTAAACGACCGCCGAATTAAAGTGAGAGAGATAGCAGAGGCTATAAAAATGTCCAAAGAACGTGTTCGTCACATACTAAATGAAGGTTTGGGCATGAGAAAGCTGTCGGCGCGTTGGGTGCCCCGTTTGCTCACATTAGACCAAAAACGCGCTCGGATGAACATTTCCAACGCGCTCTTTTGGCGCAGTTTAGGTGCAATAAATCGGAGTTTTGGCGCCGATTAATTACTATCGATTAAACTTGGATACACTATTATACGCCCGAAACAAAAAAAAAACAGTCTAAAAAGTGGAGTGCAAGGTGAGAATCGGTTCCAAAGAAATCAAAAAACATCGACTCACTCAAACGACGATCAAATAAAAACTACCCTTCCAAAAAAGGGCTGAAATTTCGGTGAGTAACTGTCAAATGATGCGCAACTATATTAACTAGCTTTTATTGACGAATGCCGCTATCTTCACGTTGAGGTCGGAAACTTTTCAGTCCACCCTCGTAATTACTTACAAAACTTGCCCCGCACGAACATTATAATCTAAACAAAAGGTGATAAACACCAAAAGCAATTGCCTTTTGGCTGTATTCTTTTCAACTTTATAAAAATGTTATCTGTTATTATATTATTTTTTAAGAGAGAATCCCCTACAAAAAGGCAGAGAGTTAATATCGCTTTAGCCGGTTTCTTTAATCCTATTTCGAATCTATTTAATAACTACCTATTAAAAAAAAAACCTTATATACCTTATTAATTGTATCTTCTTATTAATTCCCACATACATATAGCATATCTACCCTTATAAAAATGACGCTACTTATCAGTTTCTGTCGCGTTTTGCCATGTTTCAATGCAGACTTCAAGAATTTTAAGTTGACGTTTACAAATATATCATCCACTAATGCTTTCTGAATAGCAGGCTGAACTCCTACCCAACAATGCTTGTTAAACAAATTTAAAGCTCTACCTAATTCTGTTCCCAGCACCTCAAATCTAAAGATGAACAATGTATTCGTTTTCAGTATAATTAGGAGTAAGTAACTTCACTACAATGCTCCCTCAACTCCTCAAGGGCGCTACATGCAGCTTTTCGCCGACTGAAATTACTTTACATAGCTCGAAATGAGTTGACCTGTGTTTAATAAAAAGACAATCGAGGCTTCCTCGTTCACGAACACGTCATGCTATGGTGTTATTTACTAACAACAGAATTATTGAAGAAGCTGCAGGACGAGCCGCTTTTGTATAACTATATAATGTCAATATTCTTTTCCTTCCACCGATTTGTGTATTGGCGCTTGTCTTGCCTTTCCTGGGAATTCGTGTCTACGTGATGCATCGCCAACAGTTTGCACCGCAGTGCGAAGCACTCCCTCATGACGGCGTTCTCATCGCCGGAGCCAACACTACCATTCGGCGTGTTGGTCTTCGCAGTGTGCCCCCATGTCATCCTCACGTCCAGGACTCTGATCCTTTCGTCGGGTCCTGGATAGTCAGCTTGTACTGCTCCGCGTGGTCAGGGGACCAGAGTGAAGAATCCACCACCAGAACTACATCTCCAACTTCTGGGTCGGTGGTATATCGTCCGGAACTCCTTCTTGGAATCAGGGTTGGTAGGTATTCTTTAATCCATCTTCTCCAGAAATGGTCCGTCAGCCGCTGCGCTGTTCTCCAGTTCGCCCTACCACGACTTTGTTGGTCATCGGATTCATCAGGTGCCATTGCACCGTAAGAACGCCTCAGTAAGAAATGGTTCGGCGTAAGGCTTTCTTCGTCGTTCGGATCCATTCTAACATGGGTAAGTGGGCGTGAATTGAAGACATGTTCCACCTCGGCTATCAGGGTGGCGTCTTGGAGCGTAGAACGGCGGTCAAGACCGCTTTTACTAACCGCACGAACCTTTCGTGCTATTTAACTTCGATTTTACAAATATCATTCTTACATAAACTTACTGGCTCTTCGCAAGCACTCTAAATTGTACATTATAATTTTTTTATGCCTTTCGGCGTACAAAAACTGTTTTTATAACACGTCACAATAATTGATGTTTTCCTTTTAAAATGTAATCTATTTTTTTCTATATATCATGTATTATTATTATTATTATTATTAATATTATTATTATTATTATTATTAATATTATTATTATTATTATTATTATTATTATTATTATTATTATTATTATTATTATTATTATTATTATTATTATTATTATTATTATTATTATTATTATTATTATTATTATTATTATTATTATTATTATTATTATTATTATTATTATTATTGTTATTATTATTATTATTATTATTATTATTATTATTATTATTATTATTATTATTATTATTATTATTATTATTATTATTATTATTATTATTATTATTATTATTATTATTATTATTATTATTATTATTATTATTATTATTATTATTATTATTATTATTATTATTATTATTATTATTATTATTATTATTATTATTATTATTATTATTATTATTATTATTATTATTATTATTATTATTATTATTATTATTATTATTATTATTATTATTATTATTATTATTATTATTATTATTATTATTATTATTATTATTATTATTATTATTATTATTATTATTATTATTATTATTATTATTATTATTATTATTATTATTATTATTATTATTATTATTATTATTATTATTATTATTATTATTATTATTATTATTATTATTATTATTATTATTATTATTATTATTATTATTATTATTATTATTATTATTATTATTATTATTATTATTATTATTATTATTATTATTATTATTATTATTATTATTATTATTATTATTATTATTATTATTATTATTATTATTATTATTATTATTATTATTATTATTATTATTATTATTATTATTATTATTATTATTATTATTATTATTATTATTATTATTATTATTATTATTATTATTATTATTATTATTATTATTATTATTATTATTATTATTATTATTATTATTATTATTATTATTATTATTATTATTATTATTATTATTATTATTATTATTATTATTATTATTATTATTATTATTATTATTATTATTATTATTATTATTATTATTATTATTATTATTATTATTATTATTATTATTATTATTATTATTATTATTATTATTATTATTATTATTATTATTATTATTATTATTATTATTATTATTATTATTATTATTATTATTATTATTATTATTATTATTATTATTATTATTATTATTATTATTATTATTATTATTATTATTATTATTATTATTATTATTATTATTATTATTATTATTATTATTATTATTATTATTATTATTATTATTATTATTATTATTATTATTATTATTATTATTATTATTATTATTATTATTATTATTATTATTATTATTATTATTATTATTATTATTATTATTATTATTATTATTATTATTATTATTATTATTATTATTATTATTATTATTATTATTATTATTATTATTATTATTATTATTATTATTATTATTATTATTATTATTATTATTATTATTATTATTATTATTATTATTATTATTATTATTATTATTATTATTATTATTATTATTATTATTATTATTATTATTATTATTATTATTATTATTATTATTATTATTATTATTATTATTATTATTATTATTATTATTATTATTATTATTATTATTATTATTATTATTATTATTATTATTATTATTATTATTATTATTATTATTATTATTATTATTATTATTATTATTATTATTATTATTATTATTATTATTATTATTATTATTATTATTATTATTATTATTATTATTATTATTATTATTATTATTATTATTATTATTATTATTATTATTATTATTATTATTATTTTTATTATTATTATTATTATTATTATTATTATTATTATTATTATTATTATTATTATTATTATTATTATTATTATTATTATTATTATTATGATTATGATTATGATTATTATTATTATTATTATTATTATTATTATTATTATTATTATTATTATTATTATTATTATTATTATTATTGTTATTATTATTATTATTATTATTATTATTATTATTATTATTATTATTATTATTATTATTATTATTATGATTATTATTATTATTATTATTATTATTATTATTATTATTATTATTATTATTATTATTATTATTATTATTATTATTATTATTATTAGTATTATCATTATTATTAAACTTTTTTTTTTGTTGTTTTCAATTTCATACATAGGGGGTTGACAAGCAAAATAAAAAATAAAAAAACTAAACAAAACGGACAAACATAAACAAGGAATACAAATAAAAATAAAAAAAATAAAAACTTAAAATTATATTACAAACAAAAAGAAAAAAAAAATCAATAAGAAAAATTGGGAATTGGGGATAGGGGTAGGGAAAGCGGTGCACCTGAGAGGCATACTATGTTTGGGGACGTGTAGTCCCTTCTTCATAACTGATCCACCACCAGTTGGGATGGGATCGATCTTTTATTGTGTTTTTCTCTTTCACCGATCACCATACTAAAACGCAGCAGATCTGGAAAATTAGAGATAATGTTATCGTGGAGAATTCGTTTATGCCTGGCACCACGGTAAGCGTGGTAAATAATGGGGACTCCATGTTTCTCTTGGATAAGTCCTCTTTTATCCAAGAAAGGGAACGCTTCTGGGGGAATGAACCCATTCTGGAGAGTACTCTCCATATACATATCATTGGGATAGAATGCTCCCGAAATGAGATCATTTTCACTGTGTAGTGCTCCAAAAAGCCCTACCACCTTTTTCCCCCATTCCTAATCCAAATCCCAGCAATAATACGCTAAAACGTAAAATCCTATCAAAACCAACAATAACGCAAACACGATCCAAAATTCGCAATAAACGAATCAAACATTCGTTTATAGCCTAACATTTGCCCCCACGGCATAATTTAATCTAAAAAACCAAATTAAAATCAAAACTCACAATAAACGAATCATATATTCGTTTATCGTTTTGCATTTGCCCCACGGCATCATGAAAATTCAAAACCCGAAGATACGTTATCTCAATCTGGGAAAATTCCATCAAACAGAACAAACAAACCCGAATCCCCTTCTACACATCCACATCTGCGCAATAGTTTCATAAGAATTCAAGAAATTGAATTCTTATCTAAAGTAAACACCTAGCATCTCGCTCAGGATAAAAAAATCAGGATTTTTGTACGAAATTGTACACTTTTGAGATACAAATCTCAATCTTTTTTCCTTTATAAAGGAATAGTGGAGTGTTCTCCGGGTAGCAGTATAGTATCGAACAGTGTCCCTGGAGTGAGGGCCCAGGCGAACTATTGAAGGTGAAAATAAGACCAGAACCATTGTAACTGAAAATAAGACCAAAACTATTGAAGTTGAAAATAAGACCAGAACCATTGTAACTGAAAATAAGACCAGAACCACTGTAATTGAAAATAAGACCAAAACGACTGTAATTGGAAAAGAACCAGGAGAACTGTTTTAATAAAACTTATATTATACCGAAAGAATAACGAGCCTTTTCATCTGATTCGGAGAATCACCTGCCCCCACAGGAGACCTGGGAAATCAAGGACGTTGCTCTTCCCTTTGGATACAGAGGAAGCACGGCGACGAGCTATTTTGTAGGACAAGTTTTCAGGAGCGGTCTATTTTAAGAGATCACCTTGTCCTTATAAGGACCAGGAGACACGCTTCCTGAAACCAAACCCCTACAAGAGCACAACAATTTTGGTGGCAGCGGTGGGATCTCCAAAATCCCCTACTACAGGAGAGAAGACTGGTGGGATTATCCAACAATCTACCACAGACGAAGAAGCGGCGTGGGATTGTGGCGGTTCCGCCAGATCCCACGGCTCGCCCTCCTGAAAAAACCCCCATAACTATTACCCAACTCCCTTAAGTTTGCTAATGCAACGGTATTAGTACCTGTAAATGCTTTACGCATTATATAGATCACCATCTGTAATCATAAAATCCCTATAAAGAAAACTTACCTTCATGCATCCCTTCGCATACAATTTTCCGTAAGATTTCTTTGTTTGCTTATTTGGTATTCTGAACCAATTCGGTACCAGACAAATTCCAGTAAACAAAATAATTCGGATTGCATTCAATGTAACCGTCATGACAGGGACCATAAATATCGCGCCGTCTATTTTCCCAGCCGCGTCATATACCTTTTCATACACATTGTCTGGCAATCTTTTTTTGTTTGTCTTACCAACAAACAACCCAAGCAGCTGCATATAATTAGCGCAATAGACGCTGAAACCAAATTCTCCAGCATGTCCTAATGCAAATATGAACCCGGTTTCTACTGCAGCCAAAGATGCCATAAAAATCCAATTTGCTTTTAGCACCTTTTTCTCCTAACGTCGAAAATAGCGACGAGGCATCGTGTAAACAATGACCCGCATTACCAGCGGCATATTTTTCCCTATTGTCCTTACCGCCTGCCTGTTTTCGAACACATGCAACAGCATTGAATCTGTTCGATCGCGCACATATACCACTGCGCCACTAGTTACACCCTTAAGAGAAAAGTTTTTCTCTCTCTTCCTTTTCTTTTCCTTAGCGAAATCATCTCTGCATGAGATGACGATCGACGAGTCTTATTCCAACCACCGGTCGCGTCGGTCGCGTCATCATCCGCCGTACCGAGTACACCGGTACGGTGCGAGGCACAAAGGTCGTATCCCTTTGCAGAGTCAATCGGGTTTACTTTATTTTACATTAGTCGGTAAATAATTATAAACTCCTTTCGTTCCGTTTAATGTAAATATTTTCATTGTCCTAAGATTTACATTAGTAAATAAAATAACCTTTGTCAATCGTTTTGCAACTAAAGTGAAATAAAAGAACATTTAGTTATGGAAGTCCTACCGTGCGTTTTATTTTACGGACTGACAGCGTTTACTTCTTTTGTCTGTAAACATTTTGCTGCGGTGTTCGGTGTGTGGCAATTTCCAATTTATTAATGGGAGGAAGTTTGTTTTAGTGAACGAGTGGGTCGGCGGTAGAACTCTCGCCCATGCTGGCGTCGCGACTTCCTACCCCATAGGATTACCCAACAATCCCCTACCAAAGGAACACTGCTGGACGACACAAAAGCAAACGTGTTGTTCTGCTGAAGGTACTTTCATCTGGTTCACTACTCATCATCTGTCTAAATTCGCGCCCACTGCGACACGTGATCTGCTACCAAACGCGAATACGAAGTTCGTGGATACATCAACGATACGTACGTTTTAAAGCGTATTCCGGGGCTACAACACCGGAAAGTAACTTAAACTTAAAACTTTTTAAAGCGTTCCCTGGGGCTAGACACCGGGAGTAAGTGAATAATTAAATACAAACCAAAATTTTTGATAACAACAGCGCGCCTGGGTCTAAACACCGGCAAGAGTGAAAATAAAAATAAGAACAGCTGCATCGAGAAGCCGGAGGATGATCGGTGCCGAACAGCAGCAGCAGCAGGAAATTTCTTTTGATGACAGCAGCAAAATATTTTTCCCTTTTACAAAGAGATAAAAAAGAACTCCTATATTACTAAATAGTCAAAGAAAACCCCTAAAAGTTAACTAAAAATTGTTTTCATCAAATATTTTCGAAACATTTTGCCATTTTAAGGAAATTACGTTTTAAACAGCCTGAAAAATATACAAACGGGGACAAATAAAATCCCCAAAAGCTAATAAATTAAAATTTTTACAGCATTTTATTTACCTAAACGGGGACTAATAAAAACCCCTAAACTTCACTTATTTGACTTACCTATATTTTACTCTTCAAAAGGGGGACAAAATAAAAAACCCATACAAAAATAAACTATAAACTAGATTTTTATTTTTTTGATTTTTTGATATATTTGAATTTACTATACATTTCCTAAAACTATTTCAACTTTTTGGGGAAGATTTTTTTTACGTGATAAGCTGAACAATAACGAACAAAATTTAAATTCTTGGTCCTTGTCCTTAGCGTCTTTTTGGAAAGGTTTCTTTGGGTCGAATCTTTTCCTCTGAATCATCTGCGACTCTTTGAAAATCTATTCTGGGATATTTTTCCATAGGGCGAAAGGGTTGATTCTCTCACTTTGAACAGAACAAACGATGAAGATCTCATCTCTTTGTTCTCTACCCCTTTTCACCATCATTTGGGAAGGTCTGTTTCACAAATAGGTCGTGAGCGACAAAAATAAACCGGGAACGCGTTCGCAGAGACCTGAGCCCGAGCTCATACAAAATCGCGAGGACGAAACGTCGGAAACCGTACGCACGGAAACACGCGAACAGAGTTCAAGAATGTATTCACCTATAGGATTAAGTGACATATTGGGATTCGTACCGGTATTTAACGGTGACCCAAACGAATTTGAGGGTTTCGTCTCTTCTGGAGACATTTTGTTCTCACAAGCACAAGATGACGATCAGAAATCCTTTATTCTAAGGGTGGTAAAGACCAGATTGCAGGGACCGGCGCGTGACTGCATCAGACATAAAATCATTTCTACTTGGGAAGATTTGGTATCCGATTTGGAGGGAGAATTTAAAGCTTTCATCTCTAGGTCTGCTGCTCAAAATAACCTAATGGCAACGAAACAGGATAGCAAGGAGGGTGTGAAAGAATTTTCAAATAGACTCACACACCACCTGCATGAATTAGACAGCCCCACATACTCTAGTTCACCTCAGCCTGCAGTGAGAACTTATCTTCTGGCTGAAACCCAGAAACTCGCGTTGAATACGTTTGAGGATGGGATAAGAAATTCCAGCCTCAAAATCTTAGTAAAAGCGCATAGGGCCTCAAATCTCCAAGCAGCCATTAGCTACGCTTTGGAACAATCTCAAAGATTGAACAGCGACCACACAATGTTCACTTCCACTAACAATTAAAAATAACCAACAAATTGTTTGCCAAACATGCAACAAGAGGGGACATACTTCTGCGACTTGCTATCGCAATACAAATTTTCCTAATTTCGTCCCATAACGCATTCAGACTGAGGTTGAACGTCTCCAATGCACATACTGTCGAAAGTATAATCACACTCAGGCAGAGTGCAGAACCAGGTTAGCTCATATGCGTAACCAGGACCAACCTTCAACGAGTCGAAATCCTTTCAGAACTCAGCCAAATCAATCTCAAAATAGGACAATGACAAACTCGCCCCGCACTGAAAATCGAAATACCCGACAAAATCAAAATATTAACAGGGTATCCAATTCACAACCGGGACACGAACTCACTCGGGCAGTGAACAACGGCAATCCTTCTCGAGTTCAGACAATAGCCGATATACACCCCATCCCGATGTAAATTTTCAAATGCGCGTATTTTTCTGCCCTGAATTTAAGGAGACAGTAATACGTATAAAATTTAAACCATCGGATAGACTATACTCCACTTTCCTTATTGACACAGGCGCCGATATCAGCCTGATCAAATCAGATAATCCTTATACTGAACAATCTGTAGATAATTCAGACCCAGTGACTATATCCACCATTGCTGGAAAAACGGTCAGCACATGCGGAAAGCTATTGGGGGAGTTCGAATTCAGAACTGATAGGCACTCCATACCCTTTAAGCATAACCTTTTTGTAGTGGGAAGCAACGTAGACTTTCAACACGATGGCATACTGGGAAGCGATTTCCTCACGAAGCACCAGTACAACATAAATTTTAAGAAGGGATTCCTTAAATTCGCTGTGAAGAAGAGAACTATGCTAGAACTTGAGCAGTTTTTAGGAAACAAAAATGAGGTCAAGGAAAATATTCAGAATGCCACACCTTACGAGGCGTCTTCCACGGAAAACATAGGCATTCATGAAAAAATGGACAACACCGTTCGTGAGTCAACATCCGAATCCGTTTGTCTACGGGCCGGATCTGATGCAGTGACAAACACAATGAAACCAACTACGCTTGAATCTTCCTCTTCCCATTTAAATAAAGTTTGTGGTAACGGCAAAGTTAAGGAAACTTCAAAACTAAGTTCAGGAAAATGTGAACCTGAAACTCCAATATTCTCAGTAAATATAGAACAGAACGCCACGGTTGACTGCATAAAGTTGCATCCACGATCACAACAGGTAATGGAAATTCACAACCATATAATACCAGCAAACTGTAAGCCCGAGAGACAAGAAATTTCAGCAAAGTGTAAGTCTGCGGCACTAAGAGTCCCAGCAAAATGTAAGACTGAAAAACAACTAATTTTCTCGTTAGAAAAGAGAAAGCTTGTAGATAACAGTCACATCCAAATTGCACTCGAACACATTCCTTCTTTCAGAAATTCGTTTGTTCACATTCTTTCTCTCGTTTTTCCCATTATCCACATTTTAAAATGGATTTTACAAATAAAATCTAACCAAAAAATCGGACCTCCACTTACGAATAAAAGAAATTTTCAAATCTTAATCTCGAAACTTTATTATTCTTTTAACATATTGTCGCTCGGAAGTTTGAACTATCCTCAGTCGTTACCAACACGTCAAAGAGATAAGACGTATACCTGACAACAGGAGAAAGCAAAAGAAAAGAAAGAAAAATAAATAAATAAATAAATTCGTCGCGCGAGTGTAAGTAAACAAGTGTGGATTACACAGTGTGGCCGCCACTGAGAGCGGTTGTTTAAAAAATAAAAAAAAAATAAAAAATTATGGAAACAAACAAAGTGCTAAAGAGCTCGTCACCTCTCATGAAAAGGGGCCAGACAGACCTGAAAGCGATGTCACGGAGCCGACTCGAGCGACAGCCGAGTATTATAACAAAGCGGCACAAGCCAAATGCAGACGGCGAAAAAAATGCAAAAGGAAAGAAAAACGAATACACAGGCGCAGGCAACCAATTCAACGATTTGGTTGACCTTGACTCAAGTGAAATCAAATTACCTGCTGATGAAGACAACAATATCACAGGTACTGCAACAGATCCGGCGGAATTAGAAAAACTCCTTGTGGATATTGACACAAAAAAAGCGGAACTCAATAAACAAAGAGAAGCAATCCTCAAATTAAGAGACCTGGTGCAGCAACAATAAAGCCAAGAAAATACAACAGCACAACGGAAAAATCAGGAACAACATCAGGAAGCAAACAAAAGGCAGCAAACAAAGGAGATGCAGAAGCAGCAAACAAACCAGCACATCGTAACCAACAAAAAGGAAAAGGCGCCGCCTATAATACTTACGTCCATGGAAACAAAGGACGTTATAAAATTAGGTGAGTTAACTTGCAAAAATTTCAAAACAAAAAAAATTAATAAATCTAAAATAAAATGAATGTGCGATGATATTGAAGGTTATCGCAAAGTAATGACTGCTTTGGGTAGGACAAAAAAAGAGTACTACACGTACGCCCCGAAATCGGAGAAAATAATCTCCATGCTCCTAAAAGGCGTTGATCCATGTTTTTCCCCTGAGGAGGTATTAGAGGAATTAAAAAATGTTGAAACCGACAATTTAAAATTTACAGGTGTGAAACCCTTCTCTACCGCCAACTCCAGAAAACGCAATTGCAAATTGCCTTTCTTTATTGTATCACTGAGTCCCAACAATAAAGTTGATGCTGTCCGATACATCAAACACCTCAACCCCCAAACAATAAGTTGGGGAAAAATAAGAAAAATCGATCGCGTATTGCAGTTATGCGTTGTCAACGCTTCGGGCACGCGGCATCAAACTGCCACATGTAATTCAGGTGCGTAAAGTGCCTCTCCGACCATATCATTGGTGAATGCCCCTTGGGCAAGGAACAGCTTCCAGATAGCAAAACACTGTCCTGTGTCCTCTGTAAAAATACAGGTCACACTGCTAATTTTAGAGGATGTCCTAAATTTCAACAAATGAAATTAAAATTGGAATCCAAAAAGAAACAAGTTGAAGAAGAGAAAAAAATGAAAACTCGTTCTTACAACAATTTCGTTGCTCCTTGTGTGTCATATGCACAAATGGCCGGTGCTCCTAAGCAACCAGCATCCATGGAACATGCATATAGTAATGGGAAAATGCCCACATCAGAGGCACATTCAGAAATAATAACAATGTTATTAACCATGCAAGGACAATTTGCCGAATTTCAAAGAACACTGACTGAACAACGAGCACGAATAGATACTCTCTATTCAACCCTGTTCTCAAATAACTCTCCACATCAAAATCTTCAACCCTCCGTCTGAACTAAACCTAAAAATTATAGCTGTGAATGTAAATTCACTAATCCACATCGAAAGAAGGGATAATATAGGCAATCTGCTCCAAGTCGAATGCCCAGATATGCTCTTGGCTAGCGAAACTAAGCTAAGCCAAAGGCACAAAATGGGCTACAAAAATTATAACATAATTAGACGAGATCGACCACACTCTACTCGAGGGGGTGGGGTCGCTATTTTAGTTAAGAAAGGTCTTCACCATAACGTCGTTTACAGCACGGAAGTACACAAATTCCAGGTGCTAGAATATATAGATATTCCTCTAAAAAGTCAAAGGCATCTATATATAGTCGCTGCTTACGTTCCTGAATCTGTTCACGTTACCCAATTTATCAGTGAAATCGATACGCTTTTCCGAAGTCTCAAGTTAGATTCGGAAAACAATTACTTTTTAATGGCAGGTGATTTTAACGCCAAGCACAGTGCCTGGGGCAATCTGGCCTCGAACACCAGAGGCAATGCCTTGTTTGATTGGTGGCAAACAAATGCGATAGAGCATAAACTAGAATTGTACGCTACAAGTACACCGTCTTATCCAAGAGGTAACTCCTTTCTGGATTTACTTCTGACAGATAATCGAATTCAGTTACCAGATACCGAGGTAACTACTCGAAATTGTATTCGCACAATTGAGTACGATAGCGATCATTACGGACTTGGAGCCGTAATACACGTGCCAAACGAGTACCATCTACTTGAGCAGTACGACCAGGCACATTCTTTCGATTTCCGAAAAGCACATTGGTCGCGTTTCGATCGCATAGTAAAAAGAGAAATACGCAACATTGGCATAGACCCACAGACTAATAGAAACCTCCGTAATGATGAAATCGATCATTACCTCCTAACTATAACGATATTGTTACTTACACAATGAATCGTTCCATCCCGAAAGTAGCTCATATGGATGACTATGCCCACCGATACAGAAATGCAACTATCGATGCTTTGTATAGGCAAAAGAGCACCCTGCTCTCAAAGTTGAAATTGTGCTATAGGCAGTTGAGTGATCCAAATAGCAATGAAATCAAAACAATCAAGTCCTTGATTAAAAATCTTCAAAAACTGATCCGGGGTAATTACCGGGCAGTAATAAATGAGGAGTGGAGCAACAGAATTCGAGCTGTTCAAGCAAACGGACCGAACATGCTTTCACAAATCAAGAAAATATGTCGAAGAAAAGATCACAATGACATTCCCTGTCTCCGAATTCCACGGACTCCCGAGAATTGTCAGATAATGCTGAACCCAGGACTCACCTTAGAGCACATCAACTCCAATGATGAAATAATAGTAGTCGAAGATCCGCAAAAGAAGGCGAATTCAATTGGAGCCTGTTTCGAAGCAGTGTACAGAGTTAACGAATCAGTTCATGCTAACACTGAAATTGAAAGCAATGCCCGTCAAAGACATTGCTCGCTGCGCAATCAACTTCACAACTGGCGATCCGAAAACCATAGTTTCATCACATTCGGCGAAAATAATAGGGCGGATTCTCCCGTCATAAATGAAAATACAAATATGTTTGTGCGCAAGGATGAACTTAGAAACATACTTAGCTCAATAAAAAATAAGAAATCATCTGGAATAGATAGCATTCCAAATGTGGTTCTAAGGCATTTGCCTCGCGAAGCAGTGAACATATACACTACTTTGTTTAACAACGCTCTAAACAATGCCCGCTATCCAACCCATTGGAAGACTGCAGTAGTCCACCCTATCCCCAAAAAGGGTAAGGAGAAGAGCAATCCAGCTAATCTGCGCTCGATCAGCCTGCTTCCCAACATCAGCAAGGTATTCGAAAAAATTATAAACAAAGCACTGATAGGTTGGTGTGATGAAAACGATATCATCCCCAACAACCAGTTTGGGTTTCGAGTGCGACATGATACAGTTCATGCAACGACGAAACTTGTTTCCGATATACAGTGGAACAAGGCAAAGCGACAATGTACAGGCGCCTGCTTGGTTGACTTTGAAAAGGCTTTCGACACCGTATGGTTAGAAGGACTTGTCTATAAGTTAACAAACCTGGGTATGCCGCTATATTTGTTATACATCATTTATGATATGATAATGGACAAACATTTTGTGGTGAAATGCGGGGACATACTCTCCAACAAGACCATCCAAATTAAAATTGGCTTACAGCAGGGAGCTGTGAATTCTCCCATTCTATTCAATATTTACACTAGTGATCTAGTGAGTTCTCTCGAAAACGCCATTGCGTACGCCGATGACATAGGGGTATACAGAACAGAAGGAAAAATAGACGTCATCAATAGGCATCTTCAAGATGATTTCAACAAAATAAAACAATTTCGCGACGATTGGAAATTAAAGATTAATTTCCAGAAAACCGAGAGTATCCTTTTCAGAACGCCCCTATCCAGGGCCTCGAGGGATACAAAATACAACTGGAAACACTTTTCTATTGTAGGTAACAATAACCTTCCACTGCAAGTGAAAACTGTAGTTAGATACCTTGGTATCTGGCTAGACCAGTATTTATATTTTGACAAGCACGTAGCAGCGTCCCTCTCCGCAGCTAAAAGCGCATATTCTATGACAAGAAGTCTATTCCGGAGTAGTCTTCTTGACCCCAGAGTCAAAATAATTTCGTACTCGGCATTCATCCGACCAGTTTTGATTTATGGCTGTCCAGTATGGTATAATATATCTCCACTTTATATGGAGAAGTTTCGTGTATTCGAACGGCAGTGTTTGCGTTCCTGCCTCGGACTTTATAGAACACCAGAGTCGCAATACAAAAAATTCTATCCCAACAAAATGCTGTATAACAAATCAGGATTAAATAGGATAGACAATTTCATAATTAAAATTATTCGTGGTCACACAGCAAGGGCAATGCGCAGTGACAATAATCTTATCGCGGGAGCATTCTATCCCAATGATATGTATCTAGAGAATACCCTCCAGAATGGGTTTATTCCCCCAGAAGCGTTTCCTTTCTTGGATCAAAAAGGCCTTATCCAAGACATGCATGGAGTCCCCATTATTTACCACGCTCTCCGTGGTGCCAGGGACAAACGAATTCTCCATGATAGTGATATCTCCAATGCCCCAGACCGTATGCGTTTTAGCACGGCGATCAGTGAAAGAGATAAATCAGCGAAAGATCGAACATCTCCCAAACGGTGGTGGCTTCTCAACGAGGAAAGGACTTCACTTCCTCAGATATAGTATGCCCCCCCCCCCCCCCCCCCCCCCCCCACCCTGTCCACCTTTCCCAATTACTTTTGTGTAGCTATTTTATTTTATTTTTTATTTCTTATTTTATGTTTTATTCGTTTCGTTTTGAAGTTTTTGTTTGTTATAATAATTAAAAAAAAAAAAAAAATTGTAATAATATATGACTTATTTCATATATATATATATATATATAGATATATATATATATATATATATATATACATATATATATATATATATATATATATATATATATAAGAAACAAAAAAAAAAGATGTACGCCGAAAGGCATATATAAAAATTAAGTTATAATGTGTAATTTAGAGAGCTCACATAGAGCCAGTAAGTTAATTTAAGGATTGTGATTGTAGAAAAGGGTTTAACATTTACCCCTAATATTATACATGTAAAAAGAATAAGGAAAATAAATGTGGTTTAAAAACTAAAAAAAAAAAAAAAAAAAAAGTTTGAACTATGTTACACAACCAAACCCGAAGAAAACGTGGGAAGACTTGTAGCGGTTCCGCCAAACCCTACGGTCTACTTACCTGAAAAACCCCCATAACTACTACCCAACTCCCTTTAGTTTGCTAATGCAACAGTATTTGTACCTGTAAATGCTTCACGCATTATATAGATCACCATCTATAATCTTAAAATCCCTATAAAGAAAACTCACATTTTCATGCATCCCTTCGCATACAATTTTCCGTAAGATTTCTTTGTTTGCTTTTTGGTATTCTAAACCAATTCGTTACCAGACAAGTTCCTGAAAAGAAAAACCTTCGGTTCATATATCATGTAACCATTGCTGTCAGAGATGCCATAAACATCTAATTTGCTTTTAGCACCTTTTTCTCCCAACGTCGAAAATAACGACGAGGCATCGCGTAAACAATGACCCGCATTACCAATGGCGCATTTGGTCATTTTTCCCTTTTGTTTTTGCCGCCTGCCTGTTTCGTCGTTCCACTGCTTTCGAACACGTGCAATTACATTGAATCTGTTCGATCTCGCACATATACCACTGCACCAAAAAGATCGCATTTTCTTAGTGGTCACACCCTTAAGAGAAAAGATTTTCTCTCTCTTCCTTTTTTTTCCTTAGCGAAATCATCTCTGCCTGAGATGACGATCGCTGAGTCTCATTCCATCCTTCGACCCGAGCGGGTCGCGGCTCCATCGCTACTCTGATGCGCACAGGGAAGCGATAATGGAGAATAATCGTTTGTGTCGTGTCCTAATAAATTGAATTAACAGTGCGGATTAAGCATGAGGAATTTAAATTGATTTAAAAGTTGAAGTCGGTTAAAATTTACCTATATTAAATAATTTAGAAGGTATAAGGCTTATTACGTGTGTATTAAAATATTTTTTGTCAAGTTCTCCGTTCATAAATAAAACTAGAATTAAAATACATGTTTTTTTCTGTTTAATTGAAAATAAAAATCATACAATCACCTCAGTGACTCTTGCGTTGTCCCTTTAATAATCTGCAACTTATTAATCGACGGAACGTTCAGTGAAGTAGTGCGACTGTAAGAGGATGTTAGTGGGACGAAGTAGAACTCGCACCCATACCGGTGCCATAACTTCGTACCCCCACAGTCTTCCACAAATTTAAGGAAACATTTAAAACGAAGCAAATCGAACTCCGATTAGTATTCAAATATATATACTCAAACAAGTGAATAAACACATTCTCTTCTTCTCGAAGATTTTGAAATATCCACAACAAGAAAATAAAACCATTTGTGGACTAGACAATCACGAACAAGAAACTCCAAATAGTGAAAGTCAAAGGGAGGTAAATGTATATATGTGTGGAAAATTTATAAAACAAATGAAAAAAAAATTATTAAAGGTAAATCAAATATATCTATAAAGGAAAATATATATACAACTAATGATGTTAAGTTCACCTCTTAACAAATTATTGTTCAAAAACGAAATAGATAGATAGAATAAATAAAGAAAATTTATAAATAATACAACTGTATTAACAATTCAGGAGATAATAAATAAAATATAACAGAAATTAAATCTCCACATAACTCATATGTTTCAAAAATAGAAGTTTATAAACAAATATTGACTATCGAAAAAAACATATTAAACAAATATTTTAATCAACCACCACTAACTTAAATAAATAAACAAACAAAAAAAAATGTTTGTAATAATAAATAATCTTAAGTTATAAAAGAAAAAACACAATATATATATATGAAGAAAAAAACAGAAATAATATATGTAAATAATAAAAATTTATTGTAATACACAAAAAAAATGTTAAAATAACGGATTCAAATACTTATGTAATTATAAAACATTCTACAATTAAACTTATACTCAGAAAATAAGAAAATATTTACTTCAAAAAAAATCAAAACGAAAATTTTTAGAATCAAATATTTCATTCTAATACAATGTTCAACCAACATGGAAAAAAACAAATTATATGAAATTTTAAACCAAATGTCTATTGTACATACAACCAAAACCAAACTAAACGAATATACCCTTAACTTAAAATAAAACACTTTATACAAGAAAACTTTATTTCGGATAACCAACAACTACTATTAAACACATTTATACTAAGAAAATTCAAACCTAAAAAACCAAATTATTTTTGCACAAACTTTAAAAAGAAAATATTGTAATTATATAAATAACCATCGTGGAAACTTCGATACATGACCATAAATACGAATACATTAATAATAAGAAAGAAACAAACTACACAAAAAATTACACATTTATAATAATATTGTATACTTAAAGCTACTATGAAAAAAAAGATCGGGCCTATGTAACGGAATCACGATACTATCATCCTTTATTCCCAACCACACCATTTTCCAGAAACTTAATCTCATAAAGATCAATTTTTTTTTTCAAGGAGGGAAGGATGTAGTGCTCCAAAAAGCCCTACCGCCTTTTTCCCCCATTCCTAATCCAAATCCCAGCAATAATACGCTAAAACGTAAAATCCTATCAAAACCAACAATAACCCAAACATGATCCAAAATTCGCAATAAACGAATCAAACATTCGTTTATAGCCTAACATTTGCCCCCACGACATAATTTAATCTAAGACCCAAATTAAAATCAAAACTCACAATAAACGAATCATATATTCGTTTATCGTTTTGCATTTGCCCCACGGCATCATGAAAATTCAAAACCCGAAGATACGTTATCTCAATCTGGGAAAATTCCATCAAACAGAACAAACAAACCCGAATCCCTTTCTACACATCCACATCTGCGCAATAGTTTCATAAGAATTCAAGAAATTGAATTCTTTTCTAAAGTAAACACCTAGCATCTCGCTCAGGATAACAAAATCAGGATTTTTGTACGAAATTGTACACTTTTGAGAAACAAATCTCAATCTTTTTTCCTTTATAAAGGAATAGTGGAGTGATCTCCGGGTAGCAGTATAGTATCGAACAGTGTCCCTGGAGTGAGGGCCCAGGCGAACTATTGAAGGTGGAAATAAGACCAGAACCATTGTAACTGAAAATAATACCAAAACTATTGAAGTTGAAAATAAGACCAGAACCATTGTAACTGAAAATAAGACCAGAACCACTGTAATTGAAAATAAGACCAAAACTACTGTAATTGGAAAAGAAGCAGGAGAACTAAAACTTATATTATACCGAAAGAATAACGAGCCTTTTCATCTGATTCGGAGAATCACCTGCCCCCACAGGAGACCTGGGAATTCAAGGACGTTGCTCTTCCCTTTGGAATCAGAGGAAGCACAGCGACGACCCCTTTTGTAGGGCAAGTTTTCAGGAGTGGTCTATTTTAAGATATCACCTTGTCCTTTTAAGGACTAGGAGACACGCTTCCTGAAACCAAACCCCTACAAGAACACAACAACTGCACACTGCCCCTGTTGTGTGACCACGAATAATCTTGATAATCAAGTTATCTATTCTGTTTAGCCCTGATTTGTCATACAGAACTTTATTGGGATAGTATTTCTTATAATGCGACTCTGTGGTTCAATACATTCCGAGGCAGGAACGCAAACACTGCCTGTCGAATACCCGAAACTTCTCCATGTAAAATGGGGATATGTTGTACCATACCGGGCAGCCATACACTAATAATGGTCAGATGAAGGCTGAGTAAGAAATTATTTTCGCCTTGGGGTTCAGAAGACTACTACGGAAGAGACTTCGTGTCATTGCATATCCGTTTTCAGCTGCTGTAAGAGCAGCTACTGTATGCTTATCTAAGTAAAGATACTGATCAAGCCAGATTCCAAGGTATCTGACTACAGTTTTTACTTGTAGAGGAAGATTATTACTTCCTGCAATAGAAAATGTTTTCCAATTCCGTTTTGTATCCCTTGATGCACTGGACAGGGGCGTTCTGAAAAGGATAGTCTCTGTTTTTTGGAAATTTATTTTTAATTTCCAGTCGTCGCAAAAAACGTTTGATTTTGTTGAATGCAGAAGTCTGTTGATGTCATCAATCTTTTCTCCAGATCTATACACCACAATGTCGTCGGCATACGCAATTGCATGGTTGAGAGAACCCACTGTTTTTGATGTGGAAGGTCTTGTTAGAGATTATATCTCCATATTTCACTACAAATTGTTTACCCATTATCATATCGTAGATAATATATAATAAATATTCGGGCATATATACAAGCCCTTCTAACCATACGGAGTCGAAAGCCTTTTCAAAGTCAACCAAACAGGCTCCTATACATTGTCGCTTCGCCTTGTTCCACTCTATGTCGGAAACAAGTTTTGTCGCAACATGAGCTGTGTCATGTTGCGACCGGAAACCAAACTGGTTGTTCGAAATAATACCATTTTCCTCACACCAGTTAGTCAATGCTTTATTTATAATTTTCTCGAATATCTTGCTGATGTTCGGAAGCAAACTAATCGAGCGAAGATTGGCTGGATTGCTACGATTCTTGGCATTTTTGGGGATGGGATGGACTACTGCAGATTTCCATTGGGTTGGATAATATGCATTATTTAGAGCGTTATTGAACAAAACAGTGTAAACCTTCAATACTTCAAGAGGCAAATGCTTTAGAACAATGTTTGGAATACTGTCTATTCCAGAAGATTTTTTGTTCTTAATCGACCTAAGAATGTCCGTCAGTTCATCCTTGTGTACAAATATGCTAGTGTTTAGATTTCTAAGTGGGGAATCCACTCTATTATTTCCACTAAAGATAGTGAAACTTCAACTTAAGAGACGCCAATTGTTAAGTTCATTGGGTAGCGAAATGTGTTTTGGAGAGCCATATTTTCCAGGTCAAGGTTAGAATGAGCCGATTCATTCTATCTATACACTGCTTCGAAACAAGCACCAATTGAGTTAGGATCCTCGACTATTATGAAGTGTTCGTTAGTGTTGATATGTTCCGGGGTAAGTCCTGCGTTCAGCAGAGTTTGACAATTCTCGGGAGTCCGCGGTACTCGCAGACATGGGATGTCATTATAATCTTTCCTTTGAAAGACTTTATTTATTTGAGGGAACATATTCGGTGCACAAGCTTTAATGGCTTGAATTCTCTTGTTCCAGCCTTCAGTAATTACTGATCTATAGTTGTCCGGGATCAAGTTTTGAAGATTTTTAATTAGTGACTCAATTGTTTTTATTTCCTGGCTATTTGGATTGCTGAACTGTCTTTAGAGCAGTTTTAACTTAGAGAGCAGAATACTCTTTTGCCTATACAGCTCGTCGATCGTTGCGTCTCTGTACCAGTTTGTATGGCTCTCGGAGTGGGACACTTTTGGGATAGAACGATTCATTGTATTAGTAACAATCTTGTTCATCGCCCAGAGATAATGATCAATTTCGTCATTATGAAAATTTCTGTCAGTTGGTGGATCTATGCCATTGGAGCGTAATTCTTTTTTTATTATCCGTTCAAAGCGCACACTGGTCGAAATTAAAAGAATTTACCTGTTTATACTGCTGTAGTGAGTGTTCGTTCTGGACATGTATTACAGCGCCAAGTCCATAATGATCGCTATCGTACTGGTACGAAGACAATTTCGAGTAGTTAGATCCGTATGTAATAATTGTATTCCCTCGTCCAGCAACAGTAAATCCAAGAAGGAATTTCCTCGTGGATATGACGGCGTACTTGTAGCGTACAATTCTAGTTTATATTCGATAGGGTTTGTTTGCCACCAGTCGAATAACACATTGCCTCTTGTGTTTGTGATAAGGTTACTCAAGCACTGTGCTTGGAATCGAGATCTCCCGCCATAAAGAAATAATTATTTTCCAAGTCTAACTTGAGACTTCGAAAAAAGGTATCAAGTTCATTGATAAACTGTATACAGTGTGGAGCTTCGGGAGCATAAGCAGAGATCACATATAGATGCCTTTGACTTTTCAAAGGAATATCTGTAACGCAGGCTTCTAGTACCTGGAATTTGTATACATCTCTACTGTAGACGACTTTGTGTTGTAGACCATTTTTAACTAAGGCAGGACCCTGCCCCCATGAGTGGAATTTGGAGATCTCGTCTAATTACTTTATGATTTGGGTAGACCAATTTGTGCATTTGGTTTAGCTTAGTTTCTCTAGCCAAAAACACATCTGGTCGTTCAGATTTCAGCAGATTGCTGAGATTATCCCTTCTTTTCATGCGGATTAGTGAATTAACATTCACAGCAATCATTTTTAGAGTTAATTCAGTCGTAGTGAACGTTATGATTAGAGTGCGGGTTCGTCTGGAAACAGGGTCGAATAAATAATGCCCGTTCGAGCCACTTGTTCCGTCAGTTTCTTTTCGATAATTTCGAATTTTTTATCAAACGCAACAAACTGTCCTTGTATGGACAGTAATATAGCTGTTATATCAGTTTGTGCCTCTGGAGCAGGCGTTTGAATGATATTGGTGATTGTTCTAAGATTGGTGCATTTTTAAACTCCACCTGCAATTTGGGCGTATGACACACATGGTTCCACGGAGTTGTTGTGAGAGCGAGTTTTCATCCTTTTCCCTTCTTCAACTTGCTTCTTTCTGGTGTAGTGCTCGCAGCCCTACCATCTTCCCTAAATCCTTACCTCAATCCTTACTTACCCATTTAACCAAATCCCATAATATACATTAATACAATTTATATAATAACTATACTCTTTTTCTTCAAACACATTTGCATATCAATTCAATTTCCATAGTTCCTACATTTACATACTAATCAATTCAATTATACATTAGAAATATGGTCATCATCCCTAATTCTCAAATGTGCATATCATAACATAACATACACATACCAAATTTCAAGCTATCCATTTTCATAACAACAGTTCATAAAATTACCGTTATCCCAAAAATACCTAAGCAGCTGCGATCGTTTGCAATAGTTTCAGTTAACGAAAAATAATGAATCACCCCCATTAGGTAACTAGGGGCAACTGATTGATCTCGTTGATACGAAATCAGAATTAATTTAAGATAGCATCGCACTTCCAACGAGGAAGGCTGTGTTAAAGAATGTTTTTAAAAAAGGAGTAATAATCGTACTTCCAACAAGGAAGGTTGTATTAAAGAATTTAAAAGAGACATAATCGTACTTCCAACAAGGAAGGTTATGTTAAAGAATGTTTTAAAAAGAAAAGAATAATTAGACTTCCAACAAGGAAGGTTGTGTTTTGTGTATGAAATAAAAGAATGAAAAATATAAAATAAACACAGACGTGTGCGGACGTCTTGTGTTCGGTATAAAAAGAACAGTTTAGTTTTATTTCAATATTAAGAAGTTGTTTAAAATAAATTCCACGCTCTTCCCTCGGTCGTGACGAGGAAGCACGGCGTTGGAATATAACACTGGCTTCCAATTTTGATTTTAGTTGTTGGTACTTAGGGCAACCTCTAAAGTTAGCAGGGTGGCCTGAGTTGTTACAGATGACACAGGATAGTTTATTTCTATCCTGGAACTGTTCTTTGCCCAATGGGCATTCTCCAATGATATGCTTATTTAGGCATTTGACGCATCTGAACTACATATTGCAATTCGCTCCCACATGGCCGAGGCGTTGACAACGCATACATTGCAATACGCGGTCGGAGGTCTTTATTCTCTCCCAACTTATTGTTTGGTGATTAATGTATTTAATATATCTAAGTCCATCAATTTTACTATTGGGGCTTAGCGACACAATGAAGAAAGGTAACTTACGGTTGCGATTTCTAGAATTAGCTGTAGAAAATTGGTTCACACCTGTAAATTTCAAGGTATCGTTTTCGAAGCTTTTCAGTTCTTCGAGCACCTCTTCGGAATTAAAGGAAGGATCAACTCCTTTGAGGAGCATGGAGACCTTTTTTTTTTCGATTTAGGGGTGTACGTGTAGTACTCGCTTTTCGATTTCCCCAATGCCGATTTAATTTTGCTGTAGCCTTCTAAATCATCGCATGTTAAACTTATCTTAAAATTATTTATCTTTTTTGTTTTAAGAGTTTCGCATGTCAACTCACTCAATTTTATGAGATCCTTTGTCTCCATGTAGCTGATGTAGATAGGAGGTACTTTCTTCCTTTTTTTGACTGGCACCTGCTGAGATGTTTCCTGCTGTTGATGTGGTTCCTGCTGTTGATCTGTTTCCTGTGTTGTTGTTGATATGATTCCTGCTGTTGAGTTTCCTTATCTTGCCATGTTTTCTTTGTCTTCGTGGGTTGCTGTTGGCTTTGTTCCTGCTGTTGTTGTTGTATAATACCATTTTCGTTTTTCACTCGTTCTGGCTCAGGTTGTTTTTTGGTTTAACAAATTCCACCATTTGGTTATCCAGTTGTTGTTTTTTAAGACTAATCTCATGGATGAGGACCTCGATCTGATTGCTAGCGTCTGCATTACTTTCGCTGACAGCTAGTTCTTGGAATTGGTTTCCAGCCCCTGTGTACTGGGCACCGTGGGTGTAGTCTTCGCCGTCGCTGTTGACAATCAACGTGTCGTGGCGCACGTATGGGAACAAGAGGAGATGCCGGAAGATTGGCGTCGTGGTATAATTTGCTCCATACATAAGACGAGAGATATCACACTGTGCAGCAACTATAGGGGTATAACATTGCTGTACCGCCTATAAGATACTCTCCACTATCCTACAAGGTCGGATAGCCCCATACGCTAAAGTCATCATTGGTCAATATCAGTGTGGCTTCATCCCAGACAAATCAGCAATTGATCAGATATTAGGCCCTTAGGCAGGCGATGGAAAAATGTCAGGAATTTAAGATTCCATTATATCATCTATTTATATACATTAAGGCCGTCTATGATAGCATAGCCAGGGCAGAACTAGATAATGCCATGAGAGAGTTCGATATTTCAAGCAAATTGATACGACTTTGTAGGTTGACCTAACGTTGACCATCTATCAGGGTGGTGGAGCACGAATTTGAAGTAGTGCAATCCTTTAACTACCTTGGGTCAATAGTATCAGTCGATAACAATATGGAAGAAGAAATACGCGAACGGCTAACCAAATTCAACAAAGCCTACTATGGTATGTCAAGGCTCTTTAAATCCCGAAATTTATCCAGAACATCCAAGCTTCTACTGTGCAAGACCATGGTCTTACCAGTACGCATGTATGGATCCGAAACCTGGGTGCTCAATAAAAGGCACTCTGAACTCTTGGCCGCGTTCGAGAGTAAGGTCTTAGGGAGAATTCTTGGCCACGTATGTGAGGGAGGACGAATCCGGAGACGCTACAATCATAAGTTGTACGCAAACTACCTTGAAGCTAATGTTGTAAGAAAAATCAAGCTCGGTAGACTCCAGTGGGCGGGACACCTAGCTCGAATGAGCAAAGAGGAGCCTGCCCGGAAAGTCCTTTGTGGCAGGATGTAAGGAAGGAGACAGCGCGTCAGAGCTTGTCTGCGATGAAGGGATGCCGTAGACCAGGACGCCCAGAGACTGGGAGTGCCAAACTGAATAACATCGGCTCGAAATCGGGACCGGTGAAGAGATTTGTTAAATAAGGCCAAGGCCGGATCCCGGTTGTAGTGCCGATGATGATGATGATGATGGCTTTAAGAGTTTTTTTCTATACGACGAATCATTATGAATGAGGTTGATGTTAACCAATTCATTTGTTGCTGCTATAGTTACATCCTCTATTTCAATAAATCTTCAACTAACTTGGAACTTTCCAAATCGAGTGCAATCGGTGTTGTTTGGGCTTGCTGTGAAGAAAGAGTAAAAACAAGGAATAGAATATTAAAGAGCAAATTAAGCCTATTAAAACGCTCTTCATGCACCAAACCAAAAATAAAAGCAGCAAAAAAAAAATCAAAGAGAGCGAAATGAATAACATAATGATGGCTCGCAACAAAATTGCAGAACTCATGTCAGAAGAACAGCAAATGGAGGCGGATAATACATTCCCCTCTACTTCAAACTACAGCGGGAATTTGTCTAATAATACATTCGCTTGTTTGGCTTCTTCTGAATCAGAGGACGAAAAAGAAGAAATAAATGAGCTAGAGGTGAAACTATCTATAGCCAAAGCGCGACAAAAGGAAAGAAGAAGAAAGAAAAAAATTGAAGCGCTGGAACAACAAAAAACCAAACAAAGAAAGTCGAAGCCAAAAAAATACCAATATCCGCAACAAAATTCAACCTCAAAACAAAGGACAGATGAACAAAAGGAAACACTTCAGCCAAAAGGACAACAGCAGAAAACCAGTAAAAAAACTAAAATGCCCCTAATTAACACGGTAGAGATCGATTGTAAAGAATTGGTAAGCTGTGTAAGTTAGCTATTAAGGTAGTAATAATTTTATGATTAAAAGACTGGGAGGTAATAGGCATGCCATTCAAACACTTAACGTTGGTGACCGTATTACAATTAAAAATGTTTTGGAAATACCCACCGCGGAATTCTTTTCTTACACGCCGAAAGAACTTAAAAATATTACTTAATATTATTAAAGGGCGTCGACCCTGAAACTGAACCGGAGAAAATGCTGCGAGAGCTAAAGTGCGATGACCTTGAATCTAACCAGGTCTAAAAGGGAGAACCAGAAGCTACCCTTCCTTCTGGTACAGTTAACCCGAAATAGTAAATTTGGTAGTCTACGGAAAATTACAGTACTGGACCTCCATGTGTAACATGGGACAAACTAAAAAAAAAACATAAACATTCTTCAATACGCTCGTGGCCAAAGGTTTGAGAATTCAGCGGGGAACTGGAAATGCAGCATCCTTGCGTGAAATGGGGTGAAGATCATAATGCAGAGGAGTGCCCTTTGATTAAAGAAAGGGTGAAAGACAAAACCATTTTAAAGTGTGCAGTATGTCGGAATGAGGGACACCCCGCTAACTACCGACGTTGTCCTAAATACCGAGACTTAACCTCGAAGGTTGGGACTCAGCAAAGAAAAACTGAGACAAATCGCACAAGATCAATGATTGATACCGCTCAGCGGTCTTACGCACAAATAGCGAGAGGCGGGGGAACTCCAACACAAGCTCCAACACTGATACCCACAAATACTTCGGCACCGTCTGAAACAACATCACAATCAGAAGTGTTCACAATATTGCTCAATCTACAGAGACAGATGACACAGCTGCAAAGTCAAATAAACGAGATCTACTCGCACTTGCCCAGTCTAAATAAAAGTCGATATAAGCCCGCCAACCAATAGATCAATTAAAGCTCTTGTCGTGAAGGTAAATTCACTTATAAGGACCGAGAGAAGAACCACTCTTTTTAACCTATTGCAAGACGAAAACCCTGATGTGCTTCTGGCTGGGGAAGCTAACTTAAACCAGAGGCATAAAGTTTGGAACAAAAATATATAGTGGAGAAGTGCGCAGGTTTCGGGTGCTTGAAGCTTGTATCGTACGCATACCACTTCAGCAAGGAAGGAGGCTGTATGCGATCTCGGTTTATGCACACGAGGAACATCAGTATAATCTCTTTATAGCAGAACTTGAGACTCTCTTTCGATGGTTGCAACTCCAACAGGATAAAAACTACTTTATTATAGGTGGAGACATGAACGCCAAACATAAAGATTGGAGGAATTGTATGTCCAAGGTATAGGAAATCAACTGGCTAGCTGGTTAGATCAATATCACGTAGAATATAAAACTGACCTTCTAGCTACGGAATATACATGGGTCCCTAGAGGTAGATCCTATCTAGATACCATATTTATAACGGACATAACAGAAACTGTTTACGGAAAATTGAATACTACAGTGACCACTGTGCGTTCACGGCCATAATGAAGCTTCCGAACGAACTGGCAGAACTGGAGGAATTTGTGGTCCCACAACCCTACAACTACGGGGCAATGGGATGGCCACGATTCACCAGATCGTTAACAAATACGTTCAACAAATGGACGCAACTATATAACAAACAATGGACAAAACAATTCTTAACCAACAAAACCGGACAATATGAACTTGTATAGGAACACCACAATAAACGCACTTCACAAAACAAGCAGACTGCTAACAAAACTAAAACAATTATACAGACAGTTTACTGACAGACACGACCAGGAGATAATATCACTGAAATCTTTATTAAGAAACCTCCAACAATTACTAAAAGCTAATTATATATTAGTGTTGCGGATTCGCAATTATATGCAGCGGGGAGAATCTAGTACGTTCATCGTCTAGTACACTCCCCGACAAACATATTCACCACACCTGTCAGAAACCAGCTGACAGTGCATCATCAACTGTCTTTTAAGCAATTGTTAATTCATGCTTACTAAACCATGTGGCATTCCGTATTGTGAATTCAGTTAGTCGTTATTAAAACTACCATTTATATTATATATTGCGCTTTGTAACAAGCCGACAGAAAAGGACAGTTCCCATAGTTTTGCGCTCTGGTGCGACGAGGAAATAAAAGGTAAATCGTTCCTAAATTGAATCAAGTGAAACCAATTTAACTCCAGCGTTGTTGTTTTTCTGGGTTGAGAGATACCTCATCTTGGGTATCTTGGCTGGGCTCCTACGCCATACATCGCTTGCATCGCTTTGCTGGGCGACAACGCCCTTATCCTCATCATCATCATTGTGCTGTCTCGTCAAGGATTCGCGTCAGAATATTTTCATCAGTAGACAAAGTTTGAGTTGGTTCATCCTCTTCGCTGTCTGCAACGGCTTGCCTAAGACAATTAGCAACAAATTTGTATTGGAACAACAGAATACGGTCTATAAAATCTGGCAACCCGAACAAGTTCCCTCAAATTAATAAGATATTCATGAAAAATTATGATTCAGTGTCTCCACTTACACGTAATGACGAAAACAAACAAATGTTAATCATCATAGGCATAGATACAAAGAACGCTATCCTCAGTAATGAACTCTTCGTGATAGAAGATCCCTTAGAAAAGGCGAACACTGTGGGCATTCACCGAAACTACGAGTTGGAAAACAGAGTTCTAGTGAATCACTTGCACCTTCGAAATGAAATTTCAAATTGGCAACCAGATAATCTCGGTTTTACTGAATTTAATGACGATAATTTGGCAAATGTTATTAACACCAATAACAGGGGTAATAGCATATTAATAACGTAGGAGGAGATCCTGGGTAACTTCGACTCACTAACAAACAAAAAGTCAGTAGGAATATATGGAATACCAAATATCGTACTCAAGTATCTACCACCATTAGCAATGGACATATACACAGTTTTATTTAACAACGCGTTAAATAATGCACACTATCCCACGCGTTGAAAAACAGCAATCAATCAACTTATACCAAAAATGGGCAAGGACTGTACAAACCCAATAAACATGCGTTCAATTAGCTTACTCTCAAACATCAGTAAAGTATTCGAGAAAGTCATAAACAAAGCTTTGCTTAAATGGGTTGATGACAACAACATTATTTCAAATAACCAGTTTGGCTTTAGGGTGGGTCATGAAACCACACATCCCGCAGCTAAACTGATTTCCGACATACAATGGATTAAATGCAAGAACCAATGCACGGGGGCCTGTCCGATCGACTTGGAAAAAGCCTTCGACACCGTTTGGCTTGAACGATTATATTACAAGATTGTCACACAAGGCATGCATAAACGTTTACTCTATATACTATATGAAATGTTAAATAACAAGAGGTTTGTGGTCAAAAGTGGCAAAGTGGCCTCCAGTATAACGTATAATATCAAGAATGGCACTTCCCGACGCAATTGCGTACGCAGACTATCTTATAATTTATGAAACAGCCCCCAAAATTGAAATCATAAACAGTTTACTGCAACGCGAATTCAATAAAGTGCAACGACTGGAAACTTAAGATAAACTTTCAGAAATCTGAAACTATTCTATTTAGAACCCCCTTGCATAAAGCTACTAATTATATATGAAAAAACTGGCGAAAGTTAGTTATCATGGGAACGCATGAACGCAAACTAGAAACCAAAAGTGTGGTTAAATATCTTGTATTTGGCTTGATCAGTACTTGTATTTTAACAGACATATGGAGGCAGCTTTGGTCAAGGCCAAGAAAACATTCCTTATGCCAGCAGGATATTTCCCAGTACCCAACTTGATAGCAAGGTAAAAGTTATATGCTATATGGCCCTAATCAGGCCCAAATATGATAGAAAACATTCAGGTGTTCGAAAGAAAATGTCTTAGAACTTATCGCAGATTATATCGAACACCGGAATCTGACTACAAAAGGTATTATCCAAATGAGACCTTATATAACGAAGTCTACATAAACAAGGTGGATAATTTTATGATCAAATTAATCAGAGGACATATTGCGAGAGCAATAGTTGCTTGCAATAACCTAATTTTCGGAGGCTATTATACAAATACTTTGTATTTTGAGAGGGTGCGCCGCCATGGCTTTGTTCCACCAGACGCGTTCCTTGAATTTGATACGAACGGTTTTATAAAGATGAATCTTCCGTAGGCGGGCGATTGTGCTACGATCGAGAAGTCACGCGCACCAAAGAAGTGCTTTTGCGGTCGGTAAAGTAACTCCAACATCAACCAGCTTACACAGATTTAGCTTTTATAGGATTAGGGTAGAGTAAGATTTAAGTTATATTAAATTAGGTTCTTAAGCAATTAAAAAAAAAAAAAAAAAAATATATATATATATATATATATATATATATATATATATATATATATATATATATATATATATATATATATATATATATATATATATATATAGATGTGTAGGGTAGGTGATCGTGGCGCCAGCATGAGCGTGAGTTCTACCATCAACCCACAAAGCTAAAAGTTCGATGAGCACCAAAGAAAAACACAAACCGAACTTCACAACGCACCGTCCCCAAGAAGTAATTAATTGTTCTTATTTGTTCCGCTGAAAAGTAAACTGGAAAAGCACAAACCGAACTCGACGACGCAACCCCCACAACAGGAAAAGGAAACACATTGATTTAGTTTGTTATTATTTAATGACTTTGATTACACTGACGGTGAAACGGACGCACAAGCACAATGTAAGACAGTTTACTTGTGTGGTTTCTCTATATCACATGGAGAACCATTCCACAATTTTAATCCAATTTCGACCGCCTTACAGCGCATCAAACCAACCCCATTCCCCCCTACTTACCTGTTCACCGGCAAAGCATGTTACCTCCAAGGACGCATAGCTAAACTCATTGTTCCATGCGGACAACGCATAAAAGAGTTTAGCTTCCCTTCTTTGCCATACGGGAACTCTTGTTCATGTCGATTAGTGACAAGCAAATCCAGCCGGACGAAGTTGTCGCATCATTGCAGAACCGCTGGGGAAAATTATCAAAACATTCGATTGAATCACACGATAATATTTCCCTATCGTTACTTCGGCTTTTCTCCAGACACTTCATTCGCTGGGGATCAATGCTCTGTTTTTGCAGGTGAATATCATTAGCTTAATTTTCCTCTCTTTCACAGTTCTGTCTTATTATTATTATTATTATTATTATTATTATTATTATTTATTACAATGCAAGTAAATTACATAGTAACTTAAAACTAATAGCACTAGCGACTAAGGCTTTCGGCTAGAATATAAATATTAAATATTGTTTACACTAGAATTTGTAGCTTAACTAAGGTTAGTAGTTTGTAGAGCTTATCGATATTAGATGATGATGGTTGGGATATGATGTTGAGGATGTCGTCGTTGTAATGTTGTCGAACGAGGTCTTTTACCCCTGCACATTCAAATAGTATGTGTTTGGAGGATAGGTTGGAGTTGGATGTACAGATGTGACAGGTAGGGGGATTACTCCTGTGGATGAGATGTTGGTTGGTGATAAATGTGTGCCCAAGGCGCAGCCGGAGGAAGCACCTGATTTTATGTTTTGCGGCTGTTGGTGGATATGTGATGGGTTCTCTTCTGGGGTTTACTACTGCATACATATGCCTGTAGTCTACCCAGTCCTTTTGTTCTAAGTTGTGGAGCTCACTATTAAAGTATCTATGTAAGTCCTTGCTGTTTTCAACGAAAAAGGTTATTAGGGGTTCCTTGATGGCCAGTTTTGCAGCAGCATCTGCTGCTTCGTTGCCTGCTATCCCACTATTGCTTGGCACCCAGAGAAGCTTTATTTTGTTTTGTTTATAGAATAAACTATGCTGGATCAAGTGAATGATTCGGTTTCTATTGTTTGGGTTCCTTATTGCTTGGATGGTTGATAGGCTGTCTGTACAAATAAGTGTTTTTTACTAACTTAATTGCTTCCAGTACAGCGGTTGCTTCGGACGAAAATATGGAACAGAATTCGGGTATAAGTCCCTTTCTGATTACTATTTTTGCGCTGTTGACTATCGCAAATGACGTGCCGTCCTCTGTTTTGGATCCGTCGGTGAAAAGTAGGTTCCACTGGCGGTGTTGGTTTTTGAATGTTGATAATGTTGTTGGTATTCTAGGTTGTTTGTTCTAGTTTTTGGGAGTAGGCTTAAATCGGTGTTGAATATCTTAGGTGATAATAACCATGGGGGATGAATTGTCCTTGCCTTTTGTGGTTTAATGTTTATTCGGAATTGGTACGCAAGTAATATTGCCTGTCCTAGGGCCGACAAGTACCTTTGGGGCCGTTTCCTCCTAAGGATGTGTTTACTATCCTCCACTATGGGTGTCTCCGGCGTGGCGGTAAGTTTGACAACTAGCTTGGCTGAATGGTACTTCATTCGATTTTCAATCGTCGGGAGTCCACTTTCTGCTAGAATGTTTGTTATTGGGGTGGTTCTGAATGCACCTGTACTTATTCGGGCTGCTGCGTGATATGGGGATTTCACTAGTTGTAGGTTAGTTTTGCTGCATTTCCCGTATATTGGTAGGCCGTAATCTATTTTCGATAATATAATTGCTCTGGTGATGTTTGTTAGTGTATTAGTATGAACAAAACTCTTTTTTGATCCTAAGTATTTAATGATATTTGGGCTCCTCGATAGTATAGTGGTTAGTATACCCGCCTGTCATCCGGGAGACCGGGGTTCGATTCCCCGTCGGGGAGCCCCTGGCGCAAGACTAATGACCTTGCCCAGAAAAAATAAATCATTATGGAAAATTTAACAAGCCTCAGGACTTGCTAAATAAGGCCAAGACCGGTTCCCGGTTGTAGTGCCGATGATGATGATGATTTAATGATATTTAACATTAGATCCAAGTTTTTATTAAGAGCTAGACATTAATTTTTGAAGTTGTATTTTCTGTCAAATTGTAGACCTAGAATTTTTAGTGTATTAACATTGCTGATGGTGGAGTTTTCAAAGTTAACTGTAAACAATTTATTACAACTGTGTTTTTTACATATGTGTAATATTTTGGTTTTCTTGTTTGAGATTTTGGCTCCGGAATAATGACCCCACATTCTAATATCTGAGAGAATATTTTCAAAAGTTTGACTGATAAATTCTAAATTGTTGACATTACTGAATACAATGAGATCATCTGCGTAGATACAATATTTTACAACTTTATATTTTGCCAGTATAATACTTAGATCTTCAAACGCTATTTTGAATAAAACTACTGAGAGTGGTGATCCTTGGGGGATACCGGTTTCTAGATTGTGTACCCCGGAACAAACGCCGTTGGATTTTACCCTGAATTTCCTATTAGACAGGAAAGATCTGATAAAATTGAACATATTACCTCCTATTTCCCATTTTTGAAGTTTGTTCAGTATGACGTGGGGGCCGATGCGGTCGAAGGCCTTTTCGAAATCTATTGTTAGAATGGAAGTATGCTTTTTGCAGGAAAGTGCAGAAGTAATGTAGTTATCAAGGTGAAGGAGGGCATCCATTGTACCTCGACTTTTCTTAAATCCAACTTGCTGCATACTTATAAGGGTATATTTCTCTAAATACCAGTTGAGCCTTTTTGCGATAATTTTTTCTAATAATTTCCCTAAGCAGGGGAGGAGGGAAATAGGGCGGTAGCTATTGATTGTGTCGGTTTCCCCATCGGACTTTTAAATAGGTATGACAGTGGATGTTTTCCATGTTTGTGGTATGACGCCTGATTTATAAATGTGGTTAAATAGATCTAGTAGACGCTGTTTCATGATCGGAGGGCTGTTTTTGACCCTAGCATAATCTATTCTATCGAAGCCCGGGGTTTTTCCTTTTGCAGAATGCAGACTGGATTCAAATTCTATTCCCGTTATGGGACTTTCTATGGCATTGAGGTAGGTGTTCCCTAGGGTGGTTATTCGCATTGGCTGTTCCTGCATTTGTTTTTTTGCTGCGTGGAAGTTTGGATGAAAATTAAACTTTATATTTGCCCAGGATTCGGCTAGATGTTCGGCTATTTTTTGAGGACATGTAAGTATGTTAGTGCCGGTATTTATTGCCGTAATGCCAGGGGGATTATAATTGCCTGTGAGCGTTTTTATATCAGACCATATCTTTTTTGGGGTGGAATTGGGTGTTAATTTTGCCGTGAAGGATTGAAATGATTTGGCCTTTTCAATTTTGGCAGTTCTCCGAAACTGGGCGTTAAGCCTTTTATATGTTATTAGATGCTGGTCCGTTGGATGTTTCTTGAAGATTTTCCAAGCTGATTGTTTTTCGGTCCGTAATCTTGCCAGTTCGGTATTCCACCATGGGACAACGGTTTTATGGAACCTTCTTGTTGTCTGCGGAATGGACATGCTGGCGGCCGCTCTAGTCATTTTTGTAATAATACCTGCTTCTTGGTTAATATTTTGTTTTACGCTATGGGAGCTAAGGAATTGTGTGGTTAATGTTTGAAATTTATCCCAATTGGCACGGTCAGATTGGAACTTGGGGAGGAGTTTGATCTTTTTCTTATTGCCGTTGCCAGTCGAGACAGAGATTTTAATCGGGAAGTGATCGCTTCCATGCAGATTGTCTAATATTTCCCAGTTAGTTATGGGAGAAAGTTAGGCTGATATTATGGAAAGGTCTACGTTTGTAAAGGTTTTGTGTGTGGAAAAGTGGGTTGGCTTGCCGTTATTCAGTATTGCCAAGTGGGATTGTAGCAAAAATTGTTCAACGATTTTACCTCTTTTGTTTGTTGTTCGTGATCCCCATATTGTACTCCATGCATTGAAATCCCCCATAAGGAGGATTGGTGTGTGCATGTTTTCAGTTATGTTATTCAGATCCGCTAGATTGAATGGTTGGTTGGGTGGGATGTAAATTGAGATAACAGTTAAACTTAATTTCCCTGTAAGTTCGATTGCGGTAACCGAGAAAGGAGAAGTAATGTTGAGGTGTCTATGGTTAAGGGCCCTATGCATTAGTATACCGGACCCTTGTTTAGAGGAGTTGTTTCCTGTGAGGTTTTTGAAGTAGGCTTTGTATTCCCGAGGCACTTTAGCATTTGAGGACTGGGGTAAGTGAGTTTCTTGCAATGCTATGATCGCTGGTTTAAGTTCCTTTATAAGGATCTGTAGTTCGTGATAGTTATTGTGGAACCCATTCAGGTTCCACTGAAGCATTAAAAGATCGTTTGGGTTGTTGTTAGTGTTTGTTGTGGTGTTCAAAGTGGGGGAGTCAATATAACGGTGATTGGTTATCTGACTCCGCGCCACACAGCTCGTTTCACTCAGTTGTCCAATCCGCTCGGATTGGTTTGAGTGAAAGTCGCCCTGTGCTGCTGAGTCAATGTGTTGGTGACAGAGTTTAGGATCATATCTTTCCATGATCAGGTAAAGGGAAATTTTCCGTTGAGTCTAAACGGGATTTTTGCATTTCTGCTGGAGTGCCTTTCGGTTTGTTTGCGTGTGTTTGAGTTTGTATGGGAGAAGCGTTTCGTGTTTTGTTTTTTATTGTGTTTTGTTGTACGATAGGGTGTTTTCTCTTTTCTATTTCCTTTAAGGTTGCATAGGAGGTGGAGGGAAATATATGCGTTTCTTTGGTAGCAGTTTTGTTTGCGGGCATTGGGTCTTGTATGTGTTGTGTTGGGACTGAATTGGCACCAGTTGGTGTTTTTAATGCGGAAGCGGTTTTCTTTATTTGTTCCGAATAGAGATCATTATTTGTTGTTTGTATGGGATTTTGTTCTTTGCATATGCGTTTAGCATCGGATAGGGATGTTTTATTTTTTGTTTGTATTATTAAAATTTGTTGGTATTGCATATATTTTGGGCATGTGGAGGAAGATGCCGGGTGGGGGCCGTGACGGTTTGCACAGATTGTTCTTATGCATTCAGTTTCAGGGTGGGGTGGAAGATTGCATGTATTGCATGCCGTTGTATTTTTGCACCATTTTGCCGTGTGGCCTAGTAGTTGGCATTGTCGGTAACGCATAGGCCTCGGAATGTATTCCTTGACCTTGGTGTTGTACCAGCCGATTTCAATTGTTGTTGGTGGTTGAAGACGGTCAAATGAAAATAGCGTTAGGCCCGTGGGCATCCTTTCTCCATTCATCATTTTGGGAATTCATTTCTGATAATATATCAGGCTCTGGGACGTTTATAAGACAGGGGGCGTAAACGATTCCTTTAGAGATGTTTAGTTTGGGGTGTAGTCTTATGTCGACAGGACAGATTGATTCGAATCGCTTGGATTGGATGAATCTATCTGCTGTATCTTGGTCTTTGACTAGAATTAGTATGGAGCCATCCCTAAGCTGGGTTATTCTTTCGTATTGTGTACTAATAGAATCAATTATTCAATCAGATCAATGTACTCTGAACTCACATTATTACCGAATTAGGTCAATGGGTTCCGCTCAGAACTACATTGATTCATGCACATACAACCAAATCTACCCCAAGTAATCATACATGGAGTTTCTGTTCTCTCATTCTCCTGCTCCCTTCGATCATCAGTTTACCGATGTAATCTACCACACATTGAAGAACGTGGCAATGAGAGAGCAGAAGTATGTCCTCTTTTGGTTGTCAAGTGCAAAAATTAAAAATCCAGCTTCATCCCTAATTGGGATCAGTCTTTACTCACCTATCAGTGTGGATGGTTACACCGCCATGAAAAGTTTGTTCCACCACCGCCGTGTCCGCACGCGAGTGCGTCCGTGTGTTTCAATTATATTTTTGTTAATCTGTAAACGCTTCTAGTAAGAAATTTTTATTCATTAAATTATGACAGTCCGCAGGTAAATTCGTTCTCGTGCGAATAAATGTTAAAAAGAGTGTAATTTTTCGCGAATAATACTAAATTCAATAAAACAGATATATTTAACAGTGTATTAATTCGTTTAGTGGCAAGATAAAGTCGTCTAACTTGAAATCAGTGAGCGGACAACACGCATTTGTCAGTGGTGCACTCGTCAAGTGCAGAGCATTTGCAAAAAGTCAAATTGGTACATACACATGTGTGTAGCTATGTGTAGACATTTTCCTTTAACAAAGCCAAATACTAATTTGAATATTATCTTAAAATAACTAATGGAACAAATCGTCAAGCAACATCGATGGGGCAGAAGTGAACCGTGCGCCCGTGTCTGGCGCAAATACTTCTATACCCCCACATACTCTACTTGTATGACCTTATACTGGGGGGCACAAGAAAAATTATTTTTTATTGACTACGCGCTCGACTCGAACTCTACTTTTCGTTTCACACCGTACCGACCCGTCCGCTTTGATGGTTGTAATCAGACTCAACAATTCAACACTCGTTCGGGGTGAGTTTGGTCGTGTGGTGGTAGATATCCTCTCCACTAAGGATATGTTTTTACTTACCCCTAGAGAAACGTAAAGTCTCTCTTGGTGGAATAGAAAACCAGATCTCGTAATGGAGACCATGGTGGTATGTGTGTGGTCGTTTAAATCTATGTTGTTTGCTCATGCGCGAAGGCAATGGAAAAACAAAGCAGGCAGGCGGCAAGGACAAAGGAATCGGGGCGATCATGGTTTATGATATACATCGCGACTAAATAAATAGACGACGATGCATCGAAGAAATGGTGTTAAAAGAAAAGATGGGACGAGGGCATCAGTCTTAGATGAGTGATGCCCTTGTGTAAATAGGCGAATAGACATTGGGAAAGGTGCCAATGGGCTGCGATACTTTATACAATGACAATTGTATATAGTATCTCTGGCGACTGGGAGAATCGGATTCTTTTGTTTGCATATGTTTATGCTATTGAATCCAATCCGGCGGCTAAGCGCGCCATTGGTGATTGTTTGAAGATTTAAACAAGAAAGTATTTCCGAGAGAAGTGCTTGCAGCTGAATCAATAGTTGCAAGTCTTCGGAAAGTAATTTAGATGATTACACAATGCGGTTGTGTATACCATCAGTGTCAATTATGCATGGCATCTATGGCGACGCCAGAATCGAACTCTAGTGTGAATATCTACACTAATTGGAAATTCGGTTCTTGGTCGCTAATGCAGAGATGCATTGATACATGTATGAATACCCTTGTAGGAAGAATTCTTTACAGGCATTTCCAGGTAATGCATTGAAAGCATTAATTATCCTTGCGAAGGAAATGTTTTTGCTGCGGGGAGATTGCGGTGCAGGTGTGGGAAAGTTGGAATTTGCTTGGCAACCGAAGGTACCGAATAGGTTTTGGTTTTATGCACCTGTATAATGGAAAGAATTTTTGTAGGGAATTTGTATGCGAAGAGATGCATGAAAAGGTAAGAATTCTTTTACAGGGACCTTTGGTTAAATAAATTTGATCTATTTGATGAGTGAAGTATTTAAGGTGCTAATGCGATTGCATTAGCAAAAACTTATGCAGATTGGGTTGTAGGGATGGAAGTTCTTCATGTATGTAGGCAGTGGGGTTTGGCGGAACCGGCACAGATGTAAGTTAATTTTAAGTTAAAAACAAAACCAAAACTGACACAAAGTTTTTTTAGTTATTCTGTGTTATTAAAATAAACATAATTTAAAAACAAGCTAAGTTCTGTCGTCGAAAGGCAAATTGTACAATAGACATGTAAAGTTTAGCTTAAAGCGTCTGCGTAGGATCAGTGTTATCATCGTCATCGGCACTACAACCGGTATCCAGTCTTAGCAAGTCTCGAGGCTTGTTAATCTTTCCATAATAATTTATTTTTACGGGCGAGGTTATTACCCTTACGGACAAGGTTATTAGCCTTACGTAAGCTATAACATAAGATAATGAAGCTATAATTTAAGCATTTTTGGTCTAGCCTGTTATTTAGAATCTAAGAAAAAAATGAAAATAAAAACTGTTGAAAAATGAAGATCACTGAGAAGTTTATTCATTGTAGTATTAAGGGTCAAAACTATTAAATTTTGTGTAGTGTTGTATCAAGGATCAGGCTTAATTGGTTAGAAATTCGTCACAAGAATGTATTGTCGTGTGTGTTCTGTACGATGATTGTGTGGGGTTGAATGTCTTGTTCGAAAATGTGTATTGTGTGTTATCCTATGTGCGGTTTTATCTCCAGTCGAATACGTGTTGTGAATTGTGGCGGGTTTGAAACTCTGTCGGATTACTTGTATTATATCATGTTATGGAGAAACATTCGCCTGAAATATATTTTTGTTGTTGTTGTGTTGTGTTGAGATAAATACTCGCTTATGAATGTTTATCTCGGGTAGGGAGAATATGCGACGGAGAGTGTAAAATTTATTTCGTGTGTTATATGAAATTTATTCGACTGGGATTTGACATTAACACATTATTTCGAAAACAACTATTATATGTTACGCTTGGGTAATCCACTATGAATAAAACAATTGACTTGCTGCGACTTTCCGACTTTGTAAGTGTTACGATGAATCATCCTGTAGGGTTCCTGATGTATGTTGACGTTAGAATCTGTGGGGGTTATGATGTAGGTGCGCCAACGCATTTCACTATCGCCCCACTAGAGAGTTATTATATTATAGGGGGTTTGCACCCATCGAGTGCACGTTACGAGGGGCTGAGTCTTAAGCCGATGTGCGCGCGCCGATGGTAGAATGATGACTGTCTAATAAATTGAAAAAAAATCCATTCATCGCGTTGTGGCGGCTGAATCATAGCAGAAATAAACTTGCTGCCACTTCCGAGGAATATTGAGAAGAATTGCTATGCTCGCATAAGAATTCAGTTCCAGCGAATCCTCGGCGTACAAGCTGAATTGGATTCGTTGGTTGTGTATACCGGGAAATTGGCTTTGGGAACGCGAGCAAGTGTGGGCATGAATTTTCGGGGGAATTTGGAATTGCTTGGGTGCAAGCAAGGAATATCGTTTCGATAAGATATTAACCGAAGTAATTTCGGGAAAATGTATGCGGCTTGATATAGTTGGTGGCGACGTTTAATGTTCCTTTGTGGATTTGAATATGCGTTTTGTTACAGCATATGAATTTCGGGGAAATTAAGATTGCTTGGTCGCAAAGAGGGAATATGAATTAAGTAGAGAATTGACCGAAGCAATTTTGGGAAAAGGTATGTGGGGTGATGTCATTGAGGGAGATGGTTAATGTTCGTTATAGACTTGGATATGCGTTTTATTGCGGCATATGAATTTCGGGAAAATTAAGATTGCTTGGTTGCAAAGAGGGAATATGAATTAAGTAGAGAATTGCCCGAAGCAATTTTGGGAAAATGTATGCGGGGATGATTTAGAATATATTCTGTTGCGGGTTTTGGAATGTGTTTAATTGCAAGGTTTGGGATATATGCCGTTGCGGATTTTGTATGGGGAATTGGGTGCGCTTGTAGGTTTTGCGTGGTTGCGAATGTGTGTATATTTCAGGTTTGAATGGGGAGTTGGGTTGAGGTGACGCGCTGTTAGCGGTCAAGATTGGTTGGCATTGTGGGTTGGTTTTCCATGTGGTATGGAGAACCCCCACTAATCTAGCAGTCAATCGATATTATGATCCGCCTGCCTTTCAAATATAGACTCATCCAGCTTCTCCAAACATAGACACCTCCAGCTCGAAGGATTGATGTTTTTTCTTGCTGTGTTGTGTTGCGGCCAGGACCGTCGCTGATTCTCAGTTGCTATATACATAGTTATAAAGGTTAAAACACCCTTCAACAATTGTAATTTATTAAGTTTATAACCATTATCATAAAGTTAGTCATACATAATTAAAATATCCTTCAACAATTGTAATTCATTAAGTTAATAAACATATTACATGTCGTGGCGGTTCTACAAACAACACAATCCACTATAAGTTGAGATATCGTCGCGACACTTTAGTGATATTCCTAGTGTGTGCATTTTTAATTCACCATTTGTTTTGTGTAGTTGTCCTGAAAATACTAAGCAAAAGATAAAATACGATGTGACAGAAATAAATAAGGATACTGTAAAAAATTAAGACAATTCAAGGCGCGGTGGAAGTTGTGTACATACATACTACCAAAAAGAACAAAAATACTAAGATTGTGTCTGAGACGATTAAGCGAAAAAAAAATAAACTATAAAAAAGAGCGTTTTCAAAAGAAAAACTGGTATTTTAATTATGCAATTGAATTCGCTCCATTTGAAGACGACATTCAAATCCGCCAAATTAGTGACCCTGACGTGATCTGTACACACAGCACACACTTTCCCATAGTAAACAGAACTATGACACGATCACGACTTCCGCATATAGCACAAGACCACTCGCCTGCTCCGACGTTCTCTCGTTCGCACACGAAGCTGATCGTAACAAAGTTACTGAGGAGGGAGTAGGTGGCGTTTCTAACAGATACACACACAGTAAACAAGCAAATAGTGAAGAACACCGAACGAAAATCGAATAAGAAAATGCATCAGAGCCGTATACCATAGCGATAACATAACAATTCACATCAGTTGAATGTACTTGAGTTTAAAAATCGAATTCAAAACACGGCCAGTAGCCTGATGTGTTACGCATTGGTTCAATTTTTTGTGATTCTGTCATAGCGTCAGTTCGCATCACACCTTCTTCACTATCATCCCAAACGCTATAATGTAATTCAAAGTTTATACATAGTTGGTGTTGGGTTCTTTAACACTCAATTTAATTTTATAAGTCATAGAATGTTTCTATGACGTATTCACTGGTGGGTTTTCGAACATACCCTTCTGTAGTGTGTTTCCATGTGCTGTGTTAGTTTACTAATAAATTATTTCTTTGTTTTAGGTTCCTTATGTGATTTATGTTGTTGTATTAGTACTAACTGTAAGTGGGGACTTATCGAAGTGTACCGACATCGTTTGGTAGATCAACCGGTAAGGCACTGTCTGTGGTGTGCGACATCGCTCGCAATGCGATATCTGGAGCACCATGGCTAAGTGGTACAAAAAATATGGCGCGGTGGTGACGCTAGACATTAAAAATGCGTTTAGCTCGGTGAATTGGAATCGGATTCTAGAAGCGTTGTGCGATCTACAAGTCTCACCCCACTTGGTGCGTATACTAGCAAACTATCTATCGGGTAGAGACTGTTGTATGATACAGATAAGGGACCACAGGAATATAAAATAACAGCGGGTGTACCTCAGGGATCTGTATTATGTCCGTTGTTATGGAATATAATATATGATGGTGTGCTCAATGTCAATGTACCAGAAGACGTTAGAATCATTGGGTACGCAGATGATTTGGCAATAGTGGCCGTAGCTAAACATCTAGATGACCTGGAGAATATTTGCAACCAAGCAATCCAGAGCATCAAATGCTGCCTAGATATGACCGGACTGAAACTAGCTGGACATAAGACGGAGGCAGTTTTAATAAGCAGCGACAAGAAAGTTGAACACCTTGATCCGGAAATAGAAGGACAAATAATCAGATCCAGACAACAGGTTGAGCTTCAAGGAACACCCATGGAAAACGAGTGAAAAAATGGCAAGAGTATGCAAAAATACCCAATGTTGGAGGACCCCGGCATAAGGAGGATATAAGGAAACTCATAACCAGTGTCAACACCTCCATTATAATGTATGCAGCTCGCGTATGGGCAGGAGCCGCACAGTATAAGTCGTACATGAGGGGAGTGAACTCAGCGCAGAGGCTGGCATCAATAAGAGTATGCTGTACATTCCGAACGGTATCCAAAGATGCCATAAATGTTCTGGCCGAACGAAGGTGGGATTTTTCCACCAAAGGAAGATGGACCCACACCATGATACCTGATATAGAAACATGGCTGAAAAGAAAACATGGCGAGCTGAGTTACCACTTGACTCAGCTAATATCAGGACATGGAGGTGTGGCCGGGAAGTAAGTGCACCGGCGTATGGCGCTGATTATCTTCCTCCTTCATCATAATTACTAAAGGTTCCACAAATGTTCCGCCAAGCACGAGGAAAACTGTTCACCCGGAAGAAACGAAAATGGACCACTAGGATAAGCAGCACAGAAAAGAAACACACTGCTGGCACCGAAGCGAAAGTTAATGAAACGCACTGTATGAAATATAATATAACTGGTTTTATTGCCGGTCATCACCGTTTCTAATTTAATTTTAATTTATGAACAAAATGTTTGTTTATTTCAAACTTGGTGCACATTCACGGAGTATAACTAGTCGAGTACAAGCACTCTGGAATCGTTTTTTTTTTTTTTTTAACTCGGTTTTATTTTAATTTACATGGTACAAAGAATTGGTGTGTTACTAAGGACTTAACTAACAAGGAGACTTTAGCACTCGCGCAGAGACTTGTTCGACTCAGGGTATGCGCATCCCCGGACGCCACGGGGTGCGGAAGGCGAACCAACCGAATCGGTGGTTGGAAAACGACTCAGCGATCGTCATCTCATGCAAAGATGATTTCGCTAAGAAAAAAAAAGGAAGAGAGAGAAAAACTTTTCTCTTAAGGGTGTGACCACTAAGAAAATGCGATCTTTTTGGTGCAGTGGTATATGTGCGCGATCGAACAGATTCAATGTTGTTGCACGTGTTCGAAAGCAGGCAGGCGGCAAGGACAATAGGGAAAAATGACCAAATGCGCCATTGGTAATGCGGGTCATTGTTTACACGATGCCTCGTCGCTATTTTCGACGTTGGGAGAAAAAGGTGCTAAAAGCAAATTGGATGTTTATGGCATCTCTGGCTGCAATAGAAACCGGGTTCATATTTGCATTAGAAAATGCTAGAGAATTTGGTTTCGGCGTCTATTGCGCTAATTATATGCAGCTGCTTGGGTTGTTTATTGAATAAGACAAACAAAAAAGGTTGCCAGGCAATATGTATGAAAAGGTACATGACGCGGCTAGGAAAATAGACGGCGCAGTATTTAAGGTCCCTGTCATGAAGGTTACAAATGTATGTAAATCTAATTATTTGTTTACCGGAATTCCTCTAAGGAAATTTGACTGGCGACGTGGATGCCGAAATTGATTGGAAATTCCTGGTAAGTTAATAAAGAAATCTTAAGGAGCAATGGTATGCGAAGAGAATGCATGAAGATAAGTTTTCTTTACAGGGACTTAAAGATCATAGATTTGATCTCTTAAATGCGTGCAGCATTTTTAGGTACTAATACTGTTGCATTAGCAAACTAAAGGGAGTTGGGTAGTAGTTATGGGGGTTTTTCAGGTAAGTAGACCGTAGGGTTTGGCGGAACCGCTACAGATGCTTTAGGCAATACTTGCACAAGTATAAGCATGCGAATCACCCTTACTGCTTGCATTGCGAAGGCAAAATTGAAAATGCAGAACACATACTCACAGAATGCGTGAGATTCGAGACCGCACGAACGATTTTGGAGAGACGTATGACACGGACAGTTACTCCGACAGGAGTAATAGAATACATGTTCAAAACAGGCATGGTCCGTAACAAATGGTATTCTCTATGAAATGATGCAGCAGTTGCGACGCGATGAGCGTAGTAACAGATAAACTCCGTCCCGCCCCCAAACGGAATATCTAAAAGAAAGTTCCGCGGGGTTCAACGGGAATGTAAGCCTCGTGGGAGGTGGTTTTAGTCGGTAAAAACCCGGCATGCTTCTGGATCGGTCCAGAGGTATCTTTTGAAGATTTCCACCTTCCTACCGAAACCAAAAAAAAGGAGACATTGTTTGGTTTCATTTTATTGAAATTACTTGAAGTACCTGGAGTCTTCTTTCATCCTCACGATTTCACTTATATGAATATGTATTTATTCATTTAAACTTGCTAATGCTAATCGAATCACAAGGCCACTGTTTCGGTTGTTCTGTGTAGTCTACAATTCTTTTAATCACTGTATTTCTTCTCATAATGAATATTCACATCGCTCCTCTCCACCTTCCATCACTGTGTTATCCATGTCATATTGGCATGTTATTTTTGGTTATTCTTCGTTGTTATTATTTCTTTGTTTTTGTTATCTCACAGCAAGATCAGTACTACAGTGCTGTTCTGTTGATCTATCTCCCTTTTGTTGTGCCACAACAAATCCTAGTAGAACTAAATTGTTGTTAGTTCTAGGGTTATGACACAAGATAAGTATGATGTGTTATACATGCATACATTTTAACGAATATACCTAGCTGCAGCTGCAACAATTTGACAAGATTATAGACGTAATAATATTAATTGATGAGTTGAAGTGATTCTCTGTAAAACAAGGCTATAAAATATACAAAATTTGCTAATAAATCTAGAATTCTTTGTACTCCATGGAAAAGGGGAACAAACGTTCGTAGATTAAATTGCTGGGATTATTTGAAACGGAGTGATGTATTTAATTCATTAACATTCATGTTCATTTCATTTTTATTATATTCAATTATCTTATTTTGTTAAATATGCTGCATGACATATTTACGATACTTGTAATACTAATGATGTTTCCCGCTGGCGATTCTTGAAGGTATTGTGATAGGCGGAGTACAAGTGTCTTCTCATAGTCTACAGACAGCAATTTATACTCTTGATATCTCTTCTGCTTCGCGGTAATTCTTGCTACAGTGTTCGTGGTCGCTTACTAAGTTAGTATTACTCGTAACAACAACTGTTTAAACAACATTTGAGATTAAATTTTAATGACATGCCCGTTGAATTTTAAAATTTAGAGCTTTAATTAACGCTTTATTTCTTGTTGAATCGATTAATGTTGCTGTTTGTTTCTTTATTAATTGAAAACACGTTTCTTATTAATTAGCTTTAATTATTTCTTTTAATTGAAATTTCGACTGTCCTCGGAAAGTTTTTTTTTTCATATAACAATTTTGCATGCTCCTTGAGAAGCCTTCACTACGAACTAAAATAGGAAAAATATTAATAAATAAGGCAACTTTTTTGTACTCACATTCTTTCTAATCGTTTAGTTTCGTTTTTGAATTTTTTTTTGTGCCTACGTGACTACTATGTACAATAGCCATACAAAGTTGCTTGCGATTTGATAATACATAGACAATAAGGAGTGTATCCTCGTAATCTGGGAAAAATGGAAGTTTCTGAGAAAAGAATCGTCGCAAGCAAAAGTTCTGGCTACTATAACTTGCACTGACACAAAGTACAATAGATCGATACACTACGCGCTTTCACCAATTACACTTTATCAATTTGATCAAACTTATGCTCTTAGATTGATACAGCTTTGAGAATTTCTTTTATTACAACATTACATCGCAATTATCTCACACTATTCTTAAAAACATCCGATCCTTTGGGTCTGTGGTTAATTCAAGACATTGTTTTTATAACTGACCAAGTTGGTCGAAATTTGGTTTATGATTAACTTTGGCTATCGTTAGTGACTCTTTGGAATGTAAGCTTCATTCTTTTGTTTCATGATTTATTGCACCTCAGAAGTTTATTATCTCGGGGTATATATTATGATCCTTTTTCATTTTTGCAACATTTTTTATTTCTTTTTTTTCTTAGATTCTAAATTACCGGTTAGAAAACAAAAGCTTAAATTCTAGGCTGATTATCTTATATTATAACTCACTGGTCCAACGCGAATGCTCTAAGCTAAATGTAATCCGACTATTGTCATACAGTTTGACTTTCCACGACCGATCTTTGTTTGTCACTTTCATTATATTTATTTGTATAACAAAGTAAAACTAAAAAAATAAAACTTTTTTTTTTACTTAAAATTTAACTAACTTCCAACGTTTTTGTTTTCTAAATATATAAAACTTAACGTAAATCGTATGCCACCCTAATCCTAGAAAAACTAAGTCTGTGTGTTATTCTGCCAACATTGGTACAGTTATTCTGCCTACATTGGTGCATAGGTCTTTATTTGCCATTCAACCACCAGAACTGTTGACGCTGTTTAATATTATCGTCCCGGCCTCTGTGGGAGATAGCCCTATGGGGGTATGAGTATGGGTGTGCTGAGTAATCCATAGCATTTGAACTGATCACCGTTTAATCAGATTTAATTTTACACTTGAAATGAATGCAAAGATTTCTTTTCCTTTTGATATTTAATTAAATGCGAAATCATTCTTTTTCAAATTCATTGTTTCTTTATTTACAACAAAATAAAATGTAGTCATAATTCGAGTATAAATGTACGATTAAAAAGTTAAAGGTAAGATTACTGTTCTGTAACACTGTAGATAGTTATAACGTACTTTATCAAATATTATATGTACACATTAAGTAAAATGTTAAAGGTAAGATTACTGTTCTGTAACACTGTAGATAGTTATAACGTAGTTTATCAAATATTCTATGTACACATTAAATAAAATGTTAAAGGTAAGATTACTGCCCTCACGGAATCCAAGACGCGATTAAAGATCGCCATCGAAGCAACAGAATTACGAAATATTCATTTATTGCCTCGATGACCATATATGGTACGATATCCCTTTTGTGTTTTGTTCAACACAAAAGGGTTGAAATACACACACGATGATTGCTTTTGCTGTTCATCGTGTGTATCCGCAAATATGCAGACACAGCATACATCTCATGTAAAGCTCGCAGCAGGTGCGAGTATCTCTGCTACAAAATGGGTTGAAGTATTTGCACGATCAACGTGTGCGTAAGGCATTATTGCTGATCGTGTACTTTCCTCTTCCGTAAATGGATATGTTTCCTCGACATCATTGTGTGGGCTTCACGCTGCTTGGGCGCGCTTTGCCGGCGTCCCCTGGTATAAATCGCCATGCGCGTGTGTGCGAAAATGCTTTTGTCTTATGGGCATGGAAAATGTAAGGGAATCACATCGAACATGTGATGTTGTATCGAACCGTGTTTCAAGGGCATTTGGCTGGTGCCAACAATTTGCTTGTCGGACGGGTGGTCGATCGATCTAGGTATAGACGTCCGCAAAAAGGAAGAAATACCGCCTGTAGTATGTGATAAACACATTAGGAGGCATTTCTTTGATACCTATTGGGCAGTGTTGATTGCTACATGTGCAACCGGATTTGCCTTTGGTGAACATGGTGCGATTCGCACGACTATGCCCTTGTAGGGAATGTCTGTTATTGCTGATATATTTTTCGTATCAGCAGACATTATGCTTCACCGGTTTTTCGTGGTTATTGGTATGACCAATGCAGGTAAGTACACGCTGTCTGTTAATTAGGACGCGCGTGGAAATGGTTACCTGATAGTAGATGAGCAGGTAAGTAGTGGTGTTTGCAAGGACCGCCACGGTACCCCCCCCCCCCCCTCAGTGTAGTCACGATAAAAAGAAGGTAGGGCAAGGTATCGCTCTGCTGGCGATGTGCCGGAAAAAAGGAAAAGAACAAAAAAGTTATAAACTGAAATGTACTATGTACAGCAAATAGGATGAGCCATGGACCCGATTACGCCGCTGTGATGCCGATATGGGCAAAAGATGTGCGGTACGGTTCATGGTGGTATTAGGGTTGATTATGGGTCGACAAGTGGTATTTTTCCAATCAGTCGGATCCCATGTGGCTCGTTGACATTGGTTTTCCCAAAGTGTCAGGAGTTAGAGGTAAAGAACACTGGCATTGGTACTCCAAGGTGGCAGAAGGTGGGGTAATAGAGATCACTGGCATTGGAACTCCAAGGTGCCAGGATGTAGAGTGAAAGATCGCTGGCATTGGATCTCCAATGTGCCAGAACGTGAGATGAGGCCGGCGTCTTACTGTTGTTTGCTACGTCCAGTAGCTGGTGGTGAATAATGAGCCGTCCGGAAGAGTGGTGAAACGTGTGAAGTTGGATGTCGCCGAATGAAAGTGGGACGCAAGACGAAAGTAGTCAAATGTATTCGGGTGGTGCAAAAGCTTCGCTGGCATTGGTCCTCTAATGTGCCAGGAAGTGCAGTGCTAGAGACCACTGGCATTGGTACTCCAAGGTGCCAGGATGTGAGGTTATAGTCTCGCTGACATTGGCTCTCCCAAAGTGCCAGGAGATAGGATATAAAAGATCACTGGCATTGGTACTCCAATGTGCCAGGGTGTGGGATCAGGCCGGCGTCTTACTGTGGTATGCTACGTGCAGTAGCTGGTGTTAGTAATGCCGTCCTGGAAGACTGTGACAACGCGTGGTATCGAATAGAGTTGCGATGTGGGTGCTGTCGACAGGGGTTGTACTTAGTCGAAGAAAGGTCAATAAGGTCGAACAGCGTCAAGCGGTTGCGGGATCGTTGGAGTCGAGTGGCGTCGCAAAATTTTCCGAAAAGTGGGTGTGCTGTGATTGTACCCAGAAGGGGCTTACTATAGCTTTGTGCTTTTCAATTATGTTCTTCTGATAATTATTTTTCTTTCTTTGGGCGTTAAACTATCGTGGTTGTTTATGTCAATCATCTTAACTTTAATTGCCCCTTTTTTGTTTTTTAATAGATTCGTTTATTTAAATTAAAATTCATAGTCCCTAATTAATAGTAGGGTTCTTAGCATTGAAATCATTAATGTGTTGATTATTTTAACGTTTTGTTTTGTCCGCTTGTTTCCTTATTTTTATATTTGTTAGACCACTTCCGTTTAATATTGGGTTCATTCTTATTTTCATAGCAAATATTTTGCTCAAAGATATATTATATTTTGTTCAATTTGGAAATACTATATTGTGGACATGAATTGTGTAAGTAGTTCGCATATTGTATTTCATATATAAATGTGTTTGTAATTATTGCTATTATTAAATAAACCCTTTGTGTATTCTATCTATATAAGTTAATGTATTAAAGGAAGATTAAGGGGTTTTAAACCGATGCAATGCTATAACAATTAAAATCGACACGTAACTTTCTAAAAAAAAATAAAGCGTTTTGACAATTGAGAACTGGATGTGATAATTTGCTCTTCGAATCACTAATTAATTTTTGCAAAAAAACACAAGCTTAACAATTAGTTCTATGATTCCATGTATTGCATATGACCTACTTATCAATTTTTAACTTATTATTAAAAATGTTAAGTTTGAAAATATTTTGCTCTTTCTTTTCTTTTTTTGGTTGTTCTAAATTAATGATATTAATTACAGTGTGACGTTTCCGCCACAGAAAAATTGGTGTAAAAAACAAATTGGTTACCTGTTTTTCCTCCTTTTTCCGGTGACCAGTTCAGCACACCCACCGTGATCGGTGAAGGTATGTGCAGCAGCCTTTTATTTTATTCAATCTGGATAGTCTTCTGCTTATAAATTTCTTGAATTTGAAATCCGCTTTTCCTCCTTTCTCCGGTGACCAGTTCAGCACTCCAACTGTGATCGGTGTAGGTATGTGCAGCAGCTTTTTATGTTATTCAATCTGGATAGTCTTCTACTTAGAAATTTCTTGGATTTGAAATCTATAGTAAATCAAATTGTCCGAAGCACTTTTCAATAACTTTTTATTTATGTTTTTGCCTGCTTCTTTACAATTTCTGTTTTGATTTTTAAACTTTAGTTTTTAATCTTTTAAACAAGGAACGGGGCTTTACTTTCTTCTTTTGTGGCTCCAAACCAATTTTCCAAATCTTCCAACTGTATCTCTAAAACAGTCAACAAAACGGAATCAAAATTAACTGAATCTTAGATTCCTCTTGCTCTCTCTCTCTATCCATCAACATCCACTCCGAAAACAGAATTCGAACTTGCCCACGATCCACACTCGAACTGGGGCGTGTTCGAACACTCACAGGTGGATCGTGCGCTTTTTCCACCACCTTACCATCAAACTATATCAAAACAAAATTATACTAAAAACACTCTAATGATAGGGGTGGCGGAAACCGCACGTAACAACAGTAAATTTTAGAAAAGTCAGAGCAGTCAAAGAAACGTTTTATTATGTGCAATATTTTAGGTTTTTTTGAATGAAAAACGAAACAATTATAAATCAGGATCTAGTTATAAGCAGCAATATTATCGTCGTCGTCAATTTTAATCACTGTTGGCAGCCCCATCGATGAAGTGTCTTCTCCGCTCCTGGTCAGTCACACTTTACTGGTCAACCTACAATTGACCACTGTTTAAAATTCATGCATCAAGTCGTAGGTATCTAACTGGCTTAGTTCCGGCAACTCGTTCACTAAATTTTCTGGTTAGGATCGAGAAAAGGTAAGGATACTTATCTGAAGTCCTTGGCTGTTGTTCCCAGCCAGGTGGTGTCTGGTGCTGGTGAGGTAAAGTTGCTGTTGCTGCTATATCAACGCTGCGTGTTACTTCCACGTTGGAGTGTCACCAATTATGGGGGGGTAGGTAATGTTGTGCAGGGGTACTGCACCGGTTCTACTTCCATCCCATATGCTTCAGTGTGTGTTGTCGAGTAATCCATAGCATTTGAACTGATCACCGTTTAATCAGATTTAATTTTACACTTGAAATGAATGCAAAGATTTCTTTTCCTTTTGATATTTAATTAAATGCGAAATCATTCTTTTTCAAATTCATTGTTTCTTTATTTACAACAAAATAAAATGTAGTCATAATTCGAGTATAAATGTACGATTAAAAAGTTAAAGGTAAGTTTACTGTTCTGTAACACTGTAGATAGTTATAACGTAGTTTATCAAATATTCTATGTACACATAAAGTAAAATGTTAAAGGTAAGATTACTGTTCTGTAACACTGTAGATAGTTATAACGTAATTTATCAAATATTCTATGTACACATTAAGTACAATGTTAAAGGTAAGATTACTGCCCTCAAGGAATCCAAGACGCGATTAAAGATCGCCATCGAAGCAACAGAATTACGAAATATTCATTTATTGCCTCGATGACCATATATGGTACGATATCCCTTTTGTGTTTTGTTCAACACAAAAGGGTTGAAATACACACACGATGATTGCTTTTGCTGTTCATCGTGTGTATCCGCAAATATGCAGACACAGCATACATCTCATTTAAAGTTCGCAGCAGGTGCGAGTATCTCTGCTACAAAATGGGTTGAAGTATTTGCACGATCAACGTGTGCGTAAGGCATTATTACTGATCGTGTACTTTCCTCTTCCGTAAATGGATATGTTTCCTCGACATCATTGTGTGGGCTTCACGCTGCTTGGGTGCGCTTTGCCGGCGTCCCCTGGTATAAATCGCCATACGCGTGTGTGCGAAAATGCTTTTGTCTTATGGGCATGGAAAATGTAAGGGAATCACATCGAACATGTGATGTTGTATCGAACCGTGTTTCAAGGGCATTTGGCTGGTGCCAACAATTTGCTTGTCGGACGGGTGGTCGATCGATCTAGGTATAGACGTCCGCAAAAAGGAAGAAATACCGCCTGTAGTATGTGGTAAACACATTAGGAGGCATTTCTTTGATACCTATTGGGCAGTGTTGATTGCTACATGCTCAACCGGATTTGCCTTTGGTGAACATGGCGCGATTCGCACGACTATGCCCTTGTAGGGAATGTCTGTTGTTGCTGATATATTTTTCGTATCAGCAGACATTATGCTTCACAGGTTTTTCGTGGCTATTGGTATGACCAATGCAGGTAAGTACACGCTTTTTGTGAATTAGAACGCGCGTGGAAATGGTTACCTGATAGTAGATGAGCAGGTAAGTAGTGGCGTTTGCAAGAACCGTCACAGCCCTACTGAAGCGCAAGATCTCTTCTTCGGTGCGCGTAAATTCCCGGCCGCAGCATAATCGCCCGTCTACGTATGATCTACTTAAATGATAGATCAACGGAATTCCGGATCTATATTGTATAAGACCATTCATATCAAATTAGAGGAACGTCTCTGGTGGAACGAAACCGTTACGAAGCACCCTCTCATAAATCAGAATATTTGCATAATAGGTCATTGAACGAGATTATTGCCCGCGCAATATGTCCTCTGATTATCCACCCTAGTTATATAAGCTTCATTATATAAAATCTCATTTAGCTAGTACTTTTTATAGTTAGATTCCGGAGTTAATTTTACTCTGCTGTCAAATTGGTTACTGTGAAATAGCTTTCTTGTCATAGCAAACGTTTTTCTAGCTGTGTCCAAGCGACCTCTACGTGTCTGTCGGAATACAGGTACTAATATAGCCAATACCACAATAATTAACCACACTCCTAGTTCCCACTTTACTTTCATGAGGTCCCACAATAACCAAATTTCGCCAGTTTTTCTTGTGTCGTGCGTGACTTTATACAATGGGGTTCTAAATCGGATAACTTCACATTTCTGGAAGTTTATCCTAAGTTTCCAGTCGTTGCGCTGCACTTTATTTAGGTTCTGTAGTATCCTGTTCATGATCTCAACATTCGGAGCTGTTCTGTTAATTATGAGATCGTCTGTGTATGCAAGATCATGCGGAAGAGCGGATAATAAGTCGCGAATGTAAATGCTGAAAAAAAATCGGAGAAAATACCCCTCCCTGTTGCAAACCATTATTGAAGTCACTTTGCCAATTTTGACCACGAACCTCCTAACATACCCTAAAGTACATATAGTAAAGGCTTATATATGCCTCGTCTGACCAGCTTGTAATATAATCCTTCCATTCAAACGGTATCGAAAGCTATTTCCAAGGCGATCAGACAGTCACCTGCGCATTGGTTCTTACGCCCATTCCACCGTATGTCGGAGACCAGTTTAGCTGCGGTATGAGTGGTTGTCTTAGGGCCAAACTGGTTATTCGGAATAGTGTTGTTGTCATTTACCCATTTCAACAGAATTTTGTTTATGACCTTCTCGAATGCCTTACTGATGCTTGGGACTAAAGTTATCGAACGCAAGGTCTTTGGGTTTGTACAGTCTTTCCCCTTTTTTGGTATGGGCTGTATGATTCCTGTTTTCCAACGCGCGAGAAAGTGTGCATTATTCAACATGTTGTTAATCAGGACCGTGTATATATCTATTGCCATTGGGGGAAGGTGTTTGGATACGATGTTAGGTCCTCCATATATTCCAACTGACTTTTTGTTTCTCAATGAGTCGAAAATATATTAATAGGCTATTAACCCTAACATTGGCGTTCGGAAGCTGACATTGGCCTCTCCATATTCTATCCAGCTGCCCATATAATTCCACACAATTATAGCCGAGATATGGAACAAGTCTAAGAGTAGGTTTACAATTAATATTGCCTAGTGCTTTTTAATTTAAACTGTCGGGTTACCACATGACTACCACGTTGGCGTTCTGATTCCAACGAGCTCTACACATAGAAACCATAAGAATATAGAACCAGAAGAGAATCGAAAAAGATATCATCAGAGCCGTATACTTGAGCATTATCGTAGCAATCATGTAGCAAGTTTATATAGTGGATTAAAATACCCTCGCATCTTCATGATCATGGTCTGTTGCGTTGGTGGTTTGCTTCTAACCGTTTCATAGTGTGGACTCAAATCATTTTCTTCATTACTTGTCAAAGCGCTATATTACGAGCCTAACTAAGTAGGTCGGCTAACGACGTTCGGGAACGTACGCTTTAGTTTTTTAATTGTCGCATTGAAACAATTTTAAAGCATGGGCTCTGATCCCACATGATAGTGGAAAATATAGCACCAAAAGGGAATCGAAAACGAAATAATCAGAACTGAAAACCAGAGCATCAACGTAGCAATCTGCAATTTATTAGGGTTAGGACATCCTAGCACACACATGGCTATGTTCTAATGCGTAGTTTTTATCGCATGATTTCGAATCACGTTTTTCACTACTTCGCAAAGCACTATACTGCCAGCCTGGATAAATATTTACTGTTTGGTTTTGCTTCAGTTAAATTCTGATTCCACTAAGCTTCTTTTATAATCTGTGTGGGGTTTGTCTGTCAACTATTATTGAGGCCCCTAATTAAATATCGAACTTAAATTACATGCTTATATGAAATTCATTATTTCTTTAAATAGTTTTACAAATGTCACGGAGATTTTCACTGCTTCAAATACGTCCTTATTTTAGTTAAAGGTAAAGTTAATTTGAATATCACAAATTAAAACTTCGTTTTCTTCGATGATACTATATGAAAATATGTGGCTACTAAAAACTAACCCCCACAAAGAAAAAAAAGTGATTACGCGGACATTTACACAAGATAAGCTTGGGAGTTATAACTCCGTCGGAAAAACGCATTATTACAAAACGAAGTAGGAGCCGATGATAGACAATTCAAAATATACAACAACTGAAGCAACGCGAACGGGTTCATGAATTATGGAAGTTCTTGCCGAACATACGAATTCTATATAAAGTTCCATTTTACCCCACAAAACTGGTTTTCAAAACTTAATTTTAATTTAATAACTAGAAGCTTTTTCTATTGTTAAATATTTTTTGCATTATTTGGCCATGAATCTTTAACTTCCATGATCACTGTAAACCTATCTTCTTTAAGCTTTAAATTTATTCTTAACAGGTTACGGTTTTGCCTGTGTAAAAAATAAAAACAGGCTAATCATTCAATCAAGCCGTTGCTAAGATCTCGAATGTTCATCCGCCTTATTCAAATCATATGTGATATCAGATAATCATTTTTAAGGCCGGATATGGTTTGCATAATGACTAACAGTCAAGTTCTACTAATTCAAGAATCAAAAATTGTCAATACTTACGTAATGGTGAATAATTTTGAGGGCACTTAGTACTGAAGTAAATTGATGGATAAGGTTATGCTGTCCCACTCATTAACATACCTACATTAGTGACTAATAGTTATTGCTTTTGTGTAGTCCTAAATAAATTTTTGTTTTCGGCAACTAGAATTGCAGCACATGCCGAAACAAATAGACTGAAATTTAGATATGCACGTGTGCTCACACAATTCCCAAAGAACTAATGTGTTTCCTATTTAAATCCAACAAGAGGTAAAATAAACCAAATGATACACATATTAGGAACGTTGACGGTTTGCTATTTCCAAGCCTTCAGCCACAGTTTTACTAACATTTTCTAACTTTTTTTTATTTGCACTCATTTCAATTTTTTAGAAGTTCTACATTACAGTGCCGAGAATGACGCTAGCATTTTCGTCAGAATTATTGTTTTTGTAGAGTAATTTCATAGTTTAAATGACCAATTGTTAAAACTTATGTAAATGATTCCTGGTCATTCTCTAATATACAGAATTGCCAAATTGAGAATTCAAATCGGATTTGTTAGCCAATCTGCAACATAAACTTTAATTTCATTTCGGCTCCACATAATTTTAAAGTCAAATTGACAGTGAAACTGAATTAAAAACATTGTAAAAGTATTAAAAGAATGTACATACTCAGGTATGTATATATAATTTAATATGCATAGAGATCACATTGTTTTTCATTCCGGGAGAAGTTTCTAGGAAATTTCTCAAACTTACATAATTATATTTATAATTGTGTAAAACTCCTTGATTGGCAACTATTTTCAATAGCAAGATATATTAAAGGTTATCTAAAATTATTATATTAAAATATACTCTTGTGTTATGTTTTTCTTTTGTTCAACAGTTCCACTACATTTAATTATTCATTATTGAAAAGTATTGAAAACAGATTTAATTGTTTAAAAGTATTTAAAACAGTTCCAGCACATTTAATTATTCAACCGCGCACACTATCTTTTTCCGACTCGTTCGGTTGGCGACCAATTTTATACCATGGTAGCTATTTCTCAGCCTCCCTCTCCGGAATCGAACACTGATTCCCCATTTCCCGTTGCAACCATGGTAGTCCTAAATACTACCATCAATTGTTGATAGGGCAGACATTTAAACGATCTATCGTCGGTAAAAGACCATACGATTGGCAAATTATCTAGAGTTCAACCATTATAACGATTTAGCATTAAACATATAGTTTAAAAAATAAACTATGTAAAATATTTTTAAATAAAATTGTATATAACGTAAAACACCGCCGGCACAGTGACACTTACGACCGTTGACGAGTTTCATTCCTCTTCAAAGAATGAAACCCCATTTTTGTAAGGGGGGAGGAGTGTTATATAATTAATATCAGTTAATTATCACCCCCCTAAAATACAATTAAAATCCTTGCCAATCCATATCCTTTCCCAATACCAAAACAGCACATTAACAACACAATAGCACATTCCCACCAAGCAATAGACAAATTTTAAAATAAAATAACATCCCTAAAAATGCATGATCCTTATTCCAATAGATAATATTTGTTTGCCATAAGGTCCCAAATATTATACACTAAATACAACAACACTTCCCCCAATGAGTTCCCTGGTAAGATGTGCCGTTATAAAGTAACGGCGCATTGAACAAGGAAACGAAGAAAGGGATATGAATTGGAGTACAGAAGGATTCAGCCCTTTAAAATTTCTTTCTTCGTTTTCTTGTTCAATCCGATTCTAATCGGCAACTTTTAATGGTCTTAATATGTATTTGGCCTGTTTGTTTAATATGTATAATTCATTTTACCTGACAACCTACGACGACAAGCACGCAAATCAATGCATTGGGGCGTTCACAGTTCCATTCGGTTTTTAAAGAATGGAATAATGTAATTTTTTTCTTACAAACAATGTCATTGTCATAAGGTCTTTCAAAAGAGACATAATAATTTTATATTTTGATACAAGCGCACCCTTAAAGTTTTTCAAGATCTATAGAACTCAAAATGTTTACATTTTTGTCATGGTGAAGTCCATGAACGAGTGATGTCAATATACAAAATTGTATCATTGGGCAGCATCAAAGTCACAAGAGACCCGATTACATCCACAAAAACTGACCGAGTGGTGTGAATTTCACTCCGAAAGTGCGATTGACCGAAGTTTTTCGTCAAAGGAAGTGAATGCCATGTTAAGAACAATGCAGTTCCCTAACGTGTCAAGTTGGAAAACAATGTTCGGACACAGTTGGATGAAATTGACAGTGATATGTGGTTCTAAGATGGAGCCGCATACCACCCGGCTGGTCACCCAATTGATATATTGAAGGGGACGTTTGATAATCATGCAGAGAAATGGTCCAATCGAAGGGCAACTTAGCACCACTGGATACATTTTTTATGGGGTTTCATTAAGTCATGTGCTTATGTCAGCAAACCAAAAACGTTCGAGAACCAAACGAGAAATTGCCAATTATTTATTGGTTATTGTAATGTGTGGTCTAACCTTGGATGATTGACTACGACATATTTGCGAATGACCAGTTCCGGAAGTTTCCTTTGTTATAACTGTTTAAATTTCGTTACTGATTTGGGCGGACACTTGCATCGATGATTTTTCTTTGAGAAAGCACGGGAATACATATTAGAACGGAAGAGAAGAGCCATCGAAACTTTTCAAAACTCAGCAAAAAAGACCACAAATATGGGAAGTGAAGGAAAACACATTGACTACGAAAAAAAATTCCACGAAGCCATGGAATACATCCAACAAATTACAACGCAGGTGAAGCAACTCCAGGAGGAAATTCACTCTCTAAAGCAACCCACCAAAAACAGTGACGATGCCAGTATGGAGATAACGCCCTCTCCCAGCTGAAACCATCAAACATCTCCACCCAAACAACTATCACCAGCCCGTAAAGAATCCACTAAACGAGCCAAGCCAGCGCCGAGTCCCCTGCCTGCTCAGCACAAAAATGTTAGACCACCACCAATCTACATTAAAAAAATGACCAGTATCAAGGAAATAATCATAACAGTAGAAAATGCCCTTGGACACCGCAACTTCACCACAAACACTAAAGGCTCCTCTATCACCATTGCATCAGCATCTCTGGTTGCTCACGAGACAACCGTTAGAAAACTTGTGGAACTACGACACCAATTTTTTACCTTCCAACACCATCAGCTCAAACCAACAACATTCATCATTAGGCACATTGACCCAACTTGGACCAACGAAGAACTTTCGTCGGAGATCATCGGGATTTGCCCAGACCTGAAAATCCACAGGCTGGACTATTTTCAAACTCCGTACTTGCGAGAAAACAACTTAAGGAACCTACGGATTATCCAAATCCCTCCAAATGAAGATTGTTGGTGTCAAATTAAGTACTTGTTTACGCATAAGATCAGTATCGAGGAGCCTCATAAATAAAGCACCCTTCATTGCAAGAGATGCCAAGTCTCGGGACACTTGGCGGTGGGTTGCCACCTAAATATACGATGCGGCAGATGTGCCAATGAACATCAACCAGGAGAATGCAAAATCAATCCACAGGGTATGGAACCAGGAAAAATCCAAACCACAAACCCCGATCGATCCATTAACACTAAGGAACTCGCAGTGACATGCTGTAACTGCGGAGGTCCACATCGAGCCAATTGCTCCCAGTCCCCCCATAAATTGAGAATTCTCCAAAGAAGAGTAAAACCAACTATAACCAACAAATCCACACCAACCAAATCCACACCGCAGAACACATTACCGCAACCTACAAGGCCAGGAACATCATATGACGACGTCATAAAAAATAAACCAAACACGCCGACGTCAAACAACCCAAACTCCATTGGCCTCAACCTGGATATCATCGGCTACATCAAGAGTCTACAAACTATGCTTCCTAAATTGAAGCATATGTCGCATATCGAAAAAAGGGTCAGATTCTCTCACTTGTAACTTCCCACATTCTTTCCCTCAATGGCTGAACTAACGCCCTCAACACAGAGTCTATATGCTCCAACATCCGTAAGCAACACTTACGGTTGTTTGTTAAAACCTTCTCCCCAACTCCAAGTCCAACTCCCGAGTATCCATCCCCAATTATACATTTATTTCAAACCCCAGAACTACTGAATCCCATGGAGGTGCTGGCATCCTACTAAGTAATAAACTTCAATTCACCGAAATCAGGTTCGCCAATGTTTTCAATATCGAATACACGACAGTTAAACTTTTTTGTGAAAACAAAAAAGTAATCATATTAACATCCAATTTGCATCCACCCAACACGAGAACCAGACTTCCCTGACTCTCACATATCTCAAAAATTCAGACAATGTCTCGCCGCACCATTCAGAATCAGTGGACACTGGAACGCTCGACATACAGCATTCAACGACATCAACAATAACAAGTACGGTTGCCAACTTTAGGACCTCCTCTCATCTCACCCATATACGTACATCGACAGTCCGCTGTAGCCAACTCGTGTCACCAACTCGACGCAGTCAACAGTCCGCAGTCCTGTCCCGAACTTCTCCAAGACTAACTGGAAAAGGTCAATAGAGACGTCGCCTAAAGTTTTTCTAACTAGCAAATCCCCGAATCTTCTAACCTAATCCCTGCTGATATCGATCGAGCACCCCTAAAAATTGGGCAGACCCTCAAGGATGCCCTAACCAGCAATACACCCAACACCATCTCTCATAATCATTTAGGAAAACCTTTACCCAACATCCTAACTAAATTGCTGTGCCTCTAAAAACAACTCCGCCAAAATCCCCATATAAGATTCTGCCCCTTTATTAAATGTCAGATCCAACTCCTGACCAGCCTAATAAATGAACATTTAAAAAAGTTCGCGGATCAGACCTATACCTCTACACTTAACAATATATAACCCAACCGTGATCTCCTCAAAAACATCAATCGACTAACTGGTGGGAAGTTTCAACCGCGAATCGATCACCTTATCAACTCACTCAGCAACAATCTTATCCAATCCAACGCGGACATAGCCAATTGCCTCGATGACCACTTCTCAAAGATCCATCAACAAAATGATGCCCTCTCACTCCTAATTTTCGAAACACTGTAAACGAATATATTTTACTCAGATTACCCGCATCTTATACTCCTTTCATATGGAAATTTAACGACGCAAACAAGGCGTCACCAGTCATCATCGGCACGTCAAAGAGAAAAGACGTTTATCTGGCAACAGGGGAAAGAAAAAGAAGAGAAAAAAAAATTCGTGGCGCGAGTGTAAGTGTGCAAGTGTGGTCACCACTGAGAGCGGTTGTTTTAAAAAAATATTGGAAACAAACATAAAGCGTTAAAGAGTTCGTCACCTTTCATGAAAAGGGGGCAGGCAGACCTGTAAACGATGTCACGGAGCCGACTCGAGCTACAGCCGAGTCTTATAACAAAGCGGCGCCAGCCAAATGCAGACGGCGAAAAAAATGTAAAAGAAAAGAAAAGTAAATACACAGGAGCAGACAAACAATTCAACGAATTGGTTGACCTTGGCCCAAGTGAAATCGAGTTACCTGCTGATGAAGACAACAATATCACAGGTACTGCAACAGATCCGGCGGAATTAGAAAAACTCCTTGCGGATATCGACACAAAAAAAGAGGAACTCAATAAACAAAGAGAAGCAATCCTCAAATTAAAAGACCTGGTGCAGCAACAACAAAGCCATGAAAATACAACAACACAAAGGAAAAATCATGAACAACAAGCAAACAAAAGGCAGTAAACAAAGGAGATGCAGCAGCAGCAAACAAACCAGCACATCGTAACCAACAAAAAGGAAAAGGCGCCGCCTATAATATTTACGTCCATGGAAACAAAGGACGTTATAAAATTAGGTGAGTTAACATGCAAACATTTTAAAACGAAAAAATTAATAATTCTAAAATCAAATGAATGTGCCATAATATTGAAGGTTATCGCAAAGTAATGACTGCTTTGGGTAGGACAAAAAAAGAGTACTACACCTACACCCCGAAATCGGAGAAAATAGTCTCCATGCTCCTAAAAGGAGTTGACCCATGTTTTCCCCCTGAGGAGGTATTCGAGGAATTAAAAAATGTCGAAAGCGACAATTTAAAATTTACAGGTGTGAAACCCTTCTCTACCACCAACTCCAGAAAACGCAATTACAAATTGCCTTTATTTATTGTATCACTGAGTCCCAACAGTAAAATTGATGCACTCCGATACATCAAACACCTCAATCACCAAACAATAAGTGGGGAAAAAATAAGAAAAACCGATCGCGTATTGCAGTGCATGCGTTGTGAAGGCTTCGGGCACGCGGCATCAAACTGCCAAATGTAATTCAGGTGCGTAAAGTGCCCCCCCGGCCATATCATTGGTTAATGTCCCTTGGGCAAGGAACAGTTTCCAGATAGGAAAACACTGTCCTGTGTCCTCTGTAAAAATACAGGTCACACTGCAAATTTTAGAGGATGTCCTAAATTTCAACAAATGAAATTAAAATTTGGAATCCAAAAAGAAACAAGTTGAAGAAGAGAAAAAAATGAAAACTCGTTCTTACAACAATTTCGTTGTCCATGGAGCATACATATAGTAATGGAAGGATGCCTGCGCCAGTGGCACATTCGGAAATAATAACAATGTTATTAACCATGCAAGGACAATTTGCCGAATTTCAAAAAAACACTGACTGAACAAAGAGCACGAATAGATACTCTCTATTCAACCCTGTTCTCAAATAAATCTTCACATCAAAATCTTCAACCCTCCGTATGAACTAAACCTACAAATTATTGCTGTGAAGGTAAATTCACTAATCCACATCGAACGAAGGGATCATTTAGGCAATATGCTTCAAGCCGAATGCCCAGATGTGCTCTTGGCTAGCGAAACTAAGCTAAACCAAGGTCACAAATGGGCTACAAAAATTATAACATAATCAGACGAGATCGACCACACTCTACTCGAGGGAGTGGGGACGCTATCTTAGTTAAGAAAGGTCTTCACCATAACGTCGTTTACAGCACGGAAGTACACAAATGCCAGGTGCTAGATGCATGTATTATAGACATTCTGCTAAAAAGTCAAAGGCATCTATATATAGTCGCTGCTTACGCTCCTGAATATGTTCAGGGTACCCAATTTATCAGTGAAATCGATACGCTTTTCCGAAGTCTCAAGTTAGATTCGGAAAAAAATTACTTTTGAATGGCGAGTGATTTTAACGCCAAGCACAGTGCCTGGGGCAATTTGACCTCGAACACCAGAGGCAATGCCTTGTTTGATTGGTGGCAAACAAATGCGATAGAGCATAAACTAGAATTGTACGCTACAAGTACACCGTCTTATCCAAGAGGTAACTCCTTCCTGGATTTAGTTATGACAAATGATCGAATTCAGTTACCAGATACCGAGGTAACTACTCGAAATTGTCTTCGCACAATTGAGAACGATAGCGATCATTACGGACTCGGAACCGTAATACACGTGCCCAACGAGCACTATCTACTTGATCAGTATGACCAGATACACTCTCTCGATTTCCGAAAAGCACATTGGTATATATATGTATACGTATTTCCCATATGGTCTTGTATATCGTCGGTCCAAATGGAGAGACTTCGAATTCTCGAAAGGAAACTCCTAAAAAGATGCATCAACCACTCTAGAAGGCGTCATGGTCGCCATTACCCCAACGTTCACATATATGAGGACGCCTCCATTACCTCTATCAACCAGTACTTGCTAGCATACAAGTACCTCGACAGCATTCAGAATAGAGAGAGCCTACTTGTACGGGAGTCTTGCATTCCTGACACTTCTCTCTTTCGATCTCTTCAAATTCGACCACCACAATTTTTTCTAGTACACAACTGAAGAAAGAACAGTTCCCAACAACATTCCTTCCTGAACCCGTCCCATACGGTCTACTCCTAACACACTACAAACACGCTCGCACAGTACAAGACAGCACAAATACACATGCACACACCGGCCAAAGCGCAGATTATCAAACGCCGAAGACGTGGCCTGCGTTTACTGCTGCAGTTAATACCTACCGGTCTTGTATGATTTCTTTCCCACCATCCCACCATCCCTCCATTCAAGTAGTTAGAGAACATTGGAACTAACCCTGTCCACACTATCCTTAAAAGACCCCCCTCCCCTTTTCAGATATCCTGAGACGAAGCCTAACATCCTCACGGATGTGGGTGATTCTGGTTATAGTAAGATGACCAGAACCCAGAGACAAAATGAACGACACAATTGTCCTTGTCTCTCTCTGCCACTCCTTTTTTTATTGAGTCAGTCGATGAGTCAGTCTCATGTGATCGAACCCACGGCCAATGGCCAGTCCATCTTAAAAACCAAACCCCCGGCAAAAAAAAATTGTAAGTCGTAGAAACCATAAAATAAAGACTAATAGTAACTAATAAAGCATATACTCCATCGTTTCTCTATCGCGGCTCACATCGATCTTTGTGACTTTGCGTAGTTACGGCGGGGTAGATTGCGTGTATTCATCAATTTTACAACGGGTCCTGTCTATAGGAGTTCAACTGACCATTGGGAGATACCTCAGGCGGCTCGTTGTGGGAACGACAAGGCTCGAATACTGGCTTCGGGCCCAATCCCACGTCAAAGGACCAGGACAACAGAGGTACACCGGCTCCACCAACATAGGTGCTAGGAAATAGGACGAACCTACCCACTTCAGGTAAGGACTAACATAAAACACAACGACATATAACATTTACATGACCAAGCAATTGCCCCTAAACGGGTTCATGCCCTATTTTAAAAACCTCTGCAACTTAGCGGCCGGTCTTTTTAAACTATTACTTTCACATAACTAGCGCTCACATACTTTCCAACGGTCCTCCAGAGTTCCTTTGTATTTTTGGAAGTAATAAATAAAAGTATACCGTACATGCACCTTCTTTTCTGCCACCTTCCCAGAATCTCAATGTAACATGAACAAAACGAATATGAATTAACACATAACAATAAGAGGACATTGTTAGTTTTCCAAAACATGTTTTGGTCACCAGATAAGGCCGCCAGAAATGGAAATATTCTAAGCAAAATTGGACTACTGAAAGAGACCAAAGGAAATGATGGGATGTCCCAATGATATCACGTTTACGTCCACTTATCAACATAGGGTATTTTATTAAAATCCTTGGGGGATATATATAAAAGGTGGTTAAATTTTAAGGGCCGTTGTTGAATGTGAACCACACCTAAACGTCAAATTTTTTCTGTATTTCATTTGACATTTAGCAATTTCAGACGAACTCAATGATCCGTGGAGAAATACACAATCGAGCAATGCGTTAAAGTTATTCAGGCTTATTATGAAAATGGGCGTTCAAATAAAAATGTATATCGTGCACTTCGTGATTTTTTCGGTCAATTTAATCGTCTAAATGTGCGTACAATCGGAAAAAACGTGCAAAAATTTGAGCAAACCGAGTCTGTAGGAGATGTGAAAACACCAGTGCATGCTCGTACAGCTCGTACTGCAGAAAATATTGCTGCTGTTCGCGATAGTGTGGCTGAAGTGCCGTCCACCTCTACTCGTCGTCGTGCCCAACAATTGCACCTCTCACGCTCGTCATTGATGAATATTATGCATAAAGACTTGCATTTACACGCTTACTAGGTGCAATTGACTCAAGAACTAAAGCCTCTTGACCATTTCAAGCGTCGTCAATGGTCAGAATGGTGGCAAGAAATGGCAACAGCGGATGATCAATTTTCGAAGAAAATCATCTTCAGTGATGAGTCACATTTTCACCTCAGTGGATTCGTCAATAAGCAGAACTGCCGCATTTGGACGAATGCTAATCCAAGAGTGATTGTCGAAAAACCAATGCACCCACAAAGAGTGACTGTTTGGTGCGGTTTATGGGCTGGCGGCATCATCGGGCCGTATTTTTTCCAAAATGAGGCCGGTCAGGCAGTTACTGTGAATGGTGTTCGCTATCGTGAGATGATAACGAACTTTTTATGGCCCGAATTGGAAGATATGAATGCGGACGATATGTGGTTTCAACAGGACGGTGCCACTTGCCACACAGCTAACGAAACAATGGCCCTTTTGTGCGACAAATTCAATGGCCGTGTTATCTCACGTGGTGGTGATGTCAATTGGCCGCCAAGATCATGTGATTTGACACCGTTGGACTTCTTTCTTTGGGGTTATTTGAAAGAAAAGGTGTACGTCGATAAGTCAGCAACAATTCAAGAGCTAAAGGATGAGATAATTCGGCACATTAACGGCATAGAACCTCAATTATGCCTCAGCGTCATCGAAAATTTGGACTATCGGATGGAGGTGTGCCGCCGACGTCGCGGCGGCCATTTGGCCGATATTTTGTTCCATGCCAATATTATCATAATAAAATGAAATGACAATAATTTCCTAAATAATTTGTTTTATTCAAAATCAACATCGGCCCTTAAAATTGGACCACCCTTTAGGATGTTGCAATAAGAAGGAACGAGTTTAAGTACGAATGAGGCTTAGACGTTTAAGATTTTTGAGCCTATTTTTTCCACTTAAAGTTCCATCTTTGGCCATTTTTTATAATTCAAGAATGTGGCAAAGATATTGAAAACCTACCATGATAATGTTCATACAAATAATACATTTCCCCCACTTTTTTTCGTCATCATAATCGATCGATTGAAAGTGAAATTGCGGAAATTGTTGCAAAATTAAAAGAAACTGGTTCGGGAAACGTCGTTTAACCGAAAGGAGTGCTGTAGTGCGAGCGAATGTGCCCAAAAATCCTAACCCCTCCGAGGGCACATTACATCAAATTTTGATATAATCTCTAAAGGTTTAACATAAGAACTGGCACCTTAACGCGATGTCTTCGCCAATTGACAGCAGAAGTAAAGGTAAATCGATGAAAAATTTTTCACAAAATATCGTCTTTAGCCTATTTTCATCTCAGTAGCGACTATCGTGGGGTTATTCGAGCTCATAATTTAAAATTATATTGGGTGTAAAAATAAAGTTTGAGGATTCTACTTTGTGCTCTAACCATGTCATCCCGTATGCCAACAAAACATAATTGTAATTGTATCACGCATATAGAGATTATATTCCATAAATAAAAACATGTATTTACTGGTTCCGGCGTTTTAAAAATGGGGTTTTGACACCAGCGATAAGCTTGATCATGCATCAACTTTAACGGCTAAACCGCAAATTCATGGCAAGAAGCTATTGCTATGCGTCTGGTGGGACCATTGAAACGTAAGGGTCCCCAATATGCCAAAAGGGATGAAAAGTCATCTTTTAGCACGACAACGCTCGGTCACATGTTGGAAAAGTCGTCAAGGAAATTTTGGTGGCGTTTCAATGGGATGTTCTACCCCACCCACCTGCTACCCACTACCACTTGTTCCGGTCGATGACTCATGGCTTAGCCGAAGAGCAGTTCAGTTTTTACAAAGAATCCAAAAATTGGGTCGACTCTGGGATTGCTTCAAAAGACGAGGAATTTTTGCAACACGGAAATCGTATGGTGCCTAATAGATGGATAAAAATCATAATTAACAATGGATAATACCGTGAATAAAATACATTGTACCAATTTTTCTGAGTAAAGCTTCAAAGTTACAAAGCCCTAAAAACTTATTTGTATTCCCAATATTTCTTGATTGGCTGTAGACAAAAAACAAAAAAAAAAAAGGCTTGCGATGGATGAGTTATTGCAGTAAAGCAGTTAACGGTTTGCCAACTCAATTTGTCGTATAGGCATACCAGAAGGGGCAATATGTATTTACCTGCATTCATTACCCCTGCCTTACTTTCATGCCCGGTCGGTATAGTTTGATAGCAAAAGGCTTGTAATAATCTCCTTTGAGTAGGGAAGTTATAAAAAACAGTGCCTTATCCAAAGCAACTTCTATGGTTTACTTTATAGAACCGATTCTGTTATTGGTATTCTCTAATATGCTTGAAATATATGTAAATATCTGAAGAAAACTTATCATCGTCTTAGACACAAACATTTTAAATCACGATAAAAGTAGTTCAGATGAACCACATTTAAATAATATTAATATGTTAGGTTTAATGAACAAGAGCGTGCTCGAAAAAGTGTGTGCGTACAATTCTCTTATCGATGCAGCGCACATAACATACGAAATGAAAAGTATAAGTGTATAAAATAGTTTGGTACCCTAACTACGCCGATCTTGCAAAGTGTACTTTTTGATAGAAGTAGAATCCAGAAGCATAACTGTACACCCGCAGTGTCGAGCATCTTATTAACTCTGTAGAATAACTAATGCTTCCGCAAAGTATATAAAATTAAAGCAGACAGTGGTTAGTATTCAAATAAAAATACAAACAAAGAAAAAACCTCTAAGAATATGTACCCAATAGGAGAGAAAAGTATTTAATATGTCACCAATCTCAGCACCAAGGCCACAGTAAAATTCACTTAATAGAAACACGCTAGCTCTGCATATGAATCTTAATTAGCCAACATGACGAGAACTTCACCTGACGGCATGTTCAAATCCCAACATCGTTAGGAGTTTATAGTAAAATGTATTTCACGTTTAGAGTTCAACCGTGGGTCAATGAGACTGTCTTACGCGGTATAGTAGCCTGAGTTACTGACACATCTCCGTGCTTGTAAAGGGAATAATAATTATCTATAAACCTACATTCCAAAGACGGCACAAGTTGGCATTAATAAGGCGATCCACTATGATTCAGATTTCGGACAACCGATAAAATGACCCAAACTCGTGCTCTTCACAAAGAGTGTTCACTCTTACACAATTCGACCATTGACCAAAGGTATCTTATGCCACATTTTGACGAGAAGATTAGTTTAATAATATCGCTTATTTATACTTATTTGTGTTTTGCCTAAGTTTACCTTTCATTACTTTCATGCATTTCAAGTTCAGCAAGGATTTCGGAGAGATTCAATTTCTTTGAGGTTATTTTTCGACAGTTATAGGTATCGGCTACCTCTGTTTTGCATTTCTTCATACTAACCCAACATATTCAAAATCGGCTATGACCTTGAAACTCTTATTTCACTGGAATGCATCGGCCATTCTCCTCACAGTAAATGAAGATGAATTCGGGCATAATGAAATTGATCGTAACTTGAAAAAAGACAGCTTTTTTATCTCGCAAGTGCAAGGTAATAATGCGGATTATTAATTTTTATGTTTATTGTTAGTCTTCACTTAAGACATTACCGGAGCGATTATTCGAATTGTGCAACGATCACCAAAGGTTGGTACATTCAAGGTCATCTGGTTGTTTCTTTTCTTGGTTTGCCTTATTCACTCGTAAAGATTGCAGAAAATTGCGATACGCAGTACTCAGAGTCTTTTACAAAAAAAAATTAAAAAGAATGTTTGTCGGGGAATTGAAACAATGTGAGAGGGAGATTCAGTAACATAATAGTTTATGCTTGCAGCTAGAATTGGATAGATAAGAACGGTGAACAAAAGAAAAGGGGGAAGGAAATTATTTTAATTCACCATTTATCTAAAAAGTGTGATATTCTGCTTGCAATTTCTCTCTTAATGCATGGTTATATCCAAGTCGTTAGAATATGTTGTAAAGGACGCCTAATTCACACCCTATTGGCTACGATGATGTCAGAAAAAATCCAGAAATTTCCCAGTGGAGTGCAACAGGTTACGCAACAAAGAGCACTAATAGCGAAACCGACAGCAATACACGAAATCCGTAAACAAACGTAAAGAGTTGTGGAGTCTGATCGGCAAAGGCAAAAAATGACGCGTTGAGCGTCCTAATGGACAGCGCCTACAGGATAGTGTTAGAAGGACTACACAATGTAAGGTAATGGAAAAAGTCATCAATACAGAGTTGGTTAAGTATTTGGAGTGCAACGGACTTCTGAATGATCGTCAATACGGATTCCGTCGCAGGCGGCCCACGGGAGACCTTTTGACACTTATAACCTATCTATGGACATCTGCGATTGAACGGGATGGCGAGTCAAGGGCGGTCGCATTGGATATCTCCAAGGCTTTTGACCGCATCTGGCACGGGGCATTGCTGAGCAAACTTCGTTCATATGGACTTTCCCAACAGCTTTGCGACTGGACGAGGAGCTTCCTCGAGAATCGATCGATCCGGGTTGTTGTCGACGGCGAGTGTTCGGATCTGTATCCTGTTAATTCGGGGGTGCCCCAAGGTTCTATTATGGCTCCAACCTTGTTCTTGCTTCACATAAATGATTTGTTGGAGACAACGGATAACAAAGTGTTCAGTTTTGCGGATGATAGTACGCTTGTTTCCTCCTTTTCGAGTGATCGGCCGATTGGTGCATCAACGTCGCACCAGCTGAGATGTAGACAGATTGACTCTCAGAATCAGGATCTGGATAGAGTCCTGCAGTGGGGAAAGGCCAATATTGTCGACTTCAACGCAACGAAGACCCAGTATACTACATTCACAAAGAAAACTGGATCATCGATTCCACAGCTGATGATGAGTGGCCGGGCCCTCGAGGCTGGGGAAAGTTTGAACTTGCTCGGCGTCACGGTCTGTGGGAATGTATCATGGCATAAACACGTATCGGGTTTCGCCAGATCAGCCTCAGGAAAACTGAGTTATCTTTTTAGAGCCAAGAAATATTTTACTCCGGCCCAACTTCTTCTCCTATAAGAATCCCAAATTAGACCCGCGCTCGAATATTGCTCTCATGTTTGGAGCTCGGCTCCTAAACATACCCTCGACCTACTTGGGAGCATACAGAGGCGGGCGATCCGCCTGATCGTGGACTCGGCGCTGACGTCGGGACTACAGTCGCTATCACATCGAAGGCGCGTAGCCGACCTCTGTCTGTTTTACAGATATTATCACGGGTGCTGTTCTTCGGAGATTCTTGGCATTGTTCCACGCAATTCGGTTTATATGCGCTCCACAAGACAATCCGACGGATCGCACCCGTTTGTGGTTCATCTCCCGACGGCGCGAAGATCCCTGTATCAGAACTCGTTCCGTTACAGAGCGGGGAAGCTGTGGAACTGCCTTCCCATGCAAGTGTTCCCGGAGCGTTACAACCTGCAACTGTTCAAAAAGAACTGCAACAGTTATTTGATGGCATCTCGGGGCGCCCACTCGACGCTATAGGTTCGCCTCTCCCGAGAGAAGTCTAATAAAAAAAAAAAAAAACAAAAAAAAAAATAAAAAAACTGCGGTAATACAATGTGAAGGAGCAGAGTGGACATGTCCAGAATCATTTTTGATATCTTCCCGCTGTGTGAAAACACGAGGAATGGAACATCAGTGAAAGAACCATCAAAGATATGCTTATGGCAGGAAAGGTCTAACCAATCAATAACATACCGCAACTGAATGCAATTCTTAATACTGTGGTGAAGTTTGTTTTAACTGAAAGATAAGAAATTTTCATCACCCGCTTTATTACAAGCTTTTAAGCAAGCATTTTTTTCTAACGATTAAGAAAACAGCGCCTTGTGCTCATACCTAAAGAAGCCAATCAACCAGAAGCGCCCGTTTTTCATGCTTAACAGGAAACTACGTGAACGAACAATTGCCATTCATCTATAATAGAATAATTCATCCAGAACACACCTGGACTTTTCGAGGGACAATATAAGTTTAAGAACTGTAGGTCTATAGCGTTTGCGATGATAGTGAAGAACGTGTGATTCGAGCTGACGCTGTGACAATTAGAATCACCAAAAATTGAACCAATGCTTAAAACATCAGGCTACTGGCGCGTGTACGAATTCGATTTCTAAACTCAAGTACGCTCAACTGATGTGGAATCGTTATGTTATCGCTATGGTAAACGGCTCTGATGCATTTTCTTATTCGATTTTCGTTCGGTGTTCTTCACTATTTGTTTGTGTGTTGTGTGTTGTGTGTGTATCTGTTAGAAACGCCACAGGTTTTATCTTTATCTATTGTATGCGATATCGCCCGCAACGCGATAGCTGAGAGGTGACACCAGATGCCAAAAAGGCATTTAACTCCGGCCAGTTGGAAACATATTCTAGAAATATTAGACAATTTACAACTATCAACTCTCGTAATGTGCATACAGCAAGCTATCTCTCTGGTAGAATACTGCTGCTTGACACCGATGAACGACCACAAAAATATGAAACAATAGCGGACGGTCAATGGTAAAGAGGCTGTGGGGGTAAAAGTAGGTTGCCAACGTATGGCACAGGATTCACTGTAATCCCCCAACGATGATCCGCAGAAATAAATGAAAAAAACACGTTCTTATTTATTCAAATTTATTTCTATTTATTTATTGGTGAAAACACGCAAATTGTGGTGAATGGCACAATATGGATTGAACTTAATTACACAGCTAAAAATTGGGTGTTAATTGTATTTGCCAACATGAATCACAGCCTCACTGGATTAATCAGAATATCTATGATTTACTATTTCACTTCTGTTAAGCAGGGAATGCAGTACGCGACGGGAACGCCAGACTGTTCAGCTGGTCGGTCGTACGCAAATCGCGAATATAGGTGAACCGTCAAAACAGGCTTCGGGAACTAAAGAACTTTACCTGTACACTAACTCTATCGAACGACTCCTTGGGCTTTTTTTTTTTCCTGAACTAAACGAACTATCTCATCCGCAGATACAACCAGGTTCAGATACAAATAGCGACTCAATTTTTAGCTGTGTAGGGGTTTCTCTATCCTATAGGAGAAACAGCCCACAATTCCAACCACAATACCTACCCATTTCCTTGATAGGTATTTACCTGTAAAACATGTCAAAGGGACGCATAGCTAAACTCAATTATGCATTATCTGCATAGAATAATGAGTTTAGCTATGCGTCCCTTTGACATGTTTTACAGGTAAATACCTATCAAGGAAATGGCTAGGCATTGCGGTTGGAATTGTGGGCTGTTTCTCCTATAGGATAGAGAAACCCCTACAAGGCCGCTGTTGAAGTGTCCCGCCGTGCTTCCTCGGTTGAGGGAAGAGCGGGGACCTTTTATTTTGAATATTTATTAAAACGCAGGATTAATTTATCTTCTGTTTAATTTTCTGTTTATTCTTTCTTTTCTTCTTATAACTTCTTTTTATCTATTGTAATAACTGTAACAGTCAACTTCCTCTTTTTCTCAACTCAAAACACAACTAGAACTGATAACACAAACTTCTAACTAAAACTGATTTTTTCTATTCTATTTTCTCTCTGTGACTTTTCACATTAATCAATTTGGACGAAAATCCAAGTTACTATGTTTTGAACAAATAAAAAGGTGCAGGTTATTAAGTGTGCTGTAACTGGTAATATTGTGAATGTTTATGAATGGTATGTATTAAGTGAGAATGTAATATATGTTAAGTGAAGTTTTTAAGAATGTGTTAGGAGATTCAGTGTTAAATTTAATAAGGGTAGTATTCTGGAATACAACATCCCACCCTTCTTCGAGAAAGAAAATTATCCTTGAAGAGAATAATTTTCTAGTAACTATAGGTTAGATTAAGATTAATTAACGACTTGGATTTTCGTTCAATTACATTACAATGGTTTTCAAAATTAATCTTTCATCAAAGGTTACAATAATCAAAAAGTTCTTAATACTAGAAAAATAATCTATTTACATTATATATTAACTAAATTTTTCCAATAATCAAAAAGTTCTTAACACTAGAAAAATAGTCCAAAACTTATAGAACCTCCCATATTAGCTTACCCTGACTTCAATCAAGACTTTATAGTAACTACGGACGCTAGCGACGTTGGAATAGGCGCGGTCTTATCGCAGGGAGAAATTGGCCAGGACAATGCTATTTGTAATGCTAGCCGTACCCTTAACGACGCCGAATCCAGGTACAGCACGACAGAAAAGGAACTACTGGCAATCATCTACGCCGTCAAACAATTTTGCCCCTACATCTACGGACGAAGGTTCACAATATGTACAGACCATAAACCACTACAGTGGCTCATAAATCTGAAGGACCCGACATCAAGATTGGCTCGTTGGAGAATATTGCTAGAAGAATATGAATACCAAATTATTTACAAGGCCGGAAAATACAACTCCAACGCAGATGCACTTAGCCGCCTCCCTATTCACCTCCAAGACACACAAGAGGTAGGCAAGGTACTAGTTACCACTAGAAGCAAAACAAGAGGTCAAGGCACCGCTGAACCATTAGTAGCCGCTAGTGAGGAAATTACTCTCTGACATACCGAATGTAAGATAATCGAAATTTCTAAACCCATAGAGTATGCCAAAACCCGGTCACCCATTCAGATCTTTATATTACCCAATAAAGAAGGCCAAACCGAAAAGATACTTAAAACCATCCCACCTATACACGTCCGAATCCAAACGAAATAAAATTATACCCAAACACGACTAAATCCCCTTCATATATTGTTACTACGTTGCCGCTAAACATAGAAACCGAACCCAGCTTTGAACAAACACTCAGCAAAATTCATAACTATTGTAAAAAAGAAAAGGTAAACCATATCGACATTTCTATCCCAAAACAAGATCCAATAAACCCCCGCCTTAAAAATGCCATAATACAAACATTCGCCCAAACCAAGATCACCGTGTATCTTTACTCTGACAAAAGAATCTATATGGAAACTGACAGGATATCGCTCAAATCCTCCGTGACTTCCATAATTCGCCTTTTGGAGGGCACCAGGGAGTCTCCCGCACAATCAAACGTGTTAAAACAAGGTACTTTTGGCCAACCCTCATAAAAGACACGAAAGAATTCATCCGCAAATGCGACTCGTGTCAAAGAAACAAACTAACGCTAAACAGAAAAATCCCGATGAAAATCACAACAACAAGTACAACCCCCTTCGAACGAGTAGCTCTAGATATTGTGGGCCCGCTCCCAACTAGTTACGAAGGTAATAAATACATATTAACGTTCCAAGATGACTTAACAAAGTTCACTGAAGCTATACCGCTACCCAATGCGGAAGCACCCACCATAGCTCGTAGTTTTGTAGAGAAAATCATATGTCGTTTCGGAATACCCGACGCGGTAATAACGGACCAAGGCACCAATTTCCTAAGCCACCTTTTTAAAGAAATATGCAAGATTCTAAAAATCAAAAAGATACAAACAACACCTTATCATCCCCAAACAAATGGAGCCTTAGAACGTAGCCACCGAACGTTGGCCGAATATCTCAGACACTACGTTAACAAGGACCAGCTCTCATGGGATACTTGGCTACCATATTCAATGTTTGTGTATAACACCACACCGCACAGTAGCACCGCATTTAGCCCTTTTGAATTACTCTATGGTTTTCCTGCACGAATACCGAATTCGCTCAGCATAAATCCGCAAACGTCATACAACTATGAGAACTACGCTAACGAACTAAAAGCCCGCCTACAGTACGGTTACAAGATTGCTAAAAACATATTGCAGGACAAAAAGGAAAAATCTAAGGCGTGTTATGACAAAGGGACAAGCCATAAAACATTCAAAGTTGGCGACAAGGTACTCATAAAAAACCATACCAGGAAAAATAAGCTCGCTTCCTTATGGGAGGGTCCCTACGAAATACACAACATAGTATCCGATGAAAACTCAGAAATCAAAATAGGAAATAAATTCAAAGTTTTACACAATAATAATATAAAACTATTTTCGGAATAAATAAATAACCCATACACACAACATAACCAAATTTTTAACGATTATCTTAAAATTAAACACGGTTGGAAAATTTTCCATAAATTTAAGGAAAAGATAAACACATAACAAATGGCCTTTGTTTTTTTATTCAATATATATGAACTAATCAAACAATTGTAGGAATTGACGAAAACGAAAAAAAAAAAAAAAAAAAGTTAAAGAGGGGGAATAACGAAAGAAAATTTTAGAGGTAATATATATTGGAAATTTTGGAATTAATATATATTCGAACGGAAAAGGAAAGAAAGAAAATTTTATTGGTAATATATATATTGGAAATTTTGGAATTAATATATATTTACGGAAATGAGAATTTTGAAACAATAATATTAATATTATATAATTAATATAATAAGTAATAATAATTTTTGGATAAGAAAAGAAAAGGTTCCAAGGAGAAATATTTAAATATTCCTAAAAAGTAGAGAGAAAAGTCGCTAGAAAAAAAATTCTTACTCTAATAATTGTTGTCTTGAGTGTTGCTGTTTTTTTTTTTCTTCAGTTTTCCTTAGTTGTTTCCTTTGTGTTTTTTTTTTTTTTTTTCCGCCAGGCAGACTTCACATCCTAAAGTTGATTTGCCTATCCTGGTCTTGGCTGCTTTCCTTTTTTTTTCTTTTTTTTTTTTGTTTGTTTTTCGTTGTTTTATGTTTACTTTTTTTTTTCTTCTTCTTATTTGGTTATTTCTCTTGTGTTTTATTTCATATCAGTTGTTTACTTGGGTTGACGTCAATTTAATTTGTCTCCTTTTACATTTTAATTGATTTCTTTTAGTTTCTCGTATTTTTATATCAGTTGAATTTGGCTTATTGATTTTCTTCTTTGACTTTCATAATTTTTAATTCGTTTATTGGTTCTACTTTTTCTATGGTTTTTTAGTGAATCCTCAGATGTTAATCCTTTTAGCGAGTCCTCAGATATTAATCCATTTAGGTTTTATTTTTTTTTCTTATTTTGTTTTTATTTCTTCATGGGATCCTTTGGTTGGATCATCCCACCGCTGCCACCAGTGTTGAAGTGTCCCGCCGTGCTTCCTCGGTTGAGGGAAGAGCGGGGACCTTTTATTTTGAATATTTATTAAAACGCAGGATTAATTTATCTTCTGTTTAATTTTCTGTTTATTCTTTCTTTTCTTCTTATAACTTCTTTTTATCTATTGTAATAACTGTAACAGTCAACTTCCTCTTTTTCTCAACTCAAAACACAACTAGAACTGATAACACAAACTTCTAACTAAAACTGATTTTTTCTATTCTATTTTCTCTCTGTGACTTTTCACATTAATCAATTTGGACGAAAATCCAAGTTACTATGTTTTGAACAAATAAAAAGGTGCAGGTTATTAAGTGTGCTGTAACTGGTAATATTGTGAATGTTTATGAATGGTATGTATTAAGTGAGAATGTAATATATGTTAAGTGAAGTTTTTAAGGATGTGTTAGGAGATTCTGTACTGACACCGCTGTTGTGGAATACCATATATGACGGTGTGCTTAGAGTCAATGAATTAGAAAGAGTAAGAATTGTTGGGTTTGCAGATGAATTGGCGATAGTAGTCAGAGCTATTTATCTTGATGACGTGGAAAGTAATCGTGACCAGAGCATTATAAGCTGGCTAGATATGACCGCTCATAAGACGGAGACAATTTAAATAAGCAGCACGGCTGGAAGGAAATCAAACCTAAGCAAACTCCTGTTTTTCAAGAGGTGGACGCACCGGATTCACAAGAGAATCACCCGAGAATACGGACACAAATGTGCTGATATATCTTAGTCTTGTGCCGGCACGGGCACGGGTCCACTAAGATTCCACTGTCTGTTCACTTGATGAAACACTGCCAGCAATGCCGTTCACACGAGAAGAAAATAAAACACTGGTAGATGGTAGGGTGGTTGGTCTTTGAAACGGAGCGGACACAGCCAGAAATAAACACACAGGATATTGTTTTGTATAAACGATTTTTATTGTGTTAAACTGGTTTTAATTTGATGATGGTGATTTATTTAGTGTTCCTTGGTTTTTATTTTGGTTAGGATTGATATGTTTTACAAAAGTATTGACAAGTTTGTATGACTTAATGCTATTGGATTGTATTTTCTGGTCCCGATTAGTACAAGTTTATTATTCGTGTTTGACGGCATTTTTAAACTTAATAATGATTGCAAATTCACTGAACTGTAGAACACACACCAATTGTATCGGAAAATGTCTCGAATTTTTCTTTGTCTGCCTTTTGCAAAATGGCTATAAAACTCTCAGACGCAGTCGACGAATCACACTGCCCACCAAAACTCGACTCACTGATTCAACCCTCAGTTCGGGGTAAGTTTGTGGTGTGGTGAAAAGGAAGTGAAATTTTCCTTTGGATAGTGACCAATGGGAGAGGATCTCTGGTAAATAGATCCTAAGCGAGCTCATGGGAAGAGGAACCGTAGAAAAGAAATTCGAACAAAGGGCATTAGATGTGAATGCAGCTGAATAAATAGTTGCATGTCATTAGAAAGACTTGGTGCCTAAAGCATATTAGATGCTTACACAATGGCGATTGTGTAAAGCAACTATGCCGGCGAAAAGAGTTTAATTCTTGTGTGAATATTTACACTACTAGAGAATTCGGTTCTTGGCTGATAGACGCGAGTTGCGATATACTTTGTCGGTTGGACATAAGGCTGCCGTGAATGCAGATAAGTCAGGAAAATACGTTGGCAGACAGGGGCGCCGATACTGTTTCCATGATTTATTGCGGTTACTTGGTACGGTAACCGAGTTGTTTTTTTTTCCAGGAAAATGATGAGATGCATTAATGCATGCGACAATGCCCTTGGGGGGGGGGGGAAATGTTTGCAGGTGCTAATGCAATTGCATTACCGAAAAACAAGCCGGTTTTTGGAGCATTAGGACAGGAAGTTTTTGGGGTAACTGGCGTTAGTGGAACCGCCACCCAAATAGAGGGCTCTACTCAAAGTGAATGGCAACGGAGATGGGATGCGTCCACAATTGGAAGATGGACCCATACCATCATGCCTGATATTGAAACATGACTCAGGTGATAAATTCAATAGTACTATGTATATGCAAAAATATATATATATACTACTATATATATATATACATATATACACATATATATATATATATATATATACATATATAAGGTACGCAACTAAGTCCTCGCTTTTTTTTTTATAAAAATGCAACTTTATTGTGTGAAAATGGTTACACATAAATCATTCGAAGTATTCGCCATCACTAGCTACTACTTTTCTCCATCCTCGAATCATGCCATTTTTTAATGTCATATGAGCGGAACTGCTGATCATGTGCCATTGAACGGAACAAGTAATAATCGGACTGCGTATCGATCTGGAGAATATGGCGGGTGGGTTAGAACTTTCCAGGTAGGTTTTATTGGGTTTGGCAACTTGAGGCCAAGCGTTGTCATGCTGTAGAATCACTTTTTCGTGCCTCAGCTCGTTTTTCGCGCAGTAGTCGGCTCAATTGCATCAATTAAGGTCGATACCGTTCCCCAGTGATGGTTTCGTTCGGTTTCATCAGCTCATAATTAATAACAACGACCTGGTCCCACCAAATACAATCGTAACTTTCGCAGCGTGGATATTCGGCTGAGCCGACGACGTAGAAGCATGCACTTCTCATGAACGTCACCATGACTTTCTTTTTTTTGGGTTGCTGTAACGAATCCATTTTTCATCACTCGTCACGATGCGATGAAGAAAACCTTTCCTTTTTTGCCGTTGGAGCAGTTGTTCACAGGCGAAAGAACGGCGCTCTACGTCCCTTGGCTTCAGATCATAAGGAACCCAAGTTTCTTGCTTTTGAATCATTCCCAACGCATGCAATCGCTTGGAAATGGCTTGGAGGGTAACTCCTAATGTTGATGAAAGCTCTCTCCTCATCGAGCAATGCCTTCAATTTAGCGTCTTCGAAGGTTTTTGGCTTTCCTTCACGCGGACCGTCGTCAACATCGAAATCACCATCTTTGAAGCGACGGAATCAAACGCGGCACGTTGTATCACTTAGAGCAGCACCTCCGCAAAATTTGCGGAGCTCTTGATGCGCTTCAGCTGCCGTTTTCTTCGAATGAAAGACGATAATCAACACTTCCCGTAAATGACGATTATTTGGCAGAAAACCAGACCTTTTCACACAACCAAAAGTATATGATACCAAAACAAAATCAGTACTGTGTCAAAGCGGTTTGTTTACCATATATCTAAGCTTGGTTCATGACGTTTTGGATATGTCGAAATCGACCACCACTTATTGCTGGAGTCATTTATTGACAAACAGCGGGAACTTAGTTGCGTAGTTGCGTAGTATATATATATATATATATATATATATATATATATATATATATTGTTATGGATGCTGCGAATCCATCGCAGAACAAAATAATAATATCATCCATAGGAAATATCCGATTAGTCATAAAACATTCCAAATCGTAATCCTGTATCCATCCATAAGAAATATCCGCTTAATTCACAAAATATTCTCATGATAAAATATAATCCTACCCCGAAGTCCAAGTCCCATAAAAACAGCTAACAAACATTTTTGCGTGGTCCACAAAATATTCCAAGTCCCATAGTAACGTTATCCATAAGAAGCATTTTGCTTGATATACAAAGTAACCTATTCAGGAATACGAGCCCCATGGGAGCCCCTAACGAGCGTTTTGCGTGATCAGCAAAAAGCAACGCGATCACGGGCAGCCGGCGAGGCAAGCGAGGTATAGAGTGGATAGGAATTCTGATGGGGCAAACAGACGTGGTTTGGATCGCAAATACTCTCCAGTCCAATAGTGAGTTTTTGATAGAATTGAAAAGAAGAATTTTATAATGAATTTTGAACAAAGTCCAATATGAGTTTTGTATAGAAATGAAAAGAAGAAATTATTAAAACGAATAATGAACAAAAGTGAGTTTTGGATAGAAATGAAAAGAAGAATTTTATAAAACGAATAATGAACAAAAGTGAGTTTTGAATAGAAGCGAAAAGAAGAATTTTTATAAAACGAATAATGAATTTTGGAACAAAAGTGAGTTTTGAATAGAAATGAAAAGAAGAATTCTATAAAAACGATTAGTGAATTTGAACGAAAGCGAGTTTTGAATAGAAATGAAAAGAGGAATTTTATAATGAATTTTGAAACAAACGTGAGTTTTGAATAGAAATGAAAAGAAGAATCTTATAAAACGAATAACGAATTCTGAACGAAAGTGAGTTTTGAATAGAAATGAAAAGAAGAATCTTATAAAACGAACAATAAGATTAAAACTCAACTTACAGTTGTTTATTGTTAATTATAAATTGTGTTAATTAGAATTGAGTGTAATTGTAAAATTATATTAGTTACAATAAGATTAAAACTGTAAGTTGCTATTGTTAATTATAAATTGTATTAATTAGAATTCAGAGTAATTGTAAAATTATATTAGTTACAATAAGATTAAAACTGTAAGTTGCTATTGTTGATTATAAATTGTATTAATTAGAATTGAGAGTAATTGTTAGTTACTGTTACGTGTCCGCCGCCGTGCTTCCTCTGATGTTGGAAGAGCGTGGACCTTTTATTTTATTCTTCCAATTAAAACTCTTCGTCTTTAACTGAAGACTGTATTTATTCGACGAAGAAACTCCAATCTCAACTTATTTCTCAAATAACTGATTTCACAAACTCATCAACTCTACTGAACTCTACTTTCAACTCTCAAAACTAAAACTTTAACTCTAACTGATATCTCAAACTTGACTATTATCTCAAAACTCCAATCTCAAACTAAAAACTCCTTCCGAACTCTCTATTTCTCAAACTAAACTAAAACTCTCTATTTCTCAAACTAAACTAAAACTCTCACTTTCTCAACAATCAATTAGAACTCTATTAGAACTAACTGACTCCAAACTCAAACTCAATACTAAAACTCTACTGATTTTACAATTAAAATTTCTCTCTTCTTATGCTACTTATTGTTCTAATTGGTTGGAAATTATAATGTGAACAAAACAAATTTTCTCAAAGTATTCCTTTTAGGCTCTGTGACTTTTAAATTGAATAAACTTTGAACGAAAATCAAAGTGCTATGTTTTGAATGAAAAAAGGCGCATGTTATGAAATGTGCTGTAACAGGCTTGATATAGAATATTGTGAAAGTTTATTAATGTTATGTATTAAGTGAGAATAAGATATGAACAGAGGAAGTTTTAAAGATGTGTTAGAAAAGCAATGAGACTCAGTGTTAAAAATCTAATAAGGGTAGTATTCTGGAATACAACATTACAATAAGATTAAAGCTGTAAGTTGCTATTGTTAATTATAAATTGTATTAATTAGAATTGAGAGTAAGTGTAAAATTATATTAGTTACAATAAGATTAAAACTGTAAGTTGCTATTGTTAATTATAAATTGTATTAATTAGAATTGAGAGTAATTGTAAAGTTATATCAGTTACAATAAGATTAAAACCGTAAGTTGCTCTTGTTAATTATAAATTGTATTAATTAGAATTGAGAGTAATTGTAAAGTTATATCAGATACAATAAGATTAAAACCGTAAGTTGCTCTTATTAATTATAAATTGTATTAATTAGAATTGAGAATAATTGTAAAATTATATTCGTTACAATAAGATATTTAATAACATTAATTAAAATAAAAATAAACTCTACATAGAAAAATATAGTATAATGTATTATTATTTTGTTCAAGTTACTTTATTATCATCTTGATTTTGACGTGGTTGATAGTTTCATGAGGAGGGGAAAAGCAAGCATTTTTTTTTGGTTAGGAAAATAAGGGACTGGAGACTAAAGACCATTCATGTTCTCAAATCTGCGCGTTTCTCTGGGTACCCTTAACACTAGTAGTAGCCAACCCCCTGTGAGCGAAGCTGAAGTCGGTGAGGGCGAAAATCCGTGCTTAGATAGCGACAGCGAACGTAGGGACTCGCGGGCCGAAAACAGTTCCACCGGCAATATGACGGAAGTTGCCATCAGTGTGTTGACTTCCTTCATCCCTACCTTCAATGGTACCAGCGGTGAAGTTTTCAATTTTATTGATTCGTGCGATGATGCCATCGAATTGGCATCTGATGCGCAGAAAGATGTACTCTTCAAGTATATCAAAACCAAAGTTCGTGGCAATGCCTTAACGATTTTGATGAACAAGGAGGTCACCGACTCGAGGGCATTAAAAGGGGAACTGATAGCGGTGTTTAGGGAACCTCACAGTGCACTGCAACTGCACAGGGAGTTGATTTCGATCCGGCAGAAAAAGGACGAGTCCGTGGTGCACTATTTGCAGCGAGTTGAGACCCTGCAAAGACGACTCCTTCAAAGTAAGCTCTCCGGTGTGAAGCGTGAACACAAAGAAGGCCAAATCGAATACATTCAGAGTGAGACCCTTTCGGTCTTTGTGAATGGTCTCCGGGAGAGATTGTCAACATATGTGATAACACAACGACCCAGGAACCTCGCCGAGGCTAGTAGGTTTGCCTCTGAGGAAGAACAGCGCATTAACCTGTTCAGATCGAATACGCAAAAGGACTATACCTCGAGAAATTTGGCAAGGATTAACTTTCAACAGGTCAAGTGTTGCAATTGTGGCAGACTGGGTCACATTGCCCGAAATCGCAGGTTCCCAAAGAAATCGGAAGGCGCAGCAAGAGGGAACCCATTCAGCCAGGATAAAGGTGGGCCCTCATCTTCGAAAGAAATTTTCAATAGGCTGCTTGAAGTACGGGGCACTCATGCAGCTCAGAGTCTCGGATAAATCGGAAAGTCCCCACATTTTGGCTACCGTCAACGGGGATGTAAGGAAATTTATGATAGATACGGGGGCCGAGATATCACTTATCAAATCAAATTGTGTCTATAAAGATGAGGTGGATGTCGGAAGGGTTTTGAGATTTAGTGGGATAGGTGGCAGGATGTGTGCCACATTGGGAGTGATTAGGCAGAGAGTCGAATTTGGCCAAAGTGATGGCAGCAGCAGCACGGGTATGATGGAATTCCACGTGGTCGCAAACACCCTTTTGGGACATTATGACGGATTGATCGGAAACCATTTCCTACGAGAGGGTGGTTTCACGATCGATTATAAGAGCGGTGTAATAGCAGGACATTTTGGCGAGATACCACTAAGATATCTCAATGAATTGCAGTCTGTCATGGCTAGATCCGAGGTCTTTAGGAACGTCCAAATCCAAGAAAACTTGGACAAGGAAATAATAATACCTAGACAAGAAATTACCGAAGGTATTGTTGTCCCCAGTTGCATCACCAGGAATAGGAATGGCAAATACGCCAAAGGTATAAAATCATTCCTGGGAATGATAGGGTATTATAGGAAGTTCATAAAGAATTTCAGTCAGGTGGCCGGGCCACTGAATAAACTTTTGAAGAAGGACGCGGAGTTTGAATGGGGTGCAGAACAGCAACGGTCCTTTGACACATTGAAGCAGATTATCACAAGCCATCCTGTCTTGCAGTATCCGGATTTCCAGAAGACTTTCATAATAACTACCGACGCGTCTAATGGTGGCATAGGTGCTGTCTTAAGTCAAGAACATGATGGTAAGGATCTACCAATACATTTCGCCAGCAGGACGCTTAATAAGGCCGAAATCAATTACAGTACAACGGAAAAACAGTGTTTGGCCATCGTATGGGCCACAAAGCAGTTTCGGCCATATATTTATGGAACCAGATTTGTCATTCAGACGGACCACAGACCATTGACATGGTTGTTACACGTTAAAGATCCTGGTAGTCGGCTTGTGAGGTGGCGTCTCAAGCTCGAAGAATTTGACTACGTCATAACTTATAAGAAAGGCAAGGAAAATGTGGTTGCCGACGAGCTTACTCGGAATGTCAGGGTTGCTGAGAGGGAACGAGAAAATGCCAGTGGCGGGGGTGTACCGTCGGATATTGGGGCTGACGATGAGGTCGGTTCGGGTGCCGTTGCTGGGCCTGCTGTTGGTGATGAAAGTTCGACCACGCGGAGTGTGGCATCGGGTGACAAGGAAGAAGTAATTGACACAGAAAGAAGGTTGGCGATTTTGAGGGAACACCACGAGGGCTTAATAGGTCATACGGGTCAGAAAGCAACCTATGCAAAAATTAGAAGGAGATATAGATGGAAGGGCATGCAAAGGGATGTTGAGAGCTTTGTCGGGAATTGTCCCCAGTGTCAGACGGAAAAGGTTAACCGGGCACCGACCAGAAATCCTATGAAGATAGTTAGTTCGGCCGATAGGGCGTTGGAGAAAATTATGATTGACATCATAGGACCGTTCCAGGAGACGGACGAGGGTTACAAATTCGGATTGACAGTCCAAGATGACTTGTCGAAGTTTATTAAGTTTATACCCCTGAAGAACAAGGAAATGCAAACGGTGGCGCGAGCCCTGATGGGGGAGTGGATAATGAATTTTGGCATGCCCAAGTTGATTCTTTCGGATAACGGCCTGGAGTTCTGCAATGAACTCTTTAAAGAGTTTTGTGACCTATTAAGAATAGAACATATAACAACTAGTGTTGCTTACCCACAGGCTTACGGTAACGTCGAGCGAGCCCATTGTCGACTGCTTCAGTACTTGAGATCTACAGGAAAGGAGTTAGACCAGATAGAGGATTGGCATAAACGAATGCCGCATGCCGGGTTCTGTTACAACAGTACAGTTCACAATGCCACAGGCTACACGCCCTATGAGATAGTTTTTGGAAACGCGGCCAACCGACCTACCGCGGTGGACGCCCATAACGAGAAAACGATTTTCGACTATATTGATGAACTTAAAGCCAGCCTCTTCGAGACACAAGAGAATGTTAAAGGAAATGTCCGAGAATGTAGCGAGAGATCCAAGTTAAGGTATGATAGGAAAATAGGAAGGCCAATCGAGTATAGAGTTGGTGAAAGGGTTTTGATAAAAAATGAAGTAAATGGCAAACTCAGAAGTATATATAAGGGACCTTTTACTGTCCTCGAAGTTCATCAGAATCATTTGGTGATACAACTTCGGAATAAAATGCAAAGATTCAATAAAGCTAACGTCAAACCCTACCTTGCAGGATCTAGTGCATCTGCACAGTAAATGCGGGAAGCGTGGACGTGAGGAGCCTGCGGGAGCATTCGGAATTGTATTTCGACTGTATCGGGGATAGAGGGGAAATGAGCAACTTTTGCCATCGCTTGAATTACCCTAACTTATCGTGAAGTCTGCAGGGGGAAGAGTAAGAAATTTGCCAAACGTTTTGCGGCAAGTAAAGTGTGGACGCGGCGGTGGGCCGTCTCAAGTAAACGGAAATTTAAGGGCTAACCTAGAGGATGAGTATCACAGTCTTTCGAGTTACTACAATGATTTGAGAGATGTACAGGTACCCACGATGACGAGCCAGCATAGCCATACGGTATCTCAGTTTCATAGGTCGCTGAAGAACGAGAAAGGGAAAAAATTGATTGAATTACAGAAGACTTGTTTGCGTGCTTCTACGGTGAATCACGTCCAGCTTTTGACGGACATAGCACAGGAAAACAGCTTCGAGGTCACTTATGTGGACATTGAAGAGAGGACAGTAACCGATCAGTTTCAGTGTTTGGTGCAGCTGTCTACTCTGTCGGTGGTAGTTTGTCATGGTTCAGGACCAACTGTACGGGAAGCTCAGAGACATGCTGCTCAGAATGCCTTGGCGTACCTGAAGATCATGACTAGGAAGTGAAGTTAAATTGTTGCAACATGGTGTGGTGGCAGCTTCTGTCGTTGCTTGGGCAGAGAGGAAGAATAACTATAACCCTTTTTAACAGAAGCTTTAACAGAAGGAACCGAGTTGACCCAGACCTAAGGTTGGAAGTGGCAAGAACACCAGAGCCACCCAAGTTGTGGGAGGTTTTTGAGTTGGAAACACCTAAGTCCAATCTAGGGGTAAGGTACCCTTAGATATGTCTAAAGGGGGAACGTGTTATGGATGCTGCGAATCCATCGCAGAACAAACTAATATCATCCTTAGGAAATATCCGATTAGTCATAAAACATTCCAAATCCTAACCCTGTATCCATCCATAAGAAATATCAGCTTAATTCACAAAATATTCTCATGATAAAATATAATCCTAACCCTGTATCCATCCATAAGAAATATCCGCTTAATTCATAAAATATTCTCATGATAAAATATAATCCTAAGCCTGTATCCATCCATAGGAAATATCCGCTTAATTCACAAAATATTCTCATGATAAAATATAATCCTACCCTGAAGTCCAAGTCCCATAAAAACAGCTAACAAACATTTTTGCGTGGTCCAAAAAATATTCCAAGTCCCATGGTAATGTGAACCATAAGAATCATTTTGCTTAAATTGCAAGTAACCTCCCCTGAAGTCCAAGTCCCATAAAAACAGCTAACAAACATTTTTGCGTGGTCCACAAAATATTCCAAGTCCCATGGTAATGTGACCCATAAGAATCATTTTGCTTAAATTGCAAGTAATAATAATAATAATAATAATAATGTATATATATATATATATGTATATATATATATATATATATATATATATATATATATATATATATATATATATATATATATATATATATATAGATATGTACAAAGATAATATTAAATATTAATTCAGAAAATATTGTACGCCGAAAGGCAAAACAAAACAAAAAGATATTATACAATTTAGAGTCCTTGTGAAGAGCCAGTAAGTTAATTAAGAAAAAACTACTGTAAATAGAACAGCATTTTGTCTTGGTAAATGTATCTTTTTTTTGGTAAAATAAAGGCGAATTTAAAATACAAAAAGAATACTCTAAAAATGCCAACTCAATAAAAATGGACACACAATTTATGAAAAAATAAGACATGGTAGAAAGGTTTGAATACATGGTCATTTAAGTATACAAATTTTAGAACCAATCAAAGGCAGGAATTTAAGCAGTCAAAAAGATACTAGTGGTAAATAAAAATAATCGCAACGGTTGTTGAGAAAACTTACTCTTTAAAATATTATAAACCTATTTTTTATTTCTAAACTGCAGGTACTCAGAAGTATCGGTAGTAATGTTAATTAGGAAATGATTCTATCTATATATATAATTTACTGTTCGTTGAATCTCGATGCCGTACGAAGAATCCCGTCGGCCGAGATCGTTGCAGATGTTCCGCCGAGCGAGGAATGTCGTTGGGGAATTGCGGAGGTGAGCACGTTGCCTGGAATGACGCAATGGCGTCCGGCCCAACGATGCCTGAAACCAAATGTGTTATTAGAAAGGCACCGCAATACCTTTTTGTAGATCTTCCGTAAGTGAATAAACCTGATTTGTCCGTATGGTGATGAACACGAGTTTAGCGTTGGGCTTCAACAGCGAATCCAGATAAAGACGCATATAGATAAAGTCCGACTGAGTTCTCGATGGAGACAGTTTTCTTTATTAAACACCAATAAGTTCTTATTAATTCAACAGCCACATGGTGGCGTGCAAATTCAATCAATTCAATCAATAATTTAAAAAAAAAACAATTCCTTTTCTCCAGCTTGACAGTTGATTCACGATCCAAAACAGTATGCAATGACAGTTAGCGATGACGGTTGTTCATGCACTGTCATCGATTTGTGGTGAATATGTTTGTCGGGGAGAGTACTAGACGATGTACTAGATTCTCCCCGAGCATATACCTATGAATCCGAAACATTTAGAAAGTTATAAAGTCAAATATTCCACGAATTTATACATTAGTAATATGAGGACGGTCATTACTCAGAACACGCATTGTAGTTTTGAACATATTAATGAATCAGAAATAAGAGAACTCGTTGGTACAGGTTTGGTAGTATTACACAATTGGTGTTTATTTAAGGACTTTATCCGTTAAACATAAAATAAAAAGAAATGTTGGCTTAGGACATTAGGGCATGTACTATAAAAGAAACTGTACTATAAAACCTTAAAGTTACCTAATTTTCCTTCGGAGTCACACCCATATTTACAAGGCGACCCTAGCTAGTGCTACTCTCAACATTTCGGTGGCGTAAACGTTCTGAAAAGGAGAAAATCGGTAATGGATACATGTTAAAAACAACTTTATTTATATACACAGTAGACATCTGAAGACATTGCAATTCTCAAGAGGGAGAAAGGAAAACAAAATATTAAAAAAAGAACTAACGGTGAAATGTGCACGAATACTATAAATAGAAGTGCCAACAGAAATAATATTAAACATACGAAAAGCTTTAATTTCACTGAGAGGCCCTTCATATTGCTTATAAACAAAACAAAACAAAAAACATTTTTTATACTATCACCTTTTTGAGGTATAATACGAGGGCAGTTTGATATGTTTTCCCCCACAATAACTGGAAATGCTCCCGGCAACAGCACATCTCAACTTTGACTACTGTCAAAGTTTGAGCAAGATGCGTAATTTAGCTTGTGTTTGACAGCCACTGAAAGCAGACAACCTCGTGAATTTTGACCAAGAGGGAAAAAAAGGGAATTTCGTGTGCTGATTAAGTATAATCAAGCAAAATCTATAAATTGGGCTACGAACTGCTGCCTCATCCAGCATATTCTCCAGATTTAGCCCCTGGGACTATATCCTGTTTCTAAACCTCAATAAATGGCTGGCGGTAAGAGATTTGGGTCAAATGAAAAGGTCATCGCAGAAACTAACGCCTCTTCTGAGGGCATTGAAGAACCCTATTATTTGGAAGAAATAAAAAAATTGGAAAAACACTGGACCAAATGAATCGAGCTAAACGGAGACATTGAAAATAAATAAAATGGTTACTTGCAAAAAAAAATCTTTTATTCAAAAAGTCACTGACTTATCAAACTGGCGTTCTTGCAGTCTGTCCTTCCTTTTCATTACGCGGAAGTCTTGTGCCAGATACTGCAGTCAGGGTTCAGTCAATTTCACAAAGTGTATTATTCACAAAATAATTTTTCGAATCTTGGCTATGATTTACAAATTGGTGTCAGTTTTCTTGTATCACGCTAATATAATCACCTGCTTCAGTTAGCGTCGGGTCATGTCCAGTTGAAATTGAACAGCTCCTCCACAATCGCCATCATCATATTGTCATTGGTAACAAACTCAATACATTTTATTTGTGCGCGTTGACGATGCGGAAGTTTCAAATTTGTGTGTATTGGAGTTAAAATATTTTGAATTTTAAGTTAACTTCCGGACGGATTTGTAGAGAAGTGTTTCCGTCGCCACAAGAATTTGGCAATTTCTAAGTGTGCCAAGGTTCGCGCAGTAGCCTTTGCAATATTTAATTTACGATCTTACATGTAAGGGTGACCACTACGCTCTTTGAAGTTATTCTGCCAGTGTTCATCATCTGGTCCGGTCATTAATTCAAAGGTGTCAGGGTATTGCTCTTAGCCGGTTTTTTGTAATACGTTGCTTTCTTTTTTTTTCTTATAATGCATCGCAGGTCTTGGAAACGGCTTAAGGCTTGATCGGAGTTCAAAAGGTTGTAGAAATTGATCATGACTCGGTTATTCCGACTGATTTTACTTATAAAGAAGTTTTATATCTGTTTTTATCTGAAAAACAGATGAGTGCAGCATGTAAAAGGTCGATTTGTTGGTATTAATGGGGTCACTAAATTAAATTAACTCTAATTAATGAATTAGTCTTTTTAATTTATTGCGGTAAACTGAAGAAAGTTGATTTTAGAAACTTTGTACTAGTTCGCATGGAAATGTGTATATTTAATTCTTGCAGTGCTTCATGAAAAACGCCAGTTCAATAAAGAATTTAGCATATAGAATGTTTCTTTGCACTCGAATGGAAACGGAGTTGATGTAGTAGGAAGCAAAATGTTAGCACAAATATGTACAACGAGTATATTCGATTTACCGGTTTCCCATTCCGATGGTATAGATGACGAAATAGCGTTTTTAATTATCTTTATAAAATAGAATCGCAATCTGTTGTTGATTCGAAAAGTAAACCAGAATCGTGCAATTGCTTAGAAACTTCTTTGGCATCTCTATTTTTAGTTCATTCAAATTCAGCTGATATAACACTCTCCATTGAATATTCAATCGAGTAGAAGGTCAGGGTATGGCCATAAAGAGTTAAAATCTGAATTGAAATTAAGTTCATATTGCGCTAGAAATTGATAACCAATATTTAATAAAATACCGTATACATGGTCGCGTCACCATATAGGAAAACCACAGGAAGTAGGTTATATCCGAAATATTAGTTTATGTTATTTGACGTATGGGTAGATACGGCAAATAAATTGTTTCTCAAGTCACAGATGTTGTTCTGGTGGCTACGAAACTTTAACATGTTTGCAGGCTTTGAGATAAAATTCAAATTACGATAGTAAATAATCTTTGCAGAACCCGTACCAACATTCTGTCTGTTGCAGACACAGGCTCCATAAATCAAATCATTAAAATAATAATTGGAAATTAATGGTATATGAGGGAAACAATATATGTTTAAGATAGGAGCCGGATGAAGTTGCTTCCTCCAGTATATATATACTATCAAACACTCAATAGGGAATATTTATTTAGGGCTGCACATAGTTTTTCGCGTAAACCGATAATTACGAATGCAATAAGTTTTTCTATTTTAATTATTGAGGATGCCCATATTCTATGCTCTGTTAATACCCATTCGGCCTTTCTCTTATACTTTTTATACGATTATTAATTATTAATTGTTATGATTAAGAAAAATGTGTTAGAAAAAACGGCTTGTAATTTATATTCTTTTTTTTTACTTATATTTCATTGAAATTATTTTATTTCTGTATTTAATGTTGCTTAAGTAATGTAATTCTCTTTTGAATTTAGAAAATCTAAATACATACAAATAAGCTTATCATTGTTGTTTACTTTTACTTGGAAAATCGGTTGATGCGGGTGTGTCGTAGATCTCTAATTAATTCCTGCCTATGGGTTCTACTTTGGCCCCAACCCTATTTATGCTCCACATTAGTGACTTACTAGTTTCAATGGGTAACCAAATGTCCCTGTAAAGTCCTAAAACTGTCTTTGAGTTTTGTGCGGCTGTTGCGGCGACTGCTGTCCCCGTAGAGTACGCTGCCGGCAGTTGTTTTTTTTTTTTTTTTTTTTTTTTTTTAGTTCTTAAACCACATTTATTTTCCTAATTCTTTTTACATGTATAATATTAGGGGTAAATGTTAAACCCTTTTCTACAATCACAGTCCTTGACTTACTGGCTCTATGCGAGCACTCTAAATTACACATTACAACTTGATTTTTATATATGCCTTTCGGCGTACATCTTTTTTTGTTGTTTCTTATATATATATATATATATATTATATATATATATATATATATATATATATATATATATATATATATATATATATATACATATATATATATACATATATATATATATATATATATATATATATATGAAATAGGTCATATATTAGAGGGACTCCTCGTTTACATCTATATGTATATATTATTATTACAATATTTTTTTTGTTTTTTTTTTGTTTTTATAACAAACAAAAACTTCAAAACGAAACGAATAAAAAATAAAATAAGAAATAAAAAATAAAATAGAATAGCTACAAAAAAGTAATGGGGAAAGGCGGACAGGTGGGGGGGGGGGGGGGGGGCAAGAGGAAGGAGAGCGTTGCTCTTGAGAGGCTTATTATATCTGAGGAAGTGAAGTCCTTTCCTCGTTGAGAAGCCACCACCATTTGGGAGATGTTCGATCTTTGGCTGATTTATCTCTTTCACTGATCGCCGTGCTAAAACGCATGCGGTCTGGGGCATTGGAGATATCACTATCATGGAGAATTCGTTTGTCCCTGGCACCACGGAGAGTGTGGTATATAATCTCTCCATGCACGTCTTGGATAAGGCCTTTTTGAACCAAGAAAGGGAACGGTTCTGGGGGAATAAACCCATTCTGGAGGGTATTCTCTAGATACATATCGTTGGGATAGAATGCTCCCGAGATAAGATTATTGTCACTGCACATTGCCCTTGCTGTGTGACCACGAATAATATTAATTATGAAATTGTCTATCCTATTTAACCCTGATTTGTTATACAGGATTTTGTTGGGATAGAATTTTTTGTATTGCGACTCTGGTGTTCTATAAAGTCCGATGCTGAAACGCAAACACTGCCGTTCGAACACACGAAACTTCTCCATATAAAGTGGAGATATATTATACCATACTGGGCAGACATAAACCAAAACTGGTCGGATGAATGCCGAGTACGAAATTGTTTTGACTCTGGGGTCAAGAAGACTACTCCGCAATAGACTTCTTGTCATAGAATATGCACTTTTAGCTGCGGAGAGGGACGCTGCTATGTGCTTGTCAAAATATAAATACTGGTCTAGCCAGATACCAAGGTATCTAACTACAGTTTTCACTTGCAGTGGAAGGTTATTGTTAACTACAATAAAAAAGTGTTTCCAATTGTATTTTGTATCCCTCGAGGCCCTGGATAGGGGCGTTCTAAAAAGGATAGTCTCGGTTTTCTGGAAATTAATCTTTAATCGCAAAATTGTTTTATTTTGTTGAAGTCATCTTGAAGGTGCCTATTGATGACGTCTATTTTTCCTCCTGTTCTGTACACCCCTATGTCATCGGCATACGCAATGGCGTTTTCCAGAGAACTCACTAGATCACTAGTGTAAATATTGAATAGAATGGGAGAATTCACAGCTCCCTGCTGTAAGCCATTTTTAATTTGGATGGTCTTGTACGAGGGTTGCCTTTTATATTTCAGGATTAGAGAACAAAAACAAATATTGATCATCGAAAATCACTTTATTGTTTTTCAAAATATTCCCCATGAAGACCTATACACTTTTGCATACGTTTGAACCAATTGTCGAAGCACTTTTGCCACTCTGATTGAGGTATCTCCAACACATGCATTCTGAATGCAGCAACCGCTTCTTCAGGTGTCGAAAAACGTTGACCTCTCGGTTTGTTTTTTACGTACGGGAATAAAAATAAGTTATTCGGTGCCAAGTCAGGACTATACGGCGGATGACCCATCAAATCGATGTTTTGGATGCTCAAAAATGCAGTTGTCGCAGCCGATGTGTGAGAGCTCGCATTGTCGTGGTGAAGAGTGATCCGTCTTCGGCGGTTGGTTTTCCTGATTTCTTGGAAGACAACTGGCAAACAAATGGTTGTGTACCACTCAGAATTGACTGTTCTCCGTTGCTCTAGTGGTACGGTTGCGACATGTCCAGTTTTTCCAAAAAAACAGGCGACCATTTGCTTGGAAGTGTTTCGTGCGCGAACAACTTTTGTTGGATTTGGCTCATCTTGAAACACCCAGACAGTCGACTGCTGTTTACTTTCGGGCTCATACGCGTAAATCCACGATTCATCACCTGTCACGATGTCATAGACGTGTTTCAAAGCACCGCGACCGTATTTTTTGAGCATTTCTTTCGACCAATTGACACGAGCCTTTTTTTGGGCGATTGACAAATTGTGTGGGATCCAACGCGAACAAATTTTTTTGACAGTCAAATGTTTATGCAATATTGAATGTATGCTGGTCCCACTAACGCCTAAGGTTGTCTCAATCTCGCGATAGGTCACATGACGATCTTCCAATATGAGTTCGCGCACAGCATCAATGGTTTTCGGAACAACAACTGATTTTGGACGACCTTCACGAAATTCATCTTGGAGTGAACTTCGACCACGATTGAATTCACCATACCATCGATAAACACTGGTCCTTGATGGAGCTTCATCGCCAAAAATTGAATTAAGTTCATCCATGCACTGTTGCTGAGTTAATCCACGCCGAAAGTTGTAAAAAATAATCGCACGAAAATGTTGACGATTTAATTCCATTTTTGGGCCGAGATGAATCTTTTAAGTTACTGTAAACAACACAAATAGCGCTCGTATGTCAAAACGTTCTGAGTGCGTATAACCTCAAAAATGTCCAACTTTACGACAGAGCTGTCAATTGCCGGATTGCAACACTAGGGTTGCCAAATCCCGAAACATAAGAGGCAACCCTCGTAGGAGAGTATGTCCCCGCATTTCACCACAAAATGTTTGCCCATTATCATATCATAAATGATGTATAACAGATATTGCGGCATACCCAGGTTTGTTAACTTATAGACAAGTCCTTCTAACCATACGGTGTCGAAAGCCTTTTCAAAGTCAACCAAGCAGGCGCCTGTACATTGTCGCTTTGCCTTGTTCCACTGTATATCGGAAACAAGTTTCGTCGCTGCATGAACTGTATCATGTCGCGCTCGAAAGCCAAACTGGTTGTTGGGGGTGATATCGTTTTCATCACACCAACCTATCAGTGCTTTGTTTATAATTTTTTCGAATACCTTGCTGATGTTGGGAAGCAGGCTGATCGAGCGCAGATTAGCTGGATTGCTCTTCTCCTTACCCTTTTTGGGGATAGGGTGGACTACTGCAGTCTTCCAATGGGTTGGAGAGTGTGCATTGTTTAGAGCGTTGTTAAACAAAGTAGTGTATATGTTCACTGCTTCGCGAGGCAAATGCCTTCGAACCACATTTGGAATGCTATCTATTCCAGATGATTTCTTATTTTTTATTGAGCTAAGTATGTTTCTAAGTTCATCCTTGCGCACAAACATATTTGTATTTTCATTTCTGACGGAAGAATCCGCCCTATTATTTTCGCCGAATGTGATGAAACTACGGTTTTCGGATCGTCAGTTGTGAAGTTGATTGCGCAGTGAGCAATGTCTTTGACGGGCATTGCTTTCAATTTCAGTGTTAGCATGAACTGATTCGTTAACTCTGTACACTGCTTCGAAACAGGCTCCAATTGAATTCGCCTTCTTTTGCGGATCTTCGACTGCTATTACTTCATCATTGGAGTTGATGTGCTCTAAGGTGAGTCCTGCGTTCAGCATTATCTGACAATTCTCGGGAGTCCGTGGAATTCGGAAATAGGGAATGTCATTGTGATCTTTTCTTCGACATATTTTCTTGATTTGTGAAAGCATGTTCGGTCCGTTTGCTTGAACAGCTCGAATTCTGTTGCTCCACTCCTCATTTATTACTGCTCGATAATTATCCCGGATCAGTTTTTGAAGATTTTTAATCAAGGACTTGATTGTTTTGATTTCATTGCTATTTGGATCACTGAACTGCCTATAGCACAATTTCATCTTTGAGAGCAGGGTGCTCTTTTGCCTATACAAAGCATCGATAGTTGCATTTCTGTATCGGTGGGTATAATCATCCATATGAGCTACTTTCGGGATGGAACGATTCATTGTGTTAGTAACAATATCGTTCATAGTTAGGAGGTAATGATCGATTTCATCATTACGGAGGTTTCTATTAGTCGGTGGGTCTATGCCAATGTTGCGTATTTCTCTTTTTACTATGCGATCGAAACGCGACCAATGTGCTTTTCGGAAATCGAAAGAATCGTACTGCTCAAGTAGATGGTACTCGTTTGGCACGTGTATTACGGCTCCAAGTCCGTAATGATAGCTATCGTACTCAATTGTGCGAATACAATTTCGAGTAGTTACCTCGGTATCTGGTAACTAAATTCGATCATCTGTCAGAAGTAAATCCAGAAAGGAGTTACCTCTTGGATAAGACGGTGTAATTGTAGCGTACAATTCTAGTTTATGCTCGATCGCATTTGTTTGCCACCAATCAAACAAGGCATTGCCTCTGGTGTTCTAGGTCAGATTGCCCCAGGCACTGTGCTTGGCGTTAAAATCACCTGCCATTAAAAAGTAATTGTTGTCCGAATCTAACTTGAGACTTCGGAAAAGCGTATCGATTTCACTGATAAATTGGGTACCCTGAACATATTCAGGAGCGTAAGCAGCGACTATATATAGATGCCTTTGACTTTTTAGGGGAATATCTATAATGCATGCATCTAGCACCTGGAATTTGTGTACTTTCGTGCTGTAAACGACCTTATCGTGAAGACCTTTCTTAAATAAAATAGCGACCCCACCCCCTCGAGTAGAGTGTGGTCGATCTCGTCTAATTATGTTATAATTTTTGTAGCCCATTTTGTGCCTTTGGTTTAGCTTAGTTTCGCTAGCCAAGAGTACATCTGGGCATTCGACTTGGAGCAGATTGCCTAAATTATCCCTTCTTTCGATGTGGCTTAGTGAATTTACATTCACAGCTATAATTTTTAGGTTTAGTTCAGACGGAGGGTTGAAGATTTTGATGTGGAGAGTTATTTGAGAACAGGGTTGAATAGAGAGTATCTATTCGTGCTCTTTGTTCAGTCAGTGTTTTTTTAAATTCGGCAAATTGTCCTTGCATGGTTAATAACATTGTTATTATTTCCGAATGTGCCACTGGCGCAGGCATTCTTCCATTACTATATGTATGTTCCATGGATGCTGGTTGCTTAGGAGCACCGGCCATTTGTGCATATGACACACAAGGAGCAACGAGATTGTTGTAAGAACGAGTTTTCATTTTTTTCTCTTCTTCAACTTGTTTCTTTTTGGATTCCAATTTTAATTTCATTTGTTGAAATTTAGGACATCCTCTAAAATTTGCAGTGTGACCTGTATTTTTACAGAGGACACAGGACAGTGTTTTTCTATCTGGAAGCTGTTCCTTGCCCAAGGGACATTCACCAATGATATGGTCGGAGAGGCACTTTACGCACCTAAATTGCATGTGGCAGTTTGATGCTGCGTGCCCGAAGCGTTCACAACGCATGCACTGCAATACGCGATCGGTTTTTCTTATTTTTTCCCAACTTATTGTTTGGTGGTTGAGGTGTTTGATGTATCGGGGATCATCAACTTTACTGTTGGGACTCAGTGATACAATAAATAAAGGCAATTTGTAATTGCGTTTTGTGGAGATGACGGTAGAGAAGGGTTTCACACCTGTAAATTTTAAATTGTCGGTTTCGACATTTTTTAATTCCTCGAATACCTCCTCAGGGGAAAAACATGGGTCAACTCCTTTTAGGAGCATGGAGATTATTTTCTCCGATTTCGGGGCGTACGTGTAGTACTCGCTTTTTGTCCTACCCAAAGCAGTCATTACTTTGCGATAACCTTCAACATCATCGCACATTAATTTTATTTTAGAATTATTAATTTTTTTTTGTTTTGAAATTTTTGCAAGTTAACTCACCTAATTTTATAACGTCCTTTGTTTCCATGGACGTAAGTATTAAAGGCGGTGCCTTTTCCTTTTTGTTGGTTACGATGTGCTGGTTCTTTTGCTGCTGCTGCATGTCCTTTGTTTACTGCCTTTTGTTTGCTTCCTGATGTTGTTCCTGATTTTTCGTTTGTGTTGTTGTATTTTCTTTCCTTTGTTGTTGCTGCATTAGGTCTTTTAATTTGAGGATTGATTCTTTTTGTTTCTTCAATTCCTCTTTTTTGTTGTCTATATCCGCAAGGAGTTTATCCAGTTCCGCCGGATCTGTTGCAGTACCTGTGGTATTGTTGCCTTCATCATCAAGTAATTCAATTTGACTTGGGTATTCATTTTTATTCTCTTTTGCATTTTTATAGCCATCTGTATTTGGCTTGTGCCGCTTCGTCATAAGACTCGGCTGTCGCTCGAGTCGGCGCCGTGTCATTGCCAAATGTGCGTTTCTTTTCTTTGGTGTGCCGATGATGATGCTCGAGTAGGTCCGCGCTGCTCTATGTCACATTGATTGTTTTTTTTTTTTTTGTTTTTTTTATTTTTATTTTTTTTTATGACCGTTCTTGATGACGGTTACACTGTGTGATAACACACAACTCGCACGCGCGTTCGCACACACACTGTGTGTATAATGAGCACACGTACATACACTAAACAACGTACACACTACACCGTTCAATATTTCGCAATATGCTATACAGCCGTTCTCAGTGACGGCCACACTGTTTGCGCAATTCAAATAAAAGGACACGGGACAGGACGATCGGACGATCCGTACCGTTTGAACGTTAGGTGTTGAATGTGCCGGCAGTTTGTCTTACTCTCTGGATTACTTGCTTTGGGAATGGGATATTTTTCCAGGAGACAACACTTCATAACAAATTCCCTAGGCTCCTTTTCCACACGCTCTCTGTGTTCTCGGGCAAGTTGTTGCTTTCTGGCAGATGCTTCAGTCCTTTATTCAATTAATGAAAGAACTTTCCAAGATAATCTGAGGGCACCAACATCTTTTTATGCTTGTTTGTTATAATAATAATAATAATAATAATAATAATAATAATAATAATAAAAAAAAAAAAAATGTAATAATAATATATACATATAGATGTAAACGAGGAGTCCCTCTAATATGTGACCTATTTCATTATATATATATATATATATATATATATATATATATATATATATATATATATATATATATATATATATAAGAAACAAAAAAAAAGGTGTACGCCGAAAGACATATATAAAAATCAAGTTGTAATGTGTAATTTAGAGAGCTCGCATAGAGCCAGTAAGTTAATTTAAGGGTTGTGATTGTAGGAAAGGGTTTAACATTTGCCCATAATATTATACATGTAAAAAGAATTAGGAAAATAAATGTGGTTTAAAAACTAAAAAAAAAAAAACATCTTTTTATGCGACTTTCAGATTGTTCGGCGAGTTGGACCAATTCTTCTTTATCGACTGTCGACATTTTGATGTGTTTTTATTTTAAGCCACAATCCGAAATATTTGAAACATTATTATTAAGAATTTCACTGAAATTTGTGCAAAGTTTGACAGCATTTCCTCACGGCAGAAATCGACTATCTGATTTGCACACGCTGTTCGGGCAGGTTAATATAAAACGTTCTTCTTTTATTTTCGGTCTTTTTTTGGAGAAATTTTCTGTTTACATAACCGATTCTGGATTTTTTGTATTTATGAGAGATAATATTAATTTTCATTTTTCACTTATGGTGATTTATTAAGTTTGTTGAGAATGATTTAAAAATCTTAAATTCTTCACTTGTTTATTTAGCTCTGTATTGCAATATGTAAATTTATGTTTTATAGATTAATATTCTTATTTCAAGTCTCAAACTGCGACTATTGATCGCCAGAAGCAGACCCCAGGCTGCAACCCTATTCTTTGATTTGTTTCTTATCGCAGTTGCCTTTCTGAGAAACCAATGATAATATTAAACTACAATAAGTCTTTGTTAACTAAGTATCGAGTTGAATAAAACATATTCATAAATTAAAGATATGTAAGTGTTTTGTGAACTCGGGCGTGTACGAGCGATGATCGTTGTAGTTCGTTCAGCGACTTTTCAGCTACCATGTAAATATATTGTCTTCCAACTTAAGTAATAAACCAATCGTAATAAAACGTTGGCCTTGTGATTTATTAATTCCCATGACGAATGCCAATCGTATTGGAAATTGTAGCCTTTTCAACATAAATGATATATCTACATTTTTTTTGTGTTTAAAGGACTTTATTTCCTTTTTGATCTCCAGTCAATATTTCAGCCATCGATTTATTCTGTTGTATCTTTCTCATTAGTAGTTTTGTTCCATTACACAGTCCATCTGATATACATAGGTTTTTCACAACATTACAATAGACACAATTTTATTTGAAGATTTTTATTTATTATTAGTCCTACTCAAAATAACATACCAACATTATTCAACCTTTTCATCCCCTAACTCGCACATTTCGTAAATCTTACCTTACAAGAATTACAAAATGCTCTTAACGAGGACTATGCATATTTTCACACTCATTTTTAGGTACAATGAGCCTTCCCAGCAAATTTATCGTTACTTTACCATCATATACTAATGCAACTAACGATTCATTGGAAGGGGGTTGAGGCCAGCGAGAGCCAAAACCAAATCCTAGTAAATTAATAAATGTCATGGTGAAGCCGAATATGTCTTCGTATAAAGGGCAAGAATGAGCGATTGATCCTCTCGTTGTTTAACAGTAGATGTCAACACCTCGTATAATTTTGATCTCTCTCGTTGTATTCGACCAGTTCGCAGTGCGTTGTATTTTGGAAATTAACTTTGTTTGGCAATATGAATAGCTGGAAGGAGTCGTGTGTGTTTATGATTGGTTTTGGGTCATCATCAGTATGTATTTTTGGTAATACTGGTTGTTGTTGGCCTTCGATTATTAGTTAGGATGATAGGTTGACCAATATTTGATAATAGAGATTTATAATAAAATAAAAGGTTGATAGTACAATTGAGATTTGTAATATGATTTTTGGGGTTTCAAAGGTTAACGTATATTTATGGTATAATATAATATTTGAGATTACAAGAGTTAATATATTTGTGTAGTATAATGCAGATTTATAACATGATATTGGGGAGACGTTAACTCATCTTCACAATAAAGAAAAACTACTACTACTACTACTACTACTACTACTACACTTCATTACTTTTTCTCTTACGTCACTGAAGCGGAAAAAATTGTATACTACTCTGTATGGGTTCTATGACTGTTACTTGGAGAGTCTCTTCAAAGATATACATGGTTCAATAGTTATACTTGGCTTCTATCTATAGGATAAGGTTTTTCGAAGGGACTTCTAAAATCGGAGATAAGATGTTTTGGTATTGTTTCTCCTGGTTTCTATCACTGTAGATAAGCTGGCTGTGATTTAGATATGAATGTAATCTATGTTCACTTATAGTGGTGACTGATTATTATATAATAGATAAGCTACGAATGTAAGTATAAGGAGGTTTAGACGATAACGCCCCCCTCCGCTAAATTTTCTGGTTCCTACCAAAAGTTCTAATTCTTTTAATTCTGACAATTTTACATCGTATGCTTTGTTGTATGTTTTATCATCATCATCATCATCATCGACACTACAACCGGGAACCGGTCTTGGCCTTATTTAGCCAGTCCTGAGGCTTGTTAAATTTTCCATAATGATTTATTTTTTCTGGACATGGTCATTAGTCTTGCGCCAGGGGCTCCCCGACGGGGAATCGAACCCCGGTCTCCCGGGTGACAGCCGGGTATACTAACCACTATACTATCGAGGAGCCCTGTATGTTTTATCCCAAAAGGAAAAACCATTACAGGAGCATACTACGCGTAATTACTTGACCAACTGAAAGCAGAAATTGCGGAAAACGGCCACATTTGCAGAACAAGAAAATCCTCTTTCACCAAGACAACGCGCCGTCTCACATCTCAGCGGTTGCCATGGCGAAAATCCACGAATTACGGTTTGAACTCCTTGACCATCCCTCTTACTCACCATATCTAGCCCCAAGCGACTTCTTTTTGTTCTCTAATCTAAAAAGTGCGCTCGGAGGAGAAATATTTTCGTCAAATGAGGAGGCAATCACCTTCGTGAACAGTTATTTTAACGAGTACTACTTGGACAGGTTAAAGAGATGGAAGCATCGCTGGGAGAAGTGTGCTGAGTTACGAGAAGACTATGTAGAAAAATAAAAATAAATTTTAAGAAAAAATGTTTTGTATCTTTGTTAGGTCGGAAACTTTTCAGCCCACCCTCGTCTACGCATAAGAATCAAGTTTGTGGATCATCACTATTCTTTTAGCATTCAACGGTGTCCTCACATTGTGCTCTTTATCGTTGTATTATTATTATAAAAATTAGGAATATAACGTATTTTGTCCTCGTGAATTTTTCCATTTCTATTTGTTGTTAGGGTGGTGCCTTTGTCGTTTTTCACGATATGTTTAGTGTATCTCGGGGTTTCTTTCCCCCTTCTGTTATTTTTCACAAAAATAATATCACCTTTTTTGAATTGTTTATCTATTGGAGATTTGTTATGGAATTTATTCTGTTGTTAGTTATAATATAAGACTACGCTCTAAGCTAAACATTACATGACTATTGTATAATTTGCCTTTCGGCGACAGAACTTTGATTGTGGCTGTATTTCTGACTATTTGTATGACAACGAAAAATTACGAAAACTAAGTCGATTTTTGTTTTTTTTTTTTATTTTATTTAAAAGAACTTAACTTAAATCTTATACTACCCTAATTCTAGAAAAGCTAAGTCTGTGTAAGCTGACTGATGATACTGTTTATCTACCGACATTGGTATCCAGGTCTTTATTTGCCATTCAACCACCAGAACTGTTGATGCTGTTTAATATTATCGTCCCAGTCTATGTGGGAGATAGCCCTACTGCAACGCAAGAGCTCTTCTTCGGTGCGCGTTACTTCCCGGTCGTAGCACAATCGTCCGTCTACGGATGATCTATTTACATGATAGAACAGCGGAATTCCGGCTCTATCCTGTATATGCCCTTTCAGGTCCAAATCAAGGAACGCCTCTGGTGAAACAAAGCCGTTGCGACGCACACTCTCGTAGTACGGAGTGGTTGGATAATGAGCCCCGAAAATTAAGTCATTGGACGAGATTATTGCTCTCGAAATAAGTCCTCTGATTAATTTAATCATAAAATTATCCACCCTATTTATGTATGCTTCATTATATAAAGTCTCATTTGAATAATTCCGGTGTCCAAAATATCTGAGACAAGTTCTGAGACACTTCCTTTCGAACTCCCGAATCTTTTCCGTCAAATTTCGACCTATGTTAAACCATACTGGACAACCATATATGAGCATCGGCCTGATTATTGTCATGTAGCATATGACTTTTACCCTACTGTCAAGTTGCCTACTTTTAAATAGCCTCCTTGTCATAGCAAAAGTTTTCCTCGATTTGGCAAAAGCAGCCTCTACATGTCTGTTGAAATACAGATATTGATCAAGCCAGATGCCAAGGTATTTACCTACACTCTTGGTTTCCAGTTTGGCTCCATGCGGTCCCACGATAACTAACTTTCGCCAGTTTTTTCTTGTGGCTCTCATGGCTTTATATAATGGGGTTCTAAATAGTATGGCTTTGTTGTGGTCCTTTTCTCAGGGAGCTTGTCTCCTCCTGAGGGGACCCGTTGCGGTTGCCGCCGTGCTTCCTCATATGCCTTGAGGGAAGAGCAGCTACCGATCGTTCGGGTTGATTAAAAAACGGAGGTTAAAATTGGTAGGTGTTTATTATACTTAAATTAATAGACTGATTGGCGAGGTCCACATTGCCGGACATAGCACAAAGACAAATTTTATGTTTTAATTGTTGACGTCCACAACCATTGGACGCCAGTCGAGACTCATCCTTGAATACGAATTTCATCACCCTTATAAAGAGAAACAAATCGAGATTTGTATCTCGAAAATACACAATTTCATACAAAAATCCCGATTTTTGTATCCTGAGTGAGATGCTCAGTGTTTATTTATCAGATAGAGATAACGATCTCTGAATTTTGGATTTTGATGATGCCGTGGGGCAAATGTGAAACGATAAATGAATATTAGATTCGTTTATTGTGAATTTTAATTTTACTTTAGATTTTGGATTGAATTATGCTGTGGGAGCAAATGATAAGCGATAAACGAATGTTTGATTCGTTTATTGCGAATTTTGGATCATGTGTGGTTTTTTTTTTTTGGGGTTTTGGCAGGATTTTGGGTTTTGGAGTATTATTGCTGGGATTTGGATGTAGGAATGGGGGAAAAAGATGGTAGGGCTTTTTAGAGTACTACATCCTCCCCTCCTTCAAGAAAAAATTAATCTGTAACAGATTAACTTTTCACGAGTGACGCGATAAAAGGTGAAGTGCGATGTCATCATGATTCGTTACATAATTTCAAATTATAATGGTTACTCTAAATGTTCATTCTAGTTACAATTGCTTGCTACTTTTATAAATGTTTGTTCTTGTTTTTAAGTATTATTCAAAATGTTGTGTTATTTCTGTAGGTTACGGTAGAGTGTTCTTCAACGTTTTGTTATGTTTGTTACGTGCGTCCGCCACCCCATCAATTAATCATTTTGTAATTTTAATATAATTTGTTTTAAGGTGGTATGATGGTAAGGTGGTGGAGGAGTTGCACGATCCACAAGTGAGTTTTCAAACACGCCCCGATTCGGGTGTGGATCGTGCAGTTCTTTGAGTTCGAATTGGGAGCGAAAGAGAGAACGGGTTAATGTTTTTTTTGATGTACGGTTTTTGACATTCCGTTTTCGATAAGAGGAAAAAAGGCAGTAAAAAATTCGGTTTTGGCTTGTCCCGCAGATTTTTCAAAAAAAACCACACTAAATGTTAAAATTTGTTAAAATTAAAATTGTTCGAAAAAGTTGAAATAAATCTGATTGATTGATTGAAATTGGTGTCTATTATCTGGAAAGACGACGAGTGTGTATAAATTTTAATTAGCTACGCATGCCGTTCTCCTTTGGAGCCATTTAACGGCGCAAGCAAATCGTTAAACCTTTTCAATGCGACACGGAAGGACAACAAAGGGTTGACTGGGAATGGCAATATCACAAGGCGGCACGTGGCAAATTGAATGCTGATCACTGACCTGGAGAGCTGTTTCAAGGGACTAATCTGGCCGAGAGCAGGAACACAGTACATTCCTGACCATCGTTTTCCCGGATCACAGGTAAAATTAAACACTAATTGATTTTCTGTGGCAAGACCAACAAAAATACTGTCACATGTTTTTATAAAGTCTAAGTTTATGTGTTAAACTAAAGGCTTAAATTCACCGATTTTCTTATCGTGTATATAAGCAAATTTTTAAGTTTTGATATTGAAATAATCAAAGATTATGTTGCAATTACATATATTAAAAATGTTATTTACAGTATTTTTTTATTTTTCCAATATATTTAATAATAATTGCGAATTATTTCTATAAAATAAGGTTATTTTAAATAAAGTATTAAATTCAATTCGGGATAATATATACGGATAAATATTAGGAAAGTCGTATTGTATTACAGCTTTTGTATTATATAGGAATTTACATTATCTACAGAGTGTATTTCTGTTTCATTTTGAGGACTATATTTATGTTCTTTTTCCATGTATTATAAAGAAAGTTTTAATTCTAAATTTTTAAAATTCTCTTTGATTTAAAGTAAAAAATGTTAGTTCCTTATTTTTCTTAGGATATATGTGATTAGGTTAATTGAAGAATGTTACATAGGTATTTGAAATTATTATATTTGTATTTAATATTGTTTATTTCATAGATTTTTTATTATTAATTTTTGGTTACTTAAAGTTATTCAAACTGTCATTTACAGCTTTCTATTTGAGTAATTCAAGACAGTTTATTTGTTTATTTTATGTCAAGCTTTTATATATAAGCGTTAGCTATATAATATTTACAAAATTCGTTTTATTGAGGGGCTTAATATTTGTTTCATCATTTATATGATTTTGGGGGAGATTCTCTTCATAATATAAGCTATTTAAAGATTTATTTCTGTTATATTTTGCCTATGATCTCCTGAGTTGTTAATACTGTTGTATTATTTACAAATGTTCTTTGTTTATTATAGACAATTTTCTTTTAGATACATAAATTTCCCAAAACAATGTTGGTTGTTTTATTTTATTTATTTGCGTTATTATATATGTGTATCTATTTTTTTTCAATTAATTGTTAAAAGGGGAATTAAATATTATTAATTATATATTTATTGTGGATATATTTAATTTACATATAGTTTTTTTTTTAATTTTTAGATTTATAATGTGAGAATTGGTATTTTATTATTTATATGTTCATACACGTATACATATATGTTTGAATAATAAAGGAAAATCCATTTGTTCATTTTAAGTTTTTCTTTAAATTTGTGAAAAATTTTCCATGTTTTCTTAGGGTTGGGTTGTGTAACATTTTTCAAAGTTCGGACAGTAAAACCATATATGAAAGGCATTTTAAAGGATACAGAATTCATAATAAATTTTGGAAGATCGACCATTGTTTTATTTTTAAAATTGATTTTGATCATTTGTTTATTTTTATGATTAATTTGTAGAATCCATTTTAAAGTTTTGAAAATTAGAGAAACGAGGCTGGACAAACAGGCAATTTAAAATGGGTAATTTGATATAGCTGTTATTTACAGGCTCATATTCTACTGTGACTTATTGTTCCACAGTCTTACTCTTAGCTGGGAATCTCTGTTCTTCAAGCTTATTGGATGCTGGGAATTCTTGTGGCTTTTCAGGCTTAAGTTCTGCTGGGACGCTTTGTTCCGCAGGCTTACACTTTGCCGGGGTTTTCAGTTTGTGTTCTATGAATTTGGACGTGTTGTTGCTAGAAGTCGGAGCACTTAAGAATATAAAAGTAGAGGGAGGTGTTAGGATAGTATGTTCAGGGGTCTTTGTCGAATCATCAGATCCGGCCCGTAGACAAACGGATTCAGATGTTGACTGTTGGATACGATCTTTGGTCGCTACTCCCTTTATTTGGGGGGCCTATAGATCGTCCTGCCTCTGATTTATGTCCCTATTATCTCTAATGGCAATTCCATCCGTAGACGACACCTTGTAAGGTGAGGCATTTTCTACCTTCCTGTTTATATCCTTACCTTCTAAGAACGATTGTTTAGATCTTTGGCTGTTTAATGAACTTATACAAATTTGTGATTGCTGTACCCTACTCGTTTTGTTTATTATTCCACTTCTCCAAACGTTTGCGGTAGAAGTGAGCTGAGTTCTAAAATAATTTTTATTTGATGGAGAGTCGTTTTGACTTTTGAAATGGGATCGTCTTCTGCATTCTGCTTGAGAATGATTACATTTGTTGCAATATGTGCATTGGAGGTGTTCAAACTCCGCCTTAATTTGGGGGATAGGATTAGAAACATTTTCTTTTCGACGACATGTCGCAGAAGTATGGCCAGACCTATTGCACGATTGGCAAATTTCTGGTTGGCTATATTTGGATTTATTAGCAAATTTCAGTGTATCATTGCCTAGTCGTGGGGCCTGCTCGAGAGCGTAATTGATTGTTGCTCTAAGACTTGGGGTACCTCGTGCTTTAACAAGAAATTTTAAATCAGAATTCCTAAGACCATCTTCAAACGGGAAAGAGACCGGTAGGACGGCCGCGACGGAGATGGGAGGACAATGTTAGGTTTGACCTTGAGGAGATCGGATCGAATGGTCAGGCGTGGAAGGAGAGTGCCCAGGACAGGGAAGGATGGCGAAGCCGAGTCGGTGAGGTCATGAACTTCCGGGTTCCTACAGGCCAATAAATAATAATAATAATAATAAATCTTCAAACGCGTGTAGGGCGAGTTTCTTATTTTTCTCTAAGAGATATGTCTGCACGGCAGGTTCGACAGTGCTTTCAAACGTTGCTTTGTCCAGCATATGCAGGAGGTGTGCGAGTCTGTTTCCAAACTTCTTCACATCTTCCTTGCTATCTTGCTTGGCTGTCACCAGACTGTTTTGTGCCGCTGACCTAGAGGTGAGAATTTTAAATTTTCCCGTTAAAACGGAAGCAAGATCATTCCAGGTTGAAATGACCTTGTACCGAATGTGGTCTTATGCTGCCCCCTGCAGTCTGGTTTTCACCACGCTTAGGAAGAAAGCATGCTGACTGACGTCCTGTGCCTGACAAAAAAGAATATCCCCGCTAGAAATGAAATCATCTAGTTCGTCCGGGTTACCGTTAAACACCGGCACGAAATCTAAGATATCCTTCAATCCGATTGTAATATTCATTATTTGCTACGTGATAATTTCGCGCGTTAAATATTCGAGTCGGGTGTTCGTTTTAGATAAGATTTTTCCCATATGTGTACAACTTCCCAAACGCAAGTGCAACAGGGGCAAGGGTAAGGAAAAGAGACTTTTCGAACTCAAGTGGAACAATCCTAAAATGGAAGAAATCCTGACCAAAGAAAGAAAATAAGAGATTCTTTCAGACCTAAGTCAAAGGGAAAAGAGAAAAAGGGGTCAAAATCGATTCGATGGAAAACACCAAAGGTAAGAAGAAGAAACCAACAGGTAAAATGGAGAACCCACAAGTGATGCTAAGGACAGAGTTGAAGGTTTCCTGCCTAGCTTTTGCTAACGATATGAAAAGTCTTCCCCAAGTAATTTAAGTTGATAGAAAAATATATGTATATTTATGTGTATGTTAAAAAATGTTACGTTATTGTACCCTTAAAATGAACACGTTTGTTTTTTCCTTAAAAAAAATAAAATTTTCGAAAAATCTCACATCTCAATATCCCCTTTGATTTATTTTTCCATAATTTAATTTGTTTTGGGGATTCTCTGGGTCTCCTTTTTTTTTTTAAATGAATTTTTAAATGTGTAAAAATGTGTATATAAATTTAAATTTATTTTGGGGTTCTCTTTGTCCACTTGTAAATGTGTTAACAAATAAAAATGGATATAAATACCTGTGATTGTTGCTGGACATTCTGTTGAGTGTGTTGTGTTCGGTATCCTGGTAGGAGATGATGATGTCATCAGTTATCCTGCTACCTTCTAATATGTTGACGGGACTCATGGCCGTCGTCCACTTAATTTACAACACACACTACTTAGGCGTTTGCCTCCTGGTGCCGCCACTGATCTAGTTGCCGCTCTTTCATGTACTTCAAGGATTTGAGTTCCTTGCTGATGCTGACTGCTTCGGGTGTGTTAACGACTATTGCGATGTTGTGGGTGTTTGAATATAAATATTGGTTGCCGGACAGGCCTCGGTATTTGTTGCACTTTATTGTGTTATAGGGCGAACATGCGATACGTCCACTCGATGTTACCTCGGGACCTGAGGGCTGGTGTGAGTTTTGTTGGGCAATCAGGTGCGCATTGGGCGATGCATTTCCATTTCGTTCGCCATTTGAGACAGAGCAGGATTTTCCACAGCCAATTTTTGAGTTGGATCCGTTGCTCGACTTTCAGTCAATTTTGCCCGTTGTTGTTGTTGGGGTTGAGGTTCTTCTGGTAGGGGATTTTGGTAATTCCACCGGTGCCACCATTTTTGTTGTGGTCCTTCTCTCAGGGAGCTTGTCTCCTCCTGGGGGGACCCGTTGCGGTTGCCGCCGTGCTTCCTCATATGCCTTGAGGGAAGAGCAGCTACCGATCGTTCGGGTTGATTAAAAAACGGAGGTTAAAATTGTTAGGTGTTTATTGTCCTTAAATTGGCAAGGTCTACATTGTCGGACGTAGTACAGCGACAGATTTTATGTTTTAATTGTTGACGGCCACATCCATTGGACGCCAATCGAGACTCTTCCTTGAATACGAATTTCATCACCCTTATAAAGAGAAACAAATCGAGATTTGTATCTCGAAAATACACAATTTCATACAAAAATCCCGATTTTTGTATCCTGAGTGAGATGCTCAGTGTTTATTTAAGATAAGAATTCAATTTCTTGAATTCTTACGAAACTATTGCGCAGATGTTGATATGTGTCTGGTTTTGGTTTTATATTTGTTTGGTTTAATGGAATTTTTCAGATAGAGATAACGATCTCTAAATTTTGGATTTTGATGATGCCGTGGGGCAAATGTGAAACGATAAACGAATATTAGATTCGTTTATTGTGAATTTTAATTTAACTTCAGATTGTTTTCCAGAAAACGCGTTGAAAGTTTTAAGCGTAGTTATTTCGACATACTACCTGCTTTGACTCAGTCGGCTCTGAGGGTGCTAACTTTTTAACCGTTACGAATTTCGATTTTTTCTTTTAACATGATATTCTAGACAGTTATAGCTATCAAATTCCGCAAAAAAAAATTATTGACCAAAATTTGAATGAATGTTTGATTCGTTTATTGGGAATTTTGGAACATGTTTGGGTTTTTTCGGGCTTAGGCAGGATTTTGGGTTTTGGAGTATTATTGCTGGGATTTGGATGTAGGAATGGGAGAAAACGGTGGTAGGGCTTTTTAGAGCACTACAGCTTCATATTTCTGGAAGTTGACCTTAAGTTTCCAGTCGTCGCAATAGCGCTGCACTTTGTTGTAGTCTCGCTGTAGTACGCTATTTATGACTTCAACATTCGGGGCTGTTCTGTAAATTATGAGATCGTCTGCGTACGCAATAGTATGCGGAAGTGCATCTAATAAGTCGCTAATGTAAATGTTAAAAAGAATCAGAGAGAATATCCCTCCCTGTTGCTAGCCGTTCTTGATATTTTACGTTTTATTAGAAGTCACATTACCATTTTTGACCACGAACCTCCTGTCTTTTAACATATCGTAAAGTACATATAGTAAAGGCTTATGCATGCCATGTCTGACCAGTTTGTAATATAACCCTTCGATCCAGGCGGTATCAAAGGCTTTATCGAAGTCGATCGGACAGGCACCTGTGCATTGGTTCTTACATTTATTCCATTGTATGCCGGAGACCAGTTTAGCTGCAGCATGTGTGGTATCATGGCCCGTCTTAAAGCCAAACTGGTTATTCGGAATAATGTTGTTGTAGTCTACCCATTTTAGTAGAGCTTTGTTAATAGTCTTTTCAAATACTTTTCTGATGCTTGCGAGTAAACTTATCGAACGCCTGTACATTGGGTTTGTATAGTCTTTGCCCTTTTCTGGGATGGGCTGTATGATTGCCGTTTTCCAACGCGCGGGAAAATAAGCATTATTCAACGCGTTGTTAACCAGGACCGTGTGTAGTGGTCTGAAAAGCCCTACCATCTCCTTCCACCGCACATACAACGGAATCCCTACACCTAAATGTATAGTATCCAAAAAAAACAACCATCTAAATTCACGGGCTTGGCTCTACTTCTTGAACTCCAGGACGCCTCGGTGTTTGGATTTTTACTCCCGACGCGTGGTACGTGTGCGCACTTTGGGAAAGGAAATCTGACTCTCCGTTGCAACTCACATCCACCAGATTCAATGGTGGTGAATCACATCGATGGAGGAGGAGCAACACGGATCAATTTGACGACAGCCAATTGCGATCGAGTAAGGGTTACATGAGAGAATTTCCATTACTGTATAGGGCAAGTTTGATGCCCTGCAATGAAGACAATGATCGACGGACACCTGATCAAACAAATGTACGATCATCCGGGGCCACGGCGCTATGGCCATAAATCATTGATGTTGGACGCCTGGATACGAAAATAGGTTTTTGCATCAAAGTAAACAAAAACACTATTTCACAAGTCCAATGATGAGATGTACAATGTTCATGATGTGTCTATGTTGCAAAGGGTCGTCATTGTATTTACATAAGGTTCCAGGGAAATGCCGTTGTAGGCGATATCTACTGGTGACGATAGTTCAACCAGAGATTGGGAATCTATTTGCTTTAGCTGAATGGCACTGTAGCAGAATAGGGAAAATTGTTCATGGACGTTAAGTTCACAGGAAACTCAGCGATGGTGACTATGGGTTATTTGTTTAGGTTAGATGATGGGTCTTCATGGGGCACGAACGCGGGTAATAAATGGTCATGTTCATCAAATGCTCGGTTGTATAATGATTAGGAAATTAGTCGCAACTCAGCGAACCTTAGAGGATAGATAAGATATACAATTATGTACGGTAGAAGGGAATATCGGTTGCAGCTGTGTCCGCAATACGCTGACCAGCGTGAGTTTATCGTTTATTGATGACAAGCTGAGCCGATAAGAGATGTGAATTGGTTCATGGAGTATGAACCAGAAACGTTCGAAATTATGTATGCCGTCGGAGAGATTTTTTTCCAGGTAACAAATAGCAGTATGGTGTCTTGTGGGTGAGGGGAAAGCCAGGTTAAGTTGAGGAAGTGGGTGGTTCTTGGAGAAGTCTTTAAAGAACCCCCACAGTCCTACACAGAAAAACAATACCGCCCCGGGATAGGATGCAAGTCGGGACCAGCAATAGATAAGCGAAAGCGACCACTACAGGTGTTAAGCCCTTGTAGTAGGTGCCCCACTAGATCCGTGGCGAAATCCAGGGTACATCGCTACCATGACGAACATTGTGCTACTCAGAGACCAAAAACTCTCACATTGCTTCAGTGACCGTTGAACGAACAACACCGTTTGTCGCCCGTCAACGAAAAATAAATAAAATTATTATTCGCGTACACGTGTGTGTGTGTGTGTGTATTCCGCAGTACCAAACTGGCCACCATCCGGTAAACGTCGCTTATCGAAACGAACGTTAAATTAATGTGAGTGAAAACATAAGCAATAAGTTGTGTTTCGTCTTATGAGTACGGGTATGGGAACAAATTTTCTGCACCCGAAGTAATGAAAAAATGATTAGTGCCGATACGCGTTGTACGAAGTGTTTCTTTGCATGGGTGTGTGCAGACTATAAATACTTGAATGTAAATACTTGTGACGATAATACTTATAAAAATCGAACGTGTGAACCGTGTTTACGTATGAGCGCGCGAACATTGTGGGTGTGTGTGCGAGTCCACAATCTATTTGTCCTTCGCGCAATAAAAGAAAAAACGAACATTAAAAACAAAGGAAAAAAAGTGAGAACACGTGGTCCATATTATGGACGTAAATCAAAAATGTAAAATGGCAGAGAAGAAACAAGTCATTAGAAAATTAAAACCAAAGCCCGCGTTAATAAAACGCCCTGCGAGCTACTCACCGACACGAGCGACAACAAAAGTCAAGAAGCCAAACGAGACAACAGTAGACGTGCTCGAAAAAGGGCAAAAAATGGAAGAGGACAACTCATTCCCCCCGGTTCCATGTAATGACGGCAAGGTAACAAATAATATGTTTGCATGTTTAGCGACTACAGGGACTGAGGACGAGGAGGAGGAAATCAGCGACATTGAACCAAGGCTAGCCCGGCAAGGGCACAGTTAGCTGAGAAGCGTCGCAGAAAAAAGGAATTGGCTGAAAAGGAGCTAATGGGGAAACAACAGCAGCAGAAAAAACAGCAACAATGTGCACAACAAAACCCTACCTTACAAAAAAGATGTCCACCGCAACAAATTACACAACCACCACAACAAGAGCAACAAGCAGCAAAAAGGAAAACGAAGATGCCACCCATCACAGATATGGATTGTAACGAACTGTTTCGTAAGCTATGTAAGCTTTCTATTAGGGAGGATTTTTCAATTAAAAGACTGACAGGGTACAGGTTTGCCATACAGACAAATTCGGTTGAGGACTTTGAAAAAATGAAAAATGTGCTAAAAAGGGCCACCGCGGAATTCTACAAGTACACCCCGAAAGAAATAAAGAATATAACGGTTCTACTAAAAGGCGTTGATCCTGAAACAGAACCAGAAGTTCTATTACAAACGGTACGAGAGCTTAACTGTAATGATATTGTGTTTATCGCGGTAAAACCTTTCAATACAGCTAGGGCTAGACGGGAGAATCGTAAAATACCATTCTACCGGGCACTGCTGGGCGCCGGTAGCAAAATTGTTTGGCTTACGCAAATCACTATCCTGAACCATCAAATTGTCACATGGGGCAAATTGAAAAAAGGCAGAGATATAATCCAGTGTCTTCGCTGCCAAAGGTTCGGGCACTCAACAGCAAACTGCGAAATGCAGTATCGATGCGTAAGATGCGGACAGGACCACAGCGCAGAACAATGCACGTTAGGTAAAGAAAGAGTAGACGACAGCTCTCTTCTAAAGTGTGCAGTCTGTAAGAGTGAGGGACACCCCGCTAATTATCGAGGTTGTTCTAAATTCCGCGAAATGTAGCTCGACCAGCACTAAACGTAACACCCCAGTTCTCGTGTGCTCAAGTAACAGCTGGTAGCAGAAACACCCCAAAACCAATCACACGGGTACCGCCGCAATATACTGTGCCTCCAGAAACAGTAGCTCTAGCAAATGTGCTCACAACCTTGCTCGCTATTCAGACGCAGATGACATAAATGCAAAAACAAATAAAGGACCAGGACAGTTGACTAGACTGGGTCTATTCACAGATGTCTAGCCACCCGTCAATATAAACCCCCGAAGAGAAACCACAATTAAGGCTCTAGTTGTTTTTTTTTTTTAGTTTTTAAACCACATTTATTTTCCTAATTCTTTTTACATGTATAATATTAGGGGTAAATGTTAAACCCTCTTTTACAATCAGCCCTTAAATTAACTTACTCGCTCTATGCGAGCTCTCTAAATTACACATTACAAATTGATTTTTATTCATGTCTTTCGGCGTACTTTTTTTTTCTTATATATATATGGTAATATATTAGAGGTACTCCTCGTTTACATCTATATGTATACATTATTGTTATAATTTTTTTTATTTTTTATTTATTTATTTATTTTTCTCTTTTTTTATATAACAAACAAAAATTTCAAAACGAAACGAAAAGGTAAATAAAAAATAAAATAGAATAGCTACAAAATAAGTAATAAAATTAAGGCTCTAGTCGTGCATGTAAATTCACTTAGTGAATGAATCAGAGGCATAAACTATGTCACACAAACTACGACATTATACGAAGAGACCGACCCAACTCCACACAAGGAGGAGCGGTGGCAATCTTTGTTAAAAAAGAACCTCAACATAAGGTAATATATAGTGGTGGGATGCGCAGATTTCAGGTGCTTGAAGCGTGCATTATCCGCCTACCCCTCCGACAAGGTAGGGGGATGTATGTGATATCTGCCTACGCACCAGAAGCACATCAACAAAATCTATTTATAGTGGAGCTAGAGACTCTTTTCCGATGTTTACAACTTCACTCTGAAGGGAACTATTACATCGTAGGTGGCGATTTGACTGTTAAACACCCAAATTGGGGAAATAGCATGCCCAACACGAGAAATCAACTAGCTGGTTGGCTACATCAACATCACATTGATTATAAGGCTGACCTGCTAGCTACAGAATATCCTTCTTTCTCCACAGGGAGGTCGTTCCTAGATATTATGCTTATTGACACACGACTTAAACATACACATACTAACAGACAAAATATAAACTGCCTACGCACAATTGAGTATGACAGCGACCATTGGGCATTATCAATCGTGATAAAAACACCAAGCGAAATTGTGGAACTCGGTGAATGTATGATACCGCAACCCTATAACTATGGGGGTATGCGTTGAACATGTTTCACGAGAACCTTAACAAGAGAAATTCGGTTAAAAGATATTAACGCTCCTACCAACAGAAACATATCCAACGATGACGTCGACAAATACATACAAGAAATGGATGAAACCATGAAACAAACTATGGACAAAACAATACCAAAAACCACACCTACGGACAACATGAACATGTACCGAAACGGCACAATCAACGCACTCCACAGAAAAAAAAGTAGACTTCTGTCTCAACTAAAACTACGGTACAGACGATTTATTGATAGGCACGACCAGGAGATAATATCACTGAAGTCCAGATTAAAAAATCTCCAACACCTAATAAAAGAACAACAAAGTTCGAGCGGTAAAATCCAACAACCCTAGTATGTTCCCGCAAATTAATAAAACATTTAGACGAAGTAATCAGTGTCTCCAAATACCGCGAACTCACGAACACCAACGAATGCTGACAAATATAGGCATAGACACAAACAGCGCCATCCTAAACGATGAACTTTTTGCGTTTGAAGATCCCTTGGAAAAAGTGAATGTTGTAGGGGCCGTCTTTCAAGAACTGTACAAGGCAGATGAAGTAATTCGCCGCAACCATGACTTGGAGGATAAAGTTCTACTGAATTATCGTCATCTTCGAAATGACATTTCACAGTGGCGATCGGAAAACCATGGTTTTATCGAATTTAGTAATGAAAATACGGCAAACGCCGATATCACTGTCGAAAGCGCTAACAGCCTTTTGATCACTAGTGAAGACATTCATGGCGTCTTTGCATCAGTAAGAAACAAAAAATCAGTTGGAATAGATGGAGTACCCAATATAGTACTCAAACATCTTCCTCCAATCGCAATGGACATATACGCAGTCTTGTTTAACAACGCTCTGAACAACGCACACTATCTAGGATGTTGAAAAACTGCCATTATCCAACCGTTACCAAAAAAAGGGAAAGACAGAACAAACCCAAAAAATCTGCGATCGATCAGTTTGTTACCGAGTATCAGTAAAGTATTCGATAAGGTTCTAAACAAGGCTCTACTTAAATGGGTTGAGGACAATATCATTATACCAAATAACCAGTTTGGTTTCATGAAACATGCCGCAGCTAAACTGGTTTCAAACATTCAGTGGAATAAAAGTCTGAACCCCTTTCCAACCGTCGTCGAGTTTAGATCGTCGCGAATTCTGTTCAGTACGTGTAACATCACTCCTACGTTACAAAATTATATTACATCCCCTTTGTGTAATAGTGCAGTGAAAAAAACATAAAACAAAAAAAACAAAAAAAAAAAAAAACAGACCAGACCCTTGTGCAGTGAGCTATGTTTATAAAACAAAAGAGTAGTATAAAACAATTGCAACGAAATGGCCTGCGGACCAAATGTGAATAGTAACCGGTTTAGCGATCTTACGGAAGATACAAATAGTGATATTCGACCAAACAAAATGAAAAGGACACTTATGAAAACAGAGGAATGTTTTCCTAGCTTACCAACAATGAACAATACAAAAGATCCAAAATTTCTAATTATATCATCCAAGGAGAATGGTAAGCCTATTTCATCCCTAAGCCCATTTTTAATTAAAAAAGTGATAGACGATGTTAGCAAAGAGTATGAACAAATCACGGTTCTACGAGACGGACAATTATTAGTAAAAGCAAAAAAAATCGCAGACCGTTTTCTTAAAATAACAAACTTTGGCAACGTGTGTCCCTTTTCTATAAAATTGCACGAAAAATTAAATGAATGCAAAGGCATAGTGTACGCCCCTTGTCTCATAAACATCTCGGAAGCGGAAATAATAGCCGAAATGGGTCAACAAAAAGTCACAGATGTGTACAAATTTACCAAAGTAGATGACTGTAAAGTGCGAAGACTCTCCGGACATATGTTATTTACTTTTAACCTATTCCAACCACCGAAGTCGGTTGACATCGGTTTTTATAAAGCTAAGGTCAACGAATATATCCCCAACCCCATGAATTGCCGCAACTGCCAACGACTCGGCCATACCACAAAACGCTGCACCAATACCAAAAAGTGTAATCCGCCACCTCATAGCCCCGTAAATTGCAGTCGCACTATGTGCGCAAACTGCTCGCTCCCTCACTCGGCCGCGGATAAAACCTGTCCCTTGTATATCCAAGCGAAAGAAGTTTTAACAATAAAAACCACAAACAAATGTTCAATGGGCGAAGCCAAACGAATTTATAGGGAAAAAATATCCACAAACCTGAACAACTTTCAGGAAGCTTTGCAGATACACTAAAATCGAGCGGAACAAAACAAACAAATAACTACACCCAAGGAATCCCTTCTAACCAGCTCCTCCTCATCTGCTACAATCAACAGTATTCAAATTGCATTGCCCCACAAGCCAAAAAAGTCAATAACACATAACCCAACCAAACCAATTTCGTCTATAACACCACTAATCCAACGAACACCATCAATTCAATTAACGCCATCGACTCGACAAACATCATAAACTCAACTAACCACATTCGAACCCGCACAACTACAAACAAGTTCGCCAACAAACAACCAAACTGAAACCGTTCCACAAAGCACGACAAGCTGCTCTGCTAATAGCCATTCGCAACGCACCCCTTCACCCAAATCAAAGGTAAAAAGTAAACCGTCTCTCATCATCATCATCGGCACTACAACCGGGAACCGGTCTTGGCCTTATTTAGCAAGTCTTGAGGCTTGTTAAATTTTCCATAATGATTTGTTTTTTTCCGGGCAAGGTCATTAGTCTTGCTTACCGTCTCTCACTAATATAAAAATTAATAAAAATGTACACACCTTAGTAGATGATGACATTACAATGTAACTATAAAACTAACAACCAAGCCCCTGACTCTGCTGTTCCTGAGGTTGGACACTTGAACTCAATCCAGAGTCCAAGTGCCCAACATCCGGAACAGCGGAGTCTTGATCCTAACAACATACATCCCGCCCACCACACCTTCCAACACCTTAATACATTTAAGAATATACAACCCCATCTCTCTGTAAAATCAAGATCTAAGCACACTAGCACGGCTGAACGCGCAAAACTCACTCCAAAACAAAAACCATTCACCATTCTACAATGGAACATGAACGGTTATACCAATAACTTTGACGAACTAAACATTCTAATTAAGGACCATAACCCGCATATAATATCACTGCAAGAAACGCATTGTCCAGTCAACACCACACCATTCATCCCTAAATCCTATGTAGGCTACTTCTACAATTCACCTGCAAACACATCACACAAGCAAGGAGTAGGATTACTAATCAAGAAAGGTACTTCCCACAAAATCCTCCCCATCATTGCAAATATCCAAACTCTCGTTTTAGAAATACAACACCCTTTAAATTTTACCTACATTGCCTTATATCTCCCCCCAAATCAGCCATTAAATAAAAATGATCTTCAGGCTATACTCAACCAAACTAATGAGCCCAGAATATTTGGAGGCGGCATAAATGCTTGGAGTACACTCTGGGGTTCACCTTCCACAAACAAAAAAAAGGGGAAGTAATTGAAAACCTCCTCCTCACCTCCAATCTGATCCTACTGAATGACGGTTCGCCTACTCACCTTTCTACCCACAATACCCTCACTAATATAGACATCACTTGTTGCTCCTCAGAATTGGTTCCGAAAACTTCATGGCAAGTTCTAAACGACCTCTACAATAGTGACCATTTCCCCGTTTTAAGCATAATAAATAATCAGCAAACGATAACTCATCACAACAGATCTCCAAAATACAAAACCGATTCCGCCAACTGGGCACTTTTTGAAAGTAAAATTGACGAATTTCTTTCAAGCAATTCCCCCACAGCTGACACCAATCACGAAGCTGCGCTAATCAGTAAAGCAATTAGATCCGATCACAACCAAATCAAAACCAGGCAACATGTACCTTGGTGGAACTCTGACCTAACGCTTCTCAGAAAAAGCAAAATGCCAGCCCTCTCTGAATTTAAAAAAAGACCAACGCAGGTTAATTTTGTTGCATACAAAAACCGAATGCACAATTTCGTAGGAAGATGAAAGAAAGCAAAGCAAAAATCTTTCTTCAATTCGCTTCCTCAATCAATCCAACATCCTCCACAACCACAATATGGCATGAAATACGCAGCTTAAGCGGTAATCACAATCCGACAATTATCTCATCCCTTAATTCCGAAAATACTACAATCTCAGACACAGTGGAAATAAGCCAACTCTTCGCCAAAACCTGGTCGCAATTCTCAGGCAACAATAATTTTCACCCCGAATTCAATCGTAAAAAAATTGAATGCGTTAACAATCCACTATCTTTCCAAACTCCTAACTCTGCAGCTCTACGCATTGAACAACCCATCTCACTTATCGAATTCGAGTCAGCACTTAGTATAACTAAGGGCAAAACTCCAGGGAGAGATCGAATATCTTACCCAATGTTAAAAAACCTTTCGCATTATGCAAAACAAAGAATTATAAAGTTATACAATTGTTGTATTCCAGAATACTACCCTTTATTAAATTTAACACTGAATCTCCTTACACATCCTTAAAAACTTCCCTTAACATATATTACATTCTCACTTAATACATACCATTCATAAACATTCACAATATTGCCAGTTACAGCACATATAATAACATGCCCCTTTTTATAACGTGCCCCTTTTTATTTGCCCCTTTTTATTTCAAAACAGAGCACTTTGATTTTCGTTCAAATTTTATTCAATTTAAAAGTCACAGAAACTAAAGGAATACTTTGAGAAAATTTGTTTTGTTCATATTATAATTTACAGTAAATTAGAACACAATGTTCTATAAGTAGAGAAAAAATTCAATTGTAAAATCAGTTCAGTTCAGTTGAGATTGGAAGTAAGTTCAGTAGACTTTGAGTTTTAGTTTGAGTTTTTTTTTTGAGAGTTAAGTATTGAGGAAGTAGTATTGTGGATTTGAGAGTTTAAAATAAATATATCGAAGAGACGGAATAATTTCTTTCTTTGATAATGGATTATCAATGGCAATAAATAAACATTGCAACGCGAATTGATGAAAGAATATTACATAAAGATATAATAAAAGGTCCCCGCTCTTCCCTCATCCGAGGAAGCACGGCGTCGGACGTCAACACAATAAAATACTTGAAACATCACACATTCCACAAATATGGAAAACCGCGGTCTTAATACCTATTCCCAAATTGAACAAAGATAAAGATACGGTGGATGGCTACCGCCCCATATCCTTAATTCCTTGTCCCACAAAGGTATTAGAAAAAATCGTAGCCAAACGTCTACTCTGGTTTTTGGAAACAAAGAAATTGACATCCATCAACCAAGTAGCTTTCAAATCCAACAGAAGTTGCACAGACGCCTTACTCCGCATTGACCACTACACCTCAAAGGCTCTATCCGCCAAAAATTACGTCGACAGAATAGGCGCTCACACCGTACTTAATAAATTGTTAAATCAGTTCACCCGGAGCTTTCGACTGCGTTTGACGTGTTCATCTCGGTCGCGAGTTCTCATTACAACCATTCCCATACGCGATAGATCGCCTGATACCGGGGACAATTGCTTGTCCTCGGATAAAAAACTTCGTTCCACTATGCATCCAACAAGTGGGCTTGGTAAAAACCCCTACCGTAATAAATTCACTCCCCTACAATGCCATCCAGATACAGATAATTCTGAAATGGACGAAACTGATTCGCCAATAATCAGAAAAGTGTATGTGCCACCAATCAAAGTGCTGCAAAAATCACCAGAATATGTGCATAGCCTCATGAAAAAGCTTAAAATATCCAGTTATTCAATAAAAAAAATTAACAATTGGTATAAAAATAATGTTCGGAACTATTGAATCATATAATATTGTGTTAGAAAAACTAAAAGAGGATAACTGTCAATATTTTTCTCATGATATTAAAAGTGCTAAAACTTTCAAAGTTATTTTGTATGGACTGGATGATATAAAAACTAATGAACTCAAAGCTGAACTCATTTCGCTTGGCTTAAAATGTTCTGATGTTAAAAAAATTGAAAAAAAAACATGATAAATTTACTGACTTTTTTTATCTCATTCACTTTGAAAATGGAACAATTAAATTAAGTGAACTTAAAAAAAATTATCGCTCAATTTTTCATACCCAAGTGAGCTGGAACTCCCAAAGGAAAATCAAAGGTAAGGTGACACAATGCTTTAATTGTCAAATGTTTGGACATGGTGAGAGAAATTGTCACATAAAAACATATTGTGCTACTTGCGCTGGTTCACACAAAACAAGCGAATGTAATAACGCTTCGGTAAATAAATGTGCCAACTGCAACGGCAATCATAAAGCTACTGACGTCACATGCACCAGTAGATCTAAATACTTAGAAATAAAAGAAAGATCATCTGGAAGATCCAAGATCCATCCAAGAACTCATTTCGCTGCATCAACTCAAATTTCAAATCATCAAGCTTGCCAAAAACCGATTTCGTTTGCCTCTATGAGTGATTTTCCTACGCTTCCACAGCCACAGCGACGACTGGGACTAACCAATGCTCCGAGCAAAAGCTTTCCAAATTCAAGCCCGCAAATTCAAAGTTTACCACCAACAATTAATGCATGGGAAAATGACTCACGCGGCGCTTCTTCATCAAACAATAACAATAATTTACCCAACAACAATTCAGCACTCTTCACAATCGAGGAACTAAATTCCTTGTGCATGGAAATGATCTCAAATTTATCAGTTTGTAAAACGAAAATAGAACAATTTAATGTGATCGCGCATTTAGCCACTAAGTTTTTATACACTAATAATGTTAAGTAAAATGGCAGATACACATATAAAAATAATTACTTGGAATGCTAAAGGCATACGTAATAAATTTCATGACTTTTTAAACTTTTTAAATAGCTATAAAGTTGATGTTGCTCTAGTAACAGAAACTTGGCTTAATTTTGATATAAGACTCCCATCATCTGACTTTAACTGCTATCGCATTGATAGAGTAGACCAAAGGGGTGGGGGAGTGGCGATTCTTATCAGGAAGTCAATTCAACATTCGCTTTTACCTGTAATTCCAACTAGGCTTGTGGAGAACGTAGGTGTAATGATTAAGTTAAGAAACCATAAGACAGTAAAAATCTATTCTGTTTATTTCCCTGGTGGATCTTCGTCGGATATTAAAAGAAAATGGCTCAAGCAAGATTTAAAAAAGTTATTCACAATGAATGGTGAATTTCTATTAGGTGGTGATTTTAACTGCCGGCATAGAGATTGGGGGTGTGTAAGAGCAAATGCTTGGGGCAATATATTGGCTGCCCTTCCATTGGCACTACCAATTAATATTTTTTATCCACCTTGTCCAACTTATTTTCCCGCAGGTTCTCGTGGCATCCCCTCTGTCCTTGACTTGTTTGTGTCAAATGTCCCTGGTCTTATAACAGAACCCGTTTCGTTAAGTGCTCTCAGTTCAGATCATAATCCTGTTTTTTGTAACCTTTCTTGGTTGGGTGAAAGAAAGATTCAATATTTCCTGGACATGAAGAATGCTAGTTGGAATTCATTCAAATCAAAGATTAAAATGAGCCTTCAAAATAGTACTACAAATCTTGAAAGAGTGTCTTGTAAAGATGATGTTGACCTTATTGTACAAAACTTTACACAAGCTATAATTTCTTCGGTTGGTGAAAGTATTCCCAAAAGAGTAAAAAAAGATATTTTTAAAAAACTTCCAATCCATATCTTAGAGCTTATTAAAGTGAGAAACATTCATCGAAGAAACTGGCAGAATTACCGTCAGCCCTTTTCTCGATCAATGGTTTCCCATTTTAATGAGCGCATTACTGACCAGATACAAATCCATCGTAATAGAGAATGGAACAAAAAACTGAGCGTTATGGATAAAAATGCTAAACCGTTCTGGAATGTAGTGAAGTTAATCAAGAATAAAAACCGTAAAATACCATTTCTGAAGGATTCTTCTACTACTTTTTTTACAGGTTTTGAACAAGCAAACCTATTTGGAACAAGTTTTTCAAAAAATCACTTGGTCTCTCAGCATTTGGCTGAATTTGAAACTAATGAACTTGTCGGTAACAGAATCAAAAGATTCGACACCACAAACGAATTAACTCCTCTAAATGCATTTGTAGAAGAAGAAAACGTAAGAAATGTAATCAAGTGCTTGCAAACACGAAAAATAGGAGGACTAGACAAAGTTAAGAATGCCTATCTAAAACAATTGCCTCATATTGGAATTAAATACTTAACATTTATAATCAATGCATGCCTTAAATGTCAATACTTTCCTCAATGTTGGAAAAAAGCAATGGTTGTACCTATCCTTAAGGCTGGAAAAGCCCCAGATAAACCTGAAAGTTACAGGCCAATTAGTTTACTTAGCAACATAAGTAAAGTTTTTGAAAAAATCCTGAAACAACATATTTTAAAAGTTGTTTCAGATAAAGATATTTTCCCCGATATCCAATTTGGATTTCGACGCTTTCACAGCACCTCGCACCAGGTTAAACGAATTTGCAGCCATGTTCTAGACCATCGTTCACGTGGTCAATCAACGGGCATGATATTGTTAGACATTGAAAAAGCTTTTGATTCCATATGGCACAATGGGATAATATATAAAATGATACAGTTCGACTTTCCTTTGTATTTGTGTAAGGTCGTCCAGAGTTTCTTATCCAATAGATGTTTTCAGGTTCATGTCAATTGTGATGTTTCTAGATTGATATTTTTTGATTGTGGCGTCCCCCAAGGCTCAGTACTTGGTCCAGCTTTGTACAATATCTACACTTCGGATTTTCCAAATCTACCGCAGTGTGAATCAGCTATCTTCGCTGACGACACTGCAGTATTTGCGTCGCATGAATTTTCTCTAAACGTTGAGACAAATCTAAAGCATGCGATCGAGATACTTGAAAAATATTATATGAAATGGAAAATCAAGCTAAATGTTGGGAAGACACAAGCCATCTGTTTTACCCGACAGAGAAAAGCCTGCTATCTTCCCAGCAGTCAGCTGCAAATAAATGGTACCACGATTGCATGGGAGCAATCCGTAAAGTATCTCGGAGTTCATCTCGATACAAGACTCACATTTAAACAACATATTCAAAGTACTCTTAATAAAATGAGTATTGCTATTAAGATGCTTTACCCTTTTATTAATCGCAAGTCTTTACTCACAAATGAATATAAGATTATTATTCATAAAGTTATTTTCCAAGCTATACTGTTATATGGGTGTCCAGTATGGGGTAACGCTGCAAGGTGCCATTTAAAGAAGTTACAGGTATCACAAAACAAAGTTTTGAAAATGATGCTAGACCTCCCTTGGCACTATTCAACCTTAAGTCTCCACGGAAGGGCGGATGTTGAATTGATTTCTGAAAGAATTCGTAAACTAGTATATAACTTTAACATCAGCTGTGAAAGTTCTGAAAATCCTCTCATAACCCAGCTTCTTGCTTAATTTGTCATAATTTCATGTAAATATTTACATTTTATATTATTTATTATTGGTTTTATTTTTTTTTATTATTATTATTTTTTTTTTTTTTTTTTTTTTTTTTTTTTTTTTTTTTTTTTTTTTAATGAAGGTTTTTCTTTTTCGTATTTTCCTTCGATTTATTCTTTTAATTATTAATTATACATATTTTTCTTTTCTTTATCCAAGATAATGTTTCAGTTGTAAGATATAACTTATCAAATCTCTGAATTGTAAAATGTGCGGTCACAGACTTTTTTTTTGAAAATATTATTACGAAATAAAAGATCTCTCTCTTGTAATAAATTGTTAAAATGGAGAATTGGCAACAATATATATAGGTACGTTAAATCATTTCTAAGCAATAGAAAATTCCAATGTAAAGCCAACCACGTTTACTCCAATACATTTCCATTACACAACGGAATCCCTCAAGGATCCCCACTGTCAGTTGTACTATTTATGATCGCCTTTGACGACATAAGTACAATAATACACAAACAGAAACATCTAGATCATTGCATTTACGCCGATGATATATACATCTTAAGTAAATCCAGTGATCTTACTTTCTGCAAAAACATTTTAACTGAAACAGTGAAAGATATTTTAGAATGATCAAATTCTTCAGGTGCCAGACTCTCAGTAGATAAATGTAAATTATTTCATGTGTCCCGACGACGACTTTGTCCCCAAATACACCTCAACATAAACAACAAAACAATCCAAAATGTCCCCAACCTCAAAATCCTAGGAATAACATTTAACAATAAGTATACCTGGAAACAACATTCAGAACTCAAAATATCATTAGCAGCGAGGCTCAATATTATTAAATACTTAAGCAACATGAAAAGTAACGTACGCATTAACACTCTATGTAAAATTACTAAAGCTCTAATTTTAAGTAAAATAGACTACGGGATCTATATCTATGGCAATAGTCCAAAAACTACTCTAAATATAATAAAGCCCACCTATCACCAAGCCGCTAGAAGAAGCACCTTTGCATTCAGAACGACACCAATAAAAAATATACTGGCTGAAGCTGGGCTCCCAACAATCGAGGACCGGATGGAAATCATATCATTAAAACTAATAGCTAAATTAGCGTTTTCGCGAAATTCCATAATTGACAAAGACATCAAACTAACAATAGGACACAAAAACACCAACCGAATCCCATCTGCAATCAGTCGCATTTTAGATAGAGGCGGTAAGCAATCGGAATTGGATATTAGACAAACTTTCAAATACTCCGCAACTTACCCGTCATGGCTTCTATATAATAATAATATCATTACAACACTCTCAACATTTAAAAAACCAAACACAAACAAGGAAATATACGGTGCACTATTCTGGTCAGTCGCCTCAAAATATAAATCCAACGGATGGGGCCTTCTGTACACATATGGATCCAAAACAACCAACTATACTTCCTTTGCGGTCACATCCGAAGAAGGTGCAGTAAAGAAAATCGGACTATTACCCGAATTTTGCTCCATTTTCACGGCGGAAGCCTTCGCCATCTTACAAGCTGTAACATTCGCCACCAACCACAGAGAAAAATATGTCATCTGCACCGACAGCCTGTCGGTACTCAACTCAATAAGAAACACCACCAACACTGATGATATCATTTCCAATATTCGGAATAATATCATTAAATACTGCAATAAAATAAAACTAATGTGGGCTCCCAGTCACGTCGCCATCAGCGGTAACGAGAATGCAGACGCCGCAGCCAACTCAGCCAAAAGAGCTCCAGTCCATAAATTCAACACCTACACAAGACCCGAGCTACTGTCAATTATCAGCAACCAACAAAAACAAATAAACCAAGCAAACTGGGATACTCACCACATGCCTATAAAATGGTAAACCCTGTTAAAGAAGTTTATATATTTATATCTGCACTGCACACACAGAGAACGAAAACTCACACTCACGCTGAGAGAATGCCAACAATAACACACAGAGCAATCAAACGCACTTTGTTTTTGTTTTAATTTATTAATTACTTTTAAACACATTCACAAAATTCAGTTTTGTAACACAATCCTTTTTATGTTTGGAATTTGCGAGAACACAACACTGACACTGAATTGAATTTAGCAAGCGTATCCAAAAGATTCGAATTATTGTTCACTTTTTTGAGCACGATGTTTTTACATAGAATATTTTCCGCGAAAGGCACTCGAGGAAGTCGTACGGTAAGCGCAAAGAGTTACTCGCCGCGACTTTTGAAACGCGATCGGCCTTTTGTTTTCTGTCCGTCTAGGACGATGGATACTATCAGACTCTTTTAATTTATCAATGTCCAAACCGGACGACGTTCATACATCGACACCCTTATCTCTCTTTCGGTCGTGTAGACCGAAATATACATCCATCCATTGTTTACTCACAATAGATCCTTTTTGATACCCATGAGGTATGCTTTGCAGTACATGTCTTGAAAATAATAAACATTGAAAATGTTTATGATCTGCGAGATCTGATTGTGTGGATGCGTGTATACAATTTAGAATCTTGTATTCACACAAGAGTTCATTTATGGTCAACGATGGCAAAGATATTTTGTATACTTTATTGTTTCGTTACCATAGAATTATTCTCTGTTTTGAGCAGCACATTATTTTCTTTGTGCCGTCATGGATTTTTCCCAGATGTGGTATCTGGATTCCATGATTTGCCCGTATATGCATTTTGTAGCTAATGCACTTTTACAGGTACTCATTGGGTTGGATATGTTGATTTGGATTAATCAACATATGGGGCTTCACATGAAGGTGAATCCTGTTAATGGTGGGGGGTGGCCCGCAAAAAGGGTGAGTATTAGAGGAGGGTAGGCGTTGCGTGTAACAATCCCCCCCCCCTTTAGAAAATGAGTATTATTCTTAGAAGAGGAATAATACTCTCGAACGGTTTTTAAAGTGGGTACCGGGGCGTGAAGCCTTGCGTGAATAAATGTCAGTGTCAGCGTGCGCGTTTACAAAAATTGTTTAAAGAAAAAAAAATTTTTTTTTGTGTCCCATATTCTGTCATTACAATTGTTGGGATCATTGTATTTTGTTTACAAGATTTATGTTTTTGTTTTTATTTATATATATATCCTTTTTGAGCATGTAATGCTAACTTTGTTCGCTAGTTTACATAAGAATATATTTTTTATCCATTTATTTTTGGACGTTAGTTTCCATTAATCTGGTTTGTTTTATTGTAGCTGGGTTGTACAATTATTGTTAAAGTGTATTAAGTGACAAAAAAAATATTAAATATAGATGCATGTATTATAAAAGTAAAGTTTAAAGTAAATAGATTTCAAAGTAGTATGCAAAGGATCAAATAAATGTTCTTAATTTAGTTCGTAATAAAGAGTTATTTTTCTAATATGTATTTAAGTCACTAATATATATATATATATATATATATATATATATATTTTTTTTTTTTTTTTTTTTTAAACTTAATTGAAGTAAAGGTATATCTATATTTATTTATTTTAAAAGAGAAATCTTACAATAGTAATGTATTGGTAATGTGGAGTATATTCTTGGAAACTTCATAATTTCGGTTTTTTTTTGTATTTTTCCTTATAGGAAGGCCATTAATTATAGGCTAAGTATAACTTTTTGTATAAAATCTATCTTTTTTGTGACTACTAACTAAAAGGAGAGCATATATTTACAATAATAGTACTTATAATTCTAAGAATATTACAGGAATATTAATGATTATAATAAAACTTGCAATGATTCTTTTATTTTTCTTATAAATTTAAACAGAATATTCCATTGCAATTATGAAATAAACAGATTGGAGGTGAACACATAAAGTTATTTCGTATAAAATGTTGGTAAGATTAAGTTTCATTTAATTATATATATAGATTTTTTTTTTCAATTTACATGTTGTTGTAGAAAAGATTATATTATTGTTTACATGTTTAAAACTTGGGTTTGAGTTTTTTTTTTTTGTTTTTAATTTATTGATAATAATTATTGCTTAATTTATAATGTATGTGGATAAGGAAAGGGAATGGGAATATTGGTATTTCGTTCATCAGGTGTAGTTTGGTTTATTCATAAAATGGCTTCAGACGATTGTTGTGTATTACAACATTTCTGTTGCCTACCTTGATAGTGGTATTAACGGCTCCTGTAATTGATGTAACCACATAAGGGCCTTTCCATATGGGTGTTAATTTCCCCTTCCTGTTTTCGTTTCGTACTAAAACTTTATCGCCCACGTGAAACGTGAAAGGGTGTGTTACATGGTCGTGGTACTGTTTTGACCGCTGTTTGCTAGTCAATAAGTTTCGCCTAGCTATATCATACATTTTCTGTAATTTGGATTTTAATAGCTTGTGATAACGCTCGTGATTGTACACTGGTTCCGGTGCTCGTTTTAAATTTGAGGGTACTTCCGGAGTGAAACCATAGAGACAATCCATAGGCGTGAGTTTTGTACCTTCGTGTACACTGCTGTTGTACACGAATGTCGCCGTCCTCAGGTACTGATCCCAAGATTGAGGGTTTTCATCCACAATGCTGCGTAGGTATTCTGCGATTGGTCGATGGGCTCTTTCGAGAGCTCCATTCGATTGTGGATGGTATGCTGAGGTTTGTAATTTTTTAATATGGAGCAGCTTACCCACGCTTTTAAATAAGCCGCTGAGAAAGTTGGATCCCTGATCGGTGACTAGACACTTCGGAACACCATACCGAGCAATGATTTGATCGAAAAAGACTTGCGCCACCGATTCTGCCTCTACATTTGGTAGAGCATAGCAATCCATATACCTGGACAAATTGTCCTGAAAAGTTAAAATGTATTGGTTGCCAGTAGGAGTTTGTTCGATAGGACCCACGATGTCTAAGTAGACTTTATCAAAGGGCCTCTCAGCAATGTCAGTCACTACAATTGTCATACGCAGGGCTGGTGAGGATTTCATGGTTTGACATGTTTTGCATACTTTTATGTAGTGCTTAATGTCACGCAACATGTTCCTCCACCAGTAGTTCTTACGAATTTTTTTATATGTTTTAGCCACTCCCTGGTGTCCACCCATGGGAAGGTCATGGTAGTCTTTGAGTATTATTTGGATTTCTTAGGGGTTTGTAATTTCCATCACCCCTATCTCATATGTGCGACTCACCGTTGCATTCTCAGGAGGATCAGTGTCCTCTGGAAGTCCTTGGGTAACTTTGTCATATGTACTCGCTGCCTGTTTTTTGGTTTGAGCATGAGTTACACCATTACATTACTGACGGGGTTGTTTTCTAATAGGCATTTTCTTTAGGTGTATGCCTGAAAGTTGTTCCGTTGATATAGGTTGATCAAGGGAATTTTGGGGGATGCGGCTAAGGGCGTCCGCATTTGTGTTGTACTTTCCGGGTTTGTACTCAATCTGGTAGTCAAACTCCGCTAGTTTTTGTTGAAATTTTGTTAAACGGGATGAGGGATCCTTTAATTTCAACATTCCTCTAAGAGGTCTGTGGTCTGTGTATACCGTAAATTTTCATCCTTGCAAGTAACAACGAAAGTTTTTGGTAGCCCAAACGATCGCTCACAACTCTTTTTGATTGTGGAGTAATTTCGTTCGGCCTTGCTTAAGGTAGTAGTAGCAAGGTTGATCCTTGCCCACTTCGCCTTGTGAGAGCACTGCTCCTAGTGCTTCATTGCTAGCGTCCGTGGTCAGGTTAAAAGGCCGTGTAAAATCAGGGTAGATAAGAAGAGGTGGTGAAGTTAACAGCTCTTTTATTTTTTCAAATGCTTGCTGGCATTTATCTGACCATGTGAATTTTACCTCTTTTCTTAAAAGGTTAGTTATGGGACGTACTATCTTGGAAAAATCCGGAATGAATTTTCGATAGTAGTTGGCAAGACCTAAAAAGGATTGAACGTTTTTAACTGTTCTTGGAGTTGGAAAAGTCTTAACGCTGGCAGTTGTAGCGGGATTTGGTAGCGCTTCTTTTTCCGAACAGACATGTCCAAGGTAAACCACTTCTTTTTGTAGAAACCTACATTTCTCCGGTTGCAGTTTTAGATTATGTTCTCTTAGTTTGTCGAAGACTTTTTGAAGTTTGCCATTATGGTTTGCCAAATTTTTGCCATATATGACAATGTCGTCTAGGTATACAAAACATTCGAGACCCTGCAGTCCGGTTAGGACATGGTTCATGAGTCTTTGGAACGTAGCCGGTGCTCCTTTCAATCCGAACGGCATACGTGTAAACTCATAGTGTCCATAATTGGTGCTGAAAGCTGTTTTTTGTTGGTCTTTGGGGTCTACCAATACTTGATGGTAGCCGCTAGCCAGGTCGAGCGTAGAGAAATAACGCGAATGACCGAGCTGGTCAAGTATATCCTCTATTCGAGGCAACGGGTATGCGTCTCCGATGGTTTTTTCATTTAGCTTCCTGAAATCAACTACGACTCTCCATCGGGTTTCTCCGTCGGGCCCGCTTTCTTTGGAACTACCAGAAGTGGTGAGTTTCATGGACTTTTGCTAGGTTGAATAATATTATTCTCTAGCATTTCCCGCACTTGCTCGTTTATTATCTGTTTTTTATTTTCGGGTAGTCTGTACATCCTTTGGTTTATTGGTGCTTGGTCCTGTACCAAAGGGATTTCATGCATTATTGCATTGGTGTACGTCAGGTAATCGCCTTTTATATGGAATATGTCGTAATATTCCTGGCATAAACTCACAATGGATTGGTGCTCCTCAGAACTTAGATTTTTTCCTAAAGTAATTTCTTCATGTAGTTTCTCCAACCGTGTATCAATTGCGGTTTCACCTGACGCTTCATTTTCCGAGTACAAGTATTTTATGTGTTGGAGGGTTGCCACCTCCGAAGGGGTTAACTCGGTTTTGTCTGCTGACGTACATTCTCGCATCCGGAGGCTTTCGTTATCTCGGATATCCATGGGAATTAATGAGTATTCCCTGGTGGGCAGTAACTCTACTTTTATCCGGTGAATTAATTTGGCAGTGTCTGTTATATTGAGTGCTGCAATCTTTGGCCTCGAAGCATTGTTTAATATGCAATTCGATAGTTATATTCCTGATTGCATTTCTTTGGGCAAACAGATCACTTCCTCTCGGATTTCTATTGGTAACACAATTACCTTTTGTGAACGTCCTGATATTTCAACCGGTTCACTCAGAATAACTTCCACTGTTTCAGAGTTTGGAGCTGCTGGATCTGTAGTCCTATTTTCTCTGGTTATTTCTATAGAAGTGCGAGGCTCTGCTTGTGGAATCGGGGATATTGGGAGCGATGCAGTTTTGCAGCCAGCCCTTTTCTTAGAAAAGGCTTTGGAGGATCTACCGACTATGGGTTGTACCTCTTTGGGTCCCATTTCGTCAATAGTCCTATTCTCATCGGCTGCCCGTGTTCGTCCTGTTTTTCCTCGGTTCCTTGCGAAGGGGATGGTAAAGTGTTCGGAGTTGGTACCCATGCGAGGGAATTCTAAACACTGTCCCGGTCCATCCACTTTGCAATTCCTGGACAAAAAATCGTTGCCCAAGAATCCATCTTCTTTGAGCCCAGGCAGAGAGTGTACCACTTGGAATGAGCATGGCACGCTCTGTGCCAACTCGAAATGCCCTAAACAGCTGCCTCTACTTTTCCCCGAACCAAAGGGCGTCTGCAGAGTGCATGAGTCTTGGCTATCTATTTGGCAATTGGAGTGGAGTGCTTTCTGTTTGATTATACTGATCTCGGCGCCAGTATCTACTACTAATTTTATTTCTTTGCGTCGCCCTATATCCAAAGGAAGTTGGACTATGGGGAGACGGGTTAGTGGCGCCTGAGAACAGCTAGTGTTATGTGATTTTAATTCGGTCGAGTTGGGGTATTCGAACCCAACCGTACCGAGTTTCCCGAACTATTCTACCATCTTTGTTTTTGTCGGCATTCTGCCACCGTGTGATTTCGCCGATTGCAAAATTCACAGGGCTTTCTCCAGCTTTGGAAGGGCGGGTTGGTATTTGAGCGCGTATTGCTGGGCTCGTGTGGGTGGGAGTTTTGCGTTGCCTTTGTTCGACGGGGTCGTCGTTGAGACCGATTCCTTGGAGTGTCTCGGTTAGAATTCTGTTGCCTTACCTATTCTTCTTCCTCCGACACCAAGTCCGGATCCACGTTGACAGTCAATGTGACTGTGCGCTTTTGTGGATTTGACCGACGTTGATTATTTTTCGGATTTGATTCCAGAATATTGTTGGAGGCGGAAGTCAAATGACCTGCCTGTTCCCAATTTAATTTGTGGCGGCATTCTGTCCACTTATGGCCTCGCCGGCCACAGAATTCACAGCTGTGTCCTACGCTGTAAACTTTGTAGTTTTGCGTGGGGCGCGCCTGAGTGGATTTTGATGATTGGGGGCCCTGTGGTGATTGTTCCTGAGATGCCCTTAGATTTGATTGTGGGCGACCGCTTTTTGGGGGCCCATAGTTCCTATATGTTGGTTGGGTTGTGGGTACATGACAATCCCTAATATCATGTCCATACTGCCGACAACCCTGCGTTTTATACACTCCTCATAAACATGTCCCTTTTTCTTGCAGAAACTGCAAGTTACGCGTGCAACCTGTGGAAAAGGAGAGCGGGTGCTGCTGAAATGAGCTGATATTGGCTGACTTTCCCCAGGGTATGCAGCTGGAGCCGGTAATTGTTGGGTAGCCACCTGTGGGTTTACAGAATTCCATCCAGGGGCAAGTGGAGAATCGACTGGTGTTTGGTTTACTGCCACCTGTGGGTATGAAACAGAGGCAGAAGGAGCGTTGACCGGTATACTGTCTGATATTGGATATTGAACAAGGGCAGAAGGAGCGTTGATTGGTACACTGTTTGACACCCCCTGTGGATATGTAGTTTGTCGCACAGGGGCAGGCAGATCGTGAGATCCTATGTAGTTTTCCTGTGGCTGTGGAGCAAATTGCACAGGGGCGTGGGGAGAACTTAAATAATGAATGTTATTTGTCTCCTGAGGATATGTGCTATATTCCACATGAGGATAGTGATCGAGTCGTGGATAGTTGGATTGAGTAACATTTTCAGACTGGTTAGGGACTGGGGGTCTACTTTGGGTGGAGTTATACAACCGTATCATTTCCTGTTGTGACTTCTCCATCTGGATTAATTTCTGGGCCAAACCGTCAAATGTGTCATCACCGACCAACACCATGAGTTGCCTCAGAAAAGGATCTGCAGTACCACCCTTCAGAGCGTATTTTGCTGCTAAGTCTACCTGCAGCTTGAACGTAGCGCCGTTCACCAGGCCGTACGTTTTATTTGCTGCATTTTGGCACTGCGACATGGTTTGTCCCAATCTTGAGACGAAACCATTCATTTCCTCTCCAGGAGCCTGTCGTGTTGTTCGTAGTTGGTTCAGCAAGTCCTCGAACGACTCTTGTGGCTGTTGTGAGCTCTCGAAGAGTGTCTCCAATTCTTCAATAGACTTTACTGACTTAGCGGTGACCAACTCATAGGCATCGCCAATCAGTCGCTTGGGCAATAGTTGGAGAAACACCCGTTGTTCCTCAGCTGGCAAACAACTTATTGCCCTCCTGCAGCTACTTACAAACGCCTTAAGTTCGCTTGCTGCATTTGGGGTTCTTACACCTGAAAAAATTGGCACCGCCCTTGCCAGCAAATCCAAAATACCTCCTATATACACCGAACTACCAGGAAACGAGGGGCGAACGGGAGTGGACGCGACAAAAGGGATTTCAAAATTAGCTTGTGGAGTCAGGGTTTGAGTAAAACTTGTCCCAGGCAGAACATCTATTTTAGTTACATTTATCTTGTTCTGTTCCATTTTATTTTTATTGTTAATTTTATCAATAATTTTATTTTTTTTTATTTATTTTTCTAACTAATACCTTTAAGGTACTTACCACCGATGCTGCAGTTCCTGCCGCTGCAGTTTTCTTTATTCGTCGGGAACGGCGAAGGGGCACGATTTCGCGTTGGCCTCCAGGCATTCAAGACTTGCTTGGCTTCTCCTAGTATCCTTCGTGTGCTGGGGTGCTATTATTGTTTTCTTGTAATGCTGGTTGCGATTTTGTTCGCTCGTTGTTATGTCTGATGAGTTTTTCGTTTAATTTGTGTTTTATTTTACAAGTTTTTATTATTATTTTTTTTTTGTGTGGTTAATCAAATTTTTGTAGTTTTGGTTTAGTGTCTTTTTTCACTTCACTATTGTTTATTTTTTTTTGTGTTTGTGAGCGCGAATGTGGTTTATTATATTGTGTTTTTATTTGTTAGTCAATTTTTACTTTTTCTTTTACTTTATTTTGGAGTGTTTTTTATTCATTTAATTAATTTGTGTTTTATTTTAATTTAATTACTTGTGTGATGCACATGAATGGTTCATTTAGTTTTCACTATTGTTTTTTTTCACTTTATTTTGATGTGTGTTTTTAAGTTAGTCACTTTAAAAAAATTTCACTTTTTGTTTGTGTTTTCTTGAAAGACGTTTTGTTTTTGTTTGGGAGCTCTGTAAGCTCTTTTATCGATCGGCCTTTTGTTTTCTGTCCGTCTAGGACGATGGATACTATCAGACTCTTTTAATTTGTCAATGTCCAAACCGGACGACGTTCATACATCGACACCCTTATCTCTCTTTCGGTCGTGTAGACCGAAATATACATCCATCCATTGTTTACTCACAATAGATCCTTTTTGATACCCATGAGGTATGCTTTGCAGTACATTTCTTGAAAATAATAAACATTGAAAATGTTTATGAACTGCGAGATCTGATTGTGTGGATGCGTGTATACAATTTAGAATCTTGTATTTACACAAGTGTTCATTTATGGTCAACGATGGCAAAGATATTTTGTATACTTTATTGCTTCGTTACCATAGAATTATTCTCTGTTTTGAGCAGCACATTATTTTCTTTGTGCCGTCATGGATTTTTCCCAGATGTGGTATCTGGATTCCATGATTTCCCGTATATGCATTTTGTAGCTAATGCACTTTTACAGGTACTCATTGGGTTGGATATGTTGATTTGGATTAATCAACATATGGGGCTTCACATGAAGGTGAATCCTGTTAATGGTGGGGGGTGGCCCCCAAAAAGGGTGAGTATTAGGGGAGGGTAGGCGTTGCGTGTAACAACCCTTTCAAAACTCACCCTTCTTACCCAACTAACTTGTCCAAATCGAAAATCACAAACTTTGTGTGGCTGCGATTAGGCCATACAGCTGCTACCCTCCTCCACCTGCTCCACCGCGCTACAGCCCCAATCTGCCCAAAATGCAACACAACACTTACAATCACTCACATTTTGAAAGACTGTCCTCACCTAAAACCCTTGAAAGACAAACTATTTCGCAATACAGATATTTATACAATTCTAGCAGATCCCACTACCAACAACATAGAAATTGTAAATAAATTTGTAAATAGCATTAAGATTAAATTGTAAATTAGAAATACAGAGCCAATAGTCCCCGCTGCTAGGCTCATTAGGTTAAGTTATTGATATGTAATTTTACATTACTAATTGATAATATATAAATAAATAAATAAATAAAAGTCTGAAACAGTGCACAGGTGCCTGTTTGATTGACTTGGAGAGGGCCTTCGACACCGTTTGGCTAGAAGGGTTATACTACAAGCTAATGAGACTAGGCATTCATAAACCACTACTGTATATACTGTACGACATGTTGAATGAAAGGAAATTCGTCGTCAAAAGTGGCAATGTGACCTCCAACATTACTTACAAAATAAAAAACGGTCTGCAACAGGGAGCGGTGTTATCTCCGATCCTTTTTAATATTTACACTAGCGACTTGATAAGGTCTCTTCATCAGGCTACTGCGTATGCAAACGATCTGAATAGATAGAACAGCACCAAAAATTGAAGTCATTAACGGATTATTACAAGGGGATTTCAGTGATGTTCAACGATACTGCGACAACTCGCAACTCAAAATCAATATCCAGAAGTGTAAAACCATCCTCTTTAGAACACCACTGGCTGAAGCTATCGGAGGCACCAGGAAAAACTGGCGAAAGCTACCTATTATGGGACCACACCAAGAAACATTGGAAATCAAAAATGTAGTCAAATGCTTGGGCATCTGGCTGGATAAGTATCTATATTTTAACAAACATGTGGAGGCTGCGCATATATATATATATATATATATATATATATATATATATATATATATATATATATATATATATATATAATGTATATAAAATATTAAATGTTATTTCACAAAATATTGTTGATTGTAAGATTGTTTTTAAAGAAGCACTAATATAAAGACGATAGATATGAATCTGTTGTATTATCTTATTACACATTAATTACCTGAAGTCAAGAAAAAATGTAAAATTGAAGTTAAGATTGTTAAAAATGAAGGGAACGGTACTTTATCTCATGCCAATAGAAATGGCACACAGGTGTCACAGGAAAATAGACCAACGAAATGTTACCAAATATCAAAGAACAAAGGACGAATAGACTATACGGTGAACCAGAATTTCGTATGCTCCAATGCCGGACAGCATGTGTTTTACACAATATCTGCACAGATACAAGAACAAGGATGTGCAGAAAATGCGAGAGACATCTTAACCGAATGCACTAGATTCCAGGAGGAACGCAATATGTTCGCAGATCAAATCAACAGGACAGTAGACGCAACCAATATAAGAAAAACATAAACATAGAGATGTGAGATAATTGAAAAAAATAATAAAAACAAAGATATAAAAAAAATTAAAACAAATGAAAAAAAATCGTAGAATTTTTTGACAACCCACAAAGAGCCACTAACTTACCTCAAAATCTACTTTCTTATGATAGGTTTGGCTTTAGTTTTACATTCCCTTATCTGTTTTCTTTGTGCAAATGAATGCGCGCACATAACAAAAAAAAAATATTTGTCTTGATACAATTATTACCAGACAGGTTTATCAAAATTGATGTTAAACCTATATTATCGAATACATTACTAAGGCTTGACACCCAATTAATTTATATTATTTAACAAATTGTACTCACTAAGCTATATATATATATAAAAAAAAAAAAAAAAAAAAAAAAAAAAAAATATATATATATATATATATATATATATATATATATATATATATATATATATACCTGTTCCGTAAGCATAAAATAAGGGGACCTTAACCTATAATATGATGTTCGCGATTTAGAATCGGAAACCGGCTTCCAGTAATCCAGAAAATCGACCGAAAATCTTGATAATATTTTTTAAGGAAGGTGTCATTGTTATACCCGACCTAATAACTAAATAAATATTTTGGGAAGCATACTTTTATTTCCCAGTAAATTAGTAATGCAACACACTTTTTACAGCGATGTTTAATAGCTCCCATATCCACTTTATTATGAGATCCTTTGAGATACGTTTCAATTGCGATGCTCACCCATTCATTACTGGCATAACTTTTTTCATCGAGCCATTTTAACAAATTTGAAAAGAAAAAATAGTCCGGGAGACTAAATCTAACTAACTACGAATTGAAACTTAGCTTACGACCACTGCGATAATAGATATGTGAACTGCTGAACTGTCTTCTTTTTCGTCAAGCGGACACATTTTAAAGCTATCATCCCAGTAGGCTGTTTTTCAACAAATCAGTGAAAATTTCACTACGAGTTTACCAGCAGATGAGGCTATATTCGCTTTCTACGAAGACGGATTACCTCCTTTCAACTTATTATGACTATTCCTCGGTCTCAAGCAGAAGATGATGGACCCATGTTTCATCCGTGCTCATAAACGGACGCAAAAATTAACTTTGTTTGAGGTGTTCGCCATGTCTTCGTCTCGTTTAAATTCTATCAGGAGGGAACATTCTCCACCAGAATAGAATCTAGTTCGTTTATAATATTGGTTGAAGTGAAGTCTTGCAAGAGAGTATTGTACGAGTATATCCTAACGATGACCATGTTTACGAAATCACAGAGAGCGAGCACTAAAGAATACCATAGTGTGGATGCACTTAAGAAAGTTCTTCTTTGTGTATAGAGTCAGATTTCGCAGGCTCGCAATCGGGCAGCGTGCGATCGTTCTTCGACAAGGCCATAGTCCACACCAAGGGATTCTTAAATTCTGTTGAAATCTGTAAATTTACTTTAATAAGATTTGTGTAGAAATAGTTGATAATGATAGCGTTCTGAAAAGTTGCTAGTTCAATTGGCCACATAATGATTTTTGTAAATGGCGAGTCGTCTCCAATACTGCCCATGTTACGCGTATTACCAGAAACATTGATCAAGTAAAGGCTCTGTCTGGCCAGGTGTTCTCTCACGGTTACAAGACCAACGTGCAGACATTCAAGACTAATCTGAGTGGACATCATCATCTTTTCCTGTCGCACATTGCATTGACATTTAAAGATATTTACGTGCATATTTTATTAAAATATTAAGAAAGTAGATTTATCATTAGAACGCTCATCCGGCATAAGTCACTAAGAGACCAGAATATAACCGTAAAAACCAGAAGAACCAGGATGATAATTGTTTGAAAATATTGAATTGATTATTTCCGATGTCGATATAAAAACTTGGATTTCAGGATCACCATGTTCGTCAATGCCTTCTGATATGTTTCTATTCTACACCGTAATGACGTCGTTCTCCAAATTACCGACTTTTTTTTACAATTACCCCTTATTACGGGGTGCTCTTATTACACAGTGCTCTTATATTCCAATGAAATTTTCTTTCCTATGTTCTAGAATTAAGTAGCAAATGGCGTTCTTTCCGTGAATCCTAGGATTGAGCCTTGTCATCATTTAATTGTTGTTATTTACCTATGCGCTAGGGAACTAGTTCACAAATGTATATGATTACCGCTTGTTAACATTTGCATTTTAAAAACTGGTAACCGCATCAAGTTTCTGAGCAATGAATAGCCAATATTATTTTGAGGACGTAAACTTTGAATCAATTAGTGACTCCATTGAAAGAGTTAAGTTTCGCTTTAAATGCCATATTATTGTTGCGCATTAGAACGAATCTTTTTCCTTGGAGATATACTATAAATACCAGCCCCTATAGACTTTATTTAAGATCGAAAAGTGTAGTAATGCCAAATAACTTTCAAAGCTGTTATCAAACTCGAACAACTTGTATTTTTCTTATAAGGTATATTATTTGTATATACCATACACATTTGGGGTCGATAATATTATGACTACAAGAAATCGTTTGTTAAATGCAATTAAACAAAATGATCTAATAATTAGTTGTCTGACATTTGTTGTATTATGAGGTAAGACTACTATCTAAAGAAATTGTGTATATGCCACAATACCTATGGTGCGCCAAAATAGCTGTGGTGGTTTTTCTTTTGATAACCGCAGCTCCCGCATCTTTTTGGTATGCTTTTGGTGGTGATCTTCATTTAATATGCGTGCAAGTAGAACCTCGGTTTTTTTGTCAAATTCAACTTTATTGGGAAAGAGACTTATACAAAGATTAAGTGATAGTGTCTGGTGAGAAACTCCTAACTGTTATGTAAGCTCTACTTAGATTTGTCATGAATTTTCATCCAGTAAAACTTGAAGTTCTACGTGGTGAATTTTGTTTTACTGCACCTGGACGTGGAGCGTCCGTCCGTCCCATCTTAATCTTCGCGACTTGATTACTCTCACTATTGTAGGTTTGCAGTATAGCTCTTCCAATTTTTGGTTGTCCTCGTCATATTTACCGCCAAAGATACCCCTTAGGACTTTATTCTCGAATACGCGGAATTTGTTTTCTTCCCGTTTTGTGAAAGCCCATGTTTCGCATCCGTATAGAACAATCGGCATGATTATGGTTCTATAGACACGGAGCTTTATGTTCTGTGATAGCAGTTTGGATTTCAGCAGTTTACTGACTGCATGCGTTGCCGGAGTGTAGCCTTTTGTTAATTTTCTTCGACATTGCGTTACTGGCCGTCAGTATTGTTCCCAGGTATTTAAATTCTTTGACATTTTCGAATAACTTCCCCTGATGTTTATGTCTTTTCCCTGAGTTCCACCTGCTCTCGCCATTCTCGTGTATTTCTTTTTGTTTTCATTTATTTCTACGCCCACCTCTTCTGTCGCTTGCAAGATGATTTCACAGCTTTTATTTCCAGTTTCTAGATTATCGCCCAAAACCGCGATGTCATCCGCATATGTGAGCACTTGTGTGACCCCGTTCATGGATGATCCGGCCATGTTGTCGTCTTGTACCTTTCTGAGAACATACTCGAGCACACGATTAAAAAAACATGGTGAGAGGCCATCTCCCTGTTTTAGTCCGTCCCGGATTTCAAATTGTTCTGAGAGGTGGTTTTCTATTCTAACTCGCGCTTTGTTTTCGTTCATGCAGATTTGAATGAGGGCGACATATCGTTTCGGGATTCCCAGCTCAACTACAATATGGTAGAGTCTTTTCCTTACAACTGAGTCGTAGGCTTTTTTGAAGTCAACGAACAGTTGGTGAACCGTCTCTCCGTATTCTCACTTCTTTTCCAGTAGTTGCCTTATTGTGAAGATTTGGTCGGTCGTTGACCGGTTCCTACCGAATCCGCATTGGTAGTCTCCCAATATGTCTTCTGCGTACGGTGTGATTCTCGCCAGTATGACATTTGTTAGTATTTTGTATGTGGCTGGGAGCAATGATATGCTATACATATGTCACCTTTTTTTGAAAATGGGGACGACTATTGAGGTTTTCCATTCTTCCGGAATGACTTTCTTATCCCATATTGTTTTAATCAGTTGGAGGATCTTTCGAGCGGTTGCCTCTCCTCCATGCTTCACAAGCTCTGCCGGTATGCAGTCGACTCTGTTTTTCAATCGATTTATTGCGTCTAGAACACAAAAGCTGCAGGGATGGATTTTAAGGGTTGATACTTACCTGAATGTTCTATAGTGTGACAGACTGGACATTTGAACATAATCAAACATCATCGATAACTTAATCTGATTCGGTGTTTTGAAATACAATTCTTCAGAGGCTGTCCAAGTTTAATCAAACCCTTAATCGAACTACAAAAAAATGCTCTCCGAATAAGACTTTACATAATGGAAACAAAACAAACCAACAAGTTTTAATATGTCTATTATAAGCAAGAGGTTAACCATTTTTTGTTAGGCTAGTAAATGAAAAATGTAAGAAGAAATAAAATAAAAAATGGTTGTATAACGTATTATAAAAATAATAATTTTAGCTTGATAAGCCTATTGGAACATATATATTGTAAGTTTATTGAAACATATATTATATATAATGTATATAAATATATATATTATATAAAATATGATTTCTGCTTACATGTAATTCGATATTTTTCCTTTAACGCCTGATCATAGGCAAGTCATTCAGCAATAAATAAATAGCATGTGCGCCTATGACGCTATACACTTGTTTCTTTCACTTCAGAAAAGACCATATGTAAGTATGAGCTTTTAGGTTCTTAATAATCGTTGACAAGTGCTGAAACTGTTAGTACTATTTTACAGGTTTTCGTTTTTTATTTCCTAGCTAAAATGTTTTTTTCCGTATATAAATTCGTAAATATTACTCGTATCTCGAATTAATAATGAAAATGTACTTCATTATAAGGCTATAAGTTTAACGTTTAAAATTACTTAACTCTGAAATAGAGGAAGAGTAGGTCACCCTAAGTAAATGAATAACGTAATATTATATGAAAATATATACTCCATGTTCAAGAAAGCATGTTGATTTCTCTTCCTTAACCTCGTTGTCATTAGAAAGTACATTGTAATGGCACTTAGACATTATGATTTTTATTTTCATGTCAATGTTTTTCCCTTTTGCTAACTATTTCTTTATGTTATTTGCATTCATATATATATATATATATATATATATATATATATATATATATATATATATATATATATATATATATATATATATATATATATATATATATATATATATATATATATATATACAAGAAACAATCTCATGAGAAACCCGGTAGGCGTAGGTGTGATGAGCCGACACTACCATAAAGGAACAAATCATCAAGAAAACACCGACTTTGCAAAAAGAAGACATAGGGAAAAACGGAAAAAGCGGGATATACGCGCCAGCACGTGGAAGGTTCGAACGTTATACAAACCAGGCGCGATACAGACGGTCGTAGAAAACGCGAAACGATATCAAATGGACATCGTCGCGCTTCAGGAAGTCCGACTACCACATCGAGTAATCAAAACCAACGGGTTTACCCTGGCGAATGGGGTAACGATACACATAACCTCGCAACTGGCTTCATCATAAGCAAGTAGATTACGCCCCATGTAAAACGTGTGACATTTACTAATGAAGGAATGTCGGTGCTAAAAATACAGGGCCCATGGTACAAAAATGTATTTATAAACATGAATCTACGGACAAAGAAACGAAGGGCACGTTTTACGAGACCCTAGAGGAAGTATTTGATGAGATATCATCATTCGATGTTAAAATCCTCCTCGGGGACCTCAATGCGTAAATTGGAAAGGAAGATATCTTTCAATCAACTATAGGTAAAGAAATCCTGCACGACGTTCCAAATGATAATGGAATTCGAATTATCACCTTCGCACGATGTTCAAGCACAAGCAATTCCATAAAGCCACATGGATATCACCCGATGGCATAACGCGTAACTAAATAGACCATTTCCTCATAGACAAAAGACACCACTCGAATATCCTTGAAGTAAGATCATAAAGAGGAGCAGGTTACGACTCCGATCATCTTCTAGTGATAGGCAAAATTCGAAGTCGGCTCGCAGCAAACCCGCATGGGCAGTCACGGGAGACGAGCAAAAAGTTCGACATTGATAAATTAAAGACCTACGCAAAAGGGCTGAATATCAAGACGGACGAACCAATAGATTTAGCGCCCTAGAGAATGGGAGCAGTGAAGAAGAGGAAGCTAATAGTGTGGACACTAAATGGACATCGATCAGAGCTACAATCCAACAAACAGCCCAAAAGTTATTAGGATGTAAGAAAACAATTAAGTCCAAACCATGGTTTGGCGATTAGTGCAGAGGGAAGATCGAAGAACGTAAACGCCCCAGAGTGATCCACTTAGAAAGATATGATGAAGTCAACGCAGAAAAATACGCCACGATTCGGTATAAGACAACGAGACTCTTCAAACGCAAAAAACGGGGATCAAAAAATCCTAGAAAATGCCAGAGCAAAACTGCCGAGTGAGAGCCAAAATAATCCGAGATGCAAACGGCTGTCTGGTCACAGAAACAAACAACATCGTGACAAGAAGCAGTACTTTGAAAACCTGTTCAATATACGCACCCGCCAACCACAAATAAATGCACCAGAGGTACGTACAGCCGAGCCTCAGATCCCAGAGCCCTCTTTCAACGAAGTTGTAGACGGAATAAATCGATTGAAAAACAACAAAGCTCTCGAAGTCGACTGCATACCGGCAGAGCTTGTGAAGCATGCGGGGGGTGGGGGGGGGGGGGGGGGGGGCAACGACTCGAAAGATCCACCAGCTCATCAAAACAATAAGGGATTAGGAAGTCACTCCGGAAGAATGGAAGGCCTCAATAGTCGTCCCCATTTGCAACAAGGGCGACAGATCTGACTGCGAAAATTATAGAGAAATATCATTGCAACCACATATAAAATACTAACTAATGTCATACTAGCGAGCATCACACCGTACGTAGAAGAAATACTGGGAGACTACCAATGCGGATTCCGTAGGAACCGGTCAACAAGCGACCAAATCTTCACAATAAGGCAACTACTGGAAAAGAAGTGAAAACACGAAGAGACGGTTCACCAACTGTTCGTTGACTTCAAAAACCCTACGACTCAGTCGCAAGACAAAGACTCTACCATATTGTAGTTGAGCTGGGAATCCTGAAAAAATATGCCACCCTCATTCAAATTTGCATGAACGAAAAGAAAGGGCGAGTTAGAATAGAAAACCAGTTCTCAGAACAATTTGCAATCCGGGACAGACTAAAACAGGGAGATTGCATCTCACCATGTCTTTTTAATCTTGTGCTCGAGCATGTTCTCAGAAAGGCACAAGACGACAACATGACCGGAATCCTCCCAGAACGGGGTCACACAAGTGTTCGCATATGCGGATGATATTGAAGTAATAATAATAATAATAATAAAGCCCAACAAACTACGGAACGCTTACATAGATTTAGCATTTCGAAGTCTTGATATTAGGTTTAGGATAGAGTTAAGGTTAAAAAAAAAATTAGTTTAGTATTTAAATTAGATATAGGGTAAAAAAAAAAAATAATAAAAACAAAGTTTTTTCTGTTCTTCATTTTCTTTGTATCTAATTAAGTTCCATAAAAATTCATGTAAACAAAATAATCGTAATGTCGAAAGACAAATTTTCATGCTTTAAGTGTATGCATGTAACTTAGAGAGTCCGCAAAGGACCAGTAAATTAAGAAATAAGATAACATAAGCTAGAGTTAAATCATTTTTGTCTAGCGAGTAAGTAAATTATAATAATAGGATGAAATAAAAAATGATATTAAAAAAAAAAAAAAAAAAAAAAAAAAAAAAAAATGTGGATGATATAGCCGTTCTTGACGGTAATCTACGCACTGTAAATAAAAACTGTGAAACCATCTTGCAAGCGGCAAAAGAGGCGGGCCTAGAAATAAATGAAGACAAACCGAAATACATGATTACGGCGAGAGCAGGTGGACCTCAGGGAGCACATATAACCTTCAGAGGTAAGATATTCGAAAAAATTAAAGAATTTAAATATCTGGGAACGATAATGACGGCCAGTAACAAAATGTCGAAGGAAATTAACAGAAGACTGCATTCCGGCAACGCTAGTTGCCACGCAGTCAGTAACCTACTGAAATCCAAACTGCTATCACGTAACAAAAAGCTACGTGTCTACAGAACCATAATCATTCCGTTTGCTCTATACGGATGTGAAACTGGGCTCTCATAAAACATTTCGCGTATTTGAGAAATTAAGTTTAAAAGGGTATGTGGGGTTCTTTTAAGCTTATCCGAAGAACACCCCATAATTACAACCCAACTCCCATTGTTTTTAGCTAATGCAATTGCATTAGCACCTACAAAGCTACAAGCATTCTAATGCATAACCTTACAGTCTCTGTAAAAAGAATTCTTTCATTCATGCATTCAAATACATTTCCTAAATTCCTCGAAAGAATTCTTTAATCCACATGCAAAATTTCTGAAAAGAATTTTCCCTGCAAGGGCATTCTCCATGCATCAACGCACCGGCAAAATTTCCCTAAAAGAATTCTCAAGCATTCATGATTTATATGCATTTTCCGGGAAGAATTCCTTAAAGGTCAAACATCATATTCCTGAAAGGAAACAATTCGCTCACACATAACGTAACCATTATAGTCAGCGAATATTATCTTCGCGTCGGTGATTCCCAGCCTTGCATGTGCAACAATAATTGCCTTTTTATGCACATGGCTTGGCGACTTGTTTGTCTAACGACATAAAGCAACTCCAAGCGGCGTGTTGACGTATCTGCAAACAATCAGCGCAATGGCCGCTAAAACCGAATTCTTCAACATGCATCACGTGCGCAAACAAAAGAGTTCGGTTCTCCTTCAGGTATTCTGGCGATACGATAAACAATCCAAATTGTTTGAAGTATCTCAAACGCCTTCACACCTAATGAGTTGCGGCTTATATATTTAGTTGAACCTCATTATCCACGATGCCCTTGGTCCTTTCAATTTTTCGGTTTCGTTTCCCATTGACCTTCGCGCATGGGTGGACAATGTGATCTGCACGGTCGCACATACACACCACTGCATACGGAGATCGCCGTCCGTTGGTCACTGGCAATGAATGAAAGATTGCATTTCCTTGGTGGCCATACCCTAAAGAGAAATTTTTCTATCTCTTTATACGATCTCACCATTGAACTGGGGGTTGGATCAAGCGTCGGATTACAACCCTCAGGGAGTCGTTTTCCATCACCCGACCGAGCCGGTCGGGTCTTCACTCCGCTCCCGTGGTGCTGCGGGTAGCGAAATTCAACCGCGAGTTGAGTTTCTTGTCACTTAGTATATTTAATTGCGAAAAGTCTAATTGAGTCAAATTAAGTAAATATCAAATATATTCAATTAAAAGTAATTTTTCTTGTGACCCCTGTTTAAATACATTAGTGAAAATTGTGAAAAAAGACAAACAATTAAAGTAATAAAAAGGCGGTGATCACCAATCAATCCGTGCGTTTCATAATAGCCCTGCACTTTGTTGAGGTCTCGCTGTAGTACGCTATTTATCATTTCAACTTTGTTCATCTAATAAGTCACTAATGTAAATGTTAAAAAGAATCGGAGAAAGTATCGCTCCCTGTTGCAGGCCGTTCTTGATATTATACGTTTTATTAGAGGTCATATTACCACTTTTGACCTCGAATTTCCTGTCCCTTAACATATCGTAAAGTACATATAGTAAAGGCTTATGTAACCCTTCGATCCACAGGATCATACAGTCGCTATGAAACTGGAAAAGTTCATAGACACCTTTAAAAGGACCCTCAGATGTTTGTCACAAGAAGAGGAAAAGAGGTTCATGCAGTGGGTGCCCATGCGGTTAAGTAGAGAAGCTTATCGGATCTACAATGAGGCAACCCCAGGGCTGCTCAGCGAGTATGAACAACAACTCCGGAACGCCCTGTTACCGCAACCATCATACGAAGATGTGTATGAACAATTCTCCAAGATGAGACAATTCCGAGCAGAAAACGTTACAGGTTTCGTTTCCTGGGTGAAACAAGCTGTGGTGCTCTGCAAGGAAGCTGCCACGCGCTCGTAAGGAAAGCCAAGTAGTGCCACATTTATTATTATTATTTATTGGCCTGTAGGAACCCGGAAGTTCATGCCACATTCGCCGCACAAATATAAAAGCTGGCGAAATCCGTACTGATGCGCGGGATTCGAGAGGAACCCTTCGGAAACCAATTACTGGCAATATGTCGCAGCTCCTCAAAATGGTGAGGAGACATAGGCAGTTGCAAGGAAAAAAGGATCCCTATGGTATGAGGGACATGTCCAGGGCTGTGGACTACGCAACGTCGTCCAATAGAGAGACAAGTTTCAGCCAAGGATGGACACAACACCAGACATGTACACCACCAACCCTTTTTTAGTGGTGCAAGATATGGAGAGTCTGATGAGAGAAGACAGAAACCAGACCGCACAGGGCGTAGCTCGCCTCGTCATTCACAGGGAGGGGAAAATATAGATGACCACCCTGTGAATAGACAAAATGATTTTCACCGTCTTGTACTCAGTAGACAGAGCCTAACAGGACGAAGCCCGCCTCGTCAGTGTACTCTCCACAAATCAATTATAAAAGAGGAAATAACCGGGAACAGACCTATGGGGAATATATACCAAAAACGCAGAAGTCGTTCAGTAGGCAACATCAATCTACGAACGACGCGCCTCGGAGAGATGTGGAATAATATAGTAGGTCGACCGACACTACTCGAGCATTTGCGGGTCAACCCCACCCCGTTAGCCACCCCCAACCTGCACGAAACCCATTAAGGCCTTACGAGAGATCACACACACCACCACATGATTTACAACGACCAAGCGGGACCAGGCCCTGAGGACCTGGAGTTTCCCTACACCAGCAGGGCGGTAGTGATTATTATCACCATAACATGCCCATCCAGGTCCAGAACACGCAACCAAACCCAATAATTGCACGCGTATGCAGTTTTTGCCATAAAATGGGGCACATACGCGACGAGTACATCACCCACCGAAATATGCCCATATGCACCTCGTGTCAGAGGTACGGGCACGAGGTCGGGAATAGCCGGGTGCAAGTTGCACTACTAGCGTCTCGCAAGCCTGCACCACCAGCACAAATGCCATAAAATAAACAGACAGTGTCCCCGAAACAAACAAATCAGGGACAGGTCCAACCCTCTACGTCCAAACAACCACCAGAGACATTGAATCGAAGCTGCTATGACTATTGTGGCCGGAATGGTCACAAATGGGAGCAATGTCGCTAAAAGAAAAATTGGGAAAAAACCCACGACACTCCAATTTGTATGCACACCGCAACGGCTAGAACTGTATGTCGCCGTAATAACGTACCAACCTGCACGGTTAACCTCGAATGGGACGAGGGGACAAAGAGTAAACGCAAATATAATAAAAGCGGAAAGGACACAAAAGGCAGAACGAACCGACAAAGGCACCGTAGGCGCAAGTCAGGCAGAAGCCGCTCTAGTTCGGGCAGTACAAAACAGAGCACCGACCGAAGTAACAGCGCTGAACAATAGGGTGATAAGAAGTCCCAAGGTAGCAGTCGACCAAACCAAACGGCGGCAGATGGTTGACAAAAAGCTAAGGGAAAGAAGTAGGGAAACGCCAAGCGGTCGGGTCGTATATCCCCAACCCGGCCGAATTAAAGTCGCAACCTGTTCAAAGCTGTTCTCAGTTTTCGCCGGCAGAAGTCCCAGTTGTTCAACTCTCATTGGACATTGGACGTAAACGAACCACGAGTCTAATTGTGGAGACAGGCGCTAAGATCTGCCTTTTAAAAACAAAAGCACTCCACCAAAAATATGTAGTGAATGCCCAGAAGGCAACAATCCTCCAAACGCTTTTTGGCAACGGAAAGTCTAGGGGATGCCTACAGGGGAAGTTCAAACTAGATCAAGAAATCCCCTGTAGCTTCCAGGTAGTAGGCTCCTTGCCGGGGGTGTCTGACGGCTTGTTGGGTAACGACTTTCTGTAGCATAATTGTAAAGTTAATGGACCAGGAGGTTGTTTGTAATTTCCAACAATCAGTAATCCTGAAAGCTTTTCTGTTGACTTTGCAAATAAATGCACAGGAAGGTTTCAACAACAGGCAGCCGAACGGGAAACCGTACAACAGGGACCTGACAGGGTCGATACTGCAGTCGGTAACTACCCGAAGACCCTACCCATACAGGGAAGGGCTGCGAAAAACCGTCAGGTAACAGTTACCCACCAACAAGGCAAAACCCCAAAAGCCGGAAGGTGACAAAGAAGGGAAAGCTTCGGAAGAACGCCTACCAACAAATCCTTCCGAGGTAGAAATCTTTCTGAGTAGACCGGTCATTGTACCAGAGCGCTCAAGAAAGATGATAGGGCTCCCAATAAAAATCCGGGAGGAGGTAATCATGATACCTAGAGAAGTACAATCAGGGATCTTACTCCCTAATTGTATTTTAAATAAGGCAGAGAGTGGCCAAATTGAGGCACTCAATATCATAGATTGCCTCCAGACCATTGACCGGATACAGGTGAAGTTGGTTGCAACAAAGGACTGTGCCTTCTTTCCTTTGGAAAACCGGGAGAAAATACAACGGAAATTAACTTTGATGATGAATCAAGTCATCCCGTATCCGACATAAACCCTTCGGAGGAACACCCGATGGAGAATTGTAGTCGATTTCAGGAAACTGAACGACAAAACCATCGGAGATGCGTTTCCTCTCCCTAGAATAGAGGACATTTTAGACCAGTTCGTCACTCACGCTCCTTTTCCATGCTTGATTTAGCCAGTGGCTACCACCAAGTCTTAGTCGATCAGAAAGATCGCGATAAGACTGCTTTCAGTACTAATTATGGACATTATGAGTTCAGACGTATGCCATTCGGACTAAAGGGAGCACCGGCTACGTTCCAGAGACTCATGAGCCATGTCCTACTAGGTTGCAAGGTATCGAATGCTTTGTCTATCTGGACGACATTGTCATTTATGGGAAGAACCTAGAGAACCATAATGACAAACTCCGGAGAGTATTCGAACAATTGAGATACGAGTATCACAATCTCAGATTGCAAACAGAGAAATGCAGGTTTCTATAGAAGGAAGTAGTTTACCTACAACGTGTTTGTTCTAAAGAAGGGGGAATGCCAAATCCCGACACGATAGGTAGTGTCGGGGATTCCCCATTCCCCGTTGTTATTTACAAGGGCGAATATTCATCGTATATACGGACCATAAGCCACTAAAGGGAGTTTTAACGTGAAAGATCCCACCTCACGTTTAACTAAATTCCATTACAAGTTATCGGAGTTTGATTACCAAATCGAGTACAAACCCAGTAAATATAGCGCCAATGCGAATGCCTTGAGTCGGATTCCGCCAAATTGTGATGAGACTCCCACACTACAAAGGTGCAATGTAGTAACACGCGCCCAGGCAAAGAAGCTCAGGGAAAGCGAAGGAACCCAGGGAAGTCAAGTCTCTCCCAGGGAATCCCATTCCTTCCTGCACGGAAAAAGGAATGGAGATTATCATGATCCTGCTTTGGGTGGACACCAAGGAGTGATAAAGACGTATAACAAAATACGTAGGAACTTTTGGTGGAGGAATACGGTGCGCGACATTAAAAAATGCAAGGAATGTTAAAACATGAAGTCTTCACCAAACATAGGTATGCCCATGGTAACAACCGACATTGCAAAGAAGCCCTTCGACAAAGTATATTTAGATATAGTCGGGCCTCTTGACCGAACTCCAGCAGGCAATAACTATATACTTACTTTTCAAGACAATCTGTCTAAGTATATAGATTGCTGTGCCTTATCCAATGCGGGGGCAGAAACGGTGGCCACGGTCTTCTCTGACCAAATAGTTGCTCGGTATTGTACTCCGAAGCAACTGGTCACCGATAAGGGAAGCAACTTCCTCAGCAGCTTGTTTAAAAGCGTGTGCAAGCTGCTCCGTATCAAGAAACTACAAACTTCTGCGTACTATCTACAATCGAATGGCGCTCTGGAGGGAGCCCATCATCCACTCGTAGAATATCTACGCAGTATTGTGGATGGAAATTCCCAGTCAGGGGATCAATACCTGAGGACAGCAACATTCGTGTACATCACCAACGTACACGAAGGTACCAAGCTTACGCCGATGTATTGCCTCTTTGGTTTCACCCCGGAGGTACCATCTAGTATCAAACAAGCTCCGGAACCGGTGTACAACTATGAGACCTACCATAAGCTATTAAAGTACAAACTCCAATGTACGTACGAAATAGCGTAACCTGTTAACCTCCGAGAGGCAGTACAAAGGATACCATGGCCGTACAGTACGCCTTTCACGTTCCACGTGGGCGATAAGGTTCTGATGCGGAATGCACATAAACAGGAGAAGTTAGCTCCCATATGAAGGGGTCCCTACAAAGTAGTGGCAATACAGGGCCTGGTAAACGTGCTAATAAAATGGGCAGGAAAAGTGTGGCGGTGCACAATAATAGCTAAAAGTCCTCTTTCGAATAGAGGATAAAACCTGGGGTTAGCCGCGCTGTATTAGGTTCCGAAATTAGTACCAGTAGGAAACAACAACGGATAAAATAGCAATACAAGAAATAACGTTTCCGTGCCAAATTAAAACGGTAACCACCAACGCAATAGTCACGACGTGCGAAGCGCATATGCCGGTGAAAAGCAACACATTTGTAAAGTATATAGTAAATATAAAACAACACACAAATTTGACAATGTGGATATGTGGCGGCGCTTTAATAGATTCCCAAAGAACCGCCCATCCTCTTTAATTAACCACCTTCCAAACCCATAGTACTTACCTGCAATTAGGGGCAGCGTAAGCTCCCCTGCAGCATCACACCTGAAAGTTAAACCTCATAAAGGTATGCATCACATTGAATTATTATATGAGCCGTACCATACCTCCATCGGCTCGGCTTGTCAGCAATTATAATAAATAAATACTTGCTGGCCAGCGTAATTGTTGACACAGTCATAGCCGATGGATTTTGCTACGGTTCATAACCATTTATTGCCCCAGTCCCGAGGTTCGCAACCAATTTTCGCGTCCAATTTTCTATATCGGTTATCTACCGATCATGGGACTTGGGCACTAATATGATTCACCATAAGCAATCATACCCCAGCCATGCCTACGATGACCCGCCTGAGATCTAAAGTAAACATACAGTATCTCACTGTGCGTTTTGCTTACCCGCATATTTATCAAACATATAGCCATCCAGCCTGACCCTTTGCCGCCGTCGGCGTGGTTTCCGCTGACTTATGTCAACAAAATAATTTGCCTCCTTGTGCACCGGAGCCATATGGCTAAATTGGATATTGCCTACATCGCTGTTTCCAAGAAATCTGAGGCAAATACCATGACGACCCCTTTTGTATCATAGGCACATCATAAACATCATGTCTGCCACCATTGATCTGTGAAATAGCGTTTTTGTTTACTTTGAAATAAAAATGTATTTCGATCTCTGGCATACATCACCAACGATGTATGGGTACATCGCCCCCGACGATGGCACTTCTGTTTGATCAGGTGTCCACCGATCATCGTCCTTATCGCAAGCCATTGTACTTGTCCTATACGGACACATATAGAATCCTCCCTTATCTATGCAATTCGCGGCCATCGAACTGATGGATGTGAGATTGCATCCCTTGTCGCGAGTACTTGTGCATTGAGTCAGATTTCTATCGCCACAGCGGACAGTCGCACCCGCTTGGCGTTACATTTTTACCAGCCGCGTTACCAAGTAGCCAATTTCGTTTTCTACCGCTATACGGAATTGAGTAGGAGTTAAGTGACGTTTTTATCTCGTGCGTGTAATAAACAATGTCGAGCTAGTGTCGGGTTACGCCCTATTTTGCGCGAGTCCTTTAATATAGCGGCATATTTGCCATCGATTGAAAGAGACACAGTGTTAATGTAAAATCAACCTATACTGTAGTTCACCAGAATTAATTTTTAATGGTAAAAGACACGGTGTAATGTGGAATTGACTTAAAAGAATATTATGTAACTAAAACCAATCGACTAGTTTTATTAATTGACTTTCACGGGTGAAAGAAATATTATTAAGGATTAGTAAAAATGTAAAATATAAAACAAAACCAAAGTGGTTAGAGTAAAAACAAAATGCTTGTAAATGTGTAAAACTAGAATCAAATATTAAAAAAACTATAAAATGTTTGAAAACAACAAAAATTATAAAATATTTAAATATTATTAAATTATATAATAAAATCAAAAACAAAAATTGAAAATAAAAATGGTAAATATTGTAAAACACCACCGGCACAATAACACTTACGACCGTTAGCCAGTTTCATTCCTCTTCAAAAAATGAAACTCCATATTTGTGAGGGGAGAGGAATGTTATATAATTAACTTAATTTAAGTTAATTATCACCCCCCCATTAAAATCCACCTGCAACTCTTACTAATTCATATCCTCTGCACAATACATTTTGAGCCCGTCCCACCATGAAATAGACACATTTTAGAAAATCATTACCCCCTTAAAATACAAAATCCCATTTGAAATACTTGATATTTTGTGGCCAAAACTTCCAATGCAGTTCGATGCAAAAACTTCTCAAATTCCTACAATAAATCGCACCTGTACAACAACCCTAATATGTACGATTTGCCCAAAATACCATTTACAAGTAAAAACAACAGCACTTCCCCCAAATTTGTTTTTGGCTTACCGGTAACATTGACCTTAACACAGGATGGAAAATGGCAAAGGCGATTGATTTCCATACACATGCAGGTAGTCAATTAACGGTGAATTTGGAGCAAATTGGAATCGGAAAAGGTTTATGAGTTGGTACGGGGTTGAAATGGTGGTACAAAGAGGAGAGTAAGATTTGAGCACGCGGCCGATTAAGTCGATTCGTGATGGTGTTCTGTTGCCCGGTGTAGATGTGCTAATGGAATAAAGTTATTCTAGATATAAATACTGGAATAAAGTTTTGTTAAATAAAAATTGTGGAATAAATAAATACGGTGTAACTGTAAAACTGATTGGCAATCTGAATTCGCGACATAGAAGAAAAAATATATATATAAATTTGGCGCATATAGCCGTAACAGCCCCCATATATAAAGTTAGTAAAGTATTCTCAAATCAATATTGGCTTCAATATCAAACAAATTGACTAAACGTTCCATTTTGTCACATTAAATTCAAACAAAAAAAAAATCCAATACGTGATAAACGAACCAAATTCCCTCGATCCAAATGACCAACTATCAAACAAATATTGTTGAGAATCAAAAGTTGCGTGTCTAGAATTTTATGATCCTCTAAAAATTAGTTTGCCCAAATCCATTCTCACAATCAACATTATGAACGAACCACATGTTCGTTTTATCGCTCGCCTACATGGAGGATCATAAATCCTCATCAGCAAAATTCTTTGTTGATTGTTCCTTTTTATTTTTCCTCTTTTGATCCCAATCCGAGAAAGATAAAGAAAATGAATGGCGGATGACAAAAGGGCCCTGCAAACAAGAGAATGTATTCTTCACTAGATCTGCAAGATCGAACAAAACATTTTTTCGTTTGGGCAGACGACGAGAAAAAGAGCGTTGTTAATTCGGGACATTTAACCGATACGGTAATCGATTGGTTCGCGGTGTGACGCGGGAAGATAGTTAAATACAAGGATAAATGTGTCCTTCATCTTGTCTCTGGCTTCTGGTCATCTTGCGTCAACCAGAATCACCTATATTCATGAAGAAGTTGTGTTTGGTGTCAAGATATCTGAAAAAGAAGGGGGGAGGTATCTACAGAAAGTGTTTACAGTGTTAGTTCGTATGTTCTCTACCTACTTGGACGGAGGGATGGTGGAAGGGAAATCGTACAAGACAGGTAGGTCTTGGGTGTGTAGTAAACTAATTTTCTAAAGCGGTGAAATTTAGAAATGAAGGGCGGTGGCATTTTAATTCTGTCACAGTGTACATGCGTGGCCTGAAAAGTTTCCGACGTAATAAAGATACGAGACATTTTTTCTTAAAATTTATTTTTATTTTTCTACATAGTCTCCTTGTAACTCTACACACTTCTCCCAGCGATGCTCCCATTTCTCTAACCTGCCCAAATAATACTCAGCGTTTTTCTCTGCAAAATAACTGTTCACGAAGGTGATTGGCTCATCATTTGACGAAAATATCTGTCTCCCGGGCGCAATTTTTTGATTAGCGAACAAAAAGAAGTCGCTTGGGGGTAGATCTGGCGAGTAAAGCGGCTGGTCAAGCAGTTCAAACCGTAATTCGTGGATTTTCGCTATGGCAACCGCTAATGTGTGAGACGGCGCGTTGTCTTGATGAAACAGGATTTTCTTTTTCTGCAAATGTGGCCGTTTTCCGCAATTTCTGGCTTCAGTTGGTCAAGTAATGATGCGTAGTATGCTCCTGTAATGGTCTTTCCTTTTTTGAATATAATCCATTAAGATAACTCCATGAATATGAATATGAATATAAAAAGCACTCGCAATCACTTCCACAGCCGAAAAAATTTCTTTTTTTTTTGCTTTTTTTGGAGCCGATTCCCCCTTTGCAGTTTTGATTGTATTTTTGTTTCGGGCGCATAATGCTTTGTCCAAGTTTCATCGACAGTAATTAATCGGCGCCAATACTCGGATTTATTTCGCCTAAACTGCGACAACAGAGCGTTGTTCATTCGGACACGTTTTTGGTCCAACGTGAGCAAACGCGGCACCCAACTCGCGGACAGCTTTCTCATGCCTAAATCTTGATTTAGTATGTGACAAACACGTTCTTTGGACATTTTCATAGCCTCTGCTATCTCTCTCACTTTAATTTGGAGGTCGTCTAGTGTTACGTACGTCGGCCACCACCATCATTTAATAATCTGCATTTAATACAATTTTGTTTTAACATAGTATGATGGTAAGGTGGTGGAAGAATTGCATGATCCTGAAGTGAGTTTCTGAACCCACCCTGATTCGGGTGTGGATCGTGCAGTTCTTCGAGTTCGAATTTGTTTTTCGAAGTGGACGTGAATGGAGAGCGAAATGAGAGAGACAGGAGGATGTTAAAATTCGGTTTGTTGTGGTCCCGTTGTTGACGGTTGTCGAAGAGAACGCCAGTTGTGGCAGTTCTTTTGCTGGTTTTGCCACCGAAAACTAATCAATGTTTAAGTTTACCTGTGAACAGTTCTCCAGGGCAATGCTCAGGATGGTTCTCGAATTTTGTTGACCTCCAATTGACTGGGTGCACAAATCCTGTTCGATGGTCTGTCAATCTTGTGAATTCCGCCGCCCCAATTCCATATTGATTTAATGGTCTGACAGTCATCAGTTTTATTTCCACTTGTTTATTTATAGTTTTGTTTTTAACAAATTTTAGTTTAATCCTCAACAAACTTTTACTCTAATTTTAACAAGTTTTAATTTAATTTTATAATGTGGTTTTCCTTGGAAAAATCCCCGGGACCAGACATAAACGAAAACTCTTTCTGCCTTTTTTCTTGTTTTTTTTTTCCGTTCACCAAACGTTCTCTTCGACAACCGTCAACAACGGGACCACAACAAACCGAATTTTAACATCCTCCTGTCTCTCTCATTTCGCTCTCCATTCACGTCCACTTCGAAAAACAAATTCGAACTCGAAGAACTGCACGATCCACACCCGAATCAGGGTGGGTTCAGAAACTCACTTCAGGATCATGCAATTCTTCCACCACCTTACCATCATACTATGTTAAAACAAAATTGTATTAAATGCAGATTATTAAATGATGGTGGTGGCCGACGTACGTAACACACCTCCCCCCCCACAAGACTGCGTGGCATTCTTAGGAGAGGAATGTCACGCCGGAGAGTGGACGGCGGAGAGCAAACAAATAAACAATTAACAAACCAACCAATAGATAAATAGATAAATAAATAAACATGCCTAGGTGTTAAGGTTAGTAAGGATTTTCTATATATTTCGTACTACTTATACATTAGGGTTAGTGGAACAAAATAAATAATGCTTAAGTGCTAATGTTAGTACGTTTTAGGCTACCTATATACTAGGGTTAGTAAAAAATAAATAAATAAATAACACTGATGTATTAACCCTAGAGGGGGAACAACAGACAAGCACTCCACAAAACCAAGGACAACACAAACGTCCGCGGCGGGGCCGACACTCAATCCGATGGTCCGACCAAAAGCTCGACCGCCCACACGATCCGGTTAGGACACCCCCGCCAAGGCGAGGTGATCCCCTCTCGTTCAACCACTCCAAAATGTCACCCGGCCGGCGAAGCGTCCCGCTCCTATATATTTACTTTAATTCTCCTGTTTTTGGACTCGGTACTTGCCCCGGTCCATGGGTTGGTAGATCGGGGGTTTGTCCCGTTTCGGCGGCAAAACCTACCATCACCCGACATTATAGTGCGCTTTCGCACTTGCATATTTGCGATCCAACCCCTAGCACTGGGGTTTGCCTCTGCAGTCTGCGCTGGGACTGCGCCTGCAGCATTAGGCCTGGCCTTAAAGACTTTTCGTCAGACTCTCAAGTTGGTATCCCTCGACGAAGGTCACAAGGACGAAGATTCCGGAGGGTAACCAGAGTCTGGCCAGGTAGGATCAGGGGCTCCAAGTTACAGGAAGGCTCATCCTTTCCTTATTTGTTTTTTATAAAGGGTGTTGTCTATAACTATGTTATCAACGTCCGCTGTTCGGGGTTCATCCAGATGACCCCTTGGGTAGCACGTGGTCGAACAGCTTTTCGCAGCCCTCCCCTGTATGGGTAGGGTCTCCGGGCGAGAACCTGCCGCAGTATCGACCTTAACAGGTCCCTTTGGCACGTCTCCCCGTTTGGCTGCCACATGTTCAACCCTTCCCGTCCCATAGTTGACAAATGGAATGGAGAATGGCACGGGATTTACGGTCGTTCGGGGAAAAACCAAACAACCACCCGGCCCGTCTACCTTACAATTCCGAGACAGGAAGTCGTACCCCAACAATCCGTCTTCCTCCAAACCCGGCAAGGAGTCTACTATTTGGAAACTGCAGGGAATCTCATGGTGCAACTTGAAATTCCCAGTGCAGCATCCCCTCGACTTGCCTTTGACAAACAGCGCTTGGAGCGTTGTAGATTTATCCACATCCATGCCATATCTAGGATGGAGTGCCTTCAGCTTCAACAGGCTGATCTCAGCGCCGGTGTCCACGATTAGGCGCGTAGGGTTCCTACGGCCAATGTCTAGAGGGAGAGCGACAATCGGGACTCGAGTCGGCGAAAGCTGAGAACAGTTGGAGCTGGGTTTCGTTTTTAGTGCGGTCGGGTAGGATCTTGCCGACCCGACCTTGGGGAGTTTCCCGAACTCTCCCATTTCGCCTTATGTCGACACTCTGCCGCCTTGTGAGTGTGTCGACCGCAAAACTCGCACAATGTTCCGCTCCTCCGTTCAGGAATATTCCGCTCGGGAGTCCCACTGGACTCCGAACTAGCGGAACTGGAGCTATTCTTTCTGCCCACTTTGGGCCCAATGCGCCGGGGCTGCCATTCCCGGCTCCCCGCGCTGCCTGATGCGGCATCATGCCTCGCATCCGTCTTTGAGGATTTTGAGTCCATGGAGTCGGGTCGCCTACCGCCACCGCTCGACACGGACAGCCGTCGCCCATCATCTCCATCCACCTTCCGAGAATCCCTACTTTCCGCGCTATCATTACCGGCGCCTCGATTTCGCCGGCGCTGCCTCCGACGCCCTCTGCGCCTATTTCTCGCGCCCGCCCCAGTCTCCACACGGGTGTCTTGCTCTCGGCTCGCAACAGGTGCTGTTCCGCCGTGCCGCTTGTGGGGAGAACCCTGGGAATGCTGTTGTTTTTCCCACCTTTGCCTGTATTCGCTCCCGCGCAAGCTATGACCCAGTCGGCCACAAAACTCGCAACAGCACCGGACGCTGAATACTCTGGGGCCTGATGTCGCCGGCCCGCCGCCCGTAGACGGGGGCTGCGGCTCTGGTAGGGCTCTCCGCTGAAACGGTGGTCGCTGATAAGGCGGTTCCCGCCGTGCGAATCCGCCCTGCTGACCTCTACCCCTGTATGTGGTCTGGGGACCGCGCGTCCTCGTCGGACGATCCGGGCAGTCCACTATATCGTGGCCATACCGCCAACACTCGCGACAGAAGGGAGTGTTTCGTCTTTGTAGACACTCGTCGTACACGTGACCCCTCAGATTGCAAAAATTGCATATTGTCTGGGATTCCGGGGGGTGCGCCGATCGACCAACCGGATCCCTGAACGGATTGTCCCGACCCGATCGATCTCCAGGCACATGCGCCCCTTGAGCCAAACCCTGCGACCCTTCACTCCGACTCGAGGAAGACACGGTATTTGACCACGCTCCCTCGCCAGAGGAGGCCGGAGCATAGGCACCAGCATCCCGTCTATAATTGAGAGGCCCGTACGACTGCTCCCGAACGAAACCATCCTGCCCCCGTCGACGACTATCAGGCTCTTCGGCCGGCAACACGAATGACACCGCCCGGGGATTTAAGTTCGATAAAACCGGCGCCGGCGCCGCGGTGTAATCCCTAGAAGTGGAGGATGAACCCTCCAAAAGGGTCGAGCAACTTCCCGGTCCTAACTCTAATGTTTCCGACGCTCGTTCGGCGATTCCGTGCCGCGCATCCACAAACAGGTCGTCCTGCCTCAGCATTTCCCTTCGAGCTCGCTCGAATCCGGTTAGGTGGTCCACCAGGCTACGAAAGGGGACATTACCCAACGTGAGGAGGAAGTGCTTTAGTCCTTCCTCCCTCAGACCCCTTACCAACACCGGTTTGGCCATGCCCTCAAGCTGGCTGGCGAAGACGGACCTACCCTGGCGACCATAAAAACGCTCAGCTGCCTCCTCGCACCGTACCACGGCCCGCTTCACTCGGGAAACGAAACCTGTGGCATCCTCGGAAGGAAGTTGTCGCATTTTGGAAAGTTGTGCGCACAACTCCTCATACGACACCCGGGGTTCGTAGGCCTCTCTAAGACGCTGTTCCGCTTCAAGGAATGTCGTGGGTGGTCTCTCCTCGAACATCCGATAGGCCTCGCCGCTCAGCCTAGAGGGCAGCCACCGGAGGAAGGTATGTTCCTCCTCCACCGCCAGCCCATCCAAGGTCCTTCTACAGCCCTTGAGAAACGAAGAGAGTCTCTCGGCCGTATCCGGTCCTTCCTGTCCCGAAAACATGGGGACCGCCTTCGACACAAGGTCGAAAACCCTATCTGTGCCCAGCATGGTCCGTACAGGACATGGTTGTGGGCCCAGTTTAAAATACGAGGGCATCGGCGTGTCCTCCATGCTCCCGACAGGCTGTTTACCGACGGTGGGAGGGGGGCGTGTTGGCGATCGGTCGTCCACAAATTCGTCCCTCGAATCATGGAACGCCTCCGGATCCACCTCGTCAACCGGCGGCTCGGGAAATGCCTCGGGTCGTGCCCGGGCAGGGGTGCCCTCTCGGACATCTCTTTGACGCTGCCTAGTCTGCATTTATAGGACCTTTTTCCAAACCTAAGATTCACGATCCCAAGACCAAAATCGGAAACTCAACAAACCCTACGGCAAACAGTAAAGCCGGGAAAAAAAAATTTTTTTTTTTTTTAGTGGTATGAAACACAGTCCAACTCCGAGATCCAACAAGAGATACAGCAACAAACACCACAAATGCGACAGAAACACAGCAACAAACACAACGCTCGGGATCCAAACAGAGATCCACCCCGAACGCGGCAGAACCAATCCGTACACGAGCCGGCCGTATATCGGACACAAACCCAAAATGTCTGTTCCGAACAACGTTCTATTTCGATATTTTCCGACTGCTAAAGATCGCACACGAGTCGAGGGGGCGCGAAAAACAACAAGGAATACGACTTCTAGAACAGGCAACAAACACTCCCAAAGGGGGACTACCACTCTATTCGCAGCCGCAAAACTGCAGACCGCGCGAAAGACCGCACAACACAAATGACCACTACACCATACGAGAAGAGAGAGAGAGAAAGGGGGAAGCAAATATAATAACCACTTTTTGGTCACCTTTGCAACACAACAAAAAAAAAACAAACGAAATCCAAACGCGCAGCCGAAAAGGAAGAAAAGCAGAATCACAATTCCAAGCAAAAAATTTAGAGCTCGATCAAAGTTAATATTGAAAATCACAAAAAATATCTCCTATTGACATCTGGTACACAAAATGAATAAATAAATCAATAAATAAATAAATAAATAAGTTAAATCGAAACATCAAAACAACAGCTTAAAACTAAAACTAAAACAATTCTACTATAATTAACATACAAATTTTTCCACTTCACGGTAAAAAATTAAATAAATAAATAAATAACAAACGTTAATCGATTCAGAGGAGGAAAAAGATAACAATAAAAAAATTTACTTCTTTTCCACGCCCTTCGCTGCTGTTCTCTGGTGTCGTCTTGTATACCGTGGTTCCACTCTGTATCAGGGTGATTTCCTTTATCTACACCTGATCCTGTCCGCAGCGCCAGTTGTGGCAGTTCTTTTGCTGGTTTTGCCACCGAAAACTAATCAATGTTTAAGTTTACCTGTGAACAGTTCTCCAGGGCAATGCTCAGGATGGTTCTCGAATTTTGTTGACCTCCAATTGACTGGGTGCACAAATCCTGTTCGATGGTCTGTCAATCTTGTGAATTCCGCCGCCCCAATTCCATATTGATTTAATGGTCTGACAGTCATCAGTTTTATTTCCACTTGTTTATTTATAGTTTTGTTTTTAACAAATTTTAGTTTAATCCTCAACAAACTTTTACTCTAATTTTAACAAGTTTTAATTTAATTTTATAATGTGGTTTTCCTTGGAAAAATCCCCGGGACCAGACATAAACGAAAACTCTTTCTGCCTTTTTTCTTTTTTTTTTTTTCCGTTCACCAAACGTTCTCTTCGACAACCGTCAACAACGGGACCACAACAAACCGAATTTTAACATCCTCCTGTCTCTCTCATTTCGCTCTCCATTCACGTCCACTTCGAAAAACAAATTCGAACTCGAAGAACTGCACGATCCACACCCGAATCAGGGTGGGTTCAGAAACTCACTTCAGGATCATGCAATTCTTCCACCACCTTACCATCATACTATGTTAAAACAAAATTGTATTAAATGCAGATTATTAAATGATGGTGGTGGCCGACGTACGTAACACTAGCACCATTTGGTGAACTTTAGGGATATTATCATCAGTTGTTGTAGTTTTTGGACGTCCCGAACGTCCATCATCTCCCAAGCTCTCACGGCCCGGTTAAAATAAGCTGCCCAAAATTTCGCTGTACTAAATGATGGCGCTGTTTTTTTTTTTTTTTTTTTTTTTATTTTTTTTATTAGACTTCTCTCGGGAGAGGCGAACCTATAGCGCCGAGTGGGCGCCCCGAGATGCCATCAAATAACTGTTGCAGTTCTTTTTTAACAGTTGCAGGTTGTAGCGTTCCGGGAACACTCGCGTGGGAAGGGAGTTCCACAGCTTCCCCGCTCTGTAGCGGAACGAGTTCTGATGTAGGGATGTTCGCGCCGTCGGGAGATGAACCACAAACGGGTGCGATCCGTTGGATTGTCTTGTGGAGCGCATATAAGCCGAATTGCGTGGAACAATACCACGAATCTCCGAAGAACAGCACCCGTGATAATATCTGTAAAACAGACAGAGGTCGGCTACGCGCCTTCGATGTGATAGCGACTGTAGTCCCGACGTCAGCGCCGAGTCCCCGATCAGGCGGATCGCTCGTCTCTGTATGCTCTCAAGTAGGTCGAGGGTATGTTTAGGAGCCGAGCTCCAAACATGAGAGCAATATTCGAGCGCGGGTCTAATTTGAGATTTATATAGGAGAAGAAGTTGGGCCGGAGTAAAATATTTCTTGGCTCTAAAAAGATAACTCAGTTTTCCTGAGGCTGATCTGGCGATACCCGATACGTGTTTATGCCATGATACATTCCCACAGACCGTGACGCCGAGCAATCTCAAACTTTCCCCAGCCTCGAGGGCCCGGCCATTTATCATCAGCTGTGGAACCGATGATCCGGTTTTCTTTGTGAATGTTGTATACTGGGTCTTCGTTGCGTTGAAGTCGACAAGATTGGCCTTTCCCCACTGCAGGACTTTATCCAGATCCCGATTCAGAGAATCAATCTGTCTACATCTCAGCTGGTGTGACGCAGATGCACCAATCGGCCGATCACTCGAAAAGGAGGAAACAAGCGTACTATCATCCGCAAAACTGAACACTTTGTTATCCGTTGTCTCCGTTGTGTTTTTGGTTCAAGCGTATAATGGTGTTTCATCGATAGTAATTAAGCGGTGCCAAAACTCCGATTTATTGGGCCTAAACTGCGATAACAAACCGTTGGAAATGTTCATTCGAACACATTTTTGGTCTAACGTAAGCAAACGCGGTACTCAACGCGCGGACAGCATTCTCGTGCCTAAATCTTGATTTAATATGTGACATTAATTCGGAGGTCGTCTGGCACCATTTGGTGAACTTTAGGGATGTTATCGTCTGTTGTTGCAGTTTTTAGAACGTTACGAACTTCCATCGTCTCCCAAGCTCTCACGGCCGCGTTTAAATTCAGCTGCCCAAAATTTCATAGTGGTAAATGATGGTGCCGAGTCCCCATACAGCAGAGTCCAACTCATATTTGATTTGCGTAGGCGTATTGCCTTTCAAAAATAAAAATTGAATGACAATTTTGTCCATTTTCACAAAAACATTCACATCGACTCACTCAATGACTGTCAAATGAAAACTACGCGTCCGAAGTGGCTGCAATTTTGGTGAGTAACTGTCAAAAGAAGCGCAACTACATTCACTGGCCTTTATTTAGGAGCGCTGCTATCTTCACATTGAGGTCGGAAACTTTTCAGCCCACCCTCGTACATGTGTAATTGTGTCTATTTTTTGCTTTCTTAAATTTGGATTCATTATTTATCGGCACTACAACCGGGGTCGGTCTTGGCCTTATTTACCAAGTCTCTCCGTAGTCATCCAGTTTGGCACTTCCAGGCTGGTCTATGCCATCCCTCTATCGCAGACAAGGCCTGCCGCGCGGTCTCCTTCCATACATTCTGCCACAAAGGATTTTCCGGGCAGGCTCCTCTTCGCTCATTCAAGCTAGGTGTCCGGCCCATCAGAGTCTACCGAGATTGATTTCCCTTACAACATTAGCTTCAAGGTGGATTGCGTACAACTCATGGTTGTAGCGTCTCCGGAATCGTCCTCACTCACATATGGGGCCAACAATTCTCCTTAAGACCTTCCTCTCGAACGCGGCTTAGAGTTCAGAGTGCCTTTTATTGAGCGCCCAGGTCTCGGATTCTGGTACATGAGTACTGGTACGACCATGGTCTTGTACAGTAGTAGCTTGGATGTTTTGGATAAATTTCGGGAATTAAAGAGCCTTGATAAACCATAGTGGGTTTTGTTGGATTTGATCAGTAGTGGCTTGGATGTTCTGGATAAATGTCGGGATTTAAAGAGCCTTGATAGACCATAGTAGGATTTGTTGGATTTGATCAGCCGTTCGGATATTTCTTCTTTCATATTGTTATCGGCTGATACTATTGACCCAAGGTAGTTAAAGGATTGCACTACTTTAACTTCGTGCTCCGCTAGTCTGATAGTTTAACCAACGTTATGTCTTCTGTTCGCAGAAGTTTCCACCATGTACTTAGTTTATCCCTCATTAATATGCAGTCCCCGTTTTTGTGCCGTCTGTTCGATTTGGGTGAAGGAGTCCTGTACAGCAGAATGTGATCAACCGATGATGTCGATGTCATCTGCGTAGGCAAAATTCGTCACTAGTTGTAACTCCAGAGTAACTCCAGAGTCACACGGCCTTCTCCAATGCTAGGTTGAAGAGGAGGCAGGCCAGACTGTCCCCTTGCCGGAGTCCATTAAAGATGTTTATTGGTTTGGACAGGAATCCCACTATTTTTACTTAACTAGTTACGTTCGTCATGCTCAACCTATAAAGTCGTATCAATTTGTTTGGAATTCCTAACTCTCTCATGGCATTATATACAATGGTTCTACCCTGGGTATACTGCCGTAGGCAGCCTTAAAGTCTATGACTAGATTATATAGTGGAATCTTAAATTCCAGACATTTTTCCATCGTATTTCTCCTCGCGTACCCGCGTCCTATGAGACTGTTGAATTACCCGGTAAGCAGCATTCTTACGTTCAGTCGCTAGTTTGCACTCATCATCAAGCCACTCGCTCCGGTCTCTACGACTACTGCCTAAGATGGAGTTGGCAGTATTAATGACAGTATTCTTATGGCGTGTCCATTTGTCTTCTATGTCCGGCATTCTGGCACCAGGACTTACTTTCCCTCCACCGAGCTCTTCGAGGGAGAGTCTTAACGCATGACCAAAGGTGTTGCTAGTGTTTTCATTGCGTAAGGCAGCCGTGTTGATTCGAACCTGATCCGCGGGTGCAATACGTCTCCGTAAGGCAATCCGCGCTCGGAAAACTGTACCAACAAGATAGTGATCCGAGTCGACGTTGGCACCTCGGTACGTTCGTACCGTCATCAGGCACGAGGAGTGGCGGCGATCTATCAACACGTGCTCAATTTGGTTGCAAGTGGCTATATCAGGTGATACACAGGTGACTTTGTGGATATCTTTACGCGGAAACCTGGTACTCTCAACGACCAAGTTCTTTGATGCTGCCAGTTTGATGACTCGTAGTCCATTGTCATTAGTGTTCTCATGCAAACTATGGGAACCTGCGTAGTGCCTGAAAACCGGCTCCCTACCTATTTCGGCATTCAAATCAGCAAGAACAATTTTCACATCGTATCTTGGGGAGGCATTAAGGGCCCGTTCGACATTCTCGTAAAATTCTTGTTTTTCGTCGTCAAGGTCCGTGAACGTTTATGAGGCTTATCTTCTTAAACTTACCTCGCACACGCAGAGCGCATAGCCTTTCGTTTATTGCATTATCTATTATTTCGATAAGGGTATTAATAAAAAAAAGGAGAAAAACAATTATTAGTTGTCATATTTTGGTGGAACTGCTGCTGTTGAAACTGCTTTGGTTCGTGGTTTATCAGCTGCGGTTGTTGGTCTGCTACTGTCTTATATTCTTTAGTTTTATTTTAATTGTTTATTGTTTTTACTTCCATTTTATTTCAATTTTTATTACACGGAAAGTATTCGAGAAGGTCATAAACAAAGCTCCGTTTTAATTTGTTGATTTAGTTAGTAATTCCATATTGAGTCACATGTACAACGAATTTAACCAAAAGTTAATTCATCATACATTGACTCAATTCCTAAAAACCTTGACATCATGAAATGCTTAATTCAAAACGCATTTCATGATTTCCCTTCCCAGAACCCATCCAACTAAAGCCTCTAACAAATTTTTAGAACACAACTCAAATTGAAACGCACAAAGTCATTATGTGTGCTTCTGGGAATTTCGACAATAAAATAGTTGACAAAAGTCAACTGCAAAAACTATAAAAGGGCAGTGCGTTTCAATTTCGGCATCATCAGAGCACAGTACAAGACGGCACAAACACAAACATACACACCGACCAAAGCGCAGATTATCAGACGCCAAAGACGTGATCTGCGTTTACTACCGCACCCAAGACCTACCGGATTTGTACGATTTCTTTCCCACCATCCCTCTATACAAGTAGTTAGAGAACACCTGGACTAACACTGTCCACACTATCCTTGGATACCCCCCACTTTTTTTCTTTTCTTTTCAGATATCGCGAGACCGAGCCCAACATCCTCACGGATGTGGGTGATTCTGGTTATCGCAAAATGACCAGAAGTCAGAGACAAGATGAAGGACACATCTGTCCTTGTCTCGCTAAAGTCGGCCCTCTCGCCACCCATTTTTTTATTTTTTTTTTTATTTCGGCATCAGTCTCTTTTCAAAGCCCGAAGCTCTGGCCAATTGTCAAACCACCCTTACATTTTCGCAAAATAAAAACAACACAAGCCAGACTCAGCTCTGGACGAATGGTATGGGTGCCTTGCCAACTACGATCGGATAAGGTTATTGTATAGATCAGAGGTTTTCAAGCACCTACAAGTGTTGAAATTGGGCTGTGCCAATTTAGTATACGGTTATTATTTTTTATGTTGGTATTGCCTCACCTGAGGTGGCTGCTTTAGGTTGCAAGTGGCCTTTTGTTTCTTTGTCTTGTATCCTACCGCCTGAGGTGGGTAGATGCGCCTTATTTGCAGCTGTGCTGGGCTGAGGAAGTCGATGTCTAGTATTTCCCGAGACTCAGTCGCGTTAATGATGGAGCTCGACGCGATATTCATGAGTACCCGCAATGTTTCAGTCACCGAAGCCGATGTGATTTGAGTTAGAAAAAAAAAAGAGAAACCAACATCGTGGGACTGTATGAATGTATCAAGAGTGTAGTTAAATACCTTGGCATTTGATTAGATAAATATTTATATTTCAACAGACATGTATATGGTGCTTTGCCCAAAGCTAAGAAAACGTTTGCTGTGACAAGGAAGCTATTTCACAGTGGTCAATGTGACAGGAGGGTAAAAGTTACAAGGTACCTGACGCTAATCAGGCCAATGATTATATATGGTGCCCCAGTAGATTCGAGTGTTCGTAAGGAAATGTCCCAGAACTTGTCTCAGATTATATCGAACACAGGAATCGGACTATAAAAAGTATTATTCAAATGACACTTATTATAATGAAGCATATATAAATAGGGTAGATAACTTCATGATAAAATTAATCACAAGGCGTATTGCGAGAGCAATAATCTCGTCCAATGACCTAATTTTCGGCGCTTATTATCCAAATACTTTGTTTTATGAAAGAGTGTATCGCAACGACTTTGTTTCAACAGAGGCGTTCCTTGAATTGGATATGGTTTTAGGCGGGATGGATCGGGAATTCCATTGATTTATCATGTAAGGAGATCATCCGCAGACGGCCGATTATGCTATGATCGGGAAGTTACGCCCATTGAAGAAGAGCTCTTGTCAGTAGGGGTATTTCCCACAAAGACCGGAACGATAATACTAAACAGTGCCAACAATACTGATGGTTGAATGGCAAATAAAGACCTGTGTACACAGACTTCGCTTTTCTAGGATTGGGGTAGTGTTAAGTTTTATATGCAAGCATTTAAACAAATAGAAAATTGGCACAACAATAATCACTACTAAAGCCACAATAGTTCTGTCGCCGAAAGGCAAACTGGACAATAATTATATAATGTTAAGCTTAGAGCGTCTACGTAGACCCAGTAAGTTATAATATAAGATAATTAAGCTAGAATTTAAGCATTTACTATTGACTATTGTCACCAAGTCCAGTCAGATACTTGCCTACGCAGATGACATCGACATCATCGGTAGAACCGAATCGGCGGTACAGGAACCCTTCACCCAGATCGAGCAGGCGGCTCAAAAACTGGGACTGCACATTAATGAGGGAAAAACCAAGTACATGGTGGCAAATTCTGCGAAGAGAAGACCTAACGTTGGTCAAACTATCAGGGTAGTGGAGCACGAATTTGAAGTAGTGAGTAGTATGTTTATAGCGGTTCTGGGACAGGAAGTGACGTCACAGCCGAAAGTTCTACGTCAAGGTTGAGATATGTTTGGTGGGTGGTGAGTGGTGTTTGTGTGTATGATTCATGGTTGGCGGAGGGGTTGTGGGTTCTTATCGGATGTAGTAATTGCTGTTGTTTGTAGTATTCTTATCAGGTGTAGTAATTGCTGTTCTTATCAGGTATAGTAATTGCTGTTGTTTGTAGTATGTTTCTTATCAGGTGTAGTACTTGCTGTTCTTATCAGGGGTAGTAATTGATGCTCTTATCAGGTGTAGTAATTGTTGTAGTTTGTAGTATTCTTATCAGGGGCAGTAATTGCTGTTCTTATCAGGTGTAGTAATTGCTGTTGTGTGTAGTATGTTTCTTATCAGGTGTAGTAATTGCTGTTCTTATCGGAAGTAGTAATTGTAGTATTTTGTAGTGTTCTTATCAGTTGTAGTTGGGAGTGATTCATCATCATCATCAGCGGGGTCGTTGGATGTTGTTAATGGATTTGTGCTTTTCATGTTATTTTTTTTTTTTGCAGGTGGTGGATGTTTTAGCTGAGTATCAGGGCTTTTTGTTAATGGATTATCGGGCTTTTTGCTAATGGATTGTGTTTTTGATGTTACTGTTTTTGCAGGTGGTGGTGGATGTTTTTGCTGAGTATCGGGGCTTTTTGTTAGTGGATTGTCGCGCTTTTTGCTACTGGTTTGTGCTTTTTTGTTGAGTCATTGGATAGAGTAATATATATGGGAATTTTGGGTTGTTCGTGTATTTGTATGGAAATGGTTCATCATCGTCATGGGAATTTTTGGTGATTCTTTATAGCGATTCTGGAACACTTTTTGTATAGGAAAAAAAGCCATGTCCATATATGGTAATTCCGGAAGTGCTCCCCTAGGAAATGAGGTAATCGGAGGGGGGCGGATGATTCATGATCGTTGTCTTTGTGTGATCGATATTTTTTTAAATTTTGGGTTGTAATTAATGGTTGTTATCAGTAGTTGGTGATCGATATTTTTTCAATTTGAGGTGTGTGGTTGTTTTGGTCTGTTGTGTATTTGTTATCAGGTGTGTACATCTTCAGTGGGTCGGGGATTTGTTATCTCGGTTAGTGAATTAAGTATTAGGTTTGGGTGATTAGCGTTCAAGGTTAATTGTGTGACATGAGCAGTTGGTATTTTTGAATTGTGTGTGAATATGTGATAGGTGATTCATGATTGTTTGGCAGTGAATATATTATTATTTAGTCATTGGGTTTGAGTAATATATATGGGAATTTTTAGGATGATTCTATCGTGAAATGGGTGTATGTTTTAGCTTTTCTTAATATATGGAAATTTTTTGTGATTCTATCTGCTTTTGGCTTTTGTTTCGGTTGTCGAAGACTTTTTCAGTAAATCTAAGCTGTTTCTTAATATATGGGAATTTTTAGGATGATTCTATCGTGAAATAGGTGTATGTTTTAGCTGTTTCTTAATATATGGAAATTTTTTGTGATTCTATCTGCTTTTGGCTTTTGTTTCGGTTGTTGAAGACTTTTTCAGTAAATCTAAGCTGGTTCTTAATATATGAGAATTTTTTGGTGATTATAACTGCTTTTGGCTTTTGTCTCAGGTGTTGGGGGGCTGTTTTTCTTTTTATGAATATACCACTTGGCAGTAAATCTAATTTTATGAATATATACTACTTGGCATTAAATCTGGGTTGAAATGGTTTGTGCTTTTGCTAATGGTTTGTGTCTTTGATCGCTAGACTTTCGGGTGGGTTGTCTCAGTTGTTGGGGCCTGTTTTCCTTTTTATGAATATACCACTTGATAGTAAATCTAATTTTATGAATATATATATATACACCACTTGGCAGTAACTCTATGCTGAAATGGTTTAATGCTTTTGATCTCTAGACTAGCGAGCTTTTTGCTATATATATTGAATATAGCCTATTTTTAGCGCGATAATTTTGAGTTTTTATATGGATATATTGTTAATTGCATACCTTAGGGCTTCGCATTGTCCATATAATATATTAAATTCTTTGTGCTTTTGGCTTTTTTTATGAATATATCACGAGTCAACGAATGATTATTCAAGTCCATATTGGTCAAAAAAAGTGTTGATATAAAAAAGGGTGTTGTTGTCCAATCCCTTGACCTTGGAAGCTATATTAAATTCTTGATTTCTAAGTGTTTTTTAGTGAGTCGCCATTACTCTTATCTTATTTTGCATCCAGTATCACGACCAAATACTGATTTCTATATAGTAAGTTGTTGGTCATTATTCTGATCCCTTGACCTTGGGTGCTATATTAAATTCTTGATTTCTAATTCTTATTTTTCCATAGAACAATTTTCTAAGTACAAATGATTATTCAAGTCCATATAGAACACAAAAAATGTGCTGTTATCAAAAAAAAACATGTGGGGGTGCTTGCCCGATCCCATGACCTTGGATGCTATATCAAATTCTTGATGTCTAAGTGTTTTTAATGAGTCTCCATTATTCTTATCTTACCTATATGAATAAAACCGCTGATCATTGTTCTTTAAACATTAAAATTAATTGAGGCCATTTTTTCCATGAGTCTTAGAGGATCAAATATAGTCCACCATAACATCATATGATAAGACCTGCTTACAGCATTGAAGCGTTATCAGAGAGGGGTAGTTATAATACACCCAGTTTGAAGAAACCGCCCTGTTTGAAAAAAAAGCCTGTTTGAAATCGCCCTGTTTGAAGAGACAGCCTGTTTGGAACCGCCCCGTTTGAAGAAATCGCCCTGTTTGAAGAGACAGCCTGTTTGGATCCACCCTTTTTTTTTTTTTTTTCTTTTTGATCCGCTCCATAGAGATCTGTTTACTGATTTGAATTCGATTAGATCTTGGATGAGGAGATGTTTTTCTAAGAATAAATCAAAAAATATACTTAAACATTAAAATTAATTGATGTTCTCTTATCAAAAATATGAATGCTTACCCGGTCCAATGACCTCATATTTAACAACAAAAATTGTTTTAATTCTAAGAAATATTAATTAAGTCGCACAGTTCTCTTATCAAAAATATAAATGCTTACCCGATCCAATGACCTCATATTTAACAACAAAATTTTTTGATTTCTAAGAAATATTAATTAAGACGCCTAGTTCTCTTATCTTATTTTTTATTTTTTTCGTCATATTGTTCAAAAATGTTTTGCTGGTCCGGTGATATGAGTAAATAATGATTTCTATGTCGCTGGTCATTATTCCTTATCTTATTTTCCATATTGTATAAAGAATGTATCGTTTCCGGTATTAGAAGGGATTTCTTGTATAAAAGCTCGAGTGTTTAAACCAGTGCGTATCAGTTTACTTTGACGTGCCAACATCAGCGATATATTTGTGTGCTTTAACATATAGTGTTACAAAAAAGTGTTAACAAAAAAAAAAAAAATCAACATCATCATCATCAAACTAAATAGGAAAAAAGGTAAGTTACCTTATATTTATATTAATTATGAAAAAATTTTTTAGGTAACAATTACGTGGTGATAATGTTTCGCGGTTAAATTTTAGTTAGCAATTACGCGATTTCTAGTGTTTTTGCGAATAAATTATTATTTAACAGATAGGCGGTGCTAGAATAAATTTTTAGTTAACAATTACGTGGTGATATAGATAACAATTACGCGGTTTCTAGTGTTTTTGCGAATAAATTATTAGTTAACAATTAGGCGGTGCTAGAATAAATTTTTAGTTAACAATTACGTGGTGATATAGTTAACAATTACGCAGTTTCTAGTGTTTTTGTTGCGAATAAATAATTAAATTATTATAAATTATTAGTTAACAATTACGCGGTGCTAGATTAAATTTTTAGTTAACAATTACGTGGTGATATAGTTAACAATTACGCGGTCTCTAGTGTTTTTGCGAATAAATCATTAGTTAACAATTACGCGGTGCTAGATTAAATTTTTAGTTAACAATTACGTGGTGATAATGTTTCGCGTTTAAATTTTTAGTTAACAATTACGGGGTTTCTAGTGTTTTGCTATTGGAATTTGTTTACCCTTTTTTTGAATATTGTTTTAAATGATTGTTTTTTTTTTTTTTTGCCCATATAGATATTCAACAACAACAAAATAAAAAAATTCGACGGAGGAATTAGTGATAAAAATCACCACCAAACGGTAAGTTATCTTATATATTAATTATTATTTCTTTTTTTGATTCGGTGTTGGTATTTATTTTGTTCTGGGTTTTAAATGTAGAGCGCAATATTTGATGAAAATTGTTTTGTTCGTAACAATAATACGGTGTTATCGTTTTGTTCGTAACAATAATACGGTGTTATCGGTTTCTAGTGTTTTTGCGAATAAATTATTAGTTAACAATTAGGCGGTGCTAGAATAAATTTTTAGTTAACAATTACGTGGTGATATAGTTAACAATTACGCAGTTTCTAGTGTTTTTGTTGCGAATAAATAATTAAATTATTATAAATTATTAGTTAACAATTACGCGGTGCTAAATTAAATTTTTAGTTAACAATTACGTGGTGATATAGTTAACAATTACGCGGTTTCTAGTGTTTTTGCGAATAAATCATTAGTTAACAATTACGCGGTGCTAGATTAAATTTTTAGTTAACAATTACGTGGTGATAATGTTTCGCGTTTAAATTTTTAGTTAACAATTACGGGGTTTCTAGTGTTTTGCTATTGGAATTTGTTTACCCTTTTTTTGAATATTGTTTTAAATGATTGTTTTTTTTTTTTTTTGCCCATATAGATATTCAACAACAACAAAATAAAAAAATTCGACGGAGGAATTAGTGATAAAAATCACCACCAAACGGTAAGTTATCTTATATATTAATTATTATTTCTTTTTTTGATTCGGTGTTGGTATTTATTTTGTTCTGGGTTTTAAATGTAGAGCGCAATATTTGATGAAAATTGTTTTGTTCGTAACAATAATACGGTGTTATCGTTTTTTAGAGAGAGGAAGTAAATATTAATATGAATTTTATAGTGAAAAAATATATATAGCAAAAATTATCACTTTTTAATAGACAATCGCGGTCTCTCGTAGTGATGTTTGCAATAGTGATTTTTTTTCTGCTTTTTTATTCGTTCTTATTGCTAAAATGTCACCGTCTAATACATACTAAACCTCTCTTTCAAAAAGAAGAAAGGTAGAATTAACAATAAAACATTTTTTCATGCCTTTTTAGAGACCAGATCAACATCAACAAAAACACCAACCAAAAAAAAATTGAATTTGATAACATTAAAAAAATAATAATATGAAACGAGCAGGACAACAACAACAACAACAACAACAACCAACAATGTCTGGAGAACAACCTGCAAAAAAATCCAAGCAGCCGACATACAAAAGATGCTTGTTTTGCTGTGAGAATGTTGAAGAGCAGCTTTGGGTTCAACATCAAAGAAAAAATACCCATAAAGCAAACGCCCAACAAGCTCTAAATGAAAATGTCTCCTTAATAGCAAACGCGTTCAAAAATCGTGTAAAAACATTCTCCATTACCAACAAAGATGAGAGTATGGTAAATGTGAATAAGCTATTTGAAAAAAATATTCCATTGATTAATGAACTATTGGAAAATCAATTGGAAATTTTGAACACATTTAAATTTAGCATGGAGCTTTTTGCTAAGTTTGCGAAATTCACCAAAGAATGTGATGAGTTAATGCAAATAGATATAAAAAGCATGCAAACTAAAATGTACACGATTGAGAACGAGGAAAACATAAGGGAACATTTGAACACGGCAATTGAAAATATCAAGGCAAAATTGGAGGAGTTTCAAGAAAAAGAGAGCGGATGGGCGTTGTTAACATTTCAGAGCATTGAAGTTAACATAAACAAATACGACCCACTTCTAGCTTCTTCGCATTTTAGCCTGCCTAAATAGATATCGATCAAAAAAGCATGCATCAATGTGAAAAACAACGATGATTACTGCTTTAAATGGGACATTATGTCGGCTTTCGCTAATGATACAGTTCATACAGAAAGACCATCGCAGTATAATATTGCCAACATAGCAAGCGAAACAATAGTATACAACGATCAAGTACTTTGTTTCAAGAATATGCAATTTCCTCTGGCAGTCAAAGACATAAGCATATTCGAAGCCAATAATCCAACCATTAGCATAAATGTTTTTGGTTATGAGATTAATGATAAAGGGCAATATAAGATAATTGGACCCTACTATCATACGCGCGAGGAAAAAGCAAAGCATATTAACTTGCTTTATTGCAGAAGTAGCGAAGAGAATAAAACGCATTATGCGTACATTAAAAACATCTCACGTTTGTTGCGAACTCAGATTACCAAATATGATCATCGAATGCATCTATGTAACGGCTGCTTGTTGCGATTCGCCTCAGAATCTGCCCTACAAACGCATAAGAGCGAATGCAAAAAAATAATAACCATTATGCCCGATGAAAATAATAACATACTAAAATTTAAAAAGCATAATCGCAAATTAATTGTTCCTTTTGTGGTGTATGCGGATTTTGAATCCATTCTAGTTAGTCATTGCATACCGGATCCGGAAATTTCTTCAACAACAGACGTCCAACAACATATACCGTGCGCTTTTTCATATCACATCAAATGCTCCTTTGATGATGATTTGAGCAAGCACCGCATATTTGTTGGTAAGTAAAACATGTTTAATAAGAAAAAATCAAAAAACTAATAAAACATTTTTTTCTTTCTTTTTTTGCAGGAGAAGACACACCAACCCGTTTTGTGAAAATGCTAGTCAACGATTTAATGCATCTTCACAAGGAAGTTATTGGTCGACCAAAGCCAATGTTTCCTTTAATGGATCAACAGAAGCAGTATCAAACAACATCACCAGTCTGTAGTATTTGTAAGGTTAGATTTAATGAATTAGATGTAAGAGTAAGGGACCATTGTCATTTCACTGGTGTCTATAGAGGACCAGCCCATTCTCAATGTAATTTAGATTTTCGCGTTCCGACCTTTTCCCAGTCTTTTTCCATAATTTGACGGCTTATGATTCACATCTATTTATGAAAAGTCTGGGTTGTATTAAGGGGGAAATTCGTATAATTCCACTAAATAAGGAAAATTATATATCGATTTCCAAACGCATATATTTAGACGAGCACAATTCATTCGAGATTAGGTTTTTAGATTCATGTCGATTTCTACAGTCTAGCATAGATTCGCTAACTAAAAATTTATCTGAAGCCGATTTCATAATTAATAGGGGATTTTACAAAAACGACGCCTCTTTGAAGTTAATGGTGAGGAAGGGGGTTTGTCTAGATATATATGAGTTAGATCCATGTCATTACTATACATCTCCCGTCTTATCTTGGGATGCAATGTTGAAAACAACAGAAATCAATCTGGAACTTCTAACAGATGTTGATATGCTTAATTTCTTTAAGAATGGCATCCGTGGCGGTTTATGTCAGTGTAGTTATCGACATACCGTTGCGAATAATAAATATTTGAAAAATTTCGATGCTAACAAACCAAATAAATATCTTATGTATTTAGATGCAAATAACCTGTACGGTTGGGCAATGTCGCAACATCTTCCAGATGGAAATTTTCAATGGAATGATCCACAAATCTTCACATCCGAATATATTTTAAATTGTGATGGAAACAATAAAATCGGCTATGTATTGGAAGTAGATTTAACTTATCCAATTGATCTTCACGATCCGCACAATGATCTTCCATTTTGCCCAGAAAATATGATAACGCCGGGGTGCAAAATTCCTAAGCTTGTCGCTAGTCTACATTCAAAGACAAAATATATAATTCATCTAAAGAATTTACAACAATGTCTGAAACATGGTTTGATTCTCACTAGAGTTCATAGAGTGTTGTCTTTTACACAATCTGAGTGGTTCCAAAAATATATAACCCTCAACACGGAATATAGAAAAAAGGCAAAAAATAAGTTTGAAAAAGACTTTTTTAAATTAATGAATAATAGTGTGTATGGCAAAACCATGGAGAATGTTGAGAAGCGACGAGATGTAAAAATTGTCTCTCAATGGGAAGGAGAAAGAAATTCACACAGCGCCAGAAAACTGATTGCTCATCCCAATTTCCATAGCGTATCAGTATTTACACCTCAGATGTGTGCTATTGAAATGAGCAAGGCGAGAATAGTATTTGATAAACCCATTTATTTAGGATTCGTAGTATTAGAACTATCAAAATGGCTCATGTATGACTTTCACTATGATTACATGAGAAAAAAGTTTGATACGGCGATTCAGTTGAATTACATGGATACAGACTCTTTTATCTATACAATATCAACTAATGATTTTTATTCGGATATTTATAGCGATATTGTTGATCCCGAAAAATCCAGGTTTGATACATCGGAATATCCAATAGATAACGTTCATAATTTCCCTCAAATAAATGGAAAAGTTCTCGGAAAATTCAAAGATGAGAACAATAGCAAAAACATGACTGAATTCATTGGATTAAGAGCTAAAATGTACTCTTTTGCTTTAGACACCAGTGAAGTAACAAAAAAGGCCAAGGGGGTAAAAAAGTCTGTTACCAATAGTTTAGATATAAGAGATTATAGAAATTGTTTGTTAAGGCGTAAGTTATTATATAAGCCTATGTTAATATTTAGAAGCAAATTACACAATATTTATACTCAGTCTGTAAATAAGTTAGCATTAAGCGATAGCGACACAAAAAGATATATTTGTGACGATCGCGTAAGCACGTATGCTTGGGGGCATAATAGATTAAGTAATGTTTAAGTTAAAAAATTATGTCTCATATTTATATTTAATAATAGGATTGATATATATTTTTCTAAATAATGTAAATAATTTTTTGTATCTAATAGGGTAGATATAAGAAATATGTGTAGTAAAAATAAAAAAAGTAATAAATTATAATGTTATGAGAAAAAATTAATTATTGTTTTCATTATTGCTTCGCTTGTGTGTCCATTGAATGAATGTTTTAGACTAACTGGATACACTCGGTAGTCTATCATTATAAATAGGACTTTATTACTCGTGATGATTACTGTGGAAAAACTGATGTTGATGTCAATGGTTTAAAAATAAATTCTCCAAACTCATTTGGTCATGGTACCGGAATCCACCCATTTTTAACAATATAGAAACTATGATAAGAATAATGCTCAACAATTTACTATATAGAAACCAAGAATTCTTCAAACTCATTTGGTCATGTATGGAATCTATGATAAGATGAATAAGCTAACCACCTAACCCCAAACAGGGCGGTTTCTTCAAACAGGGCGGTTCCAAACAGGGCGGTTCCAAAGAGGGCGGTTTCTTTAAACAGGGCGGTTCCAAACAGGGCGGTTTCTTCAAACAGGGCGGTTCCAAACAGGGCGGTTTCTTCAAACAGGGCGGTTCCAAACAGGCTGTCTCTTCAAACAGGGCGATTTCAAACAGGCTGTTTCTTCAAACTAGGCGGTTTCTTCAAACTGGGTGTATTATAACTACCCCTCTCTGATAACGCTTCAATGCTGTAAGCAGGTCTTATCATATGATGTTATGGTGGACTATATTTGATCCTCTAAGACTCATGGAAAAAATGGCCTCAATTAATTTTAATGTTTAAAGAACAATGATCAGCGGTTTTATTCATATAGGTAAGATAAGAATAATGGAGACTCATTAAACCCCCACATTTTTTTTTTTGATAACAGCACATTTTTTATGTTCTATATGGACTTGAATAATCATTTGTACTTAGAAAATTGTTCTATGGAAAAATAAGATTTAGAAATCAAGACTTTAATATAGCACCCAAGGTCAAGGGGTCAGAATAATGACCAACAACTTACTATATAGAAATCAGTATTTGGTCGTGATACTGGATGCAAAATAAGATAAGAGTAATGGCGACTCACTAAAAAACACTTAGAAATCAAGAATTTAATATAGCTTCCAAGGTCAGGGGATTGGACAACAACACCCTTTTTTATATCAACACTTTTTTTGACCAATATGGACTTGAATAATCATTCGTTGACTCGTGGTATATTCATAAAAAAAGCCAAAAGCACAAAGAATTTAATATATTATATGGACAATGCGAAGCCCTAAGGTATACAATTAACAATATATTGATATAAAAACTCAAAATGGTGGCGCTAAAAATAGGCTATATTCAATATATATAGCAAAAAGCTCGCTAGTCTAGAGATCAAAAGCATTAAACCACTTCAGCATAGAGTTACTGCCAAGTAGTGTATATATATATTCATAAAATTAGATTTACTATCAAGTGGTATATTCATAAAAAGGAAAACAGCCCCCAACATCTGAGGCAACCCATCCGAAAGTCTAGCGATCAAAGGCACAAACCATTAGCAAAAGCACAAACCATTTCAACCCAGATTTAATGCCAAGTGGTATAATCATAAAAAGAAAAACAGCCCCCCAACAACTGAGACAGCCCACCCGAAAGTCAAGCGATCAAAGACGCAAACCATTAGCAAAAGCACACACCCTTTCAACCCAGATTTAATGCCAAGTAGTATATATTCATAAAATTAGATTTACTGCCAAGTGGTATATTCATAAAAAGAAAAACAGCCCCCCAACACCTGAGACAAAAGCCAAAAGCAGTTATAATCACCAAAAAATTCTCATATATTAAGAACCAGCTTAGATTTACTGAAAAAGTCTTCGACAACCGAAACAAAAGCCAAAAGCACATAGAATCACAAAAAATTTCCATATATTAAGAAACAGCTAAAACATACACCCATTTCAAGATAGAATCATCCTAAAAAATTCCCATATATTGAGAAACAGCTTAGATTTACTGAAAAAGTCTTCGACAACCGAAACAAAAGCCAAAAGCAGATAGAATCACAAAAAATTTCCATATATTAAGAAACAGCTAAAACATACACCCATTTCACGATAGAATCATCCTAAAAATTCCCATATATATTGCTCAAACCCAATGACTAAATAATAATATTTTCACTGCCAAACAATCATGAATCACCTATCACATATTCACACACAATTCAAAAATACCAACTGCTCATGTCACACAATTAACCTTGAACGCTAATCACCCAAACCTAATACTTAATTCACTTACCGAGATAACAAATCCCCGACCCACTGAAGATGTACACACCTGATAACAAATACACAACAGACCAAAACAACCATGAATCACACACCTCAAATTGAAAAAATATCGATCACCAACTACTGATAACAACCATTAATTACAACCCAAAATTAAAAAAAATATCGATCACACAAAGACAACGATCATGAATCATCCGCCCCCCTCCGATTACCTCATTTCCTAGGGGAGCACTTCCGGAATTACCATATATGGACATGGCATTTTTTTCCTATACAAAAAGTGTTCCAGAATCGCTATAAAGAATCACCAAAAATTCCCATGACGATGATGAACCATCTCCATACAAATACACGAACAACCCAAAATTCCCATATATATTACTCTATCCAATGACTCAACAAAAAAGCACAAACCAGTAGCAAAAAGCGCGACAATCCATTAACAAAAAGCCCTGATACTCAGCTAAAACATCCACCACCTGCAAAAAAAAAACAATAACATGAAAAGCACAAATCCATTAACAACATCCAACGACCCCGCTGATGATGATGATGAATCACTCCCAACTACAACTGATAAGAACACTACAAAATACTACAATTACTACTTCCGATAAGAACAGCAATTACTACACCTGATAAGAAACATACTACACACAACAGCAATTACAACACCTGATAAGAACAGCAATTACTGCCCCTGATAAGAATACTACAAACTACAACAATTACTACCCCTGATAAGAACAGCAAGTACTACACCTGATAAGAAACATACTACAAACAACAGCAATTACTATACCTGATAAGAACAACAATTACTACACCTGATAAGAATACTACAAACAACAGCAATTACTACATCCGATAAGAACCCACAACCCCCCCGCCAACCATGAATCATACACACAAACATATCTCAACCTTGACGTAGAGCTTTCGGCTGTGACGTCACCTCCTGCCCCAGAACCGCTATAAACATACTACTAAAGTCTAGCGATCAAAGACACTAACCATTAGCAAAAGCACAAACCCTTTCAACCCAGATTTAATGCCAAGTGGTATATATTCATAAAATTAGATTTACTGCCAAGTGGTATATTCATAAAAAGAAAAACAGCCCCCCAACACCTGAGACAAAAGCCAAAAGCAGTTATAATCACCAAAAAATTCTCATATATTAAGAACCAGCTTAGATTTACTGAAAAAGTCTTCGACAACCGAAACAAAAGCCAAAAGCACATAGAATCACAAAAAATTTCCGTATATTAAGAAACAGCTAAAACATACACCCATTTCAAGATAGTGTAGTGATCCTAAATCACTACTCTCTCCCACGTACCTATAATCCCAATCCACGTGAATCATATGAGCGACAGGTTAAACCAAAAGTTAGTTTGCCGCACATTGATTCAATTCCCGAATACCTTACCCTTACTCATAATTCCAATTGAATCATATGCGCGATAGATTTAAACCACAAGTTAATTTGTTGCGCATTGATTCAATCTCCAAGTACCTTACATCCCAATCCAATTGAATCATATGCGCGACAAAATTAAACGAAAGTCCATTTGTCGTGCATTGATTCCATTCCCTATAATTTGAAATTATGAAATGCGTAATACTAAATGCATTTCATGATTTCTCCTTCCGGGAATTAGTTCAAATAGAGTTCGTGTACACTTCCGCGAATCCTATTCCAATTGAAGCACACACAATTTTGTTTGGGCTTCTTGGAATTTTTAAGTAATATTTTTAACAAATCTCTGTTGCCACAGAGTATAAAAGGGGAGTGCATTTTGGATTCTAGATCAGTTGGGATCCAGAGGTCGAGGTAACGGCCGAAAATTGAAATAAATAAATAAATAAATTAAATGGCGTTTTAAATTGGCAACCCTAAAGGAAAACACCCCCATTGAGGTAACAAAAAACTATTAAACAAAATATAACCCTACAATAGAATCATCCTAAAAAATTCCCATATATTAAGAAACAGCTTAGATTTACTGAAAAAGTCTTCGACAACCGAAACAAAAGCCAAAAGCACATAGAATCACAAAAAATTTCCATATATTAAGAAACAGCTAAAACATACACCTATTTCACGATAGAATCATCCTAAAAATTCCCATATATTAAGAAACAGCTTAGATTTACTGAAAAAGTCTTCGACAACCGAAACAAAAGCCAAAAGCAGATAGAATCACAAAACATTTCCATATATTAAGAAACAGCTAAAACATACACCCATTTCACGATAGAATCATCCTAAAAATTCCCATATATATTACTCAAACCCAATGACTAAATAATAATATATTCACTGCCAAACAATCATGAATCACCTATCACATATTCACACACAATTCAAAAATACCAACTGCTCATGTCACACAATTAACCTTGAACGCTAATCACCCAAACCTAATACTTAATTCACTTACCGAGATAACAAATCCCCGACCCACTGAAGATGTACACACCTGATAACAAATACACAACAGACCAAAACAACCATGAATCACACACCTCAAATTGAAAAAATATCGATCACCAACTACTGATAACAACCATTAATTAGAACCCAAAATTAAAAAAAATATCGATCACACAAAGACAACGATCATGAATCATCCGCCCCCCTCCGATTACCTCATTTCCTAGGGGAGCACTTCCGGAATTACCATATATGGACATGGCATTTTTTTCCTATACAAAAAGTGTTCCAGAATCGCTATAAAGAATCACCAAAAATTCCCATGACGATGATGAACCATTTCCATACAAATACACGAACAACCCAAAATTCCCATATATATTACTCTATCCAATGACTCAACAAAAAAGCACAAACCAGTAGCAAAAAGCCCCGATACTCAGCAAAAACATCCACCACCACCTGCAAAAACAGTAACATCAAAAACACAATCCATTAACAAAAAGTCCTGATACTCAGCTAAAACATCCACCACCTGCAAAAAAAAAAACAGTAACATGAAAAGCACAAATCCATTAACAACATCCAACGACCCCGCTGATGATGATGATGAATCACTCCCAACTACAACTGATAAGAACACTACAAAATACTACAATTACTACTTCCGATAAGAACAGCAATTACTACACCTGATAAGAAACATACTACACACAACAGCAATTACTACACCTGATAAGAACAGCAATTACTGCCCCTGATAAGAATACTACAAACTACAACAATTACTACACCTGATAAGAGCATCAATTACTACCCCTGATAAGAACAGCAACTACTACACCTGATAAGAAACATACTACAAACAACAGCAATTACTATACCTGATAAGAACAACAATTACTACACCTGATAAGAATACTACAAACAACAGCAATTACTACATCCGATAAGAACCCACAACCCCTCCGCCAACCATGAATCATACACACAAACACCACTCACCACCCACCAAACATATCTCAACCTTGACGTAGAGCTTTCGGCTGTGACGTCACTTCCTGTCCCAGAACCGCTATAAACATACTACTGTAGTGCAATCCTTTAACTACCTTGGGTCAATAGTATCAGCCGATAACAATATGGAAGAAGAAATACGCGGCTGATCAAATTCAACAAAGCCTACTATGGTCTATCAAGGCTCTTTAAATCCCGAAATTTATCCAGAACATCCAAGCTAATACTATATAAGACCATGATCTTACCAATACTCGTGTATGGATCCGAGACCTGGGTGCTCAATAAAAGGCACTCTGAACTCTTAGCCGCGTTCGAGAGGAAGGTCTTAAGGAGAATTGTTGTCCCCGTATGCGAGGGAGGACGATTCCGGAGACGCTACAACGATGAGTTGTACGCAATCTACCTTGAAGCTAATATTGTAAAAAAAATCAAGCTCGGTAGACTCCGGTGAGCGGGACACCTAGCTCGAATGAGCCCGGAAAGTCCTTTGTGGCAGGATGTATGGAAGGAGACCGCGCGGCAGACCTTGTCTGCGATGGAGGGATGGCATAGACCAGGACGCCCAGAGCCTGGGAGTGCTAAACTGGATGACATCGGCTCGAAATCGGGACCGGCGGGGAGATTTGTTAAATACGGCCAAGACCGGATCCCGGTTGTAGTGCCGATGATGATGATGAAGCTAGAATTTAAGCATTTTTTGTCTAGCCTATAATTTAGAATCTAAGAAAAAAATAATAAATGAAAAACATGTTGCAAAAATAAAATGAATTGTATTAAACGATTATTAAACATTCATCAAAATTTGCTCACTCGGTTTATTGAGCACCAAGTGAAGGTTATCTTGGACTGACGAGCGCAAAATAATATTTTTATTTCACGTCGAATTGAAAAACTGGAATTTTTTGTTGAAAAAAAAAATATTGAACGAATTGAAAAGGAAAACCAAAAAACGTGTGTTCCAATCGACAGTCCAAATCAGAAGGAAGTCTCTTTCTTGCTATTGTTGCCGGAGTTGAATCAGCCGACAGTTTCAAAAATATGGGATGAAAAAAAAATCCGGAATTTAAAGCATATTCAAAGTTTATTCGAAAACGATCTTGGTCTTTGTTTCCCGAACTGACATCCCTCAGACATTCTTTTATTTCTATATCATTTACAACATGTGTCCAGCAGCCTACTTTCTTGAAATAAAACAAAGTGTTCTATCAAATATACCAAGGTCAGTCTGAAGCGGTTCTTCAACTCTTTGCATGTTCCCCTATGTCCGTAAATTCTGATAACTTCTCGCCAATCGAGGAACAAGTTTCAAAACGAATCTTTGTCAAACTAAAAATCGTAATATTATAATCTACTCAGCGCTTGATTTATAACATGTTTCTTTTGTGGGAGTGGTTATAATACCGCGAATGGTCGAGTAGCCCTATTTTTTAGTTGAAGAGCAATCATTGTTAGTGTACAGGAGTAAAGATAGGTTAAACTTAGCTTGTTAAACTTCATTATTGTCATTGAATATTACTTAAAGTTTAGTGCACTATTGCGCCCATCTCAGAAATTGTAACCGCTCGTAAGTAGGTACACTTCCATCTAGAAGCAATATTTCAACTGTTCTATGTTTCAAAATGTGTATCAGGGTAAGAGTGAATATGGCTCCAATTTTTCTTACATTAGAACAGGTATAAAATTAAAATCTTTATTCCCAACGACTTTATCGGGATTCAGTGTCATTAAATACAAATGTTTTGTGTTATATTATGTATGTTATACTATCTTCACGTGGATGCTAGACCGAATATTCCTAATGCAATTTTAAAAATATGGAAACAAGTCTTTCGAGTTTGCAAATCACTAAAGCTTCTAATAATAAGAACAGGCAAATCCTGTAATTTTGATGTCAAACATGCACCACGCTTGAAGATGTCTTGTTACTAACGAAATGACAAAAGTTTATCCTTAAACTTCTAATGCAGAAGCAAGTTTTAGTACTATCATTTATGACTGTCATTCGTTAAGAGTTTCAGAAATTGAATGTAAATGACGAAAATCTACGTTAACTCAAGGCATATTGAATGTTACAATTTGTAACTACGATTCCGTAATTGTAGTATTTATTAATTGAATGCTTAGTCCATTTGTCAATATCTCTGATCAAACCACTAGTTGGATTGAAACTTGTGGTAAATGTGAAATTCTATTTCTAGAATCATATGTACATGACATTTTTAGTATGCCGAAAGTTTTATTTATGATTGTAATGGCATCTTTAGCGGTATTATAATTTATTTATACAGGAAAACAAAGAATATTAATAATAACTTGTTGGATATAAATCATTTGAAAGTGTCAAAATTTGTTTTATGGTTTGCTATAACCAATGGAAAGAGTTCTGGTTTTCAGATAAAGTATTAGATGTCAGCCACTGAAAAGGGTATTTTATAGTTATGATAATTAAGCGATTGGAATACGAAACGAATTATTTAAGACCAGTTTTTTTTTTCAGAAATAATTTTATGCACTGGCTTTGTGGTATGTCTGTTAAATGTGCGTTTAGTTTTCTTTTGATCCTGTTTTTGACGATACTTGTATTGATTTTAATAATCCGACGACAAGTTTTGGCAATAGCTGTGCTAAACGAAAGGTGAACACTAGGAATAAAAATTAATTCTGATGGATTTTGCGTCATCACAATAACCATAATTATGATGATTTGGTCAATTGATCGTATGCAGTACGAACATCTAATGTCCTTGGGATTTTCTGAGGTTCTTAAATAATGAGTATTTATTACGACTAATTATTTCCATACACACAAGGGAATTTGCGACACACTTAAAAGTCAAAGCTGTCCGACCAGAAGACGTAGCAAAGTATAGACCATTGAGGAATCTTATCACATTGTGTCTTAGATGCCAGAAGATGGCAATGACGAGGAAATATATGATGAAGTAGAGCGGATTACATGTTTATGAACTCTCTCTGGTGTCTCTATCACTGAACTCCATACTTCAAGTTCAGCCGACCATCGTCTGCGAGAGTAATAATGGACAAAACCTGCCCTTCATTTCCACATGACAGGGATAGCGAAGCAATGACACGTGTGCGACAGAATTCTTGGCACCCCAACAATCAACGAACCTTTGTACTTGAACGAAACATTTTTTATATTTGACTTCATGTACTCGTATGTAGGTACCTTTTATTGTGTACGTACGGCGTGCTGACCTTTGCATAAATGAAGCCGCAGGGGAAGAGACGACGTAATAACTGAACGTAGCTGAACGGACGGATTAACGAGTCTTTGAAAAAATACCTTAGACCAAGTTATCTGGTAGCGAAGCCTTACCCAATGTCAACAGAAATAGGAAACAGATGTCACAGGGAGATGGACATACGAATATACGAAGTCGATTTTCACGTGTTCCTATACATGACAGGATACGGATGCTTTGGAAAACATGTGGACAGATTCAAGCACAAGGAAGACTTTTAGTCGACTCCAGCTGGAACGAAGCATGACACATAATGCAGAAGCAGGTATACGTCGATTATACCTCGAAATAAACATTGAGTGATATTTCTTGGGGGAACAAACAAGAATATGTTTGTGGATGTAGGCCGCAGGCACTACTGGTAACTAAAACCGCAATAAATTAAGCATGCAAATAATCTCGGGTTGCCTGTATCTTTAGGAGATTACCACCTCCAGGTCACAAAACAAAAAAAACAGCTGTTAGACTAAAATGCCCGGACGTTGCCGAATGACAGCTTGTAGGAACTAAGACCTCTTATATATATATAGGGCAAAAAGCACAAATATTCATCAACAAAATATAAGCTATTGAAAAACGATATCCATAATTTTTCCAATAGATAGATTAGCAATCTGTATCTCGTGTTGTATAAGTGCGATCGGGTTACGGTAAATTTCTTGCTAAAAAAGCTTTTCAGACACTTTTGTGAGTCTTTGACTAACGGATAATGGCAGCCGTCAGGCCTTCTAGAGTGGTTGGTGCATCTTCTGAGGAGTTTTCTTTCGAAAACTCGCAGCCTTTCCATTTGGACCGAAGATATGCAGGAGCATATGGGAAAGGCGTATGATATTCCAGATCGGATTAGCTGCTTACAGCAGAGAAGCTTAACTTTGGTGTCAACTTTGTTGGTCCACTTCAAGATGTTGTGCAGTTGCTTAGTTCGACCGAGGCCCCTTTGAAGAATGTGGGTCCTATGTTTGATGAAATTCATTTTTGGGGGTATAGATGACCCCAAGATATTTTATCCTGTCCTGTGGTCTAATCGTAGTACTGTGGGGGTAAACGTTTGTATGCCTGACATGGGCGCGGTTTCACTTTAATTCCCGACACTTGATTGAATTGTCAGCAGGTAATCCAAGAGGAAAGCAGAAACGAAAACACTGTTTTATTTTATTGTTTTTTTATGTTCTTTGGTTTTCTTTTTCACATTATCCTGGTAAGAGTTCGTAATTTTTTTGTTTTCCTTTTTTTACTTAGGACTTACAGGACACACTTCTTTCTCGACACTGCGACCACGGTAAAGTAAGACTAGCGACACCTTGTGCGTGTGCACACCCTTGATGTAGAATTGAGAGTCGATGCAGCCAAGCGTGTGTAAGCTGCTGTGGTTGAATAGTGACTTGGTTGGGGCTGAAATTCTGTGTTCTCGATTTTGCACACAGGACAACCAAAAGAGACCACGCCTCTGCTCTCTCATCGTCATGACCGTCGAAATGTGGTAACTTCGGTTAATTGATAATTGACGAACGTGGAGAACGAGAGAACAGAAACACGATGTACTGTGATCACGAGGTTGCTTGTTTGTGTGTGCTGGTATCAAATACAGCTTCTGGGCCTACTGTCTCAGTGTAACGGCTGTGGTGAACTCAGGGAGCATTGGACCGTATGGAAACGGAACTATGGAGGAGAGGAAAATTTGGCTGGTGCTATTCACCTGAGCGAGATCATTGATCCCAAGCGAATGGATGATCTGAAGAAAAGTCAATAGGACGCCGCTGGTGCTTGGGAAATAATCAGCGTGAGAACCAGACTCTAAGACGCTGAAATAACCCCAGCGATTTTGCTATGATGCAACAGCGTCGTTCGTTTAGACTTGTTGCTGCTAACCGACATGATGTGATTTCCAATGGAAATCTCATGGGCTAGCAAGGTGGAGTTGCCGTATGGCAAAAGAGTAGCTAAACTCAATTATGCATTATCTGCATAGGATAATGAGTTTAGCTATACGTCCCTCGGGAAATCAATGATTCTCGGGTGAATACCGAACGGTGGGATAGGGGTTAGTGTGACACGCTGAAAGCGGTCGAAATAAGTCGAAAATTGTGGTTGGAATTGTGGGTTGGTTCTCCATGTAATATAGAGAACCCCCGCAGTACCCCCTATTTGTATTCGGATATTCTGTGAATATCGAGAAGTAGGTTGGGAGTGTTTACCACTCAGAATTATAGCTACTGCTTTGGATGGGTTAAGTCGAATTTTCCATCGACTGTAGTACTGATACAGTTCGTCTAGATGACAATTGCGTCGGTTTGTTGCGAGTTTTGGACTTTTAGATGATGTATACCCTAGGACGTCACCCGCATAACATATCTGGTTTAATCTCCCGTCCACAGGGCGAGGAGTGATCACGAATCCAAAAAGGGCCTGCCTTTTATATCCTGGATCTCCAGAGTTTTGTCTCAAAAATGTGTATAAAAATTCCGGGAAGCACAAACAAGATTTTGTGTTTGCTTCAACCGGAGTGAAATTCTGGGAAGTGAAACAAATTTGTTCAAACAAATTTCTAGAAGGTAAGATCATAAAATGCATTTGGGGTTAGGCAATTCAAGATGTTAGGATTAATGGGAATTGAATCAATGTGCGACAAATAGATTTTTGATTTAATTTGTGGCGCATATGATTCACTTAGGGAATATGATTGGGGTTTTGGTTTGGGTAACTTCCCAGAAGGCACAACGATGAAATGTATTTGAAGAAACACGTTGTTGTCGTTCCGGGAAATTGTTTAACGCACATTATGAATATAAGGTTCGTACCGTGGCGTGACTTTTGGGGAAAAACTACTTTACTTGAGGCTTAATGGCAATTGGGTGAGAGTGGTAATTTAGGATCACCACATTCCTCCTTCCTTTAGAAAAGAAAATTCTTGGGATCATCGTGGCTTCCCGTTTTTGTTTCTATCTTTAACTCTTCTTATTAGGAGGTCAAATAATTAAAGCTCAAACCTTCACATTTATGTATTATTTGTTTTTATTCATCCTTAGTTACTTGTTTTATTCCATAGTTTTCTTAAGTTTCATTTATTTATTATGGGTTATATTTTGAGTTTAATTTTTAATGTCTTTTTAATGTTAGAGCCTTGTTACATTTGTTTTAATAAGTTCTTTTAGTGTATTATAACAATCGGCATTTGTCTCTGTATCTGACCATATTGTGTATTATTCGATTCTCTCTGCGATCGTCGAAGTGTGTAGACGCGTCCTACTAGTGCTTTTGAAAAACAAAAGGGAAAAGAAAAATTAAAAGAAAACACGTGTGCGCGTGCAGACATAAATGTGTGACCGTCATTAGGAACGGTCTGTGGCCGAACAATAGTGTATCGTGTATAGTGGTATAAGTATAAGTGGAAAATTTTGAGAATCATCCGGAGTTTGCGTTCGCAAAGCTGGTCGGCGGCCCCAGTACCGCCGAGCTACCTAAAAAACGAAAGAAAAAAACTACTCACTGTCCTCTGAACGCACCGAAGAAAGTAGCTACAATGGCTACTCAACTAACAACGGAATACCACAAAAAATACGATGACGCGATGGAAACAATAAGGATACTAACAGCCCAAATGGAACAACTACAAGAAAAAATTCGCTCTCTTCAAGCGCAAACCAAAACCAATGTCGACGTCCCCATGAAGGAAGTTCCTCCCCAACCCACCTCATTAACATTCAACAATAACCCATTATCATCGAATACCTCGCCACCGCCCCAAGATACCCACAAACCAGAGACCACTGACAAACAGTTGGACAGAAATCTGCAAATAAGGTGAGACCACCCCCAATTTATATTAAAAATCCTAATAGTACCAAAGAAGTCATCAAGACGCTTGAGAATGCCCTTGGACACAGAAATTTTACCACGGACTCAAAAGGATCTTCGATCTCTATCAAGACGATGACTCTAACGGATCACGACATGGCAATAAGAAAACTCTCAGAGAACAAACACGAGTTCTTCACATTCCAACATGCCCAGATAAAACCAAAAATATTCATCATAATGCACATTGATCCAGCATGGACTACCGAGGAACTTACACTCGAAATCTTGAGGATATGCCCGTCAATGAAAATCCACAGATTGGACTACTTTCAAACCCCACACATGAGGGAGAATAATATTAGGAGCTTGCGAATCATACAGATCCCACCGAACGGTGATGTCACCCAACTTAAACAAATAAAATATTTGTTCACACACAAAATCACGATCGAGGAGCCACATAAACAGAGCATTCTCCATTGCAAAAGGTGTCAAGGATCAGGACACCTAGCAGTTGCGTGCCACCTGAGTGCACGATGCGGAAAATGTGCCGAACAGCATATACCAGGAGAGTGCAAAGTGAACCCGCCTGGCACAGAACCATCAATAATTCAGCAAACAAACGCCGATGGATCAACATCCACGAAAAAAAATTACCATAACTTGCTGTAACTGCGGAGGCCCACATCCAGCTAGTTTTTCTCAATGCCCCGAAAAGCTACGGATTCTGGAGAGACGTTCGTTACATACGGTAACTAATACGGCCAAACCAGCTGCAACGAAACCCTTATCACCACAACCATCCCATCTCAGGGGGTCAGGAACATCATATGCAGAAATTACGAAAAGTTCCCGTAGCTGCCCGAAATCTCAACAACCCAATCCCAACGTTCTCAATCTGGATATCTTGGGATACATCAGGAGCCTGGAGACACTACTACCAACCTTAAAACACAGTTCCGAATTGGAAAAAAAGGTCAGATCTTAAATTTAATAACTTCCCACATCCTTTCCCTTAACGTATAACTTAACCCTTATCTCCCTCAACTCAGAGTCCATTTATTCCCACACCCGTAGACCACACCTCCGACTGTTTGTTGAAAAGTTCTCCCCAGATATTCTTCTGCTTTCAGAAACTTGGCTGAAATCCACTTCTCGAGTCTACATACCTAATTACACATTTGTGTCCAACCCACGAACCTCTGGCCCTCATGGAGGTACGGGAATCCTAATACATAAAAAATTCCAATTTACTGAGATTAGATTTGCTAATATAACTAGTGTCGAATACACGGCTGTTAAACTTTTCTGCCAAAATAATAAAGTACTGGTCTTGTCCTCCATATACATTCGCCCTTCTCGTGAACCAAACTTCCCTAGTGCAGACATCTCATAAATAATCCAACAATCTCTGCCAGCACCTTTCATAATAGGAGGAGACTGGAACGGACGACATACTGCATTTAATGACATCAAATGCAACAAATACGGCTGCCAACTCCTTGATCTCCTCCGACTTCATCCATATGTCTACGCAGACTGCCCGTTGCAACCTACTCGAATTTGCAGCTCAACCAAGTCAACAATCGATTTCTTCCTAAAGTCTACAGATAGCTATTCATCTAATCCTCCCACAGTGTCCTTCACATTCCCTTCGGATCATGGCTCTGTCCACACCTCGGTTCAAATCCCCTCGCTTGAACCACTCTACACTCTGAATCCTATTCCAAATTTCATTAAAACAAACTGGAAAAAAGTCAATAAGGATATTGCTGCTAGCTTTTCAAAATTTTCTTTACCGGAATCTTCTAACCTGCCCCCTACACAAATTGACCAAGCAGCGGCCCAAATAGAGCAAATACTGGGAAATGCTCTCTTCAGCCATACTCCCACTATCGTTCCTCATAATCACTTAGGAAAATCCCTACCCAACCTACTCACAAAATTATTACGTATAAAAAAACAACTCCGACGAAAATTGCACACTAGCTACTTACCTTTTATTAAACAACAGATCCAGCTATTGACCTCCCTGATAAATGGACAACTAAAAGTTTTCACTAATCAGACCTACACATCCACCCTAAACAGTATCAAACCAAATCGCGATCTATTTAAAAACATAAACAGACTAACGGGTCGCAAACTCAAGCCTCGAACAGATTATCTTATTCACCCAACTAATAATAACATCGTCCAGTCGGACATTGATATAGCAAACTGTCTCGCTGAACATTTCTGCAAAGTCCATAAGCAAAACGATACCCTCCCAGTAACAAATTTCCACGATACCGTGAAAGATTACATTCCACGCTCACTGGAGCCATCCCTCACACCATTTATTACTGAATTCACCAATAAAGCATCACACCCCGTAGGAATCGACACATTCCTAAGCTTTGAAGAACTATCCGAAGTCATTACTTCACGTAACAATAAAAAATCGGCTGGCCTAGATGGAATCCCTAACCTCCTATTCAAAAGACTCCACCCAGGCAACTTGCTCCCGATTCTCGTTCTTCTCAACCACATAATAAACGCTTCACATTTCCCTAAAAGTTGGAAAACAGCGGTGATCGTCCCTAGTAGCAAATCTGGGCCCTCCAAGTACCCGGATAACTTCCGTCCGATATCGCAGCTAAACTCGCTTAGCAAGATTCTTGAATGTAAAATCTACAAAAATCTTCTCTCATTTGCCAGGGATAACTCCCTCATTCAGAACTCTCAATTTGGCTTCCGCTCACAACACTCCACTTGTCATGCTCTCTTAAAATTGACACATGATGTGACGACCCACCTCCAAAACCAACCCCCAACGGTATGTGTCTCCCTAGACATAGCTAAAGCATTCGACTGTGTCTGGATTGCAGGACTGTTATACAAACTTCATTCAATGTATGGATTAAACATCCACTCCACAAAACTTCTCGCTTCTTACCTCTCTGATAGAAAGTTCATGGTGAAAATAAACTCAACTCTCTCGACACCGTATAGCATAACCGCAGGAGTTCCTCAAGTATCCGTCCTCGGCCCACTACTATACCTTCTTTATACATCAGACGCACCGCAGCCACTGTTACCCAATACAACAATGCTCAACTATGCCGACGACACCTTAATTTATTCAAGCAACAAGCTTGTCAAGGAGGCAAGAAACTGGATTAACAGATATCTCCCAATCCTGTCAGCCTACTTTACCAAGTGGAGAATTCAACTAAATCCAACCAAAACTCAGCTCATAGTTTTTAAAGGCAGAAACGCGAGTTGTACAAACAACACCATACGCTGCCATAACAAAATCAGAATCAAGTTAAATAACAATATAATTAAACCCTCCAAAACCTTAAAGTATCTAGGTATAACCTTTACCAACAATCTGTCATTCTCCGCCCACATTAAAAATACGATTCGTAAAGCCACAACCCAACTGAACCTCTGCAGAAAAGTCATGTACAAACCGAATGGTCTCTCTCCCAAAGTCAAATCACTTATTTACAAACAAATAATCAGACCCACTCTCACATATGCATGCCCGATATGGTACCATATCACACCCGCCCAAATGGAGAAGCTACGCATTTTCGAAAGGAAATGCTTCAGACTTATCACTGGCCTCAACCGACATCCTAACTCCCACAAATATTACAACAGTAGTTCGCTCTACTATGCCGCTAATATTGAACGTATAGATCGACGCTTCCTCGAGCTGTCCATCAAATTTATCGAAAATCTTCCCAATAATCCCAATCCGATAATAAATGCGCTCACATCGACTCCGTCAGACAACCGAACTGCCTACCCGAACTGTCTCCACACCAGAACCCTCTTCACCTCTGGCAGGTTGGTCAACAACTCCAATGAGATTGTATACCACAATACTGAACTCTCACCTCACCAGTTTAAATATTGTAATATACAACCCTTCTCTAATATCTTGCGTTTCAACGACCAATCGGAAAGTGTTCCCCCAACCCATATCCCCGACTGATAGTACCCACCCTAACCCAAATCCTACCCATCGACCACTATACCTCCCGCCCCACCCTATTCTAACTTATTGTAATAATAATAGATTTAATAATTAGATAAGCTAGGCTAAGCTAAGTTAAGTTAAGTTAAGCAAATTAGTTATAGGTTAAGTAAATAATTATATCCAGGTTTTCTGACCTTTTCCAGGAAGCCTGGAACTCCTATCTTGCGCACCCATGAAATATGTAACTTTATAATAATGTTTGAAAAATGTACTAGCAAGTATGTGTAAACGATTAAAGCTAAGCTAATTATAAGTTATCTGTATTACTAATTGTAACAAATCATTTATGGTCAATAAATATAGAAATGGTAAAAAAAAAGTGTATTTATTTGTATATATTTATGTAGTGATAAATTTTTGGAATGTGATATTCCCTGGAGATACTAAATGTTTAGGATTGATGGGAATAAGGTTTTAGCCTACTACCACGGACTATTATTGATTTTTTACAAACTTCGATGGTCGTATTGTCTCACCCAGTTACTGCTGTAACGAGAAAAGGGCCCTTCCAAATGAATGTTTGTTTGCCATTGGAGTTTTTGTACCTCACCAATCCCCTTATTTCTCTCATGAAACGTTTGTGTCTGTGTTTCACTACCAGAGCAGGTGGTTGCCTTTAACGAACGGTATTCCTTTTTATACTTCCTAATGTCGGAGAGGGCGAGTTAGAATAGAAAACCACCTCTCAGAACCATTTGAAATCCGGGACGGACTAAAACAAGGGGATAGCCTCTCACTATGCCTTTTTAACCTTGTCCTCGAGTATGTTATCAGAAAGGTACAAGACGACAACATGGCCGGATCATCCCTGAACGGGGTCACACAAGTGCTCGCGTATGCGGATGACATCGCCGTTCTGGGCGATAATCTCGAAACTATAAGTAAAAACTGTGAAATCATCATGCAAGCAGCAGAAGAGGTGCGCCTAGAAATAAACGAAGACAAAAAGAAATACATGATTACGACGAGAGCAGGTGGACCTCAGAGAACACATATAAACGTCAGGGGCAAGATATTTGAAAATGTCAAAGAATTTAAATATCTGGGAACGATACTGACGACCAGAAACGAAACGTCAAAGGAAATTAACAAAAGACTACATTCCGGCAACGCTAGTTGGCATGCAGCCAGTAAACTATTAAAATCCAAACTGCTATCACCTTATATAAAGCTCCGTGTCTATAGAACCATAATCATGCCGATTGCTCTATACGGATGCGAAACATGGGCTCTCACAAAACGGGAAGAGAACAAATTCCACGTATTCGAGAATAAAGTTTTAAGGGGTATATTTGGCGGTAAATATGACGAGGAGTCAGGACAATGGAGGAAACTCCACAACCACGAATTGGAAGAGCTATACCGCAAACCTACAATAGTGAGAGTGATCAAGTCGCGAAGATTAAGATGGGCCGGACACGTAGCGCGAATGGGCGATGATAGAACCGTGCATACAATTCTTGACGGTAAACTAACGGGGAAGAGACCGGTAGGACGCCCGCGATGGAGATGGGAGGACAATGTTAGATCGGACCTCGAGGAGATCGGATCGGATGGTCGAACGTGGAAGGAGAGTGCACAAGACAGGGAACAATGGCGGAGCCGAGTCGGTGAGATCATGAACTTCCGGGTTCCTACAGGCCAGTAAATAATAATAAAATAATGTCGGAGAGCATGGACGGCCACCAGTATCTTTGTCGTATTTTATTTTACAATTTGGTGATAAGTTATCAGTGCAGCCGCTGTTAAGGGAATTTGTGTGGGCAACCCTGTTGGGATTTTGTTCCTTGAAATGGTTTCTGTGCGGCGTGGGGGTGCCGTGATTATACATTTTGTAAGATATGCAAAATGAAGTGTTTTGCCTTTTAAGATATGCCTCTTTTTGGGGCAAAAGTTACAAATTATGCCAGCCGTGATTAGGCAGAGATTTTTTGTGTTTTTGGAATTTGTATTAGGTCGTCCAACGTGCCATCCCCTAGGGTTAGTAAGTATTGGCAGAGGTGGGGATTACTGACACCACTTTTTAGTGCAGTTTTAGCAAAGTCCTCGAGCTGTGTTTTCACAGCTGAGGCTGTTGCTGTGCCATATTTTTAGCCAGCTGGCTCCTTACACTGCGTTAGCAATTGTTTTGTTCTTGAAGTAATAGGGGTGAGGATTTCTGAAGGATGTTGTCTTGTGGGAAATTGCTTAATACACAATATGAACATAAGGTTCGTACTATGGCGCGTCTTTTGGGAAAAAATTACTTTACTTGGGGCTTAATGGGAATTGGGTGAGTAGTGGTTTAGGATAACCACACAGTCAGTGATGCGCAATTTTGGTTTCGTCGATTCCGTTTCGGTAAGTTTGATGTCAAACTTGCACCACACCCTAAAAGGCCAATTGGCGAAAATGCCGATAAAATAATGAACATCGTCGAGTTTGACCGTCATGTAACCACTGTTTCTATTGTCCAGGAGCTAAACATTGTACATCCGGTTGGAACCACTTGAATTAAGCTGTATACAAAATGAAGCTCTAACTCATGGACCGAATTTCCATCTACGAATCGCTGCTGAATCACAAAAATATCGACTCATTTCTGAAGCGGATGATGGCTGGTGCTGAAAAGTGGGCCACTAATGACAGCGTCAAGTGAAAACGGTAACGCGGCCGGCGTAAATGGTTCTTATGCATGAGTCTTATAGTCCGGATCTGGCACCAAGTGATTACCGCCTGTTCCTGTCTATAGGAAATGATTTTGATGATGAAAAATTCGCCTCAGGAGAAGCGTGAAAAGCCTTCAATTCCATGCAAAAATAATGGGTTTCTTTTCCCTTAATTTATCGAAAAAAAATATAATTAATAGTGCACATACAAAGGGATCAATCTAAAACCTACTGAATGCTTGTATAATATTACAGATTAATGATTCAAAAGAATGAAGCCGGTTGAAGTTTAAAAACATGTTTTCACACGTAGCATTCTGCCAAGATATCTTTCACGGAGGAAATCATTTAAAAATGAGTCTCTTGAAATGTTCTTGACATTGATTTTGAAACGATAATAAAGCGCCGAATTGTATATATAATTAACGAATCATCTTAACACTCGCATCTGGCTGGCATCAGATTTATGTATATCCATGACCAGTAGTAACACTCATAAAAGTGCGGAAGTTTTTCCACCTAAAACAAATCCAAAATCACCGATAAAAACAAATTGAAAAAAAATCGGTATAATTTGTCAGACAGTCAGTGTCTCTGAAACTCCTTGAAACACATTTGTACATCGCTTTCCAACTCACTGGGCTCTACATTCATTTCCTCTATTCATATTCCTAATTCTTTTGCTTTAGCATGCAACTAACTTCCTTCTAATGTCCATTTCGATATGAGCTTCATTTTTAAATTCATTTTCTTCATGTTAAATCATTCGTCGAGTTAATGACCGAGTTAATAGATTCGGTCAAAATGCGCGAACAGACCTCTAGAGAGGTCGAATACATAATCCAATCTGTTGTTCGCTATTGACAGTAATTCAATGTCACACGATTTATCTTATACTACAGAGCATCTGATAACATCGGACCCCTACCAATAAATTACAATCTAAGCATGGCTTGAAAATCACTCTTCGACAAAATGTTTAGTTTTACTTTTATATATTTTTGTATCCCACACGTCCTCCACGTCTTGCACAAGCTAAAAACAACTTAGGAGCTTTCGTATCTCAGTTTTCAAAGTACCACCCTACTTCCTTCAACAGTTAACAGATAGAGTTAAACTTTTTTACGTTAGATATAGTACAGTATATACTTAGAAAAGCGTGCTTGCGCCAAAGCTCAGTTCGTGAATGGGTTTCGTGGAATCCGGATGGCTGGCAAGACTTCCTCAAACACTTCTAATAAAGATAAACCGTAACGCGATAAAGGATACTGGTAGCTTCGTAGTTGTGACTGTTCTTCGCTTTATATATAAATATAATTGTTCAGAAGTTAACTCTTTTTTCATTTTAATGGTTTTCTTTTGTTATTTGACAAAGTACCTGCACTAACAACGAATGCTTCCTATTTAATGTCAATTAGAAATTGTGAAACTCATTAAAGTGCATTTTAATCCTTGAACTGGCTGTGATATCCTTGAGATTTTTTATATATAAAAATAATATTAAATATAGGTTATATAAATATATATAAATAAGTAATAAATTCGTGCGATCGGATGCAAAGGGAAACATATATAAATAGGTAAGTGAATTGCATGTCTATTCTTATAACTTGACAACGCATAAGATATCCTTCTGCCACTAAATATCAAAATTGTGCAACCAAAGTCAATGGGGGTAGCTTTGTGTTATGTGTTAAAACTACATATATAGAAAGATGTAGTATAAGTTGAGCTTTGTGCCAGAAAATCAGAGATACTAAAGGAAAACTACCTGGTTTCTGATTCAAGGTACATATTTCCTAATTCTGGAAGTGGATTCATAACTCACTAAAGTTCGGTACAATGCCGTCTAGGGGATGATTATGAGAAAATAAAAGTACCTGTGCGCAAAATCTTGAAATTATTAACGCCACATGCCTTAATGGCTTACCTAGGATTCGAATCTGGGTCAGAGCTTAATGGACCACGTGTCAATACACCACACTGTATACGGGATTGTTATAAGTGTTATATATCTTTTGTGATATCCTACCATCCATTCTTTTTTCTGCATAGACACACTGTCTTATAACTGATACAATCATATCTTTTATGTTTGATATTTACATTAGCAGGTTTTAAAGGAAGTGAATGCTTCAAGACCCTCATTTCAATAAAATCTTGATCAATTAAATATTGATTTACCCGTCCTTGGAATTGTGGCCACTCTACTTCTAAATTAAAACAGGAATTGATTGTTCTATTTCTTTTCTTTTTTCTTTTTTCATTTGGGAAAAAAACTGCATGCCCAGAAGCAATTGTTTACTAAATGTAAAAAATAAATAACCACCTTCGCAACTGAGGCCATGCCGGAAAGCAAGTTGCAACACAAATATAACGGTGCTTAAGCATACTCTACTGACAACTATACGATGGTTTGAGCCTTGAGTAATTAAACTTAGTATTTATACTCGTACAATTGTGAAACCTGACTTCTTACATAGATTTGGTCCTGCAAGGACTGTGATGTCGTTGAGTGTTGCTGTAAGTATAACTAGGCGAGCGTTTCATGTTCCTGTGGTTCAACTGAAGAATTATTCTCAAAGCTTATAGTTGCGTGGAAAATGTATATAGTATAAATTGGTATGCAGTCTCCGGTTGACCGCAAGCAAAACCGCACCATACCGTATTGTACACAATGTTTTTCAGTTCCGTTGGTTCCACACTGCAATACCCACTCCTGATACTGGAAGATTTAGCAGTAGGGGCGGCCCAAGCGCTTGCATGGCTGCAGCAAGAGTTTTGAAAGCGAATGTTACACCACGTGTCTGATACTCGCCGGAAAGGATGAACTATATCTTCTAAAAACCCTAACATTATTGAAGCTAGTGGTAGATAATTTCAGTAAATGTATTCTTTTGAGTCTCTAGAAATGGTATGGTAAAAACATTTAATCAACCGTTTTGCTTTTGCATAAAAAAAACTGTATAAATTGTCCAGAATTAGAATGGCACCTTGCGTATATTATATATGAGGGCTGTTCAATAAGTCAATAACACTGTCTTCCGTTTTTTATTGCGTATATATAATCCGACACATCAAAATCGAAAGAAGTCAAATAAAAGTTAAAAATACCTTACGGAATCGTCACATACAATGGTGTATAAAGTCTTTAGCAAATTTCGTTGTGGTCATACTAGCAATCCTAATAGTGATCAGTCGGGACATCCAAATGAGGTAACAAAAAAGGAAATGGTTGATAATATTAATTGGTATTAAATGAAATATTAAAGGGACCTGAGATTTTTAACAATAGCAAACTTTCCAGCTCTTTAATTGTAACGTGAACATTTGAGCGTCAGGAAAATATCGACAAAGTGAGTGTATATATTCAAAAAGGGATTAGAACAAACTTGCAGCGTACAAAATATGTGGAAAATCACCTCACAGTAAATACTTTGTGTATGTGTGAGTGTTATTACTACTAAAAAACAACCTCATAGTTAAAATGGCACACATCAGAATAAACTCTTCAATATATTATTAATATGTATAACACAAATCAAAAATCAATCAAAACACTTGGGATCAGTCTCAATAAAAGTGCTACCACCAAGGCAAATCTCGTTCGTGTTATTTGTATATAACTAATTGAGATGAAATGAGATAAACGCGAAGTGCAATGCTTTTTATTGGCTTCAATTTTTAAATTTTCCGTTTGTTCACAAATAATTGTGTTTGAGAATTGAATTGTAGAAGTTTTTTATTATATAGGCAAATTTCTGAAAAGTACCTCTTAATATAGCCACGACAATGAATTCGATATATACGAATTCTCACTTGTATTAAATTTTTATTTAGTGTAGGTAAATTGTATACAATTGTTATTTGGTGTAAGTAAATTTTATACTCAAATAAATCGTATATTCGTTTTGTTCAGCACTGTGGTAAAGTACGTATGTTAAGTACAGATTAATAGTATTTACACCGAAGAATTTAAATACCACAAATTGAAAATTAATGCTTAAATAAAATACTTGTGGTTAAATATCTATATGTGAATGAATCTATGGTATGTGTGGGGCAAACACCTTGAGAGAATTATAAGTTATAAGTAAATATTATCTCAGCGTATCAGAGGGGAATAAAGGTAATATGTGTAACACATGTGAAATTTCTTATTCTTCTCAAATATCACCCAATATATAAAATTATAATAATGACACGATTTTATTACATATAAATATGCCATTTGTACAGCTAACTAATCGTCTTCTATAGATTGCAGAAGTATTTTTTTTTTATGAATGAAGTTGGCAACTCTTAATTTAATTTTTTTTTTCTTGACATTGAACCTAAAACTGGAAAAAAATGTTTGATGCGGTTCTGCCAAGTTTCGTACTTTTAATTTTGTCCGAACGTGGTGAAATTTAAAAAGAACATTCGCCATCTTTTGCTTTACCATTTCAAAAAAGGGAAGAATACAACTGAGGCAACGGAAGGCCGTGTAAAATGTACGATAGAAATATCATCGAAAAACACGAGCGCCAAAACTGGTTCACTCGATTTCACAGTGAAAACTAATAAGCATTCAACAGTTTGGGAGCTTGCTACCACTCTAAAAAGGTCGATTGGATATGTTTAAAGTAATTTGAAATCGTTTCAATATCTGTATATCGCATGAACCGAAGGGAATTCATTCGACGAAGAGTGAAACATGTCATCAAACGCGCCAAAAACGATCCTTTATCGAAGTGTATGATCGAGGGTGAAAATGGATTTGAAATGAACCACTGGGAAGACAAGAAAAGAAAAGGTGATACTGTCAATTTGGAGGGATTGGAAGATCCAATCTTCTTTGAACAGCCTGCGAATAAAAAACAGACTAATTCTGATGTTTACTGTAAGCAGGTACAAAATGAAATAATGCCATCGCAAAAAACGTTCCAATAGTCTTGTATCGCCATGATAATGCGAGATGACACACAAGTTTTGCCAGTCGGCAAAAACGTTGCAGCTTTGTTCGGATGTTTTGCCATATCCAATTCCCATTTCCACCTGTTCGATGAGTTTATCAAAAACCAAAGGAAAATAGAAATTCATTCGACCTTCGGTGCATACATGCTAACACCTCTGGTGTAGAAGGTGGAGAGTTATTTAAATATATTTATGTGTCACGCATGCGAATTCAGAAGGGATATTGAGAACTCCGTTCTCGGCCGGGGAGAATGTTGCACGATGCAACAAGTTATGATGGGGGTGCGCGACACATAAATATATTTAAATAACTCTCCACCTTCTACACCAGAGGTGTTGGCGTGTATGCGCTGAATGTCGAATGAATTTCTATTTTCCTTTGGTTGTTTTGATAAAGTAATCGAACGGCTGGAAATGGGAATTGGAAATGGCAAAACATCCGAACAAAGCTGCAACGTTTTTGCCGACTGGCAAAACTTGTGTGTCATCTCGCATTATCGTGGCGAAATTTTGGGACCTTAAGACTATTGGAACGTTTCTGTGCGATGGCATTATTTAATTTTGTATCTGCTTACAGTAAACATCAGAATTAGTCACTTTGTTATTCGCAGGCCGTTCAAAGAAGATTTGATCTTCCAATCCCTCCAAATTGACAGCATCACCTTTTCTTTCTTGCCTTCCCAGTGGTTCATTTCGTGTACTTCAACTTCGTTTTAATCTAATATTATTGCAAAAAATCCATTTTTTTTTCACCCTCGATTATACACTTCAAGAAAGGATCGAAAAATTGTAGAGTCGATGGACCGGCTGGTTGTTTGGTTTTTCCCCGAACAGCCGTAAATTCCGAATCTTTCTCCAGTGGTGTTGCAAATAATAAGACGGGAAGGGTTGAACATACAGTAGCCGAATGGGGAGCCGCGCCAAAGGGACCTGGAAGGTCGATACTGTGGCCGGCACTCGCCCGGAGACCCTACCCACACAGGGGAAGGCTACGAGAATATGCTCAGCCACGTACTACCCACAAGACCGCGCCCATAAAATCCAAACAGTGCATAGAAAGGGAAAACCCCAAAATAAGACTAATAAGTAAGCCCCCTGATCTTACTGGCCAGACTCAAGTTTCTCTCCACCCTTTATCAAGGACCTTCATCGAGAGAAATCAGCTTATGAGTCTAACTGAAAAGTTTTTAAGACCAGGCACACTACAAAACTGTAGGCGCATTCACAGCGCAAAATGCAGGGGTAAACCACAGTGCTAGAGGTATGATCAGGCTTAGGAATTGCCTAAGGAGTAATTCACAATTCCCTTAGGACTGCGTAGTAACACGTTAACGGGACTCACTGGATGCGCGCTATCCCTCACCCGCAGAATGGTTTCCGTTGGGAGAAGTGGCTTGGCCCCGGAGGGCGAGGTGGAAGGAGAATTTGTCATTGGATGGTGGTTTGTTACGGACAGATTCGTTGGGGCGACTGTTTCGGCTTGTCTTTTTTTTTCTATTCTTTCTTGTTAGAGTTGAGCCCCTGGGGGAGGTGTTGGAGTTTATCTTACCATTTGTTTTCTGCCGTAAACTGTTTTGCTGGCAGTAATACTACCATACTTGTTGTTAACCTGTGTTGCTGTGGAGTTTTCATTAACACTTGCAATTGTTATTACTGTTATTGCTAACCTAATTTCTATTGATTTTTCATTAACACATGCAATTATTATAACTATTATTGCTAACCTAATTTCTGTTCATTTTTTATTAACACATGCAATTATTATTACTATTATTGCTAACTTAATTTCTATTGATTTTTCATTAATACACGCAATTTAGGAACAAAACGACCTACGAGAATGTCCGCCTCTATCTTTCATACCTCCACGACAAATCTGGCTCTGTCTGTTATGAAGGTAAAACGAAAACCAGCGTAACGGCCTCCATCCAACAGGAAGGTCTACCCACCGACTTTCCTAGCGTCCGCAGCCTGTTCGTTAAGTTCCATAAAAATCTCGATATGCTCCCTAATAAGGTGCTAAAAGATCTCTCGGCATTTCGCTAATATATCGACAAAAAAGTGACCTATCCCAATAATGGCAAACCCTTTTGACCCTAATCTATCGACCTCTCGTCCCTCTATCATCTCAATACCCCCAATTCGCTCCCCCTAACCGTCTACTATCAGAATGTTAGAGGTCTCCGCCTCAAAACACATGCGACTCTGGAAAAGGCACATTCCCTCCCCTTCGACGTATACGCTCTGACTGAAACCAACCTTATCCCTAGTATTAATAGTCTTGAACTAGCCCCCCCCCCCCCCCCCCCCCCCCAATTTCTTTCGCGATGATAACGTTCGTCGAGAAGATCCCAATTCCCCATGCCGTGGAGTGCTGCCTGCCACTCATAACAGACTCGCTTCGTCTCTAATTGCCGTCACTTCTTCTCCAGACCTTGACTACGTCGCAATAAAAATCGACAAGCGCCCTAAGTCTCTTTTCATTATCTGCTTCTATATATCTCCTTTGCGACCCACCGTGTCATACGAACTCGCAATAGAAGCGGTAGATATTCTAACCGAGTTAAGCACCCCAATAGGCGATATCGTCGTTCTTGTTGATTGTAACCTCCCCCATCTCCAATGGACATTGGCTTGTTATGTGCGGTTTCCGCCACTCACATCATTAGATTGTTTTTAAATTAGTTTTGTTTTAATATAGTTTGATGGTAAGGTACGATCCACATGTGAGTGTTCGAACACGCCCCAGTTCGAGTGTGGATCGTGGACGAGTTCGAATTCTGTTTTCGGAGTGGACGTTGAGGGAGAGCGAGAGAGGAAAACAACAGGTTAATGTTTTGAATGAATACTGTTTTTGAAAGGATTCCGTTTGTTGTCGATTCGGTTAGAGACTGTTTTTTGCATCCCGTTGAGAGTTGGGAGTTCGTTAGCAACGAAGAAGGAGGAAAAAAGCAGTAACGTGTAAAAAGAAGAAAAAGTAAAAGGAAAAGAAACTAACAATTGTTGAATATTTTTTGTAACAATAACGTTTGAAAAGAGAAACATGTAAATAAATTAAAATCAAGCACATCTTAGTTGATCGCAAGTGTTTAAACTTAGAAGGTCCACAAATGAGTGATATGTAGATTGGTTCCAAATCCTACAAGAACTGCGAGGAGAATTTGGAAGCGGGAGCAGGTTTTTCTTGGCTCGGAAGCAGATACCCCTTTTGCAGCACCTAAGCAACAGGAGCAGTGGACAGATAAAGGTAAACTGAATTTATATTTTATAAGTGACCATCCACGGAGACCCGACGCCACAACAAACTGTAGACTCAACAGGCTGACGAACAAGCCTTCTACGTCTCAAACCCCACTAGCTCCAACGAACGTATTTTTATAAACGGTCTCACCGACCCATGCCTCCATCAAGTGCGCAATGCCCCAAATCATATGGGGAGACAACTGGACCTCGTGTCTACAGCGGACCCACACAAGTCCTCAGTTGCCCCTAGTCCACACGCCCTCTCTACCATTGATAATTACCACCCCCGCTGCTCTTATACATATATCGTGATCATGAAACCCAGCCCTCTCTATCTCATGAGTGCTTTTCCTACAACTTCCACAAAGCTAACTTCCGCCTTTCAAATGAGCACCTTAGCAAAACGGCGTTTTGCTTTGATCATTTGGGGGTAGAAGAAGCTACTGCCACTCTCTATAAGGAGATCTACTACGCCGTCGCCTTATATGTCCCCTATACTCGTCACATGTCATCGATTTCATCGCCGCCATGGTACAACCGCACACTCCGCGCTCTTAGGAACAAGAGAAATAACTTGTCGAACATTTTCCTCAAAACGCATTCCTTCCAAAACTAGTCCAACTATCTCGGTTCCTTTTATACATTTTCTGACCTCTACAACTCCCTCTACACCAAATACCTCACAAAAACACAATCTAATTTCATCAATGAGCCCAAATCTTTTTTCCAGTTCATAAATTACAAACGTAAATCCGACGCCTATCGTAACTCCCTTTCTTATGGCGCGACTACTTCAACCGAACCCCTAACTACTGCCAATCTATTCGCTTCGTTTTTCAATAAATCCTTCACAGACATCTCCTTCGAACCCAATCCGTCTCACTTCAAAGACTTGCCCGAATTCTCCCTCGGCCCCTTCACCCCTCAAATTATTCAGCGTCACGTAGTTGAGGAGAAATTAAACTTACTCAAAGACGAGTTCAGCCCTGGGCTTGATGGACTCCCGGCTGTATTTTTAAAGAAATGTTCCACTTCTCTTTCTCCGATATCAAAGATATTCAACCTATCCCTTCCACAAGGGATCTTCCCTAGTATTTGGAAATCCTCCTATGTCACCCCCATACATGAAAAGGGACCTAAAAACGATATAAGGAACTACCGAAAGGAAACCCTTAATCTCATCCTTTTTAAGCTGTCCTGCCTAGGTTTCGAACCCCTATTGATCAAGTGGTTATCCTCATATCTGAAAGATCGATCCTACCGTGTCAAATTCAGAACCTCCCGGTCCAATCCTTTTTTTTTCCACGTCAGGGGTTCCGCAAGGCAGCCATCTAGGTCCCCTACTATTTATCCTTACCATCAATGATGTCGACTCCATTATTAAATACTCATCCATCTCCCTCTATGCAACACGACGCCAAACTCTACAAAAGATCATCTCTTCTCTCGACTCCTCACTTCTCCAAACGGACCTCGACAGCTTCTCAACTAGGTGCCGTAATAACTGCCTTGAATTCAACGTTGTCAAATGTCACTCCATCACCTTCTCCCGCAAACGTCCCCCTGCCCCCACGTTCCTACTTCCTGCTAAACCAACAGATATCATCTGTACCCTCGATACGCGACCTCGCGACCCTTATTTGACAGGGAGCTTAGCTTCATCCCGCATATTAATGATATTATTCTTAAGGCCAACTCTGTCCTTGGGTTTGTGAAGCGCTGGTTTAAAGAATTCTCTAATCCTTACGTTTCCCTTTCTCCCTAGATAGCCTTCGTCCGCCCCCTCCTTGAATACGCCAGTCAGGTCTGGTCTCCCCGCTACTCGTCCCATGTACACAGAATCGCAAGCGTGCAACCTCGGCACAAGTTATGATGCGAGTGCATGACAGATAAATATATTTAAATAACTCTCCATCTTCTACACCAGAGGTGTTAGCGTGTGTCGCCGCTCGATGTAGTCAAAACTGAGCTACTTGGTTGTGGTAAAAAAAAAAAAAAAAAAAAAATAGGCGTGTGTCACAACCAAGTAGCTCAGTTTTAACTACATTGAGCGGTGATACACGCTAACACCTTTGGTGTAGAAGGTGGAGAGTTATTCAAATATATTTATGTCATGCACTCGCATCATAACTTGTTGCATCGTGCAACAACCACAATATCCAGATCTTATCTCAACACATTTCGATCTATTTCGCTCCCTACAAAACTTGAAGAGTTAAAGCTTTGCTTCTGAAGATCTTACCAAATAACATCTCGATCAGTTTTTGGCAGAGAAAGATAAGACACATTATTCACTTTTGGATGTTCCAATGAAACCACACATCAGTCGAAATTTCCTTGCGTCCAGGTCACAGTTTACCGGTGTGCAATATTTAAGAATATTAATACTCCTTCCTCATTCTCCGTTCCAGTATTTCAACCTCTGCTGTTTTTTTATATCATAAAATAATTAGTAATCAAATAACAAATAAATATGTACAACACATTTTTATGTCGGTGAAATCAATATTTAATATATATTTTCTTATTTTTAATATTTAATATTTTTTTTACACTTCTCTCAAGAGAGCGGAACCTATAGCACCGAGTTGGCGCCTTGAGATGCCACCAAATAACTGGTGCAGTTCATTTTGAACAGTTGCAGGTTGTAATGTTAGTTGTAAATAGCACTTTCGGGAATAAATGTTTAAGATACTTGCTACTATTTATATTCCCTATCAGAAGGTCATTAGCATATATGTCTTTATGGAAATTTTAATCATCTAATATTCAGCATGACAAGACATTAACTATCTCTATGTAATTTAATCTTCAACATGAAAACCCATCTAGACAGAAAATGCGCATTTGACTCGTAGTGTGAATCACTTTCTATCCAAGATCTCGTATTCTACTATATTTTGAAGAAACAATAGTCTCTCCATTGCGAAACATTGTGTGCCTTCATTTTCACAAATATTTTTTTTAATTTTCTCAGAAAACAAAACCTATGCAGCTTTAAATCTAAGTAAATTAAATTTAATGAGTTTGAAAAAGAGGAAAAAAAAACACGAAAAATTGCGATACATTTTGATTGGGGCTTAAATTGAGTTAGCGCTTCTAAATGGAAAAGGTCGACTAAAGATCGTGCACTACACTTATCCCTATTTTCGGATGGGTAGGTGATAATCTTAAAACAAGTAGCAACCGAATTGTCCAAAAAGTTATAGGGTGTTGTTTTATTTGACTTTCAAATTCGTTCATTTTATATAATCGTAACTTTAATTAATATTGTATTGGCGGTATTATTCGATAATTCGATAACCTTCCGCCATATTTCGGAAAACTTATCCACAGCAGCACGCGTAGCCTATCTAGCGGGCCGATTATTATGCTTAATCAACACATGAAATTCCCTTTTTTCCATTTTCGTTAAAATTCACGAGGTTGTCTGCTTTCAATGGCTGTCAAACACGAACTAAATGACGCAGCTTGTTGCAACTTTGACAATAGTCTATTTGTAGATGTGCAGTTGACTGCAGAAGCAGTTTTGCATTTAAAGTTACGGCAAGGAAAAAAAAAATAAAAAATTTATATATATATATATATATATATATATATATATATATATATATATATATATATATATATATATATATATATATATAACATATATGTGATCAATAAATATATATATATGTATATATATATATATATATCTGTGATAAATAAATAAATATATATATATATATATATATATATATATATATATATACATATATATATATATATATATATAGGGCATATATACATATATATATCGCCGGCCTCGATCCGAGATGGTGCTGCTTCCGGCATTTTTTATTTTATAATTAAAAATTCTTTATTTTGTCACGTTGCAACTTCTCATAACGAATTTCTTACCCTTTAATGTGTCATATAGTATATGTAGGAAAGGTTTTATAAATGTCTAGTCTGACGAATTTATGGTATAATTCTTTAACCCATTCGGTGTCGGAGTGTGATTCAATGGAAATCAGACAGACATCTTGGAACAGGTTCTGGCATTGTTTATCAAGGACCAGTTTGATCGAGGTGTGCGCCTTATATGCATATATATTATACATGGGTGGTCTGAAAAGTTTGGATGCGTAGTTTTTATTTGACAGTCGTTTGAGTAAGGCGATGTGAGTGTTTTTGTGAAAATGGACAAAAGTGAATATCGAGCTGTCTTTAAATTTTTGTTTTTGAAGGGCGATACGCCTACGCAAATCAAAGATGAGTTCGACTCTGCTGTATGAGGACTCGGCACCATCATTTACTACAGTGAACATTGGGCAGCTGAAATTAAACGTGGCCGTGAGAGCTTGTGAGATGATGAACGTTCGGGACACATTAGACACAAAAATGTGTTTGAATGAACATTTCCAACGTTCTGTTGTCGCAGATTAGGCGCAATAAGTCCGAGTTTTGTCGCCGATTAATGGCTGTCGATGAAACTTGAATACACTATTATACGCCCGAAACAAAAATACAATCAAAACTGCAAAAATGGGCCAAAAAAAGCAAGAAAAAGTTTTTTCGAGTGGGGAAATGATGGCGACTGTTTTTTGGAGATATTCATGGAGTTATCTTAATAGATTAGATTCAAAAAAGGAAAAACCATTATTACCATCATTACTTGACCAATTGAAGGCAGAAATTGCGGAAAACGGCCACATTTGCAGAAAAAGAAAATCCTGTTTCATCAAGACAACGCGCCGCCTGACATCTCAGCGATTGCCATGGCGAAAATCCACGAATTACGGTTTGATCTCCTTGACCATCCGCTTTACTCACCAGATCTAGCCACAAGAGACTTCTTTTTGTTCCCTAATCTAAAAATTGCGCCCGGGAGAGAGAGATTTTCGTCAAATGAGGAGGTAATCACCTTCGTGAACAGTTATTTTGCAGAGAAAAACGCCGAGTACTATTTGGGCAGGTTAGAGATGGAAGAATCGCTGGGAGAAGAGTGTAGAGCTACAAGGAGACTATGTACAAAAATAGGGCTCCTCGATAGTATAGTGGTTAGTACACCCGCCTGTCACGCGGGAGACTGGGGTTCGATTCCCCATCGGGGAGCCTCTGGCGCAAGACTAATGACCTCGCCCGGAAAAAACAAATCATTATGGAAAATTTAACAAGCCTCCGGACTTGCTAAATAAGGCCAAGACCGGTTCTCGGTCGTAGTTCCGATGATGATGATGATGTACAAAAATAAAAATAAATTTTAAGGAAAAATGTCTTGTATCATTGTTAGGTCGGAATCTTTTCAGCACACCCTCGTATATACGTATATATATTGTTACGTAATTTCGATTTTACGTTGATCGACTTCCTCGGTTCGATCTCTGGATTGTGAATAATCTAAATAAAATTCCAAAGTTTGTGCTTTTTACTGCTCTATCTTCATCATTTGCTTTATTACTTTTCACGCTTGTTAGTTTTTCCAAAACCCATTATTGCCTGACTTTTCACGCTTGTTGTTTTCTCGAATCCAATTATTGACTGACTGACGTATTATTCCGCTGTCAGTTTGCCTGCTTCTCTATGTCGTCTATCTCGCGCTAGATGTTGGGTTTAAGTCCCTGCCTTCTATTCACTTCGGTTGTAAATTCGTCACAATATATATATATATATATATATATATATATATATATATATATATATATATATATATATATATATATATATAATAGGATGTATTACTGTGTGTCAATCTATCTGTCAGTTTGTACCGTATGCTCTCCTAAACTACTCATCCAATTGGGATGAAACTTTGGTGAGTTGTTCTTAGCACTTGGGTAAAGGTTTCTGTGATGGTACCATCAACCTACATCAAGTGGCGCTCTATCGAATAATTGTTCCTTCGCACACCCTTCATCCGACCGTTATTAAACTTTAGTAAATTGTAAGTTGTAAGTTGTCGTGGAGGTTTCTGAAGTTCATAGGCTGAAAAGTTCCGGGATTTTTAATGAAAACACGCATTTTTTGGACAAAGCTAAATTTATTCCACAATATAGTTGCCTTCGAGGGCGATACACTTGGTATAGCAATTTTCCAACATTTCGACGTACTTCCTATAGTACGAAACGTGCAAGCCTCCGAAACGCCCCTCGGTTTTCGCGATGACTACTTCATTCGATCTGAATCTCTTTTCCTGGCGCCACCGCTTGAGGTTTGGGAACACATAATAGGTGGTAGGGGTCAAGTCTGGAGAATATGGTGAGTGAGCAATCAATTCAAATCGTTATTGGTGCAATTTAGCCATCGGTTGCAGGGACGTGTGTGACGATGCGATATTGTGATGGTATAGAACTTTTTTCTTCGTCGTTCAGTTTGTCCAATAACGCTCCATAACTCTCTTTTGTGAGTGTTGTTACCTTCTGCAGGTAACCGATGAAGATTATGCCATACGTATCCCTAATAAGGGAGACCAAACCTTCCTGCCTGAGAGCTGGTCTTTGAGCTCTCCAGCTACTCTGCAGACTGCCTATTGGGCTCAGGCGTATGGTAATGGACTCACGTTTCATCCACCGTCAAAAAACGCCGAAAAAGCAGCACAAATTACGTTTCTGTTTTTGGACGACGGTTAACAAACGCGGCATCCATCGCGCTGATAGATTTTTCATCTCCACAAGATCGTGCAAAATGTGTCCCGCCCGTTCGTTTGAGATGCCCACGGCCTCAGCTAATCCGCATAACTTCTCTTTAAGAATACTCAAAACGATTCGATGCACGTGCTTTAGTAGTACTATAGCGTTTGAAATAATAGTGAAGAAGAACGTGTGATTCGAACTGACGCTATAACAGTTTGAATCACCAAAAATTGAACCTAAGCGTTACCCATCAGGCTACTGGCCGATTTTAGAATTTGATTTTCAAACTCGACTATACTCCACTGATGTGAATTGTTATATTATCGCTATGGTATACGGCTCTGATGGATTTTCTTATTCGATTTTCGTTCGGTGTTCTTCACTATTTTGCTTGTGAATTGTGTGTGTTTCTGTTAGAGACGCTACGGTACCATCAACGTACACCAGGTGGAGCGGCTATTATAACGGATCATTGTTTCTCCGCGCATCGTTTATCCGTTTAAAATGAAGATTTACGTCGTATGTTATTGAAAGTGGGAAGGGGTAGCGAGCTTCGAAAGGAGAGGAACAAAGTAATGACACAGCAAATCTTGTTCGTAGACACCCACCAGATAGTGATCGATAAAAAAGTTGCAATGCAAATGAACCTTAATGTGCCAATAATAGTAAGACAAAAACAATTATATACTATAATTATCGCCTCACATGTTACTGACACTAGGGTTTTAGTACAACTAGTATAACTCCACAATACGAGGGTTGCCTTTTATATTTCGGGATTAGAGAACAAAAACAAATATTGATCATCGAAAATCACTTTATTGTTTTTCAAAATATTCCCCGTGAAGATCTATACACTTTTGAATGCGTTTGAACCAATTGTCGAAGCACTTTTGCCACCCTGATTGAGGTATCTCCAACACATGCATTCTGAATGCAGCAACCGCTTCTTCAGGTGTCGAAAAACGTTGTCCTCTCAGTTTGTTTTTTACGTACGGGAATAAAAAGAAGTCATTCGGTGCCAAGTCAGGACTATACGGCGGATGACCCATCAAATCGATGTTTTGGGTGCTCAAAAATGCAGTTGTCGCAGCCGATGTGTGAGAGCTCGCATTGTCGTGGTGAAGAGTGATCCGTCTTCGGCGGTTGGTTTTTCTGATTTCTTGGAAGACAACTGGCAAACAAATGGTTGTGTACCACTCAGAATTGACTGTTCTGCGTTGTTCTAGTGGTACGGTTGTGACATGTCCCGTTTTTCCGAAAAAACAGGCCACCATTTGCTTGGAAGTGCTTCGTGCGCGAACAACTTTTGTTGGATCTGGCTCATCTTGAAACACCCAGACAGTCGACTGCTGTTTACTTTCGGGCTCATACGCGTAAATCCACGATTCATCACCTGTCACGATGTCATCGACGTGTTTCGAAGCACCGCGACCGTATTTTTTGAGCATTTCTTTCGACCAATTGACACGAGCCTTTTTTTGGGCGATTGACAAATTGTGTGGGATCCAACGCGAACAAATTTTTTTGACAGTCAAATGTTTATGCAATATTGAATGTATGCTGGTCCCACTAACGCCTAAGGTGGTCTCAATCTCACGATAGGTCACATGACGATTTTCCAATATCAGTTCGCGCACAGCATCAATGGTTTTCGGAACAACAACTGATTTTGGACGACCTTCACGAAATTCATCTTGGAGTGAACTACGACCACGATTGAATTCACCATACCATCGATAAACACTGGTCCTTGAGGGAGCTTCATCGCCAAAAATTGAATTAAGTTCATCCATGCACTGTTGCTGAGTTAATCCACGCCGAAAGTTGTAAACAATAATCGCACGAAAATGTTGACGATTTAATTCCATTTTTGGGCCGAGATGAATCTTTTAAGTTACTGTAAACAACACAAATAGCGCTCGTATGTCAAAACGTTCTGAATGCGTATAACCTCAAAAATGTCCAACTTTACGACAGAGCTGTCAATTGCCGGATTGCAACACTAGGGTTGCCAAATCCCGAAACATAAGAGGCAACCCTCGTAATCTATTGCCTTCACTCACTGAGTACTTAACCTAAATAACTCTGATCTTCCATTAAATAGTTCGTAACTATTTTTAACCTCAGATTACTTCTCATTGTTTTTAGGATGGTTGCTATTGTTGTTGGTAAAATCGTACAAGTAACATTTTCCGTATGTATTTTTAAATCGCGTTACCTTCAATAAAATTTAATTAACACCTTGCGTTACGTCATCATCATCATCAAAATAACATAAAATTTTGCGCCTAGTTGCACTCTGCCATTATTTTACAATTAGCACGCTCCCTAATCCATATGCAGCCGCTAAAATTCGGTGGTTTTTCTATCTCAATGTCTCTAACCCCGTCGCAACAATTTTAACATCGAAGTCATTCATTTAATTTTTGGCCATTTAATTATAATCGCACCACCTCGACTACAAACAGTCAATGTAAACTATTTGTTGATTCAAGACTAACCTGTTTTCTTTACCGAGAATTGTCCAATTCGTCAGGTACGCCGCTTTTATTTATCAACGAATTGTAATGAACTATTGTGAAGGTTGAGTTTGTACAAGTGCATTAAAATCATCGTCAATTTCATGACTTTCCACCAAAAACTTCTGGAATTGATAACAACAGTCGGTCATGGAGGTTGCTGTAAGTCGTTAATACTGAATAACATTTGAATTAGATTAAGTCAGAGGGCAGCTGTCCAGGTGTGGCTGTTTTTGTCCCAAATAACCTTCTTGAGTTTTATACGGAAAAATCAATGATTGAAAAATGAGTTCCCACGGAGACGTCATAGTGTTGTAATGTTAAGCAGAAAGCCCGAATTACTTTCCTTCACATTTTGCTCCTTGGGGATTGCGTATTTGGTGCTTGGTTAATATCAGGTCATCCGATGATATTTGGCAAGACTAGTGAGTTCTTGACGAGCTAGTGTAAGTTAAATGGAGTTTCGCTATGCATATGTTAACTACATCAGGGTCATATTGGTGTTTACACTCTAGTTCACACATTCGTGGGGCAAAGTTTGTCTCAAATAAATAAGAAAAGAAAAACCCACCCATAAGCTCAAACATCATGCGGCATAAATACTTTCTTGATCATTGTCCGCCACGAGCTGCTGAACATGACCTTGATACATAGTGTTTGAACATTCGAACGTGCAACGCTTCTACCTTCATTTATGACAAATATTTACGTTAGATATGTGGTCTAAAATTTATTAATAAACACTGACTCGATTTTGTAAGCCCTAATGGACGTAAACCAAGCAATCCGGTGAAGATATAATACGAGCAACAATTTGAATATAAAATTCCTCCTCAAACAATCGTATTTAGGGAATATAAATATATAACGTCATTAGAACACTAAATTCGTTTGATTAAACTAAAATGAGTTAAATGATATTAAATATTGAGAGCGATTTGAACTGGATTAGTGCTTTCTACTCTAAAACAGCAGCGGTGTTTGTACTGCTGATTTTCCACCCGTGACCTTTAAAACTGAATGGTGTCGCATTTTATTTTAAGTGTAATCGTTAACCTGTATTTAATTTTATTCTGGGGGCCTTCTTCTAACCGTAAGAAGCACGGTGATATATATTATTTTTATTATTTATTAATTTATGATTAACAAGTAATTTAAAATTACATATCAATAAATTAACATAATGAGATTAGCAGCTGAGACTATTGGCCTTGTACTTTTAAATTATAATTTAATTGTCAGTCTTTTTATAAACTTATCTATGTTTTCAATGTCGTCGAAGGTAGGATCTTGGAAAATTGTATGGATATATATGTTACAAAATAGACGGTCTCTTATAAGTTTCAGGTGAGGATAGTCTTCTAGTATATGAATGACTGTTAGTATTGTGTTGCATTTTTGGTAGATTAGGGGTGTGTCTCTGTTGAGCCGGTAGAGATGCGTAGCGGTCGTATGACCTAAACGCAGTCTCACAAAGATTTTGATTTTAGACTTAGTTAAATCCGTTGAATAGAAAGGATGATAAGTATCCCAATTAATTCGAATTATATTTTTTGGTTTGATGTGGATGGTTGCTAGTAGATCGGCTCTTCTATAAGTGTTAAATCTATGAACTGGAGCTCTTTTGAGTGAGTTATCTGCACAGTCTGCATTCTCATTACAGCTGATGGAAACTTAGCTGCGAGACTTTAGATCGGTCGACTGTGCCTACCCCTTAACTTAATTCCTCTGAACACAGGCGTTCGAAATACGCATAATCCCCGCCTTCCCTACATTCTCCCTCACCGCACTTCTTATTCTTTCAGCGAACCACATTCGCGGATGCTGTCAAAAGCATCGCCTCCCAACCCATTCTCACCACCATTCTTAGGCGGTGCTTTCTACACTTTCCTCTCTAACCTGCTCCCACCTTTCGCCCTTACTCTTTCCATCATAATACCATATGTCTTGTTCACCTTATGCTAAGCGTTGTTAAGTTAGTTCTTACGTTCTTTAGTTTATAAAGTTATATATACTTGAGCTTATATGTACTTGTATTGGTTGAATTAGCCAATAAATGGGGTATTACAATATTTAATGATATTGTTTCAAATACTGGAATTGATATCGTCGGTGTTATTGGTATTCCTTATTGAATTGTGTACCGACAAGCTGTCTGTGCAGATGATATATTTTTCGCTACGATTAGTGGCAATTATTACGGCCTGTAGGCTGGCAAAGGCTTCCACTATACAAATTCTTTAGATCACCTTCTTCAGACGTAGCAGCGAAAGATGTACTTTCGGTGGTTTTAGATCCATCTGTATATAGAAATCGCCATCCACCAGATTTATAGTTCGAAACAATTGACCAAAATAGTGAACTGTATATTTCCTTGTTTGTGTTCGTTTTTTTAAATGTTGTGAGTGTCGTTACAAGAGCAGTCTCATTTAGAAGCTATGGCGGATAGGTTGAGGAAAACTTGAAAGTTTGTTTAAATTGTACCTCCAATTCTCTATCTAATATGCCAGTAATTGCAGATGGAATCCGGTTGCGGTTTTTGTACCCTAGCGTTGGTTGAATATCTTTATCGATGGTGGAGTTTCTCGAAAACGCTAGTTTAGCTATAAGTCTTGCGGATATCGTTTCTACTCGTTTCTCAATTGTTGGGAGTGTCGCTGCTTCCTTAAGTTCTAAATAGCGTTGTTTCCAGTAATACTTATATTAAGTGATATTCCTGGGATTTCGAGGTTGGGGATATTTTGGATAGTTTTATTATTTATGTTGAGGTGTATTCGCTGACATTTACTTTGCAGAAACATATATCTAGAGAATTCGGTGGCTGGAAGAGGTCGAACGTCAATATCATTAGGGCCGATGGTCGTTGGATATTATTTTCATTCCTTCTTATGAGTTTGTAAACTCACGTTACATTTTATGTTTGCATTTCTGAGATTATTTCCGAATCAGGAACATTTATCAGGCAGGGAGCGTAAAGAGTACCCTTGGATTCATTCAATTTATTGTGAAGCTTCATAATGATGGGATACAAATTTCCTATTTTAGTTGTCTTTAGGAACCGGTTCGGGATTTTTGGTGAGTTAACTTTCACTAATAAGTCTCCGTCACGTAAGATTAAGCGATGAGATAGGTTTATCAGTTTGTTTGGCCGTGATAATTAAGAATTTCAGGTTTTTTACTGAGGTCGTCGGTAAATTTGGAAAACTTTCTCCGATTCTCGGAAGGGTTCTTTTTACGTATTTCGAAATCTACGTCTTCTGAAAGATCCCTTTTGCCTTTTTGGAACAATTATTGTTAACTGGCCTTTGTATGTTCACTGTCCCGGTCACTTCTCACAAGGCACGAAAACAGAAATGTATTGGATTGTTCAGGTATTTAGTATACCTGTTTGGTCGCGTAATGCGGGAAGATAATTAGAATGTAAAACGAAAGAAAGGACAACCCGCACCGTTTGAAGATTAGCTGGTGAATGTTATTTTTATTATTATTTTTTTTATAATATGTCCTGCCGCGCAAAAAACGGTAATTGAAGTACCCTTAAATGTACATAATGCGAGCGGAAGGAGAAAACGTTAATAAAGAAATGAGGTTGCGATGTACATTGGTCCTTAACGCCTGGACATTACAACGATGAGGAAATACATGATCAGGTGAAACATTCCACATTCGTCTGATTCGGTCAAAGATTGATTCCCTATGTTTATTTGCGTGGCTGAAGTTGACTTTCAATGTGAGCTGATGCACACTCTGATTGCCGGGTATTACGGGAAAATATCTGGAGAGCCGTAGCACTTTCAGCAAATTCATTTGAGCAACGACCGTGATACCTATAGAAAAGGGAGATGTATGATACGTTTCGCCTATGTTCTCACGATGGCTGGGTCCACAAAAAGTTTCCATGCTCGTTTTTAAATCCTATTGAGCACATTTAGCGCAGTTTTTGGTGCGCCTGACCAAATATAGAAGTTGAACTCCATTTTGGGAGGAATATACGCTTTGTAAATAGTGGACAGCGTAAATGGAGTGAAGTATTTTTTGCATCTCATAAGGAATCCTATGAATAACGCCGCCTTGGTTCATTTTCATTTCATTTTTGCAACATTTTTTATTTTCTTTTTATATTCTTAGTTTCTAAATTATATGCTAGACAAAAAATGCTTAAATTCTAGCTTAATTATCTTATATTTTAACTTACTGGTCCTACGCAGACGCTCTAAACTAAACATTACATGACTATTGTATAATTTGCCTTTGGACGCCGTCTTTGTTGCGGCCTCAAGTATGTGGCTGTTTCAATTAAGAGTCGAATTAATTCGAGTGCCGAGGATTGACAGTTCTTGCTTTTGTCAATGTAAGCACCGTTCATCGACAGTACATATACTTTGGCGTTCGCTTTTGACGACAAGAGACAGCACTGAGTTTCTAAGGTATTAAACTCTAACCGGTTCGATAATCCCCATTGATACATATTGTTGAGGTCGGAATTCAATGTATTAAGAACATCCTCCCGATTGGCAATGACGTTCGAAGAGTTTGGTCGGGAATCTTCATATGAGTATGAGCAACTCAACGTACTATCATCAGCAAACGAGCGAATTGGGTTGTGAGTAATGGACAAGAGATCATTTAAAAAAAGTGAGTGAGAGTACAGAACCTTTGCGAACACCTACATTAATTTTATGGGGGGCAGATTTGACACCATCAAGAACCACTGGGATTGAACGGCCAAAAAGATGGTTTCATATCCATCGGATCAGGGAATTATCCACTCCATAGGAATTCAATTTCGACAAAAGCGCGGGATGCCAAACTCAGTAGAAGGCTTTTGAAATACCAAAGCCCCAACCTTGCTTTCATCGAACTACTGGATGACTACACTTTTTGGTAAGATACGCCAGATCTTCTGTGGACCGGTTGCTACAAAAGCCCTATTGGCGGTCATTGAGGAGGTCATTTGATTCCAGATATTTCGAAGGCCGACGGTTAATCAGTGATTCCATTACTTTCGACAGAATAGCAGTTAGTGCTGTGGGTCGATAAGAAGAGAGGGACGATTCATCGCCCTTTTTTGGGAATTAGCTGAAAGTTTGCTGACTTCCATCTATTTGGGAAACGACCAGTAGAATACAAGAGATAAAAGGATTTGCGCAGTGGTTTGGCGAATGAAGAAGAACATTTCTTCAATAGAATTGGGGAAACACCATCCGGACCAGCGGATTTATTTGCACTCAGCTCCTTGAATGGTCGGCCAACAGTACACATGCGAATGTAAATATGGCTCATACGGTACTTCTGCTCAAGTTGAGGCGGAACTGATGTGGTATCTGGTGACCACTCTGTGGTCATGCAATAACTTTGCGCGTTAAATATGCGCATTGCAGTTATTTCTAGCTCTCTTAAATCTTTTCCGATTTTCCTCTACATTGTTTAATTTATAGAATCGAAAACTTAACTCACTAGCCTGAATGGCTTCTCTACACCCGGAACTGAACCAAATATTTCTCTTGGATTTGATACTCTTTACCCAGTGTGGAATAAATGTTCACATACCAAATAGAATCGTGACTATCACTGCGTCCACTATAGCGTCAACATTATGTTTAAGGAGCAATAACGACTAGTTTAACTTCTAAGTCGAGTGGGAGGTGAGGAACATGTCCAGAGTGTTGGCGGTATAACCATCTAAGTCTGGTACCCGTGATGGTTCATTGACGAGTTTAATTAAACTCTTTGAATCAGCAAAAAGCTGAACATACTAACCTTCAGGCGTGAGAATTATGCGCATTGAGATCGGCCGTAATAACGTGTGTGGATGCATGGTCAAATTCCTGTCGATAGAATGAGACAGAGCATAGAATTCGTTAAAAAATGCGTTTCTATCCAAATTCTGGGTCTGTTAAGAACGAGAAATTAAATTTTAGATTGGAGCACAGGCCATATTGTGGCAAAAGCTGATAAGCAATATCACTACATATGTATACGGCTACAGCATAATGTGGGAAGAACAGAGTAAATCATAACCAGGTAGAATGAAATTGAAAATACAAGGTGGTGCAAAACTCATCACCCTATCGGAAGATGTTATAATTTTTGCAAATGGCGTCGTCCGTCAATAATATTTGACATTTGAGAACTAGACAGCCGCAGTATACAAACAGACAAGCAATGGAGCGCTATTCTCCGCAAGAGCGTGGAATAATTGGATAGGACGATTTTGTGTCAAACATCAGCATGAGCGACGAGGCGCATTTCCACTTAAGCGGTTACGTCAACAAGCAAAATCTTCGTTTCTGGGGCACTGAAAATCCGGGTGTGATGCACGAGGAGCTATTACATCCACTCAAAGCAACTGTGTGGTACGGAGTTCACGCCGGAGGAGTGATTGCGCCTTTGTTTTTGAGGACGCCATCAGGAATACGATCACTGTTACTGCCGAATGCTACAGGGGCATGATAAACGGATTCTTACTGCCGGAATTGGAGGAATGGGGTTTGGTGAACATTTGGTTTCAACAAGACGGTGCAACCGCACACACAGCACGAGCAACAATGAATATTGTGAAGGAAGCGTTGTCTGGCCGTGTTATCTCCCATTCTAGCGAATTGGCATGACTAGCAAAACCGCTCGATTTAACCATCATAGACTTCTTTCTTTGAGGCTATTTGAAGTCGCGGGTATATGCCAACAAGCATCAGACAATCGCAGCCCTTAAGGAGAATATTCGACAGGAATGCGAACAGGCCTCACCAGAAATCTTGCGGGAGGTCATGTAAAATGCACTAAAACGGGTACAGATGTGTATTAACAGTGGCGATAGACACTTGATGGATATCATCTTTTTCACTAAACAGACAAATTATAAAGCTTCAAATAAAGATTTCCATCACTCAAAATCTTTTTTTTTTTTTTATTTAGTAAAAACGTATTTCAAAAACAAAATTGGATGATTGATTTTAAGCCACCTTGTATCTGTAATAGTTATTATCCGAGTTTTGCTAAGTCCAAGGATTGGTGGTTTCTGGTTAGAAACGTGAGCAGGCACAAAGGAGAATTTACATCTTATCTCGCAAATGTTACACTCAATCGCCACTGAAAACTAATACCGCCTCAGAGTCAGATCCAGCAATAGACGAGCAACCACTATAGGTGTTATGTCCTTGTAATAGTTGCCCCACTAGATCTGTGCGAAATACATGTCATATCCATTCCATGACTAACATTAAGCTACTCAAACAACAAAACCATACCAAATATTATAAATCAATCGATGGTGTCGACGCCTGAAGAGCCTATTAGAGGTGTGAAAAGGCAGAAAAGCAGACGCAAGAAAAGGGTATGCATTTTTCCCACACGGAAGGCCTTCATACCCTGCACGTTTGCGTTTGTTTGTTTTAATTCGGATCCCATAGATAACACTTTCCACTCCACTTTGTGTGTACATCTAGTTGTTTATTTCGGACCCCACAGAAGACTTATATATACATTTTCAAACGTTCCCCATTAGTAAACTTCTCCACCATTAGGTCAAAGTTACACGATTTAGTCTTTAACTCCTCCTTTTTTTATTGTCTACCATTTTACCGTTCACTCTTACGCTGTTCACCTTCTTGCTATTTACTCATGTACTATTAACTCATATACTATTCACTTTTGTGTTATTAACTTGTATAGTTTTCCCTCGTATACTATTCGCTCTTATACTATACACTCGTATACTATTCAATCCTATACTATCCACCTGTACACTTAAAGTTGTCATGACAGTTAATTGATTATGGAAAAACATGCAAATTTGATTTTTTTGCGCACCGAACACCCATGACTACTGGGTAGTAGTTGTTATGAGAACGCATATGTTAAAAAGCAAGTGCCAGTGTTAAACCCGCATGGTGTTATGGCATTCACCTGTATACTGTGAACTCTTAAACAATTAGCTGTTATACAGTGAAATCTTATACCGCCAATTCTTTTAATGCTAACGCTTATACTGCAAACCCATATTCAACAAACTCTTATACTGCAAAATTGTATAGTACAATCCCGTATACCGCCAACTCTTCTATTGTGCATCTTGTGTATACTTTATACTATACATAATTCTCCTTTTATAGTGTTCATTGTTCTGAAATTTATTGTTATACTTTTTATATTCTTCTGTGATGCTGTTAAACTACTTCAGTGTTGTATTATATTAATGATACACTATTTGCCTGATATACTTATATGTTACCATACCACTATTTCTATTTCAGACGATGGGGTCGGGTTTTCGAACAACACTTTTTCATTTACCTTTAACATTGTAGCTGCAAGGATTTGAGAAAAAACGAGCCATTATACGTATTCGAAAATTACTTTCACGAACTACACCGTTTAGAATAGCCTTTCGGCATGGCATGATTAGATATTTAAGAAACTATCGGACAGTAGCACAAAGAAAAATTTTGATTAGCACAAAAAACTTTGTCTCTTTTTCAATTTTTCCTTAATCTAATCTAATTTTATCTACTGTTTAACTACTTATCTAACTTAATTCTAAACTAAAATATCTTAATTCTAAACTAACCTATGAATAAGAAATTCTTTGCAAACTAGCCGCTGGTCACTTTTGCATTTGATTTGATTTGATTTGCATTGGATCTTTACAATACAGGTGTTTAGCAGCCATTCAACCACCAAAACCGCTTGCGTTGTTTTTTGAAATCTTTCTCGTCCCTCCAAGATATTACTCTACTGTGCCGCAGGCACTCTGGATTTACCTGTGTGACATTCCGATTGTAGCTTAAGCGTTTATCTGCGACCGAACGGTGAACGTGGAAAATCAACGGAACGCCAGATTCGTCCTGTATGAGGCCGTCCATATCCAAACCGATGAGAGCCTCTGGTGGGATAAAGCCATTGCTACGCACTCTCTCCGAATACATAGTATTTGGGTAATAAGCCCCGAAAATAAGATCGTTTGGCGAGTTCATTGATCTGGCGGCGTGTCCTCGGATCAATTTGATCATGAAGTTATCTACTCTGTTTATATTGGCTCCATTGTACAGAGCTTCATTGGGATAGTACTTTCTGTAATCAGATTCGGGTGTTCGATACAAACCAAGACAAGTTCTAAGACATTGTCTCTCGAAGACCCGAATCTTTTCCATTAGATTTGGACCTACGTTGAACCAGACCGTTCCATAGATGATCATTGGCCTAATGAGGGCCTTGTAGCAAATAACTTTTACTCTTTTATCTAAATAGCCTTCTTGTAATGGCAAAAGTTCTTTTTGCTTTGGCTAGTGCAGCATCTACGTGCTTATTGAACTATAAGTAGTGATCTAGCCAAATGCCGAGGTATTTGACTAGGTTTTTAGTCTCTATTGGTTGTCCATTCGGTTGCCCACGAGAACTAGATTTCTCCAGTTTCGCCTCGTATCCCTAGTAGCCCCATTTAAAGGTGTTCTGAATAAGATAGCTTCGCATTTCATGATATTGATTTTAAGTTTCCAGTCATCGCAATAGCGCTGAACTTTATTAAAGTCCTGCTGTAATAGGCTGTTGATACTCTCAATATTCGGGGCTGTTCTATAGAGAATGATGTCGTCTGCATACCCAATGGCATGGTGCAGAGTGCCGATTAAGTCACTTGTGTAGATGTTGAAAAGAATCGGAGATAGTACTATGGGGTAGGAAGTCGCGACGCCAGCATGGGCGAGAGTTCTACCGCCAACCCACTCGTTCACTAAAACAAACTTCCTCCGATTAATAAATTGGAAATTGCCACACACCGAACACCGCAGCAAAATGTTCACAGACAAAAGAAGTAAACGCTGTCAGTCCGAGAAATAAAACGCACGGTAGGACTTCCATAACTAAATGTTCTTTTATTTCACTTTAATTGCAAAACGATTGACAAAGGTTATTTTATTTACTAATGTAAATCTTAGGACAATGAAAATATTTACATTAAACGGAACGAAAGGAGTTTATAATTATTTACCGACTAATGTAAAATAAAGTAAACCCGATTGACTCTGCAAAGGGATACGACCTTTGTGCCTCGCACCGTACCGGTGCACTCGGTACAGCGGATGATGACGCGACCGTCGCGAACGGTGGTTGGAATACGACTCAAACGATATCCTCTCCAATAAGGATATCGTTTTTTACCTACCACCAGGGAAACGTAAAGTCACTCTTGGTGGTATAGGAAACCAGATCTTGTAATAAAGGTCATGGTGGTATGTGTGGGATCGTTGAGATCAATGCTATTCACACGTGCAGTGGAACAACGAAACAGGCAGGCGGCAAGGACAAAAGAAAAGGCGACCAAATGCGCCGTTGGTAATGCGGGTCATTGTTTACACGATGCCTCGTCGCTATTTTCGACGTTTGGAGAAAAAGGTGCTAAAAGCAAATTGGATGTTTATGGCATCTCTGGCTGCAGTAGAAACCGGGTTCATATTTGCATTAGGAAATGCTGGAGAATTTGGTTTCGGCGTCTATTGCGCTAATTATATGCAGCTGCTTGGGTTGTTTGTTGGTAAGACAAACAAAAAAGGTTGCCAGGCAATGTGTATGTAAAGGTATATGACGCGGCTGGGAAAATAGACGACGCGATATTTATGGTCCCTGTCATGACGGTTACATTGATTGCAATCCGAATTATTTTGTTTACAGGAATTTGTCTGGTACCGAATTGGTTCAGAATACCAAATAAGAAAACAAAGAAATCTTATGAAAAATTGTATGCGAAGGGATGCATGAAGGTAAGTTTTCTTTATAGGGATTTTATGATTACAGATGGTGATCAATATAATGCGTGAAGCATTTACAGGTACTAATACCGTTGCATTAGCGAACTTAAGGGAGTTGGGTAATAGTTATGGGGGTTTTTTTCAGGAGGGCGAGCCGTGGGATCTGGCGGAAACGCCACAGTACTCCCCTCCCAGTGACGTAGTCACGAAAAAAAAGGTAGGGGCGAGGGAATGCTCGATGGTGGTTGCTGTGATGATAGGGAGCTTGCTTCGGAATGCGCTGTGGTAATGTTACGGGACTGTCGTGGTGACCAGTTCCTGGTTATTGTTTGGGCCTTTATCGATAAGATGGACACAGTTGTTACCGCTTGATGCCATCAAGGGCAAATGTGTGCGGCGTGGTCCATAGGCCTGTTATGGGTCTCGTGGACCAACAGGCTTATCGCCCGAATAGGTCGGAACCCATCGGAAATCCGCTCACATCCGCAGTGACGAAATAGTGTGTGCGAGATGGAGGGGAATTTATCCCAGGGTAATTTCCATCCGCAGTCACGGGTTGCCGTGTGCGGAATGGAAAGGGACCAAGTCCAGAGCGGGTGTCTTTTGTCCATACGTTTGTATGGCGATTTGTTTGCCGCTGGGACTGGTAAAGGAGGGCGGGCCCTCAATTGCACGTTTTACCTATCGAGGGAGGACCGGTACATTGGTGCCAATGTAGCGGTAGCTGCGACCTCGGCCGAATGGAAACTTGCTGTGAGGTGCCGGCCGTCGCTCTTGTTAAAAAAAAAATAGGGGATTTTGGTTAGGGGGCTCCTGGTGGGTGGTTGATTGTGTCCAACCCCAGGGCGCCATAGGGTTATTAGATATGCGCTCCGAAGTATTATGCACCTAGGTATTTGGGGCGGCGTAGAGGGGCGTGTATAGCCTTTAGTTGCCGCTAAAGGGGAGCCATGGTGGCTAAAGATTGGAGAACCAGGTATGTTGTCTCAGCCCGGTGGTATCGGTTTGATTTGTGGACCAGTGTTGCTGAGACATTTGGGAGACGTTAAAAGATCTAAGGACGAAGGTCCTGAAGTTTAAATAAGGAGGCAAAACCAGGTGTCCTACTGGGTGCTGCTACGCGTAGTAGCTGAGTTACGAGGGAAGCTGGCTTGCTGAAATCGGGTAGAAAGGTCGAGCATTGATGAACGGTTTGACGTGATAATTGTCTTTGGCGTGCATGGACGCCAATATTTGGACAGAGACAGAAAAAGTTGATAGAGGTCACGCAGAGTCGAGAGGGGTTGCTTGGGGTTGCGTGAAGGCTATGGTTGGTGAGCGTGAGCGCCAACCTTCAGAAAAGAGACAGAAAAGGGTGAGGGTGTTTCACGCGAGATAAAACCGGGCGTCCTATAGATTATATGCTACGCGGAGTAGCTATTGTTATATAAGGAGCCGGTTTGAAAGGGTTAAATTGGGAGTTACGAAGAGACGAGAAGGTGAGCTGGGTCGCGTTATGTCGAATCAAAAGGTTTGAATGTGTCACGGGGAGTCAAGTGGAGTTGAGTGTGGGCGACGTGAAGTCGAAAAAGAAAGTAACTGTAGTCGGAAGAGGTTGAAAAGGGGTCGGGTATTGTCGCGAGTAGTCGAGAGAAGTAGGAAGCGGAGTCGTGTGAAGTCGAATAGGGTTGAAGGAAATACAAGGCGGAGTCAAAATAGAGTGCGTGCGAGCCGAGTCATGTGGAGTCGTGTATACTAGCGAAAACGATTGTATCTTTATGTGCACCCAGAAGGGGTTTACAATGCTTATAATTTAATTGGCGGTGATGCTTTAATTTGCTTATAATGCTTAAACTTCAAAGTGTTTCTTGCTATTAAAACGGATTAAAAGTAAAGTAAAAATTGAAAACTGCTTTCCATTAATTTGGTTAGAATTAATCTGTGTGTATATTTTTATATTAATTTGAATTAAATGTGAATAAAAAACTAGGAGAAGCAGTTAAAATAATATTTAAAAGTAAGGGATTAGGAATACAATGAAAATATTTTTATTTTTTAAACAATATAATGGTGCTTTCCTATGAATATATATATATCGATTTTAACTTCGAGTTTTACATGTGGTTTTCAGATGTGGTGTTTTGTCGTTACCTATTTTATTATAATTAAGGATATCTGGTGTGTTTATCATATTACTAACGAGTGTATGTGAAAGGCTATTTTTATTATTTTTGTTTTTAAAATGAGTACTATTTCAGATTGTAACGAGAGTTTTTTATACATTTTTCTTGACTGTCAATATTACATAGCGAAGGTCTGTATGGTAAACAATATTTTAAAAGTGTTATATATTTTTGCATTTTTTGAAAATTGTCCTGTAAATAAAGGGATCTTTTTTTGAATCGTTGTATATTCATGTGTTCTCATTTAATTATTTTTGGTAAATAGAAAATAAATGTGTGACATTACAACTATTCGCATTATGTTTAATTGTACACACGGGGAGATGCCGAAAAAAAAAAAAATGTTGAATTTATTTATTTATTTCGGCTTAAACTATTATGGGTTTAACATTTCGGTTTGATTTATTTTTGTCAGTACGACACAGTGAAGTGCAAGGAAAAGAAACATTTTACACTATTTCCGTATTTAATGTTTCTTTTTTTTGAAATCATTGATGATAATATGTTTTGGAAATTACTAATTGTTCATGTTGGTTTGTAAATTTTAAAAGAAAATAAAAGAAACGCATTCATACAAATGAACATATTTCCGGACATACGTCCATTCATATAAATATCGATATCCTTTATAGCCTTTAACAGTCAAGCTTATTATACGGTTTTCTTAGATTGGCAGGACAACTGTTTCGAACCAGTTGTCTACCTTTACCATGAAAATCGCTTAATTAGAACTGTGTGTGGTAATTTGCACTTCTAACCGTAAATTAATTTCTGCATAAAAATCAAGCTTGATAATTACATCTATGATTTCTTGTACTGGTTATAACCCACTAATCAATTTTTAAATGTATTATTGGAAATTTTAAATTTTAAAGTATTTTGCCTTTTTTTTTTTTTGACCTAGTTTCACAAACAAAATGGGTTTAACGCAGATACAGCTGTATGACTAGGAAATCATTTGTATTGCACCGAATAGTATAAAAGAAAATAAAGGAATTTAATATTGATACATCATACATAAAATTGTAAGGAATTTTGAGTTTTAAAGACGTAGATTAATTATTAGTAATAGATAAACGACTGGAACGAAGAGAGGTTTTACGCTACACAAATTGACTGGATTATCTGCAAAATAGCTGACCCACAACAACGAAGGTAAACCATGCCAAGAGCCACGGACCAACAGGATACTGATTCTGGTTTGTTTTGAATTCTTTTAATATTCTTGAACTGCGGGTGTATGTTTTACGTATTTTGAATTTCATACAATTTTTTCTAGTAAAAATTCGCTTTTCGAACACTCGTGGATTAAACCATCTTTGAGCCTGTCAACTTCCTTTTGTAGCTTTTGAACGGAACGTTCAGCGATGTTGCGCTAAATTCTTTGAACAAAAATGAAAAGAATGAAAGGTACTTATCTCTGTGATGTTTCGGTGATGGTATCTGGTGCATGTTGGGCTGTTGCTCCTAGTCGTTGATGGTGGTGTTGTTCCTGTTCCAGTGATGGTGTTGAGATGTCTGGATGGAATTGTAGAATCCTGGAGCGTTGCACCATTTAAAGTTTTTCCGCGATTGCCGCCACAATCGCTCACTAGTCACACTGGAAAGGTCTTTTGCGCGTACGATACACGGTGTTAACACTTTGTTCGTGGTTCAAATGTTTGGAGGTTGCGTGTTCATATTCACTCTTAGAGTCACCAATATGGGGTAGGAAGTCGCGACGCCAGCATGGGCGAGAGTTCTACCGCCAACCCACTCGTTCACTAAAACAAACTTCCTCCGATTAATAAATTGGAAATTGCCACACACCGAACACCGCAGCAAAATGTTCACAGACAAAAGAAGTAAACGCTGTCAGTCCGAGAAATAAAACGCACGGTAGGACTTCCATAACTAAATGTTCTTTTATTTCACTTTAATTGCAAAACGATTGACAAAGGTTATTTTATTTACTAATGTAAATCTTAGGACAATGAAAATATTTACATTAAACGGAACGAAAGGAGTTTATAATTATTTACCGACTAATGTAAAATAAAGTAAACCCGATTGACTCTGCAAAGGGATACGACTTTTGTGCCTCGCACCGTACCGGTGCACTCGGTACGGCGGATGATGACGCGACCGTCGCGAACGGTGGTTGGAATACGACTCAAACGATATCCTCTCCAATAAGGATATCGTTTTTTACCTACCACCAGGGAAACGTAAAGTCACTCTTGGTGGTATAGGAAACCAGATCTTGTAATAAAGGTCATGGTGGTATGTGTGGGATCGTTGAGATCAATGCTATTCACACGTGCAGTGGAACAACGAAACAGGCAGGCGGCAAGGACAAAAGAAAAGGCGACCAAATGCGCCGTTGGTAATGCGGGTCATTGTTTACACGATGCCTCGTCGCTATTTTCGACGTTTGGAGAAAAAGGTGCTAAAAGCAAATTGGATGTTTATGGCATCTCTGGCTGCAGTAGAAACCGGGTTCATATTTGCATTAGGAAATGCTGGAGAATTTGGTTTCGGCGTCTATTGCGCTAATTATATGCAGCTGCTTGGGTTGTTTGTTGGTAAGACAAACAAAAAAGGTTGCCAGGCAATGTGTATGTAAAGGTATATGACGCGGCTGGGAAAATAGACGACGCGATATTTATGGTCCCTGTCATGACGGTTACATTGATTGCAATCCGAATTATTTTGTTTACAGGAATTTGTCTGGTACCGAATTGGTTCAGAATACCAAATAAGAAAACAAAGAAATCTTATGAAAAATTGTATGCGAAGGGATGCATGAAGGTAAGTTTTCTTTATAGGGATTTTATGATTACAGATGGTGATCAATATAATGCGTGAAGCATTTACAGGTACTAATACCGTTGCATTAGCGAACTTAAGGGAGTTGGGTAATAGTTATGGGGGTTTTTTTCAGGAGGGCGAGCCGTGGGATCTGGCGGAACCGCCACAGTACCGCTCCCTGTTGTAGCCCATTCTTTATTATATAACTCCTACTGGAGGTTACATTTCCACTTTTGACAATGAATTGTCGCCCATTTAACATGTCATAAAGCATATACAGCAGAGGTTTATGGATGTCTAGTGTAACTAACTTAAAGTACAGTCCATCGAGCCATACGGTATCGAAGGCCTTCTCCAAGTCAATTAGACATGCCCCTGTACACTGGTTCTTGCATTTATTCCATTGTATGTCTGAAACCAGTTTGGATGCGGCATGGGTAGTTACGTGACCCGCCTTAAACCCAAACTGGTTATTTGGTATAATGTTGCGCTCCTCAACCCATTCACACAACGCTTTGCTTACTACCTTCTCGAAGACTTTACTAACACTTGGCGATATACCAATGGACCGTAGGTTCATGGGATTTGTGCTATCTTTTCCCTTTTTGGAGATAGGATGTATAATGGCCGTTTTCCAACGCGTTGGATAATATGCATTATTTAGCGCGTTGTTAAGCAAGATCGTGTATATTTCCATGGCCAATGGAGGCAGTTGTTTGAGTACAATGTTGGGTACTCCGTCGATTCCTACTGATTTTTTGTTCTTCAGTGATTCGAAGATAGCTTGGATTTCTTCCTTTGTTATCAGAAGATTGTTCGTTCTGTCTGTGGCTGTGACGGCATCTGCCCTGTTTTGACTGCTAAATGCGGTAGAACCGCCATTATCCGGCCGCCATTGCAAAATACTGTTTTGAATCTGTTGACAGTTTCGTAGAGCTCTATTTTCCAGGTCGTGGTTATGGTGAAGTGTTTCATTCACCCTGTAAATATCCTGGAAGACAGCTCCCATAGTATTAACTTTTTCCAAGGGATCTTCGATCACAAATTCTTCATCGTTTAGGATCGCGTTTTCCGCATCGATTCCTATATTTTCCAGCATTTGCTTGTTTTTGTCCGTGCGTCTTATATGGAGACACTGAATATCGTTTTGATTATTCCTCCTGAATATTTTATTTATCTGTGGGAACATACTCGGGTTATTGGGTTTTGCAGCCCGAATTCTGTTGTCCCAATATGAATTTATTGCTAACCTATGGTTAGCTTTTATTAGCTGTTGGAGGTCCTGAAAAGGACGTATGATCTCTTTGGTGGACCGATCCTGAGAAAACCGTGCTACAAGGAGGCGTCGCCGTGCTTCCTCAAACCTTGAGGGAAGAGCAACGTCCTAAGTTTAGTCCTGCCGCGTTTTTGTGTTTCACGGTCCTCGTCTCCGCAGGTTTCCGTGGGAGCAGGTGATACTCTGTACGGATCGTTTTTTCCCCCGTGGAGGTACCACAACTTTACTCACCAGTTTCTTGTGTTCGAACAGTCAAAACTTAGAAAACGGATGTGTTTAATGTCTACTTTTATTAAATGTTATCAACTTGTTCTCCTATGGTACTTCCTCCAGGAACATCAAAATACTGGGCTCTCTGTAGTATGTCCTATCGGGACAAATAGTGATCTTTCACTGTGGCCTTTCTCCTGGGGTACTTCCTCCAGGGAGAATGGACGATATTATACTGCGGCACGGAGATCACTTAACTATTCCTTTATAAGAGAAAACAAATCGAAAATTGTATCCCGAAAATACACATTTTCGTACAAAAATCCCGATTTTTGTATCCTGAGTGAGATGCTCAGTGTTTATTTAAGATAAGAATTCAATTTCTTGAATTCTTACGAAACTATTGCGCAGATGTGGATGTGTAGAAAGGGATTCCGGTTTGTTTGTTCTATTTGATGGAATTTTCCCAGATTGAGATAACGTATCCCTGGGTTTTGAATTTTCATGACGCCGTGGAGCAAATGTAGAACAATAAACGAATATTGGATTCGTTTATTGTGAATTTTAATTTTAATTTTGATTTTCGATTTATTTATGCCGTGGGGGCAAATCTTAGGCAATAAACGAATGTTTGATTCGTTTATTGCGAATTTTGAATCATGTTTGGGTTTTTTCGAGTTTTGATAAGATTTTGGGTTTTAGGGTAAAATAGCTAGGATTTGGATGTAGGAATGGGGGAAAAAGGTGGTAGGACTTTTTGGAGCACTACAACATGAATTTTATAGTTGCATTTTGTGGTTGCCGTGGTTCTTAAACAACAATATTCCAATTTTTGAATTTTGTTATATAAAGGATCCGACTTTATTTGTCGAAATTGGCCCAAGAATGAATTTTCGTGTAGTGTTCCGTGATTAAAGTCTACTGTTTATTGTAACGTCTGCAGTTAGATATCCATGCGGGAGTATCTATGTATTGTGGATTGTGTAGGGTTGAAAACGTTCGAGAATGTGTATGTGTGTTAATCTGTGTACGGTTTACTCCTGTTGAATGATTTATAGATCCCGTCGGAATTACAACTCAGTTGGAATAGTGGTAATTCGATATCGATAGAAGAAAAGTGGTCCTTTTAAGCACGTTCAGGTTGAGTTTCTACATTTATATCCGTTTTCTATTATAAACAAAGCGCAAAACATTCTTCTTGCCAGTTTTCGTAGTATTAAAAAAGAAAACTAAAAACAACAAGACACATGAAGGACATTTTAATTACGGTGGACGAGACAAAAGAAATAACATTAACAACGGTGCGGGATCGGTGATGAGGAATATTTTGGTCCTTCGAGCCAACACAACGTAGTAGAACTAAGTGGTTTATAGTTCTAGGGTTGTGACACAAGCTAAAATACGGAGTGTCATAAGAAACACTTTCTTGCGACCTCTAGTTGGAACCGCAACACAATTGATTCAGCGAAATCTCTTGGTGGAGATGAAACCCAACATGAAAATAGTACATTACACTATCCGCCAGAATATCTATCATCTTTGACTCCATCTGGCTTCCCATTACCAGAGCTTCAAATAAAAATTGGATTTATGATAATGTTGTTGACAAACCTATGTATATCGAATAAACTCTGTAACGGAACAAAACTAATAGTGAGAAATACACAACAGAATAAATTGCCAGATTGACTGCGGATCATGAAGGAAACATAGTTAATACTCCTAGAATTACTTTATATATCAAAAGTGATGTAAACATATCAATGGTATTGAAAAGACTACGATTTCCAGTACAATTGGCATATGTCATGACAATTAATAAATCACAAGGCCAAAGCCTTATTCCGGTTGGTTCATTACTTAATTCGGAATGTATCGCTCTAGTGATGTGGCTCGGCTGCCGCTGGTGCTAAATCCCCAAGAATTTCGAAACTCTAGAAACTTTGCAGAATGTTTATTGTCCTTATTTTCGTTCTTAGAGGATAAATTCATGAATGAAATTTTAGCTTGAACGCACGAAACACAATTCCTTCGAGTTGTAATAAGAAATTATTTGTATCAGTATTCGCGCTGGAATATGAAATAAAGGTAACGAAAAAACTGCAATAATAAAATGCATGTCAACTTGGATTGAAAACGGACAAGGATCGTCCTAGCCTTTGCCGGGTTGAAAGCAGAGATTATGCCCTGTATGTTTGTTCCCACCCCCCTAATTTCTCACTTGTATCTGCACATATATCTAAATACAGGCCAAACACTTATTCATTAAGGCATGTGTAGGAATTCGCAGAAAGCAATATCTCGGATTTCAAACTGACTTAAAGAGGCAATCATTCCGACTAACCTAAGATTGCTACCATTAATTGCAAGTTTGCATCTCACATTATGAAAAAAAAAAAAACCTAGTGCATCGGTCATTCAAAAATGTAGATGCTGCATAGTATTTAAGTCTTTTAAAATGACTCCGTCAAAAGATAGAAAGCATTTTTCAGCATTTTAAAAAATTCCCAATCTATCTAATTCTTTTGATATGACGTTCTTAATAGGTCTATAAGCTGACGCCATATGATTCATTCAATTAGTAAATTTAAAAAATAGACAAAAGCAAGAAAATATTCAATTGATTGCCAAAAACACGAATTCCACAAATGACCCTAGAAGTATATAAAGTCACTTATTAACCGTTAATCACAATTTCGAAACACGATGTCCTTAGGGACAAAATATCTTTTCGAAAATTGGAAACGTTTGAAGTACTACTTTATACATGGTGAAGTGAATATCTCAAAATCAGCTTTTGACACTTATCTTGCGATGGTCACTGTATCTAAATCGAGTCTATGATGTTTTGACTATTGTAGTAGTTCACAATTGCGTTAAATTTTTAACCCATCATATTATTATAACATTCCCCAGAGGTCCAAGGAACCCCTTTCTTTCTGATTATTATAGCTAACCTCTATATCATATCATATAAATAGGATGGGAGTAATGCTTCACGCCAATAAATCTGGCCAATAGCAAATCTCCGCGTCCAGTAAAGTAACTTCAATGGCAGTAATTGTTCCGGTAAAATGAAAAAATAACACTTTCGAAGTATTGTTATACTCGTAAACACAATCTGAGACTGGACTCAACATATTGCAGTTTAGTAAGACTTGGATTAAATGTAGTAAAATTAAACAAATAAATAAAAAAGGAAATATCAATGAGTGCATCATGCCTCTATAAATATCTCTCCTATATTTATCGATTGGAAAATTTTTCAATTTAAAAATCTTCAAATTTCACCAAATAAGCTCCATGTTTTAATAATATGTACACTATTTTTTATCTTTCAGATATTGAATAACTCATTTATCCCGGGCAATTCACCAATGATTACTACGCCGCGCCATATTGTTTGCTGTTGGGGTAACTGAAAGTAGTCTCCAAAGTTTGGTGCTAACCAAGGTGAAAAATATCCGGACTTCATTCTTCAGAAAGTATCATTGCGATCATATTAATTAAAGATGGCGCACGTTAACGAAACATTGGATGTTTGGAGTTTCTTGTTCACTGATTTAGCAGGTAAACAGATAATAGAAAACACAAATTTTTTTAGAACAGGGTTCATGGCTTATTATAACTTATCCTATAATATTTGTAATAAATTAGTAGATGTAATTTCTGTTAGTACGCTTCCATGCGTTTCCAAGACTACTACCATTTTTAAACAACTTGTGTATTTTAAAGTCTAAGATGTTCTGCAGAGGTTTTAACTGCTTGTAATAGGTCTTCAGAAAACCCTCGTGTTTTAAATGTTCGTTAATTTATAAAAATCATTCGCCCATAATTTAATAATTGTCAGATAGTGTATTTTTATTTCTTAATTATTGATTATCTAAGGAGCCATGTTTTCAACCATAAAATTCTCATTAATAGACTAAATATTTGTTTTTTTTATATAATATACTATTTAATTAATGATAGTTAATTATCTTTTATAAATAGTTAAACATTTATATTAATTACACCGATGCAATTTATTATCGCTAACCTTGAAAATCATAACAAATTATTAACCTCTTGAGCTAGAAACGATGTTTGATGCTGTTTTATACACTTTGCCCCGACTTTAATAAGCATTGAAAATAGCTTTATAAGGAGCTGCGTCATAAAAAAAATTCCTTAAAAGAATTGTGAACAGATTCACAATAGTTAGGTAGCTAGGTAAAGTAAAGTCAAATTCTTTTACAATTAGTACTAATATACGTGCAAAATATTTTAGGATTATGAGTTATTTTGATTGAATTGTTTAGCAGAGTTTAGCAATAAGTTGTTTAGCAGGGAAAAAGGGCGATGATCAAGGTGATACGATAAGATAATAGTTCTTGGTATATCCGCGTAAGTAAGTGACTTTGAGATACATAATCGGATAAGTGGTGATTTTTGTCAGTTGATCAATCTTTTTTTTTAGTGGCCGTTAACTTCTTTTTAGTTTCTGTTTTGAAAAATTTCTCTATTTCTTTTCTCATTATCCTCTTTTCCCTTTTTCCTGTTTTCATTGCTTATCCAAGCTGTATAATGTCATAAAGTAAAGCAATTATAATCTCTTTAGCGGCTGGCAATTTTGAAAACAACAAAATACATTTTAAGAGAATTCATTTTAAGTTTCTACGGTTTATAAATAATTTATTAATTGTATAAACGGATTTTATACTTAGACCCCTAGACTGTACCTTCCTATTGTGTTTCAAGCCAGCTCTCTCAGACTACGTAGCCCTAAAACCCAAAGTTTTGGCAACATCAAGTAGCCGTGTGCAGCATGCTTAAATACTGACAGCCACCAAAATACCAGGTGATAACAGTCCGGCTAAGGAAGTATCAGACAAAACGATTTTTACGATCCTACTGAGCAAACCATCCTTTACGAGAATTATTCCAGTAGGACCAGCGATTGACAAACCATCAGTGTAAATCAACACTGTCCCTAAATGTAATTCGCATAACCCGCTCTACATTTTTCTATCGAAAGTTTAAGTACGCAAGATATCGTGTCCGAAAAAAAACGAATCCCGTCGAGAGGATTATCATGGGTTTAAATCCCATAGCGGAATGTTGTTAGAAAAAAATACCCGCTTATCACCAAAAACCTAAGCGATTCTTGGCGTTGTTGGACCACACAGTCAGTGAAGCTCAGGTCTCGCTCTGAATTTTTTTCTCTCTCTCTCTAAATATATATATATATATATATATATATATATATATATATATATATATATATATATATATATGTATATATATATATATATATATATATGTATATATATATATATATATATAAGTTTAAGTACGCAAGATATCGTGTCCGAAAAAAAACGAATCCCGTCGAGAGGATTATCATGGGTTTAAATCCCATAGCGGAATGTTGTTAGAAAAAAATACCCGCTTATCACCAAAAACCTAAGCGATTCTTGGCGTTGTTGGACCACACAGTCAGTGAAGCTCAGGTCTCGCTCTGAATTTTTTTCTCTCTCTCTCTAAATATATATATATATATATATATATATATATATATATATATATGTATATATATATATATATATATCGGGTTTTCCAATAGGGATTTGAAAACTTCTTTTTTAAATAAAACGCAAACCATTTGAGACATTTCAAAAGCTTTATTATCGGCTTGAAGTACAATCAAAACATTTATGAATGGAATTCGACTTCGTTCTTATGGCCATCGCGGGCAAGTTTGCAGCGGTCGATTCGATGACTCGGCCACACATTTCGGCCGAAATGGCCGCTATTTCGCGTTCAATGTTGACTCTGAGCTCTTCCAACGTCGTCGGCTTGTTGGCATAGACCAATGACTTGACGTAGCCCCAAAGAAAATAGTCTAGAGGCTTAATATCGCACGAACGAGGCGGCCAACCGACTGGCCCATTTCTTGAGATAACACGCTCATCAAACTTGCTCTTCAATAAATCGATTGTATCGTGTGCTGTGTAGCTTGTGGCGCCGTCCTGTTGAAACCACATGTCGCGCAAGTCCATATCTTCCAATTCTGGCCAAAAATAACCGGTGATCATGGCGCGATAACGATGGCCATTCACAGTAACGTGACGATCATGCATGTTTTGCTTATTGACGAACCCATTGAGATTCGTCACTGAAGATGGTTTGCGATGAAATTCATCATCTTGGCGCATCTTTTCCCGAGCCCAATCGGAGAACGTACGTCGCTTCAAGTGGTATGGGTATAAACCACGATCCTTACGCAAAATTCGCCATAAAGTGGTCTGTGCGATCCCCAATTTTTGAGAACGCCGTGGAATTGACTGATTTGGATCGTTTGCTACGGACGCCTGAACGCAGCGATATTTTCGACACTTCGACCAACCCGTTGCCTCACTGGCACGGCAACATCACACAACGAATATGTAGACTCAAATGTTTGCACTAAACTCGTTATTGCCTGTCTACTAGGGCGAGAATTACGACCGAAAATTGGAGTTAACGCTCTTAAAATTGCGGTCACCGACTCCAAATTTCGGTAGTAAAGTTTTATAATTTCCAGACGTTGTTCGTTCGTGTACTTAACTATGACGAAAATGTTACTGAATAAATTGACAGTGACAGTTTGATGATTAGTGAAAGGATGCGTTCACAAATTAAATTCAAAGTTGTCAAGTCTCTATTGGAAACCCATTTATATATATATATATATATATATATATATATATATATATATATATATATATATATATATATATATATATATATATATATATATACATATACATGGATATCTATATATGTGTGTGTGTGTGTGTCTCTGAAGAAAAATGGCCCAATGATGGTTTTGGCGCAAACGCCGGCCCAAACAGTCACTTTTTGCTCATGCATTGGTGTGTTATGGACCTGGTGTGGATTCTCCGTTCCTCAAATGTGGCCATTTTGCTTAACGGTGCCAGAGGACGCCGTCGGTCATCAAAATTTGCTTCCAGTCATCCAGTTTTTTTTTTTATATATATACTTTAACTCTATCCTAAACCTAATATCAGGACTTCGAAATGCTAAATCTATGTAAGCTTTCCGTTGTTTGTTGGGCTTTTTTATTATTATTGTTATTACCTCCCTTTTTTTCCAGTTTTATAAGGAAACAGGTTTTTAATTGCCACTCAGCCACCAAAATCTCTGGTGTTATTCGTGTCTTTTCGCTCTTGCTGTGCTACTGCCCTACTGAACTGCAGGCACTCTTCATCTGTGTGCGTGACCTCTCGATTACAACATATTCGTTTATCTATACCCGACCGGCGCTCGTGATAAATCAACGGTATAGCGGATTCATTTTGTATAAGGCCGTTCATGTCAAGACTAAGGAATGCTTCTGGTGGAATAAAGCCATTGCGACGTACCCCCTCATAATACATATTGTTTGGGTAATATGCACCAAAAATTAAATCGTTCGGGGAGCTCATTGATCTCGCAAGATGCCCTCGGATCAGCTTGATCATAAAGTTATCCAGTCTGTTTATATTGGCCCCACTGTACAACGCTTCATTGGGATAATATTTTTTGTGATCGGATTCAGGAGTCCGATGTAAGTTAAAACACATCCTGAGCCATTGCCTCTCAAAAATCCGAATCTTTTCCATTAAGCTAGGTCCCACATTAAACCACACTGGACATCCATATATGATCATCGGTCTGATGAGAGCCATGTAGCATACTCGTATAACTTTAACTCTGCTGTCAAGTTGACTACTATGAAACAGTCTTTTTGTCATAGCATAAGCTTTCTTTGCCCTGGCCAGCGCCGCCTCCACATGTTTGTTAAAATATAGATACTAATCCAGCAAGATGCCTAAGTATTTGACTACATTTTTGGTTTCCAGTGTTTGTTGGTGTGTTCCCATAATAGCTAGCTTTCGTCAGTTTTTCCTGGTGTCTCTGGTAGCTTCAGCTAGTGGTGTTCTAAAGAGGATGGTTTCACACTTCTGGATATTGATTTTGAGTTTCCAGTTGTCGCAGTATCGCTGAACATCATTGAAATCCCCTTGTAATAATCGCAAGTGTAAATATTAAAAAGGATCGGAGATAACACCGCTCCCTGTTGCAGACCGTTTTTTATTTTGTAAGTAATGTTGGAGGTCACATTGCCACTTTTGACGACGAATTTCCTTTCATTCAACATGTCGTATAGTATATACAGTAGTGGTTTATGAAAGCCTAGTCTCATTAGCTTGAAGTATAACCCTTCTAGCCAAACGGTGTCTAAGGCCCTCTCCAAGTCAATGAAACAGGCACCTGGGCACTGTTTCAGATTTTTATGCCACTGAATGTTTGAAACCAGTTGAGCTGCGGCATGTGTGTTTTCATGACCAGCCTTAAAACCAAACTGGTTATTTGGAATAATATTATTGTCCTCAACCCATTTAAGTAGAGCCTTGTTTAGAACTTTTTCGAATACTTTACTGAAACTCGGTAACAAACTGATCGATCGCAGATTTTTTGGGTTTGTTCTGTCTTTCCCTTTTTTTGGTAACGGATGGATGATGATCGTTTTCCAACGTACTGGATAGTGTATCTAGTTCAGAGCGTTGTTAAACCATACTGTGTATATGTCAATTGCGGTTGGAGGAAAATGTTTTAGTACTATATTGGGTACTCCGTCGATTCCAACAGATTTTTTGTTTCTTAATGATGCAAAGGGCTCCTCGATAGTATAGTGGTTAGTATCCCCGCCTGTCACACGGGAGACCTTGGTTCGTTTCCCCATCGGGGAGCCCCTGGCGCAAGAGTAATGACCTTGTCCAGAAAAACAAATTATCATGGAAAATTTAACAAGCCTTAGGACTTGCTAGATAAGGCCAAGACCGGTTCCCGGTTGTAGTGCCGATGATGATGATGAATGATGCAAAGACGCCATGGATGTCTTCACTAGTGATCAAAAGGCTGTTTGCGCGCTCGACAGTGATCTCGGCGTTTGCCGTATTTTCATTATTGAATTCGATAAAACCATAGTTTTCTGCTCGCCACTGTAAAATATCATTTCGAAGATGACGATAGTTCTAACTTCCAAGCCATGGTTGAGGCGAATTACTTCATTTGCCTTGTACAGTTCTTGAAAGACGGCCTCTACAACATTCACTTTTTCCAAGGGCTCTTCAAACACAAAAAGTTCATCATTTAGGATGGCCTATATTTCTCAGCATTCGTTGGTTTTCGTCAGTTCGTGGTATTTGGAGACACTGAAACTCGTTTTCATTACTCCGTCTAATTATTTTATTAATTTACGGGAACATACTAGGGTTGTTGGATTTTACCGCCCGAACTTTGTTGTTCCAATACAAATTTTCTGATAGCCTATAGTTGGCTTTTATCAGCTGTTGGAGATTTTTTAATCTGGACTTCAGTGATATTATCTCCTGGTCGTGCCTATCAATAAATCGTCTGTACCGTAGTTTTAGTTGCGACAGAAGTCTACTTTTTTTTCTGTGGAGTGCGTTGATTGTGGCGTTTCGGTACATGTTCTTGTTGTCCGTAGGTGTGGTTTTTAGTATTGTTTGTCCATAGTTTGTTTTATGGTTTCATCCATTTTTTGTATGTATTTGTCGATATCATCGTTGGATATCTTTTTGTTTGTAGGAGGGTTAATATCTTTTAACCGAATTTTTCTTGTTAAGGTTCTCGTGAAACGCGTCCATCGTATACCCCCATAGTTATAGGGTTGCGGTATCATATATTCACCGAGTTCCACAACTTCGCTTGGTGTTTTTATCACGATTGATAATGTACAATGGTCGCTGTCATACTCAATTGTGCGTAGGTAGTTTATATTTTGTCTGTTAGTATGTGTATGTTTAAGTCGTGTGTCAATAAGCATAATATTTAGGAACGACCCCCCGGTGGGGAAAGAAGGATATTCTGTAGCTAGCAGGTCAGCCTTATATTCAATGTGATGCTGATCTAGCCAACCAGCTAGTTGATTTCCTCTCGTGTTGGGCATGCTATTTCCCCAATTTGGGTGTTTAACATTCAAATCGCCGCCTACGATGTAACAGTTTCCTTCAGAGTAAAGTTGTAAGCATTGGAAAAGAGTCTCTAGCTCCACTATAAATAGATTTTGTTGATATGCTTCTGGTGCGTAGGCAGATAGCACATACATCCCCCTACCTTGTCGGAGGGGTATGCGGATAATGCACGCTTCAAGCACCTGAAATCTGCGCAACTCACCACTATATATTACCTTATGTTGAAGTTCTTTTTTAACACAGATTGCCACCCCTCCTCCTTGTGTGGAGTTGGGTCGGTCTCTTCGTATAATGTCGTAGTTTGTGTAACATAGTTTATGCCTCTGATTCAGCTTAGTTTCGCTAGCCAGAAGCACGTCAAGAATTTCGTCTTGCAACAGTTTAAAGAGAGCGGCTCTTCTCTCGATTCTGATAAGTGAATTTACATTCACGACTAAAGCCTTAATTGTGCTTTCTGTTGGGGGGTTTATATTGACGGCTGGCTAGATAACTGCGAATAGACCCAGTCTAGTCTAGTGTCCTGGTCTTTTATTTGTTTTTGCATTTGTGTCATCTGCATCTGAATGGCGAGCAAGGTTGTGAGCACATCTGCTAGTGTTACTGTTTCTGGAGGCACAGTATGTTGCGGCGGTACCCGTGTGGTGGGTTGTGGCGTGTTTCTCCTACTAGCTGTTACTTGAGCATACGAGAACTGGGGTGTTACATTTAGTGCTGGTCGGGCTTGAACTATCGGGCGTTCTAATTTTCGTTGCTGTGAAAACTTTTTTTCTGTAGTTCGCGGAATTTAGGACAGCCTCGATAATTAGCGGGGTGTCCCTCACTCTTACAAACTGCGCACTTTAGCAGAGCTCTGTCGTCGGCCTTTTCTTTAGTGATATATATATAGGGATTTTCCTAAGTCCACCAATTTTGCTACCGGGGCCCAGCTGCACCAGGTAGAATGGTAATTTACGATTCTCCCGTCTAGCCCTAGCTGTATTGAAAGGTTTTACCGCGATAAACTCAATATCATTACAGTTAAGCTCTCGTAGCGTTTGTAATAGAACTTCTGGTTCTATTTCAGGGTCAACGCCTTTTAGTAGAACCGTTATATTCTTTATTTCTTTCGGAGTGTACTTGTAGAATTCCGCGGTGACCCTTTTTAGCAAATTTTTCATTTTTTCGAAGTCCTCAACCGAATTTGTCTGTATGGCAAACCTGTTCCCTGTCAGTCTTTTAATTGAAAAATCTTCCCCAATAAAAAGCTTACATAGACTTACCAGTTCGTTACGGTCCAGATCTGTAATGTTGATGGGTGGCATCTTCGCTTTCCTTTTTGCTGCCTGTTGCTCTTGTTGTAGTTGTTGTTGTGTAATCTCTTGCGGTGGACATCCTTTTTGTTGGCTTGGCTTCTGTTGTGCACATTGTTGCTGATTTTTCTGCTGCTGTTGTTTCACTATTAGCTGCTCCTTTTCAGCCAATTCCTTTTTCCTGTGACGCTTCTCTGCTAATTGCGCCCTTGCTCGGGCTAGCCTTGTTTCAAGATCGCTGATTTCCTCTTCCTCGTCCTCAGTCTCGGTAGTCGCTAAACATGCAAATATGTTATTGGTGACATGGCCGTCATTATAAGGAACCGGGGGGAATGTATTGTCCTCTTCCATTATTTGCGTCTTTTCGAGCAAGTCTGTTATTGCCTCGTTTGGATTGTTTATTTTTTTGTCACTCGTGTTAGTGGGGACCTCGCCGGGCGTTTTATTACCAAGGACTTTGGTTTCAATTTTTTTATATATTGTTTTTTTTTCTGCCATCCTGCATGCTGAGGGTCAGTACACCGAGCTTTTTGCATCCAAGATAGCAGGCCAGTCTTTGTTTTAAACCAGTTATTATGTTGGCTTCACTTTGTAATTTCACTATATATTTTAGTTCCTTTTGTTTCTTTTTTATTTTTATTTGTCATTTCTGTTTTGGTTTTCTTTTAGTTCTTTGTTTTCCTGTTTTGTTTTCCATTTTTTTTTTTTTTTTTTTTTTTTTTTTTTTTTTTGCTAAACACGTGCTCACATACACTCTCACAGTTGGTTAGTATTAATCTGTGTTAGTTTTCACTGTCAAACCCGTGGCTTCGTTCTCTTTAATTTCATTATATTTCTATATAATAACTTTGTTTTGACTCTTTTTATCAAGAGAATTTATTTATTTAATTGGTCTTTGTATATTCACTCTCATTGTCACTTTTCACACAAAAACACACGGCGCGAAAACAAAACTGTACTGTATTGTTCAGGTATTTGGTATACCTGCTAGGTCACGTAATGTGGGAAGACCTCCAGTCATCAGGTCCACTTTCAACCATCACGCAACTGTCTGACCGATTCCAAGCGACGTGGACAGTCTGTGTCGGCAATATTCTTTGAGTAAATTGCACTTTATACTTCAAAATGGTTTATAATCCTTCAAAATCTTTCCACAAGGTTGTTCCACTCCAGGCAAAATACTGAGCGCGGTGACAATACGACACATGTGAACTATCGGCAACCATCCCTTTAACCAGTTCATTGGAACGTCTTGGGGGTTGAGGGCAGCGTGTCAGACGGTGCTTGTTGGCCACAATATATTCGACGATGTGCACGTTGAGCTAACCCAACTGAACGACTATTTTCAATGTGCAGCGTCATTATTTCGGCGCATTATTTTGGTGTGAAACAATTTACAAAATAACTGTTTTTACTTTACAAGAAATAAGACAGGATACGAGATGTTCTTCGCGCCGGGATTCATTTTCTTCTGACGGCCTATCAACATTTTTTCCTTTCTTCACACCTACTATCTTCCGGCTGGCATCCACTTTGACCAATGTTTATTTCGCTGGCTACCTGTGAACACCTGTTGCATTTAGAGTATTTTGCTGGTTAATCCATTTTTCATGATACTATGCAATATGTTCATTTTGCGATTCTCTTGGGGTTTGGATTCAAAACGTTTTGATTTTTAGCAATTTTTACGTGATTTTGGTATTTATTGATATTTCAACTGATTTCAGCTATGTCCGTTCCTTTCTCTTTTTGGTTTATTTCTGCTGGATATTTTAATGAATTCATACCATTCATAACACTTTCCCCCTTTAGACACACTTAAGGGTACTTTGTCATTAGATGGACTTATGTGTCTTCACTTCAAGGGCCTCCGTCGAGATAGGTTGCTCTAATGTATTTGCAACACCCGATCTGAGGTCTGGCTCAACTTTGTTTTTTCTATTGAAGCATTTTTTAAAAAAGGTAATAGTTGTTTTCCCAGATCAAACTTAGGATTCCGGATATAGATACAATTACACTCTGTGTTCGTTTTGGTGTCTGTTGGAGGGTTTTCGTCCAAAATCTCTGTTGGTTGTGGATTTCTAGGGACATGTCTTGTCATGAATATTTTTCGCTGCGATCTTTGACTTTGGGTCCTTTTCAATTGTTATTTCGTGTAGCCTTGTGTTAAGCGAACAATTCTCTAATTCGCCGTAGGAATGTTTATCTCTTACCGGTTTTTCGGTACCAGGCCCTAATGTGTTTATAATCATATCATATGTCTCTACCCTGTAGTAACCATTAATTATATCTGTATCAAAGAGTTTTCCTACTTCCGTTCCGTCATTTTCATTTTTTTAACAATTTTTATTTTCTTTTTATATTCTTAGTATCTAAATTATATGCTAGACAAAAAATGTTTAAATTCGAGCTTAATTATCTTATATTATAACCTACTGGTCCTACCCGGAAGCTCTAAGTTAAACATTACATGGCTATTTGTATAATTTGTCTTTCGGCGACAGAACGTTGTGTATGGCTGTGTTTATGACTGTTTGTATGACAAAGAAAAATTAAGAAAACTGTCGTTTTTTCTTCTTTTCTTTTGTTAAAGAACTTAACTTAAACTTTATACTACCCTAACTCTAGAAAAGCTAAGTCTATGTAAACTGACTGATGATACTGTTATTCTACCGACTTTGGTATTCAACCACCAAAACTGTTGATGGTGTTTAATATTATCGTCCCGGTCTCTATAGGAGATAACCCTACTGAAGCGCAAGAGCTCTTCTTGGGTGCGCGTGACTTCCCGGTCGTAGCACAATCGCCCATCTACAGATGATATATTTACATGATAGGTCAGCGGAATTCCGGATCTATCCTGTATAAGCCCTTTCATGTCCAAATCAAGGAACGCCTCTGGTGGAACAGAGCGGTTGCGACCCACGCTCTTATAGTACAGAGTGTTTAAATAATAAGCCCCGAAAATTAGGTCATGAACGAGCTTATTGCTTTCGCAAACTGTCCTCTGATTAATTTAATCACAGAATTATCCACCCTATTTATGTAGGCTTCATTATATAAAGTCTCATTTGAGTAGTTCTTTTTATAGTCTGATTCAGGTGATCAATATAATCTGAGACAAGTTCTGAGCCACTTCCTTTCGAACACCCGAATCTTTTCCATCAAATTTGGACCTATGTTAAACCATACTGGACAACCATAGATGATCATCATGTAGGATATAACTTTTACGCTGCTATCAAGTTGACTACTGTGAAATAGCCTCCGCGTTATAGCAAACGTTTTCCTAGCTTTGGCCAAAGCAGCCTCTACATGTCTGTTGAAATACAGATATTGATCTAGCCAGATGCAAAGGTATTTAACTACACTCTTGGTTTCCACTTTTTCTCCATCCGGTCCCACAATAACTAACTTTCGTTCGTTCGTGGCTATATATAATGGGGTTCTAAATAGGATGGCTTCACATTTCTGGAAGTTGACCTCAAGTTTCCAGTCATCGCAATAGCGCTGCACTTTGTTTAAGTCTCGCTGTAGTAAACTATTTATGATCTCAACTTTCAGGGAAAAAGATCGGAGAAAGTGCCGCTCTCTGTTGTAAGCTATTCTTCATATTATACGTTTTATTAGAGGTCACATTACCATTTGACCTCCTGTCCTTTAACATATCGTAAAGTATATATAGTAAAGGCTTATGGTATACATAAGTCTGACCAGTTTGTAATATAACCTTTCGATCCAGACGGTATCCAAGGCTTTTTCCAAGTCGATCAGACAGACACATGTACATTGGTTCCTACATTTATTCCGTTGTATGTCGGAGACCAGTTTAGCTGCGGCATGTGTGGTATCATGACCCGTCTTAAAGCCAAACTGGTTATTTGGAATAATGTTGTGTGGACTACCCATTTTAGCAGAGCTTTGTTAATAGTCTTTTCAAATACTTTACTGATGCTTGGGATTAAACGTATCGAACGCATGTTCATTGGGTTTGTACAGTCTTTGCCCTTTTTTGGGATGGGCTGTATGATTGCCGAGGGGATGGGTGCGAACATATAGGGCAAAATTACTGATTGCTTTCAACCCGGCGAAGGCCAGGACGATCCGTGTGCCTGTTCAATCCAAGTTGACATGCAGTCTCCACGTGACAACCCCGGATACCTACTTTGGCACCCGCCAAGTAGTGAACCAATGCATGCAGCGACATCCTGAGAAAGGTTGGCACAAGGCTAATAACCAGGCCTGTAAAAAGGAATTATTATGGCAAATTTAACAAGCCTCGGATATGGATCGGATACACGACGACGACCACGGACACGAAAATGGCTAAACGAGTTAAGAATTTTTTCATGGCACGTCCGCTCACTATACAGAGCTCGAGCTACACAGCAGCTAGCCGATGCCCTGTCCGAATATAAGGCTGACATAACAATATTACAAGAAATAAGATGGACGGGGAGTGCTGTTATTCAAAGAAACGAGTATGACATTTATTACAGCTGTCATGCAAAACACCATGTGCTCGGGGTAAGCTTTCAAGTCACCCAAAAACTGAAGTCTGCCATCATCGGCTTTAATGCAATAAATGAAAGGCTATGCACCCTTCGCGTGCCTGTCCAAGATCTTGGTGATTTGAATGCAAAAATAGGTCGGGAGACGGTTTTCAGGCAATGACAATGGACTACGAGTCATCGAACTGGCAGCATCGAAAAACTTGGTCGTTGCAAGTACCAGGTTTCCGCGTAAATATATCTACAAAGTCACCTGGGTATCACCTGATGGAGCCACTCGCAACCAAATTGACCACGTGTTGATAGATCGCCGCCACTCCTCGAGCCTGATGACGGTACGAACGTACCGAGGTGCCAACGTCGTTGTTGGTATAGTTTTCCGAGCGCGGATTGCCTTACGGAGACGTATTGCATCTGCGGGTCAGGTTAGAATCAACACGGCTGCCTGACGCAATGAGAATACCAGTAACACTTTGGTCATGCGTTAAGACTCGAGAGCTCGACGTAGGGAGAGTAGGTCCTGGGGTCAGAATGCCGGGCGTAGAAGAGAAATGGACACGCCTTAAGAATACTGTCATTAGTACTGCCAACTCCATCTTAGGCAGTAGTCGTAGAGATCGGAACGACTGGTTTGATGATGAGTGCAAACAATCGACTGAAGGTAAGAATGCTGCTTACCGGGCAATGCAGCAGTCTCATAGGACGCGGTTGCGCGAGGAGAAATACAAAGAGCTCAGAAGATCTGAAAAAAGGCTTCACAGACAAAAGAAAAGTACCTGGGAAAAAATGAAATAGAAAAAAGTAGAGAGCAAGGTCCGCACCAGGCGTGGAAGTTCTACCAAATAATCTGCAGTATGACGCGCTACACATCACTCTGCACTTACGGCAAGGATAAAGAGGGTAATATGATCACCGATCCTGAAGGCATTCTGGAGCGATGGGAAGTGCGCTTCAATGAATTGCTAAATGGTCAGCTCACAGAAGAATTGGAGGCTCCACCAATGCAAGATCAAGACCAAATGCTGCCGTCACCAAGCATTGAGGAAACATTAAAAGCCATTAGACAGCTCAAATCAAATAAAGCCCCTGGAGCTTATGGAATACCAGCTGAGCTGATCAAATAAGGAGGGACAGCGTTACATCACGCAATTCATGAGATCGTGGTGCACGTATGGGAGCAAGAGGAGATGCCGGAAGATTGACGTCATGGTATAATTTGCTCCATACATAAGAAGGAAGATATCACACTTTGCAGCAACTATAGGGGTATAACATTGGTGAGTACCGCCTTTAAGATATTCTCCACTATCCTACAAGACCGGATAGCCCCATACGCTAAAACCATCATTGGTCAATATCAGTGTGGCTTCATCCCAAACAAATCAGCAATTGATCAGATATTCACCCTTAGGCAGGCGATGGAAAAATGTGAGGAATTTAAGATTCCATTATATCATCTATTTATAGACATTAAGGCCGTCTATGACAGCATAGCCAGGGTAGAACTATATAATGCCATGAGAGAGTTCGGCATTCCAAACAAATTGATACGACTTTGTAGGTTGACCATGACCAACGTAACTATCAAGTAAAAATATCGGGATTGCTGTCCAAACCAATAAACATCTTTAATAGACTCCGACAAGGGGACGGACTGACCTGCCTTCTCTTCAACCGGGCGTTGGAGAAAGCATTCCGTGACTCTGGCGTTACAACAAGAGGGACTATTGTCACCAAGTCCAGATAGATACTTGCCTACGCAGATGACATCGACATCATCGGTAGAACCGAATCGGCTATACAGGAATCCTTCACCCAGATCGATCAGGGGGCACAAAAACTGGGACTGCATATTAATGAGGGAAAAACTAAGTACATGGTGGCAAATTCTGCGAAGAGAAGACCTAACGTTGGTCAAACTATCAGTGTAGTTGAGCACGAATTTGAAGTAGTGCAATCCTTTAACTACCTTGGGTCAATAGTATCAGCCGATAACAATATGGAAGAAGAAATACGCGAACGGCTGATCAAATTCAACAATGCCTACTATGGTCTATCAAGGCTCTTTAAATCCCGAAATTTATCCAGAACATCCAAGCTACTACTATATAAGACCATGATCTTACCAATACTCGTGTATGGATCCGAGACCTGGGTGCTCAATAAAAAGCACTCTGAACTCTTAGCCGCGTTCGAGAGAAAGGTCTTAAGGAGAATTGTTGGCGCCGTATGTGAGGGGGGACGCTACAACGATGAGTTGTACGCAATCTACCTTGCAGCTAATATTGTAAAAAAAATCAAGCTCGGAAGACTCCGGTGGGCGGGACACCTAGCTCGAATGAGCAAAGAGGAGCCTGCCCGGAAAGTCCTTTGTGGCAGGATGTATGGAAGGAGACAGCGCGGCAGACCTTGTCTGCGATGGAGGGATGACGTAGATCAGGATGCCCAGAGCCTGGGAGTGCCAAACTGGATGGCATCGGCTCGAAATCGGGACCGGTGGAGAGATTTGTTAAATAAGGCCAAGCGTGGATCCCGGTTGTGGTGCCAATGATGATGATGATGTATAATTGCCGTTTTCCACAGCCCGGAAAAATATGCATTATTCAACACGTTGTTAATCAAAACTGTGTATATATCTATTGCCATTAGGGGAAGGTGTTTGAGGATGATGTTAGGTACTCCATCTATTCACACTGACTTTTTGCGTCTTACTGAGTCGAAGATACTCTGAATTCGTTTCCTCGAAATTAATTAATAACCATTGGCAATAATGTCAATTGACAGATTATCGCCACTGAATTCGGTAAAACCGGGATTCTCCGATTACCAACGTGAAATTTCATTTCGGAGGTGCAGGTGATTCAGTAGAGCTCTGTCCTCCAAGTCGTTATGAATGCTTTCCTGAAAGACAGCTCCCACAGAGTTCGCCTTTTCCAAAGGATCTTCGATCATGAAGAACTCACTATTGAGGATCCCGTTCTCTGCACCTATGCCAGTGTTGATTAGCAGCTGCTTGTTTACATCAGTACGTGGAATTTGGCGACACTATAAAGAGGTTATGTTGGTGCTCCTCAGGTGCATAGATCGCAATCGCATACAAACCCCTTCCTTGCTGCATACCCCTACGATACAGGCTGCCAGCACCCGGAACCTGCGCACTTCTCCACTATATATAATTTTGTGATGGATTCCTTTTCTAATAAAGATTGCGAGACCTCCCCGTTGAGGGGAGTTAGGTCGATCTCTACGTATAATATCGTAGCTTACTGTCCGCCTACATTTGCTGTTCTCTTTTCTCCATTGTTAATTTTCGCGGTTGGCTAATTCTTGGGTGTAAAATTCCGGACTGAATGATAATAATCTAAATCGAGTCGTATGATCTTGTGGTTGGTTTTATTGGATATTTCATCGTAACAAGAGGTTAAAATGATGGTTCTGTTAAGTTTGTCTTCTGTCGCACTAACTCCGTTGACTTCGCCTATAATTTCATTGATATTTTGCAAAGTAACGTCTGCATTCTTAATGCTTTCAAGTACCTGCTTATTTAAGTGACTCGTTCCTTTATGTGTTCTTCCATGCCGTTATTAATTCTGTTCTCATTTTCTAAGATACTATGAATCGCTGTCGAATATTACTCGGTTATGCGAACCGATGAATTTTATTACAGGGAATTTATGATAAGGCAAGAAAGAGCTCTTACAGGAATTGTATGCGAAGAGATGCAAGAAAAGGTAAGAATTCTTTTACTGAAGCTTTTTAGATTATACCTTAGATAATCCTAGATGCGTAAAGCATTTAAGCTGCTAATGCGATTGCATTAGCGAAATTATGTGATTGGATGGCAGTTATGGGTTTTTTTTTTAGGTAAGTGAACCGTGGGGTTTGGCGGAACCGCCACGGTCTCTTTAATCATCATCATCGGCACCACAACCGGGAACCGGTCTTGGCCTTATTTAGCAAGTCCTGAGGCTTGTTAAATTTTCTATAATGATTTTTTTTCCGGGCAAGGTCATTAAGTCTTGCGCCAGAGGCTCCCCGACGAGGAATCGAACCCGTGAGGATGTTGGGCTCGGTCCCAAGATATCTGAAAAAGAAAGAAGAAAAATATAAGAATAGTGCGGACAGGGTTAGTTCAAATGTTCTCTAACAACTTGGATGGAGGAATGGTGGGAAAGAAATCATACAAGACCGGTGGGTCTTGAGTGCGGGAGTAAACGCAGATCACGTCTTCGGCCTCTGATAATCTACGCTATGGTCGGTACGTGTGTGTATTTGTGCTGTCTTGTATTGTGTGTGCTGTCTTGTATTGTGCGTGCGTACTTGTAGTGTGTCAGCAGTATACCCTATAGAATGGGTGCAAGAATCCTCTATTATAGAGGGGAATGTTGTTGGCAAGGGTGCTTTCTTCAGTTTGGATTGAAGAAGAAATTGTGGTGCTCGTATCCGAAGAGGTCGAAGGAGAAGGGTCAAGAACGCGAGACTCCCTTACAAGTAGGTTCTCGCTGTTCTGAATGCTTTCGAGGTACTTGTATGCTAATAGTGTCCTCGTTGATAGCGATAATGGAGGCGCCTTCGTATAGATGGAAGTTGTGGAAATTGCGACTGTCAGGCCTCTGATCTTCGAAAATAAAATGCATACCCCTTTTACACAAAACCTCATCGAGATTTGTATTTAAAAATGTGTAATTCTGTGAATTGTCGACGAAACTTTTTTCAGCTATTCACAGAAGGAGGATTCGCTTTAAATTATAAGCTTGTAGGAAGAGTACTGATTTGGAATCACTACAACTACGACCAGGTGTATGGGAATATTTCTTTTCTCGATTCTCATGGGTTTTGTGTTTACGCAGGCTTGAATCATTTTTGGCCGTTATGGATATTCATGCAAAATTTTTGTTTGGCAATTCCCATAGGGTTTGGGTTGTGGAATGTTTTCATGATGCAATATTTTCATTTTGTGCCTCTCACGGGGTTTGGGTTCAAATCGTTTTGATGTTTGTGCTATTTTTACGGGATTTTGTTATTTATTGAGGGCTCCTCGATAGTATAGTGGTTAGTATACCCGCCTGTCACGCGGGAGACCGGGGTTCGATTCCCCGCCGGGGAGCCTCTGGCGCAAGACTAATGACCTTGGCCGGAAAAAACAAATCATTATGGAAAATTTAACAAGCCTCAGGACTTGCTAAATAAGGCCAAGACCGGATCCCGGTTGTAGTGCCGATGATGATGATGATGATGTTATTTATTGATATTTTATCTGATGTCAGCTATGTCGGTTTATTTCTGATGGATGTGTTAATGAATTCATAGTATCCACAACAATATAACAATATATATATTACTACACCCACTATTTCGATAATTTTTATTTTTTTTTTTTTTTAAGATGATTTATATCGATCCTTCTAACGATAAAAATGGATGAAGAAGAAAAGAAGAAGTAAAAAAAAACAATTATAAGTATTGTTGGATCGTAGATTCGTAGGATGCCAATTGTTTACGAAATATCTTAACGTTTATTAATCTTACAATGCAAATTAAAATTACAACAGAGATTAAAAAAAACTTCGTCTATACGTAATCGGGTCCTTTCCTGCCGCTGCCGTCAGCACAACTAACTATATACGCAAACGGAGCCGACATCGTTCGGTATCCGGTCCATGATCAAGAAAATGAATGATTCCAACTCGATTCGAAATTTCCAGGAAATATCGCCAGCACAACGGTTAACTGCATCCCTTCTTGTAGGTGAGTTATTAAATAATTCACCGCACCTCATGTCGCTGATGGATATCCGCTTAACCGTTGGCGACTGTAAATTATAGAACGAATACTGTCAGCTAAGTGACAATTCCAACATATGAGTCGTTACTTTTGGAACTGCACTTTTTTATTCATCGAGTTTTTCAAGAGTTTACGTTTGAATTAATTTATTGGCATTGGCAAAGGTTAATCAATTCGGGTGATGTTTTCAACAGTATGAAACTGTTAAATTGTAATATACAATAACAACTCACACTTTAAGCCAATAACATAGTAATTCACAATTCACACGTACATTTCGGATATCAAAAATAAAGGAAACTGCAAATGTCAACATACACCATGAACTATCAACAAGTAGTAAACATTTTTATTAAAAATTTCATTTACTAAGCTGGCGAAGTTCAAAAGGTATCGTTACTTGCTTGATATGCTCATCGCGTACACATATCGTATTTCTACAATCATCTGAACAAGATAAGATTTTCATTTTCTTTTCCTTTTCTGAACAATTTGTTTCTGAATACCAGGTGCCCCACGAGAGCCATTTTGGTCCCCAGACGATAAGATGATATATAAAAACATGTCATCCAGTTATAAACTGACTTATATAACTTTTCGAGGTGGTACCAAAAGATCTTTGTGGAGCTATGCATGTTTGAACGTCAGTATATTGTCTATTCTAACCTCAATTGCCATCTCCATAAATCATTTAGTCTACAAAGAGTCTGTAGCGACTCTAACAGACAAACACAACGACACGCCACATGAACACGAAAATCATATTTAAGACCATAGCTCCAAAATAAAATCGAAAAAAAATCATCCGAGACATATACCATAGTAATTAGCATTACAATCCCACAGTTTCATTAGTAGTCGAGAAAAACACATCATCATCTACACACGGCCGTGGTCTGGTGCTTTGATGTTTCTCTTTTCATTAATCGCCGTGTGTTTTCTGACGTAATTTCTAAGTCAATAAGAGTTCTATCCTATCTCAATTGGAGGAGGATTCGTAACGAGGACGTCCCCAAATAGATTGTACCTCTCAAGCTCACCGCTTTTTACTTTCGAGTGTTTTTTTTTTTTAATTTCATTTGACTCAATTTTATTTCTCTTTTCTTATTTTTTATTGTATTTTTTAATTTACATCTTATTTATTTATCCTTATTCGTTTGAAAAGAGTAACAATATTTATATGATAGCAAAAATATGAAAGAGAAATTCCCCATATCCTTAAGATTTCATATTAATTTTAAAAAAGTATCTGAATCTATTCGTGTACTATTCTACAGAATTTTACAAGGTGGTACTTTGTGTGGGTTCATCGATCGCTATTTTCTCAGGCCCAATATTGAATAACTGTTTTGCGAAACATTTAGCATGTACATTATATTGTAATTGTACTTATATATTGGACTTCAAAGTCAACTTCTGTACGTGTTGATGCATTAGCGAATAAAGTGCCCCAATGGGTTCCATTTTCAAGGCCAAGGGAATACGCCAAATCGATTGGTGTATTACCGAACATTAGTAAAGTATTCGAGAAGATTGTAAATAAATCCCTCCTAAAGTGGTCAATGATAAAGACATTATTCCAAATAACCAGTTTGGCTTTAAGGTATGACGCGAAACCTCCGAACCGCAGTCTTGCACATTGAATGGAATACATGCAAGAACCAGTGCATAGGTGCCTGTCTGATTTACATGGAGAAGGCTTTCGACACTGTGTGGATCGAAGGACTATTTTACAAGTTAGCCAGACTAGGTATTTGGTTGGATCAATATCCATATTTTAACAATCATATAGGGGCTATTTTGGCCAAAGCAAAGAGTACTTTAACTATGAGAAGAAGGCTATTTCACAGTAGCTAACTCGACAATAGAGTTAAAGTCATATGCGAATAGGTGTGCAAGTAGAAACTCACATTTTTGTCAAATTCAACCTTATTGGAAAAGATACTTATACAAAGATTAAGTGGTATTTTTTGGTAAGGAACTCCTAAATGTTTTGTAAACTCTTTTTAAGTTTGACCGATTTTCATACAGTAAAACATGAAGTTCTTCGCCATCAAATTTTTTTACTGCATCTATTTATTTAACGACTTATATGTTGACCGAGGGAGTATATTGAGATACAAAATCAAAAATGGACGGTCATCGTTGGGACTAATACATTTCTCCTAACTTGTAGCAAGGTTTTTTATTCCGTCACTAAAAATTCCTCAACCTTTTTTTCGAATTCAACATTTGACATCTGCCCTCACCTCATCGTCCGAGGTGTAATCATTACCCTTCAGGTGTGTCTTGAGTAGAGGAAAAAAAATGGCATGATACGAGATCAGGGGAATATGGAGACTGTGGAAACGATTCAAATTTCCGGTTACGCAGAGCCTTTTAAGTTGCACGCAAGGTGTGTGGACGATCGTTGTCATGTTGCAAAATTACTGGTGCCATGATGCCTTTAACACGACAAACTCGATGTTGGAATCTCTTTTTTTTTATTTTTATTATACTTCTCTCGCGAGAGGCGAAGCTACAGCGGCGGGTGGGCGCCCCAAGATGCCACTAAATAACTGTTGCAGTTCTTTTTGAACAGTTGTAGGTTGTAATGCACCGGGAACACTTGCGTGGGAAGGGAGTTCCACATCTTCCCCGCTCTGTTACGGAACGAGTTCTGATGCAGGGATGTTCGAGCCACAAACGGGTGCGATCCGTCGGATTGTCTTGTGGGGCGCATATAACCCGAATGTTATATTATTCCACACCACCCAGTTAACACACATTTGAAAATAACCACTTTTTGTTTTTTATAATTAAAACTAAGCTTTATTAATAAACCATATTACTTGGTCGAATAGGAATTATTTTCAAAAAGCGCCCTTCTTTATGTTTTGTATTTTCAAATTAATTCAATTCACCACTGTTTGCACAAACTATTATTTTATATATAGAAATAATAAGCACACACCGGAACGCACCTGAAGTTGGTTAAACACGAAGCAATACTCTTAGTTAAGACACTGAACTGATAGCAACTAGAAATTCAGTCGATATATTAAAATAACCCGACACACGATTTTTCAACCTCAGCACGTTACTTGCTTGTTGCCAACTCTTGATATTGAGACTGCTGCTGTTGTAACTGCTACCGTCCTTTATTGATCAGCTGCTGTTGTTTTATCTGCTTTGCCGTTTTTTGGTTGATGTTGTGATTTATTATTATTTTTGTTTTTATTTATTGATTTTAGTTTGAGTGGTTTTTTATGTTATTATTTTTATATGTTTTTGTTAATATTTTATTATGAGTGTATCTTATTATTGTGGTTTATTTTTGTGTTAATGTGGTACACTTGTGTGTTTATTGTTTGTATTTATAATCACTGTTGTCTTTTATTTTGTTTCACTGATTTTGTGTGTTTAATGTTAGTTTTTACTATTGTGTTCTCAGCTTTTAGTTATTTAATTTATTTTAATATTATACTTGTTTTATTTTATTTTATACGATGTTGCAGTACGTAGGTTTATCGTAGAGACCAAGGTTTTTCAAGGGCTTACAAGTATTGAACTCGGGCTTCCTTGATCCTACCGGCTGCGCCATTGTAAAGTAACTGTTCGTCACCCTTTGTGTACACCACACACACTTGTCACACATTTAAAATAAAACACTCTTTGTTTGTTTTATATTTAAGCTAATTTTTATTTCTAATCAACACACACATATATTCCTCGATTAACACACATAGAGGTCACTTAAATTAGTTCCTAATTTTACGTATATTCCTCTGTCGACACAGTTAGAAGTCACTTAAAGTTGTTCCTTATTTCACATAAGTTAATTGACGAAACTCTATTAAGTTGGAGTACTGTAGCATTCTACGGACGCACAATTCCGCGCAGGTAAGGTTCCTACCTTCAAAGAACTTACTTACCTGATAACGCAGCACACGTGCCCACAGACACGCGGCCAATAGTCATTACAATACCTGTAATAAAGGCTACACGAAAGCGCAACAACGTTGAACCCGATAGCAAAAACCAAGGAACTTAACGTTCAAAAGCTTCCAAGATCGAGTTCAACGCATCCATACATGGTATTCTGCCCAATTCAAAAGGGCAGCTAAAGCATCGCTTCTAAGCAATGCGTCAAATGCAGCAAGCATCGCATACAGATCTCCCATCTTAAACATCTGCACGATGTTTTCAAGGAATTACCATTTTCGGTAGATAGACCGAACAACGAATGCATACGCTGGTAGCTAAATGCAATAAAGCATATCGCCTATCCGCTGCCAAATTGTAAACAACCGTAATTATCCCAACAAGATAATTCGGAATAGTTACGAGAGTAAAGCCAACAAAGGAAATACTCCGGTCCCACGATTCCTTTGTAGAATTTCACACCCATTAGAAGGATCTAATGGATTTCGGTTGTATTTGCAAAAGGCAAACAACTACGAGCTGTACGCCCGAACAATCATCTCCGTCCTGCGCGCCAGATGTTCTGTGCAAACAGAAGGCCGTGGAAATGAAATTCTACCCGCGATAATAAGGATGTATGCGTCGATTGACTTTTCCCTTTTCAGGCATCCAGATTACCCCTGGGGAATAAATAACATGCTGCTAACAGAGATTCGGATATTCTGTTGGCAGATCTAAAGAAAAAAGTTGTCTGCACAGATACAGATGGACAATTTGTATCTGGGTATCTGAGTAGGCAGACAGACAGTCTGATTTTGATAGCCAGCGAGACGAGAAGTCTCTTTCGAAAGACCGGTAGAAGTAAGAGAGATTTTTATCGTCACCGGGACGAGAAGTTTGAAGAGGTCGAACGGGAGTCGAGATTCTGTGGCAATAGTAACCGCGACTTAGTCTTATAAAATTTCAAAGAGAAAGTGAGTCGAACGTGTGTCGGTTGTCGCAGCGAATGCAAAATAAAAAGCATCTCAAAAAACGCGCGTTGATCAATTGGTGTGAACTGTGTGATGATTAATAAACAATAAACAAGTAATAAAACTAAAAGGTGTTGTGTACCATTTATTGACTGTGTTCGCTCCGCTGGTATATTTTTCCTCCACGGTAAGCAGTGTTCGGCGGAACACTACGACATCATCCAGCAGGGACCTTACGAAATAATCCGCCAAAGTACCCTTAAATGTCAGAGCACAGTGCGAGAAAGCGGAAAGAGTAGAAGTGGATAAGGAAAGGAGATATCGATGTACATTGGTCTTAAATGCCGAGATATTACAACGACGAGAAAACACATGATCAGGTAGAGCATTCCACATGTCTCTATGTTTATTTCTGCGCCTGAAGTTGACTTTTAAAGTGAATTTATGAGCAATCTCAAATTGACGAGTATCCCGAGAAAATCTCTGAAGAGGCGGAACACTTTCAGCAAGTTCATTGGAACAACGACCGTGATAATACCTATAGAAAAAAGACACACATGATACGCTTATGTCCTAACGACGGAATCGATCGACTTACAGCTGGCTTCCGTTTTTGCATCCTATCGAGCACGTGTAGTGCATTCTTGGATGCGCCTGACGAAATATGGGAGTTGAACTCCATTTTAGGACGAATATGCGCGTCGTAATAGTAATATAGGCATTATGGGGTATAGTAAGAATATACGCCTTGACAAGAATACGTCTTCGTCTATACGTTACCAAGCTCGGGATTAGTCGCCATAGACTTGGTTCAAATCACACTCTTCACTATTGCCGCAAAACGCTGTAACCCCATTCTCTTAGTTTTAGTATATAACGACCTAGGTGTCAGCTGCGATAGGTACCGCCTGTAGAACTTCAGGTTCTACTATGAGCAAATACTATCCAAACCAAGTCATACGTTTCGTTTCATAAAACGTAGGTCGTTTTAACTTGCCGTATATCATTTTGTTGTGGTCAATGAACGGTTAAAGGCAAAAGGTGAACACTTTTATTGTGGTACACAGAAAATGTCCAACTAGGAATCATTTTTCAGATTTTTTTTTTTCAAAGAAAAATCTGCGTTTCATAATGATACATACGAATGTTTTGGTCAAAACGCATACTGGGGACCTAAGGTTTGCACACTTTAGGGACTAAATCATAATTTTATTATGATCTCAAGAGTAATAATGTCAACAGGTTTGGATATGTAGTGCTTGCACTGTTTTTGTAAACTTTTATTCTCTTTTTGTTTCTCTTCCTTGCTCTTTTTCGTGATGTCTTCCTTTCCCTCCACCCACTCGCTCTCTTTCTAATTATCTCACATTCTTTTAGTGCCCTTTATTTGTCAATTTTTAGATACGATCCACTGTCGTACGATATACAGAATTTTTGAACACATCATCTAAGGTGGATAATGCATATGTAATATTAGCAATGTCATGTGACAAATAAATATGTAACATCAAACGATTTTAATAAGTCATCACGTTATCATGTGACATGAATTTATTCATTCCTAAACTTCGTTTAAAGAGGATCTTAGAGATGGTTTCATATTGGCAGCCATGTATGCATTAGAGTTGAAATAAATTGTCACAAATATTCCATAAAAACGTTCAAGGTCCGTCGTGTTTTGCATTACCTGTTTTGAGAGAAAATAGAAAAATTATGTTTTTTTTTTTGCTGTAGCAATGTTCTCTACAGCGATACCTGCTTTCCTAACATTTGCATAGCCTGCTTTGGAGAACACATTAATTAGTCAAAAAATCACCTGCCTAGAAATTACTACATTTATTTAAAAAGCAGACAATTTACCAAGTTGCGAAAGCTCTTAAGGTGTTTAAATCTCTTTATAAATCTATATAAATGCAACTGTATGACCCTTGTCGCATTCAAATATCGTTACTGCTTTTGGTACAGTTCCGGATTTATTTTCTATTCTAGAATGATGGACTCTAGATCATTAATCACTATTGATGACAATGGGATACAACTCGAAAGGAGAGGCCTTCGATCATTTTCGCACATCTCCTACTAATAACATCCTATTTAGAAATTAATACTAATTAATAATGGTATGTAGCTTTCTGGTTTAATGATTAATTATGTAAGAGTCAATTATGAGCAAAATTCGATATTTTTATGGATTTAGTTGTATTGTAGTAAAACAAGCAACTTTAAAGATCAGAAAAAAAATTTTTTTTTTATTAGACTTCTCTCGGGAGAGGCGAACCTATAGCGCCGAGTGGGTGCCCCGAGATGGCATCAAATAACTGTTGCAGTTCTTTTTGAACAGTTGCAGGGTGTAATGCTCCGGGAACACTCACGTGGGAAGGGAGTTCCACATCTGCCCCGCCCTGGAACGGAACGAGTTCTGATGCAGGGATGTTCGCGCCGTTAGGAGATGAACCCCAAACGGGTGCGATCCGTCGGATTGTCTTGTGGAGCGCATATAAACATAACTGCGTGGAACAATACCAAGAATCTACAAAGAACAGTACCCGTGATAACATCTGTAAAACAGGCAGAGGTCGACTACGCGCCTTCGATGTGATAGCGACTGTAGTCCCGACGTCAGAACCGAGTCCCCGATCAGGCGGATCGCTCGTCTCTGTATGCTCTCAAGTAAGTCGAGGGTATGTTTAGGAGGCGAACTCCAAACATGAGAGCAATATTCAAATTCTAATTTGGGATTTATATAGGAGAAGAAGTTGGGCCGGAGTAAAATATTTCTTGGCTCTAAAAAGATAGATCAGTTTTCCTGCGGCTGACTTGGCGATACTCGACACGTGTTTATGCCATGATACATTCCCACAGACCGTGACGCCGAGCAATTTCAAACTTTCCCTGGCCTCGAGGGCCCGGCCATTCATCGACAGCTGTGGTACCGATAATCCACTTTTCTTTGTGAATGTTGTATACTGTGTCTTCGTTGCATTGAAGTCGACGAGATTGGCCCTTCCCCACTGCAGGACCCTATCTAGATCCTGATTCAGAGAGTCAATCTGTCTACATCTCAGCTGATGCGGCACAGATGCACCAATCGGCCGAACACTCGAAAACGAGGAAACAAGCGTACTATCATCCGCAAAACTGAACACTTTGTTATCCGTTGTCTCCAACAAATCATTTATGTGAAGCAAAGACAAGGTTGGAGCCAAAATAGATCCTTGGGACATCCCCGAATTAACAGGATACAGATCCGAACACTCGCCGTCCACAACAACCCGGATCGATCGATTCTCGAGGAAGCTCCTCGTCCAGTCGCAAAGCTGTTGGGAAAGTCCATATGAACTAAGTTTGCTCAGCAATGTCCCGTGCCAGACGCGGTCAAAAGCCCTGGGGATCGAGGTTTGAATTCGCGGAAAATAAATTCGCGAACACATTAGCTTTATCCTTTGAATTCGTGACTAACGCCCCGCTATCTGTCACCAACGGGAGGAAAGAGGAGTTTGTGAAGTTACCGCTGACAGCTTTTGCCATTGACCAGAAGGAGCGCGACCCAGTTGAGCACCGAAGGAGCTTACTGATCGCCCTGTCGTTGTGAGCTTCCTTCGCGGTATCAATCGCCTGGTTGCACGCGTTTCTGATTCTAACAAAATTCGCTTTGCTAACATCGGTCGGATTGGAGCGCCATTGCTTAAAAGCTCTATCGTTTGCCGCTGTAATCTGCTTGCATTTTTTATCAAACCAAGGTTTATCAGAGGAACTTCGTTTGATGGAATGTGGAATATACATCTCCATCCCCAGAAGAATAATCTCTGATACCGACTCCGCGCAATCGTTAACATAGGAGTCTCCGAAGCACACCTCGGACCATGGAAAGAATTAGAAGAAATCTCGCAAACCATCCCAGTTAGCAGCCCCATACTTCCATACATGGCGAAGCTGCCTAGGCCGGTTATTCGCTTGATATGCAAGTGCTTGCGCGGCAGATACCAAGCGGTGATCTGAGTGAAACCTCTACGGTATAAATACTCGGCTCGGATGTCAAAAACAGATCCAGGGTTTTCGCATAATCGCCTTGGGCATCCGGCACTCGCGTTGGCTCTCCCACGAGTTGAGTCAAGTTGTGGCTTACAGCAAATATCTCCGCCAGCCTCCCAGCCTCGTCGGTTCTGTTAGAATGTAACAACCAGGTGGAATTGTGCACATTAAAATCGCCAAGGACAACAATTTCAGAAGCTGAGTGGTTGATCTGTATCCAGTGGATGGTATGTGAAATATGTTCGAAAAATGTTGCCGGTCGATCGTCATTCGGGGGGCGGTAAAGACAACAAAAAAATTTAACGGAATTCCTCAGCACGACCCCCAACCACATGATGTCCATATTATTGTGTTCCAACGCCTCCATCCTCTAGCAAGCCAGATCGGACCGCGTGAAGACGCAGACTCCGCCCTTAAAACGGAATCTCGAATATAAGTCGTATCCTGAGCAACGAAGATATCTCGAATCAGTTGACGAATCGACCTGGGTCTCAGTTAGGGCAAGGATATCAGGTTTCGTTGTTTGTAAATATTGGTGGACGGCGTTTACATTGGTATTGGTGAAACCTATGCCCCTGATGTTACAAAATGCCGTCACCAGTCGAGCGTGGGCAGAGCCTCGAGAGCGAGCCCGGTTATGTGATGACGAACCTCTTAAAGTTCCATTAATTATCATGATATCTGCATGATGTTCCCCCCGACATAGTCCCCCCCACCCCGGAGATCCGAATGGGAGACGAGTTTATCTCCGGAATTCTTTATATCAAAAGGTACTATCATGATTTATCTCCGTGTCAGTCCGGGCCATCACCCACACATCCGAAACACCGTCGAAGATTTCTCTCGGCGATATCGCGGAATGTACAGCGTGACGGGGTGGCATCTCACCTTGGGACCGACTACCACCTAACCAACCTTTTCTCGAACCGGTCCATCAGCCAAGCTCCAAAAGATGGCCAGGGATTTCTCCCGACCATTTCACGGAGCCTAAAGCTTGATGGGGTGGTATTCCACCGGGCGGACAGGGCGTTGAGACCCCGACTACCACTCGGCCTTTAGTCGCCTCTTACGACAAGCTGGCCTAGCTGTGAGTATATTCTAACGCACTACTCACAGGGCTGAATTGAACTTACTTCAACTAAAAAGTACAGATTTTCCATTTAAAGGAAATCAATGTTAGGAGTTACAATTCACAACAAAATCGGTGATAAAATTAAAGAATGACGATTTGAGGCGATTCCAGATATTTTTTGAAATATGAGTAATTCTACTATTTTACAATCGCAAGAGTCAAGTTTTGTAAAGAAAATTAAGTACATCTGTGGGGGTTCTCTACATCACACGGAGAACCAACCCACAACCCTAACCTGCAAATATGCAAAAATTAAATCCTCAACGGAACATTAGCAAGTATACCAAGCCGCACACATTTCTCCGAAGTTCATATGCCTTAACAAAGCGTATATTCAAATCCTCAACGGAACATTAGCAAGTATACCAAGCCCCACACATTTTTCCGAAATCCATATGCCTTAACAAAGCGTATATTCAAATCCTCAACGGAACATTAGCAAGTATACCAAGCCGCACACATTTCTCCGAAGTTCATATGCCTTAACAAGCGTATATCCAAATCCTCAACGGAACATTACCAACCGACTAAACCGCGCACATTTCTCCCGAAATTATCTCGGTTAACATTTCTATCTAAACGATACCCCTTTCTTGCACCCAAGCAATTTCAATTTCCTGGTATACACAACCAACGAATCCAACTTAGCTTATACGGCAAGGATTCGCTGGAACCAAACTCATATGCAGTAGAGAGAGAGAATAAGATCTTATGACATAGCCGAGTGGTGGTAATTAAGTAGATTCAAGTGACAAGGTTGCGATCTTTACGATTAAGTGTGTGAATTAATTGTACCAAGTTAAGCCGAACGGTGCGGGGGCAGAATAAAGAACACATTTAAAGGAACGTCAACAAATAAGACAAGTATTTTCATTTCCCTTGGCACCACGAACTTCCAACGACGGTTGCGACGAACACGTAAGTAGGACGGTAGTGAAATAGTGCCATACGTTGGCGCACAGCAACCACACCCCCACACATCTACTTTCTAACCCTCTACACCCAAGTTTGTGAACATAGAACAAACAATAATTTTCAGTTTGTTGTAGATGTTTCGTCATCTCACTGAATCAACCAATCTTGTATTAAGCGTTCTTCAAACATAATAAATGCCCAAGTTCTCTGAGTTGGTAATCGCACACTATCACACATTTTAAAACTTCCCGACCTCAACGTGAAGATAGCAGCACTCGTCACTCAAACGACTGTCAAATAAAAACTACCCGTCCAAAATGGCTGAAATTTTGGTGAGTAACTGTCAAAAGATGCACAACTATATTCACTAGCTTTTATTGACGGGTGCCGCTATTTTCATGTTGAGGTCGGAAACTTTTCGGCCCACACTCGTACATTGAGTAAGGTATAATGTCTTCTACTAAATTTAAAATTTCGATTTTCAACTAACAACAACTCGAAATCAACAAATTCAAGAAAAGTAGCAAAAATAACAGGAAATATGATAAAAAAAAATAATATGGCTTCAATAGTATCCTATAGCAATCTAATCTTATCTAATCCCTTATATTATGAAGTTGTACGTCAGTTTGGAATAACATAAACATGTGAAATTGGACAAAGAAAAACTGTTTAACGTCTACAGTAGTTATAAATCCTCCACCTAGATGTGTGCAATTCTATCCAAATTAATTGTGAGATCTCCTTGAAAACTTATATTCCTGCAGGCAAACCCATATTCCTAAATATTCTGAATTTCTTTTTCCACTAAACGTGAAGGGCTGCTATCCAATCATTCTGATCAATCGTTCATCGCAAACGTAGAACCCACACAATAAATATGGTAGCGGCATTAGCCGAGCCACTTTTTCTAGCCTCGCTGCATACATTAGCCGGAATCAGACAATTTTATAAATCAATTGGTCTCAGTTTCTCTCAGCCGATGGTCATTTATGGTATATCACCCAATCATACCCCACAACGACTCCCAAAGTTCTGCTTCCCAATGGTATCCCGTGAATGCTCCAAAAAATTGAAAAATCACAACCACTAGTACATCACTGTTTACAAACTTCCAATTTTATACAATCAAGGGACTCGGATTGCGGGCGCAACCTAGAATTTTCGACAGAAGACTAAGAGAAAAAAGATCAGTGGGAAGACCGTGCCGGTGATGGGAAGATAATGTAAAGCGTGACCTTATAGAAATTTGATAGGGAGTCGAAGCGTGGAGAAATGCACAGGACAGGGAACGGTAGCGTACCCGAATTAATGAGGTCATAATTTTTCGACTCTCTACAGGCCAAAAAGAAAAAAAAATAGCAGGCGCAATAATATGTAATTACATTACATTTGTTTATTATTAAATAACTTGTGCTTGCAGGCGCGGAATTGGCGACCACTGGTCTGGAACATCACATAAAACATATACCTCTACCTACCATTCTTGCGCGATAATTCCAACTTAGTATGCATATAACGAAAAACGAATATCATTCAGCTCAACAAAAGATGGAAGAAAGATGGAAAAAGAAATCCATGATTTTTTTGCTAGATGACTGTAGTGATATGTATCTCTTTAGGAATTAATCAAACAATTTCAAATTTATGCTTGTTGGAAAAGTGACGATCCGTATCAAAAAAGATTTGACAGTTTTTCGATTTTGGTTGTAAGTTATTGAGTGTAAAATATGGAAACTGGCAAAGAGAACACTCGACATATTTTACAATTTTACTTCCATAAAGATAAAAAATCTCCTTAATTGCGGGTGTAGTCGATTCTAGGTGGGAGCGAACATACAGGGCAAAGTCTTTGCTTTCTACCCGGCGAAGGCCAGGACGATCCTTGTCCCTGTTCAAACCGAGTTGACATGCAGTCTCCACTTGACACCCGTGCATAGCTACTTTGACACGCGCCGAGTAGTGATCCAATGCATGCAGCGACATCCTAAGAAAGCTAGGCGCGAGGGTAATAACCTTGCCCAAAAAAACAAATTATTATGGGCAATTTAACAAGTCTCGGATATGGTCCGGATACCGGTGGAGACTTGCTAAATAAGGCCAAGACCGGATCCCGATTGTAGTGCCGATGATGATGATGAAAGATAAAAAATCTCCGTAAATGGGGGTGTAGTTGATTCTGTTCCGGTATCTTTGATGATACCTCATGCAGATAGAGCCATGGTCGAAAACATCTACAAAATGAGAAATGATTGAAGTAAGCCGGCGTCGTAGAATTGTTAAAGAGTTCGATTTCGTTGGAATCAACACAATTATTAAATGGATTACGACTGGGAATGGGAAATAGGTCACAAATGACAATATTGTGGTTAATTAACGATTGGAGAAGCAGCTCAAACGGTGACCAAAAGACAGCTAACGGCCAGTAAGGTCTTGCTGTGTATTTTGTGAGATTAAAAAAAAATTGTTATGGGTTATTATATAAGAGATGTTGTGTTCCGTAAGGACACGAGAGTACAAACATCTATAAGGGTCGCCGACAACTATGGCATATTTGGTTGGGAAATTTTGATGCATCCAACTTATAGTGCGAACCTAACACCAAGGTTATATCAGAGATGAATCCATAAGGACACGAGAGTACAAAAGTCTATAAGGGTCGCCAACAACTATGGCAGATTTGGTTGGGAAATTTTGATGCATCCAACTTATAGTGCGAACCTAACACCAAAATTATCATCTTTTTTTATTCCTAAAAATCTACCGTAGTGATAGGAAATTGGTATCAAGAGAAGCCTGTGGAAATGGCTTCGTGGAGCTTCTAGCCAATATTGATCAGCGATTCTGTGAGAGAAATGGCAACAATTATAAAACAAAATGGTGCATGTCTTATCCATGTCGGTCATTGCATACATAAAACTTGAAATCAACGTTTTTTTTTTTTTCCAAGAACGTAAACTTACTGACTAATAATACATAGCAACGTTTTTTTAATCGATTTTTCTTGTTTTACTTCTAACTATACAGATCCTCGAACGAACGATTGGCCTCTGATCAAGTCACCCGTGCCAACCCTATCCATTCTAACAGCTTACCTATACTTTGTGCTGAACTGGGGACCTAAGTATATGGCTAATCGGAAACCATTCCATTTAGAGCGAACTCTCATCATATATAACTTTATACAAGTGCTAGTTAGCGTATGGCTGGTGTATGAGGTAAATAAATTAACTACTTTAAAGCTATACTTTTTATTGTAACAATTTTATTTGAAAAATTGGTCAGACAATCCATTATTTAGTCAGGGAAGATGTAGCGCGGCAAAACCCCTGGACTAAATAAATTTCTCTTTATTAGATATTATATATACAACTGAACTATTCACAGTAGCACTTTTAATTATTAAACTATGTATGTTATATATGATTCTGATTTCGGATTCTAATTTTTACTTCCAAAGGGCTTAGATGCCGCTTGGTTACGGCACTATAGCTGGCGTTGTCAACCTGTGGACTGGTCAAACTCATATCAAGCGTATAGGGTAAGGTTTTCAAAACGGTCGTATATAGTTCACCTATAGGTATATAAAACACCCTTGCTCCACAGGAAGCCAGATGTGTTTACGTATACTTTTTGGCGAAAATTTCGGAGCTCCTTGACACAGTTTTCTTCGTATTAAGAAAACGGGACAGGCAGGTAACCTTCCTGCATATGTATCATCACACTGTGATGCCAATGATATCCTGGGGAACAACGAAATATTATCCTGGTGGACATGGAACATTCATTGGTCTAATTAACTCATTTGTACACATCATCATGTATGCCTATTATTTGCTGTCGGCTTTTGGACCGAAAGTACAGAAGTATTTGTGGTGGAAGAAATACATAACTAACCTGCAAATGGTGAGGATAGCATAACGTATATTTCAAGGATATTTTAAACATTTTATATTTTGACATTAAATTTAACATTTGCAATGATTTTTTCTTACTTTCTTAGATTCAATTCTGCATGGCATTTATTCATCAGATTCAACTGCTATTTACTGACTGTGGCTACCCAAGGTGGTCGGTTTGTTTTACACTGCCAAACTCGATGTTTTTCTATTTCCTCTTTAAGGACTTTTACCAAAAATCATACAAAAAGCAGTTGGCGCAGAAGCAAAGCAAAGAACTTTGTGACAACAATAATTGCATCACTGCCAAGGATCAAAACCAGATACCGACTGAAAGAGCATTAGAGACAAAGAAGGTTCTGTAGAACCTCCACGATCTTATTTTAAAGTAGTTTTGTCGATCTAATCATTATGGCTTCCAATTCGTACTGAAAATCATAAAGTTTACCTGTATATAGCTAGAGGGGGAGTACTCTCTTCGTTTACAAAATAAACCTTTCGGATTTAAAGGGCTAAGTACCATTATTAAAGTTAGTATTAGTGTCTTAAGTCTGTCAGTAGTTGTATAAGAAGTGTTTTCTTATTGTAAATGTTTATGTTTTTTTGTAATTGTTTTTCTGAAGAATTTGAAGAATGTTCAAAATAAAAACTCTATTGAAATCTCTATTGAAGATTTTTATTAATATTGTACTATAAATCGCTAAATAATAAGTAGGACCTAGATTTTAATTACTGAGGATCGCAAATAAACCAATTTTATATAAATTATACATTTGAATTGCCTTGGTTTTATTTTATGGTTTATGATTTATGCTATATCTTCCCATATTGTGCAGAATTTTCTGTGGGCGACAAAAAACTCTGGAGGTAAGAGAATAAATGATGCCATATATCAGGGCGCCAAAAGCGCATATGTATATATGGGGCACTCATGATGAATGCACGAAGGCAATTGAATATTTCCATCAATATATAGTAATTTGTATACAAATATGTTGTGAATAATTATTGAACGAATAAGTCTATCAGTTGAATGTCAATACCAAATATATATGCTAAGAGAGATTATTCTCTTTACTTTTGCTTTTGTACCACTTGAGGATACTGTGTGTACGGATATCAGGTAGCTCTGGAGCAGGAGTTTTTTGCATTATTTGTCATCTCATTCTCATTTTTTATTAGTTTTCATTTTTTTTTTCTCATTTTTAGAATTGTTTGTACGTAGTTGCTTTGTACAGTTTGAGTTGGACACAATTTTCTTCATATCACATATCTTTCTCCTTGTATTATAAGACTTTTGTAGTCTTTTTTATACAAATTGGGTGTGACAGTTAATGTATCTATCATTTATTTCTCCTTTTTTTTATTAGTTTTTATTATGTGAAGTTGTTTTTGTACAGATTGTGTTGAATATATTTTTTCTTTATTCTCATTTCTTTCTCATTGCATTATTTAACTTGAGTGTTTGCACTCGTTTTTATCCAACTTAAGTTTGACTTATTACTGTGTACATAGGTTTTAACGGGGCTTTTTTTTATCTTTATTTCGCATTTCTTTTTCCTTTTTGTTTTTGTTTCCATATTCTTTTTCTTTTTAGTATTCATTTTGTGTTGGTTATTCATTGATGACTTTGTTTTTGTACATAGTTGGTTCTGTATAACTTGACTGTACATTATTGTTCTTGTTAAAAACAACAACTTTATCTGTTTTAGATAGATTGCCCGGAGATATTATAAAGGGCATTTCCATTGATTAATTCAACCGAATCTCTTTGTAAATATATAACAAATATGACTTCATTGCAATGAAGACACAATATACAATATTCACAAAGAAAAGTGGATCATCGGTTCCACAGTTGATGATGAATGATGGCCCGGCCCAATCGAATCTGGGGAAATCATGAAATTGCTCGGCGTCACGGTCTCTGCGAATGTATCGTTGCATAAACACGTATTGGTGTCGCCAGGTCTGCCTCAGAAAACCAGAATTATCTTTAGAGCCAAGAAATATTGTACTCTGGCCCAATATTTTCTTCTGTATAGATCCCAAATTCACACAAGTGCTCGCATATGCGGATGACATCGCCGTTCTGGGCGATAATCTAGAGACTGTTAGTAAAAACTGTGAAATCATCATGCAAGCGGCAGAAGAGGTGGGCCTAGAAATAAATGAAGACAAAACAAAATACATGATTACGGCGAGAGCAGGTGGGTCTCAGAGAACACATATAAACGTCAGAGGTAAGATCTTTGAAAAAGTTAAAGAATTTAAATATCTGGGAACGATACTGACGGCCAGTACCGAAATGTCGAAGGAAATTAACAAGAGACTGCATTCCGGCAACGCGAGTTGGCACGCAGTCAGTAAACTGCTGAAATCCAGACTGCTATCACGTAACATAAAGCTCCGTGTCTATAGAACCATAATCATGCCGATTGTTCTATATGGATGCGACGCATGGCCTCTCACAAAACGGGAAGAAAACAAATTCCGCGTATTCGAGAATAAAGTTTTGAGGGGCATCTTTGGAGGTAAATATGACGAGGAGGCAGGACAATGGAGGAGACTCCATAACCACGAATTGGAAGAGCTATATCGCAAACCTACAATAGTGAGAGTAATCAAGTCGCGAAGATTAAGATGGGAACGATAGGGCCGTGCATAGAATTCTTGACGGTAGACCAACGGGAAAAAGACCGGTAGGACGGCCGCGACGGAGATGGGAGGACAATGTTAGGTTTGACCTTGAGGAGATCGGATCGAATGGTGAAGCGTGGAAGGAGAGTGCCCAGGACAGGGAAGGATGGCGAAGCCGAGTCGGTGAGATCATGAACTTCCGGGTTCCTACAGGCCAATAAATAATAATAATAATAATAGATCCCAAATTAAACGGCGCTCGAATATTGCTCTCATGTTTTGATCTCCGCTCCAAATCATATCCTCAACCTACTTGAGAGCATACAGAGACGGTCTGATCAGGGGCACGGCGCTGACGTCGGGACTATCGTCGCTATCACATAGAAGGCGCGTAGTGAACCTGTGTCTGTTTTACAGATATTATCACAAGACCGAAAATGCGAACGTCTCTGCATCAGAACTCGTTCCGTTACAGGGTGGGAAATCTCCCGATTCAAAAAGAACGACAACAGTTATTTGGCGGCATCTCGGGCGTCGACTCGCCGCTATAGGTTCACCTCTCCAGAGAGAACTGTAATAAAAAAATATATATTGTGACGCATATGACAATCAGCTGTGATATCTGGCAGGTCTCCAAAATAAAGTACTAGAATATTCTAGAAAGTACCGGAAAGCCGGAGACTATGAGCAGGAGAAAATTCGAGGCTATGGAACGGACAGAAACGAAACGCCGAATCAGAATGAGAAAAAAAGCGGTATAAATACGTCGCACGCAGATCAAGGTGGGAGTAACCATTAAGGAAGCGATAAGTAAAGAAGAGGAGTAAAGAAGCTATGGGGATTAAACGATAAGTTTCGGGAGAAAGAAGAGTCACCGAATTATTAGCGAAATATCAAGGAATGGTTGTTATTAAAGACTAATAAAGTGTTTACAAAGAAAATCGATTTAATGGCTCTTATTTATTAAAATAATTAATCCACCGAACCCTAAGCTCGCTACAATATATAAAAAATGGAAACATGACTATACAATATTCACAAGATTGTCTATAATCTTTAACTCCATCTGGACTACCATCAGCAAGGCTACAGTTAAAAATTGGACCTATTGTAATGGTATTGAGAAAATTATGTATATCGGTTGGACTGTGTAACGAAACAAGACTAATAGTGAGACAGATACAAAAGAATCGATTGATGGCTGAAATATTGACTGGAGATCAAAACGGAAACTTAATCAATACACCTAGAATTACTTTAGGTAGCAAACGACATGTGATTGGTATTGAATAGACTACAATTTCCAGAACGGGAAAGTTTTGTTAGGGTTGGTTCATCTAAATGTAAAAGTAGAACTGGGATCATGATTCTGAATTCCTTAGCTAAAAAATTCACTAAGAACATTGTTTTTAAAGAAGCATTCATGCTAAAACTCTAAATACGCATTTATTTTTGTATCTTACATTGATTTAGTATCACATTAATTAACAGGAATCAAAAGTTTAGTCCGGGAATTTTAAAGTTCGAGTTAAGATTATTAAAAATGATATATGAATGAAATTTGGAAAAGGACATTAGTCTAAGGGAGCTGAGCCTTACCCAACGGTAACGGAAATGGGAGCCAACTGTTACAGGACGATGGACCCACGAAATGACACTAAACGTTAAAGAATGGGCAAATAGTTGTGTTGGTGGCAAGCGAACGGCCACCAACTAATGTAATGCTCTGGAAATTGAATTACGGTTATAAATGTTATCACTAAATATATCGATCACCCGTTCTCATGGTCGTGGTCAAGTTGTGTCAAACCGACGATCAAGCCACCACAGTTGCTTTTACGGTCCGATAGAAATGGTCCGCTACGCGGCTGGTGATGGTATCTCACTTTAGAAATTGGTGCACCTGCAGGTTCGTGGTCCAATTTCGCCTCTGTGCCCACGATTCGCACGGAACAAACGGTCACGGCACACTAACCGGAACACAATGGGAACCACGCAACACCAAACAACATTAACCGCAGCACGAGTTGTAGTCGAATCAGTAAAACGCGGAGATAATTGTTATACAGTCTTTTATTATTCTCAGAATGTTCATGGACACTAAATATAATTAAATGGGGAATAATTTCCATTAGAATTTACATAAAACCATACCGATGCACCTAATGTGCTTGGATTATAATTATAACAGGAAAAGCCAAAAACGATTAAAGCACGTAGCGAAAATTACCAAATTACCAATGACAGCTCAACGATGAAACTGAACTGTCATATGGTTGTTGAGAGTTGTCATGGGTTTTCGTTGGCTGCATTCGGTTGCGAAACCGCAACAAGTTCAATTCAATGTTTATATGTTTTAATGCCTGAACGATATCTGCACAGATTCAAATGCATGAAAAACCGCCTGTCAAGAAATGTGTAAAGCACGTGGAACACATCTTAACCAAATGCAGAAGAATCTAGCGTACTGTGGTCCTCAAACAAATCAACGGGGCAGTAGTCGCGGCCAACATAATAATGCTATGTACATATCACGTGAATTTTAACGAAAATGGAAAAAAGCCATAAACTGGGTTACGAGCTGTTATCCCATCCAGCATATTATCCAGAATTAGCCCCCTTGGACTATATCCTGTTTCTAAACCTGAAGAAAGGGCTGAGCGGATTTATGTCGATTACTTGAGGCCCTTGAGGAAACCTATTATTTGGAAAGAATAAAAAAACTTGAAAAACGCTGGACCAAATTTATCGACTTAAATCGAGACTATGTTAAGAAATAAAATACTTATTTGCTGCAAAAAATACCTTTTATTTAAAAAATTTGTGATTTACAAAACTGCCCTCGTATATATATACCATCATCATCATCAACATCATCTTCATCATCATCATCATCATCAGCACCATCATCATCATCATCATCATCATCATCATCATCATCATCATCATCATCATCATCATCATCATCGGCACTACAGCCGGGATCCGGTCTTGGCCCTATTTAACAAATCTCTCCACCGGGCCCGATTTCGAGCCGATGTCATCCAGGTTGGCACTCCCAGGCACTGGGTGTCTTGGTTTACGCCATCCCTCCATCACAGATAAGGTCTGCCGCGTTGTCTCCGTCCATACATCCTACATCCTGTCAAAGGACTTTCCAGGCAGGCTCCTCTTTGGTAGATGTCCCGGGATCCCCCCCCCCCCCCCCCCCCCCCCCCCCATCTCACACACGGGGCCAACAATTCTCCTTAAGACCTTCCTCACGAACGCGGCTAAGACTTCAGAGTGCCTTTTATTGAGCACCCAGGTCTCGGATCCATACATGAGTACTGATAAGACCATGGTCTTGTACAGTATCAGCCTGAATGTTCTGGATAAATTTCGGGATTTTAAGAGCCTTGATAGATAGATGTTTACAAGGTGCCGCAAAATTAATTATTCAATTTTGTTGTTGAATTACTTTTTTACTAAATAAAAAAAAAAGATTTTTAGTGGTGGAAATCTTTATTTAAACTTTTACAATTTTTCAAAAAAAAAAAATACGGCGCAATCACTCCTCCCGCGTGAACGCCGCAGCACACAGTGGCTTTGTGTGGATGTAATGGCTCTTCGCGCATCACACACGCATTTTCAGTGCCCCAGAAACGAAAATTTTGCTTATTAACGTTACCGCTTAAGTGGAAATGCGCCTCGACGCTCATGATGATTTTCGACACAAAATCGCCCTCTTCGTTGTTGAGATTAAGGATGGCTTAACAGTAATTCGCACGCGACTAATAGTCAGCAGGCATTAACTGATGCACTATTTGCACTTTGTACGAGAACATGTGTAAGTCTTTCACTAAAATTCGCTGTAGGGTCGAGTAGCTAAGCGCCGGAGTGTTTTCCTAGTTGGCGCGAGACAATTAGGAAATCGACGTCGTAATTCACGCTGCGCTAACACCATTGGATTATTAGTCAAAAAAATCTACACAATTATTCCGCGCTCTTGCGGAGTATAGCGCTCCATTGCTTGTCTGTTTGTATATTGCAGCTGTCTAATTCACAAATATCAAAGATGATTGACGTACGACGCCCTTTGCAACATTTTTAGCATCTTCCGATAGGGTGATTAATTTTGCTCCATCTTGTATACATAACATATATATATATAGGGACTTGACAAGGTTTTTTTTTTTAATAAAACGCAAAACATTTGAGATATTTCAAAAACTTTATTATCGGCTTGAAGTACAATCAAAACATTTATGAATGGAACTCGACTTCGTTCATATGGCCACCGCGGACACGTCTGCAGCGGTCGATTCGTTGGACCCAATTTTCGCTGACTCGGCCACACATTTCGGTCGAAACGGACGCTATTTCGCGTTCAATGTTGGCTCTGAGGTCTTCCAACGTCGTCGGATTGTTGGCATAGACCAATGACTTGACGTAGCCCCAAAGAAAATAGTCTAGAGGCGTGAAATCGCACGAACGAGGCGGCCAACCGACAGGCCCATTTCTTGAGATAACACGCTCATCAAACTTACTCTTCAATAATTCGATTGTATCGTGTGCTGTGTAGCTTGTGGCACCGTCCTGTTGAAACCACATGTCGCGCAAGTCCATATCTTCCAATTCTGGCCAAAAATAACCGGTGATCATGGCGCGATAACGATGGCCATTCACAGTAACGTGACGATCGTTATCGTCGACGAAAAAATATGGCCCAATGACGCCGACGGCATGCAAACCGCACCAAACAGTTATTTTTTGTGCATGAAGCACATGTGGATTTTCACCCGACCAATAACGCGTGTTTTGCTTATTGACAAACACATTGAGCCAAAAATGAGCTTCGTCACTGAAGATGATTTTGCGATGAAATTCATCATCTTATCGCATCTTTTCCAGAGCCCAATCGGAGAACGTACGTCGCTTCAAATGGTCCATCGGCTTCAGTTCTTGAGTCAGCTTGATCTTGTATGGGTGTAAACCAAGATGCCCAATTCTTGAGAACGCCGTGGAATTGACTGATTTGGATCGTTTGCTACGGACGCCTGAACGGCAGCCATATTTACGACACTTCGACCAACCCGTTGTCTCACTGGCACCGCAACATCACACAACGAATATGTAGACCTGTATACTAGGGCGAGAATTACGACCGAAAATTGGAGTTAACGCTCTTAAGGTTGCGGTCACCGACCCCAAATTTCGGTAGTAAATTTTTATAATTTGCAGAATTTGTTCGTTCGTGTACTTAAGCCTTTAGTACACAAATAATCAATTCAACAATTCAGAATTGAACAATTCTTAAAACGAAAAAATCAAAATATTATGTGTCGCCAATGATGAAATCTGAAAAAAAAGGACAAAGTTATATAAATTATAAATATAAGGAAATATATTATCCATCAAAGTATGTTTTTAATATTTTCTATATTTTACAATGATTTCTTTAAAGACGTAAGTTATGTAACTATCCAAAAAAAAAAAAAAAAAAAAAAAACACATAAGCCAATGTCAAATAAATCTGGCTGTGTCATATGTGGTATAATTAACAAATGTCATCGTTGCTAACCTACTAGAGTTTTTTAATGGCTCTAAGCAATCGAAGAATATATTTATCTTTTAATGCTTAGATCCTGATATATTCCGATCCATTTAATGGATTTCTATTAACTTTAATTTAAACTGTTTTTTGCTACTTAAATTATACGGTTTTACTAAAGAACTTTGATTAGATAACTCCTCTTCAAATAGCCAATATACAAAAGTGATTATAAATATAATTAGCATATTTGAATGTAAAATAAAGAAAAGCAGAGCTTAGTTCAAGACCTTGGCAAAAACATATTTCCTAACAGGTTTCTACCTCGTTCTTCATATCTACGAGGTCTCTTCCGCCTGAAGAGTAAAAGAACAATAAAAGTATATTGTCATAAGCGCTGAGTCCCCAAGATATATAAAACTTAAAATCCGGTGCTCATTGTCGCCGGAAATATGCACATATTAAATAAGCATACGTTGTATTTCTTCTAAATCAACACGGTTTCAATAATTTCGTCCCAGTAATCATATCATGCATTTGATTGTGGTATTGGATAATCGCTCTTGCTCGGGGTTATAAAAGATATATACTAATCGATGGCCTTCATCTGAAATCTAAAAATCCACTCGTGTGATCAATTTTATCAATAAAATACTGACACGGAAGTCAAGCCTAGCTTTGAACATGAACTTCTAGTGTTTTCTCAAGGAGATGTTTGGTAAGCACCTGTTAATTTTTTTTTTTTTGTTGTTCACCTTTTTGCTTTAATAATTCATGTGCTTATAAATACCCTTAATGCGTCATGCCATAGTGTGAATAGATGATAAATTATCGGAGGGGCAAAACCACTCATTTTGGAGATTATGCGAGTGCTGAGGTACAATATGCATATACTCGTAAATATAATTAATTTCATTATATTTAACGCTCTTATGGTTTGGTACAAAAATAAATTTGTTGATCAGCTTGGTGATCATTTAACGCTATTTGACAGTATCTCAGAGATTTTCTTAATTACATGTAAGATATGGTGTACACAAGCACTCTATATATTGAGACAAGAAACTGTTGCCATATTTCAGGCGAAACAATAATCATAAACTCATATCAAATTTTCAAAAACATAATTTTTATTTCTCAACAGTACCATGAATTGATCATTTAAACACCCCGTTTAAAGGGATGGTCAAAATTATTTTTGTCGCTAAGTTGTTATTTATGTTATTTAGTTTGTTAACAGTGCATACTTTCCAGAATCGGTTCCAGTTCTCATCGTGAATTATCTTTTATATATGCTATCGACTGGAAACGGATGCATTGCAGTGGTAATGAGTAATGAGTTTTGCAATGAGAAAAAACACGGTCTGAGCCGTATCAGGTGAATATGGTGGTTGTGCGATGATATTTGTTTTGTTTTTGGCCAGAGATTCGTTCACAATGATTGCCTGTATGGTGGTGTGTTATCGTGGGGCAAAATCAAAGAGTTTTCTTTCACAAACCTGGCCTATTGTGATAAATTTGATCTCTCAAACGCCTCATAGCGCCTAGATAATATTATTTATTTACCATCTGGCCTTCTGGCAAGAATTCCGAGAGCACAACACCGCGATAATCAAAACCAGTCAACATTACTTTAACGTTTTATTGTCTTTGACGTGGTTTTTTTGAAATCCCCATGTTGATGGGTTTGCGTGTCAAACTCGTAAACCCATATTTTATCACCAGTTATAATGCGTTTTATAAATATGGGGTCGAAACTGACTTGTTCTTGCATGTCTTTAGTGATCTACGCGAGTGATTTTTTGAAGAAAATTCGGGAAAAATTGCAAAAAGCACTTGAGATGAAATGACAAAATCGAAGACTATATACAAACTGAATGACAGATCGCGCTCGAACTTTACTTCAGGATAGAGGACAATTATGCCATCTTAATGACAAAACGAATTTTGACAGTCTCGTTAAGTGGGCTTTTTAAATGATCAATTCCCACTACGTTATTGGAAGAATGTACAAGATGTATGCAATCTGCGAAATTTGCACAAAGTAGATTTGCGTTCTCTATTACGTGGATGAATGAACTGTGTTACACACATTTTTTGTCGCACTGTATAAAAGAGGGCTACTCATGGTTTTGCCGATGTCGTTCTAAGCCGCTCCGTTGATGTAGCGATGGACGAGCACCTTCATGCACTCTCCATCGGCTATGTGCTGTTTTTGAATAGGTTCTCCAATTTTGCTGGCAACTAATTTGCACCGACAATTGATTTTGTGGCAATTATTATTGTTGCTGCTGCTGCTGTTCCTGCTTTTGTAACGTTCTCCACATTTACTGGCAATTAATTTGCAACGACAACTAGATTTATGGATCGCTTTTGACAAGCAAATTCAACCGAGCCGATGATTTAATACACTACTTGATAAGTCTTTATATCACCACAGAAAAGGTGTATTTTTGACAAACCTGCCGAAAAATATAAACATTGTCTTTTGCTTATGTTATGCTGCTTTTTTTGTATAAATTATTCTTAAAATACAAAATATATATACATTGGTGTTGCTACGGCTTTATACGCCAATTTGTTAAATAAATATGTTATTTATTTCTATTTAGAATTTTTGATTTTGATCTTTTTTTATTTTGTTTAATTTTTTGTTTGTTAAAATATTTGTGTTTCTTCTTCCTTTTATTTTTGTAAAGTTTATTTAAAACGACCTAACCACAAGCAAAACCAGGTTTTATTTTCTTACTGTGGTTGGCGAAGGTTCGTAAGAGCCTCAGGGCTCTTCTCACCATCAGCCTTGTACCTCCGATTTTTAATATTAACCCCGGATTTAGGGTTTACTAAAAAAACCAGTACACTACTGAATAGTGAGTGCTGGCTGTGCCAAAATGTTACGGCTATATACGCCAATTTGTTAAATAAATTTGTTATTGTTGTTATTTACTTACCCCTGACGACTTGGTGGGGGTGTGTGTCGTGGGCAAGAAGCGTATCCTTAATTCAGCTGGTCAAACAGCAACAACGAAAGACACAGGAATTGCGTATTAATATTTTAAAATAACTGTTCACTAGTTGAAGACCTCCCAAAGTCCAAGGATATTTGATCTCTTTATCGTAAATTATTTTCAATCATTTAAACTTTAAGGAATTTAACAACAAGGATGATTAAAACACTTTAGATGATACTAACAGAATTGTATTGAATATAACTTAAGACACTTATTTATATATATTGTGACGCATATGACAATCGGTACTAGAATATTCTAGAAAGTCCGAAACAAAGTACTAGAATATTCTATAAAGTACTGGAAAACTGGAGACTAGGAACAGTAGAACATTCAAGGCCATGGAACGGGCGGAAACGAAACGCCGAATTCAGAATGAGGAAACGGTATAAATACGTCGCACACAGATCATGGAATAAGAAGTAGAAAGTGAAGCAAGCGATAGGTGCGGTAGTAAGAAGTGATAAGTAGAAAATAATAAGTAAGAAATAAGCAGAGTAAGCAAGCGATAAGTAAGGAAGCGATAACTCAAGAAATCGTTAAGTGTAACGGTTGTTATTAACGGACTAATAAAGTGTTACATTAATTCAAAATCGATTTAACGGCTCTTATTTATTAAAAATAATTAATCCAGCGATAGAACTTTTCTCTTTTTAATTTTTCTTTTTTCTTTTTAAAGCGACTGCCGATGTTGGGGTATCACCAGGAAAATGGTAAAGGGGGGATGGCTTACCTGTTGGGGTGGACGTCTTCTGGACCTCGGATTGTTTTTGGGCAGGAGGGGCCGTTTGTCACTTGGGCGGTCCTCGGATTGTTTTTGGCAATGGGGGAGTTCACTTTGTGAGACGCGCACTGAATTATGATAACATGTCGGATTAGGCCACAACGAGTTCGCATATCCACTGCCTGCGCGTAAACTGTCATTCACCCAGCACTGCAATATTTTGTCCAATACGAAAAATGTTATTTGTATGAACACTAAATGATAAACCGGTCATGAGTATTGTAATTAACAATCACCATATTTATTATTCGTATATTGGCCTTTTACATTGTAGCGATCCTAAATCGCTACTCCCACCCAAATCCCCAATATTATCAAACCCTAAATTTCCTAATTTCATATTGAATCATATGAGCAATAAATTAACCCAAAGCTAATTTATCGCTCATTGATTCAATTCCACATAATAAACCCAAATCCCAAATTTTCCATTGCCTCATATTCAAATCCCATATTGAGTCACATGTACAACGAATTTAACCAAAAGTTAATTCATCATACAATGACTCAATTCTTAAAAACCTTGACATCATGAAATGCTAAATTCAAAACACATTTCATGATTTCCCTTCCTAGAACCCAGCCAACTAAAGCCTCTAACAAATTCCCAGAACACAACTCAAATTGAAACGCACTAAGTCGTTATGTATGCTTCTGGGAATTTCGACAAAAATTTGTTGACAATTCTCAAATAGAAAATTTATAAAAGGGCGGTGAATTTGAATTTCGTGATCAGTTGAAGTTCAGAGGCCGAACCTATGGCCAGCGCGGTATCAAAGAAATAAAGTAAAATAAATAAAGTATAATGTTAAAATAAATAAAAGGGATTCGTCTTCTATTATTCCACACTCCACCACCGTTGACACCCATCACCTGCCGCAGCTAACACCAGGAATAGCAACGAAAACTCTACGGGAAGAATTTTGCAGGGCCTCCGATAAACATAACAAAACAGACTCCCCTATTGGTTCACCAACTAAAAGAGGCCGAATCCAGGTAAGCAAAACTAATGCCAAACACTCCTTCATTAGCTACCTCAACAACATTCAATAGACACATTCGCTAATTACATTTACAATACGTATAGGAATTTTACATTGGTAAAATACAAGATTCAAAATGGTAACCTACGCATGTCCGGGTTTTATTTATTTATTTCCTTATTAATTTAAGTAGGCCAGCGGTTCGGCCTCTGGTGATCTACTGATCACGAAATTGAAATCTACTGCCCTTTTATAATTTTCTTAGTTGAGAATTGTCAACTATTTTATTGTCAAAATTCCCAGAAGCACACATAAGACTTTGTGCGTTTCAATTTGAGTTGTGTTCTGGGAATTTGTTAGAAGTTTGGTTGGATGGGTTCTGGGAAGGGGAATCATGAAATGCGTTTTGAATTAAGCATTTCATGATGTCAAGGTTTTGGGAATTGAGTCAATGTACGACGAATTAGCTTTTGGTTAAATTCGTTGTTCATGTGACTCAATATGGAATTTAAATGTAAGGTAATAGGAAATTTAGGATTTGGATTATGATTTGATAATATTGGGGATTTGGATGGGAGTAGCGATTTAGGATCGCTACATCCCTCCCCCCTTTAGAAAAGAAAATTAGTCTAGAAGAGGTTAATTTTCTAGAGTGGGTGAAAAGCAAAGGGCGGTGGCATTTCAATTTCGCGATAGTTTACATTTGTTTCAATTTAATATTGTTAGTGATAGTTTGTTGTCTTAAAATTATTCATAAAGAGTTTTGGCCCCCTATTTGAAATTTTTCATTAAAAATTTTACAGGTTTTAATTAATATTATTGTTATTTTTGTAATTGCTTAAAGTTATGTTTAGAATGTGTGCTACATGTTGCATTTTCTCGTTTGTGGTTATGCTTCTTAAGTTTATTTGTACAAAAAGTGGTATGGTATTTATTAAGCAATTGTGGCTGGGGCCATGTTTACAATTATGGTTTAAGTATATTAAAAAGGGAGTTTTAAACTAGGGATGTGTATTATGAATTTCTTAAATTAGTACTGTTTTTATTTTGGTACGTATTTTATTAAGTTATTTCTTTAATGTATGCCTAAGGGTATGGTACATTAACGTTTATACTTTTTTTTTTGATTGGAATAATGCTAGATTAACAAATTGATAGAAGTAGGTGTGTATTTATTTTTTAAAGGGGGCTTATTCTAGTAGTAGATACAAAGCATATTTCATCATATTATTCGGAATTTTTAATAGTTTCATTCTTTGTATGTATTTTGATTTAGCCTTTTATTCAGTAGAATTTGTTAATTACATGGTAATTTTATCTTGGGTCTATGTTTTCCTATATCTGTATTAGTTTTATTTATGTGTTATATGTAATGTTAAATTTGTTTGGTAGTTAACATAGGGGTATAATTCTTATTTATTTGTTTTTAGATGTAGTATTAATTAATTTGGTTTATGTTATTTACAGGTTTGCCAATAATTTTGTTTAGCTACTTTTTTGTTTTTACAATTTAGTTTATAAACTGTCTTCCTCATTGAGGGTTAATGTTTGTTTTGTTTTATTTCTATGTGATTTTTGGTATTTCGTTATATTTGTTTTAATGTCCCTTTTTGTGTATTACATTTATTAGTTTTTATTTTTTGACAATTTTTTGTGTCGTCTGTTATTTCTGTCCATATTGTGTATTTGGGAATGTTCTTAAATGATTAATTATTGGACTATGATACACCTTGGGGATAGCATATGTCTAGGGTTAATAGTGGAAGGGAATTTGGAACTAGGGTGAAGAATCAGAACTAATCGGTCTTGGAATATGGTTTTAGTTTCCTATTGTTTATCTTTACTGATTTTTTGCCAATTTTAATTCTCGTGTTGTTCGGCCCAGTTACTCCTGTAATGAGGAAAGGGCCCTTCCAGATGGGTATTTCTTTGCCCTTGCGGTTTTTTTTTTTGCCTTACCAATACCATGTTTCCCACTTGAAATGGTTGCGGTTTTGTTTTAATTCCGGGGCATGCAGTTGCCTTTGGAGAACGGCATTCCTCGCATTGCCTTTTATATTTCCGAATGTCGGAGAGCATGGACGGCCACCAGTGTCTTTGTCGTATTTTATTTACGACTTGGTGGTGCTCAGATGTTCACCGAAAGGGGAATTATGATAAACCCTGAGTATTTCAACGATCTCATTGTGGTTTATTATTTTTTCAGGCGTTGTGAGCGTTTGCAATAGGTTTGTATTCTGAGAGGAGCTGCGATACGAGTTTTTTGGATTAGCTGACTGAGTGTCAGTTATTTGGTTTATACTTTTGGTGTTACCACTTGGCTCCTTGGGGTTCCTTTTTAACCTGAGGATTTTGCGCTTACCTTGGGCTTGCTCCTTATTTTCTTTGACGTATTTATTTTCGCCTTTTTCTCGAAGTGTGAGAATTTTATTGGCACGCTAAATAGGCTAGGGTTTCTTTTCGTGCGAGGAAAAGTGACGCGTTGTTTGGGGCCCTCCACGTTGCAGTTCCTTGACAGGAAGTCATTTCCCAGTAGACCGTCTTCTGGAAGATCGGGCATATTGCTCACTACTTGGAATGTGCATGGGGGTTTGGGCTTACCTTTTAACTGGAAGTTGACCTTGCAGGTTCCCAAGGTCCTAATGCTTCCAAATGGCGTCTCTACGGTGCAAGCTTCTTGCCGATTTATTTTGGAGTCTGTTTTTCTAAGGCACTTTTGGCTGATCAGACTGTTTTCAGCGCCGGTGCCCACTACTAGCGTTGTGTTCTTGTTAACACCTACATCTATAGGTAGTTGGACAGTTGGGGCGCTAGTTATCGGCGCGCGTGGGGTCCTGGTGTGGTAGGTTTTTGCCACCGAGGGTTTTGACCTTCTTTGTTTGGAAGTAGAGGGGTTCTTTGCCGGTTGACATTGGATTTGCGACTCCCATTTCAGCTTTTGCTGGCAGGATTCCAGATTGTGCCCTTGTTGGCTACAGAAGTCGCAAGTCTGTCTTACGTGCAGAACTCTTTTTACTTCCCTTAATTGCCGGCAATCACGGATATCGTGATTTAATTGCTGGCAGGGTGTGCAAAAGGGTGTGTTCTTCCTTTTCACACAATCCTCATAGGCATGCCCCCTTTTGTTGCAGTAACTGCAGGTTATCCTGCTGAGAGGGTCTGCATGTGTCGGGGGTATGCTGAGGGGGTCTGCTTCCATTATTCCTTTGGTTTCCCTGTGTGGTTGGTCAGCTGACGGTATTTGCGCCTCTAGTTGTGGAATCCCCTGTGCTGTTAGTTGTATGTGTGGTATTATTTCCACATTTGGGGTATTGGGCATTATTTGTGCCATAGACTGATCCATTAGGGTACCTAAAATCGCATTGTAAGTTTCTGCAGGTGCTATTGGTGTATAAGGTGAAGGAGAGTTAAGTGGGGCCTGCGCAGAGATTAACGGCAGCTGAGGTTGTTGGATTTGTTCCAACTCCAATGTTTTTTCCATTAATATTTCCATGGGTGCGTCGCCATACGATACGAAAAATGTTATTTGTATGAACACTAAATGATAAACCGGTCATGAGTATTGTAATTAACAATCACCATATTTATTATTCGTATATTGGCCTTTTACATTCAATAGACACATTTGCTAATTACATTTATAATACGTATAGGAATTTTACATTGATAAAGTACAAGAGTCAAAATGGTAACCTACGCATGTCCGGGTTTTATTTATTTATTTCCTTATTAATTTAAGTAGGCCAGCGGTTCGGCCTCTGGTGATCTACTGATCACGAAATTGAAATCGACTGCCCTTTTATAATTTTCTTAGTTGAGAATTGTCAACTATTTTATTGTCAAAATTCCCAGAAGCACACATAAGACTTTGTGCGTTTCAATTTGAGTTGTGTTCTGGGAATTTGTTAGAAGTTTGGTTGGATAGGTTCTGGGAAGGGAAATCATGAAATGCGTTTTGAATTAAGCATTTCATGATGTCAAGGTTTTGGGAATTGAGTCAATGTACGACGAATTAACTTTTGGTGAAATTCGTTGTTCATGTGACTCAATATGGAATTTAAATGTAAGGTAATAGGAAATTTAGGATTTGGATTATGATTTGATAATATTGGGGATTTGGATGGGAGTAGCGATTTAGGATCGCACAACGACTCACTCATAGATTGCTACTCAACGTACTACTTTTCAACACCTTACCAACTCATAATCCTTTTTCGATTCCAATTTGTTCCAAATTCACCGTTACTTGACTACCTACATATATGTGGAAATTAGCCGGATGTACCATTTTCCATTCTATGCTAGGGTCATAGCTAACGGTAAACCAAAAACAAATTAAATTTATTATATAACGGTATGAATCGTCACATTTGATTGTTCATACTTATTAAAGTAGTTAAAGAATGTTTTTTTAAGTCACGGAATTGTTGAGTAATACTTTCAAACTTTTAAAAATACGCTTGTCGCACTTTTAACATTAACACACTTTCGGCCAAATTAAGACTTTCCTTATAGAATGATCACCGCCCAAGGAGACCCCCAGGTCGCAACCTTATTCTATTTTTTTAATTGCAATTGCTCTCCTGAGAAACCAATTATAAGAGTAAAGCGTTTTAGGTTCTAGGGCAAAATCTCCGGCCATATGGGAATATGACGTGATTTTGCCAAAGGCAAGTTTGTTGGCCTTGGTTGTTACCATATAGGTAGGATCGCATGTTAGTCAGTAAGGCGGTATTTTCCTGCTTACTTTCTTAAGTGAAATATGTCAACCTGTGATTTTTTGTTTATGTTTTTATTTTTGTTTTGATATATCTGTTCATCAGGTGTAATTTATGTTTTGATTTGGAGTTGTAGTGGATATGTGCATATTTTTGTATAGATATATGTGTTTTTTGTTTATGAAAATGTATGTGTCATGTACGTGTATTTTTCGTTTGTTTTGATTTTAATTGGTTTCCCAGGGCTCTTTAAATGATCAATTCCTCGTACTTTTTTGATAGAATGTACGTAACTTTCCTAGGGATGTAAACGTCATCAAATTAGGTAATTGAATCTTAAAGTATTTTTTAAAGTAACGCATGGTAAAATATTAGATTAAAACTACATCCAGGTTAACGCTTTATAAAACTATTAAGGACTTGTGATGATGCTAATAGATAACACACGTGAAAACATACAGAAAAACACAACACCAAAAGAGAATCGAAAAAATCATCAGCCATCAGCGTCAGAACATTAACGTAGTAATCACAGATTATGTAGCGAATTAAAACATCCTCGCACAACAAACAGCCTCGTTTTAATACGTCAGTGCTTTGGTTCTAAAATGTTTACCATGGCTTCATCACGGTGGCAAACGTCATAAAAAGCTGTAATTGGTAGGAATAACACAATTTGAGTTGGATTTTCGACGTATTGATTTGTCGGCCGTTCCCAAATAATTTCATTTCATAAACGGGATAAGAACAGCAGATAGCACAATTCAGAAACACCTTTTTTAAAAGTTATAGCTGGTATTTCCTCGAGACCAGTTATTTCGTTTATCGATTAGCGAATTGATTTAGCGTTTTAGTAGTTGTATGTATACTTTGTATATCTGTGTATTTTGTTTATGAAAATGCATGTGTATTATTCGCTTTATTGTGCCCCTCCATACAAGATCAATTCACCTTGTCCTACACAAACTCGGTACTGTCGTAAGCGAGCTCGTGACTTCCTGGTCCCCCCTTGGCCAACTTTAAAGCGCCATCTCAACCATGCAATTAAAAGTAACCAACCCCCACCCTTCTCCGCGCTGCAGAGACATCTTTATATGACGTACTACACAATGTGGTCTCATCCACGCCACACGATACTTGACCGCTTTCATCTTGCCCCCACCCTCGCCATCAACCACCACCGCCCCCCCCCCCTCCACTTCTGCGACAATCTCCGTCTTTCAGTACAGGATAATGGCCTCACTCTCCTTCATAAACCAGCCCACAATACCAATTCGTTACCCTCGTTCCAATCATAATCCCAAATTCTAACCGCTTCAGCACCCTTCCCTATAGACCTGTCCCCCCTTTGACCACAAAACGGGTGCGATGGAAGGTCTACCTACCGACTTCCCTAGCCTTCGCAACTTGCTTATGAAATTCCACAAAACTTTCAATATCCACAAAAAGTGTCTCGGCTTTTCGTCAATGTATTTACAAGAAAATGACTTCTTCCAACAATGACCAGTCTTTGTAACTCTAATCAGCTTCCCTCCACACACTCCTCTAAGACTCTCAATACTCTCCACCTAACAATCTTCTATCAGAATGTCAGAGGTCTCCGCTCTAAGACACAATCTTTTCTGCAAAATGCGCGTACCCTCCCTTTCGATATATACGCGCTAACCGAAATCAACCTTATCCCCAGTATTAAGAGTCAAGAACCATTCCCTTCCAATTTTAACGTTTTCCGTGATGACGATATCATATCGGATTCACCTCGTCGTGGTGTACTACTTGCCCTCCAGAGTAGGCTCGCTTTAACTCTTATTGCCATCTCTTCTTTTCCCAATCTAGTCTATGTCGCAATAAAAATTGATCAACGTCCAAAGTATTTATACGTCATTTGTTTCTATATATCTCCTTCGCAAACTATCGTGTCATACGAACTCGCAATAGCAGCAGTTGATCACCTAACCGACTTAAGTACTTCCCTAGACTATATTGTTGTTATTGGCGATTTCATCAATCCTTTTGCACCTCAAACCCCACTAATACCAAGGACCGTCTCTTTATAGACGGTCTCACCGAGTCAAGCCTCCGTCAAAAAAGTAATGTCCCAAATCATATGGAGAGGCAGCTTGACCTTGTATTTACAACGGACCCCTATCATTCTTCAGTTGCCCTTAGTACTCACGCCCTCTCAACCATCGACCAATACCGCTCCCCGCTTCTCGTATCACTTTATCGTGACTGCTTAACCCGACCCTCACCACCCCACGTCAACTTTTCCTACAACTTCCGCAAAGCTAACTTTCGTCGATTAAATGCGCAAGAAGCTCGGTAGGAAATCTACAGCGCAATTTCCCCATATGCCCCTTATTCTAGACATAGGACATCGGTTTCATCGCTCCTATGGTACAACCACATACTCCGCACTCTTCTGAACACGAGGAATAATTTGTGAAAGATTTTCCTAATAACACGTTCCTCCCTGGATTACTCCAACTATATCGGTTCCTTTTATATATTCACCGAGATCTACAACTCTACTACAATTACCTCACAAAAACGCAAAACAACCTGATCAAAGACCCCAAATCTTTTTTCTTCTTTATTTATTATAACGTTAGTCTGACGCTTATCCCAACTCGCTTTCCTATGACACGATTACTTCAATCGACCCCCAAATTATTGCCAATCTTTTCGCTGCCTTTCTCTGACTTTTGAGACTAACCCTTGACCCCTTGACTTCAAATCCTGCCCAAATCTCCCTTGGCCCCTTCATCTCCCAACCTATTCAGCGTCACCTAGTTGAAGAAAAATTAAACTTGCTTAAAGACGAGTTCAGCCCTAGCCCTGATGGATATCCGGCTGTCCTTATAAAAAAATTGTCCTCTTCTCCTTCTCTTTCGCTCTCAAAAACCTTCAATCTATCTTTTATACAAGGTGACTTCCTAAGTATTTCGTAATCCTCTTATGTCACACCCATACATGAAAAGGGGCCTAAAAACTATATTAGTAACTACCGTCCCAACGCCAGACTGCCACACAACAGAAAACTGTTCGAAGGCATTCTTTACAACGCGTTATGTTTCCGCTGCAAATCCATCATCTCACCCAGCCGCATGGTTTCTTTAGGGGTAGGTCGACCACCTCCAATCTAGTTGAGTCCTCATCCCATATTCCGTGTCTTAAAGAATGACAGCGAAGTTGATGTAATTACAACCGATTTTTTCGAGACACTCTCCTACAATCTCAGCCTCGTTAAACTATCCTCCTTTGGTTTCGAAACCCTACTAATTAAGTGGATTTCTTCCTATCTTAACGATTGAACCCACAGTGTCAGATTATGATCCACCTCTCCAATCCGTTTCGTCCCATGTCAAGGGTTCACCAGCGCAGTCATCTTGGACCCCTCCTAATCTCGCTACGTTCCTATTTCTTACTCAACCAACAGATATCACCTGTTCAATCGATTCATGATCTTGGCATCTTATGTGATAGGAAGCTTAACTTCACCCCACATTTTGATGACACTATCCTCGAGGCCAACTCTGCCCTTGGGTTTGTGAAACGCTGGTCGAAAGAATTCCCTAAACCCTCCGTTGCCCGATCGCTCTACATAGCTTTTGTTGCCCCCTTCTTGAATATGCTACTCAGATCTGGTCTCCTCACTACTCGTCCCATATTCGCAGGATCGGAAGCGTACATCGTTTTTTTGCATTTTGGTCTCCGAGGTCTGAATAGGGAAAATCCTCTCATTCTACCCCCGTGCACAAGCCGTTTCCATCTAATTCACCTTAACACACTTGAAGAGCGCAGAATTCATGCCAACATCCACTTCATCCACAGTCTGCTCTCAGATTCAATCAACTGCCCAAGCCTGCTCTCCTCCATCACATTTTACACTAACCCCCGAAACCTGCGAAACCCTCATCTTTTCTATTTGCCCGCCCATCAAACTTCTTACGACTCTAATGCACCCATTTCGCGAATGCAGAAGTGGGCAAACTCTTACACCACCTTCTTTGACTCCAATCTCTCCTGCTCTCAAAAGTCGTCTCTCCTCTTACCCCTCCTGTCACCAGCCCCCTCACCTACTACCCTCTCACAACTCATAGTCACACTCTAGCCTCCCCCTATTCTCGCCCTGCCCCGCCCTACTACTTAGACTAGTGTCTATCCATTTTTGTTTTGTCCCCCATTCCCCAGTTTTTTCTTCTTGATTCTCCTTCCAACGGTAAACTGCATTGGCCCGAAGTAGTCTACCAAGGCGCCAGTGAACGGGTGTTGATGGTGGTGCAGTAGTTCGATAGGTAGACCTCCTATGGGCGGCACTTGAGAGACGCTTTTATGAACTCTGCATCATTGGCATCGGTGCATCACTCCCTTTGTCGACATTCGTATCCCAGGATGCAGTATCTCTGCCGAATCTCGTTAATTATCATCTATTTTGCGCGGCCGACTCGACCCTTCTAGCGGTCTTCCCTCCCACAAGCGAACCACATCTTCTGCGAAACTGTTTTGGTGGGTCGCCGAAAGGCAAATTATACAATAGTTATGTAATGTTTAGCTTAGAGTGTCTGCGTAGGACCAGTAAGTTATAATATAAGATAATTATGCTACAAATTAGAAATTAAGCATTTTTTTGTCTAGCATGTAATTTAGATAAAAAGAAAATAAAAAAAATGTAAAAATGAAAATGACTGTTTTGGTCGCTCATCCTGATCAGTTGCTCTTCAACCCTGTAAATATTATATATTCACGGGTATGAGTGCTTTCTTGTCGTTGGCTTTAGGTCATGCGGGTGTTTGTTGCGTTCGGGACTTTAAATTTCGGCTGACTTTCGCGACTCTCTCTTCTCTTTCAGTGTGTCTATAAACTGAAACACACGTGCTGTAGTTCTCAGTAGACGCAGCCAAACGGAGAATCGTTCTAGGTTCAGTATGCATGGTTCGATCACCCTTTTCGTGGTTACCAGTTGAGAGCCCTTTTCTTCTCCAGTGGTTGTCTCCGTATTCGTCTCAAAGTGCAGGTTTGGCCACTTATCTTCATCTTCCTACAAGAAGCTACCACATTGCCGCGCTGCTTAACTCGTTGGCTTTTCCTCTTGTGGCGTCGTCTTCTGGATTTTCCTTTGTCAACACCCATCTCCAGTCCAGCGGTCTTGTCAGCTCTCCGATTTCCGCCAATCAATGGGCCACGAATGTCTTGAACTTATGTGGGCCTGATTTTATCCACTGCAAAACCGTGCTGGAATCGGACCAATACCATTTCTTTGATATTTGGAACTAAACTCTTTCCCTATCGTAGCCGCCAATCTGTTTCCCAACAGGGCCGCTTGTAATTCTAGTTGGAGCATCGACAGCGGCCTTGTCGGTGTTACTCAGGCGTCACTAACCATTAAGGTCATGCTCACTCTCCCATCGTGCACCACCGTTCTCCAGTAAAGTGCTACTGCGTACACCGCTTCGCTGGCGTCGCTGAAAGTGTGCAGCTGGCCTTCTTCCCACCTACCCGACAAGCACCGGGGAATTCTTAGTCCTTTAAGGATGGACGCCTATATTATGTAGTTGGTCCAAGCGATCCTCTGTTCCTCGAAGATCACATCAACCCATCCGATCTTGGCGCGCAAGATATCTTGTATCAGCTTTTTCCCCTGTATGAGCACCGACGTTGCAAATCCCAGTGGGTCAAAATTGACATTACCGCGCTGGTGGCTTCCCTTTTGGTAGGCATTCATTCTTCGGTGAGGACTTCCGAGGGAGTGTTTCGAAACTCCGTCCTTAGCCACCTGAGCCCAAGGGTCCTTTCTTCCTTTGATAATTCCAATACTTTTGATTGGGACTGCTCCTGAAAGCCTTCGAGAATGGAGTTACTACTCCACCCCTTGAGTCGGAATCCCGGCTTTGCGTGGATTTTCTCCGCTGCCTTTACTATATTTCTGGCCTCTTCTAAAGTCGCCAAACTCTGTAGGTAGTCATCCATGTAGTGGTTTTCATGGATGGCTTGCGCCGCTGCTGGATGTTCCCTTTCGAGTTCCTCCGCGTTTTTGTTCACCACGTATATTGCAGTCGATGGTGATGATGTGGCTCCGAACACCACGGACGTCATGCGATATTCGTCAGGATTGCTCTCCGTGTCTACGTCGCACCAAAGAAGCAGCCACGGTCGGACTCGTGCATCTGGATTTGGAGGAACATTTCCTTAATGTCAGCGACGATAGCGATTGGTCTTTCTTTGAATCTGAACAGCACCCCCAAGATCGATTGGGGGAAATCTGGTCCGGGGAGTACGACGTCGTTAAGGCTCTTGCCGTCAAATTTGGCTGCTGCGCCGAGTACTATTCGCGGCATCTTCTTTGCCGGATGTATTACTGCTAAGTGTGGGAGATATAAGCTTCTTCCTGGGGTTGTGTTCGCCGGTGCCTTTTCTGCATACCCGTTTTCTATCAAATTGTTCATTTGCTCTGTGTACATTTCCTTCAGGCACTCATCTTCGCCCAATTTTCTCTCGATGTTCAGGAGGCGTCGATAGGCCTGGCTGTAGTTGTTGGGCAGCTCTTCGTTATCGCTTTGCCATAGAAGACCTGTCTCGTATCTTCCATTTCGCAGTCGTCTCGTAGTTTTTCCAGAACCTACATGGCCCTTCTCTCGGCATCGGTCTTTGGGCGTCGTGGTTGCACTAATATTGCTTCGATTTCTAAATAACGTCTAATGAGCAATTCCGTCTCGTCTTCCGTTGTCCTGTCGTAGGTGACAAATCTCACTGGAGCGCTGTTCCTGGCCTCGCACCCACGCAAGACCGATCCCAAACTGGTTAGTCAAACAATTGGTTCGGTGTTTCTCCCTTTCCTCAGCCCCCGTGTAACTATCAGCCCACAGTTGTCCTAACTGATAAATAGCTCTTGCTGGGTGTAGGTCAACTGGTCTCCGAGGTCTCGTAGGTGCTTGCTTCCTTCAATCGTCTCTTTCCTCACCTCCTACTTCGAAAGTTTAAAATTGGGGATGGTCCTTTCTTCGATCAAACTTTCAGTTCGGGTATGTGCTCCCTTGATTCGCACTTGGGCCCTTTGTGAGTCGTTTCAGAGGCAATACTCGCGTCGATCCCTTAGACCCATAGAGATCCACTGGAATCAACTTTAGGTATGATTTGGCGCTAATGACGATGCGCAAGGAAATAACCACCTCTCCTCTGGTTTTCTCGGGATCGTTGTTCAATGGAAAGATGTCATGGCGTGACCTTCCTTCTCTTCTTGTTCCATCCTCGGTGAAAATTCGACTGGGCGGAGGATGGCGTAGTGCCCTCTTGTGCGCTTATCACATGCTGGTGCCTTGCAATCCGATCTTCGATGTTTGGAGCAAAGACATTTAAAGCAAGGCCTCGCGTTTGTCGCCAGATCCCGTTTCTCGGCAATACTGGCCCCCCAATCCTGGGGCATCTGGAGACGTCGTGTTCATGGAGACAAACTGAACACTCTGATTTGCTTCTATTCCTAGGTGCGCCACTTTCTCGAATGGCATGGATTGCTCTCCTTCCCTAGTCGCTATCTCCTTGGAATGAAGTATGTTGAGGGCAGCCTCTCCTCGGCTTCCAAGATACTTCGGGTGGGGCGAAAACACCACATATGTATGCCTGCCTCCATTCTCACAAAGTCGCAGGAAACCTTCAGCTCCAGCTGGGCCTCCCTTCGACGGCTGTGGTGGTACATGAACCACCTGTACCTCATGGATGACGGCATCTTGGTAGTCAGTTCGTTTACCGTCTCAGATAGTTCAAATACTGCTCCTTACCCAGCGCTCAGATGGTGGCCGGGGAGTTGGTCGCCCGGCCGATAAAGACTCCAATCTCGATCAGATCCTCTCAGACTCGAGGCATTCCCTTTAATTTCATTAGCACCGCCAGAGCCAACGCTCCCGGTTTTCCAAAGCGAGGCTCCAGTTCCTTCATTACCTCTTGTGGGTCTGTGGGGGTTTCTCTATTCTACATGAGAAACAACCCACAATTCCTACCTAATTTCGATCGCTAACAGCGCGTCAACCCAATCCCAATTCCTACCGTCGGCTATTTCACCTGCAATACATAATTTCCCCAAGGACGCATAGCTAAACTCATTATCCTATGCAGATAATGCATAATTGAGTTTAGCTACTATCTTCGCCATGCGGCAACACTATTGCTCTAACCATGGGATTTCCACCGGAAATTCCATTCGTATTGGTTAGCAACAACAAGTCGAAGCAAACGACGCCGTCGCATCATAGCGAAAACGCTGGGGAATTTCTCAAAATATCTAACCAGTTGTCATGGTAAATTACCTTAGCCAATTTGACGTTACTTTGGCTCTTCCCTCAGATCATCCATTCGCTTGGGATCAATGATCTCTTTTTGCAGGTGAATAATATCAGCTAAGTTTTCCTCTCTCTCTCTCTTGTATTTCTGTCTTTCTATAGTGCGATGACCTAAGAGATCACCACTAGGCCAGTAGACCAGTCGCATACGCGGCACAAATGCACACACACTAAGCCAGATCAACTCTGGGTTATTGTGCTTTCCCTTTTGATTTCTCCATTCTGGCTACGCCCATCGACGTCGAACGAATACACAAGTACCTATTCGACCTCGATGAGTGTGGTGAGTTGGGGAATGCACAAGAGAGCATGATTACCATTGGCGGATCGATGTGTAAAAGCAGAAATCACGATTTCCACCCTAGTTTCAGTTAGTCGGTATTGAGTCATTGCCACGAGCAGTCACGCCGCCGCTCGCGCTAGAGTCACAATCCAACCACTGTCACATGCAGTCACGTCGTCGTTCGCACTAACCTTTAATTTAATCTTTCGAAAAACCACAGTCAGTTCTAAATCGTCACAACGGATAGTCGCGCTGCCGTTAATAGTCTTGAGAAGTCATCCAACTTACTTACCGCAGTAGCTTAAAAGGGTTTCTAGTTACTTTTGTATAATTGGTATAATTGTACCATTATTATCGTTATATCATGTCGTGATACCCTGGAGTATAAAATCTAATATAATCCGCCACATGTAAATTCAGTGATAGTTAATTTTAATATAAAACAAATTCTAATATAATCCACCACATGTAAATATAGTGATAGTTAATTTTAATATAAAACAAATTCTAATATAATCCACCACATGTAAATATAGTGATAGTTAATTTTAATATACCACAATAGGAACTCTAAAATTAATGAATAAAAAAAGGGAGAAAACATACACAACCAAACCAAGTGAGTTTTATTTATTAATATTCTTCTCGGTTAAACAATTTTCTTTCGTCGGACCATCGCTGGGGATAAAGTGAAAACCGTGTCGTGCCAGACACACCAACTCCTACCCCTACAGGTTCTTTCGCCCTTGCCCCAAGAGCTTTCCGAAGACGCGCAAATATCTGCCGTGTGTGAATCCGACAGCTGTATCTTCAAACCATCTCCTAAAACCCAGCCACTCTTCACTGGCACCGTTAAATTGAGTTAACTCGATCGTTTGCCTTGAGGTAATTGCTCCGGTCGATGCTTGCGAGAGCCTGGCTATGGCTTGAGCCAAATCCTGTATGACGCTCCTTTCCTCTCTACGATGCGGCGATCTGCCCTCGTGAGTTAGCCCCTCTTGCCTTTCTTCGGGCAACCTTGTTAGATTGTTCCATGGATCGCGAGAGCCTTGCTGATACTCATTCTCGGTAGCCTCGCTTTGGCTAGTCTAGTCCTCGGAACCTGCTCTCACCAATTCGAGTCTCGCTAGTGCTACTTTCGCCTTCGCCTCGGCGATTTCCAGTTCTCGCTTTGCGACATGTGCTGATTTCCCTCTGGCAAGCGCCCCGACAGGTCCATCGTAATCTCCTCCTAGCCGCGTAGGAGATTCTTTTCCAGTGGCGCTTACATCTGGTCCGGTGCTGTCCACTCCAGGTTGACTAGACAGTCCTCTGGCAGGAGACGATTTATTTTATTCTTCTTTATCTGTTCCTATATTTACTTCATCACCTTTTTATTATTGTTTTGTTTAATCAAATAATCTCTATTACATCGAATGTATTCATTGATAAGCTGTAAACTATGTTATTGATCTCCATACAAAAGGTCCTATGGCAACTCCCCGGCTCTGCCGATGTGGCCGTCGTATGTAGGCCCGTAGTCGTCGTCTTGTTCATTCGTTTCCTGGCTGCCATTTTCCTTGGTGGCTTCCTGGAATCAGCGCCCCGCTGATCGTTGTTTTCCAGAAACTAATGTACTGGCGCTTGCCTTGCCTTTCCTGGAATTCGTGTCGACGTGATGCATCGCCAACAATAACTGTTTAGCCCAACGAAAGAAATTCATAGAAATTCGAAGAAAACTTAATATCACTTTGATTTTTGAGCGACTTTGACGTACTCTTTTCGGTCTTGACCCTTCTTTTGAATGATATTTGCTCTATTGATTAGCTGTTTCCGAGTCGTATACGTAGATCCAAATTTCATCCTCCATAATAAAGCCTGGTCATATGGTCATAAATCATCTCCTCACATATTATAATCTGAGGCCATTTAGAAAAAGCATTTCATGTTTTTGGTATCAATCGAGATTTGACGCGTTTCAAGTCCAAAAAGGCAAGGACAGGATCCAGCAATCCAGCCAATCTTCGCTCGATTAGTGTTTGGTGGATTTATTCAATATGTTCCGCCGAACATAGTCCACACAGAAAGAAATAAGGACGTTTTTACTCGTTTTCGATTTTTTTTATCTTTTATATATGGTATTTTTTCATTTTCTTAACTAAATTCGCTACTCTTTTACCGCACTCGCCTTGGTTCGCGCTCGAGTCACATTTTCCTCTTTTTTACTTCGTCGCTCGGAGGTCTGTAGGGGTAATATGTGTCTGGTGGTTGCGTGCAAAGTCGGTCATCGGCTAAGGGTGGGCTTTCATTCTCGAGAGAAACGTGAAGTTTCTCTCTGTGGTGACCAATAGATGATTTCTCTGCCGATCTTGGCGGAATTATTTCGCCTCCCCATGTAGCCAGGTCATGGGCAAACTAAAACGAGGAAAAGGAAACAAGACGAAGGGCATCAAGGTAGTGGGCATGCAGTTGCGCAAATAGAGTGCGTGCCGTAAGGGCAACTTGTTTTTTTTATTAGACTTCTCTCGGGAGAGGCGAACCTATAGCGTCGAGTGGGCGCCCCAAGATGCCATCAAATAACTGTTGCAGTTCTTTTTGAACAGTTGCAGGTTGTAACGCTCCGGGAACACTCGCGTGGGAAGGGAGTTCCACAGCTTCCCCGCTCTGTAACGGAACGAGTTCTGATACAGGGATGTTCGCGCTGTCGGGAGATGAACCACAAACGGGTGCGATCCGTCGGATTGTCTTGTGGAGCGCATATAGACCGAATTGCGTGGAACAATGCCAAGAATCTCCGAAGAACAGCACCCGTGGTAATATCTGTAAAACAGACAGAGGTCGGCCACGCGCCTTCGATGTGATAGCGACTGTAGTCCCGACGTCAGCGCCGAGTCCCCGATCAGGCGGATCGCTCGTCTTTGTACGCTCTCAAGTAGGTCGAGGGTATGCTTAGGAGCCGAGCTCCAAACATGAGAGCAATATTCGAGCGCGGGTTTAATTTGAGATTTATATAGGAGAAGAAGTTGGGCCGGAGTTGCCACAAGCAACTAAGATACTTGCACAACGATGATTGTGCACGGTATCGATGCCGGTGGCCAGACTCGAATTCTTTGTGTGCATGTTTACATGCAGGAGAATTTGATTTTTGGCGGCAAGACGCGCGATGCGTGAACTGCTTTGGTCGGTTGGACAAAAGTTGGTGTGACTGTAGACAAGTCGTAAAGATGTGCTGCGCACGTGTGTAGCGGGGTATGCTGGCTGACAAGGGCGCCGGTAAGTTTCCCGAGCTATGTTGTATGTGGTGTTAATAATTGCTTTCAGAGAATTTTGGATGATGCAATATGGTGCATGAAATGATGAGTTCTTTTCAGGAATGTTCAGGAGGTGCATTGAATGCATGACTTGGGAACGGGAATGTTTGCAGGTAACTGCAGGTTAACGAACGGAGTTGGGTGGACATTGTGGGTGTAATTGGGGTGGAATTGGGGTTGGTTCTCAGCGCGATATTAGAGAACCCCCACAGGTCTTCCTCTCGTTGGGGTTAATATCGTACTAAATAATATATCTCACGATGGCAAAAATTCTCACCGAAATGAGATTCGTCAAGTTGTTCTCTCTTTCCCCTCGTTCGGGCCTTTTTGTATTTCCTCCGTATCTGAAGACCTTTTCTACCTCGGCGGTATCTTTTTCTATTCTTCTTGGCGCTTAATTACCCAGGGTATTTTACCTGACCGCGATCATTATTTTCGGCTGCGATGATTACAGGTAATTGTTTCTACAGTAGGGCACATGTTAAAAATAATTGTTGCCGTATTTGAGCCTGTACCTACGGTGATCTTTTCGCGATGGAAAAACCGAATTGCGGTTGGCTCCAGAGCAGATCACCAGTATTATCCAATACTTGGTCGCGTGGTAATTTTTGCCGCGTTGGTTAAAGAATTTTTCAGGTAATGCATTTCCAACGAATTCGTTTCAGAAAAATGTGATTTTTCTGTCGCCGTGTAGGCGCAAGGAGTTTGGTGAAACATGCAACCCACGTGTAAGAGAGGGCGTGCGATTGAGGAGGAAAGTATGCATGGGCGAACTAAGGAATTTACCTTACAGTGTTTTGTGGGGTTCGTAGAGCCGCCACAAGTTTGCTTCCGAACATCAGCAAGGTGTTCGAGAAAATTATAAATAAAGGATTGACTAACTGGTGTGCGAAAAATTGTATTATTCCGAACAACCAGTTTGTTTTCCGATGATCTGTGTCATGCTGCGACAAAACTTGTTTCCGACATACAGTGGAACAAGGCGACGCGAAAATGCACAGGGGGCTGTTTGGTTGACTTTGAAAAGGCTTTCCGCACCGTATTTTTTAGAAGGACTTGTATATAATTTATCAAATCTAGGTATTCCCGAATATTTATTATACATTATCTACGATAAGATAATGGGTAAACAATTTGTTCTCTCTCTAACAAGACTTTCCACATCAAAAACGGCTTACAACAGAGAGCAGTGAATTCTCCCATTTTATTTAACATTTACACTAATGATCCAGTAGGTTCTCTCAACCATGCAATTGCGTCCCTGACAACATTGAGGTATATAGATCTGGAGAAAACAGAAAAAAATTTTCCATAGCGGGAAGTAATAATATTCCACTACAAGTAAAAACTGTAATCAGATACCTTGGTATCTGGCTTGATCAGTATCTTTACTTTGATAAGCATACAGCAGTTAGAAACGCATATGTAATGACACGAAGTCTCTTCCGTAGTAGTCTTCTGTACTCCAAGGTGAAAATCATTTCATACTCGGCATTCATCCGACCAGTATTAGTGTATAGCTGCCCGGTATGGTATAACATATCCCCATTCTACATGAAGACGTTTCAGGTGTTCGAGAGGCAGTGTTTGCGTTCCTGCCTCGGAATGTATAGAACCCCAAAGTCGCAATATAAGAAATACTATTCCAATAAAGTTATTGTTGGCGATGGATCACGAATTTCCAGGAAAGGCAAAGCAAGCGCTAACATTCCAACTCCAGGGAAAGGACGATCAGCGGCGCACCGATTCCGGGAAGCCACTAAGAAAGGCAGATCCCAGGAAACGAGCAAACGAGGGGACGACTGCGGGCCTATATAAGGCGGGCATTTTCGATGGAGCAGCAGGAGTCGTCGAAGGAACTAATGAAAAGGTCTTGTTCAAGACCAGCAGAATAAAGAGATCAAACAAAATAATAAAATATTCAATTCAACAAATAAACTATAGGAAATAAGCAAAGTATTCCCCAGATATTATTGCAACCTCTTTTTTCGCTTCGTTGTTGAAATTTTCCTTGGTCGGTTGGCTTGTCTCCTTCGTTGGTCGCGTAGATTAAGGATTTGTACTGGGCAAGACTCAAACGCCCGCCAATCCAGAGAAGAGTCCGGCTCTGGAGGTACAATCCCTCGAATTAAGAAAACATCGTTTGGCCGGCCAGCGCCGGAATACAGTCCACTAAAGGAGAGACTGAGGCAGCGCTAGAGAAGCGCCGTTTGTTGTTTCGGTTTTCTCTTTTCATTGCAGCAACAGTTATGTATGACAAATCAGGACTAAACAGAATATATAACTTAATTATCAAGATTATCCGTCGTCACACAACTAGGGCAATGTGCAGCGAAAATGTTCTCATATCAGGAGCATTCTATCCCAATGATATGTATATGGAGAGTACTCTCCAGAATGGGTTCATTCCCCCAGAAGTGTTCCCTTTCTTGGATAAAAGAGGACTTATCCAAGACAAGCATGAAGTCCTTATTATTTACCACGCTTTCCGTGGTGCCAGGGATAAACGAATTCTCCATGATAACGATATCTCTAATATTCCAGATCGCCTGCGTTTAAGTATGGTGACCGGTGAAAGAGATAAGTCAATAAAAGGTCGATCCCATCCCAACTGGTGGTGGATCAGTGATGAAGAAAGGACCATACATCCTCAGGCGCACCGCTATCCCTCCCCCAGTCCCCAATCGCCAATTTTTTTTTTTCATTTATTATTTTATTTTATTTTATTTTATTTTTTTTTTTTATTTTCATTTTTATTTATATTCGTTGTACATGTTTGTACGTTTTGTTTCGTTTTTTTTTTATTTTGTGTGTCAACCCCGTATATATGTAATTAAAAAAAAAATTATAAATAATACATGATATAGAAAGAATAGAACAAATTTTAAAATGAAAACATACCAATTATTGTAACATGTTATAAAAACATTACTTATTGTACGCCGAAAGGCATAAGAAAAGTGGTAATGTATAATTTAGCCAGTAAGTTAATGTAAGAATGGTATTTGTAAAATAGAAGTTAACATTTAGTCTTAAGTAAAATCTGTAATTGAATTGTTAATAAATGTGGAGATAAAACAAAACAAACAAAAAAACACTTTCTGTGTTGCACAAAACCAAGTCCAGCTGAAACACTAATGTCGTTTAGTATTATGAATTTGAGGCAAATATCGGTCGCAGTGCTACCAATTTAAAAGAAAAAAGTATTTCCGATATACGAGACACCCGCGCAATCTAACTTAAAAATATGTCCTTCGTTTTAGGCACAGTGTTATGCTTTTTTTTATAGAAATTTAGGAGACGTCTTAATGCCGACTTGGTATCACGTAGGCTGGTTTTTCCTATTGCTAAGTTTCTACTTTGTGGGAACTGCCGTGGTTCCGAGTTGCATCGGAAAGAGTAGTGGGTTGGATTTGCTATTTTGTATTAAATTTTGAATAAAGACATTTATATTGCAACTGGCTTTATAAAATTAATGTATTATAACACGACAACTCTAAAACTGACCTATATGAAATAAAATAAAATTTTGAATTTGTTACTGTCCACAACATTGAGCGCCAACCCAGAAACTGAGTTTCAAATCTATAATACACGACCTTGCGCTTCAAATGAAATAAAATTCGAGGAAAACATGAGAATGCGGTTGAACACATTCTTGGGAAGGAAGTGTTATTAAATTCAGTTGAAGTATGCCGGATAAATGAGCATATGGTTCGATTTATTATTGTTGATATTTACGAGTGGATCCATCGCTATATGAAACCCTTGATTGTTTAGGAACTAACAATTTTTACTTGATTTGACAACCCTCACTAATTCGTGTTGATGGAAGAAATAATTTGGACGTATTGCATGTCAAACATGTGCACCAATTTCATGTACTTCCCTACAACCTTGCAAAGCCAGTTGCATTTGTATGTGGTTTCGATGTATACTGCTGAAATATTTGCTGATAATTTTTATAGGAAATTCTTCAAACATTATCTCAAAGAATCTTTTCCGATTTCTGAAACTGCAATCGAGAAGAAACTGATAGGCATGGTGCTCACAGCAATTTAACCTCTAACAAAGCAGAGTGGGATAATTTGTTCGTTTGGACTGTTATTGATTAGAGGAAATTTGACTAGCAGAAAACAGTGGTCTTAAGTGCTGAAATTTAGCAGTGGTTTAAAATGACTACGGGTGAAAAAAGTTCGATTGTGTATTCTGTTTATGACTTGTACGCGTGTTGGCAAACCTGTGAGTTGACTAAAATCGTTTGAATCAATTGGAATTAAACCGACTACTGCGAATTAGTCGCACCTAATAATAGTTTTAGCATGCGGTACAGGATTATGAACATATGAATAGAGTAAGATAAATTCAAGCCCCGAATTCAGTAACGTATGTTCTATTTCTGTAGAAGAAGCGCACTCAATCACACCGCTTTTGTTAACTTTTAAATAATTAAATACAACATAAGATACACGTTTATTAACAGTAATTCCTGTTTGAAAATATAATAGGCAAATTTGGTGTTGGTTTTCTTATAAATTTCCACAAAGAAGCGCACTCAATCACACCGAGAGAAGTGCCATTTGATTAATTGGCGATTATGCATCGTGTTTTATAATTCACTTGATATTTTAAGAAGTTTTGCTTTGCCTTTTATCAACGCACAAAAAAAAAGAAACACGACCGTGACAAATTACTATTGTCTTATTTAATTGTGATGTATTTGATGATGACAGTTTTACTTGGACTCTTTTAACTGTCCTACACAAATAACAAAACTTCAACAGTTGTTATTCTCTTGACAACAACAAAAAACACGCCATCCATCTGCCGCTACCTATTTGGTTCCTAGTACTGTTGCCACGGCGAAGAAATTCGGCCAAGATCAACTCCGAAACTGTTCGAAGCCGTCGTCGCCGAATAGAGCTGGGTTTATACACCGGCAATGTTTATTGATTATTGTTCCGGATTCACTGTATGCATCCAGCGAATTCGCAGTGAACGCAACAATGTCAGCAACTAGCTGACATTATTATATTTGTGGTTGTCAATGTGACAAAGTAAACAAACTTTGTGTAAATCGTCTGCTGTCATTGCTGACATCGTTATTCTTCGTCAGCCCTTCAAGAGATATAGTCGCAATATTTAATCTAAGTAAATATCCAACATCAGTCAATAAAATTCACCTGGATGAAAAGTAAATAAAAAGAGTTTTACTTAGAAAGCAATCTGGACGTTCTGCTGGGATTCAACAACGGTATTCAGTTCAATTTTCATTTAAATAACAATTAGTTTCAGACGTCAGTGTTGCTGACGCCATTGCATTGGGACATCATTTTATAGTGTTGGTGGAAATCCGTTCTCCATCTGTGGATCATTCACCGTTGCCCAGAGAGCAACCGGTCCAGACTAAGTACTTATCACCGCCCGGTTCACAACACAACCATCAACATTATTGCACGTCAGGCGACAACCCCTGTTCCTGACGTCTTCTTCCCGGTCATTCAGTCAACTTTAGTACATGCCAGGAGACATGTACTAAGGTTGTCAGTTCCTGACGCCATCAACGCAGCCCATAACACCATTGTTCGTGGAAGCTGTATTCGACGCTTGTTGAACACACATTTTGGTCCTTCGAGCCGGATCCAGTCTGTGGATCCAATTCACTGCTGCCAGCTCGCAGCATACGAAAAGAAGCACTTTGCACAGCCTTCAGCCAAATCGCGCAGAACAATAAGGATCATCTCACCAACGTCAACATTGCTATTTACTAACTTCCCGTCAACGTTGCTTTAAATAACTTTCCGGCAACATAGTTTAAATAACTTTCTGTCAAGATTCCCTTTGAATAACACTCTCGGGTACTAATTAATTTGCTGCTGTCAATTGGGAGATTGGTGTCTATCCGTGAAAGTGCAACAAAATAGTAACTGATGACCGCGATTAATAAATGTTTTAGTATCGATCCGGACGAGTGGTTCAGAACAAAACGATTCCCCGACGACATTACTCGGTCGGCGGAAAAATTACATTAACTGCGATATTTATAGCGATAACGGACCATCTCGGCAATAAGAAGATTTCGATTGTGGGTCTATACCGCCGCCACCTTTACGAAGCAACAGCCGTGCAGTCCGCCGCCTTGAAGCCGCCAGATTAGTGGCATTAACCGCTGCCCAGAACGCAGCCCCCGTCCAGCCTAAGGACCTAAAGCCGCCAAATTACTGGAGCATTAACCAGCTGTCCCAACAACAGCTACAACTACCGCTGCTCAGACCAGCAGCCCCCGCCCAGCGACCAGTTCGCCTCCCAGGAGCGGATGTCCTGGGCTTATCTCAACCTGGAGAAGAGAGGTCGGCCAACGTTGGTCGCGGTGGGCATACGCCAACACAACCTCCAAATGGAGTGGGAGGACATCCGAAAGAACCATGCAGAGATAGAACTCCTGGCTACTCCAGAGATGACCAGCGACCACCGCTACTTCGTGGATTGATTCATAGATCAAGCCGAAAAGATCTATCTGGACGAGGTCACAAAGTTTGTTGAGGCAAGGAACGTCCTCACCGCTGACCGTCCGGACGCATACAAGACTGACACGGACACCCTGTATCCACCCAACAGTCGGTTGCTGCCATTGATGTCCCAACCATATGTTTAATTTATTTTGTAAATGTTTTTATTTAGTATGTGTGTTAATCAAAATGTACGTGGTGTTTTGTATTTATTTAATTTTAGCACAATTGTGTTTAAATTTAGTTGAAATTATTTAACGCTTATTTGTTATGTATGCCGGTTAATTTCTTACTCCATTCTCGCCGAGACAGGGGCGGCGGGGGGAAGTTACCAAGTAACATTGGTAACAATATAGACGCATGTGCACTCTAGCATTAATAGATTTATAGTCGGAAAACAAGCTGCCGGTGTTAAAAACTAAATGTTTATTATAACACGCTGTCTTCCGGTTTAGTCATGTGATAAGGTTTCACAGCTACACCGAAAGAATTCCGTCGGTTGTAACAGGAAATTAATTTTAATGCTACACCGAAAGAATTCCTTCGGTTTTAAAGTTGTTAAAACTTTAATACAACTTATGTTATATTATAATTAATTTGTGACGGTGATTTTCATTTTTAAAACATTTTTTTATTTTCTTTTGATATTCTTAGTTTCTAAATTACATGCTAGACAAAAAATGCTTAAATTCTAGCTTAATTATCTTATATTATAACTTACTGGTACTACGCAGACGCTCTAAGCTAAACATTACATAACGACTGTATAATTTACCTTTCGGCGACAGAATTTTGTTTATGGGAGTACTTATAATAATTTAAATGACATAGACAAATTTTGAAAACTTTGTGTCGAATTTTTTTTTTGTTTTTTTTCTTAAAATTTAACCTTTTTTTTTTTGATATAATTTTTGTGACGGTGAATGTCACATATGTATGCAACACCGGCAACAGTCCGAATTGGTCGAATTGATTTTATCGCAGAGAATCATTCATGTTTTAGCGGTCCTGCGAACCTCACAAATCACAGTGGGATTAAATACCTTTCGCCCAGCTAAACGAGTCATACATACTGATATCCTCAACCCCATGCATCCACAGACACGAGGGCCCAATTCCTCTACCGATTCCTCAAAGCTGCACCGTTATTGGACCACTACACCGAAAACGAAGTTGTTTGGCAACCATACATACTGATATCCTCAACCCCATGCATCCACAGACACGAGGGCCCAATTCCTCTACCGATTCCTCAAAGCTGCACCGTTATTGGACCACTACACCGAAAACGAAGTTGTTTGGCAACCCATTAGCTGGGTAAACACGTGGCCCGCCGACAGCCATCAAAAATTCCATGCGGCAAGATACAGCGCAGAAATAAACAATATTTATGATCTTAAGAAGATAAAAACCGTGCACAAATATCACCACCGAAGATAACGACGTCGAGCGAAGAAATCACCAAGGCAATTTTTAATATATATTTATACAACACTTACTGGGGGAGACTTTCGACTTTTTCAAGCCCGTGGTTGGTGGGTTCCGGCTGTTAAGCCTGTGGGTGGTGGCTTTCGGCTCTGCAAACCCGTGGTTTCTTTCCGGCTGATTGAGCACGTGGGTGGCTTCTGGTTGTTAGTATTCTTTTGGCTCGTCCAAAATAAAAGGCGAAATATTTTTATTTATTAAGACCGCGGCTGCGGTAACTTATTTTACTTGTATATTATAAGTATATTTTACTTTTAAATAGTTCAAGTTATGCCAACAATCTAATGGCACAGTTCAATATTGATGGATGCAACCCTTGTGCCGCCTAATTGATTTATTCTTACAACAGAACTCCCTATTTATACCCAAAATCAAATCCGAATTTTACATTCCTTACCACGATTCATTGCTCACCTTGAGATAGCCACCTGATACTAGCCCCAGTCGAATTGCAGAATTGCTAGTTTACTTATGGGAATTGGAAATGCATGTGTAGTCATAGCATATGATATGGTATGATGAGAAATTGCCTTTAGCAAAAGGTAGTTGTGTGATAGAGTTTCACAGATGCTACACTGAAAGAATTCTGTCGGTTGTAACAGGGAATTAATTTCGATGCTACACCGAAAGAATTCTTTTGGTTTAAAGTTATTAAAACCTTAATGTATGACCGTTAATGTCATATATGCATGCATAATTCATTTGTGAAATTATGATTTGGTTTTGTTTAATTTGTCACGGTTAATGTCACATATGCCTGTAACACCATAAACCACATGCGGATAAATTACACAAAGGGATACCGCAGTTGTGTGAAAAGCCTAACGATCCTCGGCATATACGGCCAGATGGACAGACGTTCGCATCTGTGTGTGTGGGTCCATCCACACAGTATATCTACGATCGAAGTAAAATCGTAGAACAAGATAGGGTGCGATCTCCTCGAAAGGAGAAATCCCCTGGAAAAGACACGATACCAAGGGAAGGCGGATTTAAGAAAATAGAAAGAACAACCGGGTTAGTTTCTTTCCTTCAAAAAAAAAAAACTTCAATTAGTCAGTCCAGTGATAACATTCGCCGCGTGAGGATCCGGGACAGTAACAGGAAAACGGTCAAGAGCGTGTTGGCGAGAGTGTTCCAAAAAAGAAAAATAGAAATAAAATTTAAAGTGACTTTTATTTCGTGGACAGTGTTCGGCGGAACACATCGACTAAAAACCGCCAAATTGCTGATCCTGACGTGATATGTGTACAAATAGCACACACTCCCCCGTAGTAAAAAAGAGGACTTCACAACTACGGTCCCGACTTCTGCACAGAGCACTTGCTCCAACGTTCTCTCGCCCTCTCGCTCCGTCGTTGCACACGAAATTGATCGTAACAAAGTTACTGAGGGGGGAGTAGGGTGGCGCTTCTAACAGATACACACGCAATACATAAGCAAATAGTGAAGAACACCCAAAGAAAATCGAATAATAAAAGGCACGAGCCGTATACCAAGCAATGACATAGCAATTCCACATTGGTTGAGTGTACTTGAGTTTAGAAATCCAATTCCTACACGCGGCAGTAGCCTGATGCTTAAATGTTTCTCTTCTCACCCATTTCTCTCTCTTCACTATCCTTGCTTAACGCTATAAAGTCGTTTTTCTAACCTTTTACCAGACCATTCTTCAATGTTCAAACATTTCTTTCGAATGTATTGCGTCGTGTCGTTAGCAATATATAGCGGCATTCCATCGGGTATAAAGAAAATACCAGCACAATAATGCAGGGTAAACAAGATAAATAATTTCTCAGTCAAAATTGGCCCCACCCATACCATAAAGGCAATGGTCAGTGAAAAATAATTTGATATCGCGAGATTTCTTTTCTAATAACAGAAATCTGAAGGGTTCTAATCACAACATGTTTATCGAAAGCTGTTCATTTCTGTGATCTGTCGTGGTATGAGTGGGCACTATTTTGTACTTTTGTAGAAACTTCTAATGACCGGCGGAGTATTAGAAACCCTCTGTAGATTTTCTGTGGTTGTCGGAACACGACTCCAACTCTTCTTCACGGACATTATTCGTGGACAAGCCAAATCAGTTCACTCGCAGTGGCATCTCAGTCGAATTTTGTTGTCAATTAAGAACTGATAAAAAATTCCAGAAAGTAAATCACAAAGTGAGAATTCGAAGCTAAAAATATTTTGTTCGTTTAACGAGGATTCATAACTTTTCTATGATCCTGGTGTAGTTCCTTGTTCTGCTTTACCTCGCAGATCTTCATACGAATAAGCTTCCTTTAGGAGATGTTTTTAAATCGACACTCGTCGCAATCCTTTAATCTGTATCCCTTTTGAACTTCCAGTGTCCAGTTTTATGTTAAACGGAATTTATGAATGAAATAATTCACTAACAACCGAATGTCTAAAATTTCGCCTGCGGACTCCGAATCCGTTTTTTTATTTTGTATAAAACGTCAACGTATTCTTTTGATTTTTCGCACCGTAATCAATGCATTTTTTCTTGATCTGTTTTTATCCGTGATATATTTTTTTTATGATTATCGCTCCCCATCACATCATCTCCTTTGTTCTCCACCCACGTTGTATCGCTCCTCTTCTCTCCAGGGCTTTTGTGATATTTTCGGTCAAGAGCAGTACTGTAGTACTGTTCTCTTTATTTTGCCCCATTATTCCTTGTATTACAGTTCGCTCGTAATCGAAACTGAGCTAATCGGATGTGACACAAGCTAACATATTCTCACACAGAGAAACCTCATTATTACTAGTTGCATCGTGCAACAAGAAGCTTCCCACTTTTCGGGTACAAAAGATTCCATCCAAATTAATTCAGAAATCCCTATTATTTACTATAGCCAGCCTAGAGGTGGAGACAACATCGTATTTTTTGAAACCTTAGAACGCATGCGGTTTATACACCGATGTATTAAAAATAGTGTTCATTGATATGTTGGCCTGAAAAAGCAACATTATTTGATCTCCTACATGAGATTTTTTATTGTTACAGAATTAAAACACTCCCCCGAATCATTAAATTGATTCGTATTTATATGTTAGCATGAAAAGGCAACATTATTTGATATCCTACATGAGTTTTCCTATCGGAAATCAGAAATCTCATGCCTGGTTAGCAACAGCAAAGCGTGGGTAAGCGACGCTGTTGCTAAATAGAGAAACGGCTTGGGTTATTGCGAATTCAGTTCGTCTTTTTCGCACGCCGATATTATCCCAAGCCCCCGCGACGTCCTTTGACCTCGCTAGACACGGCTATTCGCTGGGGATCAAAAACCCAGAGTCAGGTGAAAAGTATGAGAAATATACTTTTCAACCCACCCCATTTCCCCCTCTCGGAGTGCATTTTTGGTTCTGCACTCTGAGAGCAATTCAAATATGAAACGGGGTCATGCGGTCACCTTCTTGGTTTCGCTTTCGTTGCAAGTGAAAACAAATCTAGCCTGAAATCGTCATGATCTACGTTGCAGTTTTCCCATTCTCTCTAAGATCATTTGCTGTTGGGTAAATTCTCAAGAGTTTATTTACCTTAATGGGCGGGGAAATGGGAGAATGAGGATGAGTGTGCGATCGAGAATGGGTGATTATGGGAAAAGTACCTGTTGGTTGGGTCAGGAGGAGTAGTCAGTGGTAGTCTGCGATAGTGTGGTTCATCGGTAGTTGTAGTTGTTCGTCTGGTGGGAGTCGAAAGAAAAAAATGAGTTCAAAAAATAACAGTGCAAAAGGGAAAGAATCCCATATTTACGGAGTGTAATCGTTAAATTAAGTAAAGCTTATTTGTAAAATTAACATTAACTAAGAAACCAAAGGAGTTAAATAAATAAAATTGTAATAACTAAGGTGTACACTAAATTAGAAGGGAGTATTCAAGCGGGGCCAAAACAATACATGAAGATACCACAAGAGAACATTCACCAGCAGCAGCGCAAAAACTAGCTCAGGCAGTTCAGCAATCAACACGTAAGTACCGTGCTAATATATATACAATTAGAATCGGGATTAAAAAGTGTTAACCTTCTTTCATCATAAGTGATGGCATAAAGAAGACGCAAATTTTAATCACTAAATGCTTTCGAAAAATTTTCGAGGTCGATGCTATCTTTTATAGTACAAAAACTGAGGGTAGTTATTTGTTCTTTAAACTCATTTTTATTGTGCCTCTATCGATATTATTTTATTTTTCTTTGATTTTGAGTGCTACTTTTGCTAATTTATCAAATGCCTAATTATATAATTTTTCAAGTTAGTGAAATATTCGTTTTTTTTCGCGGCGGCATCTTAACTACGAATTTATATATACAGGAAAACACGAACACACGTCAATTTTATTAAATGAAGAACAGGTTTTTACCTATCGTTTTGGGCGAACCCTCGTATGAATTGAATTTCTACTTTTCTAACAAACAAATTACAAGATTTAAATTATATTTATAGTATAAACTAGAATGGAATTGCGTATTTTAAATCAGTTCTCATATGACATTAGACTACTCGTACGTGAAAGCACAGCCAAACAAAACAATGAACATTTACTTATAAAAATTTATTTGTATAAAGTAACAATTGAATAGGTACATTTAATCTTTCTTTTCAATAATAACTCTCATGGAGAGGCACACCAAAATATACTCCGTACCATCAGCACACCGTCCAGTCCATTAATAACACCAATATCGTATATAAGATACTCTTATGTTACATTCAGTTCTTACATTTTTGTAACTAACGAATTTCAATAAAAACAACTACATCTAGGTATAAAAACTTAAGTATTATCTACACTACGACACGCCGAGAAGAAAATATAATTTTCAATAAAACAAGTAAAAAGAACCTAAGCATTATGCAGCCTTCGAACCCTTCGCCAACGCCGCAGCATTGTTATTTACATCGATCAGTCGCTTCATTTGATCACCAGTGCTAAGGAGAGAACTCTTCGTATTCGTTGATAAAACATGTGACGTCTTATTTTTGTTATACGTTTTCCGATAAAAGTTACTAAACAAAAATAGAAAGATTGAAGCGTTTGTTACGAAGAAGAAAGTGAGAGCTTTTGGCATTTTGCAATCTTTTGCAGCTACTGTGACCATATAAAATAGAATCAGGACGAACTGGACCAATTGAATTGTTGTCATGTATTTTTTCCACCATAAGTACTTTTGATATTTGGGTCCCATTGCCGAAACCATGTAGTAGAAGTACATTATGATGTGGACGAACGAGTTTAAGATGCCGATGATCACACCTTGTTCACCTGGAATAAAAGGAACATGAAGCATTTTCGGCTTTTTCACTATAATTAAAGTCATATACAATATATATTATGTTGAAAATGGATTTTATTAAAGCTTATTCCTAAGGAAATCGGGTTTATTTTTTAACTCGCTTAATGTGCATTGATATGTTTAACAGGTGTACAACTGTTACTAACGGGTAGTCAGGGGGTGACAGCCCCTTATGTACTTTACAGTGTGCAAAATCGCATTCTATCTTCCTGAATCGTTTACGCGGCATAAATAATTTTGTACTGATCGTATACTGTATTTGATGTATTGGTTATTATTTATATGTAGATTAATTTGTGAAAACAACAGCGATTAAGGGAAATTATTGTTGCTTCTCCTTCAGCTCTATCTTCAGATATGTGCAGCTGTACCTCCAGTCAGATGGATATTGCACAAATGATAGTAGTTCTAAGGAAAAGCATATGCTGACTATTACTAAGCCGCTTACGAAACAAAATAGCCAGTCATTGATAGCAATAAAATGAAATAGAAAAAACATTGACCAATAAATGTGTATAATATAAGGGTGGTCAAACTATTCAAAGGCCTAAAAATGAATGCAACTGAAAAAGATACAGCAAACTTCAAAAGAATGGTAAATAGTCAGATTATTCAGCTTTTGTAATAAGGAGAATACGAATACTGTGATCAATTTAATAAAACGATGCACACAGTGGTGAACAATAACAGACTGCTAATTAAAGTGTTCACATCATTCCGCTGTTTTACATAGATATGTTAAGAATGGAAAACAATAAATTAGCGTATGACATCAAAAACTTGTCAGACTTGTACCACCTCCCAAAAAGGTGGATGTACAGCACACTCCATTAATAGCAAAAAACTTGACCATATAAAGTATTTCTGTGGCCGACAACGAAAATGCCATAAAAAAGCATATTTCCAGCATACACATTTTCCTTGGCTCTTTTAATACATAATTAGAAAATATCATGAACATTTTGTTTAGAGGTATTCTTCGAGAATAGAAAAGATGTTCTTTTAATTTTTGCGCTCACAAAGATACGTCGTATCTTCAAAAACATCCTTGCTCCATTAAAAATAGGATGCGTAAGTTTAAAACACAAAAATTAATCATGGTGCAGCAAAGGAATCAGCTTTCTTACGCAAAAAGAAAAAAACAAATGAAAAAATAATTAAACTTCGTTAAAAATAAGCAAAATCAGATAAATCAGATATCAAATGTCCATAATGTATATGTAGTGCTTTGCAAAGGCCTACTATTACCGTACCCAAATATATAAAATATAACTCTATACCCAATGCAACCCATCTCCTATTAAACGATGCATTCTTGTATCATGCATTTAAATTCCCGATAAAATCAAATACGTGATAAACGTACCAAATGTTCATTTACCACGCCTACACACAATTCCTAGAAAAAATCCCAAATTAAACCAAATGCATGCATTGAACTAGATGTCCATTTGTTATGCATAAATATAAATTCCCAAAACTCATATCTTCAACTCGCGTATCTTCAAATGCATTTCATGATTATACTTTCCGGGAATTCGTTCAACCAAAATAGAAATTACATACTCAAGAAATTGGAAAGCTCGTCACCTCGCAGTTATAATCGAAAAAAAAATAAAACCTAGAAGCCATAAAACAAAACAGCCAGAAAATATAAATAAATATGTACGATCAGTTTTTATATCCTCAGGTCTGAATGTTAATGGTAGGAAACAGAACAAACCCAAGAAGTAAATGTATTTCTATTAAAATTGCTGTAATATCACTCCCCTCACAAAGGTAATGCCAAAATAAAGTGAGTGAACGTATTACTAATTATTAATGAAACAAAAATTTTACAACTGGAAAATACAGGACTTACTGCATATTGGTTCACCGTTAGAATAGTAATCTTGCGCTCAAAAAACAAAGCAATTTATTATGACCGAATGTCGTTCTTAAAACTGCGACCCATAGTATAATTGTATCTTTATAAACGTACACTCTCCAACAAAAACTACTGACGAAGAGATGAAAGAGGCGTTCTATGAAATCTCACAGAAAGTATTTGACAGTATTTCATTATTCGACGTTAAAATTTATTCGAAGATCTCAACCCGAAAATTGAAAAGGAAAATATCTTCCAACCAACTATAGGCAAAGAAGATCTACATGACGTCTCAAAGAACGATGGAATTAGAATTATCATGTTCGCAGCATCAAAAGATCTGTAAGTGAAAACCACGATGTCCAAACGCAGAAGAATTCATAAGGTCACATGGATATCACCCGTACCCAAATAGACTACTTTCTCATAGGCAAAAGCCTATAAAAAAGTAGCAAGAGACCATACGAACATCATTGATGCAAGATCATACAGAGCAGATTGTGACTCCGGCTATCTTCTAGTGATAGGCCAAAATAGGAGTCAAGTCGCAGCCACCGGAGATTAGTAAAAAGTTCGACAATGATAAACTAAACGACCAAAGGGCTGAAAATCAAATTTAACAACCTAAAAAATTAGAGTAGAGACGAAAAGGATATGCACCCATCAACCACAAATAAACGCACCACACGTACATACAGCCGAGCCTCAGATCCCAGAGCCCTCTTTCAACGAAGTTGTAGACGCCATAAATCGATTGAAAACAACAAAGCTCCCGGAATCAACTGCATACCGACAGAGCTAGTGAAGCATGGAAGAGAGGCAACGCTCGAGAGATCCACCAACTCATCAAAACAATATGGGATAAGGCAGTCACTCCGGAGGAATGGAAAACCTCAATAGTCGTCCCTATTTTCAAAGAGGGCGACAGATCTGACTGCGAAAACTACAGAGGAATATCATTGCTCCCAACCACATATAAAATACTAACTAATGTCATACTGGCGAGCATCACACCGTACGCAAAAGAAATACTGGGAGACTACCAATGCGGATTCCGTAGGAACCGGTCAACAAGCGACCAAATGTTCACAATAAGGCAACTACTGGAAAAGAAGTGGGAATACGGAAAGGAGAGATGGTTCACCAACTGTTCGTTGACTTCAAAAAAGCCTACGACTCAGTCGCAACGCAAAGACTCTACCATATGGTAGTTGAGCTGGGAATCCCGAAAAAATATGCCGCCTTCATTCAAATTTGCATGAACGAAAACAAAGGGCGAGTTAGAATAGAAAACCACCTCTCAGAACCATTTGAATCCGGGACGGACTAAAACAGGGAGATGGCCTCTCACCATGTCTCTTTAACCTTGTCCTCGAATATGTCATCAGAACGGTACAAGACGACAACATGGCCGGATCATGCCTGAACGGGGTCACACAAGTGCTCGCATATGCGGATGACATCGCTGTTCTGGGCGATAATCTAGAAAATGTAAGTAGAAATTGTGAAATCATCATGCAAGCGGCAGAAGAGGTGAGCCTAGAAATAAATGAAGACCAACCAAAAAACATGATTACGGTGAGAGCAAGTGAAACTCAAGGAAAACATATAAACGTCAGAGGCAAGATATTTGAAAAAGTTAAAGAATTTAAATATCTGGGAACGATACTGACGGCCAGTAACGAAATGTCGAAGGAAATTAAAAAAAAGACCACTCCACAACGCTATTTGCCACGCAATCAGAAAACTGCTTAAATCCAAACTGCTATCACGGATGCGAAACATGAGCTCTCACAACACGAGAAGAAAACAAATTCCGCATATTCGAGAATAAAGTTCTATGGGGTATCTTTGGCGGCAAATATGACGAGGAGACAGGACAATGGAGGAACTCCACAACCACGAATTGGAAGAGCTATACCGCAAACCTACAATAGTGAGAGTAATCAAGTCGCGAAGATTAAGATGGGCCGGAAATGAGCAACGGTAGGACCGTACGTAGAATTCTTGACGAATGGGAAAGAGACCGGCAGGACAGCCGCGACGGAGATGGGGGGACAATGTAAGGTTTGACTTTGAGGAGATCGGAACGGCTGGTCAAGCGTGGAGGGAGAGTGCACAGGACAGGGAACGGTGGCGGAGTCGAGTCGGTGAGGTCACGAACTTCCGGGTTTCTACAGGCCAATAAATAATAAATAATAATAAACAACGAAGACGACAATAGTAATGTAGAGATCGAATGGGTGTCAATCAGAAACGTGATCCAGCAAACATTCCAAAAAGTATTACCAATTAAGAAAACAATTATGTCCAAACCTTGGTTTGAGACTGAGTGCCAGACGAAGATTGAGCAACGTAAGCGTCTCAGTTGATCCATTCAGGAAGATATTAAGTTGCCAACGCAGACTGATATGCGACAATTCGGAAAGAGACAACGATACTTTTCAAACGGAAAAAAATGCGTCAAGTCAAGTCAAAGAAATGATAAACAAAAATAATTCCCCAGTTGAGACCAGCGGAACTTATGAAGCACGGTGAAAATATAATCGATGGAAAGATCCACCAATTGGTCAAAATATCTCATATTGTTTTGAAGCCACTCCAGAAGAAAAGAAGATGGTCCCCCAACTCTCTGGTTGAACTTCAGGATTCCCGTAATATAATGCCACATGCTTCCCGACTCAAAAACAGTTCCAGTTTCCGCGTAGTTCTTCCCTCCAAGTACGACTGAATTTTCCACCGGAACAAAACTGGATACTGGTGGAGCGGCAGGTTGTCAATATGCAATAGCAACCCCAACCAATCAGCCAAATACCAGCCCCCCATTCCTAAATCCTTAGTATGTGATCTTAGCCAGACCCCCCCTTCTAATTCTGCCCCCAATACCAATTCGCTTCCTTGTCCCCCCGCTGCTTCCCTGTTTGCAATTGTAACTCATCCCCACCCAATACTTACCCACCGCTCCCCGCGCAAATCCCGTACACCGCATTCCAAACAAAAGACGACCCAAGCCACAAAATCCCATCATAAGCCAAACCATAATCTAGCTCCTCTCCCTAACTCCAACCGCTATAGCTCCCCTCCCTCTTAACCCCTTACCCACCAGCCCTTAATAAAACCCCTCTTAATCATAACGAAACTGCTCGCCCCACACAACACCCTGCCTATATCTCTAATTCCTTCCCAATTTTCGACCTCTATACCGGCGCCAAGTATTCCAACTTCCACATGTCACACGCTTTTAACCGTCGAGTGCCGGTTGCCACTCAAAAGAGACTCGACTCATCTCTAGTTGCAATCTCTTCTTCTCTCAATCTCGACTATGCCGTAATAAAAATCGACCAGCGCCCTAAGTCTTTATACGTTATTTGCTTCTATATACCTCCTTCACGACCTATCGTGTCTCACGAACTCGCAATAGAAGTGGTTGATCAGCTAACCGAGTTAAGCACCTCCCTAGACGTTCTCGTCGTTCTTGGCGATTTTAACCTCCCTCTCCTTCAATGGACATTGCCAGATGATCAATCCTTTTATTTCTCTAATCCCACAAGTTCCAAGGAACGAATTTTTTTAAAACGGCCTCACCGACTCTAGACTCCGTCCAATAAGCAATGTTCCAAATCATATGGGGAGACCATTGGACCTCGTGTTTACAACAACATCATCATCATCATCATCATCGGCACTACAACCAGGAACCGGTCTGGGCCTTATTTAGTAAGTCCTGAGGCTTGTTAAATTTTCCATAATGATTTGTTTTTTCCGGGCAAGGTCATTAGTCTTGCGCCAGAGGCTTCCCGACGGGGAAAGAACGCCGGTATCCCGAGTGGGTGTATACTAACCACTATACTATCGAGGTGTTTACAACGGACCCCCACAATTCTTCAGTTGCCCCCAGCCTACACGCCCTCGCCACCATTGACAATTACCACCCCCGCTTGTCTTATCCTTATATCGAGATCACGTAGCCCAGCGTTCTCTATCTCATGACTGCTTTTCCTACAACTTCCAAAACCTCATTTCGCTTAGCAAAATCTCATTTCGCTTTGATCATCTGGGGGTAGAAGAAGCTACTGCCACTCTCTATAAGGAGATCTTCTACGCCATCGCACTATATGTCCTCTATTCTCTACACATGTCATCGGTTTCATCGCTCCCAGGGTACAACCGCACAATATGCACTCTTCGGAATGAGAGAAATAACCTGTGGAACATTTTCCTAAAAACACAATCCAACTTGATCAACGCCCGCACATTTTTTTTCCACTTTATAAATTACAAGCGGAAATCCGACGCCTATCCTTACTCCCTTTCCTATGACTCGATTCCTTCAACCCACCCCCAAACTATTGCCAATCAATTCGCTTCTTTCTACAAAATATCCTTCACGGACATCTCTTTCGAACCTAACCCGCCTGTCTTCAAAGACCTGCCTGAATTCTCCCTTGGCCCCCCCATCTCTCAAATTATTCAGCATCACCTAGGTGAGGACAAATTAAATTTACTTAAAGACGAGTTCACCATTGGACCTGTGGCGTTTCTAACAGATACACACATAATATGCAAGCAAATTGTAAAGCACACCGAAAGAAAATCGAATAAGAAAATGCATCAGCCGTATACCAAGCAATAACATAGCAATTCCACATCGGTTGAGTGTACTTGAGTTTAGAAATCAAATTTGTACATGCGGCAGTGTACAAATTCAATTCAATCTATCCCTTACACAAGGTGTCTTCCCTAGTATTTGGAAATCCCTCTATGTCACCCCCATACATAAAAACGAACCTAAAAACGATATAAGCAACTACCCTAAACTGTTCGAAGGGATTCTTCACAGCGCTTTATCTTTCCGATGTGAATCCATCATCTCACCCCACCAGCATGGTTTCCTTTCAGGTAGGGCTACAACCACCAATTTAGTTGAGTTCTCATCCCATACTCTCCGTGCCTTAGAGAATGGGAACGGAGTCCATGTATTCACCACCGATTTTAGCAAGGCCTTTGACAAAATCTCCCAAGACCTAATCCTTTTTAAGCTGTCCTCCCTTGGTTTCGAACCCGTATTGATTAAGCGGTTATCTTCCTACCTGAAAGCTCGAACTTATCGTGTCAAATTCAGATTTTCTCTATCCAATCATTTTGTAGCCACGTCAGGGGTTCCCCAGGGAAGTCATATGGACCCCTCCTTTTTATCCTTACTAATAACGACATAGGCTCCAATATCAAATACTCATCCATCTCTTTCTACGCAGACAACACTAAAATCTACAAAACGATCCACTCTCCTCTCGACTCCTGACTTCTCCAATTGGATCTCGACAGCTTCTCAACTTGGTGCCTTAACAACTGCCTCGGACTCAACATTGTCAAATGTCAGTCTATCACCTGCTCCCGTAACCCCCCCCCCCCCCCCCCTGACCTCTGTCTGTTTTACAGATATTTTCATGGGCACTGTTCTTCGGAGATTCGTGGTATTGTTCCGCGCAATTCGATTTATATGCGCTCCCCAAGACAATTCGACGGGCGCACCAATTTGCGGTTCCTCTCCCGACGGCGCAAAAATCCCTCCATCAGAACTCGTTCGGTCACAGAACGGGAAAGCTGTGGAATTCCCTTCCCGCGCGTGTTCCTCGAACGTTACAACCCCCAACTGTTCAAGAAAAACTGCGACAGTTATTTGGCGCTATCTCGGAGCGCCGTGTCGGCGCGCGCTATAGGTTCGCCAGTGGGGGTTTCTATATTCTATATGAGAAACAACCCGCAATCCTAATCCCAATTCCTACCGTCGGCTATTTCACCTGCAATGCATAATTTCCCCAAGGAAGCATAGCTAAACTCATTATCCTATGCAGATAATGCATAATTGAGTTTAGCTACTATCTTCGCCATACGGCAACACAATTGCTCTAACCATGGGATTTCCACCGGAAATTCCATTCGTATTGGTTAGCAACAACAAGTCGAAGCAAACGACGCCGTCGCATCATAGCGAAACCGCTGGGAAATTTATCAAAATATCTAATTAGTTGTCATGATAAATTACCCTAGCCAATTTGGCGTCACTTCGGTTTTTCATCAGATCACCCATTCGCTTGGGATCAATGATCTCTTTTTGCAGGTGAATAATATCAGCTAAGTTTTCCTCTCATTCGTATTTCTGTCATTCCATGGTTCAATGTGCTCCGACTACACCATAGCCGTACCACTGGGTTAGTAGGTCGTGTCGGTAGCTGCATCTGATACCAACACACACAACCAAAGCTACCCCGAGATCACAGCACATCATGTTTCTGTTCTCTCATTCTCAATGTCCGTCAATTACCCTATTAACAAAAGTTACTCAGGCTTTGACGGGCGTGAGGTTGAGAGAGCAGAGGCGTGGTCTCTTTTGGTTGTCCTGTGTGTGGGTTGAATTATGAATTTCACCCCTAAGTTGAGTGAGTCACTATTCAATCACCATCGCGCGCAGTCACGCTGCCGCAAGAGTCGCTATCCAATCTCCACAGTGCCAAGTCACGTCGCTAGGGTCAAGAAAGTAATTTATTAAAGAGTCGAATATAAACCACCGAGGTGTATACAAATACGTCGGATCAGTGCGAGTATACCATTGAGTTTTAATTTACCGAAATTGGTTACGAAAATATTTGACGTTGGTGTTTGACCAATAAAGTCCGCGACAATTTGGAAAATTAAGCCATTGTAAACAATCAAAAAAATAATAATAGTGATTAATAAAAAAACTATAAAATTTAAATCAAATTAAAATTAATTCCAATCAGTACCAGTTGAGGTGTTTGTGCTTTTTATTTCTTCATTCTCGTCTGCGTCGAAACATCGTTGGGGATTTAAGGAATCCGTGACGTACGTCGGCACACATACTTCTACCCCTTACACGCCTCTCCTGAGAGAAATATATTTAAAAAAAACTCGTTTTCCTTAGGGTACCTATGTATGTGATATGTACGTGTTAAGCTCTATCTCTTGGGTTGGGTGTCAGTCAATAAACATAAAGCACAAAAAAATGTTGTTTTGTTCTAGCCATACATATCACCAAGAACTGAGACTTCATTAACTTCGATTATGCAACTGTAGTTCAGGGATTGTAGATCGATCTTGGAGTTTCTCTTTGATAAAGAAATATTTCCGTTTTACTTACTCATTTCTCTTTGACATATTCGTATCTTGTTGAAATCGGAATTCAACAAGCTCAGCATTGTCTGCTACTTAAATGAGTAATCGGAAGGGATTGATTAGCATGTTATCATATATTTATTATCTTTGGATTGTTCAGAAATTACATAGTTGAATAGAATAGACAGAAAGACTTTCGTTGAGCGGCGATTGGCGAACTCTTAAAAAAAAAGAACCCAATACCGGATGTATCACCGGTTGTGAATGTGTTTTTGCGTGCCAGTCGTTAATACTAAGTTGTTGAAAAAGTCATTGCGTTGTCTTTATTTGAATTTTAAACAATAACGTGTTAGTCATTCTGGTTGAAATCTTCTCCCATATCATGGACACATTCGTAATTCCTAATTCAATCTCCATAAAGCTTTTTGTGTTTCTCTGGGAAAAACTTGTCAAGATAAGGACTTCAGAGAATTTTATATGCTATAAAATTTCTCTCGAAAATTTTAACTGGTATTTTTTCTTTTTCTAAATTCATTTACCTTAACCGATATGGACTAGAACTTCTCCTACGCCTCAAAACGTAGTCTGCAGGGTGAAATGTTGTATACTTGGATTTTATGCACTGTTTCCTAGCCCATCAGAATTAATTAAGCAAGTATAGTAGGATTACCAAATTGCTATATTCAAAAACTTGGCAAAAAGGTTCCATCTATTAGACCAAAATATCGTATAGATTGAAACAACACGATCACATTGTGACCACTAATAAAGTAAATTTTGCGTTGCTTTATAAAATTAGTACACAATTGACTTTTCTAATCTTTCATTTAATGAAATACAGTGATCTGGTAATTGAGCCGAAGAACTATGGGAAATATCCCCATCCTGATATATGAATATTGGCGCTACTGAATCTGGCACGTATAACAAACATCCATGTAATACCAAAAATGTGCAAGGTATGGCACTTCTTTTCATTTGCGTTTGCGGAATAAAAAGTTTTGCAATAGATGAATTTAAAAATCTTAGAGCCGTACTAAAAATGAAAGATTGCAGTTAGGTAAAATGTACTCCGGCACAATAAAAATGCTCAAATTATATAAAACATGTCGTCCTAAAGTGTATATGTAGTCACCACTGCTCTCCACCATAAATATATTAAATGCGACGCTGTGCTTTAATAAAGGACGTTTTAAAACTAAACAACACGAGTTAAGAAGTTGAAAACCGAACTCTTTCAAGTTGGCTTGTAATTCAAGTATGTTCCAAACATTGCCCAGGAAAACGTAATAACTAAAATCATTATAAAATTAAATTTATTTACCTGGAGCATATTTGAGATAACCCCATGAGAACAATGCTGTAGTTGTGTGATGATATATGTGCAAGAATGATATTTGGTTCTCTTTTTTTCGCAGAACGAAGAATATTGTATCTGTAAAGTCGACGATTTTGGAGAAGAAATAAAACCAAGCTCCAGAATACAGTTGCAACGTCTCCTGTCTGCTCCGCTGAATTTCACATTTTTTCGCCATTAAGTGGGAAAATATTGTACTTTCATTTAATGACTAAAATACCCAAATTATATTTTAAAACACATATAAAAATATCCAGAGAACTCACTATATACGTTAAGTACGTTGAAAATATCACTTGAAAGCCATTGTATAAAACTATGATCTTCTGTAGATTATAAGGTTTCCGGTTGGCCATGTAAGCAGGACCAATTTTAAGGACGAACACCAGATATAACCCAACAATAGTTACCAATGGCGCCGGAGAGCTCATTAAAAACCAATTGTCAATTGTTTTATCTATAAAATTTTGCAAAGATTAATGAACTTTTAATATAATAATTGCAATTACTTAATGTAGTCTATACTTACCGAATCCATAAGAGAGATCAGCTAATTTTTCGTTAACCATATGAATTATTGACGCCATTCTGACGGTTTTACTCAAAGTATGTCAAAACCTAAAACGAAGTTAAAACAAAACGATATATATAAACGAATATCACAAATACTGTTCTATCACTCAGCGGTGAGCGGCTCGATTGTGTCATGTGAACAAATGAAATTTCAACTAGTACGCGTTGCTATGTCTTCCGTTGGCGTGCTTTGTGCATAAAATCGTATTTTTAAAGACCATCGAATAAAGTGCTCCTTCTGGTTGTGGCGACTTTGTATCGAATTGATTTTCGTGTTAAATTTATTTGATAGTAAAAAATGTTTGTAACCATATCACGTATGTATGGGCATATTAATCGGAGCCATATAGGTGTCGCTGTGCATCGGGAGGCCCACAACTTGCGCAAATAATAAATTTAATTGGAAAACAAAATACAATGAACAAAAAACTTTTGTTACCAAAAAAAAAGAAGCAGTATTTGTCAAATATATGATAACTCTCGATCTCGTGAGGACACTTCGTGGAGCAATGTCAGCATCTATTATTATAGTTAACTGACCATAAAGTTGTAGTAACCCTTAAATATTGGGCATATTTCATACTACATCAGATTATGAGGGTAATCCCACAATTAATCGGCCTGACACATAGATGGCGGTATTTATTAAAATACAATGACTGCGATAGATAGTACCAACGTAGAAAGATTAAGTTTCAAGTTTGAAAACAATAGTGAACGCTGCAATGAATTTGTAACCATGGAAAAAATTGGTCCTCGTTATGTGTTTCAATAGTTACATTTGATAGGACTTAGTGCAACCAATATTAAAGCCGAACTAGATTCTACTTGGGGGAGTGTGGACCTTCTTTTTCAACAGTGAAGTATTGGGTGGTAAAACTTAAACCAGGCCGTACAAGCTGCGAAGACAAACATCGCAGAAGACGAACATCGCAGGGGTCGACCAAACGAGGTGACTGTTCCAGAAATGATAAAAAAAAAATCCAAATAAAAAATGGCATTGGATGACCATCGGCTAAAAGCGAGTGAGTTAGCAGAAATGGTAGGGATTTCAAAAAGTGCAGTACATCGCACATTGATTGAATATTTGGACATGAGAAAGCTGTGTGCAAGATAAGTGCCGCGTTTGCTCATAATTGAACAAAAGCAGCGTCGTTAGGATGTTTCAATCAAGTGATTGGCCATGGTTCGCCGCAACAAATCCGAGTTTCGCGTCAATTCATGATTATGGATGAAACATGGGTCCATCACTACACATCCATGACGAAGGAATAGTCAAAACAATGGACTGAAGGGGGAAAATCGAAGGCAAAGACGGCTACATCGCAGGTAAGGTTATGACATTAATTTTTTTTTATGCGTGTGGTATTGTGGTGGTTCTTGCGAACGCCACTACTTACCTGCTCATCTACCACCGGGTAACCATTTCTACGCGCGTCCTATTCAATAAAAAGCACGTACTTACCAGCCTTGGGCAAACCATAATCACAGAAAAACCTGTGGAGCATAATGTCTGCTGATATGAAAAATATATCAGCAACAACAGACATTCCCTACAAGGGCATAGTCGTGCGAAACGCACCATGTTCAACAAAGGCAAATCCGGTTGCACATGCAGTAATCAACACTGCCCAATAGGTATCAAAGAAATGCCTCCTAATGTGTTTACCACATACTATAGGAGATATTTCTTCCTTCTGGCGGACGTCTATACCTACATCGAGCGACCACCCGTCCGACAAGCGAATTGTTGGCACCAGCCATATGCCCTTGAAAACACGGATCGATACAACATCGCGTGTTCCCTTACATAATCCATGCGCATAAGACAAAAGCATTTTCGCACACACGCGCATGGCGATTTATACAATGGGACGCCGGAAAAGCGCGCCCAAGCAGCGTGAAGCCCACACAATGATTTCGAGGGAACATATCCATTTATGGAAGAGGAAAGTACACGATCAGCAATAATGCCTTACGCACACGTTGATCGTGCAAATACTTCAACCCTTTTCGTAGCAGAGATTTTCGCACCTGCTGCGAACTTTAAAGGAGATGTATGCTGTGTCTGCATATATAACAGAATAACGCTGTGCATTAAAAATGTTTAAAGTGACTTGACAGTTTGAAATCGTTTAGTTATTGAAACATATTATACTCGTAACAACTATTTAGTTGAAATCATTTAGCTAATGAGACACTTATAACAGAATAACGCTATGCATTAAAATGTTTAAAGTTACCTTTTTGTATTGAATCTTTGTTTTTAATTTTTGTTCAAAAAAAAAAAAAAAGAAATAAATAAGAAATATATGAACCTGCGGTGTTTTCTTGTTTGCATTGACACATTACAAGACTTTCGGAGACTAGAGTGAAGAAGCATATGGGATGGAGGTGGAACCGGTGCAGTAGGCCTGCACACTATACATCTACCCCACAGTATCATCATTATCGACACTTTTTTTTTTTTTTTTTTTGTTTTATTAGACCTCTCGGGAGAGGCGAACCTATAGCGTCAAGTGGGCGCCCCGAGATGCCATCAAATAACTGTTGCAGTTCTTTTTGAACAGTTGCAGGTTGTAACGCTCCAGGAACACTCCCGTGGGAAGTGAGTTCCACAGCTTCCCCGCTCTGTAACGGGACGAGTTCTGATACAGGGATGTTCGCGCTGTCGGGAGATGAACCACAAACGGGTGCGATCCGTCGGATTGTCTTGTGGAGCGCATATAGACCGAATTGCGTGGAACAATGCCAAGAATCTACAAAGAACAGCACCCGTGATAATAGCTGTAAAACAGACAGAGGTCGGCCACGCGCCTTCGATGTGCTAGCGACTGTAGTCCCGACGTCAGCGCCGAGTCCCCGATCAGGCGGATCGCTCGTCTTTGTACGCTTTCAAGTAGGTCGAGGGTATGTTTAGGAGCCGAGCTCCAAACATGAGAGCAATATTCGAGCGCGGGTCTAATTTGAGATTTATATAGGAGAAGAAGTTGGGCCGGAGTAAAGTATTTCTTGGCTCTAAAAAGATAACTCAGTTTTCCTGAGGCTGATCTGGTCTTACCCGATACGTGTTTATGCCATGATACATTCCCACAGACCGTGACGCCGAGCAATTTCAAACTTTCCCCAGCCTCGAGGGCCCGGCCACTCATCATCAGCTGTGGAACCGATGATCCACTTTTCTTTGTGAATGTTGTATACTGGGTCTTCGTTGCGTTGAGGTCGACAAGATTGGCCTTTCCCCACTGCAGGACTTTATCTAGATCCTGGTTCAGAAAGTCAATCTGTCTACATCTCAGCTGGTGCGACGTTGATGCACCAATCGGCCGATCACTCGAAAAGGAGGAAACAAGTGTACTATCATCCGCAAAACTGAGCACTTTGTTATCCGTTGTCTCCAACAAATCATTTATGTGAAGCAAGAACAAGGTTGGAGCTAAAATAGAACCCTGGGGCACCCCGGAATTAACAGGATACAGATCCGAACACTCGCCGTCCACAACAACCCGGATCGATCGATTCTCGATCAAGCTCCTCGTCCAGTCGCAAAGCTGTTGGGAAAGTCCATATGAACGAAGTTTGCTCAGCAATGCCCCGTGCAAGACGCGGTCAAAAGCCTTGGAGATATCTACTGCGACCGCCCTTGACTCACCATGCCGTTCAATCGCAGATGTCCATATATCGGTTATAAGTGTCAAAAGGTCTCCTGTGGACCACCTGCCACGGAATCCGTATTGACGATCATTCAGAAGACCGTTGCACTCCAAATACTTAACCAACTCTGTATTGATGACTTTTTCCATTACCTTAGATAAAATAGACAGCAATGCTATCGGACGGTAATTTTGTGGGAGACACTTTTTTCCCGTCTTTGGGATTGGCTGAACTCGAGAGATTTTCCAGCAGGCAGGAAAGGTCCTCCGTGCATAAGATAAGCGGAAGAGTCTGCCAAGAACCGGCGATAGTTCTGGAGCACAGTTCTTAAGGACTATTGCTGGTATTCCGTCCGGGCCGGTTGCCTTCCTACAATCCAGTTCACGTAGAATGCGTTGAATAGTGCGCGGACGAAATCTCACATCCCGCATGGAAGACCGTACCGACACTACAACCGGGACCCGGTCTTGGCCTTATTTAGCAAGTTCCTCCACCGGTATCCGGTCCATATCCGAGACTTGTTAAATTGTCCATAATAATTTGTTTTTCCGGGCAAGGTTATTAGCCGCGTGGTATAATTTTCATTGAATATCTTGAAAAAGGAAAAACCACTGCGGTGATTATTATGCGAACTTATTGCAGTATTTGGGTGATGAAATTATGGAAAAATGGCCGCATTTGACGAAAAATAAAGTATTGTTCCATCACAACAATGCGTCTGTTCACACATCCATTATTGAAGTGGCCAAAATCAATGATTTGATATACAAATTACCTCCTCATGCACCCTATTCGTCAGATTGCACTAAATCTTCTAAATGGCTCGGTGGTAAAAGATTTTCCAACGATGAAGAGATGATATCTGCAGTAAATGGCCATTTTGAGAAGCTGGAAGTTTCTTACTATAAACGAGATATCGAAGCTATTGAACATCGCTGAGAAAAGTGTATCTACCTGAAGGGAGCCTATGTTGAGAAATAATAATGTCTTTGCCAACTATTTTGTGTCTGGGACTATCATCGTATATGTTATGTATTTTAATAGTGTACCCACAATATGTACTACACATAAAAGGTGGTATAAAAAACTAAAGCTATTGATGTACTTTGGTTTTGAAAGATTGAAGTTTGTACGATCGTTAAGACTGATTCACTGATTTAATGGCTTTTAACCAAATTAAAAAACAAACCAGACCTCGTATATGTAGTAAAAGGGGATAAGTTCGTTAATGAATGCACACATCATGTATTTTGGCCCATACGCCGTAAGCATTCTGACAATAAAACGTAAATAACACATCAGTCACCCGAAACGAATCTTTATATGTTTAATTTTGTAGTTTAGTAGGGCAACCACCTCATTTATTGGCTTAATTGAAGCAACATACAAAACCCCGAATGAAGGATGTCCACGGAGAGGGTCGATTGAGTCAGTCTCAAATTGAAAGTACGACAGAATGGTGTGTTTTTAAATCGGAAATAAAATAAAGATTATAAAATAAAAAGTCGAAAAAGGATTGTGTGTTTTTGAATTATAAATTAAATAGACTTGAAAGTTACCATATGAACTTTTGTGTGGTGTCCTCCCAACCTCTTTTTCATTGGGCTACCACAACGGAACGGAAGGACGTCCGCCACGTTGCTGACGGCCATAACCTGACAGGCTCATCTCACCACACACCAGCTGAATTCATCAACTGCACTTAGGCCATTGCGCCATAGCGGAACGTGGGGTGAGTTTTGTAATTGTTAATAAAAAAAAGTATAACAATTTGGCGCAGACGGCGCCCACTATTTGGCTCTGCACTGGTGATCGAAAGATCAGCCTTAAATCCTTGACCATATAAAGCTTGGAGGTACACGACCATTGGTGGGTAGAGCCCTGAGGCTCTTACGAACTTACGCCAACCACAGCAAGTGAAAATAAAGCTTGGGTTTGCTTTGACTTAGGTTGTAGAAACAGAAATCAACCAAACAAAATTATAACAATTTGGCGCAGACGGCGCCCACTATTTGGCTCTGCACTGGTGATCGAAAGATCAGCCTTAAATCCTTGAGCATATAAAGCTCGGAGGTACACAACCATTAGTGGGTAGAGCCCTGACGCTCTTACGAACTTACGCCAACCACAGCAGGTGAAAATAAATCTTGGTTTTGCTGTGGTTAGGTTGTAAAAACAAAATTTTTCAAAAAAAAAAAAAATATATATATATATATAATAAATAGAACAAATACACTTTACGAAAAACAATTTTCAACGAATTTTAAAAAAAACTAAAGAAAAATGGAAAACAAAACATTTTTTAAACTAAGAAATTATTAACAATAGAAACTTTCAAACCAAAATAAAACAATTTGAACAAAATAAACACTAAATAAAAAGTAATTGTCAACAAGTTTTGAAAAAATTAATGCAAAAACAGTCTACAACAAAAAAGAAATTATAAAATATTATAAATATAGAAAACATTGTAATTATCATCATCGTCATCACCATCGGCACTACAACCGGGATCCGGTCTTGGCTTAAATTTTCCATAATAATTCTTCCGGGCAAGGTTATTAGCCTTGCGCCAATTGTAATTATAGTCCGTCCAAATTGTAAAGACTATACCAAAAATGTTTAACTAAAACCAAAAAATAATGTAATTAAATATGTAACCAAAACAAAAATAAAATATGAAAGGAACAGCCCCGCGCACACGCTTACATACTAACGAAAGTGAGTTTCATTCCTCTTCCAAGAATGAAACTCAATTTTTGTGAGGGGGGAGGAATGTTATATAGAGGGCAGTTAATTATCACCCCCCATAAAACGCACCTAAAATTCTTACCATAAATAAAATAAAGATTATGAAATAAAAAGTCGAAAAAAAATGGTGTGCTTTTGAATTATAAAGGCCGGGATTGCGCGTATTTCAATTTTTTTACTAGACTTCTCTCGGGAGAGGCGAGCCTGTAGCGCCGAGTGGGCGCCCCGAGATGCCATCAAATGACTGTTGCAGTCCTTTTTGGACAGTTTCAGGTTGTAACGCTCCGGGAACACTCACGTGGGAAGGGAGTTCCACAGCTTCCCCGCGGAACGAGTTCTGATGCAGGGATGTTCGCGTCGTCGGGAGATGAACCACAAACGGGTGAGATCCGTCGGATTGTCTTGTGGAGCGCATATAAGCCGAATTGTGCGGAATAATACCAAGAATCTCCGAAGAACAGTTCCCGTGATAATATCTGTAAAACAGACAGAGGTCGGCTGTGCACCTTCGATGTGATAGCGACTGTAGTCGCGGCATCTTTTCCACGTTCGAAGCCAAGGGCGGATAATTTGAAGAGGATTAGACTGTGGGAGATTTTTTCGAATGCTTTACTGAGGTCGGTCGAGACCATATCAACCTCGTAACCGTGTTCTAGTGCTAAGAGGGTAACAGTTCCTGGTTATGAATGCTGGGTATTATGTTCGTTACACTTAAAGCGAAAATGTCTACAGGTAGGGCAAGGAGTTTATCAATAAAATTATACTCCACACCCCTAACTACCTATACTTCACAATTCCTAACTACCTATACTCCATAATTCCTCCCTACATATACTCCATAATTCCTAACTACGTATACTCCATAATTCTTATCTACCTATGCTCCATAATCTCTATCTACCTATACTCCAAAAATCCTATCTATCTATACTCCGTAATCCCTATCTAACATACCTACACTCCAAATTCCCAAACTACGTATAGTCCCTAATTCCTAACTACCTATACGCCCTACCACTTATGTACCGGCCAAACACCGTAATTATGCCATATGTAAACTCCATCATTATTCCATATCAAATACCGTAATTATTCTACACCTAACTCCGTAATTTTTCAATACCAAAGCATCGGTATTATTCTACACTTACACATCGTAATAATAGATATAACAGGTATCTATATCTACCTATACTCCATTATCCCTATCTACCTATACTCCATATTCCCTATCTGCCTATACTCCATATTTCCTAAGTACCTATACTCCATAATTCCTAACTACCTATACTCCGTAATTCCTAACTACCTATACTCGATAATCTCTATCTACCTATACACCATAATTCCTAACTACCTATACTCCATAATTCTTAACTACCTATACTCCATATTCTCTATCTACCTATACTCCATAATTCAAATACCCTAACGTCTACCTACCTATAAGCCCTACCACTTATGTACCAGCCAGACACCGTAATTATGCCATACGTAAACTCCATCATTATTCTATATCAAATACCATAATTATTCTATACATAATATCAAAGCACCTGTATTATTCTACACCTACGCATCGTAATAATAGATATAACAGGTATCCCTATCTACCTATATTCCATAATCCCTATCTGCCTATACTCCATGTAATATGACGAAATTCTCGCATTCATTCATTCACGAATAAACGCAATTATATGCTTTCGAAAAAGTTAGCTCACCCACTTACCTTATATCCGAGACACCTAGTTTTGCTAAAGAGAAATGTTACAAACCTGAAAGTATCCAATAGAAATAGCAAACATTTTAATACCCAAGAGTTGTACTTCTAAAAAATTATGCTGCTCTAAAATAAAACACAATTCAAAGCGTCTGCAAAAATGAATACAGTCACCCACGCGGTGCAATGCAACCTGTGTAAGTAACCATAGCCATTGCTGTTGTTAGAGGATCTCATTTACGACAAGAGCCAAACCCCACACCGCAGACAACGACACTATCACAATTCATTACCGCAATCAAGGACAAGCGCCACCGTCCGGTCAATCACCACCACCGCCTACTATTTCTGTCAGGACAATAACCACTACCCTAGACAAACGACCATGATCATCAAGGCAAGCATCGAAGTATGCAATAGAAATAAAACACAATTCAAAGCTCTCGCAAGAGCGCTTTCGGCACCGACGAAATTCTCACACTCATTCATTCATTAAATCACACAATTATATGCTTTCGAAAAAGTAAGCTCAGCCATTACCCGATATCCGAGACACCAATCCAAATCTTTCACGGGGGAGCTTTCGGAGTGACCTCACCGGTGGCGCCACTGAGCCAGAAACGACATACTTGACTCAGAATATATTACGTAAGGTAAAAATAAATTCATTTTGGCAAAACCAATAACAAATTAAGAAAAGTGAAGAAGATGCAAAAAAAGTCATTCTCATCAGTTTCAGCATACATGACAAAAATTGAGAGTACCCATAAATAAAACGAAAAGATTGTGTTCAAACTCAGAAGTGCTACATATCTTTGTTTGAGAAAATGTCAAATAAAAACTCATGAGCGCAGATGTAAAAATTGCCTCACCAATTGCTGGACTCGGGCAGTTAATATATATATATATAAATATATATATATATATATATATATATATATATATATATATGTATATATATTTATATATATATATATATATATATATATATATATATATATATATTATATTTATATATATATATATATATATAGAGAGAGAGAGAGAGAGAGAGAGAGAGAGATAGAGAGAGAAAGAGAGAGAGAGAAAACCACATTTCACATTTAAGCAAACATTACTAAATAAATAAAGATAAATTCTCGCTTCATCAGTAAATGTCAATTGCTTTCTAAAGCTGTAAAGATATGTAGCATTTTGCTTTCTAACTTGTTAACCGAATATGACAATGTAAACGGTTAACTTTCAGAGCATTATATTTCATACTGAATAATAGTATCTCGTCAGTTCTTAAAAACAAAATTAGAAAAAAAAGCCAGAACGCAGTTTCCGTAATCAAAGTCATACTTTGGGCAAATTAAAAGCAATTCAATAAACAATTTGCAAGGCAAGATTAATAGTACTAGTACCTTGTCATTTATTAAGATGATAACTATTCTTCGCACATACATATTAAGTTATTTAGAAAACAAAGGAACACGAACAGTATTAGATTTCACTTAATTTTAATGACAAATGGCAACAAATATAATCGCAATATTTACCTCATATATTTTATTTTAATACTGTTTATCAATGCATTTGCTGCTCGTAGAATTTGAAAGAAAAAATGATACAAATAGAAGCGATAAAACCAAAACCCCGAAGGCGGGCAATAAAAATGATGTTCAGGTTTTATTTGATATCAAGTCTTTTCTCTTTTCTGCGCTATATAACTTCAAAACAAATTCATGCACCTCGTCCAGGAATGGAACTTGACCCTATGGAAAAAAACGTGATATGCAAGCTCAAGTTTAAGCTATTTATTAGTAATGAGGGACAAATGTAATACGTTCGACATATACGAGTACAGTTTCTCCGTCAATCGTAATTCAACTATATCCGTGTCGCTTTTATATGAATTTTGATAGAATTATCATACAATAGGTAAGATCGCCAGACGTATAAATACGTGGATGGAATATTTGAACTAAACTGATTTGAAATCAGCAAATGTAGGAAGTCAATGGGTTAAACAGAAACTGCAACTCTTATATGAGTTAGTAATCATTAATAGTTTTAATTTATGAAACAAAGCTACATGAAAAGTTCATAATAAAAGCTCAAGCGGTCTCTTCCGCAGGTAAATTATCAACTTTAAAGAATACATCAATTATAATATCTAATCGTACTGTCACACGTGTTTTCCAATTTATCACCCATTCAGCCGTTTACCCTTCCACTTTTAAACATGCCGACGTTTCTTCATCTGAAAATGAGATAATTGAAAACCGGTTCACCCCCAAGGAGCTTGACCCTATGGAAAGAAATGTGAGATGCAAGATTATATTTATGTTATTTTTTGACAATCAAAGGCCGATGCACTATGTCTATTAATTCAATATGTGCGAATAGAGTTTTTATAACAATCCCAATTAAACAAGAACCATGTCATATATAGATGGAGTGATATAAATATCATACAATAGGTGAGACCGCCAGAGTATAGTGTAACAACATAGGTAACATATTCAAACTAAGCTTTCTTAGAATCAACAAATTGAGGAAGTCAATGATTTAAATAAAAACTTCATAAGCGCTTAAATGAGTTAGTGGTCATTAACAGTTTTAATTTATACAATAATGAAGTACAAAGAGTTTATAATCGAAGAGGTCACTTCCGCATTTAGCGACAACATAGGTGTCTGCAATTCGACAGTTTGCATAGTCATACGCTCCAATCCATCCGGATTTATTCGACGTGGTTCCTCGTGTGAAAATGCGCACATTTTAACCAACTGAACTCCAACTCCGCAACCTGAAACGATCGCTTTGCTTCATTTCGACGTGTTGTGTAAATGGTAATCTTTACTTCCGTATCTCAAAAGATGCCTTCTTAACTCACGTATCCACTTCTAACCCTCAATATCCAGCACAATTTAAAGTATATACAATAATATAAATGAAATTACTTTAATACGTTAAGTGTAATAATAATAAATAAAGAATTGAACTTGACCGACGTATTACTAGCAAATTCTCACAGTAAAATGACCTTTTACAGTAATTTAATACCTCAACCCATTCACCACCGACTAGCCACACTACTCGCAGCTTGAATCACTAAAAAGTGGGTGAGCTGATGAATTCAAAGTCACTTTCGCGTTCAACTATCAAGAGTTGGATATGTATGAAGTGAATTGAATGTTATCATTCGCCTTATCATTACAATTTGAATTTAATTACAACGCAAACACCAACCTCGGTTGTTTTTGTACCAGCGAGTAAATTATGTTTAATGAGCATTCATTTGCGTGGTCTTACATCATTTCCATCACTTACGAATGTGCGAAAGTAGACTCCAAAGAACCTTGAAGAACTGAGCATCGTATCTTTTATGCAGAGATCTATCTGGTTTCAGTCCGAACAACATCCAGAGAAGAACACCTTGACTTCTATTCAAGAATTACTTTAAAGCATGTTCTATTCCCATTTATTTGGTCGCGCTTGTGACTTTACCTAGACAATTCTCTGCACCGATCGTCAGCACAGTTACACCTTTTGTTAAAAAAAATCTTTTTTGTGTTTGATTGCAAAACCAGTTGACTTTGAAATGCCAAGCTCAAGTGATTCGATTTTTCCAATTCCTAATTTTCGTGTTGTGTATTTTCGTTTGTCTAACAGAAAATCGCAAAGAGATGCAAGAAGTATTAAGAATTATAACAAAACTATCCAAATCCGACATGCGTTAGGTTCATTAAGGCTTCACTTGATGATTGACCTCCTTAACACAATCGAGACCATCGACACGGCGATTTTTTGATTAGCAATGAAAATACCAAATATATTTCTGTGTGCGTAGTGCAAAGGATGTTAAGTCTAAATTTGTGAAAAATGAGTTATGTGCGCTCTCGTTTAAATAAATAAATATATATATATATATATATATATATATATATATATATATATATATATATATATATATATATATATATATAAAATTGTGAAGGAAAAATATCATTAAACGAAAGCGCACATAACTCATTTTTCACGAATTTTGACTTAACACTCTTTGCACTGCAAAAACAGATTTAATTCCTTTGACATAGGAAGATATGAAGGACGTTAAATAAGTAGGTACGTTGAAAATAAAAATCAAGCTGGCTGATTAATGCGAAAATAAACTTAGAATGGAGTATTCGTTAGCTAATAATTTTAGTTTTATATCAGTAGAAAAATCGAAAGGTACAATTTTGCATATAGACAGCTCTCGCCTCAAGATGATCGGAACTAGAAAGATCGTCCACTATACCAGCGTTTATAATTTAAATTCGATGAATTTTGGTTGTATAATTCGCGTTCACAGCTTGGTGTTACATAATATCTTTACCACTAGAAGCACTGGCTGTATTCGATATTAAGTTAGATGAATGCTACTTTAGTCTCAATTTTATGTATAATTCCTGTCATTGTAATATACATCTCATGTAGGAAGGAAATGTTGAGACTATAAAAAAATTATTGAATCAAGTAAGTTGATCTGTTTATATTCTGTGTTCTATTTAATTAAGCCAGGACTTCTTCGCAGTAATTTAACACAAATAGGATAGTATGAAGTTTCGAGTTTCGTAATCAAAAATAAGCTGAAATGCCCTTTTATTCTCATCAAATTCATTAACAAGATACGCGAATTTCGAGGCAAAGTTTAAACACATCAATGTTACAAGCGCCCACAATTCGACAAAAAAAAATACTCGGATGAAAATAAAGGAAAATTCTTCCGAAAAGCCCATAATAGCGAAAGTTTTCGTTCGTTCTCTAAGATGACGATATGCAACACTAGATTACCGTCTGCAGCATGTGCTGCAAGCATATCTTTACATATAATAAACAACTGACGAATTGCTCTACCAATATTATTATAGATAAATGGTTTGAAAAGAGAGTTTGCGTTCAATTTTTCCTTCGGACGATAAGTGTAAGGTAGCATTATTATATCAGTGGTGAATCAATATTTTAGTGCGGAATGCTACGAGCACAATTTTGAATACTCACTACTTCACGATATATAAATCTACTAAAAAAACACAACAAACGGTCGAGTAGTCGTTTAGAAACTCACAAATTGTTAAATTGATTCACAAGGATTATTATCTCTACAAAAAAAAAAAAAAAAATATATATATATATATATATATATATATATATATATATATATATATATATATATATATATATATATATATATATATATATATATATATATATATATATATATATATATATATATATATATGTATATATATAATCTCTCTATTACCGTTTTTCGTGTGTCCGATTTTTTTATAACATGTTAATCACTCGCCAACTCCCATTATTAGTTTTAAATCGTAAATTGATCGTGTCCGATTTGTTTTTGTGTCAGTTGCACAAACTCAATATTTAATTAAGGTCGAAAGAAATTAAACCTATCACCCGAAGAACATGGCGAGCGTCAGTTGGCAATAAAAAAACGATATTATGAAAAGAAAAAAGAAGAAATAAATTCAAAAAGGCGCATAGAAAACATGACAAATGAACAAATTGAAAGGAAACGTAAATTAGATTTACAATATCGTGCAAATAAGCGGGCAAAAAAGCAAAAATTATCATTGAGTGCTGATTATGATCCAAAAACAAAAATTGATTAGTTAGATCATGGAAATTTGACAAATCTGTGTAAATATTGTAACGCGTTGAGTTTTGTAGCCGAAAAATCACATTCAAAAAATAGCTGCTGTCATCAGGGTAAAGTACAATTATCTTTTCAACACGATCAATATCCCAAAGCAATAATTGATTTACTGTATGGTAATGATGAAATAAATAAACATTCTAGAGAAAACATTCGTGTTTATAACAATATGTTCGCTTTTGCTTCTTTTAACGTCCAAAATTGTGATCTCAAAGCTCCGTACGCTACGCGTATTGTGGGAGAGGCTACAATCAAGGCTACGAGTAGTCTCTGTTCCAACGATAATAATAATCCAGGTTTTGGACAAATTTACATCTATGACAACGGCGAGGCCTTACTTAAACCTGCAAAAACGTAAAACGCAACGACGTTCTAAAAATGTTGCAACCATTTATGAACGAAAAATATGAAAAATATCGAGCTCGCTATAGCGTGCATCAAGAAAATTTGGACAAAGAATACTGTTTGGAATTTTACACAACGCCGACTGATCACAGCCGCATTTACAATAAACCAACTTGCAACGAATTAGCAGCAATAATTTCATCGAAGGACGGTTCGATTGAAAAGTCTGTTGATGTTAGAATATATCCAAAAGGGTAATTTGGTTTTAATTTTCCAATCAAACAGGCGAATAATGATAAACGTGTCACAGCGACTAATACGGGGGTTGGCGAGCGTAGCGAGTATATATATAGTATATATATATATATATATATATATATATATATATATATATGGGGCGAAGCCCCCTAGTATATATATATATACGGGTCCGTACATTTTCATTATAATATGTATATATATTTTTTTTTCTAAATATATTTTAAAAAAACGATTACCGGCAACGAATGAAAAAAGAACATTTTTATTCACAATACTGTTTCGGAATTGATGTCATAAGCATGTTAAGAAAAGAAGCTAATAACATCCTCACAATTTAAATAAAACAAAAAAGTATCAATTTATAAACAAATACCAGAAAATACAATAAAAAAATTTTTAAATCCATTGAGTATAACCGTCATCTTAACCCACAACAAGATTTTAAACGGCTACTATTAACTGCAACAAATAAACGAACTAAAAATGTAATTTAGTGTTATTTAATGTTTTTTATAATAATAATTCATTTTGAGCTAAATTATACCACATTGGAAGTTCTGAACTTATATTTCTATACAGATAAGAAATATATTCAATTTAACAAAAAAAAAGGTGGAAACAACTCAGCACATGAATATAAGACAAATAAAGCTCCAGCCATCTTAAACAAGATAAGGATCAAATGCGATAACGAATAAATTTTCTTTCGTCGACTGGACAAGAAACGGAGGTTTCGCTCGGCTCTCGCAGTTGGGTTGACATTCAATTTGCAGCTGCATGTTGTGTATAAAAAAGAAACAAATAAATAAATAGAAACAAAAAAAAGTTATAATGGGAACAATAGTAATAATATTAGTAATTGTCGAACCGAACCAATTATAAATACAATATTTACTCAATATTATAATTCCCGTACAGCCAATAATATTTCATATAATTTTAGTATGTCAATATATTTAATTATAATCAATCATTTAAATGTTTTATAGATCGGCGTCTGGACATCGGAGGGGGATAGACCCTAGGTTCTTGTCATTTTGGTGGCCATTCAATTTATTTTTCATATAAAATATTTTTCTTTCTCTTTTTCTCTTCTTTTCTCTATTAATCCTTTCTTTTTTATTTTATTTTATTTTTCCTTTTTTTTAAAATATTTCTGATCTTTAAAATATCTTCTTTTATACGCTAAATTGTTGTACTTTTTATTCGAGTCGCTTCTAACTCCGCCACTCATCACTACATCAGTCCACACATAAAATTCTATCCTTCGGCTGAATAAATTCAAATAGTCGGGTCCGTACATTTTCTATTCAAAGCAAAATTCCCAGACCCTCGTGAGAATAACTGTAAAATCCCACTCGATTAAATTGGTGACCCCAATGTGATCATTCAACACCCGAAAGCATATACATTGGCCGCTTTATGCCCAGGCCACTGATCTTATATTGTGATCGAGAACTCTCGCAAACAGGGTAGCAACTGTAAGAGCCGCATGAATTGGCCGACGTAAAAAGAGCTCTAGACAAGTTACCGACACAACAAGAAAACAACGCGTGAACGGCTGAAAGCTGTCCCAGCCCATAAAAAAAACCACTGCGGCGAAAAATAATAGAAAGCATCACCAAAAGGCTACATGCCGTGGATAGAGTTCAATGAAACAGACAACAGCATCCATGAGAAAGGGTGTACGAAACAAAAGGAAATAGAATCGGTAGCCCTAGAAGGGATAAAGGAAATGCACATGTCAAGGTAAAATGGATGTCGGTAGGATACTTTGACCTAGAAAAAGAGGCACGGGGATACCTACTCAAACTACAGTAGATGATATTTAGACATTTTTAACAAATTTGGACTTAACACTCTTTGCACTGCAAAAACAGGTTTAATTCCTATGTCATACGAAGATATGAAGGACGTTAAATAGGTTAAATACGTTGAAAATATAAATCAAACTGGGTGCTTAAATCGAAAATAAACTTAGAATGGAGTCTACATTAGCTAATAACTTTAGTTTGATATCAGTAGAGATATCGAAAGGTACAATTTTGCATCAAGACAGCTCTCGCCTCAAGATGATCGGAACTAGAAAGATCGTCCACTATACCACCGTTTATAATTTAAATTCGATGAATTGTTTTTTTTTAATTCGCGTTCACAACTTGGTGTTACAAAATACTTTTACCACTAGAAGCACTGGCTGTATTCTCTATTAGGGGTAGAAGGGGTAAAGGAAATGCACATGTCAAGGCGAAATACATGTCAGTAGGATACTTTGACCTGGCAGTACCAAATTGACCACCATCCGGTGTAGACGTGTCGACAAACGATAGTTACTAAATTATTATTTTTAAATTAAACCGCGTTGCACATCATAAATGGTTTGCTTAGGACTTCTCTGCACCCAAAATAATTAAGAAACCATTAGTGTCGATACGCGACGTACGAAGTGTTCCTGTTTGTGTATGTGCACAATATAATAAACAAACTCCTGAACATGATTATCTATCTGTCACTCGCGTGGACATATATCAAATGGATGCCAAAATGTTGTTTCGGAGAAGGCAAAACACAGACGTAAATCTAAAGGCTAAACGCCTTAGAACAAATGAAAACAAGGTGACAGACACGTTGATTGTCAACAGCGACGACGATGTTGCCCAGCACTCAGGGGCTGGAAACCAATTCGAAGAACTAGCTGTCAGCGAAAGAAATGCAGACGGCAGTAATCAGATCGAAGTCCTCAATAGACTCATCCATGAGATTAGTCTTAAAAAACAACAACTAGATAAACAAATGGAGGAAGTTGTTAAACTAAAAAACAATTTGAGCCAGAACGAGCGAAAAATGAAAATGGTACAACAACAACAGCAAGAACAAAGACAACAGCAACCTACGAAAACAAAGAAAACACGATAAGGAAACAACAGCAGGGATCACATCAATAACAACAGCAGGAATCATCTCAGCAGGTGCCAGTCAAAAAAAAGGAGAAAATACTCTGGCAGTTCCGCCAAACCCCACTGTCTACTTACCCGAAGAACCCCTATAACTACAACCCAACCATCATAGTTTTCTGCTAATGCAATCGCATTAGCACCTGTAAATGCTTCACGCAACAAATTTACCAAATGTGTTTAGCTAAAAGCTCCTGGAAGAGAATTCTTACCTTCATTCAATTATTCGAATCCAAAATTCCCTATAAGAATTCTGTTCCAAACATCATAAATCCCAATCACCAGCATACCTGAAAAATTTCCCTTCTTAAGGGCAATTAATACTTTCAACGCATTATATAGGAATTCCTGTAAAGAATTTCTCCCACAATGGCATTCATGCATGCATCAATGCATCTCTGCATTAGCGACCTAGAACCGAATTCTTGTTTAGTGTAAATACTCGCACTAGAATACGACCCTTGAGTTGCCTTAGATGCCATATACAATTGCCATAGATGTTATACAGACCGTCATTGTGTAACCATCTAATTTGCTTCACAATGACTTGCAGCTATTGATACAGCTGCAAGCACTTTAGCCCGAAATGTTCCTTTGTTTGAATCTCCAAACAATCATCAACTCCGCGCATAGCCGCCGGATTGAATTCAATATTTATTTAGCCGACCTTCACGACAGGCCGATGCTTTAGGTCGCTTCTCCCTTTGTTTTTTTTTCCTCGTTTCAGGTTTCGTTTATCCTTTGCTCAAATGCATCGATAAACACTGTGATCTGTACGATCACCCATACATGCACACACCATGATCTTCATTACGAGATCTGGTTTTCTATTCCACAAAGAAAGACTTTACGTTTCTCTTGTGGTAGGTAAACATATCCTTAGCCGAGAGGATATTCACCACCACCGAATCGAGGGTGAATCAAGATCCAGATTCCAACCCTCGATGGAGTCCTATTACATCCGCCGGGCAGGTCGTGTCACTCCCGCCCCCCGGTGCGCTCGGGGACGCGAATATATCCCGGGAGATCGTTGTTCCAAGTTGGGTCGAGTAAGCGCGAATTTAATTTAAAAAGTAATTTTTCTTGTGCCTCATCATAATATGTTTGTACGTCAGTTCATCACCAGTGTAATTAAAATCAGTTTTTGTAATCATAAATACCGAAAAATATGTCGTGAATACAAGTAATCATTTAATTACCAAAGTAACTCGAGTGTTTTTCATTTAACGGTCTTGTGGCGAAGTTCAACTCCTTGTGTTGGTGGACAGTTAGCGATGATCTCAGTTTCTTTTGGTACACGGAGAACCCCAATTTATGATGGAGGAAAGAGGAGAATCAGCGCCATACTCCGGTGCACAATACTTCTTCCCCACAGTACTTCCTATCTACATCAGTTACATGGAGACAAAGGATCTCATAAAATTGGGTGAGTTGACATGCGAAACTTTTAAAACAAAACAGATAAATAATTTTAAGATAAGGTTAACATGCGATGATTTAGAAGAGTATAACAAAATTAAATCGGCATTGGGGAAATCGAAAAGCGAGTACTACACGTACACCCCTAAATCGGAGAAAACTGTCTCCATGCTCCTCAAAGGAGTTGATCCTTCCTTTACTCCCGAAGAGGTGCTCGAAGAACTAAAAAGCTTCGAAAACGATACCTTGAAATTTACAGGTGTGAAACCATTTTCTACAGCAAATTCTAGAAATCGCAACCGTAAGTTGCCTTTCTTCATTGTGTCGCTAGGCCCCAATAGTAAAATTGATGGACTTAGATATATTAAATACATTAATCACCAAACAATTAGTTGAGAATAAAGAAGTCCGACCGCGTATAGCAGTGTATGCGCTGTCAACGCTTCGGCCATGTGGCAACGAATTGCAACATGCATTTCAGATGCGTCAAATGCCTAAATAAGCATATCATTGGAGAATGTCCATTGGGCAAAGAACAGCTCCCGGATAGAAATAAACTATCCTGTGTCCTCTGTAACAACTCAGGTCATCCTGCTAACTTTAGATGTTGCCCTACGTACCAACAACTAAAATCAAAGTTGGAAGCCAGGAAGAAGCGAGTTGAAGAAGAGAAACGGATGAAAACTCGCTCTTACAATAACTTCGTGGCACCAAGTGTGTCATACGACCAAATGGCAGGTGGAGTAAAAAATGCACCAATCTTAGAAGAATCACGCAATATCATTAAAACGCCTGCTCCAGAGGCACAAAGTGATACGAGGGTTGCCCTTTATATTTCGGGATTAGAGAACAAAAACAAATATTGATCATCGAAAATCACTTTATTGTTTTTCAAAATATTCCCCATGAAGATCTATACACTTTTGCATGCGTTTGAATCAATTGTCGAAGCACTTTTGCCACTCTGATTGAGGTATCCCCAATACATGCATTCTGAATGCAGCAACCGCTTCTTCAGGTGTCGAAAAACGTTGACCTCTCAGTTTGTTTTTTACGTATGGGAATAAAAAGAAGTCATTCGGTGCCAAGTCAGAACTATACGGCGGATGACCCATCAAATCGATGCTTTGGACGCTCAAAAATGCAGTTGTCGCAGCCGATGTGTGAGAGCTCGCATTGTCGTGGTGAAGAGTGATCCGTCTTCGGCGGTTGGTTTTCCTGATTTCTTGGAAGACAACTAGCAAACAAATGGTTGTGTACCATTCAGAATTGACTGTTCTGCGTTGTTCTAGTGGTACGGTTGCGACATGTCCAGTTTTTCCGAAAAAACAGGCGATCATTTGCTTGGAAGTGCTTCGTGCGCGAACAACTTTTGTTGGATTTGGCTCATCTTGAAACACCCAGACAGTCGACTGCTGTTTACTTTCGGGCTCATACGCATAAATCCACGATTCATCACCTGTCACGATGTCATAGACGTGTTTCGAAGCACCGCGACCGTATTTTTTGAGCATCTCTTTCGACCAATTGACACGAGCCTTTTTTTGGGCGATTGACAAATTGTGTGGGATCCATCGAGAACAAATTTTTTTTGACAGTCAAATGTTTATGCAATATTGAATGTATGCTGGTCCCACTAACGCCTGAGGTTGTCTCAATCTCACGATAGGCCACATGACGATCTTCCAATATCAGTTCGCGCACAGCATCAATGGTTTTCGGAACAACAACTGATTTTGGACGACCTTCACGAAATTCATCTTGGAGTGAACTACGACCACGATTGAATTCACCATACCATCGATAAACACTGGTCCTTGATGGAGCTTTAACGCCAAAAATTGAATTAAGTTCATTGATGCACTGTTGCTGAGTTAATCCACGTCGAAAGTTGTAAAAAATAATCGCACGAAAATGTTGACGACTTAATTCCATTTTTGGGCCGAGATGAATCTTTTAAGTTACTGTAAACAACACAAATAGCGCTCGTATGTCAAAACGTTCTGAGTGCGTATAACCTCAAAAATGTCCAACTTTACGACAGAGCTGTCAATTGCCGGATTGCAACACTAGGGTTGCCAAATCCCGAAACATAAGAGGCAACCCTCGTATAACAGCTATATTTCTGTCCATACAAGGACCGTTTGCTGCGTTTGATAAAAAATTCGAAATTATCGAACAAAACCTGACCGAACAAGTGGTTCGAACGGACATTATCTATTCGATCCTGTTTCCAGACGAACCCACACTTTAATCATAACGTTCACTGCGGTTGAATTAACTCTAAAAATTATTGCTGTGAATGTTAATTCACTAATCCGCATGGAAAGATGGGATAATCTCAGCAATCTGCTGGAAGTTGAACGCCCAGATGTGCTTTTGGCTAGCGAAACTAAGCTAAACCAAAGGCACAAATTCGGCTACCCAAATTATAAAGTAATTAGACGAGATCGTCCAAATTCCGCTCAGGGGGGCGGGGTCGCTGTCTTAATAAAAAATGGTCTACAACACAAAGTCGTCTACAGTAGAGATGTATAGAAGTTCCAGGTACTACGAGCCTGCGTTACAGTTATCCCTTTGAAAAGTCAAAGGCATCTATAGGTGATATCTGCTTCTGCAAAATGATTTCAACAAAATCAAACGTTTTTGCGACGACTGAAATTTAAAAATGAATTTCCAGTGCTTCAATGGATACAAAACGGAATTGAAAAAGATTTTCCATTGCAGGAACTAATAATCTTCCACTACAAGTAAAAACTGTAGTCAGATACCTTGGAGTCTGGCTTGATCAGTATATTTACTTTGATAAGCACACAGCAGCTAAAAACGCGTATGCAATGACACGGAGTCTCTTCCGTAGTAGTCTTCTGGACCCCAAGGTGAAAATAATTTCATAATCAGCAGTCATCCGATCAATATTAGTGTATGGCTGCCCGGTATGGCACAGCATATCCCCATTTTACATGAAGAAGTTTCGGGTGTTCGAGAGGCAGTGTTTGCGTTCCTGCCTCGGAATGTATAGAAACCCAGAATCGCAGTATAAGAAATACTATCCCAATAAAGTTCTGTATGACAAATCAGGACTAAACAGAATAGATAACTTCATTATAAAGATTATTCGTGGTCACACAACAAGGGCAATGTGCAGTGAAAATGATCTCATTTTGGGGAGCATTCTATCCCAATGTATATGGAGAGTAGCGTTCCCTTTCTTGGATAAAAGAGGACTTATCCAAGACAAACACGGAGTCCCTATTATTTACCACGCTTTCTGTGGTTCCAGGGATAAGCGAATTCTCCACGATAACGATATCTCTAATTATCCAGATCGCCTACGGTTTAGTATGGTGATCGGTGAAAGAGATAAATCAATAAAAGAAGAAAGGACTATACGTCCCCAAACATAGTATGCCTCTCAGGGGCACCGCTTTACCCCGTTCCCAATTATTTTTATTTTTTTAAATTTTGGTTTTTAATTTAATTTTAATTTTTTTTTTGTTATTTTTATTTGTATTCCTTGTTTATGTTTGTCCGTTTTGTTTCGTTTTTTTTTATTTTTTTATTTTGCTTGTCAAGCCCTTTTATATAAAAAAGGGTTTACAAAAAAATTATAAATAATACATGATAAAGAAAAGTTAGAATAAATGTTAAAGAGAAAACATATCAATTACTGTAACATGTTATAAAAACAGTTATTGTACGCTGAAAGGCATAAGAAAAATTGTAATATATAATTTAGAGTGCTTGCGAAGAGCCAGTGAGTTAATGTAAGAATGATATTTGTAAAATAGAAGTTAACATTTAGTCTTAAGTAAAATATGTAATTGAATTGTTAAATAAATGTGGATATAAAACGAAAACAAAAATACTTTGACCTAGAAACAGCGACACGGGGATGCCTATTCACACTACAGATGATTAAGTCGACTGAACATAGCAACGCCAGGAAAAAGCATCTCCAAAACTTAACGGAAACCTACTTGAACAAGCTGTTCACCGAAGTCGTTCCTAAGTTAGAATGTCAGTTTATTTTAAACGATTAGGACCCCTTAATACTAGCTTTCTTTATTTATTTATGTCGGACTCCGAGAGGATACAGTATCTGAGGGCTAGTCTGTTACACGAAATAACTCCTCCCGAATCATTTTGCTGATTCGGGCCTTTTTATCCTGAAATCAACAATTTCTGAACCATTATTCACCTCAACAGTTTCGTAACATTTCAAATCCTTTAATAACCCAAATTTATTTTTTCCATCCATTAATAATTCAATTTTCTTTTTCAATGGCCGTAGTCCCTTTGTGTACAAAAAGTACAGTGTATTCGTTTATAAATATTAACATTTCAATTGACAATGTACATAACCACTACCGTTATCGTTCCTTAAATTTTTCCATGCCAGGTATTCGGTAAATATGAGCAAATAGCGAGAGTATAGTAATAATAATTGATGAATTGGAAAATTGAAAAATGGGGGTAGGTTGGAGGATATAAAAGGCTTGAATGAGTTGAAGTCTCTCTTTTTGAGTCTCCGTCTTGTGGTGGTCAAGTATGAATAGATATTGTTGTGAGCTTAGGGTTCGCTGGATTAATTGTTTTACGACTAACTAAGAGCCCTTAAATCGATTTTCGTTGAAAATACTTTATTAGTCTGTTAATAACAACCGTTCCTTGATATTTCGCTAATAATTCGGTGACTCTTCTTACTCACGAGACTTGTCGTTTAATTCCTATCGCTTCTTTGCTTATCGCTTCCTTACTGCTTACTTACTGCCTTCTGCGTGCGACGTATTTATACCGTTTTTCCTCATTCTGATTCGGCGTCTCGTTTTCTTCTGTTCCATAGGCTCGAATTTTCTACTGCTCATAGTCTCCGGTTTTCCAGTACTTTCTAGAATATCCTAGTACTTTGTTTTGGAGACCTGCCAGATACCACAGCTGATTGTCATATGCGTCACAATATTTTAAATTAAGTGAAGTGAATTAAAACATTCCATCATAATTTTTGCGGGCAATTGAAATGAAATATAAAAGTTAAAACAAATGACGTTTTGTTGTAAATAAATATTGTTGTTTAAAAAGAAAAATTACAATTGATTGTGAAAAAAGTGCTATTTAAAAGTACATCGCGAACAAGTTTCAAAACTGAGAGCTGAAGATATATCATTTCAATCCCTTGAAAAATGAAGCCGAATCGAGGACAAGGAGCAGAGCTAATGGACGTTCTCTCCACGACAAAGAGACAAATCGCAGTGTCCATCAAACAGAATAATCACCCATTCCCGAAAATCCGTGAATACCCCTTCGTTTTTATTTTGTGATTAAAACAAAAGTAGGAGTAGAGTGCCCGGTCCCAAATACGCGCCTAGATTTATTTCACTTAAACTTTTTTCATCCACAAAGCCATTCTGGCATGCAATACTTAATTTATCTTAATTGTTATCATTATTTTGGGTAGACATAATCCCGTGACTTACCTATCTAATGAACTGGAATATTCTTAATGAAAAATTGATCGTTTTTTTTTTTTAAGGAAATATGAAAACACCTGAAGATCAAAAGGAGTCATTATTTTAATTTTTTTCCAATTATGTGTCAAAGCTGAATTTACGCGTCTTATTAGGGTATAGTATAGCTTCACATTATTTATATAATTTACAAAACTCTTGGAATATATTGAATATTCACTGAAGCTGGCGATATTGAGTTAATTACGAAATGTACAAGAGGCAGATTTGCTTTTTCTTTTACGGTTAATTATTACCAATAATGCCGTCATATGCTATAATATTATATATCGTCTGAACGATGCAGCCCTTGTTTAAAAGCTTTTTTTTTTTTGATTTTAGGTGTGAGCATTTTAATTTTAATTAATTTTCTGCTCTTGATAACGATGGTTGTTGCAATTTTAGGATTAAGGCTGCGTTCTTCTATTTTTGTTGTTGATCTCTAAAGTGTAAAACTAAAGAGTAAATATATTTATCTCACTTACTAGATATGCATGAATTTTGCAGCAGTGTTTCTAACAGACGCACCCACAATATGCAAGCAAATGGTGAAGAACACCGAAAAAAATGCGAACAAACAAAACATAGTAATTCCACATCAGTTGGGTGCACTTCAGAATAACGATCGAATTCGTACGCGCGGCAGAAGCTTGATGTGTTGAGCATTGGTTCAATTTTTAGTGATTCCAACCATCATAGGGTCCGTTCAAATGACACGTTCTCCACTATCGTCGCAAAGGCTACAGTGCCAATTCCCAGGAGGGCGTAAAATGAAATAAGCCTGTTAGTCCCTGGGAAGACACTGCATCGAAAGAAAAACTAATCAATTCCCAGGCAGATGCAACGTGAAATGAGCATGTCAATCCCTGAGAGGACGCTTCGTAGCTGTACACATGACATCGGTGCCAGCGACTAAAAAAACGAAGGAAATTGTAAAGTATCTGGCTATTCTGAGTAGTAAACACTCCCAACCCACTTCTCGATATTCACAGAATATTCGAATACAAATAGGAAGTACTACGATTAGATCATAGGAGAGGATGAAATATCTTGGGGCCATCTTAACCCCAAAAATGAATTCCATAAAATATGTGACCTATATTCTTCAAAGGGGCCTCGGTCGGTCTAAACAACTGCACAACATTTTGAAGTGGAGCTTCAAAGTTGACACCAAAGTTAAGCTTCTCTGCTATAAGCAGCTAATCCGATCTGGAATATCGTACGCATTTCCCATATGGTTCTGCATATCTTCGGCCCAAATGGAAAGACTTGAAATTTTCGAAAGGTAACTCCTCAGAAGATGCATCAGTCACTCTAGAAGGCCTGACGGTCGCCGTTACCCCAACTCTTACCTATACGAAAGTGCCTCCATTACCCCTATCGACGAGGACTTGCTACAATTACCACACAAATGCCTCGAAAGCATTCAGAACAGCGAGAACATACTTGTACGAGAATCTTACGTTCTTGATCCGTCTCTCTTCCGATGTTTTCACATCCGATCAACACAATTTCTTCTTTAGTAGAAAACTGAAGAAAGCACCCTTTCCAACAACATTCCCCTCTATAATAGAGGATTCTTGTACCCATTCCTGGCTATCGCAAGATAACCAGAAGCCAGAGACAAGATGAAGCACACTTTTATCCTTGTCTCGCTAAATTCGGCGTCTCGCCACCCCATTTTTATTAAGTATCTGTGTTCTGCTTTAGAGCTCAGTGATTCAAGGACTCTTATTTGTAAATATATTTCAGAGGGAGCTCCCTTTCAATCCTTTCTTAGTCTTTCAGTTGGCTTAAAACGCTTCCCCCCACCACTGGGAAATCGCTTTCAAAAGGATTTTTCTCTTTCAGGTACCCGAAGGCACTTCCCCTAACAATGGTAAGGCCTGCTCAAAATATATTCTTCTTCGTTTAGATACACGAAAGACATTTTCCCCCGAGACGTCTCGCGGGGGAGAAGAAAAGAACAGGTAGCGGGTGGAACGCAGTACAATGGGCGACAGGATCTGATAGGGAGGCCTTTCTGAGCTTATCTATTTTCAGGTACCTTCAATGGGCCATACACCTTTAATACAGTTCAACTAATTCGTAACAAAATTGTATTCAGGAATGTGAAAAAGCAGTGTCAGTGGTCATCTAGATCATGTCACCTTAACTAACGGATATTCTACTGCTGGACCTGAATTCCGGGATCAGATCAACACAAACAATCAGTACCTTCTCGAAATAGGATGTGTGCTAAAAACCGCAATGTGTGATTGAAAGCGCCCTCATTTGTCTTTGCTCTTATACCATTTGCACCTCTAAAATCCCAAAAAAGGTCCGCCTACAACCCGTTCATAACTAACCCTACGCCACTTCCACAGCAGATCCCAGCATGTCTTAAAAATTATTCGTATTTAATGATGATTAACAGGGGCAATGGAAGTTAAGAAAAAGCTTTATATGTATTCTTGGGGAACGGTGGATACATTTTACCATTTGACCAAATTAAATCCAATTCATTTCATAAGAAAGACTAAAACTTACTCCGATAACTAGACTACATTGGTTAGCGCCAATAGAATAACATTATTGTCCCCTCCGTCTAGCCTGATTGTGTTGTAATATATAATAATTAATCACAGTGATTTGCCTTAAATTCATTAGAAACCATTTTAAAATATTTCAATAATTTACATCAATTTTTCGTGTTCTAGGTGTGACAAATTTAAGCCATAATTTACCAACCAGTATGAAAGTATAGGTCATGTATTAGTACTGCACTTCGTGACTAGAATTCAATACAAAATGTGACACATAAATTATCTTTTTCAAAATTCATTGCTGAGCGTAGTTTCCAGCTTAACAGTTGCTTATCTTACGTGAGTGGAAAATTTGAACTCTGTAGAAACTTCCTTTATTATTTAGAAATAATGAATTTTAACACCATTTGTAGATTTGCATTACGTGTCTCTGAAAGTCTCACAAAAAATAATTGAGGCATAACCCACTAACAAATGTAGCATATTGGTAATTAGTCAAGAATAGACGGTTCTGACAAATCTACTTTGTCGACTTTGGACGGTAAGTTTTTATTCGAAATTGAGCGATTGCCTTTATTTTAAACAAATTTTTATTATAATATTGGTGATCTCCGAAGAAGTCTTCTTAATTTAGCCTATTTAAACTTAGCTAATATTTTTAGTCGAACTATCTTTATACAAAATATATAGTGTGTTAGATCTTGGAGTATCATGTGATTATAAAATAAATAGTAGAAACTAATCGGAAACATCCTCCTTATGTACTGTCTTATAAATGTTGATCCCCTTTTTTTACCTCCTCCATAACTTAAATGTAGGCTCCTCGATAGTATAGTGGTTAGTATACCCGCCTGTCACGCGGGAGACCGGGGTTCGATTCCCGGTCGGGGAGCCTATGGCGCAAGACTAATGACCTTGCCCGGAAAAAAACACAAATCATTATGGAAAATTTCTAGCGCAAGACTAATGACCTTGCCCTGAAAAACAAATTATCATGGAAAATTTAACAAGCCTCAGGACTTGCTAAATAAGGCCAAGACCGCTTCCCGGCTGTAGTGCCGATGAGGATGATGATAACTTAAATGTAGCTTAGCACCGATGAGAGTTAATAAAATATGATGATTATATGTTGGAAGGGCTTCTCCAATACCAGATAAAAATTTGAAGCATTCTGTTCTAATGTATGGGTGCTGAATACCTCTTAACTATCATATATTGTTATATAAGCAATTGGAGTTCGAGCTCCACAATATAGTATAGATATAATAATTCAATAAGAGCAAACTATTGATTTCACAACTGGTCGATGGCAAGGACTATTAGCAATTAATTCATTTCTTCTTCCTTCCCTTAGGGACGGGTAGCGGAACACCAGCAACGAAATCATAAGATATGACCAATGTTTCTGCGAATTTATTATTCGCTAATTTATCTCTAGATGCTTTCAAATCCACCTGTGATTGTGCCATTTTCAATACCGGACGTAAAGTTTCGCCCACTGTTGTTTAGTGTCTGTCTGCCAAAAAATTACCGAAGAATATCCATAGTGTTCATGTAATGAAAAAAGCTATCAACCCTCAGGTGATCAAATATTTGGAACGCAGCAGACTCCAATAAGGACTTTGCAGCAGACGATCTCGGGAAACCTTTTGAGTTTTCTGATAAAAATCTGGTCATCTGCAATTACATGTATGGGGAGTCAAGAGAAACCACAGTAAATATCTTCAAGCCCTTTGACAGAATCTGATATAGGGTCTTTCTAAGTGAGTTTCATTCTTATGGATTATTTCAACAACTGTACGATTGGACAAAAAGTTTCCTTCAAAATCGGGAAAACTGTAGAACTTCCTTTTTAGTTGAAATGTGTCCGGAATGTCTGCAAGACTCAATTCCGAAGGTTATTGGCTTTATTTCGGACCCATGGGTTTTGGCTAATTAGATGATTTTAAATAATCATATTTTTAGTTATTATTTTAAATAATTTTTATTAGATGATTTTAAATAATAATAATTTGTACCAGTAATTCAAAATATGGGTGTATTTCAATTAAGTATTTCCAAGTAATTTATATAAAAATAGTTACATAAATTCAATGAGTAGATAAGGTACAGTGTAGTGGTTTGCAAAACCCTACAATTCTCCTATCCAAATATATCCCATTCTCATAATCCAAATCCCGTTAGAATCTATATCAAAACAATCCAATATCCCCAATCAAATCACAATCATAACAAGTTGAACAATTCATGTGCATCGATTTGATTCCCAGAATTCATAGGATCACGAAATGTGTGTTTTCAAATGGTTTTTATAAACACTCCTTTCTAAGAATTTTTTCAACTAAATTCTCATTCACTTTCTTGAACTAACTCCAATTGAATCGCAGGATGAATTTCGTCAGTTGTACTTAGAAGCCCCAAAGTATTTTAGTTGGACAAATCTTGGTTTTCTACAACAAGTCGATGGGAGTTTCATAAGTTTCATTTCTATTCTATGAATTAAAATTTATTAAATAAAGGTAAAATAAAAATGCAATCGACCCTTTTCTTAGAGACTAATTCCAACAACGGTCACCACTTTTCGCTCTGGATAGAGGAAGCACACATATTGGGGGAGACATCTCGAAAGAAACTTGTTCTTTTAAGAACAAAGGGACATCGAGCGTGTATGAATATCAACTAAGTCACTAAGTTTGACAATAATTTGAACATTTTGTGGCATTATAAAAAAAAAAATCCAATCATAAATTAATTAATGCATTTCAGCAAGCCTACTCTTGAATAAATTGTATTGCATGTAATTGGAATTTGACGAACCCTATTAATCAGCAATTTGCGTAAATAATATAATAATTATTCTGCGTGTACTTTAGACTACTACCTTATAGTTGACTTTATTTTTATTGTCTGTTCTCCTCGCTGTTGTCTTAAACGGAAATAGTCATTGACGTTAACTTAATTTGAGGTTTTTCCCCACGCATTTTGAATAGATAAAAACGCACTTACATTGTCATTTGTGGTTGATTATAAATACGTTGTTGAATAAATTACCGACTTCTCGGTATAAAAAGTCTAGCTGTCAAAACCCGATTTTTTTTTCAATCGCAACTTACTCTAATTGAACAAATAGTGCAGAAGAATCTTAGATATGCCATCTAGGGGATCAATATATCAATCCAGTAATATAAACTGTACTTCTCACATAAAACGGGTTTTCACACCCCAAGCAGATATTTGTGGTTAAAATATATAACACGATTGTGATCAGAACGTGAAATCGCAAAATGAAAAAACGATTGGGAAACAATTCCCTTCTCAAAATGACAGTGGTTGTTGAAGTTAGTCACAAAAATACTTAAATTTTTGCATTGTCAATTGCTAATGGGCCAACGGCTTGCATATATCATTCATTTCTAAGGTTCTACTAACCTGTAAACCTTGTTGCATACTGACCTTGTTTCGAATACCTGACGAAGGAAGCGACCGCGAAATACAGCAAAAATTGCAATAAATCGAATTATTGAGTTCTGTTGAACACAAATTGACATTTATTTTGTTGAAGCTTCTGCGTGAGGGCAACTTATCGTACAGCGAAGATAAAATGCGAAGCGACATGCGTTTTCATCGCCTACGAAGCCATACCTTCTCGGTGAGGCAGCCGTCAACTAATGTGTTTGTACGATAAAGAGGCGATCAGTTTTTCATCCATGCGCCTCGACGAGCTGAAAGGCAAGGTAAGAATTAATCTGTCCGTAAAATAATTTTGAGAACAATGCAAGGCGATATGAATGTTGCCCTAGGGGACTAGGAATTTGACTAAAGTTGCTGATGATAAACAACATTTTTTTGTTTACTATCTAATGAAGGTATTTTAATGCTGCTTTGAAAGACCACAACACACTAAATAATGATATAGTTCATTACAGTTCTGTATCTGTTAGTGTTATAGGGGATTTTTGTATTATATTTGCTCTGGTATTCTTAAACATTCAAGTCAATGACACTGTCTCCGTAACGAATTGTTTTAAATTAGACATTTAATTGAGGCTTTTTATATTTGAAGATCAAATAACATTGCTGATCGATACCCAACTCTGTACTTGTTATCAAAATGTGTATATTTTCACATATTCAATTAGCCTAAGATAAGCTCCAAAATTCTAATAATTTTACGTTACTTTGGAGTGATAATAAATTTACATTATACTTATTTTAAATTTTCCTTTTTATTTTTAGATTAACGATCTGATTTCAATTTCTTTACTGAATGATGTTATATTTTCTGGAACTGTTTAATTCTTTAGTTATGTATTATTTACAAATTAAGGTGTTTCCATATTCAGTTTTGTGATTAAAGGATGGGAAAATCATCATGGCTCGATTTCGTTTTTTTTAAATTTGTTCATAAATTAAGGTTTTTTAATACAGTGGTGAGAAAAATAATAGAAACAAAGGTTTAGATAACGATCAACAATCAGTAACTGCATACAATTTCGTTTTTATTCGACACCAATTCTATATCCGAACCGTACCTAGCAGTACTTTGATATGGTACATCAATTTGTTCTTATCAGTTTTTTGTTTTTGCCTAGTAGTAAAAAATGCAAGCGAAAGGGAAATTTTGCCTGGAAAAAATAATAGAAATAAACCATCACCACAGTCTTCAATCGTGATTGTGAAGTAAACTACTGGTTCGTCTTTATTGAAATCTTCGTAAATTTGTTAGTTGTGTTTTAGTGTTGGTTAGAAAAAAAAAACAATAAAAATAAAATAATGCACTAGTTCCGATCGTGAATTGGTAAAAAAATTAAGAAACTACCGGAAAACAATGGATGAAATAGCTAAGCTAATGAAGTGCTCTAAGAAAAAATATTCACAGCTCTTCATTCAGGTCCCAAAATGGAAATCAATGGATGAAATAGCTAAGCTAATGAAGTGCTCTAAGAAAAAATATTCACAGCTCTTCATTCAGGTCCCAAAATGGAAATCAGAGGCAGAAAAAGAAAAACAACCTCACGATTCGACAAACTGCTAATCCGACTATCCGAGAACAAGCCGTTTTTTATTTAATTTAAAAAATGATTTAAACGCACTTTGTACGAGTCGTACAATTAGAAACAAACTAATAGAAACGGGTCTTCCTGGAAGAAGGCCCAAAAACGTTCCATACTCGAGCAAGAAAAATATAAAGCAGAGACTCGTTTTTGCCAAAAAACAGCTCTACCGTGCGAATTGGAATAACATCTTATGGTCGGATGAAACCAAAATTAATTTGTTTGGTTCCGATGGAAAAAAGTACGTCAGACGCCCAATGAACTCAGAATTCGATCCAAAATATACGAAAAAGACAGTGAAACATGGTGGAGGCAATTTAACGATTTATGGGTGCTTTTCAGCATCTGGTGTTGGGCCAATTATAAAGGACAAAATGCGTGCTAAAGATTATATAGAAATCTTAAACACCGTTATGCTACCATTTTCTGAAGAGGACATGTGGCGTTTCTAATAGATACACACACAATATGCAAGCAAATAGTGAAGAATACTGAAAGAAAATTCGAATAAGCAAAGCATCAGAGTATACCATAGCGATAACATAACAATTCCACATCAGTTGAGTATACTTGAGTTCAGAAATCGAATTCGCACACGCGGCAGTAGCCTGATGTGTTGAGCATTGGTTAAATGTTTAGTGATTCTAGCCGTCATAGCGTCAGTTCGAATCACACGTTGTTCACTGTCGTCGCAAACGCTATAATTGGTGACCCCGGCGTGATCTGTGTACACACAGCACACACTTCCCCATAGTAAAACAGAACTTCACTCCACGATCACGACTTCCGCATAGAGCACCAGCACACTCGCCTGCCCGCTCGCTCGTTCCTCGCCCCGTCGTTCTCACACGAAGTTGATCGTAACAAGGTTATTGAGGAGGGATTATCGTGGCGTTTCTAACAGATACACAATATGCAAGCAAATAGTGAAGAATACCGAAAGAAAATTCGAATAAGCAAACCACCAGAGCCGTATAATCTAGCGATAACATAACAATTGCACATCGGTTGAATGCACTTGAGTTCAGAAATCGAATTCGTACACGCGGCAGTGGTCTGATGTGTTGAGCATTGGTTAAATTTTTAGTGATTCTAATCGTCATAGCGTCAGTTTGAATCACACGTTCTTCACTATCATCACAACGCTATAGACATGCTTATTAAATGGGAGTTTATGCAGGATAATGACCCAAAGCACACCTCAAATTTGGCTAAAGAATAGTTTCTTCAAAACAAAGTCGATGTTATGGAGTGGCCATCGCAGTCCCCTGATCTCAATCCAATAAAACACCTATGGGGGATTCTTAAGCGCAAGATCGGAGACTGCAAAGCCAAAAATAAGAAAAAACTTTGGTCCAAAATAAAAGATGAATGGTACTCTATACCACCCGCGACTTGTACCAAACTAGTCAATTCCATGGGACGAAGATGCGAAGCAGTCATTAAAAACAAAGGTTCAACAACTATGTATTAAAAGAATATGAAACACAATTAATTCTTCACAAAACACAAACAAAAAACTAATCTGCTTCTATTATTTTTTCCAGGTAAATCCAAAGAAAACCGGAATCAATATTTTTTTTTTCTAAATTCAATTTCAATTTCTCGCTTTTTTTATTAAAAATTTAGTATTTCTTTTATGTATTACAGTGCACCAAATCGATTAGTACATTTTTAAATCTTATTTTTCCCCAAATACATTTTTTCTTAACGATTAATGTCGAAGAACAAGCTTGTTTCTATTATTTTTTCCATCACTCTATGTTGTGAGATTAAGGCCATAGTAAGAAAAAACCGTTGGAGGTCAAGACCCAATCGTTATTGTAGAGCCGTATAAGTGGATTTATTTAATTATTTACTTAGTTTGACACAACCTTTGACAAATGACAATCTTAAATTTTGTCTAAATTAATACAATTTACAAGAACCTTTCTTGCAAGAGATAGAAAACATGGTCAGTATTCGTAGAATTACTTTAAATACCAAAGGAGGTCTAGACATGTGATTGGTTTTGAAAAGACTACAATTTCCAGTACGGTTGGCATTCACCATGACAATTAATAAATCGCAAGGTCAAAGTTTTGTTGCTATTGGCTCATTGCTTATTTCGGAAGATACCATATTTACACATGATCAAATGTATGTAGCACTATCTAGATGTAAAAGTAGAGCTGGGATAAAGATACAGAGTTCTTGAGTAAAACAGTTCATTATGAATATTGTTTTTAAAGAAGCATTAATGTGATGACTGTAGATATGAATTTATTTTTGTGTCTTATCATATAAGTTTAAAAACAAAGCTCAAACAATAAATGAAAATTCATCAGCACATAGCACATTTTGTAGAAGGCGGAATACATCGACCCTGTCCGCGGAAGAACTGTCGAGAGATGAACAAACAGGAATGTTAGTTCAATAGTGCATAGTTTGCAATGATTGCAGAAAGGTTGTTCCACACCAGCTCTTTCGAGAAGAACCGTTTATCGGTGGTTTAGTGAATTTAAAATGGGTCGTACAAGCACCGAAGACGTGTCTCGCTCTGGAAGGCCAAAAGAAGCAACTAATGCGGAAATCGTAAAGTGCATCGAATCGTTTTGAGTAAAGTGAAATAGCGCGGGTTAGCTGAGGCCGTGGACATCTCAAAAGAATGGGCTGGAAATATTTTGCACGATCTTTTGGAGATGAAAAAGCTATCAGCGTGATGATGGATGAAATGCGGGTCCATTTTCATGTGCCTGAATCCAATAGGCATTCTGCATAGTGATTGGAAAGTCACGAAATCCGACCAAAGCGGCCAAAAGACCAACAATCGGCCGGGAATATTATGGTCTCCGCTTTTTGAGATGCGTATAGCATAATCTCCATCGATTATCTGCAGAAGGTAAGAACAGTCACACGAGAATATTATGCAGCGATATTGGACATACTGAACGACGAAATGACAAAAAAATGGCCCCATATGGCGAAGAAAAACGTTCTGGACCATCACAATAACGCACCGCCACACACGTTCTTGAAAGCGATGGCCAAATTGTAACAATTACGATTTTAATTGATTGCTCATCCACCATGTTCTCCAAACTTAGGCCCCAGCGACTATTATCTGTTCCCAAACTTCAAGCGGTGGCTCCAGGGAATGAGATTTTGGTCGAATGAATGAGGAAGTCATCGCGGAAACCGCGGCGTATTTCGAAGGCATGGACCTTTCGTACCACAGAAAGGGCATTCAAATGTTGGAAAATCGTTATATCAAGTGTATCCCCCTCGAAGGCACCTACGTTGATAATATAACTTTTGCCAACAAATCTCGTGACCTTTCGACATATGTAGTATATATACATATTATATTTATATATATATATATATATAAATATATATATATATATATATATATATATATATATATATATATATATATTTATCTTGAGTCGTATATTGTCGGTATGGCTTTTATTAAGCTGGGTTATGTCAGCCGTGGGTAAGAAGTTATAATTAGCCTTGGAAAGGTCGTATCGAAGAAAATGATAACTTACTTTATAAACTCCAACACTTGAGCGACGTCCAATGTCACTTGATACTTTACTTTTTTCATAGAAGAAATCGGTATGCTACACTGTAACAGTCACACCAGTTAACCACTGAATGCTACTGCAGCAGATCAACTTCTATACCTCTCAAACGTCCGCACTGAAAATTAGTATTGGTATTTGAGAATGGAGAATATGTTTTTATTATAGATTTATGAGATAATTATTGATAATTCCCCGGAATCTTATATTAATTAATAGTTAGACACTTTGCTTTAAATTGCCTTTAGATAGCGCGACAGAACAAAATTTTAAAAGCACCTTTACGTAAACATTACGACCGTGTACAAAGCATTATGAAATTGGAGAAACAGGATGTTTTTACTCCAATTGCATGACTTACAATTTGCCAATCTTTGGGCAAGAGCATCTACATTATATTTAATGTCAAACCAGAATTTCTCAATATAACAACAAATTTGAATCAATCGTAAAAATTTGTATTATCGCCTTCAAAGTAGGTCCCTTCCGAAGCAATACACTTATGCCACCGATTAATACTATCATCCATACAGATTTTATAGGTCGCAGCCGAGGTCGATTTTAGCTCCTTTTTCGATTTCTCGTGATTGAAGCCATAAATCAACTCATCAATTTGAGTTTGTGAAACAGGAAAAAGTCGCAGGGGGCACATCTGGTGAATATGGATCCTTCTCGGTCATGTTAGTTTAGTTTTTGGTCAAAAACTTGCTCACAATGGTAGGTTCGTGAGATGGTGGCATTAACGTGGTGCAAAATCCAAGATTTGTCTTACCTCAAATCCGGTCTTTTTCGACGAACACTCTCTCGCAAACGCTGCATAATGCCTAAGTGGTATTAATTTTTCACTGTTTCACCTTGCAGAAGGAAGTCATAGTGGAACACACCACGATAATCGAAAAAACAGTGAACATGACCTTAATTTTTTATCGACGTTGTCGTGATTTTTTGGGTTTCTGTTCATTTTGGTATAGCCATTTGGATGATTGTTGACTTGTTTGCATGCCATACTCGTAGACTGTCTCGTCACCAGTTATGATGCGGTGCATGAATGTAGAGTAACTGGCGATTCGAGAAACCATGTCTTCAGCAATTGCTTTTAATTCTCTTTTTGCAAAGTCTTGCTGTGACGCGTCTCATCTCCAAAATATCGACCAAAATCTCACAAACTGGTTCGTGTGAAATGTTTATATATCTCTTAGCCAACATTTTCAATGATTTCGCACAAGAAATTCCGTTGAAAACACAAAGTTTAATGCAAACTCTTTGCTCAGCCAAAATAGACATTTTAAAAATCGAGAAACGTACTAGAACCAACAAAATCAACAGCTATAAAAAAACTAATTGGCATATATGCCTCAAACTTGACGTTATTATGTCTCGCAGTAATGCCAACCTAGTGGAGAAAAAAAAATTTGACAATAGTCTTACGCGGAAATTTTAAATGAGAAATTCTGGATAGACATTTGACAGAATGTACTTTAAGATCTGCTGGAGGATCCGAAGAGCAAGACACGCTACATCTCACTGAAAGACCATCAATGGGAATCTATTTCCAGAAAGTGGAGTTCTATTATTACAATGATTGCAATTTCCAAATGCATCAGGTTGTTCTTATTAATTCAATAGGTAAATTGTGCCTACATTGACAGGTTTTGAAGTCCCAAAAAGAATCGCGGGGCATTTGTTATATTTCTAATTTACGTATATGGTGAGTCGAGAATATTTATTCGAGAGTAAAACGCTTTCTAGAAAAAATACAACCGTTTTTTTTATATTTGATTTCATTAATTTCCTTCAATTTATCATTTTATCGACTTCAAGACAATGGATGCGACAAATTTCGAAACATTGAGTATAAAATCATATAAACATTGATACTTCCAAAAAATAAATGAAAGGCACAAAAATTATTTGCCTTATTAACCAAATATTTCCTCAACACACCCATAAATTGTTCAATTCCTACCCTACTTAATACACCATCTGGAGCTACGTATTGTATACTCTGGCAGACATTAAACATCGATTATCTACCCAAGCCTGGTATACTTAAAATGTGAAAAATACATTATTTAGATGAGTGCAAAATAGAGTTGATTCGTAATCTCAACCTTCAGCATTGTTTGCTTGCTTTGTCATTGTGAAAATATCAACAATGAGAAAGACTAATCAGTGGTTATTAGAGAGAATTTGTTAGTTGTAGTACTTTCTGAGATCTTGAATTGTAGATATATTCTGAGATCTCCGATAAGAATCCTCCATTTCAAACATAACATATCGTCTTTCCCCAGTTAATTTCCCATTTGTTATTACATCGATTGGGCATTTATAAAAGAGAACAGAGTCTTTCCTCGCCACACGTTAAGCTCTTATAAAGTAACAGCTGGATAAATTTTTATCGTACAGTTGGAACAAGCTCGATTGGAAAAAGTGATTTCAAGACTTTCACTCTTTTTCGTGAAAAAAGTAACTTTCTTTAAGAGAACGCATTTAATTTCCTTCTTAAATAAGTATTTACATTAAAAGGAATTAAAGGAAGGAGCAAATCCTTCCTTTACCACTGGCGATAAAAACAAAATTGAAATTGAAATTAAACCAAAACAATAACCAGCTAAGTGATGTGCAGGAGATGCTTTGTCACAATACCGACTTTGGAAACGGAAAAATAACACATCTTGCACTGAGTTACGTGAAATGCGATTTTATCTGATTCGGCTGATTGTTACATGAATCATTTGTGGGTAATTTAATTTCGACATAATGAATTTGTCTTAAAAGATGACCTATTTTAATAACGACTTGTACAATTCAAAACGACAACCCAGGAACCTTCCAAGACGCAAATTTCTTCTATGAATAGACTAAAAATACTACATTATCCCATTGTTAATAGAAACTTCTATGCATTTGTGAAGAACGTCAAATTATCTGGCGCGTTATTCATCCCATCTTTTTGCGAATAATATTTGGCAGGAAAATTAACGGTAAGGAGTATTTGTGATCGAAATTTGTTTTTCCCCTAATAGTGTTACACGGGCACTAAAATAGGCACTGACCAATTCGCTGGCCTACATCTATATAGAATTATCCCTGCATATTGAAGGAGGTATTCCTTCTCATCCCTTAAACCACTGGGAAAACCCTGCTATTTGTCCTAATCGTTAATCTTCAAACTGAAACCCACCATTTACCATTTCGACTAACCCATAGCACCGCCTTCCATTCTATCAAAACCTATGAAGTCATTCATCATATATCACTGTATTCTGGCACGCCATTTTTTCCGATTTCCAGCAAAATAGCTGTTTTGAAAATCAAATTACTGATCACTAAGTAGGTAGGATATTTTAAGATATGAATTTGACTCCCAAGCTTATCCATAATGTGTGAGCTATGTCGTTCGCTCTCCAAGGGCAAGATTGGAAAAACCCCTTAATCCCCCATACTTTAACGGCTTCAAATTAATCAATCTCAGAACCCTTGAGGAGCGCTGATTCGTGGCTGACATAATGTTCATTCATCGGGTCGTCTCCGCCTACCTCCTTAACTTAATTCCTCTGAACACAAACTCTCGAAATACGCGGAATCCCCGCCTTCTGCACATTCCTCCCCACCGGACCTCTTATGGTCGGAACCAACCCCTTTCGCGGATGCTGTCAACTCCAATTTGACCTTGTTCGACTTTGACCTCTCTACCCATACTGTCAAGCACCGCCTCCTAAACCATTCTCACCACCAATCTTATGCGGCGCTTCTACACTTTACTAAAACCTGGCCCCACCCCGCGCTCCTTCTCCAGCCTTCTAAATTTGTCCTGGTTACCTTAGGTCAGGCATAGTTAAGATAGTGCCTAAGCTCTCTCGTTTGTAGCTTATATTACTTTAGATGTAGGTAATTTTGTTGCTTGAATTAAGCCAATAAATGGGGTGGTAGCCCCACTAAACTAAACTAATCTAAACTAAGGTAAACAGTGTACATGTATAAATATTCGTTACAATTGTCGATACATACTCGTAATATAATAGTTGTAATAAAAATAAATCTATTATTTTTGCATGAAATTGAAGGCTTTATTTAGCATAGTTAGAATGATCCGATTTAGGTCAAGTGTGCACCGTTTTGTTCGATAACTTGTTGACAAAAATCTGGGATAGTCGATTGTCACAGGCTTCTCTTGAAGCAAATTTTTCACTAGCAAAATCTTTCCCCATAGACAGAAACAGGTGGTAATCATTTGATGCCAGATCCGGACTATAAGGTGGATGGATAAGAACCTCCCGATGCTTCTGGTGAGTCACTATCGATGTGTGTGGCCTGGCGTTGTCCTGATGGAACACAATTCCTCGCCTACTGGCCAAAGCCGCTTCTTTCAGGCGGTCCAATTGTTGACATAAGAATTTGAAGGGAAGCAGCTCATAGTAGATGATTCCCTGGAAATCCCACAGGAAAACCTTTCTGACTGTCAACCCTGGCTTGGCCGCCGTAAGCCCCGACTCACCGCGATTCGACCACGACCGTTTTCGCTTGACATTGTCATAAGTGAGCTAGTTTTCATCACCAGTCAGAAATCACTTCAGAAATGGGCCAATTCAGCAGTGATTCGCCAATGGAAATTTGGGCCATGAAGTTTTTTTTTTTGCGTTAACTTATGTCGCACTCGTACATCGAGCTTTATTTTGTATACAGCCTTATTCAAGTGGTGCCAAATGATTTTTGTGGCATATTTAGCTCATGGGCAATCGGAGCAGTGGTTACATAACGGCCGAACGCGACGATTTCCATGATTTTATCGACATTTTCGATAATTGGCCTTCCAAGGCGTGGTGCATCTCTGATTTCGAAAGTTCCGGAACGGAATCGACGAAACCAAAATCAGGTTTTACAGAATGAGGACCATAAACACTATCCGCATTTTTAGCCGTCTGGCTTGCGGTTTCGATTTTATCGAAGAAAAACTGTAAACTAAGGCGTATTTTTTATTTGCTGGTGTCCATATTTGATGAGCGCTCAAACAAAATCGAGCCAACCACAAAACTGACCCGATTGCACGTATATAACGCGAGATACAAACTACTAAACCCATCTATTGAAAAAGTATTAATTCGTATCATTATTTTGAGGGTACTTCAGTCAGAAATACACCCCTTCGGTAAACAAATTCAACTGTAATTAACAAAAAGAAGGGGTTTTCATGCAAAAAAGACACCATACCTTACATTTTTAATTACTACATTAACAAGTGCAAAATATATTTAACTGAAAACAATAAAACGTATGATTAGTTCTATTGAAAGACGATTCTTTAACGCACATGTGTGGGAGTACAAGTAGACTTTCCCATGCAATTAAAATTTTATTGACAAACGTTTAAAGTATAAAAAAATAATTTATATTTTTCATTTTTATTTTGTCTTAAAAGCTGAGGTTTACGTATGGCAGCGGCGAGTGATCGATGACGACAATACATATAAATGAAACAGAAGAAAGAAATCTCAATGAGTGTCAACAATGCCAGTTTACTTAGCAAATTAGGGACATAAAATAAAACGTATGATTAGCTCGGTGTGACAGACGATTCTTTAACGCACAAGTGTAGGAATACAAGTGTACTTTGCCATGTGATTAAAATCGTTTTAAAAAACTGTCTTAAAAACGGATGTGTACTGATGACAGCAGCGAGTGCTCGACGACGATCACAGTGAAACAACACAACAAATTTTAAAGTCTATTATTAATGTGTTAAAACGCCCTTTCATTTAGACGCCAGGCAACAAGAATTTAAAGCTAAGAATGCCATGAAAGGAAGGCGCAAAAATAACCTTGAAAGGGTAGTAACAATAATAAAAAAAATGTTCTGTAGATTAAAAAAAAATTACCTGTTCGAATCGCATGCTGTTCACTCACTATCGTCGCAAACGCTATTATATAATTAAGAGTACATGCAAGGAGCCTGTTGTTAATATAAAATCGATCGTTTTAAAATAAAAAAAGTAATTTGTTTGTGTGTGAATGATATAAATGCGGATTTCAAATAAAAAAAAATTATTTTAAAATTAAACTGTCGTCTTGGGACCTGCAAATTAATATTTATGACATATAAGCTATAATTTAAGCATTATTTGTCTAGCTTGTACGTCAAAAGATTAAAAACAGGTAAATAGAAAATGATTGTAAAGGCAAAAAAAAAATTTAAATATTGTGAGGGTATACTCTGCGATAAACCGAATGAGTCAACAGAAAGAGTAATACTTTTTTTTTAGAAGTAGGTCAAATATTGAAGAAGATGTCTTCAGGGACAATGGAGTTTTAGTCACTTAAAACTGGCTACCAAAGTGAATTTTACTCGGGTCTCGGAATTACAGAAGGTCTTTCCGAAAATTAATATAGTGGATCAGTTCACAAAATTCGTATACCACAAAGACAGTGTCAGCTCAGCCTCCAGTGAGGCAGCAACAGCTTGATGAAATATCACCCCATTCAGAGAAGTTTCACAATATAGTTGGTAGAAATCCTTGACCATTATTCGGAGTTTGACAGATGAATCCGGTCGAAAAAAAGCATCTCAGGGTCTTCATTGCTATAGATTTACCTTTACGGATAAATGTAATTTTAAGAAAAAAACAAGATCTCTGTCAAAAATGCACAGAAAAGAATATCATGACGTAACGTTGAATCAGCATTCTAGGTCCACATTTAGTGCGAGATGTACAATAAACGCAGGAGAAAAAAAAACGTTTCTCTGGCAAAAATACTCCTGCTTAAAACCTTCCGTCTGTTTTTCCAGCATTTGATTATTTTCCCACATGTTTTAATCCCTTCAACATTAATACAATCGAATGAACTTTATCAATGGGGGATGTACGACTTTCTACAGGGTGAAGCAACATAACTCGTACTCTATTGCTACTAATTTACTTGCGGATTTTAGTTTGCATTCTATTCCAAGGCGAGTTATTGCAATGAAAATTTCAGCTAAATTGTCTGTAACCAATAGAAGTATTAACAAAAAAGCTTCTGAAAGTGTAGTATCATTGTACGACCACAGCCAATTGGAGAGGTCTACCGTTTTCAGGAAGATATTAGGGTTAAAGAGTTAAGCGTCCAGCTATGTAAATCGAACAACACAGAGGAAAACAGGGGAATATTAAAGAGAGCATAATTGCAGTGTGAATTTTTAACGAGAAGATTTCTTACAAGACCAGAAAGCGAGGCAAACAGTACTAAATTGTTTTCCAAGCAATCAAAAGCTCAACATTATCAAATACGCAGACGAGGAAGACATTTACTGTACCGTAGATGTTCTTCTCGGTTTACGAGAATGCTGAAAAAAAACGACGACAATTCATCCCCTTCATAGCAATTACGCGAATTATGGCGAAGGTTATGGCATCCTTGATTAACCACAATTTTTCAAAATAGAACCAAGCGATTTTCTTAGTAGTCGTCATAGTATTATTCGTAGAAATAGATCTACAGAATATTCGACGGCGTACTTAACCGAACAATGGACCTGCTTCATCTGCTGATTTGGTGTAATCACCGATGTCGCACTGTATATCTCCAAACCGTTCGACAGAGTATGCCATCCAGCTTCGTGTTGAAAATGATTTCTGATAGAGTTGACAATACTACTACTACTATTACTAATAACATTATTTGTTGGTCTTTAGGAACCCGAAATTAAATGGCTTCAGTAACTCGGATATGCCACCATTCCCCGTTGTCCTCTCATCCCCGTCGCGACAAAATACTGATTTCATACATAAAGTTTTTCATTCATTCGAAAAATAGCGTTTCAAGTTCATGTGAATGAAAATCTTTTACACGCCCTCCTATGGATGCCAATGACCGTTTCCTCCACCCCACACTTTGTTGCGTGGACGAGTAAAATAAATGTGGTATACCAACCCATTTTTGTTTATTTATTTGATTTCATGATGGATGTTTTCCTGAAGCCTAGTTTTTATCTGTCTGTCCTTTTTATCTTCACTATACTTTCTTATACACTCGATCCCAAACCAAGAAATTTAAAAGATGTCTGCAAGAATATGTAGCAAGAAGGTCACAAAAGCGAATTATTCCAACAAAAGTACACAAAGTTAAGAATTTCGCAATAAACTTGTTGAAATCTGAAAAATCGACCACTAGATATAAAAGAGATTACAATTACGAATTCAAAGTATAAAAGTCAAGCTAAAAAGAAATATAAATTTCAAACAGGAATTATGATTAGAGATTAGAAGATAGGAACTTTTTCCACAGGTCTACAAAAATACCTTCACACCTAACAACTGGAAAGAAATATATTAAATATTTTTAATAAGGCAATACAATTTCGAAAATTATAACATTTTTAAAATTATAACCTTAACAATAAACGCAATCTTGATGATGGACAAAAATATATTCAATTTTTAAAGAGGGATTAAAATTAAGGAAATCACCATTTGACAATAAAAATTACCAACAAATACAACAAAATCCAAGATGAAGTAAACAAGTTTCAATGAAATACAAACCTAACTAATATTAAGAAAACATTGCTTTACATATTTTAAATTTTATTATAAATGATTATTATTAATCAAATTCAAGAAAGCAAAAATGTAAACAGGTAAAATATTGATAAATATAATAAAAGAACGCTAATAATTGACTAGTAACAATAAAGCAATTGCCGTTTTCACGACGAACCACTATAAAATGAATTGTTTATGGTAAAGGAGACCTGCGTATCATAGAACCAATATAAACATTAACTTTATTATACTTGCAAGAAACAAAAATGATTAAATGAATAAAAAAAGATCAAAAGGATAATATTAATAAGTAAGAGAAAAATATATCAATTATTATTAAAACAAATGAAATTATGTAAGCTATATTTTTATTATTATTAATTTAAACTTTATTTCCAATATCACTTATTATATTTCTTGGTCTTTATAATTTTCCTCTTCCGCAAAGATTGCTTCATATATCATAAACGTAGGAAAACAGAACGCGGAATTTATAACAGATTTTTTAGCGATAAACAGATAAATAAAAAACTGAAAAGCGAACCTTTTATGTAAATGTAAATAACATATTAGATAAACAATTTTAACCATTGCAAGACAAAGGAAAAAGTGAAGTGACCCATGTTCAACAGGGGCTGTGGTGTTCTCTTTTGAGACATTGGCGTACTCGCCTCTCATAAGTGGCAATAAAGTAATAAGGGTTTTTTTGTTGATATTTAACCGAATAAAATGATTCATAAAAGACTGCAATCAAATAAATTATAATAAATAATATACCAATAAGACTCACAATAATAAAAGGTTTTATCAAATAGTACACAACAGGAGACTTTTTTAGTTACTCGTATATGAGGGGTTTTTTAAAATATATGTACACTAGAAATTAGCAAAAGATCTTCACTTAGAGGAACAAATACACGAATCAAATAGTTTTCAAAATAGACAATTACTTCTTCATCACTGTTTCAACCTCGTTTCAAACAATCAAACCATGAAATCTGCCGATTCAAAATGAAACGTTCAACATTTAACACTATAAACTTTTTATGAAAAGCAATGCCGTTGGAAGATAAGAAATATATTAATTTTGTGGAACTTACAGATAAAATACTACTTAACACTCGTCAGGAGGCAGAACCGTTCAACGCGAAGTACAACTGTAATTCTTCAATGAAGATTTTCCGTTCGAACTTGTGGTTCCTCCAGCCTAAGACCCACTGATACTCGTAGCAAACGTTTACTGAGTTAAATAAAGCGACGCGGTCTACCTGAGCGACTGAACGAGCGTTCGCCAATCTGCAATTAGTTTCGCGCAAAGACTCGCGCTAGAAACCACTCACTTGTTCTTTCTGTTCTATCTGTTTGACCTGATTATGCACTGCCAGCGGTTAAGGTGGAAAAGGTGGAAAAGGTGAACTGCATAAATACGTCTATTGTATTAATAGTTAGTGACTACCTCTAGTGGTATGAAATTCAATACAAACGGTTGGCTACGAAGAGAATCAAATAAGGAAGAGGATGAGTTGGGCTGACACGAAATGTCATCTCTCTTGGCCTCTGCTTAGAATAAATTACATTTGTGATGCGAAGGCTATCTTGTTAAGTCGAAGAAGTTGATGGATACAGTATGCAAGTTTTATTTCACTGGCTTAAAATTTTATTAGACAATGCACTTTTATTTTTATAAAACGCAAGAAGAACTACGCGTCGAGGTAAAAATGTCCATGTTCTTGTAATTTGTCTGTATTTATCCGTACAAGTACATCTTACCCTTATTTGCACATTCATATTCCAAGATTGACAAAAGTAAGTTATCTTAAATTAGTTCACAACAGCACCGGAAGCTTTTGGTCTGGATTACATAGAGCGTAATATACGATTTTAAGTTAAGTTTCACTACTATGGTGCAAGAGTTTTTAAGAACCGATAGTAAAGCATTACACCAAATTTTGTAGACTCGATGCCTTAAGAACTTAAGAGTATTGTAGGCAAGGTAAAGTATTGACGTCATAACACACTCAAAGCCAAGGGATTTTGAAGTGCCCTTAATTATCAGAGCGCAGTACGAGCGGAAAAAGAAATAGAGGATGAGAATGTACATTGCCCTTAAATGCCTGGACACAACAACGAGGAAACACAGGATTAGGTGGGATATTCTACATTTATGTGGTTTAGCTAAGTTATGATCCTTTTTGTTTATTTGTGTGTTTGAAATTGACTTTCAGTGTGAACTGATGGGCGTTCTGGGAAAAGGTTTGGAGAAGTGGAATATATTGAGCTGGCCAATGATCGTGATAATACATATAGAGGAGATAAGCGTGATACATTGTGTCTAGTTTCCAGTCCAACCGGTAGTACGTCACACTCAAGATGTACAGAAAGAAAATCCTCAAATAAGTACGAAAAGAAATTAAAACTAAAAAGAAAAGGAATATGAGAAACCGAGGCTAAAAAAGCAAGCAAAAAAAAAACAAAAAATAGGAGAAAGAAATGTGAAATAAAAAAAAAAAACGAATTCGCCTCGGAGCCCATTGAAACATACACCCACAGTAATGTGTCACACTCAAGTTTTACAAAAACACACAAATGCAAAATCAAAATGTAAGCTAAGAAGAATAAGGATAAGGCAAATAATTAATCAAAAGAAAAGGAAAAAAAAAAACAACGTGATATGAAATGTGTTGCCAAAGATTAAAAAAAAGCAAAAAGCAAAAAAAAAAACGAATAATTTGTGTCTGTTCGAGCTGTCACTCAGCTAATTTAAATTAAAGCGAAATCCTATGACAGACCTATTGTCAATAACGACACTTAAACTGCCGGAACAATGGAGCTTTAAATGTTTACCATTTAAATTGAGTTGAAACTGAAATGCGTTATTTAGTAAAAACTTCAGATTTTTTAATTAAAACATTCTTTGTTACGGCAATAGGCATTCCATCTAATACGGGGGTCTTATTACTTACCGCTTCAAATACAGCTTCGATGGTTACTAGTTATTTTGCCCTTTTTCTGATATATCGCTTCTGATGTAATCCTGTGTTTCGCACTGTGGGAACACTGCAGCAATGGGTTTGGACATCGTACTTTAAGTCTTTTGAATTTATTCATCGTACTTTAAGTCCTTTTTATTTTGTAGTCGCTGGACAATGCATTATAATTTAAATTATCCCTTAGGAAGCAAAGCGCATCATATTTGCTTTTGCGGATTATATTCCTTAACTGTTTCGTCGCACTATACGACGTTGGTTTGGAAAGGTCAGTTCGGGAGATTTCACCCTCGAAAATGAACCCCGCGGGAAGCCGGAAACGTTAGTTGACGACGATGTTTTAAGAGCGAATCCAACGAAATCGATGCGGGAGATTGGACAAAACATGGGAGTATCCCCAACGACAATAAGTCGACACCTTTCCCTCATAGGAAAGGTAAAGAAACTCGATAAGTGGGTACACCATGAACTGAACGAATCACAAATGCTACGGCGCCTGGAAATCTGCACATCGCTTAGATTAAGAAACTAAACTGAACCGTTTTTGCACTGTGTTGTGTTGTGAGGGCGGCGTAGTGGATGTGCCTTGCCTCTTTATTGGAAACTCCCCGATGTTCCGATCTCCTGACGGAAGTCCTTTTCATAATCAACATTGAAGATTTTGTAAATGTATGAGAATAGGCGAATTATCGTGTTTGTGCAATGTAATCAATTTTTATTGCTGACCAATGCGTTTTTCCAACGGCTCATACATCCAGTCAGTTTCTTTTAAATAGTTAATTTCCTTACGCCGATTCTGAAAGCGCTTCAGGTGATTTTCGGTAGTGTGTATTTCGTTCCTTTTTTGTGGAGCTGCGGAATGTTCCGATGTACTTGGTGCGTCGGATGAATTTATATCATTCGACATCACTAATACTTGGTTGATTAATTATACAAATTCATCACTGTAAAACTATTAAAATCCCGAAACCAAGCTAACCTAGGAAACTGTAATCAAATATGGAGGACAATGCAATTTCAGACGATAGGAAAAGCCGGATCAAAAGTCAAACATCACAAAAGACGAAAAGGCAACTTTCCCTTTTTTTAATAAACAGCTTTAATCGTTTTATTTCGTTAGGAGGTACTTTTTCTATTTAGCCGTTGCTCGGTTTTATATTCGGTTCATGCGCGGCCAGAGGTTCGGCCTCTGGAATCTTACTAATGTCGAAATTGAAAACTACTGCCCTTTTATTGTTTTTTTAGTTGAGAATTGTCAACTATTTTATTGTCAAAATTCCAAGAAGCACACACAAGACTTTGTGTGCTTCAATTGGAATTATGTCCTGGGAATTTGTTAGAGGTTTGTTTGGGTGGGTTCTGGGAAGGGGAATCATGAAATGCTTTTTCAATTAAGCATTTCATGATGTCAGGATTTTGGAAATTGAGTCAATGTACGACGAATTAACTTTTGGTTTAATTCGTTGTTCATGTGACTCAATATGGAATTTGGATGTATTATGTATTAATGGGAAGTATTGGGGATTTGGATGGGGTTATTTGATAATATTGGGGATTTGGATGGGAGTAGCGATTTAGGATCGCTACAACTGTATAGTCACTTGTGATGTATAGTGTATTCTGTATGATAACTGTAAAAGACCTGGGCAGTGGTTGGATGCAGGCGAAAAACCAAAACACACCCCCAAGCCCGATCTTCACCCAAAAAAGGTTATGGTGACAATTTGGTAGACATCCAAAGGACCAATCCACTTTTCATTTCTTCAACCAGGAGAAACGATAAACGCTCTCAAATGTTGTGAGGAAATCGCATGCCAAATCGGCTGAAAAGCAATAGACACGGCCCGATCCTTTTGCATGACAATGCTAGACCCCATACCCAACAAGTGACGGTGCAAAAACTGTTGCAGTTGGGATACCATCTTTTCCGCAAACTAGATTAATTTTGCCGGCAGAAGGTCTTCCGGAACCGAGCAGAGGTCATAAAAGCCTTTGAACATTTCATTGCCTCAAAAACTCAGCACTTCTACGAAAAAGGAATATTTGATCTTGTATCACGTTGGAAGAATGTCATAGATGCCAACGGATCATTTTTGATTGAATACAAATTTACGGAAAAATAATATTGGCTATTAAATTCTTACTATAAAATCGGACATTCCATGCGGTACAACGCATTAGTATGTTGCATTCCGCTCATATTTTGGCAATTTCTGAGTTCCACCAATACAATGGTTTGTAAACCCATGCTTTTTTCAAGGCATGGCTGTGTTGCATCTGGCTCATAACCTTTCCAGTCGTTGCATCGAGTTGTTCGATTACGTTTTCCATCATATAATCGAGTAGCTCTGCATCAAATTCTTATTCTTCTCTCTATTTTCGACGGTTGAGCCACAATTCGACTTAGCTACTGTGAAATTCGTTTTTAAAGTCCTGATTCTTCTGTCTCCGAGATAGTTCCTCTTAGATTGAAATGAATAATACACAATACGGCAGCAGTCGTATGAATAGAAGGTTTTTGTATTAGTATATTCCTAGTGCTAGTCCTTTTTTCCTGTATCGCGAATAGCGCTTCTCGCGAATAGAGTTCATGTTAAACCTGATTGTAGGCACTACCTACTCGGAGCATCTCAAGTTGCACGTAATAGCATAACCGAATTAAAACTGTACTAGTAGTAAGGAGATTTGTAACCCTATATTATGTAATACTACTGTCATACAGTGCGATATGGTTATCTATCATTGTCTAAACCTTTAAATATATCTAATATACTCCGAGAATGAATGAACTATCCCGACTCGCTATCGCCCACACATACGAGGGTGGATTGAAAAGTTTCCGACTTAACAAAGGTACAAGACATTTTTTCTTAAAATTTAATTTTATTTTTCTACATAGTCTCCTTGTAACTCTACACTCTTCTCCCAGGGATTCTTCCATCTGTAACCCCTCCAAATAGTTCTCCGCAAAATAACTGTTCACGAAGGTGATCGCCTCCTCATTTGACGAAAATCTCGGTCATTCGAGCGCAATTTTTAGATTAGGGAACAGAAAGAATTCGCTTGGGGCTAGATCTGGCGAGTAAGGCGGATGGGCAAGCAGTTCAAACCGTTATTCGTAAATTTTCTCCATGGCAACCGCTGAAGTGTGAGACTGCGCGTTGTCTTGATGAAACAGGACTTTCTTTTTCTGCAAATGTGGCCGTTTTTCCGTAATTTCTGCCTTCAGTTGGTCAAGTAATGATGGATAGTTTTCTCCTGTAATGGTTTTTCCTTTTTGAAGATAATCGATTTAGATAACACCATGACAATCCCAAAAAACAGTCGCCATTTCTTTTCCAGCCGAAAAAAAAATTTTTGCTTTTTTTGGAGCCGATTCTCCCTTTGCAGTTCCCTGTTTTAACTGTATTTTTGTTTCGGGCGCATAATGGTGTATCCAAGTTTCATCGACAGTAATTAATCGGCACCAAAACTCGGATTTATTGCGCCCAAACTGCGCCAACAGAGCATTAGAAATTCGAACACGTTTTTGGTCTAACGTGAGCAAACGCCGCACCCAACGCGCGGACAGCTCTCCAGCCTAAATCTTGATTTAATATGTGACAAACACGTTCTTTGGACATTCTCGTAGCCTCTGCTATCTCTCTCACTTTAATTCGGCGGTCGTTTAGCACCACTTGGTGAACTTTAGCGATGTTATCGTCAGTTGTTGCAGTTTTTGGTCGTCCCGAACGTTCATCGTCTCCCGAGCTCCCACGGCCACGTATAAATTCAGCTGCCCAAAATTTCACTGTGGTAAATTATGGTGCAGAGTCCCCATACACAGAGTTCAACTCATCTTTGATTTGCGTAAGTGTATTGCCTTTCAAAAACAAAAATTTAATGACAGCTCGATACTCAATTTTGTCCATTTTTAGAAAAACACTCACAACGACTCACTCAAACGACTGTCAAATAAAAACTACGCATCCAAAATGGCTGAAATTTTGGCGAGTAACTGTAAAAAGATGCACAACTACATTCACTTTTATTGACGAGTACTGCTATCTTCACGTTGAGGTCGGGAACTTTTCAGCCTATGTAGTAGTTTAGATATATATTAACTACTGTTGTTAAAAAGGCCAAGCCAACATACTACAGTATATCAAAGCTTTTGGAATCTTATATGTCTTTTCGAAAAAGTTCACGTTTAGCAATGTGTGTCTTTATTACAAACGAAATTAACCCTTTATATTTCGTAATTATTAAAAATAAGATAGTTACATCAACTATTTTATTAATATTCGGTGTCTGAGAAGAACATATAAAAAATTTGCAAGCTATCGAAACAGGAAGATTTTTGCCCAATTTTTCTGTGAGACAGTCGTCAATTAGGCCTTCGCATAATGGGGCACGTTTTCAACATTTTTTTTTTGTGTTTGGAATAAATAGTCTGTTATCCATCTGCTTTTTAATAATTCAGTCAAGAATAACGTTGCGTTAAAATCAATGAGGTTGACCTCTCTTCATTGTAAAATTTTATCAAGATCTCGCTTTAGGGAGTCGATCTGATTGCAATAATTGGATTGCTTGATCTCTAACTGCTTCACATAGAAAACTGAAATGGATCCTGACGTGTTTCGTGCGATCATGGAACCCCGTCGCCGTAAATAGTTTTATTGCGCTTAAATGTTCGGTAATCTATCGCTGGTCCTGATTTGCTTCCCTTTCTGAGTGGGTAGTGGTTTTCTGTGTAGGGACATTTCAATGGAACGGGAATTTCGCGTCCATCTGTGTAACATTTGCCGCTTAAAATGTAATTTATTCTCTGGTTCTGCTCACGTTTCTAACCACAAACCAGCAATCCTTGCACTTAGCACCCAGATAATAACTAACATAGGTATTTCCGATTTCAGTCTACCTGGTTATAACTTAATGTCCCTGTTCTTTCCACACCGTGGTCTAGCCGCATACATATGAAGTGATATTGCTTATCAGCTTCCGCTATAATATGGCCTCTGCTCCAATCCAGAATTTAATTTCTCGTGGCTAAAATTTCACGTTCGTAAGCATATCATACACTACTGCTTTCTTTACAGAAGCCCAAGCTTGGATAGAAGCGAATCCTTTAACGATTTTGATGCTCTATCTGATTCTATTGATCTGCACACTGAAATCGATATTGCGGGTGATTTCAATGTGCATAATTCTCAGTGATATCTGAGGGTCAGTTTGTCCAGTTCTTTGCTGATTCAAATAATTTAACTCAACTCGTCAAAAACCCAACACGGGTACCAGATATAGATGGTCATTTCGCCAACACACTGGACCTGTTTCTCACTTCCCACCCAAACAAATACACAATTGAAGTTTCTTCGCCGTTGGACACTTCAGACTACTGTGTCGTATCAGCCAAATTTGCTCTAACCAACAGCAACGCTAACCAGAAAACTCCCAAAAGAATGTTATGGTTCTCAGTTTGATACACAGTGACCGAGTGCGGACGTGTTTTCAATTCGGCGATTGAGTGAAATTAAAATGTTGCTTTTGTGAGTCGCGAGTGTTTAAAACATAAAGACTATTTATAAATAAATGCCAGCGATAAAAACAGTCAAAACAAAATTAATATTGTTACGTTTTTACTTCGCACGCGACCGTTAAACTATGTCCAGTTTAAAACTATCCGTTCTTTTACACGAGTTCGACCACTGGTTCGCAAGAGTGCTTCAATGTTCAAGGACAACCTCTTTTGCTCCGTTAAGATTCCTCAATTGCTCGTCTCCTCTAGCTCTCCTTTCCTGTTTTTTTCCCTTTTGCACGTCTGCTTCTGACGTTTTCGCCAGTTTTGTGTATTCTCCAGTATTCCTCTAGATGGCTCCAGAATCGGTGTGTTGATGTCGTATTAGTTGGCTTAAGGCTCGGTGCGACGCCATGAGGTCACGCTAACGGTTGACAAGTGTGTCGGTTTTGAATTTGTGACAATATATATGTTAACAATCAAATAAAAGAGAATGAAGCCACGAAAAGGAAAAACAGTAGCATTTTCGTTCAATAGAAACTGAAATACAACGCTTCGGTGCATCGGTCAAAATTAAAAAGTGAATATTCAATTTTGTTTCATTGCTAAAATTAGCTAAAATGCTACCGAAATGTTTGAACTGATGAAAAAAGCGTATGGTGATAATGGCTTATGGGCTCCTCGATAGTATAGTGGTTAGTATACCCGCCTGTCACCCGGGAGACCGGGGTTCGATTCCCCGTCGGGGAGCCCCTGGCGCAAGACTAATGACCTTGCCCAGACAAAAATAAATCATTATGGAAAATTTAACAGGCCACAGGACTTGCTAAATAAGGCCAAGACCGGTTCCCGGTTGTAGTGCCGATGATGATGATGATGATAATGGCTTATGGGGGGATGGGTGCGAACATACAGGGCAAAGTCTCTGATTGCCTTCAACCCGGCGAAGACCAGGACGATCCTTGTCCCTGTTCAATCCAAGTTGACATGCAGTCTCCACGTGACACCCCTGGATAGCTACTTTGACAGCCGCCAAGTAGTGAACCAATGCATGCAGCGACATCCTGAGAAAGGTTGGCGCAAGGCTAATAACCAGGCCCGTAAAAATGAATTATTATGGCAAATGTAACAAGCCTCGGATATGGACCGGATACACGACGACGACCACGGAAACGAAAATGGCTAAATGATTTAAGAATTTTTACATGAAACATACGCTCACTATATAGAGCTCGAGCTGCACAGCAGCTAGCCGATGCCCTGTCCGAATATAGGGCTGACATAACAGCATTATAAGAAATAAGATGGACGGGGAGCGGTGTTTTCCAAAGAAAAGAGTGTGGCATTTATTACAGCTGTCACGCAAAACACCATGTGCTCGGGGTAGGCAGCCAAAAACTGAAGCCTGCCATCATCGGCTTTAATGCAATAAATGAAAGGCTATGCACTCGTCGCGTGCGAGGCAAGTTTAAGAACATAAGCCTCATAAACGTTCACCGACCTACAGAGGAGTCCCCTAACGACGAAAAAGAAGAATACTATCAGAACGTCGAACGGGCCCTCAATGCCAATCCAAGATACGATGTGAAAATCGTTCTTGGGGATTTGAATGCCAAAATAGGTCGGGAGCCGGTTTTCAGGCACTACACGTGTTCCCATAGTAGGCATTAGAATACTAATGACAATGGACTACGAGTCATCGAATTGGCAGCATCGAAAAACTTGGTCGCTGCGAGTTTCCGCGTAGAGTTATCCACAAAGCCACCTGGGTATCACCTGATGGACCAGTCGCAACCAAATTGACGACGTGCTAATAGATTGCCGACAGAACGAACGTACCGAGGTGCCAACGTCGACTCGGATCACTATCTTGTTGGTACAGTTTTCCGACCGCGATTGCCTTACGGAGACGTATTGCATCCGCGGATCAGGTTCGAATCAACACGGCTGCCTTACGCAATGAGAATACCAGCAACACCTTTGGTCATGCGTTAAAACTCGCCCTCGAAGAGCTCGACGGAGGAAGAGTAAGTCCTGGGGCCAGAATGCCGGGCGTAGAAGAGAAATGGACACGCCTTAAGAATACTGTCATTAGAACTGCCAACTCCATCTTAGGCAGTAGTCGTAGAAATCAGAACGACTGGTTTGATGATGAGTGCAAACTAGCGACTGAACGTAAGAATGCTGCATACCGGGCAATGAAGCAGTCTCATAGGACGCGGGTGCCCGAGGAGAAATACAAAGAGCTCAGAAGATCTGAAAAAAGACTTCCCAGACAAAAGAAAAGTGCCTGGGGAAAAAAACCCTGTCTGTGAAATAGAGAAAAGTAGAGAGCGAGGTCCGCACCAGGCGCGGAAGTTCTACCAAATAATCCGCAGTATGACGTGTACACACCACGCTGCACTTACTGCAAGGATAAAGAGGGTAATCTGATCACCGATCCTGGAGGCATTCTGGAGCGATGGGAAGTGCACTTTAATGAATTGCTAAATAGTCAGCTCACAGAAGAATTGGAGGCTCTACCAATGCAAGACCAAGACCAAATGCTGCCGCCACCAAGCATTGAGGAAACATTAAAAGCCATTAGACAGCTAAAATCAAATAAAGCCCCTGGAGTGATGGCATACCAGCTGAGCGGATCAAACAAGGAGGGACAGCGTTACATCACGCAATTCATGAGATCGTGGTGCACGTATGGGAGCAAGAGGAGATGCCGGAAGATTGGCGTCGTGGTATAATGTGCCCCATACATAAGAAAGGGGATATCACACTGTGCAGCAACTATAGTGGTATAACATTGCTGAGTACCGCCTATAAGATACTCTCCACTATCCTACAAGACCGGATAGCCCCATACGCTAAAGCCATCAATGGTCAATATCAGTGTGGCTTCATCCCAGGCAAATCAGCAATCGATCAGATATTAGACCCTTAGGCGGGCGATGGAAAAATGTCAGGAACTTAAGATTCCATTATATCATCTGTCTATAGACTTTAAGGCCGCCTACGACAGCATAGCCAGGGTAGAACTATATAATGCCATGAGAGAATTCGGCATTCCAAACAAATTGATACGACTTTGTAGGTTGACCATGACCAACGTAACTAGTCAAGTAAAAGTACCGGGATTGCTGTCCAAACCAATAAACATCTATAATTAACTCCGACAAGGGGACGGTCTGGCCTGCCTCATCTTCAACAAGCAATCCGTGACTCTGGTGTTACAACAAGAGGGACTATTATCACCAAGTCCAGCCAGATACTTGCCTACGCAGATGACATCGACATCATCGGTAGAACCGAATCGCCAGATCGAGCAGGCGGTACAAAAACTGGGACTGCACATTAATGAGGGAAAAATTAAGTACATTGTGGCAACTTCTGCGAAGAGAAGACCTAACGCTGGTCAAACGATCAGGGTAGTGGAGCACGAATTTGAAGTAGTGCAATCCTTTAACTACCTTGGGTCAATAGTATCAGCCGATAACAATATGGAAGAAGAAATACGCGAACGGCTGATAAAATCCAACAAAGCCTACTATGGTCTATCAAGGCTCTTTAAATCCCGAAATTTATCCAGAACATCCAAGCTACTACTGTACAAGACCATAGTCTTACCAGTACTCATGTATGGATCCGAGACCTGGGTGCTTAATAAAAGGCACTCTGAACTCTTAGCCGCGTTCGAGAGAAAGGTCTTAAGGAGAATTGTTGGCCCCGTATGTGAGGGACGATGATTCCGGAGACGCTACAACCATGAGTTGTACGCAATCTACCTTGAAGCTAATATTCTAAGAAAAATCAAGCTCGGTAGACTCCGGTGGGCGGGACACCTAGCTCGAATGAGCGAAGAGGAGCCTGCCCGGAAAGTCCTTTGTGGCAGGATGTATGGACGGAGACAGCACGGCAGACCTTGTCTGCGATGGAGGGATGGCCTAGACCAGGACGCCCAAAGCCTGGGAGTGCCAAACTGGATGACATCGGCTCGAAATCGGGACCGGTGGAGAGATTTGTTAAATAAGGCCAAGACCGGATCCCGGTTGTAGTGCCAATGATGATGATGATGATAATGGCTTATCCAAAACACAAGTATTTGTTTTAGTCGACCGAAATAAAAAAGGGACAAGACAGTCAAAACGAAGAAGCTGAAAATCAAATAAACAAAACAAAACATATAATAAACGTAAAAACAGTGCACTGAAGTGCAAAAAATAAAATAATTCTCAACTAAAAGAAATTAAAATATATTACCTCGGTCACACACGTGAAAAATAAAACTGATAATATATTGCTCGTTAAGCAATTGGTATTTAAATGAGGATTTGCCGCGAGTGTAAGTTTACTGAGTTTTAGTCGGCGCTAGGCGAGTTCGAGTCCAGGGTACACAGAAACCGAGTTGCGTCGCTTTTTTTTTTTTTTTTTTTTTAATTAAAACAAACTGGAGATTACCAGGATGAATGTTATGTGGTAACCCCCCCCCCCTCCACCCCCGTCTCGTCGGGATATCTATTTAAATATTAATTGGATATTTGCATTGCTGATAATTAACATCTTTTGCTCTTACATTTAAATATAGATATTCGGTATAAAATTATAACAGCAAACCCAATAAGTTAAGAGGGCCCTGATGCTTTCGACCAGTTCGAGCCAAAGGGCTTCGCCGAAGCAAAGGAGATACGAGAGACAGGATGAGTCTCGGAGATTTTTTTTTCCATTGGTTGCCGATCGAGTAAAAGGATTCGTGTCCTTCACGTCGGCCGGACATTCGAGGATCATCTGTGTCTGAGCACAGTCGACTTCTCTAGCATCATCATCGTTGTATCTGCATCTGTATCTGAGCACAGTTGTGGAAGTGTAATTCAAAGGGCCGTACATGCTGTGCAGGCTATCGACTTTCTTCGCAACCCCCCTAAAAAGACGGCACCTATCTTGGAAAATATGGCAAATATGACTTTAACACAGGATCAAAGACTCCAGCAGGCCCTGGATCACATCAAAGCCCAGGAGAAGCTTATCAAAGAATTAACCAAAAGTCGACGAATTGGAAAGCAGCTCTGCAAATTTTCCTGAAATGTTGGACGAGTCTGACATGGAGGAGCAACCGTCTCATCTATCAGCACCAGCTGCCAAGCCAACACTAAAAATCTCCAGTATCCAAAAAATGTCTGGAAGTCAACACCAACCGAAACCACAAATAAATAACGCCGCTTCCAATGGAAGAGTTCGAAAGAACGAGAGGCCACCACAAATCAACATCAAAAAGGTTAATAACATCAAACAAGTTATTCAGCTTCTGGAGAGCGCCCTGGGGCACCGGAATTTTACCACCAGATCGAGAGGTGACAACGTGTCCGTAACACTCTCCTCTTTAAAAGACCACGCGCTAGCTGAAAAAGCGCTTATCTCAAATAAATTGGAGTTCTTCACCTTCCTCAGGGCGGATCTCAAACCGAAAACGTGTATAATACGGCACATCGACCCTGCTTGGACAAATAAAGAAATAAGCGCTGAATTGACTAGACTAAGTCCTGACTTGAAAATATCCAAAGTCGACTACTATCAAACTCCTCACACGAGGGTGAGCAACATATTCAACCTACGGATCATCCAATTGGCACCAACCGAAGACACTAACAAGCTAAAACAGATTAAATATCTCTTCACCCACAAAATTCGGATAGAGGTACCTCACAAGCAGGAGCTTCTCCACTGCAAGCGATGTCAGCTATCAGGCCATCTCTCATCTTCGTGTCACCTACCAAGACGATGCGAAAAAGGCGCGCAGGAACATGAGCCTAACCAGTGTAAAGTAAAAGCACCGGGGGAGGTCCCAGAACGAATACACACTGAAAATTCTGATGGCTCCATCTCCATGAAGGAACTATCAGTCGAATGCTGCAACTGTGGAGGACCGCATCCTGCAAACTACAGCAAATGCCCGCACAAGCTCCGCTTACTGAAGCAGAGAGTGCCTCCAATCAAAAACAACACTGGCCAACTTACGCAACCAACAGCAGCAGTTACTACCACAACGAAATCTAAATCCTATGCGGAAATTACCAGAGGAAACAACGCACCCTCATCACAACCAGGAACAAACCTAGGACTCGACATCATTGGATACATCCGAGAGTTGCATGCTCTCTTACCGACGCTAAATGGATTAAGTAACTTCGAAAAAAAAGGTCAGATACTTATAACCTCACATATATTATCCCAAAATGTCTAAGTTAAGTGTAGTTGCCCTCAATGTAGATTCCATTTCGTCAAACATACGGAGGCATCACCTCCGACTGCTAGTGAAGGAGTTTTCTCCAGACGTCCTCCTTCTTTGTGAAACTTGGCTCAAACCCAAATCTCGCATTTCTATTCCTAATTACCAACTTGTTTCAACTCCTCGAATTGACGGTGCAAAAGGAGGTACCGGTATCCTTATTCATAAAAGATTCCAATTCAGTGCAGTCAAATTTAGCAACATCTCCTGTGCCGAATACACTGCTGTCAAACTGCTTTGTGGCAACAATAAAGTCTTGGTTCTAGTAGCTATCTATTTACAACCCGAGAGGTACCCTAACTTCCCATCTTCAGACTTCGATGAAATATTCCGTCAATCCCACCCCCACTCATTCATCATTGGAGGCGACTGGAATGCCCGTCATACCGCCTTCAACGACACCGCTTGCAATAAATTTGGCAAACAATTGCTTGCTTTCCTACCTCTCCACCCCTACGTCTATATCGACTCCCCTACGGAACCTACTCATTGCTCCAGCTCTACTCAATCAACTATAGACTTCTTCTTAAAATCTGCGATCCTACGCTCTGTATCTCCCCCTACTGTGTCACACTTCTTCCCCTCGGATCATGCCTTCATCCACTCGGTAATTGACCCTGGCCCCTTAAATCCGCTTCAATTTCTCAACCCAGTCCATAATTTCTCCAGAACTAACTGGAGAAAGGTCAACAAATCCGTTGGCGATATGTTTCAAACGCTTCCCATCACAGATACGAATAACTTGGATCCTAACGAAATTGAAGAAGCAGCTTGTAAGATGGAAGGGATCTTACAGCAAGCCCTGTATTCTAATACCCCTACAAGGATGCCACACTCCTTCGTAGGTAAACCACTTCCATATCTCACCCTCAAACTCATCTCATTAAAAAAAAAGCTCCGCCGAAAACTATTTCGAAGATTTTGTCCCCTCCTGAAAGTACAGGTTCAATTATTGTCTACCCTCATTAACCAGCAGTTAAATGCTTTCGTAGAGCAGAACTACATCTCCACTTTAAATAGTATCAGACCCGATCGTAATCTTTACAAAAACATCAATCGCCTTACAGGACGAAAAATACAAACCTCAATAGACAGACTAATTGGTCCTAGAAATAATATTCTGTACTGTGATTCTGAAATAGCAAACTATTTAGCGGAACACTTCTCCCAAGTGCATAGGCAAAATGATAGCCTAGGCAACTCCGAGTTTGAGGAAGTGGTCAACCGTTATACATCCCATGAACTAATCTCCTCATTCACTCCATTCATAACTGAATTTAATAATGACAATAGAGCATCTCAACCCACCGATACAAACTTCTTTTTCCAACCGCAGGAATTTAACCAAATGATATCTTCTCGTAGCAATAAAAACTCAACCGGCTTGGACAAAATTCCACATGTGCTTTTCAAAAACCTCAACCCTTCAAATCGACTATACATCATGACCCTGCTAAACCACATAATAAATGCTGGTCACATGCCGGAGTCTTGGAAAACTGCCATAGTCATCCCCATTAAAAAATCAGGCGCATCCCTGATGGCGGCCAATTTTCGACCCATCTCACTACTTCATAATTTAAGCAAATTACTTGAATTAAAAATTCACCATTACCTACTCTCCTTCGCGGAAACTAACTCATTACTCTCTGATTTTCAATTCGGTTTTCGTGCACAACACTCAACATGTCACGCTCTCCTCAAGTTTACTCACGACATCACTATGGCTCTTAACGACCAGTGCCCTACTGTGCAGACGTACTCAATAACAGCAGGAGTCCTCCAAGGATCCATTCTGGGTCCCCTCTTATACTTACTATACACATCTGATATTCCTCAACCCCTCTCACCGAATACTTGAATCCTCAACTACGCAGACGATACCCTTGTCTACTCCAGCAGCAGGCTCGTATTATCTGCCAGAAACCGCGTAAATGAATTCCTCCAAATTCTTTCCTCCTACTTCCTTAAATGGAAGATCCGCCTAAACCCCAACAAAACTCAACTGATTGTATTTAAAGGTAGAAACGTTCACTGTACCAATAACACGGTACGTAACCATTCAAAAATCCAACTGAACCTCTGCAACACCCTCATAAAACCATCTAAAACACTAAAATACTTGGGCATTACTTTCGAAAATAATCTCTCTTTCACGACTCACATAAACAATGTCATCCGCAAAGCGGGGATACAGCTGAACCTTTGTCGGAAAGTAATGTGGAAGGCAGATGGTCTCTCTCAGCAAGTCAAACTTCTACTTTATAAACAAATCATCAGGCCCACACTTACTTACGCTTGTCCCATCTGGTTCCATATCTCTCCCTCTCAAATGGAAAAACTTCGTATCTTCGAAAGGAAGTGTTTCAGACTAATCACAGGGCTACGTCGACAGCGCGACTCCCACAAATATATCAGAAGCCTTACGCTATACCACTCCGTCGGCCTGGAGAGATTGGATAGAAGGTTTCGGAATTGTCGATAAGATTCATTGAAAACCTGTCAGCCAATCCAAACCCTCTCATCAATTCCCTTAGCCTCCCCAGCCTCAATGCATCAAATCCCTATCTTCATGCACTCCATTTAAAAGCTCTCTTCTACGCAAAAAGATTAGTAAATGATGCGAACGAAATCATCTACCATAACAGGGTAACCGATCTTAACCACTTCAAATACTCAAACATTCAACCCTTTTCTCGGGTTCTTTCCTTTAACGAGCAGTCGGTGGAGAGACCTCCCTCTGGAGCTCCCTTCCCTCCTTAGGTTATGTAAAATATGAAATTTCAACTTAAGCTTAAGACTAGGCTAAATTGTTCTACATGGCTAAATGTGAATTTATTTAACTACCTTAGATATAAGCTAGATTTAAGTAGAGGTAAGTAGTTTTTAAGAATATTTATTCTAAACATAGGTAATCCATCCTGGTTTTCATGACCTTTCCAGGAGTCCTACTAGTAAATTGTATCTGGAATAAATCTCTATAGACGTAAGACCTCCAATTAAATACTACTTGAAAAAATGTTCTAGACATTGTAAGTAAAATTGTCACAACTTAGTTAAGCTAGCTGTAAACTTACGTAACTAAACTTATAATGGTCAATAAAGACAGCGTTATATATAAAAAAAAAAATCACGTCGGCCGGTCGTGTCCTTCACGTAAAACGGAGTTGAGGGTTGAGTGGCGACGCGTAGTGTCGTGAGTTTGATGACGTCTTTGCTGTGTATTGTTTCTTTTATTTTTATTGTGAATTTATTTTAATGACTGTTAATTATCCTGGAATAAAACAATGTTGAAACGATGTGTTGTGAAAGGAATGAAAAATGTGCTTTAATCTCATTCGACTAGTTTTGGACTGACCATAATCGGGAAGTGAGTTGCTCGCTATCGAAATTCCTTGACGTCTATCAGTTGATCCGCCTTTATTAAAGATGTGTCGTTTCATTGCCTTACGATAGACGCGATTATGGTGCTATACAAGATGGCCAGTAAAATCAGTGTGTCTCGAAGCAGTGATTGTTTACAGAAGTAAAATGTTTCAAACTGTAGAGCAGCATCCACGGCAGTTGCATTCCACAAACTGATCTTGAGCTCCATTAATAACACAGCCGAAATCGGAACTTTCACCCCCCACATTGGTGACAATCTACAGGGTAACTTCGTGGGATAGGAGTAGAACCACACATTCGTACTACCCCATAGAGGTATCTAAGGATAGTGCGGACAGGGTTAGTTCAATTGGTCTCTAACTACTTGAAAGGGGGGATGGTGGGAAAGAAATCGTACAAGACCGGTGGGTCTTGAGTGCGGTAGTAAACGCTGGTCACCTCTTCGGCGTCTGTTAATCTGCGCTGTGGTCGGTGCTTGTGCTATCTTGTACTGTGCGTGCGTGTTTGTAGCGTGTCGGCAGTAGACCCTATGGGATGGGTCCAGGAATCCTCTATTATAGAGGAGAATATTGTTGGGAACAGTGCTTTCTTCAGTTTTGCACTGAAGAAGAAATTGTGGTGATCTGATCCGAAGAGATCGAGAGAGAGAGAGAAGGGTCAAGAACGCCGTCCCGTACAAGTAGATTCGCACTGTTCTGAATGCTTTCGAGGTACTTATATGCTAATTGTAGCAAGTACTCGTCGATAAGGATAATGGAGGTACCTTCGTATAGGTGAGAGTTCTCTGGTTTACTCTCCCGTCAACAGGGCGAGGAATATCTGAGATGTAGATATTAAATAAGATGAGGCCTAGAATGGAGCCCTGTGGTACGACTGCAGCGGGGTTGAAAGTTCGGGACAGCTTTCCATTCACTCGAACTTGGAAGGTTCTGTTTAGAACGAACTGGTAGATGATACTACACAGCGTTCTGCTGGGGCCAGTATTCAGTAATTTGAAAACGAGACCTTCCATCCAGGTTGTGTCAAAAGCATTTTCATTGTCCAGGTTCACCGCAATGGTAGGTTCCTTATTAAAGAGGCGCACGCAGACGTGGTTTTGAAATATGTGGAGAGCCATGGTGGTGCTGTGCGCTCTTTTAAATCCAAATTGGAAATCAGGTATTAGGTTTGTGGGGGTTTATGTGTATATGCCGACGTACGGCAAGTATTCCATGCACTCCCCAACGATGTTGCTGCACGAAAATGCTCCTCAGGAAGTCCACGAGAAAATAAAAATTAAAATGCACTGTTTTATTTGTTGTTTTTTTATTCTATAATCACTCTATATTTTCAATGCACAATTGCTTCACAGCCAAATAATACAACTTCTCCTAAACTTAGAAACTTTTGGCAATAGAGACGAAATAACGAAATAATAAAGACGAGCGGCGGCACGACGTGACACTGTGGAATATGACTAGCGACTGAAGGAATTAGAGTGGAAATTCATATTTCTTTCTTCACACAGGACAACCAAAAGAAACCACGCCTCTACTCTCTCAACCTCACGTCCGTCAAAGTATGAGTAACTTTTGTTGATATGGTAATTGACGGACATGAAGAATGTGAGAACAGAAAACATGATATGCTGTGATCTCGGGGTAGCTTTGGTTGTGTGTGTTGGTATCAGATGCAGCTACTGACATGACCTGATGACCCAGTGGTACGGCTATGGTGTAGTCGGAGCACATTGAACCGTGGAAAGAAATACGAATGAGAGGGAAACCTAGCGGATGTTACTCCCCTGCAAAGAGAGATCATTGATCCCAAGCGAATGGGTGAGGGAAAGTCGATAGGACGCCGCTGATGTTTGGGAAATAATTCGCGTGAGAACCAGACTCTAAGACGCTGAAATTACCCCAGCTATTTTGCTATGATGCAACAGCGTCGTTCTTTTAGACTCGTTGTTGCTAACCGACATTATGAGATTTCCGATGGGAAACTCATGGTTAGCAAGAATGGAGTTGCCGTATGACATTTATGTAGCTAAACTCAATTATGCATTATCTGCAAAGGATGATGAGTTTAGCTATACGTCCGTTTGAAATGTTTTACAGGGGAATACATATAAAGAAAATTGGTAAGTATGACGCGCTGAAAGCGGTCGAAATTAGGTGGAAATGTTGGTTGGAATTGTGGGTTGTTTCTCATGTAGAATAGAGAAACCCCCCACAGGTTCCTAGCACTGATAAACTTATTTAGCTTCTCGTATATGAACTGTTCATATATTTTGCTGATGCAGGTGAGGAGCGAAATAGGACGAAAGCTTGAACGGTGATATGTAGATTTCCCAGCTTTTCCAATTGGGCAGATAACACCAAGCTCCCAGGCTTGGGGAAAGTACTCCATGTTGTAGGCATGGTTGAACAGAATGGAGAGCTTTATAAAGAATAAAGCAGAAAGCCTTCGCAACGAGTGGTGTGGAGGTTTGAGTATTATGCCAACGTATGGCACGGCTTCACTTTGAATCCCCCGACACTTGTTACTCCGGACACACGTTGCCAAAAGAGCAGAAATAAAAGGCACCGATTTCTTTAAAGTTCTTTATTATTTTTCTTGAATACAATACCAATATACTATTTAACACTCTACGGAGGGCTTTACATTAATAACTTTTCTTTAAAAATCATTATTATTTTTCTTGAATACCATACACAATATACTATTTAACACTCTACGGAAGGCTTTACATTAATAACTTTTCGTTTTATTGGTTAGATTTACATTGAAAGAACACGACGCGACCTTTCACTTGCACGATTGAGATCTGACTGGTGAATTAGGGTGGAAATCGTGATTTCTGCTTTTTATACATTGATCCGCCAATGGTAATCATGCTCTCTTGTGTGTTCCCCAACTAACCACACTCACCGAGGTCGAAACGTACTTGGGTATTCGTTCGACGTCGATGGGCTTAGCCAGAATGGAGAAATCAAAAGGGAAAGCACAATAACCCAGGGTTGATCTGGCTTAGTGTGTGTGCGTCAGTGCCGTGTATGCGGCTGGTCTACTGACCTAGTGATGATCTCTTAGGTCATCGCACTATAGCAAGACAGAAATACGAGAGAGAGGAAAACCTAGCTAAGGTTATTCACTAGCAAAAAGAGATCATTGATCCCAAGCGAATGGGTGATCTGGGAAAAGTCAATAGGACGCCGCGCCGGCTGGGGATATAATACCATCGGGGAAACTCTGTGGAATGTTCGATAAATACCCAAGCCTATGGACAATGATGCAACCGCGTCGCTTGGTTTGACTTGGCTGTTGCTAACCAATACGAATGGAATTTCTGGTGGAAATCCCATGGTTAGCGCAATAGTGTTGCCGTATGGCGAAGATTGTAGCTAAACTCAATTATGCATTATCTGCATAGAAAAAAGGGACGCATACCTTTGACATGTTTTACAGGTAAATAACTTGTGGGGGTATAAGGATGGATGTGCCGACGTACGGCACGTATTCCTTATATCTCCCATCGATCCGTGGGAAGACTTTGTTCGAATAATCACGTCCGAAAAGAGTTGCTGGTAACCCCAGGTTTGTCGTATAGCCATTTGTCTCTCAAAATGCGGCATCGATTTATGTTCATCTTTATTGAGGAATGTGTAATTGTAAACATTTATGGGACGCACGTCCACTTCCTGGTTGTACCGAATCCGATGCGCATATTGGACGACATCTCCTTCGAGTGGATAGATAAATAAACGATTGAAGTCTAATTCGAATAAGTGAGTTAAGACACCAAAGTAATCAATAAAAATGATAACAGATAGCAATGCCAGCAAGCGTTTTAATTTATTGAAAATATTCACTAGTGAGAACATTCCGATGCGGTCACACAACACATAACTCTACAACTAAAATTCGGATGTCCGCGGACGAGCGTGTGCATGAGCATGCACACGCGGTGGCAATTCGCGACACCACCTACCTTGATTAAACACGTTAATCGACTGACTTGAAAAGGGAAGAAATTGGATACAACCAAAAGAGAACATACTTCTGCTCTCTCATTGCCACGTCCTTCGATGTGTGGTAGGTTACATCGGTAATCTGATGATCGAAGAGAGCGGGACAATAAGAGAACAGAAACACGATGTACGATTATCCTAGGGTTGGATTTGGTTGTATGTGCATGATTCAATGTAGTTCTGAGCGGAACCCGTTGACCTGATTCGGTAGTATGGTGAGTTCAGTGTACATTGATCCATACGAAGACAGAACTGAGAAAGAGAGGGGAATTGAGCTGATGATATTCACCTGCAAAAAGAGAACATTGATCCCCAGCGAATGTAGTGTCTGGAGAAAAGCTGAAGTAACGCTAGGGAAATATTATCACGCAATTCAATCGAATGTGGTGATAAATTTTCCAAGCGGATCTGCAATGATGCGACAACTTCGTCCGGCTGGATTTGGTTGTCGCTAATCGACATGGACACGAGTTGCCGTATGGCAAAAAAGGTAAGCTAAACTCATTTATGCATTGTCTCCGTGGTACAATGAGTTTAGCTATGTGTTTTTGGTGGAAACATGCTTTGCAGGTGAACAGGTAAGTAGGGGGAAATGGGGTTGATTTGACGCGCTGAAAGGCGGTCGAAATTAGGTAGGAAATGTTCGTTGGAATTGTGGGTTGTTTCTCATGTAGAATAGAGAAACCCCCCACAGTACTCCCCCGCCAGTGACGTAGTCACGAAATAATGGTAGGGCGGAAGGAGTAGTTTGATGGGTGTCGGAAGGAAATGAGGTTGGTGATGGATTGAAAGGATGGCTAGACGCTTGAACGATAAGGTAGGTCTTCTCGCTTCGGAAGGCGCGGTGGTGAGGTATTGGAACTGTCCTGAGTGACGACTTCTTGGGTCGGTGGGCCTGGGTCGATACAAGGAGTGGACACGTTGTTACCACGTTGATGCCACATGGGCAAGGGGTATGGGGCGTGGTCCACTGATCTGTTATGGATCATTTGGACCAACAGGTTTGTCGTCCGAATAGGTCAGGGCCTATCGGGATGGAAGAGGTTCGAGCCAGGGTTGATCGCATCCACGGGAGTCCCTAGAAAGAAGAATTCTTGCGTGGGAGTAATGGTGGTAGAGGCGGGCGTCCTGACTATTGTTTGCTACTCGGAGTAGCGGGTGGATAGGAAGGAGCCGGCCTGGGGAGTCGGGTATCCTACTGGTTGTTTGCTACACGCAGTAGCTGTGGTTCAGTGAGGAGCCGAAGTTGTGAAAGGACGTGCAGCCGAAAGGGTTGAATGGGGGCGTCGTGTGCCAGTATGCCACTACGGGCCAGTAGGTCGAACTGTGTCGAATGGTTTGGTCGGTGTCGAACAATGTCGACAGGGTTGCGTAGGGTTGAGGGACGGCGAGCTGGGCTACGTGGAGTCGGCTGGTGGGCGTCGTTGTGCCGAGGTTGAGAGAGAAGCCGGTTTGAAAGAGAGGGCGGCGTCCGAGGAGTGTTGCGTGAAGTTGGGCGGAGGAGAAGGGTGTCGGGTTAATGGAGTGAGATTGAGCCGATGTCGAGGAGTTGTGTTGATGCGGTGTTGTGCGTGGGTGTGTGCCCGGAAGGGGCTTACAATGGTTTATAATATGATTATTTACGGTCAGTTATTTTCTAGGGATTATATGCTTAATTACATACAATATCTTATTTATTAATTTCCCTTTTTTCTTAAATATAATAATAATAATGCAACAAAAATATTTTCTTTGCTTATGAAATAAAATTAAGTAATGTTCACAGATGGGGTCAGCAAGTGCCTATGATCTTAGAGGCTCTAGTCTATGTATTATTTAAAACTTGGTTTTTGAAGTTGTTCGACAGATTCAATTAAAACTAAATGTGTTAAAAAGGAAAGAAAAACCGTCTTCATTGACGTTGTTAGTGAACAATTCATGTTGTATTGTACATCTAGTGTAAAGAGAACGTTTACTTGTATATAAGGTATTTGTTATTGTTTATGTGTATATAGTAACCTTAAACTTATAGATTTCACATAGATTTTCCAACATATATGTATATTTGTTTGTTTGTTTCATTGTTGGTATAGGTAAACTCTTTCCTTACATTAATTGATGTATATTATATAAAAATAGATTCATTATTAATTAAAGCTATGTACAAGTGTTGATTTTAATATTTTAGTTTAATTTTTTATTCTCTGAGGGAAAAAGGTTTAACATTTACACTCTCATTTATTTCTTTTCCTCATTTACCTAAATATGGTTTTCCTTAAAAGAGTTATTTCTAAAACTAGAATAATAATTTAAACTATCATATTCACCGTTATCAATTTGATTATAACAAAATTATATTTAAATAACATACATATATATAATTTTGTCGCTGGGTGCTGGGAATCCCATTGTTATTTATGGATGCATTCTTCTTCTTCTTCTTTCGCCCAGCCTTCGCGTCACAACCATGTTGTAAGAATTTATCCTAGAAGTATGCATGCAGTAAAAATTCATATTCTAATAGTAAATTAGTTTAGAAAGTAACATTGAGTTAATTTTTGATGAATTTGGAAGGCAATTGTAAATCCTTTAATGATGGCATTTTACATTAAATGTCTTGTTTTTCTCCATTAGAATGTTTTAATAAATTGATTTCCTCCTCCTTGGTGCGAACAATATGTTGCCTGGTTTCTGTCTGATATGTTGAATCTCTATGTTGCTTTATGCTGACACCTCACTTTGTATATTCTTTCTTTATTCTCTTGTACGTTGCTTTGCTTTTTGATGAATCTTTTGTTAAATTTTGCTCTTAAATTCCGAAATCCATCTTGCAGTTTTTGTTGAAATTTCTTCACTACATTTTTATTGTTTTTGAAATGTTATTGCTTAATTTTGTTTAATTTTGAACGTTTGGATTTTTGAATTTTTTGTTGATTAAATTTCTTGATTGTCTTTTTTTTAAACCTTATTTTGTTTAATTTCACTGAATTTTCTATTAAAATTTTAATTTAGCAATTTTTTTATAAATTTTTGTTCGTCAGAAAGCTGCGTGGTTCTATTCCGGGCACCACTGTGGGGCTATAAGGATCGATGTGCCGACGTAGGGCACGTATTCCTTATATCTCCCATCGATCCGTGGGAAGGATTTGTTCGAATAATCACGTCCGAAAAGAGTTGCTCGTAACCCCAGGTTTGTCGTATAGCCATTTGTCTCTCAAAATGCGGCATCGATTTATGTTCATCTTTATTGAGGAATGTGTAATTGTAAACATTTATGGGACGCACGTCCACTTCTTGGTTGTACCGAATCCCCTGCGCATATTGGACGACATCTCCTTCGAGTGGATAGATAAATAAACGATTGAAGTCTAATTCGAATAAGTGAGATAAGACACCAAAGTAATCAATAAAAAAGATAACAGATAGCACTGCCAGCAAGCGTTTTAATTTACTGAAAATATTCACTAGTGAGAACATTCCGATGCGGTCACACAACACATAACTCTACAACTAAAATTCGGATGTCCGCGGACGAGCGTGTGCATGAGCATGCACACGCGGTGGCAATTCGCGACACCACCTACCTTGATTAAACACGTTAATCGACTGACTTGAAAAGGGAAGAAATTGGATACAACCAAAAGAGAACATACTTCTGCTCTCTCATTGCCACGTCCTTCGATGTGTGGTAGGTTACATCGGTAATCTGACGATCGAAGAGAGCGGGACAATAAGAGAACAGAAACACGATGTACGATTATCCTAGGGTTGGATTTGGTTGTATGTGCATGATTCAATGTAGTTCTGAGCGGAACCCGTTGACCTGATTCGGTAGTATGGTGAGTTCAGTGTACATTGATCCATACGAAGACAGAACTGAGTCGTTATGACACATGAGGGAAGCCTTGAGAGACCGATGCCAGCGTTCGATCATCCCGTTGGATTCGGGGTGATAGGCGGTCGTGCGACTTCGTTGGCAGCCGAGGAGATCCGTCAACTGCCCGAAGATCGTTGCCTCGAATTGTGGCCCTCGGTCTGTAGTAATGGTGGCAGGTACGCCGAAACGTGTGACCCAGGTCGAATAGAAAGCTTTGGCGACTGATTCAGCAGTTACTGCCCTGAGAGGAGTCGCCTCTGGCCATCGTAGCGATCCATCATAGTGAGGATGTACGAAAATCCTCTTGATGGAGTAAGCGGTCCCACTATGTCAATATGGACATGGGCGAAGCGTGCCGTGGGTAGCTTAAATTGTGCAGGTTCTAATACATTATGCCGCGCTACTTTGCAGCGCTGGCATTGGAGGCAAGCGCGGGCCCAGGTGGTGAGGTCTTTGGTCATTCGGGGCCAAATGAATTTCTTACGGACGGCAGCAGCGGTCGCGCGGCCGCTGGGGTGGGCTGGGTCATGGTAGACCTGAAACACGCCCCTACGAAACTTCTCGGGAATGTAGGGCCTGGCGGTTCCAGTTGAAACATCGCACCAGATTTCGCCCAAAGGATCGCGGAGGGTGATTTTGCTTAGCTCGAGTGCTGTATCAGCAGTTAGAAGAGATTCGAGCTGGCTGTCCTCCTGTTGAGCCAGGGCTAGGTCGACGTTGTTCAGAGTGGCGCGCAAGTGAATCGTATCGATTCGAGAAAAAGCGTCCGCCGAGATGTTTTGTGGACCAGAGATATGTTTAATCTCGGTAGTATATTGCCCGATGAGGTCGAGTTGACGTTCTTGTCGGGGAGAAGCATTTCCCGACTTTTTCCGGAACGCAAAAACCAGAGGTTTGTGGTCAGTATACACGGAGAGCGAGCGATCCTCTACCATATGACGGAAATATTTAATGGCGCTATAGATCGCCAGTAATTCCCGGTCATAGGCGCTGTATCGCCGCTCTGTGGGGCTCAGTTTCCTGGAAAAGAAACCGAGCGGTTCCAGTTGACCTTCGAAATCCTGTTGTAGGACTGCTCCGATTGCGGAATCCGATGCGTCGCATTGGATAGACAAAACCGCTCCCTCTAAGGGATATCGGAGTAGTGTGGCGTTAGCCAGTTGCTCCTTGGACAGTTGGAACGCACGGTCCGAAGCTTCTGTCCATGGAATTGGGCGCTTGTCATTGCGCTTCGCTCCTTTTAGAAATTCAGTCGGAGGAGCCTGGGTTTGGGCGGCGTCTTTAAGGGTTGGTCGGTAAAAATTGAGCATTCTGAGGAAACGTCGGAGCTCGCTTATGTTGGTTGGGCGTGGATATTGTATGAGGGTCTCCACGCGGTCTGGAAGTGGCCGAATGCCCTGATCGTCAACAATGTAGCCCAGATATGTGATTTGCTCTTTGGCATATTGACACTTATCTGGGTTGATGACAAGACCGAATTCGCGGAGGTGCTCAAGGACCTGTCGTAAATGGCGCTTGTGTTCAACGTGGTCTCGTGAGGCGATGAGAATGTCATCGAGATAAGCATGACAGCAATTGAGACCACGTAAAGCTGAGTCGATGTATCTCTGGAATGTCTGCGCGGCATTCCTGAGACCGAAAGTCATTACTTTGAACTCGAAGAGTCCGAAAGGAGTAATGACTGCCGTTTTTGGGATGTCTTCAGGTGCCACCGGAATTTGGTGGTAAGCCCTGGTGAGATCCAGGGTGGTGAAGACTTTGCACCCTCGTAATTTATATGAAAAATCATATAGGTGTGCTGTCGGGGACTGTTGCTGCATTCAGCAGTCTGTAATCCCCGCATGGGCGCCACTCCCCGGAACGTTTCTTAACTAAATGGAGTGGGCTTGCCCAAGGACTGTCTGATGGTTGACAGATACCTTGTGTTATCATTTCGTCGAACTCGGCGCGTGCCACGCGTAGTTTTTCTGGAGCCAGGCGACGTGCGCGTTGGCTTACTGGAGGGCCCCGTGTCTCGATGTGATGAAACACATTCGCCTTGTGTCGTCGCTGGTTAGGTAGAGGAATTGTCGTATTGACGAATTCCTGTACCAGAGCTTGGATAGGGTCTGTACACGGTGTGGCCCTGGGTATTACCGCTGGAGATGTCGACAAGGGCAAGGAAGGTGCGGTGTGGGCTACTAGCCTGTTGTGTGTCGAATCGACCAACAGATTGTGTTTTCCTAATAAGTCGGAATCTATTAGGGGTTCGTTAACATCAGCAATCACAAACTGGTGTGTGGTTGGATGACTGAGACCCAGATGGAGTGTCAGCTTTTTCCTTCCGTACGTGCGTATCGGAGAATTGTTTGCTGCTGACAACTGTAAGGCGGTGGGCACGCGGTTGCGTGGGGCGAACGATCGCGGAAGGACTGAGATATCAGCGCCGGTATCGACGGTAAAATTGATATTCAGTCTCGAGTCCCTGATCGTAAGGCGTCTTATGGATGCGGTGCCGGCCGGTTGCGCGGGGGTGTCGGTCGTCAAAATTAGTTTAAAGACTGACGCCGGTTGTTGGTTGGTCGAGTCCAACCGCAGGGTGCCCTACAATTAGTTGTACGCTCTCCGTACCGTTGGTGGTTGGCGCACCAAGCGCGTGTGACGGCATTGTTGGGCGGATTTTGCCTGGTGACAGGTTCGTCACGAGGAGGCCGTGGAGGTGGACGACGAAAAGAAGTCCGCTGGGATGTATATTGTGGAGGTTGCCGCCGGTTCATTGGGCGGTTCTGCGCGCTTCGTTGTGTGGTTTGAAACCTCGCACAAACTTGATCCAATTCACGGCGGAATGAGGCCTGAAGCGCGAGTAGGTCAGCAGTAGTGACCTGAGTAGGGGGGTTATCTGGCTGAGTATCGCCGATAATACGGTCGAGGGTTTGTTGGGTTGGGTTCGGATTAAGGCCAGTGTGCCTTCTAGAGGATGAGGAGGGTAGCTGAGTCGAAGCTACCAGAGCGGTTCGAGGTGCTGTTTGAGACGACTGAGGGTGCCGTGTAGGCAGTGCGGCGTGTTGACTAACCGCCGCGACTTGATATGGTAATGGCTCAGACTGTGGGTCCAAGGTTTCCATAATCGAATCAGCCACCTTTGATAAATAGCCCAAACTTTGATTAGGTTGGGCCATTAATGCCGAGCGGGTATGTTGAGGTAAGCTCCTCAGAAAACGTGGCCTAATTAGATCATCCGAGATCCTGGTCCCCGCTATAGAGCGTAAATGGGTCAGGAAAAGGGATGGTCTAATACCAGAAAAATTATTCTCGTTCGCCAATCGCTGTAGTTTGATGCTGGTGGGTTGGTCCAGAGCGTTAAGGAGACTCTCCCGCATGTTGCTGTAGGGATCAGGGCCCGGTGACCTGATCGCGTGTACAATATGCATTCGCCGTGTCCCATCCAGAACCCGCAACAATTCTATAGCACGATGTTCTTCATCGTGGATGTTGGCGAACCGGAAAAAACGGTCGGCAGTAGCGAACCAAAGCTCTGGATACTCCTCGTCGAACCGAGGGAGCTTTACACTCTGGGTAAGGGATGGCAATTCGTCGCTAGAAGCGTCGTGGAAAGCGGGGGATTGAGGTCGCGCTTGCACCTGTTGGGATGTACCGGCTCGTGTGGTGGGCATTGTGATGCCGAAGGTAAAAAGGAGAACCCGGTAATTTGGCGGTTCTAGAAGAGACAAGGTGTGTCAGTGGAAGTAGAAAGACGTCTAGTGAAAGGAGTCGTAACCGGACGCGAAAGTTGAGAGGAGTCACCAGAGAGTCGTGTCGAGTCGAATAATGCCGTGTTGCGTGCAGATTGTACCCAGAAGGGGCTTACAATAGTTAATAACTTTAATTAATAAGTTGTGTATATAACGAATTCCTAATATAGATTTGTTAAAATTAAGTTTGCTGATTACGAATTGTAACTTTTGTTTTTTTAATTTGATTAATTTTAAAATTTCGATTTGGTTTTGCGAATAGCTTGTTATCCTTATGTTAAATACTATATTAATGAAATTTTAAATTCGATTATCAAATGAAAATATTTATAATAATTTATCACACTAGTTCTTCTTTTGATTTATTTAATTTTTTTTATTTTTTTTTTATTTTTTTTTACATTTCTGTATTTATTGACCATAAATGATTTGTTACAATAAGTAATACAGATAACTTATAATTAGCTTAGCTTTAATCGTTTACACATACTTGCTAGTACATTTTTCTAACATTATTATAAAGTTATATATTTCATGGGTGGACAAGATAGGAGTAGGTGGGGCTTCCTGGAAAAGGTCAGAAAACCAGGATATAATTATTTACTTAACCTATAACTAATTTGCTTAACTTAACTTAACTTAGCTTAGCCTAGCTTATCTAATTATTAAATCTATTATTATTACAATAAGTTAGAGTAGGGTGGGGCGGGAGGTATAGTGGTTGATGGGTGGAATTTGGGTTAGGGTGGGTACTATGAGTCGGGGATATGGGTTGGGGGAACACTTTCCGATTGGTCGTTGAAACGCAAGATATTAGAGAAGGGTTGTATATTACAATATTTAAACTGGTGAGGTGAGAGCTCAGTATTGTGGTATACAATCTCATTGGAGTTGTTGACCAACCTGCCAGAGGTGAAGAGGGTTCTGGTGTGGAGACAGTTCGGGTAGGCAGTTCGGTTGTCTGACGGAGTCGATGTGAGCGCATTTATTATCGGATTGGGATTATTGGGAAGGTTTTCGATAAATTTGATGGACAGCTCGAGGAAGCGTCGATCTATACGTTCAATATTAGCGGCATAGTAGAGCGAACTACTGTTGTAATATTTGTGGGAGTTAGGATGTCGGTTGAGGCCAGTGATAAGTCTGAAGCATTTCCTTTCGAAAATGCGTAGCTTCTCCATTTGGGCGGGTGTGATATGGTACCACATCGGGCATGCATATGTGAGAGTGGGTCTGATTATTTGTTTATAGATAAGTGATTTGACTTTGGGAGAGAGACCATTCGGTTTGTACATGACTTTTCTGCAGAGGTTCAGTTGGGTTGTGGCTTTACGAATCGTATTTTTAATGTGGGCGGAGAATGACAGATTGTTGGTAAAGGTTATACCTAGATACTTTAAGGTTTTGGAGGGTTTAATTATATTGTTATTTATTTTAATTCTGATTTTATTATGGCAGCGAATAGTGTTGTTTGTACAACTCGCGTTTCTGCCTTTAAAAACTATGAGCTGAGTTTTGGTTGGATTTAGTTGAATTCTCCACTTGGTAAAGTAGGCTGACAGGATTGGGAGATATCTGTTAATACAGTTTCTTGCCTCCTTGACAAGCTTGTTGCTTGAATAAATTAAGGTGTCGTCGGCATAGTTGAGCATTGTTGTATTGGGTAACAGTGGCTGCGGTGCGTCTGATGTATAAAGAAGGTATAGTAGTGGACCGAGGATGGATCCTTGAGGAACTCCTGCGGTTATGCTATAAGGTGTCGTGAGAGTTGAGTTTATTTTCACCATGAACTTTCTATCAGAGAGGTAAGAAGCGAGAAGTTTTGTGGAGTGGATGTTTAATCCATACATTGAATGAAGTTTGTATAACAGTCCTGCGATCCAGACACAGTCGAATGCTTTAGCTATGTCTAGGGAGACACATACCGTTGGGGATTGGTTTTGGAGGTGGGTCGTCACATCATGTGTCAGTTTTAAGAGAGCATGACAAGTGGAGTGTTGTGAGCGGAAGCCAAATTGAGAGTTCTGAATGAGGGAGTTATCCCTGGCAAATGAGAGAAGATTTTTGTAGATTTTACATTCAAGAATCTTGCTAAGCGAGTTTAGCTGCGATATCGGACGGAAGTTATCCGGGTACTTGGAGGGCCCAGATTTGCTTATAGGGACGATCACCGCTGTTTTCCAACTTTTAGGGAAATGTGAAGCATTTATTATGTGGTTGAGAAGAACGAGAATCGGGAGCAAGTTGCCTGGGTGGAGTCTTTTGAATAGGAGGTTAGGGATTCCATCTAGGCCAGTCGATTTTTTATTGTTACGTGAAGTAATGACTTCGGATAGTTCTTCAAGGCTTAGGAATGTGTCGATTCCTACGGGGTGTGATGCTTTATTGGTTTCGGTGAATTCAGTAATAAATGGTGTGAGGGATGGCTCCAGTGAGCGTGGAATGTAATCGTTCACGGTATCGTGGAAATTTGTTACTGGGAGGGTATCGTTTTGCTTATGGACTTTGCAGAAATGTTCAGCGAGACAGTTTGCTATATCAGTGTCCGACTGGACGATGTTATTATTAGTTGGGTGAATAAGATAATCTGTTCGAGGCTTGAGTTTGCGACCCGTTAGTCTGTTTATGTTTTTAAATAGATCGCGATTTGGTTTGATACTGTTTAAGGTGGATGTGTAGGTCTGATTAGTGAAAACTTTTAGTTGACCATTTATCAGGGAGGTCAATAGCTGGATCTGTTGTTTAATAAAAGGTGAGTAGCTAGTGTGCAATTTTCGTCGGAGTTGTTTTTTTATACGTAATAATTTTGTGAGTAGGTTGGGTAGGGGTTTTCCTAAGTGATTATGAGGAACGATAGTGGGAGTATGGCTGAAGAGAGCATTTCCCAGTATTTGCTCTATTTGGGCCGCTGCTTGGTCAATTTGTGTAGGGGGCAGGTTAGAAGATTCCGGTAAAGAAAATTTTGAAAAGCTAGCAGCAATATCCTTATTGACTTTTTTCCAGTTTGTTTTGGTGAAATTTGGAATAGGATTCAGAGTGTAGAGTGGTTCAAGCGAGGGGATTTGAACCGAGGCGTGGACAGAGCCATGATCCGAAGGGAATGTGAATGACACTGTGGGAGGATTAGATGAATAGCTATCTGTAGACTTTAGGAAGAAATCGATTGTTGACTTGGTTGAGCTGCAAATTCGAGTAGGTTGCAACGGGCAGTCTGCGTGGACATATGGATGAAGTCGGAGGAGATCAAGGAGTTGACAGCCGTATTTGTTGCATTTGATGTCATTAAATGCAGTATGTCGTGCGTTCCAGTCTCCTCCTATTATGAAAGGTGCTGGCAGAGACTGTTGGATTATTTGTGAGATGTCTGCACTAGGGAAGTTTGGTTCACGAGAAGGGTGAATGTATATGGAGGACAAGACCAGTACTTTATTATTTCGACAGAAAAGTTTAACAGCCGTGTATTCGACACTAGTTATATTAGCAAATCTAATCTCAGCAAATTGGAACTTTTTATGTATTAGGATTCCCGTACCTCCATGAGGGCCAGAGGTTCGTGGGTTGGACACAAATGTGTAATTAGGTATGTAGACTCGAGAAGTGGATTTCAGCCAAGTTTCTGAAAGCAGAAGTATATCTGGGGAGAACTTTTCAACAAACAGTCGGAGGTGTTGTCTACGGGTGTGGGAATAAATGGACTCTGAGTTGAGGCAGATAAGGGTTAAGTTATACGTTAAGGGAAAGGATGTGGGAAGTTATTAAATTTAAGATCTGACCTTTTTTTTCCAATTCGGAACTGTGTTTTAAGGTTGGTAGTAGTGTCTCCAGGCTCCTGATGTATCCCAAGATATCCAGGTTGAGAACGTTGGGGTTGGGTTGTTGAGATTTCGGGAAGCTACGGGAACTTTTCGTAATTTCTGCATATGATGTTCCTGACCCCCTGAGATGGGATGGTTGTGGTGATAAGGGTTTCGTTGCAGCTGGTTTGGCCGTATTAGTTACCGTGTGTAACGAACGTCTCTCCAGAATCCGTAGCTTTTCGGGGCATTGTGAAAAACTAGCTGGATGTGGGCCTCCGCAGTTACAGCAAGTTATGGTAATTTTTTTCGTGGATGTTGATCCATCGGCGTTTGTTTGCTGAATTATTGATGGTTCTGTGCCAGGCGGGTTCACTTTGCACTCTCCTGGTATATGCTGTTCGGCACATTTTCCGCATCGTGTACTTAGGTGGCACGCAACTGCTAGGTGTCCTGATCCTTGACACCTTTTGCAATGGAGAATGCTCTGTTTATGTGGCTCCTCGATCGTGATTTTGTGTGTGAACAAATATTTTATTTGTTTAAGTTGGATGACATCACCGTTCGGTGGGATCTGTATGATTCGCAAGCTCCTAATATTATTCTCCCTCATGTGTGGGGTTTGAAAGTAGTCCAATCTGTGGATTTTCATTGACGGGCATATCCTCAAGATTTCGAGTGTAAGTTCCTCGGTAGTCCATGCTGGATCAATGTGCCTTATGATGAATGTTTTTGGTTTTATCTGGGCATGTTGGAATGTGAAGAACTCGTGTTTGTTCTCTGAGAGTTTTCTTATTGCCATGTCGTGATCCGTTAGAGTCATCGTCTTGATAGAGATCGAAGATCCTTTTGAGTCCGTGGTAAAATTTCTGTGTCCAAGGGCATTCTCAAGCGTCTTGATGACTTCTTTGGTACTATTAGGATTTTTAATGTAAATTGGGGGTGGTCTCACCTTATTTGTAGATTTCTGTCCAACTGTTTGCCAGTGGTCTTCTGGTTTGTGGGTATCTTGGGGCGGTGGCGAATTATTCGATGATGATGGGTTATTGTTGAATGTTAATGAGATGGGTTGGGGAGGAACTTCCTTCATGGGGACGTCGACATTGGTTTTGATTTGCGCTTGAAGAGAGCGAATTTTTTCTTGTAGTTGTTCCATTTGGGCTGTTAGTATCCTTATTGTTTCCATCGCGTCATCGTATTTTTTGTGGTATTCCGTTGTTAGTTGAGTAGCCATTGTAGCTACTTTCTTCGGTGCGTTCAGAGGACTGTGAGCAGTTTTTTTCTTTCGTTTTTTAGGTAGCTCGGCAGTACTGGGGCCGCTGACCAGCATCTGCGAACGCAAACTCCGGATGCGGTCGCTGATTTTATGTTTTGGTTTACCAATTTTACTTAAATTTTAAAATGTCGCGCAGAAATTTCACAAAATTTTCCACTTAATATTATACACGATACACTATTGTTCGGCCACAGACCGTTCCTAATGACGGTCACACATTTATGTCTGCACGCGCACACGTGTTTTCTTTTAATTTTTCTTTTCTCTTTTGTTTTTCAAAAGCAGTAGTAGGACGCGTCTACACACTTCGACGATCGCAGAGAGAATGAATTTATTTAAAATATATGTAATTAGCATGGATTATAATAAATAGTTAGTAAATACAAATAAATAGTTAGTAAATACAAATAAATAGTTAGTAAATACATGAAAATATAATGGAACTAGAAATTGTAGTGCTGAATAATCACATCCAGTTTAGATATAAGTACATTGGACATCTATAAAATTGGCGGATCTTCTATGAATATGTGTAACCTCTATGGTTTCGTATTAGATTCTCTGCACTTATTTGATGACAAAACAAAATTTATTGAATAGTTTTTAATTTCAAAATTCTGATATAACTATTTCAAATTATTTTTAAATTAGGGTTTGGTGATTCGAAATTAAAACTAGTTTTCTTTTAAATAATCTGTAAAATTTTATGTTTGGTGGCTCAGAAGAATCTCACCGTAAAAGAAAATGACCACTTTTGAATAAATGAAAAAAAAACGAAAAACCTGTAGTCCAACGCTGGGTGTTTGATGATGTCAAAACTGCTGCTGTTGTCCAAAGGTGGGCGGTATTTGGTTGCGTCGCAGTGGAGATACAGATGAGATGTCCTCTGATGTTAAAGCTGGTAATGGTACAGCTGAGGTGGGGCTCTACTTGCGCTTTCAAATGTCTTTAAATTTTTTTTGTTTTGGTTTTTTGAACATTTTTTAAATTGTCTTTGAATTTTTTGTTGAAGAATTTTGTTTAAGCTGTACTTTTTTAGTCGTTTTTTGGTTTTTGTGAACTGAATATGTTTAATTTTTCAATTTTTTTAAATGTTGTCACTGTGTTCTTTTTAATGTAACTGATTTTGTTTGATTCATTTAAATTTTTGGTTGAAGAATTTTTTGTTAAATTTATCAGAAGGTTTTTTGTTTAAGCACTTTTTTTTCGATTTTTAATAATTTTGGATTTTTGTTGCTTTTGGTTTTTTTGATTTGAAATATTCGTTATTGTCTTTTTTTAAAATTATTTTCCCACTTTAACTTTGATATTTTTTAGTTGTTTTTGATTTTTTGTTTAAAATTTATTCTTTTTGGCACTTTCTATTTTTGTTGATGATTTTTGCTTGATTAATTTATCAGAAGGTTTTGAATGTTAACTCCACTGTCTTTGATTGTTTTAATTTTCGTTTATACTTTTCACTGTTTTTGAGTTTAATTGGTTAATTTTTACTTTATTTTTGATGCGTTATTTTGTGTTGAGGGTGCGTGTTCTTTAGTCCGGTCACCAATGTGGAGGTTTGAGTATTATGCCAACGTATGGCACGGCTTCACTTTGAATCCCCCGACACTTGTTACTCCGAACGCACGTTGCCAAAAGAGCAGAAATAAAAGGCACCGATTTCTTTAAAGTTCTTTATTATTTTTCTTGAATACAATACCAATATACTATTTAACTCTCTACGGAAGGCTTTACATTAATAACTTTTCTTTAAAGTTCTTTATTATTTTTCTTGAATACAATACACAATATACTATTTAACACTCTACGGCAGGCTTTACAGTAATAACTTTTCGTTTTATTGGTTAGATTTACATTGAAAGAACACGACGCGACCTTTCACTTGCACGATTGAGGTCTGACTGGTGAATTAGGGTGGAAATCGTGATTTCTGCTTTTTACACATTGATCCGCCAATGGTAATCATGCTCTCTTGTATGTTCCCCAACTAACCACACTCATCGAGGTCGAAACGTACTTGTGTATTCGTTCGAGGTCGATGGGCTTAGCCAGAATGGAGAAATCAAAAGGGAAAGCACAATAACCCAGGGTTGATCTGGCTTAGTGTGTGTGCGTCAGTGCCGTGTATGCGGCTGGTCTACTGACCTAGTGATGATCTCTTAGGTCATCGCACTACAGCAAGACAGAAATACGAGAGAGAGGAAAACCTAGCTAAGGTTATTCACCAGCAAAAAGAGATCATTGATCCCAAGCGAATGGGTGATCTGGGAAAAGTCAATAGGACGCCGCGTCGGCTGGGGATATAATACCATCGGGGAAACTCTGTGGAATGTTCGATAAATACCCAAGCCTATGGACAATGATGCAACCGCGTCGCTTGGTTTGACTTGGTTGTTGCTAACCAATACGAATGGAATTTCCGGTGGAAATCCCATGGTTAGCGCAATAGTGTTGCCGTATGGCGAAGATTGTAGTTAAACTCAATTATGCATTATCTGCATAGAATAATGAGTTTAGCTATGCGTCCCTTTGACATGTTTTACAGGTAAATAACTTATCAAGGAAATGGGTAGGTATTGTGGTTGGAATTGTGGGCTGTTTCTCCTATAGGATAGAGAAACCCCTACAGTGGTACGAGATGTTTTCGATACCGGGTAACTTCTTTGGATTTCGAGATTTAACTAGATTTTGTAGGGTATTTGGCGTGACGAAACCGTGACCATTATCATGTGTGTCATCGAAGTATGCACTGCTAGATGGGTTAGAGATTACAATTGGCTCGTTAAAGTTGTCTAGTTTATTTTGGACCTCTGAATTAATGATTGCATTAGTATCCGGATCCCATCCTGGAGAGTAATCCTGTGATTGCTTTCCATGGTCTCTCCGACCATATTTGCTTTATTGGTGTCATTATTAACAACAACACCGTTTTGTATGATTGCACCAGTGATACGAGAAGTGCCACATATCTTTTTAACATTTTTACTGACCACGAATCCAAAATGTGCCGCCCTTTTAAAGTCGGTGGTGCCAGAGATCGGTTAAAATGCATTTGAAGATACGCATTTCATTATGTTATCATTCTAAGGAATTGCTCAACGCACAGTACGAATTTAAGGTTCGTACTATGATGCCTCGTTTGGGGAAAAGGAATTAGGTTGAGGCTTATTAGGAATTGGGTGTGGGTGAATATTGTTCCAATCTCCTTTTGTTTATCTTTATTGATTTTTGACCAATTTTAATGGCCGTGTTGTTCGGCCGAGTTACAACTGTAACAAGAAAGGGGCCCTTCCAAATGGGTGTTTGTTTGCCCTTGGGGTTTTTGTACCTCACCAACACCATGTTTAACTCATGAATCGTTTGTGACTGCGTTTCGTTACCGGAGCAGGTGGTAGCCTTTAATGTACGGCATTCATCACACTGCTTTTTATACTTCCTAATATCGGAGAGCATGGACGGCTACCAGTAATTTGGTCATACGATTTGGTGATGCTTTGATGTCCACCTGAAGGGGAATTGTGGTAAGCCCTGAGTATCGTTGCGATCTCATTGAGGTTTGTTATTTTTTTGGGTTTTGTGGGGTTTTCCAATAACTTTTTATTTTGAGAGAAGCTAGGGCATGAGTATGTTGAATTTGCTGACGAAGTGTCAATTATTTGATTAATATATTTGTTATTACCACTTGACTTCTTTGGGTTCCTCTTCTTATGATTAAAATTTAACCTGAATGTTTCGCGCTTACCTTGGGCTTGCTCGTGTTTCCCTTTGGCTTATTTATTTTCATGTGCCTTTTCCTCGACGTGTGAGAACTTGATTGGCACACTAAATGCTATAGGATTTATTTCCGTTCGAGGGAAAGTGACCCGTTGTTTGGGGCGAAGATATTCGAGTGGTGTCTTTTGTATATGGAACGACTGCGAACGTCATAATTCGAATTCCATTATCATTTGAAACGCCGTGTAGACTTTCTTTAACTATAATTGGTTGGAAGATATATTCCTTTCCAATTTTCGCATTGAGGTCCTCAAGGAGGATTTTAACATCGAATGATGAGATCCCATCAAATACTTCCTCTAGGGTCTCGTAAAACGTTCCCTTCGTTTCTTCGTCCGTACATTCTGTTGGGGGGTGTACGTTTATAAATACATAATTGTACCATGGGTCCTGTATTTTTATCAGCGACATTCGGTCATTCATGAATTTCACATCTTTTACATGGGGCGTAATCTTCTTGCTTATGATGAAGCACGTTCCGAGGTTATGTGTATCGGTACCTCCACACACCAGAGTAAATCTGTTGGTTTCGATTACTTGATGTGGGAGTCGGACTTCCTGAAGTGCGACGATAACCATTTTATATTGTTTCGCGTCTGGTTTATATAACGTTCGAACATTCCACGTGCCGACGCGTATATTCCGCTTTTTCCGCTTTTCCCTACGTCTTCTTTTTACCGAGTCGGTGTTTTCTTTAAAATAGTAATGCTTTGCGATCTGATTTTGCAGAATAGCATCTGTAGTATTGATTGCTTGCTCGATTCGTTATATGAATTGTTTTTAAAGGGTATTTTTTAACAGACCTGTGTAGGCAGTTTGTGTCCTGTTCATTGTGGTTTGTAGACAAACAAATATCAATATTTATTTGAAGGTGTACATTTCAGCTGAAGTTAATATTTTGATTGGGGGAATCGTCTCCGGAGAGAATAATAGTCCATTAGATTGTACAATTCTGGTAGAGTACATTTTACTAGAGAATGTTGACATTATGGTGCAAGAGGCCCAAGAAATTGATTTTAGGTGACGAAATAATAATGATGTCCATTCCCGTCATATTGATTACAGACTTGTCACCCTCACATGTATAGCAAGTGCGTATGGAAGAGGAATGACATGCCGAAGATTGAATCCGTGGGTTCGCACCGAGTAGCGTAGTTTTGTTGGCCCTGCAATTGTTGTTGCTGCTTCTGGTGGTGAGTCATGGCATCTGGCGTTTGCCGACCTTTGACGCGTTTACTCTGCTCTGCTTTGGAACTAGAGCCGGTATGACCTTCATTGGGCCGAGAGTGTTGTGGCCAGAGTTTCCGGCGTTTGCCGCCTTTGTCGGGCGTGCCCCTTGTTTTTTTTTTTCTGGTGACCTCCTACCAACCATGATTGACCATGCAGGTCTGTGGATTTTTGCGGTAATGTTCAGTCGCAATCGGGATTGCGTTGTGGCGGTACGAGGTGGGCACGACTATCCTTAATGTAGTGCCCATATTGCCTGCAATCCCTGCAGAAAGGAGTGTTTCCCTTTTTTCAGGCACTCGCCATATAGGTAGCCCCTTTTTATTGCAAAAGCTGGAAACCATACGGACAGCTAAAGGATGCACCGACTTTGCCTTAGAATGGGGCGCCAGCCCCTGTTGGTGGAAACCCGGACAGTGGTTGTTGCAGGGTTGCAGGCGTCACATTCTCGAAGTGCTGTGTGTAGCACCCCAGAGTATACTGGGGTTGACCTGTTAAGGCCTGGGCGGCGTCGAATGACCTACCAAATATTTCCTCAGCAGCCTGACTCGCCTTTTCACCGGCGGGTATTGCCTGTGAAGCGAGCCCTGTGCTAGCTGATTTTGACAGAGGGAAGGCATTGTCGTGTCTGATGTCCTTCTGCCTGGGTAAGGCGAAATATTTAATTGTGTGCTCGCAGGAAGGGGGTACTAATAATATACTTCCTATGAATACACCGGTGGAGTTAAGAGTTCGTTTTTTTATGTTATAAGGTTATATGCACATTCCATAGTTGTTTGCACACCCTACTGCAATCATTAGCTTAAACCTTCTACTTTCTTTCCTGCCACACTATCAAATACCTAAATATTAATACCTTTTCCACAATCAGAACAGATAATGTAATAGACGCGAATGCCAGACAGGATTTTGGATTGTATATGATCTTATTCATGAGAATAATTCTATAAAAGGTATCCAAACGTTTTATGCATTGGTTCTTGCATTTATTCCATTGTATATCGGAAACCACCTTAGCTACGGCATGTGTGATCTCGTGATCCGCCTTAAAGCCAAACTGGTTTTTTTGAATAATGTGGAATAAAGCTTTATTTATGACTTTCTCGAATACTTTACTGATGCTTGGAAGTAAACTAATCGAACGCATGTTCATTGGGTTTGTACAGTCCTTGCCCTTTTTCGGTATAGGCTGAGTGGTTGCTGTTTTCCAACGTGTGAGATAGTGTGCATTATTTAACGCGTTGTTAAATTGAATTGTGTATGTCCACTGTTAATGGTGGTAGATACTTCACTATGATATTTGGTACCCCATTTATTCCCGCTGACTTTTTGTTTCTTAATGAGTCGAGCATACCTTGGATCTCCTCCTTCATTATTAATAGGCCATTAGCCTTTTACTATTTATTGACCTGTAGGAACCCGGAAGTTCATGACCTCACCGACTCTACTCCGCCATCGTTCCCTGTCCTGTGCACTCTCCTTCCACGCTTAACCATCCGATCCGATCTCGTTAAGGTCAAACCTAACGTTTCCTTCGCATCTCCGTCGCGGCCGTCCTGCCGGTCTCTTTCCCGTTGGTCTTCCGTCATGAATTGTATGCACGGTCCTATCGTTTTCCATTCGCGCCACATGTCCAGCCCATCTTAATCTTTGCGACCTGATCACTCTCACCATTGTAGGTTTGTGGTATAGCTTTTCCAATTCGTGGTTGTGGAGTTTCGTCCATTGTCCGGCCTCCTCGTCATATTTACATTCTCCTTGCCTTTTATTGGCATTAATATCATTTTCCAAATTATTGTCCATAAATTCGTTAAAATCGAGATTCTCTGATTGCCAATTTGAAATTTCATTTCGAAGGTGCAAGTGATTCACTAGAACTCTCTTTTCCAAGTCGTAGTTTCGGTGGATGCTTTCATTTAACTTATACATTTGATGGAAAATAGCTTCCACGATGTTCGCCTTTTCTAAGGGATTACTGAGGATAGCGTTCTTTGTACCTATGCCTATGTTGATTAACATTTGCTTGTATCTTATTAATTTGTCGGAACATGTTCGGGTTATTGGATTTTATAGTTCGAATTCCGTTGTTCCAGTACAAATTTGTTGCTAATCTATAGTTAGCTCTTAGTAATTGTTGGAGGTTTTTTAATCAGGATTTCAGAGATATTATCTCCTGGTCTGTCAGTAAACTGTCTGTATAATTGGTTTAGTTTTGTTAGCAGTCTGATTTTTTTTTTCCTGTGAAGTACGTTTATTGTTGTGTTCCTATACAAATTCATATTGTCCGTATCTGTTGTTTTAGGAATCGTTTTGTCCATTGTTCGTTTTATAGTTTCCCCCATTTGTTGAACATATTTGGCGATTTCGTCATTCGTCAGGTTTCTGTTTGTTGGTAGGTCGATATCGTTCGAACGTAATTCTTTTCTTGACGATCTGGTGAATCGTGGCCATCGCAGTGCCCCGTAGTTGTAGGATTGCGGGACCACGAATTCCTTCAGTTCTGTCAGTTCGTTCGGAAGTTTTATTACGGCCGGGAATTCACAGTGGTCACTATCGTACTCAGTTGTCCGTAACAAGTTCTGTTATGTCTGTTGATGTTTAATAGTCTCAGTCGTGTGTCAATAAGCATGCTGTCTAGATAGGATCTACCTCTAGGGAACGATGGATATTCCGTAGCTAGAAGGTCAGTTTTATATTCTACGTCATATTGATCTAACCAACTAGCCAGTTGATTTCCTCTACTGTTGGACATACAATTTCCCCTATCTTTATGTTTGGCGTTCATGTCTCCGCTTATAATAAAGTAGTTTTTATCCAGTTGGTGTTGCAAGCAGTGAAAGATAGTCTCAAGTTCTGCTGTAAAGAGATTATACTGGTGTTCCTTGTGTGCATAAACCGAGACCACATACGCCCACCTTCCTTGCCGAAGTGGTATGCATACGATGGATGTTTCAAGCGCCCGGAACCAGTGCACTTCTCCACTATGTATGACTTCGTGTTGGAGTCCTTTTCTAACAAAGATGGCTACACCTCCCCCTTGTGAGGAATTAGGTTGATCTCTTCGTATAATATCATCGTTTTTGTGCCAAAGTTTATGCCTCTGATTTAACTTAGTTTCCCCAGCCAGAAGTATATCAGGGTTTTTCTCTTGCAACAGGTTAAAAAGAGTGGTTCTTCTCTCGGCCCGGAATTTACATTCACGACAAGACCTTTAATTGATCTATTGGTGGGCGGGTTTATATCGACTTTTTATTTAGTCTGGGCAAGTGCGAGTAGGATCTGTTTATTTGACTTTGCAGCTGTGTCATCTCTCTCTGTAGATTGAGCAACATTGTGAACACGTCTGCTTGTGATGTTGTTTCAGTCTGCGCCGAAGTATTTGCGGGTTTCAGTGTTGGAGCCAGTGTTGGAGCCAGTGTTAGGTTTCCCCCACCTCTCGCTATTTGTGCGTAAGACCGCTGAGGGGTTACAGTCATTGATCTTGTGTGATTTGTCTCAGTTTTTCTTTGCTGAGTCACACTGTTCGACATTAATTCTCGCAATTTAGGACAACATCGATAATTAGTGGGGTGTCCCTCATTCCAACATAGTGCAGAATTTAAAAGGGTTTTGTCTTCCACCCTTTTTTTACCCAAAGGGCACTCCTCTGCATTATGATCCTGACGGCATTTCACACAGCGGACGCATTGAAGTGTCTTTCTGCATTTTTTTAGTTTGTGCCATGTTACACTTTGGTGCTCCAGGACTGTTATTTTCTTTAGAATTCCAATTTTACTATTTGGGGTTCACTCTACAAGAAAGAAAGGGTAGTTTCTGGTTCCCCCCTTTTCATTTTTAAAACATATTTTTATTTTCTTTTGATGTTCTTAGTTTCTAAATTACATGCTAGACAACTATTGTATAATTTGCCTTTCGGCGACAGAACTTTGTTTGTGACAGTACTTATAATTATTTAAATGACAAAGAAAAATTTTGAAAACTTTGTGTCGATTGTTTTTTGTTTTTTTTTCTTAAAATTTAACCTACATTATTTTTTTTTTTTTTAATTTTATTTAAAAGAACTTAACTTAACTTAACTTAAATCTTATACTACCCTAATTCTAGAAATGCTTAGTCTATGTAAGCTGGCTGATGATACTGTTATTCTATACCGACTTTGGTGTTTAGGTCTTTATATGCCATTCAACCAGCAGAGCTGTTGACGCTCTCCAATACTATCGTCCCGATCTGTGTGGGAGATAGGCCTACTGAAGCGCAAGAGCTCTTCTTCGGTGCGCGTTACTTCCCGGCCGTAGCACAATCGCCCGTCTACGGATGATCTACTTACATGATAGATCATCGGAATTCCGGATCTATGCTGTATAAGCCCTTTCATGTCCAAATCAAGGAACGCATCTGGTGGAACAAAGCCGTTGCAACGCACGCTATTATAGTACAGAGTGTTTGAATAATAAGCCCCGAAAATTAGGTCATGAGCGAGCTTATTGCTTTCGCAAACTGTCCTCTGATTAATTTAATCACAGAATTAATCACCCTATTTATGTAGGCTTCATTATATAAAGTCTCATTTGAGTAGTACTTTTTATAGTCTGATTCAGGTGATCAATATAATCTGAGACAAGTTCTGAGCCACTTCCTTTCGAACACCCGAATCTTTTCCATCAAATTTGGACCTATGTTAAACCATACTGGACAACCATAGATGATCATCATGTAGCATATGACTTTTACCCTGCTGTCAAGTTGACTGCTGTGGAATAGCCTCCACGTTATAGCAAACGTTTTACTAGCTTTGGCCAAAGCAGCCTCTACATGTCTGTTGAAATACAGATATTGATCTAGCCAGATGCCCAGGTATTTAACTAAACTCTTCGTTTCCAGTTTATCTCCATGCGGTCCCACGATAACTAGCTTTCGTCAGTTTTTCCTTGTGTCGTTCGTGGCTTTATATAATGGGGTTCTAAATAGGATGGCTTCATATTTCTGGAAGTTGATCTTAAGTTTCCAGTCATCGCAATAGCGCTGCACTTTGTTGAAGTCTCGCGGTATTAAACTATTTATGATTTCAACTTTTGGAGCTGTTCTGTAAATTATGAGATCCTCTGAGTACGCAATAGCCTGCGGGAGTGCATCTAATAAGTCGCTAATGTAAATGTTAAAAAGTATCGGAGAAAGTACCGCTCCCTGTTGCAAGCCGTTCTTGATATTATACGTTTTATTAGAGGTCACATTACCAGTTTTGCTCTTTATCTTGTGGAGTGCGTTTATTGTTGTGTTTCTGTACATGTTAATCTGATCTGATCTGTAACTGTTGTTTTACGGTTTCATCCAATTGTTGAATGTATTTGTCGATTTCGTCATTTGTCAGGTTTCTGTTTACTGGCAGATTAAAGTCGTTCGAACGAAGTTCTCTTGTTAATGATCTGGTGAACCGCGTCCATCGCATTGCCCCGTAGTTGTAGGGTTGCGGGATCACGAATTCCTTCCGATCTGCGAGATCGTCATTTGTCAGGTTTCTGTTTACTGGCAGATTAAAGTCGTTCAAACGATGTTCTCTTGTTAATGATCTGATGAACCCCGGCCATCGCATTGCCCCGTAGTTGTAGGGTTGCGGGATCACGAATTCCTTCAGATCTGCGAGATCGTTCGGGAATTCTATTACTGTCGTGAATGCACAGTGGTCACTGTCGTATTCAATTGTTCGTAAACAGTTTCTGTTTCGTCTGTTGGTGTTAAGTAATCTCAGTCGTGAGTCGATTAGCATGATATCTAAGAACGATCTACCTCCAGGGAACGATGGATATTCCGTATCTTTTTTTTTTTTTTTTATTAGACTTCTCTCGGGAGAGGCGAACCTATAGCGTCGAGTGGGCGCCCCGAGATGCCATCAAATAACTGTTGCAGTTCTTTTTGAACAGTTGCAGTTTGTAACGCTCCGGGAACACTCGCGTGGGAAGGGAGTTCCACAGCTTCCCCGCTCTGTAACGGAACGAGTTCTGATACAGGGATGTTCGCGCTGTCGGGAGATGAACCACAAACGGGTGCGATCCGTCGGATTGTCTTGTGGAGCGCATATAGACCGAATTGCGTGGAACAATGCCAAGAATCTCCGAAGAACAGCACCCGTGATAATATCTGTAGAACAGACAGAGGTCGGCCACGCGCCTTCGATGTGATAGCGACTGTAGTCCCGACGTCAGCGCCGAGTCCCCGATCAGGCGGATCGCTCGTCTTTGTACGCTCTCAAATAGGTCGAGGTGTTACGGACCGACATTGAGTCCAGCGGACCGACATTGAGTCGAGTTAATTTGCATAAACTACTTTATGCAAATTCTACTTGGCGGAGAAAAAAAATAATAAAATAAAAATAATACATCGAAAATAAATTCGGAAAAATGACAATTCGCCGTCAATCTCCGAATGAGAAAGAACAAATATGAAATTTATGGATTTGATGTAATTCCAACATCCAAATACAAGTCAAGAAGAATCAGAAACACTTCATAAATTCATCAGCTGACCGTTTCATTCAGCTTAGCAAGTTTATCTAACTTATCTCTGGTGGCGCAAGTAATAAGCGGATGCAGGTCCATTAACGAAGCTTGCTGAACAGGGGAGCAGCCTTCAACGCCCCCTGCAACCTGACGCGAGCCGCCACATCATCACAGGATACCAAAGATATAACACAGACTTCGCGTCACATCATCACAAGATACCAAAGATATAACACAGTAAGTCCCCTTCTTACCCTTAATATATTTAATTGTTATTATATAAGAAACATAACAAATTGGCGCAGCCGGTAACCACCAGCTGGAAAATTATATCAAAGCCGTCGGGGATATAAATCCAGTGGTGGAAGAGCCCCGAGGCTCTAACGCCCCTACGCCGACTAGCGGAACTAGCGGCTAGGTTTAAAAAAAAATCCGAAATAACAAATAACATAAATAAAAAAAATATATTCTCCTTTTCTCGGGTTTATTTTCCAATTACAGGAAAGAGGACGAAATCAACGTTGGGAAGAAAAATTGGAGATAGTTTACCAAACAATTTTTCCACTGTTTTAGTGTTCTCTTTTCAGATTTTTTGTCTTCTTCTTTCTTTTATTTATATAGAATGGGTCTAGTCTCTCATCGTTGGGTCGTATAAATTAGTTCTTAGCTCTCATCGTTGGGAAGTTTATTTAAATAATTTAAATAGATTTAACCCCTCATCGTTGGATTATTGTTCCACAATCGTGTTTTCGTTCGCTACGGGATAAAGCGAACTACGGTCAGAATAATCCGGGTAGCCTCCGTACGAAATTAATTAAACGCGTGTTAGCATTACCGTTAATACAGACGAGGAGCCACACAAGGCAGCTATCCGCGGAAATTATATCGGTAGAACCCGTCGCCGCTATGTTGGGTGCGGAAAAAATTCTGGACCTAGTCCAAGCAAACGTGGAGGTATATAGTGGCCAGAAAGGGCCTAACGCAGCGAGGGAACTACATGGTTTCCTCGAAAGCTGTGACAGGACACTGGACTGCTTATCGGAGGAGGAGAAAAAAATTTTCCTGCGGTGGTTGCCCATGAGGCTAACTGGGCAAGCTCGCCGCATGTTCAAAGAACAACTCCCAACGACTTTCAAGGAGTTTGAACAGCGACTCCGAAAAACAATCTTACCACACGTGTCATACGAAGAGTTACATTCGAAACTCTCTCGTATACGACAATCCCGCGAAGAGGATGTCGCCGAATTTACCCACCGCATAACGCAAGCAGTAAAGGACTGCAACGAAGCGGCAACACGTAAGTATGGAACTACGAATAACATAGGGTTCATATTCCAGAACGAAAGATTGGCCAAATCAGTTCTGATGGTAGGAATTAGAAACGACCAACTGAGACATCTGATAGTAAAATCAGAAAAAGACCCTTTAGATGAGATTATAGCTAGGATTCTCGAGTTAGAGAAAACCGAGAATGAGATGAGGAGCGAAAGTGGATGTTATGAAATACCAACGAGGTATCATGACCAGTCACCTTCACCTGAAAGGAACGACAAATACCATGCTCCCAACTCATCAAATAGGCAACCAATGCTTAAGAATAATCCATTCTACTATTGGGAGGAGGAACAAGATCCCCCAGAGGAAAGAAATAGGGTTTTAGATAGGACCTACGGGGATACTCGACCAAAACCCCAGGAATCGAGACAAAGGCAGAATAAGCCTAGACACGATGCGTCTCGGGTAGTAGAGAATAGGAACTCTAACACTAGATTCCAAGAACAATCTCACCCCGTTACACGCTCACCACCAGGGAAAAACCCGTTTAGGTCGGATACACCACCACACAGTTCTAGAAGACCAACCGGGTCTAGGCCAAAGAAGCCTGAGGCACCACGACACCTTCAAAGAGGCGGAGGTGATTATCTCAGTGACTCCTCTAGCCAAGGTAGGGACAAGCGTACACCAAATCCATGGGTAGCACGCATGACTTGCAGCTTCTGCAATAGAAAAGGGCATGTATACGATGAATGCCTTCGACGCCGGAACACACCAAAGTGTACAAAGTGTGATCGATATGGGCACGATGCCCAGGATTGTCGGACACTTAATACACAAAGGAAGGCGGAGAATCCTGAACCTACACAAATAAGGTCACAGAACCAAAGGAAGTCACCGGTGAATACCTCAAACCAGCAGGACAGACCATCCACATCGAAACAAGCAACTACATCGAATCGTAGAGTGTACAGCATTCGATGTTGTTGTGAGTTTTGTGGCCGAAAGGGTCACACAGGGGACGAGTGTCGTATCAAGGCAAAATGGATAAAACCACGAAAGCCAACAGAGACACCCAATGTGGTTAAGTCTGTACGTAGAGACCACACCCCAAAGACCTGCACGGTCAATACAGAATGGCACACAGTCCAAAAAGGAAAAAAGTCAAAGGACAGCAAACAGCCATGCGACAAAGGCGGTAAACAGACTCGAGCCAAGAGTAGTATTAGTACGAGCAGTACTGAACACTCAGAGGCTCGAAAAATAAAACAACGCCAACACCGATTACAACGCCATCGACCCGAATCGAACCGTAGACAGTCGAATTCAACCACTACGGACGCGTCAGAGACGCCAAAAAAGGGATATAGGCGACAGAAGAACGGGGAATGGTGCACATTTTGTAAGCGACACAACCACATGGCGACAGTGTGTCGACTAAAAGCAAAATGGGAGAAGTCGGAAAACTCCCAGAGGTCGGGCAGGAATTCCCCAACCCGACCGAATTAAAGCCGCCAAATAAAGAAAACTGTCCTCAACCACCAACAAAAGTTCCAATAGTCCAGCTCCCATTAGACATAGGATGTAGAAAGACTACATGTCTAATAGTGGACACAGGTGCGGAGATGAGCCTTCTTAAACTGAAAGCACTCCAAAATGGAACAACACTGGATACAAAAAAGGCCACTACTCTCCAAACGCTTTTTGGAAAAGGGAAGTCTAGGGGTTTTTGTAAGGGAATATTCAAACTGCCCCAACCAATCTCCTGTAACTTTCAGGTAATGGACTCCCTACCGGGATTGTCAGAAGATGGGTTGTTAGGAAACGACTTCCTAGCTAGGAATTGCAAAGTCAACGGACCCGGGAATTGTTTGGAATTCTCCCAAACCAATGTAAATCCGGTAAGTTTTTCCGTTGAATTTACAAAAGGTAGGAAGCGGACGCCAAGACATAAGGCAACCAGTCGGGAATCCGAGCCAAGGGGATCCATAGAGATCCAGACCGCGGTCGGAAATACACCGGATACCCTACCCAAACAGGGAAAAGGGGGCGATATTTTGTCAGGCTCCAAGCATTCCAACCCCACATTAATAGCTGACAAACCAAAGAAAGCTAACAAAGAAGCAACAGTGGTGAAACTATCACTGCTAAATGCTTCGGAGGTTGACATTTTTCTGGACAAACCGGCAATAATACCGGCACGTTCACGAAAAATGCTGAGACTTCCCATATAAATTTGGGAAGAGGTAGTGCTAGTACCTAAACAAATGCAATCAGGGATTTTCATATCCAACTGTATTGTAGGGAAAGCGAAGAGTGCCCATGTAGAGGTACTCAATATCGCAAACTACCTCCAAACCATAGACCGGATCATGGTGGAGTTACATCCAATGAAGGACTTTTCCACATTTCCGCTGGAAAATGAGGACAACCGTTCTACGGAATACGATGCGGATAAAAAACTTTCGGAGGGAGACAACCTCCAGTATATCCGACATTTATTCTCACAGGAGGAATTACCAAAAGATCCAAGGTTGACACAATTACACGAGGAACTCCACTTAGGTAAAAACCTAAGTCCTCAAGAATGTCAATCCATAGTGGAAATATGTGAGGAGTTTAACGATATTTTCCACCTTAAAGGTGATCTCCTAACATATACCAGTGCAATAACGCATGAGATACCGGTGATACAGGATCAAGCACCGATAAATCAAAGAATGTACCGTCTGCCTGAGTGCAAGAAAGAGGTGATCAACGAGCAAGTACGGGAGATGCTGGAGAATGACATCATTCAACCAAGCAAAAGTCCGTGGAACTCACCACTCTTGGTAGTTCCTAAGAAAGCGGGCCCCGATGGAAAAACCCGATGGAGAGTTGTGGTCGATTTCAGAAAACTGAACGATAAAACCATCGGTGATGCGTACCCTCTCCCTCGAATAGAGGACATTTTAGACCAGCTCGGTCACTCACGCTATTTTTCCACGCTCGATTTAGCCAGCGGCTACCACCAAGTCTTAGTAGATCCGAAGGATCAAAATAAGACAGCGTTCAGCACAAATTACGGGCACTATGAGTTCAAACGTATGCCATTTGGTCTGAAGGGAGCACCAGCTACGTTTCAGAGACTCATGAACCATGTCCTAACCGGGTTGCAAGGAATCGAATGCTTTGTTTATCTGGATGACGTGGTCATATATGGAAAAAACCTAGAACACCATAATGACAAACTCCGGAAAGTATTCGATCAAATTAGATACCACAACCTCAAATTGCAACCAGAGAAATGCAAGTTCCTCCAGAAGGAAGTAGTATATCTGGGACATGTTTGTTCCGAAAAAGGGGCAATGCCAAATCCAGACACGACAGCTAGTGTCAGGGATTTCCCCATTCCCAAAACGGTAAAGCACGTCCAATCGTTTCTAGGCTTGGCGAATTACTATCGAAAATTTGTTCAAAATTTTTCGAAGATAGTACGCCCCTTAACAAATTTGTTAAGGAAGGACGTCAAATTCACCTGGTCAGACAAATGCCAGCAAGCATTTGATGACATAAAGGAGTTATTGGTCTCGCCGCCACTGTTAATCTATCCAGATTTTACCAAACCCTTTAATCTGACCACGGATGCGAGCAACGAAGCACTGGGCGCCGTACTGTCGCAAGGCGAAATCGGTAAGGACCAGCCAGTCGCATATGCCAGTCGAACCTTGAATAAGGCGGAAAAGAACTACTCTACGATTGAAAAAGAGTTACTAGCCATTGTTTGGGCGACTAAGAATTTCCGTTGTTATTTACAAGGGAGAAAATTTAATATATACACGGACCACAAACCGTTAAAGGGAGTATTCAACGTGAAAGACCCCACGTCACGTTTACTAAGGTTCAATCGCAAACTACTGGAGTACGACTACCAAATCGAATATAAACCCGGTAAATACAACACTAATGCGGATACCTTGAGACGTATCCCGCAAATTTGTGATGAGACTCCCACACTACCAAGGTGCAATGTACTAACACGCGCCCAAGCTAAAAAGTTAAGGGCAAGTGAAGGAACTCAGGATAGTCCAAATGACGATAAGTCCTCTCTTAACGAGGATCCCATTCCGGCCTGCACGGAAAAAGGAATGGAGATAACCAATCCTGAAGACATTCAGTTCCTACTCCGGGAATACCATGATCCTCCTTTGGGCGGACACCAAGGAGTGAGTAAAACGTACCACAAAATACGTAGACATTTTTGGTGGAAGAACATGATGCGCGACATTAAACAATACATCAAAGTATGTAAAACATGTCAAACCATGAAATCTTCACCGAACATACGTATGCCCATGGTAATAACCGACATTGCAAAGAGGCCTTTCGACAAAATACACTTAGATATAGTAGGTCCTCTTGATCGCACTCCAACCGGCAATCAATATATACTTACATTCCAAGACAACTTGTCGAAGTATATAGATTGCTACGCTCTCGCAGATGCGGAGGCAGAAACGGTGGCCACAGTCTTTTTCGACCAAATAATTGCTCGGTATGGTGTTCCGAAGCAACTGGTCACCGATCAGGGAAGCAATTTCCTAAGCAGTTTGTTTAAAAGCGTGTGCAAACTGCTCCGTATTAAAAAACTACAAACCTCAGCGTACCACCCACAATCAAATGGAGCCTTAGAAAGAGCCCATCGTCCACTCGTAGATTACTTGCGAAGCATTGTGGATGGGAATTCCCAATCATGGGACCAGTACCTGAGGACGGCAACATTCGTATACAACACCAATGTACACGAAGGTACTAAGCTTACGCCAATGGACTGTCTATTTGGGTTCACCCCGGAGGTACCGACAAGCATAAAGCAACCTCCGGAACCGGTATACAACCATGACAGTTACCATAAGCTATTGAAGTACAAACTTCAACATACGTACGAAATAGCAAGGCGTAACCTATTAACTTCCAAGAAGAAGTCGAAAGAGTACTACGACCGTAAGATACGCCCATTCACGTTCCATGTGGGCGACAAAGTTTTAATACGCAATGCTCAAAAGCAAGGAAAATTAGCTCCCATATGGAGGGGTCCCTACAAGGTAGTGCAAATAAATAGCCCGGTAAATAGCGTCGTTAAGGTAGGGAGAAGAAATGTGGTGGTGCACAATAATAGGCTAAAACCCTATTACGAATAGAGGAAGCCAAAAGCAGAAGAAACCACGACAAACAAGGGAAGAAAATACACCACCGACGGTGTAAGGATAAATGCTACAGTTGATACTTAAGTAGCCAAGCTTCATTCCTCTTCTAAGAATGAAGCTATCACTATTTAAGGGGGGAAGGTATTGTTACGGACCGACATTGAGTCCAGGTCCCCCCAGAATCCACTAATCCCCCTTTGATTCCCCTCTTTACCTGTAAAAGGAAATAACGCGCCAAGTAGTTAATTTGCATAAACTACTTTATGCAAATTCTACTTGGCGGAGAAAAAAAATAATAAAATAAAAATAATACATCGAAAATAAATTCGGAAAAATGACAATTCGCCGTCAATCTCCGAATGAGAAAGAACAAATATGAAATTTATGGATTTGATGTAATTCCAACATCCAAATACAAGTCAAGAAGAATCAGAAACACTTCATAAATTCATCAGCTGACCGTTTCATTCAGCTTAGCAAGTTTATCTAACTTATCTCTGGTGGCGCAAGTAATAAGCGGATGCAGGTCCATTAACGAAGCTTGCTGAACAGGGGAGCAGCCTTCAACGCCCCCTGCAACCTGACGCGAGCCGCCACATCATCACAAGATACCAAAGATATAACACAGACTTCGCGTCACATCATCACAAGATACCAAAGATATAACACAGTAAGTCCCCTTCTTAGCCTTAATATATTTAATTGTTATTATATAAAAAACATAACAGAGGGTATGTTTAGGAGCAGAGCTCCAAACATGAGAGCAATATTCGAGCGCGGGTCTAATTTGAGATTTATATAGGAGAAGAAGTTGGGCCGGAGTAAAATATTTCTTGGCTCTAAAAAGATAACTCAGTTTTCCTGAGGCTGATCTGGCGATACCCGATACGTGTTTATGCCATGATACATTCCCACAGACCGTGACGCCGAGCAATTTCAAACTTTCCCCAGCCTCGAGGGCCCGGCCATTTATCATCAGCTGTGGAACCGATGATCCGGTTTTCTTTGTGAATGTTGTATACTGGGTCTTCGTTGCGTTGAAGTCGACAAGATTGGCCTTTCCCCACTGCAGGACTTTATCTAGATCCTGGTTCAGAGAGTCAATCTGTCTACATCTCAGCTGGTGCGACGTTGATGCACCAATCGGCCGATCACTCGAAAAGGAGGAAACAAGCGTACTATCATCCGCAAAACTGAACACTTTGTTATCCGTTGTCTCCAACAAATCATTTATGTGAACCAAGAACAAGGTTGGAGCCAAAATAGAACCCTGGGGCACCCCCGAATTAACAGGATACAGATCCGAACACTCGCCGTCCACAACAACCCGGATCGATCGATTCTCGAGGAAGCTCCTCGCCCAGTCGCAAAGCTGTTGGAAAAGTCCATATGAACGAAGTTTTCTCAGCAATGCCCCGTGCCAGACGCGGTCAAAAGCCTTGGAGATATCTAATGCGACCGCCCTTGACTCACCATGCCGTTCAATCGCAGATGTCCATATATCGGTTATAAGTGTCAAAAGGTCTCCTGTGGACCGCCTGCCACGGAATCCCTATTGACGATCATTCAGAAGACCGTTGCACTCCAAATACTTAACCAACTCTGTATTGATGACTTTTTCCATTACCTTAGATAAAATAGACAGTAATGCTATCGGACCGTAATTTTGTGGGAGACACTTTTTTCCCGTCTTTGGGATTGGCTGAACTCGAGCGATTTTCCAGCAGGCAGGAAAGGTCCTCCGTGCATAAGATAAGCAGAAGAGTCTGCCAAGAACCGGCGATAGTTCTGGAGCACAGTTCTTAAGAACTACTGCTGGTATTCCGTCCGGGCCGGTTGCCTTCCCACAATCCAGTTCACGTAGAATGCGCTGAATAGTGCGTGGACGAAATCTCACATCCCGCATGGAAGACTGTACCGGCGAGATCACGGGTGGCTGCAAAAGGCCGGGATCGAGATTTGAATTCGCGGAAAATAAATTCGCGAACACATTACACATTAGCTTTATCCTTTGGATTCGTGACTAACGTCCCGCTGTCTGTCACCAACGGAGGGAAAGAGGAGGAAGCAAAGTTACTGCTGACAGCCTTTGCCATTGACCAGAAGGAGCGCGAACCAGTTGGGCACCGAAGGAGCTTATTGATCACCCTGTCGTTGTGAGCCTTCTTCGCGGTATCAATCGCCTGGTTGCACACGTTTCTGATTCTAACAAAATTCGTTCTGTTAACATCGGTGGGATTGGAGCGCCATTGCTTAAAAGCTCTATTTTTTGCCGCTGTAATCAGCTCGCATTTTTTGTCAAACCAAGGTTTATCAGACGAACTTCGTTTGATGGAATGTGGAATATACATCTCCATCCCCAGAAGAATAATCTCTGACACCGACTCCGCGCAAGCGTTAACATCGGAGTTTCCGAAGCACATCTCGGACCATGGAAAGGATGCGAAGAAATCTCGCATATCGTCCCAGTTAGCGGCCCCATACTTCCATACATGGCGAAGCTGCCTAGGCCGGTTATTCACTTGGTATGCAAGTGCTTGCGCGACAGATACCAAGCAGTGATCTGAGTTTCCCAGTGGCGCAGAAACCTCTACGGTATAAATACTCGGTTCGGATGTCAAAAACAGATCCAGGGTGTTCGCATAATCGCCTCGGGCATCCGGTATTCGCGTTGGCTCCCCCACGAGTTGAGTCAAGTTGTGGCTTACAGCAAACATCTCCGCCAGCCTCCCAGCCTCGTCGGTTCTGTTAGAATGTAACAACCAGTCGGAATTGTGCACATTAAAATCGCCAAGGACAATAATTTCAGAAGCTGGGTGGTTGATCTGTATCCAGTCGACGGTATATGAAAAATGTTCGAAAAATGTCGCCGGTCGATCGTCATTCGGCGAGCGGTAAAGACAACAAAGAAATTTAACGGAATTCCTCAGTACGACCCCCAACCATATGATGTCCATATTATTGAGTTCTAACGCCTCCATCCTCTGGCAAGCCAGATCGGACCGTGCAAAGACACAGACTCCGCCCTGAAAACGGAATCTCGAATGTAAGTCGTATCCTGAGCAACGTAGATATGTCGAATCAGTTGACGAATCGACCTGGGTCTCAGTTAGGGCAAGGATATCAGGTTTCGTTGTTTGCAAATATTGGTGGACGGCGTTTACATTAGTATTGGTGAAACCGATGCCCCTGATGTTACAAAATGCCGTCACCAGTCGAGCGTGGGCCGAGCCTCGAGAGCTAGCCCGGTTATGCGATGACGAACCTCTCAAAGTTCCGTTATTTATCATGATATCTGCATGATGTTCCCCCTGACATAGTCCCCCCCCCCCCCCGGAGATCCGAATGGGAGACTAGTTTACCTCCGGAATTCTTTATATCAGAAGAATAGGTCAGTTCTATATTCAATATGATACTAATCTAACCAGCCAGCCAACTGATTTCCTCTGGCATTAGATATATAATTTCCCCATTTTCTATGCTTGGGCTCCTCGATAGTATAGTGGTTAGTATACCCGCCTGTCACCCGGGAGACCGGGGTTCGATTCCCTGTCGGGGAGCCCCTGGCGCAAGACTAATGACCTTGCCCAGAAAAAATTAATCATTATGGAAAATTTAACAAGCCTCAGGACTTGCTAAATAAGGCCAAGACCGGTTCCCGGTTGTAGTGCCGATGATGATGATGATGATGATTTTCTATGCTTGGCGTTCATATCTCCCCCTAGGATAAAGTAATTTTTGTCCATGTGCAATTGTAAGGATCGAAAGACTGTCTCGAGCTCTGCTATAAATAGGTTATGTTGGTGCTCCTCAGGTGCATAGACCGCAATCGCATACAAACCCCTTCCTTGCTGAAGGGGTATGCGTACGATACAGGCTTCCAGCACCCGGAACCTGCGCACTTCTCCACTATATATTACTTTATGATTGATTCCTTTTCTAATAAAGATTGCGTTGTTGTTTCAGCCTGTGTGGGAGTATTTGTGGCCACCAGTGTTGTAGCCTGATTTGGTGTTCTCCCACCCGACGCAACTTGTGCGTACGACCGCTGTGATGTTTCGGGCATTGTTATTGTACGAGCTGGCTTTGTGTTTTTTTGTCGAGTCACGCTTCTTGCAATTATTTCTCGGAACTTAGGACATCCTCGATAATTAGCGGGATGTCCCTCATTCTGGCTGCTTGGCTGCTAACGCTGAAGTCCCTGTGTGTTGATGCGGCAAATGTAGAATCCCCTATGTTGACTCGCACGTCTGGTCGTGGCGGCGGCTAATGTCGAAGTGGTTGTATTCGCGCCAATTCTCCACACATGTGGTGTGTGTTAACCGAAATTGGGGGGAAAGATCTGGCGTCGGTTCTCGTTCTACGTGTGAGCGAGACCAACGCAGTACCGCGTCGACTCCACGCCAATTCAGCCGTGACTCTCCTTTGTGTGTGAGGGTGACCGAGAGTGTGCTTGACTTAATTAGTCGAAAGCTACTCTCGGTGTGAGTCTTTGCTTACGGCGACTGCGTGGAGGTTGTGGATTGTGCTGAGCCGCCACAACCACCCCCCCCCCCCCCCCACCCAGTGCCCGGCGCAGGTTGCGCTGGGAGTGCGATTTCTCTGCTGCAGTGTGGCTGTGGGGTGAGGGTGCGCGCTGCTTCCGGGCCGGGGCGGACGTGTGTAGTGGTTATGTGGGTGCCCTGTGGCTGGGCGGCCTCCTGAACAGGGGTCCCGGCTTGTGGTGTGGGCAGCTGGGGCTGGATCGGTTGGTCGGTGTGGGCCGACTCTGCCCTTTCCAGGTAGGCTGGTTTGACTTGGTCGGTTGAGACGGTTTTCTCCGGGCCATTGACGTCGATGATGATCGTTCTGTATTCCGTGCGTCGGATGACGCGGCGTGGGCCCGTGTAGGGCGCTTCGAGAGGTTTGCGGATGCTGTCGAGTCGTCTGAAGACATGGGTGCAAGTCTGCAGTTGCTTGTGGATGAACGGGTGCCCTGTGGTGTGCCGGGTTGCTGTGACAGGGCGGATGGCTTTGAAAAGCCGGCGTAGGCTCGCGACGAAGTTGGTTTTGTTTGCCTGTGTCGGTTCCGATGCGACGAATTTTCCGGGGATTCGAATGCTTGTGCCGTAGAGCATTTCGGCTGGGGAGGCTTCGAGATCCTCTTTGTACGCCGTCCTGAGGCCCAGCAAAACTGTGGGCAGCATCTTAGGGCGGCTTTGAGAGTTCGGTGGAATCTCTCCACCATTCCGTTGGACTGTGGGTGGTACGGCGTTGTGTGGATCATCTGCGCGCCGATGCATTTGGCGAGCTCTGTGACTAGCTCTGCCTCGAAATGTGGCCCCCTGTCTGACATGGTGTGAAGTGGAGTTCCGTAGTTACTGACCCAGTGGTCCATGAATGCCTTGGCGATTGCGGATGTTTTGATGTTGGGCAGGGGCACCGCCACTGGCCATTGCGAGAATCTATCGATGATGGTCATGCAGTACTGCATCCCTTGCATTAGTGGCATCTTGATGAGATCTATGTGCACGTGCTCGAAGCGATTGTCCGGCTCTTTGAATTTTCCCAGGGCCTCCCTGCTGTGGCGTCCTACCTTGGAGCGTGGGCAGTCCTCGCAGTGACGTGCCCAAGCGATGGCGTCCTTGCGAACACCGGGCCAGACGAATTTCCGCGCCAGTGCTTTGGCTGTTGCCCTGCCACTTGGGTGGGACAAGCTGTGAATGATGTTGAAGACCCGACGTCGCAGGGGCTCTGGGAGGTACGGTCGGATGATGTTTTCCTTTGTGTCGCAATAGATGTTGTGGCCGTCGATTGAGAGCAGCTGCAGTTGTAGGGCGGAGTCCATCAAGTGCGAAAGGTTTGGGTCGACGGCTTGCGCTTCGGCGATTATGTCCGCACTCAAGGTTGTGGGCATTGAGATTTCCAGCGCGCCTGGCTCAGTGCCCGTCTCGGTGGTAGGTGGCGCGCCAGTAGCGATGGCGGGTTCATCGGTCGGTGCGACGCTGTTTGTTGCGTGGTTGTCGGTGACTGTTGGCGGATTATCGGGGTGGGTCCTAGAAAGAGCGTCGGCTACTACGTTGTCTGCGCCTCGAGCATGCTCCAGTTTAGCGTTGAAACGCAGCACATACTCCAGGTGTCTGGCTTGGCGCGGTGATGCCTTGCGTGATTGCTGGGCCGGCGCGTAGACTAGGGGCTTGTGGTCGGTGAATATCGTGAATTCTCGGCCTTCGAGGATTCTCTCGAAGTGTTTTACCGCTGCGTATATTGCCAAAACCTCTCTGTCATAGGTGCTGTAGCGCTTTTGGGTATCCGAGAGCTTTTGGGAGAAGAAGCCTAGAGGTCGCCATGTGTGGTCAGGTTGTTGTTGCTGTAGCGCGGCCCCTATCGCGGTGTCGGAGGCGTCCGTTCTCAACGCTAAGTTCCTACCCGGGCGGAAGAAGGTGGTACAAGCTGCGTCGGCGATGGCCTGCTTGCACAGATGAAAGGCCCGGCCTGCTTCGGGCGTCCACGTTAGGGTTGCCCTTTTGGCAAGGCCCTTGAGTAGATCGTGTAGTGGTGCTTGTAGGTTGGTGGCATGCGGGACGCACCGCCGGTAGTAGCTCGTAATGCCGAGGAAACAACGGAGCTCTGTTGAAGTGGTTGGTTTGGGGAAGGTCCTGATGGCGTCCACCTTTGCCGAGGGTAATTGAAAGCCTTTCTTCGAAATTTGGTAACCCAAGTCGGTTACCTGGGGCTGGCCGATGGCGCATTTTTCGCCGTTGATGCACAGACCGGCTCCTCGGAGGGTGGTTAGCAGTTTACGCAGGTGTTCGAGGTATTGGTCGTGTCCGTCTGATACGACGAGAATGTCGTCAATGTATCCTCTGGCGAACTGCAGTTTGCGAAGAACGTGGTTGAGGGCCCGCTGCATTGACTGCAGTGCGCTCCTCAGACCTAGCGATGTGCCCACGAATTCGAAGAGCCCGAAGGGCCTTGTGACAGCCGTTTTTTCGATATCTTCCTCGGCGATTGGCACCTGATAGAATGCTTTGCGCAGGTCCACCGTCGAGAAGGTTGTTCCGTGGCTCTCCTCGGGCAAGTCCTCAATGACTGGGAGCGGGTAGCGATCCGGGGTGGTGCACGCGTTGAGGCGGAGGTAGTCGCCTGTTACTCGGCAGGAGCCGTCTGAACTGCCGACCATGTGGAGTGGGCTTGCCCATTGGCTGGAGGAGGGCCGAACGATGCCCTTCTCGAGGAGGTCCGCGAAGGTCGCCTTGGCGGCCTCGAGCTTGTCGCCGCTCATCCTGCGTGGGCGTTCGAAGACCGGTGGGCCTGTGGTGCAGATGGCGTGCTTTACCTTTAGTCCGGGGATCTAGACGGGGCCGGCATTTGGGGTGAAAACGTCACGGAATTCTTCCAGTAATTTCGTGTATCGTTGTGCTGTTTTGTGATTGTCGAACGGGCCGCCAATAGTGGAGACTGAGTGCAGTGCTGTTGGGGCGATGGTGCCGCGTGACGCCACGTCGGTGAGTGGATCGGTTAGGCGTTTGTTTTTTATGTCGAACATAAGTCCGTATTTCGCCAGGAAGTCCGCCCCCAGGACGGCGTGGGGGACGTCGGCGATGATGATGTCGCATTCGAGGCGCCGTTGCAAACCCAGGTCCAGTGTGCGTCGTTGGTGTCCGTACGTGGATATGGGCGTCGAGTTAGCCGCGTACAGAATTCGGTCCTGTCTCCGGAGATTTTTAGCCCGTCGGGGTAGCAGCGAGACGACCGAGCCCGTGTCGACGAGGAGCCTGATCTGGGAGAGCCGGTCGTGTAGGAGCAGGCGAGGCTCATGGTGGGGGCCCACCTCCGTTACCTCCATTCGAGGTGGGCGACTTAGTTTCCCGACCTCGCGAATGCGCAAGGCGGTCTACAGGTGCGCGCGTCGGCGCCGAATTCCCGATGATACCAGCACCATTGCTCCTGGATTCCGGTCTCGTATCTGTTGTGTGTCCTGTGTGCTGGCCTTGGTCTCGGGTGACTTTGCTGTTGTCGCCTGTTGGGGTTATCCAGGTTGGGTGACTGACTGCTGATGGTTAGCTGTACGACGGCCGCCTCCAGGGCGTCGATCCGCTGGGCGAGTGTGTCCTCAGACCTTTTCTTGTCGCCGACCGCCACGATGTTGTGGGGGTAAAGGGTAGATGTGCCGACGTACGGCATGTATTCCTATACCTCCCATCGGTCCGTGGGAAATGTTCATCTTTATTGAAGAATGTGTAATTGTAAACATTTATGGGACGCACGTCCACTTCCTGGTTGTACCGAATCCGATGCGCATATTGGACGACATCTCCTTCGAGTGGATAGATAAATAAACGATTGAAGTCTAATTCGAATAAGTGAGTTAAGACACCAAAGTAATCAATAAAAATGATAACAGATAGCAATGCCAGCAAGCGTTTTAATTTATTGAAAATATTCACTAGTGAGAACATTCCGATGCGGTCACACAACACATAACTCTACAACTAAAATTCGGATGTCCGCGGACGAGCGTGTGCATGAGCATGCACACGCGGTGGCAATTCGCGACACCACCTACCTTGATTAAACACGTTAATCGACTGACTTGAAAAGGGAAGAAATTGGATACAACCAAAAGAGAACATACTTCTGCTCTCTCATTGCCACGTTCTTCGATGTGTGGTAGGTTACATAGGTAATCTGATGATCGAAGAGAGCGGGACAATAAGAGAACAGAAACACGATGTACGATTATCCTAGGGGTGGATTTGGTTGTATGTGCATGAATCAATGTAGTTCTGAGCGGAACCCGTTGACCTGATTCGGTAGTATGGTGAGTTCAGTGTACATTGATCCATACGAAGACAGAACTGAGAAAGAGAGGGGAATTGAGCTGATGATATTCACCTGCAAAAAGAGAACATTGATCCCCAGCGAATGAAGTGTCTGGAGAAAAGCCGAAGTAACGCTAGGGAAATATTATCACGTGATTCAATCGAATGTGGTGATAAATCTCCCAAGCGGATCTGCAATGATACGACAACTTCGTCCGGCTGGATTTGGTTGTCGCTAATCTACATGGACACGAGTTGCCGTATGGCAAAAAAGGTAAGCTAAACTCATTTATGCATTGTCTGCGTGGTACAATGAGTTTAGCTATGTGTCCTTGGTGGAAACATGCTTTGCAGGTGAACAGGTAAGTAGGGGGAAATGGGGTTGATTTGACGCGCTGAAAGGCGGTCGAAATTAGGTAGGAAATGTTCGTTGGAATTGTGGGTTGTTTCTCACGTAGAATAGAGAAACCCCCCACAGTACTCCTCACCAGTGACGTAGTCACGAAATAATGGTAGGGCGGAAGGACTAGCTTGATGGGTGTCGAAAGGAAGTGAGGTTGGTGATGGATTGAAAGGATGGCTAGACGCTTGAACGATAAGGTAGGTCTTCTCGCTTCGGAAGGCGCGGTGGTGAGGTATTGGAACTGTCCTGAGTGGCGAGTCCTTGGCTCGGTGGGCCTGGGTCGATACAAGGAGTGGACACGTTGTTACCGCGTTGATGCCACATGGGCAAGGGGTATGCGGCGTGGTCCACTGGCCTGTTATGGGTCATTTGGACCAACAGGTTAGTCGTCCGAATAGGCCAGGGCCTATCGGGATGGAAGAGGTTCGAGCCAGGGTTGATCGCATCCGCGGGAGTCCCTAGAAAGAAGAATTCTTGCGTGGGAGTAATGGTGGTAGAGGCGGGCGTCCTGACTATTGTTTGCTACTCGGATTAGCGGGTGGATAGGAAGGAGCCGGCCTGGGGAGTCGGGTATCCTACTGGTTGTTTGCTACACGCAGTAGCTATGGTTCAGTGAGGAGCCGAAGTTGTGAAAGGGCGTGAAGCCGAGATGGTTGAATGGGGGGGCGTCGTGTGCCAGTATGCCACTACGGGCCAGTAGGTCGAACTGTGTCGAATGGTTTGGTCGGTGTCGAACGATGTCGACAGGGTTGCGTAGGGTTGAGGGACGGCGAGCTGGGTTACGTGGAGTCGGCTGATGGGCGTCGTTGTGCCGAGGTTGAGAGAGAAGCCGGTTTGAAAGAGAGGGCGGAGTCCGAGGAGTGTTCCGTGAAGTTGGGCGGAGGAGAAGGGTGTCGGGTTAATGGAGTGAGATTGAGCCGATGTCGAGGAGGTGTGTTAATGCGGTGTTGTGCGTGGGTGTGTGCCCGGAAGGGGCGTACAATGGTTTATAATATGATTATTTACGGCCAGTTATTTTCTAGGGATTATATGCTTAATTACATACAATATCTTATTTATTACTTACACTTTTTCTTAAATATAATAATAATGCAACAAAAATATTTTCTTTGATTATGAAATAAAATTAAGTAATGTTCACAGATGGGGTCAGCAAGTGCCTATGATCTTAGACGCTCTAGTCTATGTATTATTTAAAACTTGGTTTTTGAAGTTGTTCGACAGATTCAATTAAAACTAAATGTGTTAAAAAGGAAAAAAACCGTCTTCATTGACGTTGTTAGTGAACAATTTATGTTGTATTGTACATCTAGTGTAAAGAGAACGTTTACTTGTATATACGGTATTCGTTATTGTTTATGTGTATATAGAAACCTTAAACTTATAGATTTCACATAGATTTCCCAACGTATATGTATATTTGTTTGTTTCTTTCATTGTTGCAAATTTTTTTGCTTATGTTGGTTTTGCTATGAAAATAATTTAAAAGAATTTTTTGTTGATAAAATCTGTTCTCTTTAGCACTTTTTATTTTTTGTTAATTATTTTTGAATTTTCTTGAGTTTTATTTTGTTTTTTGTTTAACACTTTTTATTTTTGAAGAATTGTTTTTTAATTAAGGTTGCGTATCCTTTGTCGCGTCACCAATGTGGGGGTAGAGGTATGTTGGTGCCAGCGTATGGCACGTATTCCTTATACCTCCCATCGTCAAAATGATTTTGATTTCAAAAACAGATCCAGGGTGTTCGCATAATCGCCTCGGGCATCCGGTATTCGCGTTGGCTCCCCCACGAGTTGAGTCAAGTTGTGGCTTACAGCAAACATCTCCGCCAGCCTCCCAGCCTCGTCGGTTCTGTTAGAATGTAACAACCAGTCGGAATTGTGCACATTAAAATCGCCAAGGACAATAATTTCAGAAGCTGGGTGGTTGATCTGTATCCAGTCGACGGTATATGAAAAATGTTCGAAAAATGTCGCCGGTCGATCGTCATTCGGCGAGCGGTAAAGACAACAAAGAAATTTAACGGAATTCCTCAGTACGACCCCCAACCATATGATGTCCATATTATTGAGTTCTAACGCCTCCATCCTCTGGCAAGCCAGATCGGACCGTGCAAAGACACAGACTCCGCCCTGAAAACGGAATCTCGAATGTAAGTCGTATCCTGAGCAACGTAGATATGTCGAATCAGTTGACGAATCGACCTGGGTCTCAGTTAGGGCAAGGATATCAGGTTTCGTTGTTTGCAAATATTGGTGGACGGCGTTTACATTAGTATTGGTGAAACCGATGCCCCTGATGTTACAAAATGCCGTCACCAGTCGAGCGTGGGCCGAGCCTCGAGAGCTAGCCCGGTTATGCGATGACGAACCTCTCAAAGTTCCGTTATTTATCATGATATCTGCATGATGTTCCCCCTGACATAGTCCCCCCCCCCCCCCCGGAGATCCGAATGGGAGACTAGTTTACCTCCGGAATTCTTTATATCAGAAGAATAGGTCAGTTCTATATTCAATATGATACTAATCTAACCAGCCAGCCAACTGATTTCCTCTGGCATTAGATATATAATTTCCCCATTTTCTATGCTTGGGCTCCTCGATAGTATAGTGGTTAGTATACCCGCCTGTCACCCGGGAGACCGGGGTTCGATTCCCTGTCGGGGAGCCCCTGGCGCAAGACTAATGACCTTGCCCAGAAAAAATTAATCATTATGGAAAATTTAACAAGCCTCAGGACTTGCTAAATAAGGCCAAGACCGGTTCCCGGTTGTAGTGCCGATGATGATGATGATGATGATTTTCTATGCTTGGCGTTCATATCTCCCCCTAGGATAAAGTAATTTTTGTCCATGTGCAATTGTAAGGATCGAAAGACTGTCTCGAGCTCTGCTATAAATAGGTTATGTTGGTGCTCCTCAGGTGCATAGACCGCAATCGCATACAAACCCCTTCCTTGCTGAAGGGGTATGCGTACGATACAGGCTTCCAGCACCCGGAACCTGCGCACTTCTCCACTATATATTACTTTATGATTGATTCCTTTTCTAATAAAGATTGCGTTGTTGTTTCAGCCTGTGTGGGAGTATTTGTGGCCACCAGTGTTGTAGCCTGATTTGGTGTTCTCCCACCCGACGCAACTTGTGCGTACGACCGCTGTGATGTTTCGGGCATTGTTATTGTACGAGCTGGCTTTGTGTTTTTTTGTCGAGTCACGCTTCTTGCAATTATTTCTCGGAACTTAGGACATCCTCGATAATTAGCGGGATGTCCCTCATTCTGGCTGCTTGGCTGCTAACGCTGAAGTCCCTGTGTGTTGATGCGGCAAATGTAGAATCCCCTATGTTGACTCGCACGTCTGGTCGTGGCGGCGGCTAATGTCGAAGTGGTTGTATTCGCGCCAATTCTCCACACATGTGGTGTGTGTTAACCGAAATTGGGGGGAAAGATCTGGCGTCGGTTCTCGTTCTACGTGTGAGCGAGACCAACGCAGTACCGCGTCGACTCCACGCCAATTCAGCCGTGACTCTCCTTTGTGTGTGAGGGTGACCGAGAGTGTGCTTGACTTAATTAGTCGAAAGCTACTCTCGGTGTGAGTCTTTGCTTACGGCGACTGCGTGGAGGTTGTGGATTGTGCTGAGCCGCCACAACCACCCCCCCCCCCCCCACCCAGTGCCCGGCGCAGGTTGCGCTGGGAGTGCGATTTCTCTGCTGCAGTGTGGCTGTGGGGTGAGGGTGCGCGCTGCTTCCGGGTCGGGGCGGACGTGTGTAGTGGTTATGTGGGTGCCCTGTGGCTGGGCGGCCTCCTGAACAGGGGTCCCGGCTTGTGGTGTGGGCAGCTGGGGCTGGATCGGTTGGTCGGTGTGGGCCGACTCTGCCCTTTCCAGGTAGGCTGGTTTGACTTGGTCGGTTGAGACGGTTTTCTCCGGGCCATTGACGTCGATGATGATCGTTCTGTATTCCGTGCGTCGGATGACGCGGCGTGGGCCCGTGTAGGGCGCTTCGAGAGGTTTGCGGATGCTGTCGAGTCGTCTGAAGACATGGGTGCAAGTCTGCAGTTGCTTGTGGATGAACGGGTGCCCTGTGGTGTGCCGGGTTGCTGTGACAGGGCGGATGGCTTTGAAAAGCCGGCGTAGGCTCGCGACGAAGTTGGTTTTGTTTGCCTGTGTCGGTTCCGATGCGACGAATTTTCCGGGGATTCGAATGCTTGTGCCGTAGAGCATTTCGGCTGGGGAGGCTTCGAGATCCTCTTTGTACGCCGTCCTGAGGCCCAGCAAAACTGTGGGCAGCATCTTAGGGCGGCTTTGAGAGTTCGGTGGAATCTCTCCACCATTCCGTTGGACTGTGGGTGGTACGGCGTTGTGTGGATCATCTGCGCGCCGATGCATTTGGCGAGCTCTGTGACTAGCTCTGCCTCGAAATGTGGCCCCCTGTCTGACATGGTGTGAAGTGGAGTTCCGTAGTTACTGACCCAGTGGTCCATGAATGCCTTGGCGATTGCGGATGTTTTGATGTTGGGCAGGGGCACCGCCACTGGCCATTGCGAGAATCTATCGATGATGGTCATGCAGTACTGCATCCCTTGCATTAGTGGCATCTTGATGAGATCTATGTGCACGTGCTCGAAGCGATTGTCCGGCTCTTTGAATTTTCCCAGGGCCTCCCTGCTGTGGCGTCCTACCTTGGAGCGTGGGCAGTCCTCGCAGTGACGTGCCCAAGCGATGGCGTCCTTGCGAACACCGGGCCAGACGAATTTCCGCGCCAGTGCTTTGGCTGTTGCCCTGCCACTTGGGTGGGACAAGCTGTGAATGATGTTGAAGACCCGACGTCGCAGGGGCTCTGGGAGGTACGGTCGGATGATGTTTTCCTTTGTGTCGCAATAGATGTTGTGGCCGTCGATTGAGAGCAGCTGCAGTTGTAGGGCGGAGTCCATCAAGTGCGAAAGGTTTGGGTCGACGGCTTGCGCTTCGGCGATTATGTCCGCACTCAAGGTTGTGGGCATTGAGATTTCCAGCGCGCCTGGCTCAGTGCCCGTCTCGGTGGTAGGTGGCGCGCCAGTAGCGATGGCGGGTTCATCGGTCGGTGCGACGCTGTTTGTTGCGTGGTTGTCGGTGACTGTTGGCGGATTATCGGGGTGGGTCCTAGAAAGAGCGTCGGCTACTACGTTGTCTGCGCCTCGAGCATGCTCCAGTTTAGCGTTGAAACGCAGCACATACTCCAGGTGTCTGGCTTGGCGCGGTGATGCCTTGCGTGATCGCTGGGCCGGCGCGTAGACTAGGGGCTTGTGGTCGGTGAATATCGTGAATTCTCGGCCTTCGAGGATTCTCTCGAAGTGTTTTACCGCTGCGTATATTGCCAAAACCTCTCTGTCATAGGTGCTGTAGCGCTTTTGGGTATCCGAGAGCTTTTGGGAGAAGAAGCCTAGAGGTCGCCATGTGTGGTCAGGTTGTTGTTGCTGTAGCGCGGCCCCTATCGCGGTGTCGGAGGCGTCCGTTCTCAACGCTAAGTTCCTACCCGGGCGGAAGAAGGTGGTACAAGCTGCGTCGGCGATGGCCTGCTTGCACAGATGAAAGGCCCGGCCTGCTTCGGGCGTCCACGTTAGGGTTGCCCTTTTGGCAAGGCCCTTGAGTAGATCGTGTAGTGGTGCTTGTAGGTTGGTGGCATGCGGGACGCACCGCCGGTAGTAGCTCGTAATGCCGAGGAAACAACGGAGCTCTGTTGAAGTGGTTGGTTTGGGGAAGGTCCTGATGGCGTCCAACTTTGCCGAGGGTAATTGAAAGCCTTTCTTCGAAATTTGGTAACCCAAGTCGGTTACCTGGGGCTGGCCGATGGCGCATTTTTCGCCGTTGATGCACAGACCGGCTCCTCGGAGGGTGGTTAGCAGTTTACGCAGGTGTTCGAGGTATTGGTCGTGTCCGTCTGATACGACGAGAATGTCGTCAATGTATCCTCTGGCGAACTGCAGTTTGCGAAGAACGTGGTTGAGGGCCCGCTGCATTGACTGCAGTGCGCTCCTCAGACCTAGCGATGTGCCCACGAATTCGAAGAGCCCGAAGGGCCTTGTGACAGCCGTTTTTTCGATATCTTCCTCGGCGATTGGCACCTGATAGAATGCTTTGCGCAGGTCCACCGTCGAGAAGGTTGTTCCGTGGCTCTCCTCGGGCAAGTCCTCAATGACTGGGAGCGGGTAGCGATCCGGGATGGTGCACGCGTTGAGGCGGAGGTAGTCGCCTGTTACTCGGCAGGAGCCGTCTGAACTGCCGACCATGTGGAGTGGGCTTGCCCATTGGCTGGAGGAGGGCCGAACGATGCCCTTCTCGAGGAGGTCCGCGAAGGTCGCCTTGGCGGCCTCGAGCTTGTCGCCGCTCATCCTGCGTGGGCGTTCGAAGACCGGTGGGCCTGTGGTGCAGATGGCGTGCTTTACCTTTAGTCCGGGGATCTAGACGGGGCCGGCATTTGGGGTGAAAACGTCACGGAATTCTTCCAGTAATTTCGTGTATCGTTGTGCTGTTTTGTGATTGTCGAACGGGCCGCCAATAGTGGAGACTGAGTGCAGTGCTGTTGGGGCGATGGTGCCGCGTGACGCCACGTCGGTGAGTGGATCGGTTAGGCGTTTGTTTTTTATGTCGAACATAAGTCCGTATTTCGCCAGGAAGTCCGCCCCCAGGACGGCGTGGGGGACGTCGGCGATGATGATGTCGCATTCGAGGCGCCGTTGCAAACCCAGGTCCAGTGTGCGTCGTTGGTGTCCGTACGTGGATATGGGCGTCGAGTTAGCCGCGTACAGAATTCGGTCCTGTCTCCGGAGATTTTTAGCCCGTCGGGGTAGCAGCGATACGACCGAGCCCGTGTCGACGAGGAGCCTGATCTGGGAGAGCCGGTCGTGTAGGAGCAGGCGAGGCTCATGGTGGGGGCCCACCTCCGTTACCTCCATTCGAGGTGGGCGACTTAGTTTCCCGACCTCGCGAATGCGCAAGGTGGTCTACAGGTGCGCGCGTCGGCGCCGAATTCCCGATGATACCAGCACCATTGCTCCTGGATTCCGGTCTCGTATCTGTTGTGTGTCCTGTGTGCTGGCCTTGGTCTCGGGTGACTTTGCTGTTGTCGCCTGTTGGGGTTATCCAGGTTGGGTGACTGACTGCTGATGGTTAGCTGTACGACGGCCGCCTCCAGGGCGTCGATCCGCTGGGCGAGTGTGTCCTCAGACCTTTTCTTGTCGCCGACCGCCACGATGTTGTGGGGGTAAAGGGTAGATGTGCCGACGTACGGCATGTATTCCTATACCTCCCATCGGTCCGTGGGAAATGTTCATCTTTATTGAAGAATGTGTAATTGTAAACATTTATGGGACGCACGTCCACTTCCTGGTTGTACCGAATCCGATGCGCATATTGGACGACATCTCCTTCGAGTGGATAGATAAATAAACGATTGAAGTCTAATTCGAATAAGTGAGTTAAGACACCAAAGTAATCAATAAAAAAGATAACAGATAGCACTGCCGGCAAGCGTTTTAATTTATTGAAAATATTCACTAGAGACAACATTCCGATGCGGTCACACAACACATAACTCAGATAATATTTCTAATAATTACAATTACAACGTACTGGTTGAAACGACTTATTTCACCGTGTAGGATGTCCGCGGAAGAGCGTGTGCATGAGCATGCACACGCGGTGGCAATTGGCGGCACCACCTACCTTGATTAAACACGTTAATCGACTGACTTGAAAAGGGAAGAAATTGGATACAACCAAAAGAGAACATACTTCTGCTCTCTCATTGCCACGTTCTTCGATGTGTGGTAGGTTACATAGGTAATCTGATGATCGAAGAGAGCGGGACAATAAGAGAACAGAAACACGATGTACGATTATCCTAGGGGTGGATTTGGTTGTATGTGCATGAATCAATGTTGTTCTGAGCGGAACCCGTTGACCTGATTCGGTAGTATGGTGAGTTCAGTGTACATTGATCCATACGAAGACAGAACTGAGAAAGAGAGGGGAATTGAGCTGATGATATTCACCTGCAAAAAGAGAACATTGATCCCCAGCGAATGAAGTGTCTGGAGAAAAGCCGAAGTAACGCTAGGGAAATATTATCACGTGATTCAATCGAATGTGGTGATAAATCTCCCAAGCGGATCTGCAATGATACGACAACTTCGTCCGGCTGGATTTGGTTGTCGCTAATCTACATGGACACGAGTTGCCGTATGGCAAAAAAGGTAAGCTAAACTCATTTATGCATTGTCTGCGTGGTACAATGAGTTTAGCTATGTGTCCTTGGTGGAAACATGCTTTGCAGGTGAACAGGTAAGTAGGGGGAAATGGGGTTGATTTGACGCGCTGAAAGGCGGTCGGAATTAGGTAGGAAATGTTCGTTGGAATTGTGGGTTGTTTCTCACGTAGAATAGAGAAACCCCCCACAATGTCCTCCAGAGGATTGTCGAAGACCTCGTCCGCCGCGGAGATCAGGTCCTCCGTGGTTTGGGGCTTGAATATCCTCAATGTGTTTTGGGCGTTTTGCGGTAGGAGCGATCTCCATTTTACCAACAGCACCCCTTCGTCGATCCGCGTTCCGGCGAGAGCCTTCATTTTTCGCCACAGTTGGGACGGTTTCAGATCGCCGAGTTGGAGCTCTGTGAGCACTGTGTGGAGCCTCTTTTCTTCAGAGTCTGTTGTGCGACGTAGGATGCTTTCCTTAAGCATCCTGTATTTGCCCGCTACTGGTGGGCTTGCAAAGACGTCGGAAAGCTCGTCGATTGTAGTGGTGTCGAGTGCGCCCAAGACCAGGAAGAACTTTTGGGTGTCGTCCTCGATGCCATTCATTGTGAGCATTCCCTCAGCTTGAATGAACCACGCATGGGGGTGGTTGCGCCAGAAAGGTATTAATTTTACCTTTGGCATCGCGTCGATCCGATGGTGGGCAGTAGCGTCTAGGAGGGTACAGGTTTCGATGCTGCTGTCTTTGATCTTTCTTCCTCGAAGCTCCGTGTTGTCGTGTTTGTTGTTTTCTTTATTTTTGTCTTAAATGCAGTACACATTTAATCCACTTGTATCTTTGAACCGACAGGACTTCACAGGTTAAGAACAAATACACGCGTTTTAAAGTTTTGTTTAAAATTTCATACAGCGGATTTGATTTAATATGTGATTCGCTTTAATTTCGTTTTCTTTTTTTCGGGGTCACCATTTTGGGGTTACGATCCCCAAATCGTCCTTGTCGGATGGCTGCTAACGCTGAAGTCCCTGCGTGTTGATGCGGCAAATGTAGAATCCCCTATGTTGACTCGCACGTCTGGTCGTGGCGGCGGCTAATGTCGGAGTGGTTGTATTCGCGCCAATTGTCCACACATGTGGTGTGTGTCAACCGAAATTGGCGGAAAAGATCTGGCGTCGGTTCTCGTTCTACGTGTAGTAGTACCGCGTCGACTCCACGCCAATTCAGCCGTGACTCTCCTTTGTGTGGGAAGGTGGCCGAGGGTGTGCTTGACTTAATTAGTCGAAAGCTACTCTCGGCGTGAGTCTTTGCTTACGGCGACTGCGTGGAGGTTGTGGATTGTGCTGATCCGCCACAGATCTTCTATAAACGTAGATGACCTATATTGTTGGCACGATGCGTTTATCGCGCTATTATAAAAGAACGACACGAAAGAAAAACAAACGAAATGTTATGTATTATGGATATTTTAGGATATCCTTTTGTTGCACGATGCGTTTATAGCGATAAGAATAATGAATCACGAAACGACACAATAATAAGGAACGAACTGATATTGTTTGTATTATGGATATTTTAGAGTATCCTTTAATACCGAAAAGACGAAACGTACAGAAAAAAATACAAGGTTTAGTTTTATTACATTTATTCTGTACCGACAACGACACGATGTGGACTGTATAACTACAATAATTTTTGAAGAGAAAAAACCAGAAAGCAAATTGCTTTTATAGCGCTATAAGAGGGCAGTCCGGTTTTACATGTATGTGTACAATATTTAGGAAACTTAATGGGAATGAAACATTTTACATTAGTAATGGAATAGGCGGAGAATTTGCATCCACATGGTTTTGCATGCTGTTAAAACATGTGGAAAACAGTCGGTACAAAAATAATAACATTTTAATGAGGTAATTAAACAAGGTTACAGAATGCAGAGTGTCTAGAAGAGACCTGTACGAAATACAAAACAATGGATGGAATGAGAATGAATAAATTCTGGTTAACGCGTATCTTTGTAACGATAGATTAATGTCATCCTTTGCCCCGACTTGGGTTGTTGTTTAATTTGAATTTGTCTTCATAAAATAAGGAAAAACCTCAGCATGACGCGACAAATATATTAGGAGTAAGTTGATATAGAAATTTTAACTTGGTGTAAATGCTATTGAAAGATTTTCTAATACCTAAATGTAGTTTTCACATAAGCATATATATATAATACATATATAATAAAACTTCTCTCCCAATGGTCACGATCTTGGACAGCTTTCATTAAGTTTAACGTTCTCATAACCCGCGGTTTTTCGGTCATCTTCACTGCATTGCTCTGTATGTTTTATTGTAAATGACTTTTTCGCCCGGTTCCTCATCACTTTGTTTCAAACAATCGTTTTTCTACAAGCGGCAATGGACTGGTATGTTAATGATTCTAACCGTCACAACTATCATCTTTTCGCTATCGTTTGCAAAACAAGATAAATTTCCCATAGCATTGGCACTTGAGTTCGACCAATAAACACCATTACGGAAAAAATTTTTTTTCTTTTTTTTTAGGACCGAGAGTTTTTCGTTAAAAATTCTACCTCTAAGGTTTGTTGCAGTACAAAATGCACTCAATATTAAATTAATAAATATACGAAATGAGTGTACTCACGGTTTGCAGGATATAGTTGGTCGGCTGACTGGTTGTTTGCTGGATATCTTAGCTTTATCACCACAGAGATGGATCTGGTACTTTCCTTGCTATCGCTCGTTGAATATTTTATTCCTGTTTATTGAATACCGATCCGTAGAATTTGACGTATTGCAGTATTGTTGTGTCGTAGAAAAAATTTGAAAAACTGCAATTAAATTGTATTTTGTGGAGAGAAGAGCTATTCTTCTTTCAAGAAAAAAAAACCACACCACTTAGTTGTCTTCACTTTTATTTCAATATTTGATTTAAAAATTAACTTTACTTCTCATTTACAAATAGCAGTTTTCACTTTTGATTCAAATTGGTTTAAAAATTAACTTTGTGGCGTCTTTATCACACACACGATTAATGGTGAAGAACAATAGCACAGAAAAACAAGTCGAAAACAGCAAAGCACATCCGTTAAAGCCGTATGTCACAGCAATAACACCATTTCCACATTGGTTGAGTATACTTGAGTTTAAAAATTAAATTCGTAAACGCGGCAGTGCGTTGAGCTTTGGTTCTATCTTTTATTGATTGTAACTGTTATAGCGTCGGTTGTAATCACACGATCTTTACTATCATCGCAAAACGCCATAACTGGTGACCCCGACTTCATCTGTACGACGTAAGATACATTTTGTGTAGTTGCAACTTATACGTAAGATACATTTCCATGCACAAAAGGAACTCTACTACTACAATCACATGACTTCAAGAAGAGCACCGGCTCACTCGCCTGCTCTGACATTCTCTCGATCGCTCTCTCGCTCGCCCGCTCCTCATTCAAAAGTTGATCGTAACAAATGTTACTGGGAAGGGAGTGGTGTGACGTTTCTATTAGATATACACACGATTAATAGTGAAGAACCACACCTTCGAAAAGGCAAGTCGAAAAATCAAAGCACATCCGTTAAAGTCGTATACCATACCAATAACATCATTTCCACATTAGTTGAGTATATTTGAGTTTAGAAATTAAATTCGTACACGCAGCAATGGCCTGATGCGTTAAGATTTGGTTCTTTTTAGTGATTCTAACCGTTATAGTGTCGGTTAGAATCATACGCTCTTCACTGTCGTCGCAAAACGCTACGGCTTTACTTCTCATTTACAAATTGCAGTTCACTTTTGATTCAAATTATAGTTTCTAAATTAACTTTACTTCTAATTTAGTTCCTTCGAGTCTTAGACAACGATTCTTAAAATCCGACTATTGTATCAAACCAACGGTGCGATCGCCGTTATCCTGATAAAGGCAGTGGTTGATCTTGAGTTTTAACTTAGATCTCACCACAGGTTTTTTTTTTTTTTGTGGTTTCGATAGGAAGATGGAAATCTTCAAAAGATACCTCTGGACCAATCCAGAGGCATGCCGGGTTTTTACCGACTAAAACCACCCCCCGCCAGGCTCATATTCCCGTTAATTCCCGCGGAACTTTCTGTTAGATATTCCATCGCGGGGCGGGACAGAGTTTACCTGCTCCTCCGCTCGTCGCGTCGCAACTGCTGCATGATTTCAATACAATTTGTTACAGACCATGCCTGTTTTGAACTAAGCATGGATTCTATTCCTCCTCCCGTAGTTATTGTTCGTCTCATATGTCTCTCCAAAATCGTTCGTGCGATCTCGAATCTCACGCACTGTGTGAGCACGTGTTCCGCATTTTCTATTTTGCCTTCGCAATACCAGCAGTATGGGTGATTCGCATGCTTATACTTGTGAAAGTATTGCCGAAAGCATCCATGTCCTGATATTAGCTGACTCAGGTGGTAATTCAGCTCGCCATGTTTTCTTTTCACCCATGTTTTTATATCAGGTATCATGGTGTGGGTCCATATTCCTTTGGTGGAAGAATCCCACCTTCGTTGCCATTCTCTTAGGCTTGAGAGCTCTAATTGGGGCCGCATTCTCCGACGATTGTCTTGGGAGACCTTATGCAATGCAGCGTTTTCTTTAGCTGCAGTGTCAGGTGGCGTCCTCCCGGCCAAAATATTTATAGCATCTTCGGATACCGTTCGGAATGCACAACACACTCTTAGTGACGCCAGCCTATGTGCGGAGTTCCCTCCCCTCATGTACGACTTATACTGTGCAGCTCCTGCCCATATGTGAGCTGCATACATTATAACGGAGGTGTTGACACTGGTTATGAGTTTCCTTATGGAGGATCTCGCTCCAACATTGGGTAGCAGTCTCGCTAAAACTTTGCATACTTTTGCGTTTTTTTCACTCGTTTTCTTCAGGTGTTCCTTGAAGCTCAACCTGTTGTCGAGTATAACACCAAGATATTTAATATATGGACTGGATCTGATTATTTGTCCTTCTATTTCCAAATCAAGGTGTTCAACTTTCTTGCGGCTGCTTATTAAAACTGCTTCCGTCTTATGTCCAGCTAGTTTCAGTCCACATATATCTAGCCAGCATTTAATGCTCTGGATTCAAATCTGAATTGGGTAAAGTGAAAAGCGAATATTGTGCACCTCTATAGTATATTGCCGGAAGTCCAATTTTCAATACATAAAACTTACCCGGTGATGAACCAATTACTGTGTATTTGTGTTTTTTTTTTTTTGCTATTTTTTCAGTTTTTCACACTCTGGTTTTTCACTCACTTTTTTGTTTTTTCTCAAATTTTCACTTTCTAGTTTTTTTTTTCTTTTTTCACGGTCACTTATCACTTACCACTTTATCGTTTATTATGTTATGTTTTAATTGTTTTTTTTCCTTTTTTTTAACCAAATTTCTCTTTTTTACGTATGTCACTTTCGATTGAAAAACAAACATGTCCTCCCTTTTGTGTCTCAGGTATCAGTTTATTTTTGTAACTGAGCATTTGTATGCCCCTGTTGTAACATACGTTCAATGTTTTACATTTGTTAAAACACCATGCACGAGTTATTTTCCTTGGCCCCTGGTGAGGAAAAAACAAAAAAACCTTTTTCAAGACTATGTCTTTATTTTCCAGTTGAGTTCCACTTACGAACTAGTTTTCATATATATATATATATATATATATATATAAATATATATATATATATATATATATATATATATATAAATATATATATATATATATATATATATATATATATGTATATATATACACATATATATATATATATATATAAATTTTTTTTTTTTTTTTTTTTTAACTATTTATTAACCATAATTTGAATTTGTATATTTAAGTGATACAGTGACTTAAAATTAATTTTGTAACAACTGTTTACTTGTTATTATTATAATTATCCAAACAACGTTTTAAGAGTTACAGGATAGATGTGTGTTTCTACATTTAGTAGTGTTTCGTCTTCCTGGAAAAGGTCAGAAAACCAGGAATTTCTTATTTCTACTTTACTTAATCTAAACCTAACCTGAATTATAAATATAACTTAACCTAACTTAGTCTGATTATTATAAAATGAGCTATCAATAAAACAAAGTTTTATAATTAAGGGGTCATAAGAATTTCAGGAAGTGGAGTGAGGTCAGTTATCGGTTAGAGGTAGAGTATTTCTTTCCGGTTGTTCGTTGGAAAAACATAGAATGTTGGAAAATATGGGTATATTCAAAGGGTTACTTATTGACTTACCCCGTAGTTTCCCTATCTTCATTAGCTATGGTGTATTTTTTTTATTCGCTGAATGGAGTTGTTATCCCTGGCTTGATTTCTCTATTAATAACACTTTATTTCCTTAATTTTATCGTCCCCTTCGCTGGACATTGTCCCTTTGATAAGTCCTTGCATCGACTTTCCGAATGTTGGAATAATTATTCTTGGTGTGTTTTTTTCAGTTAAACACTCCGCAGTGGTGGCCCGTCTCACTATCAAACGGTTGACAGGGTCGCCAGTTATTTTCCTTGTCCCGTGGGGAGGAAAAAACTAAAAACCTTTTTCAAGACTATGTCTTCAAGTTCGGGTTCAGTTCCACTTACGAACTAGTTTTTATTTACAAAATCTTAATCTATTTATACTGGCCTAGGTTGATAAGGTTAGCCATGCATTTATCTTAGAATTTCTGACTCATCCATCAGTGAGAATATTTTTTTATCATCTATGTTTCTATGGGAAAGTATAATGATTCATGAAGAAATGAATTCTTGAGATTAGAATGTTTGCCATATGTCTATTCCTATGGAAACGTGACTTATGGAGAGATGAGCCGTTAACTCACGCATTGCCGCAGCAACAGCATTAAAGCAATCCATTGACCACTCGCGAATTATCAAATGATAACATCATAAGACAAAGCAAAACAAAACAAACCTGTCATTGCAACTGATTTGGATCCTACAAGCATACAACGCTTGTACAGTTGTAGAATCAATAAACCGACACAAATCTTCCCAATCGTTGAAGCGGCCATTCCTCTTCATCCTGGTTCTCATCGATCATATACAATATCATCGAAAGTATACGATGGGATTCTGAACTTTAGTACGCTATATTGATACCCGAATGCGACCCTCATCAACCGCGCGCATGATCCTGTAACTTTGTCCCAGCTGCAGGTGTTGTGATCTTTGATCAGCACATCTAATCTAAATATTGTTTGATCACAGCACGTTGGATCCGAAGAAACTAAAAACGCACTAGTGTTGTTTTCTTGTTTAAATGTTCTTTTTATTTAACTTATTTTCCGATCTATTTTTGCTAATTCTCCAACTTGCCGTGGACTTTTATTAGTAAAACACAAATGTCATTATATTTGGTGATCACAACGTAAACGAAAATCTCTGTACAAAAAAATAACACTTTGTGTGGACAACAATTGAATTTTGAATATTTGTTTATAAAATAAGCTCACGCACACGCTCACATTTGACGGTGATATTTTGTTAAATTCTTATTAAATACACATGATTCTTTGCTGATGTACTCCTTCAAGTTCTTTCAGAATCGTCTAATATATTGCAACAAATTTCACTACATTGAAAATCGACTTTACCGCCTCATGAGACAGAAGGAAAACTCGACTGAAGAGCCGCACGTAAAACTCGCAGTCAAAAAACGTGTGTGTACGCACCCCGGTGGTTAAAACTCGACTCTATTAACGCTCGAGGGTGTGCACACTCCCGTGCGCACACTGTGGTGGTTGGATTTCGACTGACTTTAGCAGATTATCTAGGGACTCTCTTTCACCACACGATCAACAAATCTTGATCGCACACTCATCCGAATTCTCCCATTTCCCCGCCCATTAAGCTGAAAAAACTCATGCGAATTTACCCACAGTCAATAAACTTAGGGAGAATGGGAAAACTACAACGGAGAGCCTGACGATTTGAGGGTTGATTTGCTTTCGCTTGCAACGATAGCGAAACCAAGAAGGTGACCGCATGACCCCATTTCGTATTTAATTGCTCTCAGAGTGCAGAACCAAAATGCACTCCGGGAGAGGAAATGGGGTGGGTAGAAAAAGTATATTTTTCGGACTATTCACCTGACCCAGAGTTTATTGATCCCCAGCGAATAGCCGTGTCTGGCGCAGGTCAACGGGACGCCGCGGGGGTACCTTTAACAGGTGGAATAGGCCGGCAAATGGGATTGGAGTTGACGTTGTGTGCGGACAGCGGGCGAAATTGTGGTTGAAATTGTGGGTTGGTTCTCATCGTAATATAGAGAACCCCCACAGAGTCAAATCGTATCGCGACTTGTCATGTGAGAGATTTGCCTATTTGTTGCTTTTAGTGTGGTCACGTAGACTAGTGGTCATGTTTTGAGTCGTGTTGTTCGCGATGATTGTGGATCAAGACGCGCTTCTGGAAAGGATTCTGTGGTCTGTGAGATCAAGTGTTGTGTTCACCGACGTGTGCGCGGATATAATTCCCAGGCCTACAGAGCGGGTGAAATGTGAATCGGTCTAGAAAATGAGATGCACCAAGATACTAGAACTATTCGGATTCCATGCAGATTTGAACCAATCAGATTCGTCTGGCGGCATGTGGCGACCGTGAATCCCTAATAAGCCAGTGTATGTGATGTTGCGGTGTTGGTGACACATCAACCCGTGAAACAAGGACAACCTAACTGCTGTTTAATAAGGCCCTTCAGGGCCATTCCTTGGAAAATCCATTTTACGGAAAGGATCAGTTCTGAAAGTTCTCCAAGATTACATTCCCACTATGAACCATTGGTCAGGTTTGTAAACGAATTTGGTAAGTTTTAAATTTAATTTCTTAATACGTATCATTGTACAGCCCGTATTGTGGGGCCATGTCGCAATCTAGAGCAGCTGCCGATTTGTACACCTAAATACGTCCTTTCGCTCCAATATACTGCAGAAGTCATAAGTGTAAAATAATAATGAATTGCGATGTGATTTTGCAGAAAAGGAGCTGCAGTATTGATTCCTTGCTCGGTTCGTTATATGAATTGTTTTAAAGGGTATTTTTTTACAGGATCTGTGTAGGCAGTTTGTGTCCTGTTCATTGTGGTTTGTAGACAAACAAATATCAATATTTATTCGAAGGTGCACATTTCTGCTGAAGTTAATATTTTAATTGGGGAATCGTCTCCGGAGAGAACAATAGTCTATTAGATAGTACAATTCTGATAGATTACATTTCATTCGAGAATGTTGACCGTTGAACGAAAAACATCGTTTGTCGCTCGTCAACGAAAAATAAATAAAATTATTATTCGCGTAAACGTGCGTGTGTCTGTGTGTGTGTGTGTGTGTGTATTCCGCAGTACCAAACTGATCCGGTAAACATCGTTAAACATAATTAAAAAACAATTAGAGCCGATACGCGTTGTACGAAGTATATCTCAGAAGGGGTGAGCTCATCCTATAAAAAATTGAATATAAATAATTGTGACGATAATATAAAAATCGAACGTGTGAAACGTGTTTACTTGCGAGCGTGCGAACATCGTGGGTGTGTGCGCGAGTCCACAATCTATTTGTCCTTCACGCAATAAAAGAAACAACGAAAAAAAAGGAGACCTATAAAAAATTGAATATAAATAATTGTGACGATAATATAAAAATCGAACGTGTGAAACGTGTTTACGTGCGAGCGTGCGAACATCATGGGTGTGTGCGCGAGTTCACAATCTATTTGTCCTTCACGCAATAAAAGAAACAACGAAAATAAAAAAAAAAAAGGAAAATAGTGAACACGTGGTTTATGGACGTAAATCAAAAATGCAAAATGGCAGAAAAGAAACAAGCCATTGAAATGCTAAAACCAAAGTCCGCGTTAATAAAATGCCCTGCGAGCTCCACACCGACACGAGCGACAACAAACGTCAACAACCCAAACGAGGCAACAATAGACTTTCCCGAAAAAGGCAAAAAATGGAAGCGGACAACTCATTCCCCCTGGTTCCATAAAATGACGGCAAAGTAACAAATAACAGGTTTGCATGTTTAGCGACTACCGCGACTGAAGACGAGGAGAAGGAAACCAGCGACCTTGAAGCAAGGCTAGCCCGAGCAAGGGCACAATTAGCCGAGAAGCGTCGCAGAAAAACGGAATTGTCTGAAAAGGAGCAGCTAATGGCGAAACAACAGCAGCAGAAACAACAGTAACAATGTGCACAACAAAACACTAACAAGCAAAAAGAATGTCCACCACAACAGATAACGCAACAACAACCACAACAAGAGCAACAGGCAGTAAAAAATAAAACGAAGATGCTACCCATCAACATTACAGATATGGATTGTAACCAACTGGTAAGTCTATGTAAGCTTTCTATTGGGGAGGATTTTTCAATTAAAAGACTGACAGGGAACAGGTTTGCCATACAGTCAAATTCGGTTGAGAACTTCGAAAAAATGAAAAATGTGCTAAAAAGGGCCACAGCGGAATTTTACACGTATACCCCGAAAGAAATACAGCATATAACGGTTCTACTAAAAGGCGTCGACCCTGAAACAGAACCAGAAGGTCTATTACAAACGCTACGAGAGCTTAACTGTAATGATATTGAGTTTATCGCGGTAAAACCTTTCAATACAGCTAGGGCTAGACGAGAGAATCGTAAATTACTATTCTACCTGGTGCTGCTGGGCGCCGGTAGCAAAATTGGTGGACTTAGGAAAAGCACTTTCCTGAACCATCAAATTGTCACATGGGACAGATTGAAAAAATACAGAGATATAACCCAGTGTCTTCGCTGCCAAAGGTTCGGGCACTCAGCAGCAAACTGCGAAATGCAGTATCGATGCGTAAGATGCGGACAGGACCACAGTGCAGAACAATGCACGTTAGGTGAAGAAAGGGTAGATGACAGATCTCTTCTAAAGTGTGCAGTCTGTAAGAGTGAGGGACACCCCGCTAATTATCGAGGCTGTTCTAAATTCCGCGAACTACAGGAAAAAAAAATTCACAGGAACAAAATATAGAACGCCCGATAGTTCAAGCCCGACCAGCACTAAATGTAACACCCCAGTTCCCGTATGCTCAAGTAACAGCTGGTAGGAGAAACACGCCACAACCCACCACACGGGTACCGCCGCAACATACTGTGCCTCCAGAAACAGTAACACTAGCAAATGTGCTCACGACCTTGCTCGCTATTCAGACGCAGATAACACAAATGCAAAAACAAATAAAGGACCAGGACACTAGAGTAGACTGGGTCTATTCGCAGTTGTCTAGCAAGCCGTCAATATAAACCCCCGAACAGAAAGTACAGTTAAGGCTTTAGTCGTGAATGTAAATTCACTTATCAGAATCGAGAGAAGAGCCGCTCTCTTTAAATTGTTGCAAGACGAAAGTCCTGGCGTGCTTCTGGCTAGCGAAACTAAGCTGATTCAGAGGCATAAACTATGTCACACAAACTACGACATCATACGAAGAGACCGGCCCAACTCCACACAAGGAGGAGGGGTGCAATCTTTGTTAAAAAAGAACGTCAACATAAGGTAATATATAGTGGTGGGATGCGCAGATTTCAGGTGCTTAAAGCGTGCATTATCCGCATACCCCTCCGACAAGGTAGGGGGATGTATATGATATCTGCCTACGCACCAGAAGCATCTCAACAAAATCTATTTATAGTGGAGCTAGAGACTCTTTTCCAATGCTTACACCTTTACTCGGAAGGGAACTATTACATCGTAGGTGGCGATTTGAATGCTAAACATCCAAATTGGGGAAATAGCATATCCAACACGAGAGAAAATCAACTAGCTGGTTGGCTAGATCAACACCACATTGAATATAAGGCTGACCTGCTAGCTACAGAATATTCTTCTTTCCCTAGAGGGGGATCGTTCCTCGATATTATGCTTATTGACAGATGACTTAAACCTACACATACTAACAAACAAAATATAAACTGGTTACGCACAATTGAGTATAACAGCGACCATTGTGCATTATCAATCGTGATAAAAACACCAAGCGACGTTGTGGAACTCAGTGAATGTATGATACCGCAAACCTATAACTATGGGGGTATGTGATGAACGCGTCTCACGAGATCCTTAACAAGAGAAATTCGCTTAAAATATATTAACCCTCCTACCAACAGAAACATATCCAACGATGACATCGACAAATACACACAAAAAATGGACGAAACCATAAAACAAACTATGGACAAAACAATACCAAATACACCTACGGACAACATGAACATGTACCGAAACGCCACAATCAACGCACTCCACAGAAAAAAAAGTAGACTTCTGTCTCAATTAAAACTACGGTACAGACGATTTATTGATAGGCACGACCAGGAGATAATATCACTGAAGTCTAGATTAAAAAATCCCCAACACCTGATAAAAGCTAGCCTATAGTTGGCATCGGCAAATTTGTATTGGAACAACAAAGTTCGGGCGGTAAAATCCAACAACCCTAGTATGTTCCCGCAAATTAATAAAATATTTAGACGGAGTAGTGAAAACGAGGTTCAGTGTCTCCAAATACCACGAACTGACGAAAACCAACGAATGCTGACAAATATAGGCCATCCTAAATGATGAACTTTTTGTCTTTGAAGATCCCTTGGAAAAAAGTGAATGTTGTAGGGGCCGTCTTTCAAGAATTGTACAAGCCAAATGAAGCAATTCGCCGCAACCATGACTTGCAGGATAAACTTCTACTGAATTATCGTCATCTTCGAAATGACATTTCACAGTGGCGATCAGAAAACCATGGTTTTATCGAATTCAGTAATGAAAATTTGGCAAACGCCGAGATCACTGTCGAAAGCGCTAACAGCCTTTTGATCACTAGTGAAAACATCCATGGCGTCTTTGCATCATTAAGACACAAAAAATCTGTTGGAATAGATGGAGTACCCAATATAGTATAACGTTTGAAATAAGTCATGATTGTGTGTGAAGTTCTGTTTACTACGGGAAGAGTGTGCTGTGTGTACAGATCACGCCGTAGTCACCAATTATAGCGTTTGAAATAATAGTGAAGAAGAACGTGTGATTCGAACTGACGCTATGACAGTTTGAATCACCAAAAATTGAACCTAAGCGTTACCCATCAGGCTACTGGCCGATTTTAGAATTCGATTTTCAAACTCGACTATACTCCACTGATGTAAATTGTTATGTTATCGCTATGGTATACAGCTCTGATGTATTTTCTTATTCGATTTTCTTTCGGTGTTCTTCACTATTTTGCTTGTGAATTGTGTGTGTATCTGTTAGAGACGCCACAATAGTACTTAAACATCTTCCTCCAATCGCAATGGATATATATGCAGTCTTGTTTAACAACACTCTGAGCAACGCACACTATCTAGGATGTTGAAAAACTGCCATCACCCAACCGTTACATTATCCGCATACACCTCCGACAAGGTAGGGGGATGTATATGATATCTGCCTACGCACCAGAAGCATCTCAACAAAATCTATTTATAGTGGAGCTAGAGACTCTTTTCCAATGCTTACACCTTTACTCGGAAGGGAACTATTACATCGTAGGTGGCGATTTGAATGCTAAACATCCAAATTGGGGAAATAGCATATCCAACACGAGAGAAAATCAACTAGCTGGTTGGCTAGATCAACACCACATTGAATATAAGGCTGACCTGCTAGCTACAGAATATTCTTCTTTCCCTAGAGGGGGATCGTTCCTCGATATTATGCTTATTGACAGATGACTTAAACCTACACATACTAACAAACAAAATATAAACTGGTTACGCACAATTGAGTATAACAGCGACCATTGTGCATTATCAATCGTGATAAAAACACCAAGCGACGTTGTGGAACTCAGTGAATGTATGATACCGCAAACCTATAACTATCGGGGTATGTGATGAACGCGTCTCACGAGATCCTTAACAAGAGAAATTCGCTTAAAATATATTAACCCTCCTACCAACAGAAACATATCCAACGATGACATCGACAAATACATACAAAAAATGGACGAAACCATAAAACAAACTATGGACAAAACAATACCAAATACACCTACGGACAACATGAACATGTACCGAAACGCCACAATCAACGCACTCCACAGAAAAAAAACTAGACTTCTGTCTCAATTAAAACTACGGTACAGACGATTTATTGATAAGCACGACCAGGAGATAATATCACTGAAGTCTAGATTAAAAAATCCCCAACACCTGATAAAAGCTAGCCTATAGTTGGCATCGGCAAATTTGTATTGGAACAACAAAGTTCGGGCGGTAAAATCCAACAACCCTAGTATGTTCCCGCAAATTAATAAAATATTTAGACGGAGTAGTGAAAACGAGGTTCAGTGTCTCCAAATACCACGAACTGACGAAAACCAACGAATGCTGACAAATATAGGCCATCCTAAATGATGAACTTTTTGTCTTTGAAGATCCCTTGGAAAAAGTGAATGTTGTAGGGGCCGTCTTTCAAGAATTGTACAAGCCAAATGAAGCAATTCGCCGCAACCATGACTTGGAGGATAAACTTCTACTGAATTATCGTCATCTTCGAAATGACATTTCACAGTGGCGATCAGAAAACCATGGTTTTATCGAATTCAGTAATGAAAATTTGGCAAACGCCGAGATCACTGTCGAAAGCGCTAACAGCCTTTTGATCACTAGTGAAAACATCCATGGCGTCTTTGCATCATTAAGACACAAAAAATCTGTTGGAATAGATGGAGTACCCAATATAGTATAACGTTTGAAATAAGTCATGATTGTGTGTGAAGTTCTGTTTACTACGGGAAGAGTGTGCTGTGTGTACAGATCACGCCGTAGTCACCAATTATAGCGTTTGAAATAATAGTGAAGAAGAACGTGTGATTCGAACTGACGCTATGACAGTTTGAATCACCAAAAATTGAACCTAAGCGTTACCCATCAGGCTACTGGCCGATTTTAGAATTCGATTTTCAAACTCGACTATACTCCACTGATGTAAATTGTTATGTTATCGCTATGGTATACAGCTCTGATGTATTTTCTTATTCGATTTTCTTTCGGTGTTCTTCACTATTTTGCTTGTGAATTGTGTGTGTATCTGTTAGAGACGCCACAATAGTACTCAAACATCTTCCTCCAATCGCAATGGATATATATGCAGTCTTGTTTAACAACACTCTGAGCAACGCACACTATCTAGGATGTTGAAAAACTGCCATTACCCAACCGTTACCAAAAAAAGGGAAAGACAAAACAAACCCAAAAAATCTGCGATCAATCAGTCTCTTACCGAGTATCAGTAAAGTATTCGAGAAGGTTCTAAACAAGGCTCTACATAAATGGGTTGAGGACAATAACATTATTCCAAATAACCAGTTTGGTTTTAAAGCTGGTCATGAAACCACACATACCGCAGCTAAACTGGTTTCAAACATTCAGTGGCATAAAAATCTGAAACAGTGCACAGGTGCCTGTTTCATTGACTTGGAGAGGGCCTTAGACACCGTTTGGCTAGAAGGGTTATACTTCAAGCTAATGAGACTAGGCTTTCATAAACCACTACTGTATATACTATACGACATGTTGAATGAAAGGAAATTCGTCGTCAAAAGTGGCAATGTGATCTCTAACATTACTTACAAAATAAAAAACGGTCTGCAACAGAGGGCGGTGTTATCTCCGATCCTTTTTAATATTTACACTAGCGACTTGATAAGGTCTCTTTATCAGGCTATTGCGTATGCAGACGATCTGATAATATATAGAACAGCACCAAAAATTGAAATCATGGGGATTTCAATGATGTTCAGTGATAGTGCGACAACTGGAAACTCAAAATCAATATTCAGAAGTGTGAAACCATCACCTTTAGAACACTAGTGGCTGAAGCTACCAGAGACACCCGGAAAAACTGGCGAAAGCTAGCTATTATGGGACCACACCAACAAACACTGGAAACCAAAAATGTAGTCAAATACTTAGGCGGAGGCTGGCCAGGGCAAAGAAAGCTTATGCTATGACAAGAAGACTGTTTCATAGTAGTCAATTTGACAGCAGAGTTGGAGTTATATGCTACATGGCTCTTATCAGACCCATAATCATATATGGATGCCCAGTGTGGTTTAATGTGGGACTTAGCTTAATGGAAAAGATTCGGATTTTTGAGAGACAATGCCTCAGGACGTGTCTTAACTTACATCGGACTCCTGAATCCGTTCACAAAAAATACTATCCCAATGAAGCGTTGTACAGTGGGGCCAATATAAACAGAGTGGATAACTTTATAATCAAGCTGATCCGAGGGCATCTTGCGAGATCAATGAGCTCCCCGAACGATTTAATTTTTGGTGCATATTACCCAAACAATATGTATTATGAGGGGGTACGTCGCAATGGCTTTATTCCACCAGAAGCATTCCTTAGTCTTGACATGAACGGCCTCATACAAAATGAATCCGCTATACCGTTGATTTATCAAGTGCGTCAGTCGGGTATAGATAAACGAATATATTATAATCGAGAGGTTGCGCACACTAATGAAGAGCCCCTGCAGCTCAGAACGGCAGTAGCACAAAAAGACCGAAAAGACACGAATAAGCAACACCAGAGATTTTGGTGGCTGAGTGGCAATTAAAAACCTGTTCCATATAAAACTGGCAAGAAAAGGGAAGTAATAGTAATAATAATAATAACAAAAGCCCAACAAACAACGGAAAGCTTACATAGATTACGCATTTCGAAAATTTAGTTTTGATGTTAGGTTTAGAATAGTTATGTTAAGTTAAAAAAAAAAAAAAATTATTTTAGTATTTAAGTTAGATATAAAGTAAAAACAATAACAAAAACAAAGTTTTTTCTGTCCTTCATTTTCTTTGTATCTAATTAAGTTCTTTAAAATTCATATAAACAAAATAATCATAATGTCGAAAGACAAATTTTCATGCTTTAAGCGTATGCATGTAACTTAGAGAGTCTGTATGCGACCAGTAAGTTAGGAAATAAGATAACATAAGCTAGAGTTTAATCATTTTTGTCTAGCGAGTAAGTAAATTATAATAATAGGAAGAAATGAAAAATGAAAAAATGGTCCAAGAAATTGGTTTTAGGTGAGGAAATAACAGGGATGTCCATTTCCATGTTATCGACTCCAGACTTGTCATCCTCACATGTATAGCAAGTGCGTATTCTAACTTCCCGTTGGAGAATTACCTCTGTCCTATCGGAGTTATCTATAAAATATAGACTCACAGTTTTATTGAGGATCATGGACTTGGCTCTACAAATAAAAGTAAACAGAGGAGGAAGGTTGTTGATCAGTCAGCGAGGTGGTTGAGTTGAAAGTTATCGTTGATTAAGATTTTCCACGGTCAAAGGGATAGAGTGTAATAAATTATCTAATAATTAGATAAATAAGCTAGAATTTAAGCATTTTTCGTCTAGCCTATGATGTGCATTCTAAGATATACAACGACAATTAAAGAATGTTGCAGAAATGAAAAATGAATGTGACCCCGATGTTTGACGTTACTGGTTTCTTAGGAGCAGAGGTTTGGTGTGGTCCCGGGTGTGTTTTCCTCTGGGACTCCCTCTGCTAGTGTGGTGGCCTATTCTGTGGTGGAGGTCCAGGATTGCATTGTGGCGGTACGAGCAGGGCACGGCAATCCTTAATGTAGTGTGGCTATCGCATTGCCCTGTAGTTGCAGGGTTTTGGGTCCACGAATTCCTTCAGTTCGGCCAGTTCGTTCGGTAGCTTTATTACGGCCGGGAATTCACAGTGCTCACTGCCGTGCTCAATTGTCCGTAAACAGTTTCTCTTATATCTGTTGATGTTTAATAGTCTCAGCCGTGTGTCAATAAGCATGCTATCTAGATAGGATCTACCTCTAGGTAAGAATAGATATTTTGTTGCTAGAAAGTCAGTTTATGTTGGATTTTATAGTGGGTAGGGAACACCAGAGAACTCGCCAATTGTAGAAAAGAATTGTGTGTTCCTTTACTGTTGGACATACAATTTCCCCAATCTTTATGTTTGGCGTTCATGTCTCCACTTATAATAAAGTAGTTTTTATCCAGTTGAAGTTTCGAGATTCGAAAGAGAGTCTAAAGTTCTGCTATAAAGAGATTATACTGATGTTCCTCGGGTGCATAAACCGATATCGCCTACACGCCCCTTCCTTGTTGAAGCAGTATGCGTACGATGGATGCTTCAAGCACCCGGAACCTGTGCACTCTCCACTATATATAACTTTTTGTTGGAGAATTTTTCTAATAAAGATGACGACACCTCCCCCTTGTGAGAACTTAGGTCGGGCTCTCCGTATAATATCATCGTTTCTGTGTCAAATGTTATGCCTCTGATTTAACTTAGTTTCCCCAGCCAAAAGCACATCCGGGTTTTCGTCTTGGAACAGGTTAAAAAGAGTGGTCCTTCTCTCGGTCCTTATAAGTGAATTTAAATTCACGACAAGAGTTTTAATTGATCTATTGGTTGGAAGGTTTATATCGACTTTTTATTTAGACTGGGCAAGTGCGAGTAGATCTCGTTTATTTGACGATGCAGCTGTGTCATATGTCTTTGTAGATTAAGCAAGATTTTGTGATGTTGTTTCAGTCTGCGCCGAGGTATTTGCGGGTATCAGTGTTGGAGCCTGTATTGAGTTTCCCCCACTTCTGCTATTTGTGCGTAAGGCCGCTGAGGGGTTACAGTTAATGATCTTGTGCGATTTGTCGATAGTTAGTGGGGTGTCCCTCGTTCCAACATACTGCAGAATTTAAAAGGGTTTTGTCTTCCACCCTTTCTTTACCTAAAGTGATTTTTTTTTTTTTTTTTTTTTTAATATATCATTTTTTTTTCTTCTTATTATTATAATTTACTTACTTGCTAGACAAAAATGATTAAACTCTAGCTTATGTTATCTTATTTCTTAACTTACTGGTCCCTTGCGGACTCTCTAAGTTACATGCATACGCTTAACGCATGAAAATTTGTCTTTCAACATTATGGTTATTTTGTTTACATGCATTTTTAGGGAACTTAATTGGATACAAAGAAAATGAAGAAAAGAAAAAACTTTGTTATTGTTTTTACCTTATATCTAACTTAAATACTACACTATCTATAATTTTTTTTTTTTTTAACTTAACTCTATTCTAAACCCAACATCAAAACTAAATTTTTGAAATGCTAAATCTATGTAAGCTTTCCGTTGTTTGTCGGTTTTTTTTTAATTATTATTATTATTATTGCTTTAGTTTTATAAGGAAACAGGCTTTTAATTGCCACTCAGCCACCAAAATCTTTGGTGTTGCTTATTCGTGTCTTTTCGGTCTTTTTGTGCTACTGCCGTTCTGAGCTGCAGGGGCTCTTCATGAGTGTGCGCAACCTCTCGATTATAATATATTCGTTTATCTATACCCGACTGACGCACTTGATAAATCAACGGTATAGCGGATTCATTTTGTATGAGGCCGTTCATGTCAAGACTAAGGAATGCTTCTGGTGGAATAAAGCCATTGCGACGTACCCCCTCATAATACATATTGTTTGGGTAATATGCACCAAAAATTAAATCGTTCGGGGAGCTCATTGATCTCGCAAGATGCCCTCGGATCAGCTTGATCATAAAGTTATCCACTCTGTTTATATTGGCCCCACTGTACAACGCTTCATTGGGATAATATTTTTTGTGATCATATTCAGGAGTCCGATATAAGTTAAAACATATCCTGAGCCATTGCCTCTCAAAAATCCGAATCTTTTCCATTAAGCTAGGTCCCACATTAAACCACACTGGACATCCATATATGATCATCGGTCTGATAAGAGCCATGTAGCATATAACTTTAACTCTGCTGTCAAGTTGACTACTATGAAACAGTCTTCTTGTCATAGCGTAAGCTTTCTTTGCCCTGACCAGGGCAGCTTCCGCATGTTTGTTAAAATATAGATACTGATCCAACCAGATGCCTAAATATTTGACTACAGTTTTGGTTTCCAATGTTTGTTGGTGTGGTCCCATAATAGCTAGCTTTCGCCAGTTTTTCCTGGTATCTCTGATAGCTTCAGCCAGTGGTGTTCTAAAGAGGATGGTTTCACACTTCTGGATATTGATTTTGAGTTTCCAGATGTCGCAGTATCGCCGAACATCATTGAAATCCCCTTGTAATAATCCGTTAATGATTTCAATTTTTGGTGCTTCAAAGTGCACTCTTCTGCAGCAAGGATGCTGCATTTCACAGTTCGCCGCTGAATGGCCGAACCGTTGGCAGCGGACATATTGAAATATGTTTCTGCCATTTTTTTTAGTTTCTTCCATGTTACACTTTGGTGCCCCAGGACTTTTATTTTCCCTAGACTACCAATTTCACTACTTGGGGTTAACTGTACAAGAAAGAAGGGTAGTTTCCGGATCTCCATTTTGGACCTGGTTGTGGTGAAGTGTTTGACCACACTAACGTCACCAACGTTATATGTGTGAATGACATGCCTATTGCCTCCCATTATTTTGATGACAAAACTATTACTTCCTACAGCTAACTTACACCGACTTACCAATTCTTTACAATCGATGTCTACCGTGATGATTGGTGGCATTTTAGTTTTTTTGCTGGTTTCCTGTTGTTGTTATTTTGGCTGATGTGCTGCCTTTTGTTCATCTAGTCCTGGTTCTGAGTTTGGTTTTTGTTGCTGATGTTGGCCTTCTCCTGGCTTCGGCTTTTCTTGTTTGTTTTTTTTTTTTGTTGTTGTTCCATCGCTTCAATTTTTTTTTCTTTCATCTTCTCTTGTCATGCATTTGCTATAGCTAGTTTCGCGTCTAGCTTATTTATTTCTTCTCCTTCATCCTCAGATTCAGAAGAAGCCAGATAAACGAATGTGTTGTTAGAAAAATTCCCTCTGTAATTAGTGGTAGAGGGAAATGCCTTCCCCGCCTCCATTTATTGTTGTTCTAACATGAGTTCTGTAGCTTTGTTGCGAGTCATTATGATGTTGCTTATTTCGCTCTCTTTGATTATTTTTTGCCGATTTTAATGTTGGTTTGCTGCACGAAGAGCGTTTTAATAGACAAATTTTGCTTTCTTCATTGTTCATGTTCACGTTCATGCAAGCGATACACACTCTTTAATTTAATATTTTGTTTACATGCATTTTTAGGGAACTTAATTGGATACAAAGAAAATGAAGAAAAGAAAAAACTTTGTTATCTAACTTAAATACTACACTATCTATAATTTTTTTTTTTTTTTAACTTAACTCTATTCTAAACCCAACATCAAAACTAAATTTTTGAAATGCTAAATCTATGTAAGCTTTCCGTTGTTTGTCGGTTTTTTTTTAATTATTATTATTATTATTGCTTTAGTTTTATAAGAAAACAGGCTTTTAATTGCCACTCAGCCACCAAAATCTTTGGTGTTGCTTATTCGTGTCTTTTCGGTCTTTTTGTGCTACTGCCGTTCTGAGCTGCAGGGGCTCTTCATGAGTGTGCGCAACCTCTCGATTATAATATATTCGTTTATCTATACCCGACTGACGCACTTGATAAATCAACGGTATAGCGGATTCATTTTGTATGAGGCCGTTCATGTCAAGACTAAGGAATGCTTCTGGTGGAATAAAGCCATTGCGACGTACCCCCTCATAATACATATTGTTTGGGTAATATGCACCAAAAATTAAATCATTCGGGGAGCTCATTGATCTCGCAAGATGCCCTCGGATCAGCTTGATCATAAAGTTATCCACTCTGTTTATATTGGCCCCACTGTACAACGCTTCATTGGGATAATATTTTTTGTGATCATATTCAGGAGTCCGATATAAGTTAAAACATATCCTGAGCCATTGCCTCTCAAAAATCCGAATCTTTTCCATTAAGCTAGGTCCCACATTAAACCACACTGGACATCCATATATGATCATCGGTCTGATAAGAGCCATGTAGCATATAACTTTAACTCTGCTGTCAAGTTGACTACTATGAAACAGTCTTCTTGTCATAGCGTAAGCTTTCTTTGCCCTGACCAGGGCAGCTTCCGCATGTTTGTTAAAATATAGATACTGATCCAACCAGATGCCTAAATATTTGACTACAGTTTTGGTTTCCAATGTTTGTTGGTGTGGTCCCATAATAGCTAGCTTTCGCCAGTTTTTCCTGGTATCTCTGATAGCTTCAGCCAGTGGTGTTCTAAAGAGGATGGTTTCACACTTCTGGATATTGATTTTGAGTTTCCAGATGTCGCAGTATCGCCGAACATCATTGAAATCCCCTTGTAATAATCCGTTAATGATTTCAATTTTTGGTGCTTCAAAGTGCACTCTTCTGCAGCAAGGATGCTGCATTTCACAGTTCGCCGCTGAATGGCCGAACCGTTGGCAGCGGACATATTGAAATATGTTTCTGCCATTTTTTTTAGTTTCTTCCATGTTACACTTTGGTGCCCCAGGACTTTTATTTTCCTTAGACTACCAATTTCACTACTTGGGGTTAACTGTACAAGAAAGAAGGGTAGTTTCCGGATCTCCATTTTGGACCTGGTTGTGGTGAAGTGTTTGACCACACTAACGTCACCAACGTTATATGTGTGAATGACATGCCTATTGCCTCCCATTATTTTGATGACAAAACTATTACTTCCTACAGCTAACTTACACCGACTTACCAATTCTTTACAATCGATGTCTACCGTGATGATTGGTGGCATTTTAGTTTTTTTGCTGGTTTCCTGTTGTTGTTATTTTGGCTGATGTGCTGCCTTTTGTTCATCTAGTCCTGGTTCTGAGTTTGGTTTTTGTTGCTGATGTTGGCCTTCTCCTGGCTTCGGCTTTTCTTGTTTGTTTTTTTTTTTGTTGTTGTTCCATCGCTTCAATTTTTTTTTCTTTCATCTTCTCTTGTCATGCATTTGCTATAGCTAGTTTCGCGTCTAGCTTATTTATTTCTTCTCCTTCATCCTCAGATTCAGAAGAAGCCAGATAAACGAATGTGTTGTTAGAAAAATTCCCTCTGTAATTAGTGGTAGAGGGAAATGCCTTCTCCGCCTCCATTTATTGTTGTTCTAACATGAGTTCTGTAGCTTTGTTGCGAGTCATTATGATGTTGCTTATTTCGCTCTCTTTGATTATTTTTTGCCGATTTTAATGTTGGTTTGCTGCACGAAGAGCGTTTTAATAGACAAATTTTGCTTTCTTCATTGTTCATGTTCACGTTCATGCAAGCGATACACACTCTTTAATACAACAAGAGCGCTAACCTTCTTATTTCACTTAGTGCGCCCGATTTCCTTTCTACGACACTTCATCGAATATTCGTACAACACAATTATTGTTATCTTGCCTTTGTATGTTCGCTTCTATTATCTCTTTTCACATGTTACTTTTAAGTTTTACAAAACACAAGAAAGTTGAAATAGCACGCATTTACAGACACGAAAGTAGTATTAGTGCTATGATATATGAATCTGATTTAATTTTTCGATTTTCTTCCTATATATTCTTCACTATTGGTTTGTGTATTGTGTGTATCAGTTCGGAACGCCTCAATATGTTTGAATTCATTGAATTTGCGAGTCGTGCATTAATTGATGTTTGTTTTCGTTTCAGTCGTGGTTCATCTTCAACGCGGTCTGGAGCGTCTATGAACATTTTATGAGTATCATATGCTTGTGTTTTGAACATATTCTAGTCACATTTTCATTACGCACACAATTTAATGCACTTTTTTTTCAATAAATTCAGGCACTTTAAAAATCAACGATTTTCTTTTGTTGCTCACAAAACACAAACGTAATTATTTTGCAAATGAACATAATATTAACATATATACATTATTATTTTTGGAATAATTAGGACGATACTTATCTATTATTAATTACTCACATTTTTTAAAACGCATACGATTTTGCTCCAATATATCGTAGAATATCACCTGTGTTCAAAAACTTGTAAACAGGAGGAACTATTGCAACCTGGCTAAAGTTATGACAAATGTTTATATTAAGATAAAAACCAACTGTTATAAAACGAATAACAGTCGCCATATAAACCCAGCGAAGTGACTGCATACAGAGACTTTCATACTATCGCTGGCAGGTGATTTGAAATGTTGAGTTTTTTTCCGTTATAATTAGTCGGATGAGTTCCAAACGTAAATAATTTTGAAGACTACGAAACTGTCTTAACTAACTTACGATAAATTTAGTGATCGGCTGTTATTTGTAAGTTCATACTAATTTTGCTCTCTCCTAGTTATGTTTGTGACATTTAAGGTAATCTTCGGCGTTTGAGGGACTGGATTCAATGATCAAGTAGCAACCTCTACGAAAAGAAAAGAAATCCTCCCGGTAAGTCGTTTGCGCTTATTTTCTTTATTACTTTTTATTTTCTGTACGTGTTCTAATTCCGTCTTACTAATTAAGACTCGCGTCAAATTAAAAAATGTGTGTGTATAAGCTGTGGACCTCAGATTAAAATGGGTAACAACTTTATTCGCGTATCAAATCTCAACGTGATGTCTCTCAATTTGTTATTGTTATTTGTTTCAATCACACTGATGGTGATTTTCCTTATATTATTATATTATAGCTCTTTTATTATTGAACATTTTAATAAAAGTAATTTCTGACATCAAAAACCTTTTATTCACACATCAGTATCAATGGAAATTTGGTAAATCTTCTATAAACGTAAATGACTAATATATTAGGATGTAGAAATTTTAACTTGGTGGAAATGCTATTGAAAGATTTTTTAATACCTAAATGTAGTTTTAACATAAGCATATATATAATACGTATATAACAAAACTACTCTCCCAATGGTCACGATCTTGGGCAGCTTTCATTAAGCTTAACGTTCAATACCCAGCGGCTTGACGGTCTTCTCCACTGCATTGCTCTGTATGTTTTATTGTAAACGACTTTCTCGGCCAGTTCCCCATCACTTTGTTTCAAACAATCGGTTTTCTACAAGCGGCAATGGACTGGTATGTTAATGATTCTAACCATTATCAACTGTAGTTAGGTCGAATTGTACATTAGTTAAGTCGAATTGTACATTTATTGAAATTTATAAAATTACTTCTTCCACAAAGTAGAATAAATAGCGGTTCACGTATAGAATAATTATGTGTGGGTACAGAATAATTACCATATATAGGAGTAGATAGGCATTAAGGTCTGTACGTAAGTAGGTATTAGGATGTATAGGTTGATAGGCATTATGGGGTATATGCAGATAAATAGGGCTTATAGAACATAGGTAGGTAGATAGCCATTATGGGGTATATGCAGATAGATAGACGTTATGGAGTATAGGTAAGTAGATAGGCATTATAGAGTAAGGGTAAGTAGATAGGCATTATGAAGTATAGGTGGCTAGATAGGCATTATGGAGCATAAGTAAGTACACATTTAATTTAAATATTCTTAATATTACAACTGATTCCATCACTCCTTCAGGTGTTCCTAGCTTCGATGGTGTGTGTTAAGCGACCGAGTTCGGTATAGATGACATTTTTTAAATATTTGTGTTGCAACTTATTGACCATTGTATAATTTTAGTTTTGTGATTATTGATCATCCTGAGAATGAATGGCGCAAGGCTAATAACCTTGCCCGGAAAAATGAATTATGATGGACAATTTAACAAGTCTCGGATATGGACCGGATACCGCTGGAGAGACTTGCTAAATAAGGTCAAGACCCGATCCCGGTTGTTGTGCCGATGTTTATGATGATGATTATTGATGCATTACGAACCAGAATCTAGAAACAACTCGCAATAAAATTAAAATTGCAACAGTTGAAATAACAAAAGAAATCTCAACCGATATTTCTAAAAAGAAAGCCGACATAAATACAATGTGAGTACCATTATAGAATTATTAACATACCATTTAAATTCATATTTATCTAGGATGGACAGGAGTAATAGTTTCTAAGTAAGATGGAAATTCCTAACCCATTATAATTTTGCTAAATTTTTCTACAGCGACATTTTTTTTTTTGGTTTTAAGTTGCCATCTGTTAAGTAATGTTTTGCTGCAAATTCTCTTAATTTATTATTGTTACGAAGGAATGCTGCTTAAAGTGAAATATGTCAAGGTGAATATTTCACGTAGTTTTTTTTATCGTTTCCGTTATCCCGAAATTAGGCGTAATCCGTTTCTGGTCATATTGTTATATTTTTTGGTTATTGTTATAGTGTGCCAATTGTTAAGTTTTTATCACACAATCAAAATTTTATAATATATATGTAGTTATAATTTTTAAATAACAATTTAAGTTAATTTTTGAGGTACTCATGCGAGCCAGTTGTTAATTCTATCTGGTGGGTGGCCGTTGTTAAGTACTTTCCCCGAGTACCGAGCACTCCTTCCTCCAGTACTGATCTTTATCGCTAATAAACAACGACGTCCAAATTCCTGCGTAATGTGGTGTGGCTGCTGTTTAGTACTTTCCCTCCGCTCCCAGTAGCCCAAATATACGAATTTTAATCGTCCTCTGGGGCTTCCGGTTTGTTGATATATTTCAATTTACAAGAATGTTTTCGTTTTTCTATTTATTGTAGTATATTTTATTTTTCTTGGGTTTGGTGGTTCAACTTTTATTTATAACATAACATTTAATATGTTTTCAGATAACTTTGTATTTGTTTGATTTAATTTAGTTGTTTTTAAATTAAGTGATCTTTACTTAATCACAATTTAGGTAAAACTAAATGTCACACTAACTAGTTTTATTTCTTGTAATTTTATTATTTAATCTATCTGTGTTTAAATGTTTATTCGTTCCGATTGAAAATATGTTGCTGCAGAAATTTAATGCAATTGACAATCAATTATCAAAAGAAAATATAAAACTATTCACTATTCCTTTTGACTCGATTTTTTTCCCTTCTTCTCGCTTCGTTACTCTTTAACCACTGGTCTTTACTATAACGAAAACTATCACACAACTGGACTGTTTCAACAAAAAACCGTCACAGCACCGGACATCCAACTCAGAAATCTAACAGTATATGAAAAAGATAACCGCCAAACCGGCAAAAGACAACACTCTAACCGGAACACCGTCAACAACGGTCCTATTTTTATTCTTTTTTCGTTCACTCCCCGTTCCGAGCTTTCCGCCCGTCTTAACGAAGGTTTCCCGACGATGATCAACTTCGAAACTAACCGAAGATATCATTGCCGGAGAAAAACTAAGATTTTGCACCAGCTATATTTATTGTGTTTTCAATTTAAGTTTTATGCAATTGTATCTAAATGTAATTTAATGTTTTTGTATTGTGTATTTAATTAAGTGTAATTGTACATTCCATTTATGAATGTGTTTAATTTTTGGATAAATGTTTAATTGTAAAGTGTAAGTTAATGTTGTATCAATATAATTGCATTTAAACTTAAATTGTTTCAAATATTTTATATGTACTGCGGCCTCATTTATGTTTTCGCTGGGACAAAGGCGGCAGACTATGTAACAATATTTGATTTCTCGACATTTATTCCAAAGTAAATTTGTTCTCCCAAATTAGAAAAACACTTTTGTTTTAGGGATTATGATAGCAATCATTCATCCCAATGTGCATTGATTGTGTTTTGATGCCATTGTCTCTTTTGGAACTTCAAGGAATTGTACATTTGTTGTAATCTACGAGATTATTTCTTACATAATGTTTGCATGTTTGTTAATGAAGATCCAGTAGTAAACTTTAGTTACTGGATTGTCGTAACTTTGTCAATTATTGTTAAATTGTTTTTGTTTAATTAACGTTAGTTCAGATCAATTGTACATTTGCTGAAATTTATAAAATTACATAATTCCACATTAGTTCTAATTTATGAAATTATTTGTTGCACAATGTTAAAAACATTTTACATATTTCTAAATAAATTTCCACTGGTAAACTTCAGTTACAGAATTGTTGTAAATTTGTGTATTAGAAATAAATTACCAAATTATTCCTGCTTAATTAACAGTAGTTAAGTCGAATTGTCTATTTATTGAAATTTATCAAATTACTTCTTCCACAATGTAGGTTTAGAATAATTAGTGGTTCGCGTATAGAATAATTATATGTGTGGGTACAGAATAATTACCATATATAGGACTTAAGGTAGATAGGCATTAAGGTGTGTACATAAGTACAGGCTGTATATATAGGTAGGCATTAGGCTGTATAGGTTGATAGCCATTATGTGGTATAGGTAGATAGGCTTATGGAGCATAGGCAGGTAGATAGCCATTATGGGGTATATGCAGATAGATAGGCATTATGGAGTCTAAGTAAGTAGATAGGCATAATGGAGTATAGGTAGGTAGATAGGCATTATGAAGTATAGGTAGGTAGATAGGCATTATGGAGTATAGGTACGTTGATAGGCATTATGGAGCATATGTAGGTCGATAGGCATTATAAGTAAGTACACATTTAATTTAAACATTCTGACCATTACAACTGATTCCATCACTCCCTCAGGTGTTCCTAGCTTCGATGGTGTGTTTTAAGTGTTCGAGTTCGGTATAGGTAATATTTTTAAATATTTGTGTTCCAACTTATCGACCATTGTATAATTTTAGTTTTGTGATTATTGATCATCCTAAGAAGGGATGGTGCAAGGCTAATAACCTTGCCCGGAAAAACAAATTATGATGGACAATTTAACAAGTCTCGGATATGGACCGGATACCGCTGGAGAGACTTGCTAAATAAGGTCAAAACCCGATCCCGGTTGTAGTACCGATGTTTATGATGATGATGATTATTGATGCATTACGAACCATCTAGAAACAACTCGCAATAAAATTAAAACTGCAACACTTAAATTAACAAAAAAATCTCAACCAATTTATTTAGTAGATAATTAGATTTATGGTATATTTTACAACTAGTACTTAAGAGATTTAGGATAGCAATTCCTTTACAACTATGATCTCAACCAATATTTCTGAAAAGAAAGCCAACATAAATACAATGTGAGTACCATTAAAGAATTAATAACATACCATTTAAATTCATATTTATCTATTTAAATGTTAATAAAACGAGGATGGAAAGGAGAAATAGTTTCTAAGTAAGATAGAAATTCCTTACCCATTATAATTTTGCTAGATTGTTCAGATTTTGCTAAATTTTTCTACAGCAGGAATTTCTTTGGTTTCTGGTTGCGATCTGTTAAGTAATGTTTTGCTGCAAATTCTCTTAATTTATTGTTGTTACGAAGGAATACTGCTTAAAGTGAAATATGTCAAGGTGATTAATTTTATTTAGTTTTCTTTCTCGTTTCCGTTATCCCGAAATTAGGAGTAATACGTTACTGGTCATATTTGAGATCTCGACATTTATTCCATAGTAAATTTGTTCTCCCAAATTAGAAAAACACATTTGTTTTTGGGATTATGATAAGAATCATTCATTCCATGTGATCGATACATCTGCAACTCGCTTATAGCTTTGCGATATTTTTAATATGCTTAGCTATGTTTCCTTCGAATGCGATACAGATACAGCATTTTGCTAATATTATTAAATTATCATTTTATTTCTATTTATTTAATAATGGTTGCTCCAGTGTATATATGTTGAAATTTATCAAAATATTTCTTGCACAATGTAAACAATATTTTGTATATGTATTTATAAACTTCCAACGGTAAACTTCAGTTACAGAATTGTAAATTTTATAATTATTATAAAACTATTGATTGTTTTTGTTTAATTACTAATCGTTAAGATGAATCGTACATTTGCTGAAATTTATAAAGTGATTTCTTACACAATGTTGCAAATGTTTTGAATGTTTATTTATAAATTTTCAGTGGCAAACTTTAATTAAAGAATTGTCTTATCTTCGCTAATTATTATTAAATTATTATTAATTTCCGTTTCATTAAACTTTTCTAAAATCAATTGCACATTTGATGTAATCTATGAAATTAATTCTTACGTAATGTTTGAATGTTTACTAATGAAGATCCAGTGGTGAATTTTAGTTACGGGATTGTCGTAACTTTGTCAATTATTGTTAAATTGTTTTTGTTTAATTAACATTAGTTGAGATCCATTGTACATTTGTTGAAATTTATAAAATTACATAATTACGCATTCGTTCTAATTTATGAAATTATTTGTTGCACAATTTAAAAACATTTTAAATATTTCTAAATGAATTTCCACTGGTAAACTTAAGTTACAGAATTGTTGTAATTTTTTTAATTATAATTACTTACGTATAAGTTGAAATTTATAAAATAAAATAACAATTTACGTTTAATTAAACTTTTCTAAAATCAATTGCACATTTGATGTAATCTATGAAATTATTTCTTACATAATGTTTGAATGTATACTAATGAAGATCGAGTGGTGAATTTTAGTTACAGGATTGTCGTAACTTTGTCAATTATTGTTAAATTGTTTTTGTTTCATTAACCTTAGTTGAGATGCATTGTACATTTGTTGAAATTTATAAAATTACATAATTACGCATTCGTTCTAATTTATCAAATTATTTGTTGCACAATGTTAAAAACATTTTAAATATTTCTAAATGAATTTCCACTGGTAAACTTAAGTTACAGAATTGTTGTAATTTTTTTAATTATATTTATATTACGTATAAGTTGAAATTTATAAAATAAAATAACAATTTACGTTTAATCAAACTTTTCTAAAATCAATTGCACATTTGATGTAATCTATGAAATTATTTCTTACATAATGTTTGAATGTATACTAATGAAGATCGAGTGGTGAATTTTAGTTACAGGATTGTCGTAACTTTGTCAATTATTGTTAAATTGTTTTTGTTTCATTAACATTAGTTGAGATGCATTGTACATTTGTTGAAATTTATAAAATTACATAATTACGCATTCGTTCTAATTTATGAAATTATTTGTTGCACAATGTTAAAAACATTTTAAATATTTCTAAATGAATTTCCACTGGTAAACTTAAGTTACAGAATTGTTGTAATTTTTTTAATTATAATTAATTACGTATAAGTTGAAATTTATAAAATAAAATAACAATTTACGTTTAATTAAACTTTTCTAAAATCAATTGCACATTTGATGTAATCTATGAAATTATTTCTTACATAATGTTTGAATGTATACTAATGAAGATCGAGTGGTGGATTTTAGTTACAGGTTTGTCGTAACTTTGTCAATTATTGTTAAATTGTTTTTGTTTCATTAACATTAGTTGAGATGCATTGTACATTTGTTGAAATTTATAAAATTACATAATTACGCATTCGTTCTAATTTATGAAATTATTTGTTGCACAATGTTAAAAACATTTTAATTATTTCTAAATGAATTTCCACTGGTAAACTTAAGTTACAGAATTGTTGTAATTTTTTTAATTATATTTATATTACGTATAAGTTGAAATTTATAAAATAAAATAACAATTTACGTTTGATTAAACCTTTCTAAAATCAATTGCACTTTTGATGTAATCTATGAAATTATTTCTTACATAATGTTTGAATGTTTATTAATGAAGATCCAGTGGTGAATTTTAGTGACAGGATTGTCATAACTTTGTCAATTATTGTTAAATTGTTTTTGTTTAATTAACATCAGTTGAGATCCATTGTACATTTGTTGAAATTTATAAAATTACATAATTACGCATTCGTTCTAATTTACGAAATTATTTGTTGCACAATATTAAAAACGTTTTAAATATTTCTAAATGAATTTCCACTGGTAAACTTCAGTTACAGAATTGTTGTAATTTTTTTAAGTATAATCAAATAGCCCTATTATTTCTATTTAATTAAGAATAGTTAAGTTGAATTGTACATTTATTGAAATTTATCAAATTACTTCTCCCACGATTTAGGTTTAGAATAATAGCAGTGTTGGGTATAGAATAATTGCGATGTATGGGTATAGCATAATTACGTTCTGTAGGTACACAACATTTACTGTGCGTAGGTACAAAATAATTACACTCTGTAGATAGAGAATAATTACCTTGTGTATAGGAAAACTACGCTGATCACGTATGGAATAATTATGGTGTGTATGTAAAGAATAGTTACTGTGTATAGACATAGGTGTGTAGAATAATTACGATGGTTAGAGCTCGAATAACTACGAAGTGTACGTAAAGAATAATAACGATTTATAGTTATAGATAATTAGAAGAATTACTGTGTGTGGGTGTTTAATAACTAGAAGGCGTAGGTGCAAACAAATTACGATGTGTAGGTGTAGAATAATTCTATAATAATAGAATAGGTAGTTAGGAATATTATGGGGGATAGGTAGTTAGGAGAACTATGGAGTATAGGTAGGTAGGAATTATGGAGTATAGATAGGTAGGAATTATTGAGTATAGATAGGTAGGAATTATGGAGTATAGATAGGTAGGAATTATGGAGTATAGATAGGTAGGAATTATGGAGTATAGATAGGTAGGAATTATGGAGTATAGATAGGTAGGAATTATGGAGTATAGATAGGTAGGAATTATGGAGTATAGATAGGTAGGAATTATGGAGTATAGATAGGTAGGAATTATGGAGTATAGATAGGTAGGAATTATGGAGTATAGATAGGTAGGAATTATGGAGTATAGATAGGTAGGAATTATGGAGTATAGATAGGTAGGAATTATGGAGTATAGATAGGTAGGAATTATGGACTATAGATAGGTAGGAATTATGGAGTATAGATAGGTAGGAATTGTGGAGTATAGATAGGTAGGAATTATGGAGTATAGATAGGTAGGAATTATGGAGTATAGATAGGTAGGAAATATGGAGTATAGATAGGTAGGAATTATGGAGTATAGATAGGTAGGAATTATGGAGTATAGATAGGTAGGAATTATGGAGTATAGATAGGTAGGAATTATGGAGTATAGATAGTTAGGAATTATGGAGTATAGATAGGTAGGAATTATGGAGTATAGATAGGTAGGAATTATGGAGTATAGATAGGTAGGAATTATGGAGTATAGATAGGTAGGAATTATGGAGTATAGATAGGTAGGAATTATGGAGTATAGATAGGTAGGAATTATGGAGTATAGATAGGTAGGAATTATGGAGTATAGATAGGTAGGAATTATGGAGTATAGATAGGTAGGAATTATGGAGAATAGATAGGTAGGAATTATGGAGTATAGATAGGTAGGAATTATGGAGTATAGATAGGTAGGAATTATGGAGTATAGATAGGTAGGAATTATGGAGTAAAGATAGGTAGGAATTATGGAGTATAGATAGGTAGGAATAATGGAGTGTGGCTAGGTAGGAATTATGGGGTATAGATAGGTAGGAATTATGGAGTATAGATAGGTAGGAATTATGGAGTACAGATAGGTAGGAATTATGGAGTATAGATAGGTAGGAATTATGGAGTATAGGTAGTTAGGAATTATGGATTATAGATAGGTAGGAATTATGGAGTATAGATAGGTAGGAATTATGGAGTATAGATAGGTAGGAATTATGGAGTATAGATAGGTAGTAATTATGGAGTATAGATAGGTAGGAATTATGGAGTATACATAGTTAGGAATTATGGAGTATATATAGGTGGGAATTATGGAGTATAGATAGGTAGGAATTATGGAGTATAGATAGGTAGGAATTATGGAGTATAGATAGGTAGGAATTATGGAGTATAGATAGGTAGGAATTATGGAGTATAGATAGGTAGGAATTATGGAGTATAGATAGGTAGGAATTATGGAGTATAGATAGGTAGGAATTATGGAGAATAGATAGGTAGGAATTATGGAGTATAGATGGGTAGGAATTATGGAGTATAGATAGGTAGGAATTATGGAGTATAGATAGGTAGGAATTATGGAGTATAGATAGGTAGGAATTATGGAGTATAGATAAGTTGGAATTATGGAGTATAGATAGGTAGGAAATATGGAGTATAGATAGGTAGGAATTATGGAGAATAGATAGGTAGGAATTATGGAGTATAGGTAGTTAGGAATTATGGAGTATAGATAGGTACTAATTATGGAGTATAGATAGGTAGGAATTATGGAGTATAGATAGGTAGGAATTATGGAGTATAGATAGGTAGGAATTATGGAGTATAGATAGGGAGGAATTATGGAGTATAGACAGGTAGGAATTATGGAGTATAGATAGGTTGGAATTATGGAGTATAGATAGGTAGGAAATATGGAGTATAGATAGGTAGGAATTATGGAGAATAGATAGGTAGGAATTATGGAGTATAGATAGGTAGGAATTATGGAGTATAGATAGGTAGGAATTATGGAGTATAGATAGGTAGGAATTATGGAGTATAGATAGGTAGGAATTATGGAGAATAGATAGGTAGGAATTATGGAGTATAGATGGGTAGGAATTATGGAGTATAGATAGGTAGGAATTATGGAGTATAGATAGGTAGGAATTATGGAGTATAGATAGGTAGGAATTATGGAGTATAGATAGGTTGGAATTATGGAGTATAGATAGGTAGGAAATATGGAGTATAGATAGGTAGGAATTATGGAGAATAGATAGGTAGGAATTATGGAGTATAGGTAGTTAGGAATTATGGAGTATAGATAGGTACTAATTATGGAGTATAGATAGGTAGGAATTATGGAGTATAGATAGGTAGGAATTATGGAGTATAGATAGGTAGGAATTATGGAGTATAGATAGGTAGGAATTATGGAGTATAGATAGGGAGGAATTATGGAGTATAGACAGGTAGGAATTATGGAGTATAGATAGGTAGGAATTATGGAGTATAGATAGTTAGGAATTATGGAGTATAGATAGGTAGGAATTATGGAGTATAGATAGGTAGGAATTATGGAGTATAGATAGGTAGGAATTATGGAGTGTGGAGAGGTAGGAATTATGGAGTATAGATAGGTAGGAACTATGGAGTATAGATAGATAGGAATTATGGAGTATAGATAGGTAGGAATTATGGAGTATAGATAGGTAGGAATTATGGAGTATAGATAGGTAGGAATTATGGACTATAGATAGGTAGGAATTATGGAGTATAGATAGGTAGGAATTGTGGAGTATAGATAGGTAGGAATTATGGAGTATAGATAGGTAGGAATTATGGAGTATAGATAGGTAGGAATTATGGAGTATAGATAGGTAGGAATTATGGAGTATAGATAGGTAGGAATTATGGAGTATAGATAGGTAGGAATTATGGAGTATAGATAGGTAGGAATTATGGAGAATAGATAGGTAGGAATTATGGAGTATAGATGGGTAGGAATTATGGAGTATAGATAGGTAGGAATTATGGAGTATAGATAGGTAGGAATTATGGAGTATAGATAGGTAGGAATTATGGAGTATAGATAGAAAGAAATCATGGAGTATAGATAGGTAGGAATTATGGAGTATAGATAGGTAGGAATTATGGAGTATAGATAGGTAGGAATTATGGAGTATAGATAGGTAGGAATTATGGAGTATAGATAGGTAGGAATTATGGAGTATAGATAGGTAGGAATTATGGAGAATAGATAGGTAGGAATTATGGAGTATAGATAGGTAGGAATTATGGAGTATAGATAGGTAGGAATTATGGACTATAGATAGGTAGGAATTATGGAGTATAGATAGGTAGGAATTGTGGAGTATAGATAGGTAGGAATTATGGAGTATAGATAGGTAGGAATTATGGAGTATAGATAGGTAGGAAATATGGAGTATAGATAGGTAGGAATTATGGAGTATAGATAGGTAGGAATTATGGAGTATAGATAGGTAGGAATTATGGAGTATAGATAGGTAGGAATTATGGAGTATAGATAGTTAGGAATTATGGAGTATAGATAGGTAGGAATTATGGAGTATAGATAGGTAGGAATTATGGAGTATAGATAGGTAGGAATTATGGAGTATAGATAGGTAGGAATTACGGAGTATATATAGGTAGGAATTATGGAGTATAGACAGGTAGGAATTATGGAGTATAGATAGGTAGGAATTATGGAGTATAGATAGTTAGGAATTATGGAGTATAGACGGGTAGGAATTATGGAGTATAGATAGGTAGGAATTATGGAGTAAAGATAGGTAGGAATTATGGAGTATAGATAGGTAGGAATTATGGAGTATAGATAGGTAGGAATTATGGAGTATAGACAAGTAGGAATTATGGAGTATAGACGGCTAGGAATTTTGGAGTATAGATAGGTAGGAATTATGGAGTATAGATAGGTAGGAATTATGGAGTATAGATAGGTAGGAATTATGGAGTATAGATAGGTAGGAATTATGGAGTATAGATATGTAGGAATTATGGAGTATAGATAGGTAGGAATTATCGAGTATAGATAGGTAGGAATTATGGAGTATAGATTGGTAGGAATTATGGAGTATAGATAGGTAGGAATTATGGAGTATAGATAGGTAGGAGTTATGGAGTATAGATAGGTAGGAATTATGGAGTATAGATAGTTAGGAATTATGGAGTATAGATAGGTAGGAATTATGGAGTATAGATAGGTAGATAGCCATTATGGGGTATATGCAGATAGACAGGCATTATGGAGTATAGGTAAGTAGATAGGCATTATGGAGTATAGGTAGGTGGATAGGCATTATGGAATATAGGTAGGTGGATAGGCATTATGGAGTATAGGTAGGTAGATAGGCATTATGAAGTATAGGTACGTTGATAGGCATTATGGAGCATATGTAGGGCGATAGGCATTATAAGTAAGTACACATTTAATTTAAACATTCTTAATATTACAACTGATTCCATCACTCCCTCAGGTGTTCCTAGCTTCGATGGGGTGTTTTAAGCGTTCGAGTTCGGTATAGGTAATATTTTTTAAATATTTGTGTTGCAACTTATTGACCATTGTATAATTTTAGTTTTGTGATTATTGATCATCCTGAGAAGGAATGGCGCAAAGCTAATAACCTTGCCCGGAAAAACAAATTATGATCGACAATTTAACAAGTCTCGGATATGGACCGGATACCGCTGGAGAAACTTGCTAAATAAGGTCAAGACCCGATCCCGGTTGTAGTGCCGATGTTTATGATGATGATGATTATTGATGCATTACGAACCAGCATCTAGAAACAACTCGCAAAAAAATTAAAACTGCAACACTTGATATAACAAAAAAAAATCTCAACTAATATTTCTGAAAAGAAAGCCAACATAAATACAATGTGAGTACCATTAAAGAATTAATAACATACCATTTAAATTCATATTTATCTATTTAAATGTTAATAAAACGAGGATGAAGAGGAGTAATAGTTTCTAAGTAAGATGGAAATTCCTTGTCCATTATAATTTTGCTGGATTGTTCAAATTTTGCTAAATTTTTCTACAGCGAGATTTTTTTTTGGTTTTTAGTTGCGATCTGTTAAGTAATGTTTTGCTGCAAATTCTCTTAATTTGTTGTTGTTATGAGGGAATGGTGCTTAAAGTGAAATATGTCAAGGTGAATATTTCACTTAGTTTTCTTTCTCGTTTCCGTTATCCCGAAATTAGGCGTAATACGTTACTGGTCATATTTGAGATCTCGACATTTATTCCATAGTAAATTTGTTCTCCCAAATTAGAAAAACACATTTGTTTTTGGGATTATGATAAGAATTATTAATTCCAATGCGCACTGATTGTTTTCATGCTCTTGTCTCTTTTGGAACTTCAGGGAAATATTTGTTTTTGTATATTCTCTAAATCTTCTATGCTGCTGTAAGTGCTCGATTTTATAATTATTTTCTTGGATTTTTAATAAGCATTTCTTGATGTCGTTCTAAAAATTCTTTATCCTTGTACATACCGTTAGGCATGTGATCGATACATCTGCAACTCGCTTATAACTCTTCGATGTTTTTAATATGCTTAGCTATGTTTCCTTCGAATGCGATACAGATACAGCATTTTGCTAATATTATTATATTAAATTATCATAATATTTCTGTTTATTTAATAATGGTTGTTCCAGTGTATATATGTTGAAATTTATCACAATATTTCTTGCACAATGTTAATAATATTTTGTATATGTATTTATGAACTTCCAACGGTAAACTTCAGTTAGAGAATTGTATTTTTTATAATTATTATAAAACTATCGATTGTTTTTGTATAATTACTAATCGTTAAGATGAATCGTACATTTGCTGAAATTTATAAAGTGATTTCTTACACAATGTTGAAAACGTTTTGAATGTTTATTTATAAATTTTCAGTGGCAAACTTTAATTAAAGAATTGTCTTATCTTCGCTAATTATTATTAAATTATTATTAATTTCCGTTTAATTAAACTTTTCTAAAATCAATTGCACATTTGATGTAATCTATGAAATTATTTCTTACGTAATGTTTGAATGTTTACTAATGAAGATCCAGTGGTGAATGTTACTTACAGGATTGTCGTAACTTTGTCAATTATTGTTAAATTGTTTTTGTTTAATTAACATTAGTTGAGATGCATTGTACATTTGTTGAAATTTATAAAATTACATAATTACGCATTCGTTCTAATTTATGAAATTATTTGTTGCACAATGTTAAAAACATTTTAAATATTTCTAAATGAATTTCCACTGGTAAACTTAAGTTACAGAATTGTTGTAATTTTTTTAATTATATTTATATTACGTATAAGTTGAAATTTATAAAATAAAATAACAATTTACGTTTAATCAAACTTTTCTAAAATCAATTGCACATTTGATGTAATCTATGAAATTATTTCTTACGTAATGTTTGAATGTTTACTAATGAAGATCCAGTGGTGAATGTTACTTACAGGATTGTCGTAACTTTGTCAATTATTGTTAAATTGTTTTTGTTTAATTAACATTAGTTGAGATGCATTGTACATTTGTTGAAATTTATAAAATTACATAATTACGCATTCGTTCTAATTTATGAAATTATTTGTTGCACAATGTTAAAAACATTTTAAATATTTCTAAATGAATTTCCACTGGTAAACTTAAGTTACAGAATTGTTGTAATTTTTTTAATTATATTTATATTACGTATAAGTTGAAATTTATAAAATTAAATAACAATTTACGTTTAATCAAACTTTTCTAAAATCAATTGCACATTTGATGTAATCTATGAAATTATTTCTTACGTAATGTTTGAATGTTTACTAACGAAGATCCAGTGGTGAATTTTACTTACAGGATTGTCGTAACTTTGTCAATTATTGTTAAATTGTTTTAGTTTAATTAACATTAGTTGAGATCCATTGTACATTTGTTGAAATTTATAAAATTACATAATTACGCATTCGTTCTAATTTATCAAATTATTTGTTGCACAATTTAAAAACATTTTAAATATTTCTAAATGAATTTCCACTGGTGAACTTAAGTTACAGAATTGTTGTAATTTTTTTAATTATAATTAATTACGTATAAGTTGAAATTTATAAAATAAAATAACAATTTACGTTTAATCAAACTTTTCTAAAATCAATTGCACATTTGATGTAATCTATGAAATTATTTCTTACATAATGTTTGAATGTTTACTAATGAAGATCCAGTGGTGAATTTTAGTTACAGGATTGTCGTAACTTTGTCAATTATTGTTAAATTGTTTTTGTTTAATTAACATTAGTTGAGATGCATTGTACATTTGTTGAAATTTATAAAATTACATAATTACGCATTCGTTCTAATTTATGAAATTATTTGTTGCACTATGTTAAAAACATTTTAAATATTTCTAAATGAATTTCCACTGGTGAACTTAAGTTACAGAATTGTTGTAATTTTTTTAAGTATAATTAAATTACCTAATTATTTCTATTTAATTAAGAATAGTTAAGTTGAATTGTATATTTATTGAAATTTATCAAATTACTTCTCGCACAATTTAGGTTTAGAATAATAGCAGTGTTGGGTATAGAACAATTGCGATGTATGGGTATAGCATAATTAGGTTCTGTAGGTACACAACATTTACTATACGTAGGTACCAAATAATTACGGTCTGTAGATAGAGAATAATTACCATGTGTATATATAGGAAAACTACGGTGATGACGTATGGAATAATTATGGTGTGTATGTAAAGAATAGTTACTGTGTATAGACATAGGTGTGTAGAATAATTACGATGGTTAGAGCTCGAATAACTACGAAGTGTACGTAAAGAATAATAACGATTTATAGTTATAGATAATTAGAAGAATTACTGTGTGTGGGTGTTTAATAACTAGAAAGCGTAGGTGCAAACAAATTACGATGTGTAGGTTTAGAATAATTCTATAATAATAGAATAGGTAGTTAGGAATATTATGGGGGATAGGTAGTTAGGAGAACTATGGAGTATAGATAGGTAGGAATTATGGAGTATAGATAGGTAGGAATTATGGAGTATAGATAGGTAGGAATTATGGAGTATAGATAGGTAGGAATTATGGAGTATTGATAGGTAGGAATTATGGAGTATAGACAGGTAGGAATTATGGAGTATAGATAGGTAGAATTATGGAGTATAGACAAGTAGGAATTATGGAGTATAGATAGGTAGGAATTATGGAGTATAGATAGGTAGGAATTATGGAGTATAGATAGGTAGGAATTATGGACTATAGATAGGTAGGAATTATGGAGAATAGATAGGTAGGAATTATGGACTATAGATAGGTAGGAATTATGGGGTATAGATAGGTAGGAATTATGGAGTATAGATAGGTAGGAATTATGGAGTATAGAAAGGTAGATAGCCATTATGGGGTATATGCAGATAGACAGGTATTATGGAGTATAGGTAAGTAGATAGGCATTATGGAGTATAGGTAGGTGGATAGGCATTATGGAGTATAGGTAGGTGGATAGGCATTATGGAGTATAGGTAGGTAGATAGGCATTATGAAGTATAGGTACGTTGATAGGCATTATGGAGCATATGTAGGGCGATAGGCATTATAAGTAAGTACACATTTAATTTAAACATTCTTAATATTACAACTGATTCCATCACTCCCTCAGGTGTTCCTAGCTTCGATGGTGTGTTTTAAGCGTTCGAGTTCGGTATAGGTAATATTTTTTAAATATTTGTGTTGCAACTTATTGACCATTGTATAATTTTAGTTTTGTGATTATTGATCATCCTGAGAAGGAATGGCGCAAGGCTAATAACCTTGCCCGGAAAAACAAATTATGATGGACAATTTAACAAGTCTCGGATATGGACCGGATACCGCTGGAGAGACTTGGTAAATAAGGTCAAGACGCGATCCCGGTTGTAGTGCCGATGTTTATGATGATGATGATTATTGATGCATTACGAACCAGCATCTAGAAACAACTCGCAATAAAATTAAAACTGCAACACTTGAGATAACAAAAAAAAATCTCAACCAATATTTCTGAAAAGAAAGCCAACATAAATACAATGTGAGTACCATTAAAGAATTAATAACATACCATTTAAATTCATATTTATCTATTTAAATGTTAATAAAACGAGGATGAAGAGGAGTAATAGTTTCTAAGTAAGATGGAAATTCCTTGCCCATTATAATTTTGCTGGATTGTTCAAATTTCGCTAAATTTTTCTACAGCGAGATTTTTTTTTGGTTTTTAGTTGCGATCTGTTAAGTAATGTTTTGCTGCAAATTCTCTTAATTTATTGTTGTTACGACGGAATGGTGCTTAAAGTGAAATATGTCAAGGTGAATATTTCACTTAGTTTTCTTTCTCGTTTCCGTTATCCCGAAATTAGGCGTAATCCGTATCTGGTCATATTTTTATATTTTTTGGTTATTGTTATAGTGTGCCAATTGTTAAGGTTATGGAGTAAAGGAAGATAGGGATTATGGAGTATAGGTGGACAGAGATTATGCAGTATAGATAGATACGGATTATGGGGTGTAGGTAGATAGGCAGTATGGGGTATAGGTAGGTAAATAGGTATTATAGGTAAATGTACCTTCAATTTAAACATTCTTAATATTATTGCTGATTCCATTATTCCCTTAGGTGTTCCTAGCTTCGATGATGTGTTTTCAGCATCCGATTTCGGTATAGATGATATTTTTAAATATTTGTGTTGCAACTTATTGACGATTTAGTATAATTTTAGTTTTGTGATTATTGATACACTACGGACCAGCAAACAACTCGCAATCATATTAAAAGTGCAACAATTGAAATAACAAAAGAAATCTCAACCAATATTTCTGAGAAGAAAGCCAACTTAAATACAATGTGAGTACCATTCAAGAATTAATAACATACCATTTATATTCATATTTATCTATTTAAATGTTAATAAAACGAGGATTATAATTTTGCTAGATTGTTCAGATTTTGCTAAATTTTTCTACAGCAGGGATTTCTTTGGTTTCTGGTTGCGATCTGTTAAGTAATGTTTTGCTGCAAGTTCTCTTAATTTATTGTTGTTACGAAGGAATGCTGCTTAAAGTGAAATATGTCAAGGTGATACATTTTATTTAGTTTTCTTTCTCGTTTCCGTTATCCCGAAATTAGGCGTAATACGTTACTGGTCATATTTGAGATCTCGACATTTATTCCATAGTAAATTTGTTCTCCCAAATTAGAAAAACACATTTGTTTTTGGGATTATGATAAGAATCATTAATTCCAATGCGCACTGATTGTTTTCATGCTCTTGTCTCTTTTGGAACTTCAGGGAAATATATATTTTTGTATTTTCTCTAAATCTTCTATGCTGCTGTAAGTGCTCGATTTTATAATTATTTTCTTGGATTTTTAATAAGCATTTCTTGATGTCGTTCTAAAAATTCTTTATCCTTGTACATACCGTTAGGCATGTGATCGATACATCTGCAACTCGCTTATAACTCTTCGATGTTTTTAATATGCTTAGCTATGTTTCCTTCGAATGCGATACAGATACAGCATTTTGCTAATATTATTATATTAAATTATCATATTATTTCTGTTTATTTAATAATGGTTGTTCCAGTGTATATATGTTGAAATTTATCACAATATTTCTTGCACAATGTTAATAATATTTTGTATATGTATTTATGAACTTCCAACGGTAAACTTCAGTTAGAGAATTGTATTTTTTATAATTATTATAAAACTATCGATTGTTTTTGTATAATTACTAATCGTTAAGATGAATCGTACATTTGCTGAAATTTATAAAGTGATTTCTTACACAATGTTGAAAACGTTTTGAATGTTTATTTATAAATTTTCAGTGGCAAACTTTAATTAAAGAATTGTCTTATCTTCGCTAATTATTATTAAATTATTATTAATTTCCGTTTAATTAAACTTTTCTAAAATCAATTGCACATTTGATGTAATCTATGAAATTATTTCTTACGTAATGTTTGAATGTTTACTAATGAAGATCCAGTGGTGAATGTTACTTACAGGATTGTCGTAACTTTGTCAATTATTGTTAAATTGTTTTTGTTTAATTAACATTAGTTGAGATGCATTGTACATTTGTTGAAATTTATAAAATTACATAATTACGCATTCGTTCTAATTTATGAAATTATTTGTTGCACAATGTTAAAAACATTTTAAATATTTCTAAATGAATTTCCACTGGTAAACTTAAGTTACAGAATGGTTGTAATTTTTTTAATTATATTTATATTACGTATAAGTTGAAATTTATAAAATAAAATAACAATTTACGTTTAATCAAACTTTTCTAAAATCAATTGCACATTTGATGTAATCTATGAAATTATTTCTTACATAATGTTTGAATGTTTACTAATGAAGATCCAGTGGTGAATTTTACTTACAGGATTGTCGTAACTTTGTCAATTATTGTTAAATTGTTTTAGTTTAATTAACATTAGTTGAGATCCATTGTACATTTGTTGAAATTTATAAAATTACATAATTACGCATTCGTTCTAATTTATCAAATTATTTGTTGCACAATTTAAAAACATTTTAAATATTTCTAAATGAATTTCCACTGGTAAACTTAAGTTACAGAATTGTTGTAATTTTTTTAATTATAATTAATTACGTATAAGTTGAAATTTATAAAATAAAATAACAATTTACGTTTAATCAAACTTTTCTAAAATCAATTGCACATTTGATGTAATCTATGAAATTATTTCTTACATAATGTTTGAATGTTTACTAATGAAGATCCAGTGGTGAATTTTAGTTACAGGATTGTCGTAACTTTGTCAATTATTGTTAAATTGTTTTTGTTTAATTAACATTAGTTGAGATGCATTGTACATTTGTTGAAATTTATAAAATTACATAATTACGCATTCGTTCTAATTTATGAAATTATTTGTTGCACTATGTTAAAAACATTTTAAATATTTCTAAATGAATTTCCACTGGTGAACTTAAGTTACAGAATTGTTGTAATTTTTTTAAGTATAATTAAATTACCTAATTATTTCTATTTAATTAAGAATAGTTAAGTTGAATTGTATATTTATTGAAATTTATCAAATTACTTCTCGCACAATTTAGGTTTAGAATAATAGCAGTGTTGGGTATAGAACAATTGCGATGTATGGGTATAGCATAATTAGGTTCTGTAGGTACACAACATTTACTATACGTAGGTACAAAATAATTACGGTCTGTAGATAGAGAATAATTACCATGTGTATATATAGGAAAACTACGGTGATGACGTATGGAATAATTATGGTGTGTATGTAAAGAATAGTTACTGTGTATAGACATAGGTGTGTAGAATAATTACGATGGTTAGAGCTCGAATAACTACGAAGTGTACGTAAAGAATAATAACGATTTATAGTTATAGATAATTAGAAGAATTACTGTGTGTGGGTGTTTAATAACTAGAAGGCGTAGGTGCAAACAAATTACGATGTGTAGGTTTAGAATAATTCTATAATAATAGAATAGGTAGTTAGGAATATTATGGGGGATAGGTAGTTAGGAGAACTATGGAGTATAGGTAGGTAGGAATTATGGAGTATAGATAGGTAGGAATTATGGAGTATAGATAGGTAGGAATTATGGAGTATAGATAGGTAGGAATTATGGAGTATTGATAGGTAGGAATTATGGAGTATAGACAGGTAGGAATTATGGAGTATAGATAGGTAAGAATTATGGAGTATAGACAGGTAGGAATTATGGAGTATAGATAGGTAGGAATTATGGAGTATAGATAGGTAGGAATTATGGAGTATAGATAGGTAGGAATTATGGACTATAGATAGGTAGGAATTATGGAGAATAGATAGGTAGGAATTATGGACTATAGATAGGTAGGAATTATGGGGTATAGATAGGTAGGAATTATGGAGTATAGATAGGTAGGAATTATGGAGTATAGAAAGGTAGATAGCCATTATGGGGTATATGCAGATAGACAGGTATTATGGAGTATAGGTAAGTAGATAGGCATTATGGAGTATAGGTAGGTGGATAGGCATTATGGAGTATAGGTAGGTGGATAGGCATTATGGAGTATAGGTAGGTAGATAGGCATTATGAAGTATAGGTACGTTGATAGGCATTATGGAGCATATGTAGGGCGATAGGCATTATAAGTAAGTACACATTTAATTTAAACATTCTTAATATTACAACTGATTCCATCACTCCCTCAGGTGTTCCTAGCTTCGATGGTGTGTTTTAAGCGTTCGAGTTCGGTATAGGTAATATTTTTTAAATATTTGTGTTGCAACTTATTGACCATTGTATAATTTTAGTTTTGTGATTATTGATCATCCTGAGAAGGAATGGCGCAAGGCTAATAACCTTGCCCGGAAAAACAAATTATGATGGACAATTTAACAAGTCTCGGATATGGACCGGATACCGCTGGAGAGACTTGGTAAATAAGGTCAAGACGCGATCCCGGTTGTAGTGCCGATGTTTATGATGATGATGATTATTGATGCATTACGAACCAGCATCTAGAAACAACTCGCAATAAAATTAAAACTGCAACACTTGAGATAACAAAAAAAAATCTCAACCAATATTTCTGAAAAGAAAGCCAACATAAATACAATGTGAGTACCATTAAAGAATTAATAACATACCATTTAAATTCATATTTATCTATTTAAATGTTAATAAAACGAGGATGAAGAGGAGTAATAGTTTCTAAGTAAGATGGAAATTCCTTGCCCATTATAATTTTGCTGGATTGTTCAAATTTCGCTAAATTTTTCTACAGCGAGATTTTTTTTTGGTTTTTAGTTGCGATCTGTTAAGTAATGTTTTGCTGCAAATTCTCTTAATTTATTGTTGTTACGACGGAATGGTGCTTAAAGTGAAATATGTCAAGGTGAATATTTCACTTAGTTTTCTTTCTCGTTTCCGTTATCCCGAAATTAGGCGTAATCCGTATCTGGTCATATTTTTATATTTTTTGGTTATTGTTATAGTGTGCCAATTGTTAAGGTTATGGAGTAAAGGAAGATAGGGATTATGGAGTATAGGTGGACAGAGATTATGCAGTATAGATAGATAAGGATTATGGGGTGTAGGTAGATAGGCAGTATGGGGTATAGGTAGGTAAATAGGTATTATAGGTAAATGTACCTTCAATTTAAACATTCTTAATATTATTGCTGATTCCATTATTCCCTTAGGTGTTCCTAGCTTCGATGATGTGTTTTCAGCATCCGATTTCGGTATAGATGATATTTTTAAATATTTGTGTTGCAACTTATTGACGATTTAGTATAATTTTAGTTTTGTGATTATTGATACACTACGGACCAGCAAACAACTCGCAATCATATTAAAAGTGCAACAATTGAAATAACAAAAGAAATCTCAACCAATATTTCTGAGAAGAAAGCCAACTTAAATACAATGTGAGTACCATTCAAGAATTAATAACATACCATTTATATTCATATTTATCTATTTAAATGTTAATAAAACGAGGATTATAATTTTGCTAGATTGTTCAGATTTTGCTAAATTTTTCTACAGCAGGGATTTCTTTGGTTTCTGGTTGCGATCTGTTAAGTAATGTTTTGCTGCAAGTTCTCTTAATTTATTGTTGTTACGAAGGAATGCTGCTTAAAGTGAAATATGTCAAGGTGATACATTTTATTTAGTTTTCTTTCTCGTTTCCGTTATCCCGAAATTAGGCGTAATACGTTACTGGTCATATTTGAGATCTCGACATTTATTCCATAGTAAATTTGTTCTCCCAAATTAGAAAAACACATTTGTTTTTGGGATTATGATAAGAATCATTAATTCCAATGCGCACTGATTGTTTTCATGCTCTTGTCTCTTTTGGAACTTCAGGGAAATATTTGTTTTTGTATATTCTCTAAATCTTCTATGCTGCTGTAAGTGCTCGATTTTATAATTATTTTCTTGGATTTTTAATAAGCATTTCTTGATGTCGTTCTAAAAATTCTCTATCCTTGTACATACCGTTAGGCATGTGATCGATACATCTGCAACTCGCTTATAACTCTTCGATGTTTTTAATATGCTTAGCTATGTTTCCTTCGAATGCGATACAGATACAGCATTTTGCTAATATTATTATATTAAATTATCATATTATTTCTGTTTATTTAATAATGGTTGTTCCAGTGTATATATGTTGAAATTTATCAAAATATTTCTTGCACAATGTAAACAATATTTTGTATATGTATTTATGAACTTCCAACGGTAAACTTCAGTTACAGAATTGTAAATTTTATAATTATTATAAAACTATCGATTGTTTTTGTTTAATTACTAATTGTTAAGATGAATCGTACATTTGCTGAAATTTATAAAGTGATTTCTTACACAATGTTGAAAACGTTTTGAATGTTTATTTATAAATTTTCAGTGGCAAACTTTAATTAAAGAATTGTCTTATCTTCGCTAATTATTATTAAATTATTATTAATTTCCGTTTAATTAAACTTTTCTAAAATCAATTGCACATTTGATGTAATCTATGAAATTATTTCTTACGTAATGTTTGAATGTTTACTAATGAAGATCCAGTGGTGAATTTTACTTACAGGATTGTCGTAACTTTGTCAATTATTGTTAAATTGTTTTAGTTTAATTAACATTAGTTGAGATCCATTGTACATTTGTTGAAATTTATAAAATTACATAATTACGCATTCGTTCTAATTTATCAAATTATTTGTTGCACAATTTAAAAACATTTTAAATATTTCTAAATGAATTTCCACTGGTAAACTTAAGTTACAGAATTGTTGTAATTTTTTTAATTATAATTAATTACGTATAAGTTGAAATTTATAAAATAAAATAACAATTTACGTTTAATCAAACTTTTCTAAAATCAATTGCACATTTGATGTAATCTATGAAATTATTTCTTACATAATGTTTGAATGTTTACTAATGAAGATCCAGTGGTGAATTTTACTTACAGGATTGTCGTAACTTTGTCAATTATTGTTAAATTGTTTTTGTTTAATTAACATTAGTTGAGATGCATTGTACATTTGTTGAAATTTATAAAATTACATAATTACGCATTCGTTCTAATTTATGAAATTATTTGTTGCACTATGTTAAAAACATTTTAAATATTTCTAAATGAATTTCCACTGGTGAACTTAAGTTACAGAATTGTTGTAATTTTTTTAAGTATAATTAAATTACCTAATTATTTCTATTTAATTAAGAATAGTTAAGTTGAATTGTATATTTATTGAAATTTATCAAATTACTTCTCGCACAATTTAGGTTTAGAATAATAGCAGTGTTGGGTATAGAACAATTGCGATGTATGGGTATAGCATAATTAGGTTCTGTAGGTACACAACATTTACTATACGTAGGTACAAAATAATTACGGTCTGTAGATAGAGAATAATTACCATGTGTATATATAGGAAAACTACGGTGATGACGTATGGAATAATTATGGTGTGTATGTAAAGAATAGTTACTGTGTATAGACATAGGTGTGTAGAATAATTACGATGGTTAGAGCTCGAATAACTACGAAGTGTACGTAAAGAATAATAACGATTTATAGTTATAGATAATTAGAAGAATTACTGTGTGTGGGTGTTTAATAACTAGAAGGCGTAGGTGCAAACAAATTACGATGTGTAGGTTTAGAATAATTCTATAATAATAGAATAGGTAGTTAGGAATATTATGGGGGATAGGTAGTTAGGAGAACTATGGAGTATAGGTAGGTAGGAATTATGGAGTATAGATAGGTAGGAATTATGGAGTATAGATAGGTAGGAATTATGGAGTATAGATAGGTAGGAATTATGGAGTATTGATAGGTAGGAATTATGGAGTATAGACAGGTAGGAATTATGGAGTATAGATAGGTAAGAATTATGGAGTATAGACAGGTAGGAATTATGGAGTATAGATAGGTAGGAATTATGGAGTATAGATAGGTAGGAATTATGGAGTATAGATAGGTAGGAATTATGGACTATAGATAGGTAGGAATTATGGAGAATAGATAGGTAGGAATTATGGACTATAGATAGGTAGGAATTATGGGGTATAGATAGGTAGGAATTATGGAGTATAGATAGGTAGGAATTATGGAGTATAGAAAGGTAGATAGCCATTATGGGGTATATGCAGATAGACAGGTATTATGGAGTATAGGTAAGTAGATAGGCATTATGGAGTATAGGTAGGTGGATAGGCATTATGGAGTATAGGTAGGTGGATAGGCATTATGGAGTATAGGTAGGTAGATAGGCATTATGAAGTATAGGTACGTTGATAGGCATTATGGAGCATATGTAGGGCGATAGGCATTATAAGTAAGTACACATTTAATTTAAACATTCTTAATATTACAACTGATTCCATCACTCCCTCAGGTGTTCCTAGCTTCGATGGTGTGTTTTAAGCGTTCGAGTTCGGTATAGGTAATATTTTTTAAATATTTGTGTTGCAACTTATTGACCATTGTATAATTTTAGTTTTGTGATTATTGATCATCCTGAGAAGGAATGGCGCAAGGCTAATAACCTTGCCCGGAAAAACAAATTATGATGGACAATTTAACAAGTCTCGGATATGGACCGGATACCGCTGGAGAGACTTGGTAAATAAGGTCAAGACGCGATCCCGGTTGTAGTGCCGATGTTTATGATGATGATGATTATTGATGCATTACGAACCAGCATCTAGAAACAACTCGCAATAAAATTAAAACTGCAACACTTGAGATAACAAAAAAAAATCTCAACCAATATTTCTGAAAAGAAAGCCAACATAAATACAATGTGAGTACCATTAAAGAATTAATAACATACCATTTAAATTCATATTTATCTATTTAAATGTTAATAAAACGAGGATGAAGAGGAGTAATAGTTTCTAAGTAAGATGGAAATTCCTTGCCCATTATAATTTTGCTGGATTGTTCAAATTTCGCTAAATTTTTCTACAGCGAGATTTTTTTTTGGTTTTTAGTTGCGATCTGTTAAGTAATGTTTTGCTGCAAATTCTCTTAATTTATTGTTGTTACGACGGAATGGTGCTTAAAGTGAAATATGTCAAGGTGAATATTTCACTTAGTTTTCTTTCTCGTTTCCGTTATCCCGAAATTAGGCGTAATCCGTATCTGGTCATATTTTTATATTTTTTGGTTATTGTTATAGTGTGCCAATTGTTAAGGTTATGGAGTAAAGGAAGATAGGGATTATGGAGTATAGGTGGACAGAGATTATGCAGTATAGATAGATAAGGATTATGGGGTGTAGGTAGATAGGCAGTATGGGGTATAGGTAGGTAAATAGGTATTATAGGTAAATGTACCTTCAATTTAAACATTCTTAATATTATTGCTGATTCCATTATTCCCTTAGGTGTTCCTTGCTTCGATGATGTGTTTTCAGCATCCGATTTCGGTATAGATGATATTTTTAAATATTTGTGTTGCAACTTATTGACGATTTAGTATAATTTTAGTTTTGTGATTATTGATACACTACGGACCAGCAAACAACTCGCAATCATATTAAAAGTGCAACAATTGAAATAACAAAAGAAATCTCAACCAATATTTCTGAGAAGAAAGCCAACTTAAATACAATGTGAGTACCATTCAAGAATTAATAACATACCATTTATATTCATATTTATCTATTTAAATGTTAATAAAACGAGGATTATAATTTTGCTAGATTGTTCAGATTTTGCTAAATTTTTCTACAGCAGGGATTTCTTTGGTTTCTGGTTGCGATCTGTTAAGTAATGTTTTGCTGCAAGTTCTCTTAATTTATTGTTGTTACGAAGGAATGCTGCTTAAAGTGAAATATGTCAAGGTGATACATTTTATTTAGTTTTCTTTCTCGTTTCCGTTATCCCGAAATTAGGCGTAATACGTTACTGGTCATATTTGAGATCTCGACATTTATTCCATAGTAAATTTGTTCTCCCAAATTAGAAAAACACATTTGTTTTTGGGATTATGATAAGAATCATTAATTCCAATGCGCACTGATTGTTTTCATGCTCTTGTCTCTTTTGGAACTTCAGGGAAATATTTGTTTTTGTATATTCTCTAAATCTTCTATGCTGCTGTAAGTGCTCGATTTTATAATTATTTTCTTGGATTTTTAATAAGCATTTCTTGATGTCATTCTAAAAATTCTCTATCCTTGTACATACCGTTAGGCATGTGATCGATACATCTGCAACTCGCTTATAACTCTTCGATGTTTTTAATATGCTTAGCTATGTTTCCTTCGAATGCGATACAGATACAGCATTTTGCTAATATTATTATATTAAATTATCATATTATTTCTGTTTATTTAATAATGGTTGTTCCAGTGTATATATGTTGAAATTTATCAAAATATTTCTTGCACAATGTAAACAATATTTTGTATATGTATTTATGAACTTCCAACGGTAAACTTCAGTTACAGAATTGTAAATTTTATAATTATTATAAAACTATCGATTGTTTTTGTTTAATTACTAATTGTTAAGATGAATCGTACATTTGCTGAAATTTATAAAGTGATTTCTTACACAATGTTGAAAACGTTTTGAATGTTTATTTATAAATTTTCAGTGGCAAACTTTAATTAAAGAATTGTCTTATCTTCGCTAATTATTATTAAATTATTATTAATTTCCGTTTAATTAAACTTTTCTAAAATCAATTGCACATTTGATGTAATCTATGAAATTATTTCTTACGTAATGTTTGAATGTTTACTAATGAAGATCCAGTGGTGAATTTTACTTACAGGATTGTCGTAACTTTGTCAATTATTGTTAAATTGTTTTAGTTTAATTAACATTAGTTGAGATCCATTGTACATTTGTTGAAATTTATAAAATTACATAATTACGCATTCGTTCTAATTTATCAAATTATTTGTTGCACAATTTAAAAACATTTTAAATATTTCTAAATGAATTTCCACTGGTAAACTTAAGTTACAGAATTGTTGTAATTTTTTTAATTATAATTAATTACGTATAAGTTGAAATTTATAAAATAAAATAACAATTTACGTTTAATCAAACTTTTCTAAAATCAATTGCACATTTGATGTAATCTATGAAATTATTTCTTACATAATGTTTGAATGTTTACTAATGAAGATCCAGTGGTGAATTTTAGTTACAGGATTGTCGTAACTTTGTCAATTATTGTTAAATTGTTTTTGTTTAATTAACATTAGTTGAGATGCATTGTACATTTGTTGAAATTTATAAAATTACATAATTACGCATTCGTTCTAATTTATGAAATTATTTGTTGCACTATGTTAAAAACATTTTAAATATTTCTAAATGAATTTCCACTGGTGAACTTAAGTTACAGAATTGTTGTAATTTTTTTAAGTATAATTAAATTACCTAATTATTTCTATTTAATTAAGAATAGTTAAGTTGAATTGTATATTTATTGAAATTTATCAAATTACTTCTCGCACAATTTAGGTTTAGAATAATAGCAGTGTTGGGTATAGAACAATTGCGATGTATGGGTATAGCATAATTAGGTTCTGTAGGTACACAACATTTACTATACGTAGGTACAAAATAATTACGGTCTGTAGATAGAGAATAATTACCATGTGTATATATAGGAAAACTACGGTGATGACGTATGGAATAATTATGGTGTGTATGTAAAGAATAGTTACTGTGTATAGACATAGGTGTGTAGAATAATTACGATGGTTAGAGCTCGAATAACTACGAAGTGTACGTAAAGAATAATAACGATTTATAGTTATAGATAATTAGAAGAATTACTGTGTGTGGGTGTTTAATAACTAGAAGGCGTAGGTGCAAACAAATTACGATGTGTAGGTTTAGAATAATTCTATAATAATAGAATAGGTAGTTAGGAATATTATGGGGGATAGGTAGTTAGGAGAACTATGGAGTATAGGTAGGTAGGAATTATGGAGTATAGATAGGTAGGAATTATGGAGTATAGATAGGTAGGAATTATGGAGTATAGATAGGTAGGAATTATGGAGTATTGATAGGTAGGAATTATGGAGTGTAGACAGGTAGGAATTATGGAGTATAGATAGGTAAGAATTATGGAGTATAGACAGGTAGGAATTATGGAGTATAGATAGGTAGGAATTATGGAGTATAGATAGGTAGGAATTATGGAGTATAGATAGGTAGGAATTATGGACTATAGATAGGTAGGAATTATGGAGAATAGATAGGTAGGAATTATGGACTATAGATAGGTAGGAATTATGGGGTATAGATAGGTAGGAATTATGGAGTATAGATAGGTAGGAATTATGGAGTATAGAAAGGTAGATAGCCATTATGGGGTATATGCAGATAGACAGGTATTATGGAGTATAGGTAAGTAGATAGGCATTATGGAGTATAGGTAGGTGGATAGGCATTATGGAGTATAGGTAGGTGGATAGGCATTATGGAGTATAGGTAGGTAGATAGGCATTATGAAGTATAGGTACGTTGATAGGCATTATGGAGCATATGTAGGGCGATAGGCATTATAAGTAAGTACACATTTAATTTAAACATTCTTAATATTACAACTGATTCCATCACTCCCTCAGGTGTTCCTAGCTTCGATGGTGTGTTTTAAGCGTTCGAGTTCGGTATAGGTAATATTTTTTAAATATTTGTGTTGCAACTTATTGACCATTGTATAATTTTAGTTTTGTGATTATTGATCATCCTGAGAAGGAATGGCGCAAGGCTAATAACCTTGCCCGGAAAAACAAATTATGATGGACAATTTAACAAGTCTCGGATATGGACCGGATACCGCTGGAGAGACTTGGTAAATAAGGTCAAGACGCGATCCCGGTTGTAGTGCCGATGTTTATGATGATGATGATTATTGATGCATTACGAACCAGCATCTAGAAACAACTCGCAATAAAATTAAAACTGCAACACTTGAGATAACAAAAAAAAATCTCAACCAATATTTCTGAAAAGAAAGCCAACATAAATACAATGTGAGTACCATTAAAGAATTAATAACATACCATTTAAATTCATATTTATCTATTTAAATGTTAATAAAACGAGGATGAAGAGGAGTAATAGTTTCTAAGTAAGATGGAAATTCCTTGCCCATTATAATTTTGCTGGATTGTTCAAATTTCGCTAAATTTTTCTACAGCGAGATTTTTTTTTGGTTTTTAGTTGCGATCTGTTAAGTAATGTTTTGCTGCAAATTCTCTTAATTTATTGTTGTTACGACGGAATGGTGCTTAAAGTGAAATATGTCAAGGTGAATATTTCACTTAGTTTTCTTTCTCGTTTCCGTTATCCCGAAATTAGGCGTAATCCGTATCTGGTCATATTTTTATATTTTTTGGTTATTGTTATAGTGTGCCAATTGTTAAGGTTATGGAGTAAAGGAAGATAGGGATTATGGAGTATAGGTGGACAGAGATTATGCAGTATAGATAGATAAGGATTATGGGGTGTAGGTAGATAGGCAGTATGGGGTATAGGTAGGTAAATAGGTATTATAGGTAAATGTACCTTCAATTTAAACATTCTTAATATTATTGCTGATTCCATTATTCCCTTAGGTGTTCCTAGCTTCGATGATGTGTTTTCAGCATCCGATTTCGGTATAGATGATATTTTTAAATATTTGTGTTGCAACTTATTGACGATTTAGTATAATTTTAGTTTTGTGATTATTGATACACTACGGACCAGCAAACAACTCGCAATCATATTAAAAGTGCAACAATTGAAATAACAAAAGAAATCTCAACCAATATTTCTGAGAAGAAAGCCAACTTAAATACAATGTGAGTACCATTCAAGAATTAATAACATACCATTTATATTCATATTTATCTATTTAAATGTTAATAAAACGAGGATTATAATTTTGCTAGATTGTTCAGATTTTGCTAAATTTTTCTACAGCAGGGATTTCTTTGGTTTCTGGTTGCGATCTGTTAAGTAATGTTTTGCTGCAAGTTCTCTTAATTTATTGTTGTTACGAAGGAATGCTGCTTAAAGTGAAATATGTCAAGGTGATACATTTTATTTAGTTTTCTTTCTCGTTTCCGTTATCCCGAAATTAGGCGTAATACGTTACTGGTCATATTTGAGATCTCGACATTTATTCCATAGTAAATTTGTTCTCCCAAATTAGAAAAACACATTTGTTTTTGGGATTATGATAAGAATCATTAATTCCAATGCGCACTGATTGTTTTCATGCTCTTGTCTCTTTTGGAACTTCAGGGAAATATTTGTTTTTGTATATTCTCTAAATCTTCTATGCTGCTGTAAGTGCTCGATTTTATAATTATTTTCTTGGATTTTTAATAAGCATTTCTTGATATCGTTCTAAAAATTCTCTATCCTTGTACATACCGTTAGGCATGTGATCGATACATCTGCAACTCGCTTATAACTCTTCGATGTTTTTAATATGCTTAGCTATGTTTCCTTCGAATGCGATACAGATACAGCATTTTGCTAATATTATTATATTAAATTATCATATTATTTCTGTTTATTTAATAATGGTTGTTCCAGTGTATATATGTTGAAATTTATCAAAATATTTCTTGCACAATGTAAACAATATTTTGTATATGTATTTATGAACTTCCAACGGTAAACTTCAGTTACAGAATTGTAAATTTTATAATTATTATAAAACTATCGATTGTTTTTGTTTAATTACTAATTGTTAAGATGAATCGTACATTTGCTGAAATTTATAAAGTGATTTCTTACACAATGTTGAAAACGTTTTGAATGTTTATTTATAAATTTTCAGTGGCAAACTTTAATTAAAGAATTGTCTTATCTTCGCTAATTATTATTAAATTATTATTAATTTCCGTTTAATTAAACTTTTCTAAAATCAATTGCACATTTGATGTAATCTATGAAATTATTTCTTACGTAATGTTTGAATGTTTACTAATGAAGATCCAGTGGTGAATTTTACTTACAGGATTGTCGTAACTTTGTCAATTATTGTTAAATTGTTTTAGTTTAATTAACATTAGTTGAGATCCATTGTACATTTGTTGAAATTTATAAAATTACATAATTACGCATTCGTTCTAATTTATCAAATTATTTGTTGCACAATTTAAAAACATTTTAAATATTTCTAAATGAATTTCCACTGGTAAACTTAAGTTACAGAATTGTTGTAATTTTTTTAATTATAATTAATTACGTATAAGTTGAAATTTATAAAATAAAATAACAATTTACGTTTAATCAAACTTTTCTAAAATCAATTGCACATTTGATGTAATCTATGAAATTATTTCTTACATAATGTTTGAATGTTTACTAATGAAGATCCAGTGGTGAATTTTAGTTACAGGATTGTCGTAACTTTGTCAATTATTGTTAAATTGTTTTTGTTTAATTAACATTAGTTGAGATGCATTGTACATTTGTTGAAATTTATAAAATTACATAATTACGCATTCGTTCTAATTTATGAAATTATTTGTTGCACTATGTTAAAAACATTTTAAATATTTCTAAATGAATTTCCACTGGTGAACTTAAGTTACAGAATTGTTGTAATTTTTTTAAGTATAATTAAATTACCTAATTATTTCTATTTAATTAAGAATAGTTAAGTTGAATTGTATATTTATTGAAATTTATCAAATTACTTCTCGCACAATTTAGGTTTAGAATAATAGCAGTGTTGGGTATAGAACAATTGCGATGTATGGGTATAGCATAATTAGGTTCTGTAGGTACACAACATTTACTATACGTAGGTACAAAATAATTACGGTCTGTAGATAGAGAATAATTACCATGTGTATATATAGGAAAACTACGGTGATGACGTATGGAATAATTATGGTGTGTATGTAAAGAATAGTTACTGTGTATAGACATAGGTGTGTAGAATAATTACGATGGTTAGAGCTCGAATAACTACGAAGTGTACGTAAAGAATAATAACGATTTATAGTTATAGATAATTAGAAGAATTACTGTGTGTGGGTGTTTAATAACTAGAAGGCGTAGGTGCAAACAAATTACGATGTGTAGGTTTAGAATAATTCTATAATAATAGAATAGGTAGTTAGGAATATTATGGGGGATAGGTAGTTAGGAGAACTATGGAGTATAGGTAGGTAGGAATTATGGAGTATAGATAGGTAGGAATTATGGAGTATAGATAGGTAGGAATTATGGAGTATAGATAGGTAGGAATTATGGAGTATTGATAGGTAGGAATTATGGAGTATAGACAGGTAGGAATTATGGCGTATAGATAGGTAAGAATTATGGAGTATAGACAGGTAGGAATTATGGAGTATAGATAGGTAGGAATTATGGAGTATAGATAGGTAGGAATTATGGAGTATAGATAGGTAGGAATTATGGACTATAGATAGGTAGGAATTATGGAGAATAGATAGGTAGGAATTATGGACTATAGATAGGTAGGAATTATGGGGTATAGATAGGTAGGAATTATGGAGTATAGATAGGTAGGAATTATGGAGTATAGAAAGGTAGATAGCCATTATGGGGTATATGCAGATAGACAGGTATTATGGAGTATAGGTAAGTAGATAGGCATTATGGAGTATAGGTAGGTGGATAGGCATTATGGAGTATAGGTAGGTGGATAGGCATTATGGAGTATAGGTAGGTAGATAGGCATTATGAAGTATAGGTACGTTGATAGGCATTATGGAGCATATGTAGGGCGATAGGCATTATAAGTAAGTACACATTTAATTTAAACATTCTTAATATTACAACTGATTCCATCACTCCCTCAGGTGTTCCTAGCTTCGATGGTGTGTTTTAAGCGTTCGAGTTCGGTATAGGTAATATTTTTTAAATATTTGTGTTGCAACTTATTGACCATTGTATAATTTTAGTTTTGTGATTATTGATCATCCTGAGAAGGAATGGCGCAAGGCTAATAACCTTGCCCGGAAAAACAAATTATGATGGACAATTTAACAAGTCTCGGATATGGACCGGATACCGCTGGAGAGACTTGCTAAATAAGGTCAAGACCCGATCCCGGTTGTAGTGCCGATGTTTATGATGATGATGATTATTGATGCATTACGAACCAGCATCTAGAAACAACTCGCAATAAAATTAAAACTGCAACACTTGAGATAACAAAAAAAAAATCTCAACCAATATTTCTGAAAAGAAAGCCAACATAAATACAATGTGAGTACCATTAAAGAATTAATAACATACCATTTAAATTCATATTTATCTATTTAAATGTTAATAAAACGAGGATGAAGAGGAGTAATAGTTTCTAAGTAAGATGGAAATTCCTTGCCCATTATAATTTTGCTGGATTGTTCAAATTTTGCTAAATTTTTCTACAGCGAGATTCTTTTTTTTGTTTTTAGTTGCGATCTGTTAAGTAATGTTTTGCTGCAAATTCTCTTAATTTATTGTTGTTACGACGGAATGGTGCTTAAAGTGAAATATGTCAAGGTGAATATTTCACTTAGTTTTCTTTCTCGTTTCCGTTATCCCGAAATTAGGCGTAATCCGTATCTGGTCATATTTTTATATTTTTTGGTTATTGTTATAGTGTGCTAATTGTTAAGATTATGGAGTAAAGGAAGATAGGGATTATGGAGTATAGGTGGGCAGAGATTATGCAGTATAGATAGATAAGGATTATGGGGTGTAGGTAGATAGGCACTATGGGGTATAGGTAGGTAAATAGGTATTATAGGTAAATGTACCTTCAATTTAAACATTCTTAATATTATTGGTGATTCCATTATTCCCTTAAGTGTTCCTAGTTTCGATGATGTGTTTTCAGCATCCGATTTCGGTATAGATGATATTTTTAAATATTTGTGTTGCAACTTATTGACGATTTAGTATAATTTTAGTTTTGTGATTATTGATACACTACGGACCAGCAAACAACTCGCAATCATATTAAAAGTGCAACAATTGAAATAACAAAAGAAATCTCAACCAATATTTCTGAGAAGAAAGCCAACTTAAATACAATGTGAGTACCATTCAAGAATTAATAACATACCATTTATATTCATATTTATCTATTTAAATGTTAATAAAACGAGGATTATAATTTTGCTAGATTGTTCAGATTTTGCTACATTTTTCTACAGCAGGGATTTCTTTGGTTTCTGGTTGCGATCTGTTAAGTAATGTTTTGCTGCAAGTTCTCTTAATTTATTGTTGTTACGAAGGAATGCTGCTTAAAGTGAAATATGTCAAGGTGATACATTTTATTTAGTTTTCTTTCTCGTTTCCGTTATCCCGAAATTAGGCGTAATACGTTACTGGTCATATTTGAGATCTCGACATTTATTCCATAGTAAATTTGTTCTCCCAAATTAGAAAAACACATTTGTTTTTGGGATTATGATAAGAATCATTGATTCCAATGCGCACTGATTGTTTTCATGCTCTTGTCTCTTTTGGAACTTCAGGGAAATATTTGTTTTTGTATATTCTCTAAATCTTCTATGCTGCTGTAAGTGCTCGATTTTATAATTATTTTCTTGGATTTTTAATAAGCATTTCTTGATGTCGTTCTAAAAATTCTTTATCCTTGTACATACCGTTAGGCATGTGATCGATACATCTGCAACTCGCTTATAACTCTTCGATGTTTTTAATATGCTTAGCTATGTTTCATTCGAATGCGATACAGATACAGCATTTTGCTAATATTATTATATTAAATTATCATATTATTTCTGTTTATTTAATAATGGTTGTTCCAGTGTATATATGTTGAAATTTATCAAAATATTTCTTGCACAATGTAAACAATATTTTGTATATGTATTTATGAACTTCCAACGGTAAACTTCAGTTACAGAATTGTAAATTTTATAATTATTATAAAACTATCGATTGTTTTTGTTTAATTACTAATCGTTAAGATGAATCGTACATTTGCTGAAATTTATAAAGTGATTTCTTACACAATGTTGAAAACGTTTTGAATGTTTATTTATAAATTTTCAGTGGCAAACTTTAATTAAAGAATTGTCTTATCTTCGCTAATTATTATTAAATTATTATTAATTTCCGTTTAATTAAACTTTTCTAAAATCAATTGCACATTTGATGTAATCTATGAAATTATTTCTTACATAATGTTTGAATGTTTACTAATGAAGATCCAGTGGTGAATTTTACTTACAGGATTGTCGTAACTTTGTCAATTATTGTTAAATTGTTTTAGTTTAATTAACATTAGTTGAGATGCATTGTACATTTGTTGAAATTTATAAAATTACATAATTACGCATTCGTTCTAATTTATCAAATTATTTGTTGCACAATTTAAAAACATTTTAAATATTTCTAAATGAATTTCCACTGGTAAACTTAAGTTACAGAATTGTTGTAATTTTTTTAATTATATTTATATTACGTATAAGTTGAAATTTATAAAATAAAATAACAATTTACGTTTAATTGAACTTTTCTAAAATCAATTGCACATTTGATGTAATCTATGAAATTATTTCTTACATAATGTTTGAATGTTTACTAATGAAGATCCAGTGGTGAATTTTAGTTACAGGATTGTCGTAACTTTGTCAATTATTGTTAAATTGTTTTTGTTTCATTAACATTAGTTGAGATGCATTGTACATTTGTTGAAATTTATAAAGTGATTTCTTACACAATGTTGAAAACGTTTTGAATGTTTTTTTATAAATTTTCAGTGGCAAACTTTAATTAAAGAATTGTCTTATCTTCGCTAATTATTATTAAATTATTATTAATTTCCGTTTAATTAAACTTTTCTAAAATCAATTGCACATTTGATGTAATCTATGAAATTATTTCTTACGTAATGTTTGAATGTTTACTAATGAAGATCCAGTGGTGAATTTTACTTACAGGATTGTCGTAACTTTGTCAATTATTGTTAAATTGTTTTTGTTTAATTAACATTAGTTGAGATCCATTGCACATTTGTTGAAATTTATAAAATTATATAATTACGCATTCGTTCTAATTTATGAAATTATTTGTTGCACAATTTAAAAACATTTTAAATATTTCTCAATGAATTTCCACTGGTAAACTTAAGTTACAGAATTGTTGTAATTTTTTTAATTATAATTAATTACGTATAAGTTGAAATTTATAAAATAAAATAACAATTTACGTTTAATTGAACTTTTCTAAAATCAATTGCACATTTGGTGTAATCTATGAAATTATTTCTTACATAATGTTTGAATGTTTACTAATGAAGATCCAGTGGTGAATTTTAGTTACAGGATTGTCGTAACTTTGTCAATTATTGTTAAATTGTTTTTGTTTCATTAACATTAGTTGAGATGCATTGTACATTTGTTGAAATTTATAAAATTACATAATTACGCATTCGTTCTAATTTATGAAATTATTTGTTGCACAATGTAAAAAACATTTTAAATATTTCTAAATGAATTTCCACTGGTAAACTTAAGTTACAGAATTGTTGTAATTTTTTTAAGTATAATTAAATTACCTAATTATTTCTATTTAATTAAGAATAGTTAAGTTGAATTGTATATTTATTGAAATTTATCAAATTACTTCTCGCACAATTTAGGTTTAGAATAATAGCAGTGTTGGGTATAGAATAATTGCGATGTATGGGTATAGCATAATTACGTTCTGTAGGTACACAACATTTACTATACGTAGGTACAAAATAATTACGGTCTGTAGATAGAGAATAATTACCATGTGTATATATAGGAAAACTACGGTGATGACGTATGGAATAATTATGGTGTGTATGTAAAGAATAGTTACTGTGTATAGACATAGGTGTGTAGAATAATTACGATGGTTAGAGCTCGAATAACTACGAAGTGTACGTATAGAATAATAACGATTTATAGTTATAGATAATTAGAAGAATTACTGTGTGTGGGTGTTTAATAACTAGAAGGCGTAGGTGCAAACAAATTACGATGTGTAGGTGTAGAATAATTCTATAATAATAGAATAGGTAGTTAGGAATATTATGGGGGATAGGTAGTTAGGAGAACTATGGAGTATAGGTAGGTAGGAATTATGGAGTATAGATAGGTAGGAATTATGGAGTATAGATAGGTAGGAATTATGGAGTATAGATAGGTAGGAATTATGGAGTATAGATAGGTAGGAATTATGGAGTATAGATAGGTAGGAATTATGGAGTATAGATAGGTAGGAATTATGGAGTATTGATAGGTAGGAATTATGGAGTATAGACAGGTAGGAATTATGGAGTATAGACAGGTAGGAATTATGGAGTATAGATAGGTAGGAATTATGGAGTATAGATAGGTAGGAGTTATGGAGTATAGATAGGTAGGAGTTATGGAGTATAGATAGGTAGGAATTATGGGGTATAGATAGGTAGGAATTATGGAGAATAGATAGGTAGGAATTATGGAGTATAGATAGGTAGGAATTATGGAGTATAGATAGGTAGGAATTATGGAGTATAGATAGGTAGGAATTATGGAGTATAGATAGGTAGGAATTATGGAGTATAGATAGGTAGGAATTATGGAGTATTGATAGGTAGGAATTATGGAGTATAGACAGGTAGGAATTATGGAGTATAGACAGGTAGGAATTATGGAGTATAGATAGGTAGGAATTATGGAGTATAGATAGGTAGGAGTTATGGAGTATAGATAGGTAGGAGTTATGGAGTATAGATAGGTAGGAATTATGGGGTATAGATAGGTAGGAATTATGGAGAATAGATAGGTAGGAATTATGGAGTATAGATAGGTAGGAATTATGGAGTATAGATAGGTAGGAATTATGGAGAATAGATAGGTAGGAATTACGGAGTATAGATAGGTGTAGGAATTATGGAGTATAGATAGGTAGGAATTATGGAGTATAGATAGGTAGGAATTATGGAGTATAGATAGGTAGGAATTATGGAGTATAGATAGGTAGGAATTATGGAGTATAGATAGGTAGGAATTATGGAGTATAGTTAGGTAGAAATTATGGAGTATAGTTAGGTAGAAATTATGGAGTATAGTTAGGTAGAAATTATGGAGTATAGTTAGGTAGAAATTATGGAGTATAGTTAGGTAGAAATTATGGAGTATAGTTAGGTAGAAATTATGGAGTATAGTTAGGTAGAAATTATGGAGTATAGTTAGGTAGAAATTATGGAGTATAGTTAGGTAGAAATTATGGAGTATAGTTAGGTAGAAATTATGGAGTATAGTTAGGTAGAAATTATGGAGTATAGTTAGGTAGAAATTATGGAGTATAGTTAGGTAGAAATTATGGAGTATAGTTAGGTAGAAATTATGGAGTATAGTTAGGTAGAAATTATGGAGTATAGTTAGGTAGAAATTATGGAGTATAGTTAGGTAGAAATTATGGAGTATAGTTAGGTAGAAATTATGGAGTATAGTTAGGTAGAAATTATGGAGTATAGTTAGGTAGAAATTATGGAGTATAGTTAGGTAGAAATTATGGAGTATAGTTAGGTAGAAATTATGGAGTATAGTTAGGTAGAAATTATGGAGTATAGTTAGGTAGAAATTATGGAGTATAGTTAGGTAGAAATTATGGAGTATAGTTAGGTAGAATTATGGAGTATAGTTAGGTAGAAATTACTGGAGTATAGTTAGGTAGAAATTATGGAGTATAGTTAGGTAGAAATTATGGAGTATAGTTAGGTAGAAATTATGGAGTATAGTTAGGTAGAAATTATGGAGTATAGTTAGGTAGAAATTATGGAGTATAGCTAGGTAGAAATTATGGAGTATAGTTAGGTAGAAATTATGGAGTAATTAGTTAGGTAGAAATTATGGAGTATAGTTAGGTAGAAATTATGGAGTATAGTTAGGTAGAAATTATGGAGTATAGTTAGGTAGAAATTATGGAGTATAGTTAGGTAGAAATTATGGAGTATAGTTAGGTAGAAATTATGGAGTATAGTTAGGTAGAAATTATGGAGTATAGTTAGGTAGAAATTATGGAGTATAGTTAGGTAGAAATTATGGAGTATAGTTAGGTAGAAATTATGGAGTATAGTTAGGTAGAAATTATGGAGTATAGTTAGGTAGAAATTATGGAGTATAGTTAGGTAGAAATTATGGAGTATAGTTAGGTAGAAATTATGGAGTATAGTTAGGTAGAAATTATGGAGTATAGTTAGGTAGAAATTATGGAGTATAGTTAGGTAGAAATTATGGAGTATAGTTAGGTAGAAATTATGGAGTATAGTTAGGTAGAATTATGGAGTATAGTTAGGTAGAAATTATGGAGTATAGTTAGGTAGAAATTATGGAGTATAGTTAGGTAGAAATTATGGAGTATAGTTAGGTAGAAATTATGGAGTATAGTTAGGTAGAAATTATGGAGTATAGTTAGGTAGAAATTATGGAGTATAGTTAGGTAGAAATTATGGAGTATAGTTAGGTAGAAATTATGGAGTATAGTTAGGTAGAAATTATGGAGTATAGTTAGGTAGAAATTATGAGTATAGTTAGGTAGAAATTATGGAGTATAGTTAGGTAGAAATTATGGAGTATAGTTAGGTAGAAATTATGGAGTATAGTTAGGTAGAAATTATGGAGTATAGTTAGGTTAGAATTATGGAGTATAGTTAGGTAGAAATTATGGAGTATAGTTAGGTAGAAATTATGGAGTATAGTTAGGTAGAAATTATGGAGTATAGTTAGGAGAATTATGGAGTATAGTTAGGTAGAAAATTATGGAGTATAGTTAGGTAGAATTATGGAGTATAGTTAGGTAGAAATTATGGAGTATAGTTAGGTAGAAATTATGGAGTATAAGTTAGGTAGAAATTATGGAGTCTTGTTAGGTAGAAATTATGGAGTATAGTTAGGTAGAAATTATGGAGTTAGTTAGGTAGAAATTATGGAGTATAGTTAGGTAGAAATTATGGAGTATAGTTAGGTAGAAATTATGGAGTATAGTTAGGTAGAAATTATGGAGTATAGATAGGTAGAAATTATGGAGTATAGATAGGTAGGAATTATGGAGTATAGTTAGGTAGAACATTTGGAGTATAGTTAGGTAGAAATTATGGAGTATAGTTAGGTAGAAATTATGGAGTATAGTTAGGTAGAAATTATGGAGTATAGTTAGGTAGAAATTATGGAGTATAGTTAGGTAGAAATTATGGAGTAATAGTTAGGTAGAAATTATGGAGTATAGTTAGGTAGAAATTAATGGAGTATAGATAGGTAGAAATTATGGAGTATAGATAGGTAGAAATTATGGAGTATAGTTAGGTAGAAATTATGGTGTATAGTTAGGTAGAAATTATGGAGTATAGTTAGGTAGAAATTATGGAGTATAGTTAGGTAGAAATTATGGAGTATAGTTGGTAGGAATTATGGAGTATAGTTAGGTAGAAATTATGGAGTAGATAGGTAGGAATTATGGAGTATAGATATGTAGGAATTATGGAGTATAGATAGGTAGGAATTCATGGAGTATAGATAGGTAGGAATTATGGAGTATAGATAGGTAGGGAAATTATGGAGTATAGATAGGTATGAATTTATAGGAGTATAGAAGGTAGAATTATGGAGTATAGATAGGTAGGAATTATGGAGTATAGATAGGTAGGAAATTATGGAGTATAGTTAGGTAGAAATTATGGAGTATAGTTAGGTAGGAATTATGGAGTATAGTTAGGTAGAAATTATGGAGTATAGTTAGGTAGAATTATGGAGTATAGTTAGGTAGAAATTATGGAGTATAGTTAGGTAGAAATTATGGAGTATAGTTAGGTAGAAATTTTGGAGTATAGTTAGGTAGAAATTATGGAGTATAGTTAGGTAGAATTATGGAGTATAGTTAGGTAGAAATTATGGAGTATAGTTAGGTAGAAATTATGGAGTATAGTTAGGTAGAAATTATGGAGTATAGTTAGGTAGAAATTATGGAGTATAGTTAGGTAGAAATTATGGAGTATAGTTAGGTAGAAATTATGGAGTATAGTTAGGTAGAAATTATGGAGTATAGTTAGGTAGAAATTATGGAGTATAGTTAGGTAGAAATTATGGAGTATAGTTAGGTAGAAATTATGGAGTATAGTTAGGTAGAAATTATGGAGTATAGTTAGGTAGAAATTATGGAGTATAGTTAGGTAGAAATTATGGAGTATAGTTAGGTAGAAATTATGGAGTATAGTTAGGTAGAAATTATGGAGTATAGTTAGGTAGAAATTATGGAGTATAGTTAGGTAGAATTTATGGAGTATAGTTAGGTAGAAATTATGGAGTATAGTTAGGTAGAAATTATGGAGTATAGTTAGGTAGAAATTATGGAGTATAGTTAGGTAGAAATTATGGAGTATAGTTAGGTAGAAATTATGGAGTATAGTTAGGTAGAAATTATGGAGTATAGTTAGGTAGAAATTATGGAGTATAGTTAGGTAGAAATTATGGAGTATAGTTAGGTAGAAATTATGGAGTATAGTTAGGTAGAAATTATGGAGTATAGTTAGTAGAAATTATGGAGTATAGTTAGGTAGAAATTATGGAGTATAGTTAGGTAGAAATTATGGAGTATAGTTAGGTAGAAATTATGGAGTATAGTTAGGTAGAAATTATGGAGTATAGTTAGGTAGAAATTATGGAGTATAGTTAGGTAGGAAATTATGGAGTATAGTTAGGTAGAAATTATGGAGTATAGTTAGGTAGAAATTATGGAGTATAGTTAGGTAGAAATTATGAGTATAGTTAGGTAGAAATTATGGAGTATAGTTAGGTAGAAATTATGGAGTATAGTTAGGTAGAAATTATGGAGTATAGATAGGTAGAAATTATGGAGTATAGTTAGGTAGAAATTATGGAGTATAGTTAGGTAGAAATTATGGAGTATAGTTAGGTAGGAAATTATGGAGTATAGTTAGGTAGAAATTATGGAGTATAGTTAGGTAGGAATTATGGAGTATAGATAGGTAGGAATTATGGAGTATAGATAGGTAGGAATTATGGAGTATAGATAGGTAGGAATTATGGAGTATAGATAGGTAGGAATTATGGAGTATAGATAGGTAGGAATTATGGAGTATAGATAGGTAGGAATTATGGAGTATAGATAGGTAGGAATTATGGGAGTATAGATAGGTAGGAATTATGGAGTATAGATAGGTAGGAATTATGGAGTATAGATAGGTAGGAATTATGGAGTATAGATAGGTAGGAATTATGGAGTATAGATAGGTAGGAATTATGGAGTATAGATAGGTAGGAATTATGGAGTATAGATAGGTAGGAATTATGGAGTATAGATAGGTAGGAATTATGGAGTATAGGATAGGTAGGAATTATGGAGTATAGATAGGTAGGAATTATGGAGTATAGATAGGTAGGAATTATGGAGTATAGATAGGTAGGAATTATGGAGTATAGATAGGTAGGAATTATGGAGTATAGATAGGTAGGAATTATGGAGTATAGATAGGTAGGAATTATGGAGTATAGATAGGTAGGAATTTGGAGTATAGATAGGTAGGAATTATGGAGTATAGATAGGTAGGAATTATGGAGTATAGATAGGTAGGAATTATGGAGTATAGTTAGGTAGGAATTATGGAGTATAGTTAGGTAGGAAATTATGGAGTATAGATAGGTAGAATTATGGAGTATAGATAGGTAGGAAATTATGGAGTATAGATAGGTAGAATTATGGAGTATAGATAGGTAGGAATTATGGAGTATAGATAGGTAGAAATTATGGAGTATAGATAGGTAGAAATTATGGAGTATAGTTAGGTAGAAATTATGGAGTATAGTTAGGTAGAAATTATGGAGTATAGTTATGTAGAAATTATGGAGTATAGTTAGGTAGAAATTATGGAGTATAGTTAGGTAGAAATTATGGAGTATAGTTAGGTAGAAATTATGGAGTATAGTTAGGTAGAAATTATGGAGTATAGTTAGGTAGAAATTATGGAGTATAGTTAGGTAGAAATTATGGAGTATAGTTAGGTAGAAATTATGGAGTATAGTTAGGTAGAAATTATGGAGTATAGTTAGGTAGAAATTATGGAGTATAGTTAGGTAGAAATTATGGAGTATAGTTAGGTAGAAATTATGGAGTATAGTTAGGTAGAAATTATGGAGTATAGTTAGGTAGAAATTATGGAGTATAGTTAGGTAGAAATTATGGAGTATAGTTAGGTAGAAATTATGGAGTATAGTTAGGTAGAAATTATGGAGTATAGTTAGGTAGAAATTATGGAGTATAGTTAGGTAGAAATTATGGAGTATAGTTAGGTAGAAATTATGGAGTATAGTTAGGTAGAAATTATGGAGTATAGTTAGGTAGAAATTATGGAGTATAGTTAGGTAGAAATTATGGAGTATAGTTAGGTAGAAATTATGGAGTATAGTTAGGTAGAAATTATGGAGTATAGTTAGGTAGAAATTATGGAGTATAGTTAGGTAGAAATTATGGAGTATAGTTAGGTAGAAATTATGGAGTATAGTTAGGTAGAAATTATGGAGTATAGTTAGGTAGAAATTATGGAGTATAGTTAGGTAGAAATTATGGAGTATAGTTAGGTAGAAATTATGGAGTATAGATAGGTAGAATTATGGAGTATAGATAGGTAGAATTATGGAGTATAGATAGGTAGAATTATGGGTATAGTAATATGGAGAATGGAGTATAGTTAGGTAGAAATTATGGAGTATAGTTAGGTGAATTATGGAGTATAGTTAGGTGAAATTATGGAGTATAG